>CM057458.1:763345000-765881250 GCA_016271365.2 Neoceratodus forsteri
TTTTTGGGGTCCCACCTCATGAACAATTGCACTGAAATTATGCAAATCTGCCCTGAAAGGTGATTTCATTGTCACTTTGCGAGATCACATTTCAGGCGGGATTTGAAAATCTCACCACCCTTGTTCATGAGGTGGGGTCATATGAAGGCTATGTTATAAATTTGGGATAAAAATATTTAAAAATGACAAAGATATGAGCATATATTGGAATTTTTCTATGCTCATTCATAACTTAGGTAATTTTCCATATTTTGACCCCAAATTTTCAACATAGACATTTTTTTTTCACACCACCTTGTGAATGTGACAGCTGTCATTTTTCAAATCCTGGCCAAAATGTGTTTTCGCACCTGTGGAGTGGAATGACATATTGGCAGGGATTTTAACATTTTCACCTACCAGGTTCATGAGGTGGGGTCATAAGAAGGATATGCTGAATATTTGTGGAACAAATATGATATACTGACCAAGTTATGAGTTAACGTTGCAGTATTTCAATGTTCACTCATAACTTTGCTAATTTTCAATATTTTGACTCCAAACGTTTAACATAGCCATTTTCTTTCACACCACCTCATAAATGTGTCAGGTGTAATTTTTTAAATGCTGGATGAGGCATGTATTTGCTCTTTTGGTGTGAAATGATGTTTTAACCAATATACACTAAATGCCACGTGTTATGTTTATAAAAAGAGTAATAAAATTACTATCTTGAAAATCTGGGGTGAAAATAAAAAAAAAAAGATAATTATTAAGAAAGTTTGCATGTAGTACCTGTCTCAACCATAGCAGGTATGCTTTGTGAACCCATGCTGGTGAGCTGAGCTTGGGGCAAGCTCAGTGACCACATGGATGGGTGAGGGTATGGGGATGGTACTGTTATGCCACACACCCCCATCCAGGAAATGAAAGCTGCAGGGTTGCCCGCATGGGCCCGGTGAACATATACTGAAGACAGCTCTTCTCTTGGGATAGGGCACTGTACCTCTGAATCCCTGTGCATTGACTGACAGATGGACTCTTTGCTCTGTGCATCTGTATCTGTATCTATGGCCACATGGAAGTGCAAGGAACAGAGGACCCTGTGCTAATGCAGCCCACAAGACAGTCCCAAGAATTCTTGATATCCACCGCTGTACAGAAATGCCGGGCCTGCAAGGACCCTGTACTTCTGTAGGTGGATGGAGTCATCCCTTGTGCTCTACACATCTGCATGTGTGCACGCAGGTCCTAAAGGGACCTGTGTGAATGAGGATACAGTTCTATGATCTCAAAAAGAAGGGAAATTCTTTGCAACAAACTTCGTTAATGCACCAGTTAGGGTTCAAGTTAATGCCACAAAAGTAGGGAAATATGTCATTAAGATTTTAATCCCTAACCCCCTCCCCCAGCAGCAAAAGGAAAAAACATTAGGGTTTTGGATTTCCAGAGTCTTGGCAAATCAGTGGTGGGGTCTTCCTTGGGGTTGTCACCTCTAATGCTCACCCCGTTCCCAGAGCAAACAGGGTCAGACATGATCTCCTTTCTTCATGCAGGGCAAGCAGGATACGTGAAGAATGCTACAACAGGTTGTATTGGCAACATGTGACAAGACACATTTCTCTACCTTTGAAGAGCATTTTAGTATAAGACACAGGGTTGGGTCTGTACCTTGTGCTTCAGACAGGAGTCTATGGGCTTGGGGAGGGGTGAGCATTAGGGCTGGAAAACCTAAGGAAGACCCCACCTCTGATTCACCAAGACTCCAGAGGCCCAAAACCATAATGTATTTTCCTTTTGCTGCTTGGGGGTTGGGTGGGGAGTTATGGTTGGAAACTCTAACACCACATTTCCCTACCCTTTGGACATTAACTTGAACCTTAACTGGGGAACTATCAGTTTTTTCACAAAGCACATAATATATATCTGTAACCAGGCTGTTGGCATAGTCGGTTACCAGGACCTGTGTAACAGGTGTCTGTGTTCAAGACTATGCTATGCAGCCAGTAATTAAAATAAATTACCAGTGATAAGTGCACCTACAGGGTTAACTCGAGCCCTGGTAAAGGTTCTGGAAAGTGTTCCTGTGATGTGTTCTGAAATGATAACAAGGTATTTCCTGTATGTCCTGTTGATTCAATGTGTTCATGCTTAGTGACTTTATGTTTAGGGACCTTCAGTGCACCTCTAGTTGCCCACTGGCTGGAGGCATTACATACATACATGCAAACATATGATTGAGCCAGCAGAAAAAGGTTTGTGTGCTATCATGTCTGCTTGAGTTGTTAGACCTCTTAGTATCTACTGAGGATCTGCCCCCCTCCCTCCATGTTATCCACTCCTTCCCACTATTGATGTCCCCCCGCCCCTCCCCCCTCAACATTCCCTTTTACCATGTTCCTTCCTCTCTGGAAGTGGTCCACAGTCTTTAGGGAGACAAATTCCTCTGGCAACTCATTCCATTGCATCACCAACCTCTCTGTGAAAGGTGTCTCTTCAATTTCCTCTTGAATCTTCCCCCCACCAGCTTGAGGCAGTGCCCCTAGTGGTCCTGTTCCCACTAAGATTGAAGAGACCTTCAGAGCTCACTTTGTTGATGCCTTTAACGTATTTAAAGGTTTCATCATGTTTCCCACCTCCCTTTTACCTTCCAGGGAGTATGTATTGAGATCCCTGAGTCTCTGCAGGTATTGTCTGCCCTGCTGACCCTGGATCTTCTTGGTTGTCCACCTTTGGATTGTCTCCAGCAGGGTGATGTCTTTTTCTTTAGGTAAGAACATGGATACTGCACACAGTACTCCAGATGTGGCCTAACCAGTGATCCATACAGTGGAAGAAGGACCTTCGCTTTTCTGCTGGAAATACCCCTGACTATACAGCCAAGCATCTGATTTGCCTTGGTTGCCTCTTTCCTGTAGCATGATGAGTGCTTTTGGTCACTTGTAATGATCACACCCAAGTCTTTCTCCTTCTCTGACTTGGTATCTTGCACACATCCCCAGACAGTATTTGTTCTCCGGGCTCTTCACCTCCAGGTGAATTACTTTATATTTTTGGCATTGTATCCCAGTTGCCAAATATCAGACCACCTCTCCAGTTTGGCCAGGTGTTCTCTAACATCTTGTTTTCCCTCTTCCATGTCCACTCTCCCACAGAGCTTTGTATCATCCATAAAGAGGCATATCTTATCTTTTATCCCATCTGTGATGTCACTGATGAAGTTGTTAAATAACACTGGATTGAGTACCAAGCCCAGTGGGATCCTGCTAGTAACTGGTTTAGCCTCCAAGAAGTCCCCCAACTACTACTACCTCTGACTTCTATCTTGCAGCCAGTTTAAAACCCACTTAGCCAATTTTTCCCCTACCCCAGGTCCTCCAGCTTCCAATTCATCTCCTGTGGGTAACAGAATCAGAGGTCTTACTGAAATCCATATACAGGATGTCCACTGCTTGGCCCCTGTCTCTTCTCATGCTTACCCAGTTGCAGAAATCAATCAGGTTGGTCTGGCAGGACCACCCTGACACAAACCCATGTTGACTCCCATTTTGGAGCTCATTGTCTTTCAGAAAGCTTACCAGTCTTTGTTTTAGTATGGTTTCCATGAGTTTCCCCAGTGTCAAGGTCAGACTGGCCAATAGTTACCTGCATAGTCCCTTGAACTGCTGTTGTGTAGTGGCACTATATGTGCTGTCCTCTAGTCCAGGGGTACTTCATGGTCTCCAGAGAGGTGTGAAACAGGTTAATTAGAGACCCACCATCACATCCACCAGTTCCCTCAGCACCTTTGGGTGTATGTCATCTGATCCCAGGGACTTGCCTATCTTCAGTGCCTCTAAGCCTTTCCTCACCCTAACAATTTCAATCTCCCCATTGGTGACTCCTCCCCTTTTTTTCCTCCCTTCTTCTTCCAGGGGTACTGGACCATTCTTCTTCTTACTGAAGGCTGAACAGAAGTATGCATTAAGTATTTCTGCTTTCTCACTATCCTGTGCCACCCCATCCATTTTCAACCTTACTACAGTATGCCATCCTTGATATCATGCTTCTCCCTAATATACTGAAAGAAGGCCTTTTTCCCATTTTCACCCCTTTTGCTAGCTGTAGCTCTCTCCGTCTTGGCCTTGGCTAGTTGTACAACCCTGTCTGCCTGTCTTGCCTTAGTACAGTACTGTTCCCTGTCCTCATCCCTCTGGGTGTGTTTATACTTCCTGAAGGCTGCCTTCTTGTACTTTACTGCCTTGGCTACTACTCCATGAGATTAACTGGGATTCTTGGCTCTGGAGTTTTTGCTCTTTATTTTGGTGCACTTGTTAGTAGCTGCGAACAGATACTCCTTGAAAATCTCCATTTGCTGTCTACCCCATTTCCTTTCTGATTCTAGCAAGGCATCCCCCCCAGGATCTCTGCCATCTTGCCACAGTCTGCTCTCCTGAAATCTAGCACCCTTGTTTTTGTCGCAGTCTTTTACCTGCCCATGTCCAGGTGAAACCACACAGTGTGATGGCTGTTACATGCAAGTGATGCTTCTACCTTTACCTCCTGGCCATGTGCACCATTAGACAGAACCACATCCAGTATGGCCCTCTCCCTGCTGGGCTCAGGACATATTGTGTAAGGAACCCTCTCTGGAATGCATTCAGCAGCACCTGTGTCCTAGTGCAGGTGGCATTCCACTCTACCACAGGTAGGCTAAAGTCCCCCAAGATCACTACCTCCCCTAGTTCCCTGTCTAATTCCTCACCTTGGTTTGGTGGTCTGTACACCACTCCTATCCTGACTTTTTTTTCCATTCATTGATTGTACCTATACCCACATCACCTCTGTCATTCCATGCATCTTCTCATCCCATATATAGGTAATCCCCTCCCTCTCATACAGAGCTATTCCTTCCCTTCTTCCTTCCCTCATCTCTCCTATACAGCTTGTACCCAGAGAAGGAGAGGTTCCAGTCTCCAGTGAATTGGCATGGCCCATGTCTCCATGATAGCAGCCATGTCTCCTCTTCCTCTGTCATCAGTAAATGCAACTCAACCAGTTTTTTCCCTAAGCTTCTTGAATTCCGAGGCACCACCTTCCACTGTGACTCATATTCTGCTGCACTCCTGGACTACCTACACCTTCCGATCCCAGTCCCACCCTCCTACCCTTATTCTTCTGTACCTCATCTGACACCTTCTTCTTTTGTCCTGATTGGGGGGAGACCATTTGGCCTTCTCCTTCAGGTGACTCAGGGTATTGTGACTCTGCTACCCCTCCCTTATCAGTTTAAATTTAGGTTCCTGCCCATATACTCTTCAAATCTGGCCTTCAGCACCTTCTCCTTCTCCTTCTCCTTGCTCAGGTGTAGTCTGTCTGGAGCATAAAGGTCCTTATTCCCCTACATATCCTCCCAGCCTCCAATTAGCCCATATCTCTCCTCTCTGCACCACCCCCTGAGCCTGACACTGAGCCCCTCTATCCTTGCCTTTCTTGCAGTATTGGCTCTTGAAACTGGTAACACCTCTGAGAAGGCTACTGACTGCCCCACCTCACTGCAGAGCCTCCCCACTTCTCTGAACCTCTTCTGAACCACCCCACCTCACTATTGGCTAAGTCATTAGTACCCAGGTGAAAGATGATGTGTGTCCCCCATGCTCCTGTGCTCTCAGTTATCAATGGAATCACCCTCCCTGTGGTCATCCCCAGCATACACTGCACCTTTTGGCAGTTTGCCTTAGCTCCTATGTCACCCCACCTCTCTCCCATAACTATAGAGTCCTCATGATCATGACCCTCCCATCCTTGCCAACCCCGTGTCCCCTTCCCCCTCTGTCCCATTCATTTTATTTATTTAAATTTTGTTTACCCGGTGGACCCCCTGAGACTAAAAAGTCCCTTTTCAGGGGTGACCCAGGGTAAATTACGTGCAGATGATAACAGAGTACATAGATTTACATGGAGAAGGGCAGGCAGGATAAACAGAGATACTTGTTCACAAATCATGTTGAAACATAAGGAAATATGTTACATACAAAGGCAAGTAGTAAGTTACATTCATTTATGATCACATGGTAGTTAACATATCTAGCCAGAAAGAGGGAAGAGCAATTTACTCAGTGGTTACAATTGCAGATACTTAATTCAAGTAGGTGGACTTTTAGGCCTTTCTTGAAACCTCCAAGGGATGCGCATTCCCTGTCTGACCTCCCCTCCCTCTCCTGCATGTTCCAAGTTCCCCCTGAACCCTACTTTCTTCCCATCTGATCACCATCTGGATAACCTGCATACCCCCTCTATGAACTGTCCACTATTCTCACTGCCTGTCCTCCTCCACGCAACCCCACCTGACTGACCCACCCCTTCCCTGCCCTGCTGCCACAATTTCTACCTCTACTTGCCCACCTTACTCTCTACACTGTGGTCTGCTCTTCTAGCATCCAAACCTCCTATCTGCTGATGTCCCCTCTCCTTGGCACCAATCCTTCCTATACACCTTCTAGTCAGTGGGAGAAATCTATTCCACACTAACATCACTGGGAGTTCTCCCACCATCCCTCTGTGATTCCTTGCTCTTCCTAATCCTCTTACTAGTGTCCATCCCTCTCCCCTAGGCCTTCTTTCCTGGTAGGGAATAAGGATGAAGGCAGTCTCCTCCCTCAGCAGACCCTCCACCCCTTCTGGGCTGCACCACTGCTCCCCATCTGTCCCCTTGCCCTGCTCCACTCACACCCCATTTGGTTAACCACTGGGTAGGGATGACAGTCCCCTGTAACCTGGCCAACTTGGCTCAGAGACAGGTGACTTTCTCCCTCAACCCAGATAGGTGCCTGCAGATAGGGCAGCACTGCAGCCTCCAGAATGTCTCCCTGAAGACAGCCACTCCAAAACCACTGCACTGCACCACTCCCATTATATTTATTAGGCCTTCCCCTGTTTAGCCCTTAAGTGCTAGCTCCTCTCCTTTCTGGGTAGGTATGTCCTAATAGGTGGTAAGATGGTGTACTCCCCTACAGTTCCACACCCTATATAAGGAATAAAAGCCATGGGGTGGGTGGGTTTAGGGGTGGGTGGGTGGGATCACTCCTGGTAGAGTCCAGAAACAACCAGATCCCTTTCTGCTTCAAGATCCTTGCCCCACTACCAGCAGCACCAGCAAAAAAGTTAATAAAACAAATAAAAATAATAAGTTCACTCAGTCCTCTTTGAGTCCCTGAGACTCCGCTATTCCCCTCTTTACTCCCTCCACCTCTTCACTTGGCCTTCAGTTCCTGATCTGCTCTGAGGTCCCTCTCCTCACACTGCTTGGCTGGTCTCTCATCCCATTTGCCTCCTGTTGGTGGTTTCCTCCTACTGCTTCTGTGTGCCATGTACAAGGATTTTTAAATCCCTTTTCCTTTGTCTAGCTTGGTACTCTTGTCTCTCAACCCGATAGGTTTAGAAGTCTTCTAGTGTCACAGCCACATCACTGGCTGAAATCCAACTACCGGCCACTGCTTTCTGTAAAAAAAAAAAAAGGAAAAAAAAACATCAGCCCAAATGCTGCAGTATAGCTGCTCCACACCCTCCTATCCTGTTACTGGAAATCCCCACAGTACAGCAAAACATAGTGAGTACACTACTGTGTACTTTTACCCCACTGTGGCAGAAACAAAAGTTAACAAAAACAAATAAAAAGATTAAGTTCACTCAGTCCTCTTTGAGTCCTGGCTGGTCTCTGGTATTCTCTGCTATCCTCCTCTTTACTCCCTCCACCTCTTCACTTGGCCTATGGCTCCCAATCTACATTGAGGTCCCTCTCCTCACACTTCTTGGCTGGTCTCTGGTCCCATTTGCCTCCTGTTGGTGGTTTCCTCCTACTGCTTCTGTGTGCCATGTACAAGGATTTTTAAATCCCTTTTCCTTTGTCTAGCTTGGTACTCTTTTCTCTCCACCAGATAGGTTTAGAGGTGTTCCAGTGTCACAGCCACATTCGTGGCTGAAATCTGACTTTTTTTTGCAGAAAGCAGCAGACAACAATCAGCACAAACTCTACAGTACAGCTGCCATACACCCTCCCATTAAGAAAAAAAAACTATTTACCAAATGTGCTGCAGAAGAAATGGTCCAGTCTATGGAGCTGGTGTTAATGAAAGCCAGCTGGGTTTGGGAACACTGAGATGCTCCATGGAAGACTCCTGGTCCTGTTAGCACTGCAAATATGGGAACAGAATACTCCACTAAATCAGGTCAGTTCCCTCTTGTTACTTCTGCAGGAAATGGGGAGATGAACTGTAGCACTCATGCTTGAAAGTAAAGGGAAGTCTGACACAGTCAGCAGTGTGACACCAGAGAATATGCAAGCAGCCATGTTAAGGGACTTTGATATAGAGATTCCTAACAGCTTTGATTTTAGATTTAGCTTGGAGCCTGCACTTTTTAAAACACCAAAAGAAGGAGCTGAATCAGTCTTTGTGGCTCCACTTCCTCAAAAGCCTGCTGAATCAGCTGTTAATTAAAATAACAGGGTTAATAATAGAAATCAATAATCACTGGAGACATTGCATGAGAAAGTAATATTTTTCCTTCATACTGATAAGCCAAACAGTAATATTTTACATGTAATGATCTTTAAATGGTCTGACTGAAATCCTATTATTTATGGATTCAATGAAGTCAGTGGAAGAAGTAAGAGGGAACTGGGTAGTATTCACAGTGCTGGGTATTATGGTAAATAAACCAGTATATTTGGAAACTGATTCCTTCACTCATAGTGAGAATAAAAGATACAATATTGTTTGACTTGCCTCAAAAATCTTCATATAAGTACAAGGAATACAATTAGGTGAAAGTGAAGATGACATAACTTTGCAACAGAAAATGACATCTTTTGAGACTGAAAGACTTTTCTAACTCCTGTGGGGTCAAATGATTGTCTGGTGTAACTAGGGCAGCACAGTCTAAAGTCTTAATAGAATTAAATAACAAGGAAGCTGCAGAGGAATTTTGGTCTAAGAAAGCCCACTTAGAAAGCCAATGTTTTGATCTTGAAAATTTTCCTTTTGAACAATATTTAAGTCTAATAGGAAAATCAGAAATAAATAGTTACTAGGGACAAGAGAAACCCAAACCTGCAAAATAATTTGAATCAGATAATCAGCACATCTAAATCATTAATTATAAAATGGCAAAAAATGTCCAGGGCTCTGATTGGTAAGTGTGTGCCTGAGACAGTGAAGTTATTTCACAATAACATCACTGTATTGATTTGTTGGATTGTTCTTTGGATCTCTCTTCAGAAACAAAGATATATTGCTACACTAAAAATCTACTAAAACCTTTTTTAATTTTTTTTTTATTTTGTATAACATCAAGCCATTGTATAATTGCAATACGGCACTCCAAGGTGTGTGTTATTGTGTAATAACGTCACTTCTGGGGTGGCTTCACCTCGTGCTTCAACCCACCTCAGGAGTGACGTTATTATACAATAACACACACCTTGCCATGACTTATTGCTTGAGTATCTTTGGATAGACTGTTCCATACAGAGACTTTGTAGGCAAAACAAAAGAAAATAAATATATATGTGAACTTCTTAGTAGAACCCTTAAAATTCAGCTGCATCGTTATTCAATTCTACAAATACAAAAGTCCCCAGATTATACCTAAGACTCTTGGATTGATATTCTCTTTAAAAAATGAGGCACTGGCAAATCAAATCCTGGAAAGAGCTGAAACATCGTACACTTTGGGGTATCGTCTTTTGGATTTGAATCTGGTGTTTTTTCAATAAAATGGTATTGACTCCAAAGTAACTCAAAGATATCTCGCACCACTCTCTGCATACTTATTACAACAACATAGATTTGACCACTCAAGAAGTTTAAAACAAACTTGACATACAAATATTATACTGCTTGAAGTCCTTGGTTCAATGGTACAATATAACAACAGAGGACATTATACAAACTTAATTAAACCAAACCTCACTGTACAACAAGGCTGTATATTAGCCACTTTGTTTTTCAATCTCTACATAAATATAATTATTCAACAATTATCTGATCAAGATTTTCTCTCCTCTAAGGTTTTAGGTAACCCAATTTCACTAGTAACTTATGCAGAAGATGTGTTACTTATATCCACCTCTTTACTAGGGCACCAAAGGAAAGTAGACACATTTTCTAAACTATGTTATCAAAAATATTGAATGATTAATAAAACTAAACCCCAACTTTTGTTTTTTGGAAGTTCACATAGAGATACATATTGACTTTTCTTGACTGATCAAAATTAGAAATTGTTATGACTTATGATTACCGTGGTATACAATTTGATAGGGAAATGAAATGGAATCACCACATTCTATATTTAAATCAAAGACTTCAGTCTTTTATAAATGATATCAGATGATTTATGAAAAATTATGGAGGACAATATGTACCAGTATGTCTAATAACAATTAATGAAAAATTAAAGACCGCTACAGTTTATTCTCTGAGGTATAGCGAACGGCGAATCGCAGTTCACTAGGAAATGTCTTCATAAATTGTAAAGATATCTATTGGATCTTCCAGTTTATGTACCAGATTATAACTCAAGATTAGAGTTGGGTTAGTATTCACTTGGCACTTTAATTAAAGAGTTAGTGAAGCCAAAATGAGCAGACAGGAAAATAATAACAATTTTAATAAGTAGTCAGTTGGAACTTTTTATTTCTGAAGTAATTTTCTTTTTCCTTTTGCACATCAGACCATTTTCTGTATAGTAAAATTGTGCTGGATGTGAGGGACAGCTCTTAGCCTGGCAGCTGACACATCTAGTTCTACTGGCCCTACTACTGTACATCATCAGCATTGTGATTTCCCTGACAGTGAGATCACAGGTGAATGACCTGGCAGCTACTGAGTGGCTGTTCCTAAGCAGCAGTGATGTCACAGTCCATGAGATCACAATGCTGGTGATGTAGTGGGGGGACAGTAGAGCTAGATATATCAGCTGCCAGGCAAAGTGCTGTTCCACACACCATACCTACTAACATCAGGTATACAAAATTCTAATTAAAGAAAGGGAAAATAAAGAGTACCTCAGATATAAAAGGTAACGGTTGATTGCTTTTAAAATCTAATATTAGTTTTAGGCAGTACACTAGCTTTTTAATATTAAATTAACTACTTTTCTGATAAATCTACAAGTTCTTCATGAGGAAAGACTTCCTAAAATGTGTAATAAAGAGCAAATTGACTATTCAAAAATGGGCATAAACTATCCCTATATAGTTTACATAAAACAAAAACATTATAGGGGCATGTTCATTCCCCCATAGTTCGGGTTCAATGGCCACATCTATGTTAAACTTAATGGGCCCAATTCTAGAAGGGTGGGGCAAGTTGCCAATGAATGCAACTCATGCCACCCACAACTGCGAGATTGACCCTGCACCCTATACTAGAAGGGGCAGGGTCTCCGCAGCAAAGTCCTGTGACTTGCGACATGCAGCAAGGTATGCCGCACAGAGGGCATACCTGGCCAGCATGTTGCAACCCGCTGCTTCCGGTCACAAGTGCACTCCCCACCCGTGCCTGACCCCTGGGTCACCTGTCGCATATGCGGAAGTCAGCTGTCCTGGTAGTCCAGTGCCCCCAACCATAAATTAATAAAGGATCCCTGTTTCCCTAGTAGTCTAGTGCCCCTCCCAAACTGTACAGTAGTTCAATACAAATGTTCCCCCTATCCCTGGTAGTCTAGTGTCCCCCCTGAACTGTACAATAATAGAAAACATAATGATCCCCATTACCCTGGTAGTCTAGTGGCTCCTCACCCCCCCACCAGCTGGCCATGGACGTGAGAGATGGGCTGTGCCAGTTGCCGGCTGGGGACGGGTGGGGGGTTCTGGATGGGCTGGCATGGCTGGGTGGGGGGCCACTAGACTATCAGTGTAATGGGGATCATTATGTTTTCTATTATTGTACAGTTTGGGGGGGCAATAGACTACCAGGGCTGGCATATTGCTGCATATGTGGCGGGCGACTCACAATTCGGGGCATGGGTGGGAGGATGGCAGCGCCACCCCACGGGCCTTCTGCCAACAGCTGTTTCGGGGGTCTGGGGGTCTGAGTAGCCCTGTGGGACCTGCTGGGGTGAGCTGGGCATGGGGGAGAAGGAAAGTGTGCACTGTCTACTGGACAGCCGACGGGTCTACAGGACCCCCGGGGGCATCTGTAAGTTATACCAGCTAACTGTTGGTATAACTTACATTGCCAGATCTCCTCTGGGGGTTCTTGTAGAATCCCGATGTGGGCACTTTGTGGCTGCCCTTCTAGAATTGGGTGCAACTACTGCCATAAACCCCCCTAGCACCATGTCACAGGGGGTTTATGTGGCGTAACAGGTGTTCAGCACAAGTGGCCTGTGACATATCGCAGGCTACTTTGTAGAATCATGCATATTGCAACTGCTGGTGTAAGCTGCTACATGCGCCATTCTGCTTGGTGCAACTGCTGTTACGCCAGGCATAACTCTTCTAGAATTGGGCCCAGTAATTTGCACTTTAGTAACTTTGCAACTGTTCAAGCAATTTGCATGAACATTTGCATGCAGCATCAGGGACCACAGATCTCTTGATGTGTCAAGTTTCTTTCTGGTCGGATATGTGGGTGCGGTGATACAGAGTGAGAAATATGTGAACATTTTCTTTTTTTTGGTGAAATTGTCACACCACTGTTCAACAATGGTATGGAATTTTGGTCTGACATTTTTAGAGTAGATAGGTCATGGGTCACAGATGTGCCTTTTGAAGATTTGGTGAAAAATATTAATCTGTTCCAAAGTTATTACATTTCAAAGTTTCCCATTATTTCCTGTGGGACCAGTTAGATGTCCTGTTTGAAAAATAACTCTTTATCGCAAATGCAGAATCTTTTTTCACAAAAACAGGATCCTTTGCTGCAAATGCAAAATCTTTTCCCATGCTGCTGCCATCTTGTTTTCAGTTAGTGGTGACAACAAAATGGTTCCGTGTGTTAATATTGCTGCACAAAATAATGGGGGAAATAACAACGAGGTCACAAGATTAGCAGTATCAGTGGCTCAGTAGGTAGCACACTCGCCTCTGAGGCCGGGAGATCAGAGGGCTGTGGGTTCAGTTCCCACATCTGGCACTTGGGTTAATATCCCAGTACTGACACTGTAATGCAGCATGAGAGGGGTGCTGCATTTCTGAGGTGCCGTCTTTCGGATGAGACGTTAAACCGAGGTCCCATCTGCCTGGATTGGTGGTAGTTCAGGTGGTTGTTAAAGATCCCATGGCGCTTATCGAAAAGAGTAGGAATTTCCCGGTGTCCTGCCAAATTTCCCTCATTCAATAAAACACCAACAGCTTAATCTGGTTCAAGGTCAGTTGGCATTCATCTGTATCCCCCCCTCCCTCGGGTCGTGCCTGAAAATAGGCAGGATTTGTCTAGTGCACTTACCCGGTCAACAAAAAGCTAAAAAAAAAAAAAAAAAGATCACAGAACAAAATAAAGGGAGGAAATAATATCACAGGGCATACCTGTGCAGACATTGAGCAGGCTGCAGGATGATCGGACTGGCTGCACATGAGGTAGGCATCCACCTTGAGACAAGTTTAACATGGTTTGTGACAAATACACCCCGGTCAAAAAAGGGAAATCCTGTGGTTACAACAATGGGTGGATTACCGGTGAACTCCTTGATCCCATGAGGGCCAGGGATAACCTATGGAGTAGAGCAAGGGCTACAGGGACATATAATATCCTACAGAAGTACAGGACTGCCAGAAATAAATGCACTCAACTCATACAAAGTGCTAAGGCCAATTATTACAGGAATCAAATAGAAAGTAACTGGGGGAATGGGAGGAAATTCTGGGAAAATCTAAAGGAACTTACATGGAAGGATGATAAAAAAACAACCTTTATTGCTCAATATCAATGGCTTTTACTTAATGTATCCCTTCACCATTGCAAAATAATTCAGCTCTGCCTTTGCGGATCTAAACTCTGTTCTCCTGGCTGAGCACCTTAAGCCAGTTGATGTGGACCTTAATAGCATACCTACACCTAACAGCATACCTACACCTAAACATCACCCAAACTTCTACTTTAAGAGAGTAATAGTTAAAGAAGCCATGGAGTATGTAAAAAAAGGTCTTGGGTAAAACTAGGCTGGGTAACAATAACATTGACACGAAGTTGGCAGCTCTAGCAATCGATGTGCTAATAGTTCTCATCTCACTCTGGAAACAAACGCTGGTGACCCCAGTTCACAAGAGTGAGGACAAAACTCTCACTTCAAACTATCGGCCCATCTCTATTCTCTCTCCACTATCCAAAGCACTGGAGAGGATAGTGGCAAACCAAATAATTAATTACATCCAGAAATACCAGTCACAATGTCCCCAGCGGCATGGTTTCAGAAAAAACCATAGCACTGCAACAACTCTGGTGGACTTCACCGATTATGTACACAAGGCCTTTAATGAGGGTAAGCTGGCTGGCTCGATCTTTATCGACCTAACAAAGGCCTTCAATACGGTCAGCCACCCCCTCATCCTGAATCAACTGCAAACCCTTGGAATAGCCCCAAATGCTGTCCTGTGGTTCAAGGATTATCTATCATCTAGGTCCCAAAGAGTCAAAATAGGCCAATCAGTATCCGATTCCAAAGAAGTCTCTCTGGGAGTTCCCCTAGGGCCCATCTTGGGACCTCTGCTGTTCAGCTTATTTCTGAATGCTCTCCTGGAGGCCTGCACTAGTAAAATTATTTTATATGCTGATAATGCTGTCATACTGCCTTCCAAAAGTTGGAGACCTGGTTCAGCTCTCAATGGTTATTACTTACCTATCAAAAAACCAAAGCAATGCTCCTCTCGGGGCCCCAGCTTAAGGGAGGTACCCTTCCCAGATAATCACAAATAACAGATTAGGCCCACTAAAACAGGTGCACTCCTTCAAGTACCTGGGAGTCTTGATTGATGACACCCTCTCCTTTGGGCAGCACATAGACATGATGGTGAAGGCAATGAACACCAAACTGGGCATCCTGTTTAGGCACAGGAAAAGTTTTCACCTAATGCCCTCTGGCTCTCCAGCTCCATTCTCTCCATTGTAGAGTACTGGCTGGTGATTTATGGAGCGGCCACTGATATGGCATTCAAAGGGGTAGTTACAGCCCTAAACAAGGCGTACAGGTTACTACTAAATGCCTTATGCACATGTGCACTTTGTGAGCAATCCAACCTGCTAGCCCTCTGTTTAGGCTGGCAGTATAGCCTAGAGGTTAAAGGAATGAGGTGTGAATGAGCTTGATACATCCAGCAGACCAGGCCTGAGTTTGATTCTCACAACATCCACTTGCATACTGTGTGACTCTGAGCAAGTCACTTAACCGCTCAGTGCTCCCAGATCATCCCTGAAAACAGGCACTTGTGCCTAGTGGGCCTTACCTAATTACCAAAGACTAAAATAAAAAACAAATAAAAAACACAGAATCAGATACCAAACCTGCCTGCTAGGGAGGAAGGCCATGCTTGGCCAGACCCCACCTTGCATCTCTGAGTTGATAACAGTGGCCAGTTCCAAGTACAACACCAGGAGTAAGAAGCTTAACCCTGTAAGTGTCCCATTTCATAGGACTTCTCAGGGACAACACTCTTTCTCCTACAGAGCACCACTTTGGCTTAATGAGATCCCAGCAGCTGCACCAAACACTGTAAATCTCTGGGCCTTTAAATCTGAACTGATGCAATTTCTATTATTTATTTTTATTTATTTATTTCAGTCTAGGATTACAATACCTTTGAGCTGAGGCTCTTTTACAAAGGTTCCATGTCAGCATATGCAACAGTCATCATTTTTAGTTACAAACATATAGTCATTGACTTACAGACATGTAATAACCAGTACAAAGACTTGAGCTATGAGCAAGACAAGGGAAGGAGGGTAGGAGATCGGGGAAGAGGTGCAGGGGTAAGGGGAGTATGGGAGGTGGTTGGGGTGGGGGCAGGAGTGGAGATACGGGAGGTGGGCGGCGGTGGGAGACAGTGCAGCCAGGGGCCTTGTCAAGGGAATATGACAGGTAAGGTGCTAGGGGTGCAAGACTGATTGTAAGTGCTGGGTGCTGGGGCATTTGCAGCTGGAATGGTGGAAATGTTAAGATGGGCAATCGCAAGGATACAAGCAGTAGAGGCACAGCTTGGACTTGAAGAGGGCAGTGTTGGAGGCAGTCCTCGACCATGCCAAGAGAGTTGAGCCAGTTGGATACCCGATGGGTGAATGATCTTTGCCTTTGGGTCGTAGCGACATCGTGGGATATGTAGTAGATGGGAATTGGATCTCCTTGTAGTGACGTTCCTATGTCTAGGCTTAAGGAGGGCACAGACACTAGGTGGGGCCAGACCCATTATAATTTTCTTGGCCATGATGCAGGTTTGGTATTTTTTGCATTTGTCCAGTTGAAGCCATCCAGATTGGGAATAAAGGTCATATGTGTGGGTACGGCGATGTGAGCCAGTGATGAGATGACAGGCCTTAATCAGGGAGGTTGCGATACGTTTGAGAGCAGAGGTAGTTGCAGACCCATATATGATAAGACCATAGTCTATGATGCTGACAATGGAGTTTTGGATGGCCACTGCCAGTGCTTCTGGGGTTAGGTGTTTCCTGTGCCAGAATAATATGCCTAACCTCGCATTGGCAGACTTTGCAACATTGCTGATATGGACAGTGTATGAGAGGTGGGGATTAAGGGTGATGCCAAGGTACTTGAATGATTGTGTTTGCTTTAGGATGGCTCCTTGTTTGGTTGCAATGGAGAGGTGGAGTTGTTTGTTTTTGTTGTGGGGGCTGCAGAAGACCATATACTTGGTTTTTTTCTGATTGAGAAGCAGTTTATGATTTAGAAACCAGGATTCAATGGAGGAGAAGGCCTGCTAAAGTTTATTTTGTAATTGGATTGGATCAGGGTCTGAGGTGAGGATCACAGCATCGACGGCGTAGAGAATTATTTGTTCTGGGCAGCTGTCCGGTAGCGAGTTTAAGAAAAGGCTGAAGAGGAGGGGTCCCAGAATGGAGCCCTGGGGGACTCCCAAGCAGACCGGTCTAGGGTCTGAGAGTGTATCAGCGATTCTTACTGTTTGGGACCGTTCTTCATGGTAGCTCTTAAACCAGCCAATGGAGTCAGTTGACAGCCCAGTGTTCTGAAGCTGGACAAGCAGGAGGCGGTGATTGACGGTGTCGAAGGCTTTAGTTAAGTCAATGTAGATTGAGCATATCTGAATACAGGAGCATATGTGAATGCCAAAACTGATCTACCCTTCAAGTACACCTGCTCACTGTACTCTGGGACATCCCCACGGCCTTCAACCCAGTCCACTCCCCCTGACTCACTGACCCTCTCTTCCAGTGCTACCCCTCCAGCTCCCATCCACTTCCATTACATTACATTTATCATTTTCACTCTCTCTCTTGCTCTCCCTCTCTCTCTACTGTGCTCCCCCTCTCTCTTTCCTTCTCTCTGTCTCACTCTCTCTCCCTCCCTCCCTCTCTCTCATGCCCTCTCCCACACGTTATACCTCTCTTTCCTCTCTCTCCCTCCCTCCCTCTCTGTCTTTCTTTCTCCCTCTCTCACCCTCTCCTCTCTCTCTCTCTCCTCCCTCCCTCCCCTTCTCTCTTCTTACTCTCTCTCCCTTTCTGCTTCCTGTGCCCCCATCTCCCATAACTGTCTCTGCCCCTCATCCAATCCCCCCTCTGGACACTGCTATATCCTTGGCAGATGTATTTCTGCATCTCCGCACTCCTGTACAACAGTACATTTCCACCCCACCCCTTCTGTTGCCCACTACTGTCACCCTCTTCAATTTAAGTTTTGTCCATTCCTCTCTCTCAATGCTATAATCTGACAAAGCCCTCCCAGGGCTGCACTACTTGAACTCTAAGCTGTAGTGTTCTCATGTTCTTGCTTGATTCTTCTACATTTTGAATTCAGTGCTATTATCTGACAAGGCACTCCCGGGGCTGCACCACATGAATTCCATGCTGTAGTATTTTAATGTTGTAGCTTTAGTCTTCTACATTTTGAACTTTGGCATCCCACTGTAAGACTCATTTTCCTGAATAAACTACATGCTTGTAATCTTATTCATTGTAAAAAATCTTGTCTGTATTGTATGTTTTGTGTTTTTGACATGGAACCGTTGTAAAAGAGTTCTTACTCAAAGGTTGTTTCCAAATATTCAAATGAATAAAATAAAAAATAAATAAATAAAAAGAATAGTTTAGGATAATCCAAACAAGTGCAACAAAGGGGACTGAAAGGAACAGATATACTTCTGTATTGTATCCATCTTCCTCAACCACAGTTACTGGGGGGAGGACAATACTAGGAGAGAGAAAACTAAAACTGTAACAAGCAAACAATAAAATAAAGCTATAGAACTGAAATTGCAAATGGAAGATCCACAGGACTACAAAAGCACTAATTGTTAAAATGAATTTGAGAAATAGTACAGCTTTTGCATTTTTACATATTAGGTTTTGCTTCAAGTTTTTTTGCAACCAACTCAAGTAATGTCTACGAAATCTCAAAGTTCCAGAAATATATTTCCTTTAATGTAATAAAGCCTCTTTGTCTTTTTTCTCTTCAGTTTTTGGTCTCAATGTGATGGGACTTTATGAGGCAAGAGTCTGTTAATTTATCTCAATCTCTTTATGTAGACTCAGACTGAATATATTCAGCTTCCTCTAACTGTTGCTTTAAACAAGTTTTCATATAATGCTTGTGCATTATCAGGATCAATAAATTTAAATAATAACATATGAAAGGGTCTGCAGTAATGCTAAATGACCATACAGCTGAGATGGATTTTCAGGCACAAGGTGCAGCTTAGTGCCTTCAAACATTTAGGAAGTGTGCTAATTTATAACACTATCACACACCCACACTGCCTCCGCTGCCTCAGAGGTTGCAAAGAAAGAGTATCAGTTGGACCACAGTGGGCTCAGGGAGGATGAGGGTGGTGGAATGGAGGCGCATCCCTCCAGCTGTACCTCTTCACAATTCGTACGCCATTTTGGCAGAGTGTGGTTCCTCTATGGAGGCACCCCAGTGGAGACCAAGGAGGATGCTGGGAACCTCCACAAAGGAGACCCCCAGGAGGGTGGCATGGGACCCCACAGGGAAAGGAAACAACTCCTGCTGGGGGACTCAATTGTTAGGGAGAGAGAACTGGGGGAGGGGGAAGGGAGGTAAGGTGTCTGACTGGCACCATGGTTTGGAGGGACAGGGAGCGAATCCTCAGGATTGCAGGAGCAGCTGCATGGGGATGGAGTTGGACATCATTGTCTACCTAGGGACAAATGACCTGGCTGGTAATGGGATCAGAGTGGTGCAGGAGGAGTTTGTGGAGTTGGGGAGGGGCTTTAAACAAGTAGCATGCACGGTAACCTTCTTGGAGGTCCTGCCTGTCTATGGCATGGGTGAGGCTAGGGTGCTTTGCATCAAAGGATTCAATCAATGGTTGAAAAACTAGTGCAGAGCTCAGGGTTTTGGCTTCACTGGGGATTGGGGGTCCTCCTGGAGGGATATAGGCCTATACTGGTGCAATGGTCTGCATCTGCCTGGGAGGGAACCAGGATCCTAGGTGATAGGTTTAAATACTTCATTGGCAAGCATTTAAACTAGCCAAGGAGGGAGGCACTGAAAAGGAGCAGGGAAATCCTAGCCCCCCAAAAAATTCAGGGTAGTTAGTGAGGTAAACACCAAGATAGAGAAGCCCATAGGGAGGAGGGCATGGGTAAATGGAGAAAATGGCAAAGGCAGTAAGGACAGGGATGGGGCTAAAAGGGGTAAGGCCATCAAAAAATGGAGGCAATGAGTACCAATGCCCATAGTCTGGGTAACAAGCTCCCTGAACTGTTGGCATTGATGGAGAGGGATACCGGGATATCGTGGCAGTCATAGAAACATGGTATACAGAGAACCATGACTGGGATGTTAACATACCAGGGTACACAATCTACAGGAAGGACAGGGAGGGTAGAAGAGGAGGAGGAGTAGCTCTCTACGTAAGGGAAGGGATCAAAGCAATGGAACTAAAGAGTAAACAGGGAGGAGAGGAGGCACTGTGGGTCACCCTGGAGAGTGGAAATGGCAGCACAGTCTACACAGGGGTGATATACAGACCCCCATCTCAGGGGGAAGAAATGGACATGGAAATGATAGAAGGCATCCTTAGGATGGCAGAAAAAAGGGAGATATTGTTGATGGGGACCTGAATATGCCAGATATTAATGGGAACACCTCTGCTGCAGCAACATCCAAGAGCAAGGTCATTCTCGATGCCTTACAGAGGGAGTGCCTCAGACAGCTAGTGTTGGAACCCACTCAGAAGGGAACAATCTTAGACCTGGTCCTGTCAAACGGGGATGGAGGGAGGATCTCAGATCTAGAAGTGGGTAGCCATCTGGGAACAAGTGACCACCAAACAGTGTGGTTCATGATAAACACAACTGCAGAGTCATGCCATACAAAAGTGAGGGTACTGGACTTCAGGAGGGCTGACTTTGTCAAAATGGGAGAGTGCCTCAGAAAAGTACTAGCAAACAGGCAAGAAGGAGGGGTGGAGGAACAATGGGGAAACATCAGAACTGCCATCACAGAGGGAACAAGCCTTTGTGTGAAGCAAACAAACAAATCAAAATGAAAGAAAAAAACACTATTGTTCTCAAAAGAGGTGGCAGGGAAGGTTAGGGAGAAAAAGGTAGCATTCAGGAAGTATAATGGAAACACAGAAGGAGCAGGACAGAGAACTGTACCAGTTAAAACAGTAGGAAGCGGGGAAGGCAGTCAGAATAGCAAAGGCCCAAACCAAGTAAAAGATAGCTAACTCTGTTAAGAAGGGGGATAAAACCTTTTATAGGTACATTAGGGAGCGAAGAAAGACCAAGGGAGGGATAGTGAGGCTTAATAAAGGAGAGGGTGGGTGGGCAGAGAGTGACAGTGAAAAAGTAGGGATACTGAACGAATATTGCTGCTCAGTATTCATAAAAGAAGAGGAGGGGGCAGTACCTAATCCAATCAGTAGAGACATTCTGGATAGGGGGGTTGATCCCAGTCCTTTCACAGAAGAAAGGGTTCTGAAGGAACTCCTAAAACTGAAGGTGGACAAAGCAATGGGGCCTGACGGGATTGACCCCAGAATTCTAAAAGAACTAAGGGGAGAACTAGTGACACTACTGACTACCCTTTTTAACAAATCATGGGAGGATGGTGTGGTACCTAAGGACTGGAGGAGGGCTGATGTGATTCCCCTTCACAAAAGTGGGAGCAAAGCAGAGACAGGAATCTACAGACCTGTTAGTTTGACCTCAGTGATAGGGGAATTTTTTTTTTAATTTATTTTATTCTAGGATTACAAATACCTTTGAGCCAAAGGCTCTTTTACAAAGGTTCCACGTCAGTTTGAAAACAGTACAACAAATTGAGGCAGTACAAGATAATACAGAGATACGGCAATCTGAAGTTAGAATACACAGGATAATGTTGGTACATCAACGTATAGGGGAAGAGGAAAACAATATTGGCATACATTGGTCAAGAGAGAGAAACGTGGGCAGGACTGCTACATCATACATGGTTATGCAAGGTAAAACAGCCGATACACAAGTAGATCAAGGTGGACACAGGATAGAGTCATCGGTAAACATAGGTCTAGGGCAAAAAAAGGGGATGCTACAACATTACAAGACAAGGATAAGACTTGGGGAATATGAGCTGCCAGGGCCATTGTCGAGGAAACATGGAGAAGTGCAGAGGGGTTTGGTAAGTGGGGAGGTAGGGCATGGGAAACGAGGGGAAGGAGAAGTCAGGACAGGGGAGGTAAAGTTAGTTGGGTATAGGCATTGAGAGAGTAACCTGTTGTTGGTTAGGTGTGGCAGTCAATGGGTACTGGATGCATAGAACGAGCAGCGGAGCCTGGATTTGAAAGTACCAAGCACGGTGATGGAGGAGATTTCATTGTTGAGATTATTTAACCAGTTCAGTGCTCTGAAGGCAAATGAGTGTTGACCCGGTTGGGCAAGACCCAAGGTTATCTTCTTAGCCATGATGCAAGTTTGGTATTTTATATGGTTTGATAGATGTAGGCAACCAGTTTGGGTGTAGAGGTCACAGGTGTGGGTTAGGAGGTGGGCGCCAGTTAGAAGATGACAGGCTTTGTTTAGGGCAGTTGAGATGTGCCTGAGGGCTGTTGAGGTGGCAGAGCCATAAATAATAAAGCCATAATCAATAACAGAGACTACAGAGCTTTGGACAGTGATCCTTAGAGCTCCAGGGGTAAGGTGCACCCTATATCTGTAGAGGAGGCCTAGACGCAGGTTAGCCTCCTTGGCTATGTAGTCAATATGGGCTCCATAGGCTAGGTTTTTGTCCAGAGTGATCCCCAGGTATTTAAAGGAGTGAACCTCTTCAATGGTTACTCCAAGGTGGTTTGTAATGGTTAGTGGATGTTGCCTGTTCCTATTGTGAGAGTTACAGAAGAGCATGGATTTGGATTTTTTGTAGTTAAGAATGAGTTTGTGTTTGCTGAACCAGTGCTCCACGGAGGTGAAGCCGAGTTGGAGTTTGTTCTGTAGGGATAGCGGGTCTTTGTGGGTGGCAAGGATGACGGCATCATCAGCATAGAGAATGAGATGTTCTGGGCATGATTGGGGGAGGTTATTTAAAAACAGACTAAAAAGAAGGGGCCCCAGAATGGAACCCTGGGGGAGTCCAGAGCGGACAGGTCATGCTTCAGAAAGGACACCTGCAATTTTCAGTCTTTGCGATCTGTTCTCTAGGTAACTTTTGAACCAAGCAGAGGAGTCAGGGGAGAGCCCTGCGTTTGTGAGTTGTTCAAGGAGTAGGTGGTGGTGAACTGTATCAAAGGCCTTGGTTAGGTCTATAAAAACTGACCCTGTTAGATGTCCATTATCCAGTGCGCTGTGGATGGCTCTGGTGAATTTCAGGAGTGCTGTTATGGTGCTGTGTCCTTTCCTAAAGCCATGTTGTTGTGAGCAAAGGATATTGTGTTTATCCAGGTAATCAGTGAGCTGGTCAGTAACTATGCGCTCAATGGCCTTGGATAGCAGCAGCAGAATGGAGATTGGTCGGTAGTTACCAGGGTTGGTCAGGTCACCTGATTTATGGACTGGAGTAATGGTGGCAGATTTCCATTTGTCTGGGAACTGGCTGAGGCTGAGGGAGAGATTGAAGATCTTGGTAAGAAGACTACTCACTTCGTCAAGGGTGAGGTACAGCAGCTTTAGGTCAAGAGTATCCCCACTGTGTCTTGTTTTAGTGATAGCATTTGTGATGTATTTCTGAGCTTCGTGCAATTTGATGGCTTTAAAGTAGAAGGCGGTGAGGCGGGCAGGGGTGGTGCGTGGTGATGTTAGGCTGCGAGGGGGTAGTCATCATTGAAGAAGTCAGGGAGGAGAACATTACTGAGGTCTGTGAAGGCCGTGTTGAAGGTACTGGCAATGGTTGCAGGATTGAGGGTAATAGACCCATCTGTGAGTAGCATAGTAGGGGTGGTTTTTGGCTGTTTTCCAGAGATTTCTTTAATATTTTTCCAAAATGCTTTCCCATTTCCTCATGTGTTGGTGAGCATTTCTTGGTAGTAGGTGCTTTTGTGAAGCAAGATTGATCGGGTACAGGCATTACGGGAATGTTTGTAGTTCTGAACGTTGGTCTGCATGCCAGACTCTCGAGCCAGGAGCCAGAGGCAGTCCCTTGCTTTTAGTTGTGTGATTAAATTGGCGGTTAGCCAAGGACTGGAGATGGTTTTAACTTTGTGCTTTTTTAAGGGGGCGTACGAGTCACAGGCTGTGAAATCACTTCGGAAAGAAATAATTGTTGAGTACCTAGAGGCCAGCGGGGCACAGGACCCAAGGCAGCATGAATTCACAGTAGGAAGGTCATGTTAGATGAATCTAATAGATTTCTTTGACTGGGTGACCAAAGTAGTATTTATTTATTTATTTAATTAATTAATTTATTTATTTATCAATTATTCAGAAACAATCTTTGAGCAGGAGCTCTTTTACAAAAGTTCCACATCAGACACAGTCACAGTTAACATAAATAATAAAAAAATATGTAAATAAACAACAGGCACAGATTACAGCATTAACAATCAGCATAGTCAACAGTGTAAGACAGCATTTGACAGAGACATTAATGTAATGTATTGAGTACAGGGGTGCATCTCTAGCAGGTGGGAGGAGGAGGGGGAGGGAGAAAAGTTAACAGTCTAGTAGAAGATCTTGTTGAATCAGATAATGGGGAGAGGTGCATCACCGGGAAAGGTGGGTGAACTGTGGAAGGGGCAGAGTAGAGTGGGGAGGGGACAGGGATAAGGGGGTAGGGCCAAGGTGAAAGGATGTTGTAAGGAGAAAGGTAGAAAGGAGTGAGAGGAGTAGGGTAAGGAAGGTATGGAAAGAAGGGGAAATGATGTCGCAGTCAGCTGGGGCGGGGTGACAGAGGGGGGTGCTGGGAGATAATGACAAAGGGGGGGATACAGTCAAGCACAGGACTGCTTAGTGGAGGGTCTGCGGAGCAAGGGATAATTAAGTGCCCCTCGGGCAATCACCGGTGCTCCTGGAGAGGAGATTTTGTTTAAGTTCAGTCTTAAAGGCTGGTAGGCTTGTAGTTCTGTGTGCAACTTCCAGGCATTCATTGAGCCACAGACGGGCTCTATACATTAAGACTCATTGATCAAGTGCAGTTCTGCGGAATGGGACACTGAGTGCACCTGACACTACCTCTGGTTCCATATTTTAAGCCAGCTTGGGAGAAAAAATTGGAGATGCAGGTGGAGCTATGCCCAGAAGTGCCTTCTTGCTGAAGAGACAGGTTTGGAATTTTATTCTGTGCTCCAGGGACAGCCAGTTAACTTGTGTATACATAGAGCAGGTGTGAGTGAAATGGTCTGCATCAGCAGCTAGCCTACATGCCTTGTTAAGGGAAGTTACCATCTGCTTTAGTGCGGTATCCATAGCTGATCCATAGGTCACTAGCCTATGATGGATAAAATCAAGCTAGTGATAGAGAGATGGAAAGCATCAGGTATGAGGTTTTTCCGGTATCGGTATAAGACTCCTAACTTGGAATTTGCAGCCTTGACCACCATATCAATATGCTGTGCATAAGAGAGGGTGTCGTCAGTGGTGACCCCCCAGATACTTACATGAGTGTACCTGTTCCAGCAAGACTTTAGCTTTGTTGTGGATGGATAGGACAGGGAATCTGCTCTTCAGCTGTTGGCTGGATAGTAGCATGGTCTTTGTTTTTCTATAATTAATCAGAAGCTTATGTGCACCGAACCAGTGCAAAGCTTCTAGAAGGAGGTCTGTCGTTCTTGTTCCAGATGTTCAATGTGGTGGTTCCTGCTGAGGAGAACAGCACCATCTGCATACAGGATGATTTTACTATCACATGCCTTGGGAAGATCATTCGAAAAAAAGGCTAAATGGCAGGGGCCCTAGAATTGACCCTTTGGGAACACCCAGAGACACTTCTTTAGTGTCTGACATGACTTGGCCAATTTTGACTTTTTGGGATCTAAGGGACAGGTAGTCTTGGAACCAGGATACTACATTTGAGGCCACCTCCAAGTTTTTAAGTCGAGCTAGGAGGAGGTGGTGGTTAACTGTGATGAAGGCCTTTGTTAAATTTATAAAGACTGACCCAACTAAGTGCACAGTGCACAGAGTCAGAGTATTTGACCAGAGCGGTAGCAGTGCTGTGGTTCTTTCAAAAAACATATTGCTGGGGACATTGAAGGTGTTACTTATGGAGGTAGTTGGTTATTTGGTCTGCGACACTCCTTTCCAGTGCTTTGGATAGTGGGGATGGCTTTGGATAGTAGACCAGGGAGGGGTTGTGGACATGGCCTACCTAGACTTTAGCAAGGCAATTGACACAGTCCCACACAAAAGATTATAAACAAATTAGCCAGCCTGGGAGTGGGTCCCAGGGTGGTAGTCTGGGTAAAAAATTGGCTGGACAACAGGACACAGAGGGTAATAGTAAAGGGGAGTTACTAGCAGGGTACTGCAGGGTTCAGTACTGGTCATTTTTAATGTCTTTATAAGTGACATTGTGGAGGGACTGGAAGGAAAAGTATGCCTCTTTGCAGATGACACAAAGATCTGCAAGGAGGTTGATACACAAGGGGGTGTGGAAAGGATGAGAAGGGACTTGTCAAGGTTGGAGGAATGGTCAAAAATATGGCAGCTTAGATTCAATGCAAAGAAGTGCAAAGTAATGCACCTAAGAACTGAAAACCCAGGGGAAGAGTACACGGAGGGGGGTATTAACAACAATAAAAATGGAAAGGGACCTGGGAGTAGTCATATCAGATGACCCAAAGGTAAGCAAGCAATGTGAGAAGGCAGTAAGGAGGGCTGCGGGGGTACTGGGATGTATAGGGAGAGGCATCACCAGTAGAAAACAGGAAATTGTTATCCCTCTGTACAGGCAGTTTGTAAGATTCCATCTGGAGTACTGCATACAGTTCTGGAGACCCCATCTCTGCAAAGACATAGACAGGATGCAGGCAGTCCAGAGGAGGGCAACTAAAATAGTGCAGGGTCTGCAACAGAAGCCATACGAAGAAAGACTAAGGGAGCTTAATATGTATACCCTTGAGGAAAGGAGGCAGAGGGGGGACATGAAAGAAACTTTCAAATACCTCAAGGGAATCAACAAAGTCCAAGAGGATAGCATCTTTCAGAAAAAGAGATGTGCAAGTATAAGGGGACACAATTTGAAGACAGAGGGGGGATGGTTTAGGGGCAATGTGAGAAAGCATTTTTTCACAGAGAGGGTAGTGGATGCATGGAATGGCCTTTCTGAGGAGGTCGTGGGGTTAAAAACATTGGAAGAATTCAAGAATGCATGGGACAGACATAAGGCAATTCTAGTGGGGGGTAGGAAGAAGTAGGCTGTTGGTTAACTAGGATCTGCATCTTATCCAATATGTAGGGAAATGGGCAGACAAGGTGGACCAAGCTGTCCTTATCTGCCATCAAACTCTATGTTTCTATGGTTCTATGTGCTTTGTTTTGCTTATATTGTTGTTTTAGAAGTAAAAAAAAAAAAGAAAGTTAAATTTGAACCGTAAAGTAATGTGAAATTAATGGACAGACATGTGGCCATTTTTGACCAATCAGATTACTTGTCTGATCTAAACCATTTTATAATATGTACAGTAACTTTTCCAGGGCAATTAGAGCTTTCAGATTTTCAGAGTGCCACATAGATGATACCCACTACCTGAATATAACAAATGGGGCAGTATTCTTTCCAGTTTCTTGTGTAATGTTCATTATCTGCAAGACTGAAGTTTGAATGGATTATGATGTCACACAAAGAACTAAGAAGATTACTACTACTCATTTGTTATGATTGGGTAGCAGTTGGTCTTCATCAAGGATATCATAGGGATCATAATGTTATTCGAACCAAGACAGGCATGAACCCATATGCAGCTCACTCTTAACTCAAAGGGAGTAGCCTACTTTAGCATGTGAACAACAGTACATATCAAGTCTTTTCTTAAAGATGGAAATGGATTCATTGCCTACAACTTCCAGTGGTAATTTAGTCCACACATTGACCACCCTTTGACTAAAAAATTCCGATCTTCTCCTAATCTTATAACCTTGTCCCTGCAGTTGAAGGTCATGGGATCTAGTAGAATAACCAATATCGCTATAATCTAATCCTAAGCAGTCCCAGAGGTCATTGTTTGTGTATGCCCTATAGACCAGACACATATCACCCCAGAGACATCTATATTCTAGAGGATACAGATTTAAGACATGTAATCTTTCATGATAACTGAGGTGGTTTACTGACGTTATCATTTTAGTTGCCCTTCTTTGGACACTTTCCAATAAACTAATGTCATTCTTTGTTACTGGGGATGTGAATTGTGAACAGTATTCCAGAAGGGATCTAACCAATGGGGTGTACAAGGGTAGAAGCACCCTCTGATTTCTACTGACTATGTGTCTTGCAATGCATCCCAGTATTCCCCTAGTCCTATTCGCTGTAACTTGGCAGTTTCTACTGTTCTTGAGATCACTGGTAATAATCACTCCCAAATACTTCTCTTCAGATGTTTCCCTTAGTATCCTGCCACCTAAGTAATATTTTGTCCTATTATTCAAGTGGCCCATGTGCATAACTGCACACTTGTCCAGGTTGAAAGCCAACCTACTTTCCTTTGCTCAGGCTTCCAATTGTACTAACTCACTCTGCAAATTTTGTGAATCCACGTTGTTTTGGACCATGTACTCAAGTTTGGTATCATCAGCGAATTTTGATGTCCAAACTTTTTCACCACATTTCATTGAAAAATATATATATATATATATATATATATATATATATATGGCTAAAAAATCCATTTAATGCATCAGTTAGGTTGTTCCACAGTGACAAAGTCAGGAAATTCAGTGTTAGGGTTGAAAACCCCCTTGCACAGCCTCAGCTGCCTAACTGGCATCAGGGTGTGCGTTGAGTTCCTAGCTCTAACTCTCACCCCACCACATGCATGAACAAGCTGAGTCATAGGACAATGGGGTGAGAGTTGAACCGACGACCCCAGTGCACACCCCAATGCCGTTGGGGTGGGCTGAGGGTGCAAGGGGTTTCAACCTAACAATGAATTCTCACTTTGTCGCCAGGAACAACCCTAACTGATGCATCAAATGGAGTTTTTTGCCTCTAATTTCCCTTCTTTTTGAGAATGAGGACTCTAAATAGTGAATGGAATGCTACCACCACATGATTTTTTTGTGACATAGTAACAGTAACAGCAACGCAAATGCAAGCAGCAATGGTTACGCACATGGTGACACAAACGTAAATTGTAAAGCAAGCGTAAATAGAAATGCAGGTGCAAAGTGACGCCAAAGTGAACAGTGACACAAACAGACATGCAAGTGCATACGGAATAACAAGTGGTAACGCGCACGGTCATGGTACCGCTATTGTAAAGGCAAATGATAACTGTAACAGCAACAGTAATGCGAAAGGAAACAGAAATGGAAATGCAAGCACGTACGGAAATGCAAACCATAACGCACACGGTGATGGTACCGCAATTGTAAACGCAAATGGTAATGGTAACAGCAACAATAACACCAAAGAAAATAGAAACACAAACACAAACGTAAGCACGTATGGAAATGCAAAGCGTAATGCACATGGGCACGGGAACACACTTGGAAACACAAATGGTAACGGTGAGAACAACGATGATGCATAACGAAAAACAAATGCAAACGAAAAGGGAAGGGCGGCAGCCAACAGAAATGGTAATGCGCACAGTGATGCTAAATGAAAGACAAAAACAAACAGTAGTGTAGACACAAATGGGAATAGTAAGGTTAACAGAAACGGAAACACAAAAGGTAACGCACACGGTGTCGTACATGGGAACGGTAATGCAAAGGGGTATGGAAAGAGAAGTGTAAATCCTACGTGTAACAATAAGTGCAGCACACACTGTATTTTTCCTCAAAGGCTCCATTGAAAAACACAGTGAAAACAAAGAATGTATGCATAATAATGGGCCTCGGAGCAGAAAACGAGCAGTTGTAATTCTAAAATGGTAATATCTCAGTAACTGTACGACGTAGAAAAAATGTTTTAATTTCACATGATTCATCAGTTTCCTGGCTAGGTTTTCAGTGATTGCCACAACGAAAATTCCGTATCTCACACTGTTTCTGAGATACAAGCCCCGAAAGGCACAGCGGATGCCACCTTGTTAGTCTATGGGAAAAAATGTCAACTTCAGAGTAGCGTAACTTTGCATCTGTGCAATATTTTGTTACCAAACCACCAAAAGGCACATCTGTGAGATGTTGGCTGCCTTCCCTCCAAATTTCAGGCCAAAAGACCAAACTGTTTTTTGCAGCAGGGTGGCAAAAATTCCTGTCATTTGGCCAGAGTCTGAAAAATAGTGTCATGATTTGTGACACCTTTCAAAAAATTTATGTAAAAGTGTCGTGAATGCTGACGTACTTTTCCATAAATTTGAAAACGTATTTGGGGTGTTTAACTACAAAATAAAGACATGGCTAGCATCCTCAGGGCTCGAATAGGTAAACACAAAAATAATTATGTCCCTAGATGGTCCCAATTTTAAATGCCAAGCATTTCTGTGATCAGTAACTGAAAACAAAATGGCGGATTTGTGACACTACTAGGGCCATTCGCGACACTAAAAAGTGCATTTGCAAAAGTGTCGAACTTTTTAACTTTTCCAAATGACTTATAATGGGAACTTGTTTTTTGAATAACTTTTGAACTGTTCTATATTTTTTCACGAAATCTTCAAAAGGCACATCGGGGACCCCAACCGCATGTTCCCTGAAGTTTTTGGACTGGTCACGCAAACCATGCAACCTGTAGGTGCGAGCAAAGAATGCACAAAAAACCCTAATTGCGTGCATGGATGTTGCTTAATAATTCCGCAGTCGTATATCCGACTGGTACGAAAGTTGGCAGATCCCCAGATCTATGGTTATACCCCATGCCTGCCAATTTCAGGCAAATCCATTGAACGGTGGCAAAGTTATTAAGGTGCAAAGTTTCACCCTTTAACCTTAAAAGGGCTACTCAACCCTAACTATGGTAGCACTGCCGTGCATATATACTGTATATATACAGTATATATATATATATATGTGTGTGTGTGTGTGTATATATATATATATATATATATTTATATATATATATATATACATACATACATACACAGTCGTGGCCAAAAATATTGGTGCCCTTGCAGTTTTTTCTAATAATGCACCATTCCTTCCAGAAAATTGCCGTGGAATAAAACACAAAACGCAGAACAATTTACTAAGTCTTAGCTTATTCCACACAGAAATCCTTAAATCGCCCGGACAAAATTATTGGCACCTTTTAGAAGTAGTTAGAAATAATTAGATTTCAAGCAGGTGATTCTCCTTCACTTTGAAAATGAACTCACCTGTGGTGAGTTGCAGGTGCCTGCAATATAAAAATCACTCATTCAACCAGTTTGAATAGAGAAAAGGACTCATTTTCCTGTTTTGTGTCTCTGTGTGTACCACAATGAGCTTGGAGAAAAGAAAGACAGCTAGATAATTGTCTGAGGAGGTCAGACAGAAGATTGTAGCCAAGCATGGACAATCTCAAGGCTACAAATCAATCTCCAGAGACCTTGATGTTCCTGTTTCCACCGTACATAATGTTATCAGGATGTTTAAGGCCCATGGCACTGAAGCCAACCTCCCTGGACACGACCACAAGAGAAAACTTGATCGATGATTGCAGTGCAGGATTGTTTGAATGGTGGAGAAACCACCTCGATCAACTGCCAAACAGATTCAAGCTGACCTTCAGACACAAGGTACGACAGTTTCAACTTGCACCATCCGTTGCCAACTCAATGAAAGAGGGTTATATGGTAGGAGGCCCAGGAGGACCCCACTGCTGAGAGAGAGAGAGACATAAGACAGCCCGACTGAGGTTTGCCAAAACACACCTGAACAAGCCAAAATCCTTCTGGGAGAATGTCCTGTGGACAGATGAGACCAAATTAGAGCTTTTTGGTAAAGCACATCATCTCTATGTTTACAGAAAACAAAATGAAGCCTTCAAAGAAAAGAAAACCTTCCCTACAGTCAAACATGGAGGAGGTTCAGTGATGTTTTGGGGTTACTGTGCTGCCTCTGGCACTGGGTGCCTTGAACGTGTGCATAGCATCATGGAATCTGGAGATTACCAGGCCATTTTGGAATGCAATGTTGAACCCAGTGTCAGAAAGCTGGGTCTCCGTCGAAGGTCATGGGTCTTCCAGCAGGACAATGACCCCAAACACACTTCAAAAAGCACCCAGAAATGGTTTAAGACAAGACACTGGACTGTTCTGAAGTGGCCAGCAATGAGTCCAGATCTAAATCCCATTAAAAACCTGTGGAGAGATCTGAAAACAGCAGTTGGGAGAAGGCACCCTTCAAATCTGGGAGAAGTGGAGCAGTTTGCACAAGAAGAGTGTGTGAAACTGCCCGTAGAGAGGCGCAGGAAGCTCATCCATGGCTATAGGAAGCGGTTGATTGCAGTTATTTTGACCAAAGGCTGTGGTACCAAATATTAAGTCTAGGGTGTCAATAATTTTGTCAATGACATTTCTTTTCATTTTCTGATTTAAAAGGATATATTAAATTCTGAATCAAAAACAAAGGTTCTGTAATATTAACAGAGAAATAAAGAATTGTGGTGACCAAATACTGTACTGTTGTTAATTTCAACTTATTTTAGTGGAAATTGTGAATTATTTGAAAAAGCGCAAGGGCGCCAATATTTTTGGCCATGACTGTATATATATATATATATATATATATATATATATATATATCTATATATAGATATATATAGATATATATATATATATAGATAGATAGATCTATTTATAAAATGGGTAAATATAAAGGGTCCAAATCCAGTATTGTGATTGTATAAAACACATCACATGACCGTATGTATAGCAGAGCGCGACCGCACACCTGCACTTTTACCCCTCAAAACAATTTTGACATTTTATAAGATAGATAAACCACTCTGAGGTGTGCAGTGGCGCTCTGATATACATGCGCCTTGGGCGTTGATGCACTCGCCTTCTGCCCTCGTATGCATAAATACACACCACATGCATGATATCATGTGACCGCACACCTCAGAGTGGTATATCTATTACATATATATATATATATATATATATATATATACACACACATGTATGTATATATATATATATATATATATATACTGTGTGTGTGTGTGTGTATATATATATGTATGTATATATATATATATATAAAATAAGGCTGGTCCCAACACAGATCCCTGTGGCACCCCACTGGTCACTCACTCCCAATCAGATGTACATCCTGTAAGGACAACCCCCTGTTTCCTTCCCATGAGCCATGATTTAATCCAGTTAATACTATTTCCATTTAGTTTGATCCTGGCTAATTCTGCAACAAGCTCCCTGTGAGGGACTTTATCAAAAGCCTTACTCAAATCCAGAAAAACTACGTCAACTGGAAGACCCCTGTCCAACTCTCAGCTCACTTTTTAATAAAACTGCAACAAATTTGTTTGGCATGACCTGTTGGAAATAAAACCATGCTGTGCTGCATTCCAGCTCTTAATTCTGTTTAGATGATCTTCTATCAGTTCCTTAATTATTTGCTTCAGTAATTTACATAAGGTTGATGTCAGGCTTACAGGCCTGTAGTTGCTGCAAATCTCCATCTTACCCTTCTTAAATACTGGGGCCATTGCATCCTCTCTCCATGCATCCACCACTTTGCCTTATCTCAGTGATTCCTGAAAGAGCCATGTTATAGGACCTGCCAACTCATCAGCTAATTCATGCAGAACCCTCGGATGTAATCCATCAGGGCCTGATGATTTATTGATGTCTAGTTTCTTTTATTTATTCCTGATATCTGCTACCTGTAATTTCCTGATTGGTATATCACAGTTTGTTATTAGTGTATCAGCTGCTTGTGAGCTCTCTTTAAATACTGAAACAAAATATTCCTTTAACGATGTTGCAATGTTCATGTCATCAGATGTAAGCTGGTCTTTAACATTAATTAATGGTCCTACTCTCAGGTTACCACCTATTGTAGATGTAATATACAATAAGAGTAAAATGACTTATAGTTATCCTTTACCCTTTCTACTAGGCCAAATTCAAAATACCCTTTTTCTTTCCTTAATGATTTTTTTACATTCCCTGGCTACACTAAAATAAGCTCCCCAGTGTTGTTCTGAATTCATTTTCTTTGCCCTCTTGTAGAGTTTCTTTTTTTATTAGTAATCCTTGTTATTTTCCTATTGTGCCAGGGAAGGGATTCTACCCTTATTATTATATTTCTCACTGACAGGGACATGGTTATCAATTTCTTGGTTCAACTTGTTTGCAAGAATCTCCCACATTTTCTCCAGTAGTCTACCTTTTAATGTTGCTTCCCAGTTCCAAATAGTACAATTATTAAGCATAGCATCAAAGTTAGCTTCCCTAAAACATTTGATTGTAGTCTTGCCTTTCATTATAGATTTTGTTCCCCTAATAGTGAATTTAACCATGTCGTGACCATGTATTACCAAGAGGGTATGCAGAATGACAGCTACAAATGGAATCACCAAGATTACTTATAACCAGGTCCAATATACTGTTGCCTCTTGTTGGCAGTTTGACATGTTGTTCTAATCCCATATCTCCTAGGGCAGTAATAAACTCCTTTTCTACCTCAGTTCTCCCTCTTTCATTTTTCCAATCGATTGTGGGAAAAAGTATCAAAAATCTCTTATCTATATCTAACTTATTTAGTTGCTCAATTAATATTTTATCCAAGCCATGTGTTTGTGCAGGTGGCCTATATACTAGTCCAAGTAAAATTTGTTTACCGTAATCTGGTGTTAAGCGCAACCATAAATTTTCTAGTTGATTACTATCACCCATATTTGTTTCAGAAACTGCCTTTATATTGTTTGCTATATACAAGGCTATATCACATCCCATTTTTCTTACCTTATCTCTGCTATAAAGGTTATATCCCATGATGTTTCTATCCCATTCATCACCATGTTTCCACCATATTTTCAGGACGGCACATATTGAAATCGTCTCTTTAGCCAGTACCTGCTCTAATTCATCCTTTTTTCTAACAAGGCTACGTGCATTAACCAATAAGTATTTCCTCTCGTTACTGGATCTTCTGTTCGTTTTGGATCCAAGGGTGCCAATAAATGGTTATGTTATAAGATACTCCCCATCTCCCTTCCCCATACTGTTTAGTTTAAATGGGTTTCTATAATTTGCCTTATTTTGTTTCCCAGAAGTCGAGTGCCAAATTTATTAAAATGCAATCCATCATTTCAAAATGAACCCCAATTTTTGAATGCATCCCAGTTTCTAAGGAAAGTGAACCCCTCATTTGTACACAGTTTCTGTGCCATCTTTGTAATTGTGAAATGCCCCTGGTTTTAGCCATCCCTGCCCTGGGTACTAGTAGTACTTCAGAGACAATAACTCTACACCTTTTTTCTTTTATAATACTACCAAGTTGTTCAAAATCTTTCTGGATGTCCTCTGTTCTCCTTCTCCCTGCATCATTTGTTCCTACAAGACGACCAGTACAGGTTTGGTTGCATTACTTAGATAACCCCTGATGGTGTTCTTAATGTTGGAGATCTTTGCACCTGACAGGGATGCTACCTGTATTGTGCCTTCCTTCCCTCACATATTATGGAGTCTGTACATTTTAATACTGAGTCCCTATTACAATAATATACCTGTGTACAGATATTGGATCACTAGTGGCTGACTCTGTATTGAATCCTTGTGTTTTTTCTGAGTGCCAGCACAGTACCTACTTCCATAGTATCATTATGTTCAGCTGGAACCTCAGAACAGGATCCTACATCCTTTGTATCTATTTATATGGTCTGTTTAACTAAGGTATTTTATTTATTTATTTATTTATCAAGTCTAGGATTACAAATACCTTTGAGCCATGGCTCTTTTACAAAGGTTCCTCATCAGATGTATTACCCTTCTGAAAACCATTCTGTCATTGTGCATAGTAGCGGATGACTGGAAAAAAGCCACGGTGGTACGGATGCACAAAAGCAGCAACAAGGAAGATGCTGGAAACTACCGTCCTATTAGCCTCACCTCAGTGGTGGGGAAAATCATGGAACCATTACTGAAAGAAAGAATTGTACAACACCTAGCCAAATAGACCTAAAACAGCATAGCTTCACAGTGGGGAGGTCATGTCAGACAAACATAATTAATTTCTTCGATTGGGCAACCAGAACGATGGACCAAGGAGGAGCAGTAGTCGTAGTATATCTGGACTTCAGTAAGGCATTTGAAAACACAGGAGTGGGACATAAAATAGGCTGGATTAGAAACTGGCTCCAAGGGAGAACCCAGAGTTAATAAATTGCACTCTGTCAGAGGAAGGAGTGGTGACCAGCATAGTCCCCCTGTGTTCAGTGCTGGGGCCAATTCTATTTAACATATTCATCAGTGACATCATGGAGGGTTTGCAAGGAAAAGTATACCTGCTCGCAGATGACACCAAGCTCTACAACAGAGTGGACACCCAAGAGGAGGTCACAGAAATGATCACTGATCTAAAAAAAACTGGAGGAATGTTCAAAACAGTGGCAGTTGAAATTCAACGCCAAGAAGTGCAAAGTTATGCACCTGGGAAGGAAGAACCTAGACTGTAAATATACCCTGGGTGGAACAGCTGACTGAAACTAAGGTAGAGAGGGATCTGGGGGTACTCATATCTGGTGATTTAAGGACAACCAGGCAGTGTGAAAAGGTGGTGCAAAAAGACAGCAGCATTCTCGGATGTATAGGAAGTGGTGTCACAAGTAGGAAATGCAAAGTGATAGTTCCGCTGTACAGGTCCTTGGTGAGGCCTTACCTGGAGTACTGCATCCAGTTCTGGAGACCTCACCTCAAGAAGGGCAATGATCACCTGGAAACTGTGCAGAGGAGAGCTACAAAGATGAAACATGGACTACATGAAGAACTGTATGAATCGCGATTAAACCATCTTAGGATATACTCACTGAAGAGGAAAAGGGACAGGGGAGATGTGATAGAGACATTTAAATACCTCAAAGGTATCAACTCAGTGCAAACACAGGATTTCTTCAGGGAAAACATGAATAAATGGACAAGTGGGCACAACATGTGCCTGAAGGGAGGTAGTTTTCAAAACAAACCACAGGAAGTTTTTCTTCATGGAAAGGGTGGTGGATCTCTGGAACAGTCTCCCCCAGAGGCTGTTGCAGTGAAGACAGTGGGGGAGTTCAAGCTAGCATGGGATAGGCACTGTCAAAACCTAAGGCAGTAAAGAAACTGGAAGGGGGTAGTTTTACGGGCAGACTAGATGGATCACAAGGTCCCCTTCTGCCAGCACTTTCTTATGTTTTTATGTTCTCTATTTTTTAATGAATCATCCTTTTTGCGTTACATTAACTTGGGACTGATTATTTAATTAGCCCTCATATCACTGACTCCCCACCTGTGTGCTACTGCCATTAGCACCAGATTACATCTCATCCATCAGTGGCACAAACCTGTTGTACAATTCTATATTAGCTGCCTGTACTGGTTGCCTTCTCCTCCTCTTCCTTGCTCCTGAAACTCTACACCAATTCACCTCAGCTCCTAACTCATGCTTATCAAATCTACCGTTCAAATCTCTTTTCTGTTTGTCACTTCCTTCATCTTGATTACAATGTGCACTATGTGCTTAACCAATGTTTACTTCTGATATAGATACAATTGTGTCATCAATAAACTTTTCTAGCTCCCAAATGTCTTTTTCTGTTACCTTACTATTTATACCATCTCTTTTCCCTTTGTTGAATGATAGAATACCGTAGTAATCTATTCTCTTCCTTAGTTCTGTCTTTTTGTTGCACACTGATGAAGTTATATTTTTCACAAAGTCTAAAAGATTCTTAATCACAGTATACATATTGTATGATCTGCATAAGATCCAGTCAGTCTCCATAGCATACCGATTTAACTAATTAGAACCAGGAACAATAGAGTTGAGCAGTAATATCCTATAAACTGTACCTAGAATTTAGATGTTTGTGTATGCTCCTTTATTAAGTTCAGGCCCCCTTCCTTGCCTTCCTCGCCGGATGCAGGCTGAAGCATATGTTTCATACCAGAACAGCAGAAACTGTTGCTATGTCAACCAGCTAAATCATCCAATGTTTAAAACAGAACTCTACCAATAGTCTAGCTTTAAAAAGACAGACTAGAACATTGTTAGGAGCACTAATGGGCTGCCCCAACCACACATACTTTGTGACAGTTTGAGTTCCTTGCCCCTTGTCTTAAGGGAGGTCAAGGGTTTGAATCAGTACACTCTTTCCCAAATACTGTGCACTCAGTCCCCTACAGTTGCCAAGAGTTGAGAAATAAAAGCACTCTGCCCACACAGACAGCCTTTCTAAGCTAGGTTCTGAACTCCTCCTCCACCTACAAATATTCTCCATTGAGTCACACCTTTGGAACTGTAAGCCATCATCATCAGGACCATTCAGAAACATTTTGCTAGCTGGGGGCCATCCACAATGGCATGCAACATCAGTACCTATATAATCATGGGTGGCCCCCTTGATACTCAGTTCTTTCTTCCATTGTTGACTTTTCGTCGGACCTACAGATAAACAACGCCATCATTTTTATGCTTTTTTTTGTACTAACCTATAAAACTTTGTCAACGTAACTTACACCATTAACTACCCATTTATTTAAAGTGTTTAACAATACTCTTACTGTCCCTGTTTGTTATTTGGAAAATTTTGCCTATAGCGTAAAGCCTGCAAGGTTCCCCAGATACACAGGCTACAAGGAGACAACTTGCAAAGGTTCTTGGAAAAACCCTTCATCACCCATGGCATCTCTGGCCAAGGCCATGGGCCTCAGGCCAGCATCTCACTCATGTGCATCCATTGCAAGGAAGCATGCTCTCAGGTAATCAGCCGAACTGTCACTGACACAGTTGGCGGTACTATCAGGAGAAACTAAACTACAGAACATGGATGCTGCATCATCAATACTGTCCTCCTCTAACTATCACTGTAATCACCGAGAGAAACATGCTTCAGTGTGGAAAGAGATTCAAGGTCTGCATTGAAGGAGGGTAAATCCTCATATAGGTTGAGCTATGTTTCGTACTAAATGGCCACCAGGCTGGGCGTGCATCTGCTGCACTTTTGGGAGCTGCTACACCTTTGGAGCTCCGAGTTTTGATTTTATCTGTTTATTTAGTTAGTTTTGGCTAATGTGGCTATTTTTTTTACTTCAATTGCATTTTATTTATTGGTCCCCACCATCTGTTTCGTTTGCCTTTTAGTGAGTGCAGAGTGTGCTGAATGAGCCGACTGAGTGTTCTCCATGTGTGGATTTAGGAGAACAGTGTTGATTGGGCCTTCCGCCCATTTGTTCCGTGGTAGGTTCTCCATGCCATGCTGCTACCTTGTTTGTGAGGTGCGGCACGGGCATGCGAAGTGCGAGGTTGTGGAGGACTTCTGCCTAGTTCTGGATGGTTCCCAAGGGATTTTCAGCCGAGTTTGGTCTGTGGTGAGCCTGCAGAAAGCTTTTGATATCTGGATTTGTGTTTCTCTACCTGTGAGGAACTGCACGGGAGGGGTGAAGGTGTAGGGCTGTGGAAAAACTACGAGTATCTGGATTTATGACTTTCTTGTCCACCCTTTGAACTTTGGGTGGCATCTGCATACAGTATATTTGGTGGAGTACTGCTGTTGAACTATCTCCTTGTCCCTTGGTTTTGCTGGGTTTTTATTTGGGGATTTGCTGACCCACGGGGGCTTGGTGTTGTTACCCAGCTGAGGAGTCGGTTGGGGTACTTTGTTTCCTTGGACCCTGGAACTGGCTGCAATTGTGGCCTTCTTAGGGTCCTTTGTGTTAGTTGGCTTTATTTTCCTGAGAGCACTCAGTGGTAAGCAGAGGGATTTTTTAAAGGAGTTTCTGCAGTAAAATTGGTCATCGATTCAGCCATTGGAATTATTTTTGGATTATGCAGGTTTCGGTGGTACCTGGGCTCACCCTTACTTAATCCTGGACCTGGATTGAAGAGACTGCTGACCCCCTCCTGGCTTTTCTGTGAATTACTAATTTTTATTCATTTGGACGATTGGTTGGTGAAACTGCGTCCATGTACTTTATTTTGTTTTGTTGGATTTTACAGCTGTCTTCTTTGGCAGTGTGGAAGATTGTAATTTTCCCTTTCCTCGATTGTGAGAGGACTGAGGGGTGAGTTTACAGCTTTCTTTCTTTTTCATTTTTTGTAATAATTTTGTTATGTTTATATTCATTTGTTATTGTAGTACTATTATAATGTTTTAATTGTTTAGCAGTGAGAGGTTGCCCTCTCTCCAGTGGTGAGAGGACTGGGTGGGAAGGAATTCATTATTTATTGTATTTTGTTGTATTATGTGTTTGGGTTTGGGGGGTTGAGAGTCCCTAAGCTCTGTTTTGCTGTGTATTTGTTTTAGTGGGTTATTTTGTGTTTAAGGGGGGTTGTCAGGGTCTCTAAATTTCAGGTTCTGAATTGATGTTAAGTTAACTTGGGTGTTGGGTGGGGCTTTTAAATTATTTTTTAAGTGGGCATTGTTAGTTTGTTAGTTTCACTTTTCTTTTAAGGTTTTGCTTGTTTTATTTTTAGTCAGTAGTAAAGCTTACAGCATGTGTTGGCCTTCATCCCCCACAGTTGTGCTAGTTTAAGTTACTAGTCTGAGGTGTGGGTAAACTGTATTTTGTTTCATTGTAGAGCTTTGTATTTATTTAAGTTTTAGAGGTGGGTTAATTTCTAGATTGTTTATTTGGTGTGATAATTATGTGTTGGGATAATATTAGAACAGTCGGGTATTAGTCCCCCTCCAGGCTCAGGGATCTTCACCCCATTTCTTGTCCCCCCCATCGCCAGAGGTCTATAGATGTTACAGGGCCTTGGGGATTGTGGGGAGGAGGAGGAGGAGGAGGAGGAGGATGGGGCGGGTTCTGGAGGGGGAATGGAAAGGAGTGAGCGGATTGGGACAGTGAGGACAAGGAGATGCCCTGGGGCAAAATGGGCCCAGGAAAGGGGTCCTTCCTGTCTAGTGCCCATACCCAAGGGTTCTGATTATAGTCAGCAGGTAACACGGTCATCCTCGGAGGCTCATCCTACTCGGGCGGTGTTATGTAACACCAGGTCTATTAAAAACAAGACGGCTATTATAGCTGATTTTTGTTGAGTCATCTGACCTGGTGTGCATCACCGAGACCTGGCTTGATGAAAATGCTGGACCAGTTTTGGTGGCAGCAATTCCGGCCAGGTACTCAGTGATACATCACCCAAGGGTGGATTGTAGGGGCGGGGGTGTTGCTATTTGTTTTAAAACAGAACTGAGCCTAGTGGAGGTGCCGGTGGGAGTTACCAAATCCTTTAAATGTATTTTAGGCGAGGGTGTGGGGCACAGGATACTTCTCATATACCGTCCACCAAGTGATGGGAATGTTTTCCTGCGGGAAGTCACAGACTTCATTGTCGACCTAACATTGGGATCCCCCAGAGGGTTGGTTCTGGGGGACTTCAATGCCTGGGTCGATGATGAACTCTTGCACTTTGGTCAAGACTTCCTCCAGTTAATGACTTTGCTGGGCTTCACACAGGTAATTTCCTCCTTGACCCATGTTGGTGGTCATTCACTGGATTTGGTGTTCCTTCTGGGGATGGAGATATCCAACCTGGTGGTGGAAGCAGTCGGATAGTCAGACCATCACTCCATTGGGTTCAGTTTTGAGGCCACCCCTAGTAGGTCAGCCCCTATGGAAATGATCCATCACCGCCCATTAAGGGGTGTTTCCCCAGATGACCTGATGGTGGTACTGGATCTATCGGGCTTCCCGAGAGATTGCATGGATCCAGGAGAGCTGGTACGTGCCTATAATGAGGTGGTGGCAGGGGCCCTGGATTCTATTACTCCTGTTCATGTTCATCCTCTCACTCTTCGCCCCAGGTCTCCTTGGTCTGATGAGACCCTGAGGGAGTTGAGGAGAGTTGGACAAAGGTTGGAGAGGTGTTGACGGAGATCGGGTGTGGATAGTGACAAACTTATTTTGATGGACCATTATTTGGTCTATCAATCCACAATCTCTCGTAAGAAGGCAGAATTCCTGTCCAGAGAGATCGCGGCTGCACAGACTAGACCAGCTCAGCTCTTCTGGACTGTGGACAGACTGTGCAATCCAGTCTGTCTTCAGCCTGGAAGAGCCTTTTCTCAAGAACGATATGAGGAGTTTGTTCTGTTCTTTGCAGATAAGATTGCCAAAATCAGATCTGAGATCCGTTTGACCCTCTCAAATGGGAGTTGTGATGGTCAGCAGGAGATGTCGGACACCCAGTTTGTGTGGTCTGACTTCAGCCTCCCCACAATCAGTGACATTGTGATGGTTATCCAATCATTGTGTCCGAAGAACTGTGATTTGGACCTGGGCCCCACACGTCTCTTAGTGGATTGTGTAGATAAAATTGGCCCAGTTCTTGCTGAGATAGTCTGGAGGTCCTTGGAGAGGGGAATTTTTCCAGATCCTCTTAAGGAGGTGGTGGTTAAGCCCCTTCTTAAGAAGTCCTCCTTGGACCTGGACTGTCTGGCCAATTACAGGCCTGTCTCTAACTTACCCTTTGTGGGCAAAGTTATTGAGAAGGTGGTCGCATCACAGTTGGATGATCATCTGACCAACAACAATGTCTATGATTCTCTCCAGTCTGGATTTAGGAAAAGGCATAGTACCGAGACAGCACTTGTACGGGTACTAAATGACCTCCTAATAGCGAGAGATCTAAGGACCTGTTCCATCTTGGTCCTTCTTGATCTCTGTGCAGCATTTGACACTGTGGACCATGGTGTGCTATTGGAATGTTTGCGGTCTATCTGTGGACTGTCTGGTACAGTCCTAGGGTGGTTTCGATCGTACCTCGAGGGTAGGACTCAGAGGGTGGTGTCTGGAATTTTTTCCTCGACATCAGTCTCCCTATCCTGCGGGGTACTGCAGGGTTCCATTTTGGCACCCATGTTGTTTGCAATGTATATGCTGCCGTTAGGAGTGATTATTAGGTGGTACAGCTTGGGTTTTCATTGTTATGCAGATGATACCCAGCTGTACATGTCCTTTGTGCCCGGCCAGGATACTGTCTTTTCTGCTGAAATCCAAGACTGGATGATTGTGAGTTGGCTGCAGTTGAACCCTGAAAAAACTGAGGTGTTGGTTGTGGACCAGGGTCGCTGTGAGGTGGGTTTGTTAGCTGGAGCACCCTCGGGCTTATGGCTTGGGGGTGTCCAGCTGACTATCTCAGACCGGGTGCGGAACTTGGGCATTGTATTTGATGATTGTCTGACTTTTAAGTTTCAGGTGTCAGCAGTTGTCAAAACCTCTTTTTATCATCTGAGGAACATCGCCTGGTGAAGCACTTGGTTCCTCCAGAGGATCTTCCAACTTTGGTCCATGCCTTCGTTACCTCCCGTCTGGACTATTGAAATGCACTATACCTAGGGCTTACGAGGGTTGAACTTCACCGCCTGCAGCTAGTGCAGAATGCGGCAGCCAGGCTTTTGACTGGTTCTTCTAGGTCCAGTCTTATAATGCCTGTGCTCCGCGGACTGCACTGGCTGCCAGTTTGTTGTTGAATCACCTTCAAGGTCAGTTTGCTGACCTATAAGGCCCCACACGATCAGGGACCTGCTTACCTGAAAGATCTCCTGCATCCATACTGTACCCCCCCACTCGCCTCCAATCCACTGATTTAGATTGTTAGAGATTCCCAGGGTTTGTTTAAAAACTTCAGAGGCAAGATCTTTAGTTTTATGGCCCTCAACCCTGTGGAATTCTCTACCTCATCAGGTACGAAATTGCCCGACTGTCCAGAGCTTTAAAGGAGCTTTGAAAACCTACCTTTTTAACAAAGCTTTTAATGACTGTTAATTATTTAATCTTAATCTTGTTTTAAATCTTGTTTTAAATATTTATTGTTTTATGTAATTTGTAAAGGTGCCTTGGTTTAAGAAAGGCGCCTTAAATAAATAAAGATTGATTGATTGATTGACTGTTGACCACTCTGGTAGCATTGACTACAGCCCCCCCAATTGTACTTGAGACACCAAGGTTGGGGATTGACTCTGGTGCTGCTGCATCTACTACAGATAGTATGCCACCTCCTTTGTTGGTCTCTTCCTCATCAATGCCGGTCATCATGAACACTTTAACAGGTGTCACTGACTCCTAGGCAGTGCTGGCAGCATTTTCAGACATTTTACATCACCTGTTTCCATCGCTGTGTGCAGTAACAGCAGTGACTACAGTCCCATCAACAGGGCTTTCCTTGTCAGGACAGTCATCATCGATGTTACATAAAAGTACACCTCGCATTCCTCTGAGACAGTCTCCAGTCCCATCGCCAGCTGTGTTGATTACCACAGTCATCATTTGAGATGATGACAAGGTATATTATACTCTTAACCTCCTAAACATGAAGGAAGAATAGGAGGATGAAGAAGGAGATCCCTATTTAGTGGATTGACTATCCGGCCCTAGTATATTCCCTTACAGGGCAAATAACATTGAGGTCTGTGGCCCCAGGTCTCCTTCATACACTGGTAGACAACTCTGACAGATCATGAGTCTTGAGCATGAAGGAAAGGACTCCAAAGCTTTTTGAAGTTTTTGGAAGTCGTATCTACACCTTCTATGGTGGCACCTCCAGTATACCATACATTGCTAGAAGATTTAAAAAAAAATCAAGGAGCTGTATCAGTGTGTGGTCTGAAAACAAAATTAAATGGTAACATTAAATGCATGCTGAAAATAAAAAAAAATAGAGTTCAACTGACGTTTCAACCCTAGGTCTTCTTCATGAATGATCTAAAAGAGAAATAAGCAAAGTTAGTCTTAGCTTGTTTTCTCAATGTTCTGTAGATTAGTTCCTCCTGATAGTCCCTCCACTAACTTTGCTTTTTTCTCTTTTAGATAATTCCTGAAGAAGACCTAAGGTTGAAACATTGATTTTAACTCTGTTTTCAGCATACATTTAATGTTACCATTTTGTTTTGTATGGCAAGAAGATGCCTTTAATACCTGGCTAAATCCTCACACTTTGCTTGCAGCCCCTAGAAAGAGTGATATGCAGTGCAGTGCTCCATCTGTTGAGCCTTTCAATGCTTACCAGTACACTACTTCTGTACAAAACCCAGTTGATCATGATCACTTTGGAGACATTACAGTCATGGGTGTTTGGCCTCCTGATGAAGAAGTAAAATGGCTAGTTGTTGTGGGCACTAAAATGTATGCCCCTGCATCATTGGGCCTTGAGTTTGGAACCTCTCAGGTCTACATGTTGAATTATTTCGGTAACTAATGCCACAATTTTGATATGTCCTCTAATGAGGGCATTTTTATCTGTGCCATATGCCTGCTCCTTCTCCATTCAGAAGGAGTGGTAGTAACTTTCTTTTCTTTAAATTTCTTTTTGCCAGGCACCATTTTCAATGTTTGAGCTGAGGCTGTTTTATTTATATTTTTGCCATACTGATTTTGAACCATCTTTCCCAAGCCTATCTGATGGCTGTGCAGCTTTATCTTTTTTTATTGCCACCTTTAACATTATTTACTGCTGAACATGAGGAGATGGACCCTTCAGATGCATGCTTTCCACCTTCATTGGGAACACCCTTAGAGCCTTTTTTTATTATTTTTAGGTGACACTTAGCCAGGCTGAGAAGGCATGTTTCTTTTAATGTTTTTTTGCCTTTTTTAATGAGGTTTTTGACAACAAATATGATAGGATTTACAATTTACAATGTTGTGTTATGGACATAGGCACTTTAAATGAAGCTTGTGGTAGTTTCCCCTTGCCAGGAGCTGGAAACAATTTTCACCATTTTTTGATGGTCCTGTAGGAACAGAACTAATTTGAGTTAAATATTTTATTATAATATTATTATATTCTTAATTGTTATTCTATATCCTTATATTGGCTTAATTAAGTCTTATAAATGTTTCTGGTCAAATTAATGTCTAAATGAATCTTTAAAACAAGGGCAATGCTGCTTAAGGCTTGAATACTGAAATGGAGGAATGATGCCATGAAAAGGGAATACAGCATATATGGTCACCTTCAGAAAGAAATGTTTCCAGGAGAGTCTGTTTAAATTGAATGGCCTCTTCCAATTAGCAGCAGAAGAGCTTAAAACTTGACATAATTTACAACCTTGTTCTTCAGTACCAGCCAGAGCACATCTCAGAGGTTAACATAGATTTAGACTGGCTTTAAGAAATTAAGACTTTTATTTATAGAAAATGTACAAAAACTCTGATACATTTCAAAATGATAAAGGTCATTGGAAATGCATGTACTTGCCCAGTGAGTAAGTTTTAAACCCATCAACAAAGTGTATTGTGAGCTATTTACAAAAATCTGTAGCCCCAAAACTGTTTAAAATATATTGACAGGTTTGGTGTCTATAGTAAGCTGACCTTGCCACCTTTTCAATGGAATGAGAGTTGAAGAGTTTATCTAAAAGGAACAACTAGTTGGGTGGATTATAAGCCTCTGGATAGCAACATGAGGTCACGGTTCATTTACTTTAAACAAAGGCGATCCCTGTCTTAAAGAAGTTTTATTAAATTTACACAGTTCAAATGATAGCAGGTATGTCAATCTAGCATCATTTTAAACAGGAAAAAATGTGCTTCTGAATTCTGTAAATACTTTTTAGAGATCTATAAAGGAAAACGTTTTATAATGCTTTTATAAATTATAGATTTTATATTAGAATTGACACCATGATGTTTGGTCTCAAATGAATCCTCTCCTTTAGTTGTATCTAAAAAGTTGAGTCTTTTATATGTACAAAGATGTACATAGATACAAGAAAGAAAAGTTGTTTTATATCAAAAATAGTTTTTCAGGATGAAGTCATATTGATAAAAAAATGACTTAGGAGGGGCTAACAGTAACACCCGCAAAGAGTACTCAGACCAATCATAACTTGATGGTGATGTTGCCCAGTAAGTGGGACATAAATGGGATGCTGGCAAAGCCAGCCCAGAACTGCTTAATTCTTTGGAGTGTGAAGACCTGGGTTGGATGTCCTGACAATTTTGGATGAGCTTGGACTTTTACTAGGCCAAAAGCCTGAAGCCACACTTGCTTGGAACATTATTTGGGCTTTGACATTGCCACCTTAAGGGGGTTCTAAACCAGCTGCTGCAACTGACTGATACAGAAAGAACTTTCTTCCAGTATTGGATTAAGCAAGGTCTATGTTTTGCATACTGAGAATTTTGACTAAAAGTATTGTGGAATTTCTGTTAAAACCCTGAACAAGAGATTAACTTTGGAATTTAACAGCCAGCAAGCCTGCAGTGCTGTTGAATAGCAATGAGTCCAGAATTGCAGGTTCAAAAGCAGAAATGAACTGAATCAGAAAAGAGTCACAGAGTCTGGTTACCCAAAACAACATTGCTGTCCACAGAGAGAAATCTTTCTACAGACTGTGCTGGACTTCTAAAATCTTGTTGTCTGATTTTTCCCACTAAATCCTGAAGTGACTTTTGATGATTTGTGATGTCAAGCAAGAAGGATCCAGCCTGCATTGCTTCACTGATGTTAAAAGACTCTACATTTCCAGGTTTAAGGGAAAAAGACAGCAGACTAAAGCCAAACACCACCAAGGACATTTTTCATCCAAAACCAAAAGTTCTCACCAGGACTTTGAAAGTTAAAAAGTCTTTCTAGATTTCAGCAAGGCATTTGACTCTGTTCCTCATGTGGGCCTGTTGGATAAGCTGGAAGAAATGGGGGTGGGGAACCAGATGATCAGATGGATAGGCAATTGGCTCCAGGACCGGACCCAGAGGGTCGTAGTTGGCAGGATAGTCTCATCCTCAAGGAGGATCATTAGTGGGGTCCCACAGGGATCAGTCCTTGGGCCCCTTCTGTTCAACGCCTACGTCTCTGACATAAGGACAGGAATCAGGAGTGAGATGAGTCTCTTTGCGGATGACTCGAAACTAGGGGCGGTGGTGGATGGGGAGGAGGGAAGGTGGCCCTACAGGGGGACGTGGAGGCTCTGTAAAGATGGTCTAGAAAGTGGAAGCTGAGGTTCAATGCAGGGAAATGCAAGGTACTCCACCTGGGGGCCAGAAACCAGGGCCAAGTGTACAGCCTGGGGAGGGAATGCTACAAGTCTCGATGGCTGAGAGGGACCTGGGGGTGGTGGTTGATGTCAAGATGAACAACTCTGAGACTTGTAGGAGGGCAGCAGCCAAGGCCAACAGGATGCTGGGATGCATCGCCAGAGGGATCACCTCCAGAAGGAGGGAAGTGATACTCCCTCTGTATAACTGCTTGGTTAGGCCGCACCTTGAGTACTGCATGCAGTTTTGGAGGCCACACTTAAAGAGGGACATTAACCTCCTGGAGCGGGTCCAGAGGAGGGCAACCAAAATGATTTGGGGCTTGGGGGACAGGACCTATGAGGAGAGGCTCAAGAGCTAAATATGTACACATTGGAAGAGAGAAGGACCGGGGGACATGATAGAGGTCTCACGGGTACATGAAAGAGGGTAAATAGGGAGGAACAGTCAGGGTGCTTCGAAGGAAGGAGAGGGGCCACTAGAGGGCATGGGTGGAAGCTGGAGGGGGGAAGATTCAAGGGAGAAAGTAGGAGGTGCTGCTTCACTGAGAGGGTGGTGGAGCCATGGAATGCGCTGCCTAGGTTGGCTGGTGAGGCAGAGACAGTGGAGGGGTTCGAGAGGGGGGGGTGGAACAGGTACAGGGGAAGGGTTCTGGAAGCAAAATCCAATGCAGCAAGAATATCCAGAACTGGGAAGAGAGAAGCCAGAGAAGGCAAGGGGGGCAGCAAGGTCAGCATCCAGGGTGGGGGCTGACCAAACGAGCAGACACGAAAGACTGTTAGGCCTATTCTGCTGGCATTTTAGTATGTTAGTATGTTAGAAGACTGCATCTGCAAATAACTAAAACATAAGTATTCCTTTACCCTACTTTTAGTACTTATTTGGCTATCTGGGGTGATAACTTAGTGCATTTTAGCTCCAGACCTTGGGTATATGGTTAAACTAGAATTTAAATCTAAAGGAAATACCTTTTACATACTATGAAGTTTAAACAAGTATCATACCAAGATAATCTGAAACACTAGTGTAATGAGTTGCAAGTTGTCATAGTAAAAAGAAAAGGTTATGCTATTTATAAGTATGCTAAAGAAATAGTATAAACTGCCAATTATTGTGCTGAATATCTTATTTATTTACATTGTTTATTGCTGAAATGTGTTTTGTTTTATTTGATTTACTTGATTTTCTAAAAGTTGTTGTTTTGTTTACATTATGCTTTATGTTTACATTATTTTTATTATGCTTGATATTTATGCTAGTTATGAATATTTAGGACTTGTACATATGTGAATAAAATATATTTATCTCTTCTATAATCCAAAGTGTGGCAACAGTGTTTTTCACTGTCATTTTTGAATCTGGAGAACATAGGATAATATCACATGTGAATATTTATTATTTTTGGTAATTTATAAAATAATTGTTGGGTAAGGCCCGAGGTGAATCCAAGGGCATCATTATAAAAAGTGATATTATAAGCCTTTGTTCCGACATCTTTGGGGTTCTCGTTTGTGAGATGATTGTTAGTGAATAACAGCCCACACTTAGGTTGTAGGAGAAATAAATATTATTGCAGTCTTTGTTTGCAAGTTACTAAATGAAATAAGTAATATTTTTCTGTTCTTGCTTCTCGAGGATTTAAAGATAAAATTACCATAGACAGCGAGAAAAGACAGAAAGAAGTAATTATCTGGCAGGAAAGCTGCAAGGAAAAGGACTTTTGAAGTATCTCAAGGAAAAGATTTGGTTCTTTGTTTAAAATTGTATTACATAAGCATTGTGATTACCATTGTTGTTTAAAGGGTATTATTGTTAAAGTAGTGACTATTGTTACAAAACCATGTCAGTGCAAGGTTTATGTGCAAAAGTTATGAAATCTGAAGCAGTGATACATTCTCCAGTATTTTCCCAGTCTTCAGCTATGAGTAAGGAGGAAAGAATAAAAGATCTTGAAAGAATGAATGAAAAATATTTAGAGCTAATTGACCAGCTAAATAATGATCAAAGATGTTTAGCAAGGGAAGCAAGACAGTTAATAGAACAACTACAAGAAAAATCACTAGAATGTAATAAATTCACAGGCCGAGTTGAGCTTTTAGAAAAGCAGTTAGATGAAAGTAATGTGAAAATATCTGATGGAGACTGTGTCCTAATCAACATAAAGACTGACACTGCTGCCTTTAAAAACTTGAATGAACAGTTAAAAGAGTAGTGCTCAGCTGCAGAGGCAGAGAAGGCCAAAATATTAAAGACTAATGAGAAGTTCAATAAGTGGGGCAGAGCTTTGGAAAGGGAAAAAGCAAAATTAAAGCATGCTAATGAACAGATTATCAAGGAGCTAAAGGAAATGGTACAAATGTATAATAATGTAAGGGAGCAATATGAAAGTGGTAAGAAACACTGGGCAGACAGGGAAAGATACCTCTTAGCCAAATGGAAAGAGAAAACCTCAGAACAAAGAAGCATATGCTGTTCACCCCAGGGTAAGGATCAAGAGGCTTGTCCTTCTTGGGATTTCTGTGGTGCAGGGCCCACAAATGGAACCGTCCTTTGCCAACCACACTCACCTGTTCATTCTAGTGTTGAAAAAGAGTTAAAACAAGAAACAGTGAAAACAGAGAAAGTACATAAAGACAGAGAGATCAGTGCACACACAGAAGAGGAGGATAGCCAATGGAAAGAGCGGTGTACTCTTTTGGAGTAACACCTCTATAAACTAGGAAAATAAGTCAGATATTTACAGGCCCAAAAAGGTGATACCAAAAGCAAAAGTAAAAATCATGTAAGAATAAATGCATCAGAGGAATCTGGCTCAGATGACTCCTCCCCTGAAAAGGAATATTTCTATTCAGAAGAGGAACCACGTGATAAGCATGAAAAGAGATATAAAATTAGGCAAAAAGGAGGCTCTGATTCTGAAGGTCACTCATCTGATGGGTTCAGGAAAAATAAAAAGATTTCTGAAAAGGAACAGGGGTATTCAAAATCAAAAACTGTTACTCAAGCTTTGAAACTGGTAGGTGAGAGGTATAATTCTAAATCTGCGAAAGGAGGCATTGAGCAGCATATTCGAAAACTAAAAGTGTGTTTTGAATCTGTGTGCATAACTGATGAGGGAGAACAGAGTTTTGTGATTATGTGGTCTGTTGATGATCCTCAAGCAGAGTGGTCAAGAATGTCTAGAGAAAGTAGGAACAAACCTGACAAACTGTATAAATTCCTTAAAAAGGAGTTTGGTGAATATCACACTAAGAGGGCAGCCAGACGTGCAGCCTACCAAATGCGGTGTGAGGCTGATCAAGGTCCTAGGGAATATTATTGTAGGCCAAAGGATGCGTAATTTGGAGCAGAAGATCACTCAAAGAGTGATTCAGATGACTTCCGAGATGCATATTACCAAGGTTTACCCCCTGCTATCAGGACACAATTGGCAGTTGAGCTTAACAGGAGTTCCAGGCATATTCACTGGATTGTCAGATAGGCAGAACACATCTGGGACTCTGGAAGAGGTGATAACTCTCCTCCACAGAAAAGGGAAGGGGCCCCAATCCCAAGGTCCAGGAGTCTGTAGTAACTACCTCGGATACTTTGGCTATGGAAGGGGGTGAGCTATCTACCCCCAAAAACAGGAGACAAAGGAAGGAAAAAGGTAACAACACTCAACCAGAAAAAGCTGTAGAGCAGCCTAAGGCTGTGCCTGACCCTGCAGTAGTAACCTAACATACCAACATTGCCCAAGCTTCCCCTGTGGTGGTGCCCCCACCTGGCCCTGAGTCATGGTTCTATCAAGCCCCTCAGCAATTCCCACAACCTCAGCCATACCAAAACCAAGGACCCTCCTATTGAGGTTATGATCCTGGTAGAGGACATGGCCAAGGGTATGGGAGAGGATACTACAGAGGATACAACAATGACTATAGGGGTGGTAGAGGTGCCTATAGTGGGTGACAAAACTATAACAATGAGCAATATGATTACAGGTTCCAATACAGACCTCGACCTGGTTCCCCAGTCATGGAGGAAATACAGGGAATAAAGGAGGAGATGGGAGACTTAAAATTGCTGCTCCAGCATTTGGTCCCCGCCTCCCTCTCCCCCTCTGACTTCAGGGTTTCCTACACCTGTGCAGAACCCATCTGCAACCTCAAATGATAATGGAACCAATAATAATGGCCACTGGCTAGAGCCTTCTGTCCTTCCTAATGCTGCCCAGGTTAATGAAATTGCAATTGTTGACAATGGTAATAAAACTGCTATGAAATTGGAAAATGAGAGTGTTAATGCAAAACCTGACCTTAACCTAGAGGTATCCCAGGTTACTGCTGCAGGCAGTGTAGAGTGCCACAGTAAACCTGCCATGTTGCCAGGAGTTAAGAAAAGCAAATTCTACCTGGGCAACTTAATCCCTAACATTGAAAACAGCCTAAGTCATGAAGCTTTAGTTGACTCTGGAGCGGAGGTTATCTTGATGTCCAGAAGCTTTTATAACAAACTAGTTAATGCAGTAGGTGACTCTAACATGTTAAGAACCCTCTCTGATGGCTTACAAGTAGTAGGTTATGGATGGGGGGGCTCAACAGACCCTAGGCAAAGTGTGGCTGAAACAGAGGTTTGACAAGATGGAAGTCAACCACCCTTTGTATATCACTGATAGAACTGGGGATAATTTCTTGATTGGACATGACCTCCTAAAAAGATTTTGGCCTATCATTGACTATTTCCATGGAATCCTGTGGGCACAGGTAAATCAGCCCATTCCATTTGGGAAGAGTCTTAAGGTTGCTAAACAATCAGAATCATGTTAACTTGAGAAAAGGGATGCAACGATTAAATTGAATTTGTATGTTCTGATGTACCTGATGTGTCTGTACTAGGTGATCCTGAAAATTTGGCTCCATGAAGAAGCAAAGCTCACGTGGTTTGTCTGTCAAAGCATGATGTGGTAAAGTCTGAGATTAAAGCAAGAGGCCTCACTTTCTTTACCAAGGAAGTGGACCCTGTTGTCTCAGAAGCACGCCCTGCAGTTGACACAGAGACATTAAATTCAGAGTACTCAGCACCCTCTTGGGATGATGGAAATGAAATATGGCCACTAAGTCACGAGCCCTTACTCTGCAAGATAAGATCAGAAGAAGGCAGGTTAAAGGTGCCCATCAAAGCAGAGAATTTGCAGATAGTGAATTATGTGTTAAGCTTAGGTTATGAGCACTGTTTAATTAGTGAACTGTTTTACAAGATGTTAAAAAGGCAGAGGCCTAGTTTTCATACGAACATATGAACAAGCCAGCAGAAGAAGGCAATTTGGTCTATCAAGTCTGCTCATATTGCAGGGTCCACAGCTTGAGCTAATGTCCCTGCCCTCCCTCCCTCCCCACTCCTCCCATCCTCCCTACCCATGATTCTTATCTTCCCCTATGCCTATCCCAGCCTCTCTTAAAGCTGCTCACTTTCTTTAAAGAGATGACCTATTCCGGCAGCGCATTCCAAGTGTCCACCACCCTTTCTGTGATGAAGTGCTTCCTGACATCCCTCCTAAACCTCCCACCCAACAGCTTAAGACTGTGCCCACTCGTGATATGGTTGCCACTCAGCTGAAAGAGACTTTCCTTGTCAACATTATTTATCCCTTTCAAGTACTTGAATGTCCCAATCATGTCCCCTCTCTCTCTCCTGTCCTCCAGGGAGTACATGTTCAGTGCCCTCAACCTCTCCTCATATGCCCTGCCCTGTTGACCAGCTATCATCTTTGCAGCTCTCCTCTGTACCTTCTCCAGCAGGTTAATGTCCTTTTTGAAATGTGGGCACCAGTACTGAACTCCATACTCTAGATGCGGCCTTACCAGTGACCTGTACAAGGGCAGTATAACCTCCTCTCTCCTACTACTGATCCCCCTAGCTATGCATCCCAGCATCTTGTTTGCCTTTGCTGCTGCTTTCTTGCACTGCATGGAATGCTTCAGGTCACTAGTGATCATCACTCCCAGGTCCTTCTCCTCCTTTGATGCAGCTACTCGGACTCCACCCAGGTAATACTCTGTCCTGGGATTCTTGGCTCCAATATGCATAACTTTGCATTTCTTGGCTTTAAAACCAAGCTGCCAGATCCTGGACCACCTCCCCAGCTTTTTCAGATCTTCCTGTAGGTCCCGAATCACTTCAGCTGTGTCCACTTTCCCACAGAGCTTGGTGTCATCTGCAAATAGGCACATTTTGCCTTTAATGCCATCCCCAATGTCATTGATGAAGACATTGAACAACACTGGCCCCAGCACGGAGCCCTGTTGGACCTCACTGGTTACATCTCTGGTGCCAGATAACTCTTCCCCCCACTGCCACCCTCTGGGTTCTCCCTCAGCCAGTTTTCCACCCATCTGGCCATCTTCTCCCCAACTCCAAGATCCACCAACTTCCTGGTCAACCTTCTGTGGGGCACAGAGTCAAAGGCCTTACTGAAATCAAGATAGAGGATGTCTACTGTCTTAGTGACACAGTCAAAGAAGTCAATCAGATTTGTTTGACACACTCTCCCTCCCTATGAACCCATGCTGCCTCTCATCCTGGAGACAATACTCCTCTAGATATGCCACCAACCTTTCCTTTATTATGGTTTCCATGAGCTTTCCCACAATGGAGGTCAGACTGACTAGTCTGTAATTCCCTGGATCATCCTTGGGACCACTTTTGTGAAGGGGCACTACATATGCTGTTCTCCAGTCCTGTGGCACCACACCTGACTCTAGTGAACTATTAAATAGGTCTGCTAGTGGCCCTGCCAGCTCCTCAGCCAGTTCCTTAGTACCCTTGGATGTACTCTATCCGGGCCTGGTGATTTGTCCACTTTCAATCCCAGCAGACCTTCTCGCACTCTATCCTCCTCTATCACTATGTCTGTGTTTCCCTCTCCCCCCTCTCCTCATTTCCCTCCTGAAGACACTGGTCCATCCTTCTCCATGGTGAAGACAGAACAGAAGTATTCATTTAGTATCTCTGCTTTTCTTCCATTATCCTCCACCCACTCCACCCCTTTCTTAAGCCTAACAATCCCTTCCTTCTTGTCCCTTTTCTCACTTATATAGTAAAAGAAAGCCCTCTCCCCCTTCTTAATTCCTTCAGCAATTTGCAGCTCCTTCTGTGCCTTTGCTCGCCAGACTTCCTTACTTGCCTCACTAGCTAACCTTAGGTAATTTTCCCTATACACCTCTCTCATGGTCTTCCTGAATTTTCTATAGGCCAACCTCTTTTCCCTTACTGCCTTGGCAACCCCAGAACTGAACCAGCTGGGTGCTTTGGCCCTTGTGTTCTTCCCCCTGAGCCTAACAGGTTTAATGTCAAAATCGCTCGTCGGCAATAGCGCACGCACATATAGCATGTACTAAATATTGCAAGCCCATTGTAGTGTGGCAGTATTTGCCGCGTACAGAATAGTGCTAGTCTTGCAGAACAGCACAGCCTACTAACACTGAACAAAATCATGATTTTATGGCACTGCTCTGTGAAGCCAACAATGCATAAATTGCTAAGCCAGCCTCAGTTCTCTACAATGTCCACTTTCTCCTGAGGAGCCTACAGTTTTCTTTCCTGGTCCCTGATCAGAGCCTGCAATTCATGGCAAAGTCCTTTAGTTTGCACCATGCGGGACTCTGCAGCAGTCTAGGGTATTATTTGGAGGTGCAGAATGCCTGAGAATTGAGGTCTGGGGTGAAGGAGCTTTTCACTTAGGCAGCCATCTTCTACCGGCACTAGCCATGCCCCCCAAGAAGCTTCATTTTAAATTGTGACTTGAAGAAGCCCATCACCTTCAACATCCTTGCCTCCATGTTTTACAGCCTGGTTCTAACATCAACACTGGTTACAGGATAACCCCTGTTGCTTTGGGAGTCCTACTATATTTTCTATTTCAGTCAACCACAATTTGTCAGTATCACTGTCAGCTTTACTACTCTGGGTGACTGCTCTCAATTGTTAGGTAAAAGTGCATCCTGCACTTCCTGGACCAATCAATAGCATTCAGGAGGGGAAGGGGATGAATACTTAGATGCTTGTACTGGTGCTATATAGGTAAGTGCTATTTGGTGAGACAGCGATTTACTGCCATGCTATTTTAACCACACTAAAATTGTACGTGCGATTTTGGTCATGCTATTTTAACCAGATCCCCCAACCTCTTTTCCCTTACTGCCTTGGCAACCCCAGAACTGAACCAGCTGGGCGCTTTGGCCCTTGTGTTCTTCTCCCTGAGCCTAACACACTCATCTGTGTTTAACATGTGTAAAGACACAAGAGTGGCTGGAAAATGTCCCATATCAGACCACTAGTGTGAAAAGCATAGGTATCAGTGCTTTGAACCTCCAAATAGGGCAAAAGAAAATACAACACCCTGTAAATGTAGTACGAGGCATACAATCTCCCAGGTACAGTACCTGGGGTTAGACCTCCTTGTATGACTGGGTGTGTATGTTGACCTAGCCAATGATGTTCTTTGGTCACGAATAAGGGGGTACCCTTAGCCAATACAAGTGACACCACAGGCCTTGAGGTCTGGACAAATTATTCCTCAAGTGTGCCAGCTGGTAAATGAGTTCACCAGAAGAATTCCAACTAAGGTCAAGGATTTCTCTCTTAGGGTCAATGTAAAGAAAGGCCAAGAAATGCCTGACAAGACTACACTCTTTGTGCTTGACAAGCAACTTAGTGAAATGAGTTTAAAAATCCACTCCATACCTTGCTTGGACATGAACAGCAGAGTAATGCACCTCTTGGTACATAACCTAACAACAGAGCCTATCACTATAGCAGCTAACTGTGAGTTAGGGGTAGCGATAGGGGAATCCTTTTATGATTTGGAGTTAACTGTTCCAGTTATTGGGGAGTTACCAGACGACATTGTTCAGGATGACACAGATGAAGAAATCAGGTCCATACCAAATGGTTTAATTGCTTTACAAGAGATTTGCCCAGTAGATAAGGAAGAAATCCAGGCATGTAAAGTTGAAGATGATTTCCTTGTACTGTCCACTATGGTTAATAAAACAGAACTATTTAAAGAGGTTCATGTAATTGATGCTGAAAATGTTTTCTGAGATCATTGCAGATGAGGTAGAAATAGGTAAAAATTTACCTTTTCCGGATTTTAAAGAACAAATTGAGCAAGCTATACAAAATTGTAATTGTGAAACGGATGTAGAAAAAGAAAAAGTTTGTGAAATGTTCCTTCAGTTTAAGGACATGTTCGCAAAAGATGCTCATGATTGTGGGATAACTGACCTCCATGTTACCAAGGTACCTACTGATCGTGTTTATGTACGCCAGTAGAGAATACCACTAGCATCTTATGAACATATACAAGAGATACTGGATACTTTAATGGAGTGAGGAATTATAAGACAGGTAAACTCTATTTATAATTCCCCATTTGACCTGTACTGAAAACCACAGGAAAGTGGAGACTCACTATTGACTATAGGCAAGGCCCCGATTTTTCTGCAACACTTTGGAGCAAAGTTCTGTGGCAGGGTTCCCATTTGCTGCAGAACTTCTGCGGCTGTGGATGGTTATTTCTGCGGCACACATCTGTCACACTGTTCCCCTCTTTTTTATACTCTGTTGTTGTTTTTCTTCATATTTGACATTCAGTACATAAAGACATTAGCCCAAAGGACTTGTACTTTTAAAAAAGACAAAGCAAACCTCTGCATACATTTGTATGGTTATTATGGAATGTTTCATCCCAAAAGTGTATGCTGTAAAAAGTTTTAATTTGTGTTGTTGTTTTTGCGGTGTCTTGTGACATTCTTATTATATTATATTTTTTCCTCTTGAACTACCTTTCATACTCCTCACCTAAAGGACACATGTGGAAATAATCTGTTTCAGATCAGTATTCCTGATACTAGTTTTGAAAGATTTTTGACAGACAGGCAGATTTGTTTGTGTATGTATATGTTCATATCTGTGGATGTACATATTATGCCACTTTCATTAAGACAATGTTTTCATATGCTAATAAATCTTTTTTAAACCAATGTGTGTGCCTTGTTTTATTCGTACTGTGAAATAAAGATGTCAGATTCACTGCACAGCACCTTCACACATCTTCATGAATCATGATGTTTCATGCATGCCACATAAAACATAAGATTAATACTGTATTGCTTAAAACAGCAGACAAGCCTTACGCACAGCAAGAGCATGTTTTGTTTTTGCTAGAATTTGACACACACACACACACACACACACACACACAATATTTGAAGAATAATTCAGCCCAGAGGGCAGTATTATAGTTAAGTAAATTTGCAATCAGTGTCACCAGCAGTGATGGTACTATGCCAGCTAGGAGGGAATGTGTTTTATTTTTTACCATATAAGCATGTTAGTCTAAATACAAGATAAAAGATTCAGTGATGATCTCATCTGTCCTACATTTTTTAATATGATACTAATAAGGAAAAGAATATGAAAGTGTATACCACCTTAGGCATCACATTTCAATAATTAATTGATCATTATTTTGTTGTAACAACAATTCACAACACATGATTAAAACTGAACTAAATTCCTATGTTTTTCTCATAGATTCACATGATTTCCTCAAACTAGATAAGTGGATAAAAAATGAGAACACCGACATACGGGTAGTTTGTTCAGACTGTGTTGGAAATAGTTTTGGAAAAAAAAAATATCAGTTATATGGATGTCCCAACTATTTTTGCACAGAATGCACAATTAATCTGCTCTGCGTAATTAATACTGGACACATCTGGATACACAGGGGAAAAAAAAAGACACTGGTTCTTTGACATAATGACAGGAAAAACTATCAGTAATGTGCTGTTAATCTATGCATAGACAGTAAAATCATTGCTAGACTACTAATATAGATACTGTAGGAATACCCAAAGAACTCCAGAAATTAATCAGGGAAAAAATAACTACATAGATCAATGAACCACAAATACTTTACACTAAACGAGTCTAATTTATTGCAGTGTCCCGGTCAACTTTCTCATTAAAGTTTTAAAATTTTCTTATGAAGTTCTGCTGCATTCTGTGCAAATGTATTCAGTGCTTTTGCATAATTAATATTAATCTTTTTCAAAACCATGCTCATGACAGCTATCTGTATGTTGTATTTTTTATTTTTTTATTTACTTTATTTTATCAGAGGTAATTATGTGATCATCTTTGTATATAATACAGAAATTTGGTGAGTTCTGATGTGTGTGTGTGTGTGTGTGTGTGCGTGGTGAATGAATGTGTCAGGAGAACATTGAACATTTTAAGGGGGTTATTGTAATAGCATGAATAGCATGAACAGCCAGGGATGCAGACAATTTCTCGAGTGATCTTGCATGTCAGTTTGATTAGCTACTCACATCACAGGCACAATTAAATAAAGTGATCCAGCTGAGACAGAAGCAGATATCACCAGATTGCAGATGCAAACGCTGACAGACTTCAAATGTTAAACTAGCCATCGATAAACATTTATTCAATGGCTGCTTTTTTTATTTTGTAAACTAACCGCAAATGAGAAGGAAGTCTGTTATTTGACAGGAACACAAATATTGCATCAAGAGAATCGGGTCAGCGCCAACAACAGAACAAAAACAGGCCGCCGAAGTCCCAAGTAGTTTTGTTTAAGTGCAGATAGTATTTTATTTAAAGTGTATCCAGGGGCATATTTGGCTGTCATTACAAAAAATAAATTAAACCTGTAGCCTTAATGCCCAATGGTCATGTCACAACAAGTGAATTGCAATAGGCGTATATATCAAAGACTAGCTCATTCTCTGAGCATCTGCCAAAAAGTGGTCTATTTGGATGCACTGTAAATAAAATATTGTAAATTAGTTCATTAAATCGATAGCATTTTCTGCCCAGCTGAGCCCCGACACATCCTCTGTGCTAGTGTGAACTCACATCAGAATAACTGTTTCTGCCTTTCTGGTGCTGTGATAAGGAGAATAAGGAAGAAGACCACATCGCTCGGAGGGACACTGCCAAGAGTAAGAATTAAAGCAAGAATTAAAGATAGTTGATATCATGCAGTCCCATTGCGAACTCCCTGTTGACCAACATAATTATTATTTCTGTTTGGTGCTCTAGAGCTTCAGCAAAAGAGTTTATTTTAGCATTTAGAGAACTCACAGAACAGAGTCATCCTCCTGAAGGAATGTGTACTGCCGCAGAGCAGGAATCCACAGAGCACCCACTGAGCCCCGACACATCTCGAGCACCTCTTAGCCACTCTGTGCTTGTGAAGTAATGTCAGAATATTAAATGTAGTTAATAGCGTGCAGTCCCATGACTTACTTCCTGGTTCAATCAGATGCTTGAAGCTTTAGTAAAAAGGTTTTTGCAGCATTTAGAGAACTTGCGAGCCATACTGCTGAAGGGCTGCAGACCTTCACTAGTTTTAATTCATTTTATTTTAAACTACTTTTTAAGGGACAGAGCATGGGATTCACTCTGGCGGGAAGCCATCCAGTTGGATACCCAATCTGCAGTTCACCCCCTGAGCCAAGACACATCCCAAGCCTCTCTGTGCTTGTGAACTCACATCGTAAAAAATCAATAATCTGAAATAATAGACTGCCTTACAGTGGATGGGGGGATGCCGACTGGAATAAAGCAGGGACAGTGTTGAAGCACCAAAATGCCAGTGGAGATGGACTTGGGGGGAGGGAGACCACAAAAGACCGACAGGTGCTGCTTACAAAGTAGGGACCCATTTCATTCGCTGGTAAGCCGTGTTAATTTCTTCTGCTACATTACAAAAACCTCCACCACTCAAAGCGCTGCTCTCTCTGCTATCTGCAACCTAGAGCCTGATTGTTGCATGTTGATGTGGGAGACACTAAGTGACTGGCTTATTCTTATGGTATTTTTTATTTTTGCCAGCAAAAACAAAGCACTCATTTATTTGGCAGCCATACAGTTTCTGTTACTGAAACTTCACTACGGCTGCCAGTTAGTTTCCAGGGTTGGGCACAATTTCTGCAGTTTCTGTGGTTGGGTGCAATTTCCGCGGTTGGGCACAAGTTCCGCGATCAGTTGTGAATTCCACGGATTTTTCCACGGTTGACCGCGGCCGAGGAATTGCGGAAAACCTGGGGCTATGACTATAGGAAGTTAAACCAACAGGTGCCTTTATCTCGCTGGCCCATGACATATTTGGACCAAAGTTTGGCCAAAGTTCAAGGTGCCAAATATTTTAGTACCCTAGATATAGCAAATGGATTCTGGACATTAAAAGTAGACCCAAAAGATCAATATAAACTGGCTTTTACCTTTGGAAGAAGACAGTATACGTGGAATAGGTGTCCTTTTGGGTACTTAAATTCACCAGCGGATTTCAATATCTTTCTGCAGAAGGCCATGCCTGATGCAGAAAGCAGAGGAAATTTGGTTTATGTGGATGATGAACTAATCAAAAGCAACACTTTTGAGGAACACCTAGCTGAGGTCATCTATGTGTTAAATCAGCTCAAAGTCACTGGTGCTAAGCTGTCCTTACCAAAGGGCAATGGTTCAGAGATAGGGTAAACAGTCTTGGGCATAAGGTTGGTCCTGATGGGCTTCATTCTCAGCATATCAAAATTGAGGCCATCCAAAAAATTGGTCCACTTAAAACCTTAAAAGAGTTACGTAGTTTCCTAGGGATCTGTACCTACTCAAGACAGTTTATCCAGGACTATGCAGAAATTGCCTATCCTCTCACCAGGCTTCTGAAAAAGTCAGAACCCTGGGTGTGGGGGGGGAGAGCCAGAGACAGCCATGCAAGCTTTAAAAGATAGTCTGAGTCAAGCACCATGTCTTGCTTACCCACAAATGGATACGGATTTTTATTTAGAGGTAAGACTTACTAGTAGCAGCATCAGTGCAGTGTTATATCAGAAACATGATTCTGACAAATGCATTTTTGCTTATGCGAGTAAAACCTTGAGTGATGTTGAGAAAAAGTTTTCAGACTGTGAAAAGGCATTGCTTTCCACTGTATGGGTAGTACAACAGTTCAAAACTTACATTTGTGGTTCAAAAGTTGTTGTAGAGACTGGTCACCAACCCCTTACCCTTCTGGGGAGCCAGAAGCTTAAGGATGGTAATGTGTCTAGCAGCAGAATTGTGACCTGGACCTTAGCACTCCAGGGCCTTCCCCTAGAGGTTAGGTATGCAAAGAACAAAAGGAATACAGTAGCTCAAGGGTTAGTAGACCTGGAGATGCATAATTGTACTGTAGATGAACTTCCAGTACAAGACCCTGACTTATCTCTTGAGTTGGATATGGTGTACCAACATAACAGGCATTACCACTATGATGAAAATGTGTGTGGAAATTTGCCTAGAGCCTATGTTGATGGTTGTTCATTCCAGCAAGGTGAAGATCAATGTTCTGGTTTAGGAGTGGTGTGGCAGGATAATGTACCATGTACTCCTATCAAGTACAATCTCAGTCCTAAGTCTAACCAACATGCAGAACTGGCAGCCACCTATATAGCTGTACAGACTGCAGTACAACATAAGTTACAAGACATAATTTGTACTGACTCTGATTATGTTAGGCAGGACTTCCTTACACATTTACCAGGGTGGGAGGTGAATGGTATGATCAGTTCAAGAGGCAGTAAGGTGATGCATGCAGACCTTATCTTAGCCATAGATCAGTTGGTTCAGGAGCATAAGTTGGTTGCTTATTGGAAAAGGTAAAAGGACACTCCAAAGTTCAGGGACCAGACAAAACAGGAAATGACCTAGCAGATGTTCTGGCTAGGGAGGGTGCTTTAAGTGGAGAAGAATGGAACTTTGTCCCTCCTGTCCAGGCTAAGGTGGATGTGGTTACCCACAGACAAAAGCAGCAGAAAGAGGAAAATAAGGTTCTACACCGGTATAGTGAGAAACCTGACTATGATTCAGTGAAAATGCAACAAGAGGATGAAGTGGTAGGAAAATGTTATCATTTCATTAAGAATCCCATTGAAAACATGATTTCTGACAATGACCTACAGGATAGCCAGGACCTGACAGCCATGTATAACCAGAAGGACAAATTCCAATTAAGGAATGATCTCTTGGTAAAAAATTGGTAAAAACCCACATGAGGTCCAATGGGTGGTTTCTTTAGGCCACAGGGGAATTATGTTACAACATGCCCATGATGAACCATCAGGAGCACACAGGGGAAAAGAAGAACTTATGAAACCTTGAAAGAGATAGCCTACTGGCCCTACATGTATGATGATGTTGCAGGGTATGTACAAGGGTGTATAACCTGTTGCAAGTTCCAACCAGCGACTCCCAGACATAGAGCACCTTTACAGTCAAAAGGCATCGCTGTGCCTTGGTCAGACATCCAGATTGACTGGATTGGCCCTGTTAACAGATCTTCAAAGGGGGAACCAATACCTTTTGACAGTTACTTGTCTGTTCACAAAATGGGTTGAGTGTATACCTACTCCAAATAACAAAACCGAAACCACTGCTTTCTTATTAATAAACCATGGGCCAGATATTCAAAAGGGTTGCGCCATGCGCAAGTCCAAACTTGCTCCATTCTGCGATATTCAGCAGGAGGCAGTTGCGCCACAGAAAACATGCTGAGCAACAGCGCAATGCAAATGAATGCATGCTGAACTGGAGGGGGAGGAACCATGCATAAACTGCACAGCCCAATATTCAGCCGGGCTGTGCAGAGTTGTGCAGGCGCAACCCCCAACCTGTGCCTGCAGGACTTTGAGCCAAAAAAAAAAGGCTTAAGTCGAGGGCCACCCACAGGTGAGCTGCTGCATTGCAGGGCGCAACACAGCAGCTGCCACCTGTGGCTGGCCCCCACCCAGTCCCTGTGCCCCGCTGCCCAATCATGGGCATAGTGTACTCCCCACCAGCCCGATCGCGGGCATCAATGTGCTCCCCACCCTCATCCCGTTCATATCCCTGGTGGTCCAGTGGACCAAATGCCCGATCATAGGTGGTATGTATAATAATTCCACCCCTCCATTACAATCCCTTGAGGTCCAGTGGACCGAAGATCGCTGGGCGGTATGTGTGATAAAACCACCCCCGAACATAGCCCTGGTGGCTAGTGTCCCCACCTACCACCACACGAAGCCCCACCACCCCGCCTCCCCGCAGCTGGGGCGGTAGCATCCCCACCCGGCCACATTTTCAGCCGCTTCGCCGACTGAGTTCGGCTCGGTGGCTGATGTTTCACGGTCAGCTATTGGCTCTAGACATGCATGACAGTCCAGATTTGTGAATGTCATTCACAAATCTGACTGTCATGTACGGTATGGCTGCACGCCCATTGGCTCTGCTCTGCACCATGGTGTGCAGCCCTACCGGCAGTCAGTCGCGGGCGGCGGGCAGCAGGCGGTGGATGCTGCCACCCGCCGCCGCCGGGGAGCGGGTGGTGGGGCTTGTGGTGGTAGGGTGGGGACACTAGCCACCAGGGCTATGTTCGGGGTGGTTTTTATCACACATACCACCCGCGATCGGGCATTTCAGTCCACTGGACCACCAGGGATGTGTACGGAGGGGTGGGAATTATTATACATACCACCCGTGATCGGGCATTTTGGTCCACTGGACCACCAGGGATATATACGGGAGGAGGGTGGGGAGCCACATTGATGCCCGCGATCGGGCTGGTGGGGGGGAGTACACTATGCCCGCAATTGGGCTGCTAGGGGATCGTCCTACGGCCGCTGCCTGGCAGGGCACCAGGCTAAAGTCCTCGGGGATCGGCGCACCTACATGCTAATGGCATGCAAATGGGGACATAATCACATGAAAATGGCCCCCCCTGTGCCTTGCATGAATTATAGCCCCATTTGCATGTCACCTTTTGAATATTGTGATTTTGCGTATGGCGCAATGGTACTTGTGCCACTGCAAGTTGAGTGCTCCACTCTGTCAACTTGGGGTGGCACAAGTTCCACTGTGCCATGCACAGTGGCTGTGGCTGGGGGGTGATATTCAAAGGAGTTGCTCAATAGCGCAACTCCTTTGAATATCGCCCAGGACACACCCCTGCACAACTATTTTGCACAGCTCAAGGGCTTGCGCCTATGAATGGCGCAGTTTAAATATCCAGCCCCATGTGTTTAGTTGATGGGGATTACAATTAAGAGTAGAATCTGATAGAGGTCCTAATTTCACAGGAGAGGTAATAGAGAAAATGTGGAAAATTCTAGTAGTACAGAGAAAACTACATGTGTCCCACCATCCACAGTCATCTGGACAGGTGGAACGCACTAATCAAACAATTGTATATATATATACTGAAGAAATATATCAGTTCTTCAGGAAAAGATTGGGATGTAAAGTTACCACTGGTATTAATGGCCATACGGGCTACTCCTAACAAGTCTACAGGTGTTCCTCCTTTTGAAATGATGACAAGAAGACAGATGGTGTTACTTTTAAATTTCCTGTATACCACAGGAAATGTAAATTCAGCATGTGCCACTACAGCACATGAATATGTAACCCATTTAAAACAGCATTTGTGAGAAACATTTGCATTTGCTCAGAGGAACGTAGAGAAAAGTGTTGAAGCTTCTAAGTCATATTATGACAGGAACACTAGTCTAAAAGAGTATCAAATTGGTGATAAAGTGTTTTACTTTAACTACAGTAGAGATAAAGCCAAGGTCAAAAAGTTTCTTCTGAGTTGGCAAGGACCTTTTGTGATCACTGACAAAATTTCACCTGTAGCCTACCAAATTGAACTAAAGCATAAAAGCACTGGAGAGGTAGTACCTAAATGGGTTCATATTAATCAGTTGAGGCAATATCGTGAATGCAATAAAACATGGAAAATATTCTAAATGAATCTATGAGTGGTGATCAGGAATTAGAGTCTAGCTAAAATGTCAATTGTAATGCTGATTTTTAAAATTAATGAACATAGAGAATTTGTTGTATTGAAATGTTCATCAATGTAAAAAATGTTATTTTGAAAGTGTACATGGTTGTAATCATGTTTAATCATGTTAGTTCATGTAGTACTATACACCTATCTATGCAAAATAGTACATCTCCAATGATGTCATCTAGTGATGTCACATCCTATGATGTCATATGTGATGATGTAATGTGCTGATGATGTCATAAGTTACCACAGAATGATGCAACTTTGTCTTTTTTGTTTAATTTTCCCTGCAATGCTTAAAACTATATACCCATATATTGTAGGATTATTGTTTTGAATTACAAAATGCATTGTTGAGGTGCATTTTAATTCAAAAGGGGGGAATGTAGGAACAGAACTAATTTGAGTTAAATATTTTATTATAATATTATTATATTCTCAATTGTTATTCTATATCCTTATATTCGCTTAATTATTAAGTCTTATAAATGTTTCTGGTCAAAGTAATGTCTAAATGAATCTTTAAAACAAGGGCAATGCTGCTTAAGGCTTGAATACTGAAATGGAGGAATGATGCATTGAAAAGGGAATACAGCATATATGGTCAACCTCAGAAAAAATGTTTTTTCCAGGATAGTCTGTTTAAATTGAATGGCCTCTTCCAATTAGCAGCAGAAGAGCTTAAAACTTGACATAATTTACAACCTTGTTTTTCGGTACCAGCCAGAGCACATCTCAGGGGTTAACATAGATTTAGACTGGCTTTAAGAAATTAAGACTTTTATTTATAGAAAATATACAAAAACTCTGATACATTTCAGAATTATACAGTTTATTGGAAATGCATGTACCTGCCCAATGAGTAAGTTTTAAACCCACCAACAAAGTGTATTGTGAGCTATTTATAAAAATATGCAGCCCCAAAACTGTTTAAAATATATTGACAAGTTTGGTGTCTATAGTGAGCTGACCTTGCCACCTTTTCAACGGAATGCGAGTTGAAGTGTTTATCTAATAGAAACAACTAATCAGGTGGATTATAAGCCTCTGGATAGCAACATGAGGTCAGGGTTCATTTACTTTAAACAAAGGAGATCCTTGTCTTCAAGACGTTTTATTCAATTTACACAGTTCTATTGATAGCAGGTATGCCAAACTAACATCATTTTAAACAGGAAAAAATGTACTTCTGAAATCTGTAAATACTTTTTAGAGATCTATAAAGGAAAACATTTTATAATGCTTTTATAAATTATAGATTTTGTATTAGAATTCACACCATCATGTCTGGTCTCAAATGAATCCTCTCCTTTAGTTGCATATAAGAATGTGAGTCTTATATATGTACAAAGGTGCACATATATGCAAGAAAGAAAAGTTGTTTTGCATCAAAAATAGTTTTTCAGGATGAGGTCATATTGATAAAAAATGGCTTAGGAGGGGCTAACAGTAACACCCACAAAGAGTACTCAGACCAATCATAACTTGATGGCGATGTTGCCCAGTAAGTGGGACATAAATGGGATGCTGGCAAAGCCGGCCCAGAACTGCTTAATTCTTTGGAGTGTGAAGACCTGTGTTGGATGTCCTGACAATTTTGGAAGAGCTTGGACTTGTACTAGGCCAAAAGCCTGAAGCCACACCTGCTTGGAACATTATTTGGGCTTTGACATTGCCACCGCAAGGGGGTGCTAAACCAGCTGCTGCAACTGACTGTTACAGAAAGGACTTTCTTCCAATATTGGATTAAGCAAGGCCTATGTTTTGCATACTGAGAATTTTGACTAAAAGTAATTTTTGGAATTTCTGTTAAAAGCTTGAACAAGAGGCTGACCTTGGAATTTACCAGCCAGCAAGCCTGCAGTGCTGTTGAATAGCAGTGAGTCCAGAGTTGCAGGTTCAAAAGCAGAAATGAACTGAAACAGAAAAGAGTCACAGAGTCTGGTTACCCAAAACAACATTGCTGTCCACAGGGAGAAATCTTTCTGCAGACTGTACTGAACTTCTAAAATCTTGTCTGATTTTTTCCCACTAAATCCTGAAGTGACTATTGATGACTTGTGACGTCAAGCAAGAAGGAAGAAGGATCCAGTCTGCATTGCTTCACTGATGTCAAAAGACTCTACAGTTCCAGGTTCAAGGGAAAAACACAGCAGACTAAAGCCAAACTCGCCACCAAGGACATTTGTCATCCAAAACCAAAAGTTCTCACCAAGACTTTGAAAGTTAAAAAGTAGAAGACTGCATCTACAAATAACTAAAACATAAGTATTCCTTTACCCTACTTTTAGTACTTATTTGGCTATCTGGGGTGATAACTTAGTGCATTTTAGCTCCAAACCTTGGGTATAAGGTTAAACTAGAATTTAAATCTAAAGGAAATACATTTTACATACTATGAAGTTTAAACAAGTATCATACCAAGATAATCTGAAACACTAGTGTAATGAGTTGCAGGTTCTCATAGTAAAAAGAAAAGGTCATGCTATTTATAAGTATGCTAAAGAAATAGTATAAACTGTAAATTATTGTGCTGAATATCGCTTATTTATTTACTTTGTTTACTGCTGAAATTTGTTTTGTTTTATTTGATTTACTTGATTTTTCTAAAAGTTGTTTTGTTTACATTCTGCTTTATGTTTACATTATTTTTATTATGCTTGATATTTATGCTAGTTATGAATATTTAGGACTTGTACATATGTGAATAAAATATATTTATCTGTTCTATAATCCAAAGTGTGGCAACAGTGTTTTTCACCATCATTTTTGAATATGGAGAGCATAGAATAATATCACATGTGAATATTTATTATTTTTGGTAATTTATGAAATAATTGTTGGATAAGGCCCGAGGGGAATCCAAGTGCATTATTATAAAAAGTGGTATTATAAGCCTTTGTTCCGACAGTGGACTAGGTTTTCTTGATGTGCCAATATAAGAAAACCTTGAATAATAAAAAAAGAAATGATTCCCAAAAACGCTGCAGTGCAAGAGCCAAAAAGTAAAAATGCCTCTTCTACTAAGATAAAACTGTGCCAAAGGTCACATTCCAGCTCCTGAAACAGGAACCAGTTAATTAAGGTGAAAGGGCATAGAAAGAAATGGAAAGTGAAAGTGCTCTGTTCTCTGTAAATTAAATCGTACAAAACTTGTAAATCACTGCTATTTTTAACAACAAAAGTAGTTTAGTAGCTGATTTTGAGAAAAAATTAAAATGATAGCTAGCTAGGATATTCTCCAGTTCCTGAGAATCAACGTAGAGTAACCTAGAAACAAAGACACACTTTAAAAATTAACTACAAAAATAAGAAACCCGACTGGAGAACCAGCCGATACCAGAGTTCACTATGGGGTGTCTGCTCTCTTCAGGGGGAGAAACAAAGCTGAGCAACAGCCAGAGTGGAGTGCGGATGCAGAGTTTGAATCTCCATTTCAAATTCAGAAATTTGCATTGGTTGTAACTCTGGGGCATCACTCTTAGCTGAGATGACTGTATAAAGTGTAAACATTTACATGAGGGATTCCGGGAGTTAGAAAATGTATACATCAGCTTTCTTGCTCCTCAGGCAAGCAGCTTACCTGGCAAATACAGCTCAGTAACAGAAGGCACTTGGGAACTCAATACTGGCACTGAGTGAGAAAGCAAATGGTAATTTGTCACAGGACTAGGTAGTCACAGCTAGAGCAGCAATGGATGCCACCAAGTACCACTTCCACATGGCTGTGGACACTAATGACACTGCTTCTGGGGTCCTGGCCCAAGTAGTATCTTTAAGAAGGTCTACCTGACTTAGGGCTGCTCTCCCATCCCAGGACACACTAACAAAAGCTATGGATTTCTCTTTTGAGGTAAATTTCCTGTTTGGTGACAAGACAGAGGCATATATGGACAAGCATTTGTCAATGTCGAATATTTTATGCTTGCTAAAGTTTTTTTGGTTTTAGTGTTTTGACCCCAACTTTTGAAGAGCCTTGTTTCAGGATTTGCCTTATAGGCATAACATGTTCCCTTTATAGTATAGCAATCCAAAGAAGGCGGCTGCTAAGAACAATTGCCGGTGCCTCTACTAGACATCAGGTACAAGTAAAGAGAAATAGGGCAACACGGTCACTGAAGAAAAGACCATAAAGCTTGGTCTCAATAAAAACTGTTTCTTCAAAAACTTAAAAGTTCATACAAACTGCAGCACCCCTCTCCCACGTACACAGCCTTTATGGTCTTTTCTTCAGTGACCGTGTTGCCCTATTTCTCTTTACTTGTACTCCGTTTATAGTACGTGGCCGAAATTTCTTTTCTCACCAGAGGTGCGAAAACACATCTCATGCAGGATTTTAAAAATGACACTTGTCATGTTTATGAGGTGATGTGCAAAAATTGCTATGTTGAAAGTTTGGGAAAACTACCAAAGTTATGAGCCTGCATTCATAAATTCCACCGTAGGCTTATAACGTTAATGTTTTTTTAACATTTTTGCCCCATATTTTCAAAATAGCCTTCTTATGACCCCACCTCATGAACAAGTGCAGAAAGTATTTTCAGCTTCTGCCTGAAAGGTGATTTCTTGCAGTGACTGTGAAATCACCTTTCAGGAAGTAAAAACGCATTATAGTCAGGATTTACTGTGAAGAAATGGCTATGTTCAAAATTTGGGGTCAAAATATTGAAAAAATTACCAAAGTTACAAGCCTGCATTCACAAACTTCAACGTAGGCTCATAACTTTGATTTTTTTTTAAATATTCTGATGCCAGATTTTCAACATAGCCTTCTTATGACCCCCACCTCATGAACAAGTGTAGAGAAAATGTTCAAGTCCTGCCAGAAAGGTGATTTTGTGCAGTGACCACAAAATCACCTTTCGGGAAGTGAAAACGCATTTTGGCCAGGATATGAAAAATGACAGCTGTCACATTCAGGAGGTGCTATGAAGAAATGGCTATGTTAAAAGTTTGGGATCTAAATATTGAAAATTACCAAAATTACAAGCCTACATTTGTAAATTCCAACATAGGCTCATAACTTTGTTTTCTAACATTTTTGCCCCAAATTTTCCACATAGCATTCTTATGACCCCACCTCACGATCTAATGCAGAGAAAAGTTTCAACTGCTGCCTGAAAGGTGATTTTGCACAATGACTGTGAAATCAACTTTTGGGATGCAAAAGCACATTTTGGCCAGGATGTGAAAAATGACAGCTGTCTCATTCATGAGGTGCTGTGAAGAAATGGCTATGTTGAAAATTAAGGCTCAAAATATTGAAAATTATCAGAGTAATGGACCTGCATTGGCAAATTTCAACATAGACTCATAACTTTGTTGTTTTTTTAAATATTTTTACACCCAGTTTTAAACATAGCCTTCTTATGACCCTGCCTCATGAATAATGGTGGAGAAAATTTTAAACTCTTGCCTGGAAGGTGATTTTGTGTAGACTAGCGACCGTGATATCAGCTTTTGGGACAAATTTGCCTAACTTCGCATACATTGCTCATGAGGTGGTGTCCCAAAACAGGTATGTTGAAATTTTTAAGACACAAGTATTAAAAAATGGCCAATTTATTCCATTAAGTTCAAAACCCCATTGAAATACATTGAATCACATATCTGATTTCCTCAGTTTATGGTCCGGCATTGAAGAGTGAAGACATGTCTGTGGTCCAGACAGAATTATGGCATTGGACCCCCCGGTGGGTAAGCAAGGGGTTGTGGGGTAGTGGGTGCTGAGTGGGAGGGTCAGGTGGGGGGGAGTAACAGTGCAACAGACATCGATGGACATTTTTCTTTTTTACAGGTTTACAAAATAAAAAAAATGATGGACAGTTTTCTCTATTACAGGTAGTGACACTGGTGGATTTGGCATCCCCCAGTGTCAGTGTTATATATGGCAGCACCAGGGGTTGGTTCCCTGGTGCTGCATAACTAAAATAGGTAGGGTGGGGGGTAGCAGCCAGCACGGGGGATTTGGCACCCCTGTGCCATTATAATAACATGACTTGGGCAAGACAGGGGCAGTTATGGTGGCAGCTGCAACAGAGATCAATGGACAGTTTTCTTTTTTACAGGCTGACAGGTTCCTGATGTGGAAAGCCACTCAGCTGTTTACTGATCAGCTTCATGTAAATCAAAGGACCAAAGCCATCTCTGATTACAGCGTCTCGGTCCTTTGAAGTACAAGAAGTTTCTGCCCAGCAGACAGCGAGTGGTGTCACAAACCATACTGCTGGTCATTGGTGTAGACTGCTGAGCCTTTGCTATTTTGAACTGCAACTGAATCGGCAATGCCCCCCCCCCTCCAAAATCCCTTAATCACTCCTGACAAAATGTTTGGTGCTCAGGTGCATCAAATGTAAAAAAGTGGATGAGTACAAAATCACATACAGGAACAATACTGAGAAAGAAAAGACCTTCACTTCCAATAGGCTTTTTGGAATGGGAGGCAGAGGTAGGGGTTACTACCCAAGGTCCTATGCCCTGTATGAGTATCCTCCCCAGAGAGGTTACTATATGGGGAGAGGTAGACGGGGCACTAGTCATGAAGCTGCAACACCAGCCCCAAAGCCACAGCAGAAGCAAAACCCCTGATAAATCGCTCAACCATTGTTGGTGGGGGGAAGCTGACTCACTACTTCCAGGAATGGTGAAAAATCACTACAGACAAGTGGGTTCTGGAGGTAGTGAGCCAAGGTTTGTCCCTGCAGTTCAAAAAATCCCCAAACTGTAAAAACAAAAACTGTTTCCACCTCACACCCCAATAGAAACAATCCTTGTTGCAGCTGGAGATAAAGAAACTAACTGCAAGCAAGAGCAGTGTAGAAGGTCCCTGCCACACAATGGGGCAAGGTTCTCATCTCAAGATATTTTCTTGCCCACAAGAAAAATTGGGAGTGGTGACCCATATTAGACCTGAGATAGCTTGACAAAAACATACAAAAGATTAAAAATGGTTATACTGAGATGAGTGATAACCCTCTCTGTAGCTGGGAGACTGGCTGGGGTCACTGGATCTGAAGAAATTGTTACTTCCACAACCAAGTCAGACCCACTTACATAAAGTACCTCAGGTTCAGGCTTAAGAACTGCCAATACCAGTTCACAGCTCTTCCCTTAGTCCTCACCGCAGCACCAAGGTTTTTTTTTTTTTATACAAAGTACCTAGCTGTGATGGCTGTCCACCTAAGAAGGCAATTTGTGGTGTTTTTTCCTTACCTGGATGATTGATTAGACTCATGAAAAACCCAGCAGGAGTCAAGGTGCTCCATACAGCTAATAAAATGCACTCAGGAAAACATGGAATTCCTAATAAACCTATAGAAGTCACAGATAGAGCCAGCTCAAGTGTTAGACTTCATAGGCGTAGAGTTGGATAGTCTGCAGTGGAAGACTTTTCTTCCGCAGGCAAGGGAATCAAACCTGATTTCCACTGTAGAATCCTCCAGAGTTAGCTAGCCAAGGCAGCAAGGTATTTTGTTCAGCTATTGGGATACATGGCCTCCTTCACTGCAGTGGTACCAAGAGCCAGATTCCAGATGAGGGATTTTCAGTACAATTTAAGGGACCACTTGTCACAAAGGTGGGATCCTCTGTCCAATGTCAGAATAAAGGTTATAATATTACTGTACCATGACTACTTTTCAAGCTGCAAGTCCTTTGGAGACTGATCAACCTATCATTGCTTCAGCTACTTGGAATACCACTGGTAGTTCTGCAGACAACTGCTCATTTGGGGTCCCTCTGACCCCAACATTCTCTTCCTCCCACTCTCCTACTAACTCCGGGGGTACAGGGGGGTGGGACAATCTCCCTGCATCTGTCAAAATGGAAGGAGATCACCACTGATAAATAGGTCCTGGAAGTAGTAGAGAATGGAAATGCTCAGGAGTTCCTGTCCACCCCTCCGATCCATCTCCCACCTCTTTCTTCTTTTTCTGTGGACCACTTGTTGCTTCTAAAAGTAGAAGTACATTCACTTCTCAAAAAGAAGGCTATTGAACACATCTCTTCAGATGAAAGGAACATTGGGTTCTATATCTGATATTTCCTAATTCCCAAGTGGACAGATGACCTGCACCTACAAGACTTGAACAAATTAAGTGAAAAGAAAAAGTTTTGCATGATGTTACTTCAGGCTCTTATCCCTACATTGCAGAAGGGGCATTGGCTGTGTGCTGTGAACATGGAAGATGCTTCCCTTCATGTCAAGATCAGAAAATGCTATAGACCATAACTCCACTTTACACTGTAGAATAAACATTACCATTTCTGAGTTTTGCCCTTTGGCTCATCCTCGACACCACAGATATTTACTAAAAGCTTTGGGGTTGTGGCTACAGCCCTCAGAAGAGAAGGACTTTACATCTTCTCTCATTTGGATGAGTGGTTACTGAAAGCCCAGTCCAGTGAGTGGTTCAATACACATTGTCCAGAACATTACGCTTGTTCCAGGACAGGGATAATATGGTCAGCATATCAGAATCGGTACTGATTCCCTGTCAGTGCCTATGATTCATTGGTGCAGTACTAGACAGAACAATGGGCAGTGTTTTCCTATCTCCTAACAGAGTGGATGTATTGATTGCCCAAGCCCAGACAGCACATTAAAGTTCTTCTTTATCAGCTTGGACTCATAGGGATGATGATTTCTTCTAGCTGACACAGTTCCATGGGCCATGATTCACCTGCATTCAACACAAGTGGCCTTCCTCAGACAGTGGTCCCCTCAGAGGAACAGTAGGAAGCACAAAGTGACACTCTCACAATGGATGATGGGCAGCCTCTTTTGGTAAACAGTGAGGTTTAACATAATGAAGGGCCACAAAGTGGGCCATCCACAGCAGATAGATCACCACCGATGCAAGCCTCAGAGACTGGAGTGCCCACCTGAATCAATTCTCAGTTCAGGGCACATGGACATTACTGGAGTCATGCCTCAGCATCAGTGTCTTTTTCTCTGAGGGAGCTCCAAGTCATAAAACTGGAGCCACAAGCGTAACCAATTATTATTTCTTCCACAACAGCTGGGCTCAAACAGTAACCGGACACAAAAAACTTCCAAGCTTGGAAAAAAGTTACAACATTTATTTAAATGAAGATACAACAAGCAGCATACTGCCTTCCATCTACCAATGCACGTTTCACACAGCAGTGCTTTTTCAAGGCATCAGTGTCTTGTAAATGTGATCAGTATGCCTGGAACTACAAAGACTGAAAGACTCTGTTCACAACCAAGATGTCTTGGTCTTCATGGACAGCGGGACTCTGAATGCATACATCAAGCACCAAACTGGCTAAATCTGAACAAAAATTAATCAGAATTGTTAAAGTACAGTGAAGTACCACCAGCATGAAGCACTCTGAGATATCAAGCTTTTCTTCTTGGGCTCACTCAGGACTCTATCATTTTTCTTTTTTTTTTTGACAAAGTATGATAAATTTCAGGATGATCTCCTGAACAGTATTATGCACAATGGCACGGGGTCATAATACTGACCACAAAAAATGCACAGAAACAGATGCTGCAAGCAAAAGAATGCTGACACACAAAGAGTTGGAAAAAACACCGGCCAGACGAAAAGAACACGCCCATTGAAAACAATGGGATTTTCTGTTTACATTGCAGAGCTTTGCCCCCTAACACCCCGGACTTTAGATTACAAACTCCGACGGGGTGTGGATTCAGGAATGGGGTGAAACACCAAGAGGGAAAAGTTTAATTAAAAAAAAAAAAAGAATGGTAAAGCTGCAACACTGGGAGACCTGGGGGGAACCAAACCATGGTACCAGGTCTCCCATCCTGTTGTGTATGGGTGCCTTAGCCACTTCACCACGGGAGTGACTTGGCCAGCAACCCCAGCACACAGCAACTAGATCCTTTCCAGGAAAAGCACAGAGTGACAGTGGTAGTGGTAATTCTCAACCACTGTTATACCCCTGTCACTCTAAATCCCAGTGTGCTTTACACTGCGTGATTCTTCATGTGCGGTTTTTGTTTCAGCATCTTGACCTGGTACCATGCACAACTATACAACTTGCATCTTTTATATCCACCTTAATATCTGAAATCTGGCCAACCCTTTTAACATTTCCAAGTCTGAAGAGGTACTGTCTCTGTTTTGACACACATCAGGAATCGGGTAAGCTTGAACAATATGCAGATTATCCAGAATCACCATAGTTTTTCCCACAGAAATAATGCAAAGGGCACAGGATCCTCTTCCATGCCTCCGGTAAACCAAGCACTGAAATAGTTTCACTCCTTAACATTAAAGTTGCTTTGGTAATCCATTTTAATTTCCAGATATTCCAGGAATGCATGTTTTCTGGCTGTAGTTGGTTATGTGGATAATGTGAGCTCTGCAATGAGGGCTAGCTGGATTCTTATTCCCAAAGTTAATAAACACTATCTGAAATTTAGCCATCCCATCTAGTATGTACAAGTGACCCAGATATTGCATAATTGTGGCTGGATAGTGCTGGTCAGTCTGAATAATCTGTCAGGATAATGACCAGGATACCTAATTATCTACTCTGGATAAAACGTCCATGCCAAAAAGTGTCATGATCCAGGGTGTCTCTACATCTTGTAGTGCCTGCTGTGAGGGAGAGCAGAAATGCTGTATCCTGATTGACTGAGAAGTTATTTTCAGCATGCTGTTATCCCAGCTGCAACACCACAATTGAAGCTGTCTCTAGCCATAGAGGCAGAGCACTCTTCAGCAATGCAAGTGACTGTTGTCTTCCCCAGATTCCCAAGTCAAAGATAGCTGCTCTGGCAACAACAAATCCCAAGGGAACAATTTATTTCCCATTGCCTTCTCATTAAAAACACAATTTACTGTATGTCTATTAAATTGGGCTCTATTTTGTTTACACTGTTTATAAATTGTTTTGTTTCACTGGCAAGCAATGTGAGTACCCTACTTTTATGAGGATTGTACACTGTTATATATAAGTGGAAAAAAGAAGTGATGTCCATGCTTCTCTTCAAGCTAACTTCAACCACATTCATAGAAACATTGAATATGACAGCAGATAAGGACCCCTTGGCTTACCTTGTCTGCCCATGTTCCCTACCTACTGTCACATCGTAGACCCTACTTGGTCTCTGGCTTTACTCCCCCTTTCCTTGCTTCTAAGGTTCTCTTATACCTATCCCACACCTTCTATTACAGTTTTTTTCCCATCACCTCCTCAGAAAGGCTGTTTCAGGGATTCATCACCCTTTCTGTGAAGAAGTGTTTTCTTACATTCCCCTGATTCTACTCACCTCCAGCTTCATCACATGATCCCTTATTCCTGTGCATCCTTTTCTCTGAAAAAAGGCTTCTCACTTGAACCTTATTTATATCCTTGAGGTATTTGAAAGTCTCTATCATATACCTCTCTCCTTCCTTTCCTCCAGTCTGTAAATATGGAGGTCCTTCAGTCTATCTTCATAGGGCGTTTGATGCAGATCCTGCACTATTTTAGTTGCCCTCCTCTAGACTACCACAACTTTGTCTATGTGCTTTCAGAGATAAGGACTCCATAACTGGACACAATACTCTAGGAGGGGTGTCACCAGATATTGATACAGGGGTATCACCACCTCCCTCTTTTCACTAATGATGCCCCTCCTTATGCACCCTAGCATCCCACTAGCTCTCCCCACTGCCATGTCACACTGTTTGGCCATCTTTAGGTCATCAGATATAACAACACCCAGGTCTCTTTCCTGTCTGTGGTCATCAATACCACTCCCCCATTTTGTACTCTGACCCTGGGTTTCTACACCCCAAGTGCATGAGTTTGCATTTTTTTTGCATTGAAACTTAGTTGCCACTTTCTAGACCACTCCTCAAGCTTACCTATATCTCTGTTCATTTTTCCACACACACCCCCGGAGTGTCCACTCTATTGTAGATTTTTGTGTCATCTGCAAGAAGACATACATTCCCTTCTAGTCCCTCAGCAATGTCCCTTTTAAATATAATAAAGAGGACTGGTCCCAGTACTGATCCTTGCGGCATCCTGCTAGTCACCCTCCCTCCCTCAGCGTGAACTCTGTTTACCACTACCATCTGTCACCTATCTCCCAAATGATTCCTTACCCAGTTTACCACCTTTGGCCCCACTCCTAGGCTGCCCAGCTTGTTAATGAGTCTCCTATGTGGAACAGCGCTGAAGGCCTTACTGAAACCTAGGTAGGCCACATCCACCACTCCATCCTGATCTACTTCCCTGGTTACTAAGTCAAAGAAATCTATAAGATTAGTTTGATATGACCACTCCTTATTGAATCCATGCTGCCTTGGATCTTATAAGGCACTGGATTCAAGATATTCCATTATCCTTTCTTTCAGTAGTGATTCCATTCAGTTGTTTTTCCTATAGAATAAGTTAATTCTTCAAGCAGACAGATCTCACATAATGCTATTCTGCAATGAAGGAAAAACAGAACAACAGAAAGATAATTTGGAAATTGTTGCTGTAAGTTAATAGGGCCTCCAAGGGGTGTCTCTTATGGTATAAGAGACTTTGAGCATGAGGTTTGGGTGAGCGGACTGCAAAGCAAAGCTGAGCAGTTCCGTCTGCATGAACCTTATGAGAAGAGTCTTTTATACCATAAGAGTCACTCTTCAGAGGCCCTATTAACTTATAAATCACTTGAATTAAGCTTGAGTGACTCATAATAAATTTATAGCCTTTTTTTCATTTATTGTGCTGTCCTCTCTCATGGCGCTGAAGTGGAACACTCTCTCCAAACACTCCAGCAAGAGAGGGCATTTTACAAAGGATAATTGTACATGGGTTAAGAGGTACAGTGCTTTGACTGCTGACTGGCTGAAATCACATTACTGATTTTTAATAGAAATAAGAATCAATTGCAATTGGTGCCTCACTGCAAATATTTAGGTTAATGGCTTGATTTAAACTATCATAAAACTGGTGGGCAAACTGGGTCCCAGGATCAGCTTTTTACATTGACACAGGCCAATATCCCAGCTGGAATTCAATGATATATAGTCCATGTAACGCTTCTTCCTCTCCTCATCTATGGGTATTTTCTGTATGATGCTGCAGCAAAAACATAACTTGGTAAATGCATTTATTTATTTATTAAACATTTGTTAACCAGGTAAGCACACTAGACAATTATATAGCTATTTTCAGGTGCGACCCAGAGATTACAAGGAAGATTACAAGCAGGAACAGGTATTACAGAAATTCAAAGAAAAAACAAGAGTCAGGAGCAGCATAAGGGAGACAAGTAAAAAACATAACATGACAAAGGTAAACATTTGACAGTCAGGCATAGAACATCACACGACAGGGCAACATTTGACAGCCAAGTGAGTCAGGGAAAGTACTGGATAAAATTATCTGCTCAGGCGTATTAGCTAGAAGCCAATCAAGGAGGGTACCATTCCCCCCAGTGGATGAGAGCCTGGTTGGTTTAGCAATGAGCTGAGAGAGAGAGAGTGAGGCCTGCCAGCAGGGGTTCATATTGCTTGACATTGCTATCTGTCCAATTTAGGTTGAAGTCACTGAAAACTAATAATTCATTTGAACACACTTTAGGACTTACACTGTCAAGAAGGTAGGAAACCCCTTACACCCCCCCTTTGGGAAGGTAATATGCACTGACTAGGAGCAACTTTTTTGTGTTACCCAATAGGAGAAGGGCAGGAAGGAATTCACAGGTAGGGGATGACAGGGGTACTTGAGGTATGGTGGACACATTAAGGTGTCTCTTATAGTAAAGCAGCAGGTCAGCCCCCCCCCCACACACTTTTTCCCATCATGATCCTGCCTTACACTAAGGTTGGTTCAAGAGCGAGAAGACCAAGGCCCATATTGCTCCTATACTAAACCAAAGAAAAATAGGCCAAATTATAGCCAGAGCTTATTAATGCATAAAGTCGATACTTAAATATGTTTATGGTCTCACTAATGACCACATGAAGTGGCAGTTTGTTCCAAGGACCAATCATTCTAAAAGTATAAAAGTATTTCCTATTGGTGTGACTAAATGGCTTCCTTATCAATTGCAGGGGGTGATCCCTAATCTCGTGAAGGTGGTTTTTAAATTCCAAACCCATGTCACACATGAGGTATGGATCCTGAACAATACCATACAGAAGCATGAGATCTCCTTTAAGACGGCGGGTGGAAAGGGGCATGAGTTTTAAGGAGTCTAGCCTTTCACAGTATGGCACCTTTTCAAACTCAGATATGTTTTTAGTAAATTTCCTTTGAACACCTTCTAACAGGTGACATTCCAATTTTTTATAAGGGTTCCAAAGCTGAGAAGTATATTCTAGGTGGGGCCTGACACATGCTCTGAACAGAGGTAGCAGTACTTCTTGATTTCTAGATCTGATGTTACGAAAGATAGACCAAGTTACCTTGTTTGATTTATTAATGATAATGTTATACCCTGGGATGGCACACACAGAATCCAGGGTGGTAGGCTTTAGCCATGTTTCTGTGACCCCCAGTATGTCTGGATTATAGTGAGCAACCCAGGCCGAAAGTTCGGCGAGGTTAGGCAGAAGGTTATGGATATTCAAGTGGGAAAGTTTTAAGCCTTTTGCAGTAAGCCATGTGGGGTGGCTGAAAGATTGTCAAGAAACAACAGGCCCAGTGTTAAGTTCAATATCTCCAGCCATGATGATAAGCAGAAGCAGAACTGAAACAAGGCAAGACAGCACAATTCATTTTTCATTGGACTTAGGTTTGATCGGGCTGGTAGTATAGGAGAGAGTCTTATATTTTTCACACCAAGCAGGGCAAAGACTCACAGCTATCTGGTTAGAGAAGGTATAGTCATCTTCTGATGTGTGGAGTCTGGGTTCCGGGGGGGTCACAGATAAAGAAAGAGAGGCCACTATAAGTAACAATAGTAGCTGGGAGACAGCAGTACAGGCTAAATAAGACCAGGCTGCAGTCTTCAGGCCTGCAACAGCAAGGTAACTGTTCAGGAATGACATAGTGGTGACACACTCAATGGATAAGGAAGAGTGATTAACAAGTAGTACTACGGACAGATTAGGTAGGGTAACCAAACTGGACAGACCAGACCACTGGGGCGCAGTGAACCTACAAGTTAGTAGCTAGTAAGGTGTCCCAGATTATTTAATAGCCAGACCAGGAAAGAAGGGGTTAGGCAGGGATTTAACACATCCCCCAGTGGTTGACACAATAATGAATGGGGGAATTGAATGTTCTTTACAATAAAATGGGTAGATTCATCCTTGGGGCCCCTCATGATACACACATCTGTGAACTATACAGGAGGCTGAGATGGGTAAACTTAAAAAAAACATAGACAGCTGCATCTAACTCATTGTATGCACAAATGCCAATGCACTGGAGTACATTCTGGACCTCCTTAAGCCTCTAGCCACAAATTAAGGGTTTCTTTTTTTTTTCAATTAAAAGTTTATTGGAAGTTTTACACATATTGAAGAGACAAGAACATTGGTGACAAAGAAGTAATACAATACTAAATTACCTGTTCCGCCTTCTCTCCCCCACCTCTCTCCCTCCCCTTCCCCTCCCTATACCAAAGTACCATGGGGGTGCATCAAAAATCAGTAGCATTACCATACACCGACAATACTTCAGGAGCCTAGCAGAGTGTGCAAGGGATCCCAAATCCGCTTATATTTCTGTTGCCTATTATAGAGGCTAGCAATCACTCTTGCAGTTCTGAGGTTGGCAAGGATTTCATTGAACCATTCCTTGTATGATGGGCATTCCTTGTCCTTCCAGTGCTTAAGGATTACTTTTTTAACAGACATTGCTATCATAGATATATGAAACATACAGACGTTAACATCAATGAGAGATAAATCACCCAGCAGGCATATTTCAGGGGTAAAGCAATCATGGAGGCCCAACAATGGATCCAACTTGGCTTTAATTGTATTCCACAAGGGAACAATCTTGAGGCAAGTCCAAAATATATGAAGAAGTGTCCCCACTTCTAAAAAACATCTAGTACATAGGCCAGAATCCAGGAGGCCCCATCTAGCAAGCTTTGGGGGAGAGTAATATAGGTTATGCAAAATATGGAACTGCATCAGACGCAGTCTATTCTGTGACACAAATCTATAACAGTTCCGCCAAAATGCCAGCCACTCAATGGAGAACTGAGGGAAGAGAGAGGACCTATATTTTGTGGGACCATAACATTCCCTGAACTGCCACTGAAACAGGACCTGGTATACTTTGGAGACTATCTTAGGGGGGCATATCAAGGGAGTAAGCTCTGACAAAAAAGAAAATGCAGGTGTATGAGGTGGAGTTTTACCCAGGGCTTGGACAATGAGATATTTAAGCTGAATAACCTTAAAGGAGCTAGATGCGGGTATCTTAAATTTGGAAATAATCTTAGCCACTGTAATCCAGGTCCCATCCTCTCTGAGGAAAGAAGAAAGGACTCCTTCTCCCAGCTGCAGTAGCCATTTGGGGGTGATTATCCTCTTCTCTATTAGAAATGAAGGAGAGTTCCATATAGATTGCGAGAGATCTAAATGGGACCTGAAATGGAGAAAGGCACAAAGTTGAGCATGGACTTTTAATGATTCTGCTATAGTGGGATATTTCTGAAATTCCTGTAGCGAAGAAAATTTAGTGTACGGGAGGTTAGCAGGATCCATCCCTGTGGAGTGAATTAAGTCCAACTCAATTTTTAGCCATGCCGGCATCAGGTTACGGGGACCCGGCATCACCCACTTAAAATATTTTAACAAGTGATTAGCCCAATAGTATAAGCTAAGAGGCAGTATGGCGCAGTGGGTTAAGGCTCTGAGCTGCAAATCTGGAGACCTGGGTTTGAATCCCACAGCCCCCTAGGTGCATACTGTGTGACCCTGAGCAAGTCACTTAACTTCCTCATGCTCCCAGGTCGCACCTGCAAACAAGCTTTCAGCTTAGTGTGTCTCACCTGGTAAAATAATTGGTAAAAAAAAAAAAAAGATGGGGGATGCAGAGACACCCTTGAGTTTCAGGGCTGCTAATTTATAATAAGCTAGTCGAGGATGTTTATTGGACCAGATAACTTTGGAAAATGACCTATGCATGTTGTTGAGCCATGATATTGGGATAAATGAGTTCAGGAGCGATGGTGGATAAAAAAGTTGAGGAAACACATTCATTTTGATTAAATTAATCCAACCCCATAGCGAGATGGGAACGTTAGCCCAACTGTCCAGGTCCTGATTGATAATTTGAGCCAGGGCATCAAGATTCTTTTTAAAACACATGGAGGGACTATGTGTAAGTATGATACCCAGATATTTGAGGGAGGCTGGTGACCAAGATAAACCAAGGGAAGTTATAGTTTGCTTGAACACCTTATATTTAAAGGGAAAGACGGCATATTTAGTAAGATTTAACATGTAGTTTGAAAGGCTACTAAACTTACTAATTGTAGCTAACATAGAGGGGATAGATGTTTCGGGATAGGACAACTGTAGAAGAATATCGTCCGCATATGCGGATACTGTGACCATGGTACCATATATCGATGTTCCCTGGATTTTTGGATTTGCTTGCAGATTATGAATGAGCGGCTCTAAGTAAATGTTAAATAGTAGAGGGGAAAGAGGGCAGCCTTGTCTCATTTCAGACTGTAAGAAAAAGGCCTCTGAAAATGCTCCATTTCCAGAAATTTTAGCAGAGGGAGATTGGTAGAGAGCTTGGATCCAACACACAAATTTAGAGGAAATCCAAATGCATGTAGAGTGTGGAACATAAAGTTCCAATTCACATGATCTAAGGCCTTCTAGGCGTCCAAGGACACCAACACAGCTGGATAAGGGGCATCCCTGGTCTCCGAGAAGACATGGGAAATAGTCCGAAGATGGTCTGATGATGATCTTCCTTTCATGAATCCAACCTGTGACATCCCAATTAAGTCTGGAAGAACTAAAGTAAGCCTATCTGCCAATATTTTCGTGAGGATCTTAACATCCTGATTTAAAAGGGAAATGGGCCGGTAACTCTGTACTAACTGTAAGTCTTTATCAGTCTTGGGGAGAAGGACAATTAAAGCTTCAAATAGGGTAGGGTCAGATTTAGCCCCTGACAAAATATGTTGAAATAATAAAAGAGAGCTGGGGCAAGTTGTTCTTGAATTTTCTTGTAAAATAACGAGGAGAAGCCATCCGGGATGGATACGATATTGGAGGGAAGATTACGTATCACCTCTATAATTTCAGCCAAGGAAATAGGGGAAGAAAGAAACATCCTATGGGCCTCAGTCAAGGAAGGAAGGTGAGCCCCTTGGAGATAGGCATCTAGGACTTCTGTAGAAGGGAGATTTTTCATATTACTGTACAGTAGCTGATAATAATGTGCAAATTCCTGCACAGTATCAGAAGGTGAGGATTTTAGAGAGCCATCAGCGTGGGACCTAATAGGTGGAATAAACCAAGCTGACTCTTGCTGCTTAATCCTTAAAGCTAACAGACATCCAGCTTTTTTGCCTTGGCCTGTGTACACAGCCTTAGTGTGAATGATTGCGAGTTCAGCTTTTTCCCCCTAGTAAATCTAGGTATTTGTCTCTAGCGGAAATTAATTTCCGTTGAGTCACCTCCGAAGTTTAGAAACATAGACTTTGACGGCAGAAAAGGACCACTTGGCCCACCCAGTCTGCCCATTTCCCTACCTACTGGATAAGCTGCAGATTCTAGTTAACCAACAGCCTGCTTCCTGCAACCCCCCACTATAATTGCTTTGTGTCTGTCCCATGCATGTTTGAATTCCCCCACTGTTTTAGACCCAATGACCTCCTCAGAAAGGCTGTTCCATGTATCCACTACTCTCTCCGTGAAAAGAATTTCCACATTACCCCTGAGCCGCCCCTCTATCTTTAAACTGTGCCCCTTGTTCTTACACATCTCTTTCTGAAAGATGCTACCCTCCTGGACTTTGTTGATTCCCTGAGGTACTTGAACGTTTTATCATGTCCCCCTGTCCCTCCTTTTCATCAACGGTATACATATTAAGCTCTCTCAGTCTCTCTTCATATGGTTTCTGATGTAGACCCTGCACCATTTTAGTTGCCCTCCTCTGGACTGCTTCCATTCTGTCTATGTCCTTGTGTCGATGAGGTCTCCAAAACTGCACACAGTACTCCAGATGGGGTCTCCCAACTGTCTGTATAGAGGGATAATCACTTCCCTTTTTCTACTTGTTTGGGGTTACAGGTTGGATTCCATCATCCTAATCTGCGACAATAAGGAAATAAGGTCTGCTTCACAAGCTTTCTTCCTATTGGATGCTAGACTAATCAGTATTCCACTCTTATAAGCTTTAAAGGCTCCCCATGTTACATCTGGACTTGTGGCCTCCACAGTGTTTAGTGTAAAAAAGAGGTCTATCTATTCCTTAATCTGATCAAAGAGATGCAAGTCTTTAAGTAATTGGTTGTTTAGCTTCCAATGAGTGACTCTTTTAGGAAGGGAAGGTAGGGCTAAGCAACCCATAACAATGGAATGATCTGAGGGGGGCCTGGTTGGATCGTGGAGGATATCATCCCTGAAAGGAGAGATTGGGATGTTAATAAGTAATCAATTCAGGATTGTGTTCCATGAACAGGAGAGACATAAGTATATTCCCTATTTTTAGGGTTCAGCACCCTCCACACATCACATGGGCCACCCTTGTCCATTAGGTCATCCAATGCAGGCTGTGCAGGAGATAGACCTTTAATCATGGAGCCCGACCGGTCTAGGGAAGAGTCAAATAATACTAAGTTAATGTCCCCACCCATTATAATCGGGGTGGATAACATAGGTATAAGAAGTGTGATTAGCTTGGTAAAAAAGCCTGGGTCATCTGTGTTAGGGCCATAAATGCTACAAAGTAGCAGTGGCATAGTTTATATAGTACCCTGAACCATGATGTATCTACTCCGTGGATCCCTGATATCCTGTAGGGGGGTAAAGGGGATGTTTCTACTTATGAATATCATGACCCCACAGCTACTAGTGGTCCCCTGGGTGGCAAAAACTTACCCAATCTGCTGTTTCCTTAGCTGGAGGACCTCTGTTTCTAACTGATGGGATTCTTGAACAAAAGTGATCTGGGATTGTAAAAGATTCAAATGCTTAAGTATCTGATATTGCTTCAGTTTCTTCCTGATCCCTTTCACATTTGACATAGCAAATTGAATATTATTAGCCATCATTAATGTTGCAAACCAATTGGAGACAATACATGTATATGCAGTGGTGACAATTGACATTTACACAACAATATCCTAGTACTGCGGCAAAACCCTCCCTTCCCCCTTCCTCACCCCAAACTTTTAATAACAAACTAAACCTACCATTAACCCCACAAAACCCCCATTTCCTAGCCCACCCCTATACATCCTATCCAGCAATACGTTCCGCAGTGTCCCATGTCTCTACTTCTCTCCTCCAACCCCCCACTATCTATAATTTCTCTAACATGCAGTAAAGTCCTATGTAAAATATAACAAGAAGAAAAGAGGATCAGTTAACATTTATAAACTCTTCAAGGATTACACACCTTCCCCGTAAAACCTCAAACGCTTAAAGGTTCCAAGCTAAAACAGTTGGTGAAATTGAACATGAATATTCTTATGTTCTACTCCCCTCTTGTGGACATTAGTTAGAACTACATAGAAACACTACGTTATGCTCCCAAATAGAGGTAAGGTTGCACAGGAAGCCCTTGCAGTAATTTGCAAATTTTCTCAGTGAACTCGCTAAAGAAAATTGTGTCCACATTCCATATTACCCTACATAATGAAACACCGAACGAAACTAGAGCTGAGAGAATTGCCAGATCCCAAGACCCCCTAAACAGTCCCCCAACCGAGTGCTTCCCCAGGCTGGGTGCTAGCCAAACCTGTTGGCTTCCTAAAGAAAAAGGAAAGAAAAGGGGGGGCTTCTATGCAAAAGTTATTAGAGGTAAAAAACCCCTGAAACTAAAGCATCACCTGCAGTCCATAGAAACCTGCACCTTCAGACAGACATTTCAGCCATCCCTAGGCCAAGTACCTGGACCCACAATCTTATGGGATTCATATCATCCTGAGATCTGCTCAAGTGTCCCGGAACAAATCTGGAAGAGCCAACTTGAGGCCTGTGCTGGCCACCTCCAGCTCCTCATACGAGAGCCACGAACTGGAGACAAGAACCTGTAACTTAGCAGTGTAGATCATTTTAAATCGGAGGCCGGCAACAATAATTTTGGAAACCAAAGGATGGAAGGCCTGCCTGCATTGCCGAATCGTGAGGGGCAAATCTTGGGTAACTCAAAATTTTCTCTTCTCCCATTGAAGATCCTGGATAGCCTGAATTTTGGCCAAAAATGCTGCTTTACAAGTAGTTAAGAAATTGGAAGATCAGTGGCCATGGGGAGCTCCGGGGAGTGGGCCGAAAAGGCCTATGCACCCTCTCAATAATGTACTGGGCCCATATGGGGAAGGGCCAGCCACCTTTTCCACCAGCTTCTGTACAAAGGGCACAACATTGGGGCCCTCTTCCAATTCTGGGAGCCCAATAATTACAGTGTTGTTCCGCCGGCTGTGCCCCTCCAGATCCTCAATCTTCTGTTCCATTTTGGTAAGCTTTTGCTGCAGCGCAACTGCATCAGAATTGGATCTGTCTGCCCACTTCTCCAGTGAAACCACTCTGGCTTTGTTGTCTGTCACTCTCCTCGCCACATCCTCCATGGCCACAGATAGAGATTTGATTTCGGTATACATACCGTGCAGCTCATCCTGGAATGGACGAAACTCAGCAAGGAAAGGTGAGTGTAAGTGGCTCTTGATCTATTTCAGAGGTGGATTGGGTGGTGACAGATGAAGCGCTGAGAGCCCACTGCTTTTTCGGGGCCTTCTCTGGAGTTATTGGAGGAGTATGCCGAGGCTGTGGCTTCCACATTTCTATTTCCATACTCCTCCAAATTACTCTGCCGATGCAAGTAGATGTTCAGCAAGTGGCTTGGTAAGATTAGTGGAGCTCAGATGCAGGGAAAGAGTGTTTTTAAAATGAAATTGACCACAGGTAAGGTCGGAGCAATGGAGAGAGCGTCCTGTAGGCAAGCTGCATCACGTGATCTCCTCAAGTTAAGGGTTTCATACAGTCACTGGTCACGGATTTACATTACCAATAATGAAGACCATGTTGGGCTTTCACAGTTTTCTATATGCTGGCCTAGCAGCCTAGAATAGGATACCATCTAATTGGAGACCCATATCTGATCCTTACCCCGACTTTGAAATCCTTAACCAAATGGATCTTCCCTCAAGCCTCCAAACTCCTGATCTGTTGTAATACTTTGGATATACTGTAGGTGAAAGTGTCTTGCTAATGTATTATCATTCCCACTGTATAATTTTGAAGCGTTGATGGGAGTAGTTTTACAATAACCATATTGAAAAATGTTTTTTCTATTTAATCAATGCATGTTGTTTAACTACATAGATACACAGATTCATAGACAATGGTGACAGAAAATGGCCTGTCAGCCCATCCAGTCTGTTCACCTTACTACTGCTGTGTATAAATATAATTCTGCTGGTGGAATTGCTGTGTAACTCAGAATTTCGCTTCCGCAGATGTTCAGAATGCACTTATGCAACTTTAACTTTAGTAAAATTTTGACTAAGAACAGTGGAATGAATATGTGAATTGCAGATTAGTGTATCCAACTGCAGAAAGAAATTCTGCAGAACTGTCACTGAACTGTGGAATAATTGCACATATTGTGAATTGATGAATGGAATTCTGCAGAAGTATCAATCCACAGTTTATGTGTATCATTTAGTAATTTAGCCAGCAAATTTCACTGAACAGGTTAAAAATTCACCAATACATTTGGAGGATTTCGATTTCACCAAAGTTGGAACTTCATGAAAATGGACACAAATTCAGAACTGCAGTTTCTGCGCAGCACTACACCCTACCTAACTACACTGCACTGGAAGTTTTGGCCACCCCTTCCCTTTGTTTCTGCCCCCCCCCCTTTTCTAACTAGTACCATATGCCTGTCCTATCCCTGCTTGAAACTGTTCACTGATTTGGCATGTACCACTGCCTCTGGCAAGTTATTCCACTTGTCCACCACTCTTTCTGTGGAAAAGAGCTTACGGACATCCCTTTGAATCTGCTCCCTGCAAGTTTAAATGAGTTGTCTCATCCTTGTATTTGAGCTCAAGAAGAAAAGTTCCTTGGCATCTACCCTATTTATTCTATGTAGATACTTGTATGGCTCAATCATATCACTCCTTTCCCTCCCTTTCTCAAAGGTGTACATGTGCAAGTCTTGCAGCCTCTCCTCATATGTATTGCCCCCTACTCCATGGACCATCTTGGTTGCCCTGTGCTGTACTGCTTCCACCTTATCACAGTCTCTCCTCAGGCGTAGACTCCAGTACCTAGCTCAGTATTCAATGTGTAGTCACAACGGTGACCTCTACAATGGGAGGATCACCTCCCAATGTCTATTGCTTATCCCCCACCATATGTATTCCAGCCTTCTGTTTGCCTTTCCCACAGCTCTTTTACAATGTGCTGTTGTTCTTGGCTCTCCAGTATTGCCGTGCTGGATAATTGTACATTTTTATGTATTATTACTGTACACCTGCATGTAATTTTAATGCCTATATCAACCAAAGCATGTGAACAAGCCTCAAAAAATTAGATCCACTCTTGCAGGATCCAGCGGAAAAAAACTGTACCAGGAAATGGAGAAAACCATTGCTGTCACTCGCAACAGAAGACTATAGATCAATAAAAATACACTACTCATAAATGGCTGATTGTGCTCAGCATTTTATTCTGAGATGGAGCAGCAAGGGTGCAGAGTCACAAGTACAGGATACCTGCCTCAATGTTTTGTGCTTGCATGCCTCTTGAAAATGTGCACAAGTGCGAAACATTGAGGCAGGTATTCATTACTTATGACTCTGAACCTTTGCTGCTCCATCTCAGAATAAAATACTGAGCACAATTAGCCATTTGTGTGTAGAGTATCTTTATTGATCATAGGATGTGAATAAGCCTTGGCTTAATGGCCCATTCTTAAGACTTTATTAAACATAAACATAAACAGAGTTACTGGTGTACAGTGGGACTGTCTCTAGGATTAGTGGGTGACCTGATTAGGCAGTAGGGGTATCTTGGAATAGGGGGAATAGGGGGAACCTGGTGGCTCACCCAAGGAAACCTATTTGAAAGGGGATGGAACCACACACCATTAGGGCCGGCATCTTTGGGAGGGTGGTGGGGTGCACAGGGTGTGGAGCAGCCATGATACTGGACTGGGCTTGGAAGTTTGGTGGTTGCCCAGTGTGCTACCAGCTAGCACAGCTTAGGGAGGAGGTTGCGGGGATGAGGAGAAAGCTGGGGGAAGGGGGGTGGTATGGTTGGGGAAGGGGGCTGGAAATCTCCCACAGGGTTGCACCAAGCACTGGGGGCGGGGGTATAGGGAAAGGAGTGCAGGAGAATACTCAGGGGTCACATAGGGACCCTGGCAGAGGGGGCCCAAAAGGACACTACCAAGGAAGCAGGCAGGTAACTGGGGACCCTCACAAAGGGGGGACGGAGGGACAACATTCTCAGGGAAGTAGGCGGATAGCCAGTGCTGGACAGAAGGAAGCAAGGCAGGGAGGGTGATCAGACCTTATACTTAGTAACCGCTCAATTCTCTTCTTCTGCTCAAGGATGGGGGGATGTAGCCACGACAGAGGTGGTTAGAGACGGAAAGGGTGTGGGAGTGGGGGGCAGGAGGCAGGGGCCAGATAGCAGGAAGAACAGGGGGGATCTGGAATGCAGGAGAATGGGGGGAGCAGTGAATTGGAGCAGGAGGGGCAGGGGGAAGAGGGAGGAAAGCGCAAGGAGAAGGACCAGTTGGGAGGAAAGGTAAAGAAGGACCAGAAGTACAAGGAGGATTCAGTAAAGAGAGCTGAGGGGGTAGGCCAGGGGAGCACGACGAGCAAGGAAGAACTAAATGGAGACAGGAAGGAAGGGAGGATGAGCCAGGCTAGTTTAGCAGATGGGGGAGAAGGACCAGTTGTGAGCAGTGAGGGGCGAATTAACAAGGTACAGAAGGATACTCAGGAGGAGGAGAGGCATAGGATTGGAGGGGAGGGAGTGGCCATGGTAAATAAGGAGGGTGGCATGTGGCACACAGATAGGGGGAGGAACAAGGAGCCAGCGGGGTGGAAGGGCCGGTAGAAAGGATGAGGGACATGGAAGGGGGGAATGGAGGAAAAGGAGTGGTCAGACTGCTCCTGCTGGGGGATTCTATGATCAGGGGTATCAAATGGGATAGGGAGGGAGAAGCCTGGCCAGTTAGAACAAGATGCTTCCCTGGACTAACGGTGCACAGGGCTAAGCACGAGGTATATCAGCTGGCAAAGGACTGTGGGGTTCCCCAGACATACTGGTCCACCTGGGCACAAATGACATTGAGGGAAATAGCTAGCTAGAGATACAGGCAAGATTCGGAGCTCGCCAGGGTCTGTCATGACATAGGATGCACAGTTTCCTTCTCAGAAATCCTGCCAGTGCCAAGGGCTAGTGGGGAACACAAAAGAAAAATTAGGGAGATAAACCAGTGGCTCAGGGAGTGGTGTGAGGCCAGAGGGTATGGGTTGATGGGGGATTGGGGGGAGACCTGGGAGGATAAGGAGCTGTATGCTAGAGATAGACTACATCTCAATTTGGAGGGGAAGGGAATCCTTAAGTTGAAAATAGAGGAGTTCATTGGTGAAAAGTGGGGTTTAAACTTGAAGGGGGGGGGGATGGGAGAAAAGGCAGTCAAGGGGATGCCGATAAAGGAGGGACTCTGTCTCCACCCCCCTGGGGACCAGGAGGATTGCAGGAAAAGACCAACTGGCAAAGTGCAGACCAGGAGAAAACAGAATCCCCAAGGAACACGAGCAGGGAAATGGAACTATAGGGAAGAGGTGGAAGGTAGTCTCTATAAATGCCAGAGCTAAGGCAATAAAATGCCTGAGCTCCAGGCGATGTTAACTGAGGAGCAGTGGCTGTGGCAGCGGTCACTGAGACTTGGGCCACTGCAAGACATGACTGGGACCTGAATCTGGAGGGTTACACTATGTTCAGGAAGGACAGGGGGGGGAAGGGAGGAGGGTAGCAATGATAGTAAAAACTGCATTGGCATAGGGGAGTAGAGGAGGCGGAGGGAACCGTGGAGGCGATTTGGGTCACCTTGATAACAAGGGGGCAAGAGAGTAAAATAGGAGTGGTGTATAGACCCCTGCCCTGGACGGAGGAGCTGGAGGACAGTCTGGTGGCAGATGTTAGGAGACACTGCAGACTGGGCAGAGGAAAGGTGGTGGTGTTAGGGGACTTAAACATGCCAGGAACAGACTGGGAGACTATGACATCCTCTGTGACCAGGAACAGAGGTTGTTGGATGTCTTTCAAGACTGCTCCAACTCACAGCAGGTGAGGGAACCCACCAGGAGGCACGGTACTGGATGTGGTCCTGGCAGACAGTGACCAGATTGGGGCCTGGAGGTAAGGGACCCATTGGCGGGGAGTGACCATGCCACGGTCTGGTTCTGCCTGGACCTAGGAGGGTAGAAGGCTGCACAAAGACGGAAGTAACCGACTTCAGGGGTGGATTTTAAGGAAATGGGAAGGATCCTTAAGGAGCATTTGGATGGGATTGGGTCAGACATGGACGCTGATAGTAGGTGGGAAATCATCAGGAGAGGGGTGCAGGATGCTACCAGCACCTGTGTAAGAGTAAGACGAAAATGTGGTAGGGCCCAAAACTCTGTTGGTGGACCAGGAGGTCCAGGAAGTGGAAAGGGAAAGAAAGCAGCCTATAAGAAATTCAAGTGCTCAAGGAGTGAAAGGGATCGAGGGGAGTATGAGCTGATGGCTAGAAGGGCCACTAGAGTGGTGAGGGTGGCTAAGGCAAGGAAGGAGCAGAACCTAGCCAGGGAAATTAGGAGAGGGAAAAAGGGGTTCTTTAGATACATTGGGGAAAGACGAAGGGTGAAGGGCAGATTAGCAGGATTAAATCAGGGAAGAGATGGGCACAAGACCCAGAGGAGCAGGCTGAGGTACTAAATGAGTACTTCCACTCAGTTTCACTAGGGAAAATTGGGATGCTGCATCATACATGGGAGGAGACAGAGATAATGAGGAGGGGGGCCCTACCAATCGGCAGGTCTGGGGAGGGGGGCATCACTGGCAGGTGGGGGAGGGCTAAGCAGGAGAAGAGGTACTGGAAGTGGAAATCACAGCAGAGAGAGTGAGGAAGCCCTCAGCTCCCTTAAGACGGAGAAAGCACTGGGGCCGATAAATTACATCCTAGAGTGCTGAAGGAACTTGCAGATGTCCGCCATAACCCCTGCAGAGCTTTTCACCATCTCTCTGAGGACAGGGTGGGTGCCCCAAGACTGGAAGGTGGCGCATGTAGTGCCTATCCACAAGGGGGATCAAGGGAGGTGGCAGGGAACTACAGGCCTGTCAGCCTGACATCAGTGGTGGGCAAGGTGATGGAGGGCATTGTCAAGGAGAGGCTAGGGGGGGACCTGGATAAGTCAGGGTGCCTGGACGATAGACAGCATGGATTCACCCCAGGGAAATCATGTCAGAAAAACCTGGTGGAGTTCTATGACTGGGTGACAAGTGCCTTGGACCTGGGTAGACCAGTGGATGTCCTCTTTCTAGACTTCAGCAAGGCATTTGACTCTGTTCCTCACGTGGGCCTGTTGGATAAACTAGGAGAAATGGGGGTGGGAAACCAGATGATCCGATGGATAGGCAATTGGCTCCAGGACCGGACCCAGAGGGTCGAAGTTGGTGGGATAGTCTCTTCCCAAGGAGGGTCATTAGTGGGTCCCACAGGGATCAGTCCTTGGGCCCCTTCTGTTCAACGCCACGATCTCGACGAAGGACAGGAATCAGGAGGAGATGAGTCTCTTTGCAGATGACTCGAAACTGGGGGCGGTGGTGGATGGGGAGGAGGGGAGGGTGGCCCTGCAGGGGGACCTGGAGGCTCTGGAAAGATGGTCTAGAAAGTGGAAGCTGAGGTTTAATGCAGGGAAATGCAAGGTACTCCACCTGGGGGCCAGAAACCCAGGCCAAGTGTACACCCTGGGGAATACTACAAGTCTCAATGGCTGAGAGGGACCTGGGGGTGGTGGTGGACGTCAAGATGAACAACTCTGAGACTTGTAGGAGGTCAGCAGCCAAGGCCAACAGGATGCTGGGATGCATCGCTAGGGGGATCACCTCCAGAAGGAGGGAAGTGATACTCCCTCTGTATAACTGCTTGGTGAGGCCGCACCTGGAGTACTGCGTGCAGTTTTGGAGGCCGCACTTAAAGAGGGACATTAACCTCCTGGAGAGGGTCCAGAGGAGGGCAACCAAAACGATTGGGGCTTGGGGACAGGACCTATGAGGAGAGGCTTGAAGAGCTAAATATGTACACTTTGGAAGAGAGAAGGGACTGGGGACATGATAGAGGTCTTCAGGTACATGAAGAGGGTAAATAGAGGAGGAACAGTCAGGGTGCTTCGAAGGAAGGAGGAGGGGCCACTAGAGGGCATGGGTGGAAGCAGGAGGGGGAAGATTCAGGGGAGAAAGGAGGAGGTGCTACTTCACTGAGAGGGTGGTGGAGCCATGGAATGCACTGCCTAGGGGGCTGGTGGAGGCAGAGACAGTGGAGGGGTTCAAGAGGGGGTGGGACAGGTACAGGGGAAGGGTTCTGGAAGCAAAATCCAATGCAGCAAGAATATCCGGAACTGGGAAGGGAGAAGCCAGAGAAGGCGAGGGGGACAGCAAGGTCAGCACCCAGGGTGGGGGCTGACCAAACGAGCAGACACGAAAGACCATTAGGCCTATTCTGCTGGCATTTTAGTATGTTAGTATAAACAACAACAAAAAAAAACAGCAGCACAGTCCCCCATGAGCGTCAACAAAATAACCTTTAGCTTAACTATGACCAACCAGAGTATGTACTGTATTACATACTCTAAGGAGAGCCTCTAGAACTGCTGCCCACCTACTCGCTTGCCTTGTTTTGTTTTAACTGTTTCAGAATCTCACAATTGCTTATTAATCTCTGCTGGCTATTAAAAAAAACATTGAGCAGAACATATCCACTCTCACCACACTGCAGTGATGCTCATTTGCTCCTGTTCCCATTCTCTGTTGCTTTTGCTGGCACTCACACACTCCTAGGTCTGATCTTGGATCCTTGTCTTGTCCACTGCACCAAGTAAAAAACACTGATAAAAATCAAAAATAAGTTCAGTATCCCATGCTGGCCATTTGCTCTCAGTCCCATTCACTGAGGCCCATGCTAACATTCAAATATCCCAGGTCCTGATCTCTGCGCTCATCTCACCCTCTGCATCCTGTGTCAAACACTGCAAAAAAAAAGAAAAAAAGAGCACTGAGCTCCCAAACAGGGTGCTCAGTTGTCTATAGCACTTCAGCCATAAGTTCTGAGGTGGGGCTCCTGATCTTCTGTGGCACATGTGTTTCAGTTCTGTGGTAGGGATAGTTTACTTCTATTGTATATTTCTGCACCACCATTGGTGAACAAACCATATTATGTCACTGATGATGCCATATAGTGAACATGGGGTGAGGGGCTTCTGGACAAATAAAGATGGGAAAAGAGCGTGGAATTGTGCAAACCAGTATGTTTTAAATGAAAACCATCACATATGGGAAATTTTGTGGCACCACATATGTTCTGTGGCAGGACTGATGTTCTGCAGCTACTTCTGCAGCTGGAGAGCTATGAAATTCCCAGGACCTTGCTTATTGATCCCCACATGAACTCACATGCTCACAGCAGTCTCAAGCATTCTCTTAGTTGCTTTGAGTAAAGGATGTCATCACTTTGACCATACATTCCCTTACTATGTCCATACAAAGCCATTAAGAAAATCATTGAAAGCTACTGTAAATGTCCTCTAAGAGCCAAACACTTGAACTAAAGCTGAACTATTTTTTCAAATGGTAACACTTAAACAACAAAAATTACTGATTTAATTTCTCTTTACTACAATACAAATTACCAAAAGGATTACTTTCAGAATTGTAATAAGACCCTCAAGGGTGAGCATTGTGTGGGGACTGCTTAGATAGTGAAATCACCCAAGGCATGCCATTATCCCATAATGTACACCTCGTCATGTTTGATTGCATAGACTAATTTGGGATATAGAAACAATCATCCAGAAAATTAGACCCAGATGGTAAGTTTATTAAAATAATCCAAAAGACAGATACAATGCAAAAAGAAAACATGCAATCAGCATAATTCTCAAGGCATATACAAATTATTATAGTAAAAACATGAAAAAAAAATATATATACAGGAAAGAGGAAACAAAATTAACATATCCTTATAACATAGCTGGTACTATTAATGGCAGAAGTATGGTAAGCAATATGGGTATCATTCTACAATACTGCAGAAGGGGCATTAGAACTGGCCCATCCAGCAAGCCATCCAAAATAGTGTCATGATTTCCTGAACCATGAAAAAGGTTGTGATTGATGTTCACATTCCTGAAGGTGATATAAAGAAATGGATGCCAGTCTTAAGGTTTCCATTTCAGTACATAACTTTTGCCAGACAGTAAGACTGCATGTGTCCTGCCACAAATAATTAGAGCAGAAAATACCGCCCACAGAGTATTATCATTAAATCCCTCCAATTTTTTGTCACACATGTCTAGCATAACCCTCGCATAGGTAACAATGCTCCTGCGGCACTTCCCCATTCCTTTCCCACCAGGGACCAAAACTGCAGTGAAAATGGGCATTCAAAAAATAAATGAATTTGGGTTTCTAGGGTCCTGGCACATGTTTCATGAGGACAGTATTTGTCCTTAATGGCTTTGTGAGAGTTGCGTACCCCTAACCTCCAATGAACACTGAGCCACTGCAGGTCCCACATGTGGCTAGGAATACGTTTATGTCAGAATAGCTTTTACCATTTGGTCTACTCCTCTAGGACATCGAAGAAATCACAGAAAAACATGGGCAAACTTACTGCTTACAAGGGAGGCATATGACAGTTTCCTATGGTGGCCAACCACAAACTCATAGGAAACCTACCAGCGTCTTACCATTGTCTTACAGTATCTTAACCAGGCTAACCCTCCCATAAGGTGGCAGCTGTGTGGAAATCATTGGCAGTTTAATTCTCCCAGCAGACCATGCTACTACGTAAGGACTCAGTCAGTCTAGAATTAAAAGACACCAAATTCTATGCACCTGGGTATTAGCCAAACCCAAGTTTCCTTTCAAAAATATATGAAAATGGATTTATCATTCTCAAGCTCTCTTCTGTTACTTTCAAATAGGTCACTTCCTTTTTTATTGTGTTTAGGCAGCTCCCCCAAAGTGCCTAAAAAAAAAAATACTATATAGCCTCCTTCACTACACTTCAACGGGGGGGGGGGGAGGTTTGGGGGACACACATACTTAACAAAGAGAAAAGAAGGAATAAGCAGTGTTTTAATCAAGAATACAAGAATACTCTGTTTTCATAGTTATATATTTTCCTTTCCATACATTAACCTAAGCTTATGCTGATTCCATTCATTCCAGTGCGCTTTGGCCTTATCAGTTAGACCAGAAAGAATCTCAAGCCCAGTTACATTGTCATTCACAGTAGATATTCTCCATATAGACACAACTGGCTTCCTTGATTGGATCAGTTCCAATGTGTAGACCTTTACGTTTTGCAACATTAATCTGTGCACCAGAGGCCAAGGAGTAGCTCTTCAGTTACCCTTAAAGCTCTGTCTCCATCTTCATCAGGATTATCAGAATTAGAGCCAGAGAGGATGTACCTTGAATTACGTAGACCAGCAGATAACTAAGGTATCTGATGGAGTGCAGACAGACTGATTAAGGCACTTCCAAGCAACTTTATATAAAATTGTATAACATATTCCTCTAATTCAATAGTACCATGACTATCTTTCGTTATAGCACTGTCCACTTTCTCTTGACCAAAGGATGTATTCCTACAAAATCCATTGTTCAAACTATCATTTGCACTGTTTTTTAGATTCCATTTTATACCATCTCACCAAATGTTTCTAGTTTCCCTGAAATGACATACTGTATGTTCCTTCAAATGAATTGAAGATTTGGTTGACTTACTGAAATCCTGAATAGTCATTAATGTGGGTTTCAAAGAGCCCCTCACATTCTTTAAATTATTTTATACACACCTGTTCTTTGTGTTATGCACACTGCAAAATTATATATATCTGGCATTCTATAAATGCAAATGGTAAAAAGCAACAAAAATCTTTAAAACAAATTCTTGTCATTATTTCTGTGTTGGTGCCAAAGAGAGTTTCCAAATTGTATGATGTGCTTCTAGTCTGATCTGGGTATTGGTGGTGTGGAACTCAGGCACTAAATCATGTGGGCTTCAGCATCCCCACACCAGGCACTTGGGTTAAATCCCAATACTGACACTGTAGTGCAGTATGAGGGGGGTGCTGCACTCCTGAGATGCTGTCTTTCAGATGAGACATTAAACCGAGGTCCCATCTGCCTGTTCTGGAGGTAGTTCAGGTGGATTAAAGATCCCATAGCACTTTTCAAAAAGTGTAGGGGAATTTTTTTATTTAAATCAGAAAAGCAAATCATATACAAATCAATATTACATCGTACAAAACTCCTAATAAATTCACAACATAAATAAGCATTACATCGTATGAAATGCCAAACATAAAAAACATATCTTAACAAAATCCCTCCCCACCCTTTGTTATAATTAAATCAGAAAGAACAAAAATATCAGTATTACAGCATGCTAACTCAAAAAAAAAAGTTAAATAAAAGGAAAAACCAAAAGAAACATCTCATACAGTACTCAAAACTTAACCCTCTCAACCCCTCCCTTTTCCCGAGTAGGGGGAATGTAATTCATACCCTAGAAACAAAACAGTATTCATACCAAATGGTATACAAAACTGGAAAATAAAATAAAATGTAAAGTCATACTTCCCTAAATATACTATTGAGTACCTGCTACATAGATAAAACAAACCAAATTATTGACCCCCTGCCCCCTGAAAGCAGGGGAATCCCTTCCCTTTTTTCAAGAAGTTTTACCAATTTACTGCATCCGCACCCTTCATAACAAGTCAAATGAAATAACATATGCCCCTAGGTGGCAACTTCAAAGATGATTAACCGTACTGTTTTTTTCACTTCAGATCTAGAAATTTCAAACAAAATCAGATTATTCCACAGTATTTTCCAAATTACTGGATCATAAGTATATCATTCTTCTAGTTTTCGTTTAGCTAAATCTGCACTTATTGCAAAAAAAAGTTATAGAACAGAAATAAATTGCTGTTGCAACACCAATCAACAACGGCCTATCCATAACCAATGTAAAAAATGAGCATAGATAATCCAAAATGTACCTTGGTGCATTACAGAAGGTAAAGTAGGAACTATCCCAAAATACAATAAATTTGTGTCCGGGAGAACCGGGCCCACTCACTTCCATCTATTTTTAACAATGTCCCAAAACTGCAATGCATATGGACAAGTAAAATATTAATGATCCATTGTTTCTACTTTTAAAATACAATAATCCCTAGGACAATAGCGTTCATGTAAAGCCATGTGCTTTTGGTTACCCTTGACATTAATCTGGCCATGTAGACCCAACCGTATTGTATCCCACATACGAACTGGGAGTCTAACTTCTGTAATATAGTCAGAAAGCTGTTTCTGATCCAACTGTGTAAAACCTGTAAATACTGGCTCATCAAAGCTTTGCTGGACATTATGCTAATAGAGTATTTTCCTAGACAAATGGAAAGTATCTTCTAACTGGTCTTCCCATTTCTTCATCGCATCTATCACTCCATCTTACCACTTGGGTGGACGAGGACTCCATTTATTTTTGTGCAAAAATATCTTAGTTGACCATTCCCGTAGTACCCCATTTAAGGCTTCCAGACCTCATTTCCCCAAAGCTGAACTGTACCCTTCACTAAGGGGATTATGTTGTCATAAAAAAAAAAAACACACTGGGATGCAACATATTCAACCCCCAAAACTTTATCGGTTTATAAAGAACATTACTCTTCACCGGATTCAACCTTCTGCCCCATACGCAAGTAAAGAAACAACTCAAGTAAGTTTCTAACGGAGGAGGCAGAAAAAAAAAATTGAACTAATAAACAAAAACCCAGGCACCAAAAAGTTTTTAATAAATAAATCCATCTCTTTTTAGCTAATTTCCATCTGTTCCACATTTTGACTTTAGCATGTCCTATTGATAAAGCTCATTCCCAATTAAAGTGTGCCATATCCTCTCCCCCAAAATATATCCCCAAAATACGACAGGGGTTTCGAGAAACCAGATTATCACACACTAAACTGTTGGAGTCTCGAAAACCTATCATGTCCAAACAACAAGATATAGCAACATTTAAACGGGCCCCCATAATCTTACCAACCTCCTGTAGTAAATCACAGGCCTGATGGACTGAGACTTCATCATGTACCAGAAGAAAAATATCATCAGCATAGGCTAAAATGTTATGCTCTAGTACCTAGCCCATGCCTAACCCATAAATCTTAGGAGAATTCTACATTAATCGAAGGGTCTATCATAAATACATATAAAAGTGGGCTTAATGGACAGCCTTGTCAAACACCCTTCCGAATCAAAATGTTACATCACATCCAACCATTTTCCTACAGTTTTAAGTAAACTAAGGCATAACACAATTTTATTCCTTGTGTAAACAATTCCGGAATGCCATGCTGTGCCAAGCAATCCCAGAAAAAGGAGTGAGATACGCCATCAAAAGCCTTTGCCTGATTTAGACTTACTATATAGTCTTTACCAAATCCCCCGGTTGGAGAATTTCTACTTTCCATAATGTCCCATTACAACAGGAGAGCTTCTGTCATTCTCCAGCCAAGAACTGAACAGAATTGTGTAGAGATAATTAGACTCTCCATTACCGATGCCAATCTATCGCCCAATAATTTGTCAAATATTTTAAAATCAACATTTAACAATGTGATAGGTTGCCTATTCCGGATATCTTTCCGAACCCCAGATTTAAATAAAAAAATCAGAAGTCCCTCATGCATAGAGGAAGGTAAGGAAAAATCTTGCAAAAAAAAAAATTATAAACAGATAGAAATTCCTGTGGAATTAATTTCCATAATAATTTGTATAGTTCCCAGTCAACCCATCAGATCCTGGCGCTGTATTCCCTTCAATGAATTAATGACCATATCCAGTTCCTGGTATGAGAATGGCAAAAGCAAGGAAGCCTGTAATTCTGGGGACAACTGTGGAAGCAAGGCTGAATTTAAAACCTGAGAATTAAAACCCAAATCTGGAACTGAGGTCCTAAAAATGGTCTGTACATATTCCTCCAAAATGGACATAATACCAGTATTGTCAGTAACACACTGGCCCTGTGTTGTAGTCAGCCCAGTTAACAATGTTTTTTCTCTCTTCTTGTGACAGTCCAAAAATGGATTGCCCTGTTCAACCTTACTTTGAGTTCCAAAAGCTTGTTCCTGATTCAATGAAAGCATACGATCATATTGATAACACACCATACTATTCCTAACCTTCTGAATCTCTACGGAAACATCTTCCTGTCCCAGATGATGCTTAGTTAATAAGTCATCCAACTGTTCCCTTAAACTTAAATACTTAGAATAAGCTGAGGCCCATCTACACCTCCATATTTCCCAAAAATTACTTCTCAAACAAAATTTAAAATCTTCCCACCATTGACCTACATCATCATACAGAAACAAGTGGAAAGTTTATCCTGAATTATGCCTTTCAAAGTTTACACTACTAAGGGGTCATTCAAAAGAGAAGAATTCAACCACCAATACCCTGGATCCACCATCCTTTGAGGCGGAGATTCTACATGAATCCCCACCAAAACATGATCAAACACATTTTACAAACCGGGAAAGATTGTTTAATAAACACCATGTCAATACAAGAAGAAAGTCATCCCCTGAAATAGGTGGGTTTAACTGACTTATTCCTTCCCTCATGAACTATTTTCAAACCAGCATGACTGACCACTGTACACAAGAATGCTTTATCACAATAAAGCTTATTCAATGGACCATCTTCAGATAAATTAATATTGAAATCCCCAGCAAAAAATACATTCCTGCTAGTATGTAGATATGGCTGTATTTCTTTCAACAATTCAATTTGAACAGCTTTTGATTGGGGCCCATAAATTTTAATTAATCTACAATGAACAGCATTCATTTCCACATCCAATAAAAAGACTCATCCTGGTTCAATATCTACCAAATGACAGATCTGAATTCCTGGTGAAGTAAAACAAAATCCCATCCCACTACAAGTATCCACTCCCAATGACCAAAAGGATGGACCCCATTTCCAATCTTTAGAAATCTGATTTATATCTACAAGTGACTGTAATATAGTATCTTGTAAAAAAAAAAAAAAAAACACGTCATAGGACAGCTGTTGTAAAATCCCAAAAGTAACATGACGTTTTTCACTGATAAAACACTATTCACATTCAAACTTGCAATCCTCAAACAGAGTGGATCAGGAAGGAAGAGAAACCAGTTTTCCACTAGACCTAGTCATCCACTTCTAGGGAATTTTTGATTGGGGGGGTTTTGCACAACTAAAGATACAGGTTCCAAAGGGGGGAAAGGATCCGGATCAATTCCCTCCATGGGCAATGCCGTATCCACCTGTTCACCCCATGAAGCAAATGCTGAAAATCTGTTTGACAAAGGCAGAGGGGAAAGTTAAACCTCCCCCCTCTTTCTGCTTCAGAGACTGTGATTTTGAAGGGGATATGAAACCTTCCTCCATTGCTGGCATCTCCAACTCATCCACCAAGGGTAAGGAGGAAAAACCAGCAGGACCAGATAAAGCCAATGCAGGGGTTTCCAAAACAGGGGAAACAGATGTACTAATTTGTTGGCTCAGTAAAAAGCACGATAAAGTCACCATTCTCAAAGGAGAACCCTGTGGGGTAACATAACGGGTCACAATTTTCTCCTGTCTAGATTGCGGCTGTGGCTGAGGTCGACCTAAAAAGGGCTTAGATGAAAGTACAGCTGCAACATCTAGCACAGTGGACCTGGTTTTAGCATGTTGGGATCTAGCCCTATCCCCAGATCCTGACCCTCAATCTCAGTCTCGACCTCGAGTAGGAAAAGGACCTTCTGTAAAATACCCAGTAGATTGACCAAAATGCTGTTTAGCTTTTTTCAGAAAATAGTCATGGTCATACTTCCCCTCTGTATTATGAGTCACCCAAGGACAGTCTTGAAAAGAGTGTTCTTCTTCCCCACATAAATTACAAAAGGGGCGGGCACTACACTGGGGAGCAGTATGCCCCAATAAACCACAGTGAAAACATCTGATTTGCTCACAATCTACATTTAAATGGTCCAATGCTCCACATCTATAGCAGCTTTTAGGCTGTCCTGTGTAAAACAGGACCCCCCCGATCACAACCCAAAAAAAGGAGCTGGGAAGATGTGTAATGCCTGCCTCTGCTTGACTCAGCTGAACCCGAAACAACCAACCACCATTCCAAAACACATTTTCGTCCATAATGGGTTTAGGATGTTCCATAACGGTACATTTTTTTCCAGCCAAAACATAATGTCATTGATACATACTCCTTCATTTTGAAATAAGAATGTGACAGTCTTAATAGTCAGTTTAGTGACAGGAATGGCTAAAAAATCAGTCCAATTTTCTGAATCTTTAAGTGTATAATGCAATTTCCAAAATCTGTCCAATGATTGCATAGTGCAAAAACTCAAATCATAAGTTTGATCCCCAGGGGCATGAATAAACACATAAAATTTGGCAAGTGAAAAACCCATGGAATCCTTAATTAAAGTCTTTCCCACCCGCATCCTATCTGGGACTATAGATGCTTTCCCCCTTGTATCTAAGTCGTACCAGAAAACGTCTCTTTGCAGCTTCTGCAGGCTTATGGAAAAGACCTGCAAATGCCCGAGGAGGTGTCTTATCCGAATGATCCCCCTCCTTCCCCCTACCCCAGTCTGCACAGGATCTCCAGGAGAAATCCTACCTGGTTGGGCCGAAGAAATATCCAAAAGCCTGCCAGCTCGAGCTCCCTCAAAATTGATCATCCCGGACTCTAGGGCCTCCACAGCAATAGGCCCAGAAGAAACAGACCATGACTGACACTGCTCTGAGTCCGAGGAAGCAGTAATCAAGACTGCATTACTACTGGGCCAGTCTGCAGCCACTGAAGCGGCACTCAATGACAGAGCTACTCTAAGAGCATCCTGGGGAAGAGTGTCCAGACTCTCCAGGGAGCCTGGTAGAGGAGTCACGGGATCAGGGATCCAATGGTCTCCAGAACGGACCACCCGGCTCTTTGCAAGGCCGACCCAGGGGTCCACTCGGGATCTGTACTCGGTGTCTCTGAGATGATGTCAGCCACCCAATCCAGTGCACCAGAAAGAGTTGAATCCAACAGGGAAAGAGACGGCTCTGAGGCCGCTTCCAACGGTAAACTTTTACTACCCCCAGGAAATGGGCTAACAGCCGCTCTCTTTTCTTTTTTTTTTTTGTTCCTCCTCCAATTGAAACTTACTTGCCATAAACTCTTCTCCACCACAGAGAGCAAATACAACAAATACAACAATTGCTGTTTCTTTAAAGCCAGGTCCCTCTGAAGATTTACCTCATTAATATCTCGAGCAGAGCTAGATGAACCCAGTGAAGACATAGAGGGCTCCCCAACGTGGACATCAGCCCCCTGAACTAGACCTTCCATACTCATGACAATCGGTAGATTCTTGGCCTCCTCAATCTCCTCCACACCACCTCCTCTCTCCTCCATGCCTCGGTTCACACTGAACTCAGCCAAACTCTCCTGCAGTGCTTCAGCACCCCCTGCAGCAAGAGTTGGGGAATTTCCCCAGTGTCCTGCCAAATTTCCACCATTCACTAAAAATACCACCAACAGCTTAATTGTGTTCAATGTCAGTTGGCATTCATCTGTATCCCCCTCCCATGGGACAAGGCTGAAAATAGGCAGAATTGTCTAGTCCTCCTTTCCCGGTCAACAAAAACTAAACAAATAAAAACTGCAAAACACTTTCATCAAGGGACTGCATCATAATGTTATCTCCAGTATTAAGGCCAACTGTATGCCTTTTTAAAATCTTCTCTGTAGCAATATTTCTAGACATTTTCCTTAAAAAGCTATTGCACATTGAAGGTGAATTATTAAATGAAAAGGGCATATATTCAGAAAGGAACAGTTGTTGTGCCTCCTTATATGATTTAAAGAGCTGGGGCCTGATCTCAGTTTCTATTGTGAGTGCACAAACATGCATTTTGCACTGCACTGTTGCGTAGCTACCTGAAAGTACCATACACAAAGCAAGGAACAGGCTTGGAAGAGTTCTCCCAAGAAGAGTGATGCATTGCAAATTGCCAATCCACATATTGTTGTGGGCATATGTGGACTGATCCAGCTAATAGTGCAGTTCATGCCTGCGGTCATGGCTGAGTATGGATGGAATTATGCCATATGTATGGCACAATCCCATGTGCAGCCATGGCTACATCCCTGTAAATATGGGCATCCTGCCTAGCAGTGCCTCTTTTGCTCATAAAGAGTTATTGGCACTAGTAGTTTAGTTGTTGCTTTGGTGCCATCACTTCCTGGTAGTTCAGTTGACTCCCAAGCCCCCTGTCTAACTCCAGCCCCTACCCTTACCTGGTTGTTTAGTGTTCCACTTCCAAACATGTACCTAGCCTCCTGCCCATCAAGCACTGAGTGCACCTGCATTTAGTGCTACTCACCTGTTACCTGATTTTGCTGGGGATAAACAGGTAAGGTGCAGCTGCATGCATCCAGATGTGCAGGAGCTAACCAATGCTTGGGAATTGCCCTGCAGGTCATTTGCATTATTGCCTGACCCCCATTTTTGATAAACCATAATGACCTTTGCAGACATGAAGAGGATGTCACATCTATTGAACATGGCTCACAATGACCACTTTGTGCTAACTTGTGCAACTAAGGATTAGCTCCCTTTTTTATATTGGCTTGCACGCATGCACAAGCAACATCTTGTGGTAGTAGCACTGTAGTAGCACTTTCAAAGGTGTGTCAGTGTTGTGGCGAATCCAAGGGGATGCTTTAGCTGGTGTGTCCCTCAGCTGCCAACCAGTGAGCATGCTGCTGATGACAGCAGTTTCAGAGATTGCCACCAACCTGAAAGAAATCCACCGCTGCAATGAGAGACAGGCTCAACATTGCAGAGGCAGATCTGACACACCTGTATTACGTGCCATTCCTGGTGAAACATTTCAATAAACATGGCCACCTCTCGCAATCCCTAGAAAGCAGACTTTGGGGGATGCCAAATCCCTTTGTTGGTATGCCCCATCCCCAGTTTAGTTTGTTTGCCAATGGAGTGTCCAGTCCCTGTTGGCATAATCAGTCCTCTGCAGCAGAAATCCCGGTATGCAGACGTTAGTGACCTCTGCTCAAAATCTTCAGTTGCTGGTGTTCTCAGGAGTGTTCTAGCACCATTGGGTAGAAGGACCCTTTTGTTGTTGTGCACTACAGGTCTCTGCCTGATCGGGCCCACTGTATCCCATCTCCTCCTCTATGGTCGCCTCAGCCCAGGAAACAGGGGTCAGTGGATTTATTTCTCCGCAGTATGAAGATTCAGGACCCACTTCCAGGAGTGCCCCATCTGGTCAGCCCTTGTTGGGTAAGTCTCTGAGGGTGCAGAATCTGTTGGACACTGGTGGGTAGTCGGTGACCTCGGTGGACTCCATGGAGTCCTGGCTGTACCTGCGGTTCCATGACTGGATCCTAGGAGATTTGTCCAGGTGGATGCCTTTGGGAGCTCTGTTGTGATGGTTGCGGTGCTGGGATTTAAGCACTGGTACCCATGCCTTCTCTTTTGTATGGTACTTGGTGGGGTGTTTTGCCGGCTTTGGGGGCTGGGCAGGCACATAGGCCTCTTGGGCTGTGTAGTCCATGTGGGCTGATTGCCTCTGTGGTTGGGACCTTTGGTGAGGGTCTCCCAACTTGCCCCAGTTGAGTTTGGGGGCATATGCTGTCAGAAAATGTTCTGCTGCTTGCAGGGTATCAAAGAACCTGGGGGTCCCGTTGATCAAGACCTTCAGCATTGCAGGGTATCAGAGGGAATACTCTAGGCCTATTTCAGCACAGCACTTTCAGGAGAGTGTGAAGGCCCTTCTACGGGCTGATAGATCTTGCAAAAAATCTGCAAAGATTTGAATGTTCTCCCCGTTCCAGGTCAGCGTTTTCTTAGATCTAGCTCCCATGAGGATGGCTTCCCAGTCCGTAAGATAGAGGAACCATACCAGAATTGGGTGAGGTCTACTCCCTGGTGCTGGTCTCGGGGCCCGAGATCTATGAGCCGGTCAATTTCTAGCTGGCCAGTTCCCTGCCAGCCCAGTAAGTTCGGCAGCACATACTGCAAAAAAGCAATACAGTCCTGTCCCTCGCAGCCTTCCAGGAAACCGACCAGCCGGAGGTTATTCCGACAGCTGCAGTTTTCCAGATCCTCCACATGACTCTATAGCAGGTGCAGTGTTTTGTCCTGGTCATGGAGCTTAGCATCTATGCTGTGTATTATTTCTTCATTGTTCGCTAGATGCTGCTCCATGACATTCAGGCACTGAGATAAATCAATGATGTCGGAAGCATTCCTTTGTGCTGCAAGTTCTAATTTGTTAATTTTTGTCATAATTTCTGTGAACATGCCCCTTATTTCTCTCAGGTTGGGGTCTTCCATATGGGCAGCCACCACTGCCATGTTGAGGATTCATCCTGTCCCCATGTCTTGCCCTCAAGGAAAAATTGAACAGCCTTTATCTCCAGTTCTGCTTGGATCCCAGAGATGACAGTCATCTTTCTGGATTTAGTGAGGTAAGCCTTTTAAAGTTATATGCTTTGCAGAGGTTCAGAGGCAGATTCTGATGGTGAAATTACGGATTTATATCAGGGTAGACAGAGCTGTTAGGTTTAAGCTGCCATTTTCATTCGGCTCCAAGTCACGTCCCTGTCTATGGTTTTCAGTCTGAGAATTTCCCCCTTGGTCTTTCTCCTTTCACTGATATACCTGAATAATGCTTTGTTTTCACCTTTTATACCATCAGCAATCCTTTCTTTGGTTTGTGCTTTTGCAGCTCTGATTTTTTTCCCAACCTCCTTTAGCTTGGTCCTGTGTTCTTCTCTGTCATTTTCTGTGCGTGTTTCCTTGTATTTTTGGAAGGCTTTCTTTTTTGCCTTTACTGCTGATGCCACTTGCTTTGTAAACCACAGTGGATTCTTCCTCCATTTTGTTTTTGTGATTACCTTTGAGTATTTTTCTGTTACCCTGGTTAGTGTATCCTTCAGTGTTTCTCAGCACTCCTCTACATTTCTGTCTTGCATATTCTGGTGAAGTTTTGTAAAGGCTGACCTCATTTCCCTAAAGGTTGCATTCCTGAAGTTTAGTATTTTTGTCTTGGCATATGAGGTATCTTCCTGTCTGTTTATTGTAAACCAGGTTGATCGATGGTCACTGTTGCCTAGATGTGCTCCCACACTAACATCTGTTACCCTTGTACTGTTAGTGCAAGATCAAGGACTGCATCCTCCCTTGTTGGTGTGTTCATTAGCTGTGTCAGCCCCGCCCCTTGAAGCATTTCAAGGAATTCTTTAACCTTCCCTGTTGTGGCTGTATAGCAGGTCCAGTTTATGTTTGGCAGGTTGAAGTCTCCTACAAGCAGCAGCACACCTTTGTGAGCCATCATTAGAATGGCTTTTAGTAGTTCCTTGTCTTTTCCCTCATCTTGTGATGTGGGGCTGTACACTGCTCCCACCCATATACGGGCCATTTCCCCTGTGCCAATGGTTATCTATAGTCTCTCAATGCTGTCTTGGGTTCCCTGGATTTCTGAAGCTTTGATATCTTCACTGATGTATATTGCTACCCTTCCCCACCCTTTTTGCTGATACAGTCTTTTCTGAATAGCGTGTATCCTGGGATTGTGATGTCCCAGTTGCGGTGTTCTGTGAACCATGTCTCCTTTATTGCTACCAAATCTAGTTTAGCTTCTGACATTATGGTGATCAGGTCTGGAATTTCATTTGCCAGGCTGCGAGCATTTAGACACATTGCTCTCCAGGTCTGGTCCCTTTTGCTGTTGGATGTAGTATTGGTTTTGCTTTTTTATATTCGGTTTTATTTTATATATTTATTGGATTCTCAGATTGATATCTGTGAGCATGAGCTCATTCAATAGGTTTCACTTCAAAGGGCAATAAAGACAAAGTACAGTTTGTTTTACAGTTGACACGTTACGTTTTAATGTTGCATCTATGATGCCCTCTCTTTTTAGTAGGATCTGTATCTGACTGAAAAAAAGATGTGTTATTTGGTGATGGGGGAAGGGTACTAGCTTTTCCCTGCATTGTACAGGGTGCTAGTGGCCTCTCCTCTCCTGCAACTTTAAATGAGTGTGAAAGACATCAAACTTTTGGCTTAATGCATGGACTCCCTCTTTTGTGAGGTGCAGGCCATCGTATTTAAAGAAGTTCTGCTTCCAGAAATCATTCCAGTCCCCTATGTAATGATGTCCCTTTTCGCGGCACCAGTATTTGAGCCATGAGTTGAGTTCTGAGATCTCCTTTTCTCTGAGTTTTTGCCCACTGCTACTGTTTTTCCAGAGGGGCAGAATCTCAGAGAAGAATACTCTGGACGCAATGGAAGCTAACTTGTCCCATAGTGCAGAAAGATGTTGTTTGGTTTCTTCCACAGAACAAGTAGCGAGGTTGTTTGTTCCTAGGTGGATTAGGATGTGTGTGCTAGCACCAGCCTTACATATGAGCCCTTCCATATGGTCCTTGACTCTCCAAGATGATGCCCCTGGGAGGCAACAAACTGCCACTGTGGAACGATTGCTTTGTTGGAGGTGATGCTCTACTCCTCGAATTATGGAGTCACCTATGATTAGAAGGGGTTTCTTGGAGTCTTTGTTTTCTTTGGTGTTGCTGTTCAGGTTTGTTTTTTGTTCTTGTGCTAGAACACCTATTGTTGTGTCTTTTGCACTGGTGGGTTGTTTGGTTTCAAGTGATGTGAATCAATTGTACATACATAATGGGCTAGTTTCTGATCACATGCATGGTGGTTTTTTTTGAGTTTTGGATAGTGTTTACCAACCATTTGCCATCCTCCTGGTCCAGTTTTCTTTGTGGTAGTGGAGTTTGGGTGGGGGGTGTAGTACGGTGGAGATGAGCATGTGTTGAGCTGAGTTTGAAGGAAGATTATCTCAGCCCAGGCGACTTGGAGCTGATATCTTAAGTCACTGATGGCCTAGCAGGTAGGATAGTGTCCAATGCGATGGATGATCACCCTGTATGGGTTCCATTTGTGGTGATACGGACAAAAAAACAAAACAAATAAGAGTAGCTGGGAAAGGTTGAGTGGATGAAAAACAAATAAGATTAGTTGTGTAAGGCTGAGTGGATGAGAAATCAATTACAAGAATGACCCTGTGCGATTAAGTAATACAAATGATTTATAGATTTTTTTAAATTTTATGTTCCCCTTCCCCCACTGTTCAGTGCGTATGTGTAAGAGTAGTGCAGGTGATGTGATGTGGACAAAATAGAAAAGCACGTCCTGTCTTGTAGTCAGTTCAGGTAGGAAGTGGGCGGTGACATGGAGAACCTATATAAGAAGAGAACCCGGGTGTGGATGGGATTAGGGGATAGGGTGGGGTGAGGACAGAACCTTTGTTTCTGCTTCCTGCTGAAAAACAATCAGCTTGTTGAGGTCTGCCACTTAGTAGCACAATTAGCTGACCACTGTTTCAGTGATGGGTAAAGCAGTCAGTGAAGATCAATGCAGCTCAGCAGACAGTAAGGCTAGAGGCTCATGGCGTATGCCTCCTAGTGGTGCCCTTTGTGTCTGAGCTCCTGCTTCTGGCTTAGAGCTTTCTATTAGCCGACCACTATTTCAGTAGTGAGTACAGCAGTACTAATGCTGATTTTCATACAGCAGCCAGGAATTCTGGGTAAGTGTTCCAACTGCTCCTTATGCTGAGAGAGCAGTCGCTGGCTGGATCTGAGCAGAACGAGCCAGGAGAGAAGCTGCCTTAGTGGAGAAAGGAGCCCAGACTGTGCACTCCAAGGGGGATTCACCCAGACAGAACTGCTGTCAAGGAATCCCTGCTTCTGCACCTGTCGGAGTGTACCTTCCCTCCATGATTGGTCTCCCTCCCAGTTGCATGCCATGCCATGGGTGCATTGTGATGCTAGGGGTCAAAAGCCAAGTGTCTCCCCCCATCGCATTTCCCCTGGTGTGCTGGGTGGCCCCTGTAAATGGACTTGTTTTCCCAATGGGATCATCTGGCTATCACAGACATACATAAATGAATGAAAAAAATAAAACTTACCCAGTTATCACAGACACATATAAATGAACAAATATATGAAGCTTACCCAGTTATCATAGACATACAAAAATGAACAACTAAATAAAGCTTACCCAGTTATCATAGACATACAAAAATGAATAAATAAAGCTTACTCAGTTATCACAGACATACAAAAATGAATAAATAAAGCTTACCCAGTTATTATAGACTTTCAAACATCAATGAATAAATAAAGCTTACCCAGTTATCATAGACATACATAAATGAATAAATAAAGCTTATCCAGTTATCATAGACATACATAAATGAATAAATAAAGTTTACCCAGTTATCATAGATATACAAACATAAATGAATAAATAAAGCATACCTGGTTATCACAGACATACTGTACATAAATGAATGAAAAAATAAAACTTACCCAGTTATCATAGACACACATAAATGAACAAATAAATAAAGCTTACCTGGTTATCATAGACATACATAAATGAATTAATAAATTAATAAATAAGTAAATAAATGTCAGTTATACTATTCAATTAAACAGTAAGTAGCAATGAGGGGTGGGTTATTGTCAGATAGTTAGTTAGTTACTGTCAGATACTGTAGATGACCTAGAAGACAGTATAGCACAGTGGTTTAAGGCTCTGAGCTGCAAACCTGGAGACCTAGGTTTGAATTCCACAGCCCCCACTTGCATACTGTGTGACCCTGAGCAAGTCACTTAACTTCCTTTTTCTCCCAGGTCACACCTGTAAACAAGCTTCAGCTTAGTGTGTCTCTCTGGGTTAAAAAACAAACAGACAAAAAAAGATAATCCCACCCCCAAGTGCTAAACAACATGAGCCGAAGGTGAGTGTTGTTCTCGTGGTTGGATGGGAATATGTATTGATAAACCACCCCTGGAGTTACCTTATCACTATTATAAAACATGGTAAGGCATAAATAAACTAAAATAACTCACTCACGTCTCCTGTATGCATGCCCTACCTCAATCAACAGCTGGGCACGTACAACATCCATATCAGTACCATATGGTATTCACAGGGATCTCAGTCAATTAGGAGACTGGATTTTTGAATTCCAGTTTTATAATTAAGCAATGATACATGACATGATGTGGTATGTCATGGGATATCATAATGCCATGGGTGCATTGTGATGCTAAGGTTAAAAGCCGAATGTCTCATGCACCCAGAAAGTGACACTATCACATGACATACCAAACTTTGTGTATTATTGCTATTGTGCAATGGAAAAAAAAATATGTACTGAAAAGTAAAAACAAGTTTTATAAATATTTTTATACTACACGTGGAAACCAGGGTATGAAACCCAAAACTGCCACTTACCTACTGTGTGACTCTGAACAAGTCATTTAACCTCCCTGTGCTCCCAGGATGCACCTAGACACAAACTTCAGCTCAGTTTGCCTTTCCTGTACTCAAATTCTGAAATAAATAAAAAATACAGTATATATAAAAAAAATTTCTGTTTTGTTCTGTTTTGAACAGTAGGTGGTGGTGTTCTGCAGGATATAGTTGACGTGGTGGAGAGATTTAAAGTATGTAAGAAATCCTGTTGGTTGGGACTTTTTCCTTAACCACGAGTACATGCTGGGATTTAGTTATGGGTCAGAAGATATTTCTGCCTATCAAGTTACTGATCTCTTCCTAGTCATTGCATAAATCTATTTATTCAACAGTTCTGCACGATGGAACTGACATTATCAAATGTCCAGAAAGCATAGACAGAGCAGTGAAATGCAAAGATGAAGACAATTAGGCAGACTCAGTGGCAGAGTAGAAGCAATAAGAAATTATTTATTTTTAAACAAAATAAACAAACAAGGCAAACGTGAAGCATGATTGCCATTCAAAGGGACAAGGAACTGTTGTTTTTAGGTATCATCGCATAGCATGTTCCTATGCCATTAATATCTTGCTAGCTTATTTAACTGAGAAATGCAACATGGACAGTAACGTCCATAACAGTGCTTGCAGATCCAGCAACAAAGATTACTTGCAAAGACAAACATCAATAGTAATGAAGCTAAATAATTCCATCCTATCAAGGAGCTAGCCTATGGATCTTACTAAATGGGAAAACTCAAGCAAACCAGCATTGTTCATGTACACAAAACTAGAATCAAAGCATGGAAATATCTCAGTGGCCAGTAACATTACTCTGTAGTAAATATTTGTTTGTAATCATATCGCTATTATACAATATATAAATATGTTATTTTTTTCTCTTGATGTATAGCATGTTGTCAATGAGGCTCCTGTTTAGGGCATGATAGTGTCTCTGCTCTAGTTTTCATTGCTGGGGGCCTTCTTGACATACCAGTGTACCCAGTACAAAACATCTGTGCCTTTGCTTGGCCTCAGTTTGCCATCATTTCCGGAATTACTGCTCTAAAAGAATGGAAGGTGATGAATTGTTTAGCTACTGTTTGAAGTTGTAGAGAACAGGCTTGGGAACCCGGGACCCAAGTTCAATTCCCACTGAGGCACTTTTACATAAAGTACGGTATCATCAGGTGGAAACTGTCAACTTCAATTTGGCTTCAGTTCTGACCCTCTGTCTTCGGTTCAGCTTCAGCACTTTGAGCAAAGACATTTCAGGTCCCAGATATTGGGAGGCAGGCTATAAATAGGGACAAGTGTCACTCCACCATTATCTCTCACACTTTCCAGCCAGTCACAACCTCTTTTACTCTCCACTGGTTCTTCAATCAGATTAAAAAAAAGACAACAATTCAATCAGCACTTGGCATAATGACAGGAGCTGAAGTTTTATTTTTTAGTAAACACAAGTCTGGGGTGCAGGAGGATGGAAATGATGGGGGTGGGTGAAGGGGTGGTCATGTGGTCATGGGTCTAGCTCTGGTCATCTGGGAAGGTAAACAGGGTGCAGGAGGGGAAGGGAGGAGAGTCTTTTTCAAATGAAAAAGAGTACCGGGACCAGGGGGGTTTAAGAGGGATGCAAGGAAGTACTGCTTCACTAAATGAATGCTGGATGCCTAGAATAAACTGTGATTAGAAGTGGTGGAGTTGATTGTGGTAGGGGGGCTTTGAGTATGCATGGGATACACATAGGGGACTATTAATAACTAGGCAGGGAGGAGGAGGGTTGCCAGAGACCAGTTAGGGTCTGCTGAGACAAACTAGGCAGGGACCATCTGGGCAGACTGGTGGGCCAAGCGGTTCTTTTCTGCTGACAAATTTTTTTTTTTTTTGAAGTTTAATCCTCTTTATTAGTTTAAGTTGTACAGTCAGAACAAAAAGTGCCTTATATACAAAACAGGACATGTTCAGATAAATAAACATACAGTGGTACTAATATACCCTATTTCTGCCCCCCCCTTCCCCCCACTACAGATACCACAAGTAAGATAAAACATATATTTGAGATCTACAATATTCCTTTTTAAAGATCATCAGGGCTTACTCCCCAGCTAATAGAGGATCAGCAGTGTGTAGACGGGGCATATTATATTTTTCCTCTAAGGGATTATTTACATCAATAGCAGGGCCTCTAGTTTATTCCATTTCTTGTTATATGTTTGCGGACAGTTCCTAAGACTAGCTATGGATTTTTCCACTCTCAAACTATGTAATATTTCATTTAGCCACTCAGTATGATATTTCGTTTTGGTCAAGCCAGTGGCACAGGACCAGTCGCTTAACCATAGAGTCGATTAAGGAAATATGAAATCTTTCCTTGATGGGGATTACTGAGAGGGTTCCTAACAAACAGATTTCAGGAGAAAAGTATTCCCTTAAATCCAATAAAGAGTCCATTGCATTCTTTATGTTCTCCCATAGTTGGGTAACCTTATTGCACTCCCAGAAAATGTGAAGCAGAGAGCCCTCTGCAGTTGCACATCTTGTACATGTTGCAGTGGGAAGTTTCTTCATTTTATTTAAGTGCATCGGAGTGAAGTAGATATTGTGAAGAATATAGAATTGGGTAAGGTGAAACCTATCATTAGTAAGATAATGGTGAAGATCTAGCCAGATGCAGTCCCAATCTTTGGGCATTGTGGGCAGTGCCCCATCCCAGTAATAAGAGTTCCCAGTTATATTAGGATGAATATAGGGGAATAAGAAGATTACTAACTGCATTACCGAGTAGGGTATCCATGCAAGGGATTGAATATAGGAGAGAAAATCCCTCTGGTTTATTCCCCATTTCACAGTACCAAACCACTTTATCAGCATATGACGGATCTGATATATTTTGAAAATTTATAATCTTGGGAGCCCAAAGAACTGTAACAGAACTGGGCTTTCAGGTATTTCTCCCTCCAGTAATAGGTCAGAGACCTGTTTCCCCATTAAATTTGGTATACGAAGGGTAAACCCTTGAAGTTTAAAATATGGATTCTGACATATTGGTTGAGAAATATCATGTGTATTTTTATATTTCGTAGATCTACAAAGTTGTGAATGTACTTTAAGATCAGTCTTCTGACAAATTCTGTTTCTATGTTTATAAGGACTAAAGTTAAAAAATAAAATAAAATAACTGGCCAAAAGTTGATGTTTTCTTAAAATGGTTCAAAGTTTGACTGGGCTGATGCAAAGGTTAAAATGTCCCATTGTAGCATATTCACTGAATGCAAATTCAGTTTCTGCTAGGGGTGGGTGAAAATGCAGTTTTCCATCATCATGGAAGTTCCATGAAATTTTGAAAATTTCACAGAATTTCCCGCTCTTTTGCCTGTGGTGGAATTCTGAACTTTCGCCAAATAACTGCAGACTTCCGCCCAGTACTGCGGCATTTAATTACAAATTGCAGACTTTTTACATGACGTGCAAATAAAGGGTAGCACATGAGATGGGCGCCTGAATCATGGTGCTATCCGAAATGGCAATGTGATTTGGGTGAAAGCTCAAAAGGTGAGGGGGCTGTGAGGGTGACCCTAGCGACAGGATGTCGCTACATGTATACACACACACACACACATACACGTGCGCATGCGGGGAGGAGTGAGCATGGTGAGTGTGGCCTGGGAGGGGGCGGAGGGGATGTAGGGGGTGGTGCTGTGGTTGGCTGCTGAGCTGTGCCATGGTGATGGGGGTTGGCCTCTGCTTGTGTTGCTGGGGTTCCGGGTTTGGGTCTGGGTCCAGGTGCTACTGTGCTTTTCTTGCGCCCGGCCCAAAACTTGTAACTCTTTCGCTTTCACACCCCCCCCAACATGCACCCCTCTGGAGTTGAGAATCCTTAAGTAAGGGGGTGCGGGGGTGAAGACCCCTGCATGGGGTGTGTGTGGAGGTACAGCACACCCACAGAAAGCAAGTGTTTTCAGTCCCCGGCGCCATTCTTCTGTGCGCCGAGGAAGTCAGGGTGGCGAAAATTTCACTGCCCTGACTTTGTGATAATGCGAGTCGCTGTTTGGCGCTCGCCATTATCACAAAGAACTGAAATAAAGTCTCTTGCTTAGTATTTCACCATATATCATGTAATGATCTGCTGTTTGCATTACTTGTTTTCCCCCCACAGTTTAATACATAAGCTGCAGAACTGAACATTGACAGTGATCAGTTCTGCAGAGTTTTTTCCCACAGTTTAATATATTACCCTGCATTTCTTACATTTATTCTGCAGTTTCAGTGTAATTTCCACGAAAGTTGGCAAAATTATTTTTGAACTTTCATGGAAGTGAAAATCTGACTTTTGCTGAAATTCTGCTGGCAGAATTTCATTTTTTGCACACCTCTAGTTTCTGCTCACCCTTACATTTACATACTGTGTGATCATAAAGAAGTCACTTGGGCATTCTTTAGTACTTCCATTTGTAACATTGATAAGATGCAGGACCACACTGAATATGAGGTGTCCCACCTCAGTTGGACTGTCTTGGTTAATACATTGTAAAGCAAAGTATGGTAATGTGTTGCCATCATGGTATCCTCCCTAAACCATCTTAGTAAATCAATAAACAAATAAATCAATGAATAAAGTTTTAGAATAATTTTAGTTCAAAATTTGTAGAAAAATAATACTAACATACTAAGAAGCCAGCAGAGTGGGCCCTATGGTCTATCAAGTCTGCTCAAGGATCAGTACTGTTCCAGGCCCCATTGCGACCTCCCCCACCCTCCCCCCAAACCCCCCAACCCCATCCCTCGTCTGGGGTTCTCCTTCGATACTGGCTCTTCTCAGACTCCCCCTACCCCATACCTATCCTAGTCTCTCTTGAACCCCTCCACATTATCCACAGCCACTAGCTCTACAGGTAGTGCATTCCAAGGTCCCACTACCCTCTCAGTGAAACAGCATCTCCTTGTTCCCCCCATACGTCTTCCACTGACCAGCTTCATATGGCACCCTCTGGTGGCCCTCTCCTCCCTCAGCTGGAGCACCCTGTCCAGACTTATCATATTTACCTCATTAAGGTATTTGAAGACTTCAGTCATATCCCCCAGTCCCTACTCTCCTCCGGAGAGTACAGGTAGAGCTCCCAAAGTCTCTCCTCATAGAATTTCTCCACCAGACCCTGCATAATCTTATCCGCCCTCCTCTGTACCCCCTCCAGGAGTGCAGTGTCCCTTTTTAAGTATGCTCGCCAAAATTGCACACCTAACCAGGCAATTATACAGCGGAAGGAGTACTTCCCAGCTTCTCAAGATTATCCTCCTGGCTATGCACCCCAGCATTTTGTTTGCTTTGGCCGCAGCACTTCTACACTGCTCTGAGTTGTTCATCTTGTCATCCACAACCACCCATAGGTCTCCCTCCCCACTCAAAGCCTGCAGTGTCTCCCATCCCAAGGTGTACATATGAACTGGGTTCCTAGCCCCCAGGTGGAGAACCCTACATTTCCCAGTATTAAACCTCATTTTCCAGTTGTGTGATGACCTTTCCAGAGTATCCAGGTCCCCCTGTAGGCTAACTTACCATCCTCATCATCCACCACTGCCCCCAGCTTCAAGTCATCGGCAAAGAGGATTATTTAGCTCCTGATACCATTCCTGATGTCTGAGATATAAGCCTTAAACAGGAGTGGGCCTAACACCGATCCTTGGGGGACCCCACTAATGACCCTTCTAGGTGATGAAACCTCCCTCCCACCACCACCTTCTGGAAATACCCACCCAGACAGTTCCCTATCCACCTAACCAACCATACCCCCACTCCCAATTCCCCCTCAGCTTCGCCAGCAGCCCAGGGTGTGGCACTGCATCAAATGCCTTGCTGAAGTCTAGAAAGAAGACATCCACTGTCCTGCCTTGGTCCAGCACCCTCGTCACCCAGTCATAGAACTCCACAAGGTTGGTCTGACATGATCTGCCCTGAAAAAAAGCCATGTTGGTGATCACCCAGGTGGCTCTGTGCCTCCAGAAATGCACCCAGACTTTCTTTTAAGATGACCTCCATCACTTTGCCCACCACCAATGTCAGGCTTACAGGTCTGTAGTTTTACGGCTCATCACGTGAGCCACCCTTTTGGATAGGCACAATGTGGGACATCCTCCAGTCCTGAATCACTCATCCCGACTGAAGGGAGGAGTTAAAGAGGTCTGCCAGAGGTGCAGCCTGGACAGCCGCCAATTCCTATAGCACTCTGGGATAAAGGCCATCCGGGCCCAGTGCCTTCTCTACTCTTAGGACCTTGAGGGCTTCCCATACCCTACCAACAGGAATTTCAACATCTGTGGCTCCCTCCTCCATCTGGAGGTCCAACCTGCCTTTCCCCATGTGGTGCTGCCCCACCACCCTCCCTAGTGAAGACCAAGGCAAAGTAATCATTAAGTACCTCTGCCTGCACCCCTGCCTCCTCAGCCCACCCATTCCCCAACCTCAGTCTACTTATCTAACCCTTCCCTTTTCTCCTTTCCCTGATGTACCTGAAGAACCCTTTATCACTGCTCCTAATTCCCTGAGCTAACCTCTACTCCACGCTTGCCTTGGCCAACCTCAACACCCTGGTGACCTTTCTGGCTGTCATACCCTACTCCCCTTTGTCTATAACTCCACGCGATCACCTGTATCGGCTGTAAGTGGCCTTTTTTTCCATTACCACATCCTGGACCTCCCTTGTCCACCAGTTCGGCTTCCTGGCCCTGCCATACTTGTGCCACTCCTTCATGCAGGCCTTGTTAGTTTCCAGGAGCCCTTTCTTAATTATTCCCCATTTGCTCTCAGTGTCTACGCCCAGTCTGATCCATTTCAAGTGGCCCCTATGGATCCGCTCCATACCCTTGAAATCTGCCCACCTGAAGTCAATCACCATTGTCATAGTGCAATCTACTCCACCCCCAGATCCAGGGAAAACCAGACCATGGCATGATCACTTCCCGCCAGTGGGTCCCCTACTACTAGATCCCTGATGAAATCACAGTCCAACAGGACCACATCCAGGATGTGACACTCCCTCATTGGGTCAGCCACCAGCTGGGCAAGGAAAGAGTACTGGAAGACGTCCAGCAGATGCTGCTCCCTGGCCGATGAGGACGCCATGGTTCCGCAGTCAGTTACTGGCATATTTAGGTCCCCCAGCACCACCATTCTACCCTCCCCCTGACCACAGTGTTCCCTAGGATTTGCCACCTGCATGGGTGGCTTATATACCACCCCCAGCTTCACTATCTTTCTTCTTCATCTTCAACACTATTAAAAATACAATTTTATCATGTTTTGACTATTAAGGGCTCATGTTTATAAAATCATGGGATCATGTCTCTCACTATCTTCTTAGTCTGTCCCCCAGGGCTGACACTGCAGCCCTATTAGAGGTGTGATTTTTTTAGATAACACATGAAACTGATGCTCCTTCTTCCCATACAGTACTAGGAATCATATTAGGAATTATTAAGACACAAGGTGGCATAAAGCCTATACAACTGTCCCCTACTACTGTACATAGTGGTGGTAATTTTAATCATAAAGGATCCCCTATCTATATGTGGGTACAAGATGTGTTTGAATACTTCCGTATTGGAGTCCATGATCCAGAACGTCTCTTCTGATTTTCCAGGCAGGAGTAAAAAGTTCAATGGCACTTTATAAAAGAGAAAGGGATTATTCTCAGTATTCTGGCTAACATTCCCCATCCATAAGCCAGGTTGTAATGCACTGCATGTGTCTGTTTGTATGTGGATGGCAAGTGCTTAGTGCCTGAAATTACCATATGCCGACCTTGCACTAGCAGTATCCAAATCACTGCTTCTTAAAACATTTCACTATCTAGCCCACTGGCAATAATTTTTAATGCTGCTGTTACTAGGAATGTCGTACCAATCTGATGAGTAGATGGTGCCCCATGTGGATGCCAATCATGTTTACTTACTTGTATTTTCTGTGAAGTTGCTGGACATAGACACCGTATCAGTTACAATTTAAAACAAACAAAAAAATCAACAAAAAAACAAACAAACAAACAAAAAAAAACAAGACTTAGTAATGAACTTGTCACTGATTCAGAAATGAAGAAGTTCAAACATACAATAATGTTGTTGATTTCTTAGATTGTGATTCCAAATTTTCAATATGGTATTTTTGGTATCCCAGCATACAGTATGAACGTGATGGTACCTGGTTACAATAGCACCATAATAATAGCGCCGCTCAACACAACACAAGATGGTATACTGCTACCACAAACAGTGATGGGGGATTCACAGTGCTATGCAGCAAGCGATCCCCTGGTTGCTGTCCGTGGTCCTAGCAGAGGACAAGGAGGGAAGAATTCCAGTGCTCAGTTGAGCTGCTCCTGTGGAGTGCAGGGCTGAGGCAAGGAGCAACTCAGCTGGGTGATAGTGGAAATCAGGATTCTAATCCTGGTCTCCCTGTATTTTTGTGTCTTGGGACTTGTGTTTTTTTTTACAAGGGTCCATGGAAACAGTATTCCATGGACCCACACATTTTCTCTTGCCCCATGATCTGCTCCTCCTGGAGTTAGGATCCTTTAGTACGGGGAGAGGTGAAATGTGGGCTTCTTTTTGCCACATGGTTGTTGACCGCACTATCCTGGCCAGCTGTATTGTGACCCAGGTGCCAACATGAGAGGTGTCATTTATCAAATCTCGCCGGAAATGTGATTTTGTGGAATGACAGTGAAAACAGTATTGGAAGTAGAATTTGAAAAATGATACCCGTCATGTTCAGGAGGTGGATTATAAAAAAGACTATGTTGACAATAAGGGTTCAAAACTTAAAAAGAAAATCCAGCATTATAAGTAAATACTGAAAAATGTCAACATTTCTTCATAACTTTGTTGTTTTTTGACATTTTGACCCCAAATGTTTAACACAGTATTTGTATCATGCCACCTGATTAACATGACAGATGTCTTTTATGAAATCCTGCCAATATATCATTTTGCAGCACTACCATAAAAACACATTTTGGGAGGATTTGAGAAACAACACCTGTCATGTTCATGAGGTGGGATTATTAAAAAGGCTGTGCAGAAAATGTGGAGTCAAAAACCACAAACAATAGCAAAGTTATGAGTAAACATTAAAAAATGTCAATATTTCTTCATACAGTACTTGTTATTTCTTAGATGTTGTTTTTCTTCCTTTTTTCCATATTACTTTTTGATCCTTGGCACCCACCCTGCTCAGCCTCAGCCTACTACTGCCTGGCACATGCTTCCTTCAGGACCTACCTAACAATCCCCCATGGACTCTCTCCATAGAGGGGCCAGAAGAGGGAGGGCTGTCCTCCTCTCCCAGAGATTTTATCTGGATGAGGTGATCCTGGGTGGCTGCATGGGTTGGAGAGTGGGCCGAGAGTCATATGCAATGATGCCAGAGTGTGTGCATATAGAGGGGCATATGCACCAGGCGCCTGCTGTCAACCCAACCCCTGCTAGAGTTCTGACTGCTGCCCTGCCACCATGCCTGCACCTGGTGACAGTGCTGTTAGCAGCACTGCTTGCCTTCCCACCTCAAGAGAGGAAAGCAGTCATCGGATACCCAATCCTCTCCTCCCGGCCAACCCCTGGCAATCCGGGCTCATTTCCCAACCTGTGTCACCAGCATGGCACAAGGAATAGTGTCCAGTACTTCAACACTCTGAGCCACTGGGCTGGATTTTGTAGATGTATTTTAATTATATTTTATTGGGAAAGGAAGCAGCAGATACAGGAAGAATCAGTCATGCATAGCAAAGAGTCAACACTAGCTCCAACACTAGACCTGACTAGCTACCAGAAGGTGGCATAATGCCTCTATATGGACCTACAAAGCCCTTACTAAAAGACTCCCCCAGTACATATCTGATATCTTTAAGTTTATACCCTGTGTTTATTCTCACAGGAAATACACTTCCATTCTGCTTGACGTCCTCAGGTTCAGAGCACGTTTTGGCACCTCTTCAAACAGTCATTCTCTATCTACATTGTGGAATTACCTCCAAAGGACCTTAAAGTTGTCTCACTTTGTTAGTCTTTCCACTTTCAAATTGCTTTTAAAGCTCCTGCTGAAGGAAAATTGCCAGTGCTACTCAACCCCTCCATGAGGTCCCATATGGCACTTCTACTCCTATATCCTGCCCTTCGGTGCTCTCTGCCACCCAGCTCTTAACTGGCTGCCTACCTCTGCTCCTCCTATCTCTCCCATTCCCCCTTAGCCCTCATACCCTCAACCCTTCCTGCCAGTCCTAGAACCCATGACCTTCCTCTTCCCTAACCTGGCTTCCTTTACTTATACAGTATATATGCCTGCCTGCTTCCTTCTTCAGGCACCCTGTTTAGTCAGTCAATAATGCTGCACTTATATTGTGGCATTTTATCCTGTGTCTCTGTCATGTCTACATTGTTCCTGTATCACCTGCGCTGTACTGTACAAATTGTAATGTTCCCTATTGTACTTTGTGTTGTCCCTTCAGGACCTCCTTGCAAATTAGTTTTTCTCAATGGTGTAATTCCCAGTAAAAAAAAAAATCTGTATAATTAAATAAGCCACTAAATCATTAACATACCAGAGGAACATAAACTGAATGCCAGTAGCCCTTTCCCCTGTTTTAACAAGGAACCTCTGTGAAAAATAAACTAGGGTAAGAACAGAACAGTATTCGCTGGATGTCTGTAATCATTAGAAAAGAAAGCTCAGCAAACCTACAGTATACTATATCAGAAGAAGAACATTCCATAAGTTGGAGAAAAAGGCATGGAAAGAAAACATGGAGAGAGCATGAACAGAATGAGGTCAGACATCAGACTCCCCACATAGGGGAGCCCACTTCAAAAACTGGGTAGCTTTCCGGCAGAATTAGTGTTTTGGGTTCTGAACATTTCCTAGAAAGTAATGTTGCACAGTGAGATGAAGTTTTACATGGTGTACCCATCTGGACCAAATATGTTGAAACAGTTGATCTAAATGATTTTTGGAATACGTGATCTTCTCCTTTCTATATAGCTGATTGTCTAGTTCCTTCCAGCTTTCCATTATTGGAGCATAAAGGGATAGCCATTTGTAAGTAATAGTTTTTTGGCAGCTGCTAGAAGGACTGTTAAAAGCTGATGCTTCTGCCTACATTTCGACCCCTGTGGAGAGGCCCCTAATATTACATAGCACAGGTCCCTTTTCTGTCATTTAAGGAGGCCAGAGCATTCCACTATAGCTTTTACTTTAACACAGCCATATACCAGACTACATTTTATACAAATGGATGATTTTTACACACTGGCAGGTTTACATGGATCTTAGCCTTTACCAGCCAATGAGATGTGACAATGTATGATTTTATTTTCTAAAGTAAATCTGAAACAAACAATACTTTACCTGACTGTAAAGAAAAATGTATGTAGAAATAAGATTATTTCCTTACGGATTAAGATAGACATTCTCACAGTGAACGATGCTGCAGATAAATTCATTTGCCTCCAGAGTGATCCTACAGTGGGTCACTCAAGGTCAAATGCGGAGTGCTGCATGGGCTGTCGGTTTTCCTCAGTGTCACTGCAGCTGAATGCAAGTTGTGTGATTCCACATTCTCCTGCTGGTGCACGTACAGTATGCTCTATACTTTTTTATGCTAGTAAATTGTGCTCATGGTAGTGCAAAACCTGGAATGAGTTAAGATGGTCTTTACTGTTAAATTTTCCAGTTTTGGTATCTAAATAGTCACTTTAGGGTGGGGTTTCAACCAAGATCTTAGGGTTAAAGGGCTTGTGTTTTAACTTATCTTTGTTTATTTTTTGTTTATACACCAGTGACGCTTGTACTGTTGGCCTTTGTGCTGTAATATGTTTCGGGACACAACCATTATGAACAAGAAAACTATATAAAATAGTTTTATTGCACTGTGACCCTTTCTCATGCTGTTGTTTCTTCCAAGACCAAAAACAATGTTTGTATCGTAAAAGAAATAGCTTGATTTGGTACTAATTATCTGGTTGGGTTTTAATATAATTTATGAAAATGCTTTGCTGTTTGCAAAACTGACAGGATAAGTGCAGGCCTGTGAGGCTTAAGTCAAGGTGGCCTAGTGGGTAAGCTGTGGAGAGCCAGGTTTGAATCACACCAGAGCTCCTTACTCACTGTGTTTCCCTGAGCAAGCTCCTTAACACCACTGTAACATGCTCCCTCACTTACTTTCACTCTCTCTCTTGCTCTCGTTTACTGTAACTGTCCAATGTTTTCCTTATCTTCCTTTGTCCCTTTTCTGCCTACTAGCCAATTTATCTGTTCATGGCTTGTGAAGCTCTTTGGGCTGTAGTGTACAAAAAGCACTACATGACATGACATGACATGACATGACGTTTCTTTCCTTATTATTTCATTATAGTGTTGTTCTATTTGTAGTCTGGGATTTCTTCTTCTTCTTTCCTTCATAGCCTAGGCCTGCCTTTAAATCTACTGGGTTTGGTAGTAGTTAGTAATAGTTTTTTTTTCTGATTACTGGTAATCTTTCACCTTAGCAAATCTTTCCTTTATGTGCCTTCACATGTGGTTGGCAGTCATTTAGCATGGGGTACAGCATCTAGTTCCTCTATCTTTGATTTTCCTGATGTCGTGTTAAAGTGCATTTTAATGTTTTTTTGTTTCATAATACATGAAGATGTGCATTTAACGCTACTGTACTCAGGGGTCTCAATAGGATCCATGCTGGCATAACGAGTTTGGAATTGCTCATCATCATTTATGAGAAGAGCCACTTGAACTGATTTAGTCTGGCGGCTGTTCAGGACCCATGCTGGTATAATCAGCCTAGATGAAAAACAGCTACAGTAGTGTAATTTTGAGTCTCTTTATTTTACCCAAGCAACAGCATTTTTAGTAACCCTCTCAGTGCTTGCCCTGTCAGTTTTAATAATCTGTGAAGTTTTAGACTTTCTGGATTCTATTTTTATAGCTATTGTGGTTCAGACAGCTATTTTTTCCAGAGTTGGACTGTCCCACCAGGATACTTGAAAACTTCCAGGTGCCCCTCCCCCCCCAGTGGTGTACCTGGTCACCTAAAACATTTGGAATTCTGTGCATTTAACATTTTAATGAAATGGAGTACATGGGACTCTGTAGGTAAATGTAAGTTGCAAACACAGAGCCATTGTATCACATTTAAGTGGAATACTAATATGAGTGTGTCAGCCTGGGCCCTTCCCAATTGATTTTCCAGGTGAGCCCCGGGTGCCCCAGTCCGACTCCATACTTTTTTAAGCACACGTCCCCTTTACATCATTAAAATGGTAATTTGCTTAACCTTTAACTGTTTTTTAAAGGGAACATCAGTTTTTTTGTTTGCATTTTTACTGCAATTATAAATGTGGGCATGTGTGGATATACAGTGTATGTTTTTGTTTGTTTGAGATAGTCCTACAGTATTTTTTCATTATTTTAGGCCCCATATTAATACAGCATTTTTCCTCTCCAATATTCGGTTTTAATTACTTAGCAGTTCCTGAACCCTGTGACATCATTTGAGCTGAAGACTACAATGAAGCAGAACACAGGAGCATCTGCTGAGCTGATTACATTTTATTTTAAGTGTCTGTTTCAATGTAACTAATTATTAATTACATGGAACATGGTTAATACACTGTATTTACATCTTTGTTGTATGCAACTATATTGCAATTGCAATGCAGTTAAAGTGTAGTTACATTGTAACTACAGTGTAGTTGACTGACACTTAAATGCCCTACTAGAGGTGGGCATGACCCAGTGTAACTCCTGTGTCTATGGGAAATGGATGGCATGCTTTTCCAGGAGTTCCCCTGCAAATTAGTACCGAAGCATACACAGATCTTCTCTGATCATCTTGGTTAGGAAACAACTCTTGATGGCACTCAGTGACTATTCTTGACACCAGACTGATAGTTCAATGTCTGGCTCCTCTGCTTAAGGATAAGTGTACAAGGTAAGTTTTGTTTCCTTAATCTAATAATTAATTTTACAGTACACCAGTGAGGGTCAGTGCCTCTAAATACAAGTCATCATGTAGGGCTTCTCTTGTCTTTTCCATTTTGGTACACAGATGTATATCTCTCTGGCATTTGGGTCCATACTAGGTTCCTTCTTGTTACATGATTCTTCTGTCCTCTGTAGCACTAGGTCTCTGGTGCTCAGACTAAGTTCCACTGAAACCCAGCTACTGCTTCAGATTATACCAGACTAACTAGAACTCTATGCCATTGACTAACTCAAGCTAAACATAGTCTGGTAGGCATGCTAATAAATCCCAGAATTTAGTGAGTCATGGCTCACCCCAGAAACATAATGTCTACATTCTCTTTACCTGGCTCTGGTAGCACTCTTTACCAGGACATTTGTCTCCTTTACATTCAGCAGCTCCCTTGGGTTCCTATGAGTTCAATCTTCACCTCTGCCTCTCCTGGTAATGATGGCTTCCCTATTCACCTCCATCTGGGCATCTTCAGGTACTGTCCAGACCTGAAACTCATCAATGCACATTCCTTGATGAGATGCTCCACTGGGAACCCACTACTGCCTCCCTGAGCCACACACAGCAGTCCGTAACATTTGTGCTCCCTATCTGGATGAATGGTCAGTCCGGAAGTGATCCTGAACAAGGGAGAAATTTCCACCAGTCCCTCAATGGTACCCTGATGCCCCTCAGGATCCCATGCCACTCTGTCTCCATCACTTTGTCACTGAGCCCAGAAGAGTAATTTTCACCTAGCCCAGAACAGCATGATCATGATCCTTCAGTTCAACTAAGGCCTGACTGCATGCCAGCTCAGTTATGGATGTGGCCTCCTCTCAAGCTTCCAACCATCAAAGCCTAACTCCCTTCCTGCCTGCCAAAACCTACTATTTATTCCCAAACTCTAAGCTCCATACCCCTTTCTGCTGAGGCAAGGCCACAGGTGCAAAGGCACCCAGAGTCTTGAAGGCTAGACTAGTAACAACAATTCTCCCTTTCTGGGAAAGGGTTGTTATATCATCTCAACAGATATCAGTGGGTTCTGAAACTGCTAAGTAATTAAGCAAACTCTGGTCAGAGCCAAAATGGCTGCTAAATGCATTAATCTGACAAGGGATATAGAAGGGCTGGGACACTGATGAAAGAACTGGGAGGTGGGAGGGATACTTGGCAGTGGGAGAGAGTTTTTTTGTATGGAAGGGACACCAAGGGAAGAACTGAGAGTTGGAGAGATATGGCACTCACTCTTTTAATACATTTGTAGCTAAAAAACTGCTATGCAGCCATAATTACAGACTTTCAGAGATTACCAGTAATTCTTAAAGGTCTCAAGCAGCAATCAGTGCCAGACAAATTCTTAGAACATAATAAGCTGTGGACACTTTTATTTTGCAATAGATGATAGTGAGTTTCAATGTGTCTTGTCTCTGCAGAACATCAGCTTTCTGATGTATTTTATTTTTATACGGACACCATTTATTTAACAGAAAGTAAACTTTAAGAAGAGGACCTTATGCAAATTTACCCCTTCACTGAAGAGTCATTTCAAGCCTGCCAGCCAATGTAATGCAGAGAAGGTGCATAGCTGCCCAGGCATTTTAAATTCAGGGTGCAAACTCATCAGCCTGAAAAACCACCCCAAGACTCTCAGTGAGAGAAGGATGGGCACCGAGCTGGAGGAGCAGCCAACTATCACGTGGGCTTGTGGGTCTCAGGTAATAGCAGCATCAGGCTGTGAAAGATTTCTAGATGAGCTTCAGTCGAGGTGATTGATGGCAGTAGAAGGATGGGGTTGTGATCATCCGCTGCAGCAGGGGCTGCCACTTATGTCATGTTCACCAAATGCTCCATGACAAGACAAATTGATTAGTGGCCAGTAGTAGGTGAGGAGCACCTCTCGTACCTAGAGTGGACCTTCCCCAGCACAGAAGCCTGCCCCCTTCCCAGCATGAGAGCCCTGCCCTGTCCCCAACAAGGGTGCTTCACCACCTCACCCAAGAATGCCCTCAACAAGGTTGCTCAACCCCTTCAAGCAAAAGTGGTCCACCTCCATAAAAAACAGTGCTCTGCCCCCCAACAAAAATGGAGCTCTGCTTCCTCTCCTCAGATAGTACTTGCAGGCTGGGAGACTAGGGTGTGTCAAGGCCCATCATAAGAGGGAGAAGGGGTACACACACAGAGACCTATTAAAGAAGTGAGGCAGTTCCCTCATTCCCTCCACATGGTGAAAAGGTAATCCTGTATGGAAACTGGCCATCGGGAGGCTTAAGAAAGTAGCAGATACTCTCAGAATATGAATGAGCAAAAAAAAAAAGAAAGTAAAAAAATAAAACACACAGCTCTCAGATCAGCCCTATGATCTATTGATGGAGTGCCAGCTTTCCAATCCTTACAGGTTCTGGTGTTAATCCCAAGCATGGGATACCCACTCATTAGATCGGCTGGAGGTTCATTAAATGAAGTCCATTCAGGCATACAATGCTTTGTGTGTGTGTGTGTGTGTGTGTGTGTGTGTGGGGGGAGGGATATGATCTCTGTGTGGCTGCCCATTGGTGGCTGGGAGAGGAAGGGAAGAGACAGGGACACACATGCCTCCAAGGCATATCGGGGACACTGCATAAGGCTGCATATGCAGCATAAGTACACCAGTGTCATCACATGTCTTGTACCACAAAGCCATCCCTCAGAATGCACCCAACTGGCATTTCATGACCCCCCCAACCCTGAGGCCTTCACCTGGGAACCAACTGCAATGGGGGGCAAGTGCTGGGTTATCATTGGGCAATGCAAGAGGATGTTGCTAGATGAAAAGCAGGAGCAACTTTTGGCAAGGAAATGAGTCATAGCAGCAGAGATGAGGGAGAAATTGGGAAATAAAATCAGGGCAAAATGACAATGAATTAAAAATCATTAAAGCTGACAGTTGGGAAAGCAAGGACCAACTGAGAGGGCAGAGTGGTGATAAATAAATAAATATGCTTGGAGTTTTATGTAGTGCCTTTAGTGTACTATGTGTCCTAAAGTGCTTTACAAAGCAATGGGCAGGGGGCATTGCCGACTACAAGCTGAAAGAAGCTTTGCAACCTGGACTTTTAAAATGGTAAAAATCTACTTTTTAACTGCTGAGAACCCACTTTTAACCCACAGAATTTGCTTGTCTACACTATACAGAAGTACACTCACAGTATGGAATACTGTGCACTGACATCCAGCCCCCTGAGTGCTGCAGGAGGCCAAAACTTCTTATATGAGAGTACACTCACACTTGCCACATACATGTGCACACATGCACACACACACACACACATGCAGACTTACTTATTTCAAAGCAGAAAATGTTAATGTACCAAGAGCTTCCCTCACACACACGCATGCTCACTATGCTCCATCGGACTCTCATAGAAGAGAGAAATAGAAAGAGGGAGAGAGCTTGCCATTTTTAAGTGATCTGTTGACTACACAGTTTAGACAGTGTGGTAGGAGAGAGAGGCAAGGAGTACACTTGCAGAGTAGAGGGCTGAGGTATCATGTCACATGCTTCCAACCCCCCCTTTTTCTACTATGTAATAGCAATATGTCAGCATAGCGCTTGCAGCCCTAAAAATTAATACTTGGTGTGAAAAGGTTGCATTGATGCAGGGCCTTAAATAAGGAAAAAAAATAACAATACACTGGGGTGATCCATCCTCCTACTAGTCCATCCTACAAGGTACCAAGCCATGTAACATAACTTGCTGTTACACCTGCAGATTTATCTCCAGTGTCACTTCAATGTGCTTACACAACTTGGTATGATGAAATACAGAATCACACATGCTCCCCACAATGCAAAGCATCATGGGCTGCATATGCTAGTCACCACAGAATATTATGCTGGTTCAACTTTAAGTAGAAATGCATGGTGCTGAAAAGCCTCTCACACAGTTTGCAAAGGGTGCTAACAGAAGACATAGATACGTGTTTCGTCCTACCAGGACTCATCAGTATGCCTCGTCCGTTTGACACCCCAGTGGAATGAACCAGTTACCCTAAGATGGTATGATGTATGCTTGTGTGACATGGATACATTGTGGCTGTTTGCCTCTCTATCCATGGGATATACCACCCTATAGGGGTATGATGGCGAGGAACCCTAGAGGAGGGTTCCACCCCTATAGGTGCCGTGGGAATCATTCCCCTGGCTAAAGGTAGCTGAGGAAGAAGACCCATGGGAAAGAGATGTGCCACTGGAGGAGGAGGGGAGGATGGTGGGGCAACAAAGAAATGAATCCTGGAACAGTCCAGGAAGAGTGGCCTTTTAAGGCCTGATGGAGGAGTGATGTTGTTGCTCTACCCATTGAACCACAGGCATAGCCTTTGTAATTCAATGTGCTTATGCAACTTGGTATGATGTATGCTTGTGTGACTTAGATAAATTGTGGCTGTTCGCCTCTCTATCCATGGGATCGATCACCCTATAGGGGCATGATGGTGTGGAATCCTAGAGGAGGGTTCCACCCCTATAGCTGCTGCAGGAATAATTCCCTTGGCTAAAGGTAGCTTAGGAAGAAGCCCAAAAAGAATACCCAAAAGGGTGTTGAGCATCGTAGAGGCGAGAAAGCAGAATATATTAAGACTGGAAATTAATGTGCTAGACATAGATGGAAAGGACAGAAGAAGAACGAGATATGACAAGGATGATAAACAAAAAGAAATCTAACAAGATGCAGAAGGGTGGACTTCCTAAGGAGAGAGGGAACAGCCGGGGCCACCATCTGACTCCACCCCAACAGCAGAACCTAACTACGGAACCTACAGTATGAAAGCACTAACCCTGACTACAAATATGACCATCAGCACAGAGGAGAGGAAAAAAACTCTTTGAGGAAGAAACACTGGGGATCAAAAGCCTAGGTTGCCTTCCCTCCAGGCTGAAGGACATTGTGGTTAGTGACGGCTCAGCTACTGCAGTTTAGATTCGATATTGAGGGAAGAGGAAAAGATTCCAAATTAGATGAAATTCTAGCTCTGTCCTTCTAACAGGAATGCTGTTGAGGGTTGTGAGAGATATCTCTGGAACTAGATGCCCAAAAGCAAAGGAAGACTGAGAGAGAGAAAAAGACCACTGAGGCACTCAGCCAGCCTACACGAGCCTACTAAACAGATCAGGTGAACCAGAGGTGGTCTTGATGGAGAATAGCATAGAGGGTGCCTCTGAACCCACTCAGGCAGCCAAAGGGGCCCTGATGATGAGAGCCCCACCTCTCGCAGCATGATGTCATAAATTCTACATCCAGAGGTGTCACCAAAATGAGGGACGATAAAGGTCCACCTAGAGCAAAGACATTCTCACTATGGGCCAGGGAGAAGGACCCTGCTCCAAGCTTCACATGCTCTAGATGCGGTCTTCGTGGGTGCAGAGTGAGACCATTGGCTACAGGCTAGCTCTGAGACCTGGAACAAAGGACACAGAAAGCATTTCCCTAAGTGGAGAGCAAGTTGAGTTGAAGTAGCATAGGACCCATATGACGGGTATGCTTGAGCAGGTGATGTGAACGAGTAGACCTATGGAGAGGTTGGACTGAGCAAAAGAGACCCCAACATGGGTCTGGTGGAGGCAGGTCACAGTAGCAACCACAGGAGTACATGCCAACCGGGTCCATTGAGAAGCCAAATTAAGGATGGATCAAACTGCATGAAGACAGAAACAAGAATGGCTGGGCAAATCCCCGCAGTCGACGGTTGAGGTACAAAGTACCAAGAGTAGAGAGGTAGGACTACAAAGCTGGAATGGATGAGTGGAGGTTCCAGAATGAACATACAAGATATGCTGATAAGGGAAGCCTTGAGGGCCGACATGGAACTGCAGAGTTGGATTGAACGAGATGGGAGGAGAGACGATGATAGTTGGGCAAAGCCTGAAGCCTATGATGAAGGAAGAAGTCAGTATGGGAAGATGAGAAGTCAGTGCAGGAGGACAGAATGATGAAGAATTAATGAATGAGAAATAATGGAGGACTGGAAGCCTTGAAGGCAGGAATGATTTAAGTGAGGTATGAATAGAAGATGCACGATAATGAAATGAAGCCTGGAGGGCTGGTATGGTGAAGGTGAGATATGAAATGGATGCTGTATGGTAATGGAGTGAAGCCTGAAGGCCAGTACAGGTAAGGTGAGGTATGAAATGGATGATGTAAAATGATGGAGTGAAAGCCTTGAAGGACGGTACGGTTAATGGTAGGTAAGATGGCAAGTAGGGTATAGGGAAGGATGAGGTTCTATAATGATGGAGGTTTGACATGGAGTGAAAGATATATTAGCTGAGTGGTCCAGAACATAGAAATAGGGTAAGAGGAGGATATGAATAGATATGGTGATAGCGAAATAGGGACACCCCCAAAAAGAAAGCACAGGATGAGGAAAGATTAGAGGTGAGAGTTGCAGTAATGGTGGAAGTGCGATAGCCAAAAAGGCTGGAATGGCACGGTGTACAGGAAGCACTGCAGCCAGCTGTGAATGGAAGGAGGAGCCGTGTCGAGGTGGAAAAGTCAGGTAATGTGAGGGATGGGAAGACAGGGGCAACGGTACGAGTGGGAGATCGTAGAAAGCCAGCTGCCTGGAGCCAAGGTGCCCACTGGGACTCAGCAGTCCCCTGCCATGATAAAAACAGAGAGCCATGAATTAGGCACCGGGACACTAGATGGCTAAGTAAACACTAAAAATGAAAGCGTAGCAGAGGAAAACAGTGAGGTAAAATAAGTGAGACAATGCCAGCAGCAGTTGCTGGGCAGGGCTGATGAGTGAGATAAGATACTAAGTAAGAATGTACCAGTAGTTAAAACACTGAATGAAGCTGAAAGCTGCAGAATGAATGAATGCTTACAGATTCTGCATTGTGGATGAGGACAACTGCTAACAATATCATGAGAGACAAGGAGCGGTAGGGCAAGAAACCCTAGAATGACCGAGGCAGGCAAGGTAGAGTGGTGCGAGGAAAGGGGCAATGGGCCACACATGGAGAGCCCTAAAGAAGAATGTATGTAGTTATCGAATGGGGAAAGCAAAGGAGGGTAGGATGGAGCAGGCTACAATGAGGCAGACAGATGGCCAGCAGAGTGGGAACAAAGTACAAACTAGAGGTGGGAAGCAGCTCAGGGAGTGCCTCATACATGTACTGGCAATGCCAAACAAACTCAATTGTAGTAGAGAATAAATGAGAAATACAAGCTGTCAGAGTTGAGAAGGTGACCAGGAATTTTGGGGGAGCCCACCAGGAATCATCAAGACACCCCAGTGTGCCAGTCTGACTCAGGACCAAATGAAGCAAATGAAAAGCAGAGGAATTCAAAAGAAAATATGGAGACATACCACATAGAGCACGATGTTGAAATACATGCAGCAAAATTCCTTCCTGAGGCAGGGGCCGGTGAAGAGGAGCACAGAGTCCCACCTGAAAATGGGGCCACAAGAAGTGGCAGGCATGGGGCAGCCGTACACCCAAGGAGTAGAGGCAGAGGGAGTCAAGGAGACAGCGGTTGAGGGGATAAGTACAGACAAGGGAGGTAAGCCATGGGGGTGAGTGATAGCATGCCTGGAGTGCCGGGTAATCCAGTGTGGCAGGGGACGGAGTACCCAGAATAGCAGAGGCAAGGGCAGCAGAGTCAGGGAGCTGGCGGGCGGAGGCACTGCAGAAACATGGAAAAGCAGAGAAGCAGGAGAAACAGGGAGAGGAGGAAGAATGGCGCCTCTAGCCGCAACAAAGAAACAAATCCTGGAACAGTCCAGGAAGAGTGGCCTTTTAAGGCCTGATGGGGGAGTGACATTGATGCTCTGCCCATTGAATCACAGGTATAGCCTTTGCAATTAAATCTAAGGTGCCAGAGGCATTTCTTCATAACCTAGTATTTCTCATGCATTTCCAACAATAAAGTATATTGTATTCTTTGCAGGAAGTGTGCAGCTATTTACCTTGAAGAGACTGGCAAATGCTTGACTAGCCAATTCAAGGAATATTCCAGGGCAGTCAGAAATGGAGACACTGATAAACCCATTATATTCCTTTTTACCTCCAGGGATCATAATGTCAATGATCATTCTATTTGCGTTCTGCAGCAGGATTGCTGGGATGTTGACCAACAAAAAACTACAGAAACCCCGCTTTTTATTCTCTTAGGCTTCCATCAGCATTCTCCTAAGCTCCCATCAGCAGTCTGCTTTAAACACTAGACTTACTTTCTACTTATTATATTTTAGTCACTTGTGGTTTATCACTGAATTCAGTCCTTTTACCCCCAACCCCATATCTTAGTTTTCATGCATGCATGACTTCTTTGTGTGTATGCATGTCTGCATACACACAACTACCCAGCAAGTGTGTGGGCCATACTCATGTGGGCATTCCAGCTATCTGTGCATATCCATTTTCATTTTATTCAGGTTTCCATGTCTCCTTTCCCCACACTTGTCACCTTTTAGCCTTCTTAGGCATAGTTGATTAGACCTTACTTTAGAATTCCTCAGCTAGTTCACTCTTACTATGTCTCTCCCTCCCCTTCGACATCTTTTGTTTTCCTGCTTCTATTCTCAGCTTTGCTGTCATCACTTTTTCTTCCAGATCTACCCACTCATTTTCCTTCCTCACATATACATCCCTTATATCCCCTTACCTGTCTACCAACTTTGCCATTTTTCTCTTTATAGATAATTTCTGAAAAAGATCTATGGTTAAAACATCAGTTCTCCTATTTTCTATAATCAGCATATGAATAATGTTGCCTTTTTTAAGGTTTTCAGCCCACATGCTGACACAGCACCTACATAGGTTTGTTCTTAATCTGCTAATTAACTTACTAGTCTTTACTTGCTTTCAGTTTGTTGTTGGGGTACGGAATTTACTTTGTCCAGATATGCTGCTGCTGCTGCTGCTGTGCTACTTTAAGTTTTATTTAATGTCAGTGATTTTAGTTTCTATTTTCAATCTCTATACCAGTCATAACTATAATACATTATTTTATACACCTGTTTACCTCTTTGGTTATTTGCTCTTGTTCCTTCTAATGATGTTCATTATCTTTACTGTTATAGATTTTTCCATTTTTTCCTTTTCATCACGTTAATAAAAGGTTTTCTTCCACAAGTTTTTTTACCTCCCTGTTAACCTGTTTAATGCTTGCTCACCACACTTTTTTCTACCTGAAATCATCTTCCTCACCCTTTCTACCATGCACTCCCATGACTCCTCATACCTCTGTCTAGGCATCTCTTCTGTTACGCCATACACCTACCATTCTGCCCAGTCACCATGCTCTTTTCAGGGCATCCCTTTTCAGCCACTGCTCCTTTCCAACTACTGTAGCTTCCTGCTCAGTCAGTATGCCTGTTTCTAGACCTCTCTCATTTAGCTTCCCATCACTAGGCAAGTTCTGTGGTGCCCATGCACCAGTCTAGGCACCCATTCTGCTACCATATTCCAACTAACATTTGGCCCAGTCTGCATAATCTTCTTTGAGAACTCTTCCGGTAGCTTCTTTCAACAAGTCTCCCTTTCTGATGCCCATGACCCATTCTAAGCAGCACCTTACTTTTTATTTTAAATATTTTGCCCAGGAGAGAGAACCTGTTGAGCTGTTAGCATCATGTTTCCAGAGGTATCTTCGGGGAAGGGAATTAAGGATAAACAGAACAAAATACAAAATACAACAACCCTTCACATAGCAGAGGGATTTATTTCTGATATGACAGAAGGGGTACTGAGCAAAGCTCGGCAAAGAGTGAATAAAAAGGAAAGCAACTGTAAATAGCTAGAGCCTGAGAGTATTTGACTGAAATAGAGAATGCGTCTAGTGAGCATTCACCACCTACTTCTAGAAATGGAGGTGAGTAGCTGTAAATAGCAGGACCCAGAGGATATTTGATTGGGCACAAAGTCATAATGTCGTGGACGAAACTGCGCACATCAAGACCGCACACCTACATACAGTGTGCGGCAACACCCAAAACTTTTTCTTGTGCTTTGCGGGGGGCTTCACCTCCCCTGCACCCCCACACCCCTGGAACTATTATAATCAACTCCAATGGGGTGTGGACACAGGGGCAAGAAAAAAAAATAAAAAAAGGTTCCCTAGCAGGGAATCAAATCACATTCCCCCCAACCCCATCCACTGCAGGGTTAGGTGAACTAGCCACTCCACCATGGGAGTGGCTCAAATGAGCACCCAACCAGCAGTGGCTACATCCACATCCTCCCCGCTGGTGAGTATCAGGGGGTAGCGATACTTTCATATCGCTGTAATTCCCTTGTCACTGTAAAGCCATATGCGCCACTTGCAGCATGATCTTCATGTGTGCGGTTTCGTCTGCAAGATAATGACCTGGTAGGATTTGCTTGAAATATAGAATGCCTCTAGCGAGCATTCACCAACTACCTCTAGAAATGGAGGATACTCCTGGAGCCACTATATGCCCACCACTTGTCTCCTCCTGATGCCAAGAGAGGATTTTCATATAGCATTAGTCCCCAGCTGAAAGAACAGTGACAGTAGCCACTGTTGAGTGGGATTCTTTAACCCCACACCATATAGTCCAGGAAGTGAATGGACCAAAAGAAGAGGCATTGTAAAACAAACTCTGACCAGAGCCAAAACAGGTGCTTTGCATTAACCTTTTAAGGGCTAAAGAATTAATGTTTGACTTGGATTGTAATGAATAGTCAGAGGACAAATAGTATAAGTTAGAAAGTAGTTTTATTTGTGGGAAAGTGCTATTATGAACAGATTGTTTTGAGGGGGGAGAGGAACAAGAAAAAGTGGGGATCAGAAACACGCATAAAGGACAGATAGATACAGGAGCAGGACAGGGGAGATGGGAAAGACGAACTTTGAATTTATCAATACCTATGCACACTAGGGGCTTGATTCTCAAAAGTTGGCACAAGCTGCGCCTAAGGTGTCTTGCAGCGATTGCCGATGTGCCTTTGGCTGGTCTAACAGTTCTTAGACTGTTCCCTCTGGGAGGGTTTTGAGAATACTAACTTAGGGGATATTGGATCCTGCATCAGCCACAAGCCCTCTAGTGCCATGCTGCAGCCCATCCTGTGGTGCAAGGCTGGCACAAGTCCCCTTTGGTGGATGCAGCCTGCATTTGACACAGGCTGCTTTTTAGAATAGCTCAGTGTACAATATTTGACGCAAGGTGCCACTTGCATCATTTATGTTTAATGCAGGCACCTTGCGTCATTCTAAGGTCTTTGAGAATCGGGTCTTTGGAATAAAACAGGCATTTTTCAATGCTGAATATTTGCTTGCTTGTATTTGCTGTGTAGGTATTTGGCATAGATAGTGCAGAACTGATAATTACCAAATAATACAGGTTATAATTTTGAAATCATCATGATTAGGAAATGAAGAGGATCACACATAACATTGTAATAGATTGAGACCTTGAATTTTCAAAATACTGTACTAGGCTTTTTTCCCCAGCATATGAGCATGACAGGTGTTATTTTTATGAAATGTGAGCCAAAACATTGTTTTGAGGAAAGTCCGTGAAAACAGGTTTTGGAGGAGGGTTTGGAAACGACACTTGCCATGTTCATTCAATGGGGGTGAAAACATGAACATGTTGAAAATGTGGGTTCAAAATTAAAAATATTCTAAACTTATAAGTAAACATCGAAAAATGTCAACGTCTGCTCATAACTTTTTTTTTAATTTTGACCTCAGATATTCAGCATAATCTTTTTTACAACACCTTATGAACATGACAGATCTCATTTATTAAATCGTGTCCAAAATGTTATTTTAGAGCACAAGTGTGAAAAGATGTTATGGGCCAGATTTGAAAAATGACATGTCATGTTCATGACGTGGGGTACAAAAATGGCTATGCTGAAAATGTGGGGTCACTAGCTGGTAAAATAACAAAGCTAAGAGCAAACATTGAAGAATTTCAATGTTTTTTAATAAATTTGTCATTTTCTTGAGATTCTGACCCCAAATTTCAACAAAGCCTTATTATGACCCCACCTTATGTTCAAAACAAGTAGATTTTTTTTAAATTGAAGAAATTTATTGACACATTTTATAATAAAATACGGAAAGGAGAACATCACAACCACAATAAAATGAAAATCAAAACATTAAAACCAAAACATCTAATAACAACATCTTTTATAACTTCTCAAAAACAAATAACTATTCAACAAGAAAACCCAATCTGGCCCATCCCCCCACCCATGTTCCGGAGCGTTGTCTAACAAACATAAGCATAATAGCATTATTAAAGGAAGGTATACAAATAAGAATAAATATTAAAATATATTTCTGATCCAGCCCAGACCCTTCCGGTGGTGTTGGAACTGATCCATTGCTTTGGATCAGTGCTTGGGTTCAAACTCAATTAATCTAAATCAGAAGTCCTGTTTCTGGGGTCTCCGACAGATCTGCAGCCGTGGGACACTTACAATTTGAAATGGGCCACTTCAGGTTTTCGATATTTTGGCATCTGGGTTCCTAGAGACACACTGCTCAGTTATTTTAGACCAGTTATGGTAACCTTCTTTCGGCAGTCCAAGCTGAGTACACAATATGGATGGAGTTACCATTATTGCTGTGAGGATGGTTGAATTGGCGCATATGAGCATCCTTCCTCGAGTCCTTTTCTTATTTTCATCTTTACCATCGCTGGTCCATAATTCTTTTTGGGTTGAATTACACCGGACTCTGTCCTGATTTATTTGGGGTGTGGGGAACCCTGACTTAAATGGTTTATTCTCAGAACAGCGAAACTTAAAGGAGGATTGGGGGTTCCTAATTTAAGGGCATATTATTGGGCCATCCAGTTAGTGTTTTACCACTTATATGTCTGTGGCAGACACTTCCTGCTGGGTAGCCTTAGAACAGTCCCCATTGAGCTCTGTTAAACTGGCAGATATTATTTTTATGGACAGGGATAATTTACATGTCCTTGAGGTTTCCAATCCTTGGGCAGGGATGATGGTCAGAGTCTGGAAGGAGGTCTGTTCAACTTGCAAGTCACCTGGGGACCCCAAGTCCGTGGCTCAGTAGGTGTCACTGGCTCAGTAGGTAGCACACTCACCTCTGAGGCCGGGAGATCAGAGGGCTGTGGGTTCAGTTCCCACATCTGGCACTTGGGTTAATATCCCAGTACTGACACTGTAGTGCAGCATGAGAGGGGTGCTGCACTTCTGAGGTGCCGTCTTTCAGATGAGACGTTAAACCGAGGTCCCATCTGCCTGGACTGGTGGTAGTTCAGGTGGATGTTAAAGATCCCATGGCACTTATCGAAAAGAATAGGGGAATTTCCCCGGTGTCCTGGCCAAATTTCCCTCATTCACTAAAAATACCACCAACAGCTTAATCTGCTTCAAGGTCAGTTGGCATTCATCTGTATCCCCCTCCCCCGGGTCGTGCCTGAAAATAGGCAGGATTTGTCTAGTGCACTTACCCGGTCAACAAAAGCTAAATAAAATAAATAAATAAAAAGTCCATTTACACCAATCCAGGCTTGTTAAGACTTTGATCCTCTTTGGTTGGATTTAGGTTTCCAGAGAGGGGAATGACTGGGTCTTGTTTGGCTTTGGCATCTCTTGGAGAATGGGCATCTCAAATCCTTCTCTCAGTTAAGTCAGGAATTTGATCTCCAGCCCAAGGAGTTTTTCTGTTATATGCAGTTCTATCACTATGTACAGGATCAGCATCACCTTGTGGTGCTCCAAAAAGCTGATAACCCTTTACATCCACTTTTGGCAATCCAGGGCTCAAAAAACATTTCTGCTAGTTATAGTTTGATCTGTAACCTACAACCAGACCAGTTAATTGGTGTTAAATATAAATGGGAATCAGAGCTTGGTTTTCTTATCCAGGATCTGAAGTGGGTAGCTGTGCGTAGGGGGCTTCATACCACTACTACCTCACCTTCTTGATGAGAATTTCACTGGCAGATGGTTCTGACATATTTTTGCACTCCTACAATTTCCAGTCATTTGGATTTATCTTCGACAGATGTATGTTGGAGGGAATGTGGTGGAGGTGGACTCATATGCACATCGTTTGGGACTGTCCTCTTATTAAGGATTATTTGGATAGGGTGGTGGCTATTGCTGGTTGAATTCTGGAGGTTCATCTCCCATTGCAATTTCAAATTTGGATTTTAGGAGCTCTATCACTGGGTATACTGGACAAAGGGAAAAAATATCTGTTTTATATCTTTGTGGCCACAGCTTCTAAAGTTCTTACACAGTTGTGGCTGACTCTTGCCCTTCCCTCTGAGGAACTGTGGCTTAACAATTGTCATACAATCCAGGCAATGGAGCAGGTGATGGCCCAATGAGGTTACAGCAGGATCAGTTTAAAAGTTGCTGGCTCCCCTTCTTTCATTTTCTAGCAGAGAAAGAAGGCCAGAATGTTCTGGATATCCTGGCTCAGTCAATGTGAGTTGCTCAATTTCCCTGATGGGCATTTTATAAGCTTAATGTTTTCCTCTCAATGATTACATTTTCTTCTAGGTAATGTATTCTTTATTGTCTTCCCCTCAGAATTTTGCTGTGTTCATGCTTTGGAATGTGACTTTACAGCTTCTACCCCTCTGTTGGATAGTGTCATCCTCTACATTTTGTATTAATTTTGTATTATAGTAGTTATAAGCCATTGTGGACCTTTTCATGTGTTTGGATTTGCCCTTTTTGTCTTGAGCACACCGGGTTCTGAGATAGTCGGCTTAATTTATTATTTTTATTTGCAAAATGTTTCACCAGGAAAAGCAACATGAACTGAGAAACAGCTAGTTTCCAGAAGCATCCTGGTGGAGGGGGTTACAATGGTTGGGAGAACAAATAAACATAGTACAAAAGAATACAGTACAGCAACAAGTAAATAAATCATATCTTTGTGGTAAACATTACAGCACTATATAACAAGCCTATAGCTGAAGTAATCAGTCAATAGGCAGGACAACACACATGGTAACACCCAGAGCAGGACACCAGGAAAACATTGAAGTGCCATAAAGGTAAGGTGCATGGATTTAGTAAGTGCTAGTGTAAGCCTAGGGAAAGTGTGGAGGTCGGGGGATGGTGAGGAGAGGGAAGGTAGGGGAGAGGGGTAACGGAATAGACTACAAGGCCCAAAACCCTTCAGGATGCTGAGAACCCTGCAAGAAGAGTGGGACCCGAGGGGATTGGTGGTGGAGGACTGGAGGAGGGAGACTAGGGGGAGGGAGAATGGGGGAATGTCCACTAGAAGTTGTGTGAGCAACCAAACTGGTGAGGCAGATGGTAGTAGAGATTAGCTGTGCTGCAGGTTAAGGAGGTGGGAGATGGGGGATGAAAGTCATTGGAGTTAAGGGGGGGTTAAAACTAGAAGGGGCTGATGGGGCAGAAATAGCACTGCAATGGTAAATAGAGGTTTTGTAGAGAGTAGATGATAGCAATAGAGGGGAGTAAGTATGAGATGGGGGCTATAAGTAGGTAGAGAATAGAGGGAAAGTGGATTAATTTGGGCAGGAGAGTAGTAAGATCAAAATTATGGAGACGAGAGATTGGGGGGTGGGAGAGAGAGAAGTGAAGCCTATAAGGGAAACAGGACCAGGAAGGAGAGGGATGGAGGTGGGAGGTAGGGAGGAGGAAAGGGGGGCAGATGATGGGGGGAAGGTAAGGTTGGAGGGTAGAGGGAGGGTTAAGGAAAAATGATCAAGGTAGGGAGTGCAAGGAGGTAGGGAGGGTTGAAAGGGTGAGGAGAACCAGCAAGGATTGATGTAGGGAAAGAGGTTTGTAGGAAGAGGGTAGGATCAGGGGGAGGATAGAGGAAGTGGATTAGGAGCAGGTACAGTTAGAGGAATAGAAGTTGCATAGAGCTAGGGAGAGGGATATGGGGGATGAGGAAAGTCAGACAGGAGGAGGAAGTGAGTTCCAGAGTTTCAGGAAGTGATATGAGAAAGCATTCTGACTATGGAGGTGTGGTGACGAAGGTTAGCTAGAGTGTGGGAGTCAGAGGATCTAAGACAGTGGGAGGTAGGAGGTGGAGAAGTAATTATGGAGGAGAGGTAAGATGGGAGAGACCCTAAACAGAATTTAGAGGTGAACTTAGTGCAGTAAGAGAGGCGCCTACACTCCAGGGAAGGCAGAGCTATAGAGTGGTATAGGGTGCAGTGATGTGTGCAGAAGTGAGAGTCAAGGGCAAAGCAGCAGAAAGCATTGAAGAGGGAATCCAGTCTGGCCAGGGAAGACTTGGGAGCAGCACTGTAGACTATGTCGCCATAGTTGAAAATAAGGAGTATCATTTTCTGAACAAGATCACGCTTAACCGGTAGTGGTAAGGAACTGCAGTTCCTGTAAAGGGCTCCAAGCTTGTGGTGCAGTTTTTGCAGGATAGCATCAATATGTTCAGAAAAGTGTTGGTCAAGCCAGACACCCAGGTATTTAAAAAAGGTGGTGTCCTCTAGTGTTCTCCCATTGAGGGTGTGGAAGTAGGGAGGAAGGGCAGCCTAGAGAGTCTCTGTCTAGTGCCAAAAGTCAAGGAGACTGTCTTCTTGGCATTTAGAAAGAGTTGATGTGAACTTAGCCAGTGTTGAACATTATTGAAGTCAAGCTGAAGTCTGGTAGTTATATCAGAAGGTGAGTGGCCAGAGGTGAACAAGACAGTGTTATCAGCGTACATATGGATAAGGGATGAGGAACAGGCTGATAGGAGGTCATTAAGGAAAATTGAGAATAAGAGCGGGCCAAGTACAGAGCCTTGAGGCACACCGGTAGAGATTTCTAATGGTGGGGATATAGAGTCAGCTATTCTAACAGATTGTGTTCTACCTACCAGGTGGGCTCTGAACCAATTGCAGACAGACTGTGATAGGCCAGCTGACAAGAGAACTTTGAGAATGAAGGAGTGGGAGACAGTGTTAAAAGTCTTAGCGAGGTCAACAAAGATGGCAAATGTAATATGGCCTTTATCCATGGCAGAGTGGATAGAGTCAGTGAGTCTGAGTAGGGAGGAGATTGTGGAGTGATTCTTCCAGAACCCAGACTGGAAGGAAGTGAACAAGGAGGAGTCATCAAGGAAGGAGGAGAGCTGAGAGAGAACAAGGTGTTCCTGAAGTTTTGCCAGGGTGGGTAAAAGTGAGATCGGATGATAGTTACATGGAGAGAAGGGATCACCACCCTTAAGAAGGGGAGAACAGTTGTATGTTTCCCCACAGCAGGGATAGTTGCTGTGTAGAAGGACAGGTTGAGGAGGTCAGCTAGTGGTTGGGAGATAGCATGAGCAGATAGGTAGAGCAGTTTTGGGTTGAGGCCATCAGGAGAGCTACCTTTAGTAGGGTATTTAGAGAGGAGACCTTTTAAGATGTCATTTGGAGAGATTGGTCAAAAGGTAAAGCTCTCTGCTAATTGATGGTGTTGGGGGGGCAGTAGGGGGAGTTAATGTTTTTGTCATTGTAATATTTTGGTGTGCTTTTGTTGTGGTATGCAGAGTTTTAATAGACTTTTATTTACAAAATAATAAATATTAAAAACTGAAGTGCAAGCTGCGTGGTAGATAAAGCAATTCAGGAACAGTATACTGACCTCTTTAGACTCAATGAATAGATTAATACCATTGAGAGCCAAATATTGTAGGATGCCCTTAGAATCATGTAGATAACAATAATAAAGTATATAAAGACTCCCAATTCTTATCATAGGTTTCCAAGTGATCTGCAAGACTGGTGATCATTTTCTACGCTTGAAGGGTAAATAAAATCTTTTTGTACCATTCTGCGTATGCAGGTGTGTCTTGATCACACCAGTGCCTCCAAATAACTTTCTTTGCACATGTGGAAACTAAAGCTATGCGTGCATTCTGTTGCCCTATTAATTTAGTCTTATAATCACCAATAATGCAAATATTGGGGAAAATGCTTGATCCAATCCTAATAACAGATCTAATTTTGAATGAACTGAGCCCCAAAGAGGACTGGCCTTGGGGCATTCCCATAAAATATAAAATAAGGTCCCCTGTTTTGCATGACACTCATAACAAAGATCATAGGGCATCCTACCCATCTTATATAATTTAACAGGAGTATAAAGCAGGTTGTGTAGCACTTGGAATTGCATGAATCTATATCTATCATACTTAACTTTTATATAAATCACACCAGATAATGGGCCATTCATAAGCCCCAGGTGGGTACGATTCCAATATATAGCTAAACTTTGTGTTTTATTTAAAAGTAGTGCTTGAAATTGTGAATACAAAAAAGAAGACAGCAAGAGGAGAACAAGCTCAGTTCACTAGAGGTAAATTGTTTTGAGCATATTCATTGGTCCAGTGGCCAGGTCCAAATGATGAAGCAAGAGAGGGGTCAGCTGCATATATTTAAAACTCGCCTTAGTGGGAATATTATACCGATGTTGTATTTCAAAAAAGTTTAGAACAACACCGTTGGAAGTAATGTGTTCCGCAGTTTGTATTTCAGGAAAGGGACAAAAAGAAGGGGTAAGTACCTGTCTAGCCACCTTAAAATTAAGATTGCCCACAACAGGCTGTGATAAATCCAGTTTAGGGTCATGGCAAAGTAATTTAGAAAGCTGCCTCTGGGTTCTCAGCGAGACTGCTATGGGGTGGCCCACAGTGGGGAGTGAGATTAGGGGGTGCATATAACAAAGAGACAATATTGACATCTGATTGTTTGGCCAATGGAAATTCTATATCCAACCACTGGGGGGTGTGTAGGCAGTGGGTCTCTCTCCAGGCTCATCGTGATACCATTAAAGATATTTACTACTTTGGAGAGCCAGGTAATATATATAAAAGTTAGGAAGACAAAGTCCCCCCTCTAACTTAGAGGTGGTAAGCTTATTAAAGGCTCTAGGGGAGTTTTACCCTGCCAAAGAAAGCCAGAAATAAAGCGATGTAGTTTAGTAAACCATGTTTGAGGGAGGATTAAGTTTAACATACTAAGGGGATATAAGACCCTAGGCAGGAGATTAATTTTGACTATATTAACCCTACCCCAGAGAGTAAGGGGAAGGTGATCTCAACAAGCCAAGTCTTGTTTTATCTGATTCAACAAATTATCCAAGTTATACTTTTGTAGCTTTGTAGAAGATGTACTCAAATACATACCTAAATATTTATGTTTATCAGGTACCCATGCAAACCCCAAGTCATCCACATCGGTCTTAAAGGTTCAACTATTAAGCGGCATAATTTCAGTTTTATCGACGTTTAATTTATTATTAGAAAAAGAGCCAAAACTATGTATAATATCTAGAATGGACAGTAGGGATGTCTTTGGTTGTATGAGGTGCAGGAGAATGTCATCAGCATATACAGAAAGTTTCTATTGCCCAGACCCAACCATAATCCCCTGCACCACAGGTGTTGCATTAATTTTCCTAATTAATGGCTCAAGGAATAAATCAAAGAAAGATGGAGAAAGGGGACAGCCCTGCTGTGTACATAGTTTAAGGTTATCACCTTGGAATGTATTCCATTACAAAGTATTCTAGCGGTAGGGTTCATCTAAAGTATCTGGATCCATTTAATAAAGCCCTGGAGAATACCAAATGTCTCTAATACAATGAATAAATTGCTCAATGAGACCCGATCAAACTTTCTCCACATCCAGGGATGTCAACACCGCTGGATCTTGGCCCTCCCTGGACACGGAGAAAATGTGCCCTAGTTTCGAAGATGATCTGATGAAAATCTTCCAGGGACAAAACCAACCTGGTCAGTACTAATCAAGGAGCTCCAAACTGAATTAAGATGAGTTGCTAATATCTAAGATAGACTCTTACAGTCTAGGGTAATCAGTGAAATGGGATGGTAGCTGGCCATTCGGGAGGGATCCTTACCAAGTTTTAACAGTACCATAATGAGGGCTTCAGTCAGGGTTTGGCCAGAGGTACCATGAGAATAAATGTAGTTATAGGTTGCTAATAAAATTGGTACCAAAAGAACTTTAAATGTTCTGTAAACATTAGAAGTGAATACATCGGGGCCTGGAACTTTATCTGAAAAGAGAGAATCAATGGCATCCTTCACTTCCTGAAAGGAGCTTGGAGAAAATTTTGTTGAGGAGCAGCCAATGTGGGTAACTCAAGATCTTGAAAAAAGTCATGTAAGTTTGCCATGTAGGTTTCATTTTGTTCCAGACTGTATGGGGACTGGTGATATATCTGGAATTGGGCTGCAATTTCCCTGGCTTGGGTCACTATCGAACCATCATCCAAAAGGAGAAATGGGATAATCTGATCTGCTGCTTGTTGTCTAAGACGGAGGGCTAGTAGCTTTCCAGCCTCTAGCCTTGGTCAAAATATTTGATCTTCATTTTAAGTATGGTGTGGTCAACTTGCTCACACAGGAGGTCATGGTATTTGGCTCTCAAGGTGTTAATCTGGGTCCAGATATTCTCTAGGGTGGAGCAAGAAAAGTTTTTTTCCAAATCCCTAATCTGCGCTAATAAAGTGAAGATTCCTGCTGCCTAAGGGCCTTATACTTGGAGGCTAGATGAATCAATTCCCCCTTAAACTACATACCACCCTCAGAATATCTGTGTGGCATTGAGGGTGAATTAGCTTACAAGAACTATGTAATGAAAAAGTGTATTCAATCGTTGGTTTCCGAGGACTTTAACAGTTGGTTATTTATTCACCAGCATTTGTCAACATTAAAGATGGGAGAAATGGTCAATTGGAGAATAACTGTGTGGTGGTCAGATAATACTTTGGGGGAGTACTCGCATAGTTGAACCCCTGAGAGGTGTTCAACTCCCACTAAAAATGAAACAATTCTTGAAAAAGAATTATGCGGTAATGAATGAAAGGTATAATCCCTTTGGGTGGGATACAACACCCTCCATGGATCTACCAGCTTCAACGTATACATCAATTCTCAGAGTGCACACTGTGCTGGAGTCAAACCCTTCTTCCTATCTCCAGATCTATCCAGTTCATTGTTGAGGACTACATTCCAATCCCCTGCCAATAGCATGGAAAGAGGTGCTCATGGAGACAAGGCAGACAAGAAAAGGGGGAAAAACCCGGGTCACCAACAGTTAGACCATAAATAGAGGCCAAGACCACTTCTTGGTGGCCCAAAATAGTCCGAACAAGGACAAAACATCTTTGTTGGTCAGATATTACTTGTAAAGAGTGGAAAGGAAGCTGACAGACTACTAGAATGACCACCCCCTCATACAGGTGGTCAGTCCCCTCACCAAAAACTTGCCCTACCCAATCTCTTCGGAACAATAATAATTGGTCTTCTGGCAAGTGAGTTTCCTATAACATCACTATTTCCACTTGCAGCTTTTTTAAGAAGCATTAATATCATATCTCTTAGATGGAGTTTGGGCACTTTTAACATTTCAGGAACAATATTTATAAGCCTTAGTCATAGACACTTAAAAAGAGATAAAAATATATAATACTCCATGCCTCCCAAATGGCAAACTTACAGCACATATTCAAAACCAAACTTGGCTCCAGAAAAATTACCTCCCCCAATAACATTACAGTTACTCTGGACGGCCCGGTGGCGCTGAGGGTTGAGGCGCTGGATGCCACACCTCACGTCATGCCGGTGACCCAGGTTCGGAAGCGAGCCTGGGTTGCTGGGGGTCGGCAGGGGAGGGAGAGGATTGAGCATCCAGAGGACAGCTCTCCTCTCCTGGGAGGGACAGGGGTTCCAGTTCGGTGCTCTGCTGATCTCTGGCAGAGGCTGGAGATACAGCAGGCACTGCAGAGGAGAGAGAAGGAGTGGGGGAGTGGCAGACGTCGTATACGCCTTGACGTCAGGGCACCAGCCACTCCCCAGAGAAAAACAGGGAAAATGCCTCTCGGCTCCGGCAGAGACGGAGCACCAGAAGCTTGCCCCTGATTTACAGCTGCCCACCTGGCATCCTCCCGACTGATGTTACTGCTGTGTTGGGGCATTGGGGCCTGCCCTGTCCCTGCCCAGGGGGTACAACCGAGGCTACATGGGTGACGGAGGATGACCGGGTAGGGTGTGCACCATAGGGAGATGACTCCATATGCTCCAGAGGAAGACCAGAGCCGAGGGGGTGAGAAGGAGGCATAAATAGAAAAACAAACAAACATTACAGTTACTCTAAAATACCCCTGATCCCAATCAATGACTGATACACAGAAAAATAACCACACTAATATCCCATCCCCTTCCCCTATCCCATAACAAGAAAACACGTCCCCCAAAGATTCTTTAACTTAGTCCGGGATGCACATCCCAGTGCTCCCCAGACTCACGGGTCCTGAAATTGTTAATTAATACAGAAAAACAAGAGGCACTTGCCTGGAACAGCAAGTGAAACCAGAAAGTAAGCAAAGCATCAAAAGCCAACATAATTTTTGAAAAGGAGAACTGCTAATAAAAAAAGGGGGCAAGGAAAGGAATAAGGAGAAACAATACTTAAAGCTTTGGTCCACCAATCATTCTGTTCGTAATTTACTAAAGAGGGGGAGGGACAGGGACCACAGCTGGGTAACAGATACGAAGGGGGGAGGAGAGGTAAAGTGAAGTCCATTCACAGTGGAGAGAGTCCTTGAGGAGCTCATAAAACTGAAGGTGGATAAGGCAATGGAGCCAGATGGCATACACCCGAGGATGATAAGGGAGCTGTATAGAGAGGTAGCAGCACCTCTGGCAGCCATGTTCGCTGAGTCACTCAACACAGGAGTGGTTCCAGAGGACTGGAGGAGAGCACACGTAGTCCCTCTATACAAAAGTGGTAGTAGGGAGGAGGCAGGGAACTATATAAGAAGAAGAAGAAGAAGAAGAATCAGCATTTATATAGCGCTTTTCATACACAGTATCCCAAAATGCTTTACAAGCAATGCTAGACTGGTAGTGAAGTGACTGAGTGTGTGGTGGCAGCCATATCACACATCATCACCCACACACAGCCTGGATAATTGCATGAACCAGCTGTTCAGCCTCCCCTCAGTATTGTGGGAGATCATGGAGGTGGCACTGCTTAAAGAAAGAATAGTGGCACACTTGGAATCCAACGGTGCCCAGCATCTGAGGCAACACGGATTCACAGTAGGATGGTAGTTTCAGAAGAATCTGATAGATTTTTTTGACGGGTGATGAAGGAAGTAAGTCAGGGGGTGGGGGATTGTGGACGTTGCCTATCTTGATTTCAATAAGGCCTTCGACACCATCCAACACAAAACTCTGGTTAACAAGATGTGTTGCATGGGCATGGGGCACAAGGTGGTAAACTGGGTTAGGAACTGGCTAACATACAGGAAGCAGAGGGTGGTGGTAAATGGGATCCAACCCGGGCAGAGGGGGGTGACCAGCAGGGTACCTCAAGGATCAGTCCTTGGACTAGTCCTGTTCAATGTCTTCATTAGTGATATTGTAGAAGGGATGGAGGGAAAGTTCTGCCTGTTTGCAGAATACACCAAGATCTGCAACTGAGTGGACGCTCCAGAAGTGGTGGAGAAAATGAGGAGAGACATGGGGAAGATTCAAAAATGGTCTGAGCTGTGGCAACTGAGGTTCAATGCAAAGAAATGCAAAATAATGCACCTGGGATGAGGGAACCCTGGGGAGAGCTAAAGGATTGGGGGGGGGGTTGCTGAGGATTATCAGGGAGGAAAGGGACCTGGAGGTTCTCATTTCAGATGACCTAAAGGTGTCTAATCAGAGTATAAAGACTGCAGGGAGGGCCAGTAGCATGCTAGGGTGCACAGGCAGAGGTATCACTAGCAGAAGGCAGGAGGTAGTGATGCCATTGTATAAAACACTTTTGAGGCCTCACCTAGAGTACTGTGTGCAATTCTGGAGGCCACACCTTCACAAGGATATTTGACAGGGTGGAGGCGGTCCAAAAAAGTGCCACCAAGATGGTACAGGGATTGCACCAGAAAACAAATGAGGAGAGATTAAAGGACCTCAGTATGTACTCACTGGAGGAGAGGTGGGATCGGGGGACATGATAGAAACATTCAAGTACCTTAAGGGCATAAACAAGGTACAGGGGGAGATATCTTCCAATATAGGAGGAGTACAAGAATGAGGGGGCATGACATGAAATTGGAAGGTGGCAGGTTAAAGGGAAATGTGAGGAAGTTTTTCTTCACCGAGAGGATGGTAGATGCATGGAACAGTCTGCCACAGGAGGTAGTGAGAACAAGCACAGTAGAGGGAATTAAACATGCCTGGGACCGGCATAAGGATACCTTAGAGAGGGGAAGGAGTGGTAAATGTCATTGACCAGATAGGGTCAGAGGCCGCAACCAAGTGTAGGTCTTACGGGCAGACTGGATGGACCTAGTGGTTCTTATCTGCTGAGAATTTCTATGTTTCAATGCCAGGCAAGTAAACTAAAAAATTAATGACTGAAAATAAGAACGTAAAAAAGGAATGTAAGCAAAACATGAGTTCCCTCTAGTGGGCATTACACAGGAAAGCAATGTAATACATACGTGCTGAGACTTAGCAATAAAAATAGAAGAATGAATAAATAAATAAAATTATCATTAATAGACTTAGGAAAGGGTATATAGTATGGGAAATGTTATAAGAGAAAGAGATGAAGGTAAGAACAACGGAAAGTTTTTCAAGTTAAGGAAACCGTTCATTTTAGAGAAAGGAAAAAGGGAAAGGGTATGGCTTTTTCAGGCACCGCCACCACAAGATTCTTGAGAGCATCATACCGACTCACACTGACAGATAATTTAGGATTGTATGCTGCAAACCATTCCTAAAGAATAACATTGCCTCAAAATACTTTTTGCAAATAAGGAACAGCTTTAAGAAAAATGAGGGTAGCTTTTAACTTTACATGCATCAGAATGAGAAGTTACACACTAGGTCTCCATAAAGCATGAAACAGTGGAAGGTTCCCAATAAAGTAGTGAAGAATCCGTACAACAAGAATGATCAAAATAAAGAGCCTTTTCCTGGCTATGCCAACTACCACATGGCAAGGGTGCAATTAAACAAAATAAGCCTACATTAACCACAACATGAATAGCCAGCCGTGTGTCTTAAAGATAAGAAAGCCACTTGGAGACTATACACAAATGGCTGACCAAGTCTCAGTCCATTTCAGAATTTAACAAAGCCTGTGTACCCTGTAATACAGGGCATATGACAAAATACATAGTGCTATGTCTCGAGAGCTGAAATTTAAGAGACTGAAGATGCGGCAGATTTATGCTGGAGAAAAGGGTTAGGAAACAAAGAAGGCAAGGTGTACCAAGCTTCACAAGCCATGTTAAATTGCCTGGAGCCATTGTCCATATTAATAAGTCTTGCAGGGTACAGCATAACATTTAATGCCAGCAGCATGCAATTTCAAAAGTAATCCACTGTATTCTCCCCGAAACTGAGGAGTGAGAGGGGTAAAATCATAAAAAATATAAACCCTCCTTGAATGGCAAAGTAGCTCACCATTTTCTCTTGCCTTCTGTTGTATAAATGTTTTGTCCCTGAAATTCAACAATTTTAATATAATATTTTACTGTCGTTCATGTGGGCCAGGAATGGGATGTACTGATCAATGAGCCCTTTCCACTACATATTTGGGACCATATACGGTGAGGGGCCAGCCATCAACTGTAACACTCTTTGAACGAAGCCCAGCATATCATTTTCTTCTTCCCACTCAGGAATCCCAACCAGAACTAGATTATTTCAGTGATTATGCCCTTCCTGATCTTCAATTCTGGCTTCAAGTTTTATAAGTTTCTGTTGTAGAGAAATAACCTTTTTCATCTTTGGCCTGTCTATCTTCAATTGAGCTAATTTGAACCTTTGCATCGCCCATGCAGTAAGATAAGGTTTCCTGCACAGGACAAAGCATTTCCAGCAGTGTCAGTGGCTCAGTAGGTAGCACACTCGCCTCTGAGGCCGGGAGATCAGAGGGCTGTGGGTTCAGTTCCCACATCTGGCACTTGAGTTAATATCCCAGTACTGACACTGTAGTGCAGCATGAGAGGGGTGCTGAACTTCTGAGGTGCTGTCTTTTGGATGAGATGTTAAACCGAGGTCCCATCTACCTGGATTGGTGGTAGTTCAGGTGGATGTTAAAGATCCCATGACACTTCTCGAAAAGAGTAGGGGAATTTTCCCCGGTGTCCTGGCCAAATTTCCCTCATTCACTAAAAATACCACCAACAGCTTAATCTGGTTCAAGGTCAGTTGGCATTCATCTGTGTCCCCCTTCCCTGGGTCGTGCCTGAAAATAGGCAGGATTTGTCTAGTGCACTTACCTGGTCAACAAAACCTAAATAAATAAAAATAAATTTTCATATCTTTGGCAAGCTCTAATTCCACTGCTTTGATAGTTGTGAGATCAAGTGTAACCCCCCCCCCCACTCCCCACGGTGGGGGGTTACCTTGCTGCCACTTCCCGATGTTTGTGCAGCCAGGTCATGTGTGGCCCCTGAATGTTCCTGCCAGCCCCGGTTTTCCTCTACATGCTTAGGGGACCGGCAGAGTGATGAAAAAGTAAAGGCCACCTGTTTGGAAGTTGCCGACCGCTGCGAGGCTCATGTGTGAGAGCTGTTGTGGTCGGCTCTCTGGTTCTTGCCCTGAAGTTAGCACTGCGGTGCTCTGTGGTAAAAGCCACTCCATGCAGCTCTAGCAGCAGTTTCTGTGTGCCTGGCCCCTGTGGGCATAAATAAGAGTGAAAGGGGGTCTGAGGCACTGGATTGAAAATAAATAAAATGTTTAAAGTGCGCTTTTGAGTGCTATTAATGTAAATGGGTGCCTGTCATTTGAATATTAATGAGCTCTGCCTTTTGCCTAAGGGGATAGCGCTACAGAGGTAGTGACAGGCAAATGAAGCTCTGATATAAACCAACTCTGCCAACTCACAATGGGGCAGAGGATCAGCCACAAATGTAGGGGTCAAGATAAATGTTTGCCTGCATTTTAATTTGACTGTTGAGACACTATGTGAACTCTTTTGCTGGCAGCCACGTTTGCCAGCCTGATGACTGCAGCACAGCCGATCAGGAGTTTAGGAACTGCAGTGATGGATTCTGGGAGAGAGTGAAGAGTGACTGCTCCCACCAAAATGGCCAGCCAATCAGGCATCGAGTGAACATTCTAAAGACTGAACTGCCTGATTGACAGACTGATTGACCAATTGGGACCTTGTTCAGATCCCCTGAAACTTTGGGGGCAGATTCACTCTGACAGTTGTCATTTGAAACCCTGAGGAGAGAACCGTTCCAGTCAGTTTGGCTGGAGCCCCTCCTGAGGGAGGGGGGCTGCTGCCCTTGCTCCCCGATGGAGTGTGAGGAGAAGAAAAAAGCATGGCTAGGGGTTTGTTAGCCACTAGTCAGGAGGCGCCTGCGTTGCTTTCCTATGTCTGGAAGAAGACTTTTCAGTTTAAAATAGTGATTTGCTGTCCAGAGGCAAGAAAGTTGCCTGAGAGTTTCCTAAGGGAAAGGAAGTTCTCCCTGAGTTTTCTGTGAAAAAGAAGGTGTGCCTGGGGGCTTGTACAGCCACAAGCCCAGGAGGCGCCTGTGTTGTCTTCCACTGAAAGGAAGGAGTTTGCCAGAATGAAGATGTCATTGCTGAAGCAATGTCAAGGTCTTCGGCTGGGAGCCCTGATGGAGAGGAAATGGCCTAGGATGCCTGTGATGTCTGAAGAGGTATGCAAGCCGTGTCAAGGTCATCGGCTGGCAGTCCCCTAAGGGATGGCAAATGGCCCGGGATACCTGTGCTGTCTGCAGAGGTACAGAGGTCTACTTGGAGGCTTGCATAGCCAGAAGAGCCAAAAGAAGCCCAGTGTTGGGTAAATTATTTTTAAAATGTAATCAGTTACAGTTACTAGTTACTTTCAAATAAATGTAATCAGTTACAGTTACTTATTACTTTTATATAAAAAGTAATTAGTAACTGTAACTGTAATGCATATTACTTTTCATATTACTTTATATATCTTTTGATAACATGGTTGTATTTACTCATTGAACATAGCTATGTGCTCATGAAACCCCATGAAGTGTATAAAACAAATAAAACAGATTCTAAGACAATTAATATATAGAGAATAATACATATGTAGGGGGTTGATATGCAGTTTTTTTACACACACAAGGTGTGTGATGTTAGAAAAACCTCGAAGGTTTCACTAGCATCACACACTGAGGGTGTGTATAAAAAACTGCTTCTCAATCCCCGACAAATGTTTTATTTTTTATAATAACTGGTGCATGTTACTTGGCGGCTTCAGAAGGTGAGAGTCAAGCATGAATGAGTGTTGCTATAGCAACACTCATTCACGCTTGAATCTAGCCTACTGAAGCCGCCGAGTAACTCGCTCTCGTCTGTCTATACTCAACGGATTTTGTCTTTTAAAACTGAAAACAAATGAGCTCTGCACCAACAGGTTAGATTTTTTTTCCTAGAAACCACTTCTCTTTTTGTGTATTTAGCGAACACTGCTCATTTGAAAGGTACCTCAAATCAGGCTTCTTAGCGCAAGACTGTAAAAGTCGTATCAACCCGCGGGGTGATATGAGTTTTTTCATATCAACCTGTGGGTTGATATGACTTTTAACAGCTCTCGAAAATGGGTTGATAACGGGGGTTACCAGTTATTATGTTAATTTATAACACAGTACCCATCTGACATTGCTAGCCGCAACAATCCCTTTACATTTTCAGAAATGAGAGCTCTGTTAAAAAATAAAAACAGTCAAACACACACCTTGCATCTAGTACTGCCCTCCACAATTTTTCCCCCCACAGCTGAATCCTGGCTTTGCCAGCCATTGCTGTCCCTGATCTTTTTCATTTCCATAATATGCACACTCACCCTCCAACACACACACACACACACTCTGCATCTATTGCCAGTGCCCTTGGGGATCTTTCCCATACAGCTTTATATCCTGACAATAACAGCCACAACTACCCATTTACAACCCACCCTTACCCCACTGCCACATACACCCTGCTGCATCTTCTGCACTTGGCAATGTTTCCCACATTTAGCCTGTATTCTCCACCTGACTATGCAAGAGTGACAACTAAACCTTTAAATTTCTATAATAAAATCCCACCCTCACATAGCTCCCCCTACTCTCACACAAATGCACCCTGCAGGTCTACTACCCTTCCTTGCCTTGGTGATCTTTTCTCATTTCCCCACATCAACCTGAATCCTAACTTTGCCATTGCCAGCCACAGATCCATCCCACATTACATATAATAAATTCCACCAACACACACCTGCTTATCCCAACAACATTTAAACACTCTTTTCCACAGCTGAACCTTGACTTGCCACTGTCACTGAGACACAGTTATAATTATAAAATGGGTAGAAAATTTCCTACATTTTGATTGGCTAAGCGGTACCATTTGCAGTGTCCTTATCAGGACATATACTGGCAACTGGCACTACTTATGCCAACCAAAACGCAGTACGGTGTGAAATCAATGCCCCCGTCATCTGCCCCACTGCAGTTCCACATCAAGCCTGTCAGGAACCGCAAGAGCCACAGCGGGAGAGCACTGCCACCAACAGACCCAACTGTTTCTGTCCAAGTTCACAAGCATGCGCACACACACACACACACACACACACACACACACACACACACAAAAACACACACACACCAGATAAAGTTTCAGTATTAAGGTGGTCATTATTTTAATTTCAGTACTGCCCATTGTCAGTTCCACAGCATTCGCACATGCTATTCAAGCAGCACTCACCACCACTGGCTCAGCAGCTGCGGTCCTCCACTGGCATGGCTCTTTCAGAAGAAGATTTTTTGGGACTTTCCAGATTTCAGTGTTACACCAGAGTGAGCAGCCAAAACTGCGATCAGTGAAGTGTTCTGAAGGGGCCGTCAGTGGAGGGGAGGGAAACAAATGGACAGAAAATCACTAAATAAAGCTGGCTGGTGAGGGACACTCTCACTCCCGACTGAAACTCAAACTCCAGGCTCGCTGGATGTTTACTCGCTTCTCCACTGGCTCACAAAACCCGCTCCTCCACTGGCTCTTTCAGGCTTTTTTTTAATATTAAATGTTTCAATAGATCGAGGAAGCACTATCACAAAAGTGTTAAATACAGCGTCTGGCAAGGGACATGCTTGTACCACTCCTCTGTCTAAAACTCTCTGAGTGTTTACTCACTGATAAAGAAACAGCATATTATAGAGTATTAAAAACTTAACAGCATTTAGAGTAATTTTTGTGTGTGTGGGGAGGGGGCAGACAGACACCACTGTCCCCTACTTCTAATAAAACATAGCCACTACAATATAATGAATGGCAAGGACTACTTTTTTGTTATTCCCTTTGATACATTTTTTTACTGTTTTAATGTGCACTTTTAATGTGCATTTTTTAAATAACTTTTTAACTGGGGAACCCATTTTATACGTGGAATAAGACACTCTGAGGTGTGGTTTATGGCCTGATAAGAGCACTTCCCAGGTGCTAAAGGCACTCAGCGCAAGTGCCTTGTGCCTCCTTATGCACCTGGATGTGCTCTTATCAGGCCATACACCACACCTCGTCATGTTTTATTCCTTACCTAAGTCTGCCATGACTATTATGCCACTGCCAGTATGCCACATCTAAAGTCAGACAGTGTCACTTACAATCTAATTATCACACAACACGAAACACTTGTTGCACTTTGGTACATACCCCTTTGATGAGGATTTTCTTTGAGATGGGCCAGGTGATGGTGAGAGACCTGGCAGGTGGGCGGATGGTCAAGGGACCTGCTGTGGCAGTTTGGCACATGTGGTGTTGATGGAAATAGGCCCTGAGCCCTTTCTGCAGATGGACTACTTGCCTTTTTCCCTACAACAGCTATTCTAGCCCCGATTCCCTCGGGGTTCACAATGGCTACTGTAGAGGGCCACGACTGATGACATGCATGGGTGTAGCAAGCTATCTATAAATTGTACATCAGCTGGCCAATCTGTTGCCCCCTCAAACAAATTTCATCAATTCCTATAGCAACTCTTAGCTGTACCATGTAGCGGAGTATAAGTAGTATAATTTGCATATCAAATGTTGCAAAATTATATATTTAATAATAAACCGACAAATAAAATGATGTTTTCTGACTTTAATTTGCACAGCACATGTTACAGATATAGAACAAAATGGTAATATTAAATGCATACTGAAAATAGAAAATTGAGTTAGAATTGATGTTTCAGCCATAGGTCTTCTTCAGGAATTATCTAAAAGAGAAAAAAGCAGGTTAAGGAAATAGGAGAAATATATGTGAGGAAAGAAAATAGGGGGAGGTTGTATGAGAAACATAGAATAATATATGGGGTGGTGTGTTTAATGAGATTTTACATACACTTGATGTGTTGGATGCCACATAAATCCCAAGAGTGAAGCTCGAGGGGCTTATTTAAGCATCCAACACTGAGGGTGTGTATAAAATCTCGGGTTAAACACACCACCCCATGTTTTATTTTATATAATTGCTGGGGAGTGTTTTTTTCACCACATCAATTATGTAAAATAAAGCCACCCCCCAGTGCAGCCGCAATCCCAAGGTTTCAGCGCAGTCCACTGTCAGAGCTTCACTGATGAAACATTTTTTTTCCTCTTTTTATCTTTGTTTCTTACAGCTTAGATATAATAGTTGACATAGGCCAGTTATTTACTTTTTTTTTAAATTAACATACTGCCGTGTGCCAGTCACAGTGAAGTGTGCAGGTGTGTGGTGCTACAGAAAGGCAGAAAGGGAGAGAAGAGCTGCAGCTGACGCATGTGTTGACCAAGGGACAGCCAGTGTGTGTCTGCCATTATAACCTGCAGGTTATGATGGCAAATTATAACTGGGTTTCCCTTAGGGGAAAACCACTAACCAGTTATTATATAGAGGATAATGGTTGGGGAGCAGGTGATAACCATGCTGTAATCACTTCGAGTGGTTGCTAGGGCAACATGGTAAACCTTGAGAGCGCAGCTCAAGAGGTTTACTAGCCTAACAACCACGAAGTATTCAATGTGGTTGTCACCCAATCACCAGCCATCATCTTTTATAGTGTATGGTCAAAAAAACACTGTTTGCATTCTATGTGTGAGAATTATGGAACTCTGGTACATTCTTTTTTGTTTTGTCACTGTTTGGAAGTTCTGAAGTGTGGTTAACAACTTTTAAAATTCTAAACAGTGCATAACAAAGCTGTGTAACTGCTGATTATGGTGGTTAATAGGCACTTACCACACATTATAAAGCGATAATAGTTAAGGTTAGAATAGAATCTGGAAAATGAAAAGCGATGATAGGCATGAAAAGGCAGAGTAGAAGTGAATGGGCTGAGGAGTCCTTAAGTGGGGACTAATTAACAGGACCTAGTAAGAAGGCTGAAAGGTGAAAGCTATGTGTGCACACTCATTTTCATTTTGTACAAATTAAAGAAATACTCAAACTGGAGGGGCCAGTGATTTACACCAGATTTGCAACAACTGGTACAACGGCACCCAGCGCAAGGACACCTCACCAGAGCCATTCAGCCTAACAACATTTTCTGTAATGAGACAATTGATAAAAACAACCCTGACACCCAAAGGCAATGAAACTGTATCCATGTAGAAATGGGTGTCGAAAGCAGTGGTGCAATACATGAAGCTACCTTGTATTCATAGCCACTGCATTAGAGCAAATATCTCATTGGGCAAACCAGTATTAGGTCAGAATTCCCTAGGCTTAATGTTACAAGGCTGCATATCTTTGCTCCAGTTGTTGTGCCACAGGTTTACACCAACCCGTACCTCTGACAGCTCATAATACCTAGACACTGCGACTACTCAAACCTGAATATCAACAAGGCTACAAAATATGGCACCTCACAGCCATGAAATGTTGCCTAAACTTTTTATTGTAAAAAAAGGCAAAAAAATGGTAGGCATCTTGCAATCAATGTGCATGGTGAAGATGCTGGGTGCTCATGCAATGGTTGCAGAAGGCAGTTTTTGTGTTGCTTGCATGCATGTACAAGAAACACATTGCTTTCAGCAGTTAGAGAGAATGCCTAAATGCATCAGGAAATTTGGGCCACGTCACCATGCAGTCAGCTGTTTCAGTGCATTACAAGCTACCAAAACAGCTGATTGGGTGGTGTCCCCATGGCGACGGCTTCTCCGTCGACATCTCACAGTCCCCAGGAAGCTGACGGAAAGCCACTGCCGCCGTTCAGTGTGCCTTCCTGGTGAAACATTTCAATAAATAAACAGAAAGCTGACTGGGGGTGCCCAGTCCCCCTATTGTCATGCACCTTACCCAGTTCGCCAATGGGGTAGCCAATCCCAGTCAGCTTAGTGCCCCCATTTGTTGTGTGCCGGTGCCAATCCCCCTGGCTAATACTACTGCCCCCAAGCACAAGCACAGTGAATGGCCGATGGGGTGCCCAATCCTGTCAGCTCCAGCACCCCCAAAAAAGGAACAACCAGGTGTGCCGGCATGCTGGGAGCCCACCCCAGTGTGCAAAAAAGTGTCCTCACATTGTCTTTTTATTTGTAAAACCTGTAAAAACAGGAAATGGCCCCTTGTGGTCTTTCATGCCCCCCTTCCCCAACCCACATCCACCCATTGTGCACCCACCTCCCCACACCCTCCCCACCCCATACTTACCTTCCGGAGCCCAGCGTGATGGTCTTCGGTGGACCGAGAACACGTCTACACTCTTCAAAGCCGACCGCTAACTGAAGAAATGCCGGTAAGCTGTATAATGGCATAAATGTTTTTTTTTCAACTTTGGTACATATCTCAGTCATTTTTAGGGAATTTTTTCACCAAATTTTCAACATGGAGTTCTTGGGACCCCACCTCATGAACTCAGTCACTGTCATTTTGTTATTCGGTTCCGAAAGGTGATTTTGCGGTCACTGTGCAAAACCATCTTTTGAGACTAATTAATGAAATGACAGTGTCACAATTCATGAGGTAGGCCCCCAAAAACCCTATGTTGAAAATCTGGTGAAAATATTCCCCAAAATGACTGTTTTACGAGCATGCATTGCACAGTTCCTACGCACGCTCATAACTTCAAGCATTTTTAATATTTTCACTACAAATTTACAACATTGCCATTTTACCACACCTCCTTATGAACAGTACAGCTGTCATATTTCACATCTCACCTGAAATGTATTTTCGCACATGTAGCGCACAATGGCGCGGTCGGTGTGCAAAATCAATGTTCAGGACAGATTAAGAATATCACAGTGACACTGTTCATGAGGTAGGCTCCCAAAAACCCTATGTTGAAAATCTGGTGAAGAATTCCCAAAATTACTGTTTCTGAGCGTGTGTTACTTGGATTCTATACTTTTCGTAACTTGACATTTTTAACATTTTCACTCCAGATTTTCAGCATTGCCATTTTACCACAACTCTTTATGAACAGTACAACTGTCATCTTTCACATGTCACCCAAAATGTGTTTTCACACATGTAGAGCACAGTGGCGTGGTTGGTGTGCGAAATCAATGTTCCAGAGAGATTAAGAAAATCACAGTGACACTGTTCGTGAGCAGAGGTCCTAAACTGGCTATGTTGAAAATTTGGTGACAAAAGTCCATAAAATGACTGTGTTACGGGTGTGCATTGTGCAATTTCCATGCACCCTCGTAAGTTCATGAATTCGTAATCTTTTCAGTCGAGATTTCCAACATTGGCATTTTTCCACACCTCCTTATGAACAGTACAGCTGTCATTTTTCACACCCTGGCCAAAATGTGTTTTCACACTTCCAGCACAGAATAGCACGGTCGCTGTGGGAAATCAGTGTTTGGGATAGATTAAGAAAGTCACTGTGACACTGTTCATGAGCGGAGGTCCCAAAATGTTGAAAATCTGCTATAAAAAATTCCCAAACTAATTACATTATCGGTATGCATTGCATGGTTTCTATGCACACTCGTGACTTCACCAGTGTTTTCATATTTTCACTCCAGATTTTCAACATTGCCATTTTTTACACCTCCTCATGAACAGTACAGCTGTCATTTTTCACAACCTTTTTGAAATGTGTTTTCACACCTGTGGCAACAAATGGCACAGTCGCTGTGCAAAATTGCCTTTCAGCTAACGAACTGATAGTGTCACTGTTCATGTGGTGGGATCACAAAAACCCACGTTGAAAACTTGGAGTAAAAATACCAAGAAACTCCCAGGGTGTTAGGGTTTTTGACCATAATGCCCTTCCCTGTAGGGACTGACAGGTGTCAGGGGTGTGACTTGGGATCGTTGACAGTAATGCTCATGCCATTCCACCTCCACCCTGCAGCCAGTGGCAGGCATTGAGGTGCACCTTGGACCCTTTGGCCCCAGAGTTCACCACATTCTCCTATACTGCACCCATTTCAGTGTACTTCCTTATGGAATGAGGTGAGTGTAAAGACTAAACACTTCAAAGCACACCTCGACACTCGTAAGTGTCTGCAGGGTAGGGTGAGGTGAAATGTCGTGACTGTTATGGGTGATGACCCAAAGGCACACCCCAATGCCTGTCCATCTCTGCAGGGTGGGGGTGGAGTTGGTGTCAGTTCAATACTTCACTTCCATTCCTATACTGCATCTGTCTAACTCCTGCACTTCCACTGCTAATGACAGCAAGCAACACTTGGCATTGACAAATGTTTGTTTCAGCCTGATGTTGTAATAAATCGGGCACACAGTCAGTTGAACAGCCTTTGTTTACAGTAAAACCTGAATATGAAAAGACACCTGCACAATCTCTGGATTTCTGTAATGTCATAAACCTCTTGAGCTTAACACTTGAGGTTTATGAAGTCACAGGAACCCCTTGATGGATTACAGCAACCATAATAGATGGATGCCCATCTGTCATTCTATTTATATTACTATTTATATTACAGTAACTAGTTACTTTTAGGGAAAAGTAATGTCATTACAGTTACTTATTACTTTATTTTAAAAGTAATCAATTACTATTACTAGTTACCTAGAAAAGTAATCAGATTACAGTTACTAGTTACAAGTAACTAGTTACTACCCAACACTAAAGAAGACTGCCTGAAGTTTCCGGTATGATGGGAAAGTAAAACTTAGACTGCACCTGAATGGTGAGAGTTTTTTGTTCTGGTTTATCAACACCTGCACGGTGAAGAAAAAGTGATTTCTGTCATCCATGAATCGTTCGTGTTCACAGTGTGTTAAGTTAGTGCTAAGATCTGGGTCCTCAGAGGAGCCCATTCGAATGTGCCCACTTCTCACTGGGGCTGCCTGCTCATTGAGAGTCCAGAAACTGTGTTCTGTATGCAAAGAGTCATGGCTGCTATGCTGGCAGTATGGCTGAAAGAGACCTCTAGTCAACTGATGAGACTAAAAGCTTCTTTTAAAAATGAAGTGGCCAATTTGAAAGTGAAGCTGTGAGAGGCTGTAATTTTCTAGCATCATCCACTAGCAAGGCAGAGTCCCAGAGAAAGCATTGCTGCCTCAAGATGCCATTGATTCCAGAACAGGTAGAAGAACATGACTGCAAGCTGCAACCTGGAGCCAGGCAGGGAAACTGCCAACCCCTGTCGAGTAGGGCCAACTGGGCCTCAGGGAGCCATGGGTGCAGGCCAAGTGCTAGGGCATTCTATAGCTATTCACGAGGAGCCAAACCGTGGGATCACTCCTGGGTCTGGGTTCCTTGGTGGCCTGGAAAGCCTTGCATTTGTGCTCTGCATCTTGCCTGCTTGGTGGGCTGAAGGGGACAAGCTACTAGATACTACAAGCAAGTTGAAAGGTGCCAGTTTTCCAAGCTGCAAGCTGCCTGCTACACGATGCCACATCTCAGCTTCTCTAATTCCAGAGATCTGCAATTCCATCTACCCCAGAGCTACAGTTTCCAATGCCACCCGAGACTGTCTGCAGAACCATAGAAACATAGAATTTGATGGCAGATAAGGACCGCTTGGCCCACCTACTCTGCCCATTTCCCTACCTAACGGATAAGCTGCAGATCATAGTTAACCAACAGCCTACTTCCTCCTACCCTCCACCTAGAATTGCCTTATGTCTGTCCCATGCATTCTTGAATTCTCCCACTGTTTTTGACTCCATGACCTCCTCAGGAAGGCCATTCCATGCATCCACAACCCTCTCCATGAAAAAATACTTCCTCACATGACCTCTGAGCCGTCCCCCCTTCTATCTTCAAATTGTGCCACCTTGGGGCCTTAGACAAGTGGCATGTATGGTAACCTCGGAGGTGCTGCTTGTCTATGGCATAGGTGAGGCTAGGGTGCTCCACACCATGGAATTCAATCAGTGGTTGAAAAACTGGTGCAGAGCTCAGGGATTTGGCTTCACTGGGGACTGGGGGTCCACCTGGAGTGATGCAGGCCTATATTGGAGTAATAGTCTGATCTGTCCAGGAAGGGAACCAGGATCCTAGGTGATAGGTTTAAATGCTTCATTGGCAAGCATTTAAACTAGCCAAGGGGGAGGCATTTGAAAGGAACAGGGAAATCCTAACCCCCCCAAAAAAGTCAGGGTAGTAAGTGAGGTAAACACCAAGTTAGAGATGTCGATAGGGAGAAGGCAGGGGTAAATGGAGAAAGTGACAAAGGCAATAAGGACAGGGATGGGGCAAAAATGGGTAAGACCATCAGGAAATGGAGGGTAATGAGTACCAATTCCCGTAGTCTGGGCAACAAGCTCCCTGAACTGGTGGCCTTGATAGAAGAGGGGTGCCTGGATATCGTAGCAGTCACAGAAACATGGTACATGGAGAACCATGACTGGGATGTTAACATACCAGGGTACACAACCTTAAGGAGAGACAGGGAGGGGAGAAGGGGGGGAGGAGTAGCTCTCTATGTACGGGAAGGGATAAAAGTAACTGAACAAAAGAGTAAACAGGGAGGAAAGGATGCACTGTGGGTCACCTTAGAGACTGGAAATGGCACCACAACCCGCACAGGGGTTGTATGCAGACCCCCATGTCAGGGGGAGGGAATGGACAAGGATATGATAGAAGGCCTTCTTAAGATGGCAGAGAAAGGGGAGATACTATTGATGGGAGACCTGAATATGCCAGATGTTAACTGGAGCACATTTGCTGTAGCCACATCCAAGAGCAGGGCCATTCTCGATGCCCTACAGGTGGCATGCCTCAGGCAGCTAGTTTTGGAACCCACTCATGAGGGAGCAATCTTAGACCTCATACTCTCAAATGGAGACAGTGAGAGGATCTCAGATCTAGAAGTGGGTAGCCATCTGGGAACAAGTGACCACCAAACAATGTGGTTCACGATAAACTCAGCTACAGAGTCAAGCCATACAAAAGTGAGGGTACTGGACTTCAGGAGGACTGACTTTGGCAAGATGGGAGAGTGCCTTAGAAAAGCACTAGCAAATAAACTAGAAGTAGGGGTGGAGAAACAATGGGGAAACATCAAAACTGCCATCACAGAGGCACCAAGCCTTTGTGTGAAGCAAATAAACAAATCAAAATGAAAGATAAAGCCACTATGGTTCTCAAAAGCGGTGACGGGGAAGATCAGGGAGAAAAATATAGCATTGAGGAAGTATAAGGAAACACAGAAGGTGCAGGACAGAGAGCTGTACTAGTTAAGGCAGAAGGAAGCAGGGAGGGAAGTCAGAATAGCAAAGGCCCAAACTGAGGAAAAGATAGCCAACTCAGTTTAAGAAGGGGGATAAAACCTTTTATAAGTACATCAGGGAGCATAGCAAGACAAAGGGAGGGATAGGGAGGGTGAATAGAATGGATGGTGGGTGGGCAGAGAGGGACAGTGAAAAAGCAGGGATACTGAATGAATATTTCTACTCAGTATTCACAAAAGAGGAGGAGGAGGGGAGGTGCTTAATCCAATTAACAGAAGCACTCTGGATAGGGGGGTTGATCCCAGTCCTCTTACAGAAGAAAGGGTTCTGAAAGAACTCCTAAAACTGAAGGTGGACAAAGCAATGGGTCCTGTTGGAATTCACCCCAGAATTCTAAAAGAATTAAGGGGAGAACTAGTGACACCACTGACTACCCTTTTTAACAAATCATGGGAGGATGGTGCGATACCTGAGGACTGGAGAAGAAGGATGTGATTCCCCTTCACAAAAGTGGGAGCAGGACAGAGGCAGGAAACTACAGACCTGTCAGTTTGAGCTCTATGGTAGGGAAAGTGATGTAATCACTTCTGAAGGAAAGAACTGTTGAGTACCTAGAGGCCAGTTAGGCACAGGACCTAAGGCAGCAGGGGTTCACAGTGGGAAGGCCATGTCAGATGAATCTAATTGATTTCTTTGACTGGGTGACAAAAGTAGTAGACCAGGGAGGGGCTGTGGACATGGCTTACCTAGACTTTAGCAAGGCATTTGACACAGTCCCATACAAAAGATTAATAGTCAAGTTAACCAGCCTGGGATTGGGTCCCAGGGTGGTAGCCTGGGTAAAACATTGGCTGGACAACAAGACACAGAAGGTAATTGTAAATGGAGTCCACTCTGAAGAAAGAGGAGTTACTAGTAGGGTACCGCAGGGTTCAGTACTGGGTCCAGTCCTTTTTAATGTCTTTATAAGTGACATTGCAGAGGGACTGTTCAGAGGAGGGCAACCAAAATGGTGCAGGGTCTGCACCAGAAGACATACAAGGAGAGACTAAAGCAGCTTAATATGTATACCCTTGAGGAAAGGAAGGAGAGGGGGGACATGATAGAAACGTTCAAGTATCTCAAGGGAATTAACAAAGTACAAGAGGATAGTATCTTTCAGAAGAAGAGATGTGCAAGAACAAGGGGGCACAATTTGAAGATAGAGGGGGACGGCTCAGAGGTAATGTTAGAAAGTATGTTTTCACAGAGAGGGTTGTGGATGCATGGAACAGCCTTTCTGAGGAGGTTGTGGAGTCAGGAACAGTGGGAGAATTCAAGAATGCATGGGACAGGCACAAGGCAATTCTAGTAGGGGGTAGGAGGAAGTAAGCTGTTGATTAACTAGAATCTGCAGCTTATCCATCAGGTAGGGAAATGGGCAGACTGGGTGGGCCAAGTGGTCCTTATCTGCCATCAAATTCTATGTTTCTATGTTTCTATGACTGGAAGGAAAAGTATGCCTCTTTGTAGATGACACAAAGATCTGCAACAGGGTTGATACACAAGGAGGTGTGGAAAGGATGAGAAGGGACTTGGTAAGCTTGGAGGAATGGTCTGAAGTATGGCAGCTCAGATTCAATGCAAAGAAGTGCAAAATAATGCACCTGGTAAACAAAAACCCAGAGGAAGATTACACAATGGGTGAAGGAGGTAGTAACAACAACAAAAATGGAAAGGAACCTGGGGGTAATCATATCAGATAACCTTAAGGTTAGCAAGCAATGTGAGAAGACAGTAGGGAGAGCTGGGTGATACTGGGATATATAGGGAGAGGCATCACCAGCAGAAAACAGGAAGTTGTTATCCCTCTGTTCAGACAGTTGGTGAGACTCCATATGGAGTACTGCGTACAGTTCTGGAGATCCTATCTCCACAAGGACATATACAGGATGGAGGAAGTCCAGAGGAGGGCAACTAAAATGGTGCAGGGTCTGCAAGAGAAGCCATATGAGGAGAGACTAAAGGAGCTTAATATGTATACCCTTGAGGAATGGAGGGAGAGGGGGGACATGATAGAAACTTTTAAGTACCTCAGTGGAATCAACAAAGTCCAAGAGGGTAGCATCTTTCAGAAAAAGAGATGTGCAAGAACAAGGGACACAATTTGAAAATGGGGGAGCGGTTCTAGGGCAATGTGATGAAGTATTTTTCACAGATAGGGTGGTGGATACATGGAACAGCCTTCCTGAGGAGGCTGTGGGGTCTAAAACTGTGGGAGAATTCAAGAATGCATGGGACAGACATAAGGCAGTTTTTGTGGGGGGGGGGGTAGGAAGAAATAGGCTGTTGGTTAACTAGGATCTGCAGCTTATCCTGTAGGTAGGGAAATGAGCAGACTAGGTGGGCCAAGAGGTCCTTATCTGCCAGCAAAGTCTATGTTTCTATGTTTGTTCTTGCACATCTCTTTTTCTGAAAGATGCTACCCTCTTGAACTTTGTTGATTCCCTTGAGGTACTTGAAAGTTTCTATCATGTCCCCCCCTCCCTCCTTTCCATGAAGGTATACATATTAAGCTCCTCTAGTCTCTCTTCGTATGTTCTCTGGTGCAGACCCTGCACCATTTTAGTTGCCCTCCTCTGGACAGCCTCCATCCTGTCTATGTCCTTGTGGAAATGGGATCTCCAGAACTGCAAGCAGTACTGCAGATGGGGTCTCACCAACTGTCTGTACAGAGGGATAACAACTTTCTGTTTTTGACTGGTAATGCCTCTACCTATGCATCCCAGTATCCCCCCCAGCCCTCCTTACTGCCTTCTCACATTGCTTGCCCACCTTTAGGTCATCTGATATGACTACCTCCAGGTCCCTTTCCATTGTTGTTGTTGTTAGTATCTCAACCCCCATTGTGTAATCTTCCCCTTGGTTTTTGTTTCCCAAATGCAGTACTTTGCACTTCTTTGCGTTGAACCTAAGCTGCCATACATTTGACCATTCCTCCAACCTTGCCAAGTCCCTTCTCATTCTTTCCACCCCACCTTGTGCATCAACCCTGTTGCAAGTCTTTGTGTCGTCTGCAAGGAGACATATTTTTCCTTCCAGTCCCTCTGTAATGTCACTTACAAAGAAATTAAAGAGGACCGGTCCCAGTACTGAACCCTGCGGTACCCCGCTAGTAACCCCTCTTATTTCAGAGTGGACTCTGTTTACTATTACCCTCTGCGTCCTGTTGTCCAGCCAATTTTTTACCCAGGCTAACACCTTGGGACCCACTCCCAGGCTGGCTAACCTGTATATTAATCTTTTGTGTGGGACTGCAGGTGAGTAACAGTAGGAATTGCCCCACATCTGGGGATTGTACATAGTTTCTACCACAGTTTTGGTTGGTCATCAGACCAGAATTACAGTGATTCTTTTATATGCCATTTTCGCAATTGCATGACCTGTGGGATTGTTGGTGAAATATGTTTTAAATGTGCACCAACGCCAGCCAACCAGCTGCATCATACAGGCCTGCAACTGGATCCTGGGTACCCAGATAGAATTTGTAGGGGTTTAAACTGGTACCTGTTGGGGTTTGTCCAAGGGTAAATAAAAAGATCTGCAGCAGTTAGTCAGAAAGTTAATTCCAATGCCATCTAAAAGTTGGTGGGTGGATTAAACATTAGAAAAAATGTATTTGAATTGAAATATGCTTCAAACTTAAAGGGGGCATGTTTGTTCTTTAATAAGTAAAATGCAAAAGGTTTGTGTGATGCTGATCTTTAAACTCAAACTCAAATTGAAATTGTTGTTTTAACTTCTGCTCCATTTTACCCAGTACTCACCCTTCCCATGTAAATAAATGTGTTTTATCTGTTTTGGAAAAATCGGTCTCATGAGCATATTATTAGCTTAAGTCCGTGAATGCAAAGTTATTGAAAAATGTTGTTTTTGGTTTCAGGTATGCCGTGTGTGGGATGACTGTGAGGGAGGTGGGTAGGTACAGCATCCCAGGGGGTTGTACCCATATTTACCAACTGGCCCACAAAACCTTACTCTGGGTGGAGGCACTGCACCTTTTGTGAAATCATTTTGGAAATGAACAAACTTCCAGTCCATTCTGAACAGAGCCCAGGCCCCTCAACACTGACTGTGTGTGTAAGGTAGGGGTACAGCAGTAGCCCTCCTTTAGACCACAGCACCAGGTCAGGGTTACACGTGCTTAAAATCAGTTTGAGAGGCTTCCTCAGCTTCTTCTAAAATAAGAGAAGAAGAAGGCAAGTCACCCTTCATGTGTTTAGGTTCTCTGGATTACTCCAGTGTATGTAGTGGAGTATGTATTTGAGAAGATTCCATGGCTGGCATTGCTTCCGTGTGTTCAGACAGCTGTAAATAAATTCTGTTACCTACCACAACTAAACTGCCTGCCAATCACAAACATTATTTAACTACTTAAGAACTAGAAATATTGTTGAATGCCTCATGTGACAGTTTTAATAATAATTATTCCCGAGAATCCAAACAGAACACTAAGACCTGCATGTATATCCAGAGCTGCATCATGTGACTCCCTGTAAAACTCCACAAGTGGAATTTTTAAAATCCCATCCAAAAGGTGATTTTGTAGAGCAACTGCAAAAATATGTTTCAGAGTGGATTTAAAAAAAATTAAACCTGCCTCGTTCTTTAGGTGGGGTAGAAAAAAAAAAGCTATGTTGAAAACTTAAGGACAAAAATCTAGAAAAATAGCAAACTTATGAGAAAACATTGAAGAATTTCACAGTTACTTCATAACTTAGGTTGTTTTAAGATTTCAATCCCAGATTTTCAGCATAGTCTTTTTATTACCCCACCTTGTGATCAAGACATATTTTGGATGTCATTTGAAAAATTATATCTGCCTTGTTCATGAGGTGGGATAAAAAAAGGCTATATTGAAAATCTGGGGTCAAAAATCTGGAAAAATAGTAAAGTTATGAGTAAACATTGAGGAATTTCAACATTGCTTCATAACTTTGCTAGATTTTGACCACAAATTTTAAACATAGTTTTTTGTATTACTCCATGTTATGATCAGATAGGTGAAACTTTTTAAATCCCATCTGAACTGTAATTTTGCAGAGTGACTGTGAACCTACTAGGTTCATGAAGTGGGGTTAAAAAAGGCCATAATGAAAATTTGGCAGTAAAAATATTTAGAAATGACAAATATGTGAGTAAAAGTTAAAAATGCATTAAAAAGCCATTAATCGAACTTACCTTTCTTTCAGTCACTTCCCAGTGGAACTCAGAAGAACCAGGACATTCATAAAGGAACAGCGCTGACTGAACAGGTAAGTATGGAGTGCGAGGGGGATTGTGGGTGCTGAGAGGGAGTTTGAGGGGGGGGAATTAGTTGTCACTGGACCATTTTCTTGTTTTATTTTTATAGGCTTACAGATGGGGCACAGAGGAAGATCAAGAGGTGGGAGGCATACTTGTCAGTGACAGGGTGTTGTTTTTTTTTCCTGTGGCCAAGGCACAGGGAACGATTGGGATATAGGTGAGATACTTGTCAGTGGTAGGGTGTTTTATTTTTTGGGACAGGGCATGGTGAAGAATCATCAGGTGGGTGGGATACTTGGCAGTGGCAGGGGGTTTATTTTAATAAACAGGGCACAGGTGAAGGAGTTCAAGTTAAAATTTATTATTACAGGAATTACTCCATTGAGCAAGCTCATTCACAAAGAGATCATGGAGATTACAAACAATACAATGACGCAAATGATCTTATACAAAACAGATCTGGATAGCATGAGTAAACAGCAATGACAATGATAAGATACAACTTGGATTGTTGCAAATAACTGATGCATTACATACAAAACTAACTGCACTAAAGTGCACGTAGATGACTGGATTGGGAGGTGGGGAGTTTTTTTTAATTTTAAGGACAGGGCACAGGGAAGGATTGGGAGGTGGGTGGGATACTTGGCAGTGGGAGGGTGTTTATTTTTAGGACAGGGCACTGGGGAAAGGATCGGGAGGTGGGATGGATACTTGGCAGATGAGAGAGAGAGAGAGAGAGAGAGAGAGAGAGAGGAAGTGTACTAATTCATGCATACTCATGTGTTTCAACTCCACTGCATGGAGGCAGCAAACATTTGTGATGCATAAACCCCCCTATATTCTCTCCTCCTCTGTTCAAAATACATCAACATAGCTGTTGCCATGTAGCCATAAAAATGAGGGTTACAAGTACATTTTGAACAATATTATGCAAGACATAATATTTTAGAAAATTTGTGAAAGGTTCCTGTGTGAACATTTTGTTTCTTAATTAAATATGTCTGATTAGTATTATTAATTAATTTAAAAAACACATTGCTCCCTATATTCATTTACATCTGTTTGTGCCACACTAACTCAACACTGACTAAAAATAGTACATGGCTGCCAGGGAGCAATATTCAGATTAGGGTGCACCCTTCACATCCTGTACTGTCTGTCTGAATCCTGGACTGTGATAGGAAGCAAGTGTCACATTTTATTTGATAGAGCACCTCATCCCAAGAGCTTGAAGTGCTGTACATACTATGTTATTCACTAAAAACATTTAAAACATTTATAAAATAACAAACACAGCGGATCAGTCCCATACATAATATATTAAAAAAAGCCCTCAAATTCCAAGGAAAAGAGATGGGTGTTAAAGGCCCTTTTAGAAACTTCAACAAAGGATATCTGACAAATCTGATTTGGCAAGCATTCCTCATGCATGGGGCAACCATGGAAAAGAACCTTTCATTGTAAGATTTTAAACAGGCACAGGGAACCACCAGCAGTTTTCTCCTGGCAAGTGGAGCAGCCAAACCATGGTATATGGGAGCAGAAGATCTTTTATGCAGTCGAGACTCAGCTATTACAAGTGCCATGCATAATGCATATGTGCAGCATTACCATAGCCCCCTACTGGTAACAACCTCCCAGTAGCAAAGGGAGATAATGTGTCCCAGACAGAATAGTGCTGTCACTTCTGAGAGCCATATTAATTGGCCAGCATGTTAAAGACCAATACTGTACAGCATGCATGGCCCCACTAACTACAGACTGTGCTTGAACTGTTCTGCCTTACCATCAGCATGACTGCAAATCCTGTTGCCTACACAGCCATCCCACCATTTTTCACCTTGCAGTCTACCTACTACCTTCATTTTGAGTCTGGTAAGTGAGGGGAGCTTGTCTGAAGGAGCCAAGTCACTGATGTATGCTGGGCAGACTCAGTGACTACAAAAGCACAGCAGCTCTGGCAGCTACCTGCATGAGTGGCTGCCGCTAGAGTGGTGTAAGTTACAGGTGAAAGGCTTGGTGGGAGACCCTTTACTAAAATATCTGTGTATCTTCCTAGTATTTGGCTAATGTATGAACTATTGGGACACCAAATTGAAATTAGGAATGAGGTAATGTAATTGGGATTAAGAATTTTTTTTAACTTCCTTTTATTTAAACAACTTTTGTTAAAAAACAAACAATACCCAAACACAATCAATAACAATAAGCATTACAGAGTAAAATGCATATGAATTACACCTAAAAGTGAACGTTAACTCTGTATATTCCCCCTTCCTTCCTAACTAGCTATCTAGAAAACCAATAATCAGACCTCAGTTCAGCAAGGACAAAACATAAAATTAATTTAAATATCACAATAAGAGTAGGATAAGACAGTCAAACTCAGATTCATCACCACTAAATACATTTTAAGCTGAGCTATAAACTGTTTTGAATTAGTAGGTTATACAGTTTACCCCATCTATCATAGAATAAATTGAGTTTATTATAAAATAAATGTATTAGTCTTGTAATTTGTAATCTAAATATTACAAGCTTCATCATTTCTTTCTTACAGAAGTCTTCCTTGTCCAACCAGTGCTTTGCTATCGCTTGTTTTATGGAAATAGCTAGTAGTGATAAACTGAATTTGTCAGCTGACTCCTTAACTGTGTTTAGGTAGCCCAAAAAGCATGTCTCAAAGTTTATCATTTATGTAGTGAAAGTTTCATCCCTAAATTATTTTTCACTTAATTCCAAATCTTCTGTGCATACAGGCAGTACCAAAAGATATGTGTGATCACTCTTCAAGTCCACATTTTATGCATTTATTTGACTCAGTTAAACCAAAGAGATATAGTTTTTGTGAGGTCAAATAAGCATTATGTAAAATCTTAAATTGGATCAATGTTAAATTATCTAGGGGAATGTATTTTTAAATATTTTTCCAAAGACTGTACCCATTTTATGGATATTGTTTGGTCTCTTTGTACCAAAAAGAGGAGATTACCCGATCGGGTGAAAATTTCAATGTTAATAATATTTGATAGAGATTCTTTCTAGGATGGGGTTTTAAATTTTTTAGTTTCATATCATTTAATATATCGTTGTGGTCTGACCTTTGTAGGTTAGCTCCCAAGTGAGCTTTTACAGCTATTTTGACAAGTAATAATTTTTGCATATAATTTTTATTTAGCTCCTTTCTTTGTAGTAACTTCTGAAATGAAGTTATTGCACCATTATTTACAATGAGTAAAGGTTAAGCTTTTTAGAATTGGGAACCCATTTATAAGGAATTGGTTTACCATCTGTCTTAAAGTTTGGATTCCCTAAGATAGGTTGGTAAAGAGCTTCTGTATAAATCTAGGTTTAAATAAGAAATAATCTGCTGATGAATTCTAAGAGAGGTACCAATAACAGAGCATTTAAATTCTAAGGGTTGGAGATTAGGATTACAATATAAAATAGCTTCTAGAGATATGTCTTTTTATTAAATAAAGTTCTAAATCCAACCAAATAGGAACATAGTTTTCTCAATCCAATGGAGAATAAAGCCATTTTATATATTTATTGACATCAGTAGCCATATAGTATAAAATACTGCTTAGTAGTTTGACACCCTCTTGAGAGTTGGGCAAAAATATTTTTTTAAGGCTGTTCTAGGCATCTTGCCTCCCCATAGAAAATTTGAAATTTCTGAATAAAACTTGTTAAACCATGAAAGAGGAATGAACACTAGTGAGTGCCAATTCGGTCTTAAAACAGACCGCAACCCCCTCAGAATGAAAGTGGAAGACAGTTCCATCTTTTCAAATTTTGTTTAATTGAGTTTAATAAATTATCCAAGTTAAGTTTAATAAATTGGGCCTGATCTGGAGTCAGATAAATACCTAAATATTCCAAAGTAGAAGGAGACCAAGAAACACTTAAACTAATGAGATCTTTTTTATAGACTATGCTATTGAGTGGTAATACCTCAGTTTTTTTTCCAAATTAAGTTTATAGTTAGAATATTGACTAAATTCTCTTACAAAAAGCCGCTTTGATTGAAGTAACCAGATTTGATACGTGAAGTAAAATATTGTCGTCAAAAGCCGAAATTTTTAGTTCTAAATTACCTAAGGTAATTCCTAATATTAATTTGTATTTAAAAAGAACAGTAAAGGCTCCAAATAGAAATTGAACAAAATAGGGGATGGAGGAAACCTTGGCAGGTACCAAATTGTAATGAAATCGGGTTACAGATAAGACCATTACATGAAATTCTTGCTGTAGGGAACGAATACGAAGTTCTCAATCAGTTGACAAAAAATTTTGGGAAACCAAATCTAAGCAAAGTTTGAAACAGAAATTCATGGCTGACACTATCAAATGCCTTCTCCATGTCCAGTGACACCAGCACCATTGGTGAGCTGCAGTTGCCAGAAGCAGAGAAGACATGGAACAGTTTTCTAATATGATCTGAAGCCTGTCTGTTTGCAATAAAGCCTACCTGTTCTCTTGAAATCAAAAGGGTACAAATATTTTTGATTCTCTGGGCCAGAACTGAAGATAGAATTTTTATATCATAATTGATTAAGGAAATAGGTCTATAATTTCCTACTTTGTCCCTAGTCTTACTCGGTTTAGGCAGTAGTATTTAAAGTGCCTATAACAAATATTTTTCAACCATACCATTTTCTAAAATATAATTATAGAGTGCATGTCGACAGTCAGCATCGTGAGGGGGTCTGACATTATTTGGCAAACTATGGCTGGGTTTTGCTGCCACACAGGGGACCGAGCTTTGGGTCAGCCGGGGAGCTGGCTGACGAGCTTGTAGTGTTCCCAGGCTCCTTGGGGGGGGTTGGCTGCTGAATGGCCACTGCCCGGGAATCAAAGTTTTGGCAGTGAATACTTTTGGCTGCAGTTTTGCGGTTGGAGCTTTATGAGTCCTGCTTGCTTCTACTGCCAACTTTGAACACCCTTGCTGGATTAATTATTACTTCTACACAGTGTTTTTTCCACCTGCCTTAGCCATGTTGGATTCTTTCGTTTGGACAGCCAGTATTTTATTGATTGTTTTCACTACCAAACTCCTTACTTTGCTCCAGAACTGTGGCCAGATCTGCTTTTCTATCCTGGACAGTGAGAGTGCCCTTACTTTGGTATGCCAGGTGGTGAGAGGACCTGGGTGTCCAAATTTCATTTTTATTTAATTACTGGATGACAATTTTTGGATTTCCAAACTGTCTCTGATTTAATCTGAGTAGATTATCTCCTAGGCTGTGAGAGAGCCTAGGGGGACTTCAAAACCTTACCTCCTGCATACTCAGTGAGAGGGGGTTGCAGGAGACTTTTTATTTCTGTTATTATTTTTTCCTGGTGTTTTTCTGAGAGCCAAGTATTGGATTGTACCATCTATGTAGTGTTAAGCAGGGTTTATTTTTAATTGTATTTTAGTATTTATTTTGGGTGGGTATGTAGTGGTTAGTGAACTTTAGCGGACCATAACAAATGATCTAACTTGGTATTGTAGTTATTAAATTGTTTTATATTGTTTTTGGAGGTTATATATTGGATTGGGATTTTTAGAACTATTGTTTTTAGATTGTTTAGTTTTGAGTGCTGGGCTAGGTTGTGGACTTATGAGATGTGTCCGCCTGTTATCCCCCCCCGTCATGCACTAATCAGCCTCTGCTCTTCACTCCCTCCACCCTTTTCATACCCCTCCTTTGGTTTTCTTTATCTATCAACAGTGTCGGGCTTTGGGTATTGCCCGTAGGAGGGGGGAAGGGGTGGTGGGGTGAACAGTGAAGGCTGGAGGAGCGGGGCACTCTCTTTAGGGTGGTTAAGCCCAGGAGATGCCCTAGGGTGAAGTGGAGCCTGAAGAGCAGACCATCTTGTTTTGTCCCCATACCCAAGGGCACCATCATTGGTGATGGGCAGGTAGCCAGGGCAGCCCAGGAGTTTTGTCCAACCCGTGCACTGTTGTGCAATGCCAGATCTGTCCGGAACAAGATTGCTGTGATTTCAGATCTTGTTGGTTCGACAGATCTGGCTTGCATCACCGAGACCTGGATGGATGATAATGCAGGACCAATACTTGAGGCCACAATTCCAGCCGGGTATACGGTGATACATCGCCCATTTTTGGACTGCCGGGGGGGGGTTGCGGTCTGTTTTAAGACTGAATTGGCACTCACTAGTGTTCCAGTTGAGGAGACCATCTCTTTTGAATGTGCTGTTGTGGCAGGTGTAGGCTATTGAATTGCTCTCATCTACCGTCCATCCAGAGAGGGGAAGCAATTCCTTAAGGAAGTAGCGGACTTCGTCGTCGACATGGCTTTTGAGTCTCCCAGGCTGATGGTCCTGGGTGATTTTAATGCATAGATCGATGATGAACTCTTGCAATTTGGGCAACACTTCTTCCAGTTAATGGATTCACTGGGCCTAACACAGGTAGTTACCACTGCCACGCATAAAGGTGGCCACTCTCTTGATTTGGTCTTCCTCCTGGGGATTGAGGCATCTGACATGGGGGTGGAACCAGTCAGATGGTCTGATCACTACACTGTGAGATTCAATTTTGGCACCCCACTTTGTAGGCGGACCCCTGTGGAGATGGTCAGGTACTGCCCTTTGTGGAATATTTCCTCCAATGGCCTTGCTGCGGTCCTTGACCTATCAAACTTCTCTGTGCATTGCAGTGATCCAGAGGCATTGGTTGTGGCCTATAATAATGCCATCACCTCTGCCCTGGATTCTATTGCTCCAGTTCATGTGCGTCCTCTCTCCCTTCGACCTAGGGCTCCATGGTTTGATGGGGACTTGAGGGAGTTGCGGCGACATGGACGCAGGTTAGAACATTGTTGGTGGAAATCTGACCTGTATGCTGACCATCTTAGACTGTTAGAACATTATCAATTCTATCAGTCAGAAATTTCTCGTAAGAAGGCAGAGTTCCTGTCTGGGGAAATTTCTGCCGCTCAGAACCGACCAGCTCAGCTGTTCAGAACTGTGGACAGATTGTGCAATACAACCTGTCTACAGCTCCGTAGAGCATTTTCACAATTACAGTGTGATGAGCTTGCTCGGTTCTTTGCTGATAAGGTGGCTGATATTAGGTCAGAGAGCCATTCAACACATTCTATGTGAGTTGCTATTGGTCAGGAGTTGGTCATCACCCATTCATTTTCCTGGAGTACCTTCGACCACCCGGAAATCATGGATGTTATGTGGATTGTCCAAGGGTTGCACCCTACCTGCTGTAGTTTAGATCCAGGTCCTACCTCCCTAATTTTGGGGTGTGGGGAGTCTATTCTCCTGGTTCTAGCACAGATAGTCTGGTGCTCCCTTGACTCAGGTGAATATCCCTGTTCCTTGAAAGAGGCAGTGGTGACACCCTTGTTGAAGAAAGCTTCCTTGTACCCAGACTGTCTTGCCAACTACAGGCCTATCTCGAACCTCCCCTTTGTGGGGAAGGTGATCGAGAAAGTAGTGGCTGCCCAGTTGGAGACCCACTTGACCATCCATAGCATCTACGAACCTCTCCAATCAGGTTTTCAAAAGAGGCATAGTACTGAGACTGCACTGGTTCGGGTGCTCAATGATTTCCTGACGGTGAGAGACCCGAAAAAACAGTCCATTTGGTACTATTAGATCTGTCATCAGTGTTTGATACCTTTGACCATGGGGTTCTACTTGAGCACCTGAGATGTATTTGTGGGCTTTCTGGGATGGTTCTCAGATGGTTCACTTATTACCTTACCGGAAGAACTCAGAGGGTGGTTTCAGGGGTCTTTTCCTCTGATCCCATCTCTCTGTTTTATGGGGTTCCTCAGGGCTCTATACTGTCCCCCATGATGTTTGAGGTGTACATGCTTCCCCTCAGAGACAATGTGAGATGGTATGGGCTGAGGTTTCATTGTTATGCCGATGATACCCAGCTATACCTGTCCTTTGCACCCGACCAGGAAGGAGCTATCTCGGTATTTAACAGCTGCCTCAATGAAATCCAGGATTGGATCAGGTCCAGTTGGCTGAAGTTGAACTCTGGGAAGATGGAGGTGTTTGGTTTGGATTTGGATCACCGGATGGGGGACCTGCGGCTGGCTCCCCAACTGGATTGTTTTTTGGGGATGTCGAGCTACAGGTCTCTGAATGGGTGTGAGACCTGGGGGTGATATTAGATGTGGAGCTGAGTCTTTGGTCCCATGTGTCAGCAGTGGTTACGTCATCTTTCTACCATCTAAGAAACATCACCAGGATCAAGCACCTTGTTCCGTCCGGTGATCTGCCAACTTTAATCCATGCCTTTGTGACCTCACGCCTATACTATTGCAACTAGCTTTACTTTGGGCTTCCCGGGGTTGATATCCGCCGCTTGCAGCTGGTGCAGAATTCCGCAACACGGGTGTTGGTGGGTACTCCTAGATCTTCTCACATTACACCGGTGCTGTGGCAACTGCACTGACTTCCAGTTCAGTGGCGGATCGCTTTCAAAGTCGGATTACTAACTTTTAAAGCCCTACATGATCTGGGCCCTGATTACCTGAAAGAACTCCTGATTCCTTACCTCCTGTGAGATCGCTCCTCTCAGCTGACAAGGGGTTGCTAGAGATTACAAGGGTGATTTTAAAATCTGCTGGGGCCCATGCTTTTATGTTTGCAGACCCTTCCCTTTGGAATTCTCTACCCTGTTGGATTAGGGAGTGCAAGACTGTGGGGAGTTTTAAACAGGCTTTGAAATCTTTCCTTTGGTAAAAAGCCTATGGTTGTATTGTTTTCTGATTTGATTCTGTTTGGTTTTGTGATGCTGATTTTTGTATTCTTATCTTATTGTACTGCACCTTGAAACTTGAAAGGCGTACAACAAATAAAAGTATATTATTATTATTATTATTATTATGTAGAAGAGGTGTTAGAATGCTTTTAAAGGTTTTATAAAAGTTTGCTGTAAATCCATCTGGACCTTGGGATTTATTTAAAGTTAAGTTATCAATAACCTTTACAATTTCTCCTCTTCCTATAGGTTTACATAACTCATTAACTTGTTCATTTGTTATTGATGGTCATTTAAATATCTTCAAATATTCTTGTAGTACCGAGGTAGAAGGTTGGTTAGGCACTGGGCTGTACAGTTAGGAATGCAATTTATAAACTCAGAGATTATTTATTTTGGATCAGTCTTGACTGAGTTATCCTATGCTGAAATAATAACCTCTATGTATTTTGACTGTTCTTGCTGTTTAATCCTGTTTGCTAGAAATTTGCTGGGTTTATCCCCCAGGTCTATATACTTAACTTTGGATTTGATTTTAACAATTTCTACTTTCTGTTTGGTAAGGGAAAAAAGTTCATTTCTAAATATTTGTAAAATCAGTTTTTCTTGAGCCGTTAATGAGTTAGGGTCTTTAGTTTCTAAAAGGTCAGTATATGTTGATAAATAAGTAATTATTTCTGTCTTCTGTTTCTTTTGTTTCAAACCAAATATGATAAATTCTCCAATAATGAAACTCTTAAAGGCTGCCCATATCGTATCTAAATTATTGATGGAGTGTAAGTTTTCTTTCCAAAAGTTTGCAATCACCTGATTAATGCAGTCGATAATGTAATTCTGTCTCAATAGAGAGTCATTCAATCTCCAAATAATTTGTCTTGGGTGGAATTGCTGCAGCATAATGTGTAAATCAATTAGTGAGTGATCCGAGAGGGATCTGCCAGCTATATTTGACTTAATAACATCTTTAGTCCATATTTTAGAAATTAAGCAAAAATCTGTTCTCGAGTATGAATTATGAACCGGGAAGAAAAATGAAATTTTTTTAACTTTGGGGTTTAAAGTTCTCCAAGAGTCCGCCAGGTTGCATATATCTAATAGCTCAGAAAGGACATGGGCATCTGACTGTAAAGATATGTTAGATGTGTTAGATTGGTCTAGGTCACAATCTAATGGAATATTTCAATTGCCATCTAGTAATAATCTCGTAGACAAAAGGGGAATGAGAACAGAGATTAAACATGATAGAAATAAGGAGGTGTTATTTTGGGTCTCTGAAATAAAATGTACTTTCAAATAGACTGTAGGTGGGTCTCATCCCCTCAGAACAAAATGAAAAGCATATGGCTACAAAATGAATCACTAGGTAGTGAGACACTCAGAGACTTCCCTATTTAATGGGAACCTGTCACAAAATGCTGGTAATAAAAAGCTAAACCCTTTAATATATTAAAAATTACCATCTCTATATGTATACTGAGAGGCTTTTCATGTGGGGAACCCTATTTTATGGGCAGAGGATCCCAATAGTGGTATTAATATAGAGGAGGCCCAGTTCACCAATCCTCTCCCTGACCTGACCTCCCCAGGTCTCCGCTTTCACCCCTCCTATGCTCTGTGTCACTACATTTATTCCATGTTCCTTTGAGTTAAATGGATAAGATTTTGGGGAGAAAATATGGAGCAGAGTTTGCACCTAAAAAAATTACAGCTTCAGGTTCGACTAATTTAGCGCCCCCCCCCCCCGAAGTTACCTGAATAATTATCTAGTGCATTGATCAGGTAAATCTTAATTGGAGGAATCTTTGGAGAACTCTCCTTACCTCTAATAAGAATTGCAGGCTCAAAAGCCTTTAACACGTTCTACATAAATAGATACCGTACTTAAAGTCATCCCTTGGCAGTTTTTCCAAAACGTTCTGTCGCAAAATATGAACGTCTTATCTTTGATTTGTCAATGCATAAGGGCATCGTATGGACTTTGATTATTCTTTAAAATCATTTTTAGCCCTTATCGTCACCATTTAGTCATAATTCCTATTATAAAAAGGGTCTGAGAAAGGGAGCTTTCTGATTAACTGCAAACATTCTAACAGCCTTATGTTAATCTTTTATTAACATACATGTAGAACGTAACCATATGCCGAACAGGGTTTAACACTGTTTAAAAACATGTTTTATTATAATAGCAATAAGGCACTCCCAAGGATTATGTTAATGGTCAGTTAATCACCCTCTAGGGGCATGTGGCACTTGGCTACACCTCGTGCCACAGTACACCCCTAGAAGGTGATTAACAGACCATTAACATAACCGTAGTCATGCCTTATTGCTTAAATAAAATTTTTTATAATTAACTTACTTTGCAAATCTCCCTCATACCCCAGCTTAAACGTTGTTTCTAAACTTGACCAAACCCCACCAAATGGTATAACCCTACAATACTATAACCTTATATAGATCAAATTAATTAGTTTTTGTTCAGTCTTATACTATGCTGCCCTCTAGAATAATACCTAAAGAAAAGTATAATGAAATTCCACCTTCCAGGAATCTCTGAAGGTTAAATATACTCTGGTAGGGTATGGCATTGAATGAAAAGAAATAGAAGTACATTAGGTAGCATTCTACATAACTAACAAAAGGAACCCCGTATTAAGGTCGCTTCAGGATTTTGTAACTGAAAAAAAAGAAAAAAAAAGAAATGAGAGAAAAACTAAGCAGTGCCTTAACAACCACCTAAAGGTAATGTGAACCCCATCTAAAAGTCATTCAGTTTATAAACCTGAGGTAATATATCTTGATCCTAATATATAAATCCAAGCTTAATTTTACCAAGCCATACATAGAAACATAGACTTTGACAGCAGATAAGGACCACTTGGCCCACCCAGTCTGCCCACTTCCCTACCTACTGGATAAGCTGCAGATTCTAGTTAACCAACAGCCTACTTCCTGCCACCCCCCACTACAATTGCTTTATGTCTGTCCCATGCATGTTTGAATTCCCCCACTGTTTTAGCCATAAGGGGAGTTGAATTAAAGATCTAACTTAACTTCATGATCTATAAACATTATTAAAAAGGTTTTACTTTCCTGAAGATAACTCAAACAACTATATTGTTATGGTAAGAAGTATTGACATCTATGATAACCAAAGGAAAACAAGTCCCAGTGTGCAAACTCTTAGAGATGGCTCCTGTGCAGTGTATAAAATGGAAACACTGATGTTCAACTCATCACTTATGGGTTCTGGAAGCTTCTTCCAACTTAGAACAATGTGTCTAAGGAACTCTCTTGAAAGTCAAAGGAGCCAGCACAGGTCCCCAAATTTACTGCTGTAGAAACTACTCATTGTAATCGAGGGGTCTCAGATTGTGCCGCCTGAGATGTTTATAGTAATATATAATAATGCAGTCGAACATCAATTATCATAGGTGTTTCACTGATCGAAAAATGTCCCCATTCTAAAGCCCACTGCCATTAGCTTATGCAAGGAATGCAAAGAACAATATATAAACATATGGTGTTCCCTGAAATAGGCCAGTGTAAAACCCATTGGCATATTAGCAAACCTCTCAGCCTAATTTAAAAAGATCTGGAAACAGTCTGGACAGTTGTTGCTGAGCTATCTCCGGAGACGAAAAGAATATGTTTTTCCATCCTTATTGATAGATAGTTTTGCAGGATAGCTCATTCTGAATTTTATACCAGCCAAAATGAATTTATTAATGATGTTTGAGAAGTTTCTTCTCCTTTGCCTTACCTCCTGGGGCAGATCATGTGAGACTCGGATTCTCTTTCCATCTCATAAAGGATCTTTTGCCTCTTTTACTTTTTTTACACATGAGACTTGTATGTAATTCAAAAATCTAATGAAGAAAGGTCGAAGGGGATCACCTTAGTGGGTAGCGGTCTTAATGATCAATGAGCTCTTTCAGTTATATAGGAAGGGCCGTTAAGAGATGGACCTGCTAGGTTTTCACATATAACCTGGGTGAAGTGAAGGGGATCTTAACCGTCAGAAGATTCTGGAAGGTTGTAGAGTATTAAGTTGTTCCATCTCAATCTTCCTTCCAAGTCCTGTAGTTTATAGTGTATAGTGGAACGTCGTTCTCCACCAAAATCCATTGTTTTCGAAACCTTGTAGTCACACACTAGTGACGTTCGCAGTGCAACAGAATGATGTTTTCTACTGCACTGCGAACATCACACTGTGTCCTCGAGCAGCATTTGACAGTTAGAGCTCACTCCATAGGACACATACCGAAAGCAGCAATGTCGGCGGCAGTAGTAATGTTTAGCATTAAAATGTTCACAATGTAAAGTTCTTAACCAGTTAAAATATCAAGCGTGAAAACGTTTAAAATGTAAAGTTCTTTTTTCCTTGTAGTAACTCATTTTTTCCCCCAAAAAACAACGTTCCACCATACACTATAAAGAAAAGTGCAGGGAACAGTTGACAACAGGGCATCTTTCACCTCGTTGGCACTATGACGATGGATTACTTCTCGAGCTGCACTCTCGAGGTAATCAATCCGTCGTCATAGTGCCAACTCGGTGAAAGAACAGCCCTGTTGTCAACTGTTCCCCATGCACTATCCTATATGTTGTTGATTTTGTTAATTTTATATTAGATAGACAGTAGCACATGTTTTATTCTGTCCCTTCAGTCCTTGATTGAAGAAATTCTCATTTCAGTGTTGGACAGTCTGATTTGAATTTTTGCTATGGTGCCTCTCATCGTTTTTGACTCCTCTACTAACAAGGTAATTGCTGTTTTTAATTCTGTAATTTGTTCCACAAATTTATCTTTGGTGAGAAGATTCATATTTTGAGTGACTGAAGGACTTTTACCCACCGATTGTTTAAATCTTTTAGAGGAACCTGATCTGTCTGGAGTCAGCGGCAGAGTATGTTTAATAGGATTTTTCATCTCAGAATCCATTCTGCATCCAAATCTTATTGGTTCATAGTCAGAAGGCAAGCCAAATCAGTATAAGATAAAAAAGTTATAATTTCAAGAGAGTTTTAGCTTCTATGAAAAATTAAATTATTGGTTGAATAGCGGAGCTCTGTGAGATGCATCTCACCTCGGCTACACCATTACCGGAAGTCCGTGATCCGACAGATACCGGGATTAAGAATTCTAATAGGTGGACTTTAGTCAACTAATAATGGCAAACTTGGGATTTTTGTATGGAATTTTAAGTATTGCCATGTTTTTAATGCTTTATTGTGTATTTCAGATACAGTATATCTCTGTTTGAAAGAGGGCTTTTTAAGGGAAGTAGATCTTGCTTGCTGAGGATTCTGCCAAGACTGAAGGCTGTGTACTGCTAAGGTGCACACTATAAGCCTGCTTTTTAGCTTTATTTAGCAGATTTTACTGCTCATTTTTGTATTTTACAAGCACTGACGAGGGAGTGATCACGTGACCACTGCATCCCGTTCTGAAATGCGGTGGTCTGGTATTTTAAGCCACAACACATTTTGAGTGTTGTCTGGGGAGGCTTTGAGTACTTTACAAGCAGACTGATAACCTGTCTTTTTAAAGACAGGGCTACGACTGGGCTTGGATAAGTTTGGTGCTTGGTTGCTAGGCAGCACAGCAGGAAGTGAGGGGACAAGACTTCTTCTCTGCAGGGGCTACATTTCAGCTTGCTGAGGCTTCTGCCAAGACTGGAAGGTGTGTACCACTAAGGTGCATGCTGTAAGCCTGCTTTGTAGCTTTATTTAGCAGTTTTTACTGCTCGTTTTTGTATTTTACAAGCACTGACAAGGGAGTGATCATGTGACCAGTGCATCCCATTCTGAGGTGTGGTGGTCTGGTATTTTAAGCTGCAACACATTTAGAGTGTTGTTTGGGGAGGCTTTGAGAACTTCACAAGCAGTTTAATAACCTGCCTTTTTAAAGACAGGGCTATGGCTGGGCTTGAATAATAATAATATTTATTTGTACAGCGCCTTTCCAATACCAAGGTGCTTTAACACACAATCCCAGATAAAACAGTATATTAAAACACACATACAGTAAATACTGATTCATAAAATCCAATAAAATCATGTTACGTCAGATACACTTGATGCCACAAATGGGTCTTCAGAGCTTGTTTAAATTCCCCCATGGATGCACACTCCCAAAGCAGATGGGGTAAAGAATTCCAAAGGGCTGAGGCCATGTATATAAAAACACGGGGCCCAAAGATTTTAAAGAAACCCTTGGAATCTCTAGCAACCCCTCGTCTGCTGAGCGGAGCGATTGCCTAGGGCAGTAAGGTACCAGAAGCTCTTTCAAATAGTCAGGGCCAAGTCTGTGTAGGGCTTTATAAGTCAGAAGTCTGACTTTAAAGGTGATCTGCCACTGTACTGGCAGCCACTGCAGTTCACGCAGCACTGGAGAAATATGACAGGCACACGGAGTACCCGTCAATAACCAAGCTGCAGCATTCTGCACTAGCTGCAAGTGGCAGATGTCAACCCCTGGTAGCCCTAGATAAAGGGAGTTGCAATAATCAAGGCATGAGGTCACAAAGGTGTGGATCAATGTAGGCAGATCACCGGATGGAACAAGGTGCTTAATCCTGGAGATGTTCCTCAGATGGTAGAAGGAAGATTTGACAACTGCCAACACCTGCAATCACAGTGTCAGCCTGCCCTCAAAAATTGTCCCCAGATTTTGTACCTGTTCAGAGGGGGGGAGCTGGGAGCCACCAAGAAAAAGTCTTGAGGGCAAACCAGCTCTCCTCCCCCTCTATCTGGAAACCCGGGTCTACAACCAACACCTCCGTCTTCTCTGAGTTCAACTTCAGCCAACTTGAGTCCATCTAGTTCTGGATTTCAATGAGGCAGTTGTTGAATGCTGAGAGAGCTCTATCCTGGTCGGGTGCAAAAGATAGGTAGAGCTGGGCATCATCAGCACAGCAGTGAAACCTCAGACCATACCTTTTTACAATGTCTCCGAGGGGCAGCATATACACTGTGAACAACATGGGGGACAACACCGAGCCCTGAGGTACCCCACATGACAGAGAGCCTGGGCCAGAGGAATTAATCCCCGACACCACCCTCTGAGTTCTACCAGTGAGGAAAGATCTAAACCACCCACGGACTGTACTAGACAGGCCACAGATGAACCTCAGACATTCAAGAAGAACCCCATGGTCTGCAGTGTCAAATGCTGAAGAGAAATCAAGAAGAACCAAGATGCAATGACTCTTCTGATCTCTCGCCATCAGGAGATCATTGAGCACTCGAACCAGTGCAGTCTCAGTACTATGCTTCATTCGGAAACCAGACTTGAATGGTTGATAGATGTGATGGATGGTCAAATGGTTCTCCAGCTGCACGGCCACTATTTTCTTAATTACCTTCCCCACAAAGGGAAGATTAGAGATTGGTTTGTAGTTTGCATGGCAGTCTGGGTCAAAAGAAGCTTTCTTCAGGAGGGATGTTACCACCGCCTCCTTCAGGGAGCTAGGAAACTCACACGTCTCCAAGGAGCACCAGACTATCTATGCTAGGACTGGGCCAATGGTATCCCAACAACCCTTAATCAGGGACGTTGGGCCCAGATTCAAACTACAGCATGTAGAGCACATACCCCAAACAATCCGCATGACATCAATGAGCTCCGGTTGGTCAAAGGAACTCCAGGAGAACTCAAGGTTAGCGACCAAGCACCGATCCATAGCTTATCCCATAGAAGGTGCTAGTTGGAGCATCACCCTGATGTTGGCCACCTTAGTCACAAAGAAGCAAGCAAGCAAGCTCTTCACACTCTACTTGTGAAAAGGCTCTTCGAACCTGCAGGCAGGCTGGGTTGCACAGTCTGTCTACAGTTCGAAAGAGCTGAGCTGGTCAGTTCTGAGCAGCAGAAATCTCCCCAGACAGGAACTCTGCCTTCTTACGGGAGAGTGCAGAGTGATAGACTTGATAATGTTCCATCAATCTAAGATGGTCGGCATCAAGGGCAGATCTTTGCCAGCAACATTCTAATCTTCATCCTTGTCACCGTGTCTCCCTCAAGGTCCCTTCAAACCAAGGGGACCAAGGGCGAAGGGGGAGAGGATGAATATGGACAGGAGCAATGATATCCAGAGCCGAGGAGATGGTCTTATTATAAGTCAGCACCAAGGTCTCTGGGTCATTGCTCACTCCCAGAAAACTCTGATAGGTCAAGCACCACCATCAGGCCCTCAGAGCTTGCATCTCACAAAGGGCGATACCCGACCATCTCCACATGGGTAGGCCTATGAAGGGTAGTGCAAAAACTGAACCCCACGGTATAGCGATCAGACCATCTGACTGGCTCCAGCCCCAAATTGAAAGCATCAATCCCCAGGAGAAAGACTAAGTCAAAGGAGTGACCGCTTTTATGAGTGGCAGAAGTAACAACTTGTGTAAGGCCCAAAGATGTCATCAATTGGAGGAAGTGTTGACCAAATTGTGAGAGTTCGTCATCAACTCAGGTGTTGAAGTCACCCAGGACCATCAGCCTGGGTGATTAGACCGCCATGTCGATCACGAAGTCTGCAACTTCCTGTAGAAAATGCTTCTCATCACCTGGTGGACGGTAAATGAGAGCAATCCTACAACCCACACCCACCACAATGGTACACTCGAATGACTCAGCCTCTTCAACTGGTACACTCGTGAGGCCCTTTTCAGTTTTAAAACACACCGCAACCCCCCCGTGGTTCAACCTCGAGTGGTGCAGCACCGAGTACCCAGCTGGAATAGCAGCCTCTAATATGTGGCCTCCATTCTCATCCAGCCTGGTATCGGTGATGCAGACCAGATCCACCGACCCAACAAGATCTGCAATAACTGCAGTCTTATTTTTGATAGATCTGGTATTACACAACACTGCTCAGGTAGGATGGGCCTCTGGAGCAGCTCGGGCTACCTGCTCAACAATATTGATGGTGCCCTTGGGTATGGAAACTAGGCATGGAGGACCACGCTCCAGATTTCATTTCACCTCAGGAAATCTTCTGGATCTCACTACACAAATACGATGGCCCCGCTCATTTGACCCCAGCTATTTACCCCCTCAACCCCCCTCCCTCCACGATGAGCAATACCCAGTGCTCTACAGCACTGGTATGCAGATAACTGTAGTGGGGGGGAAGAAAGGATGAAGGGCATGAAGGGCAGAGGATGAAAGTGCAAGACTGTGGGGGTAGGCCTCCTACACATACTGAAGAACCCAATAACAGCAAAACACTCCTAAAATGTCAAAAAAAAAACACTTAAATAACTAACTGAGTTCAAAAGAAACTTACAAAACTATTAAACAACAAATAAATAAAATGACCCTCTACCCCTAACAACTACCCACCCGTAAACAATAATTTTACTAACAAATTACTATACTTTATATACTCCTCACAATCTCCAACAAGAAGAAGTTTGGTGCTTGGTTGCTAGGCAGAAGAGCAGGAGGTGAGGATACAAGACTTCCTTTCCACAGGGGCTAAATTTATTGCCCAGCAAGCATAGGTGAGCGCAGGGCAAAGGTGCATACCCTGGACAATCCGCATGACATCAATGAGCTCCGGTTGGTCAAAGGAACTCCAGGAGAAGTCAGGATTAGCGACCAAGTGCTGATCCACAGCTTCACCCATAGAAGGTGCTGGTTGGAGCGTCACCCTCATGTTGGCCACCTTAGCCACAAAGAAGCAAGCAAGCTCTTCACACTCTTCTTGGGAAAAGGCTCTTCGAACCTGCAGGCAGGTTGGGTTGCACAGTCTGTCTACAGTTCAAAAGAGCTGAGCTGGCCAGTTCTGAGCAGCCACAATCTTCCTGGACAGGAACGTTGCCTTCTTAAGGGAGAGTGCGGAGTGATAGACTTGATAATGTTACATCAATCTAACATGGTCGGCATCAAGGGCGGATCTTTTCATCCTTGTCACCGCATCTCGCTCAAGGTCCCATCAAACCAAGGGGACCGAGGGTGAAGCGGGAAAGGACAAGCACAGACAGGAACAAAGATATACAGAGCTGAGGAGATGGCCTTATTATAAGTCAGCACCAAGGTCTCTGGGTCATTGCTCACTCCAGAAAACTCTGATAGGTCAAGCACCACCATCAGGCCCTCAGAGCTTACATCTCACAAAGGGTGGTACCTGACCATCTCCACAGGGGTAGGCCCACGAGGAGTAGTGCAAAAACTGAACCCCACGGTGTAGTGATCAGACCATCTGACTGGTTCCACCCCCAAATTGAAAGCATCGATCCCTAGGAAAAAGACTAAGTCAAAGGAGTGACCGCCTTTATGAGTGGCAGAAGTAACAACTTGTGTAAGGCCCAAAGATGTCATCAATTGGAGGAAGTGTTGATCAAATTGTGAGAGTTCGTCATCGACCCAGGTGTTGAAGTCGCCCAGGACCATCAGCCTGGGTGACTCAAATGCCATGTCAATCACAAAGTCCGCAACTTCCTGTAGGAAATGCTTCTCATCACTTGGTGGACGGTAAATGAGGGCAATCCTACAACCCACACCCGCCACAATGGTACACTCGAATGACTCAGCCTCTTTAACTGGTACACTCGTGAGGCCCAGTTTGGTCTTAAAACAGACTGCAACCCCCCTCCGCGGCCCTGCCTCGAGCGGTGCAGCACCGAGTACCCAGACGGAATAGCAGCCTCTAATATGGGGCCTGCATTCTCTTCAGCCAGGTCTCGGTGATGCAGGCCAGATCCACTGACCCAACAAGATCTGCAATAACTGCAGTCTTATTTTTGAAGGATCTGGCATTACACAACACTGCTCGGGTAGGATGGGCATCTGGAGTTGCTCGGGCTACCTGCTCATCAATATTGGTGGTGCCCTTGGGTATGGAATCTAGGCATTTATTTATTTCATTTTTGTTGATTGGGTAAGTGCACTAGACAAATCCTGTCTATTTTCAGGCACGACCCGAGGGAGGGGGATACAGATGAATGCCAACTGACCTTGAACTAGATTAAGCTGTTGGTGGTATTTTTTTAGTGAATGAGGGAAATTTGGCCAGGACACCGTGGGAAATTCCCCTACTCTTTTCGATAAGTGCCATGGGATCTTTAACATCTGCCTGAACTACCACCAATCCTGGCAGATGGGACCTCAGTTTAACATCTCATCTGAAAGATGGCACCTCAGAAATGCAGCACCCCTCTCATGCTGCACTACAGTGTCAGTACTTGGATATTAACCCCAAGTGCCAGATGTGGGAACTGAAGGCATGGAGGACCATGCTCCGATTTCATTTCACCCCAGGGCATCTTCTGGATCTCACTACACAAATACGATGGCCCCGCTCATTCAACCTCTGCTATTTGCCACCAGCCCCCCTCCCCCCCTTGACGAGCAATACCCAGCACTCTGCAACACTGGTATGCAGATAACTGTAGTGAGGGGGGAAGAAAGGATGAAGGGCACGAAGGGCAGAGGACAAATAGTGCACGACCATGGGGGTAGGCCTCCTACACATACTGAAGAACCCAATAACAGCAAAACACTCCTAAAATATAAAAGAAAAAAAAAACACTTAAATAACTAACTAAGTTCAAAAGAAACTTAAAAACTATTAAACAACAAATAAATAAAATTACCCTCTACCCCTAACAGCTACCCACCCTTAAACAATAATTTTACTAACAAATTACTATACTTTACATACTCCTCACAATCTCCAACAAAAAGAAGTTTGGTGCTTGGTTGCTAGGCAGGACAGCAGGAGGCAAGGGGACAATACTTCCTCTCTGCAGGGGCTACATTTATTGCCCAGCAAGCGTAGGTGACTGCAGGGCAGAGGCAACACAGAGAGAGGCAATCAGCATCTGCCTACGTCTGCCGAGTGAGGTGAGTGAAGAGGCCAGGAATTTCACAACTGGGTTGTAGAGGTACAGTTGAAGTCTTGCTAAGACTTGCCATACATCAGTGTTTAGTTTGTCTTCTAATTGGGATCTATACTGTTAAAACAAATAATGGCTTTAGTGGATACTATAATGACTTTGGATGGTGATCTGGGATTAAATGTTCTCAATGCTGTATGTACAAAGTATATACAATTAAAATAGATTTGTGTGCATTTAATTGTGACAAATGCAAAACAAATGATGAGTTATTGAAGGAAATACATTTATTTAATGTTAAGCTGAGTACATTGGAAGAAAGTCAGAAAGCTATGTCCTTTAAAATTTAAAACTCGTAGCCCATATTTAAATGTTACTCCAGTGGGGAAATTGGTTCACTCCCAAACTAAAGGAGCTGCTTCTTTCCACTGTATAGCTGTTCCAACATTAGCTCCAGACAAGAGTATAAATATACACAGTATCAATGCAGTGGCAGAAAATCAAAATAGGAAAAGGAGTAGGGAAGATGATAGTAATGAAAATGAGGAACAAGACTGGATAATGGTTGGATGTAAGAGACAGTTTAAAAAAGGTCACAAAGCCCAGTTGTTTCAGTTGTCTTTGACCAATACATTTGCCCCCTTATCAGAGACAGCTGAAACTGGTTCTGATTTAGTAGCAAACGGTGATGGAGATGCTTTTAGTCATACTGCGTCTGCTGCCATTGATTCTGAAATTGTTCCCAGCATTGAAGGGATACAACAAAGATCAGACAGCACAGCAAATACCTCCAATCAAGGTCAGAAAACACCACCTAGCGTGACTTATGACAATATTAATTTATTGTCTGCTTCTAATAATGAAGCCTTATTAATGTCTGGGGTGAATTTTAATGCAGTTACAGCAGACAGCGGTAGTTGCTGCCTCCGTTTTAACTTTTAGTGAACATTAAAATATCAGTACTCAACATCAACCAATGAGGTCGGTAGCTAATGCAATTCAACCTGATGTAAGAATTAATATAGAAGAAGGTATGGATTACAACAATGATGGTTTAGGGTGTCTCCAAGCTCAGATATATGTACTTGGCAACTCAATTATTAAGTACGCTGATAGATACGCTGCAGGAAATAATGAAGAGTTTATAACAACTAGTTACTTCTCTGGGGCAACAATTAAAGATATTGAGCTTATGTTGCCTAAGGAACAGGGATCAAAGGTCATTAGTTATAGTACATGCAGGTACCAACAATATTATGAAAAAGGAAGTAGGGGAAATACAGAATGACTTTAAGAATCTTTTAACAACCTTGAGAAGAATGAATTGCGAGGTATATGTTTCTGAGATCTTGCCAGTTCCCAGAGCTTCGCTTCATAAGCATCTCAAAATCAAAAATATTAATAACTGGTTGAGAAAATGGAATTTACATGAGGGTATTAAGTGTATTACGCATTGGGAAGAGTTCAATGGAATGTATGGATATTTCTGCCAGGATGGTCTGCATCTTAGCAGATGTGGTAATAGAAAGCTTGGGCTACAGTTGAGAAACCATTTAAATGCTTTTTTAAACTGAGTTCTGAGGGGAGAGGTATTAAACCAGTTAATAGCAAATTGCTAGTGGTCAGTAGACTTACTAATACTTTTAATCTGGAAAACAGGGACCATTTTAAAGTGTTAACCCTTAATGCAAGGAGTCTTAATTTATCAAAAATATCTGAACTTGCGGGAATCCTTTATAATGGTAATATAGATATTTACTCTGTATGTGAAACATGGTGGGATGAAAAAAATAATTGGGTTATAAAGATCCAAGGTTATCAACTATTTCATAAAGATAGACAAGACAAGAGAGGTGGGAGTGCTGCTTTTTTATCAGAAATGGAATTGAATGTACTGTAATGGATCCTGTTGTTGCACATTGTCAGTCATCTGACTTTCTTTGGGTTAGTATTAATGGAAGGAATAAGAGACAATTGCATATGGCTATATATTATAGACCTCCAAATATTTCCTCCAGTACAGACATACATTTGAGACAGGAAATATTTAATATGACCTCAAGAGGTGATATGATAATTATGGGAGACTTCAACTTCCTGAATATTAATTGGCTTACTACAGAAAGTAAATCATATGGAGATAAATCCTTTATAGATTTAGTATTGGACTCAGGATTGGAGCAGTTGGTCAATGAACCTACTAGGGGTCAAAATACATTAGATTTGCTTCTAGCTAATGTTACTAATATTACTACTACTGAAGGAGAGATTGGTGGAACATCTGGCTGTCAATGGACTACAGGACTCAAGGCAGCATGGTTTCACCAGGGGGAGGTCATGTCAGACCAACCTCATTGAATTTTTTGACTGGGTGACTAGGAAGGTGGATCAGGGGAAGGCAGTGGACATGGCCTATCTGGACTTCAGCAAGGTCTTTGACACTGTGCCACATAGAAGACTATTACACAAACTGGGGAATATGGGTGTGGGCAGGACAGTAGTGTAGGGTAGGGTAACTGGCTGGGTGGCATGACACAGAGGGTGGTGGTAAATGGCTGTCACTCCACAGAGGGAAGAGTGAACAGTGTGGTACCACAGGGATCAGTGCTGGGACCGGTCCTATTCAACATCTTCATCAGTGACATTGCGCAGGACCTAGAAGGCAGAATTTCACTGTTCGCTGATGACACAAAGCTCTGTAACAGAGTAGACACACCGAGAGGGTGTAGACAGAATGAGAAGGGACCTGCAGAAACTTGAAGAATGGTCAGGGGTTTGGCAGTTGAAATGCAATGCAAAGAAGTGCAAGATAATGCTATGGGGCACAAAAACCCTGGCACAATATATCAGTTGGGGGGTGAGGATATAGCATGCACCAAGCAGGAAAGGGATCTTGGGGTTATCATCTCTGATGACCTTAAGGTAGGGGAACAGTGTGACAAGGCAGCAGGTAAAGCAAATAGGATGCTGGGATGCATAGGCAGGGACATCACCAGCAGGAAAAGGGAGGTCATAATTCCACTATACAAGACACTAGTGAGGCCTCACCTGGAGTACAGTGTACAGTTCTGGAGACCTTACCTATGTAAGGACATAGACAGGGTAGCGAAGGTTCAGAGGAGGGCAACAAAGATGGTGCATGGATTGCATCACAAGTCCTATGAGGACAGGTTGAAGGAACTGAACATGTACTCTCTGGAGGAGAGGAGGGAGAGAGGGGATATGATAGAGACATACAAGTATCTTACAGGGAGGAACAGGGTGCAGTAATACACTATTTTTAAGCAAAAAAGATGTTACAGAACTAGAGGGCATGGGGTGGAGTAGGAGGGAGGACGATTCAGAGGAAACGTGAGGAAGAAGTTCTTCACAGAACGGGTGGTGGACAAGTGGAACACCCTGCCAGAGGAAGTGGTGGGGGCTGAAACAATCACGGGATTTAAAAGTGCATGGGATAGACATAAAGGAATTCTGGAGGTCAGGGGTAAGGGGCAACAGACTTCTAGGAAATCATAAACTGAACTTACAAGCTCAAATGGGCAGACTGGGTGGGCCATAGGCCCTTATCTGCCGACACTGTCTATGTATCTATGTATCTAATATATTAGAAATGAAATTATGGTAAGAGAACCCTTAAGCAATTCAGATCATTGTATGGTAGAATTTATGTTAACGTTCACTAACAGAAAGAATCAAGGTAACACATTTATTAGAAACTATAATAGTGCTAATTTTCAGTTAATTAAAACATGCTGCAATTATCAAAGTGGGATTGAAAAAGGGAATTTCATAGCAAAACAACAGATGACAAGTGGGTTTTAATAAAAACTAAGGGCCAGCTATTCAAAACTTTGCTTCAGACAAAAACCATTTGCACAGGTTTAGCGTGGGATTAGCGTGGGTTTGCTATATTCAAAAGGCCAAATAGCATGCACAAACTGCATTAGCACTGGGCAAAATCATAATGTATGCAAGGGGCAAACTGAGGGGATGTGTACATGAATACAGGTGCAATGCTATATTCAGTGACTAGCTCCATGCAAAGTGGTTTTGCATGACTTAGCGTGACACTTAGCGCGGTGCACATTACCACCCAGGAAAAGGTAGTCTTAACCCTGGGCAATCAGCTTTGCATGACATTTTGGCTTTGCGCGGTGTTTGCATGGCTTTTGAGCAGCTTTGCATGACCCTAACATATAAAATAGTGTATGGGTGACCATACACAACAAGGCTATGTTTCCATCGAGGGGATGTGATGATGTCATACAGACCTTGACAGCGAAGCTCGAGAGGTCCGTTTGACATCATCACATCCCCGAGATGGAAACAAAGCTTTGTTGTGTCTGGTCACCCATATACTATTTTACATAGTACATAGTTCCCAGAAATGTCTACAGTTTAATTTAAATACAAGGTTTTGTACCTTGTGTTCACACACTCGCTTGCTCCCCATTGTCGCTGCAGTCCTGCTCTTCCTCCGGTCCTCACTACAGTTCTGCTCACCACCCAATATTTGAAAGTGCTGGTTATTTAAAAAAAGAAAAATGCCAAACTGATAGTTTGGACACACAGAGCTGACAATGGAGGATTGTGTCCAAACTATCTTAGTGAAACACTTGCCCCTCTGCTCGCTAAGTGGTGCCACCATTTTACCCCAATTGTTTTTTTAACACTGAGCTGCTTTAGCCAATCAGGTAGCAGCTCAAGGGGGAAAAGTTATTGTAGTATCGTTGTGACATCAGAACGATACTACAACAACTTTTCTTGACCTTTGAACTGACCTACAACAGCTTCTGGAAATCCATCGCTTTTTATCCACAATAAGCCCTAACCATATGCTACAAATAAATATGACACAGACAAAGCCAGACATAGAGGAAACATGCTGCTCACTGATGGCATCACAATGTTGCCATCATCTGCTACCAGTCCCAGCCATGCCAGGCAGTAAGTGGTGACCCTGCCGCCAGTGGACAGCATGGCAGTGTGGCCATACAGCACACACCTGTGGACCACTCTTCTTTGAACACCAACAGATGCCAGCACACACATGCAGCACTGTGGGCATGGAGGATGTTGAGGGGAGAGTGTACGGGTAGCCAGGCTGTGCCACAGACCAGGTGTGGCCAAAAGGCTGGGACACATCATGCAGTGCACATGGGCCAGTATTGGGAATACCCCAACACCAGTGTGACTTTTTGATAATATATGCTCCCCCAGCCACATACTGCACAGCTGTACAACTGCCAAAGCACACAAAGCCGGACATGTATATGTCACTGTGTGCATCCCATGCCAGAGGTGCAGCATCTGTGAGTCACACAACAGCATAACAGTAATGTCCACTGTCAGAAAACACCTGCATGTTGGCCTGTCACTGTGTATAGTGCAATAATCAGCACTACCTACACACCATAGGCAGTGCTGTGTCCACACACTACTGGCCTCCTTGCTACTGTAGTGTCTGCTGTGTACTGTAGCATGACCTACAGTGTGACAGTTGCATGCAGCACCACCACCATCTGTGCCTATGCTGTGTTGTCCCCTGGGGTACAATATTCTATGCTATGCTGTACTGTTTACATGTAGCCTACAGCTATCATCATGCACTGCCAGACTGACCTACAGGTGGAGCTGCGGTCAGACCTGGCCAGCCCCTGTACTTCCAGACTGACCTACAGATGGAGCTGTGGGTCCCTGCAGTAATGCTGGGCAAACTGCATGCAAATCAGGGCATAATGAGATGCTAATCTGTATGTTTGCCCAGAGACTACCTATGTAGGCTCATTTGCATGTCACTTTTGAATATGGCAAAGTTTAGCACTGGACAAACGTGTTTTCACTGGGCTAATGGTTTAGCCCTTCGCTAAACCCACACAAATGTGTTAGCGCTGCCCAAACAGTTCAGAGAATATTATACAGTTTTGAACGCTGTACTTTCACATGTGCTGCTGCCTGCAGCTGTACTGGGTCTGCACATTTGCTGGCACACACATTGGCCACATAGTTCACCACTACCTACCTTCACATCACTGTGCACTGTGCTGCTGTTGTGGTTTGCACTTCCTGGTTGCTGTATTTAGAGCTCTCTTATTCCAGGGCTAAGTTTGCTTTGCACTCCTAGCCCAGTTTGCCTGGCCTCATTCCCATGCTATATTCAGAAGCTGTTTGCCCCAGGCTATTCCTTTTGAATATAGCTTGCTTTGTGCTCTGGGTTATGTTTGCCCACTGGGCAGTGTTAATTTAGCCCCGGGGCAAAGTTTTGAATATCTGGCCCTAAGTTGTTAGCGGTGGAGCAAAAATATGTTCCAACTAGGTGTATCTACAACAAAAAAGGCAAAATCCCACCTTGGTGTACTAAGGAAGTATTAAAACAGATAAAAAGAAAACAACTGACTTATATGAAAATGAACCCAGATGATTATAATATTTATTCATATAAGACTGAACTAAGAAAACTAAAAAAAAAACCAATGAAATCTGAAAGGCAAAAACTAGACTTTAGATTGCCCCACATTAAGGATAATAACAAAACACTGTATTCATATATAAATAGTTGAAAATATACAGGTAATTCATTGGGACCAGTTTATTCTCAAGGTGATGAATTAATTGACCCTAGGGAAATGTCTACTGCATTTAATAATTATTTCTGTGAAGTATTTAATAAAGAACCCCAGATTGGCTTAACCCATTATACCCATTAGCGCTATATGACATCAGAACCATCCATTGCTTAAGCTGACCCAAAAAATGGCGTCATCATGTGGAATGAGTTAAGAAACTTAGATCAAAGAATAGTGATCAATCTGATGATTTTTTTTCCTAGCATCTGATACACTGAAACATCTAAATTAAATCAAGCCAGACAACTCATCTGGTCCTCATTTACTCCATCCTAGAATAATAGGTGAACTTAAAGTCCTTATAGTTGAGCCATTGACTTGTATTTATAATAGCTCCTCTGCCAATGCAGATATCCCAGTAGATTGGAAAAAGGCAATAGTGATGCCACATTTCAAAATGGGTGATAAAAATACATGGCCAATTGTAGACAAATTAGCTTAACTACTCTACTATGTAAAATCATGGAAAAATTTATCAAAACTAAACTTGAACTTTATTTGTAAAATTTGAACCTTGTTGATGTAACATAGCATGGCTTTAAAAAAAGGGCTAATGTAACTAATATGTTATGTTTTTATGAAAAAATACATAAATGTATTAAGGAGGGTATTCCTGTTGATGTAATACTTTTGGATTTCCAAAAAGCCTTCAACAAGGTTTCTCATGCAGTTCTAGTTCACAAGCTAGAGAGGATGGGGGTAAACACTAAAATCATTACCTGGGTTAATAATTGGTTGAGTGGGAGAACACAAGCAGTAAGGATTAAGGGTGTCATTTTAGATGAGTGTGCAGTTACCGGTGGAGTTCCCCAGGGGTTGGTGTTGGGCTCTGTTCTTTTCTCTTCATTTATCAGTGATATTGACAAGGGTGTTGAAAGTTGCATTGTAAAATTTGATGATGGTATTAAAACAGGAGGTCCGATGGCAACATTGGGGGACAATTTTAAGCTTGTACAAGATTTATTTAATATACAGCAGTGGACAGATGAAAATAAAATGTCTTTTGGAATAAAAAATGTTCTGTAATCCACATGGGTAGAAATGATCCAAATTATGCATATTTCATGAATAATATTAAAATTAAGGAGGTGGAATCTGAGAGAGATCTTGGGATAATAGTTGATAAGGAGATGAAGTTTAGCACACATTGTGCTAAATTAGTTCATAGAACCAGCTATTTAGTTCACTGTTTGAAAAAAATAATTTCTGAATAGAAATAGGCAGTTTAATTTTTCAGTCTATCATGCATATATAAGACCACATTTGGATTATTATATCCAGTTGTGGAATCCATATCTTAGAAAAGATATTGATAGAGTTGAGTATGTGCAGACAAGAGTGACAAAGATGGTCTCTGGCTTGCAGCAGATGACCTATCAGGATAGACTTAGTATTTTAGGATTGTACTCATTGAAACAAAGGTGTGTTTGCAGTGATCTACTTATGATGTATAAAATCCTTCAGGATAGTGAATTTATGATGGAAATGGAGATATAAATATAGGCAAAACCAGCAGGACTGAGAATGCATAAATTACAAATACAATTGGAAACTGCAAGGAAAAAGGGGAGATTTTTCTCTTTTATCCAGAGGACAGGTAGACTGTGGAATACCCTACCAGATTTTGTGGTCTAGAGTTCTAATCAAACTGTATTTAAATAAAGGTTGGATGATTTTTTATTACAGAGAGGGGGTTTAAGTTCCCACTAAGGTGGGTGGATAGACTTGATGGGGTTCATACCTTCTTCTGTCCAATATTCCAAGTATGAATCCCAGTATGAATCTTCCCTGTTGAGAGTCAGAATGAATCCAAATAGATGGTAAATAAAATCTTAATGACATCAAGAAGAAAAAAGTTCTGTGATTCAGGTTACTATGTAAGTAAATCATTAACTGTGTCTTTTCCTTTAGAATAATTATGTTCAATTGTATTACAACCAGGGGATATAGAAGGGGAACCTGGGCCCAGTGAATGTGAATGATGATGGGTCTTTTTATCTGTTTGAAAACTGGTATAACAGAAAATGGCTGAGAACTGCCCACTTGAATATCTGCAATAGTCTATCTAAGTGGGTGTTGAAAACTGGCAGTAGCAAAGAACTTGGAATGATGAATAAGCTATGACAGGGAAGGGGATTATGGGGAGCAGCAACCGTGAAGGAAAAGGAAAAGTGACCAATAGCAGGGGGTAGATTAGAGTGAGGAGATGGAGAAGTTTAAATAGGTTACAGACAGGTGCATTAGGAAGTGAAGTTACCTACTTTAAAAGAAGTGGCTTACTGGAGGTTGGGGAATATGAAAGACACATTTGAAGAGGAAGAATGTTCCAAAGATGGGGGAGGCAGACAAAGAAGCCTGAGTGGCCAGCAAAGGCTTTGAAGTGAGAGATGGAACAGTCATTAGATGAATTAAGGGATTACAAGGAGGGGATGGAGGGGCGATGAGTGCAGAGATATATGAAGTAAAGTTGGTCTGCCAGTATTCAGTAAGGAAAAAGAAGAGTGGTTAATTCATTGTGACTGAAGGGATTGAGGAAACACGAACAGAGATGGGTAAAAGTGGGGGCAAAGTGGGAAAAGAACCAGAAAAGTGTGTCTAGTTTGGTGAGGGATTGATCTGAGGGGTACTGTGCTACATTTGTGTGGTCAGATACTGCAGAATCATCTTCTGGATGATCTTGCAGTGGACCAGGAATGGCAGGCAGGATTTGTTGTGGCACAGTGCTCCATGTTTAGTGTTTTGTATGCAAACCATCAATATGGGTGGAGAAGTCAAGATTGTGATCCAACCACACACTCAGGTGCTTGAAGTGGGGTACCTCTTCAAGGGTGGGTACCATCTAGAGTCTTGAAGACTGCAGTGGATAGCAGCCTAGGTAGCCTTTGCTTAAAAAGTATTTTTGGAATTAAGAATTAGCTGATTTTAGCAGACATTGTTAACGCCATGCTGTATCGATGATTCCATCCCAGTGATTGAGGCTCCTGAAGCAAAAAATATGGTGTGATCTGTATACTTATGTATTTCTGAGGTGGTAGTTTACTTACAAAAATTGAGATGAGAATGGGTCTCAGAATAGAGCCCTGAGGAACTCCAGATCTGATGGTGAAGGGGAAGGTTAGGGTATTGTCAACCTAGTCCAACTGGTGCCAGTCAGAAAGGTAGGCATGGAGCCAATTAACTGAGCTTAGACTAAAACCAGTTGCTATACAAATGTGTTCTATTTCCTATCTTGTCATACAACCACATTTTTGAAGTAAGAACGTTTTGGTCGTGTAGATGTTTGGACTAGGGTTATGAGATCTAGTTATTTATTTATTTATTGAATAGTATCGGAATTACAATCCTTTGAGTCAGAGACTCATTTACAAAGGCTCCACGTCATTGTGAACAATACATTACAGACAACAAGATAAGAGTACATACATACATTAAAGTGGTAGTTCATTACAGACAACATGATAACAGTACATACATTAAGATGATTGTTCATTCTTAGACAAGCAAGCATCGACAATAAGTTGCAAGTAGGGCAGGGATGTTTCAGTAACACTATGCTGAGTCATACAGGAGGAGGCAGAACAGGGGTCCTTTGTCAAGGGGTGAGTGTGATGAGGAAATGTTAACCTAGACAGTTGCAGGTGCATGAGGTAAGTAGATGGGCTCAAAGGAGGGACTTAAAATGACCAAGTTTGGGTTCAAGGGTGATAGGATTGGGAAGGGAGTTGAACCAGGAGGGAGCACTGTAGGAAAAGGAGCATTGGCCCACGGTCGTTCTGAGATGGGGGACTAGCAGGTTTGATTTATATGAGCTGCATGTGGTGACAGTTTTGGGTGCGTTCTGGATAAGTTGGGAGAGTCCTAGAGGGGTCAGGCCACTGGTGATTTTCTTAGTAAGAAGGCATGTTTGGTACATTAGCCATTCTTCTAGCTTTAGCCAGGGGATCAGTTGTAGAGAGTGCAGGTGTGGGTTAGTCTGGGACAACCTGTGGCCAGCTGACATGCCTTATTTAAGTAGGTTTTGAGTCTATGCAGAGCTGTGCTGTCCGCAGCTCCATAGACCACAATCCCATAGTCTACGAGGGACAGGATTGATGATGAGATGGCTAGGTGGAGGGATTCTGAGGGGAGGCAGCTCCTATGGTGATAGAGCATGCCAATTCGTGAGTTGACTGCCGTACTAAGTTGGTGGATATGGTTGTGGTAGGTGAGGGCAGGGTCAAGGGTGATACCCAGATACTTGAACATATTTACTTGTTCCAGGGGCTGGAGAAGGTTAGTTTGGACAGAGAGAGAGAGAGAGAGAGAGAGAGAGAGAAGAGAGAGAGAGAAAGAGATGCCTTTGTGCCTGCTCTGGTGGTGGGTAAACAGCATGATCTTGTTTTTTTTCTGATTTAAGACGAGCTTGTGGTCGATGAACCAGGTTTCAGCTGCTGAGAAGGAGTTCTGGAGAGAGACTTGAAGGGAGGAGGGGTCAGAGTGTGAGGAGTAGAGCACCGCATCGTCTGCATATAAGAGGATTTTCTCTGGGGAGGACTTGGGCAGGGAGTTGAGAAATAGGCTGAAAAGAATTGGTCCCAAAATGGAGCCCTGGGGGATGCCCGAAAGGACCGGGAGTGGGTTTGAGAGGGTGTTCCCTATTCTGACCCATTGGGTACGGTTGGATAGGTAATCCTTGAACCAGGCTGTTACATCCTGTGAGAGGCCCAGGTGGAAGAGGGAGGTTAGCAGGAGGATGTGACTGACTGTGTCAAAGGCTTTTGACAAGTCAAGGAAGACAGAATTGACACGCCGGCTGTTGTCTAGTGTGTCATGTATGTAGCTGGTAAATTCCAGGAGAGTGGTGGTAGTACTATGTCCCTGCGGAAGCCATGCTGGTCTTTGGCAAGGAGGTCAAATTTGGCAAAGTAGTCCATGAGTTGGTCCATGAGTTATAAGAAGACTGGAATAGGGATTCAAGTTCTAATTAAGAAATATAAGACCCATGAGTCAGGGTATCATGTATTGGTCACCAGGGGTTGTGGTTAAGACCCCAATAATTTCTTTGCAACCCTTATGTTGTCTACTGCAACCCCTAGGATCCCCTAAAACAAAGTTTCCCTAGCATTTATTTATATACAATTTGGTGAGTGGGGAGCTTTGCAACCTCTATGATTCTGCCAAAATGGTCTTTGCAACCCCTACGATTCTGGTGAAATGATGCTACTGCCATGAGCTCTATGTATTAAGGGTTCTAAATACTCAATGTAATCCTTCTATATTCAGACATTTAAAAAACAGGAGATGCCATTCTAGAAAACAAACCAGTTATTGGGAATTACATTCTAAAATGCTTTAAGAAGAGACACGTATGAGAATGTGTTGCTCATATACCTGTATGTAGTCCCACCCCAAAATCAGGGGGCTTACCTTAAGTACCTCCCTGGGCTCCTCTGATGCCCTCTGCCTGGCAGATGTCCAGAAAGAGAAGTTAAATCCATGTTCCATGTTATGCTTCTGCTGCTCTGCATGTGTGAGCACATCCATGCTGCTGCACTATCTCTTTAAGAGCTCCAGGCTTGTGTAGAGTAAATAGCCTGGGCTGGGTCTGAGTGCAATGGGGCTTGCGACCAGCCAGGCACTCCACTGATTGACTCCACTCTGCTGTCGCTAACAGAGCAGAGGGAGCCCTTCAATAATCTGTAACTATTTACTTTTGGATCTTTGCTGTCTCTAACATAAACTGTTTAATATGCCAGTCTTGCCAGTATCAGTTGTCTCTAATGGGAGCTGCCATCTTTGGTCCTGGAATTCCTTGCTTTGGACCAATCAGAACCAAGGGCCTCAAAGGGTCCTAATTACAATGCATTGTGGGAGAAACTGTGAACTTTCAGGTTGGTGCTGAAATAAACCAATGGGAGCACTAGAACTGTGATTGACAGCTCCCACAACCAGTAGGAAGATAGGAAAACTGGACAAGCTCAGAAACTGTTGTTTAACTATGTGCATTGCAGATCAAGCTTCAGAACTGAAAGGAGCCTGTGTGGCTCTGTCTACCTTCACAGGGGGAGATCTGTGTTGCCCCTGCGACTTCCATTTCGATCCAAAAGGGGATCAATCTCCTGGAATTGCCTTTTCAGCAGACCAAAAGGGTTTCTCAGCAATTGGCTGAGGAGAAACCGGCAGAACCAAAGAAAAGGAAAGTTTGCTGCTTCTTCAGTCATGAGCCTGTGGCCTATCGCCTGTGTGAAGGCACTGATCCTGGGGATTCCTGGAGCAAATCAGGAGCCACTCCAGTGCAGGAAAGACTTTTACCCAAAACCCAGCTGGAGTGTTCACCAGCACAAAGCCTAAACTTCTAAAAAGTCATTTCATTCAGCAGGGCCTATGCCAGCAATGGCCCAGCCAGACTGTTCCTGTACCATCGCTAGAGAGGCAGTGAATTTAAATTTTGCCGGTGAAGTCGCGGCGAAGTGGCCGATTTCATCGCACGGAGTAATCCGCAAAATGTCCCTGCATTTGGCAAAATTTTGCCGTGGAAGGCAAAATTTTGCTGTTCCATGGGGGTGTGAAATTTCACATTTTGCCCTGTGAAATGGGTGAAATTTGCAGATTACTCCACATACTGAAGTATTTTCACTTCACCCACTCACCAGCATCCTGGTGAGAGACCAGCCTTGAGGAGTTAGCCACTGCACAGCAATCAAACACAAGGAGAAAGGGAGACCCAACTGGAGCCCTCTGCTGTCAGTACCCAGGCTCAAACCTCAAACACGTATTCTGCACGACCCCATAATTGTGAGTATAGGCTGACTTGTGATGTATCGTCCCAGCCTAAGCAGCTTAGAGAAGGTGTGTTCTGCTATAATTGTGGAAAGGATGGCCATATAAAGAGAGAGTGTTGATCTCGAGATGACCCAACCAGGGTAAGAGGTAGATTTCTTCAGAAAAACACTCGAGGCCAAGTACTTTCAGTGGTGCTTCGGCTCAACCTGGACACAATTCTTTCATGGCAAGGTCATTCATCTCTGTTCCTACACATGCTCTTCCTGACTGGTCAGAATTAGTAGGTCCCTCAATGGAGACTACCATGCATACAGATGATATCCCGGCCAGAGCTGTTCTCAAAATGGGTCTCAAGTTACAATAATATTGAAGGACCGGTATGATCAACACCTGTCTGACCATCCCTTACAGCCTCTAAATGGACTGCATGTATGGGGTTTAAGTGAAAAGTCCTATCTGTACCTTGGATTCTTGAGAGTGTGGCTTTAATTTCTGTCCACTGTGGCAGGTGTGGATGATCCAGTAGAGACAATTGCACTAGTCTGTCTACCTTCTGGCTTATACGATGGAGTCCCAATACTAATCGGCACTAACACTCACATGTTCAGACACTTAGCCCAAATGTGCCAGGAGCATCAATGCAAGGTGACTGGAAGGGCCTTACACATCCATGCTATAGTGAAGCAGGCATATGAAATGCAGATGCAGCCAAAAGAAGGTGATAAGGATGAGTCTGTGGGGTTTGTATGGAAAAAAGACCCTTCAACTCTCATTCTTCCTCAGATCGCACAGTGCAGTGTCAGTGGAGAGGTGAGAATGCATAAGGATGTAACAAACAAAAATCTTATGCTTGACACTCCAGAAGAGGGAAAACTGCCTGAAGGACTCCTAGTGACACCCAGTGTGCCTCCTGTTCATGCTCATGCCTATGCCAGGAGAGTTGTAGTCCAGATTCAGAATGTTTCAGACTGGGATATCAAAGTTCCTCGAGGATGCACCTCAGCTAAAGTATACTGCACAGATACTGTGGTCCTGCCATCCAAGTATCAAAAGGGAGAATATGAAGAAGTATCCCCAGACATGTTTGACTCTGGAGACTCTCCCATTCCTGAGGGGTGGAAAGAGAGGATTAGACAGAGACTGGCTCAGAGAAGCAGACTGTTCTCCTTAAAAAATGGGATGTAGGTTGTGTCACTGGTGGTCAACATCACATTTGGCTCCACGATGAAAGACCCTTCAGGAAAAGATCTTGATGCTTAGCTCCTGTTGACATTGATGACATCAGTTGCAATCTACAGGCAATGCTAGCAGCTGGAATTATCCAGGAGTCACACAGTCCTTACACTTCTCCAATCATCTGTAGTCCAGAAGAAGAATGGTTACGTCCGCATGTGTGTAGACTACAGGACCCTTAACAAAAACTGTGCCTGATCAATATACCATGCCATGCATACAAAATGCATTGGACTGCCTCAACAGGAGTAAGTGGTTTTCAGTCCTTGATCTCCACAGTGGGTACTGTCAGATCCCGATGGTGCCAGAAGACAGGGAAAAGACTGCATTCATTTGTTCTCTAGGCTGCTACAAGTTCCTCCGCATGCCTCAAGGCATATCAGGCACACCAGCAACTTTTCAAAGACTAATGAAAAGTGTTGTGGAAGATATGAACCTTCTTGAATGTTTAGTCTATCTTGACGATGTCATAGCTTTTGGCAAAACCCTCAAAGAACATGAGGATTGGCTGTTCAAAGTGTTGAACAGACTTGAAGGATTTGGGTTGAAGTTATCACTTGACAAATGCCAGTTTTTCCAGAGCTCAGTAAAATATGTAGGCCACATTGTGTCATCGGAAGGCATCCAAACTGATCCTAGCAAGGCAGAAGCACTCACTAACTGGCCAAAGCCAAACAACTTAAAGGAATTGCAATGATTTCTAGACTTTTGACGCTACTATCGCTGTTTCTTCAGAGACTACACCAAGGTAGTGCGCGCACTGTTGAACGTAACACAAGGGTACCCTCCCACTCATAAAAGGTACAAAAAAGGCCCTGAGAAAGAAACTGAAATAAGCTATTTCCAGCCTCATGAAACTTTTGGGCAGAGATGGACATCACAGTGTGACACAGCTTTTCACAACATCATCTATTAGCTAACTCACGCACCTGTTCTTGCATATGCCGACCCATCCAAACCCTGTATGCTGCAAACTGACATACAGTGGAGAAAGGAGGGTAACTAGCGGGGTTCTGCAGGGATCAGTACTGGGACCAGTCCTCTTTAATGTCTTTACAAGTGACATCAGAGAGCATCTGGAAGGAAAAGTATGTCTCTTTGCAGACGACACAAAGATCTGCAACAGGGTTGAAACACAAGGTGGGGTAAAAATGATGAAAAGAGACTTGGAAAGGTTGTAGGAATGGTCAAATGTATGGCAGTTCAGATTCAATGCAAAGAAGTGCAAGGTAATGCACCTGGGAAACAAAAAGCCAGGGGAAGAGTACACAAAGGGGGGGTGAGATACTAACAACAACAAAAATCAAAAGGGACCTGGGAGTAATTATATCAGATGACCTTAAGGTGGGCAAGCAATGTGAGAAGGCAGTAAGGAGGGCTGGGGGGATACTGGGATGCATAGGGAGAAGCATCAACAGTAGAAAACAGGAAGTTGTTATCCCTCTGCACAGACAGTTGGTGAAACCCCATCTGGAGTACTGCATACAGTTCTGGAGACACCATCTCTGCAAAGACATAGGCAGAGTGGAGGCTTTTCAGAGGAGGGCAACCAAAATGGTGAAGGGTCTGCACCAGAAGACATATGAAGAGAGATTAAAGCAGCATAATGTGTATACACTCGAGGAAAGGAGGGAGAGGGGGGACATGATAGAAACTTTCAAGTACCTCAAGTGAATTAACAAAGTCAAAGAGGGTAGCATCTTTCAGAAAAAGAGATATACAAGAACAAGGGGGCACAATTTGAAGATAGAAGGGGGAATGGCTCAGAGGTAATGTTAGAAAGTATTTTTCCACAGAGAGGGTTGTGGATGCATGGAACAGCTTTCCTGAGGAAGTTGTGGAGTCAAGAAAGTGGGAGAATTCAAGAATGCATGGGACAGACATAAAGCGATTCTAGTGGGGAGTAGGAGGAAGTAAGCTGTTGGTTAACTAGAATCTGCAGCTTATCCATCAAGTAGGGAAATGGGCAGACTAGGTGGCCAAGTGGTCCTTATCTCCCATCAAATTCTATGTTTCTATGTTTCTAGCCTGGGTGGCCTCGGGGCCATGCTCTACTAAGAGTATACAGAAGGACTGCATCCAGTGGCATATGCCAGCAGAAGTCTGACTCCTTCAGAAAAGAACCATCCCATGCACAAATTAAAATTTCTCACTCTCAAATGGGCGATTGTGGAACAATTCCATGAATACCTGTATGGCGCCAAGATATTAGTTAAAACAGACTACAATCCTTTAACCTATGTACAAACTTTGGCAAAACTTGATGCTACTGGACACAGATGGCTCTCTGCACTGTCTACATATGATAACTGGAGTACTGGCCAGACCTCAACTATGTCAACGCCGATGTCTTGTCATGAAGACCTACTTCCAACCATGAGTGGGTATGCATGTCAGAGCATTCCATAAAGGCCTTGTGCCATAAGTTTGATAGAAATGAAACTCCATCTGCTGAAACTGTGAACTGCTTGGCCAATTGCTTGGGGCCTCCTGATATCTGCCTACCAGTAGTCTACTGTATCTTTGCAGCAATGGACTTAAGGGCATTGCCTCAGCTCACGCCAGCTGTTCTTCCAAGGGAGCAATGTTATGACCCAATGATCTGACCCATCCTGAATGCTCTCACAAAAGGGGGAAGACATCTCAAAGTTGTGGTCTAATGACCCCAGAACTGCACTGTTGTTTTGAGAAGGGTGTAAACCTAAGTTGAGAGAGACTGCTGTACAGAGAGTTGATTAATAATCAAGGAGTGGTTGTGAAAAGACAAATAGTGTTGCCCTCAGTATTCAAAAATATTGCATTAAAGGCTCTGCATGACCAGATGGGACACTTGGGCAGTGAGAGAACTTTGGACTTAGCCCATGCACATTTCTACTGGCCAAAAAATGAGTGCAGACATTGAACAGTATGTCAAAACCTGCAGCAGGTGTCTCCAACAAAAAGCACAACTGCAAAAGGCAGCACCTTTGGTTAACATAACCACCAGTGCACCAATGGAGCTAGTATGCATTGACTTCTTAAGCTTAGAGCCAGATTCAAAAAACATTGGTAATGTGCTAGTCATGACAGGCCATTTCACCAGGCATGCTCAGGCATATCCAACCAAAGACCAGAAGGACGCCACAGTAGCAAAAGTCATTGTGGAGAAGTTCTTTGTTCATTATGGTGCTCCACAATGCATTCATTCAGATCAAGGCCGGGACTTGACTGCAGACTTATTAAAGAAATTGTGTCTCTCTGGGGTGTGAGAAAGTCATGGACCACTCCCTACCATCTGCAAGGAGATCCACAGCTGGAAAGGTTTAATAGAACCTTGCTTGATATGCTTGGCACTCTGTATCCTAAGAACAAACCAAGGTGGAGTCAACAGATAAGCTCGCTTGTGCATGCTTATAACTGCACCAAAAATGATGCCACAGGATTTTCCCCATACCATCTCATGTTTGGCCATGAGGAACACCTTCCTGTTGCTGTCTGTTTTGGAGTTTCACTGAATGGGGTTCAGCCTGACAACTACCTACAGTATGTTAAGAAATTAAAAACTCAATTAAACCATGCTTACCAACTGACCAGCACCATGGCTGCAAAGAAAAACTTAGTTAACAAGGCACATCATGACAAGTGAGTAAAGGCTAATGAACTAAAGGCAGGAGATTGTATGCTAATGAGGAATCTTGTTTTTAGGAGAAACATAAAGTAGCTGACTTCTGGAGTTACACCACCTACACTGTAATCAGCAAGCTAGATGACCTACCAGTATACAAAGTGCACCCAGAAGGAGATCCTCGATTTGTAAAGACAATACACAGGAATCACTTTCTGCCCATTGGTACTGTACCTCAAGATACTGCTCCTACAGGTCCTGTTACTCATTCTGCTGTTTGAAACCAACAGAAGCCTTGGCCTACTGCTGCTCAACAGCCAGAATCTTCTGCTAACCTTAATGCAGTTAATAATGACACAAGTTCTGAAGAGGATGACAGTGACTTTGGAACTGTTTTCTATCCCTCTTTCGAGTTAGCTCAGGTGTTTCAAGGCAATTCTTTATGCAATGTGGGAGATGACACCAACAGTCCAGTGATGCCTGATAATCCTTTCAACTGAACCAGTCCCTCCTGAAAGTGATGTTCAAAGTGCAACTTCTGAAATAGCAGAGACTTTGTGCCAAGTGGAATTATCTGAGGTTGACATGCCTGATTCTGATTGAGGGAATGGTGAACCTAACAGTGAACCTCAAGTGATGCTGAAACAAGTGGGCAAAATGAGCTAGAGCAAGTACCAGAATGAACTGCTATTTTTTTAAAATGTTAACAGTGTATTAGATGACTCAGACTTTGCAGAAATACCTCTTTCAGATGGACCTGAGTGTCAAGAACCAGACAGTTCAAGTGCTACACCAAATACAAGTAATACATTCAGTTCTAAACCTCAAAAAACTGCAGTGGCACTCTTTTCATCAGAAGCTGTCTTGTTGCTGGACAATGAGCCAGGAGTCATGAACCCAAATGCTAATGCTTAAAGCAAAAGCCAATGCCTCCTTCACCTAGATGTTCAGACAGACTTATAAAGCCAGTGGTTCAACTTACTTATGACACACCAGGAAAGCCTGTAGATCTGCCCATGAGTGTAGATCATAAAGGGGTATACATTACAGCAAATTCCCTGCTTAAGTTGGAGCTCACTGCAGCTTCAAAAGTGATAGTCAAACCCTCCAGTTAGTATCCCAGGGGTCACCCTTATAGAGTTCCAAGGGTTAGCTGAAAAGTGTACTGTAGGTCTACTGTCCCCAGAGGTCACCGTTAACAAGTCCTTGGAGTAACAATGTAATTTCTATGGTTAAGTGGTTGAAACAAAGGTATTTAAAGAAATTTAAAATGTCATGACAGGATATAAACATCTGAACTATGCAATTGCTAAAGAAAAAGTCTCATGTACATAGCATGCTATTTTGTATATACTCATACTATATCTGTACAGTTTTTTTGTATCTCATAACCCATTGGCTAGCCTTGTATATAATAGAAGGTACAGTATTAGTAGTAAGTATTATTTGTGTTATACTGTACACTTGATGAGGACACCAAGTTATCTATGCAGGGGAGAGTGTAGTCCCCCCCCAAAATCGTGGGGGCTTACCTTGACTACCTTGTTTGGCTCCTCTAATGCCCACTGCCTGGCAGATGTCCAGAAAGAGAAGTTAAGTCCAAGTTCCATATTGTGCTGCTGTTCTGCATGTGTGCACACATCCATACCATCACACTATCTCTTTAAGAGCTCCAGCCTTGTGTATAGGATAAATAGCCTGGGTTGGATCCGAGTGCAACGGGGCTTGCGACCAGCCAGGCACTCCCCTGATTAACTCCACTCTGCTGTCGCTAAAAAAGCAGAAGGATCCCTTCAATAATCTGTAACTATTTACTTTTGGATCTTTGCTGTACCTAAAATAAATAAACTTTAATGTGCCAGTCTTGCCAGTATCAGTTGTCTCTAATGGGAGCTGCCATCTTTGGTCCTGGACTTCCTTGCTTTGGACCAATCGGAACCAAGGGGTCCTCGAGGGGTCCTAATTACAATGCATTCTGGGAGAAACTGTGACCTTTCAGGTTGGCACCTAAATAAACCAATGAGAGCTCTAGAACTGTGCCAGCAATGGTCCAGCCAGAGTGTTCCTGTACCGTCACTAGCATCCTGGCGAGAGATCAGGCTTTTCGAGTCAGTCAGTGTGCAGCAGTCAAACATAGGTTGCAACCACCGTGTGGGAAAGACCATGAAGTGGACGTGACTCATGTTGGCCCCAGCCCCCACCAGCAGCTCAAGCAAGCAGCAGATCTTCCATGTCACCAGCATCTTCTTCCATCCGCCTGGGTACAGTGAGTAAAACCAGGATAGCTCCCTGCAACAAAGCTTCAATTGTTAATGGTACCATCTGATCTTGTTTGCCAGTTTAAAGTGCTTTAAAGTAACTGGGCCATCCAGCCAGAGAAACAAACGGTTTATAGTATATAAGTGTGTTGCTCATATTTAATTACCCTTCTTTTCATCAAGGGCCCCAACATCAGCTGCAATGCTGGCCACCCCACGACACTGCTTAGGCATGCCTATTAGTTATCCTGGGTACCCAGTAGTTAGCAGGACTGTGAATGCAGGGCATGATAAAACATAATGCAACATAAATCTGCAATCAAAAAGTACCTAATGATTTACCTTGATTCTCAACCTCCACTTGTTAACTTTCCCAAATAAACCTGTTTGATGTTTTCACCTTTAAACTGAGCCATGAGCATATTATTACTTTGCATACAGTGCATGGAAGTTATGAACTGTCTTTTACAGGGGGAACACAGGGTGCATGCCAGAGATATAGACCCTGTGGTTAAGTAGGCTGAGTGTGAGCATATCATTAATGGTCACACTGCTTTGCAGTCTGTTAAGCAGTGCAACTGTTTTGTTAAATCCAAAAGGTCACTAGATGGGATTGTGGGTGGTATTCACTTCCCAGAGGGCTGTATCGACTGTGATAGTTACCCACTGAAGCATTACTGTGGGTGGAGGCACCATAATTGTAGTATTACTACTGGTAGGGATACCTTGGTACCAGTTAGTTACAAGCCCAGACCCCTCAACTTGTTAGGAAGGCAGGAGTACTAGCCCTTGGTATAATGGTACCAAGGTTACATGTATAAGCAGCTGTGCCAAACAAGAGCACAAGTGGTGACTCTTGGCATTTGCTTTTTGAATAGAATGCAGTGTTTCTCAATTTCTGCACATACCGTGAAACAGATGAACTACTGCTTGCTGAGAGGGTAAGTCTTTTTTTATTTTAGTTGTTTCTCTCCTCTGTAACATTCTTTATCCTTTTTATCCATTCTACACACAAGATAGCTCAAGTTCTAAACAGGGTTTGAAACTATTTCAAAAGTTCTGAACCAGTGTACTGGGTCACCATATATAACAGTACACTACTCCTGCCTTATGGGCTCCTTATGGGCTCAAATAAAGTTGAGGGCTGTGAGTTGGTAACTTCTATGGGGATTTTTTACTCAAAGATGTATTTTAATGATAAGTTGCATGGTGTGTCCAGTGTCACAAGAGCCCTTCTGTGGCTCTAGATCAGGTACCTGCAGCCCCAGTCATGGTAATAGGGTCAGAGTGGAATAAGGTGGCTGTAATTCCTGCAGTTTGTGGGGAACTGGCCTTAAGTTTAACTTCAAATAGGGCTCATACTCTTAAATGATGTGTGCCCCCCACGGCGTGGTGCATGGTTTGTTGTATGTCTGGCAGGTTGTGTTATCAGAGGAATTCCCTGCTTGTTGGGAGTATAATTTCTCTTCCATCCATGGCATCAGAGCCACCTTTGATGTGGAGCTGCCTTCATTGTGGAGCCACTTTTCAATGATGCAGGGGGTGCAGAAGATTCTCTCCTTCTTCACTTCTTCTCTGGTCCCCACAGCAGCAGTCAAAGTCCTCAGAACAGGAGATGTGCAGCAGCAGGGCATCTGATGATAGCTTGGGCTCTGTCTGGTCAGGAAAACTCTATTCTTGGTGGCGTAAACTCTTCCCTGCATAAATACTTGACATGTGTATCAAGGCTAAGCATACAGTCCATCTGAAAAGAAAACAACATTGACAGTTCATCTTGACAGTTCTTTCCTATCTAGCATAGGCAAGCAATGACATCCCATCTAGTCCCAACAGCAATTTTCAGATATGCAATTTCCTTTAGTATCCTTGGTGATGGGGGTTGAGCACAACAAAATGCAGTAATGGGCATGGATCGAAGTGTTACATAATTACCTCTGTGTACTACATTCATAGGCAGGTTGCTGGAGGCACCTGGAGAGTCTTACGATAGCTTAATGAGCGCTTTGATTGTTCTGTCAGAATGATGGAGTGTTACAATCTCTTCTTCCTTGTAATCAGAGAGTGTGCTTTCCATCAGAGAAGGAGCATCTGTGGTCACAATTGGTTCCACTTCACCCTCCGGTTCCTGGGCATCTTCATCATTCTTCTCAATGACAATATCTTTAGGCATGGACCCTGTATTTGAAGGCTCTTGAAAGCTCACATAGTGTTGCATTAGGTCCAATTGCGATCCTATGAGATTGTACTCCAATGAAGATATTTTGGGATTCTGTTCAGATCCTGCAGTAGTCTAGGGAGATTTACAGTGGGAAAATATCTTATCATATCTGACTTCTCGTCCAAGGTGTTCTGATATCTTCTTCAAGCTTTAAGTGGAAGGTGGAATGATTACTGTCTGCCTTTGCAGTTCATTTTAGAGTAGTAGCAGCTCTAGTTTCAGGTCATCTTGGTGACTATTTACCTGTGGTATCCAGAGGATTTAGACTCAATTATCCCATGGGCAACAGATAGTCCCTGTGAAATGTTTTGGAACACCCCATTCATCCCTCTGGTTGGACTCTGTACACAGGCAAATCTCCAAGTTGTTCCAGAGCCACATAGGAGGTATCACTCTATCATCCCATTGCCTGTGGAGCCACCCACACTTCTCCTAGGATTCTGCAGGAAACTCTTGTTCCTGCTTTTACTATGCCCAAGAAATGTTGAGCTTAATCCAGGCCCTCTGGCACCCATGGAATACCCAGCAGAGCTACAAAACCTCAAGGGGCTTAGATTCTTGCATGTTAATGTATGTAGCCTATTAAAAAAAAATCACTTCAGTTCAGGCCTGGGTATGTCATACTGCTCCAGATGTTCTGGTGATTACGGAGTCCTGGATCTGACTGGCGACCAGTAACAATGAAGTTAACATCCCATCCTACTCTTTGTTCAGAGCCGACAGGCAAACCAGAGGTGGTGGGGTAGCTATTTACATCAAGGATACATTCCCAGCCTCCATAATTGACTCAGCCTCTGTCCAAAAAGAATTCGAAAGCTTGTCATTAAAGATTGAAATTGCTACCAGTGTCTCATTATGTATAAAGGATGCTACAGACCCCTATCTGCTGGACTACAGTTGTTAAAACATCTCGGAAAATCCTGGGTTCGGCATCTTCAGAGAATATCATACTAGGGGACTTCAACTTAGACTGGCTCTTCAGTGCATCCACCCCACTTAAAATGTTCTGTGATTCCCTTGGGTTGTCACTGCTAATAAACAAATCTCCTTGTCCTAACAAGCTCAACCCTAATAACAGTACTCTCTGGGATATCATTTTAGTTAACAAACCCCATTTATTCTCCCATGCTGGCATCTTTTTCTCTGATATTAGTGACCATTGCTTCATTGTGTGTGTAAGATCCACTGTTAAATCCACAACTGCACCAGAATTCTCCTTTAAAAGGTGCATACGCAACTTTGATCTCCATGGGTATATATCAGAGCTAAGAGACTCCATACGATGGCAGAACTTCTATTTAGCTAAGTCCCTGACTACGTCTTATGATATTTTCTCAGAAATTGTGCTAGGGGCTCTCAACAAGTATGCTCCCATAGTAAAAGTTCATGCCAGAAACAAATCCTGTCAGTGGTTTATGGAAGACCTGAAAGATGCTTTGCAGAGTAGGGATGTACTCTGGAGAACTGCTAGGAAAACTAATTTAATAAATGACTGGAATTCTTTCCAGAGGGCAAGGAACCTCTGCACCAAAATGGTCAGAGAAGCCAAAGCTAATTTCTACCACTCTCAGCTGGAGAGCTCCTCAAGAAATGCCTCCAAATTCTGGAGGATGATCAAAGACATTGAAGGTCACACCACTGTTAATTCCCTACCTACTAAATTATTGATCGACAATACTGTCATCTCCGACAGACCGTCTGTCCTCAACACTCTCAATAATCATTTTGCCACTGCCTTTGACTCCTCTACCACAAATATCCCCCACCAACAACTTGGATTGGATATACAAGAAAAATCCATCCCCAGTCCATCCTTCTCTCTGCAGCCTACCTCCCTAAAAGAAGTCGAAGATCTTCTCCTTCAGTTGGACACTAGGAAAAGTGCTGGGGCCGACCTCATTGACCCGTACTTCTTTAAGGTCGGCTACCATGTCCCTGCAGTCCCAATTACTCATCTCATGAACTTATCCTTGCCCCAGGGTAACCTACCACCCATTTGGAAAAATGCACTTGTGGTCCCTTTGTTTAAGTTAGGAGATCCTAGTGACCTCAATAACTACAGGCCAATCTCCCTACTTCCAATCCTGTCAAAGATGGTGGAGAAAATAGTGAACTCCCAGCTTCGGAAGTACCTGGAATCAAAAAAATTGCTCAACCCGTTACAATCCGGTTTTAGAGCACAGCACAGTACAATCTCTGCTCTAGTCAAGGTGACAAACGACTGGCAGCTTGAATTAGACAAAAAAAACTTTGCACAGTTTTCTTGGACCTAAGCAAGGCATTCGATACCGTTGATCACAGAATGCTTCTGTCGTCCCTCTGGAACATTGGTTTGGATTCCCTATCCCTTAAATGGTTCTCCAACTACCTCTCGGGATGACTTCAGCAAGTAAAGGCAGAAGGGGAAGTTTCTCCACCAAAACCCCTATTGAGGGGTGTACCGCAAGGCTCCATTCTTGGTCCCTTGCTCTTCACCATTTATATTAACAGCGTAGATGCCCCCATCAAAGAACCACAAATACACCTATTCGCAGATGATACGGTACTCTATGCTAGTAGCCCCACCCCTGATGCGGCCTGTAAAGCCCTGCAAGATGAATTTAATCTGCTGCAACATCGGCTTATAAACCAGAAACTGCTCTTAAATGCAAAGAAAACTAAAGCAATGTTCCTCTCGCCCCTTCACAATGCAATAAGTCCTGCAATTGCTGGGACACTCCTGCAGATCACTACCATTCTAGGTGAGCGGTTGGACTACATACCAAAGTTCAGGTACTGAGGATCTGGTTAAACCACACACTTACTTTCACAGATCACTTAGAAGAACTGGCAAAGAAACTTAGACAAAGGCTTGGTCTGTTCTTTAGGATTAATAATCTCCTCACAAGAGATGCTAAACTGAAACTGGTTCAAACTACCTTTCTTTCCCTATTGGATTACGCAGATTTTCTATATAGTCAGGGACCTGCAGGTACCGTAGCCAAACTCGATACGCTTGATCACAGAGCCATATTTATGGGTCTTCTTTACTCAACCCACCACTGTGCATTGTACACGGCAGTGGGATGGTCATCCCTTGCTTACAGATGGCAAAAAAATGCTGTGGTTTGGACATACAAAGCTATGTCAAATAAACTGCCCCAGTATATCTCTGTCTGTTTACCTTTTTGCACTCTGCGGAAGTATGCCCAGAGAAGCACCTCTTATATCTACCTTTATATTTACAAAGCAAAATCTTGCATTGGCAGAGCAGCCATCAGCTTTGTGCTCCCTCAACAGTGGAACAAGCTGCAAAAAACTTTGAAATTAACTCACCGCATCAGCCTAGCAGCTTTTAAATCTCTATATCTACATCATAATATGGAGTCATGTGCCTGTCTACCCTAAATAGTGACTCCTATAAGTCCAAGTACACTCTAATTACTACTGTTAAAAGACTGATCACATCTATAATCGACTCTTCCCTCTCCCTTTTTCTGGTCCCCATATCTATCCCTTCCACATTGCTTTGACCCTGGTTCCAGCTCTAAATTCTCCATACCGTATCACTATATATCTTTTTATATTAGGTTTTATTTGTGTTCGGTGCACCTGATGTGTATATTTCTTTACTTATATGAAAAATTGTGTCCTACCCAAAACTAGCTGTATCTTCTGTTCCAAACATATATTACTGTCAATGCTACCTGCTGATACTTTGTATATACTGTATTATTGTATCTCACTTTATTTTTATTATTATTGTTTTCTTGTGTGTTGCATCCCATGTATATTGTCCCTTGTTGGCAAACCCAGGTCCACCTTGAAAATGAGCTTGCTCAACGGTGATTGCCTAGTTAAATAAAAACTTTGATTGATTGATTGACTGAAGGTTCCTCAAAAGGACTTTATCTGCAGGCAAGAATTCATTAGCCCTGACCTTCTTGTCATAGTGGACCTTTCCAGTCTAATTCTACTTGGCAGCATTGCTGATGCTAACTGGTAGGTAGCAGTTAACTGATCCTTCAGTCTGTCACATGCTGCAGGTAGGTCTCTGGCCTAGCTCCATCTGTGGGGACTCAGATATGGAGAGCCGCAGACAGTCCGGCTGCTCAACTAAGCATTAGGTAGTAGTGAGAAAATCTAACTGCATCACTCTTGGTATAACTGTAAGCATAAATCAGGGTGTTTATTTGTTGGCACCAACTGTCTTTCTGTTTGGGGGTTAGGAGAATGTGGTTATACCATTTAGCTTGAGGATCACTTTGAAGGTTATAAGATGTAGTTCTGGATTTGTGGGTTTCCCATAGGGAAAACAGTTATTTTTCAAGTAGACTCTTAAAGTCTCTAGAAACATAGAAGTTGATGGGAGAAAAGGACCATTGGTCCAGTCAGTCATTAATACCCCATTCTACCAATAAGAGCTATAGTATGGGGTTTATGCACACTCCACCTGCCCTATGTTCTTTGCCTTGGCCCTTCCTCCTGGGTAACTATTAAGCCCTTAACTCTGTCCCAACAATGTCTAAACCTGTTAATGGTTTTGTGCCCACCACTGTGGCCAGCAGGCTGTTCCACAGCTCAACCACTTCCTCTGTAAAAAAGAGCTTCCTCATGTCCCTCCTGAATTGTCCTCCCACCAGCTTCAACTTATGTCCCCACGTTCTAGATTCACTATTCAAGTTAAATAGTTCCTTGCCATGTACATTGTTTTATTCCTTTCAGGAACTTAAAAGACTGTCACATCACCCCTCACCCTTCTGACCTCCTGCTAGTACATGTGCAATGCCCGAGGCTGATCATTATAAGATCTGCCTGCAGGCCATCATTTATTTTTGTTATTCAATGCTGCACTGTTTTCAGCCTGTCCCTGTCTTGCCTCAATTGAGGGCTCCAGAACTGGGCACAGTGCTCCAGGTGTGGCCTTACAAGTGATCAACAGAGAGGTAGTACTCCAGGTGTGACCTTACCAGTGATCTATAGAGAGGTAGAAACACATCCTTTCTCCTTTCAAATCCCCTCCCAATACACCCCAAAATACTGGTTACCTTGCTGTAGGCCTTGTGACATTGGCTAGATTGTTTAAAATAGTCACTTATGATGATTCCTAGGTTTCTTTCCTCTGTAGTAGTATCCAGCTTGACCATGGCCATCCAATATTCTGCCCTGGGGTTCCTGTTACTAATGTGCACCACTTTGCACTTTTTGGCATTGAACTTCAAATGCCAAATGCTGGACCACCTCTCCAATCTTTGCAGGGCAAGCCACAACTCACTTACACTCTCCTCACTGACAGTCTACTCTGCCAAAGAAGTTAGTGTCATTTGTGAAGAGACACATCTTGCCCTGAATATCTTCTCCTAAGTTGATGAGGAACATATTGAAAGGACAGGGTCCAAGACTGAATTCTGTGGCACCCCCACGTGTGTCCTCTCTGTCCCCAGATTTAACTCCATATATCACTACCCTTTGCTGTCTCTCCACTAACCAACTCCCCACCGACCCACCCACCCTTTTACCTCTGTCCTTCACTGCATCTAGATCCTCTAGCTTCTTCAGCAACCTTCTGTGTAGCAGCAAGTCAAATACCTTGCTTAAATTAAAATAGAGTACATCAACAGCTTGACCCTTAGCTAGGTACCAGTTACTCAGTCAAATCATGCTGTCAGGTTGGTCTAAGAAGACCTCCCTATCACAAACCAATGCTTCTTACTATCCCAAAGCCCATTACTCTCAAGGTAGTCCACTAGGTCCTCTTTGGCTAGTTTCTTCATCAGTTTACTCACAACAGAGATAATACCGACAGGTGTGCTGTTACCTGATTGCTCCTTGTCCCCACCCATAGGTGGCACAACTACATTCGTTACCTCCTAGTCTTCTGTAACCACCACCACCCTGACTGAACTGAGCTATTGAACAGCCCTGTCAGGGGTTCAGACAATTCTGATGCCAGTTCCCTGAGCATTCTTAGATGCATCCCATCTAGCCCTCCTGTCTTACCTAGCTTCAGGGTTGCCATACCTTTTCAGACCCTTTCACTTGCAAATATCTTCTGGTTGATTTCAGAGATCACCCTATCAGTAGCTTGTATGCTACTTTCCAGCAAAAGCCCGCTATCCTCTTCTGTAAAAACTGAGCAGAAGTAATCATTAAAGGGGACAGGAAATCTGTACTAATTGGCAGCAGTTGGTATTTTTTCCTATTTACAAAAAGCATTTGACAATGCTTAATGTTTGCAAGCTTGCATTTGCTGTGTAGTTTGGGCATAGACAACACAGCAGTTAAAAATCTGTAATTGTTTCCATTATGAATTGCACTGGGTTTGGGGCTTTAGAGCATTATCTGTGGTTGGGTGAGACACAAAATACAAATGCTGCAGGTGCACCATCGACTCCATTGTTATGTCTGTAAGAAAATGCCAAATGTATAGCCTAGTTTAGAAATGGCAACACTGAAACTTTAAAAAACTTGAATGGTAGTGCTTTAATTTTCCTTTTTTACCCAAGCTAGCTTATCCAAGATGAAGCATCTCAGTCACAGTGGGTTTCTGTTTCTACCTAGTTTTACAGTTTCTGTAAAAAGAATAAGACATGGGGGGGCACCAGATTTGCTCATGGTCATAACGCAAGGCAGTACCAGAATTCCTTCCATCTCACAAGGAGTGGTACCTGTCCATCACTACATACTGTATACAGTGCCTTTTAGTTGTCCCTTTTTAGACTGAATGCTCCTTTTTTTGCCACCCATTGATCTTCATGTCTCTCTCTGTACCATGCCTCCCCTTCCCCCGATCTTCATGTCATATATTTCTTTAAAACTATTACTTGGGACTGGTAGTATAGCCCAGAGGCGAGAGTAATGAGCTGCAAATGAGCTTGGTACATCCAGCAGAGCTGGATTTGATTCTCATAGCCTCCACTAGCATATTGTATGACTCTGAGCAAGTCAGTAGTTAACCTCCCCAGTACTCCAAGGTCATCCCTCAATAGAGGCACTTGTGTCTAGTGGGCCTTATGTGGTCACCAATTACAACTCTCTGTACCGTCGATTCCCCCCCCCCAGCGATCTTCATGGATTTTCACTTGATTGGGACATTTTTGTTTAAAAAATTTCACTCTGATAGACATTCAATACAAAATCCACCTGTTAATGGGGACCTTAATTCAGGATAATTTGAATGATTTACATCCAATGAAAGTGCATTGAAAGTGCTAATTTTCTAGAAATTATTTGATATTTAAGCCACAAGATTCAGCTCCATTCACTTCCTACCTCACTGACTGCATGACAATGGCACAAAGCAAAAGATAAAGCACAAGGAGCTGACAGAGTAAAGGTCTTGGAATTTCTGCCAAGCCCCAAGTCCTTTCCACCCAAAATAGCAAAACTATATCTTATCTAAAAGCCAATCTGGTTGCACCTCACAGAATAGGCAAACATTCTTAGCTGAGTGGGTTTAAAATACAAACCCCAATTGCAAAAGAAAGTGTGAGGGGAAAGACCTAGAGGGATGCTTTACTTATACGGTTCCAACATGCAGTGAATCAGGGTGCTCATCAGTCAGGCACAAGTTTGAAAAGCAAGGCTCAGGATTTGGTTCAGCATCTTGACAGAGACTTTGAGGCCACTGATGGGTGGCTAGCCTGGTGGAAAGTTCACCACAGTATTGTTTTCAAATGTGAGCATGGTGAGCAGACAGATGCTGACAGCACATGTGCAGCAGAGTGGGTTCGAGATGTGCTGCCTGGACTGCTTGACTCTTATGATGTATTTAATGCGGGTGAGACTAGACTTTTTTTTTTAAAGGGAGTGCCCAGAGTGGGGGCATATCCAAAAACATGTGGAGTTGAGAAAAGGAAAAAAGCCAAAGACAGGATCTCCTTTTTGTGTTGTGCTAATAAGGATGGTTCTGAAAGGCATCCTTTGCTGGTCATAGGAAAAAGCAAATGGCCAAGGTGTCTATTGAGAGACCAACCCACCCTGTTGGTAGCATATGTCCATTTAGCTAATGCCTGGATAACCAGATCCATATTCTAGGGGTAGTGAAGAAAATGGGACCAACAGCTCTGCAGACAGAGGCAGAGGCAGAAAATAATCTTATTTACTAACAACTGTAGTAACCCCCTTCAAAAAAAAACTTTGCACTGCTTTCAGAAACATCAACACTGTGTTCTTCCCCTTGAACACTATGAGTATCGTACAGCCAAGAGATATGGGACTGGCACGCAATCAAAATTATGTTCTTCCCTCCCAAACACTATAGACTCATACAGCCAAGAGATATGGGAGTGGTATGCAACTTAAAGGGATATTACCATTCACTCATTACCACCAGACTTGTTGAGGTCTTTGACCATGAAGGGGAGATCCTGGCTAATGAGATAGCTAGACCTGTGACACTTCTCAATACTGTTTATATGGTGTACAGTACATGAGAGTATGTGAAGCTGTCCACCCTCTCCAGCTGTTTCCATTGAGCCAGGTGTGTTACCACCAACAGTAACTGGCCTGAGCTAACCAAGGTGCTAGAAGTGACTTATAAACTGACAGACATAGACAGACAAGAATTCAAGTCTAAGTTTAAAACTTTCATAGACATAGATAAAGTTGAGCTGAGCATGGGAGAGGTAACAAGTGAGGACGTTCCCACTATAGTGAATGAGAGGAGACCTAAAACTGAGGCAGAGGAGAGTTGAGAAGATGATGAGGTCTTACCACCAATTAGCACCAGAGACCCAGAGAGGCCATGGTGAGCATTCAAACAGCAATGTGCTGGTGCCAGGCAAGAGGTGATATCAAGAGCTGAGACATGCTGCAGTCAGTCAAGAAAAAGGTGCAGAGTGCTATCTTCTCTGCAAGAAAGCAAATGAAAATAGTTGCTTTTTCTCAAACTAAGTACAAGCTAAATACAAATTGATTCAATACGCTTATGTCCTATAGTGTAAAATACATTAGTTTTAACTTACTGAAGATGCAATAATAAAATGTTCACTTTTCTCATGTATTTTCAATGTCTTCTGTTATTAGGGATGGCACCTTAATGGGAACAATTTGAGGCAAACCCACCCATCCCCATTAAACACCTTTCACTGTACCCTTGACCTTTCAGAAAAGCCTTCTTATTTCAAGACCAGCAGGATTTCTTCTTCTGTCTTAACTGGAAGGTGAACAGCAGAGCTGGCCTGGTGGGATGGGGGGATGCTCTCTGCTTGCTGGGCAGTAATAGGATCGGTTTGATCTTTTCAACTATGAGACATCTCCACCCATCAAGCAGAGAACATTGTGACAATCATGCTTTTCACTGCCACACCCACTGCAGTTTGAGCTGCATTGGACCCAACAGTGACACACCTCCCAAACAGCCTTATTGTAACAAGATATTCACTTCCTGCTGCATGTGCAAGCAAACATAACATGAAATGCGAGCCACTGAATGATACATATAATTACACCTGAATAAATACTGATGTAAAGGACTGTATTTTTAATTATTTTATTCCTATGGATAATATTCTGCGCACTTCTCTTCCAGGTAACTGGGAGTTTATGCAAAAGTATGTTACAGATTGTGCATAGAATGCTATATACATTATGAGATGTTAACCTAGCAAAACTATACTTAGAGTTCAGTGCGCAAACTTTGACATTGTCAAAACTCCAGATCACAGATTCCATGAAGAAAACTGTAACAGGATGCTGCCCATAAAAACAAAACAATACAAAATATAGTTTTTCACATCACTTTTTAGTTAGGTATAGTTAAATATGAATCATTTAAAAGTATGAATATCATTTCTTAATACAGGAACATTATAAACAGCTGCCAATGTGAAATAATTTCCTGTCCTCTTTAAGGATGATTACCTTCTGCATGTTCTACTCAGTTACCTTGTCCCCCTCTGTCAGCCTGACAATTCCCCCTCCTATCTTTCCTTTTTCCCTAATATATCTGAAAAGCTGCTATACCCACACATAACCCCTTCCACAATGCACAGCTTCTGTGTTTACTTTTTGTTTGCTTCCCTTGATTTCATCTGGTACTCACTCTATTTTTCCTTATATCAGATAAAGTCCTTTTTCCTGGCCCTCGCTGCCTCTCTTATCTTCTTAGAGAACCAGTCTGGTCTCTTGTACCTGTTTCTCTCAGTGACCATTTTCAAGCATGACTTTGTTGCCTCAAGAATGACAGCTTTAATTTTTCCCTACCTTTCCTCCACAACCATCTCCATCCACCCTAGCCAATGTAACTCAGACTTATTCCCTCATCTGGGTAAAGTCTGCTATCCTGAAATCCAAAATGTAGCCTTTTTTTACAGGGGTATACACCATATGGTGTTACAGTCACTGGACCCTAGTGGTTCTCCCGCCCTCACTATTCCTGACCAGCTACTTTAGCAGGCAGTCTTGTAACATATCTAGCAGAGCCTGACTTCTGGTGCTCCTAGCTTCTAGAATGAAAAAAAAAAAAGAAGTGTGTTCTTACCTAGAATCAAATCTCTGACCCTTTGCTTGTAAGACCAAAGCACATCTAGTGTGCCACCTGAGCCCATCTGAGTGGCTCCACCATGGTGCACAAAGAACTTTTCAACTAAAACCTTGGCTACAGTAGTTTCCTTCTGGTCCTTTGTAAGAAAGTCCTGAGCATATCTCAAGAAGTGGTCAGTCACCATTAGCACATTACTGATGTTGTTGCTGTGCAACTCCAAACTGATGAAAGGCAATGCACACAAGTTTCATTAGCATCGTGGTTGTGATGGATATTACAGGAGCTTCCCTCTTTGATAGGGTCTTCCACTAGACTGCATTGCTTGCAGTGTCTTTCAGTTTCAGCTCCCATCCTCAGCCAGTAAAACCGAACTTGGGCCAGATGCAGGGTTTGGTCACTTCCTAAGTGTCACATGTCAGCATTTTGGAAGCTCAAGAGTCTTTTCGCACTTGACGGGCAACAACAGTTGTTATCAGGTAAGTTCACTGTGTCCTTGCCTTTCTCTACAAAGTAGATTACCAAGGAGTTCACGCCTTAGATCTGTTTTTTTGCATTGGGTCTTGTTATTTGTGATGTCAAGGTTGATCGTGTGGTTGGATCATCATGTCATACAGTTCCTTTGTGGGGCCTTCCCTGATGAAAAGCTCCACCCCCCCATTGAGACAGTCAGATATTGTCTGCTTAGAAATATGGAACCTAATAAATTCCTGTTGATACAGAACATCTTGGGCATGGTATCTGTGGCAGGGTGAACCCCATCTAAAGTATATACCCATGTTTAAGGTATCCGAAATCCCCCCATTCCTTTCTCTCTTTGTTTCTGTGGGTTGGCCGCTCACGCTGGGAATAAAAATTAACTACATTTGCTGTATGCTTTTCTATTTTACGGTGTCACATTTAATGATGTAATGGAAATTAAAAGAAAAAGATATGAGTTCCAAGGGTTGGCAGTAGAAGAGAGAAGAGGAGTGTGCCCTTGTTCTCCTGTTCCCCTTGCAAACCCAGTGGAACCCTTATGGACTTACTATCTTATTAAAACTATTTTTTGAGATGAAACAAAATGGAAACATAAAACCCCTTAACATAAAACCCCTTTAACCATGAAAAGAGGCATTGAGTCTAGGCTAGAAAAGATAACATGTATGGAAATATATGTCTACTGTTTGATGGGGGACTCCTGAGAATAAGAGGTTTATACTGGTTTTAGCAAAAAGGTGTGACTCAACCGACAGTGATGTCATCCATGAAAAGTATAAAAACCCTCAAGCTGGTTACTTGTGAAACCAGGCCGAGTAGTGGCAGCAATGAATAGTGCTAGTTCCACGTTGCCCTCATTAAATGGAACTACACTACAAGCAGTAGATAGGGTGAGAAATCTGAACATCATTGTGGACTGCCAGCTGACCCTAGAATATCAGGTGTCATCACTGGTCCACAGTGGCTTTTACTATCCGTGTAATATTTTCTGAATCAAACCATATCTGGAGCCCACCAACTTGGTAACTCTAGTGCATGCATTTGTCACCTCACAACTAGATTACTGCAACACCCTCTACGTAGGGCTGCCTGTGGGACTGACACATCACTTGCAGCTAGTGCGGAACTTGGAAGCTCAGCTGATTGCAGGAATCCCACAGTCCTTGCATAGCACGCCAGTTCTGCAGAAACTGCACTGGTTACCTGTGTGGTGGTTCATCGACTTCAAGGTAGGCCTTTTGACATATAAAGCCCTGCACAATTTGGCCCCTGACTACTTGGATGACCTTTTGATTGAGTACACTCCCATCTGCCCCCTCTGTTCTTCTGATTGGGGGATAATTGTAGTTCCATGTTCTTGCTTTAAGTACTCGGGGGACAGGGCATTTAGCAAGGCTGTACCTTTCCTGTGGAACTCAATGACTCCGGACATTCATGGAGCCCCCTCTATGGAAGTTTCTAAAACAAGGCTTAAAACGTATCTTTTTTTCCATATAGCATTTTAATTTGCTGATTGCCACAGGTGGGCTCTCAGCTCTGTCACCATTTCCTCTTGTCGACACTCACCTCCACAACCACCAAGCCTGAGATCCCCCCCACAAATTGCCCCCTGTGGTGGGGTTAGAAAGAGGAAGGCTGTCCTACTCCCACCTGGTGATGCTCATCCAGATTGGGACAGTGGCCAGGTGATGACGTGGGATGGAGGTGGGCAGGCAGAACTTCATGCAGCCTGTGCCAACCAATTTTCCATTGTTCTCCCTTGGTGACCTTCTGCAGCAGCACATAAGCATGTGTTTATGGAGGTGCTCACACTACAGAACCGTGATCTCACCCTTTCTGTTGCTCGAGCTGCCATCTCTACCCCCATGCTTCCACCAAGTGGTAGCCAACAGCTGAGTTGGCAAGCCTTCCCACCCTTAGAGATGAGAGCTGTCCACTGGATGCTCAGTCCTCTTCCCCAGCTGACACTTGACAACCCAAGGTCATTCCTGAACCCAGCTGGCCAGTATGGTAAGTGGTAAGATGCACAGCACCTCAGCCCTACACCACTGGGCTTGCTTAAAACATATCTTTTTAATGCAGCATTTGAGAACACGTGATAATTTTTAAATAAGGTATTTTAATCTTAAATTTATTTTAATAGTTTACCAGGCCTGCTTGGGTTTCTGTCTTATATTTTGTAGTTTGCGTTAATATATTAGAAACATAGAAACATAGAAAGTGATGGCAGAAGGGGGCCATGCGGCTCATCTAGCCTGCCCATAACTCTACCCCTTCCCATAACTTCTTTTCAGTGTTATGATGTCCTTGTATCTGTCCCATGCCTTCTTGAAAGTTTCCACCATTTTTGCCTCCACCGCCTCCTGTGGAAGACAGTTCCATGGATCAACCATTCTCTCAGTGAAGAAGAACTTGCGTGTGTTGCCTCTGAATCTGCCCCCCTCTAGCTTCATATTGTGCCCTCTGGTTCTTGAGTAATTTTTGATATGGAACAGGTCCTTGATCTGCACCTTGTTTATTCCTTTTGGGAATTTGAAGGTCTCACTCATGTCTCCTCTGTCCGTCCGCTGCTCCAGGGAGTACATGTTTAATTCATGCAGCCTCTTCTCATATGATTTGTTGTGCAATCCATGAATCATTTTAGTAGCCCTCCTCTGCACTGTTTCCAGTCTGGTAATATCCTTCTTGAGGTGTGGTCTCCAGAATTGTACACTGTACTCCAGGTGTGGCCTCACCATTGATCTGTAGAGTGGAAGGATGACCTCCTTTTTACTGCTGGTAATCCCCCTGGTTATGCATCCCAACATACCATTTGCCCTCAGTGCTGCTTTGTCGCATTGCTTGGTCATTTTTAGGTCATCTGTTACAGTTAGTCCCAGATCCCGTTCCTGTTTAGAGGCTTCCAGTTTTTCCCTCCCTAGGTAGTAATCTGCTCCTGGGTTAGTCCTTCTGAGGTGCATAATTTTGCATTTTTTTAGTATTGAAGTTTAGGCACCACATTCTTGACCACTTTTTTAGAGATTCCAGGTCAGCCCTCATCTTCTCCACTCCTCCTGGGGTGTCCACCCTGTTTCCTATCTTTGTGTCACCTGTGAACAAACTCACTTTGCCCTACAGTCCATCAGAAATGTCACTAATGAAGATGTTGAATAGGATTGGGCCAAGCACGGAACCCTGTGGTACTCCACTAGCTACTTCTCTTTCCTCTGAGAATGAGCCGTTCACTAATACCCTCTGGGTCCTACCAGTAAGGCAATTCTTTACCCAGTTTACCACCTGATGACCTATTCCCATGCTATCTAATTTGTTTAGCAGCCTTCTATGTGGGACCAAGTCAAAGGTTTTGCTGAAATCCAGGTGCGCTACGCCTACCGCACCTCCCTGGTCTACTATTTTCGTTAATCAGTTAAAGAAGTCAGGTAAATTGGTTTGATATGACTTCCCTGTGATAAAACCATGCTGTTTAGTGTCTAATTTGTTGTTGTCCTTGAGAAAGGATATAATCCTATCCTTGAGAAGGGTTTCCATTGTTTTGCCTACAATTGATGTAAGGCTTACCAGTCTATAGTTGCCCGCACTCACTCAGTTACCACTTTTGTGTAGAGGGATAACTGTGGCTATTTTCCAGTCTTGTGGGACCTCGCCCAGCTCAAATGATAAGCTAAAAAGATCAGCCAGTGGAGCCACCAATTCCTCTCTTAGTTCTCTTATTAGTCTAGAGTGCATTTCATCTGGTCCCATGGCTTTGTTTGTATTGAGCTTCTCCAGTTCCTTTAGGACTTCCTCTTTTGTAAAGGGTCCTGAGTATACTCTGTTGCCGCCTTTATTCTCTCCTGTAATGGTGGGTCCACAGCCATCCTGCTCCTATGTGAATACAGGGCAGAAATATCTGTTTAGGATTTCCACTTTGTCCTTGTTATTCTCAGTGGTCTCTCCATCTTCCTTCGTGAACCTGACAATACCCTCTGTGGGCTTTCTTTTTTCACTAATATATATATATATATATATATATATATATATATATATAAATTTTAGAGGCAAAAAACTCCATTTAATGCATTAGTTAGGGTTGTTCCACAGCGACAAAAGTGAGAAATTCGGTGTTAGGGTTGAAAACCCCATGGACCCCCCACCCCAACCAGCATTAAGGTGCGCTTGGATCATCAGCCTAACTCTCACCCTATGACATGTGTAAAAGCAGCAGAAGTATAGGAGAATGGGGTGAGGTTGGGACCGATGATCCAATGCCCCAATGCTGGTTGCGTGAGGGAGTCAAGGTTTTCAACCAACACAATTCCTCACTAGCGTGGTAACAACTCTTCATAAATGAATTTTTTGCCTCTATTCATTCTTTTGAGAATGATAGCGAGAAATAGTGGTGTAATGCAGCGCGCCACATCCACCCGTAATGCATGCGGGAGCGCGGGCCCTTTAAAACCCTGCGCTCCCACCAAGTGATGTCTTGTGGCATAGTAATGGGAACAGCAATGCAAACGAAGTGCTAACAGTGGCGCACATGGTAAGCAAGCACAAATGAGAACAGAAAGGAGATGCTTTGCGGTGGCGTGAGGCGAGGAGCGGTCTGCCATGTGATTTGTTGTCACATAGTAACATGGTGACTGCAAATGGAAATGTCAATGGGCATGGTGACAAAGTGAAACAGAAAAAAACAGTACTGTAGACACAAATGGCAAAAATAACAGAAACACAAGCGCAAATAAGCATAAAGGATACGCACATGGTGGGTAGACATCAATAGTAAGTGAAGCGGGTACAGAACCCATAAGCGTAAAGAGCAGCGGTAACAGTAATGTAAGGGCACAGGCTGGTTTCCCCAAAAGCTGCATAGAGAAAGACAGTGAGTACAAAGAATGTATGCATAATAATGGGTATTGGAGCAGAAAATGAGGACTTGGAATACTAAATAGGTTATATCTCAGGAACCGTACGATGTGAAAAAAAATTTAAAAGTCATATGATTTCGACTGTCCTGGCTAGTTTTGTACTTAGCCCCTTTAGGGGTGAAGTATTTTCTGACGAAAAGTCCGTATCTTCTTACCGTTTTCGAGATATACGACCCTGAAAGGCTCAAGTGAATGCTGTAATGTTATCCTATGGGAAAAAAAGAGAAGTTCAGAGTGCCATAACTTTTCCTCCCTGTAATATTTTTTCACCAAGCCAGTTAAAGGCACATCTGTGGGCTGTTGGCTGTCCTCCCTCCAAATTTCAGGAAAAAAGACCAAACCGTTATTTTGCAGCAGGGTGCCAAAGGATTCCTGTAATGCGTTGGGAGCCGTAATGTTATCCTATGGGGAAAACCGTCAACTTTGGAGTGCCATAACTTTGCCGCCATGTAATATTTTTTCAATACAACACTGAATGGCACATCTGTGAGATGTTGGCTGCGTTCCCTTCAAATTTCAGCCCAAAACTCCCAACCGTTCTTTTGCTGCGGAGTGCCAAAGAATTACTGTTATTTTGGGCATAGTGTCGCAAAGTAGTGTCGCAATTTGCGAAAGCTTTCGCAAACATTTACGACACTTTCATGAGTGTGACATTACTTTGCAAAAGTACTTTTTCCAGAAATCTGAAAAACATATTTCTGGGGTGTTTTACCACAAAATAAAGACATGGCTAGCATCCTCAGGGCCTGACTAGGTGAATACAAAAAGAATTAGGTTGCTAGAGGGTATCAATTTTAAATGCCAAGCATTTTTCTGATCACTAACTGAAAACAAGATGGTGGATACTCGACAGTAACAGGGCCATTTGCAACAGTAAAAAGTGAATTTGCCACACTGTCAAACTTTTTGTTAACTTTTCCCATTGACTTATAATGGGAAATTGTTTTTTGAATAACTTTTGAACCATTCAACATTTTTTATGAAATCTTCAAAAGGCACATCAGGGACCCCAGCTGCACGTTCCCTGAAGATTTTTGGGAGGTCGCGCAAACCGTGTGACCTGTAGGTGCGACAGCAGAATTCCAGAAAAAGCGTAAACGCACGTGCAGATCATGCTTAATAACTCCGCAGCCGTATATCCAAGCAGTACGAATCTTGGCAGATCCCAAGGCCTATGGTTCTTGATTGTGTATTCCAAATTTCAGGTAAATCTGTCAAACAGATGCAAAGTTATTAAGGTGCAAAATTTGGGGTTTAACATAGAAATGGCTCCTAACTAACTGGTAGCACTACTGTGCTACATAATTACTATATATACTATAATATATATATCTATATATATATATATAGAAGGTTTTGTCTCCTTTGACTTCTCTGGCTATCTTCTCCTCTGTTGTTGCCTTTGCTGTTCTGATTTCCTTGCTTGCAGCCCTTTGCTTTTCTTTGTAGTCTTCCTGGTCCTTGTCGGATCCTGTTTTCTCATATTTCCTGAAAGCAGCCCTTTTTTCCCTAACCCTGGTGCTACTTCCTTAGTAAACCACTGTGGTTTTCTCTTCTTTTTTGCTTTGCTCAACTTCTTTATGCAATGGTTTGCAGTCTGAAGTATAGCTTCCTTGAGATGTGCCCGGTACTCTTCAATGTCCCTCCCCAAACTATATTTGTGAGTCTCTGTTTAAGACATTCCATCATTGCCATGAAATCTGCTCATCTAAAGTCCATGACTTCAGTTTTAGAGTGTTTGGTTTCTGTTTTTGTCCTGACATGAAACTGCACCATGCAGTGATCACTGGACCCTAGGTGGCTTCCCACTTCTACTTCTGCAACATTGTCCCCGTTCGTTAGGAGCAGGTCAAGGACAGCATCCCCCCTTGTTGGGTCCTTTACCAGTTGTTTCAGGCCTGATAAGTGCAGAGCCTCCAGAAAGTCTTTGCTTCTGGTTGAACTTGCTGTATGGGTACCCCTATTTAAGTCAGGTAAATTGAAGTCCCCAGCACTATTACTTCTCCTTTATCACTAATGTTTTCAATGGCTTTCAATATTTCTTTATCCCCCTCCACCCCTGTTGTTGGTGGTCTGTAATACACTCCTACCTGTGTTATTGCTCCATTTCCAGCCTCTAGAGTGACCCAAAGTGACTCAGTTTCTGTGTTGTCATTTTGGATTATAGTCGCCTTTATGCTTTCATTAATGCATTAATTGCTTTGTCTCTGTATCATGCTCAGGGCCTTTGGGAATGGTGCCAAACAAGGAAATTGCCTTGCCTTATGGTTTGAATTTGGGTCCACTTCCAGAAGTAGACCTGTGCTGAGGTAATTCAATATTACCTTCTCAATGGTAATGGTGATATCTTTGAAACTTGGTTCAGTTCTTTGCTCTGTTCTTAAGTTCTCCTGGCTAAGTCTTGGCAGGACAATCTGTCAGTGCTCCTAGGGTGTCCACAAGTCTGCTGGAATTTGCAGGGAGGAGTGGTTTGTCTACATTATACAATGGCAAGGAAAGAATGCTGCCCCCTGATTGGTCCGACTGGGATTGGAGCCATGATGTCATCCCAGTATAACATCACTGGATCTAATCATAGCACATGGATGACTGTAGCAACAGTTAACAGAATCAGTCTGTGGAGCCTGCTCCACTGTTCTCCATTCAGCATCCGTTTCACACATTCCCACTGGAAAACTGCCTTCATTGTTACCGGCTCTCTCACTCTTCAATAAAAGTAAAAACAACCCTCCCAAAAAGTGACAGTCTGCTCTCCTTCACCACACAAACCTTACACAATGAATTTAGTTTTCATTCTCATTTTATTTCTCATCCCAGTGGCTTCAGTGAACCACAGAGGCTGTAACTGCTGGTCATGTGGTTCACTGATGCTGCTAGGTTCAGGAGAAAAAACGCAGCCATAAAAATTGAATTTATTTCATCTCCCTTAAGTGCCACATATTCTTCATCCCTGCCCTCCTCAAATAAAATTAAGTCAACCAGTACCTCCTGGAGAACAAAGCCATGGTAGCTATTCTCTGGAGTCTTCCGCTCAGCTGTTGCAGTCCTTCCATTGGCTCGGTGGCTGTGTTATTCAGATAAAACAAAAAGTGACTGAATAAGTAACAAATAAAAAAAAATACAGAGGCAGACAAGAGCCATCACATATAAAATCACTGGCAGAGACAAGCACAGAAGAAAACCTATGTAGAGACAAACAGAATACAATATATGGCAGCACCATCTAGTGGGCAAAACAGAAACTGTGGACTTTTTTTCCTAATCATGTTCCTACACTCAGCAAAAATGAAGGATAAACTTATTTTAAACATGATTTTTTAGTCTTTTTTTTCTTTAGAAGTGCGTCATTGTATAATAGCAATAATGCACTCCAGGGTGTGTGTCATGCTGGAATAACATCACTTCTTGGGTGCTGGCCTTCAGCCTCATGCCCAGTCACCCACAGCGTAATGTTATCCCAGCACAATACACACCCTGTTGTGCATTATTGCTCAATTTTAATTTTTGTGCAGGACCTTTACTGCATTCTCTGGGATGCAAACCCACTCTGTTTTGTCACCGGAGTCTCCAGGAGGTTGCCAGAACAATGCATCTGCATCAATGTGCTTGAATCCTGGATGATATTCTACACTATGGTCATATGATGAAAGAGCTGACATACAGAATTTTCTAGCTACATCCAACTTAGTGGTGGTCTTCACAATCATTGACAGGTTATTGTCAGTTTTGACAGGTACTTTAGCACCATATAGATAGTCGTGGAACTATCTATAATTGTCCATTCAAGAGTTACGAACTCTAGTTTGTGAACTGGGTAGTTCTTCTGAGAAATACATACCTTAAGAGAACTGTTGATTAAGTACTGCTCCCACTCTACTGAGGGTGGTGTCTGTGTGTAACATGCATGTCCTAATTGGATCAGCATATTTCAGTACCGGTGCATGGGTCAGCTATTAGATAATCTTCCTAAAGGCTCATTCTAAGGAGTTATTCCATGGTGGTTCAAACTGGTGATGCACTTTAAAGTAACACTTGGGATCAGCATCTTTCTGAGGTAGCTGTCTCTTTGTTGGTAGCAGGGTAGCCCTGGGTCAAGTTCACCAATTGGCATTCCACTCTGGCACTGTCTTTTATAAAGCACTGATAGCAAATTCAGAACCCATGAAAATGCTGTAAGACTTGCATATTCTTGGGTCTAAGTCAGGTGATAAGGGCCTCTAATTTGCTAGGGTCAGTGATGATGTAATCTTCTGAGACAATGTACCCAAAATATTTAACTGAAGTCTGCAAGAATTGGAAGTTATCGATTGAGACTTTGAGCCCAGTCTCTTCCAGGTAGTCCAAAACCTTCTGTAAATTGGCCCTGTAGGCCTCAATTATCTTTCCAAAGATAATATCATTGCATAGGTACACTAGGCATTCCAGAAGATTCATGTTGCCAATTGCCTGTTCCATAAGGTGTTGGATCATGGCTGGGACACCAGATATTCCTGGTGGCATTCTCATAAATCCATAGAAGCCAAGTGGAAAGATGGAGGATAACTTCACATTTTCTTCCTTGGCCGTTGGGATTTGATTATACCCACTGCAGTGATCAAATACTGAGAACCATTCACTTCCATTCAGAAAATTCAAAGTGCCCTATACTCTTGGCATTATGTATTGGTCTGAAACGGTCCTCTTGATAAATATTTAGTAGCCTACACACATCTGAACACTGCTGTTCTTCTTGAGGATGCCCGCTATGGGTGAGGCATACAGGATCTGCAACTCCTTTATGACCCCAGGTCCCAGCTGCCAGCATTTCCTGAAGATAGTGCCACACATTATCTATGTCAGCTGGTGACAATACTTTACTTTATTTGATGATTTCTGGCCACAAAAAGCACACTAGCCAAGGCTTGTTTCCAGGTGTATCCTGGGAGCACATGGCAGTTAAGTGACTTGCTCATGGCCACACAGTATGCAAGTGGTGACTGTGGGATTCAAACCTAGGACTCAATTTTTGCAGCTCAGTGCTCTTAACCACTATAGTACTCATGCTCACCAAAATCTTTGGGACCTTTCCTGAAAGGGTCTGTCATCATATAGCCTGATGTGGTGATCCTCGCTTTGAACACAGCCAACATTCCACTATCTCAGGAAAAAATATTTTACTCCTCTGTGACAGCTTTCTTCTCACAAAGGCCTTCCAACCTTCTAGCATGGGCAAATCTCTGAAAGCAAAGTCTAAGATGTCTATAGGCTGATTACTGTGTCTGCACAGAGCACATAAGCCAAATGTGTTTTCTTTTGAAGATGATGTCTCTGTCTAACACATTCTTCACTTGAATGGTGACCCTCCTCACATACACATGGGCAACACACTAGGCTTCACTAGCAGTCTCCATGGCAGACAATGTTCTTCTGAGGCATCGATCATAAGGATCTGGTTCTTCACATCCCTTTGGAGCATCAGAACTTTGGCAACAGCACAGACATTTCTTCCTTTTTCAGGCACTGGACCACTCCAGTGTCTCATCAGTCATCTTGATTCATGTCGGTGTCTTCTTATTTTAAACCTCCTTTAGCAGATCATGGGTGAGTAATGCTCTTACTACTTGCTGTTTCTTTTCCATCTCCTCTCACAACTGTGCTAAGTATCTGAACATGTGAAGATTTGTCCTGACAAGAGCAGGAACCTTATACTTCCCAGAATGTAATTACACAAAGGCCAACATCTCCACTGGCAATTAAACTACTATCCCCTTCTTGGGTATCTTGACCCATGCAGTTATTTTTATTTAAAATGTGTTGACTGTGTAAGAACTCAAAGGAATAAATACCCATTTTCAAGGGTGACCCAGAAATATACAAAAATATACAATAAGAGAACTTAAATACTAGGACAATATATACAACAAATAATATACGATTAACCAATGGATTTACAAGTTAAATTTGTGAGACAGAACTTCTTCAGAGCAGATTTAAAAACATGATCAGAATGAATAAACTGAACAGTACTTGGTAAGGAAGTCCAACTTTTTATGGAATGAAATAAGAAAGACTTTGACCAAGAGATGTTTTGTATAAAGGCAGTCTAAGAGTATATCCCTGAGAAAGTCTGGTAGAATGCACTGACATATTGTGAAAAACAGAATCCATAAAGGAGAATTGATTTGAATTTTTTAGAAATTTATGAAAATTTTGAACTCTAAAGTAAATACATCTTGAAGTAAAGGAAAGCCAGTATAACGAGTTATAGAGCTCACAATGATGAACGTTATGGAGGGCAAGAAAGCGCAAATTGGCAAATAGAATTGCATAATACCTGTATTTTAGAAAGCAAAGATTCTGGGGCTGTGCAATAAACCAGTAACCCATAATCAAACCAAAGACAGTAACAAAGATTGGGCTAAGATGGTGTCCCATCAAGACAGTGCAAGCAAAAATGGTGAAGACAATTTCAGCCCAGCAATATGAGCGCGGGGCAAGACAATGACTGGTAACTTGAGCAAGGGGTCAGAACAGTGAGACCTTCCTGTGGTGTATAGTGCATCTTCAAGTATGTATATTTAAGTAAGAGGGGTGCGAGGGGCAAATTTCCCCACTTGTAAACTCTTGTGTGTTCCTTTGATTTTTGCTGTTCTGAGCCCTCACACAAGTTTCCAGTGGCTGTTTTGCACAGTGCTCATATTACTGGGCTGAAATTGTCTTCACAGTTTTTGCTGCGCTGTTATAACACGTAACGGGCTAAGATTTTCCTGGATTTCAAACAGTATAGTTATCCTAACTTCATGTGAGGTGTTTTAACTAATTAACATGAAAATTAAATGACAAATGCTGGTCTAAAATAAAATCCAAATAACAAAAATGGTTTGCACATTCAGTCTCAATCCCCTTCCTGTCTGAAACTGGGCATGCTGGAAGGAGAGATGATATATTCTGTCATGAACCTTTATGTATTCCAGATGAGTGTAGTTATGGTTGTTTGGGCTCTGCTAATCTAGTCTATCTAGGGCATGCAATGTCAAATGTGATGGATTCTTGTCATACCAGTTTTTGAAAATGATAGTCACTTATGACCCACAATCAAGGATAACTTAGGTGTCCAGTCCCTGGATGGCAACATTCACCTACGATGAGGGTCCAATCAGTTCCTTGAACACTCAGGGTCCATTTGCAGTTTGCATGGTAGCAGACCTTATGGAATGTATACCATTTAGGACCCCAGTGTGCTCTCTTGCTGGGCCCCTCTAAAGCTTCCCTACTTTGGAGCTTTCTTCATGAACTGGTCATTTAGTTTCCTCAAATCCTCTGGGGAAAGACACTCTTAAGATGTCCATCTCAGTGTAAGCACCCCTTCAGGAGCTTACTAATAAATTTTTTGTAGCTAGTGTAGTTAGGTAGGAAAAGCATGTGGTGCCGGCTGGTCTGGGATGTGGCCCTGCCTGCTGCCAGTAGGGGGACTCATCTCAGTGGGGTATAAATAGAGGGTTCTGGTGCCAAAAAGGGAGATTGGGGAGAGAAGAGGAGAGAGTCAGGGTTCGGCCCACAAGTTCGGCAGTGAGGGCCGTGGAGGGGCTGGCATGGGCCGTTCACCACCCCAGTCCTCCTCCCTTGAAGACTGGCGAAGTTCAGCAGTTTGGGGCCATGGAGAGTCTTGAGGGAGCTGTGGAGCAAGGAATGGGATCCCTCTTGTGTATTATTGGGAGCTGGAGCCCATGTAAGAAAAGTAATGGAGTCTATCAAGTGATCTCCAGCACCTTGGTAGGGGGAAGGCACCAGAGGAGTCTGTATCATTAACACCCTCACCAGTGGGTGAGTGCAGCCTGAGAGTCTGCAAGGTTTCTATGGCTGGACCAGTTATGGCAAAAGGGTTCTGGGGTGTGGTCTAGAGGTGACAGCATGGATTGTTGGTGGGATAGTGATTGCAGCCTATCTTCTTTCCCCAGACTGAGCACTGCTGCAGAGTTTGGAGCTCTTAAGGTGTATATGCAGTCCATGGAGGCATGAGGAGTTCCACATGGGGAATGGCTGATTGGAACCCCAGATGGGGTTGCAGTCCACCTGAGTGCTCTGTGTGGCACTTCAGCCAGGCCCCTGTGTGAAGGCAATCCTGAACTGGAATCACTGCATGAGCAGAAAGTGCCACGGGTCTCTGGGATTGCCTTGGAATGCTCAGAGCAGGCATATGACATCAGTGATTGGGTGGCAGGATGGTTTTCTGTGGCACTGTTTTTGCTAAAAGTTAACACTGACATAGGAATGAAAGTGCTCCCAGTAATAAAAGTGCTCCCTGTTTTAACAAGGCAGATGAGAAATGGGACTGAGGCAGTAGAAATGTCTCGTGCTGTCTCTGTTTGCTACCTCTAATTAATTATTTAAGAATCCAAGAGAAAGATGTTCAAGTAAATTTGCTGGTGGATGGAAAATGTGTGAAGTGCCAGGAGTATGTAAAGGTACATTGCTAAGTTTGAATTACACTTATGGTGCAGCCTTTTTCAGCTCCCAATAACAGTGCTGCTGTCAAGAAATGTAGCCTTTCTGACTCAAGGGGAATTGCTGCATGAAAAAAAGTCAATCTGTTGGAAAAAGAGATTGCTGCAGATTTAATGTCAGGTTCCGTACCTGTGAAATGCTCCCACCATTGTTTGAGTATCCCCAATGCTCCATGGCATGGTTTGTCAGTTTATTTGCTTGCATTAAATTAGTTCTTTGCACATTTTGATTTTGGTGTGGACAGTGGATTTAATCAATAAAGACTGTTTCATGCTTGTTGCCTGCTTAACAAACATTGCCCCTGCAGCGTTTCCAACACAGTGAAGCGAAATGCCTGCTCCCCTGCAAGCGAAGCCATCTTGCAACATTGTATGAACCAGATATTGAGCATGTTTATTTTCTGGACTGTGTTTTCTGGTGGTACAGCCACCCCCTTCCACCAAGATACCATTAGGCATACCCCTAGGAGGGGGGTCTTACAACAGAAACATAGAAACATAGAAAACTGCTAGCAGAAGAAGCTTGATGGTTTGTCCAGTCTACCCTGTGAGACAGTACATGCCCCCTAGGACTACATGACTATCCTCCCCTCACCTCACTCTCCCCAGCTGTCTTATTCAGCCATTTATATCTGTCTCCTCCTTCCTGAATGTGTTCACTGTTTTCGCAATGACCAGATACTTGGCCAGCCTATTATATCTATCTGCAACATATTCTTTTTTTGTTATCATAACAGCTCTATTGAAAAACATTATAAAGACAACAAAATTACATACACAAAAGAAGAAAGCACAACAAGGGACTAGTGGATAAAGTAGAATTCACAAAATGCAAACTTAGAAAGTACATTCATAGAGTCATATAGTGTTTACAGACAAGTCAATAAGATATACAAAAAAATCTTACAAGACAGCACTAACTGAAAATAATCTTCCATGTAGCTATAAAAGGATGATAAAAAATCTTATTAAAAACTGCTGAGTAAAGTGAATAGAACTATACAATGGTGAGTAAAAAAAGGGATCAGAAGCAGGGCATGGAAGACCTCCAAGTTTAGAAATATGGATTCAACCGCAAAACTCCCCCAAAAAAAGTAATTGAGGAAAAAGTGCCGGGTTCAACGGAAGCTTATAGAGAACCCAGCTTCTCCAGACCTTCTTGAAAACTGGCAAATGATTTAATAAATATAGGTACATATTTCATGTCAATAAATAATGTCAATGAAGGCTACCCATTGGGAAGCTTTGAGTTGGGTTCAGTTTAAGCCAAGATCTGGTAACAATTTTTTTTGCACATACCCAAAAGGTTAGCAATAATTGCAATTGCTAGCCCTGAATTGGTAAATCAGATGGGGGGATAGGTAAGAAAATCACCAATGGAGATAAAGAAGGTGCCATATCAAATAAGGAAGCAATCACTCGGGAAATGGCATCCCAATATGATTGCAGTAAAGGGCATGACCCAAAAATATCTACATTGTCCACCTTAGGTTTGCCACAGGCTCTCCAACAGGTGCCAGCATGAGGACCTAAATATGAAATTGTCCAAGTGGGAGTCTTAAAGAATTTAAAAGGGGTCTGAAAACCCATCTAGTTAAGAAAGCATATCTGGAAACTGATGGTTTTAATTATGACTTATTTATTTAGTTACTACATTTTTAATTAACTGTATTTTTACCCTATATGTTTGTATACCTTTTCCCCTGCTTACTTGTTGCACTTTATGTAAGTCTCACAGAGCCCTGGGTTTGGGCGCCATGTAAATAAGCGATTACTTACTTACATTAAGAATCTCATCTGGCATTTCCAAGTGAATTCTTTAAGATATGGGGACCTCGAAAGTTTATAAGTCAAGAGAGAATATTTCTCCCACTTGGTCATAATCTGTTCCATGGAAAAGTACTTCCTAATGTCTTTTAAACTTACCCCTTGCCAGTTTTCTGTTATTCCGCCTTGTATTACTGCTGCCACTCAATCTGAACAGTTTGCTAGGGTCCACTTTGTTTATACCTTGCAAGTATTTAAATGCTTCAATCATGTTCCCCTCTCCCTTCTGGTCTTCAATGAGGACATGTCAAGACTCTGCAGTCTCTGCTTGTACATCCTTCCATGCTAACCATATGATCTTGGCCACCCACCTCTGCACTGCCTCCAGTCTGTTTATGTCCTTCTTTAGGTAGGAGTTCCAAAATTGCACACAGTGCTCCATGTGTGGTCGTATCAGAGTTCTGTACAGGGGGACTTCTTTTCTCTCACTGCTGAACAGCCTCTCTATGCATCTTAGTATTTTGCTTGATTTCTTTTTCACTTTGTCACATTGTGCTAATGATCTGAGGTTTTAGACACCACCATTCCCAGAGCCCATTCCTCTTAATTCACAGTAACTATTGCCCCACAGTATTGCCCCACATAACCAGTATTCATCCCCAGGGTTTCTTCTGATTATGTGCATGACTTTGTAATTCTTGGTCTTGAAGCCTGGCTGCCGGATATGTGACTATTTTTCAAGCCTTCCTAGGTTTTCCTTCAGTTCTCAGGTACCCTTCTAAGTATCTACCTTCATGATGTCATTTGGAAAGAGGGATATTTTCCCTCTGATATCCTCCCCAATATCACTTATAAAGTTGTTTATGTACTGGCCCAAGTATTGACCATTGCAGGACCCCAGTAATGACCTCCCTCATGCCCAACTTCTTGCCATTACCATTGATCCATTTCCTCCTTTTTAGCCAGTTCACCAACCATTGTGTCAACTGTCCTGCAACCCTAGGTCAACTAGTTCTTGATCAGCCACCTGTGTGGAACTTAGTCAAATATTAAAGTCAGGAGCTCACCGGAGGGTGTTGTCTCTCTGCTCATCTCGGGGAGTTTCTTGGTACGGAGTGATCTTAGGTTCGCTCTGTTTCAGGACTCTGACCCAGGTGAGGGGCTCAGTTTGGGCTAGCTGCAAATCGGCTGATACCCTAGGGTTCTGACTTCTTGGTTGCCATAAAAACACCTATTAAGGAGTTTTACTGTTATATTGCATGAGTTGGAGGTGTTTGCTGACTGTTTGACCTTGGCCTTGTTTTGAGCAGACTTCTCATCATCAATCTTAGCCTGCATTAGCAGGTTTCTGGTTAAAGTGCTGCTTTGGATAAATCGGCTCCCTTCCTGGGGCTAGAAGGAGACTATTTTTGAATGAGTCTAAAGTGGTGGAACCTTATGGTAATCTATGCGCTAAACTGACTATTGATCTGGTGAGGCAGTGAGAGGCAGGGCTTGACAAATCCCATAACCCGACATCCCGGACAACCATTTCTCAATTGGGGACAAGCAGTTTGCAACATGCTGCTTGTCCCACGGACTACCACCTGCTTTTTTTTTCTTTAATGTAGATTCTACCTGCTTCCCATCCCAGAACTGCTACATGGCACTCTGTTTGAATGGCTGATCAGTTGCTGAAGTAGAGCATGTCACCTGATGGTCACAGTTTAACAGGGCTTGAAATAAGTGGGCGCTGAGCGCTAATTTACGCTTCCGTTTTGAAAATTGGTGCCTGCTGCTTTAAGAATTTGCAGATCAGCAGCGCTTGTGTTAGCTCCTTGTGTCAGAGGCAGCAGTGAGTACGGAGCTCCGCAGTAAGTATGGACAGAAACTGAAGCCGAGGAGTCGGAGACAGGAGAAAATGATGCGTGAAATATAGGGGTGAGAGAGAGAGATGAGAGCTGAGCCGCAGAGCAAGGGCATGTGAAAAGACAAGGTCTGGATCACTGTGAGTAAACCACAAACAGGACAGAAATTGGTGACGAGTTAGTGAGAGCAGCAAAGGAAGGGGGCATTGTAATATTAAAATAAGTTGCTGGAGAGAGCGAGAGAAATATGAAGAGAGCTGAAACTGGAGACTCATAGCTAGTGCATACGAAAAGAGGTAGGGAACTGAGTAGGCAGACAAATAGAAGAATGAGAGGGTGATAAACAGTGGGAGGAATATGTGAACTGCAAGCAGCTTCCTAATGCTGCTATGGGAGGAGAAGGGGCGAAATATGAACAGGTAGCACAGAGGAGGGGAGGAAGCTAGCTCTAGGGTCACTGATTGGTGCTGTACAGCACTCAAGCCTAACCTAGCCCTTGTTGCAGTCTCAACTTTCCTGGAACTGGTGCAGAGCTTACCTAACATGTTGTGTAACTGCCTGTAAAAGTACAATATGTATGTCTGCGTTTACATTTTGAGAATGGAAATCTAAATGTGGCAAATCATAAATATTTGTAACCACTGCCAAATATATGGAACACTACATGACAGAAGGATATTCCACCCCTAGACCCCCAACCCATAAAACAGTAGAGGATGCCCCAGCAAGTAGTAGGCAGACACCTCCCTCATCGTAGCAGCCAGGTTATTGGAGAGAATAAAATCCTGCCAAGCAATAATACACACTACTGTTATTGTGCTAAAAGTAGAGTTCTTTGATAATTAAAGTTTGCATTATTGCTACAGTCTGTCCTATTCTCCTTCACAAAATGCTTTTCGCACCAAGCCCCATAATATAACTGGCTTCTTGAGCAGATATTTCCTTTTTATGAGATATGTCCCTGATTTTAGTCATTTGCCCCTTATTGTTTTCAACTCTGCCCCTGATTTGCAAGAAATGGAGTTGAGGAGTGCAGTTTATCCAGGATTAGCCCAGCTGAGATGCAACATCTGCTTCTATCCATTTCTGCAACTTGGTAGACTGGAGCACTAAGAGGTTAAGTGACTTGTTCAAAGTCACGCAGTGAGTATTTGGCTTAAGTGTGATTTGAACCTTTGGTCTCATGATGCCCAGCCCACTGAGTCTGGCCACTACAACAAAACATCCCGGTAATTAAACTGAGAGCATTTCTGTCCTAAAAGGGTTAGGGGAAATGTTTGTGTTGTGGTCCTGGGAGGGCAGAGAGGCAGAGAATCTTTAACGGAAAAGTGAAGAAACAAAGTAAAACAATTAACCTAGTATATTATTGAGCATTTTTTTGTATTACTATTAATAATAAAATCTCACTTGTTAGTAAAGTGGTGGAAGTGGATATGTGACTGTGTGTGGCTTTGAGACCAAGCAGCCTGTCGTAGTGGGTAGTGAGTTGTACTGACCGCAGAGACTCTTCTCTGGATCAGCTAAAACCTGGGTTAAAGGGATTTATTTTATACAAGAAAAAGCCTGAGTCTGAGAGACGAGGGCAGAGGAACCTGGATAACAAGAACAACTGAGGAGGAGTTGGCCTCACTAGAAATAAACTAAACCACAATGCAAAAATCTTTTTGAGCTAAAAAAAATAGAATAAACCTAGCTACTTTGGTGGAGGTGTGTGCATGTGGCTATGAGACTGAATGCCTGCCCTAGTGCCTTGAGAGGGTAGAGGAACATGAAGAACAACTGCAGACTTATTAGAAATAAATAAAACTATACAAAAGGGGGAAAGGAAAAACAAGTTTTGTACTATATAGAAAATAAAAAACCTAGTAGCTGCCTGCCTACCTACTTTGGCGGAGGGGTGTGTGTGTGTGTGTGTGTGTGTATGTGTGTGTGTGTGGCGCTGTGACCTGCACTGAGAGGGTAGAGGAACTTGAGGAACAACTGTGGACTTATTAGAAATAAACTACACAAACTAAAGGGGAAAAACATTGTTTGTACTACATAAAAAAAAAAAAAAAAAAAACCCACTTTGGTGTGTGTGTCTGTCACTCTGTGAAACCTAACCTGCTCTGAGAGGGAGGGGAAGGGTAGAACTTTGGTAACAACTGCAGCAGAGTACAAGTACTTGGCTGCCACTCCCTGCTCTGTTCTGCCCAGGCCCTCGTAGTGCTGTATGCATGAGCACAACAGCTTAAGGTAAAAAAAATTACACAACACACACAAAAATAACATAAAATAAAATGTTATTGTGTACAACAATATGTTTTAGTATTTGATCCGGATCAAGCTATCAACCAGTGGCTACTATCTGGTCCTGGCACATGCGACATTCATGGTCATGCTAGTTCAACTATTAGTTCTACTGATGCTGATTCACATGAAAATGTCCCCGAGGCTGTCACTACTAGTGTTGATGATGATGATGATGACTCTGAATATGCCGATGCTGTGCCCAGCTGGAGCAAGTTCAGCCTTCCTACTATAATTTTTCCTGATGCTGTAGTGTCTTGCTGCATGATCTCACTGACTGTGCTGCTGGCACCACCTGCTAATTCTGGCACAGTCCTCTCCATCCTGACAAAAAACATACTATTCTCCTCAATGTCTGTTAAAACACTAAATAACTGATACTACAATAAATCCATTTAGGTTTTCTGTATTTTTATACTTTCCACTAAAAATAGGCCATTTTATAGCTGGACTACCAAGTCAAGCATTAGGACAACTACTTTTTGACAAGCCACTTGTCCGTGGACAAGTACCTAATTTTAAAATTTGTCAAACCCTGGTGAGAGGGCCTCAGGACTTATATTTTCACTTCCACTGGTTACTGCTGTAGTGAGAGAACAGCAACTGGACATTTTATTTTTGGTGGGGGTGAGAGCCCCGCTACTTCAAATTCTGATTTTATATAGTTATTTTTGCAGCATCTGTATTTATCACTAAGATTTTGGACAAATATCTAACTTTTTAGCAGTGTGAGCGCTTAGCAATATTAGTATTATTTTAACTGGTTTGTTAATATTGTGTTGCTTCTTTTTTGCTTTGTGAGAGGATTTTTAGAGGGAATTTGTTTATTTGTTTATGTTTTATTATTGTCTCTTCCTTCCACCCTCTACACTGTGAGAGAGTCTGGGGGGGGGGAGTTAAATTGGTTTTCTTTAATAGTTTAGTAATTTTAGTTAGTTGGATTTAATTGTTCAAGGATTTGATTCTTAAGTTATATATTATTTTGTTTTTAAATGATTCAAATCTGAGGATTTGTATTTTATGTGATGTGCCTACCTGCTGCCCCTCTCCCCCGGTCGTACGCTACTCAGCTTCCGCTCTCCACTCCCTCTGCCCATTTTACACCCCAACTCTAGCTTTTTCCATCTACCAATGCTGCCGGGCCTTAGGTATTGCCCGTAGGAGGGGGGGATGGGGTGAGGGGTGAACAGTGGAAGCAAGTCGAGCGGAGCGCTCCCATTAGGGTGACTAAGCCCAGGAGACGCCCTGGGGCAAAATGGAGCATGGAGCATGGACCACCTTATCTGGTCCCCATGCCCAAGGGCACCATCATTAGTGATGGGCAGGTAGTCGGGGCAGCCCAGGAGTTTTGTCCAACCCGGGCAATGTTATGCAATGCCAGATCTGTCTGTAACAAGACTGCTATTATTGCTGATCTTGTTGGCTCGACAGATCTGGCTTGCATCACCGAGACCTGGCTAGATAATAGTGTGGGACCTATATTGGAGGCCACAATTCCAGCCGGGTACACAGTGATACATCGCCCAAGATTGGACCGCGGAGGGGGTAGCGGGCTGTTTCAAGACCGAATTGGCTCTCACTAGTGTTCCAGTTGAGGAGACCACCTCTTTTGAATGTGCCATTGTAGCAGGTGTGGGCTATCGAATTGCTCTCATCTACCGTCCACCAGGAGATGAGAAGCAATTCCTTAAGGAAATAGCGGACTTCATTGTCGACTTGGCTTTTGAGTCTCCCAGGCTGATGGTCCTGGGTGACTTTAATGCATGGGTCGACAACAAACTCTCACAATTTGGACAACGCTTCCTCCAGTTAATGGATTCACTGGGCCTAACACAGGTGGTTACCACTGTTACACATAAAGGTGGCCAGTCTCTTGATTTGGTCTTCCTCTTGGGGATCAAGGCCTCCGATGTGGGGGTGGAACCAGTTGGTTGGTCAGATCACTACACTGTGAGATTCAATTTTGGCACCCCTCCTTGTAGGCCGACCCCTGTGGAGATGGTCAAATACTGTCTTTTGCGGAATATTACTTCCAGTGGCCATGCTGCAGTCCTTGACCTATCACAATTTCCTGTGCATTGCAGTGATCCAGAGGCGTTAGTTGTGGCTTATAATACCATCTTTATCTCTGCCCTGGATTCAATTGCTCCAGTTCGTGTGCATCCTCTCTCCCTTCAACCTCGGGCTTCGTGGTTTGATGGGGTCTTGAGGGAGTTGCGGCGACTTGGACGCAGGTTAGAACATTGCTGGTGAATGTCTGGCCTGGATGCCGATCACCTTAGACTGTTAGAACTTTACTAATTCTATCAGTCAGAAATCTCTCGTAAGAAGGCAGAGTTCCTGTCCGTGGAAATTTCTGCCGCTCAGAACCGACCAGCTCAGCTGTTCAGAACTGTGGACAGATTGTGCAACCCAACCTGTCTACAGCTCCGTAGAGCATTTTCACAATTACAGTGTGATGAGATTGCTCAGTTCTTTGCTGATAAGGTGGCTGACATTAGGTCAGACATCTGTTCGACACGTTCTATGTGGGTTGATAGTGGCCAGGATCGGGTCACTGCTCCTTCGCTTTCCTGGAGTACCTTCGACCGCCCAGAAATCGTGGATGTTATGCTGATTGTCCAAGGGCTGCAACCCACCTGCTGTAGTTTAGATCCAGGCCCTACTTCCCTAATTTTAGGGTGTGGGGAATCTATTCTTCTGGTTCTAGCACAGATAATCTGGTGTTCCCTTGACTCGGATGAATATTCCTGTTCCTTGAAAGAGACAGTGGTGACACCCTCGTTGAAGAAATCATCTCAGGACCCAGACTGTCTTGTTAACTACAGACCTATCTCGAACCTCCCCTTTGTAGGGAAGGTGATCTAGAAGTTGGTGGCAGCCCAGCTGGAGAACCACTTAACCATCCATAGCATCTATGAACCTCTCCAATCAGGTTTTTGAAAGAAGCATAGTACCGAGACTGCTCTGGTTCGGGTGCTTAATGATCTCCTGATGGTGAGAGACCAGAGAAAACAGTCCATCTTGGCACAATTAGATCTGTCATCAGCATTTGACACCTTTGACCATGGGGTTTTACTTGAGCACCTGAGATGTATTTGTGGACTCTCTGGGATTGTTCTCAGATGGTTCACTTCTTACCTCTCCGGAAGAACTCAGAGGGTGGTGTCAGGGTTTTTTTTTCCTCTGATCCCATCACTCTATTTTGTGGGGTTCCTCAGGGCTCTATTTTATCCCCCATGTTGTTTGCAGTGTACATGCTTCCCCTCGGAGACATTGTGAGATGGTATGGTCTGAGGTTTCACTGTTATGCAGATAATACCCAGCTGTACCTGTCCTTTGCACCCGACCAGGAAGGAGCTATCTCGGTATTTAACAGCTGCCTGAATGAAATCCAGGACTGGATGAGGTCCAGTTGGTTGAAGTTGAACTCTGATAAGACAGAGGTGTTGGTATTGGATCCGGATCATCGGATAGGGGGACCTATGGCCGGCACCCCATCTGGAGTGTTTTGTGGGGAAGTCGAGCTATGGGTCTCTGAATGGGTGTGAGATCTCGGGGTGATACTGGCTGCGGGGTTAACTCTTCACTCCCAGGTGTCAGCGGTGGTAAAATCATCTTTCTACCATCTAAGGAACATCGCCAGAATCAAGCACCTTGTTCCGTCCAGCGATCTGCCAACTTTGATCCATGCCTTTGTGACCTCATGCCTGGACTACTACAACTCGCTTTACCTTGGGCTTCCGGGGGTTGCTATCCACTGCCTGCAGCTAGTACAGAATTCCGTGGCCTGAGTATTGATGGGTACTCCTAGATCTTCCCATATTACTTCGGTGCTGTGGGAACTGCACTGGCTGCCAGTCCAGTGGTGGATCACCTTCAAAGTTGGATTACTGACTTTTAGAGCCCTGCATGATCTGGGCCCCGATTACCTGAAATAACTCCTGATTCCTTATCGCCCAGTGAGATCGCTCTGCTCAGCCAACAAGGGGTTGCTAGAGATTCCAAGGGTAATATTAAAATCTGCTGGGACCCGGGCCTTTATGTTTGTGGCACCTTCCCTCTGGAACTCTCTACCCCATCGGATAAGGGAGTGCACGACCGTGGGGAGTTTTAAACAAGCTCTTAAACCTTTTCTATGGGTAAGGGCATATGGCTTGACTGTTTAATAACTATTAACTGTGTTTTTAATATTTTCTTATGTTTTATTTTGTATTCTGTATTTTTTATTATTTTATTGGAATGCATCTTGAAATTTGAAAGGCGTAATATAAATAAAAAATACTATTATTATAAATGCCTTCTTAATGTCCAGATACAGTATGTCAACTGCCTGTCCTTTATCACAGCCTTCATTACTCAGTCAAAGCAAACAGATTTATTTGACAAGATCAGCCTGCTACAAACCTTGCTGCCTCCCATCCTAGAACCCATTTGCCACCAGAACTTCACCAGCTGCTCTTTGACGATTGTTTCCAGGAGTTTGTAGACTGTTGAATTTAAGCTGACAGGTCTGTAGTTCCCCAGGTCATTCTTTCCCCTATTTTTCTACAGAGGTACAATGGCTGCTATTAGCCAGTCTATAAGTACTTCCCAGACTCCAGGAAACAGTTGTAGGGATCAACCAGGGGCATTGCCAATACCTGTGCCAGCTCCTAGCACCCTGGGATGCAGCCTACTTGGCCCTGGAGGTTTGCTGACTTTCAGGGCCTGGAGTTACTTGAATATCATTTTAGCAGCTAATGGTTCAATACTCAGGTCTGCCATCCCCCTCTCCCCGCCACAATCTGGTTCTAACTTTCCCCATAGGTAGTAGACCTTCTTTCTCCTTTGTAAAAACTGAACTGAAATAGTTGTTCAGTATTTCCACCTTATCATTGTCTTCTTTCACTCACCACTCACACTGCCTCAGTTTAATTATGCTTCCTCTCATGTGTCTTTTTCACCTAATGCAGCAAAAGAAGGCCTTATCATCCTCCGTAACGTCCTTAACTATCCTCAGTTCCACTTCTGCCTTAGCTTTGATCACCACCATGTTGACCTTCCCCAGTTTTTCTAGATTCGATTTCCTGCCCCCCCGCTTGACTCACTTTGCAGTTTAGTAGAAAACAAATCCATTATCTGTCTGTCTGTTATCTTGCAGAAACTTTCTATTCCGTAATTTCTACCAACTGGTGGTGAAAATTCTGACCTAATCTGTAACGCCTGCTTGACCTGTTGTTGTGTCGTTATCTCACTGGAATGTTCCCCAAACATATTTTTAAGTCTGAGATTTCTGCAAAATTTCTGTAGCTGCACTTCTATTTCAAGTAAATCCACATATTTTGTAGGTGCAAATGATAACCCCAGCCCTAAAGTATGGATCTGCTCCTGTGTTAAATTCTTACCACTTAAATTGAAAATAGGAATATTTTCTTCCTCATTCATCTGATCTATTGGGGGTGTTAATGCCCCATGGCTTTTTGACCAACCTGTGTGAATCTGCCTCCTATTTAGGAGGTATGTGATTGCTTAACTACCTCCTGCTCAAGCAGGAATACAAGGGAGTGATTTCACTCCCTCAGGACACACAGGTTGGTCACAGAAGTAGGCCACACCTTGAGCAGCACACACAGCTCTGTTGAGACTGTAGACAGAAGCTTTGAAACTGTCTGAAATCACTGACAATAAGGTAGAACTATCTTATTTTAAACGTTTAATAATAATAATAATAATAAACTTTATTTATATGCGCCTTTCTCAAAACCAAGGCGCATTACAATAAAATACAAAATAAAAACATATTAAAACATATTTACAAATTCAGTTAACCACACAAATTTAATCAGCCTTTTTGAATTATAAGAGTACATAAAAGATCTATGTGGGCATTTTATAGCAACTTATTTAGTGAAACAGTTTTGCTCTTATGTGTTTTGCAGGGTTTATACCCAATTGTTGGATTTTGGCCTTGAATGAAGTGAAGCAAATGGGCAGACTAGGTGGGCCAAGCGGTCCTTATCTGCTGTCAAAGTCTATGTTTCTATGTTAGCTCATAATGAGTGCTTCTGTGTATGCTATGAGGTACAGTAAATGGACAAGCGGTTATGTGGTTACAGGCTTCATGCAGTTGCTAAAATTAAGCTAATGTGGGGCTTTTCATGTAAAAACAAGTGACAGGACATGTTATATCAATTCACAGATGGCATGTTGTTTTTGTAACAAGAAGTAAGTAGGAGGAAAGTGAAATACAGGAGGACAGTAGCTGTGAGCTAGGTAAATCCATTTGAGTGTATAATCACTTCAAGAATTTCACAATGCTTTAACTTAACACAGTGCCATAACATAAAAAGTGGAGGCAAATTATTTTTTTTTATGAATTGTTATACTAAAACGTGACTTATTATTATTTCTTCTAACAGATATACCCAGTGAGCAAGCTCTTATACAGAGCGAAACGTAGGGGGCAGTATAAACAAACAAAAAATTAAAATTACTACAAAGAAATTTTGGACTCTGAAGAAGTTATGTTTGGGTTCCTAAAAATTATCTTTAGTGTACATGCTGACCCTGGGTGACATCATTAGGCTTTACGGTCTGGGTTTTCACTGCTATGCAGATGATACCCAGCTGTATATGGCTTTGCCCCAGGGACATCTAATGCTGTGGAGGTGTTAAATAACTGCCAATTCAAGATCCAGGACTTGTTGTCCTCTAACTGGTTGAGGCTTAACTCAGATAAGACAGAGGTACTAGTGACTGAGCCTGGTCATCGGTGGGATATGGTCACCACCGGAGCAGGGACAGTGTTGTTCCTGGGGGCCCCTGCACTGGCAGTGGTCACTAAGGAGTGAAATCTGGGTGTCATCCTTGATGAAGCATGACACTTGAAGCTCAGGTGTCTGCCATCATCCAGGGTGGTTTTTACCATTTAAGGAATGTTGCCTGGATTAAACTCTTAATCCTGCCTGATGACCTGCCCTCACTAGTGCATGCTTTTGTTTCATCCAGGCTCAATTACTGTAACTCTCTATACTTTGGGGTCAGTGGAGGCAACCTCCATCAGCTGCAGCTGGTGCAGAACACTGCAGCCAGGTTGTTGATGAGGGTTCCATGTCATAACGGCGATCGCTACAGTGAGTGTACGTCACCAAAAAAGCAAAATGGCGATGTACATTCACAGCGAGGATGAGAACAACATCGGTGACAACTGAAAAATATATTTTTGTGGGGGACTGCGACCCCGCACCACCCTTTCTTAAGATTCTCAACTCAAGGGGGGTATATGTTAGGGATGGGGAGACACTTGTCCAAAAAAATAAATTAAGTCCTGCACCTAAAATATCAAAAACTATACCCCTCCACTGCCCCGAACCCTGCACCTACCACACTGTAACCTGCCACCCTTACCACCACACCACACAGTCAGCTCGGCAACACCATGCCACACTACATCCATGTACTTTCCTCATTATTCCTCCTCTTCCATTCTCCCTCCTACATCTTTGCTGTTCTTCCCTTGCTACCCTTTCAGGGTAGTTCACATAATAGGCACTGAAATTGAGTTGCTCATATCTGAGTCACTCAATTTCAGTCACCCATATGACGGGATACTGTTGAAAGACCTTTCGAGGTCCGCTAACATAACCCCTGTTTTGTGCGAACTGCATTGGTTGCTGGTCAGGTGGGGGATTGCTTTCAAGGTGGGCTTGCTCACCTATAAGGCCCTATATGGCTCAGACCCTGGCTGTCTGACTGATCTCCTGACACCTGTCTACCTGGTGCGCTCACTACATTCTTCTGTAGAGGGCATCCTTATGGTCTCTACGGCATGTTTAAAGACCTCGGGAGACTGCGCCTTCAAAGTGGCAGGACCAGTATTGTGGATTTTCCTACCACGATCATTAAGGGAGGCTTCCTCCATGGAAATTTTTAAGCGGGGCTTTAAGGCAAATCTTTTTATGCAGGCATTCGATGTCCACTAATTTTAACCAAAAGCTGAATGAGTTTTAAGATTATTACTGTTTAATGGTTATTATTTATTATATGTTTTATAATTAACTGACCCTGATTTTAAAGTGCTGTATTTTGTTTGTAAATTGTTCCACCTCAATGTGAAGTTCCCAGAGCCTCCAGGACTGGGCGCTTAAGAAATAAAATTGACTTGGCTTGACTACCCCAAGTTGCAGCCTTGCTGTTCAGTCAACTGTCTAATCAAACTTTTAGTGGTGAAAGAATTACCTTTCCTTTATTTTCTAGCAAATCTAACTAGATTTTTATGACACCATACCAGAGCTACTGTACCTATCAGCTTGATGCCAAGCACTCAAGTGAGCTCTCCTATGGGCTTACACGGGGTTCAGCTGTGTAGCTGCACCCAAAAAGTGGCTGGACTAGCCTGTGGCTCTCAGTCACAGTAAAGTTAGCTGTTTCAGGTGTAACCTGTGGTTCGCAGTGTACTTACTCCAAAGAAATGCACTCCAATAACCACAATGCCACAATGTTTCCACGACAAATTGTTGTTTTTTAATTCCACCAATGTGAACCCCTAGCACCTCAGCTAAAAGCCTTTAAGGGGGCAGTTATTGGAGCGCATTTGTTTGGAGTAAGTTATTTGAGTATTAGGCTGGCTGCCCGACAATGTGCACTGCCTTGTCCCAGAGCACAGGACTTGCAATTTGGAGTTTTTTTGTGGTTCGCAATTTAACTGGTTTGACAAGTCTGCATCATTCAAACAAACTCGAATCAGTCAAACCAAAAGTTCACCTACTTACCTAAAGGTTTGCTATTGTCCAAAATAACTGAACACCCAAAGTTGAAGGTGTTCAATTCTTTGGTGGAATTGAACTTGCAGCACTAGTACTGGGTTGCCATAGATGACATTACACTACCTCTGACTTATGGACTTGGATAAGGTTGAGGGGACTGGGTCAAAATCTCATGTGGTAATTCGTTACCCAAAGATGTTTATTATAGTTCATTGCAAAAAACTTTGTTAATGCACCAGTTAGGGTTAAAGCGACAAAAGTAGGAAACTGCAGTGTTAGGTTTCCCAACCTTTACACCCCACCCTCACTCTGCAGGCAGCAACAGGAAAAAACATTATGGCTTGATCTCTACTGTGTTCTAATAAAATCAGGCTTGGCATGTGCTTTGGAGTTGTCAACCTTAATGCTCACCCCATTTCATCAATAATTTAGCTGAGATGTGTACAGTATATGAGAATGGGGTGAGTGTTAGTTATGGCAACCCCAAGTCACATGCCACTCATAATTTATGAAAAGACAGGAGAGGTCGAGCCATAATGTTTTTTCCTATTGCTGCCTGCAGGGTGGGGGTGGAATGTTAAGGTTGGCAAACCTAAGACCACATTTCCCTACTTTTGTCAGTTTAACCCTAAGTAGTGCATTAACAATGTTTCTGCAGTTAATTTCCATACTTTTTTGAGATAGTATAATCATATCCTCATTTTTCTGTGGGAGTGCAGGGTCCTGCGGGTCCAGAGCTTCCATCCCCCCATAGATGCATACATGTATTTTACTGTGGAAGCACAGGGTCCTCTGAGGCCTGCGCTTCCATTTCTGTCGAAACAGCAATTTATTTCCTTCCTTTGTTGTATGGCTTGTTAAAGTTTTAATGTCATCCTATGTGAATTTGTATTTTTTATCTTTTATGCATTTTGATCTTGCCCATGAATGCTTTTTTTTTGGGTGGGGGTATGTGTTATTCTTGTAGTACTCATTATGACCTTTGTTTTGATATACAGATTGTCCCTTAAGACCAAATATTGATGGAGTTATGGCTTGCTGAAGTTCCAGTGTTATCATATGGGAATTTTCATATGTTATTGTGTTCTTTTTATATTGTCCATAAATGTTTAAGGGTGCAGTATGTGTTATTCTTGTAGTACACATTAAGGTCATTGTTTTGAAATATATTTTGTCTCTTAAGTCCACATATTGAGGGAGTTATGGTTTGTTGAAGTTCCAAGGTTATCCTATGGGAATTTTCATTTTTTATTTTTTTTATATTGCCCATAAATGTCTTTTATTTATTTATTTTTTTTTTGGGGGGGGGGGTATGTGATATTCTTGCAGTACACATTAAGACCTTTGGTTTTATTATGTTCGCTGTGCGCACTAGTGCAAGTCGAACATTTTACTCTGTACAGACTTTTGAGAGGTGTGTCATGGTGGTCCAATGCAGGAGACTCTACAATAGGCTTGACCAATAATCAGCAAGCCTGATCATGACACTGTTCAGGCATGAAAGTGCGTGGACTTCAGAACAATGTGCCAATTGACACATTCATAAATCAGCTCTTTCAGCAAGCACAGCTGATCTCATCATGTGCTCTTAGCATGCCTGCTCCCTTCCTCCTCATCATTACAGCATGGAAACTGAAAAAGCTTGTTAAATATTGGTTGTCTATTAAACTGGAGATTGGTTTACACCCTTCAAAGTGCAACAACTTGCATACTTAGCATTTAAACATTTTCTTGCTACTAGCTTCAGTTGGGCATGTATTCTCTTTCAAGAAAGATTCATACCTCATAAATGTCACCCTTTCCCAGCAAGGAGTCTCTAAAAAGATTTACACTTTTTTTAACCTCTTAAGACACCATCTGATAAGCACTGTCTCAGACATAGTTTACTATAGCAGAAGACATTTGTAAAGACTATCTTTTGCTACTAATTTTACTATGCTTTTTGAAAAAAAAAATACTTAAATTGGGCTTTAGATGGCAAACACACTGTGAAATGTTTAGCCTTGAAAACAGCCACCTTTTCTGGTTTCAAATGTAAGTGTATAGCACAACCAACAGTATATAGAATGCATGTTAGTATAGTAGAAGACAATTACTACTTTAACCCCTAAGTCAAGTAAGGAATGTTATCGTGTGTTACTCCTTTTACTATGCTTTTTTGGAAAAAAACATTTATGTTGAGCTACAGCAAACACAAACACGAGAGCACGCTACACACACACACACACACACACACACACACACGCACACACACTGTACACACCATCCTCATGGCCACAATATTCAAAATAAATACTGCAATCTAATATGTTATAAAACAATAAAGAAACTGTTTGTTTAGGTCAGTCTTGGTTATGTGGAACACAATGAAGTTCAGTTTACAGTAGATTTCCTTTAAATATGTGGTATCCTGTATTTTATATCCTGGATAGCACAGGGGATATGCTACATTTCATTATCATAGGGATCTTCATTTTAAACATGTTTGCACTATATTTACTCAGGATGTCCCAGATTAGATGCAATATCTTGTTTTCAGTGGGGTCATGATTTTACCATTTTTATAATGTATTTATTCAGGGTAGCCTAGTCCAGATGTAAAATATTGTTTTCAGTGTGTTCTGATTTTATGCAATGCAACTTAATATTGTGTAGATGTAGAGCCCCACTGAAAATAAGATGCCACATCTTCTGTGAACTGTACAGGCTAAATATACTGTATAACAATCAGCAGGCATATTCTAGGAAAACATTGTAAAAATGTGTAAAAGGAAGACCACATTGAAACTGCCTCTCAGCAGATCTGCATTGTGCAAATTCATTAGAAATAATGGCTAAAATCATGACCAAACTGTAAGGGATATTTTACAGGATATGCCAGTTGAGATTCAATATATCATATATTGAATCTCAGCTGGTATATCCTGTAAAAAATCAATATTAAAAATAGTTTAAATGCTTTACCCAAATGAAATAAATATTTTAAATATCAACTTGGCTAGTCTTTCTTCATAGGTCTTATCCCACATGCCCTGCACCATTGTAGCTGCCCTCCACTGTACTGCCTCCACCTTGTCTATGTTTTTTCTCAGATGGGGCCCCCAGAACTAGATGTAGTATTACAGGCATGATCTCATGAGTGTCTTATACAGGACAAGATGACCTTCCTTTTTATACTCCTGTTATCCCTCCCTGTGCATCCAAGCATCTGGCTATCCTTTCCAGCTGCCTTATCACACTGTCTAGTTTCTCTTAGGTCCTGCAAGATAACTCCCAAGTCCCTTTCCTGTTCTGTGACTGTCAGTACCTCCCCACGATGGGCCTGTGCACTAAGGGGTGTAAGGTATGCACCAAAGGCATGTACCCCACCCGCAGGGCTCTGCACTTGCAGACAGGTATGCATCTGGTGGCATACATGACTGCTGGCCACCTGTCTGTTGTCTGGCCCCCTTCCCTGTGCGCAGGCTTATGTGGGGTGGATGGGGGCAGAGCTGCATACCCACAGTGGATCTCTTAAGAGGCAGGGTGTGAGGTAGCTGTGCAACCCTGCAGAGGTTGGATGGCCAATGGTCATGGAGGTGTGTGGAGGGCAATGCAACCAGCCATCTTGAGCCATGGCACTGATCGGCCAGTGAAGGGGTGGGAGGTGCTGTCGGTGCTATGGGAGTGTGGGTGGGGGGGTACATGCCCATGGGGCAGGGCTGTGTCAATGGTGGCATTGCACAGATGGAGACGTGGGGCTGGTGTGTGGTGCGGGGGGGGTGGTGGTGGCAGCAATGGCATGTTAGTGGAATCATGGGGATTGCAAACTACCCCTGCAGCTACCATGGCACTGTCCCATGCCAGGAACAACATCAGTGCAAGGCTGTCGAGGGGTAGCAGGACATATCATAGGGTTTACAACCGCTGCTTGGGTGTCTTGATTGCAACTCCTGGCTACCCCACATGATGCTTCTGAGGGGGGTTGCCACTACATAAGAAATGGGGAAGGGGCACTGTGGCAGATGTGTGGTAGGGGCATGTGGGATGTTGCTGTTGGGGCCATGGGCTGCCACTACCTTCCTGGTCCAGGCAGGGTCTTGAGTGTGTGATGGCATGTGTAGGTGTTACGGCAGGGTCCCCTCTTCCATAACCTCTGCCCTCCTCTGCACCCCCGTGGGCAGCACTATGCACCTTAGTGCATGTTACACAGTGCTGGCATGCCCCCTGCCTACCCCGGCATGTTGCTGTCCACATGGCTGGGGGATTGGGTGCATTGGGGGCTGTGCTGTGCACACGGGTCCTGCATCCCATGGGGGGGGCGCAATGGGTGTGGAGTGGTGCATAGTGCCCATAGTTGGTACTTTGTCCCTGGGTTCTTGTGCCCTAGCAGCATGATTTTGCACTTCTTTGCATTGAATCCCAGCTGCCATTCTTCAGACCATTTCTCCAATTTATTTTATTGGGTTTATGCCCCCGTTCCCCCTGATGTCCCATGCTCCAGCCATGTGTGCACCTGTGGAGGCACATGCACACTGGTTCCACAGCACCCTCCCTCTGCTTGCCACCTGCCTGCCTGCCTCTGCTACCCTCAGACCTCCAACTGGGGGCAGTTGGACTGCAGGGGGCAACAGGGTCCCTCCCCAGAAGTAGAGAGCTGCCTTGTGGCTGCGCAATACTGCTCCCTCCCTGCCCCCTAGCTGGCCTTCAATAACCCTGGCTCACTCCCAAACCCGAGTCACTGGCATAGCCTGAGGTGTGGCATCCAGTGGCTCAACCCTCAGCACCACCGGGTCGGCTCTTCAATTTTTTAAGGTCTTCGATCATTCTTTCAATACCCCCTGGCATGTCCAACTTATTGCATACCTTTGTATCCTCTGCAAAGAGTAATGCCTTCCCCTTCAGTCCCTCTGCAATGACCCCAACAAAGACATTGAAGAGGACCGGCCCCTGTAGCACTGTATCCTCTTTGCTACTTCATGCCATTGAACTGTGGTTTTGTCGGTGGTGTTAAATATCAAGCTTAATCATACAGTTTGCAAATTACAATACAGTATTATTAAAGGACTTTGAAAATTCAGCACCCTTTTTTCTTTTATTCATAACCTTGATGATCATTTTTGTGACACTCATCGCCCCAACTCAAACTCAATCAGGAATCCCCTACTAATTTTCCCTGACAGGAGAATTGCATGTAACAATGATAATCCACTTCCAGTCAAGGAGTGTGTAACTGCATAGTAGCTACAGTGCAGTTTCAGTGTAGTTAATGACACTTAAAGTGTTACAAAATTAATTAATACACTAGGCAGTATAGCCTAGTGGCTACAGCCCCAAACTAAGAACCTGGAATACATGTAAATGCAAAACACTTGAATTTGTGAACTACAACTTCTACCTGCATACTACGTGACCCAGGGCCAGGGCAAGTCACAGAACATGCATGTGCTAATGAGAGACACCTGGAACTTGGAACAGGCTCTCCAATAAGCAGGCTCTGCTGGCTCTCTGATCCTTCCAATATGAATGATAGGGGCCCCCTCAAATGCACAAAGAGAGGCAAGTAGTGGACAAACTATTGCAGGAGGCCCCAGTTAAGATTTGTGGCAGTCTATCTCACCATTAGGAACACAAATTGGGGGACAGGGATCTTTCTAGCCACTTCTTCCCACTTAGGATAGCAGGAGGGTAGGAGACAAAGCAAATGGAATGGGCCTGTTTACAACTTAAAGGTCAGTCTGGCCGGAGACCCCTGAAGCTATCTACTGTACTTAACACCTAATCAGGGAGGTGAGATTCACATCACAGTTCAGCTCCTGCCTTGCTCAAGTTACACAGCAGACAAGCTAATTACAAAAAAAATGTAGCTCAGACAGAAAGAAAAGGGTACATAGTAAATATGTTTTGGGGATTGCTGGGGGCCCTCTGGCAGGTGGGGGCCCTAGGCCAGTGCCTATGCTGCCTATACCTTAATTTGGCCCTGACCCTGCTCATCACTTCTCCCTCTCCTGAGTACTCCCTGTTTACCACAACCCTCTGACTCCTGCCATTCAGCCAGTTATCCACCCACAGAACTATTTTAGGATCCATCCCTAGGCTGTGCAGTTTGTTAATCAGCTTTCTATGGGGGAACAATGTCAAAGACCTTTCTGAAGTCCAGATAGACCACATCCACTGCATCTCCCTGGTCCTATCTTAGTTATCCAGTCATGCAGTAGATTAATACAATGAGTTAGTGCAAAACATAGTGCTTATCCAAAATACAGTAAAAGTTAGCCGTATAAGTAGATAAATGCCATATAATGGCTCCACCAAGCCACAGAGATGGAAATTTTGCTGCAATCCTTCACATCGATGCAATCCCACTGACGTCACTGACGTGTCCCAACAATGACCTGCAACATGCTGACACTGACCACCACACTTAACTGTATCAATGCAGGGGGGGGTGATCCCCCCATGTGGGGGTCTGTGCCCCTGCATCTCCCCTACTTTAAATATCTAACTCCATGTCACACAAACAGTGCAGTCAGGTGCTTACCTCCCATCACTGAATAATCTCCCCATCGACATAAAGTCTGTTGATGTCAGGGTTTCAGTGTTGGGAATCAGTGTCGTAACTTCAACATTTCAAATGGTATACCCTATATAAGGCATTGTATGTGTGTTGTGTGTGTGTGTGTGTGTGTGTGTATGTGTGGCAATGCTCTATGTATGCAGACACTGCACTGCTATGTTATACTGTAATATATATGCAAACAAGTAACATCCCCCTTAAGGGGTGGCTGGCTCTGTCTCTCTGGGCTAAGACACAGATATGGCACATTGATGAGTCCAAATGAGGACGAAATACGTGTTATGTGTCTGCTGTTCTTAGCCTTTGCTGATTGCACTGTGAGTCCTTCTGGCACCATGCAGTTCTGTTTAAAGCTGAGCCAGTCCAAATTCTCTCATGGGGATTTGCATATGTTTCCCATGATGATTTGCATTATTGGGGTATGTGCAATTGTTTTCTTTAAAATTTGGCTATATGGCCAGTATCCTCCGGGATAACCCATACATCAGGGCACTTGCTCTTGGGTTCTTTTGTAGTTCTTTTCTCTATTTTGGGTTATGCATGGCCCAAACAAGTAACATCCCCCTTAAGTGGTGGCTGGCTCCCTCTCCCTGGGCTAAGACACAGATATGGCACACTGATGAATCCAAATGAGGACAAAACACATGTATGTCTGCTGTTCTTAGCTGCTGATTGCACTGTGAGGCCTTCTGGCACCATGCCGTTCTGCTTAAAGTTGAGCCAGTCCAAATTCTGTCCTGGGGATTTGCATATGTTTCCCATGATGTTCACATTATAGGGGTATGTGCAATTGTGTTTTCTATATATGCATATATGTGTATTTGTATTAGTCAGTATGTGTGTATCACAAGAATTAGAAGTTGCAGTTAGGTTGCTCTTTGGTTAGTGCAAAAAGTGCTAGTCCACTCTCTCCCACTATCTGGATCAGTTTCTGCCTTCTGCATGTTATTTAAGCAATAATGCCCGACAGGGTGTGTGACGTGCTGGGATAACATCACACCTCAGGGGGTTGGGCACGAGACCGCAGGCTGAGTGCATCCAACGACTGAGTCGTGATGTTATCCCAAACGACACACACCCTGGAGGGCATTATTGCTCTTATACAATGGCTCATTGTTATACAGAATAAAAAAAATAATTTTAATGATGTTTTTGTGTGGAAAAATATTTTTGTTTTTTTAAGGGAAGATGAAACAATTAATCAAAAGCTCCATAAAACAATCAATCAAAAGCTCCATAAAATGCTTATCTGCAGGTTTACAGTGAGACTGAGACTAGACCCATGATGTTGTACTGGGATAACATCACGGGTCCAGCTCAAGACTGACCAATCAGGGTACAGGATTTTGTCTTGCCATTGTATAATGCTTATTTAATTGAGGTGTATAGTGGCAGCTCTCCACCCTCTGATGTCCCTCAGAGATTGAGAAGAAGAAAACAGTCCCTTGATGTCTTTTCTTTTAATCTGTAAACATTTGTGCAGATGGTGCACTGCTATGTTATACTCACTGGAATATATATGCATATATTTGTGTATGTATTAGGCAGCGTGTGTGTATCACAGCAATTAGAAACTGAAGTTAAGTGGTTCAGTGGCTAGTGCAAAATTTGCTAGTCTACATTCCCCCACTATTTGGATCAGTTTCAGACTTATGCATGTAATTTCTGATTTAAATGAGAGTCTGTTACTGCCCTGCCATAACTGCTCCCATACCCACCTCATCCCAAGCCCAGCCCATTTTAGTCTTCTGGCATGGGGATCTGCTCCTAGGCCTAGTAACATCAATACCTGCAGCAAACATCTAGCATTGACAAATGCTTGTATATATATATATATATATATATATATATATATATATATATATATATTGTCCCTAAGTCAAAATATTGAGGAGTTATGGCTTATCAAATATCCAATGTTATCACATTAGAATTTTCATTTTTTAATTATTTTTTTTTTATGTAGACTCTAAACTTTTGTTAGGGGGATTATGTATTAATCTTGTAGTACTCATTATGACATTTGTTGTGATGTGTAGATTGTCCCTTCAGTCCAAATATTGAGGGAGGTATGGCTTGTTGAAGTTCAAATGTGGGAAAAAAAACTAAGTCAAAATCTTTTTTTCTATGAGGGCATTTGTTTTTTGTATGAATGAAAAAAGCCATACAAAAAAGGATGCCTTCATAGGGAAAACAAATGGGGAAAAATCTAAGTCTAAATTATTTTTTCATACAAAGTCATTCTTTTTTCGTATGAACAAAAAGGCATACAAAAAAGGATTCCTTCATACAAAAAAAGAATGGGAAAAACATTAAGTCCAAATTCTTTTTTCGTATGAGGCCATTCTGTTTTCATATGAACAAAACATATAAAAATGATGTTTCATAAGAAAAAAGAATTTGGACTTTGTTTTTTTCCCAGTTCTTTTTCTCATATGAAGGCATCCTTTTTCAGCTGCTTTTTCATTCATAAGGAAAAAGAATGACTTCATACAAAAAAAGAATCAGGAAAAAACTAAGTCCAAATTTTTTTTTCATATGAAGCCATCCTTTTTCATATGGACCAATTCTTTTTATGTACAGTATGCCAATATGAAACAAGCATTTGTCAATGCCAAATGTTATCTTGCTGGCATTGGTAGTGCAGGAGTTAGAGATGCATAATAGGAATGGCAGTGAAGTATGGAACTGACGCTAACCCCACCCCCACCCTGCAGAGACTGACAGGTGCTGGGGTGTGCCTTTTTCAGGTGTCAGCTGTAACGCTCATGCTATTTTACCTCACCCTACCCTGTAGACACTGACAAGTGTCGTGGTGTACTTTGGGGTCTTTGGGCCTTATACTTACCCCATTCCATAAGAATTACACTAAGACGGGTGCAGTATTGGAGAATGGGGTGAACTTTAGGGCCGAACACTCCAAGCCACACCTCGATGCCTGTCACTGGCTGCAGGGTGGGGGTAGGGGTGGAATGACATGAGCATTACAGCCCATGATCCCAAGTCACACCCCTGATGACTGGCAGTGTCTACAGTGTATGGTGTTACAGTTGGAAACCTTAGCATTGTAGGCGTTTGTTGGTATTTTCACTCCAAATTTTCAACATAGGCTGTTTGTGACCCCACCTCATGAAGAGCGGCATAATCAGTTTGTTAGCTGAAAGGTGGTTTTGCACAGTGGCTATGCCATTTGGCGACACAGAGATGAAAACACATTTTGGGCAGGATGTGGAAAATGACAACTGTATTGTTCATGAGGAGGTGTAAAAAAATGGCAACGTTGAAACTCTGGAGTGAAAATATGAAAAATTGAAGTCATGAGCATGCATAGAAACTGTGAAACACATGTTCGTAACCCAATTATTTTTGGGATTTTTTTAGCCACATTTTCAACATAGGCATTTTGGGACCTCCCCTCATGAACAGTAGTGCTGTGATTTTGTGAATATGTCCCAAAAGTTGATTTCCCACAGTGACCAAGCCATTGAGCGCCACAGGTGCAGAAACACATTTTGGGCAGGCTGTGAACAATGACAGCTGTACTATTCATAAGGAGGTGTGGAAAAATGCCAGTGTTGAAAATCTGGCATGAAAGTATTGCAAATTTGCGAACTTACAAGGGTGCGTGGAAACTGCGCAATGCACGCTTGTAACACAGTCATTTTATGGACTTTCATTACCAAATTTTCAACATAGGCATTCTAGAACCTCTGCTCATGAACAGTGTCACCGTCATGTTCTCAAACAGTCTTGAAAACTGATTTCGCACAACGACCACGCTATTCTGTGCCGGACGTGTGAAAACACATTTTGGCCAGGATATGTAAAATGACAGCTGTACTGTTCATAAGAAGGTGTGGAAAAATGGCAATTTTGAAAATCTGGAGGAAAATATTACAGTTTCACAAAGTTACAAGTGTGCATGGAAACAGTGCAACGCACGCTCGTAAAACAGCCATTTTTTGGATTTTTTTCATCAAATTTGCAACATAGGCTTTTTGAGAGCCCCCGTCATGAACAGCGGCACTGTCATTTCATTACTCAGTCCCAAAAGGTGATTCCATGCAGTGACTGCGAAATCACCTTTTGAGACTGAGTAACGCCATGACAATGACTGAATTCATGAGGAGGGGCCCCAATAACCCCATGTTGAAAATTTGGGCAAAAATTCCAAAAATGCCCAAGATATGCTCCAAAGTTGAAAAAACCCTATTTATGCCATTATACAGCTTACTGGCATTTCTTCAGTTCACGGACGGCTTTGAAGAGTGCAGACATGTTCCCAGTCCACCGAAGATCATCGCGCCAGACTCTGGAGGTAAGTATGGGGTGAGGGGGGTGTGGGGAGGCAGAGTGCGCAAAGGGTGGGTGCGGATTGGGGCAGGGAGCTGGACAGACCACAAGGGACAGTTTTCTTCTTTTACAGGTTAAAAAAAAACAGGACTTTTTTTTTTTACAGGGGCATTTGGCATGCTGGGGTGGGCTCCCAGCATGCCACCTAGTCTGGGGGGGCTAGTTGATGGGAGATTGGGCACCTCATCCAGCACTTACCAAAGGGTGCAAGAGCCAGGGAATTGGGCACCCCTCGACTTTATAACAAATGGGGGTGCAGTATATGCTGATGGAGTGGGCTCCCCCATCGGCACATAAAGTGGGTCAGGGCATGCCGACAGGAGGAATGGGCACCCCCAAAGTCGGCATTGTGGCAGGCAGTGTGCCACCATGTTTACCCTAATGTTTCACCAGGGAAGGCACGTCAGGAGGTGAAGCTACATATGATGAGCTTTACTCTCATTGCAGTGGACCTTTCCTTAGATGTGCTCACCACAATATGTATTCCTGGCGTGGTGCCTGCATGCCGGCTTATTGGGGAATGAGGGACGGACCTACTGATGCGTGCCCTGCATTCACCCAACAGTAACCACACCTCCAAATAAGCTACTAATGCAATATGTTGGCTGGCGCGCAAGTGCGAGCCAACATAAAAAAAGGATTTTTAAATGTTAAAAAAATACATTTCTGGGTAATTTTTCCAGAAACTAAGTGCAGAATCCAACTACTCTGGTCCCAATGAGCAAGATTCATGTATTAGTGTATGTTCAGGATGTTGTTTTTGTGGGGTTTGACATTTAAAAAAAAAATGGTGGCCATATGAAAAAATATTTTTTTCCTCATGAAAAAGGATTATCCTATATGAAAAATGATATTTTTTCATATGGACCAATTCTTTTTTCTTTCCAAGCAGCTATCCAAAAGACTGTACTGAGCATGCTCAGAACCAAAATCTCAAAATATAAACTTTGGAATGAAATAATATTTTTTCACCAGATCAGCAAAAGGCACATGCATGAGCCAAGCCCTTTCTACCCTGAACGTTTCAAATCAAAATTCCGAACCATCTGGGTGCTAGGTGATGACACAAAAACAGCAATTCTGAAATGTTTTTGCTATCTGCATCTCAGAATCTATACATCTGATCAGAATTAAATTTGGCACATCAAGAGATCTACCACAAGACCGTGCATGCAACATTTCGTGCAAATTTGTTGAACAGTTGCAAAGATATTAAAGTTCAAAGTCTGATGTTTAACATCGAAACCCCTGCTCAGTCCTAACTATAGTGGATAGCAGCCATATGAAAAAAGATTTTTTCCTCACAAAAAAAGATTAGTCCTATATGAAAAAGGATCCTTTTTCATATGAACCAGATTCTTTTTTCATTCCAAGCAGCTATCCAAAAGACTATGATGAGCATACTCAGAACCAACATTTCAAAGTTAATGACTTTGGAACGGATAAATATTTTTTCACCAAACTAGTGAAAGGCACATTTGTTGACCAATCCATTTCTACCCTGAAAATTTCAGAACAAAATTCCAGACCATCTGGGTGCTAGGTGATGACAACCCCCCCCCAAAAAAAGAAAACAGTGATTTTCTAACTTTTTTAACTATCCATATCTCAGAATCCATGCATTTGAGCAGAACAAAACTTGGAATGCCAAGAGATCAACCCCCAGACTGCACATGCAGAATTTTGTGTAAATCTGTTGAATGATTGCAAAGATATTAAAGTGCAAAGTTTGAGATTTAACATAGAAACCCCTGCTCAACCCTAACTATCATGGCACTACCATGCCACTATAGTAATAAACACCTGTAAGGATTTGTTTCCCAAAGACGTATATTATAATAATAAGTTGTGTTGTGCCTCCAGTGGTCCAAGTTCCCATTTGTGGCTCTGGATCTGGCTTTTGCAGCCTGATTTACTACTCTATATCATCTGACCCTGTTGCCATGGTAACAGGGGGTCAGACGGGAATAATATGGCTTCCATGCATTTAGTTCATGGGTTACTGTCCCAAAATCTTATTTTAAATAGGGCTTCTGTCTGTAAAGGATTATTTTGCCCCCAGGGTATTGTTCACCATTGTGTTTTGTCAGGTTTCACAGCCAACAGTATTGGAGGAATACCCCAATTACAAAAAGCATGATTGCTTCTCCATTAGCAGCAGTGGTGCCAGCTTTGATGTGCAGCATGGAACCCCTTTCCTATAGTTCAGGAGGCACCAATGGTTCTCTTCTTCACTCCCTATCCAGCCTCTACTGTGGCAGTCCAATTCCTCAGGTTCAGAGGGGGAAGCAGTAAGGTGGCTGATGCTGGTGGGGGCTCCATGAAGCCAGTTAAGTCTCATATTTTGGAGGTGGGTACACTAGAAGCAGAACCCAGAACATCAGTAGATTGTGACGACCATAGTTTGGACTCTAAAATCATGACTTACATTGCGTATTACCATTTTAGCTACTTTGCACACTAACTGAAAGCTCCAGTGACACCTGAAATCTAGCCTCTAGCTCTGTACTGAATCAAACATTTCTCTTTCAGAGACAAGCTGTACTTTTATTTTAGCTGAGCATTGTTTACTTTCAAGCTTGAATTGTACAAACCTTGATATCAATAAAGGTACGAAGCAGTATGGCTCTTAAGGTGTTTACATTTCTGTTTATTTTAATAATGATAAGGTTTCTGTAGTCCCCATTCCAGCTATATTTTAAGAGCGATGTGTAATCACATTAACATAACATTCTTAATTAAGCTGACAGTGCATGTTGAACAATACTGAGTAAAATGACTGCAGGAAGAGCTTTTAACATATTGTATTTCACCCAGAATACAGTAGGTGGGCTCATTTTTCTGTAATGCATAAGGGTGTTAAGCTTTAGTAAAGAAGCTAGTGACAGAGATTTATCTGTTTGTATGGATTACAGGCATAATTTGAATTTAGATCTCATTTTCCTAGAAGAGAACCAGGAAGAGAAGAAAGTGTATGTCAATTGCTTTTGTTGCTTTTTACTGCATATAGTTACAATTAGATGGTACAGGGTCTTTATCCTTTACTTCCATGCCCTTTTCCATTGTTGTGGTCCTCAGTTTTCAGAACAGACCTACATTTTCCAGAGTCAATAGGGCACTGTCTTTGTATCTGCTGTGAGCTTCCTCACATTGGTGTCCCACAGTGCTAGGCAGATTTTAGTGGTGAGACATCCTGCTTAGCAATTGTGCTGTGCAAAGTGCATCTGCTTCCCTATCTGTAGAAGAGATAACAAAAGAGACCCTATAGATAACAAAGGGGACCCTATGTGAAGCTCAATCAGACTTCACTTCTCTTGAAAAAAAATTAAATCCCTTCTGTAGCAGTCCAAGTTCACGGGTCCAGATTGGGACAGTAGCAAGGCAGCTGATGCTTACTGGGGTTTGCATGTCCTTTCCCCAGCGTGTGTGTGTGTGTGTGTGTGCATGCATATGTGTGTGTGTGTGCATATATGTGTGTGTGTGTGTGTGTGTGTGTGTGTGGTGGTGTGGGGCAGAGGGGGGAATATTCTGTAAACTAAATTACAGGTTTGCAAGTTTTAGTGCCAGACCTGGGGATTGATCATTGCATCCCTTGTCTCAGAGGCTGCAGCTCTAACCTTTCAGCTAAAAAGGTACTAATTTGTAGCCAAGATGTTCGACTACCTTGTATTCTTGTATGCTGCAATTTTTAGTTTCTCCACTAGATGGCACTCTGCATCTGGTTACTGAATATACATCTGTTGAGCCGGGTAAGCCCCACACTTTGGGGTGTGGAGTTGAGGGTGGTGGTAAACGTACACCAGAAGCAGAACCTAGAAGAGCAGTGAATTGTACCAACTATAATTGGGACCTTAAAAGCATGACTCATATTATATTTCACCATTTCAGCTGCTTTGCCAACTAATTGAAAGCTCCAATGTGACACCTATAGTCAAACCCCTAACTCTGTATTGAATCAAATATAGCGCTTTCTGATAAAACCCTACTTTCATCTTAGCTATTCAATCCTTACTTTCAAGTTTGTAATGTTGAAACTTTGATATCAACGAATGTATGAAACAGTATGTTACTTTTGAAAGTAGTGTTTACATTTTTGCTTATTTTAATGATAATAAGGTTTCTGAATCCTCATTCCAGCTATATTTAAAGAGCAATGTGTAATCACATTAGTATACCAGTTCTAATTAAGCTCCCAGTGCATGCTGTATTGTGTAAAATGACTGTGCAGGAAGCAGCTTTTGACATATTCTGTTTCACCCCCAACATGTGGGCTCATTTTCCTGCAATGCCACAAGAGTGTTGAGCTTTAGTAAAGGAGCTATTGACAGAGCTTTATCTGTTTGCATGGACTTCAAGTGTAATTTAAATTTAGATCTCTTTTTCCCAGATGAGGACCAGCTAGAGAAGATCAAACATAGGATGTTGCTCATTGTTGTTGAACAATATTGAAGTGTCTGTCAATTGCTTTTACTGCTTTTTTGACTGGATAGTCAATAGACACAATTAGTTGGTGTGCGGTATGTATCTTTTATTTCCATTATTATTATTATCCTTTGTTGCATTTCTCAGTCTCCAGAACAGGCTTTCATTTTCTTGAGGCAATGGGACCCTATCTCTGTTGCTACTGTTTGCACCCTGACACTAGCACCCCACAGTGCTAGGCAGAATCAAGCAGTGAGCCCTCCTGCTCAGCAATAGTGCTACACAAAGTGCATCTGCTTCACTATTCATAACAAAGGTAGTGAAGTGGGCTGCTACACAAAGTTCACTCAAATTTTGCTTCTCTTAAACTTGAAATTCTTCTAGACTATCCAAGGGTCCAGGACTAGTTCCGTAGCCACTCCTCTCCCATTCCTGTCATTTTCCATCCTTCCATGTTCCTGAGACATGTTTTAAATAAAAAATTAAAAAGAGAAGGGGTCCTGGCACTGTGCCCGGAGCCAGCAGTTTTTTTCAAATCACCTCTCATAGCTCAATCACCCCTTCAAATGTCCAATAATGTCTGTTTTAAGAGATTTGCCCCATCCCTCCTGACCCATGCATGATTTGGAGGGACATTAGTAAATCACAACAACAGCTACTTGTGAGCTAGTATTGCCCCCTCCCCAGTCATGGATTGTGGTCAGGAATGGGGGTCACCTCTTAAAACAGACATTTTTGAAATTCCAGGTGAATGAGGCTAGAGGGAATGAATTGAAAATATAACACACCCCTCTTCTCCACTAGAGGGAGAGTAGCTGTTACAAGGCTCCAGTGAGCTAGTGGATGTTCTGTGGTGGTGAGATGGCTGACAGGGAAAGGGAAAATGCCCAGGTGCATGAGAGGGAAGGACTACTAATGGGAAGCTTAGGTGACAAAAGGGGGGGGAATCGGGGAGAGAGGGAGACAGAGGCTGGGCTGAGACTTAGTGCTATCACAGGATGAGGATCTTTGGTGGATTCTCCACCCAAGGGGGTCACCACAATGGTTTATAGGCCTGGTGTAAGGTTCAAGAAGAGGTCCAAGTACTATGGAAAGAAGTTTATGGGTGTTATTGGTGTCGGTTAGCAGTTGGGACAAGGCACAGTGAGAGGTGAGGAGTGCCCCCACCCCAGGAAGAGTGGGTTTGGAACAAAGGGCAACAAAGCCCTTATAGGCTTTAGTGACTTGGGACCCTGTGGCAGGGACTCTGGGAAGGTAGGGGTAGCCTGCAACCTTGCATGAAGGTGCTCACAGGCCCAGTAGGTTCACTGGATGGTGCAACATAGCGAAGCATCAGACAATAAATATGTGAAGTGTATTCCCATTAATTGATTTGCAATGAGGACTGAGTAAAGAATCCATTTGTCCTTACTTAGGCCTGTAAAGTCTTCTTTGATGTTTGGTCCACCTCAGTGGACAGCTCCCCCTCCCCTATTTTATAGGATCTTCTAGCTAGTGTGGATTTACCCCATTTGGTATCTAAGTTTTACTCTCATTTACAGAGCTTGGAACAGGTGAGTCTTTCAGGGGTTTGTTTCTACTGTCAGTAGTCCTTGGGTTTTCAACTAGACCTTAAAGGGCTGGCAATGGCTTTGGAGGAGGTTATACACATTTATTAAACAAGATAGATATAGACTCACTGAATTTTGCATTTTACATAATGTGTACTAGACCCCTCAGAAATTACATAGGATGGGAAGAAGGGCCTTGGCTGAATGTTCATACTGTGGAGAGGGTGAGGGGACTTTATTTCATCTTGTTTGGAACTGCCCGAAAATAGTCCTTTTCTAGACAGCCATTCATACTTTCCTGGATCCTTTTTTGGACTTAGATTCTTATTTTACTCCTCATATCTGTCTTGCCAGAGATTATCTGGAAGACCTTTTCGGTCCTCGCAAGGCTTACATGGCCTTGATTTCAATTACAGCCAAAATTATTATTCTCAGGAATTGGCTGGATGATGTCACACCTTCCATTAAAGAATGGCATCAAGAAATCTCACAAGCTTTGGCTATTGAAAAGCATATTGCTCTCTGGCAGGACAGAGGGGAGGGCTTCCGTGACATATGGGAACCTCTGGAAGCCCTGCTGCTTCATTAATCTCACCATTTAGTTGCCCCATGATTGTGTTTTGACAGATAAACTGCCTTTTTCCCTTTGTTTGGTTCATTTTTTAATAGCTCATTGGATATGATGTGTTGTGCTTCAATTCAGGTGAGCAGGAGGGGATATTTTTTTCCCAGGGGGAGAGAGGTGTTGGGATAGCTGGGTTGGGTAAGTGTTCATATCCACTTGCATTTAACGGTTTACTGTAGTAGGGAATTCATTTTTGTTGTTAGAGTGTTGTTCTTTGTCCTTGTTTCTGTATTTTGGAAATTTTCAATAAAGCATATTAAAAAGCAAAAAATAATATTCTTAGATGAAATGAGACCAGAGAAAAATGAAGAGACTGTCTGCTCTATGGCTGGGCTGGCATGGTAAGTCCTGTGAACCCAATCCCAAATTACAATTTACTAGGGGGGAAGCATCCTGTGTGCACCCAATTATCTCAAGGGACCACACAAGGGGGCGGCACCATGCTAAAGAATTTTTCTCTAGTATTTTTAACATCAAGAACCTAGGCCATTCACCTCAGAGTTTGGGGAGGTGGTCCTCTGAGAGCCTCAGATGGTGACTTACAAAACAAACTCTGGTTAGAGCTGATATGGCTGCTTGGTGGAGCAAAAGTGTGTCAAGAACGAGTAAAAGAATACTTGGAGCTCTCCACACTGTTGTTTACCGGTGTCTGTCATACCCAAGATGGTGGTGCTGACAGAACTGTGCATGCACAATACCCGCACATGCCCAGTTTGAGTTGGCAGCCATCTTGGTTAGAGCAGCTGTCACTTCTGCAATTGCAGAAGAAAAGGTAGTGCCCCATGAAGGGGGTGTGTTTATGCAGCCTGGAGAGGGGAAGGGCTGCATAAACAAAATGACTGGACATTTGCCAGAGCACTGTGGAAGCATACTGGACAGCGGTCTGATCATGTGCTTCCACAGTGCCCTTTTACAGGTGATGGCATAACATCTACAGAGCTCTGCCCATGCAGCTGTAAAAATGGTATCCACTCCTGCCACAATGCCAGGAGCATGACTTGTTCTGTTTTATGTGTCTGGGGTACATGGGAGGGTGGGAGATGACTGGGGTGGGGAAGAGGGTTGCACTGACTTGTCAGTTTGCCAGTGCCGCCATACAGTTGTGCACTTTGCAAAGTTCTCCTTGAATTTCACTTATGCATAAGTGAATAGGTAATTTTACATTCCTTTTTCTTGCATTATAAACAATTTCAGGAAAGTTCTACTTACAGGGGCAGTGATTAAGATTGCTCATTGTTACCCTCCCTTACTGTATTACATCTGAAAGGTAAACCGTTCAAGAAGGAGCCCCTATGACCTTGTTAAAGGCCACTGCAGTTCTGGAGCATGTCAGGTTACTTTTGCATTTTCAGTGCCGAGAAGCTAGGACAGTTCTGGGAGTTGACCACTATCTTCAGTGCAGAGAATGCCCCACTAACACTGAGCTAGTAGTAAACTGAAACTCTGTACCTGCTCAGAGTGTGAACTGATTTATGATGGGTGTTGTCCAGGGTGTACATCCCCACTTGCAGGGTAGTACTAAGTCTTATCAGTTTATTGATTTATCCAGTGTACTTTTGCAGCCTAAGGCAAGGCAAAGCAAGGCAACATTTATTTATATACCACCCAATCCCAGAGGCTCTGAGCACCTTACATAATAATAGGCAGGGTACACAACATAATAAAATATATTTTATGATATAAATACATTAAAACAACATATAGTGTAGTGATAATAATAGATACAGTCTTAATAAAACCAATTCTGTTTAGTCCGGGAAGGCCAGCTTGAAGAGATGAGTCTTAAGACTCCTATTAAAGGCCTCCACCATGAGGGCCTCCCTAACATAGAAACATAGAAACATAGAAGTTGAAGGCAGATAAGGACCGCAAGGCCCATCCAGTCTGCCCACTAACAGAGGTAGGAAGTGTGTTCCAGAGGGCCAGGCCAGTAACTTCAAAAGTGTAATCACCAGATGTTTTCACCCTGGTCCTTGGAACCAGAAGGAAGCCCCTGGTGGAGGAGTGGAAGGAGCAGACAGAGGTGGTAGGTTTCAGGAGATCAGCCAGGTAGCCACGGCCCAGTTTGTGTAGGGTCTTATATTGTAGGTGAGCAAGCCCACTTTGAAAAGGACCCTCCACCTGACAGGCAGCCAGTGCAGAGCTCATAGGACCGGTGTCAAATGACATGACCTAGACAGGTCTGTCAGTAACCTGGCCACTACATTCTGCACTAGCTGCAGCCAATGGAGGGTCCCTCCACTGACCCTGAAGTACAAAGCATTACAGTAATCAAGCCTGGATGTAACAAAGGCATGTGCTAGTGATGGCAGATCCTCAGGCAGAACTAGGGGTTTAATCTGGTTGGCATTCCTTAAGTGGTAAAAATCACTTTGGACAACAGATGACACCTGAGCCTCAAGTGTCAACCTGTCATACAGAAAGATGCCCAGATTTCTCACCCTAGAGAAAGTCATCAATGGGGTGGATTCCAGGACCAAACCTGTCTCCACCCTAGAGGCACTCCCATCATGTTCACAACCCAGCTCAATCACCAGCACCTATGTCTTGTCAGGGTTCAGTCACAACCAGTTGGAGGACATCCAGTCCTGGATCTCAGCCAGGCAGTTGTTCAGCACTTCCACAGCGTCATGTGTTCCTGGGGCAAAGGCCATATATAGTTGGGTATCATCTGCATAGCAGTGAAAACCCAAACTGTAACACTTAATGAGCTCACCCATGGGTAGCATGTACATTGCAAATAACATTGGCAACAGGATCGACCCTTGAGGCACTTCCACATGGCAGGAGTTTTGGGGAGGAGGAGGAGAAGAAATTCCCCATCAACACCTGTTTCCTACCTGAGAGATAGGAATAAAACCAGTTGATGACAGTACTGGTGAGTCCACAATACTGTCTAAGGTGATCCAAGAGCACAATGTGATCCACAGTGTCAAATGCTGAGGAGAGATCGAGGAGAATGAGAACTGACCAATCTCCTCTATCTCTTGCCCTGAGGAAGTCATTTTGCACCCTAACCAATGCCATTTCAGTACTATACCTAACCCTGAACTGGACTGGACTGGAATGGCTCATGGATGCCAAAGGCCATGAGGTGCTCCTTCAGCTGCTGTGCCACTATTTTCTCAACAACCTTTCCTAAAAATGGAAGGTTGGAGATAGGTTGATAATTTACCAGGACATCAGGGCCTAGTGATGTTTTTTTCAAGATGGGTCTCACTAGTGCCTCCTTCAAGGCATCAGGAAAGACTCTCTCTGAAAGCAAACACTGGATTATCCTGGCAAACACCAGAGCAACGATCTTGACACACATCATCAGGAAACAGGTTGGGCCAGGTCCAGTTCACAAAAAGTGGGCCTCAGCTGCGAGACAACCTTAATGACCTCAGCTACCTCCACTGATCTAAACTCCTTCAAGATAATAGGAGTGCCCAAGTTCCTTCCATGCTGCTCAATGTGAGGCAGTATTGGTCTCTCTGGCTGGATCTCAGACTGAATGGAAAACACCTTGTCAGAGAAGATCTGAGCAAACGCATCACAAAGTGCAACTGAAAAAGCTTTTTTTGTCTGCAGACAGACTGTATGCAACAGTCTGTCCACAGTCCAAAACAGCTGAGATGGTCTGTTCTTTCCTGCAGCAGTTTCCCTGGACAGGAACTTTGCCTTCTTATGGTTGATTGCCCCTTGGTACTCATGATCGTGGGCATGCAAGACCAACTTGTTCTTTCATCAGCAATGCTCTAAAGTCTGGCCCCTGATCTTCATCACCTTTAGAGCCCCATCAAACCATGGGGGGTCTCAAGCAAGAATATCTAGGTTGTATATAGACTGGTGCGATGGCATTGAGCACCTCAGAGACTGCTTTGTTATATGCGGCCACCACCTCACCCATGCCAATCACACATGCTGCCATCACACCAGATAAATCAGCTTGAAGGAAGCCAGGTTAAAACCAGATTTAAACACTACCCTAGATAGTTTCTGCCAGAGAACAGGCAGAGAACACCAAGAAGAAGGAGCTGCTGTTATAACTATACTTTTCTACTGGGACTAAAGAACTAGATCTCTATTACTGGGCCCTTCAATTTAGGGTAAAAAAAAACAAAACAAAAAAAAGTTAGTATGTTTGTCTGAGTTGGCTGAAGTGAATTGTTATCTGTGCAGTTATTAAGTATAGAAAGAGCTGTGAAGTAGGGGGAGTGGCTTAGCTAGAAGGAAGCCAGGTTAAAGCCAGATTTAAACACTGCCCTAGATAGCTTCTACCAGAAAACAGACAGAGAACACCAAGAAGAAGGAGCTGCTGTTATAACGATACTTCTCTATTGGGACTATATTGCCTTCCTTCCCTCCACTCCACCTCCCCACCCTAAGCCAGTTCTAATTTTATAGGCACAGGATTTGACTGACAACAGGAACTTCCTGTTTGGGAGCAGGAAGTGAGTGATCACAGAGCCACAAAAGACTCAGCATCCTAGAAGGAAAAGAGTAGCTCTCCATCCCCCCCAGCTGCTGGAGGTCTGACTCTTAGCAAGTAAGGAGACTACTGAGAAATATAGGAACTTCTTGCCTCAGAACAGGAAGATCAGGAGCTTAAAGGGCACAGAGGCAGTAGGTAAGTAGGGAGAAAAAAACAGAGGAAAGAGTAAATATTCCAAACAACAGTTAAGGGGTCAGAAATAAGACATGATGGGAGTGGTGCAGTACAGTGACTGTGGAGCAGCAGTCTTCTGGGAGATGTTCTGGAGGATGTGGCATTGCCCCATCTGCAGGCACCTCTCTGGGCTGAGGGAGGAGGTTGCTCATCTCTAGGCTGAGTTGGCCAGGATTTGGGGAACCTCCTGTCCCACCCAGGGACCACCAGGGCCACTGTCGTTGCCTCAGAGGTTGCCAAAAAAGAGGAGTGGTTGGACCACAGTGGGCTCAGGGAGGGTGAGGGTGGTGGAAGAGAGGCACATCCTTCCAGTTGTACCTCTCCACAATTCATATGCCATTCTGGCAAAGTGTGGTTCCTCTATGGAGGCACCCACAGTGGAGACCAAGGAGGATGCTGGGAACCTCCACAAAGGAGACCCACAGGAGGGTGGCATGGGATCCCACTGGGGAAGGAAACAACTTCTGGTGAGGACTCCATTGTTAGGAGGACAGAACTGGGGGAAGGAGGTAAGGTGCCTGCCTGGTGCCATGGCTTGGAGGGACAGGGAGCGAATCCTCAGGATCACTGGAGCAGCTGCACAGGGGAAGGAGCTGGATGTCATTGTCCACCTAGGGACAAATGACCTGGCTGAGAAAGGGATCAGAGCAGTGCAGGAAGAGTTTGTGGAGTTGGGGAGGGGCCTTAGGCAAGTAGCATGCACAGTAACCGTCTTAGAGGTTCTGCCTGTCTATGGCATGGATGAGGCTAGGGTGCTCCACACCATGGGATTCAATCAGTGGTTGAAAAACTGGTGCAGAGCTCAGGATTTGGCTTCATTGGGGACTGAGGGGATGATGCATGCCTATACTGATGTGATGGTCTGCATCTTTCTAGGAGGGAACCAGGATCCTAGGTGATAGGTTTAAATGCTTCATTGGCAAGCATTTAAACTAGCCAAGGGGGGGGGAGGCACTGGAAAGGAACAGGGAAATCCTAGGCCCCCCCAGAAAATCAGGGTAGTAAGTGAGGTAAACACCAAGATAGAGATGTCGATAGGGAGAAGGGCAGGGATAAATGGAGAAACTGACAAAGGCAATAAGGACAGGGATGTGGCAAAAAGGGTAAGGTCATCAAGAAATGGAGGGTTATGAGTACCAATGCCCATAGTCTGGGCAACAAGCTCCCTGAACTTGTGGCCTTGATGGAAGAGGGATGCCTGGATATCGTAGCAGTCACAGAAACATGGTATACAGAAAACCATGACTGGAATGTTATCATACCAGGGTACGTAACCTACAGGAGAGACAGGAGGGAAGAGGGGGAGGAGTAGCTCTCTATGTAAGGGAAGGGATAAAAGCAATGGAACAAAAAAGAAAACAGGGAGGAGAGGAGGCACTGTGGGTCACCTTAGAGACTGGAAATGGCACCACAATCTGCACAGGGGTGGTATACAGACCCCCATGTCAGGGAGAGGGAATGAACAAGGATATGATAGAAGGCATCCTTAGGATGGCGAGAAAGGAGAGGTACTGTTGATGGGGGACCTGAATATGCCAGATGTTAACTGGAGCACCTTTGCTGCAGCCACATTCAAGAGCAGGGCCATTCTCGATGCCCTACAGGTGGCATGCCTCAGACAGCTAGTATTGGAACCCACTCATGAGGGAGCAATCTTCGACCTTGTACTCTCAAAAGGGGACAGTGAGAGGATCTCAGATCTAGAAGTGGGTAGCCATCTAGGAACAAGTGACCACCAAACAGTGTGGTTCATGATAAACTCAGCTACAGAGCCAAACCATACAAAAGTGAGGGTACTGGACTTCAGAAAGGGCTGACTTTGGCAAGATGAGAGAGTGCCTTAGAAAAGCACTAGCAAACAGTCTAGAAGGAGGGGTGGAGCAACAATGGGGAAACATCAAAACTGCCATCACAGAGGCAACAAGCCTTTGTGTGAAGCAAATAAACAAATCAAAACAAAAGAAAAAGCCACTATGGTTCTCAAAAGAGGTGGCAGTGAAAGTCAGGAAGAAAAGATAGCATTTAGGAAGTATAAGGAAACACAGAAGGAGCAGGACAGAGAACTGTACCACTTAAGGCAGAAGGAAGCAGGGATGGAAGTCAGAATAGCAAAGGCCCAAACTGAGGAAAAGATAGCCAACTCAGTTAAGAAGAGGGATAAAACCTTCTATAGGTATACCAGGGAGCGTAGAAAGATAAAGGGAAGGATAGTGAGGCTGAATAGAAAGGACGTTGGGTGGGCAGAAGGGGACAGTGATAAAGCAGGGATACTGAATGAATACTTCTGCTCAGTATTCACAAAAGAGGAGGAGGGGAGGTGCCCAATCCAATTAACAGAAGCACTCTGGATAGGGGGGTTGATCCCAGTCCTTTCACAGAAGAAAGGGTTCTGAAAGAACTCCTAAAACTGAAGGTGGACAAAGCAATGGGGCCTGATGGAATTCACCCAGATTCTAAAAGAATTAAGGGGAGAACTAGTGACAACACTGACTACCCTTTTAACAAATCATGGGAGGATGGTGTGGTACCTGAGGACTGGAGGAAGGGGTTGTGATTCCCTTCACAAAAGTGGGAGCAAGACAGAGGCAGGAAACTAGACCTGTCAGTTTGACCTCTGTGGTAGGAAAGTGATAGAATCACTTCTGAAGGAAAGAATTGTTGAGTACCTAGAGGAAAGTGGGGCACAGGACCCAAGGTAGCATGGGTTCATAGCGGGAAGGTCATGTCAGACGAATCTAATTGATTTCTTTGACTGGGTGTGACCAAAATAGTAGACATGGGAAGGGCTGTGGACATGGCCTACCTAGACTTTTGCAAGGCATTTGGCACAGTCCCACACAAAAGATTAATAATCAAATTAACCAGCCAGGGAGTGGGTCCTAGGGTGGTAGTCTGGGTAAAACATTGGCTGGACAACAGGACACAGAAGGTAATTGTAAATGGAGTCCACTCTGAAGAAAAAGGAGTTACTAGTGGGGTACCGCAGGGTTCAGTACTGGGTCCAGTCCTTTTTAATGTCTTTATAAGTGGCATTGCAGAGGGACTGGAAGGAAGAGTATTCCTCTTTGCAGATGATACAAAGATCTGCAACAGGGTTGATACACAAGGAGGCAAGGAAAGGATGAGAAGGGACTTGGCAAGGTTGGAGGAATGGTCAGAAGTATGGCAGCTTGGATTCAATGTAAAGAAGTGCAAAATAATGCACCTGGGAAACAAAAACCCAGAGGAAAATTACACAATGGGGGAGGGGGCAGTAGTAACAATAACAAAAATGGAAAGGCACCTGGGGGTAATCGTATCAGATGACCATAAGGTTAGCAAGCAATGTGAGAAGGCAGTAGGGAAGGCTGTGGGGATACTGGAATGTATAGGGAGAGACATCACCAGCAGAAAACAGGAAATTGTTATCCCTCTGTGCAGACAGTTGGTGAGACCCCATCTGGAGTACTGCATCCAGTTCTGGAGACCCCATCTCTGCAAGGACATAGACAGGATAGAGGCAGTCCAGAGGAGGGCAACTAAAATTTTGCAGGGTCTACAAATGAAAGCCATATGAGGAGAGACTAAAGGAGTTTAATATATATACCCTTGAGGAAAGGAGGGAGAGGGCGGACATGATAGAAACTTTTAAGTACCTCAGTGGAATCAACAAAGTCCAACAGGGTAGCATCTTTCAGAACAAGAGATGTGCAAGAACAAGGGGACACAATTTTAAGATAGAGGGGGGACAGCTCAGGGGCAATGTGAGGAAATATGTTTTCACAGAGAGGGTGGTGGAAGCATGGAACAGCCTTCCTGAGGAAGTTGTGGGGTCTAAAACTGTGGGAGAATTCAAGAATACGTGGGACAGACATAAGGCAATTCTTGTGGGGGGATAGGAAGAAATAGGCTGTTGGTTAACTAGGATCTGCAGCTTATCCTGTAGGTAGGGAAATGGGCAGACTAGAAGAAGAAGAACAACAAAAAGCATTTATATAGCGCTTTTCATACACAGTATCCCAAAGCGCTTTACAAGCAATGCTAGACTGGTAGTGAAGTGACTGAATGTGTGGTGGCAGCCATATCGCACATCATCACCCATACACAGCCTGGATAATTGCATGTGTAACTCCCCTACAAATGGGGGTTCCTAACAGCCTTCCCGGAGCTGTCTAAGTGCTCCATGCCTAATTGATGTTTGGCGCAATGCCGCCAAAATGCGGGCATTGTGAGTGCTTTTAAAGCCTCCAGTACTGTCTCTTAATGAGCTGCCTGCTCACAGGTTTCCGTGGTTTGTATAGGGGAGATTGGGGTTTCCCTGCTCGAATCCTGCCTGAGCTGTGGTGTAATCGCTCCATGTTGTAGTCGCTGAAAACGCAAAGGGAGCCCATCTGACAGAGGTAACTGTTTGGCTGTAATCATTTAAAGTATTAGTGAAATTACAGTTTGTTTAACCTGCTTTCATTGCAGCTGGGACTCTGTGCATTTGGTCCCTCCATTTTGGACCTGGACTTTTGAGATGGGCCAATTGGGAAAGGGGGGACACTAAAATGGAGACCATTTGAGCCAACCAGAATCAGAACTCTCTCTGGAGCCGGTTGGCCATAGGGGATACAGACAGTAATTCTGGGAAAGGAAATTCTGGACTGTGGTGCCTTTTTACACCAATGAGGGCCGAATTAGGTGACTGACATCTGCAGCCCACCAACGGGATCGTGTGGCACCCAAACTGAGATTCCCTGCCCAAACTGCCAAGGGGCAGAGTCACTGTGGCTGTGAATGAGGAAAGAGCTCTGGGCTACAGCGCCATTGAGTTTTCGTGAGGGAAGTGCGTGTGGAAGATCAGATTCAGGCAGCTTGAATGCCCGCAAGTTTCGGACCAATTCTGCCAGGCAGCGGTCAGAGGAGGCTGTGCAAAGATGCAGCTACCTACCAGGCTTACCCTGTAGAGGACTGAAGAATCAGCTGAATCGTGCTCGGTCTGTCAGGAAAAGTGAAGCTGTGTCATGACTCCCTGATTAGCTGTGAGTTTGGTCGGGCCCAAGGAGCAGCTTCCTGGTATGGTACCCCTCTGTTTCTACATATAAATGTGTCGACAACTGTGCTGTCTCCGGAGTCGTGAGTAAAATACCAGGGTAGCTCCCTCTGACTTGAGTTATTAGTTGCAAGTTGGGCTGTTCCCCTCACTGGCTGCATGAACTGAGCCTGCTGGCTCTTAACAACTACACTGGTAGTTTACAAGTATTTGTTCTTCAGAGCCCCATCCAGCTGCACCGGACTTGGCTAGCCCCTTTATTGCCTGGGTACCCAGTGACAGTGACTGTTAGGGACTGTAGCCTGTGCACAGAGCTCTGCTATAGTAGTATGATTAAGCTAATTAACCTGATTTCCCCCTGTCCATGTTATTCCCCCCTAAATAAATTAGATTGGTTGTTTTGCAAATGTATACAGGCTGAACTGTGTGTTTATGCTAAAATACTGTATAGGGGCAACTGTGTTCTTGCATCTTATTCCACAGGGGTTCTCTAGAGTTCAGAGGATCACACCTATTCTGGGGGTAAGTGTATATTGCAGGGGTACTGTTAATAATGTGTGTGGGTCACTAGTGGGAGGAAAGGGGGGGTTGCAGTGACCCAGAGGGCTGTGACCAGGTCACCTTTGACTGTTCCAACGCCGACCTCTGGGTGGAGGCACCTGCCAATGGATCCAGGCCACTCAACCTGTTATTAGCTAAACAGGCAGGGGTAGTAGCCCTTGGGATAGTTCCCCCTAGGGGTTACATTTTGGAGGCACCGCTTGGATTAGCATCCCCAACATCGCCAAGCTAAAGGAAAAACTGGAGTGGGATATCATGACTAAGATTAAGTTGGGCCATGTTAAGATGATGGTGCATAAATTGATGGGGTGGGGTGAAGCTGAAGAGTTGGAGTCCCAGAATATTGTGTTACTGCTGGATGTACCCCTGGGGATAAAAAACGCTGACCTTGTTTCTGCAGTGGAACGTGTAAAATGTTTAGGCAGGGTAGAGGTGAAGGGGCGAATGGCTGATCTACTTGACCAGACTTGCAGGTGCTACTTTTATGCAGTATAGTTATAGACCCCAAGAGGTTCCCCAGTGATTTACCGGAAGGTGCTCAAAAGGGTGGAGGTCATTCACATCTGGAGTGGGTCTGTCTCCCCAGGGGTCCCAAGACTAATAGCTTTAAAGATAAACTGCTTAAGCTGCTAGCTGCAGAAGGGAGGACTACTTAGGAGTTACTGCAGGTATTAGACCTTTCTAATGAATCCACCCCTCAACCCTCCCCAGGTACCTGTCCCGGGTCCCCCAAGAGTTCTATTCTGGCTTCACCTCCTATAGTTGTTCCCCCCATACAGCTAGACTCCTATCGCAGATTGAAACTTTTTTCTGGTACTGTGCCTGTGCCCTCGGGAGAAGATGATTTGGAGACTTGGATGGACTATGCTACCCCTTTAGTCCAAGAGTGGTAGTGCTGAGGGGGAGAAATGAAAGAGACTGATGGAGAGCCTGAGGGGCCCAGCTTTTGAAGCCATTCATTTCTTGTGGGTTACTAGCCCCAAAGCCACTGCTGTGGAGTACCTTTCTGCTTTAGAGGGGGTGTTTGGGAGTACAGAAAGTGGAGAAGACTTATTGTGGAAGTTCAAGTCAGCTAAACAATGGAGTAATGAGAAATTGTTGGCCTTTGTCACTAGAGTAGAGACAGCATTGCAAAAAGCTTATCGAAAAAGGGGAGTAACTGCCACCACCTTGAATCAGGTCCGGCTGGATCATATATTGAAATCTGCTAGGTTTTCCAGTGTGATATTGTTAAAACTTAAGTTACATGACTGATGGGCTGCCCCTCCTGAATACTGTCAACTGATGAGGGAGATTCGAGAAGTAGTGACTGATTAAGAGGGGTGGGAACCCTATGTGGGGGCCGTGAATCTGTGCCAGACCCCTGAGTCCAGTGAACCAGACAAGACTCACCCCTCGAGAGGATTGAACAAGGGGCTTGATGCATTTTCTGTGCCCCCAGAGGCTCAAGGAGGAGTGGGGGTGCATGCTGTTTCCTTTAATCCTCGGGTAGAAAGTGATTTAAGGGCTGAGATTAGAGATTTGTGGGAAATGGTGAGAGGCTTGAAGCAAACTGCTGCCAACCCTGCCAAGTTTGGGGAACCTGAGTTATCTAGAAATAAATGACCTAGTCAAGGGGACCCTTCCAGAACTCCTGACGCCTCCTGGCAGGCGGGATATCTCCCTTCCAGCAAAGACCCCTGAGAAATTAAGTTCCCACGCCCAAGCAACCTCCAAAGCCACGCCTCCTAAATGGTCTGATGTGGTGGGACCCTCGATGGAGACCACCGTGAGAGTGAATGGAATACCCACCCAGGCTGTGTTGGACAGTGGTTCCCAAGTGACCATTATGTTCCAGGACTGGTATCGGAAGCACTTGCCTGAGGTGCCTCTGCAACCTTTGGATGGACTACATGTTTGGGGACTGAGCGACAAGACTTACCCTTATTCTGGGTATATCCGGATCTGGTTATCTTTTCCTACTTCTGTGGCTGGAGTGGCTGAGCAAATGGAAACATTGGTCCTAGTGTGTCCCCCCACTGGACTGTATGATGGGGTGCCATTGTTAATTGGAACCAATGCTCACATGTTCGGTCACTTGGTGCAGCTGTGCTCTGAACAACAGAGGTACAGGACTGGGCGAGCTCTCAGGATACCCACTTTGATTCAGAAGGCCTACGAGGCCCAGAGACAGGGCAGTCAGATGGAACCCGAAGGCCCGGTGGGTGTTGTCTGGAAGAAGGATCCAGAATCTTTGCTGCTAGCATCCAATGCTCAGTGTGTTCTACAGGGGGAGGTCAGGATTAAAAAAGATGTTAAGAATAAAATATTGATGCTGGATGCCCCCGGCGAGGGAAAGCTGCCGGAGGGGTTGCTGGTCAAACCCAGTATCTTACCTACTCAAGCCCATGCTTTTGCGAGAAGAGTAATGGTTCAAGTGCATAATGTATCTGATCAAGAGATTCAAGTGAAGCGTGGCTGTACTCTGGCCACAGTGCACTGTGCAGATACTGCTGTTCTGCCCAGCAACAAGATGTCAGGGAGGAGTGACCGAGTGACCCCTGATCTGTTTGATTTCGGTGATTCCCCACTACCAGCCGAATAGAACAAAAGGATCAGTGAGAGGCTTGCCCAGAGAAACCAGGTGTTTTCTTTAAGAGAATGGGATGTAGGATGTGTGCTGGGAGATGAGCACCACATTCGACTGCAGGATGAGCGACCTTTCCGTGAGCGATCTCGACGGTTGGCCCCTGCTGATATAGATGATGTGAGATGACACCTGCAGGAGATGCTCGCAGCTGGGGTGATACAGGAATCCAGAAGCCCCTATGCCTCACGTATTGTGGTAGTGAGAAAAAAGAATGGAACTGTTCGGATGTGTGTGGATTACCATACTCTAAACAGGCGAACCATACCAGACCAGTATACCATGCCACGCATTCAGGATGCCTTGGACTGTCTAAATGGTAGTAAATGTTTCTCAGTGTTAGACCTTCGCATTGGGTACTACCAGATCCCGATGGCTCCGGAGGATCAAGAAAAGACTGCTTTCATTTGCCCACTAGGCTTCTGTGAGTTTATGCGGATGCCCCAAGGGATTTCAGGCACCCCGGCTACTTTCCAGTGTTTGATGGAGCGTGCTGTGGGGGACATGAATCTGCTCGAATGTTTAGTCTACCTGGATGATGTCATAGTGTTTGGCAGCTCCTTGGAAGAACATGAAAACAGGTTGTTCAAAGTCTTGGATCGACTGGAAGATTTTGGTCTCAAATTGTCTATAGATAAGTGCCAATTCTTTCAAACATCCGTGAAGTATGTGGGGCACACAGTGTCCACTGAAAGCATAGAGACTGACCTCAGCAAAGTGGAAGATCTGACTACTTGGCCTCAGCTAAAGAATTTGAAAGAACTGCAATGGTTTCTGGGGTTTTGTGGATACTATAGGTGATTTATCAAAGACTATTCTTTTTTTTTTAATTCATATTTTATTAGTAAATTTTTCACTATTACAGGGGACAGAAAATTACCACATACAGTACTTATACACAGAATAATACATGAGCTGTCCCCATCCTCCCTTCCCCCACCCATACAGCAGCAAGGTATTTACACAAATGGAAGGATACAACATAGTATCACAAAATAAAAAGCACTGGATATACAGACTCATTTAGCAGCTCTGACCGTAATTAACATGTGAAGGGGATCCCAAATATTCTTGTACCACTGCAACTTATTGTGGAAGCTCACTATCGCTTTCTCAGTATGTAAGTTAGCCAAAATTTCATTAACCCATTCCTGATATGTTGGGCTTAATGCATCCCTCCAGTGCCGAAGCACAATTTCTTAACTGATAGTGCAATCATGGAAATATGAAACCTTCTGATTCTAACCTTGATAGAGGATAAATCCCCCAACAAACATACATCTGGAGTGAAGTATTCCTGCAAACCCAGTATGGGGTCTAGGTTATTTTGTATGGCTATCCATAATGACTTTATCTTAGGACATGACCAAAAGACGTGAAGAAGTGTACCTTCTTCTTGACATCCTTTGGTACAGGCCCCCGAACTTATAAGACCTCATTTCTTTAGCTTCACAGGGGTATAATACATGTTATGCAATATATGAAATTGCATAAGGCGGAGTCTATCCTGAGAGACATATTTATGACAGAACTTCCATAAAGCTGACCAATTAGGAGTATATTGAGGAAAAAAAGAGACCCAGAGCCTAGTAGGGCCTTCTGGTCTCCCATATCTCCATTGATATAGGACACGATATAGTTTGGAAATAGTACCTGGTGACCTCAATAAAGGGGAGAGATCTGATACAAACAGAAAATCAGGAGGACAAGGAGGGACATTACCAAATATTGTAGAGAGTAAATGTTTCAATTGGGCCACCCTAAAGTAAAAAGTTAAGGGGATATCAAACTTGCGGATTATATTAGAAACTGAGAGCCATTCCCCTGTGTCATCCAGAAAAGTAGAAATTATCCCATCCCCGATCTGGGGCAACCATTTACGAGATATCATCTTTTTGTTTATTGATAAAGACGGGGAATTCCAAATGGACTGGGACAAGTCAATTTCTGGGGCATACCGCAGAAATGAACAAAGCTGCGTGTGAACTCTGAGGGACGTTCGGATAATAGGACAACTAATAGTGTCCGGTAGGGTGGCTATTTTTAGATAGAACAATGTCCGGGGGTCAATATTCTCAGATTGAATAGAGTCTAACTCAATTTTGAGCCAGACCGGTCTTAAATATTCAGGACCTGGATTAACGCACCGCAAATATTTTGCAATATGACTAGCCCAGTAATAAATTGCTAGATGGGGGATCCGCAGCCCTCCATCTAGTTTTTGAGTGGCTAGTTTGTAATATGCTAACCTGGCTTGTTTATTAGACCAGATAAAATTTGTGAAAATTCCATGCATTTTATGAAACCATGATAACGGTGTAAAGGAGTTAAGAAGTGAGAGGGGATAAAATAAACAAGGAAAAACATTCATTTTAATGATATTAATGTGACCCCAAAGAGAGAGAGGGAGTTTGGACCATCTATTAAGATCCTGAACTATCACTTGGGAAAGAGGCTCTAGGTTTTCCTTAAACCAGAAGGAGAGGTTACGCGTCAAATTAATGCCAAGATATTTGAGAACGCGTGGAGACCAACCGAAACCAGAAGACGACGTCATTTTTAAAAACCTTATGATTAAGAGGGAAAATGGAGGATTTGGTTATATTCAACTTATAATTTGAGAGAGCACTGAACTTGGTGATTTCCCTCAACATGGCGGGAATTGAAGTTTTAGGATGAGATAAATGAAGAAGGAGATCGTCAGCGTAAGCCGTGATCTTCACCACCTGATTGCCAATCGGGATACCGCTTATCACCGGATTATCGAGAATATTTCGAATAAGGGGCTCTAAGTATAGATTAAATAAAAGGGGGGAGAGAGGGCAGCCCTGCCGAGTACCAGAAGACAAAGGAAAGGGTTTGGAGAATGCTCCGTTGCCAGAAACTCTGGCAGATGGAGTTTGATATAAGGCCCGAATCCACTCTACAAATTTAGCCGGAAAGCCATATACTTTAAGGGCCTGAAACAGGAAATTCCAATTAACACAATCAAATGCCTTCTCGGCGTCCAAGGAGACCAATCCCGTGGGAAAGGCAGCACTCTGGACACCAAGACTACGTGTGACAGGGTACGTAGATGGTCAGCTGATGAACATCCCCTCATAAATCCTACCTGAGACATATTGATCAGGTCAGGAAGAACTCGTGTTATTCTATCAGCCAATATCTTAGAGAGAATTTTAACATCTTGATTCAATAAGGATATTGGTCTGTAGCTTTGCACTAATTCCGGATCCTTATCGGGCTTAGGGAGAAGTACAATCAGGGCCTCAAACAAATGCGCATCTAATTTTGCACCAGAAAGAATGTGACAATACAACCGGTGAAGAACTGGCAATAATTGTTTTTGAAAAGTTTTATAAAATAAGGTGGAAAACCCGTCTGGACCTGGGACCTTGTCTGAGGGCAAAGCCCCAATGACCTCTGAAATTTCCTCTAGTGATATTGGTGAGGATAGAAAATTCCCCTGCGATTCTGATAGAGAGGGTAGAGAGGAATCCCTCAGGTAGGCCTCAAGCTCTTCTAAGGAAGGAGGGTTGTCCATATCCCTGTATAGATCCTCATAATAAGAGGCAAACTCCTGCACAACCTCAGAAAGGGATACCTTCAAGGATCCATCTGCCTGGGCCCTAATTGGAGGTATAAATCTAGCTGATTCTTGCTGCTTTAACCTTAAAGCTAATAGGCGGCCCGACTTTTCCCCCTGATCGGTATAGTTTACTTTGGTACAAATAGTAGATAATTCTGCTTTTTCCCTCAATAGGTCTAAATATTTATCTTTAGCTACCGAGAGCCTTCTCATATCTTCTTCCGAGGCATTAGGGGATAACCTGGTTTCCAAAGACCTAATTAGAGATAATGAAGCTAATAATTCCACCTCTCGTGTCTTTTTCCTTTTTGAGGCTAAGCTAATAATGATCCCTCTCATATATGATTTGAAAGCACCCCACAAAATATCAGGAGTCATAGCCTCAGAGGAATTAGTGGAGAAAAAGAAATCAATCTGCTCCTTTATTAGGTCACAGTATTTAGTATCTTTGAGCAATTGACCATTTAATTTCCATCGGGTTTCTTTATGGGGAATGTTAGGGAAGGCCAGCTTGGAAGTTACCAAAGAGTGATCAGATACTGGACCTGGCTGGATCAAGGCAGTTAAGATCCCTGGCAAAAGGGCATGAGAGAGGAAAAGATAGTCAATGCGAGACTGGGTTCTGTGCACCAGTGAGTTAAAGGTATACTCCCTGTCCTTTGGGTGTAACACACACCACACATTACACAGTCTACATTGGTCCAGAAAGTCCCTGAGGGCCCTCTGTCCAGGCATTAAACCCCTCAACCCAGTACCAGACCTGTCTACTTTGAGATCAAGAACCAGATTGAAATCCCCGACTATTATTATACCAATGGGAAGCATGGGAAGAAGTATGGAAATAAGTTTCATGTAAAAGCCCAGATCATCTGCGTTAGGCCCATAAATGCTACCAAGTAAAATAGGCATAGACCAGAGACTCCCTTGAACTAGGACATATCTGCCATCCAGGTCCCTGAAAACTTGTTTGGAAATAAAGGGAATATCTCTATTAATCAGAATCATAACCCCGCAGCTATTAGTGGACCCTGAGGCATTAAAAACCTGCCCAATTTGTTGCCTCCTAAATTGCAGAGATTCACTTCCCAGTAAACGAGATTCTTGCAGGAATATAATCTGAGAAGATAGTAAACTTAAGTGTTTTAACACTTGGTATTGTTTGACTCTTTTCTTATCCCTTCACATTCCATGTAGCAATATTTATAGTACTGGCCATTTATCCAGAAAAGGAAAAGAACATTATATGAAATCCAGGAATTATAACAAATCAGACATAAATGACCGGTCCCCTGTTTGCTGCTGTATACCCTACCCACCCAGGTATCAACTTTCCTCCCGCCCACCACCCCCACCCCCAAAATATTCCATCTCATTCCAACTGACAAGTAATATGACAACCCTGAACACAGAATCGCCCTCCCTCCTCCCCCAACTGTCCTGAGCAATGTTCAGCACAATACCGCTTTCCTTCCTCCCCCTCCAACCTCCCACGCGTGTACCCAAAAACCCAACCTTAGAATGTACACCTTCTTATAGAATCAATAAGCAATAACATCACTTCAAAGATGAAAGTAATGTAGATGATGATAGGTGAGCACTGGACTCCTGAAATCCAGAACAAAAATGGCAAGAATGAGAAATAGAGAAGAGAGCAACCCCTACTTGGAAGCAATCCAGAAACCCCGAAATCCTGAGAGAAAAAAGAGAATACACAATGAAAGACACACTCGCCGAATATGCTCTCATAACTGCTGCCATTAATAAAATTGAAAACTTTCCCCAAAATGTATAATCACTGGTAAACTAAATGCTCCCAAGTAGTGAACCTCCATCTGTGTCCAAGCCCCTAAAGGAATCTATATCCGATAGAAATAAATTCCAGAAACAAATAGGTAAAGGGGGGGTTGAACCACGAAAATTAGGGCAATAGTGCCCTCTAGTGATAAAATCTAGAAAACATTGAAACCAAAAGGACACTCTCTCGAACCATGCCCCAATAATCTAAAATATCAAACTTGAAGGTTTTCGTGATATAAACTATATCCTGTGAGACAATCGCGTGTCCCTAGAAACGAGAAACCGGAAGATGTGATCTGTATGAGTAGAAAGAGAACGCTTCCAAACCAAAACACCACCCCCCCCAGAGAAAAAGTCCCGAGATGCGAGGATGCTCCAAAACACTGAACACTGAGATGGAAAACACAAAAGGTCAAGACTCTGCTGAAGGTAGTCCCCTCCATTGCAAAATTCGAGAGTCCACAAAACCAGATCAATATTCAGTCCTCTTTTGGTATAACAACATGAAGGAATTCTTCTCCTTTCGAAAACAGGGTAGGGTAAAACCAACCAACAGATCAGGTGTCCCGAAACAAATCAGGCAGAGCAGCCTTCAGTTCCGAGAGAGCAGCTTCAGGATTCTCATATGTTAACCAGGTACTGTCCACTAGTACTTGTAGTCTAGCTGGATACCCCATTTTGAAGCGAAGGCCTGCAGCTATAATTTTTGACACAACCGGATGAAAAGCAGTGCGCTTTGCCCTGACTGACCCCGGTAAATCTTGGGCAATTCTAAGCCTTGTATTTTCCCATTTCACTTCTTGTAACTCTCTCACTTTTCCCAGAAAGTGCTGTCGCTCAAGGTAATTTAAAAAATGACAAATAATGGGACGTGGCATTGCTCCTGGGGATGGCTTGGGTTGCAAGGGCCTATGCGCCCTTTCAATAATGTAGTTAGCCCCAAAGGGAGAGGGATGAGCGATCTTCTCAATCAGCTTGTGCACAAACCCCAGCATATTCAGGCCTTCTTCGCCTTCTGGAAGGCCCAAGATAACAACATTATTTCTTCGGCTATGGCCCTCCAAATCTTCCAACTTAGCTTCCAGGCTAGAGATCTTTTGCTGCATGGCTATGAGACCGGTATCGATTTTTTCCACTTGCTTCTCAAGAAATAAGATACGGGCTGCATTATCCGAAGTTTCATCATGACCTCCTCAAGTTTCTTAGAAAGGGATTTAATTTCAGCTGAGATTTCTTTAATTTCTTGCCAGAAGGGTTTGAATTCTTCCAGAAATCTGCTCAGAGTTAGGGGCTCTTACTCGGAGATCAGGCTTTGAAGCTCTGGCTTATCCACAACACTCGAGGCCCTTGATTTTTTTGGGGCCTTCTCGGGAGTGACCAGCGGTGTATGCTTCTGTGGAGGCTTTTTCATATACACCTCCATCATCTCTGACAACAAGCAAACAGGAGCCCAGGATGTTAAGAAGGCGATAATCTATAAACTTTCTGGTTTTTAGAGGAAAATAGCCACCAAAATAGCAATAATTTGTGATTAGGAGGTTGGAGCTATACAGACGAGCTTCTACTCGGTATCCTGCATCACGTGATCCCATCAAAGACTATTCTTGAGTGATCCACCCTCTCCTCAACCTTACTCAGGGGTACCCTCCAACCCACAAAAAGTATAAGAAAGCTGTGCTCTCTGAGACTGAGAAAAAATATTTCCGTCCAAATGATGTGTTTGGAACCCGCTGGACTGTTGATTGTGAGGAAGCTTTTCATGACATTATATATCAACTTACCCATGCCCCAGTGCTGGTCTTTGCTGACCCTGCCAAGCCATATGTCCTTCATACTGATGCCAGTCTACAAGGATTGGGGACTGTGTTATATCAGGAGCATCCAAACGGTCTAAGACCTGTAGCTTTTGCCAGCAGAAGTTTGACTCCTTCAGAAAAGAACTATCCGATGCACAAACTAGAGTTCCTGGCCCTGAAGTGGGCCATTGTTGATCAATTTCATGACTACTTGTACGGTGCTAAGATATTGGTGAAGACTGATAACAATCCTCTGATATATGTGCAGACCTCAGCTAAGTTGGATGCCACTGGCCACAGGTGGCTCTCTGCGTTGTCCACCTATGACTATGCTGTTGAATACAGAGCAGACCTAAACCATATAGATGCGGATGCTCTCTCTCAGAGGCCAGTGCCCCAAACTGACTGGGTCAGGTTGTCAGAACCTGACACAAGAACCCTTTGCCAAAAATTTGACAAGGAGGAACAGGTATCTCCTGATGCTGTGGACTACATGGTGGATTACTTGGGGCCATCCGAGAACTGCATACCTGCTGCTTACTGTCATTTTTCTGCATTAGACACTAGTGCACTGCCCCAATTCAACAATGATAGCCTCCAACAGGCTCAGTCCCAAGATCCCATGATAAAAACTGCCTTGGAGGCTCTGCAGGCCGGGAGAGACGTGTCCAAACTGTGTTCCACTGACTTGAGAACTGCCCTGTTATACAAAGAAGGTTCAAAGTTGAAACTGATTAACCAACTACTATACAGGGAGACTGTGGACCAAGAGGGCCGGGTAAACAAACAGCAACTGGTTCTGCCCACTGCTTTTAGAGAACTGGTGTTGAGATCTCTGCATAATCACATGGGACACCTCGGCATAGACCGAACCCTTGACTTAGTGCGGTCCCGATTTTACTGGCCAAAATGGTTGCTGATGTGGAGCAGTATATCAGGACTTGTAGCCAATGTTTACAAAGAAAGATCCTGCCTCAGAGGGCTGCCACCCTGTTTAACATCACTACTAATGCCCCTATGGAACTGGTATGCATTGATTTCCTGAGCCTAGAACCAGATCTGAAAAACATCAGCAATATACTGGTAGTTACCGACCATTTCACCCGATATGCACAGGTTTTCCCTACTAAAGATCAGAAAGCCACCACGGTGGCTAAAGTACTTGTTGAAAATTTCTTTGTCCATTATGGGGCACCTCAACAGATTCATTCCAACCAGGGAAGAGATTTTGAGAGCCGTCTGATCAAAGAGATGCTATCCTTATGTACGAAAGTCAAGAACCACCCCGTACCACCCCCAGTGAGATCCCCAGCCTGAAAGATTTAACTGTACATTGCTTGATATGTTGGGCACCCTGCAACCCAAAGATAAGCCTAGATGGAGCCAGCAGATTAGCACCTTAGTACATGCTTATAACTGCACCAAAAGTGATGCCACTGGATTTTCCCCGTACAGATTGATGTTTGGTAGAGAGGCTAGACTGCCAGTGGATGTGTGTTTCAGGGTTTCCCCTGATGGGGTACAAGCGGCAAATCATCTACAGTATGTGCAGAAGTTGAAGGCCCAACTAAACCAAGCCTACCAACTGGCCCAGACCATGGCTGCTAAACGAAACCTGGCTAATAAGGAAAGATATGATAAGAAAGTGAAAGCACTGGAGCTGAGAGAAGGGGGATAGAGTGCTATTGAGGAATCTGGGACTGCATGGCAAACATAAGATTGCTGACAGATGGCATCACCTCCCTCATATTGTTGTGAGAAAGCTGGAAGATTTACCTGTATATAAAGTATGGCCTGAGAACAACTCAAAAGATGTGAAAATTATGCACAGAAATCATCTGCTACCAATTGGACAGATTTTGATAGAGGCTGAACCTCCCAACGCCCCCCACTCCCCGGGCCTGTGACTAGAGCCACTGCCAAGAAAAAACTGAGACCGGTTGATTCTTCAGAAATCAAACTAAAGAGGCCTTCTCCACCCCCTCTGTCGAAATTGATTGCCAGTCTGTATCCGAGGACAGTGAGAATAATCCTGAGTACTACCCCTCTTATGAACTGAGCCAGTTGTTTAAGGAGCAATCCCCTAATCAATCCTGGGGATGAAGTTGGGTTTCCTGGACTGTCTGAGCCCCCAGCTTTGTCTCTACAGCAATGCTCTCTGAGGGAGAAGTGAGTGGTATTAAATCTGAAGATATAAGCTCATTGCGATTGGCTGAACTGTCTGATTTCTCAGATGAAGGAAGTGATGTGAGGGAGGCAACTGGTGATATGTCAGAGCAAGAAGAATATTTTGAGTGCCCTGATAGCTCCCTGGCAGTACCAGAAATGTCCCCAGCTGAACCAAGTAGCGTGGGTTCCAACATAGAGGGTCCTGTTCCCGGAGGTACTATGGGCCCTGGGCCCCTTTCTCCTATAGAGGTTTCCCCGACCGACTCAAGTGGGGCTAAAATGGAGTCGGGGCCTTCAGAAATTTTATCTGAAACTCCTAGATGGAGTGGCCGAGAAGTACGGCCTGTAGTGAGATTGAGTTATGAGTCCCTGGGCCAGCCTGTGGATCTGCCTCCGAATGTGGTCCATAAAGGGGTGTACGTATCCTCGAGCTCCTTGCCCAAACTAACTCTGGGAAATGATTCCAAACTGTTAGTATCACCCTTTGAGTATGGTGCCCCTGCTCCATTTAGCCCTCAGATAGCTGATAGGGAAGGGCCCCCTCTACCCAGGTATCATGAGCTGGAAGCAATGACCTAATTTAAGAAGGAAGAGGTTGTCTGTATGTATACTGTTGTATGACCAATAGTAAACTGTGTAATACAGTACTAATGTATGTAACTAAAGGTCTGATGTATTGTCAGTTAAACTGTTCTGCCTTAAAGTGATTTAAGGGTAACTCCTTGACGCGGATGCCAAGTTCTTTCCAGGCCAGGAAGGGTGTAACCCCCCTACAAATGGGGGTTCCTAAAAGCCTTCCCGGAGCTGCCTAAGTGCTCCTTGCCTAACTGATGTTCGGCGCAATACTGCCAAAATGCGGGCGTTGAGAGTGCTTTTAAAGCCTCCAGTACTGTCTCTTTAAGAGCTGCCTGCTCGCAGGTTTCAGTGGTTTATATGGGAGGATTGGGGATTCCCTGCTCGAATCCAGCCTGAGCTGTGGTGTAATCGCTCCATGTTGTAGTCGCTGAAAACGCAAAGGGAGCCCATCTGGCAGAGGTAACTGTTTGGCTGTAATCATTTAAAGTATTAGTGAAATTACAGTTTGTTTAACCTACTTTCATTGCAGCTGGGACTCTATGCATTTGGCCCCTCCATTTTGGACCTGGACTTTTGAGATGGACCAATTGGGAAAGGGGGGACACTAAAATGGAGACCATTTGAGCCAACCAGAATCAGAACTCTCTCTGGAGCCAGTTGGCCATAGGGGATACAGCCAGTAATTCTGGGAAAGGAAGTTCTGGACTGTGGCGCCTTTTCACACCAATGAGGGCCGAATTAGGTGACTGACATCTGCAGCCCACCAATGGGATCGGGAGGCATCCGAACTGAGATTCCCTGCCCAAACTGCCAAGGGGCAGAGTCGCTGTGGCTGTGAGTGAGGAAGGAGCTCTGGGCTCCTGCACCATTGAGTTTTCGCGTGGGAAGCATGTGTGGAAGGCCAGATTCAGGCGGCTTGAATGCCCACAAGTTTCGGACCAATTCCGCTAGGCACTGATCAGAGGAGGCTGTGCAAAGGCACAGCTACCTACCAGGCTCACCCTGTAGAGGACTGGAGAATCTGCGGAATTGCGCTTGGTCTGTCAGGAAAAGTGAAGCTGCATCGTGACTCCCTGATTAGCTGTGAGTTTGGTCGGGTCCAAGGAGCAGCTGCCTGGTATGGTACACCTCTGTTTCTACATATAAATGTGTCGAGTGTTGACACAGGCTGTGTCCAGAGAGAGAGAGAGAGAGGAGAGAGAGAACTGTGCTGTCTCCGGAGTCGTGAGTAAAATACCAGGGTAGCTCCCTGTGACTTGAGTTATTGGTTGCAAGTTGGGCTGTTCCCCTCGCTGGCTGCATGAACTGAGCCTGCTGGCTCTTAACTACTACAGTGGTAGTTTACAAGTATTTGTTCTTCAGGGCCCCATCCAGCTGCACCGACTTGGCTGGCCCCTTTAGTGCCTGGGTACCCAGTGACAGTGACTGTTAGGGACTGTAGCCTGTGCACAGAGCTCTGCTATAGTAGTGTGATTAAGCTAATTAACCTGATTTCCCCCTGTCCATGTTATTCCCCCTTAAATAAGTCAGATCGGTTGTTTTGCAAATGTATACAGGCTGAACTGTGTGTTTATGCTAAAATACTGTATAGGCGCAACTGTGTTCCTGCTTCTTATTCCACAGGGGGTCTCTAGAGTTCAGAGGATCACACCTATTCTGGGGGTAAGTGTATATTGCAGGGGTACTGTTAATAACGTGTGTGGGCCACTAGTGGGAGGAAAAGGGGGTTGCAGTGACCCAGAGGGTTGTGACCAGGTCGCCTTTGACTGTTCCAACCCCGACTTCTGGGTGGAGGCACCCGCCAATGGATCCAGGCCCCTCAACCTGTTATTAGCTAAACAGGCAGGGGTAGTAGCCCTTGGGATAGCGCCCCCTAGGGGTTACACATGAACCAGTTTATGGGAAGGGGAATGTTGGCCAGGACACTGGGAATGTTCCCTGCTCTTTGTGAAGAGTGCCCTGGGTTCTTTTACTTCCACCAGGACACCCACCAGGACAACACCAGGATGGGCAGAAGGGACCTCGGTTTAACGTCTCATCTGAAGGATGGCACACCCCAGCAGTACAGCATCCCCCAATACTGCACTCGGATGCCAGTGATTTTTAGGTGCAATTCCAATCCCGGTGTGGGACGAGAACCCACGACCTTCTGGTCCAGAGGCGGATGTGCTGCCAACTGAGCCATGCTGACACCTAGGTGACTAGGTGGACCAAGCAGCCCTTATCTGCTGTCAAAGTCTATGTTTCTAAGTGTAACTACCACCAACAGTCTCTCTGGGGTCAATCCCCTTAAAGGGCGATAGCTGACCATCTCAAGGGGGGCCCAAATGAGAACTCTACCATACAATGATCAGACCAAGCAACCCAGTCAGTCTTGAGGTTCATAACATCAAGCCCCAGTGAGAAGATCAGGTCCAACGTGTGACCGTGGTGATGGGTCACAGAAGCAACAACTTGTATTAGGCCCAGTGATGTCTTCAGCTGGAGGAGGTCATGACCAAATTGTGAAGATTTGTCATCAATCCAGGCATTGCAGTCCCCCAGAATCAATCATCTGGGGAACTTCAGCACCCTGTCAACAATGAAGTCCATGAACTCCAGTAGGAAATCTCCCCCCGGCCTCGGAGGGTGGTAAACAAGGAGAATCCTACAACCTACACCTGGACCCCCATACACGCCACACACTCAAAGGACTTGGTAGAACCCACTGACTGCATGGTGAAGTTCAAGATGGATCTAAAGCAGATGGCCACACCCCCGGCCCTGCATCCCCTCCAAGGGCAGTGCACTACAGAGTACTCGGTGAGGACAACCACCTCCAAAACTGGCCCGGAGTTGTCTCCCAACCAGGTCTCCATGATGCAAGCCAGATCCACTGATGAAATCAAGTCTGCCATAATTGCAGTCTTGTTTCTCATCGATCTGGCATTGCATAGCGTGGCCCAAAGGGGATTGGTGGAGGCTGCAGGCCCATAGGCTGCCTGTCCACTCTGTCCAGTGGGAACCCTGGGAATGGATACCAAACACGACTAGCCTCTCTTCTGGTTCCATTTAGCCCCAAGGTGTCTCCTGCTCCTAACCACCCCAATACCACTCACCTCAGCCAGGCCCACTGCACCCTGCTGCCAACCTATATGCTTCCTGGTAATACCCAATAAGATGTATGATTAATAATTAACAGCTGCAGCATGACTGAGAAAAAGAGTGAATTAAAAACAAAATAATGAATACCCCCCAAACATGTGCGCAGAACTGTTTTTAATGTGCACTAGACATATATTGTAAATACACAGCTAGTACCTGTGTTCTTTGTGTACCAGCAACGATATATGGGATTTGTCCATATTTATTATATGACCATTGCAGAAAGATACTGAAGGCTTTGTTGTCAATAGTTTGATTTTGTTTTTGTACTAACAGCAAGACAGCTGAGGAATACATAGTTACATAGTAGTTTAAGGTCAGAAAGGAATCTGGGTCCATCAGGTCCACCCCACTGCTTTCTAAGCAGGCAAGAATAAATACAATATGCTGTTCAAACATATACTATCTTAAAATGTCTCACAACCCACTCTACTAACGAGGGTTTGCAGTGAGCCCCTTGGTAAGCAGAAATGTGGCCAAGCTTAACCTAAAGACCTGTACCATCATCCAGTCCACTGTTTCTACTGGAAGACTGTCTCAACAGTTAACTACCATCTGGAAGAAGACTTTCTCCTACCATTACTCCTGAATTTACCACCTCTGAGTTTCAGGTTGTGCCCTAGTGTCTTGTCCCAGGATACCAGATCAAACATCTCTGTCTGTTCAAACTTGTCAGTACCTTTGAGTATGTGAAAAACTGATATCATCAAGGCCACTGATTTACGGTGATTAAAACATTTAAATTCCATTTTCAAGACTTAAGATTCCGGAATTTCACCGGTGATTGTTACTCTAATTTCCGGACTTTACCGGGATTCTGTTATCATTCTTTTAGTATGTGCATAAATAATCAGAATTAAAGAAGGCTTAATATACAGAGCATTAAATAAAGCAAACTAAAAATAGTACAGGAAGGAATTAAAAGAAAAACAGACTTTTTTATAGATTTACTGATCTGATAGAAAATGCCAGATTCCATGAAATCTTCATTTTTACCGGTTTTCAGGCAGCCCTAATTCCGGAATTTTACCGGATTTTCCGGTTAAAACCGAAAAACAGTGGCCTTGGATATCATGCCTCCTTTTCTCAAAAGCGAACATTTTAAGGGCCATCAGCCTGTCCTCATAGCTTTGGTCTTTCATACCCTTGATCATTTTGGTGGCAGTGCATTACATCCTCTCAAATGCCTCAATGTCCTTTTTGTATTGTGAAGTCTATCCAGGTGAAATGCAGTTCATCAACTCAGATCAGTGTCAGTGACTCAGCAAGTTGCACATTCACCCCCCGAGGCTGGAGGATTGGAAGGTTGTGGGTTCCAGCCCCACATCAGGAACTTGGGGTAAAAACACTTTACCAACACTATAGTACAACATGAGGGGAAGGGGCTGTCTTTCAGAAAAGATGTTAAACCAAGATCCCATCTGGTGGTTGTCCATGTGGATGCTAAAGATCCCATGGCACTGCTAAAAAAAGAAGGGAAATTTCCCCGGTGCCCTGCCAAATTTCCCTATTCACAGAAAATACCACTAACAGCTTAACCTGGTTCAATTTCAGTTGATTTTCATCTGTATCTCCCCCCAACCTCCCACCACAGAACGAGGCTGAAAATAGGCAGAATTGCCTAGCTGTCCTTTTCCAGTCAACAAGAACTAAATAAAAATGCATACATAACATAAAACTCATTAATTTTAATGAAGATTCAGGAATTGTTCTTGAACACCCTTCAAAGCTCACCAACTGTTCTTTAACTCAGTTCATAAACCAGGTTTATGAACTGTTCGTTAATACAAAATTCATGAAGTTGCTGAACCTTTAGAGAACCATGATAACCTGAGATGAAAACTCAATTTGCATAACCAATTTGCATATCAGAATGCACTATTTCCCACAGCAAGAGTTATAATGCATGATATATGCTCCACAAGGCAAATAACTCTTTTAGCACCCCAAAAAAAATAACATCTAAACTCACCACATCTGAAGAGTTTCATATTCTGTTGATATAAATAGCAAGTGGGCATTTCTGTTTATGAATGAAAGGTGAGCAATGGTTCCATTTGCAAGAAGAACAACAGAAAATGTAAGAATAAGATATATTTCTAATTATGCAATGCATGTTAAAAAAATCTATACATTAGAACATAATGGGCTTGATTCTCAAAGCTCCTTGCATGGCACAAGGGATTTGCGCCACAAAGAATGGCACAAAGTGCACCTTGCACCAAAAGATGCACTGGGAGCGATTCTCAAATGCAGCTTGCATCATCCACAGGCTGTGTGCACCAAACGGGGCTTGCACCACCCGTGCACCAAAAATGAGCTGCGGCATGACACTAGGGGCTTGCAGCAGACGCAGGGTCCCAAATCTCCTAAGTGCAGAGTCTCAAAACTCCCCCAGAGGCTACATTTTTAAATACCATTAGACCAGCCAGGGCTGGTCTAAAGATACTTAGAAATATGCCCTCTGGGAGATTTGAGCAATTTGTGGCAATGCACCGTGGTCCCCCTTCCCAAGCCCCGATCCCCCTTCTATTAAAATAAGTCCTTGGAGATCTAGCAGACCCTCCCCATCCCTGATCCTCCATTATGAAGAATTAAAACATCCCTGGTGGTCTAGCGGACTCCCCAAGCCCTGATTCCCTGTTATGAAAGGTAAAGCTGTCCTGGGTGGTCTAGAGGACCCCCCCAAGCCCTAATCCACCTTTATGTAATATTAAAACTTCCCTGGAGGGCTAGTGAAGCCCCATCCTCTCACCCCTGCAGTTAGTGCCCACCACCCCACTCCCTCCATCCCAAAGCCGAGCTGGTTACTGGTACAGCCCACCACTTGCCACCTTGGCCAGCCTCTGACTAAGCTCTCAATGAGCACATACTGTATTCAGTATGTGCTCGTTGATTGACAGATCAGTGGGCTGTTAGTCACTGAGCACATACTGTATACAATATGCACTTACTGAGAGCTTAGTCAGCGACTGGCCGTGATGGTGAGTGGCGGGTTGTGACAGTTGCTGGCTCAGCTTTGGGATAGAGGGAGCGAGGTGGTGGGCACTAACTGCAGGAGTGGGAAGGTTCACTAGACCACCAGAGACTGACTACTGTAATAGTACTGGGATCAGGGCTATGGAGGGGGGGTCTGCTAGATCATCAGGGATGTTTTAATTCTTCATAAAGGGGGATCGGGGATGAGGGGCCACTGGATCACCAGGGCTGTTTTACTTTTGCATAACAGGGGCTTGGGGCTTGGGGGGCCACTAGATCACTAGGGATGTTTTAATTTTTCATAATGGGGGATCAAGGCTGAGGGGGGTCTGCTAGATCATCAGAGAAGTTTTAATTCTTCAAAACAGGGGATCAGGCTGAGGGGGTCTGCTACACCACCAGAGACTGCTTTCTTACATTGCTGCAAGGCCACCCGCAACATGAAGCAACCTGTCCCAGATGCACCCTCTGCTTGGCACAAGGCTAGTGTTGCCGCAAGCCATGGGACGTTGGCGCCAGGACCTTAGCTGATTGAGAATTGACTGCAGGGACCCTGGTGCACCAGCAATTGGCACAAGCCACCTTTGGTGTGGCTTGCTCTGACTTTTGAGAATCGGGCCCCATGAGTTTGTTAAAAGGATTCAATTGCCATGGTTAATTGCATATGTTGTCTGATAAAACAATGAAGGGTCAAATGTGTCTGCCTCTGTTTCTAGAGATAGTCAGGCACTTACAGTAAGTATCCGATGAGGTAGAGAGTTCCACAGGATGGGAGCCACAAATGCAAAAGCCTAGGCCCCAGATGTCTTCAACTGAACACTGGGAACCTCTAGCAATCCCTTGTCGGTGGAGTGGAGTGCTTAGCAGGGGAAGTAGGGATGCAAGAGCTCTTGCAGGTAACCCAGCCCCTGTCCATGTAGGGCCTTAAAGGTCAACAAACCAACCTTAAAGGTGATCCGCCACTGAACTAGCAGCCAGTGCAGACTACAGAGCACAGGCGTGACATGACCTGACTGAGGCAGCCCCGCCAACAGCCTGGCTACCACATTCTGCACCAGCTGCAAGCGGCTGACATCAACCCCAGGTAGCCCTAGGTACAGGGAGTTACAATAGTCAAGACGGGAGGTCACAAAGGCATGGACCAGAGTAGGTAGGTCGCCAGGTGGAACAAGGTGCTTAATCCGGGTGATATTCCTCAGATGGTAAAAAGAGGACTTGATGATGGCTGACACCTGAGAACAAAGCGTTAGCCCATCATCAAGAATAATGCCCAGATTCCATACCCGTTCCGAGGTCAACAGATGGCTACCGCCAAGCCAAAGCCCAGAGGCAGAGCCAGCTGCCAGCCCCTCTACCGATGACCCAGATCCACCACCAGAACCTCGGTCTTGTCTGGAAACAACCTCAACCATTCATCCAGTCCTGGATCTCGGCAAGGCAGCTGTTAAACACTGAGACCACACTATCCTGCTCAGGCACAAAGGACAGGTAGAGCTGGGTATCATCTGCATAGCAGTGAAAACCCAACCCATACCACCTTACAATGTCTCCCAAAGGCAGCATGCATACCGCAAAAAACATGGGTGACAGCACAGAGCCCTGTGGAACCCCACAAGGCAGAGAGAATGAGTCAGAGGAATAAATCCCAGATACCACCCTCTGAGATCTGCTGGTGAGAAAAGACTGGAACCTTCTGAGGACTGTACCAGACAGGCTACAGATCATCTGCAGGTGCTCCAGCAGCACCACATGGTCCACGGTGTCAAATGCTGCAGACAGATCAAGGAGAACCAAGATAGAATGGCTCTTCTGATCCTTACTATCAGGAGGTCATTGAGCACCCGAACAAGGGCAGTCTCCGTGCTATGTCTCTTCTGAAATCCTGACTGGCAAGGATCATAGATATCATGGATGGTAAGATGATTCTCCAGCTGCAGCACAACTGCCTTCTCGATAACCTTCCCCACAAAGGGGAAGTTAGAGACCAGCCTGTAGTTGGCAGGACAATTCAGGTCAGGAGAAGGTTTCTTAAGAAGGGGGATCACCACCGCCTTCTTCAGGGAGTCCGGAAACTCACCTGTCTTAAATGAACACCAGATAAGCTCTGCTAGAATCGGGCCGATGACTTCAACACACCCAACAAGGAGACGGGGTTGGGCCCGGGTCCAAACCACAGCAGGTTGGCTGCATACTCTGGACAATCTGCATGACACCCACAATCTCCAACTGGTCAAAGTCAGACCATTCAAACCGAGGAACTGTAACCTTCCACCGACCACCGCTACCCTCATTGGAGCTAGCCAGCAGAATCTTGGACCTGATGTCGGCCACCTTATCAGCAAAGAATCGAGCAAATTCATTACACTTTTCCTGTGAAAACGCTCTTCGGATCTGCAGACAGGTTGAATTGCACAGTCTGTCCACAGTTCAAAAGAGCTGGGCTAGTCGATTCTGTGCTGCAGCTATCTCCCTGGATAGGAACTCTGGCTTCTTACAAAAAGATAGCCGATTAATATTCCCTATAATGGTCCATCAATCTAAGTTTGTTGGCATCAAGGCCCAATTTTCACCAGTGATGCTTCAACCTCTGTTCCACTCGCTGCAACTCCCTCAAAGTCCCATCAAACCAAGGGGACTAAGGACAAAGGATGAAGAGACGAACATGGAAAGGAGCAATGGAATCCAGAGCCTCCATCACAGCCCCATTATAGGCTAGCAGCAGATTGTCTGGACCCATGCTTGTGTTCTGTAATCCCGATAGATCCAGCACCATCATCAGACCATCAGTGGTCAAACCCCTCAAAGGACAGTACCAGACCATCTCCACAGGGGCAGGTCTATTGGGGGGAGCTTGGAAATTGAATCTTATAGTATGATGGTCAGACCACCTGACTGGCTCCACCACCATATCAGAGATCTCCATACCCAGTAGAAAGACCAGGTCCAATGAGTGACCACAACTATCTGTTGTAGAAGTAAACACCTGTGTGAGGCCCAACAAATTCATAAGTTAGAGGAAGTCCTGACCAAATTGAGAGAATTCGTTATCGACCCAGGCATTGAAATCACCCAGAACCATCAGTCTTGGGGACTCCAATACCATGTCGACAACGAAGTCTGTGACTTCCTGAAGAAATTGCATTTCATCCCCGGGTGGATGGTAGATGAGAAGAATCCTGCACCCCACACCTGCAACAACAGTACACTCAAAGAATCAGGTCTTCCCAACTGGCACAGCTACAAGACCCAATTCCAGTCTAAAACAGACTGCTACACCCACTCCCCTGTGATCCAACCTCAGGCTGTGTATCACCAAGAATCCAGCTGGAATAGCTGACTCCAAAATGGGGCCAGAATTTCCATCCAGCCAGGTCTTGGTGATGCAGGCCAGGTCCGTTGACCCAACAAGATCAGCAATAATAGCTGTCTTGTTTTTAATGGACCTGGCATTGCATAAAACCACTAGAGTTGGATGAAACACCAAGGCTGGCCTAGCCACCGGCCCACTAAGTGTGGAATCCTTGGGTATGGGTATCAGGCATGGCGGACTGTGTTCCAAGACTCATTTTACCCCAGGGTGTCTCCTGGACCCCACTACCCCAATCCGGCGACTCACTCCCCCACCCCCAGATCCAGGACCCCCCCCATGCCTCCTACTCACAATCCCCAATGCTTGACAAAATCCACAGACCTCACCGGGAAGTGGAGGACAGTTAAAGGGCGGAGACCCTGGAGCCCAGAGGTGGAGTAGTGCATGACTGGGGGAGCTACCTTCCAACACATTCCTAAACACAACAGAGTAAAAATAAAAAATAAAATAAACCAAACAATTAAATTAAGTGAATAATAAACCCACAGGTACCTCAAAACCCCAATTAATACAACTCAAACAAAACAAATTCCCCACAATCCCCCCAAAAAACTAAATTCAATCAAGAGCTACAAATATCTAACAATTATTAATAAGCTAGATATACTAACAAAAATAAATTAATTAAAATAAATCACTCTCAGTCCACAATACTCTGGTAAAATATAGTCACAGTGACCAATATATTAAAAAATGATGAAGATAGGGCTCTCACCACCTCCTTCACCTCGAAAGAATGTCCACTCACTGCAGCACTCTACCAGTCTCACTGCCACAGCTTTACTATTTTAAATGAAATGGAGACAGAATGAGGCCCTCTTACAGCCTCCCAAGTAGGAATATATATATATACTCAAGACAGTAACAGCTCCAGATTGTAAGCTCTACATAATATATCCCATGGGATTGAAAAATGTGATCAATATAAATCGAGTTTTCAACTCAAGTCCCAATCCACTGCAAAGTAGAAGACCCCAACCACATTCGGGGTAGGAGATCCTGGTGAAGCCTTCAGCCGCAAAAGCAATAACAAGATCCAAGAAAATAGGATCCAGTAGCAATATCAAAGCATGCTTAGCCAAAGCCTGCCCAACCCCAAGCATACACCCAGCCTGAGCGTCCCCCAAACTGGAGCCGCCTGTGAACACTCGACCTCCACCAAACACCCTTCGGTGACCCAGAGGAAAACCAGGAAAAGTGCCCACCCTACAGATGGCACCACCAGTTTCCCTCGTGGGCAGCAACCCAGGCCAAGCACCCACCTTGAGGCAAGCCGGCCAGGCCCACCTTCTCCACACAGCAAGCAGAATGAATCCTTCCTAGAGCAAAGAAAATCCCCTGTTCAGCAACCAGGTCCAGATCCGATGACACCTCACCATTCAGTTCCTTGCAGAATAGTGTTTTACAACTGGTCAATCCCCACCAGCAGACTCCTCAACTTCTTCTGATAGCACACAGCAGAGAAAGGCCACAGTTTCTCACTTGAGATATACAAATATTAACAGGGAAGGCTGATAACAAATCCGGAGAACTTTGGAGGTTTAACCATGTGAAAGCCAGGTGGAACTAGTGCTATTACAATGCTGCACAGTAAGCTCCACTGAAACAGAAAAAAATGTTAGCGTAGCATATGAGAATGCCTGCAATAACGTCCATCAGTGTGATTAACTTAATTAAACAAAGTACAGTTATAACTTAAAAATAACTTAAAATCATTTAAAATCTTAGCTGCAGCAGATGGCTGGCCCAGCATGGCCACCATCTTAACAAAGTGAGAAATGTGAGGGAAGACATAAAGGCCACAGAGATACAGGCACACCAGGGGGAGAAGAAAGGGCTGGAGGGTTTTTAGGTTGGGTTACAGACAGAATACGAAGCCTTTATCCACATGGGGGGAATACGATGCTTTTATCCACGTGGGGGGAGGGGTGTGTGCAGACCATCATCACAGGGGGAGAAGTTAAATGAGGTTTTGGGGGAGACCACTGGCAGAATGGCAAGCAAAGGAAATGTATTGATTATGGGGGATCTTAATCTGCCAGATGTAGACTGAAGCACTTTGGCTGCAGCTGGGTCAAGATGCAGGGTTGTCCTTGAATCCCTTCAGATGGCATTTTTGAGGCAGCTGGTTACAGAACCCACTAGAGATGGGGCAATGCTGCACCTGGTACTTACAAACAGGGACAGCATTGCAGATGTCACAGTGGGTAGCCACCTGTGTACAAGTGATCACTGCATGGTGTGGTTTGGCATATGGCTTGGACAAGAGAAACATTACATTAGAACAAGGGTCCTGAATTTCGGGAGTGCAGGTTTAAAAGAAATGGGTGACTGCCTTAGTAACTATCTTGAAGTGGGGGATGGCTGGGGGGGGGAGTAGAGGCACAATGGCAAAGGATCAATGAGGTAAAAACTAAGGCAATGGCAAGCTGCTTAAAGGAAGTAAGCACGAATAAGAGGAGGAAGAGGCCACTATGGTTCTCAAAGGAGGTGGCTAAGGTGGTAAGGAAGACAAAAACAGCTTTCATAAAGTACAAGAAGATCAAGACAGAGGAGGACAAGGAGGTATACCTAAATAAACAAATTCTGGCCAGAGCCCATAGGGCTGCATGGTGGGGGGGGGGGAGGGTGACAAGAGGGAGGGTGCTATAAATATTTATGACAGTAAAAGCACAAATAATGGGGCTCTTCTGGTCCTTTCTGGGGACCCTCGGCCCACGTCCCCTAATCCCCCATCTTCTTAGGGCTTTTTGCACTCTTAGGTAGCCCACTGTACCCCCTTGTGCCTATTTGTGACTGTGGCCCTTAAATTTTCTTGTCTAGGCTCTTTGGCCACCTCTAGCTTTCTTCTCCAGACCCTGGTGCCTCTGGCGTGAGTAAAATTAACTTTGGGCACATGGTCCACTCACCACTGGGGCTCAGGACTCCAGTGCTGCTGGGGGGAGACAGAAAAACTGGCTGGGGAGCCAAACTCCCACCTGGCTCCTCTCTAAAATGACTGTGGCTATTGGGGACAGAACTACAGGTCCGAGGCACATTTTTCTCCTTGACCAAGTTTGTGCTGCACCACTTGGTCCACCAGCCTTTTCTCTACCCCTTCACTGATTGGGTCTTTGCCCAGAGGGGAGAGGTCATGTTGGGGAGCAACACTCCACCTGACCAACCCTGCTGCTGCTACCATACACCCTGGACTGAAGCTGGAGGGGAGAGAGATGCTGGAGGAGCCACAGATCCAATCCAGGCAAGTTTTGCTTGTCCGTGCTCCTTGCATCCTCAGCACTGTGCCACTGACTGCCCTGATCTAGCCACTCCCTAGCCATTTTGTAGGGCAGGGGAAGTCCTGGCTTCTGACCAGGAGATTGGGCATTACTAGCCCAACAGGGGAAACTGAACAAAGGATAGGGTGGGTCTGAGGCTGCAGGCAAGGGGGGGGGGAGTCAATCTGGTTATTTTGCATCTTTGGAAGGAATGTGGAGGCCCTTTACTAAGTTATTGTAAAAGGACTGCAGTTCTCTGCCCAACTGCAGCCCTAATAAATAAAGGGAAGCAGGAAGGACAGAGAGCAGCAAATGCATAAACAGAGGAGAGAATTACCAAGGAGGTCAAAAAGGGAATAAGACTTTCTTCAGGTATGTGAATAATAAGAGGACAGCAAGGAGTGGGATAGCAATGATCAGGAGGGTGGTGGGGGAGACTGTGCAGAAGAAGATCAAGAAAAAGCTAAAATTTGATAAGAATACTTGTGCTCCATAGGGGGAGGGGATAGGCCAACATGCATCAGCAAACACCGTGGGAAGGGGGAGTGGACACAACTCCATTCTCAGAGCAGAGAGTCTGAAGAGGATTGGAAACGCTAAAGGAAAACAAGGCAATGGGGCCAGATGGTAACCCGTGAGGTGGGTGCATGAGGAAGGGCGCAGTCCATAACGGCGACCCCTTCCCGGCGCAATCCCTCACGGCGATGGGAGGGTAGGAAAACCGGATGAGGGACGGTGAACTGGGCTACAGGATGTGGGTCTGTCTACGTGCGTGCGGAGGGGGGGAGTGAGCATGGTGAGTGTGGGCTGGGAGGGGGCGGAGGGGCTGTAGGGGGTGGTGCTGCGGTGGATGGCCGAGCTACATCATGGCATCAGGGGTTGGCTAGTGGTTGGGGTGGGTGAGGTACTGGGTTCGGGTCCAGACGCTGGTGCAATTTTATTGCGCCCAGCCCGAAACTTTATTTTTTTAATGCTTTCACCCCCCTCCCCGACATTCACCCCTCTGGAGTTGAGAATCCTTAAGTAGGGGGGTGCGGGGTGTGTGTGGGGGGGAAAAGCTCCCCCCCACAGAAAGCATTAAAAAATCTCTCCTGGCACAGTTGTCCTGTGCGCCAGGGTTGTCAGAGTGGTGAAAATCTTTTTGGCACTCTGATTGTGCGATAACGGTGATCGCCTTTAGGCATTTGCCATTATCACATAGACCCAGCCAGATGGGATTCACCCAGGGGTACTAAAAGAACTAAGCACAGTGAACAGTGAGTACAATACTAGTCACTCCTCTGGCAACACTATTCAGCACCTCACTGGAGACAAGAGTATTTCCAAAGGAATGCCGATATGCTCCCTTTGCAAAAGAGTGACAGCAGGAAGGAGGCTAGCAATTGCAGGTCAGACAGTCTCACATCAGTGGTGGGGAAATTAATGGAGACCATGCTGAAAGAGAGGCTGATGGAGCATCTGGAAGCAAATGGGCTGCAGGACCACTGGCAACACAGTTTAAGGAGGTCATGTCAAATAAATCTCATAGATTTCTTTGACTGGGTGACTAGGGAGGTGGATCAGGGGAAGGCAGTGTATGTGGCCAATCTGGACTTCAGCAAGGTCTTTGACACTGTGTCACAAAGAGGGACAATAAAGAAACATAGCAAGCTAGGGGTTGGGGAGAAGGTGCTAAACTGGGTAGACTGGTTAAAGGATAGGAGACAGAAGGTGTTGTGAAAGAAAGTCACTAGTGGGATGGGAGAATTACCAGTGGAGTGAGTGCCACAGGGATTGGTACTGGGCCATGTTCTCTTCAATGTCTTTGTAAGTAACATTACTGAGGAATTGGAGGGAAAGGTGTGTCTCTTTGTGGCTGTCACAAACATCTGCAGCAGTGTGGACACCCAGGAATGGGTGAAAAGAATGCAAAGGGATCTGGGAAAACTGGAGGAATGTTCTGGGACGTAGCAGCTGGGTTTCAATGCCAAAAAGGGCAAAGGCATGCACCTGGGGCAGGGAAACCCAGAAACTGTGTATAAGAAGGTCCTCCCACCTTACAGACACCAAGCAAGAGAGGGACCTTGGGATAATCATGTCTGTTGATCTCATGGTGGTGGGGCAGTGCAACAAGGCAGTTGGCAAGGCTAGTGGGATGCTTGGGGAGGTGGTGTTGCCGCTCTGTCAGTCATTTGTGAGACCCCACCTAGAGTACTGTGTAATGTTCTGGAGACCACAACTTCATAAGGACATTGATAGGGTGGAAGCGATTCAGAGGGGGCTACCAAAATGGTGTGGATGTTTTATGAGAGACCATATGAGGAAAGGCTGTGGGAACCCAACATGTACTCTCTAGAGGACAGAAGAGCAAGAGGGGACATGATGGAGACCTATAAGTATCTCAAAGGGATGGACAAGGGGAAGGTGGGAGTCTCTTTCAGAGAAAGAGGAGGAGCACCAGAACACGGGGTCATTTGATGAAGCTTGGAGGGGGGGATTTATGAGGGATGTGAGGGCTGTGAGGAAATACTTCTTTACAGAAAGGGTGGAGGATGTCTGGAACAGCCTGTCAGGGGAGCTAGTGAGGGCAAAGACAGTGGGAAGACTTCAAACATGTGGGATAGGCATATGGGCATAATAAGTAACGGAAAAGGAGGAGGGAGGGACACCTGAGACTAAATAGGGTCCCAGGAGTAGTAATAGGAGGGGAAGTAGGGCAGACTAGATGGGCCTACATGTCCTTTTCTGCTGACAGATTCTGTTTCTATATAACAGTTTGATGTACACTTGGTGAATGTATATGATTTGAATTCATGAATTGTTCCTGAATAATTCAAGAACATTCACAAATTGTTCATGATTGTTTCAACTGGGAAGAACTGCATGCAGTACTTTAGGTGAAACCTGACTAGGGCCTTGTAAGGAGGTTGGATAAAATTCCTCTGTCCTTCTGGGCATCCCCTTTTGATACACCCCAGCATTCTTCCAACCCTCTTCACCGTGGTCACACATTGCTTGTCATACTTCATCCATTTGTTTATTATGACCCCCTCTTCCTTTTTCCTCCACAGCTGTAGCACTTTGCATTTGGCCACAGCATATCTCAGAATCTAGCAGTCTGATTAGTCACTCATCTGGTTCAAGTCCTCCTGAAGTTTGTCCTCATGTTCAAGGAACCCACCACATTGGCCAACTCGGTGTCATTAGTGAACTTAAGCAGCCTAATAAAGATCCCCAGATTCCAGATTGTTGATTAAAATGTTAAAGAGCAGTGGCTGTAACACTGACCCCTGTAGGAGGTGCTGAGTACCCTCTCCACTCAGAGCAGTGTCCATCTACGATAACTCTGCTTCTTGACCCTAAGTTACTTAGTAATCTGCCTCATGTATGCTTTGGGATTAACACAACGATATACTTTGTAGAAGCTTGTCATGTACCACAGTGTTAAAGGCCTTGTTGATGTCCGAATAGACATTAGTGCTCAGTGTCAGGTTCCTTCATAGAAACATAGAAACATAGAATGTGTCAACAGAAAAGGACCACTAGGCCCATCCAGTCATGTCTAGTTATGTTGTGAAACCCTTGCCACAATGCCCTGAGTGATGACTAGGCATAATGATTGGAAACACATAGCAAATATGCAATTAGCAGTAATAGCTGTGTCTATTCTTGCCATTTCATGTCTGAAAGTGCTGACTGATATCACTACAGAACAAGGAAACTGACACTAAGCCCCGCTGTAGGTATGTAGCTATGCTCCTGTCCACCTTCACAGACACCCCACTGAAGAAAATGGCATGATCATCCCCTCCTTAAGCCATACTGAGAGAGTTAAAGAACCTTGGCCTGAACCATATGCTCCATTATTCTGTCCATGATAATGGCTTACAGGACCTTGACCAACACTGAAGTCTGACTGCCCGATCTGTACTTTTCAGGGTCTGACCTTGCCTATTCTTTTTTTTTTTACTTATGTGTCATTGATTTTTGAGAACAAAATTAAATGGCAAGATTCAAATACATATTGCATCAGAAACAATTCATGGTTTCATCTAACTGGATTCATCCCATGTGATTAAATAAAAGACAAATTAAACATGCAATTTATATAATAATTAAACTACAGTACAAAACTGGCAGTGAGTCAGGTGGATCTAAATTAGTTTTGACAAAAGGTGAATATTATCATTCCTTGCTTTATTTATGGAAGACAGTGTAACTAAGGTTAAGAGAGCACTTCTTCAGTTCCCATCATACGCCCAAGCACTGAAGTGCCACCTAGAGCTCATTTGTAAAGATCTGAAAAAAAAAAAACAGGCTTTCATGCACACAGTGAGGTGATTTACTTTACTTTTGCATCACCTGGCCCAGTTTATTATACTTATGGATTAATGATGTCCTCCAAATGAGAGCAAGCATTAGATACAAAGGTGCTGCAAATAATATACTGTATAATACTGGTGACCCCCTTTATCACACAGATTATCCATGTGATTAGACGCCATAATAACCAGGTATGTTCTGCCCAGTTATTACAGTACTAGGAGCACTCATACTTCACTTTTATTGTTGGGAATCTTGTTGTTGGTGCTCATGGCCCTGCACCAGTTACAAAAAATAAAACAGAAGTGACTGTGCTGACAAAGTTTTTTAAAACACCTCAATGACCAGACAAACCTCACGAGCTTTGCTTGTGAGTTTTATGGATCATCACACACATCAGATGTGTAAAAAACTTCAGAACACACACACTCATCTATGCATTATTCTCTATATAATGAACCTCTCAATACTAACAACAACAAAAATAGAAAGGGACCTGGGGGTAGTCATATCAGATGACCTTAAGGTGGACAAGCAATGTGAGAAGGCAGTAAGGAGGGCTGGCGGGATACTGCGATGCATAGGGAGAGGCATCACCAGTAGAAAACAGGAAGTTGTTATCCCTCTGTACAGACAGTTGGTCAGACCTCATCTGGAGTACTGCATGCAGTTCTGGTGACCCCGTCTCCACAAGGACATAGATAGAATGGAGGCTGTCCAGAGGAGGGCAACTAAAATGGTGCAGGGTCTGCACCAGAAGGCATATGAAGAGAGATCAAAGGAGCTTAATATGTATACCCTTGAGGAGAGGAGGGAGAGGGGGGACATGATAGAAACTTTCAATCAACAAAGTCCAAGAGGGTAGCATCTTTCAGAAAAAGAGATGTACAAGAACAAGGGGCACAATTTGAAGATAGAGGGGGGGACTGCTCAGAGGTAATGTGAGGAAGTATTTTTTCATGGAGAGGGTTGTGGATACATGGAACAGCCTTACTGAGGAGGTAGTGGAGTCAAAAACAGTGGGAGAATTCAGGAATGCATGGGACAGACATAAAGCAATTCTAGTGGGGGGTAGGAAGAAGTAGGCTGTTGGTTAACTAGGATCTGCAGCTTATCCATTAGGTAGGAAAATGGGCAGTCTAGGTGGGCCAAGCGGTCACTATCTGCCGTCAAATTCTATGTTTCTATGTTTCTATGTTAGAATGCATGTCCACCTCACCATCCCGTTATCTGAGATATCATAAGCTGCTAGCAAAACAATTATAAACAAACATCTACAATAAATTCAAATAAAAAAAGAGGGATTACTAGTCTAAATTATTACTGATGTCTGTATATAATGTTCATTTCTGCTCCATAGGTGCTGCATTTAGCTTGGCTGTAGATGAAGGAACTTTTACAGCAACTGAGTCAACTGAAGAGACCTCTGAATTTTCAGAAATAGCAGATTTGCCAAGAAATTATCCTCCATATAAAAAAGTATGTGACTGTCAAGTGACTTTTTCTGAAATTTAAAGTTGATCCACATCAAAGAACAAATGGACAGTCCCCTTTAAATGAATGTGTCACTTTGCAGGTTCCATCAAAGGAAAAAGTTCAGTCGATCTCCAAGACTTCACCTTTCTTGCCTAAAAACCTCCTTTTTCTCTGTTCTGAAGCACAGCATATTTCTTGAAACATTTTAAATTTTATGTCTCTGTACTTAGTGTTACCTCGTAAGGGTGCAATTTTCATTAACAGCTCTTTATGCCTCTCAAAATCCAAAGTGCAAGGAATAGTTGAAATCTTTTTCTCCTCTCAACCTGTCTCGTCAACATCTTTCCATTTTTACTTTTTGTTTCTCCTCATCTGTTCAGAGTTTTGACTGCTTTTACTATGAAAGGTCAATTATCTTTGGGCAAAAGTAAAGCATTAATGACTTTGTCCTGCAACATCTGCACAACTGTTTAATTGCTTGTCTATTAACTTTGGGATTCCAATGAAGCAAATGTTTTTAAAACACAAAAACATTTTCTGTTGTTTCACTTTTCCTCATTAAGGCTATGCAGTCCCTTGTATCGACAGGGGGTAATGATGGAGTCACAAAACAGTATTTTAACATAAACAGTCTCTAGATCAGTTTCTGTATCATTTACAGTACCTTACATGGATTTTAAATCCATCTCGGAGACCTCAGAAATCTGTTCAGGTGTAGTGGCTTGAGAAATGAGTTTCCACAGGTGTTCACTCATGTTAAGACAAATGTGTAATGTTGTATGTGGGCTGGAAGTATATCCTGAAGGTTAGAGTAACGAGCTGTGAAGGAGCTTGGTACATCTAGCAGATCTGGGTTTGAGACTCAAAACCTCCACTTGCATACTGTGTGATTCTGAACAAGTCATGTAACTTCCCCAGTGCTCCTGGGTTACCCCTGAAAACAGGCCCTTTTGCCTAGTGGGCCTTACCCGGTTACCCCAAAAAAAAAATAAAACAACTGGATTGCAGCTCCTGTCTCAGGTAATGGCTGTGGTTCAGTTGGTAGGTTCACAGGTGTGGGGATAGTGGAGTTTTTCAAACTTCTTTAGCAAAAGCTTCCTGGTGTGCACTGCTGGTAGATGTCATGGCCATTTTGCCAGCTCCTCAATCTCCTGGCCTGGGGCTCCCTCAAAACAAAAATTGACCCACATGTCTAGTTTCATTGGAGAGAGATCTTTCTTTATGCTTTGCCAGTTGCCTTTCTAATTTGTTTTGCTTTTTATTTTTTTTGTAGAGGAGAAACATCTCAGGACTCCATTATTGAATTTAGGATTGGACCCAACACACAGAGCAAAAACACGCAGCTACTTTCATGATCCCACCTTGACACCCCAGAGACCTTGTCCCATCTTGAAGATGCTGACCACACTGGCTACTTTCTAGTGCTCCAGCACGAAACCTACCCTGAGAGTACTGAAAGATTATTGCAACCTGCCAGGCCAGTTGTTCTGTTAGATCCACTGGGGGTGGGGGGTGGGGGTATCTGTCTGCCCTTGGGATTTACCTAGCCTTATTTTCACCAGGTAGTAATCTGTCACCTTCCTCTTCCATTTAAGTACAGGAAGAAGATGCTGGCTTTTGTACAGGAGTTAACTATTATGCAAATGCTGCAATTCAAGCACTCCTATATATGCCAGAATTTGTTGAACTGATCAATACTAGCAAATCAACAAATATGTCTGAGGCATTGAAGAGAGTCATAAAGGGCAGTCAGCAACAGCTTCCTAGTTTACAGAGCTTAACACCACTTCGGTTAACTCTCAGCTTATCACGGTCAGGAAGCTTTTGCTTACAATGCACAGCAAGATGTTACTGAGTTTATGATGGGTTTGATCAATACTTTACATAAGGATGACATTCCTCTGAGACAGTATTTCACAGTTACCTATGTGTGCAAGTATAAATGTCTCTCTTGTGGTTACAGTACATAGACAGCCAAACCACAAATGACATGCTCTGGGATATCTGTGTATATTCTGGATGACACATCTGCGAAATTTTACAAATTGCTCCATGATGCTTAATGTGGATGGGAATGCCAAAGATGTGGCAGACCTACAACACAGTCTCTAAAAGTCACTGGATGCAGCACATACATCATGATTGTGCTACAGCGATTCAATTTGCATGGATTGAAAGTCATGACTCCCATTTCAGACTTCATTGCTGGCAGACTCACATTTTCTGGTCAACATTTCATCACTAATGTATCATTTTTCACCATGGACCTTCTGTACAATCTGATCATTATGTTACATAGTGCAGATACAGACGTGTGGGTGGGTAGAGTGTAATAACACAGTGTGTAACATGTAAGAAAGACTGCTGAATAATCTCAAATATGCATATGTCATTATACCGAGAAACATGGATCTTGTACAATCTACCGAAGAGTAGGTCATACCAATATGCCTCAGAGCTTTTCTAGCTTACCTCTTGCAGATATGCCACTTCTGTGGTACATATTGAAATCTGTGTTATAGCATGATCCTGCAACTCTGTCCATGTTGGCAAGCGATACAGCAGATGTGTTATCTTGAGAGTGCGTGTTGTGTGTGATGTTATAGTCATGAAAAGCAACCTCAACATGGTTTTATTGTAAGTACAGTTAAAGCAAGTATTCTTTTTATTGTTTACTTTTACATGTTACACCATTATTGCTCTGCTGTTTACAATTACATATGTGCAGTTCAAGTGGACTTGTAAATATAGGGTGCTGGGCTGCACAAATGTATCAGTAAATACACAGTATCTTGGCTCATGTAGAATCTAGTCATGACTTAGTACTATAAAAAGTAATGTGACACACTCACTATTCAGAGACACAACTTACATCACATCTTTCAGAGTGGCAAAAAATAAATGATATACTATGACACCATCCTGCAGTATATAACCAACTACTGTATAGCAGTTTATATTCACACCCTTTATATTTAGTGCTCCAAGCACACACCCACATATTCACTTCCTTTTATTTTCACTGGTGGAACACTGGTGCTGCTATATATAGTGATCTACCTAATAGTCATTGCCTATTTATTTTCACTCTAATATGGAACCAACGAATATAGTAACAATAAAATGACAGTGAATAGTTCCCATTTTACAGTACCAAATTACTACTCAGATTTTGTAAATATGTATGTTTGGTATTTAGCAATATGTATGGTTTGATTTATTGCATTGTTTTAGTTGTAGAATATTACTTGTTATGCAATGCAGTTGATACTGTTCCGTGCAGTTGTACATACTGTATGTAAATCATTCTTATAGTACAAAGGAATTACAGTATATAATAGTTTTCAGTGCTTAACATTCTGCATTGTTTTAGCTGTATTATATTTAAACAATAAGGCACGACAGGGTATGGTATATCATGGGATATCGTCATGCCTCGGGTGCTTGGGCATGAGGCCGCAGGCTGAGTGCATCCAACTGTCCAAGAAGTGATGATATCCCATGATATACCACACCCTGGAGTGACTTATTGCTATTATGAACTGGCTCAAAAATTTTTTTTCAGAAACAAATAAAAACAAAATATTCATAACCTTGTGAAAATGGGGTTTTTGGGGTGTTGGATGACTACCTTTCAAGAAAATAATTCCTGGAAGGGTCTGGGCAGCAGGTGGTGCTGCTGTAACTGTAACTGACATTTGTGGAGGAGGTGCAGCTGTGAAGTAAGACTGTACCAGCCCTGTATACTGTGGTCAGGAGCCAGGAAAACTGTGTGTGCTTTTATTTTTGTTCTTAAATACTGTAGACAGGATTTTGTAATGCAAGCCACCAGAAGGGGACAGAAGACAGACTGAAATGGAGCTGACTGAGTAGCAGGGAGACTTCCGGTCTTTTCAACAGATCGGTAAGTTGTTAGTTGTCAGTATTTAGCTTGGCAACTGATAGGGTACACACAGGAGTTTTGAAGTAAAAAACAAAAAAAAAACAATGTTTTTCCAAGCGCTACTGTGTGTGGAAAATGGGCGGTTGGTCGAGCAAGCATGCGCCTCTGGAGAGAGAGCGAGACGGCAAAGTCACACATAGAAGCGGCGAGCACCCTCTCCTAGGTTACATCCCCCCCTTCCTTTTTTTTCCTGGCTGTCTCCTCCATGCTTCTATGAAACCCATCATTTCTGTATTAAACATATCGATAGCTAAGTCTGAGAGATGTACTCCATCTGACCTGTAGAACTATTCTACCCATTGCTCCACACCTCACAGCATTACATGCCCCCCATCTTTCTTATTAGGGTTCCCATCCTCCTATTCATCTTCTTCCTGGCCCTGTCTAAGGCTACGTGACTGTGTTTACGTCTCCATACCCTCCTTGGAATCATGTCTGATGAAACAAGTCTTACCCCTGGCCACCATTGCTGTATTTTTTCTAAGTCCCTTTCTACCTGCATATATGTGTCCACCCATGGCTTTCCCCCAATATTATTACCCCCTAGGTGTAAGATGATTCAGTCTGGAATGGGTCACCTCTCCTTCATCTCTCTCAGGGTAGGAAGCAGCTGTGCCCATCTCATCCCTTGGATGCCAAGCCAAACCAACCTACATTTTCTCACATCCTGGTACAGCTGCTTTCCCCCAGGCTTTCTCTCCACTCTCTTTTCCACCCAATAAATGTAGGAGTGACTGCAGATCCATACTTCCGTGATCCTCTCTCTTCCTATAGGATTTAAGCAGAATATATATCTTAAAAAACATGTTCTTAGCTCCTATTCATAGCCCCCTTTTCTTGGCCCTCCTCCCTCCCACTCCCCCCCTTTTGTGGTTCTGTACCTGAAAAACAAACACAGATGACATGTTAGTGTCCGTACTGTAGTGCCTGAATGTACCCCTTGTAACTGGCAGATTGCTAGCTCCCCTTTTCCAACATATTAGTCAACGTCTCCCCTGCAGCTGCCCACTGAGATGCAGCCCCTATTCGAAAAGAGTGTGAGGAATAATTGCCTGGGTCCTCACCCAAGAATCACATGCCTTTCTTGAGCATGGTTGTGATTTGATAACTGGTGACCTTTTAGCCATCCCCATGCACAAATAATCTCCCTGTCTTACTACCATGCTCTGTGACGTAAGCCCACAAAGCCTTTACTGGGCACACTGTGTCATCCTCATGGGTCTTCAGGGTTACCATACAACCTTTTCCCCCTTGATCTGTTTTTCATTTCTTAATTATGATTTGTATCTCCTCCATCCCCCAGTTTATATCTTCCCACTTGAACCCCCTCCATCTTCTTTTCTGACATGTTCCACAGCCTCACTCACTCTCAGGGCCCCTGCAAACATTACTAGACAAATTGTGTGAAATAACTGCGCTTCGTCTTTCGATCTGCAAATTGCCAGTAGTACCCCCTTTAATTTTGCAAGCCACTGCTCCCCTACTGGTTGCCTACTATCTGTGGGTCTTTGTTTCAACCTTCCCCATCTTTGCATCATTCTCCTGATCAACATTGACTTCATTGGGTCCTTCCATTTCTTAACGCTGCAAATTAAACTAATCCCCGCTAGATATACCCCCATCGTGTTGTGAGCCATTCCTTTCTCCCATTGATCTACTGTGAACATCCCTAATTGTTCCTCTGTGAGTGGCCCACTTACCTCCATGTGGTGTGTTGCCTTGAATGTTTGGAACACTCACCATGCCCCTTCATAGGCCCTCAAAGTCCATGGTGCCCATCAGCTGTGAAACAGCAGTTCTGCTCCCTCTTGCCAATGTCCCAGATGTTCGTTGGTACAGGCGTTTTCTGATCCTCTGCTGTTGGTGCCAGCATCCGGAAAGGGTCCAGCTGCAGACGGGAAATGCTGTCAGCTAGGAAACGTTTTACCCCTTCTATGTGTTTGGCCCTGAATGACATGTTCAATTGCAAGGCCCTTAACACCAATTGTCTCAAAACCCGCATGACCATTTCTGATCTGGCTCCCCTGTCATTTAAAACTTCCACCACTGCCTTGTCATCACACCAAAATGTAACCTTCTGATTCCACAGCTCTTCTCCCCACACAAGGATGCAGGCCCAAATGGGCATGACCTCCAAAAGTGTGATATCTTTTACTTTTCCATCCCTCACCCAATTTGTAGGCCATGGTTCTGTGAACCATCTTCCCCTCAAATAGCACCCTCATACCTAAACCCCCTGCCACATCTGTGTAGAGCTCAAGATACATGTTGTACAACCAGTCTTCTTGCCAAAAAGAACAGCCATTATAGGTGTTGAGGAACTCCTCCCAAACCTCGAAGTCTTCTTTAACTCCTTTTGTCATGTCTACCCAGTGGTGCAGTCTGGTTACTCCCACTGTGGCCCTTGCTAGCCTTTTCATGAAAGCCCTCCCCGTCCCAATTGCTCTGCACGCAAAGTTCAGATGCTCCAAGACTTGTTGCACCTTCTTTAATTGCACTCTTCTCCTACCTGTATGCACTCTAATCAGCTCCTTTAGCTTCATCTCTTTGTTGTCTGGCAACCTAAAGACCTCACCCAGGGCATCTATTTCGATGCCTAAGAATTCCAAAACCTTACTGGGCCCTTCTGTTTTATCTGGTGCCAATGGAACCCCTAACTCTCTGCACAAATCTTGGAAACTGGCCAACATTTTTTCTGTCTCCCTCCTCCCGCTGCCTATTAAAAGGAAATCATCCAGGTATGACAGTCTTATATCCATTTTTTTCCTGAAATATCCACTGTAAACAGGTGCTGAATGCTTCAAATGTAGCACATGCTATGGAGCTCCCCATGGGCATTGCTTTGTCAAAATAGTACTGATCCCCAATCTTAAAGCCCAATAAGTCCCAATCTTCTCTCCTAACCGGAAGCAATCTGAAAGCGGACTCTATATCTGTTTTGGCCATCCAAGCATCAGTAGTCACTCGGATGATCTGCACAGCTTCTTCTAATTGGCGTAGCTCACTTTACTATGCTTCTCGCTTATAAAATCATTCACCAAATCCCCCTCTGGAAATGACAGGTGGTGAATCACCCTGTATTCTCCCCGCTGTTTTTTGGGGACTAGACCTAATAGAGAAATTCTCATATTCTGCAGTGGAGGGGTAGCGTACGGCCCTCCTACTCTACCTGCTGCCTTTTCCTTCTCTATTTTCCATCTTAAAATGTCGTCCTTCCCTTTTACTGAATCCAAATTGTTCGCCTCTCTCACTCGCCTCGGGCCTTCACACTTTAACGGGAAACCAGTCTCAAACCCTTTCTTAACTGACCCCACCATCTCCCTATCTGGATATTTTCTTAGCCACTTTTCCCACACTTCTATCTTACTGGGCATTCTTGCTGCTTGGAACTGATCTCATGCCCTCTCCCCTTCATTTCTATTATACCCCCTCTCCCTGTCCCTTTCTTGTTCCTTGTAGTTAATAATTCTGGCTCCCTCTACCTGTGTGCCCTCTGCCTCTCCCCCCTCCATTCCAAGCCTGTCCCCTATATCTCTTCCCTTCCCGGAAAAACTGTCGGCCTGTTCCTTGCCCCCCTGACCCTTGGGTCCCTTGTGCCCATGTCGTTCTGCATTTACTCGCTGGGTGTGTTCTCCCACATTTTGAGCAGGCGTGCCAAAAACGGCATTGGGATCAAAAGCAGAATGCCCTATTGTAAACCCAGCAACACCTCTGGGGTGTCCCACCCCTTTTCCCCATCTCCCCTTCTGGCGTGGACCAGTCGGTTACATAATCTGTCCACAGATCTAATTGTTTCGTATCCCATCTTACATCCCCATACGTCACCATCCTTTGCCGGAAGAATTCGTCATAGTATATCCATCCTACCTCTCCTTTCGCCTTTGCTTGTCTTGTTATCAGGGAATAAGTGATCAATGGAATGCCCAACTCAGGTTTCCTTTCCAGTACTATGGCTGAGTACGTGGTGAAACCTACAAACCACCCATCCCAAGTCTTTCCTTTGGTAAATTTGTCCTCCTCTTTCTTGCCCAACAAAACCACTGCTGCAGCTATTTCACTTTTCCCAATGTTCTCCGCTTCCTCATATTTTGCTGCTGCCTCCTGGCTCGCTAATGCAAATATGTCCACGTACTACCCCTTCCATATTTTCTCTTTTGTGGCCAGCGGTACATGCTCCCCTATTCTCATTCCTGGGCTTCCTATCACCCTTGTTCCTTTATTTATTTATTTTATTGAAATGTTTCACCAGGAAGGGTACACTGAGCAACTTAATGCTTGTCTCACAGCATGTCCTGGGGGAAAGGGGAGTGGGAAATTACTGCATGTTTAAATGATACAAAAAAATCAAAGCATAGTACAGTACAGATACAGGAGCATATAATATTTGTCAGTCAACACATACAGGAAAACAGTGCAATTGTGCGGTGGATGAATGATGATACAATTCAACAAGGGAGGGAAGCATGCCCTTTCCTTTCCTTTCCTGCCTTCTCCAGCCCTTTCTGTCTCCCCTTTGTCACCGTTGTATCTGACCTAATCTCAGCCAGTGCTGATTCCGTCTGACCCAACCCCTCTGTCCCTAGCGCAGAAATAATTTGACCTATGTATTCTTTTATGCTTTCTCCTATCACCCCGGATACATTACCTGTGGCCTTGTAGGCTTCTTGCAGCCTGCTGTCCTTGAGATGCCCTGTATTGTCCCCCCTGTGGCGGCATGGCCGGTTGTACTATTGGCTGCGGAAGAACCATTGTGGTCGGGGATCCGGTCTGGGTTCCACCGGGGGAACCACCACCTGGTCTTGGGGAGGTACTGACAGAACTGGGACATGGGGCTGCGGCGGTACTGGGCTAGCTACTCTGGGAGGTACCACCAGCAGTGGCTGCATCCTGGTGGGGCTACATGGCCTCCCTGTTGGCCTCTTCCCACCACCCCCTTTTCCTTTCCCCGCTGTCTGCTTCTCCCTGGATCTCCCTGGCTCCTCTCCTTCCACCATCTCCCACATTCTGTTGGCCTTCTCCGTGAGTTCCACAATGGCCTTATAAGCATCCTCTTTAGATGGCTTGTTCTTTTTTGGTGCCATTTCCTTTGTATTTCTCTGTGAAAGCTGTAGAGACAACAGACCAAAACAAGAGAATTGAAAATGTTTTCATTAATCGTCTGCCCAAAATAGCCTCGTATTGTTAGCCCCCTCTTTCTAGTTACTTTATATGTTCTTGTGTAATACGTATTTATTTTTATTCTCATTTAATTATATATATATATATATATTTTGAAAGTTTTGCCCTTTTTCTTTATCGTCTGTTAAATGCCCCCCCGCCCTCGTATGTGCCTCCAACCCAGCACCCTCGTTCTTGTTGCACTGCCCCCCAAACTCCTTGCCGGGGTTCACGTGCTCTCTACCTCCTGCCTGTGCAACCTCACTAAACCCTCATTCATCTTCTCCTCCTCCCTTTTTGAGGCTGGAAGGGGCCCACACCACCAGTCTTACCACCCTATCGCAAGCTAGTCCCTTTGTACCCCCCATCATCACTTTGTCCCCCCATTGTCATCCCCCTTTCCTTTCTCCTCCTTTCCCTGTTTTGTTTCTTCACCTGTGCTTCCCCACCCCCTTCTGCCCCTCATATACAAGGATGATGTGGTCTCCACTGGCCTCTCCCGGGACCTGCTGTCCGCTTCCCACCAGGCCATGTGTCGTGACATCAGACACCGCACCTCCCATAGGCCACGTGGCCCCCTGTAGAAAAAAGGCCCAACCAACTGACTGGTCTGCGGCCATTCTTTCTCTGGCCAAACTCCACCCTTTTCCTTCCAGGGATCCCTATCCTCTTTTCCCTTTTTTGCTCGTTTTTCCTTTTTTTTATATAGCCCCCCTTGCTGAGTCCCTGTGTGCTAGCCTGCCCGCCTGGGTGGTTTGTAAAGTCACACGCCATGTTGTGGCCACGTGGCCTCCCACTAGGCCCATCCATTGTCCTGCCTCGTGCACCTGCTTTCCCCAGCTCGTAGGCCATTGTTCTCCTTCGGTGCCTCCACCTGGTGCGATAAGCTCTGCCCCCCTTCGTTCCCTCTGCCCCATTCCTTGTCTCCCCATCCCTAGGCTGAGTCCCGACACTGACACCATCAGCTGTTCTGTACTGCATCCTCTGCCCTTGTTAGTAATTGTCTGTCTGCACCTCCAGTGAACTCTGTTGCCTTATATAAGTAAATGGGCCCAGGCCCCATCCAACACACTCCCATCTGCCATGCAGCCCTTCTCTCAAACCACTTGCTTTTTGTTTGTTCCCCCAATATCTTATCGTAGCTAATTGGCTGCTGCCCAAGCAGATCAGCATTCAAGCTTTCTCCCTTGCATGCTACGCATTTTAAGTGCACCCACTTGCTCTGTAAAAAGCCCTTAAACGCGATGCAGTGATACAAGGCTGAGGCCCTGCCTGCCTGTCACATCTTATCTCCGCTTCGTACTTCTTGCAAATTCTGCAAACTCTGCAATGTCTGCCTCCAAACCAAAGAAATGGCTAAACAACTTTTCAAATGAGCAATCCACCTACAGGTTTCATTAAAACTAGTTCCACTCAGCATATCTTAACAATTTCTACGCCCAGTCCAATGAAATGACGAAAGCAAAGTCCAATGGACCATCCACATACAGATTTCATTAAGACTGGTTCCCCTCAGCATTTCTTGTAAATTCTACCCCCAAACCAAAGAAACATTCAATGAAACATCAAAATCAAATTCCAAATGAGACCATCCACATACAGGTTTCAACTAAACCTGGTTCACCTCAGCATTTCTTGCAAATTCTACCCTAGTCCAAAGAAAACTTTGAAATAAGATTCCAATTGAGCTATCCACATATAGGCTTCATTAGAAGGTGCCATTTTTTTTTAACATCATTTCTGGTTAACCATAGCTGTAGTGTCCTTACCTGCTTTATACTAGTGCACAAACCTCTGCTCCAGTCAGTCTGCCAGTCTGATGAACTGCAGTTTCAATGTAGATCAAAACATCAGCAAAAAGTGGCAGAACCACCACTGTGCTGCTCCTTATGAACCTCCTTTAGCCCCTCCCATTCCTGTTGCCTGCCTATTGTTCTGTCTTCCCCTGTCCCTCCCCTTACCTTCTCCCCTCCCTCTCTGAGCTCACCATCTTCAGGTAAAGGGAAGGGATGCACCAGGACAACTTGGTCTGCCCCTTAAAGGGCAAACTCCATTATATGGCACTTACCTTGATTCCTCAGTTTGCGGTTCTGCTTCGAAGAGTGCAGACATGTCTCGGTCCACAGAAGATGACAGCCTATGACCTCAGGTAGCAAGTAAAGGGTAAGAGGTGTGTGGGGTGGTGGGTGCTCAGTGGGAGTGTTGGGATGGGGAGGGGGATGGGGAGGAACGAGGGACAAATTTCTTTTTTTAAGGTTAAAATAAAAATGACATCGAGGGACTGTTTTCTTTTTATAGGCTATCAGTAATTAAATATTTAGGACACTGGCGGTGGGCTCCCCAGTATCCCACACTGTTGGAGGGTGTGGCTTGGAATGGGCCCCTCAATGTTGACACTAGCATTAAAACACCGAACCATTCTTTAGCTATAAAGGTAAATTAAAAATGATTGGGTGCTTGGAATAATTTTTTTTTTCTGCTCTGAAGATATGAACATCTCTCTGGTTGCTGTCTCTGTGTTGTTTTTCCTTGGATCGGAGTGGCTCACTGATTTTCTGTGTATTTTAGCAGTTTCTGAAGCATTGGGATTCAGCACAGAAATTACTTCTTTAACACTACTCATGCCTATAGTCTCTATAGTCTATTTCCCAGACAGCACTAATGGGGCATGAGCACATGGTATTTGTGTCCATGGATGTCCATTGCTGATTTTTAGGTTTTAAGTTTTTCCATGCAGCTGCCTGAACCCAAGCCTGTTTTTTTAAGAGCAGTCAGTGCAAGATATTAGTTTTAAAAAGCTTGTTTGCCACCTTTGAGAAGAAATAAATACATTTTACAATAAAGAGTTATTTTGGGAGTCAGAACTTGTGAAGGCTGGGATCTGTACGATGTGGGAGAACGGGGTAGAGTGCTTCTGAAGGGTGAATGAGGACCTGCCCCATGTCAACCAAGAAATCAGGAACAGAGGTGTCAATTGTGATTTTTCTTTGGTGATCAAATTTTTCCTTCAGGGAGAATTGTTTTTTATCAATCGATTTGTATTTTAGCAGCTGATCTGTTTTTTGCCAATCGATCTGTTTTTTTCCAGCCGCATTTCAACATTATCACAAAAAATATTGAAAGTCAAAACTGTCCAATATTTTTTAACCAAAACATCCAAAGGCACACCCTTGGCATAGACCCCATCATCTCTGTAAAAATCCTGGGAAAAACCCATACTGTCTACGCTGTAGGTGAGGGCCAAAATCCCCATGTTAGGTATAGGAAAAATGTTTTTTTTTTTTTTTTACTTTTTTTGACCCTCCATATCTCAAAAACTGTACAAGATGCCCTCATGAAACTTTCCACATTTTGAAACTCTGACAGCTTGACCATGAATGCCAAATTGTTTGCTAATTCATTAAATGACGACAAAGGTATTATAGTGCAACAAACTGAGTTTAACATTAAACAGCCTGCTCAACTCTAATTACAGTGGTGCTATCACATCACTTTAATACATATATATATATTCATAGAAAAACTCCATTTAATGCACCAGTTAGGGTTGTTCCACAGCGACAAAAGCGAGGAATTCGGTGCTAGGTTGAAACTCCCTGTTGCCCCCAGCCCACCCCCAACTGGCATCGGTGTGCTGGGGTTGTCGGTCTTAACTCTGACCCCATTCCATGTGTTAACAAGCTGAGGTGGTGAAGTATAGGAGAATGGGGTGAACAACCCTAACTGATGCATTAAACTGAGTTTGCTGCCATGAATTTCCCTTCTTTTTGAGAATGAGGACTATAAATAGTGAATGGAATGTGATGGTGGGAGCGCGGGCCCTTTGGGCTCCATGCTCCCACCAACTGATTTGTTGTCACATAGTAATGGTAACTGGAATGCAAATGCAAGTGCTAACAGTTAAGCACATGGTGATGCAAATGTACAGTAAAACGTAAAGGAAACGTTAATAGAAATGCAAGCGCAAAATAATGCCAAATCAAACAGTGACGCAAACAGAGAGGCAAGTACATACAGAAATGCAAGTGGTATTGTGCTTGGTCACGGTACCGCAATTGGAAAAGCAAATGGTAACAGTAACAGTAACAGTAAAAATAACGCCAAAGGAATGAGAAACAAAATGCGAATGCAAGCACTAATAGAAACGCAAAATGTAACATGCACAGTCATGGTACCGCAACTGTAAATGCAAATGGTAATGGTAACAACAACAATAACGCCAAAGGAAACAGAAATGGAAATGCAAATGCAAGCGTGTATGGAAACGCAAACCGTAACAAGCACGGGCACGGTAATGCAATTGGAAATGCAAATGATAACAGTTAAAGCAATGATGATGCAAAATGAAAGAGAAACACAAACACAAACGGAAGGGTGGCTGGAAACACAAATGGTAATGCACATGATGATGCAAACCAAAACACAAGCACAAACAGTAGTGGAGGCACAAATGGTAACAGTAATGCAAATGCAAGTGCAAATGAAAACGCAAAGGGTAACACACATGGTGGTGTACACGGGAATGCTAACGCAAACGGGTACGGAAACGTAAGTGGGAATGCTAACTGTAACAGTAACAGAAGCACACACCCTATTTTTGCCCAAGAGCTGCATAGAGAAACACAGTGAGTACAAAGAATGTATGCATAATAATGGGCCTCGGACCAGAAAACGAGCACTTGGAATACTAAATTGCTTATATCTCAGGAACCGTACAACGTAGAAAAAAAATTAAAATGTCATATGATTCATGACTTTCCTGGCCAGGTTTACACTTAACAGTAAGCCCCCTATGGGGCTAAGCATTTTTCTGGTGAAAAGTCCGTATCTTGCACCGTTTCCGTGATACGGGCCCCCGAAAGGAGCGGCGGATGCCGCAGTGTTAGTCTATGGGACAAAGCATAAATTTCGGAGTACCATAACTTGCTATCCCTGCAATATTTTGTCACCATACCACCAAAAGGCACATCTGTGGGATGTAAGCTTTCTTCCCTCCAAATTTCAGCCTAAAAGACCAAACCATTCTTTTGCAGCAGGGTGGCAAAGAAGTCCTGTTATTTGGGCCATAGTGTTGCAAAACAGTGTTGTGATTTGCGACACTTACAAAAAAAAAAAAAACCACGAAAGTGTAGCAGGTGTGACACTACTATTCCCAAAAATTTCAAAAACATATTTCTGGGGTGTTTAACCCCAAAATAAAGACATGCCTTGCATCCGCAGGGCTCGACTAGATAAACACAAAAAGAACTGTGTTCCTAGACGGTCCCAATTTTAAATGGCAAGCATTTCTGTGATCAGTAACTGAAAAAAAAATGTCTGACTCATGACACTACAGAGGTCATTTGCGACACTAAAAACTGCATTTGTGACACTGTGGAACTTTTTGTTAACTTTTTCCATTGACTATAATGGGAAAATGTTTTTTGAATAACTTTTGAACCGTTCAATATTTTTTCATGAAATCTTCAAAAGGTATATTGGGCACCTTGTCGACACTTTCCCTGAAGTTTTTGGACCAGTCGCGTAAATCATACGACCTGTAGGCACGAGCAAAGAATGCACAAAAAAGCATAAATGCGCTCCGGAATGTCGCTTAGTAACTCCGCCACCGTATATCCGACTAGTACGAAACTTGCCAGATCCCAAGCTCTATGCTAACGCTCTGTGCCTGCCACATTTCAGGCAAATATGTTAAATGGTGGCAAAGTTATGAAGGTGCAAAATTTCACCATTTAACCTTAAATGGGGTACTCAGCCCTACTATAGCGGCACTACTGTGCCACTATAATCTCTCTCTCTCTCTCTCTCTCTCTCTCTCTCTATATATATATATATATATATATATATAAATTATAGGGGCATGGTCAAGCCCCTATAGTTAGGGTTGAGTAGGCACTTTAAAGTTAAACCTCAAATTTTGAGCGTTAATAACTTTGCAATCATTCAACGGATTTGCACGAAATTTGGAATACACAGTCTGGTATGGTAGATCTCTTGATTTACCAAGTTGTGTTTTGGTTGGACATACAGTTTATGTGCAGCAAAATGCCAAAAAATGCACTTTTTGCCAGTTTTGACAAATTGTTTGCCCATGGTGCAGTGACCACACCATGTGGTCTTCTGTTCTGAAATTTGGAATGTAGAAAGAGTTTGGGTGAAGGAACAATCCAGCATTGGTTTGGTAAAAAAATATTAATTTGTTCAAAAGTTATTAATTTGTAAATTTTTTAGTTCTGAGTATGCTCAGTTCACTCAAAAATTTATATGTATATTTTGCGACCTAAGAATTGTCTTCCGGTCAAGGATTTTGCTACCTTGTGAAAGAAAATCCTAGTCCATCAGAAAATTCTTTGTCAGTGAGCCACCATCTTGTTTTCAGTTTTTAAGCCAAACAAAATGTCGTAGCTTTGTCTATGGGTGACTTTTGTGCCAAGTGAGGCATGGATTTTGTTTCGGGTTTGTTTTTCAAAAAAAAAAATGTTTTTTTAAATTAAAAATTCTTCTTTTGTGACTCGCTAATGATCCTAGTCCATGAGTCTGTAAAATCCTGGTCCACGAGATGATCCTGGTCCACGAGATTTGTCTGTCAGGGGACGACCAGATAGCTGGAATTTCATGACCAGATGTCCCTGGGGATGACCAGATAGCCCTGATGGCATGACCAGATGTCTCCTTGTGGACTAGAAATTTGCTAGCTCGTGGACTAGGATTGATTTGGTAGCCCAGGATTTTGCTATCTCATGAATGAAGAATTTTTAAAGGTGTAAAAACCTCAGAATTGCATAACTCATTAACAGTTTGATCTTTTTATTTGAAATTTACAGGGTGTTGAGGGGATGCCCTGCAGGTGTGAATTATGCTGTCTAGGTGTTGGGGAATTAAGTGGTTTGATAGATATGCCATCACAAAGTTGAGATTTTCCCCATAGGATTACATTGTGGGGTTTTTCATGCCTTTCAGTGCCCTTACCTTGAAAACAAAGTGAGATATAGAATTTTCGCTACTGGTTGCCTAGATCACCTTTACTGGAGCAGGATTTAAAACCATATAGTAAGCCTGCAGTGGAATGTTTTCCGTGGGTTGCACGGTTAATGAAATATTGTCAAATTTGTGTTACAAGGGTTCCTTGCCCTATATGGCTGCTGTATGGTTCTGTAGCTATGCGTAAGCAGATGCATATTGTTACGCAGAAATGGGCAACTTGGTTTGGGCCCCACGCTCCCACCAATACATGTTTTTTACTAGTTATAAAGTCAAAAAGTAAGGAACTTCATGGTAAAAAATTGCATTTAATGTATCAGTTAGGGTTAAAGTGACAAAAGTGAGGAAATGAAACGTGAGGTTGAGCTAACCCACTTACCACACCATCCTCCACAGACTGAGAGATGCCAGGTGTGCCATGGGGTCATGAGGTTTAACTATCACCCCATTCTCTTTTACTGTAGCATGTCAACCTGCTTACACATGGAATGGGGTGAAAATTGGGCCTGATGACCCCATGGGACACTGTGGCATCTGTCAGTCTGTGGAGGATGGGTGTGTGGGTTATGTGGGGGGGTTAGGGGCTCAATCTTAATGTTTCATTTCTTCACTTTTATTGCTTTAACCCCAACTGGTGCTTTAAATGCATTTTTTTGCCATGAGTATCTATCTATCTATCTATCTATCTATCTATCTATCTATCTATCTATATATATGTATATCTATATATATATAGATATATATATATATATATATATATATATATATATATATTATATATATTCTAAGCATAAAACTTTGTTAATGCACAATTTATAGCTAAAGCACAAAAAGTCAGGAAATGAGAACTTTAGATTTGCCCCTCCCCTTGGACCTGCCCATCATCCCAAGATTGACAGCTGACGGGGTGTGTCTTGGGGTTGTGAGACTTTAATCTCACCCATTCTTCTTTCCTGTGGCTTGTGAATATGATTACAGATGGAATGGGGTGAGATTTAGGCCTCACAACCCCAAGGACACACCCCATCAGCTGTCAATGTTGGGATGATGGGCAGGTCCAACGGGGGGAAGGAGCAACCCTAAAGGTCTAATTTCCTGACTTTTTGTGTTTTAACCCTAAATGATGCATTAACAAAGTTTTTTGCATAGAATTTCCTTACTTTTTAAGAAAGAATAGAAAAGTACAAAATTGCAGAAATTGGTGGGAGCGCGGGCCCGAACTTGTAAATGTTTGTGTAAGATAAGTACTGAATATGATATGTATTGCTGGGAGCACATATGGACGGGAGCGTGGGGCTCGAAAGCTCCCACCATGTTGAAAGAAAGCAAAGTGCCAGTCATCAGAGTGGCATAATTCAACAGCTGTGTACATGTCAGACATGTAACCACTGAAAAGTACCTCAAGTGGCAGTAAAGCTAGGCACCCTATAAATGTGAAGCCAGTACCACAATGCAGAACACCATAGGCACAATATAAAGTGTGTCACATAATATGTCTGCAGCAAATTAATTTTCCAACACCTAAACACTATCATTCACATGCACAGGACCTCTCCAGAAGACCCTCCGAATTTGAATGTAAAAGACGAAACTGTTTCCGAGATATAACATGTGAAAGTTTGAGATTTTCATTAGTTGGAGTGGCAGAGTTCTGCACCTGTTAAGATGTTAGACACCTAATGACTGAAAAGCACATCCATGGCAGTAAGGCTAGCTACCCTACAAATTTCAAGCCACTACCACAATGGAAAACTCTGTTCAGAAAATGTAAACTGCCCCATGCAATATCGCTGCAAAAAATATATTGACCAACACGTAAACATCATAATTCCCATGTACAGAACATCCCGTGAGCACCCTCCAAATTTCAAGTAAAAAGACCAAACCATTTCCAAGATATTTAATGTTAAAGATTGTTAAAATTGGCCTATCTGTTGCATTAAAATCTGACCATCTAGTCCCTCCCTCGCGATCAAAGATCGCGATCAGAGAATCTTGCGATTAAAGAATTTGCAGGCTTGCGTTCAAAGAATTTGCAGGCTCACGATCAAAGAATAAAAACTGGTGAAAATCTAATTTTACACAGAAATACATGAAACCACCAGCAAGGTTCAATAAAAAGAAGTCCCCTGAGCAAAACCCATCCTAGTTTGTGTTTCTAATGCCACCCCGGGCTGAGAAATTTAATTTTTTCATCTGGCCATCTGGTTGTCACCTCACAATCAAAGATTGCAGTCAAAGAATCTCGTGATCAAAGATTTTGCATGCTCATGATGAAAGAATTTGCAGGCTTGAGATTAAAGAATAAAAAATAGTGAAATTCAAATTTTAGACATAAATGCATGAAATCACCAGCATGGTTCGATAAAACAAAGCCCCCTGAGCAAAACCCACACTCATTTGTGTTCATAACCCACCCCTGAGCTGAGAAATTAGCTTTTTTCAACTGACCATCTTGTCCCTCACTCGCAATCAAAGATCACGGTCAAAGAATCTCGCAATCAAAGAATTTGCAGGCTCGCGCTCAAAGATCGTTAGCGAGCCGCGATCAAAGAATAAAAATGTGTAAAACTCTATTTTTTGACCATTTCCAAAGAATCCAAAGGCATGGCTCGATAGAGTGAAGCCCCCTGAGCAAAATCCATCCAAGTTTTACTTCAGAACTCACTCCTGAGCAGAAATATTTGAGTTTTTCCGACTGGAACCTTAAAACAAGATGGCGGCCATCGCGATTAAAGAATTTCTTGGGGTCAAAGATTTTTTGCTTGTGAGCTTGCAAATTCTTTGGTCATGAGGAGGGACCAGATGGCCAAAACCCCATTCTTTGTTCACAAAATAAACAAATAAATTTTCCCATTGACTTATAATGGGAACTTAAAAGTTTAATAACTTTTGAATGGATTAATATTTTTTCACCAAACAAAAAGTGACATATTCCTTGACCCAAGCTATTTCAGATGAGCCAAGTCACAGAGCAGCACACCACACAATGGTCACACAGCACCAGGGACAAAATCCAAAGAACTGCCCACATGACTGGCGAAAAGTGCATTTTTCAGCATTTTTGGTGCGCAAAAAAACGTAAATCTGACCAAAACAAAATTTGGCAAATCAAGAGGTCTACCATGCCCCACTGCACGTACCAAATTTCATGCAAATCCATTGAACGGGTCCAAAGTTATTAACAGACACAATTTTGAATTTAACATAGAAGTGCCTACTCAACCCTAAATATATGGGTGCAACTGCGCTCCTAATATATATATATATATATATATATCAGGTGGACAGACAGGGCTTGAGTACCTGTATGCCCAATACAAAAGGTTTGCAAGCTCAACCCCTGTATTTACAATACAATTTAGTAAAATTAGTGGGGTGGCTCGTGGTGTGTGACCAATCAGTAACATAGAGTAAAGGTACCAAGGCACTACATGGGGAGGGGGGGCATTTTGCTACATCAAAGCCTGCACTTTTTTCAAAATAATTCCAATGTTCTTACTTTTCATACTTTTTTGGAGGGGCTGCTAGTTCTCATCATCCAGTTGAATCATAATTAAGCCTGTATGCCCACCCTGCTAATGAGGGAGTGGTTCAGGTGGCTGCATGTGAAAAGGCTAAGGTGCCTTTCTTTGCCCAGCCTCCGGAGAAGGATTTCAGAAAAGTGGATAGCATTGCCAAGAAGAAAAAAATTACTCACTGTAGTAATGGTGTTTCTTCTTAAGGTATCCGTCACCATGTTTACGATTTATGCAGCCATCTCATCTGAAAGTGATCCACCAGAGCTAGAACCTATGCAAATTGTAAAATTTGGAACGTAGGTTCAAACTCTGCATCTACACTCCATTCTGGCCATTGCTTAGATCTGTTTGCAATAGGGATGGGAGAACCTCCAAAGGTTCTGAGAGTGTAAATGGTTCTGATAAGCAAAAAAAAAGTTTGGATCCTTATCTGGACCTTATCTGAACCTTTTATGACCTTTATTGTTTTATGGTAACCGTATGTTAAAAATCATATTAAACTTTTAATCAACATATCATTAGAAAAAAAAACCCTGTTTAGAAGTAGAAAATGCTCTCTGATCACTGTTCTGTTTCTGACATTTAAGAAAGAAATACTAATACTGTGTATAAGTTATATTATTAACAGCAGTGATTTTTATTTCTCAACAGTTACAGACAAGCACCCGATGAGCTTTAAACAGTTACATGATGAAGAAGAAGCCAGGAACACATAAACAGCACCAGGCCAGAGCAGAGGGGAGAGAGAAAGAGAGACAGAGAGAGAGAGAGAGAGAGAGAGCTACTACTTCAAGACTGCAGTCTGCTTTTACTGCACCTATTACAATCAGTGGAAAACCAGAAGTAGTCTACCAGCACTGAAATCAATATAGTTAAGGCACATTTATCAAAAATGACTGCTTAGAAATGAATGAGAAAGTGAATTTGATGACAAGAAAGTCCTAGACCAGATCTCTAGTTTGTAAATAAATGGTGTCCTTCTGAGTCTGATTTTTTTAGAAGGGGATAATAGTGTGTTTAAATAATTGTTCTTTGTGGTAGTACTGCCACTACTACCGGGGAAGAAAAAAAACAGAGCCAGCAACATTTATCAATGTGGTTATTTAATTGTGTGCATTTAGGTAAATGATCCATGTGAGATCAGGGACTTGTCTGTCACAGTTGCTACCAGTACGTGATAACATGAACATGATGTACTGGCTGCACCTCCCACCCACTCCCAGGATGACGATGATGCCATCAAAGGGTAGGCAAGTCCCAGATCTCTATTTTTTTTTAAACAAGTCTCCTGAGGCTGACTTTTTGTAGAAGGGGTCAGTGTGTTTTTTGTATGTCACTAATTATTTTAGCATAGCAATGGGTCTTGATATGGAATGCAACACGAAGTAATGCGAAAGAGCAAGAGCACCAGGCAGTCCAAAGTAAACATTTATTTTTTATTTAGTATACTTTATTATGTTACTTGATTAAGAGTAAGCTGGTAACATATGACAAGCTTATTTCTAGGTCATTAAAGAAGCAAATACAGAACATATACAGCATGACAATGAGATACATAGTCTGCAGCTTACAAATCCCCCCCACTATGCCTCCCCCCTTCCCTCCACCCGTATCCACCCAGTCTGCCACCAGTATTACGGGTTCAAACCATGAATGCAGACAATACATCCATCCTAATGGGACACAGATATGCCAGGTACTTGAGCTCCCCCAGCCCGCTAGTTACTTGTTAGGAGAGTACAGAGGTGCTCCCATCTAATAACATATTTCTTAGTGTTATTGGACAACTTAGCAATCGTGTGCTCAGCTTGCAGAGCAAACATGATTTCATGAAACCATTCCAAATAACTAGGAGCATCAGAGTCCTTCCAGTGTCTTAAAATAACATTTTTCGCACATGCCGATATCAGAGCCATATGGGCTCTCTGATTGCCCCCAGGTATTAATGTGTACTCCCCAATGAGACATGTTTCGATTCGGAAGTAGCCTGTCAAAGCCAGCAAGGGGCTTAATCTATTCTCTACGCTTTGCCAGAAAGTAACTATTTTTTCACACGACCTTACCATTTGAATCATATCAGCAGCCTCTTGTTGGCATTTAGGGCAACGGCTATTGTGCAGGAGACCAAATCAGTGTAATTTGAGGGGGGAATAGTATAGATTATGAATTATGCGAAACTGCATATATCTATATTTATCCCATGTAATATACTTATATAGATGCGCCCAAATAGGGGCCCAGTCTTTAGAATTAGAGGAGATCCGGGAAACCTTGCTCCATTGGACGTGACTATGATTGTCCTCTGAATCAACTGTTGATCTAATAAAATCATAAGAAAATGATATTACGTGGGAAAGAGGCATGGTCTAAGGGGCTAGCATTTTAGAGAAGGAGTCATGCCATAACCCAGCCCCCAAGTGCTGCATCAATGAGTGAGATAGTTGAAAGTATTTAAAAATTGAGTTTTCCTTCCAGTGAAACAGAAAGCAGCCTTCCTGAAAGGAAATCATCCTCTGGGCAATGACCAGTTGTTCGACCCTCTCTATACCTATCTGGGTCCAAAACGTCTGAGCTTTTATTGGTTTACCAGCAATAGAGAAATTAGGATTGCCGAATATGGGTTGGGCTATATCCTTCAGTCTATCTTTTTTAAGGAAGGCACTGAGTTGTTGCTGGGCCCGGATGAGAGAGTTTAAGGGAGTGTCTCGTAGGGATCTAGGAAGCTTTCTTAGTGAAATAAAAGGTAGAGCTTTCGGATCCATTCCTGTATCAGCACAAAGATCATGCTCAATCCTGACCCAGGAGGGTAAGTGGCGAACCTCCTGACTGGGCCGTAGCCAGTATCGGACTCGTGCCAGATGTATTGCTAGGTAGTATATATAGAAATTGGGGGCCTGTAGACCACCATCTAATTTTTTCTTTGTTAATTTTAGGTAACTTCTTCTCACTTTTTTATTTTGCCATATGAATTTACTCAAGATACCATGCAGCCGAACAAACCATGAATATGGTAGAGTTTGGTTCAGCATTTGAAGTGGATATAGTAATCGTGGCAGCACATTCATTTTAATAACGTTTACTCGCCCCCATAAGGTTAGTGGTAATTTAGACCAGCGTTTAAAGTCTTCCATTAGATTATGGACCAAGTTATCCAAATTAAGTTGTTGCATAACTCTCAGGGAAGGATGAATATAAATGCCAAGATATTTCATTTTATCCAAATTCCATTGTATCCCCAAATGTGCTACATCTGCTTTCATTGTATATTTATTAAGAGGGAAAATTTCCGTTTTGTCCCGGTTTAGCTTATAATTTGAAAAGGATTCAAATTGTGTTATAATCTGGAACACCCTGGAGAGGGATTGCCCTGGATCTACAATATGTAGAAGCAGATCATCTGCATATGCAGAAACCTTGTATTCGTGATGACCTATTCGGATACCCCTAACCGATGTGGAGAGGTTAATTTTTTTAATAAGAGGTTCTAGATATAAATTAAATAAATAGGGTGACAAGGGGCAGCCTTGCCGTGTACCTTGTGACAGGGTGAATGGGCGAGACAGGATTCCGTTGCATTGCCTTCTCTGCGTCCAGGGACACAAGAGCAGCAGAGTGGTCCAAGTTCCTGGACGCAGAGAGGAGATAAGCCAACTTTCTGAGATGGTCTGAAGAGAGTCTGTTTTTGACAAAGCCTACTTGTTCAGGGCTGACGAGATGTTCCCATACCTGAGCAAGTCTAGACGAGAGAATTTTGCCTAGAATCTTAAAATCCACATTAATAAGAGAGATGGGTCTATAATTAAATATTCTAAGGGGATCCTTGTCAGGTTTCGGAATAAGAACTATAGTAGCTAATGATAACGAGGAGTCTGATAAACCATTTCGAAATAAATAATTAAATGTTGCAAGTAAAATAGGGGCAATAATATCTTTGAGATCCTTATAGAAATTAGCTGTAAAGCCATCAGGCCCAGGTGACTTGTTGGCCGAAAGGGAATCAATAGCATTACAAATTTCAGATACGACAATGGGACGTTTTAATATGTCTACTTGACGGTCAGCTAGGACGGGGAGTGTAATATCTTGGAGAAATGACTCCATGTGATGCGAGAGTTGGTGATTAGGGGGGCTGTATAAAGCTGCTGTTAGTAGTCTCGAAAAGCATTGACAATATCTAAAGGTGAGTTTAGAAGTATACCTGAGGGGGAGCAGACTGATGGAATTATTTTCTCTGCTAATTGAGTACGTAAACGTAGGGCTATTAATTTACCCGCTTTCTCACCCTGATCAAAATATCTGATCTTTGAATGTACTACCATAAGCTCTGCTGTTTCAGTTAGTAGTTTATTATATTGAGCCCGAAGGGATTCCAGTTTGACCCAATCCCCATCAGGGGATGAGGGAGAAAGGGAATTTTCTAACTCAGAGATCTGACCTAATTTTAGGGACAGCTCTGAATTTTTTTGTTTCTTACGTATGGTCGTCAAACGGATTATTTCGCCCCTCAGAGCGCATTTGAGGGAGCCCCACAAAATGTCCTTCTTGGGCATGGATGAGGCATTATTCTCCATGTATATCCTGATAAAATCTCGCATCGAACGGACGTGCTCGACCGAGTTTAGAATCTGGTTGTTGAATCTCCAGACCCTGTCTCTGTGAATATTTGGTAAAAAGCTTACTTGAAGATAGACCAAGCGATGGTCTGAGAAGGCCTGAGATGAGTAGTACACTATAGAAACCCTGAATTGTAATCCGCCGATAGAAGGAAGTAATCAATATGGGAAAAGGTGTTGTGCAGTATAGAATGGAAAGAGTATTCTCTCTCATCTGGGTATGCAAGTCTCCAAGGGTCAATTAGACCCAAGGAGGAACTTAATTCATGCAAGGTTGTCTAACCAGGGGAAGAACGTGGCCTAGTGGACCCCGATCTGTCTAATATATTTGAGAGCACCGTATTCCAATCTCCCCCAAGTAAGATTGGCAATTTGGACCAAGGAGCCAGTATAGACATAATGGAGGTAAAAAACTGCGGGTCGTCTGAGTTTGGGCAGTAGACCGAACCCAAAATGACTTCTGTGTGAATCAACAGGCTTCTTATAATAATATATCTACCTTCAGGGTCTACTGTGGACTGTAAAAGTTGGAAGGGTACCCTGTGGGCAATTAGAATGGCTACGCCACTTCTCTTGGTTTCTTTGCCCGCACCATACACCTGTCCCACCCAGTTTCTGTGAAAGTAATGGGAGTTTGTGGATTTAAGGTGTGTCTCTTGCAGAAAAGTTATATCAATCTGCAAATTTTTAAGATGGACTAAAATTTTGGAACATTTAGCAGGGGATTGTGCCCCTTTGATGTTCCAAGAGCCATATTTAAACCCCATTGTGGATCCTAATTGAAGACTCAAGACAAGTAGAAACTAGAGGGGTATGCATCCATGGACAACAAAAATGAGTTAAATCAGTATAGTACCTCCTGGTGGCAGACAACCCAATACCCACTGTCACACCCCTCCTCCCACTACCCTGAATCCCCAAGTCATGAAGATTACATATTAAACCGTTTAAACATAGATACATCACCCAGACCCCAAAGACATAACTATGCAAACTTGTCCAACAACGTAAATAGAAATCACTAGCCACATCAACCCTTCGCAAATGAAAACTATTAAATGTGATGAGTATCTGGTACAAACATGCAATGTTTAAGCTTGCTCTTAAGGAATACCAAAACGAAGGGTTGAACCTGGCTGTGATATTATCCCCTACTCGTCCATAGCACATGATGCACTGTTAGTGTGCCAGTTGCTGAATGGCCTCTACCCCCCCCTTCAGAATGCCAAATCTTCCCATTTAAGAAACTAGAATTACTGTCAAAACTGTCCAGATCACTCGGATGCGTGATAAACCGGCATTTTTAAATTGAAACCAAATGTGAAGCCTTTAGTTTGGCAAGGTATTGAGATGCCCAAAGCAATTGCAAGGGGTATATGACCCCACATGCACAGTATCGTCTCCCTGTTATATTGCTTCTGCTCACATCGCAAAAACATTCAATTTACAAGTGATAGTCTGAGGCAAGCCTTACTATGAAAACGGAGGGACCTCCTCCATTTAATCTTGGGCTCTGCTACTCACGAGTAGTCCCTGGTTAAATAGACTGGGCATTAAATATTCCATAATACCCCGTTAAACTGCACCAGTCCTTGAACTGAAAGTAAAGTAAAATAAAATACGTGAGATCATCTGAGAGCCCGCTGAGAATATAACAGCATCTAGCGAAAATAAGGGTTCGTTGAGCAGTCTGTCGGAAGGTCCATGAGCTAAGAAAAAGAAGAAAGCAGTCAAATAGTAGTGACTCTGCAATTGCGCGGTGTCTTCTTGACCATACATGAGAAAAATCAAGGAGGAAGGTTCGAATCCCACTATACATCCGGTTATGCCGTTCAACACTGGGTCCCAGCATGTCCACGAGCCACTGTTAAATGTTGAACAATGGCCCGAAAAAGAAAAAAAAATAAGAAAAGAATCATTCAGTTCATAAGGATTTCAGCGGATCACCAACAAATTAGGTATACGGGGCTGAGAGACTGGAGGCTCTTGCCGGGCATTTTCGGAATTGGAGTCTCCTTGATGTGTTACTTCTGTTCACATGGTAGATCCGTTAGATTCACAGACAACGATCAAAAGGAGACTTTGTTGTGAGAGCGGAGAGACCCTTCCATTTAATCTTGAGGTCAGCTGTTCATTAGAAATCCCTGGATAGCTACTCTAAGCGTTAAGGATTCCGTATTGTCCCATTAGCCCGCACGGGTCTGAACTGAGGGAGGAAAATAAAATAAGGTACATTATACATTCCGAGAGCCCGCTACCATTATAACGAAATCTAGTAAAAATAAAAGATTGTACGCAGATTTGCCATGTATTCCAAGAACAGGAGCAGATAACTAATAATGATTCTGCAATTTTGCAGTGCATTCTTGTCCATATATACGACATGACAGGGAAGAAGGTTCGAGTTCCACTGTGTATCCAGCTATGCCGCTCAACAATAGATCTTAGAATGTTAATCAGACATCATTAATCGTTAAGCCATAGCTAGAGAAGTATCTTCAGCCCATGAAGATTTCAACGGGCCACAAACAGATCGGGTAGAAGGGACTGAAGTGCTGGAAGCTCTTGCTGGGCACTTTCGAAGTTATGCCATGAGCCTGCCACATTGATAGAGAAGCGCGATGGGCATTGGACTCTGAATCGAATCCCCGCTGCGATCAACTTCGTGACCATGGAGTGGTATTCTGCCCATCTCTGTCTGATGGTGGCCGGTAGGTCTTGCGTGAAGCGGAGTTGTCGACCTTCCCAGAGAACTTGATGTGTTTCTCTAGTCTGATTCAGTACATGCCATTTGTCTTGATAGTTCAGAAATTTAATGATGAGGGGTGGGGGTTTCCCAGTTTTGGGTTTTGGGCGCAAGGAACGGTGTGCCCGTTCAATAACGTATGTGGAGTTATTGGGCGATGGCCCGCAACTTTGGTTAGTAATTTTTGTAGAAAAGTAATGGGCATTGTGCCTTCAGTGTCCTCTGGAAGACAGAGTATGAGAATATTATTTCGTCTACTTCTGCCTTCTAGGTCTTCGAGTTTGGAGTCTATTTTCTGTTGCTTCATTTTAATATTTGAGATATCACTGTCGGTCACCAATATCCGTTTTTCCAGAGATGTTATTTGTGCCGAGTTATCAGAAATGGCTCTCTTAGTTTCTGCCAAATCTCCTCTAAGTGATTTTAGCTCCAAAGTCAGCTCTTGTAGGGCGGATTTGAAAGGCTGGAGCTCTTCAATAAACCGTTTTTCCGTTAGCGGGGCATTCGATTGCGTACCGGTGGTACTGCTGACAGGCTTATGTGAAGCAGCCGGTTGGGATTTCGACCTCTTCAGCCCTTTTTCCAGTGTAGACGGTGGTGTGTGAACTGGAAGGGCCTGTTTCATTTCAGCCTCCATTGTAGATTTAGGCCCAGATTACCCCTTCACTGAAACGTTTCGTGATTCACCGATGATCAGGAAATATCGTTCAGTAGTGATGAGGTGGTGAGTCAGATTAAAGATAAGTTCCTTATCGGATGCTTAAGGGGTTTAAATTTTGCAAAGTAGCAGAGAAATCAGCGCTCCGGGAGGAAGACGATCAGCTAGGCTGCTTCCACTACAGTGTCATCACATGACTCCCTAAAGTAAACATTTCACCACTGCTACTACTACAACTACTATCAGGGGAGAAAAACAGAGCTATGGTTTTATAAGAAAGAACTTTTTCTTAGGTGCATTAGATAATAAAATAAATGATCTCATCAGAATGACAAAGTGACTGCGTGTGAGATCAGGGACTTGTCTGCCACTGTTGCTACCAGTAAGTGATGACATGAACGTGATGTACTGGCTGCACCTCCCACCCACCCCTAGGATGATGATGATGCAGTCAAAAGGCAGGCAGGTCCAAGACCTCTACTTTTAAGCAGTCTAGTCTCAAAATTGAAAGCTGATGTGTCACTCCACAGCTGCAGCACAGGTACTGCTGTCAGTGTCATCTTCTTCAAGATTAGCATCACATATGTAGCCAAAGTTTGGCAAGTCAACCTTCAAGAATGTTAGTTTCTCCACATTGTCTGGTGTTAATCTTGTTCATTTATCAGTCACAACATCCTCAGCAGAGCTAAATAATCGCTCAGAACAGACACTGGAAGGTGAACATCCAATATACTTACAAGCCAGGGCAGCCAGCTTTGGCCAGCATGATTTTTGCTCTTGCCAGGAAGCTAAAGGGCCATCCTTAATTGTAATGTTGGGCTCAGACAGATATGCATCTACCATGCTTACTACTGAGCATGCATTTTCTCCCTGTGGAATTTCAATATCCTGCAGCTGGCCCCAAATGTCATCTTCCTCTTTGTCTGCTTCTGTACTGGTTTTTGGAGCAATCTTTTGAATTTGAGGTGGTGTCATTGTAGTACTGCTTGCCAGTCCTCCTAATGAAACCTCATCTACTGCATCAATCAAAAGGTGCCTGTAGTTCAACTCCTCCATATTGTCAGAAACCACATCAGGAAGGTGTCTGTTCTGGAAACGTAGGTCTAGCCATGTTGCTTAGAGATACTCCTTGCTCTGTGTCATGGCTGATAATTTCTCATCATTGCTAAGTCTGGTATGCATGTTATTGAGTAGAGACTGGTTCATATCTAAGTTGCTCCACATTTTCTCTAACCTTTTTTTGAGAAGTAGAATGAGTGGAAAAACTTGGCTAAGGGATGCCTTTTCTGCACTGACCTCTTTTGTAGCACTCATAAATAGTTTCAGAATGTGACACAACTGTTCCAGCAGAGACCATTGAGTAGAATGGAGTACGATGCCCTTCCCGATATCATTGTACATGGTAAACTCAATGATAGCTACCTTTTGTTAAAGGATGCATTCAATCATAAATAAAGTTGAATTCCACCTTGTTGCTATATCCTGAACAAGCTGGAGATGAGGAAGACCTTTGTCCTTCTGAATATCAGCAAGGATGTCACAGGCTTTTACTGAATGGTTGAAGTAACCACACTTTGTGCACTGTACCCACAGTGGTTGATACTTGCCAGTCATTATCCAGGACGCTTTGAATGATTAGGTTAAGACAATGGGCAAAACAGCGTATATGTACATAGTTGCCATTGTGAAGTGCTTTTTAAATATTTAAACCATTGTCGGCAACAAAAAAAAACTACTTTCAAACCCTTTGAAGTGACCCAAACAGTAAGTAGTCTTTCCAGTTCTTGCTGAATGTGCTGTGCTGTGTGTGTGTCTTGAAAGTGACATACATGGAGAACTGCCATTTTCTGAAACGTGATGGGTTTTTATTGAGCTCTGAGAGATAGTAGTGATAGTAGTAGTACTGGTTGAAGTGGTAGCAGACAGACTAGTAGTACATGAGGATGGGTGGTTTGTAGGTTTCGCCACGTACTCAGCCATAGTACTGGTGGTCGTGAGGGCCCATGTGTCCTGCCCTCCCCCCAAGATAAGCAACCCCCCAGAATCATCGTCGGAGCGCCCAGTGCGCTCGGTGGTCATGAGGGCCCGTGTGTCCTGCCCTCCCCCAAGACAAGCAACCCCCCCAGAATCATCGTCGGAGCTCCCAGCTCCCAGGTATGACTTTTGCCAAGTTGCAGCTTCAACTTCCCAGCAATTGAACTCGGTGTTTGAGTGTACAAAAAAAAATGGACTTTTAACCCTGGTGCCTTTTCAAAGGCTCGCCACAGACAGTCGGCACAGAAGTTTAGATAGTTTATTTTTGCCCATTTTTCACCAGATTCCTCAGTGTTTGATGCACTTTGGGATGGGAGCTTTAATGTATTTTAAGCCAACTTCAGTGTTTGAAACTATTTTTGCTGGGTGCTTTAATTTTGGTACAATCTACTGCCTAAAGTGTGTCTACAAGTTAAAACTGTTTTAGCCACTGTAATTTCATTTTAGGACAACAGTACTACCACCCTACTAGATTTGAATTTTAGCCACACAGAACACTTCATACTATTGTAGCTTAAATGCCTCTATCTTGGTTCGAAATACAGCAGAGTCAAGCAATTGTATCAACTACTGAAATTGCTAAGCCCTCACCATCTTAGTTCGAATTACAGCTGAGTCAAGTAATTGTATCAGCTACTGAAATTGCTAGGCCCTCTCCATCTTAGTTTGAATTACAGCAGAGTCAATTTAATTGCTAGGCCCCCAGTTCGAATCAGGAGGCTCCGTTTTAAACTGTGGAATTGTTAGCTGCTGTTTCTGCCTACCTGGTATTATAAAAAGGTTGTTCTTTTTCCTCCTCAGTGCGCTCGGTGGTCATGAGGGCCCGTGTGTCCTGCCCTCCCCCAAGACAAGCAACCCCCCGGAATCATCGTCGGAGCACCAGGTACAACTTTTGCCACGTTGCAGCTTCAACTCCTCAGCAATTGAACTTGGTGTTTGAGTGTCCCCGCTGGCACTGCGCTTCGGCTGCCCCACCCCCCCCCGCCACCACCGTAGATGAGCTCAGTGCTTTATAGTGTGGATCACGTGCCGGTTTTAGCCAATTAACCAACTTTCTATTTAGCAGATTATCTGATTGAGCCACTAGAGGCCTTCCTAATGCATCACCTACAACACACAGCAATCTAAAACTGAGCCACTAGAGGCCTCCCTAAATTCAGTTAGTTTTTAACTGTAACCCAGCAACCTAAAAAACATGCTGCCACTTTCTCTCTTCTTACTAGGCCTGCTCGCAACTCATGTCTCCCTCTCACCCTCCTCCTACCCAGTACCTCAGCCTGCCCAAAACACTACAGTCAGTGAAGCCGCTCCTTCCCCCATGCTACCTCCGGCATCATGGAACCTCCTCAAAACCTCCTGACCAACTGGGTTATGGGGGCTTCCATGCTGCCACCCTCCTTCTATGCAGGGTTATTAGCATTAAAATCAACCACAACTTGCTCAGCTCACAAAACTCCCAGAAAGTTTATGCCCATCGCAAATCCCAATGGTTCATGCTAAAAACAAGGCAGCTGTTAACTCTGTTGCTCCTGCTAGCAGGGGACGTCAAGTTAAACCCTGGACCCCTAAGCCCAAACCCCTCCCCCTCACTCAAACTACCAAGAGGCCTAAAGATAATCCACCTGAACATATGTAGCATACTCAACAAGCTCACCGAACTGCAGCCAACTGCTCTAATGCTACTTCCTGATATTCTGATAATCACTGAAACCTGGCTCAAGCCCCACAACCTGGACATAGAAATTGCAATCCCGAAATACACCATGATTTGGCATGGCCGACAGGGCAAAAAAAGAGGGGGAGGCATTGCCATGTTCAGCTCATCTCAACATCAGTTCACTCCTATCCAGCTCCTCCTGCCCATGCCATCCATCGACTCCCTCCTAATCAAAATTGCTCTACCGCACATGACTCCAGTATATATCCAGTGTTGTTTGGGATATTCATTGCAGACATATCATGGGACATCAAGAGCAAGATCAGTCTGTTTGCTGATGATACCAAGGTAGGCGCGGTGGTGGATGACCTAGGGGGATGGCAGGGGTTGCAGGATGATCTGGCAAAGCTTGAAACCTGGTCAGACACCTGGCAACTGGGCTTTAATGCCAAAACATGCAAGGTGCTGCATTTTGGGATGAAGAACTCAAGGAGGAGTTACCAGCTAGGGGAGTGCTGCTAGCCCAGACAGAGGAGGAAAAGATCTGGGTGTGCTCATTACAGGGTCAATGAACAACTCGGCACAATGTAGGAAGGCAGCTGCAAGGCCAACAAAATGCTGGGTTGTATTGCAAGGTATATCCTCGAGGAGGAGGAGGTGATTCTGCCACTGTATAGGTCATTAGTTAGACCACACCTGGAGTACTGCAGTGCAGTACTGGTGTCCAGGAGTCTGAACAGGGACATTGCTACTGGAGGGGGTGCAGCTTAGAGCCACAAAGATGATCAAGGGGTTGGGGACTTATCATACGAGAGAAGGTTGAAGGAGTTGAACATGTACTACTGGAGAAGAGGAGAGACAGGGGTGACATGATTGAAACCTTTAAATACATGAAAGGAATAAACAAGACGGGTACAGAGGGGCTGTTCAAAGTAAGGGAGGGGAGGGCCACCAGGGGCCATGATATGAGACTGGAGCGAGGAAGGTTCAGGAGGGAGATGAGGAGACACTTTTTTACAGAGAGGGTGGTGGCTGGGTGGAATGCATTACCTGCTGAAGTGGTATGCAGTAGAACAGTGGACTGTTTCAAATGAGGATGGGACAGGACAAGGGGGAGGGTTAATGAAGGGGAAGGGTGGAAGGGAGGGGCAGCTGCAGAATAAGGGGTGCTAGCTGCACATTCGAGCAGACTTGATAGACCTCTAGGCCTTTATCTGCTGGCAAATTTCGTATGTTCGTATATTGAGGGGTCTTACTGTGCCCCAGACACCCCCATGCCCACCGTACTGGACCACCTGGGTACACTAAAGTCACTCACAGCAGAGGGTGAGCTACACATCCTAGGGGACTTCAATTTCAACTGGCTCTCCACTGCTAACTCAAGGCTACATAGCCAGGTAACAGCCCTAAACATGGCACAACAAATATCTGAACCTACACAATTAAATCACATTTCTCAGAACCACTCTCTGTTAGACTGGGCCCTTGCCTCCCACCCCCACAGAATATTTGTAGCCAGTCTCCGCCCAGACTCTTTAAGCGACCACCACATGATCTACATGGTAAGAAAAATATTCCAGCCCAAAGCACCCCCCCTCGAATGCTGCTCACCGGATCATTCAAATAACTTGACCTTGGTGCACTCTTAAATGACCTATCATACGTTGATTGGTCCTGCATCCAACGGGCTCCAAACATCAACGCTGCCCTAGAAATGTTCAAGTCCAGATTTCTAGCCAGCTGGGACCACTATGGCCCACTTAGAAGGTCTAGAGTAAGGGGAGCCCACCTGCCCTGGGTCACGGCAAATATCATAGTCCAGCTTCATGCCAGGGATCAAGCCTGGAAATCATATAAGACTACTGGCACCCTGGCAGCTCACCAACTCTACCGAGCACTCCGTAATTCCTGCCCTACGTTACTACACCAGGCCAAAGCAAACTACTTCATGGCCTCTTTCCACACAAATATAAACCACCCAGCTAAATTCTGGAAAACAATCAACTCACTTCCCCCCCCCCACTCAGCCTCCCACCCCAGCCCTAAATGTTGAAGGCTCCATCGTCACTGATCCTTGTGCAGTGGCCGCAGTTTTCAACACCTTTTTTACCAGCTGTGCATCCTCTCTCCTAACCCCCCACCCCTCCAGCTCACCCTCTACCTTACCACTCACCACCTTGGCTTCCAGTTTCACCTTTTGCCCGGGTTACTCCTACCGAAGTGCTTAAAGCCCTGCAGGCTCTCAACCCTTCCAAAGGTAAATGCCCCTCAGGGATGGACTAAAAAATGCTTCACCTGTCTGCCCTGCCATCGCCGCACCACTGGCAGATCTCTTCAATCTGTCAATCAAGCTTGCTGATATCCCATCTGACTGGAAGTGAGCCACCGTCATCCCACTCCCTGAAGGCAGCGACCCCTCCGCGCTGGGAAACTACCGCCCTATATCCCTGCTCCCCATCGTAGCAAAACTACTGGAGCACCTCGCACTCTCCCAACTTGCCCCCTTTCTCAACTCCTCCTCTTTCTTCACACCATGCCAGTCTGGATTTAGGAAGTCACACTCCACCATCACCTCACTTCTAAGGCTTACAGATGCCATCCTCACTGGTATGGAACAAGGGGCACACCACCTCACCCATTTTCATCGACCTTGCCACAGCTTTTGATACCGTCTCCCACTCCCTTTTGCTCTCCAAACTCTCATGCTCCGGTTGGTCATGAGCAGCCACCAGCTGATTCCAATCCTATCTGGCAGGCAGGTCACAAGGGGTCAAAATTGGCTCCTGCACCTTCGGCCCTCTCCCTGTCACCTCCGGGGTCCCTCAAGGCTCAGTCCTTGGCCCATTACTGTTCTCCATTTTTCTAAATGACCTGCCCTCAGCTAGCACACACTCACTCATCTACATGTACGCTGATGACACGGTATTGTTTGCATCGAGTCCCTCCACCTCAGTTACTGCAGAAAGACTCCAGGAGGATTTCAATACTGTTCAGCTTTGGTTTCGTACAAACCAGCTTTTCCTCAATCCAAAGGAAACTGTCTCACTAACTTTCGGAATGTGGTAAGACTCTCCCACCTTCCCTCAACCCCCACTTTCCACACCACTGATGGGTCCCCCTGGAGGATTGCACTGCTTTCAGATACTTCGGGGTATGACTTGACCAGCACCTTTACTATTCTGTACATATCAACTCAATGCACAAAAAACTACATCCCAAATTGGGTACTGTATATCGCAACAGGGCCTGCCTACCTTTACCAGCTTGCAAAGCAATCATACAGAAAATGATCCTCCCGATATTTGACTACGGGGACATAGTCTACAGCGCGACCGCTAAGTCTACCTTAACCAGGTTAGATCTCCTCTACCATTCCTTCTGCCAGTTTGCCCTGGACTGCCCACCCTCGAGACACCACTGCACCCTATATAAGTCACTCGACCTGACGTCTCTACAGGATCGCAGACAGGCCCACTGTGCCAGGGTTACAGCTAAATACTGGGCACAATCCCTTCCCTCATACCTCCAGTCGGCCCTCTCTGTCCAGCCCTCCACTGCGTACGCACTCAGGAACTCAGACTCCAGGCTCTTTCTCGTCCCATGCATGTCCTCACATAAAGGACAAGCTGCTTTCAGCTTCCGTATGCCCAAACTGTGGAACACCTTACCGGCCGAAATTCAGCACATAGACAGCAGCCAGCATTTAAACCACCTCCTCAAGGCGCACTTCTCCCCCACCTGCACATGCACCTAGCTCATTCCCTTTCTACCGCACCCATACACCCATTCCCTTGGGGCTAACAGGGCCTCTCAATATAGTTATTATATGTATACGTATGCTAGGCACCTTTTTTGGTCTCTATTAAGCGTTGTAGTGTTCACTTGCCTGCTTATTACTCCGGTATCCCAGCCACTGTGTAACCTTTGGGATATCGGTCCTGTAGCAAATGTATTGTAGCTACCTTGAGTATCTGTTTTAATGTTCCTGTATTTCCTGTGCTGTTTATTGTTTTTGTACATATACCTGCTTCCCCTTCCCCAGGACGCATCTGGAATCGAGTGGTCTCCGCTCAGCATGCCTTCCTGGTTAAACTCTTAAATAAATAAATAAATAAATAAATAAAATGATGATGAGTTACCTGCAAAACTGACCCAATGTGCAGTAAGAGAAAGATAGACAATGGTTTGGCTGCTGGTCCACATATCAGTAGTGAAGTGAATTTCCTTGTCCTAAACCTCTCGGAGAGCATGCCTTACTTGAACTACTAAGCTGTCATACATCCTGGACACAGCAGTTACTGAGAAGTATTTTCTACTTGGCATTAAATAGCGTGGCTCTATGTATTTCATAAGCCTTCTGAAACCCACATCTTGCACAATTGAATATGGCTGTAAATCAAGTACAGTCATTTCTGTTATTTTATGATTTATTGCCAGTGCTATGGGAATATTTAGAATTTTTTTTTTTATTTAGTGTGCTTTTTGCCAGCTGGGTCACCGGTAACTCAGCCCTTGGTCACGGCCCCTCTGTACCCCCACCTCTGGCAATCACCAGGCTTCTCCACAATCAACCCTGGCTTGCCCCCAGAGGGTGGGGTTGCAGAGCTGCTCCCTTACCAGTTCCGCACTACAAATATCTGGTCAGGAGAGCACTGGCACCGGAGGCTAATTGGGGCCCAGAGAGAAGGGAGTCATGGAGGTGACCCAGCAGCATTTTTTCCCTGTAAGCAGAGTGGGGACATGCAATGACAGCCAGCGTCCACCCTGAAGTCTTGCTGGCGTCGGCGCATTGCAGCAAACCCAGCCTATGCTGGTTGCCGCTTGTGCGATGAACACACAACCCCCTCCCTCCCGGAGAAGGAGAGCAGTCCTGGGGATGCTCAATCCTTTCTCCCCTAGCTGGTTTCTCCAATGACCTGAGTTCATTCCTCAACCCAGGTCACTGGCGCCACAAGTGGAATTCCTAACTGCTGCGCCGATGGGCTGGCCATACTTAGACTTTCTTTCCAAAACTCCTTTTAACTTCATCTGCCTCTTATCGGGGGGGTAAAGTTACATTTGGCTGGAAGAGTTGTACGACTACATGTCGTGCCTGGTAAAATGCAGGACCTAACAGAATTATCGTGACCATGAGGTGAAAGTGGACTTTTGGATCTTGCCTGGTGCTCATCTCCCACTGTTTCAGCAGAATGCTCCTATTCACCAAGAGCCCTGCTAGATTTCCAGCCATCAATGTTAGACTGTTTTTTTAACCATATGCAATGATAGGATGAATTCATGAAAGATGTCACATCATTGTTGTGGTTCCAAGATGCCCTTTATTTTTTTCCCTACTAACATATCTGTTGCAGCACTCACATATAGCTTGGCAAGCATCCTTGGGGTTAATGTAAAAATGATTCCGAATAGTAGAGGTGGACTGTCTATGTCTAGTAACAACTTCAGTAGGACTAGGAGTTGAGTGGCTGGGTTTATATGGGCAAGACATATCAGCAGAGGATTCAGGTTCATCAGGTGAGACAATCATAGAATTCTCTGCAGCACCATGGCCGTCATCATCATCACTACTGTCAGACTTTGTTTCACTTTGTGTGGCTTGTGCCTTTGACTGTTTCATTTTCCCTTTTGACACTCTACTACTGACATTATTTTTATCCACATTGTCACTGTTAGAACCAGAATGAGACACAGCTAAAGGTAAAGTCACAAGCTCCTCATCATCATCAGTCTCACCATGACCAAGTTCATCACTGTCATCATCATCAGATTCAGTAGCGCTAACATTGGCAGTCACAGACTGAGTTATTCGAAATGCATGTGTTGCAAATCGAGCAACTCCACTGCGAGTTGTACCTGTAAGTGCTTTAACTTTATGTACAATTGGAATACTCTGTTTTTGCACTTTTTTCTCAGATGACTTGCTATTGCCACTGTCTTTTGACACTTTGTTGACTGTGCTACTGAGCCCTTCTGACACAGACAGTCCACCAGCCCTTGCTGGGTTTTCAGTATTTTGAGAGTTAGCCTGCACATGGATAGTAGTAGCATTTAGTTCAACCCTTTCAACAGACTGTGGTGCTTGTTGTTGTTGTACTTTACTTTTTAGGCCACTTCTTTCAGGGCTCTTGAATAAACATTTTTTACTTTTATTACTTCCTTTGCCTCCGGCTTTTGCTTTACTATTTTCTGGAGTATTCATTGCCAGTCTGTCACTTGTTCAGGGTCAAAAAGTGGTTATTATTTTTTTTCTTTATTCCACCTGATGTGATGGAATGCCCTGCCCACTAAGCCAAAGCTCATACCCCACTGAGCGAGCACAGGGAGGCAGACAACAGATGACTGACTTCTTTGGGGGTCACACAGACAGAATGCAAGACGTGGCACTGGTGCACTGATGACTGACTGGCAGATTTTATTTTACACACTGAATTTATTTCACACACCACCTATGCTAAGGGCGATGCTGCAGGCACTGCTGCTAGTATACCCACAGAGATTCTGGGGGCCCTGCCTGGCATAACCCTCTTTGGCACAGCACTTTTCCCCTTCAAGGATTTTTTATTTTTTTTTATTTTATTCCTTGTGATGTGATGCAATGCCCTGCCACTGAGCCAAAAGCTTATACCCCACTGGACGAGTACAGGGAGGAAGATGACAGATGAGTAACTTCTTGGGGAGAGTCACATAGATATTATGCAAGAAGTGGCACTGGTGCACTGATGACTGGCTGTCAGATTTTTTTTCACACACCACCTACGCTAAGGGCGATACTGTTGGTACTGCTGCTTGTATACTCACAGAGATTCTGGGGGACCCTGCCTGACCTAACCCTTTCTGACACAGTACTTTTCCTTTTCAAGGATTTTTAAATTTTTTTTATTTCATTCCACTTGATGTGAAGGAATGCCTTGCCCACTGAGCCAAAGCTTAGACTCTACTCAGCAAGCACAGGGAGGGAGATGACAGATAAGTGACTTCTTTGGGGGGGGCACACAGACAGTATGCAAGAAGTGGCACTGGTGCACTGATGACTGGCTGTCAAATTTTATTTCACACACAATTTATTTCACACACCACCTATGCTAAGGGTGATGCTGCTGGCACTGCTGCTAGTATACCCACAGAGATTCTGGGGGACCCTGCCTGGCCTAACCCTCTCTGACACAGTACTTTTCCCCTTCAAGGACTTATTTTTATTTTATTCCACGTGATTGACGGAATGCCCTGCCCACTGAGCCAAAGCTTATACCCCGCTGAGCGAGCACAGGGAGGGAGATGACAGAGGAGTGACTTCTTGGGGTGGGGGATCACACAGACAGAGTGCAAGAAGTGGCACTGGTGTACTGACGACTGCCTCTCAGATTTTATTTCACACACAGAATTTATTTCACACACCACCTACACTAAGGGCAATGCTGCGGGTACTGCTGCTAGTATACCCACATAGATTCTGGGGGATCTTGCCTGGCCTAACCCGCTCTGACACAGTACTTTTCCCCTTCATGGATTTTTTTATTGTATTCCACGTGATGTAACGGAATGCCCTGACCACTGAGCCAAAGCTTATACCCCGCTGAGCGAGCACTGGGAGGAAGATGACAGATGAGTGACTTCTTGGTTGGGGGGTGGTCTCACAGACAGTATGCCAGAAGTGGCACTGGTGCACTGATGACTGGCTGTCAGTTTTTATTTAACACACAGAATTTTTTGCACATACCACCTACGCTAAGGCAGATACTGCAGCCACTGCTGTTAGAATACCCACAGAGATTCTGGGGGACCCTGCCTTGCCTAACCTTCTCTGACACTGGGGGGGGGTCAAAGAGACAGAATGCAAGAAGCGGCACTAGTGCACTGACAACTACCTGGTAGATTGTAATCACACACACACAGCACTCTAGTTCTCCTCAGTCTCCAAGTTCCACCCTGGCTCATGTCATCATTCATGCTCCCCTGTCCAAGTCTCCTGTCCCTTAACATAGTACTCCCCAGTCCCCACTTCAATCTCTGACTCCTGAGTCCCACACCCAGTCCTTGCTGGCTTAATCCCCTCCTGAGTTCCTGACTCCCAGTCATCAACTCCCCACCCCCAACTTCCCCAAGTTTTCTGGTTCACTCCATATATATAATTTTTAGAGTCAACTTCTCTTGCCCAAGGGGAAAAAAATGGAAGCAGCACAAGCACAGAAACAGAATGCACATGGGAGCAGCTTACAGAAGCTGCTGCTCCTTCTCTGTCCTGATTCCTCTGTGTAGCTCTAAGGTGGACCACATGGGTTGCTAGAGCAGCAACCCAATCAGGTGCCACCTTAGAGAGATGGACAGCTCAGCCATCCAATGAGGGACCAGAGTTGTGTCTCTTGTCTCTCCTGTGGGTTCCTCCTGCTCTGGCACTTCTCACACTGCATATCCCACTATAGGAGCTGTCTGAACCGATCCGAACAGCTGAAAGTGTTCAGAAGTTTTTCATTTATGAGCATTTCGATAAGTTCAGGTCAGTTCATATTTTTGACAAACCAGTTCACCCATCCCTAGTTTGCAAACCAGAGTGGAGCAGTGGCTAATGAAACTAGCTAAAAGGCTACCAAAAAAATTTAGAAACATTTTCATAACATTAAAAAGAAAAAACAAAGACACCTAAAGAAGACTTTAACAAATTTGTCATAATAACCATATCAATGAACTTACAATTGTAGGAACTGCAATAGCAGTAGTAATGCTCAAGCAATGTCAAGAAAAAAGAACTGATTCTTGTGTGAATCTGTTTCAGATTCTGGAAGGGGAGGCAGGGAGAGGGAGTGTAAACATAGTGAGGGATCCAGTAAGAAGAAATAACATTACCATGGTGAGTATTTTTTTCTTCTAACCCCAGGAATCCCTCACTTAAATGTTTACATTTTATGCAGACTCAGTAGCAACACCTTGGGGGACTGAGTCCAGGACCTAGTTAGGAAAAAGGTTCAGCAAGACTGCAGTTTCAAAGCTGACATCCCGTCTGGACTGTACATCAAAACAGTAGTGCTTTGTGAAGGCGTGTACTGTTTTCTTTTTTCCGCAAACCTCAGACCTGCTCCACTCACTGTCCACCCATGCCCAGGCTTACCCACCTGGGCTGGGCTGCTGGGAGGGCTCCCCCAGTGGACAATATAGGTGAGCCCTGGCATACCCTCTGGGTTGGGGTCACGAGAGCGGGGCCCCCCCTGGTGGATGCCGAAGGCAGTGGAGACAGCAGTGGGGCAGTTTGTCATGCTGGGGGGGGGGCCAGCATTTTTTGTTTTTTCAATGCTTCCCTGCAGGCAGGGATGTGCAATGATATCCTGCAGCTGCCCCGGCCCCTCAAGAGATGGCGCCAGCATGGTAGTGTCCCCTGACTCTGCCAGGGGTTTGCGGTGTACTGGACATTCTACCAACCCCCCCAGAGAAGGAGAGCAATCCCTAGGATGCTCAGCTCCTTTTCCCCCAGCCGGCCATCTGACATCCCGAGTCCATTCCCAAACCTGGGTCATGTATGTCACAGACAGGTGCCTTGCCCCTGCACTGGTGGGCCAGCCATGTGAACTGTTTTCCAGGAAGCTGCTTTGCAAATGTCTTACAATGGAGTGCTCCTTGAGTATGCCACAGAGGCAGAGGTACTCCTTGTGGAGTGGGTACATTAACCTCTTGGTGTCATTTTTCCAGCTTTTTCATAGCAAAACTGAATGCAAGAGACTATCGAGTGAGATATAGAGCTCTTTGTAGCTGGTTTGCCATTGACAACCTCACTATAGGTAACAAAAAGCTGGGTACGCTGGGGCCTGACATCTTTTGTCCAGTCCACGTATATAGTCAGGACTTGCTTTAGGTCCAGGCTATGAAACTTTTCCTCACCTGGACTGGAATGCTATGAACAGTGTGCAGGGAGAATCACTGACTGATTCAGGTAGAATTCAGATACTGCCTTAAGAAGGAATTTTCTGTTGGTTTTAAGAACGACTTTATCCCTGTGGGGAATTATGTAATTTGGCTCTGTGCAGAGGGCTTGCCATTTACTTACTCTCTTAACAGAGGTTATTGCAACCAGGAAAATGTTTTTTCCTGTGATGTACTTCAGGTCAACAGTTTCCATAGGCTCAAAGGAAGCCTCCAGTAGGTGGAAAAGACATATACTGAGGTCACACAGCAGGACAGGGTCCATCACTGGTGGGTACAAGTGGCTTAGGCCTTTAAAAACGCTTCGGAAAATGGGTTGTGAGGCCAAATACTTTTCCTTGCCAACTAATATGTATGCTGATACTGCTGCTAACAGAACCTTTAAAGTTGAAGGCCGTAGGCCTAACGACTATAGGTCTAGTGGGTATTGCGGAATTAACCCTTCCTCTGTTAGGTTTATTTTTCTGAGGGCACACCAGTAAGTATACCTTTTCCATTTAAAGGAATAAGCTTTCTTGGAAGTTGATTTTCTTGAAACCCTAAGCACCTTCAGGACTTATTCTCAGAGATCCAATCCAGACAATTTTAACTTCTCAAGAACACATGTCTTCAGGCATAGGGTCCTGGGGTTCAGAAATGTTATTCTGCCCTGGAACAAAGTCAACAGATTGTGAATGAGTGGCAGTCTGATTGGACTGTTGTTGATCTGGGCCAGGAGCATTGAATATCAGGCCTCTCTAGCCCAGTTTGGATCTATCATGATCATTGTTGCAGGTTCCCTCCTGAATTTCAGGAGTACTTTCTGAATGAGTGGGAATGGTGGGAAGGCATACAGAAAATCCCATTCAGTCCAGTACCAGGGCATCTTCTGGTACTGTTTCTGGTATAGCCTTCCTGAGGAGGTTGTGGGGTCTAAAACTGTGGGAGAATTCAAGAATGCATGGGACAGACATGAGGCAATTCTTGTGGGGGGTAGGAGGAAGTAGGCTGTTGGTTAACTAGGATCTGCAGCTTATCCTGTAGGTAGGGAAATGGGCAGACTAGGCTGGCCAAGTGGTGCTTATTTGCCATCAAAGTCTATGTTTCTATGTTTCTATGTTCCTCATGCTGGTGGTCTGCAACAAAACTGTGGGAGCTGATAGTTCTCTCAAGATGCCAACAGGTCGATATTGGGAGTGCCCCACCTTCTGAACACTGTGGCAAGAAGCTGCTGTTTTAAAGTCCATTCATTATTTTCCTGGCTGATTCTGCTTACGGAATCTGCCTGGTCAATGTCTTTGCTTGTTTGATGTACTGGAAATATGCTTACTTCTAAGGAATATGCCAGGTTCCAGATCCTCACTGCCTCTGTACACAGTTTTGAGAATCTTGTTTCTTCCTGTTTGTTTAATTGTACTGTTCTTGACTTTAAATTTTTGTTCTTGCCTTATCTTAAATGTTTATTATTCTAATTATTTGTCACATTGCAATATTCCTAACTGTACACACCCACAGCCCGGAACTGTTAGCTTTCTATGTCTGTGTTTTGCTCAATTTAATGTACTGTACTTGTATCTTGCTTGACTTAATGTACTTGTGTTTTTGACCTGCTGTTTTCCCATGCTATGTTCTTTCCTGGGTCATTCCTGAAAATTGGCACTCAGTTATCTAGTGTACCTATCCAGTTACCAAAAACCAAATAAATAAAAATAAATGTAGCATGTTGTTGTGGTGTTGTCTGTCCTGATTTGGACAGTCTGACACTGTAGCTGGGAGGAGAACGATTGCATTGCTGGTAGTACTGCTCTGAGCTCCAGGAGGTTGATGTTTTCTAGTGACTCCTGTAGGCTCCATGTGCTACTCACTGTGAAGTCCTGCTGGTGGACGCCCCATGAGTGAGGCATCTCTTGTAAGAATACTTGTTGGTGATTGCTGAAGGAAGGGAATGCCCTCTCTGAGATTGCTCCCTTCCTTCCACAACTCTAATGATTCCACTAGTGCTTTTGTCACTGGCACTAGCTTTACAAGTGAATCCCATCTTTGGGAGAAAAAGCTGGAAAACTTCTGTGTTTCTGCAGCTTTGGAGAGTGCTTGTACTGCAGACACAACCACAGGCCCACTACTTCCAGTATCCACTTGTCTGTGGTAATGTTTACCCATTCCTGGAAGTAGTGTGCCAGTCATCCTCCCACTGGCAATGTTTGGGTGACCTGAGTAAAATTGTCAGGGGCATTGTCTTGGCTGGGACTTAAGTGCTGCTGCAGCATTATGCCTGGAAGCCCTTTTTCCCCTTCTTCTATAGTAACCTCTTAGTGATTGGTACTTATAAGGGGCATAAGAGACACAGGCTCTTTGGAAACATCCCCTGCCTCCCCTTCCGTAGGACCTACATGAGGTAGAGGTATTTTCCTTCTCATTGTTACTTTTGAAAGTGGTTTTGTCTTTATCTACTTTTTTCACGTAGGCCTCTCTTTTGTCACCAAATAATGTATTTCTCTCAAAGAGAAATCCATGGCCTTGTTTTGAGTATCCTGAGAAAGGATTGTAGTCCTCAGCCAAGAAAACCTTCTTAAGGACTCTGCATGAGTCAGAACTCTAGAAGGAGTGTCATTAGTATCCATCAGTGTGAAAATGATATTTTATAGCATCCAGGGTCACTGTGGCAAACAGGTCCTGTGCCTATTTGCCATCCACTCTTTCTGTCATGGTCAGAATTGTGTTCCAAAGGACTTTCTGGTACAGTGCTGCATGTGCTGAATAAGGTGTCTGCCTGATCAACAGGGAAGCTATAGTATAAATCTTTTTGGCCATAGTATCTAATTTTCTAGAGTCCTCTTTGGGTGCTGCACAGTTAAAGTGATTTTTGCTCTCTCACAAGCAGCAGCCTGGACAACTCTGTGGTGATCAGGATGGGCGTAAAGGTATTCAACTCCTTGCTTATCCATCTGATATTCTCTTTCAAATTTCTGATTTATGGCTTATTTAAGGGTCTTAAAACAGAGGCTGGTGGACTACATTGCAACCAGAGTGGATTTAAACTAGGTGTGGGGGGAGGCAAGTGGGTGGAAATCAAACAAGGACTCCAGATTGGGGAGCCCAATGGGCTTACCACCCCCTCCATACCAGCAGGAAAGAAACACGGGAGAATTCATGTAGTGTTGATAATAAAAGAGTTCAAAGGGGGAAGGAAGGGAGGGGTACATACTGGAGGGTAGTCTCCTTGAATGCGAGGAGCCTTGAGAACAAGACAGCTGAGATACAGGCTGTAATGGCAGAGGGGGAGCTGGACATAGCTGCCATCACTGGAACATGGGCCACCCAACACCAGGACTAGGACCTGGTGATCCTGGGGTAGATGCTTTACTGCAGAGACAGAGAGAAAGGGAAAAGGGATGGGGTAGCTATATATGTGAGGGAAGGGATAAGTTGTACCAGGGAGGAGGGGGAGGAGGGGAAGACAGAAGCAATATGGATGCAATTCCAAGATTCAAGAAACAGGAGAGTAAGGATGGGGGTGGTGTATAGGCTGCCATCTCAGTCGGAGGACTTGGACAGGGAACTAGTGGAGCAGATAAGGTGGGTCAGTAGGGAAGGTAACACCATGATTGTGGGGGACTTTAATATGTCAAGGGTAGATTGGAGCACCCCAGCCACCTCAAGCGCCAGGGAGCGGGTCTTCCTGGAGGCTTTCCAGAAAAGCTTCCTGGTACAGATGGTAAAGGAACCAACCAGGTTAGGAAACATTCTGGACCTCGTGCTCACTAATGGGCAGTCTGTCTGAGAGCTGAGGGTGGAGGATCTGATGGCAGTGAGTGAACACCACACAGCATGGTTCTCACTTAACATGGTCAAGGAGGCTGCAGAAACAGGGACCAAGGTGTTAGACTTCAGGCAAGCTGACTTTGGCAGGATGAGGGAAATTGTGGCCAGGCACCTTCTCAGCATCCACGACAAAGGAATGGGGGGTATACATACATACAAAGGTCAACATAATAATACATAGTTACACAATAAAAAGAAGTAAGAGACTGAGGCTTAGGAAATTCCAGTAATTCAAAATGTGCCAAATGTTAGGTAGCATGACATACCAGTGAAGGCCAATCTTAAAAATAAGCACTGCAGGTGAGAGGGAAGGGGGTATGCAGGCAGGAAGGCCATCACAGAGGGTAGAGAGTAAGGTAAGAGCCTCCAAAGGGGAGGGAGGGAGGGAGGGATAAAAGTCAGAAAATGCCCGGGGGAGGAAAGGAGAGGGGGAAGGGGTAGGTAGGTAGAAGGGCAAGGGGGAGAAGTAGCTGTCAAGATTGAAGTGGAGGGCAGTGAGCAGGGGCCCCTGATTAGCCGAGGCAGTCACAATGACTAGTTGAAATGAGATGAAGTCGGAGTTGTCTCTTAAAAGGGCCAAGAGCAGCAGCAGTAAGAGTTTCTTTGTTGAGAGTATTGTACCACTGTGGTGCTCTGTGGGCAAAGGCCCTCTGGCCCATGGTAGTCCGGCATCTGGGGACAAGGAAGGTTAGTTGTTGTGAACTTCTATTTTGCTGGGTGCTGTGGTGGTCAGTGAGGAGCTTTTCAATGCCCAGGTACATGACTCCGAGGAGGACTTTTTTGGCTAAAAGGCAGGTTTGATACTGTATCCAGCTGATGAGAGGAAGCCATCCTGCCTGAGTGTACAGGTCACAAGTGTGTGTAAGTCGGTCAGCCCCAGTTAGCAGCCTACATGCTTTGTTGAGTGCAATTGTAATTCTGCGAAGGGCAGAGGCAGAGTCATAAATTGCTAGCCCATAATCGATGATGGAGGTGACAAAGCTGTTGATAGCCAACCGGAGAGTGTCAGGAGTCATGCAGTGTTTGTGCCTGTAGAGCAGGCCTATACAGATGTTGGTGGCTTTGGTGACAGAATCTATGTGCTGATGGTAGGAGAGTGAGCTGTCCAATGTGACCCCTAGGTATTTAAAATCAGGAACGTGTTCAAGTAAGGTCCCTGTTTGGTTTAGGATGGTGAGGTCACAGGATTTGTACTTGCTCCTGGCATTGTAGAAAGTCATAACCTTTGTTTTGCTGTAGTTCATGACCAGTTTGTGACTTGAACCATTCTTCGATGCGCATGAATTCAAGCTGTAAATGTTTCTCGAGGAGCTCAGCTTTTTGGTGATTGGTGAACATGACTGCGTAATCCGCGTAGAGCAGTAATTTCTGGTGGAAGACACTGGGAAGGTCATTGAGGAAGAGGCTGAAGAGTAGTGGCCCCAGGATGGACCCCTGTGGGACCCCTGAAAGGACTGGCTTTTCTTCCGAGGTGACACCGGCAATCCTAAACCGCTGGACCCTCTCCCCAAGGTAGCTTGAAAACCAGAGCAGTGCTTCATTGGAGAGCCCAATGTTTGATAATTACTTGAGTAGGAGTGGGTGGTTCACAGTATCAAAGGCTTTTGTAAGGTTGATGAATACTGCCCCTACACAGTTTCCTTGACTGAGCATGGTATGGAAGAAGCCAGTGAATTCTAATAGTGCAGTGGTGGTACTGTGCCCTTTTCGGAAACCATGTTGCTCAGGACACTGGATGTCATATTTTCCCAGGTACTTGACTAGTTGGTCTGAGGCTATGCGCTCCAGGGCCTTAGACAATGGAGGGAGGATGGAGATAGGTCTGTAGTTGGAGTGCAGTGATTTGTCTCCACTTTTGTGTACCAGTGTGATGGTCGCCTGTTTCCAGCAAGATGGGACCTGGGAGATCCTTAGTGATAGGTTGAGGACCTTTGCCAGGGGTTCAAGGACTTCTTCGAGGACAAGTGCTAACAACTTCAGGTCAAGGGAATCACCGCTGTAGCCTGCGTTGTGAATGGCCTTCCGAATATAGGTTCTGGCTTCATGCACTGGGATCGCCTTGAAGTAGAATTGTGGGGCAGGGCGTAGGAGAAAAGTAGTTGCAGTAGGGTTACTACCAGAGGGGACATCAAAGAAATTAGAAGGGAGGACACTATCCAAGTTGGAGAATGCATTGTTAAAGGTGTTGGTGATTGTGTACAGGTCAGATGTTGGTGTTCCATTTATGTTGAGCATGGTGGGTGGTGATTTATGGTCCTTGCCTGTAAGGTCTTTCAAGTTACTCCAAAATTTTTTTCCATCACCCCAGGAGTTGGAGAGAGCTTCCTTGAAGTATTTGCATTTGGTACTCCTAACTGCCCACGTGCACTCATTTCTAGAAGCTTTATATTTATGAATATCCCCAGGTTTGGATGTTGCACGGGCACAGTGCCAGAGATGATCCCTATGTTTGAGTAAAGTGATTAGATCGGGGGTTATCCAAGGGTTAGCTCTGCCCCTGACCTTCAGCTTTTTGAGAAGTGCAAAGATATTGCAGGCCACAGTGAAATGGCTGATGAAAAGGTCTAAGGCTTGGTTTACATCAATGGCAGAGTCGATTGGTGTCCAGTCCTGGTGGCTTAGGTATATCTTTAGTAGCTCAAGGTGCCCCTGCTTTAACACTCTGGTGTGGATTATTTTAGGAAGGGGCTTAATGAATTTGTTTGTCCAGGTACATGTGACCGGTGAGTGGTCACTGATCCCATCAGGGAGCACTGAGACTTTTGAGATTCATTCAGGGTGATTAGTAAGGATCCAGTCCAGAAGTATGTGCACCCTGTCCTAGGTTGCATCTGGTGGGGTGGTAACAAGCTGGGTGAGGTTCTGTGACGTGACAGCATCCTTGTAGTTTCTGGCCTCCAGCGATAGCCAATTTATGTTGAAGTCACCTAGTACTATGAGTTCAGAGTTATGGTGTAATCCCTGTAGACTTTCCAATATGCTCATAAATCCATTGGGCTGATCTTTAGGGGGTAGGTACACAGAGGCAATGGTGAGCTCCTTGTTGTACACCCCGAGTAGAGCTTTAATAGTGAGAACCTGTGAGGGTGGTTTAGGGTTTGAGAATGGGAAGGCTTGACCCAGATAGGAATTCCTTAGGTAAATGGCACAGCCCCCACCTTGTTTGGAAACTGTGTCCTGCCTGAATATAGAGTATCCAGGGATGGTGACTGCAGCGTCTAGTATCTTGGGGTTAAGCCACGTTTCGACAACAGAGAGTACATCAGGGCTATGTTGCTGGACCCAGGTTTGCAAGATGTCAAGTTTGTTAAGGAGGCTGCAGACATTGATTGAGGCTAATGTGAGGGACCCCTCCCGCCTTTTTGTGGCATGGGGTGCTAGGCAGGTAGGCCCTGGGTTAGGATGAACATTTCCAGATATCAGAAGTAGCATAAGTATTATCCTAAGAAGGTACGCTTTAATCATTTTGCAGACTAGTTTTGTTGTTGGGCATCTAGTCCTCTTGGCCTTGCTGGTCTGCGCTTAGGGCTCATAGAGGCCACTAGCTCTTGTACAAGGATACAAAGAAAAAGGCTAGGCCCAAGAAACCAAGTTGGTTAAGCAGGGAGGTGCTGGAAAAGGTGAGGATAAAAAGAACAGCCTTCAGAAGATTCAAGGGATCCAATCGGGGGAAAATAGGGAGGAGTACTTGAAGAAATCAAGAGAAGTGACCAGAACAGTCAGGGCAGCCAAGGCTTCAAGACAGCTTAGGTTGGCACAAGGTATAAAGGAAGGGGAAAATTATTTCTTCAAGTACATAAGGGAGAAAAGGAACTGCAAAGACCAGATTGTAAGGATCAAGAAAGATGGGGAGTGGGCAGAGAAGGGGAAGACCAGGCGGACGCGCTCAATGAATTCTTCTGTTCTGCATTTACTAAGGAAAAGGATGGGTCACTACCATAGGGGATGGGGGTGGGCAGGCATAGGGGGTTGGGATAACAGATTGGGATATCCCAGTGGCCAGGGTACTGAAAGGTCTAAGGGTCCTGTGGGTGGATAAGGTGCCTGTCCCAGATGGTATACACCCCCAGGTACTGAAGGAGTTGGCAGAGATCCTGGCAGAGCCAATAGCAGACTTATTCAATACCTCCCTGGGAACTGGGTACATACCCCAGGACTGGAGGCACACGTGTTACTCCTTCACAAAAGTGGACTCAAGGATGAACCAGGCAACTACAGACCAGTCAGCCTTACATCCATTGTGGGGAAGCTAATGGAGACGATCCTTAAGGAAAGGCTGGTAACCATTCTAGAAAGTAATCATCTTCAGGATGGAAGGAAACATGGATTTGTCTCTGGCAGATCCTGTCAGACCAGCCTGGTTGACTTTTATGACTGGGTGACTAGGGCACTAGACAGAGGCCATGTGGTGGATGTCCTGTATCTGGATTTCAGCAAGGCCTTCAATTTAGTGCCACATGGGAGGCTGATTAGCAAATTGGGATACCAGGGAGCAGGGGCCAAAATGGTGGAAGAGATCATGAACTGGCTGCAGGACAGGTAGCAGAGGGTAGTGGAGGGAGGAGAACTCTCATCTCAAAGAACCATAACTAGCGGAGTTCCACAGGGCTCAGTGCTAGGCCCAGTTTTGTTTGACATTTTCATCGCAGACATCTTACATAGCATTAAGAACAAGATTAGTCCTTTTGCAGATGGCACGAAGATCGGTGCAGTGGTAGAAGGTGGTGGCCGTTCAACTGGAGATCTATTTAACAGCCCATGACATCTATGACCCTCTTCAGTCTGGTTTCAGGAAAAGGCACAGCACTAAGACTGCCTTGGTTCAGGTGCATAATGATCTCCTGGTGGCGAGAGATTGAAGAAGACATTCCATTCCATTCTTGTTGTCCTCCATCTCTCAGCAACGTTTGACACCGTGGACCATTGGGTGCTTTTGGAGCACCTGTGGGTATGTTGTGGGCTACTGGGAATAGTCCAAAACCGGTTTAGATCTTGCCTCACAGGTAGATCACAACATGTGGTGTCTGGGGTTTATTTCTCAGCCCCCATGCCTCTGCCTTGTGGGGTCCCGCAGGGCTCCATTTTGTCCCCCATGTTGTTCACGGCGTATATGCTGCCACTAGGAGACATTATAAGGTGGCATGGATTGAGTTTTCACTGCTATGCAGATGACTCTCAGCTCTACATGTCCTTTGTGCCTGTGCAGCAACAGACAGTCTCGGTGCTAAATCCCTGTCTGGATGAAATCCAAGACTGGATGAGGGCGAACTTGTTGAGGTTGAATCTGGATAAGACTGAGGTACTATTGCTGGAACCTTGTCACCAGGGGATGAGGGTGTGATCTGGTCAAGTCTCAGGTCTGAGTCTTGGGGACTTCCAGTTGCCTACCTCTGATTGGGTGTGGTACCTTGGCGTTGTTCTTGACTGCAGTTTGAAGCTTAGATCACAGGTGTCGGCCGTGGTCAAGACTTCATTTTACCATCTTACAGTAGAAACATCACCAGGGTGAAACACCCGATTCCCCTGGCAGATCTGTCAGCATTTGTTCATGCCTTTGTGACCTCACGTTTGAATTACTGCAATGCTCTATACCTAGGGCTAGTGGGGACAGATCTGTGCCACCTGCAGCTAGTGCAGAATGCGGTGGCCAGGTTGCTGACTGGTCTACAAAGATTGCATCATATTACACCTGTGCTGTGCCCTCTGCACAGGCTGCTGGTTAGGTGGCGGATCTCATTCAACATCAGCCTGATAACCTGTAAAGCCCTGCATGGCCAAGGGCCCAGTTACCTGCAAGACCTCCTGGCTCCCTACAGCCTTGTCCACTCCCTCTGCTCCAGGGATGAAGGTTTACTGGGGGTTCCCAGGATTTATCTGAAAACATTTGGGGCACATGCCTTCTCATTTGCAGCCCCAATCCTATGGAATTCCTTCCCTGGTTGGATTTGTGACAGTCCTTCTGTTTAGATTTTCAAACGGGAGTTAAAGACCTTCTTGTTCAATCTAGCTTTTATGGGCATTTAATATAGTTTAGTTATATATTATCTGTATTGAATTGATTTTATTTTGCACTTTTTTTATTTTTCTTGAGTCTATTGTAAAGTGCATTGAGTCAAAATGGAGAAATGTGCTCTGCTAAATAAAATTTTGATTGACTGATAGATGATACAGAATGGTGGCAGGGGCTACGGGATAATACGGCTAAACTTGAGTACTGGTCAGACATATGGCAGCTGGGGTTCAATGCAAAGAACTGCAAAGTCATGTACTTGGGAACAAGGAACCAAAAGAATTGTTTTCAGCTGAGAAGGTATGGTTAACCACTACAGAGGAGCAGAAAGATCTTGGGGTGATAACTGGGCAAATGAACCACTCAGCACAGTGTAGAAAAGCAGCAGCTAAAGCTAATAAGATGCTGGAGTGTATTGCCAGAGGAATCACCTCCAAGAGAGGGTAGGTAATCCTGCCACTATACACATTGTTGGTGAGGCTGCACCTGGAGTACTGCATGCAGTTTTGGTATCCGTACTTAGGGAAAGATGTTAAATTGGCCGAGTGGGCCCACTGACGAAAAACAAAGATAATCCTGGGGGTGGAGGATAGACCCTACAAGGAGAGGCTGAGGCAGCTTAACGTATTCCCTGGAGGAGAGGAGGGATAGAGGGGATATGATACAAACCTTTAAATATATGAAATGCATAAGCAAGACTGGTACAGAGTGAATCTTTATGTTAAAGGGAGGGAGGGACACTAGGGGGCATTGTCTGAGGTTGGTGGGTGGAAGATTCAGGAGAGAAATGAGAAGGCACTATTTCATGGAAACAGTGATGACAAAGTATAATGCGCTGTCAGAAGAGGTGGTATCTTGTAAGTTGGTGAACAGTTTTAAGAGGGGATGGGAAAAGGTGAGGGGGAAGGTCATAGTTATGCGGGTAGGGGAGGGAGGGGCAGGTACAGTGTAATGGAGTGCTAGCTGCACATTTGAGCAGACTTGATAGACCGCATGGTCTGTATCTGCTGGCAGTTTCATCAGTTCATATGTTCATATGGCTGCAGCTGAGGTGGGTGCAGACATGAATTTTGTTATGGCCTTCTTAAGTGGTTTATATATGGGAAGTAGCATTCTTCTTGGTGGAACTGTACCCAACATGTCCATGAAAGCTTGACATGCTCAAGGTATGACCCTCTATGCACACCCCCGATTCCCTCTGTTTCACTGAAACCTGACTCTCCTCCTGAATCCTGGACTCCCAGATAGCACTGCCAGATTACCACATGTTCCACTAGGACAGAGGCAAGCACAGAGTTGGAATAGCAGTATACATTCACCAATCCCCCTCCTCCTCCATCACTCACAAGGAAGCTCTCCCCTTCTCCCATGATGAACTACTGTACTTCTAAAATTCTCCCTCCTCTGTACCACCCCTATTTGCTTTGGAGTCCTCTATGTACCCCCAAAGTTCTCCCCCCTCCTCTCTTCCTGACACCCTTTCCTCCCTTGTATCCCTTTCTGCCTCTGGGGAGCTTATCTTTCTTGGTGATTTTAATTTTAATTAGCAATCCCCTGCCTCAAATCCTATTGTCCAATCCATTGAATCCCTAAACCACATGCCGCTAATCACCAAATCCACCAGGCTCGACCCACATGCTACAAATCATTCCCTCCTGGACTGGGTGCTGTCCTCCCACCCCCATTGGATCACAGCTGCTGGTACACTCCCTGACTCATTCAGTGACCACTGTCTAACATACTGCATCAAGAAGGTTCGTCCTCCACAATCCTTACCCAAATATATCTGGCACAGGCCCCTCGGGTCCCTTAACACTGAGGCCATCATTGAGGATCTTGCCTCCTCTGACTGGTCTCCTTTTTACTCTGAAAACAACATTGACTAGGCCCTGTCTCTCTTTATTACCATATTCAATAGGACTTGGGACACACATGCCTCTCTCAAAAAACTGAGAGTCTAATGCCTTCACCACTCATGGATCACCCTCTACCTCATCAAAATGTTCATATGTCATGACCTAGTGTGGACTAAATTCAAGTCCACCCACTCTGCTGCTGATTTACAGCTCTACAGGTCACTCAGGAACTTCTGCAACAAGGCATTTTGAACAGCCAATGCTCTTTATTACAAGACCAGCCTTCAGTCCAACCTAAGCAGTCCAGCCAACTTCTTAAAAGTGCTGCACTCCTTATTTGACCCACCAGCCCAGTCCCGACCCCCCCCCAGTAGATGACTCGCTGGTCTCCAATCCTCAAACTGTTGCCTCTCTCTTCAACCATTTTTTCACCACCTGTGCATTACCTAGCCATCCTTCTCGCAACTTCCAGCCAGCTGCCTCACCGTCTCCTTCAGATGCATTTAGCTTCCCTCCAGTCACCCCCCAGGAAGTCCTCCAAGCTCTCACATCCTTAAACCCTTCAAAACACAGTCCCAATGGACTTCAGCCTAACCTGCTCCAACTACCCACACTGGCCATAACCCTCACTCTCACCACCTCCTGAACCTATCCTCTTCCAGCGCAGTCCCCCAAGCCTGGAAAATGTCTAAAGCCCTGCCACTTCACAAAGGGGGTGATCCCCCCTCTCCTGTAAACTACAGACCAGTCTCATTACTCTCCACACTGATGAAAGTCCAGTAATCCCTCATACTCTCCAGGCTTACAATCTTTCTTGACTCTACATTTTTCCTCTCCCCTTCCAATCTGGTTTTAGAAAGAAACTCTCCACCATTGCCTCTCTTCTATAAGTGACAGACTCCATCCTTACAAGGATGGACAAAGGACACATCACAGCAGCCATTTTCATTGATCTGGCTAGAGAATTCAACTTGGTGTCCCACCACCTCCTCCTAAACCAGTTGACCTCAGCAGATCTCTTCACCCCTACCGTGAACTGGTTCCACTCCTACCTGGTGGGCCACCAACAGTCAGTGCAGGTCTGTGGCATGCCTTCCCCCCCATCCAAGCCAGTGTTCCCCAAGGTTCCATACTGGGCCCAATACTGTTTTCCATGTTTCTAAATGACCTCCCTCAGCCTGTTTCTCCTCACACATATCCATGTATGTTGATGACATGGTAATTTTTACATCTGATTCCTCAGCCACCGCAGTCAATGTCCCACTTCAGCGTGACTTCCTAAACATGCTGCATTGGCTCCATGCTAACCAACTGAAAGGCTTAAGCCTGTGGTTCAAGGGGCTAAAGTAACAGCCACGCCTCCTGGCCTGACCTATTTAAACTCTGACTTTCTGCTTTATTCAGAAGCATTTTTTCTTTATGTCCGGAGGCTCTGCCTGACCTCTCCCTGGGCTCCCCCCCCCCCTTCTGCTGTGTTTGTCTCCTACCTTCCCTTGTGCTTGGCTTTCTGCTGGCTTGTGCTGAACTCCTTGTCTTGGTTTGTGCTTCTCCTGCTTTTACTGTAGGTCAGTATTTGCCTCTGGCTGCAGTCTGTCTGTGCTTCTTTCTCAGTTGTTTATTTCTGCTGCCTCCAGCTCCTGTTCTTCTGTTTGCTTTTGTTTGTTTCTTTTGGGCTTTTCTTGTTTTTCTAGTGTCCCATTTATTTGTATACTTTTACCAGTCCCTCAGGTTACCTGCAATTGTTTTCTGTATACTTCAGCTCAAACTGCTGTTTCCCTGCCTCTGCTGCCTCCTGTGCTTTTTCCACCATAATCATTTGCACCTGGTCCAGGCTTCATCCTGATCCCACCTAGCTGCCACTCCCTGCTGTGCTATGTTTGTTACTTAGCAACTCTTCTCTTAATCCATTCAGTGCTAGCTCCACTCAGGCACTTACAACTCTCTACTTTTCAAATCTTTTGTCTGCTTCTGGCATATTCCTTGTGCTCTGCTGCAGTACTATTCAAAAAATTTCAACTATTACATTAGTATTTTTATACTTTTACCAAAACCACAGCAGTCTGTTTCTGGCTGCTACCCACACTGAAAAACTGAGTGGGGAAAAAGAGAACATCTCTACAGTTTTGGGGGCTTCCTGCCATGCCATCCAAATGACACTATGTCATAAATTTAATGTTGTCCTAGTCCTATGTGCAGGACTTGTATGCATTTATAATAAAAAATCACTCATTACTTTTGCCTATGTATTCAATCCAGGGTATGTCAGCCTGGCTTACAGCTGATGACATTTAAACATTACATTTCTAATTTCTATCTATACTGAAACTTTATGTCTTTAAATTAGCTGCTTGGTCTCATGGTGCTCAACATATGGCTTCCCTATTATTCCCACGGTAGCAGGAGCATGCTTTGATGTGAGTTAAATGAATTTTGCCCTGCTCTTTTACCATATTCCTACATACTCCTCATCAAGTTCAATTACTGGCTCTAACCTCCAGCTACTGGCTTTGCCTAGTTTCCTATTACTGCTCCTGTGCAGCCTAAATGGCATTTAAGGTAATAATGCATAAACCACATCAATTCAATTACCTAAATCTCATCAAAAATAATTACTGCCATTCTCAACCTCCTTCTACCTAACCAATGGTTGCTGGCTTTGCACAACCTCCTACCCTCTACCCACATAAGTATTACCTACCACCATTGAGTATTTTCAATGGCATCAATATTAGGCTTCCTTAATGGAATTGGTTGGCTTGCTTTCCTCTGGCTTTGCTCCTACTTCTAATTTCTGGCCACTGGCTTAGCCTAGCCACTGGCTTTGCCCGGCCTCCTCCTGACAAACCACTACCTAACCTCCAGCTGCTGGCTTTACCTGGCGTCACCATACCTAACCGATAGCAGCTGGCTTCACCTGGCCTCCTCATATCTATCACTTCACAGATGACTGTATGCTCTCATTCATAAATCAGAAGCATGCCAACCATGACCATTACTTTTCAAGACTCAGGGCATGCTCTGCAGCTGATGGTCTTGCTCTGCACCCACAATGCCTGCATTTTTCACATGCAAAACTTGGGACAGGATCCTTCTTATCTGGTGCATAGTGGGAATGTCCTCACTCTGGGCAGAGCTCTAGCCATGCAGACATATTGATAGCACCTCTTGATGCAGTATTTAAGACTTTAGCTATGAGGGATGGGGCCCTTATGCCCAAGGGGGCTCCTTTATCTAGCCGAATTGGGTTCGGCAGTGCCTTCTACACTATTCTTGCCACAGCTGCCTTTGGTTCACCTGGTCTGTTTTTAGTTGGTAAGCCGGCTGAGTGCTTCAGCAGTCATTGCTCTTCTCCTCCCACCTTGGGGTCTCACTCTCACTTCAGGGTATCCAGTTTGCACTTGCAACCCTTCAAGGCATTCCCATTAGAGGGATCATGACAGCTTACACCAAACTGGAATATTTTCCTCTCCTTGGATTGGGTTTCTAAATTGAAGTAGCAGAGCTGTCACTAAATAAAACATCCCAAGTCTGTAGGGAAGGTGACCTAGGCCATGGATCCCCAGAGATTTATTCCTCAAAAGGGTTTTTTTTCCTTTCCTCAGTGCCAAAGGTCATAATATCTAGTTACTTTGGTTGTAGTTCCCTAGGTTACTTAGGTAGGTTCCCGCAGTTATTTAGGTAGGTTTCTGCTGCTGGATGGAGATGGATGATGGCCCTCCTTTGTCGTTCACTATCTCCTTGGGAAGTCATACCCTCTCATTATAATTCATTCAACCTACATTAGGTCGCTACACATTTCAGTTATTCTGCTGACCATTACCATTATCTCTGCTGACATATATGAAGGTCCAAATACTCAATACCAACTTGTTACCTCTGCAATTCTTCAGATCTACACTCTTAATTTTTTTTCTGACACTTCCTTTAGCCTAAGGGAATCCTTCCCTTGGCACCTATAGGGGTGGAACCCTCCTCCAGGGTTCCTTGCCTACTGCATCCCCACAGGGTGTTAATCCTGAAGAACAGAGAGGCGAATGGCACAACAAAGTTTGTTCAACAAGTTGCATAAGCAAAACACCACACCAAGTTGTGTAATCACATTGAATTGAAAGGCTTAAGCCTGTGGTTCAAGAGGCTGAAACAACAGCCATGCCCCCTGACCTGTTTAAACTCTGCCTTCCTGCTTCATTCAGAGCATTTTATTTGCCCCACCATCCTCCCCTCCTCCTTCAGCAGCTACCCTCTCTCCACTGGTCTTTTTTCTAAGCTATCTTTTGTCTAAGGGAATCCTTCCTATGGCACTTCTAGGGATGAAGCCTTCCTACAGGGTCCTTTGCCTTCAGCATCCCTACAGAGTGGTATTCCTGAGGCAGAGAGAGGCAAATGGCCACAACAAAGTTTATTCAACAAGTTGCATAAGCAAAACACAACAAGTTGCATAAGCACATTGAACTTAAAATCAATACAAAAAAACTGTGTCCATGACTTTTGGCACTGGCCAGAAGCTAGCTAGGCTAACACCTTCCCCTGTCTTCTATACCCATGATGGCACCCAAGTTGAAGCAGTCCCAGCCTTAAAATATTTGGGAGTTTGGCTGGACAGCAAACTGGACTTCTCCTCACACACTGATACCCTCCACTCCAAGCTCTGTGACAAGCTTGGTGCTCTATACCACAACAAGGACTTCTTCTCTCTTCCAATATGCCGGGAGCCAGTCACCAAATTGATTCTTCCCATTTTTGACTATGCTGCTGCTGTTGTCTAGAGCTCTGCCCCCTCCTGTTTACTCACCAGACTGAATACCCTCTGCAATGCTTTCTGTCATTTTGCTGCTAAAATGCTCCACTGCACCCACCACTGTTCATTGTACTCCTCACTGTCCTTACTTCCCCATCCCTTACATTGCTAGACAAACTGCTGTGTCCTCATTGTCAAATATTGGTTTGGCTCACTACCCACCTACCTATCCCCTTCCCTCTCCCCTCTAGCTTCCTCTGCATATGAACTACATTCCAGAGACTCATGAACCCTCTCCGTCCCCCATCTGCACTCTTGCACTGGTCAAGCAGCTTTCTCCCACTGGCTCCCTGCTCTCTGGAACTAGCTTCCCTCTTCCTTCCAGCTCTCCCCCTTCATCCTTTCCTTAAAACACCTACTAAGGCTCTATATTCAGCCTTCATGCAATTGTAACCCTTCCCCTGAAACTGTACAAAAACTGCACTCCTTCCCGTATTCGCATTTGTATTCATATTTTGTGACCGAATGTGGCACTCTAGCACTCTACCGCACTAGCACTGTACTATTCTGTTTAAATGATTATTCCTTACTATGTTGTTATTTTACCCATGCTGTACCCTTTTCCTCTGGGTTGCACCTGGAAATGAGCCTTGGCTCAGTGTGTCTATCCCGGTAACCAAATTTTAAATAAATAAATACATACATGCATTCATAAAATAAATTATATATATATATATATATATACACATACATATACACACACACACACACACACACATATATATATATCTATATATATATATATATATATATAATAAATAAATAAACTAAAAATCAGCATCCTCTTCATCCTCCTCTGTCCCTCTGTCTCTAGTGGGGGGGGTGAGGATATTGACAGTTTGTCTGACAAATGAGGAAAATGACGAGTAGTCCTCATTATGACTTGCAGGAGGAGGATTGATGTCTCCGTTAGGTGCACCCTCTAATTCCATGGAGTCAACTTCTTCCTTTTTTACATAATATTCTTCTTTCCCATCCTCTTCGGGCAGATACTGTGGTAGTCTTAGAAAGGTTTCGCGCTACTGTGGTATACCTGGGCATATTGAGGCAGAATGAGGCAGGATCACATTACAGTCAATGCAAATTACCTCAGTGGTACCTCGGTGGTACCGTGAGGTACCTCGAGGTAGGAAACTTTTCTATAACTACCACTGTAGGTTGGAGCTTGAGCGGGAGTGGCAGGTATCTTATTAAAATTTCCCATAACCAGTGTCGCTTGGAAAAATTGTCACATTTTTGATATGTCCTCTAACGAGGAAATGATATCTGTGCCATCTGCCTGCTCCTTCTCCATTCAGAAGTGTGGGGTGGGGCAGTGACATTCTTTCTGCCAAGCACCATTTCCAATGTCTGCTTTGAGGCTGTTTTATTTATGTTTGCTATCACTGGATTCAGGGTTCCCCTTTTTGACATCCTCATTTCTGTACCATCTTTTCCAAGCCTATCTGATGGCTGTGCAGCTTTATCTTTTTTTATTGCCACCTTTAACATTATTTACTGCTGAACATGAGGAAATGGACCCTTCAGAAGCGTGCTTTCTACCATTGTTGGGAACACCCTTAGAGCCTTTTTTATTATTTTTAGGTGACATAGAGCCAGATTGAGAAGGCATGCTTCTTCTAATTTGTTTACCCTTTTAATTAGGTTTTTGGCAACAAGTATGACAGGACCTATAATTTACAAAGTCGTGTTGTGGATCTAGGCACTTTAAATGACACTCGTGGCAGTTTGCCCTTGCCAGGAGCTGGAAACAATTTTTATCATTTTTTGATGGTCTACTAGGTCTTTATGATGTGCCAATATAAGTGAACTTTGAATAATAAAAACAGAAAATATTCCCAAAAATGCTGCAGTGCAAGAGCCAAATAGTAACAAGCATTTGTCAATGCCGAATGTTTGCTTGCTGGCATTGGCATTGGTAGTACAGGAGTTAGAAAGATGCATTATAGGAATGGCAGTGATCTAATGCCAACCCCCACCCTCACCCCCACCCTGCAGAGACTGAAAGGCATTGGGGGTGTGCCTTTGGGTTGTTGGCCCCAACACTAATGCCATTCCACCTCACCCCGACCTGCAGACACCGGCAGGTGTTGTAGTGTGCTTTGGGGTCTTCAGCCTTTATGCTCAACCCTTTTCATAAGGAAATAAGCTGAGATGGGTGCAGTATAGGAGAATGGGGTGAACTTTAAGGCCAAAGACCTCAAGACACACCTTGATGCCTGTCAGTGGCTGTAGTGTGGGGGTGGAATGCTGTCAGCATTATGGACAACAAACCCAAGTCACACCCCCAATGCCTGTCAGTCTCTACAGTGTGGGCATTGCAGTTGGAAACCTTAACACCCCAGGCTTTTGTTGGTATTTTTGCTCCAAATTTTCAAAATGAGCTTTTTGGGACCCCATGTCATGAACAGTGGCACTATCATTTTGTTACTCAATCCTGAAAGGTAATTTCACACAGCAAGTATGCCATGCGATGCCACAGGATTGGAAACACATTTTGGGCAGGATGTGAAAAATGACAGCTGTACTGTTCATGAGGAGGTGTGTAAAAATGGTAATGTTGAAAATCTGGATTGAAAATATGAAAAATGTGTGAAGTTATGAGCGTGTGTAGAAACTGCGTAATGCACGCCAGTAACTTGGTCATTATTTGGAATTTTTTCCCCCAATTTTTTAACATGGGCTTTTTGGGACTTCTCCTCATAAAGAGTAGCACTGTGAGTTTGTTAATCCATTCCGAAAGTTGATTTCGCACAGCGACCGTGCCATTCTGTGCCACATGTGTGAAAACACATTTCAGATAGGATGTGAAAAATGACAGCTGTACTGTTCATAAGGAGGTTTCAAACAAATGGCACTGTTGAAAATCTGGAGTGAAAATATTAAAAATTGGCAAAGTTACGAACGTGCATAGAAAATGCTGATAGCACTCCCATAACTCAGTCATTTTTTGGAATTTTTCCACCAAAGTTTCACCACGGACTTTTTGTGACCCCACGTCATGAGCAGTGGTACTGTCATTTTGTTAATCAGTCCCAAAAGGTCATTTCATGCAGTAACTGCAAAATCACCTTTCGGGACCGAAAAATGAAACGACAGTGACATGTTCATGAGGTGGGTTCCCAAGAACCCCATGTAGAAAATTTGGGGTGAAAAGTCCTAAAAATGTCTGAGATATCAACCTATGTTGAAACCCTATTGAGTCCCAATATACAGCACTTACCTGATTCCTCAGTTCTTAGTTCTGCTTTGAAGAGTGCAGACGTGTAACGTTCCACAGAAAATCATTGCTCCCAACCTTGGAGGCTAAGTATGGGTGAGGGGGTTGCGGGAGGTGGGCACAGAGGAGGGTTGGGGTGGGGGGACTGGGGAGACCACACCAGATGGTTTTCTTTTATAGTTTAACAAACAAAATAAAAGACTCTGGGGACTGTTTCTTTATTTATAGGTTAAAAAAATAGTAAACTTTTGGGCACACTGGGGTGGGCTCCCAGTGTGCCACTTGAGTTTGGGCTGGGGGACAAGACGCCACAGGATTGGGCACTCCTGCTGTCAAGCTTGGGGGAGGGGAAACATGGTGCCGACGGGATTTGGCACCCGTGTTGGCACAGAAATGAGCTTGGTGTGTGGGGGGCATCCGACACCAGGAGTGGGCATCCCGGTGTTGGGAAAATAAAAAAAAAATGTCTGAGCACACTGGGGTGGGCTCCCAGTGTGCCACAATGTGGCTGTGGGGGGAATACATGCTGACATGGGAATTGGGCACCCCGATGTCGGCTTTGCAGGAGTGTGTGGCCTGGCGGCAGGAGCCGCCATTGTGGAAAGACACACCATGGTTGTTTTATTTATTGAAATGTTTCACCAGGAATGGCACACCAAGCAACTGCTCGTAACTCCGGCCATGCTTATTTCTGTGCACTGTAATCTGCATGGCCAGAGTCTTCTCATCTGCCTCTACAATGATGAAACCGCACCTGATTGCGGCAGCAGATTTGTTTCAACTCTTTGGCTCGCTCTGAAGTTTGCTGTCATCGCCAGCATGCTCACTGATTGGTGGCTGAGGGACGCATCCACTAAATCGTCCCCTGCATTGGCCACAACACTGACACACCTCTGAAATGTTCTACTACCACAAGATGTTTCTTGCACATGCATGCAAGCAAACATAAAGATGGCCCTTGTACTAAGAAAAACTGTGCCAAAGGTAAAATTCCAGCTCCTGAAACAGGAACCAATTAATTAAGGTGAAAGGGCACAGAAAGAAATGGAAAGTGAAAGCGCTCCATTCTCTATAAATTAAATAGTACAAAAATTGTAAACCACTGCTATTTTTAACAAAAAAAGTAATTTAGTAGCTGATTTCGAGAAAAAATAAAAATGATAGCCAGCTAGGATATTCTCCAGTTCCTGAGAATCAATGCAGAGTAACCAAGAAACAAAGACACACTTTAAAAATTAACTACAAAAATAAGAAACCCGACTGGAGAACCAGCCGTTACCAGAGTTCACTATGGGGTGTCTGCTCTCTTCAGGGGGAGAAACAAAGCTGAGCAACAGCCAGAGTGGAGTGCAGATGCAGAGTTAGAATCTCCATTCCCAATTCATAAATTTGCATATATTGTATCTCTGGGGTGTCACTCTTACCTGAGATGGCTATATAAAGTGTAAACATTTACGTGAGGGATTCCGGGAGTTAGAAAATGTATACAGCAGCTTCCTTGCTCCTCAGGCAAGCAGCTTACCTGGCATATACAGCTCAGTAACAGTAGGCACTTTGGAACTCAATACTGGCACTGAATGAGAAAGCAAATGGTAATTTGCCACAGGACTAGGTAGACACAGCTAGAGCAGCAATGGATGCCACCGAGTACCACTTCCACGTGGCTGTGGACACTAATGACACTGCTTCTGGGGTCCTGGTCCAACCAATATCTTTAAGAAGGTCTGCCTGACTTAGAGCTGCACTCCCATCCCAGGACACACTAACAAAAGCTATGGATTTCTCTCTTGAGGTAAATTTCCTGTTTGGTGACAAGACAGAGGCATATACTGTATGAACATGTATTTGCCAAATGCTGAACGTTTGATGCTTGTTAAACAGTTTTTTTATGTTTTTAATGTTTTGATCCCAACTTTTGAAGCGCCTTATTTCAGGATTTGCCGTATAGGTATGACATGTACCATTTATAGTATATTGGCCGGAATTTCATTTCTCACCAGAGGTGCAAAAACACATCTAATGCAGGATTATAACAAGCAATTGTCAATGCCGAATGTTTGCTTGCTGGCATTGGCAGTGGTAGTGTAGAAGTTACAGAGCTGCGTAATAGGAATGGCAGTGAAGTATTGAACTGAAGCCAACCCCACCACCACCCTGCAGAGAGTGACAGGCATTGGGGTGTGCGTTTGCCAGGCACAACGGCCACGCTATTTCACCACACCCCACTCTGCAGAGACTGACAAGTGGCACGTGTTCCTTGGGGTCTTTGGTTTTATGCACACCCCATTTCATTAGGAAATACGGTGAGATGGGTGCGAATAGGAGAATGGGTGAAGTTTGGGGCAGAAGAGTCCAAGGCATACCTCGATGCCTCTCAGTGACTGCAGGGTGTGGAATGGTATGAGCATCACAGGCAAGAATCCCAAGTCACACCCCTGATTCCTGTCATTCTCTAGAGGGTTGGGCGATTCAGTTGAAAAGCCTAATACCTCAGGCATTCATTGGTATTTTCACTCCAAATTTTCAACATGTTTGTTTTGTGACCCCACCTCATGAATAGTGGGAATATCAGTTTGGTAGCCGAAAGCTGCTTATGCACAGTGACTACGGCATTTAGCACCACAGGTGCAAAAATATTCCGAACAGGATGTAAAAAATGAAAGCTGTACTCTTCCATGGGGAGGTGTAAAAATGGCTATGTTGCAAATATGTAGTAAAAATATTTAAAAAAATGGTGAAGTCACGAGCGTACATAGAAACTGTGCAATGCACATCCGTAATATAATTAGGTTGGGGATTTTTTATAGCAGATTGTCAACTCAGGCATTTTGGTGCCTCCGATCATGAACAGTGTCACTGTGATTTTCTTTATCTGTGCCGAACAATGATTTCCCACAGCGACCACGATCTCTGCATTGAAAGTGTGAAAACACACTCGACCATGTTGTGAAAAATGGCAGCTGTACTGTTCATAAGGAAGTGGGAAAATGCCACTAGTGAAAATCTGACTGAAAATATTACAAAGTCATAAACTAACGAGGATGCATGGAAACTGCACAATGCTCACTCATAACAGTCATTTTTATGGACTTTTGTCACCAAATTTTCAACATAGCCATTTTAAGACCTCTGCTCATGAACAGTGTAACTGTGATTTTCTTAATCTGTCCTAAACATTGCTTTCAAGACACCAACAGCACCATTGTTGTGCCATATGTGCGATAACACATTTTGGGTGACATATGAAAAATTGCAGCTGTACTGTTCATAAGGAAGTTTAATAAAAAGGACATGTTGAAAATCTAGAGTGAAAATATTAAATTTGCAAACTTACGAGCATGCATAGGAACTGTGCATCGCATGCTCATAAAAGTCATTTTTATGAATTTTTTCACCAAATTTTCAACATAGCCATTTTAAGGCCTCTGCTCATGAACAGTGTCACTGTGGTTTTCTTAATGTGTCTCATACACTGAGTTCGCACAACGACTGCGCCATTGTGCACTACATGGGCAGAAACACGTTTTGGGTGAGATGTGAAAAATGACAGCTGTACTACTCATAAGAAGGTGTGGAAAAATGGCAATGTTGGAAATCTGGAGTGGAAATATTTAAAATTGAGAACTTATGAGCGTATGAACCGCGCAACGACGCCAGAACAATGAAGTCATTTTAGGAATTTTTTCATCAAATTTTTCAACATAGCCATTTCAAGACCTCTGCTCATGAACAGTGCCACTGTGATTTTCTTAATTTGTCCCGCACATTGATTTCAAGACACTGACTGCGCCATTCTGCGCCATATGGGCGGAAACACATTTTGGGTGAGATGTAAAATGACAGCTGTACTACTCATAAGAAGGTGTGGTGAAATGGCAATATTGAAAATATGGAGGAAAATATTGAAATTTCGCGAACTTACGAGCTGCATGAGGAAATCCGCGCAATGCACGCCGTTAAACAGTCATTTTTGGAATTTTGAACCAAATTTTCAACATGGGGTTTTGGGGTCTTTCTCATGAATGATGTCACGTCATGGCGGTATTCAGGCCCGAAGGGTGATTTTGCAGTCACTGCGCAAAATCATCCTTTGGGCCTGAATAACGCCATGACAGTGACATCATTCATGAGAAGGGGTCCCAAAAACCCCATGTTGAAAATTTGGTGCAACAATTCCCAAAAATGGCTGAGATATGCAATAAACTTGAAACCTCCCTATCTAGCCCATTATACAGCTTACCGGCATTTCCTCAGTTCGCGGTCGGCTTTGAAGAGTGCAGACGTGTTCCCGGTCCACCGAAGATGGTCGGTCCGGAGTCCGGAGGTAAGTATGGGGTGGGGTGTGGGGAGGCTGAGCGCAGTGGTGGGTGCGGTTATGGGGGTCGAGACGCCACAGGGACAGTTTTGTCTTACAGGAAAACAAATTAAAAAGACGCTATGGGATCGTTTGCTACGCTGGGGTGGGCTCCCAACGTGGCACAAGGACTTTGGTGTTTTCAGCCGACGGGGATTGGGCATCCCTCACAAGCAATCACTGATTGCCATGCTGGGTGGGCTCCCAGCGGGCACCAAGTACTGGGGGAGATGGCGCAGCTCAGCTAACGATTGGGCACCCCGTAGGCTATACACTGCATGCGGGCGCGACGCCAGTGCTGGGGAGCTGCGCATGAGCAGCTTTATTGCTGCTCACTCAAGCATAGCTCCCCCTTTCAACTGTATGCCACTGCATTTTGGAGCGTGTCATAGATAGCTCCAAAATGCATTGGCTTACAGGGGCAGCGCCTGCCAGCACACAGCCTGAATTGGAGGAGGAGGTGACACACCTCCGAAATCTCCGATGATGGCACTATGTTTCTTGCTCATGCGTGCAAGCAAACATAAAAATGATACATCATGTTTATGAGGTGATGTGCAAAAATTGCAAATTTGAAAGTTTGGGGTCAAAATATTGAAAATAACCAAAGTTTTGAGTCTGAATTCATAAATTCCAACATAGGCTTAAAATGCAATTTTTTTTTTGACATTTTTGCGTCATACTTTCAACATAGCCTTCTTATGACCCCACCTTATGAACAAGTGCAGAGACAATTTTCAACTCCTGCCTAAAAGTTGATTTCGTGCTGCAACTGTGAAATCACCTTTCGGGATGTGAAAATACATTTTGGTCAGGATTTAAAAAATAACAGCAGTCACATTCCTGGGGTACTGTGAACAAATGGCTATGTTGAAAATTTGGGGTCAAAATATTGAAAAACAACCAAAGTTACGAGCCTGCATTTGCAAATTTCAGCTTAGGCTCATAACTTTGTTATTTTAATAATCTGATGCCAGATTTTCAACATAGCCTTCTTAAGACTCCCACCTGATGAACAATTGTGGAGAAAATCTTCAACTCCTGCTTGAAAGATGAGTTTGTGCAGCGGTCATGAAATCACCTTTCAGGAACTGAAAACACATTTTGGCCAGTATTTGAGAAATGACAGCTGTCACATTCATGGAGTGCTATGAATAAATAGCTATGTTGAAAGTTTGGGGACTAAATATTGAAAATTACTAGTTATGAGCCTGTGTTCATAAACATAGTAACATAGAAACATAGAATTTGATGGCAGATAAGGACTGCTTGGCCCACCTAGTCTGCCCATTTCCCTACCTAATGGATAAGGTGCAGATCCTAGTTAACCTACAGCTTACTTCCTTCTACCCTCCACTAGAATTGCCTTATGTCTGTCCAATGCATTCTTGAATTCCCCCACTGTTCTTGACTCCACTACCTCCTCAGGAAGGCTGTTCCATGTATCCACAACCTCTCCGTGAAAAAATACTTCCTCACATTGCTCTGGAGCCATCCCCTCTATCTTCAAATTGTGCCCCTTTGTTCTTGTACATCTCTTCTGAAAGATGCTACCTCTTGGACTTTGTTGATTCCCTTGAGGTACTTGAAAGTTTCTATTATGTCCCCCTCTCCTCCCTCTCCCTCGAGTGTATACATATTAGCTTCTTTAATCTCTTCATATGTCTTCTGGTGCAGACCCTGCACCATTTTAGTTGACCTCCTCTGGACAGCCTCCATTCTATCTATGTCCTTGCAGAGATAGGGTCTCCAGAACTGCATGCAGTACTCCAGATGGGGTCTCAACAACTGTCTGTACAGAGGGATAACAACTTCCTGTTTTCTACTGGTGATGCCTCTCCCTGTGCATCCCAATATCCTGCCAGCCCTCCTTACTGCCTTCTCACATTGCTTACCCACCTTAAGGTCATCTGATATGACTACCCCCAGGTCCCGTTCCATCTTTGTTGTTGTTAGTATCTCACCCTGCATTGTGTACTCTTCCCCTGGGTTTTTGTTTCTCAGGTGCATTACTTTGCACTTCTTTGCATTGAATCTAAGCTGCCATACATTTGACCATTCCTCCAACTTTGCCAAGTCCCTTTGCATTCTTTCCACCCCATCTTCTGTGTCAACCCTGTTGTAGATCTTTGTGTCGTCTGCAAAGAGACATGCATTTCCTTCCAGTCTCTCTCTGCTATGTCACTTATAAAGACATTAAAGAGGACAGGTCCCAGTACTGAAACCTGTGGTACCCTGTTAGTAATCCCCTTTCTCCAGAGTGAACTCCATTTACTAGTACTCTCTGTATCCTGTTGTCCAGCCAAATTTTTACCCATGCTACTACTTTGGGACCCACTCCAAGGCTAGCTAACTTGTATATTAATCTTTTGTGTCGGACTGTGTCAAATGCCTTGCTAAAGTCTAGGTAGGCCACGTCCACAGCCCCTCCCTGGTCTACTACTTTGGTCATGTATTTATTTAAGTATCTAGTTCTCACCTCTGTTCCTTTTTCCACAGTTAACACTCTAAAAAGACACTCTAAAAAACAACATACAAGGTGAGTGTCTTTAAATAATGGGAGTAAGTATCATGTGAGTAATCAAAATAAATACTCTCAACCCTTTAGTAACTTTTCCCTCCATCTTCTGTAATTAAGCAATAATGCCCGACAGGGTGTGTGTCATGCTGGGATAATGTCACGCCTCAGGTGGTTGGACATGAGGTCACAGGCCAAGTGCGTCCAATGACTGAGGCGTGACGTTATCCCAAATGACACACACCCTGGAGGGCATTATTGCTATTATACAATGGCTCGTTGTTATACAGAATAAAAAAATAGTTTTAAAGATGTTTTTGTGTGGAAAAATATTTTTGGTTTTTAAGAGAAGATGAAACAATCAAGCAGAAACAAATCAAGCAAATAAACATCTACAGGTTCACAATGAGGCTGAGACTAGACCCGTGATGTTGTACTGGGATAACATCACGGGTCCTGCCCAAGACTGACCAATCAGAGTCCAGGATTTTTTCTTGCCATTGTATAATTATTCATTCAATACAGTGGTACACTTAATTCCAAACATCATAATCAGGTTAGAGATTTAAATCCATCACTCAAATACAATTAACAATAATTTCCCATAGAAGGCACTTTAACATTAATTTAAATATGTTCAGTTTTCCTGGGTAAACGTTTTCAGGACCATCCCGTCCCTTCTTCAGACCCTGTTAAAGTTTTTTTTTATGTGCCCTATTTTGAAAAAATAAATAAATATGTTTTAGTGACCCTCATAATTATATATGGTAAATTAATATTCTATAGAGTGGTCCTTAGTAAGTTAATACAGGGGGAACATACCTGTTATATAGTTTGTCAGTGTATTCAGTTGGCTCCTTACTTCTCAGACTGCTGGTAACCATCTAAATAAAAACATTTTTTATGTATTTATTGTGTAGCTTCTCTTGTAAATATTACTTAGATAGCAATTTTAAGCGGGACCATTAAATAAATCACCCTTATCAAAAACCCTTTGTCTTGGGATGAATTCTAGTATTATTTCACCAGAAAAACCCTATGAGTAAAAAACCCATGTTACAAAGGCAGGGCAGCATTATATTCTTTTAAATTTTGTTTTATTTTAAAGTCTGCACTCCGTATGGATAAGTTCCACTCACCATATTAATTTTTCCTGTGGGTATTTCCCCTAAACTTTCCTCTCAGTCACTACAGAACCAAACCGTTTTCTTGTGTGGCCCTACTTTTCAACTTAGTGCTGAGATACACAAGGCGACTGTCGCTATCCAGCTCGCTAATTTCAAAAAACTTCCTTGAGTTTTACTACAGTCGCCATTAACCAGGACGCCGAAACACTTTCTCTTTGAACAGCGATTGAGGAGGGGGGGGTTTGAGCCGCTTGAAATCACGTTTCCAACGGAGCATAACAATGTCACAGAAATGATGTTCTGGGAGGCTCAGTCGCTGGGGAAACCAATGCCATAACATCGCAAAGGTCCCCCTTCACATTCTCCTTATTATACTTATGTATCAATTCAATGTTTAAATATTTGGAGCCATTCTGTTCACTCAAAAGTTAAATAAGAAAATCCATGTTGCCTAATGTTATACTGAAACTCAGGACTAGTCTGAATGTGTTAATTAAAATAACAGTAGTGGGAGTAGAACAAACTGTTTAAACTTTATCACATAGGATCTTTGAATTGGTCCCAGTATGTTATAAGAAATACTGTGCAATGACAATGGTGAGACTAAAACAAAACATTTAAACTTAATTAAGAGCGATCTTTGGTTTTAAGCTTCTCAATTAATCAGTGGAATGTATAACCCTATGCCTACATCTTGTTCTTAATATACAGTATCAACAATCTGAATTCTGAAGGGAAAAGATGTGGCTGTGTTTATTGTGAACCACACTGTTTGGTGGCCACTTGTTCCCAGATGGCTATCCATTTCTAAATCTGAGATCCTTTCTCCATCCCCATTTGACAATACCAAGTCTAAGACCGCTCCCTCCTGAGTGGGTTTCACCACTAGCTGTCTGAGGCATGCCCCTTGTAAGGCATCGAGAATAACCCTGCTTTTGGATGAGGCTGCAGCAAAGGTGCTCCAGTTAATATCTGGCATATTCAGGTCCCCCATCAACAATATCTCCCCTTTCTTTGCCATTCTAAGGATGTCTTCTATCATTTCATTGTCCATTGCCTCCCCTGAGATGGGGGTCTATATACAACCCCTGTGCGGATTGTGGTGCCATATCCTGTCTCCAGGGTGACCCACAGTGCCTCCTCTATTCCCTGTTTACCCTTGAGTTCCATTGCTTTGATCCCTTCCCTTACATAGAGAGCTACTCCTCCTCCTCTTTTACCCTCCCTATCCCTCCTGTAGCTTGTGTACCCTGGTATGTTGAGAACCCATTCGTAGTTCTCAGTGTACTATGTTTCTGTGACTGCCACAATATCCAGGTGTCCCTCTTGCATCAAGGGCACTAGTTCAGGGAGCTTGTTACACAGACTACAGGCACTGATACTCATCACCCTCCATTTTATGATGGCCTTACCCCTTTTAGGCCCATCCCTCTCCTTACTACCTTTTTCTGCATTTACGTCTGTCCTGCTCCCTTTTGGCTTCTCTACCTTGGTGTTTACCACTCTAACTACTGTGTTTTGTGGGGGGAGGCTGGGTTTTCCCTGTTCCTTTTCAGTGCCTCCCCCCTTGGCTAGTTTAAATGCTTGCCAATAAAGCATTTAAACCTATCACCCAGGATTCTGGTTCCTCTCCCGGACAGATGCAGACAACCACGCCAGTATAGGCCTGCATCTCTCCAGGTGGACCCCCAGTCCCCAGTGAAGTCAAAACCCTGAGCTCTGTGCCAATTTTCCAACCATTCATTGAATCCCATGATGTGGAGTACCCTAGCATCACACTTGCCATAGATAGGCAGCACCTCTGAGAAGGTCACTGTACATGCTACTTGTCTAAGACCCCTCCCCAACTCTTTAAACTCCTCTTGCACTGCTCTGACCCCATTCCCAGCCAGATCATTTGTCCCTAGGTGGACAATGACATCCAGCTCCCTTCCTCTCTCGTGCAGCTACTCCCATGATCCTGAGGATTCGCTCCCTGTCCCTCCAAGCCGTGGTGCAAGGTAGGCACCTTACCTCACTCACCCCTTCCTCCCCCACTTCTACCCCTCTAATGATTGAGTCCCCCACCAGGAGTTGTTTCCTTCCCCTGTGGGTTCCCATGCCACCCTCCTATGGGTCTTCTTTGTGGAGGTTCCCAGCATCCTCCTTAGTCTCCACTGTAGGAGGCTCAAAAGAGGAACCACTCTCCACCAGAACAGCATATGAATTGTGGAGAGGTACAACTGGAGGAATGCACCTCTGTTCCACCACCCTCTCCCTCCCTGAGCCCACTTTGGTTCAACTGCTCCTCTTTCTTGGCAACCTCTGAGGTAGTGGCAGTGGCCCTAGTTGTCCCTGGGTGGGGGAGGAGGTTTCACGAATCCTAGCCAAGTCAGCCTGGGGACAAGCAACCTCCTCCCTCAGACCACAGAGGTGCTTACAAATAGGGCAGCATGACAGCCTCCAGAATGTTTCCCAGATGACTGCCGCCCCACAGCCATTGCACCGCACCACTCTCATCATGTCTTAATTTGTGGCCCCTCTCCTGTTGCTTTGTATGTTTACTTTCTCCAACCTGTTTTTTCCCCCCTCCTACTGCCTATGTGCCCTTACAGCTCTCAACCTTCCTGTTCTGGGACAGGAACTTCTTGTATTCTTCTGCAGTCTCCTTCTTCCTTGTTCAGAGTCAGAGCTATAGCAGCTAGAGGGAGAGGGAGAGCTACTTTTTTCCTTAAGGATGATGAAACGTATGTGTCCCAGTGATCCTTCCCTTCCTAATGCCAAACAGGTAGTTCCTGTTGTTAGTCAAATCCAGTGCCTATAAAAGTAGAACTGGCTAAGGGTGGGAGGGTGGAGGGAAGGGAAGGAGGGCAATTAGTTAAAAAAGTTCTAGTTTTGTAGTCAGCGGCTCCTTGCTCTAAAAGCAAGATTTCTGTCTGCCAAAGCTAGCACTAGGGAACTGTAATTGGAGACACCTGCTTTTGTACTCCTAAGCTCCTAAGCCACACCCCCAATTAACCTTGCCCCTCCTGACTAAGCAAACTCCCTTTCCCTAACACAGAAAATCACATTGACTTTCTTTTTTTATCCTAAATTAGACCCCCCACTTCTAATAAAGTATCTGTTTTCTTAATCCCAACAGGCACAGACTCCTGCTGAGAAAGAAGTGTTCTATTAGGTAAAAAAGTTCTAGTTTTGTAGTCAGCTGCTCCTTGCTCTAAAAGCAAGATTTCTGTCTGCCAAAGCTAGCACTTGGGAACTGTAGTTGGAGACACCTGCTTTTGTACTCATAAGCTCCTAAGCCACACCCCCAATTAACTTCTCCCCTCCTGACTTATCAAACTCCCTTTCCCTAACACAGAAAAACACTGACTTTCTTTTTTTTACCCTAAATGAGACCCCCACTTCTAATAAAGCATCTGTTTTCTTAATCCCAACAGGCACTAACTCCTGCTGAGATAGAAGCGTTCTATTTGTTAAAAAAGTTCTAGTTTTGCAGTCAGCTGCTCCTTGCTCTAAAAGCAAGATTTCTGTCTGCCAAAGCTAGCAACCATAGGCTCATGACTTTATTGTTTTATAACATTTTTGCCCCACATTTTCAACATAGCCTTCTTCTGACCCCACCTCATGAACAAATGCAGAGAAAATGTTCAAATCCTGCCTAAAAGGTGATTTTGTGCAGCGACTGTGAATTCAGTTTTTGGGATGTGAAAATACATTTTGGTCAGGATTTGAAAACTGACAGCTGTCTCATTCATGAGGTGCTGTGAAGAAGTGGCTATGTTGAGAATCTGGGGTCAAAATATTGAAAATTACCAAAGGTACGTGCCTGCATTTGTAAACTTCAATGTAGGCTCATAACTTTGTTGTTTTTTTAATATTTTTACACCAAATGTTCAACATAGCTTGCTTACGACCCCATCTCATGAACAATAGTGGAGAAAATGTTAAACTCCTACCTGAAAGGTGATTTCGTGCCGTGACCATGAAACCACCTTTTGGGACAAATTTGCCTAACTTCACATACATTGTTTATGAGGTGGTGTCCCAAAACAGGTTTGTTGAAAATTTGGGACTAAAGTATTGCAAAACAGCCAATGTATGCCAGTAAGTTCAAAATCCCTTTGAAATACATTGAATCGTATATCTGATTTCCTCAGTTTGTGGTCTGGCATTGAAGAATGAAGGCGTATCTGCGTTCCAGAGAGGATTACAGCATTGGACCCCCAGTGGGTAAGCAAGGGCTTGGGGGTAGTGGTGTGGTGGGTGCTGAGTGGGAGGGTCAGCTGAGAGGAGTAACAGTGCAACAGACATCAGTGGAAGGTTTTCTTTTCTAAAGGTTTACAAAATAAAAAAAAATGATGAGGGACAGTTTTCTCTAATATAGGTAGTGACACTGGGGGATTTTGCACCCCCCCAGTGTCAGTATTAAATTTGGCAGCACCAGAGGTGGGCTCCCTGATGCTGTGTAACTAAACTAGGCAAGGTGGGGGGTAGCAGCTGTCACGGGAGATTGGGCACCCCCATGCCATTATAATAACATGAGTTGGGCTGGGGAGGGGCAGTTATGCTGGCAGCTGCAACAGACATCGATGGACATTTTTCCTTTTTACAGGTTGACAAGTTCCTGACGTGGAAAGCCACTCAGCTATTTGCTGACTGGCTTCATGTAAATCAAAGGACCAAAGCCATCTCTGATTAGAGCAGCTCAGTTCTTTGATGTACAAGAAGTTTCTGCCCAACAAACAGTAAGTGGTGTCACAAACCACACTGCTGGTCAGTGGTGTAGACTGCTGAGCCCTTGCTATTTTGAACTGCAATGGGCTTGGCAATGCCACACCCCTGAATACCTTATTCACTCCTGACAAAACATTTGGTGCTCAGGCGCATCAAACATAAAAAGGTGGATGAGTACAAAACCACTAACAGGAACAATACTGTGACGGAAAAGGCCTCCACTTCCAATAGGCCTTATGGAATGGGAGACAGAGGTAGGGGTTATTACCCAAGGTCCTATGCCCTGTATGAGTGTCTTCCCCAGAGAGGTTACAATAGGGGAGGGGTAGAAGGAGCACTAGTCATGCAGCTGCAACACTAGCCCCAAACACACAGCAGAAGCCAAACCCCTGATAAATCGCCCAACCATTGCTGGTGGGGGGAAGGCTGACTCACTACTTCCAGGAATGGTGAAAAATCACTACAGACAAGTGGGTTCTGGAGGTAGTGAGCCAAGATTTGTCCCTGCAGTTCAAAAAATTCCCCAAACTGCAAAAACAAAAACTGTTTCCACCTCACACCCCAGTAGAAACAATCCTGTTGCAGCTGGAGGTAAAGAAACTTACTGCAAGCAAGAGCAGTGGAGAAGGTCCCTGTTACATAATGGGACAAGGTTCTCTTCTCAAGAAATTTCCCTACCCACAAGAAAAATGAGGAGTGGTGACCCATATTAGACCTGAGATAGCTTAACAAACACATAAAAAAGATTCAAATTGGTTACACTGAGATGAGTGATAGCCCTCTCTGTAGCTGGGAGATTAGCTGGGGTCACTGGATCTGAAGAATGCATACTTCCTCATCCAAGTCAGATCCACCTACAGAAAGTTCCTCAGGTTCAGACTTAGGAACTGCCAATACCAGTTCACATCCCTTTGCTTTGGCCTCACCTTAGCACCAAGTTTTTATTTTTTTTACAAAGTATCTAGCTGTGATGGCTGCCTTCCTAAGAAGGCAAAGTGTGGTGGCTTTTCCTTACCTGAATGACTGATTAGACTCAGGAAAAACACAGCAGGAGGCAGGGTGCTCTATACAGCTAGTAAAATGAACTCAGGAAAACCTGGTATTCCTGATAAACCAACAGAAGTCACAAATAGAGCCAGCTCAAGTACTGTACTTCATAGGCACAGAGCTGGATAGTCTGCAGTGGAAGACTTTTCTGCCATAGGCAAGGGTATCAAACTTGATTTCCACTGCAGAATTCTCCAGAGTTGGCCAGTCAAGGCAGCAAGGTATTTTCTTCAGCTACTGGGGTGCATGGCATCCTCCACTGCAGTGGTACCAAGAGCCAGACTCCAGATGAGGCATTTTCAGTACCATTTAAGGGACCACTGGTTCTAAAGGTGGGATCCTCTGTCCAAACTAGTGCCAGTTAAAAAAAAAATGGTTAAGGGCACTAGAGTAGTGGAAGGAAGAGGACAACCTCATACAGGATATTCCATTCCTCCAGCAATTCCCAACAAGTATTCTTACAACAGATGCCTCACTCCTAGAAGAAGAAGAAGACAAATCAGTATTTATGTAGTGTTTTTCATACATAGTGTATCCCAAAGCACTTTACAAACAATGCTAGACTGGTAGTGAAGTGACTGAATGTGTAGTGGTGGCCATATCACACATCAACACCCACACACAGCCTGGACAACTGCATGAACCGGTTTATGGGAAAGGGAATGTTGGCCAGGACACCAGGAATGTCCCCTACTCTTTGTGAAGAGTGCCCTGGGTTCTTTTACTTCCACCTGGACACCCACCAGGACAAAACCAAGATGGGTAGAAGGGACCTCGGTTTAACATCTCATCTGAAGGACGGCACACCCCAGCAGTCCAGCACCCCCCAATACTGCACTCAGATGCCAGCATTTTAAGTGCAAGTTCAATCCCGGTGTGGTCCGAGAACCCATGACCTTCTGGTCCAGAGGAGGATATGCTACCAACTGAGCCATGCTGAGACTCCTAGGATGGTGTGCCCACCTACAGGATCTTACTGTGATTGCCACCTGGAGCACACAGGAGACACAGGAACATACCAATCTCCTGGAGCTCAGGGCAGTGTTCCTAGCAATACAAGCATTTTCTGCCCAGATGCAGGGTCAGTCTGTCAGATCAGAATAGACAATATCACAACAATGTATTACATAAACAACCATGGAGAACAAAGTCCTCAGTGCTATGCACAGAAGCCATGAAGAGCTGGAACCTAGCTTATTCCCTAGGTGTAGTACTATCTGCAGTACGCCTCCCAGGGAAGGACAATGTCCTGGCAGACTCGTTAAGCAGAATCACCTCGGGAAACCACGAGTGGACTCTAAATCAACAGGTGTTGGCATCAGTGTTCAGATGATGGGGTACACCACAGAGACCTGTTTGCTTCCATATTTTTGTTGCAGACCCCCCATAAAAAGTGAAAGTCCCAGAGGATGCCCTGGGCCTAGACTGGATAGGGAAGTTCCTATATGCCTTACCTTCATTTCCACTCCTTCTGAGAATGCTCCAAAAGCTCAGTATGGAGCCAGTAACAATGATTCTGATAGCACCAGACTGGACCAGGCAGACCTGATACTCCATGCTTCTTGCCCTGTCAAGCAAGTTTCCAATCAACCTGCCACCGAGGCACAACTTGCTGACCCTGTCTCAGGGCAGGATAACATTCCCTGACCTCAGAACCCTATGTCAGCGGGTATGGTTCTTGAAGGAGCCAGAGCTCTCTAGTCTAAATTTATAAGAGGAAGTAGTGAGAGTGTTGAAGGTTTCTTGAAAACCAGCAACAAGAAAAACATATGCTTCAAAATGGAATTGATTTTATTATTATTCTCCTTCTTGCTTTCAGATGTTTTACCAGTAAATGCATACTGAGCTTGGAGGAGTTCTTTTCCAGATGCGTCGGGGGGAGGGGGTAAAAGGAGGACAAGGAGAAAACTATTCAGAATACAATACAGGTATGAACATAAACATAGTTACAGATAACATTTTGTGACAAGCAAATACTATTACAGCATGTTTGCAGTTACATTGTACCACTGCAGTGGAATGCAAGATGGGTTTAATTGCTTCAGAGTTACTTTTGAAAGGGGGGGGAATGGGAGAGCAGAGGGGTGGATGGGGAAGGTATGATTAAGGGGTGAAAAGGGGGGAAGATGGCTGGGGAGGGACTGGTGGGGGGTGGAAGGAGGAGCAATGGGCTGAGTACAGGAAACAGAAGAGGTGCCAGAGGAGGATAAGAGCATCTGGGGTGGGGGTCAGGTGCACTCACAGGAAGGGGAGATAAAGTTGAGGAGAAGAGAGGATAGAGATCAGAGGGAGGGAGCAGATCGGATAAGGAGGGAAAGGGAGTTCCAGAGTTTAAGAAACTCCAGGAGAAAGTGACCCAGCTAGCAGTGGTAGACCTGGCAGGGAGAGCAAGTGTCCTGCAGCCAGAGTTGCAGAGGGCATAGGTGGGGTGGGGTTGGGGTGGAGAGGAAATTGGTAAGGTAAGAAGAGAGAAAGCTCAGCTAGTATTTCCCAACAAATGAGGAGCAATGGGTGAGGCATCTAGTGTCAAGGAGGGGGAGAGATATGAAGGTCACAGTGGTGGGTACAGGGAGGAAAGCCTAGATCAAAATGGCAGAAGGAGTAAAATAGGGTATCTTGCCTGGCTAGGATGGACTGGGGGGCTGTCTTGCCATAGTCAAATGGGCCAGTAAGGGAATGCAGCCACGGTTTCTGTACAATGCACCTAGCATGGGGTGTGCTGTTTTGTGGAAGGCATCCACATGACTAGAAAAGTCGAGGTGTTGGTCAAGTCAGACCCTGAGGTATTTGAAGGAGTAGACATCCTTGATCATGACCCCATCATAGATGTGGAAAGAATGAGTGGTAGCAAGCCTGGAGAGTTATTGTCTGGTGCCAAAGCTCATGGAGACAGTCTTTTTGGCATTGAGGGACAGCTGATTGGAGCGGAACCAGAGCTGAACTTTGTCAAAGTCCAGCTGGAGTCTGTTCATCACATCTGTGGGGAGGGGGAGAGCCAGAGACAAAGAGAACAGTGTCATCTATATACATACTGTATGTATAGATGCAGTGGAGCAGGCAGCGGGAGGTCATTCAGGAAGACCAAAAAGAAGAGCGGTCCAAGAATGGGGCCTTGATGGATGCCGGTGCAGTTGGGGAGAGGAGGAGATAGGGAGTTACTTATTTTAACTGACTGGGTCCTGCCTAAAAGACAGGAACAGAACCAGTTAGTGGCTGGGGCAGATAGCCCAGCTGCAGCAAGCTTGTTGATGAGAAGCAGGTGGGCTTCAGTGTTGAAGGCTTTGGCCAAATCGACAGAAAGTTCAATATTTTCAGTCTGGTGTGCTCCTAGAAAGATAATCCCTATGCAGGCAAGCCTGCCTATAGTCTTGGATTGCCTTGTACACCTGCAGTCCCTAGGCCTGAGGCCCTCCACCCTGAAGGTGCATTTGGCATCAGTGTCAGCTTACACATCAGCTGGCAAGGAAAAGTCTCTGGCTTCACAACGTATCTTAAAAAGTGTTTTTAAAGGCCTCAACCAGTTGTGATCCTGTCCCTCACTGTGACCTAAATGTATGCATTACCCAGCTGATAGATGCTCCCTTTCAGCCTATGGCTACTGTTGACCTTAAATATGTCACTTGGAAAACAATATTCCTAGTGGCTATGACATCTGCTAGGAGGGTGAGTGATCTCCAAAACCTCTGTGCATATCCAAACTACATACACTTTCTGAGGGATAAGGTAGTTCTCTGGACCAGTAGGAAATTCCTTCCTATGGTGGTGTCAGAATTCTACCTAAACCAGTCAATTGCCCTTCCTGAATTTCTTACTGAGCAGTTCAGCACAGGCAGACAAAAACTCCCCTGCTTGGATGTAAAAAGGGCACTGAGTCACTACCTGAACCACACAAAAGATGTCAGGTCAAACAACACTCAGATTTGTATCACCTATGGTGAGTTATCATCTATGGTGAAGTGGAGAAAGGCAAACGAGCAACTAGGAGAACTATTTCATACTGGATAGTCCCCTGCATTCAATTCTGTTATGAGACAGCTGGCAAATTGCTCCAAGCAGTCGGAGGGTACATTCTAGAAGGGGCACCTCTGCCTATGCAGCAGCAGCAAGAGGCATCCTTTTTCAAAAGATTTGTAAAGCAGCTACCTGGTAAACAGTACACACCTTCATATTACTGTCTGGACATATAGTCCTGAGAGATACCAGCTTTGGCACTTCTGTCTTGTACAACCATTTCCTTAAATAGGTTCTGGATTCAGCGTCCCAAGTTACTGCTATGGAGTCTGCAGCAAGTGGATACTGTATATACTGATGGATTCCTGGGGTCAGAAGAAGAAAATTATTCACCATAGTACGCTGTTTCTTCTTAAGGGATCAGTCAGTAATGTTCATTATCCCTTACCCTGCCTCCCCTTCCAGAAATTGGAAATAGGTTCAGACAAAAAAATTAGTTTTTTTTTATTGCCTTGTGCTTTAGTTATTATTGTGGTTACTGTCACAAATGCACTCTGCAGGGCAGGCCCTCTGCTCCCACAGTGCCAACCTCCAAGTGCAATAGTGTGAACAGGTAACACACAAGGTAACCCTCCCATCTGTTTTGGGGTCCGAATCACCTTTTAGCCTCAAGTTCTGGAGGGATTCAAACTGTGAACCTTATGCTAGCATACCCAATTGACAGGCTCAGATAATATTCTCTTTGGGGGGATGCAATATAATCTTTCGCCCAAGGGCACCCAGCCAGGTATCCAAAATGAACCCTTACAATTCTATATGAGACCTAGGTATAGTCTTACCTTTTAAGCAAGCTCAGTAACATATTCAAGACTTTTAACAGCTGTCAGCCTAAACACAGGCTCAGCATGACATGCAAAAGAAAACTGAGAAGACACACAGGCAGTATTTTAAAGAAAAGATTGTTTACTAAAAATGGTAAAACAGGAAAAATCAAACACAGAATAATTATATCACTAATCTTACAGTCATATAAAAAAATGGGAAGTTACAGAATACAGACTCCTACCACAAATACTTAGTCTTTCTTATCTAGATGTTACCCCTTAAGTGCTTTCACAAGTTCAGAGAAATCTTTCACTCCTTGAGTCCAGAATAATGTCACATATTCCTGGATGCATGTTTCATTTCAACCTCCATCTCCCCACCTGCTTTCATGAGGTCACAGTTAGATCCTCCCATCTCTGCTTGACATAATTTTCCACAAGGATGTATTTCAATTAATGTGAACATCAGCAAAAATGCCATTTCCCAAATATGACAGTCTTTGATTGAACATTTCTCTTTGAACTTAGCAATCCTACACTCTGTCACTAATTCTCGGCTATGTGCTAAAAATAAGAGGAACCAGCCAAATTACTTCTTTTTATGCTGTCATAAATACCTACATGGGAAGACACTTCAAAAGCATGAGCAGGTTATAAAAGGTAATAAAATGGCCCTCTGGAAGGAAGTTTTTTTTAATTAGGTTCCCCTGATCTGTTTATAACATTCTGTTGTTTTCAGTACTACAGAAACCTTGGGTCAAAGGCCACTCACTAAAATGGCTAGCCTGTTTGTATCTAGCATACATTCACATTTGTTTATAATTCAAATATATACAATATTTAGAGCTGTGTGAGGAGTGGAGTTGGGAGCGAGTCACAGTCTGCGACTGGGGAGAAGATGGAAGCTCAATCAGCAGCCTAGTCACACTTAGTGACCAAGGGGCTGTATTAGCCCAGAGCTGTATTTTGGCCAACCGCAGTCCGTGGTGCAAAATCAGGCCAATTGGGGAGTGAGGCGCCAATGCGGTCAGGCTTTAAAAAGCTAGCCAGTCTGCAGAGCTGCATCAGAGCTGTGTGAGCAGCAGAGTCAGGAATGGGTCACAGTCAGTGACCGGGGAGAAGGTGGAGGGTGGAGAAATTGAGGCTGCAGTCGGCAGCCTGGTCGCAGTTGGCGGGCCAAGGGGCTGTATTTGGTCCTGCCCTCCCTCCCTGACCCCAGCCTCTATTAAATGCAGATGGGAGGAGGAGCCATTATCATATAAAGGAGCTGACAGACTGGCTCAAAAGGAGGAGTGGCAAAGTACATCGAAGGACTGAAAGTGGGAACAAGGAGAGCCCTGAACGACGAAAGCACTGCAGGAAATTGGTTTGCAACGGAGGACACTGGGTCCTGCATCTTCTACACAGGGGACAAGGACTTCAGCCTCGGTGGATATGGGAAATGGACACAGTCATTAAGAAAGTATTCACAAAAGAGATGAAATTGTGATGATATGAACTGGGTCGGGACTAAGGACGCTGTAGGTACTGGGAACTTGATCTTGGACTACTGACACTAGAGGTGCTGGGGACTTGGTCTGGACTTGATCTTGGACCATTGACAAGGGAGGTGCTCTGGACTTGGTGTCTTGGACTTGAATTGGTGACTATGGTTATTAATTAGAGGTGTCTTTGGTTTTTCACATGCTTTATTAATTCTAAAAGGTATAAGCTTCATTATTATTTCTAAAAGTCTTGTCTGTGGGTTGGGACTGAGGAGGAGGTGAGTATCATGGGACCAAAAATACATAAGGTGTGGTTTTGGGCTGTATCTGAGTATCATGGTAGAAATGGTAGGGCAGCACAGTGGGAGGGGCGACCAAGGGAAGGCTTTTTTTGGCAGGGTGGTGGGGTGCAGTGGCTGTGGAATGGCTATGATCCTAAATTGGGCTTGGAGGGTGGGGAATGTATGATGTGTAAGCAGCTCGCTCAGCTGAGGGAGGAGGTGGCAAGGCTAAGATGGGAGTTAAGGGGGGGAGCTGGGAAACAGGGATGGTGGTAGAGAGACTGGGTCGGTATAAGCCAAGGAAGGAGTGGGAAGGGCTGAGTGGATTCCATGGAGGATCAGATATACTGCCCCTGAAGCCAGGAGCTTGGGAGGGAGAGGATGAAAGGGATCCAGAGTGGATAGACCAGAGGTAATAACAGACAGCAGCAGGTCCAAAATTGGGACAGGGATGCCCGGGACAGGAGGAAAAGGGTCAGTTGGAACAGACAGCAGAAAGGCCAGAGGAATGACAATGACACCTGTGGCTAGAGAAAAGGGGTCAGCCAGGGATCAGGAGGAGTGGAAGACAGTAGTCTCAGGAAAGGGAAGATGGTTGCCAAGAATGAATGTCAACACAGGTATAGGTGTTATGGGCCAGTGGGCAGAAGTAACAAATAGTTTTGCCCCCCTAGGTACTTTAGTCTGGGATATTGAGGAGGAAGGGGTCCGGCAGGGGCCAACAGAGAAGGGGGGCAGGGTGGCAGGAAAAGAGGGGAAACATCTCAGGTGCAAGGGGGGAATGCACATTGCATGCAGGAGAATGGGTGGAGGAGGGGACTGGCACATTAGGGACACACCAGAGGGTGGCACTAGGGGAACTGTGGCATAAGGAAAGGGGCAAGAAGGAAGCACTGAAAGAGCTGGAGTTGAGCTCCGGGGAGGCTAAAAATGAACGGGAGGAAACCCTACAGGGCAGGAGCTGCAGTAGGAGGCTGGGACATGTGCCGGGCAGGGTGCAGGACAAGGGAAATATGCGGATAGGGCAGGTGGTAAGGAGGAAGACTTCCCCAAGTGGGGCACGGTACTCAAAACCTTCTCCAAGAATGCGCGGGACAGGAACAGTTGGAGGGGGATCAAGCACAGTTGGCACAATCTCACACAGTGGGCAGATGGGGGAAGGCCAGGAGCAAATAGAAGGGGGCAAGGTGAAGTTGGCTCTGGTTCAAGCAGTGTTGCAGGAGGAGTTTGCAGGGATGAAGGAAGCCAGGAGGAAGTACAAGGGATGAAGAGATACGGGGGAGGGGTCAGAGGAAAGGCTAAAGAGAGAGGGTGAAAAAGGAAAGATGCTGGATGTGGATAAACATCAGGAGAGGTTAGGTGATGGGGAACAAATGACGAGTGGGGACAGAAACCAAGTCAGGATGGAACATGAGGAGAAGGTCAAAGGAAGTCAAACCCCATGACACAAGGTTAGAGGCCAAAAGGACACCCAGGAATCAGGGGGCAGTTGGGTGGCACTCTTGGGGTACTCAATAATTAAAAGGCTAAAATGGGGAAGGAAGGGAGCAAAAAACAATGTAGTATGGGTACAGTGCATGCCAGAAATGACAGCGCTGGAGGTGAGGTATCATATTCCATCCTGGGGTAAGCTGCAGGATGAAAGGACTCATCTGGTGTTTCACCTGGGCACAAATGACTTGGAGAGGAATAGTCTGATGGAAGTACAGGCAAGGCTTGAAGAACTCGCTAGGTTCTGTAGGAGTAACACTGTTTTTCCTTCCATTTCCTTCTCTGAGGTGTTGCCAGTACCAAGAGCGAGCACACCCAAAAAGGAAAAGATAAGGACTTTCAACAACTGGCTACGAGGTTGGTGCAGTCAGATGGGATTTGCACAATGCATAAGGTCACAAGACAACTACCTGGATTTTTGATGCTGTTGACATTTAAAGTTGCTATCATGTAGATGTGTGGGATAGCCATGGTTCAAATAAGTATTTTTTAAGTCTCTTGACTGAACCACCTGCTTCTTCTTAGGTGAATCCCCAGATTGTTTTTTGCTTTTAAACTTGCTTTTTGTACTTCAATGTCCATGTCTTCAATGTCTGAATCTGTAGTATTTGTTTGGAAAGAGGATTTAGTGGAAGATGTTTCTGAATCCTCTCCTTGTTCTGATTCCAGAAGAGCATCATATCCGTTTTGTAGCTCAATTTGCCTTTGTTTTTGTATTTTTCATGATAATTTTGTTTTAGTTTGCTGGTTTTTAAGGCTTCTCTTTTTTGATGTCACTACTGTCATATCTGGAGAGGGCACAGACTGGGAGTTCATATCTGTCCCTTGTTGTAGAACATTATCCTGTTGGGCATTTCACTGTACCTCTTCCTCCCTAGTCTGTTGCTGTACTGCATCCTGTTCTGAAAGTGCTGGTTGTTGTTGTTTTTACTGCAGTTGGGGGTTTACTTCTGGGTTTGGATTGTCCATCTCAGCGTTCATCTCCCTTTGTCTGTTCTCAGAAGGTTGGGCTGTTTCTGTCTGTTCCTGTGGTGATGTGGGTTCTGTGTGTCCTGTTGTCTGTTCACCCTCCTTTCCTCACTCCTGTTCTCCTCTTTTTCTATCCATACTATTTTTGGGCTGTGATTAGTATAATATCCTGGTCTGGGCCATCCATGTGATTGTTTGATGCCCACTGGCAGTTTCGATAGACATGTCCTTGTTCTTCACATAGGTTACAGTTCAGTTTGTTAGTACAGGTAGCACTGGTGTGGCCATATTCAAGGCACAAGTTACATTTTACCCGGTCCCAAGCGTTACTAAGATGCTGTGTATAACTGCACTTGAAACAGGTGTTAGGTTGCCCTTGGTAAATGCAATGTCCCCTATCTTTCCCCAAAAAAGAAGCAACTTGGCAAGTGTCTGGGGCCTGTTGGAGTCAGTCTCAATTGAATTTTAAACTTCCATACACCAGTCCAAATATGTCCTTCGTCCAGGATGGCTGTGGTTCTCCAATCAGATCACATCACTGTGCTAACCAATGTTTAATATCTTGCATACTAATCTCATTGCGGAACAACATATTAACTTGTTTGAATGCTGATTTTGTTAAGGGTATTGCTCTAAAAGGAAGCCATAGTGCAGCATATTTCTTTTTCTCATAAGCTGCCCAAAAGCCATCAAGCCCCATGGGTGTTTTAAGACTGATATCAAACAACACACCTCCAGATGCATGGATTAAGGCTCAGATTTCATTGCAGAAAAAGTGCCTGGATTCTTTTACTAAAGTTTTTTCCCACATAAATCCTATCAGGGGCAACCTCTATGCCTCCCAAATACTGCAGCCTTGCTGCATTTCTTTGCTGAGCTGGTGCTGCATTTTGAAAATGATTATCTCTAGAGTGAAATTTAGCCCATAACTGCTGAGCAGTTTCAATTTGTTGTTTATTTTGTGGTAGGGGTTGTTCAGTGTCCATTTGTTCTCCCCAGGAGTTGTTACGAGTGCTAGGTCCTTCTCCAGGTGAAGTTTGATTTCTTTGAGAATTGGTCAGGGGGGGTGGAAAGTTGTGTGTGGAGTCCTCTGGTGAATAGCTTACAGGTTGCAATTCCATGTCACTGTCAGCAATAAATGGCATTTCTGTTCCATTTTGGACTACATATAGTCTGGAGTTGCCTGATATATCTTTTTGAATTGCACAAGTATGATTTAAATCTTTTGTCTGCTGCATTTTTTCTGTGCTCCCAGGGATGGAACTGTGGCCTGGCTCAGGAACCCAATTTCCTGAATCATTTTGACACCAACCCACAGCAATGAGTTTATTTCTGACTATCTCCTGCTCAATTTCATTATTTCTTACAACCTCGCTACTCTTCTCCCCCATACCCATTCCCTTTTTCTTTATCATGCCCCTGTCACTTGTTTGTTCAGTACCAGGTAAAATAGTTGTTTTTCGCAAGGATTTTTGTTTTTGTTTACCTGGTTTTGGAGTTGCTGCAGACCCTTTTTTTCCCTTGCTCCCCACCGCTGTTGAAACTTTTCTGGGTGGTGGTTGTGATGCAGTCTGCTCGTTTGATGTTGCCACTTCAGCTGTCTTACTTTGTGCTGTACTGTCAAAACCTTCTGTAGCGATCGTTTGACATTTTGCCTGCTCAGTTCCTCTGGTGTTTTATCCGCGTTTCTACCATCAGTCTCCAATTGTTCCTCTGGTAGGTGCTCCATTTCTTCTCTTGCTTTCATTAATTCAATGACTTAGTTCCTATTATGTGAGATAAAGTATCACAACAATTCTTCCTTGGTCTCTGGGTATTGCACACTTTCTCCTTCCTATGAGACATGACCATTAGCTTTTTGTTGCATTTCTAAATTCACAGCGATCTCCCTTGCTGGACGTGCAGAGGTGGAGATCAGTTCGCCTGGAGGTACACCAGCTTCCACCTCTGGCTCCCCTCAACTGTCTGCCATGATTGACAGCCCTTCAGCAGCTCCCCCTCTGGAGAGTAGGGAAAAATTTTGTTAAACAAAAAAATACATTCAATCCAACTGTGTTATATCACACTTAAAACATAAAGGAAAACAAATGAAAAACAATACAATCATCATTTCAATATCCCCATCCTCATACCCTTACCCAAACTAAATACAACAAAAATCCTTTTCTGAAAATCATAATATTAAACATAAAAAGCAAAATACATCATTACTCCTATTTTCTTTATTTAAACCCCTCTTTTACCTCGTATTTTTCTTTCTCAACCCCTCTACCTCCTTCCATCCCCATATTTCACCACTTTAGATTACTGGAGCATCACTGCCAGTGGTCCAAGGCAAACCCCTCCATAACTCCAATAGTTCTTCTTGTCCCATCCTTATGTTCTCACTTTAACACAATGTCTGTACGTCCTGCATAATTTTGTTATATAATTCTATATGCAAACCTTCCTTCTGCTATAATGTATATCCACACCTCATAATCCAAATATTCCACTTAAATGCTACCATTACCACCTGCTGTGTGCTCATATTCCATTTTTCCACTTCTTATCAAACACCCCATACACAAAATTTTTTTTGTGTAATAATACTAATTATCCTCTCTTTCCACTGTTGTACTAAAAAATACCAAAATCCTCTAATAAAGGCATAGTTAAAAAACAGATAGTGTATGGTTTCCTCTTGCTGAGTGCATTGCACTCTGCTACAGATTCTTTCCATAGATTTTTTATGTTTCTGATTAGCTTTAACGTTAATTTTTTCGTGGCATGCCAACCAGTGTAGATCCCACATCTGTTCAGGAATCCTTTTATTATTTAATAATTTCTTTACATTTGCTCTTGCTGTTACAGGACATTTTGCAAAAACCTCCGTCTCTGCACACAGGGAGGAGATTAACCTGCAGCACAACTGTTTCCTTGGTATATTAATAACGTGCCTAGTTAAGATTTTCCATTGCTTCAGCCTTAGGAATGTGCACCTCACATATTCTGGTATTAATATTGATTTTTTAGAGTTTTGAAATTCTGAGTTTCCCACTGTCCCATCCAACCTCTACAATTATCCAGCAACATTGCCTCCCACCCACTCTATTGAGGTGTTATTATGGGTTTAAAATTACAGTATATGAAAAAAGTATTAAAGAAATTATTGGATTTGGCAAACTTAATCCATCTTGCTTTAGAAGCAAATACAGTATGTTTCTTTTAATAGGATGCAGCCTGCTTCCCCAGCAGGCTTGAAAAAAATATTTAGTAAGGTTGTTTCTATCTTTTTCCTGGTGTCCTGGCCAAATTCCTGCCATTCACTAAAATACCACCAACAGCTTAATCTGGTTCTGTAAAACAATCTACATCAGTATGTATATTCCCCTTCCCTTGCCCCTGGGTTGCACCTTGAAACAAGCCGTGGCTTAGTGAGTCTGTTCTGGTCACAAACTTTCAAATAAATAAATAAATAATACAAGTGCCTTTTGAAAATTCAAGACTAGATGACCTCCAGCTGGTTCAGTCTAAACCCATTTAAGCAGAGATCATATTGTTGAAACCAGGCTAAACTGGGAAGGTGATGAATAGCTATAGTGTCTGTTTACCATCTTTCTTGGGGATTTCTTTTATTCTTTAACCTTTGAAATTAATATATTTGCATTTTCTTAGCCATGAGCATTTTTTTAAGATATTCATGAAGGCCAATATATTATAAACCCTAATATTTTTGTACACAACTTTTTAAACACACATGGTATTATGTCTTAATGTTTCTAATGGTCTTTTACCCAGAGAAATGAAATAAACATGCAGTAATAACCTTTGGTTACTCAGACTCAATTACTGTCTAATGTCTTATTTCAATCATCTGTATATATGTTTTACTAGCCAAATGTGTTTTAAGCATGCCGCACCTTCACCATACACCCTGAACTCTTGAAATATCATAACAAGAAAATGCCTTTTAGTCCCATGTCTGGCAGTATTAATGATACCTGCCCACACAAGTTATATGTCATAGAATGCAGAAATCTCTGCTTTTCAACTGGTTCACGTCCCTTGAATTTTTATAGTCCATGTCTGTCTCAGTGAAAAAGGAGTAAAATTAATTTTTAGAGAAACCTGCCTCAATTTTCATTTGATTTTAAGTATTTCAACAAATGTTAACATGAATTTTTAAATGAGAGACTTACTTAGCTCACTGACTCCATTAAGTGTTCATGCAAGCTAGGATACCAAACACTTCCTGGTTCCTGCTGAGCCTTCAATGCTAGCCAATATCATGTGATTTATGATGTCATGCAGAGTGCATGTGTACATGCACATGCTGGGTTGCATTTCAGCCCAGTAACACACTAGCAAACTAGTGTGCTGGCTTGCATTGTAGGCCCATCAGAGCATGGGTAGGATGAACAAATAATTCACCATGGAAGCATTATGTATATTAGTGAAATAAAACCTTTTTCAATGTGCTAAATACAAATTATCCACTGCATGTATCTAAATTATTGTTCAAACAATATATAGACACTTTATTTCTGTCTGGGTACATTGTTTGTTTCATTTTGTATGCTATAAATCTATGTCTCTATGAGATCCATAAATTAATTAGTCAGAAAGGGGCAGGAGGCAGAACATGGGTGGGGCGGCAGAACTGGTGGGATGCAATACAAGAATAGCCTATTTGAAATTAGTTTCCTCAATTTCTTAATAAATAAGCATGTTGAAAATACCATTTCCTCCTATCTCCAATACAGATAGTCACACAGGTGGCTGTGCACTGTCCATACAGAGATTACCAGCAGGCAATCCAATTTATTTCCTTATTCATACAAATGTGGGGGGTTGAGTGCACTGATAATGTATATCCATCTCATTTCAAATTTCTCTAGCAATTTGTTTAAGACCCAAATCTTTTGGGTGGCTCTACTCATTCTGACCTCTAGAACCTGATTGATGCCCCTCTGTGGCCTTCCTTTGTTGAATGCTCTGCACTAATGATCCTTTTTAATTATTTCTGATGACCTCCATATTTTCCAGGACCCACATTTGTAATGGTCTAATGGTCTTCCCAATATGTATTTAGTCACATGGACACTGCAGTAGGTAAATAACCCCTGCAATGTCACATACGATATTTTGTTTGATGTCGTGTTTTGTGCTGTGGTAGGGATGTTCATATAGTAGGTGTTTCCTGCTAGTGTGCCACTTATTGAACATTTACTGCATGCAACATTCAAGGGTGGAGTGTAATCAACAGTAATTGTCTATTTTGTTGGTCTGGGGATATATGCCTTATGTACTAGAGTGTCTTTAAAGGTGCTGACTTGCTTAGCTGCTGCTACTAGTTTCTTATCAAAAATTATTCCATTACCATGGTAATCTTGTTGGATGTTCCAATGTTTGTTAATGATTTTCTTAGCTTCTGACATTGTTTTCATTGTTCTTCAGTGAGTGCACTATTCTCCCTTCCCCAACATTGGATATTTGTTATGTCCTGAAGTTTTGGTCTCTGGCCATGTTTTCGACTCTACCTCTTGCTTGTTGTAATACTTTCTTGGAATAGCTGACAGGTTTCCTGTAACTGTTCAATAAACTCATGATCTGTACTGTAATTTCTTCTTACATGCAAAAGTTGTGAGTAATGAATACTGTTTATAAGTTTCTGCTGAAGGAAACTGTTATGATGAAGTGGCAGGGAAGCAGTATAGTGTAGTGGTTAAGAGCACTGAGTTACAAACCTGGAGAATTGGGTTTGAATCCCATAGCCACCACTTGCATACTATATGACCATGAACAAGTCACTAAACTTTCCTGTGTTCCCAGGCTGCACATGGAAACAAGTCATGGCTTAGTGTGTCGTTCCTGGTTTAAAACTGTAAAAAAAAAAAAAGTGTTATGGTCAGTTGACTTTCCAAATAAGCCTGTTTCAAACCTTCCATTTTGTAAAGGTATCCTAAGATCCAAGTATGGAATCTGGTCTTTACCGTAGTTAAGGGTAAATTTGAGATTGTCTGAACACTGATTGAGATATTGAAAAAACATTCATGTAGACTAGTTTCATTGCCCTTTCAGATTATAAATAGGTCTTCTATATATCGGTGGTAGCAGAAAAGGTGCTTGTGATATCTGTTGGCCTCTGGGTTCAAAATATGCTATTTTTCAAAGTCATAGGAATATGCTTCAGTGTAGGCTGGGGCCATGGTTGACCCCATGTCCATCCCTCTTTTATGTTCATAAAATATATCCTGAAATGCAGAATAATTCCTGTGCAGAATAAGAGTAGCCAGCTCCTGTAGGACAACTGTATGTGGCTGGAAAGGTGTGGGTCTGGAGTCGAACATGCTCCCTGTAGCCCTCCCTCCCTCCATCCTCATGAGGGCTGGAGATATAAAGGTCACAAATATCTAATATAGCTAGCAAGCAGTCCCCAATTTTGCTAGCTGAGTTCTGGCTAATTTTTTTGATTATGTTTAGCATGTGGATAGCATCTCCAACAGAGTACATATTTTCAACCAAGGCTTGCAAATGGTAACTTATGAATGAGGCTATAGGTTCAAATAATGAGCTTATGCCTGAAGCAACTGAGTGACAACGTGGGATGTACTTGTCTTTATGCAGTTTTTGGTGTTGCAAAAAAATAACCCTTCCTCTTTATGGCAGTAATGAGATCACATGGTAGCCTTACATAGTTTCTGGAATCATTCAAAAGTGTTAGGCACATGCTTTTATATTACCCATACCCAGCTATAACAATTCCTCTACCTTTATCTGCAAGTTTAGCAATTATACCATTGTCACTTTTTAGGTTATTGAGAGTGATTCTTTCTTCTGCCGACATATTTTGTTTTGGTATTCTTTCTGTAATGTTACTGAACAGATCATGTATTATTTATTGATAATTTAATAAAAGTTTCAATGGATGTTTTTATCCTACAGGAGAGTTATATGTGAACTGAACCTTTAAAGCCTGTTTGATTTCTTTTTTATATGGACCTGTTTCTATTATGTCTACAAACATTGATCTGAAACCTAGTATTCAATAACATTTCTGGAGATCAAACTCCAGTTCAAATTTGTCCACTTTAGTACTTGTAGCAAAGGACAGGCTATTACTTAACACCTGTATTTCAGTGGAATGTATGGTAGGTTGAGAAAACTCAGATTGAAAATGGATATTATCTCAGACCTTACAATGTTTTCGGTTTGGTTCTTCCATCTTTGCCTCTCCCTCTGCCTCCTCCTCCTCCTGTAACCTTCTGGTCCTATGCCTTACCTCGCTTCCTCCTCCTCTGGTTCTTTGGACTTCATAAGGGAGCTTATGTCCTTACTGTCTCTCTTTTTGATCTTTCCTCAATCTCTTTGCCCTCTCCCAAAAAGATTGATGTTACTTCTATTGTGGGTTCCCATATGATTGCCTGTTATAACTATTGCACGATTTGGGCTCTACCTACTTGAACGTTCTCCTGTCTGAATACATACCTGTCCACCTCCTTTGTTTTTCTTATGTGGGTCTCTTCATAGTTCCTCACTGCCAGTTTAAATGTTTGGGAGATCAGGCCTTTGGGGTTGCCACCCATTCCTGTGGATCCACCTTCTGCTGGATGTTCAGGGAGCCCAGTCAGTAAGAATTTTTAAAGTTTTATTAAAAATCCATATATTTAATTTAACATTTGGGTCCAACTGAAACTGTCTTAATTAGCTGTAATTTATAACATAATTTTATGGTATGTCCCAATATTCTGTAAAGAACCTGTGATTTTCTGATTATCCATGCTGTGCCCAGAGATTTATGGAATGGAAACCTTCTGAATAAACTGCCTTGCCTTTGCTTTACCAAAAAGTTAGAAAAGTGAGGATTCCCTAACTTCCAGGGCTAAAGTATGTGGAAGAGGCACGGGGTCAATATGCTGTTGGAAAGAACAGCACGGTAAACAACTGCGCAGGCATATTGACAAAAATGGAGGTAGATCTCAGCAGAACAGTGAGCACTACTATCCATGATTAAAAACAAATAAATTAAATGTTTGTGGGGGTCTCTGCCCCCTGAACCCCACTCTCTAATTATCTAAATCCAGGGGGTGGGACTTAACTCATGGAAAGGGCAAAAACTCAGGGGGGGGGGAGAAAAAGCAATTATCAAAAAAGAAAACTCTCCAAGACCAGGAATTGAACCCCAGTCCATCACTGTTCAACCCCCCTCCACTGCCTGTGGCTCTACCCACTGAGCCATGGCAGCTGCTCAGTCAGCATACTGCCAGACAGAGCCTTTCACCTCTCCCCCGATGGCAAAATATGTACAGGGATAGTGGTACTTTACCTTCGCTCTGCTGTCCCTGTAGCTATTATTCCTGTAGCTGTTTTAACCCATGTGGTTTATTCCATGTGGTTATGCCTTCGACATGTTGACCTGGTACCTGTGGAAGATACTAGTGCTATTCATCAAGAAGAGCCACACCCTTTTTCTGGTTAAATTGGATGTCTGCATGAAAGATACAAACTTCTCCAAGCAGTTAATAGAGGCAGCTCAACACATTTCCACAGTTGGCCAACTGATTTGTATTAACAACAGCAGCCATAGAACACTTGCTCAATCTCCTTACACAAAGAAAAAGCAAAATGACAAGTGGTCAGTAATTGGTAGTGTCAAGCTTGTTCGGCCCTCCTTGAAACAAATTATCACTTCACCTGGTAGGCTAGCTTCCATTTTAGAAGCAGTATCCTAATAGAAAGGGAGTTTCAGAAATCCAATAATCAAAAGCTAAATCCTCAGAGTTCTATCTCTGGGAAGGTGACCACCATATTAATGGACAAGAAAACAAAAGTAGATGTGTGCGCTAGGTCAGTGTTTGCACCAAAACAGGAGAAACGCAAAACTCAAAGAAAAATGAATGCTCAAGCAGCAGACTAGAGGATTTTTAAACTCATAATAATACTTACAATTTCTATGTACAGTACACCACAACATCAATAAATTAAGTAAATACTTTGGACTTGTTGATACAGACAAAGGGAGAAGCAGTACCACCCCACCCCCCCCCACACACAAATACTCCCCCTGTTCTGCAGAATCTGAGCATGGTACTCATCTCCCTCACATCCTCATTTGCTTTGAGATATAACAGTAACCTTCTCAGATACCTCCAAGTATGGCATTATATACATTCAGACGATCAAGTACAGTCAATATAGAAAGACATGACTGATTTGGAATACTTTTATTACTTAATGGTTCAGCTGTCCATTAGGCAAATATATATTTCTATGCTATTCCATTCCATATGCTATTTAACCTCCCAAGGGCACAATACCAATGCAATTTGGGATAGGTGGGAGGAAGAGGCACTGATCACTATTGCAAACCAAGAGTGGGAGAATATCCATCAGATGGACAGCGAAAACTGGTCCTCCCAGCTCTGGCGGGAATATCAATGGAACGTAACCCATCACTTTTCTCACACCCTAACTAGAGCAACAACTTTAGCTCTACTAATTCAAATCTCTTTTGGAGGGGTATGTGGAGAGACGTTACCATTATCATATTGGGAATGTTTACATATATAGTCTCATGGGGTGACCATACTAAGTGCACTAGAAAATATATGGCAGCTTTGCATTCCATTTTCTTTCAAACATTTTGTGTTTGGGCTGCTGAGGGAAACACCCTTCCCACAAAAGAGCAAAAGGTATGCGAGCTGATGGCTACAGTGGCCATCAAGGGAATAATGCTTAATTGGCAGTCACAGCAGTCATAGGAGCAACCATGGCTAAAAAGTTGGTGGGGGGGCATGATCTACCAAACCTTTCATGCTGATGCCAATGTCACAGGCCATTTTGTAAGGCCTATAAAGTTAAGAGGGAGTGGACACCCTCATCCCCCCCCCCCGTGGTGGGGACCATGACTGCAGTATCCTAACATCCAGATTTGGATTAAGGGAATAACATTTATTTGTACAATACAACATATAACAGCAGACTTCAGTCTCTCCAGAGAGCAGTTCCTAGACACATAGCAACCCTGGGTCCTATACTTGCATAACATGCTAGAGGAGGATGGGAAGCTGGAGAGTCACTCCCTGCTATTGTCAAGGAGAAGGGTGGAAGTTTATGCACCTTTTCCACACTGTCAGCTTCCAATATTTCTGCCAGTTAAAGGAAATAGTGCTGAAGTTGTTCCTGCTGGTGCCAGCACAGTTTGGTTCTATTGTGTATTGTGTATTGTGTTCTATTGTGCTTTAAAGAGCACCAGTTTCAGTGCTCTCCTTAACCCCCCAGCAGCAGCTTACCTCTAAAGGATTTCAAAAGTCCAATTAGCAGAATTTTTTATGGCCCTGTAATTAGGAGAAAGAATCGTAAGTCCTCAGTCGAGAAGGGCAGCTGCCCAGATCCTTCATACTTCGTCCCTAATTTGAGCAAAAACTCACCTCAAACTCTCACATTTTGTGATGTATTAGTTTAAATAGTGTGGGTGTGCTGTATTGATAGTAAGGCCATTATGTAAATACTATTTTGTACTTTACAGAGCCACAGGAGTCAAATCAAAGTCATGGCTCAATTAACAAGGTCCTTGTTAGTTAAGCTGGGGCTTTGATTTGACTCCTGTGTCTTTCTTAAATATAAATAAGAGCATTTAAAAAAAGGCTTCCATTACTATCATTACAGCATGCCCCCGCACTGTCTAAACTAATACATCACAAAATGTGAGAGAGTGGTGGTGATGCCTCTTCAAATTGGGGACCAGGAAGGGGAAGGGATCAGGTGGCTGGTTCCTCCAACAGAGGAGTTACAATCCCTTCCCCTTACTAATAGAGACTATAAAAATTCTGAGAAGTGGACTTCTGAAGTCCCTTAGAGCTAAGCTGCTGATGGGGGGGGGCGTCAATGAATATCTAAAAATTAGCATGATTGGCACTCTTTAAAGGTTAAGGTGTGTGGTTTTCCAGCTCCTGTTGGAGTCAGGAGGCCAACAGACCTGACTATACTGTCAATTTAATGAGTTACGTAATGTACATGTTGAAATCTTGATTTAGTAGTTGCCGTATTGGTCCTTGCAAGAATAGATCCAGAAGCAAATGATTTGATACCTTTTAATGGACCAACATAGATGTAACAACAAGAACAAAGTGCTCTAGCTTTCGGACCAACCAGTCCTTCTTCAGAAGCTCATGGCAGTTGTTTAGAAAATACAATACTTATAACAGCTAGATAATGCAGAGAAAAACAGAAAAAAATCCCCATTGGTTTAAAATACTCATTAAAAAAAAAACAGAAGATGATGTCAGAGAAGTTAAACAGTACAATACTGCTCTCAGTCCGAATGAACCTTGGGTTAAGATGTGCTTGTGCAACAAACATAAAGAATCCTACTGCACATGAATTTAATTGACATAAGATAACACTGCTGAAGCAGATAACTCCCAAATCAAGCCATGAGTGTCACAGTCAGTATAAGGATGTGATTACTGAAAGGCAACCCCACCCAGCTTAAAGACAAACTAAGATAGTTATAGGGCTCATGAAATTACAATGTATGCATTAAAGACAAGAATACCAGTAAAGTTGTCTAAAAAACATCAGTGCACACTGTGTGATGTGTAAAACCTAGCTAGACATGCCACCCAGCTGTATTCTCAAGCTAAATAAAAGGCCCAAGAAATTACAAAACCTCAGGACTATATAAATGATAATTTAAATATAAATTGATAATATTAGTGTTAAACAAAAACTCTAGTAGAGGAACCTCAAGGAATTCAGACCATGCATCCTGATATGTACTGATGTCAATATATACTGAGAATGTAGCAACTACATGTACCACAAGTGTCTAGGGAATCTGAAAAGAGATAAAAAGTAATTTATCTCCTCCTGCTCATACAAACAGTACAACCTAACCCACCCCACATCACAATAATGTGGGTGGGGGAGATACATAGCTTAAACGAGATGTTGTCTCTCTCCTCCCCCCTCCTTTTCTCTCTCTCTCTCTCTCTCTGTCCCACACACACACACACACACACACACACACACACACACTCAATCTCTCTCCTAGTGAACCTATATTAACTTCAGTCACTGTAATTGTTCCCCAAAGGAATACAACTTGTAATGAAATTCTGAGTAAATTACTACAATATTAGCCTAATGTAAAAGATATGTGCAGGACCCCAAGCAAATGAGATCACACATCCCAATATGTACAGAGTTACAAAATTATATATAACAGTATAAGATAACACTTGTTATGTACACTAGCAGGCTGGGTAAACTGAATATGGTGCAATGGAATCAATCCCCCACAGGCAAAGATAAAAAGTAAGGAGAAATTTGTTGTGTGTGAAATGAAAATAGTACACATTATAACTCCATATAGCTAAATAGAGACTTACCTCAATGTGACAGCAAGCCCACATCTATTATATCACATACCTCACAGCACATACCCACACACACATACACACACGCATCCACATCTCACACATGCTGAAGTCCTATAATATGTCAGCTTGAAGAAGAAAAGGTCTGTGGATGTTAATTTCTGTAGTGTCCCATAAAGCCAATATCCAAGTTCATCCCATCTGCTACCATATTGAGATGTAAAATAAGTTTAATCTCAAAAGCTCGTCTCTGTTGTGTGTTTTTGAGATTTCCTTTTAAGACCATTACTGACATATCTGAGACTGAGTGGTCAGGCTGGGAGAAGTGATGCCCCACTGGTTTTTCAGTCTTCCTTGCTGTAATAGTATGCCTGTGTGAGTTCATCCTAGTGCGGAGCTGTTGGCGTGTCTCTCCTACATAACCTGTTTGTGGACATCTCTTGCACTGAATGAAATAAACAACATATCGTGACATGCATGTATAACTCCCATGCACCTGGAATTGTCTGTTTTGTGATGTAACCACACAGTCTGAGGTAGAAATTAGCCCACAAGTCTTGCAGGGGCGTTGATTGCAGGGTCGTGTGCCATTGTGTGACATGGTATTCTGTTCTGGTGAAAGTTTGCTCCTAATAATTAGGCTGGATAAATTTGGCGGTTGTTTAAAAGATAGTAGTGGAGTTCCTTAAAAATACAATTAAGGTGTCATCCTCACTAAATATTGGGTGGGATCTTTAATAATCTTACGTAGACGTTCAAGGTCTGGATGATATGTGACTACCAAGGGTATTCTTTCTGTAGCTGTCTTTTCTTTATATTGAAGTAGTTGTTGTCTTGGTACTTATGCTGCCGCTCTGTTATCCTGTCAATTTCCTGGAAGAGTGTCCCTGCTCCATAAAGGTGTTTTTCAACATAGCCAAATGTGTATCTCTGTCATCCTCATTTGAACAAATACGTTGACAACGAAGTGCTTGACTGTATATGACAGATTTTTTGTATGATTAGGTGGTTACTTTTCCTGTGCAGGTATCTCTGTCTGTCTGTTGGCTTCCTGTAAATACATGTATGTAAGGTTCCATCCTTAATGATGACTGTGGTGTCAGAAAGTTAACCTTGGTGGTAGAGTACTCCAGGTAAGCTTTATAGAAGGGTGGAGATTATTAAGTTTGTGATGAAAATCTTTAAGTGCATCTGTCCTTCCGTCCAGATGATAAACAAATCATCAATGTAACGGAAATAAGCCAGTGGTTTGTGGGGATACTGCCTTAAAAATCCTCCTCCAAGTCAGCCATAAAGAGGTTAGCATACTGTGGAGCCATTTTGGTGCCCATTGCTGTTCCATAGTTTGAACATAATGTTTACCATTGAAGTTGAAGTTGTTATGTGTCAAAATGAATTCATAAGTTCCCCACCACTCCAGGGTTGATGTTTTGGTCCGTTCTTTCTCACGTATGTATTTAAGGCATGCTGCAATGCCATCTGTGTGTGGAATATTAGTGTAGAGGGATGTTACATCCATTGTCACTAAAATGGTATCAGGTGGTAAATCTTATAACCAGAAAGTACACGCAACAAGTGCGTAGTGTCCTGGATATAACTGTCTCTTTCCATAACCAGCGGTTTCAAAATGGTCTCTACAAACCCTGACCTTTTCTTCTTCAAGCTGACATATTATAGGACTTCAGCATGTGTGAGATGTGGATGCGTGTGTGTATGTATGTGTGTGGGTATGTGCTGTGAGGTATGTGATATAATAGATGTGGGGCTTGCTGTCACATTGAGGTAAGTCTCTATTTAGCTATATGGAGTTATAATGTGTTACTATTTTATTTCACACACAACAAATTTCTCCTTACTTTTTATCTTTGCCTGTTGGGGGATTGATTCCATTGCACCATATTCAGTTTACCCAGCCTGCTAGTGTACATACAGGAGTGTTATCTTATACTGTTATATATAATTTTGTAACTCTGTACATATTGGGATGTGTGATCTCATTTGCTTGGGGGTCCTGCACATATCTTTTACATTAGGCTAATATTGTAGTAATTTACTCAGAATTTCATTACAAGTTGTATTCCTTTGGGGAACAATTACAGTGACTGAAGTTAATATAGGTTCACTAGGAGAGAGATTGAGAGTGTGTGTGTGTGTGTGTGTCTGGGGACAGAGAGAGAGAGAGAGAGAGAGAGAAAAGGAGGGGAGAGAGAGAGAGACAACATCTCGTTTAGGTTATGTATCTCCCCGTCCACATTATTGTGATGTGGGGTGGGTTAGGTTGTACTGTTTGTATGAGCAGGAGGAGATAAATTACTTTTTATCTCTTTCAGATTCCTAGACACTTGTGGTACATGTAGTTGCTACATTCTCAGTATATATTGACATCAGTACATATCAGGATGCATGGTCTGAATTCCTTGAGGTTCCTCTACTAGAGTTTTTTGTTTAACACTAATATTATCAATTTATATTTAAATTATCATTTATATAGTCCTGAGGGTTTTGTAATTTCTTGGGCCTTTTATTTAGCTTGAGAATACAGCTGGGTGGCATGTCTAGCTAGGTTTTACACATCACACAGTGTGCACTGATGTTTTTTAAACAACTTTACTGGTATTCTTGTCTTTAATGCATACATTGTAATTTCATGAGCCCTATAACTATCTTAGTTTGTCTTTAAGCTGGGTGGGGGTTGCCTTTCAGTAATCACATCCTTATACTGACTGTGACACTCATGGCTTGATTTGGGAGTTATCTGCTTCAGCAGTGTTATCTTATGTCAATTAAATTTATGTGCAGTAGGATTCTTTATGTTTGTTGCACAAGCACATCTTAACCCAAGGTTCATTCGGACTGAGGGCAGTATTGTACTGTTTAACTTCTCTGACATCATCTTCTGTTTTTTTTTTTTTAAATGAGTATTTTAAACCAATGGGGATTTTTTTCTGTTTTTCTCTGCATTATCTAGCTGTTATAAGTATTGTATTTTCTAAACAACTGCCATGAGCTTCTGAAGAAGGACTGGTTGGTCCGAAAGCTAGAGCACTTTGTTCTTGTTGTTACATCTATGTTGGTCCATTAAAAGGTATCAAATCATTTGCTTCTGGATCTATAATGTACATGTGAAATACATAACAATGTCAAATATACATAACATTTAATGACAAATAAAGATACTTTATAAAAAAATCAGTAACCCCCCTCAGGCAAAACTGCTTTGTGGTAGTGTGTGAGCTGTTTGCTTGTTCACTGATGCTGCTATATGCAGGAGAGAGATTAAACAAAAACAGATTAAAAAGGAGGCAGCTCCAGGGAGAACCCACAGACCCTTTACTAAATGTACCTCTTAACATATCCAGAACCACACAATAGTGAAAAAAAACTAATCAACTCCCACAACAATCATTTTAAAATTATATTTTGTTCACTACTGTTCACTTAGCATATCCACATTTTAAATCATTAGTAAATTGTTATTATTATTTACTTCAAATCTAGGCTGAATTATTTTTTCTATGAATATATCCATGTGATACAGTCTTGCTCAGCACCCATATATATATATATATTACATTTACCATATGACAAAGCTTAAAAGGTTCCCTAATAATGTTTATTTATTAGTTTTTGGTAACCAGGTGAGTGCACTAGGCAACAATCCTGCCTATTTTCAGACACAACCTGGGAGAGTACAAAAAAGTGAACACAGCTATGAAACAGTTGAGCAACATTTACAAAAGAAATAACAAATACAAAGCATAATAGCACATGTTGGGATACATCAGGTGGTTGGTACTGCAAAACAGATCATACAACGTACAAAATGTGTAAGGCAAAAAAATTAAAAAGGGGTTGTCAGGAAAGAAAAGTATTTTCGTTTTAGTATTATTTCTTTTACTTTGCATTTTATATTAATGTCATTGTTTTCTATAAAACCCTACTTTGAGAACATCCCTGATGTAAGAAGGAGTAACAGGTATCAGGGTGATTGATTTTAAGGGAGCAGACTTTAAAAGGATGGGGGGAATTTTGGTTGAGCATCTGGTGGGAATTCAGACATGCATGACTGCCAGCCAGAATGGAATATCATTAAGAAAGGGCTGGCAGAGAAACATAGAAACATAGAATTTGACAGCAGATAAGGACTGCTTGGCCCACCTAGTCTGCCCACTTCCCTACCTAACGGATAAGCTGCAGATCCTAGTTAACCAACAGCCTACTTCCTCCTACCCCCCACTAGAATTGCCTTATGTCTGTCCCATGCATTCTTGAATTCCCCCACTGTTTTTGACTCTATGACCTCCTCAGAAAGGCTGTTCCATGCATTTATAATGCTCTGTGAAGAAATACTTCTCACATTACCCCTGAGCCGTCCTCTCTATCTTCAAATTATGCCCCTTGTTCTTGAACATCTCTTTTTGAAAGATGTTATCCTCTTGGACTTTGTTGATTCCCTTGAGGTATTTGAAAGTTTCTATCATGTCCCCCTCTCCCTCCTTGAGGCTATACATGTTAAGCTCCTTTAGTCTTTCTTCATATTTCTTCTGGTGCAGACCCTGCACCATTTTGGTTGCCCTCCTCTGGACAGCCTCCACCCTGTCTCTGTCTTTGCAGAGATGGGGTCTCCAGAACTGTACACAGTACTCCAGATGTGGTCTTACCAACTGCCTGTACAGAGGGCAAACAACTTCCTATTTTCTACTGGTGATGCCTCTCCCTATGCATCCAAGTATCCCCCCAGCCCTCCTTACTGCCTTCTCACATTGCTGGCTCACTTTTAGGTCACCTGATATGACTACCCCCAGGTCCCTTTCTGTTTTTGTTGTTGTCAGTATCTCACCCTCCATTGTGTACTCTTGCCCTGGGTTTTTGTTTCCCAGGTGCATTACTTTGCACTCCTTTGTGTTGAATCTAAGCTGCCATACATTTGACCATTCCTCCAACCTTGCCAAGTCCCTTTTCATCCTTTCCACCTCACCTTTCATATCAACCCAGTTGCAGATCATTGTGTCATCTCTAAAGAGACATACCTTCCCCTCCAGTCCCTCCACAATGTCACTTATAAAAACCTTAAAAAGGACCGGCCCAGTACTGAACCCTGTGGTACCCCACTAGTAACCCTCCTTTCTTCACTGTGGACTCCATTTACTATTACCCACTGTGTCCTGTTGTCCAGCCAGTGTTTTACCCAGGCTACCACCCTGGGACCCACTCCCAGGCTGGCTAATTTGTTTATTAATCTTTTGTGCAGGACTGTGTCAAATGCTTTGCTAAAGTCTAGGTAGGCCATGTCCACAGCCCCTCCCTGGTCTACTACTTTGGTCACCCAGTCAAAGAAATCAATTAGATTTGTTTGACATGACCTTCCTGCTGTGAATCCATGCTGCCTTGGGTCCTGTGCCCAATTGGCCTCTAGGTACTCAACTATTCTTTCTTTCAGAAGTGATTCCATCATTTTCCCTACCACTGAGGTCAAACTGACAGGTCTATAGTTTCCTGCCTCTGTCTTGCTCTCACTTTTGTGAAGGGGAAACATATCCGCCCTTCTCCAGTCCTCAGGTACCACCTCATCCTCCCATGATTTATTAAAAAGGGTAGTCAGTGGTGTTACTAGTTCTTCCCTTAGTTCTTTTAGAATTCTGGGGTGAATCCCCTAAGGCCCCATTGCTTTATCCACCTTCAGTTTTAAGAGTTATTTCAGAATCCTTTCTTCTGTGAAAGGACTAATATCAACCCTCCTATCCAGAGTGCTTCTATTGACTGGATTAGGTCTCCTCTATGCTTTTCCATTGTGAATACTGAGCAGAAATATTCATTCAGTATCCCTGCTTTTTCACTGTCGCTGTCTGCCCAACCACCTTCCTCTTTATTCAGCCTCAGTATTCCTGCCTTCATCTTTCTTTGCTCCCTAATGTACCTATAAAAGGTTTTTTATCCCCCTTCTTAACCGAGTTGGCTATCTTTTCCTCAGTTTGGGCCTTTGCAATTCTGACTGCCTTTCCCGCTTCCTTCTGCTTTAACTGGTACAGTTCTCTGTCCTGCTCCTTCTGTGTTTCCTTATACTTCCTGAATGCTATCTTTTTCTCCCTTACCTTCCCCGCCACCTCTTTTGAAAACCATAGTGGATTTTTCTTTCTTTTTGATTTATTTGCTTCACACAAAGGCTTGTTTTATTTATTTATTTAGGGATTCGGATCATACCTTTGAGCTCAGAGCTCTTTTACAAAGGTTCCACATCAAACTTGTCAGGCTTGTTGCCTCTGTGATGGCAGGTTTGATGTTTCCCCATTGTTGCTCCACCCCACCTTCTTGCCTGTTTGATAGTGCTTTTCTGAGGCACTCTCCCATTTTGACAAAATCAGCCCTCCTGAAGTCCAGTACCTTCACTTTTGTGTGGCTTGACTCTACAGCTAAGTTTATTGTGAACCACACTGTTTGGTAGTTGCTTGTTCCCAGATGGCTACCCACTTCAAGATCAGAGATCCTCTCTCCTTCCCCATTTGAGTGTACCAGGTCTAAGATTGCTCCCTCCTGAGTGGGTTCCAAAACTAGCTGTCTGAGGCATGCCCCCTGTAGGACATTGAGAATGGCCCTGCTCTTGTATGTGGCTGCAGCAAAGGTGCTTCAGTTAACATCTGGCATATTCAGGTCCCCCATCAGCAATATCTCACTTTTCTCTGCCATCCCAAGGATGCCTTCGATGATTTCCTTGTCCATTTCTTCCCACTGAGATGGGGGTCTGTATACAACCCCTGTGCAGATTGTGGAGCCATTTCCAGTCTCCAGGGTGACCCACAGTGCCTCCTCTCCTCCCTGTTAACCCTTTAGTTCTGTTGCTTTGTTCTCTTCCCTTACATAGAGAGCTCCTCCTCCTCCTCTTCTTCCCTCCCTGTCCCTCCTGTAGATTGTGTACCCTGGTATGTTGACATCCCAGTCATGGTTCTTTGTCTACCATGTTTCTGTGACTGCCACAATACTCAGGCATCCCTCTTCCATCAAGGCCACCATTTTTGGGAGCTTTTTACCTAGACTATGGGCATTGGTACTCATTACCCTCAATTTTTTTCTGGCTTTATTTCTTTTTGCCCCATCCCTGTCCTTACTGCCTTTGTCTTTTTCTCCATTTACCCCTGCCCTTATCCCTATTGACTGCTCTATCTTGGTGTTTACCTCACTAACTACCCTGACTTTTGGGGGGGCTAGGATTTCCCTTCTCCTTTTCAGTGCCTCCCCCCTTGGCTAGTTTAAATGCTTGCCAATGAAGCATTTAAACCTATCACCTAGGATCCTGCTTCCCCTCCAGGATAGATGCAGACCATCACACTTGTATAGGCCTGCATCCCTCCAGGTGGAGCCCCAGTCCCCAATGAAGCCAAATTCCTGAGCTCTGCACCAGTTTTTCAACCAGTCATTGAATCCCATGGTGCAGAGTACCCTAGCCTTATCCATGCCATAGACAGGTAGCACTTCCGAGAAAGTTACAGTATGTGCTACTTGTTCAAGGTCCCTTCCCAACTCCACAAACTCCTGTTGCATGGCTTTGATCCCATTCTCAGTCAGGTCATTCATCCCTAGGTGGATAATGACATGCAGCTCAATCCCCCTTGCAGCTGATCTCACAATCCTGAGTATTCATTTCCTGTCCCTCCAAGCCATGGCGCTGGGCAGGCACCTTAACTACTGTTCCCTTCCCTCCTCCAGTTCTACCCTCTAACAATTGAGTCCCCCACCAGGAGTTGTTTCCTTCCCCAGTGGGATCCTGTGCCACCCTCCTGTGGGTCTCCATTGTGGAGGTTCCCAGCATCCTCCTTGGTCTCCACTGCAGGTACCTCCATAGAGTAACCATGCTCCACTAGAGTGGTGAATGAATTGTGGAGAGGCACAACTGGAGGGATACACCTCTGTTCTACCACCCTCACCCTTCCTGAGCCCACTGTGGTCCAACCACTTCTCTTTCTTGGCAACCTCTGAGGTAGTGGTGGTGGCCTGGGTGGTCCCTGGGTGGGGGAGCAAGGTTTTCCGAATCACTGACAGGTCAGCATGAAGACAAGCAACCTCCTGCCTCAGACCAGAGAGGTGCCTGTAAATAGGGCATCAATGCAGTTTCCAGAATGTCTCCCGGAAGACTACTGCTCCACAGCCAGTACATTGCACCACTCCCCACATGTCTGTGTCTCTTCCTTTTACAGATGCTTTTCTTTTGTTGTTTTTTTTGTTCTTGTTTTAGTGTGTGCAAGCTTGTGAGTGTCTCTACCCCCTATTCAGTGTGCTGTGCCTTTAAGGATATGAACAGGTGTATGTTGTTAGCAGTTTTGGGGAAGTGATGTCAAAACCCCTGATATAAAGGAAGTTATGTGCTTGGGACAGGTGTGGTGTGGAGAAGGGTGGGAGGGAGTAAACCTATGCTGTCCAGAAACAGTCAACTACAACTCTGACCCTCCCTCCCAGGGAGTGCCTTCCTTCCTTTCAGACACCTATTTCACAGAGGTTAAGTACCAGGTCTAGTCACAAATGACTGCAGATATCTCCCAGCTACAGTTCCTCCCTGGCAAATTACAGTTAAAACTAAGACAAGTCAACCCCAAGAACAGAATCAAAACTAGTTACTTACACTGGTCCAAAAAGTAATAATTCACTTCAGTGTAGCCTAGAAAATAACCTCCTTGATATAATGAATCTATGGCTGCTTTCTCTCTCTCTCTGTCTCAGCAGCTCTCTCTCTCTGTCTCAGAGGCTACTGAGACCTGCACCAGGACATGGAGCAAGAAGGGGAGAGCAAAGAAGCTGAGCTGGAGGACTCGGGAGGTAATGGAAGGAGTGAGGGCCAAGAGAAAAGCATTCTGGAGGCTTAGGAAATTGGGAGGGCAAGGGGACAAAGACAAGTACATGAAGAAGTTCAGGGATGTTACCAGGTTAGTCAGAGCAGCCAAGGCTTCCAGAGAGCTGAGACTGGCACAGGGAATCAAGGAAGGGGAAAAGGACTTCTTCAGATACATTGGCAAGAGAAGAAGAAACGAAGACCAGATTCTGAGGATTAAGAAAGATGGGGGGGGGGTCGGTGGAGAAGGGGGAGGGCCAGGCAGAGGCACTGAATGAGTACTTCTGCTCTGTGTTCATGAATAAAAGAGGGGGCAGATACCACATGGGAAGGGTGGAGTGGGCAGGGCGGGCAGGGCGACTGATATTAGAATTAGAGAGGACAGGGTGCTGGAGGGTCTAAGGGCACTGAGGCTGGACAAGGTGCTGGGTCCAGATGGCATTCACCCTAGGGTACTTAGGGAGCTAGTGGACATCCTGACGGAACTACTGGCAGATCTGTTCAGTACATCACTGGACACAGGATGCATGCCACAGGACTGGAGGATGGACCATGTGGTGCCCATTCATAAAAGTATCCCAAAGGATGATCCAGGCAACTACAGACTGGTGAGTCTCACTTCAAATATGGAGAAGCTCATGGAGTCAATCCTAAAAGAGAGGCTGGTGACCTTTCTGGAAGACAAAGGGTTCCAAGATGGCCATCAGCATGGTTTTGTATCGAGCAGATCATGTCAGATGAACCTAGTCCAGTACTACAACTGGGTTACCAGGGAACTGGACTGGGGCCATGTAGTGGACGTCCTATATTTAGACTTCAGCAAGGCATTTCACTCAGTGCTGCATGGGAGTCTGGGGGGGGACTGGAATACATTGGTGTGGAGACAAAAATGGTCAGCTGGATCACCAACTGGCTGAGGGGTTGGCAGCAAAGGGTGGTGGTGGTGGTGTGGATAACTCTCAAAACTGAAGAATGTTATGAGTGGGGTGTCCCAGGGTTCAGTACTGGGACTGGTGCTGTTTGGGATATTCATAGCCAATATCTCAAATGGGATCTGGAGTAGGATCAGTCTGTTTGCAGACTATACTAAGATTGATGCAGCGGTAGATGACATAGAGGGGTGGAGGGGGCTGCAGGAAGACCTGACCAAACTACAGGAATGGTCAGAGAAATAGCAATTGGGGTTCAACCCCAAGAAGTGCAAGGTACTGCACTTCGGAGCAGGGAACCAGAGGAGGAGGAAATATCAGTTGGGAGGGGTACAGTTGGAAAGCACAGTAGAGGAAAAGTATCTAGGGGTACTAATAATGGGGAGTATGAACCACTCAGCTCAGTGCAGGAAGGTGACTGCAAAGGCAAACAAGATGCTGGGGTGCATAGCGAGGGGAATCTCCTCCAGGCACAAGGAAATGATTCTACCCCTGTACAGGTCACTGGTCAGGTCGCACCTGGAATACTATGTGCAGTACTGGTGTCCATTCCTGAAGAGGGACATCATATTGCTGGAAGGGGTGTAGCATAGGGCATCGAAGATGATACAGGGATTTGAGGGAAAATCCTATGACGAGAGGCTGGGAGAGCTGCAAATGTATTCCCTGGAAGAGAGGAGGGATGGGGGGATATGATGGAAACCTTTAAGTACCTAAAGGGTATTAACAGAATTAATACTGAAGGGATTCTTCAGATCAGAAGGGGGACAAACACAAGAGGGCATCAGCTGAAACTGGAGGGGGGAAGATTCAGGAGAGAACTCAGGAGACACTTTTTCATGGAAAGGGTGGTAGATAAGTGGAACACTTTGCCCAAGAAGGTGGTATCGTGTAGAACGGTGGGAGGATTTAAGAGAGGGTGGAACAGGGTGGGAAGGGTGGTTATAAGTAGGGGAGGGGAAAGTGGGACAGGTGCAAGTTGAGGAGTCAGCTGCACAATCGAGCAGACTCGACAGACTGTGAGGCCTGTTCCTGCTGGCATTTTGTATGTCGTATGTAACATATGTTTTTGCATTTGAGGTGTCCTGAATCATGCAGTAAGGGTCCTACTATATCCCTGGACTGACAGTTAAAATAATGTGCCATCCATCTGAATTATATTGGGGTAGTTTAGCTAAAGGCAGTTCTGTAATGCACTGTAAAGTCACAGAGCCTGCTCTGCACTGTTTCAAGTCTACGTAGTTACATTAAGTGAGGCCAGCTTTTCAGAACATTGTGGTCCAGATGCCGTAACTTGCAATCAACAAACACTAGTTTTTACACCCATCACTGCAAAATCAACTTTAAAAGCTGTGTAATGGCCACTTATCTTAAATGTTTCTTTGATGAATGCCTCTTCTGTGTCCTTGTGACAGATTTTCCCCTTAAATTTAGTTGGATAAAGTCTAGCACTGTCGTAGTAATCTATTGTGATATAAAATCAATTTCAGATGGTCTAGCCTTTTGGAACTAATACATTGGTTCAGATTCCAGTAATATAAGTGCTCAGCCTCCAGTACCATGATTATGTTACTAGCCAGCATTTTCAACTAAAAGCATCATGGAAAAGCCTTTTTCTGCAAGGCATAATTAACATTTTTTCATTGATGTTACTGTAGCTCATTGTCTTTTTATCACATTTTTTAAATTTGATGATGGTGTTGTGTCTATGCCAGTTTCCTCTGAAATTTCTTGTCTGGTGAGTACATGCTACAATTGTAAATAGATATGTTATTATTATTATGTTTATTAAGTTGTAATTATTGATTTCTGAAAAGGAATTTTGGCATGCCACACATCCAACACAGTCTCTCTCAAAGCATACTCAAAATGACTGTCTCACATTTCCAAAGCATACTCCAAATGCCTGTCTCACATGGTAAACAATGAATATTTTTACTCCTATTCCTATCAGGGGTGGGGTCAGGAAGAAAGATAATTTTTTTTTGAACACATGACACAGCCAAGATGGAGAGCTCACTAGAAGTTTCAATTTCTTAAGCCTGTACACCAGTTACAATCTTTTGTGACAGACATTGTTACATGTACCTGAATATGGAAGTGAGATTTATAGACTCATGCCCTCATCACTGTTTTACAAATAACCACAGCATGCAACAAAATGTGCAGGTTTTATCCTAGGGTGTGACAGATAGACTCACCACTGCCTATTATGTGCCAGTCTTGGTCTCCTTCCACCCAACAAAGGGCAGGAGCTCAAAACATGCCACTGTTGTGCGCAAAGCATTCATGACATTTACCCTGCCTATACCTTCATAACTTACTAATCAAACCAACAATACCCCACTGGTTAAGTTAAGAATCAAACTCCACACCCCCCATTCATAGGCACTACAAAACCACTGGCAAAAAAAAACAGCTGTTAACATTGCTGCACATGCCAACTGGAATTGTCTTCCTAGCAATGCCTGGGAAGCTACAAGAGTGTACTAAATGTCTGAATCCCACTAACATCTTTACTTGACACTATCCTATCCTATCCTATCCTAACCTATCCTATCCACCTCTAAACCTATCTGAGCTCTGTTGATTCATAGCTACCCCATAGTTATTATCTTATGTTGTGTTTGATATTTAGATTTAAAGTAGGGTTTATTTTTAACTGTGTTTAAGGGGTTGTTGTATGGTGGGAGGTTGGGGTTTAAATTTTTATACTGATTTAGTTAGAGGGGTATTTTAATTATTTGTATGAAATGTGTCTGGGACAGGGAACTGTAAAGCGTAGCTACTCAGGGGGTTACCTCCATGACCTACATCCCTTTGAGCTCCATGAACCTCCAGCTGTGGCCTACAGGAGGTGTAGAGCCTTGGGAATAGCTTGGAGGAAAGGGTCGGGTGGTGGCAGTGGTACCCGCATGGCTGCCAGGGTGTCTGGGATTTTGGTGGTGAGGCCAAGAAGACACCCTGGGGTGAAATGGGAACTGGGGAAGGGGTTGCCATGTTTAGTTCCCATACCCAAGGGTTCCACAGTGGATGGTGTGCAGTTAGCGGGTTTGGCTGCCTCACCTTATCTTACTCGGGTTGGGTTATGCAATGCCAGGTCGATGAGGAATAAGACTGCCATAATGGTGGACTTGTTATTCTCAGTTGACCTGGCTTGCATCATGGAGACCTGGTTGGATGAAAATGCCACCCCCATTTTAGAGGTGGCAGTTCCGGCTGGGTACCCCATGATACACAACCTGAGGGAGGATTGCAGGGACGGGAGGGGTAGCCATTTGTTTTAAAACCAGATTGAAATTCACAGTGCCACCTGTAGGTCATACACGATTGTTCAAGTGTGTGGCCACCGGAGGGGGTGTGGGGGCAGGTTTCAGGGTCCTTGTGCTTTATCGTCCCCCTGGAGTGCACTGGGATTTTGTTGCTGAGGTCGAGGAGCTCATTGCTGGTCTGGTGTTGGAGTCTCCCAGGTGGTGAATCCTGGGGGACTTCAATGCCTGGGTTGACGGCAGGCTTTTGGGTTTTAGAAATGATCTTTTAGGAAGCATGAGGACCCTGGGGCTGTCGAAAAAAGTAACAACGGCTACGTACTCGGGTGGCCAGACATTGGATTTGTGTTTTTCTTTAGGTTTAGATATTAATGACCTCAGGGTTGAGCTTGTATTTTGGTTGGATCATAGCACCGTGAGGTTCATGCTTGGTGGCATAGCCCCAGATTGTCCTGTTCCTGTGGAGATGGGCCGGTACCATCCATTAAGAGGCGTTTCCTTGATGGGACTATCTGCGGTGCTGGACCTATCAAGTGTTGGGGCATCTTGTGTGATTGGAGTGGAGGAAACAGTGGTAGCCTATAATGGGGCAGTTGCTGCGGCCTTCGATTCCATCGCACCCATTCTTGTCCATCCCTTGTCTACTCGCCGGAGACCTCCTTGGTTTGATGGGGATCTCCTGAGTTTAAAGACTAAGGGGCGGAGGTTAGTGAGATGCTGGAGGAGATCTGGCCTGATGGAGGATAGGTTGGCCCTGAGGTTGCATTATACTATCAGGGGGCAATCTCCTGTAAGAAGGTGGAATATCTGTCTAGAGAGATTGATGCGGTGAGGAACAGACCAGCTCAGCTTTTCCGCACAGTGGATGGGCTATTACATCCTGCCTGTCTCTGTGTTGGGGGAGCAGATTCAAGCACTAGGTGTGAGGAGCTGTCTGTTTTCTTTGCCGACAAGGTGTCCTCTATCACGGATGATGTCTCCTTGAGTATCTCTTGAAGGGGATACATGGACCAGCCTGGAGAGTGCCAAAACACTTCTCCTGTCTGGGATGAGTTTGAGCTGGTTGGGGTGGAGGAGGTGGTAAAAATAATCTTGAATCTGTGGCCAACCCAGTGTGAACTGGACCCATGTCCAACCTGACTGTTGGTTGGCTATTTGGACCTGATTGGGCCTGTGATTGCTAGGGTTGTCTGGAGCACCTTGAGGAGTGGGGTCTTCCCAATGGCCTTGAAAGAGGCCTTGGTTAGACCCCTTTTGAAAAAACCTCCTTGGACCCAGACTGCCTCAGCAATTACAGACCAGTCTTAAACCTCCCATTTTTAGGGAAAGTTACTGAAAAAGTGGTTGCCATGCAGCTTGAGAGACATCTTGCCTCTTCCTCCACCTATGAGCCTTACCAGTCTGGGTTTCACATGGGGCATAATACAGAGACCGCTCTAGTGAGGGTGCTTAATGATCTCCTGGTAGCGAGAGACAGGACAGACTGCACCATCTTGGTCCTCCTGGACCTCTCTGCAGCGTTTGACACCGTGGACCATGAGGTGCTACTTGATCACCTGCGATTTTGGTGTGGCTTGTCTGGTAATGTCATCAACTGGTTGAGGTCATATCTGACAGGCAGAGTACAGAGGGTGACGATGGGGTTAGCCTCATCTAACCCAAAGCCTCTGTGCTGTGGAGTACCGTAAGGTTCAGTCTTGTCGCCCTTGTTGTTCATGGTGTACATGCTGCCACTGGGGGACATTATCAGGTGGTACAGGCTGGGTTTTCACTGCTATGCAGATGATACCCAGCTGTACTTGTCCATTGCACCCAATACTCAGGTGTTGGACTCTGTATTTAACAGCTGTCTCATTGAGATCCAGGCTTGGATGACTTAAAACTGGCTTAGGCCTAACCCAGACAATACAGAGGTACTTGTTGTGGATCCAGTTCACCACGGCGGAGGATGATGTGAGGGGCTACCCCCTGACCTTATGTTGGGGGGTGTTCCCCTTACCCCATCTAGACAGGTGAAGGATTTGGGCGTGATCCTGGATGACAGTTTGACGCTTGATGCTCAGATGTTGGCCATCATCAGGAGTGGATTTTATCATCTAAGGAACATTGCACAAATCCGAGCCTTGCTCCTACCAGAGGATTTGACCCCACTTGTGCATGCTTTTGTTACTTCCAGGCTGGACTATTGTAATGCCCTGTACCTAGGGTTATCTGGGGGAAACCTCTGCAGGCTGCAACTGGTGCAGAATGCGGCGGCAAGATTATTGACTGGGGTGAGATGGAGTGATCATATCACCCCGGTCCTCTGTGGACTGCACTGGCTGCCAGTCAGATGGAGGATTGTCTTCAAGATAGGACTCCCAACCTATAAAACTCTACATGAAAGGGGACCTGTCTATCTGCAAGATCTTCTTGCCCCCTACCATCCACCCCGGGCACTCCGTTCTGCCGGGGGAGGCCTCCTTGGAGTTCCCAGAGTGAGGTTGCGGCATTCTGGGGATAGGATATTTTCGGTGGTGGCACACACTCTGTGGAACTCCTTTCCTGGTTATTTAAGGGAGGCCCCCTCAGTAGAACCCTTTAAGAAAGCACAAAAAACATATTTATTCCAGCAGGCTTTTAAAGATTGATGGTGATTTTAATGGGATGGATAGCATTTTTAATTTATGATGAGCTGCTATCTATGTGTATTTTGTTACTGAATTGTCTGTACAGCGCCCAGAGTCTATGCAGATGGGCGCTTTATAAATAAAATATCTATCTATCTATCTATCTATCTATCTATCTATCTATCTATCTATCTATCTATCTATCTATCTTCTTCATGACCTATAGATAGTACCTTATATATTTTGTGTGCAAATGTGTTTTGTTATGACTAGAAATGTACAGCGTAACATTTGATATTCAATTTGTATCTGCTCTGCTACTGTAACACTTTCTATAGGACATTCTTGAAGAGTGGCTGATTAGCTTAAAAGGGGCTATCCCAGTGTGCTAAATTTCTAAATTCATTTGAAATATTGAAATAATGTGGATCCTTTTTTTATTCTTTGGTAACCATCTAAGGCCCACTGGGCACAATGCCCATTTACAGGGGCAACATGAGAGCACTGTGGAGGTTAAGTGACTTGCTTAGGGTCACACAGTATGCAAGTAGAGGTTGTGGGAATCAAACAAAGGTCTGCTGGATGTGCCAAGCTCATTCACAACTTGTTACTTTAAACTCTAGGCTATAAACTCTAGGATATACTGCCAGGCCACAGGTTGACAGATGATTTCTGGAAACATAAGTACATGTTCTTGCCATACAGAAGACAAATATAGAGAACTTTTAATGATTTGTTTTACAGTGTGTACTACATTTTTTAGTATCTGAAATATATGAATGCACAGTATTAAATGGTATTATTGGGGAGTTTGGTACTGTCTCTGGATGTAGTGTTCACTGGGAAATTTCTGTAGTAGTACCATTATTATTAAAACATGTTTCCCAAAGGATATGTCAACATTTATTGTTTTGGCCAACAATAGTATTACTATAATATGTGATATGGGCAAGGTATATGTGGGCATGACTTCCTTCATCAAGTATGATATAAACAATCAACATGTTGAATATGCATATGTTGTTGATCCCCTTCTTAAAACAAGCATTTTTCACTGCTGAATGTTTGCTTGCTGGTATTAGCATTGGAAATGCAGGAGTTAGACAGATGCAGAATAGGAATGGCACTGAAGTATTGAACTTCACGCCAACCCCACCTCCACCCTGCAGAGACAGACAGGCATTGGAATATGCATTTGGGTCATCATCCATAACATTCATGCCATGTCACCTCACCCTATCATGCAGACACTGACACGTGTTGAGGTGTACCTTGGGGTGTTCGGCTTTACAGTCACCCCATTCCATAAGGACATATGCTGAAATGGGTGCAGTATAGGAGAATGGGATGAACTCTGGGGCTGAAGAGTCCAAGGCAGACCTCAATGCCTGTCACTGACTGGGGGGGTGAGGGTGGGATGGCATTAGCATTACAGTCGGCAATCCAAAGGCACACCCCTGATGCCTGTCATTCTGTACAGAGTGGGATGTTATGGTTAGAAACCCTAAAGCCCCGGGCATTTGTTGGTATTTGCACTACAAATTTTCAACATGGCCTTTTTGTGACCCCACCTCATGAAAGCATTTGGGACCTCTTCTCATGAACAGTGGCAGTGTAATTTTGTTAATGTGTCCTGAACTTTGAGTTCCCACAGTGACCGTGCCATTCTGCGCCAGATGTATGAAAACACAGATCGGGCAGGATGTGAAGAATTACAGCTGTACCATTCATAGGGAGATGTAAAGAGCTGGCAATGTTGAATATCTGTAGTGAAAATATTAAAAATGCTTGCACTTCTGAGCATATGTGGAAACTGCGCAATGCATGCGCATAACATCGTCATTTAGTGGAATTATTTCACCAAATTTTAAATGTAGGCATTTTGTTACCTCTGCTCATGAAGAATGTCACTATGATTTTCTTAATCTGTCCCGAACATTGATTTCCCACAGTGACCACGCTATTCTGTGCCAGATGTGTAAACGCATATTTCGGGCAAGATATGAAAAATGACAGCTGTACTGCTCATAAGGAGGTGTGAAAAAATGCCAATGTTAAAAATCTGGAGTGAAAATATTACAAATGCTTGAAATTACGAGAGTGCGTGGAAACTGCACAACTACGCTCGTAGCACAGTCATTTTATGGACTTTGTCACTAAATTTTTAACATAGGCATTTTAGAACCTCTGCTCATGAACAGTGTCACTGTGATTTTTTTAATCTGTCTCGAACACTGACTTCCTACAGTGACTCGCTATTGTGTGCCAGAAATGCAAAAACACATTTTGGCCAGGATGTGAAACATGACAGCTGTACTGTTCATAAGGAGGCCTGAAAAAATGCCAGTGTTGAACATTTGGAGTGGAAATACTATAAGTTTGCAAAGTGACAAGGGTGCATGGATACTGCACAACACATGCTCATAACACAGTCATTTTATGGACATTTGTCACCAAATTTTCAACATAGGCAGCTTAGGACCTCAGCTCATAAACAGAGTTACTGTGATTTTCCTAATTTGTCCCAAACACTGATTTCCAACAGCGACCATGCTATTGTGTGCCGGAAGTGCAAAAACACATTTTGGCCTGGATTGTGAAAAATGACAGCTGTACTGCTCATAATGAGGTGTGAAAAACTGCCAAAGCTGAAAATTTGGAGTGAAAATATTACAAATTTGTGAAGTTACAAGGGTGCCTGGAAACTGTGCAATGCACGCTCCTAACATAATCATTTTATGGACTTTCGTCACCAAATTTTCAACATAGGCATTTTAGGACCTCTGCTCATGAACAGTGTCACTGTAATTTTCTTAATGTGTCCTGAACACTGATTTCCCACAGTGACCACGTTATTCTGCACTGGAAATGTGAAAACACATTCTGGCCAGGATGTGAAAAATGATAGCTGTATTGTTCATAAGAAGGTGGGGAAAAATTCCAATGTTGAAAATCTGGAGTGAAAATATTACAAATTCGTGAAGTTACGGATGTGCATGGAAACTGTGCAACACACACACTCGTAAAACAGTCATTTTTGGATTTTTTCACCAAATTCGCAACATAGGCTTTTTGAGAGCCCATCTCATGAACAGTGGCACTGTCATTTCATTAATCAGTCCCAAACTGTGAGTCCATGAAGTGACTGCAAAATCACCTTTTGGGACTGAATAATGCCATAACAGTGACTGAATTCATGAAGAGGGGTCCCAATATTCCTATGTTGAAAATTTGGTGCCATAATTCCCCAAAATGCCGGAGATATGCACAAAAGTTGAAAAAAACCCTATTTATGCTATTACACAGCTTACCGGCATTTCTTCAGTTTGCGGTCAGCTTTGAAGAGTGCAGATGTGTTCCTGGTCCACTGAATATCATTGTGCCGGGCTCTGGATGGGGTGGGGGGGTGTGGACAGGTAGAGTGTGCAGTGGGTGGGTGTGGGTTGGGAGAGGGGACCTGACCAGTGTGGGACCATTTCCTTTCTTTCAGGGAGAAGAAAAAAAAAAGTCCCAGGAAGGTTTTTTTTTGCAGGCTTGCTTTCCACACACTGGGGTGGGCTCCCAGTGTGCCACATGCCTTTTTAGGATGGTGGGACTTAAGCCAACAGGGATTGGGCCTGCTGTTGGCAAAGAACGACTGTTTGGGGGGCATGATGCAGAGGGGGATTGGGCACCCCCCTTGGCACACATCAAAAGGGGGGCATTATGCCGATGGGGAGTGGGCTCCCCCTTCAGCAAATTAACTGGGCTGGGGGCATGCTGACAGGTGGATAGGGCACCCCAGTCATTTGGCTTTCATGGGGCTTGGAGGCAGCGGCTATGCCGCCGCCAATTTTAGTTACATGTTACACCAGGCAAGGTACCACCCTGCAATGATGGGTCACTCCCTCATTGCAGCGGAATGGCTGATGCTGCAATGACGAGGTGGCCCCTCATTACAGCAGCCAAATCATTTCAAGTTGGTGGCACTTCTGCAGAACCAGTGTCATCAGGACACTGGGCGTGCACTGGGTGAACAGTGCTAAGCCCACAAATGCAGTGCCGGCATTGGCTGCCACAGTGCTGCACCTCCACAACCTGCTTCTCTCCTAAGCTGCCACATATTGTTTCTTGCACATGCGCAAAAGCAAACATAAAAATTATGACAAATTTACTAACTTTATCTGTAATGGTAAAAATCTGCATATTTCAATAAAAGCTTGACTTAATGTACTGTACTTACTCCATTCTGCTCCCTGCTTACATATATTTTAAGATCAATCCTTAAGTAGTTTAGCACAACTTCCATTAACAAATTGTGGTATCCCATTAAATAAGGGATACTGTGTATTGGACAACATACTACTGGAAATGCAGTGAGCAAAAAGGTAGGTTACATTATGTAATTTGGCACTGTAGAAAAATGATCCGCTTTTGGTGAAATACATTTCTATGTTGCCAAGCACTACAACACTTAAATAGAATTTTTAACATTTTCATGCTCTATTTTCCTAGAGAACTTTAAAGGTCTCATGCCACAGCAGGCAAACAGCAAGGCACACACAGTCAGGATAGGTACAAAAAATACCAGTATCAATTTTTACTAAATGTTCAAATCCATTCTGGGGGGGGGATGTTTTACCAAAATCAGATAAAACCAGACTGGGTAGTTACTAAATTCAAATCTTTAACCTACGAGGTTCAGTTAATTCACTATGCCCTATATTTTCAAAGAGTTACAATAGATGTAAGAGCAAGTTGCATCACTTTTGCATCACAAAAATCGCAGCTGCCTCTGTGACAGAAGGGTGCACTATATCAGAAGATGGTTGCACCACAATTTGTTGTGCCCCCACTTTCATCCAGCTGAAGGATGCAAAAGTGCCACAAATATGATGCAGCCTGCAAATGTGCCCCAAATATGTCAGGAGTATAAGTGTCGGTTTTGAAACAGTTATGAAACTATGGCACAATTACCATTACATGTCACATCTGCATAATGCAAATTTGATCGTGATGCAACTGCGTTATTATTAAGCACTTTTGAAAACACCATCCTATATGCATGAGCTTTCATGTGGTGAGCATGGAGCAAGAATGTATAAGTTTTAAATATGCCAGCTACTATCTTACAAATGAGGGAAAATGAGATAGTCTATACATTTAACTTAAAGTCAGTATTCAAGAGCTTCTTTAATATTGTTTGGAAACAACAGAAAGGGATGTTTTTGGCATTTGTAAGGCTTCAATGTCCTTCACTCTCTGTGAGAGTGGCCATTCTATTTGCTTGCCATTGCACACAAAAAAAAAAACAAGATTTTGAAGTTAAGACTTGCTGTTGCACAAGCTCATATATGGCATCACAGCATCCCTCTGAATGTCCCAATTAAACGGAATTGGCATAGACTTTAATTACACAAAACTCAATTATTAGGGAAATATCCTTCTTAAGCTAATGTCCCTGCTGACCATGTCCCATTTAAGTGGCTTGTATTGGACTATGATAATACCAAACATCTTCGATTAGAAGCACCCCTCAGATATAAACTGCCCTTGATTACAGGCTGCAGATCATAGTGAAACATCTTAATAAAAGCTGCCCTTGAAACCAAGCACTAGTTTACAAAAATATAAATAATCTCTTTGGCAGTTAGAACAAACAAAAGCATCAATATATCTGATTTTCTTTTTACAGTATTTCACTCCTGAGGTAAAATAGAGGATTCTGAAGCTCCAGAACGTTCTTTCTCCATTGCCACGCCCATCAAAATAGATATTAAGCAGGTAAGGGTGGTACTGAGCTGTTAGTTAACCAAAATATGTTCTGGCAGTACCCTGATATAACTGAATTTTGAAAATATTGGGTGTAGTTAAGTATTACCTCCAGGGAGGAGATTTTTAAAAGATCCTGGGGGCTGCCTTCTTTATTGTAGATCCACATCAAGTATAACATTTTTAATTTAACTCTGCCTTAAAAATAGCTGAATGAAATTAAAATACCCCAATGAAGGATCTAAGAATAGCACAAATATATTACTGCTAAAAAGATAAGGTGCCATATTTTGCTGACTAACTAGTACTGCTGCTTGAATCTAAGCCATAGCCTCCAATCATGTTAGATTAGGCACATAAGATGAAACTCCTGCAGCACACTGACAACGTTTCTTACCAGCTGCTGCTTTTCATGTCTTTGTGGTTTTTATCTCTTTAAATTTAATGATTGTATTTCACATGATCTCAGTTGATACAGTATTTATGTATATTTGGCTATGAGATAGATAGTTAACAATGTACTGGGTCAAATTCAAGATACTTACATTAAAAGCTGGATTTTTCAATACAAGCCACCCTTTTTTTTCCAATTGTTTAACCAGGAGTTGCATACTAAGCTAAAAGCTTGTTTACAGGTGTGACCTGGGAGCACAGGGAAGTTAAGTGACTTGCTCAGGGTCACACAGCATGCAAGTGGGGGCTGTAGGATTCAAACCCAGATCTCCAGATTTCCAGCTCAGAGCCTTAGACCACTGTGCTATACTGCCTCCCCTGAATACACGATACCCTCGAATACAAACTGCAAGCCAAACTACACTATTTCAATAAAAGTTGCAGTTTTTGTTTTTTGGTGTGCGCTGTGGCTGAATAAATATGGCATTGGCACTTTACCTAAAGTAGTATGGGGTTTTTCTTTTGAGTTATGAATGTGGTTGTTTATTTCTTTAATAGTAAGGGTTAGCCACCCTTTCTGATGGCACCAGTACCATAGTGCTGTTGTTCAGCATGTCTCTTTTGTACTCACAAGTTAATACTGGCCTGCCCAGCATGGAAAATGCAATTAAAATAACATGAAACATAGAAGCTGTCGATAGAAAAAGTCCTTACAGCCCATCGAGTCTGCTCAACTCTTTCTATCTAATGTTGTTCCCATCTCCCTGCCCACATCTTTTATCCCTCTCTTTCCACGTTCTCCCACCCTGTTCTTTCCTGGATATCCCCCAGCTCCTGCACATTACCTTGTTCTCTGATCTCAACCTTGTCTCAATTCTATATCCTTTCTGTCCCATCTTTTTACTAGCAGTAGGGGAGGACATCCAGGCCTCCCACATTTGAGTAGTTACACCTATCAAGTAACTGATCTGACTCACCCCTCTGCAGTTATAAAAGTGTCTTGCCACACTCTGCAAACTTGTGCTGTAGCATCACAGTGCCCTCCTGAGAAGGATACAGGCCATCCCAATTGCATAAGCCTTTTACCTCTCCAGGAGTACCCCCAATCTACCACATACTCAGAGCCCTTTTCTCTCTACCACTCCTTCAGCCAGCTGTTGACCTGAGTGATCAGGAGAAGCCTACCCTTTTTGTTCATCCAAAATGTGGCAAGACCTCAGAGAGGGATACTGAGGTTCTGTCAGTTTGAGCCTCCCTTCCTGGTTCCTAAAGCTATCTTTCACCTCCCCTAGAGGCCTGCTAGCCACATTGACAGTGACATCAAGCTCCTCCCCACACCTCTGACAGTCTTCTCTACCCTTTGTGTTGTCCTTCCTATCGATGCCACAGGCAGTGGAAGTCACCTGACCATCCCATTTTCATGGTCTTCCACGCCTCCTACTGCCTCTATCCCTTAACAGTGGAGCCCCCCAGTACTAATATTTTTCTGGCTCTCTTCTTCTGTATGGAGTCTGACCTTATCACAGGTGTCTCCCTAAGGACAGACCCGGTAGCCTAGAAGGCAACAGGTTCTCGTCTGCATCTTGGGGTACCAGATTTATTAGGTTACACAGTGGAGTGAACCAGTTTACTGTCATCATGTTGGGGGCCTCACCCCTGCACACGTGGATCCTTATTCCAACTACAGTCCACCACCAAGTGTGGACCCTAGGCATCCTTTGAGACAACAGAAGTAGCAGGTGCCTGCACAGGTCCTCACTTGGACCTGTTCCAGAGAAAGATAAGTTCAGCCTTTCCACTATGAGCTTCAACTCATGTTTGAAAGAATGGTGTAGAGTGGAAGAGTTCAGCTACACTAGGGACTGGAGACCAATCTGGGGGGATAAGGGCCTATACAGGGGTGATGGCCTGCATCCGTCTTGGAATGGAATTGCAGTTCTCAGTGGATGGTTCTTAATATTACTTTGATGAACACTTAAACTAGCTGAAGGCGGTGCTGGAAGATGTCAGGGAGGAATAGACTGACTGACCACAGGCTGAAGTAGAGAAGAGGGGAGGACTCGAGGGGAGGTAAATCTCCCAAGGTGCAAAATAAAGAAAAAAGCACAGTGGTAGGAATGAAAGGGGATGGAAACACAATCTGTAAAATGAGATGGGAAAAGGAGGCATAGCAAAAAAGGAAAAAAGCGGGATAGTGAGCAGAAGGGTAACAAAATTTGGAAGGCCATGTGTGCAAGTGCAAGAAGTCTAGAAAATAAAATTCTGGACCAAGAGGCCATCATGGCAGAGGCAGACTTGTATATTGTGGCCATTATTGAGTCATGGTGCATAGGAAACCATAGCTGGAACATGACCATACCAGGCTATACTCAGTTCAGGAAAGACAGGTTGGGAAGGAAGGATGGTGGTGGTGGTGGTGGTGCTATATATAAGGGAGGGTATCAAGGTGACTGAGTCACAGGGAATCCAGGCAGGAATGAAGGGGTTGGAGGTATGGTGGGTCACCATTGTGATGGGAAACTGAGCCACTATTCTTACTGGCATGATCTACAGACTTCCAGTATGGGAAAAAAATTATATAAGGCACTGGTGGAAGCTATTAGCACAATGGCAGAAAAAAGGGAGGTGCTGCTGGTGGGGTCCTTCAGTCTGCTGTATGTAAATTGGTGCCACACAGCTGCAGCATCAGTTAGAAGCAGGAGCATCCTGGACTTCCTGCCGGGGGCATTTCTTAGACAACTATTTAAGACCCCACTCATGATGGGGCAATACTGGATATGCTGCTCACTAGCAGAGACAATACTGCAGATGTCAAGGTGAGAGGCCACCTGGGGACCAGTGAGTACTGTAGAGTGTGGTTCAACATAATGATGGCAGTGGAAGTGAACCACACAAGGACAAGGGTCCTGGACTTCAGGAGGTCAGATTTTAAAAAGAATGGGTGAGTGCCTCAGAGATTACCTAGCAGGTAATGGATGACCTGCTGGGACTGGGGAACAGTGGACTAATCTAAAGGAAGACATAGCAAAGGTAACAAACTCTGTGCAGAGGAAGTGAGCAAAAACAAGAGGAAAAAGAGGCCACTGTGGTTCTGAAAGAAATAGCTGAAAAGGTAAAGACCAAAAGGGTAGCATTGAGGAGGTATAAAGTGATGCAGAGGGAAGAGGACAGGGAAATGAATCAGGAGAAGAGAGTGGGGTAGGGAAAATGGTGAGGAGTGCAAAGGTACAGACTGAGGAAAGAATAGGCTAGGGGGTAATTAACTTAGGGCAGAATGATTTAAAGGAGATAATGCATTTTTTAGGTGCATTAGTGAAAAGAGGGAGACTAAGGGAGGGACTGTGAGATTAAGAAGGGGGAATATGCAGAGAAGGATAGGGAAAAAGCAGATATTTTGAACAAATACTTTTGCTCAGTCTTTACAGGGGAAGGGTATGGCCCATGTAAGAGGAACAGGAGCACTGGGAGAATGGGGTAGACACAAGTCATTTTACAGAGAAGAGAGTCCTGAAGGGACTTGCAAATCTGAAAGTGGAAAATGCTATGGGGCCAGACAGGGTACACCCAAGGCTATTGAGAGAGCTCAGGGAGGTACTGTCTGCACGTGTGATGGCCCTAGTCAACAACTTGCTGGAAACAGGAGTGGTTCCAGAGGGCTGGAGGATGGCAGATGTAGTACTGCTTCATAAAAGCAGTAGCAGGGAGGAGGATGGCAACTTTAGGCTGGTTAGTCTGACACCAGTGGTGTGAGAAGTTAATGGAGTCATTGCTAAAGGAAAGGATTGTGGAGTATCTTGAATCCAGTGGGTTACAAGTCTTGAGGCAGCATGGATTCATTGGAGGGAGGTCATGTCAGACAAAGCTGATAGATTTCTTTGAGTGGGTGACCAGGGAGCTAGATCAGGGTGGGGCAGTGGATGTGGTTTACTTAGATTTTAGTAAGGCTTTGAACACTGTTCCACACAGGAGACCCATAAGGAAACTGGGAAGCTTACAAGGGGGTACTAAGGTGGTAAACTGGATAAGAAACTGGTTAAGAGATAGGCGACAGAGGTGACGGTAAACAGGGGAAGGCAGGGTGACCAGTGGGGTGCCTCAGGGATCAGTACTGGGACCAGTCCTCTTTAATGTCTTTACAGGTGACATTGCAGATGAGCTCGATGGGAAGGTGTGCCCTCTTTGTAGATGTCACCAAAACTTGCAATAGGATGGACACTCCAGAGTGGGTGGAAAGATGTGCATAGACTCAAGAAAACTTGAAGTCTGGTCAAGGGTATGGCAGCTGGGATTCAGTATGAAAAAGTGTAAATTCATGCACTTAGGGCACAGAAGCACAGAGATGGAGTACAAAATGGGAGAAGAAGTGTTGACAGTCACCAGAGTAATCATATCTGATGACCTCAAGCTGGTGAGACAGTGTGATAAGGCAGTTGGCTGAGCCATGGAATGCTGGGGTGCATAGCGAGAGGTATCACCAGCAAAAGGAGGGAGGTGGTGTTGCCACTGTATAGGTCACTAGTAACCCCCCACCTGGCATACTGTATCCAGTTCTGGAGACCATGTGTCAGGAAGGACATAGACAGAGTGGAGGCTGTCCAAAGGAGGGCAACTAGAATGGTGCAGAGACTGCATCAAAAGCCGTACAAGGAGTGATTGAAGGAACTCAGTATGCACACCCTAGAAGACAGGAGGGAGGATGGACATGATAGAGACCTATAAATACCTCACAGGTGTAAATAATATACAGGACAGGAACATTTTTCAGAGAAAAAGATGCATGAGAACAAGGGGACACGCAATGAAGCTGGAAGGGGGTACATTTAAGAGAGAAGTAAATATGTACTTCACCAAATGTATGGTGGATGCCTGGAACAGTCTTGCAGCAGGAGTGGTGGTGACAAAAACAGTGGTGGGATTCAAGAACGCATGGGACAGGCACAAGGGAATCTTAGTGGCATGGGTGTAGAGTTTAGGTTTTCCTGTGGGGGGGAGGGCTCTCTCTCAAGCTCAAAACTATTGTCCTAAACAGTGAACCTATTTTTAGACTACCCTATCTGGGGGCTCAGTCCTGGGGTGGAGGCCCCCAAACTCTACTCCTATTCTTAGTGGTTCTTAGTGGTAAGCAAGGTGGGGGGGAGGTAGCCAGAGATCAAGTAGGGTCTGTAGCAACAGTATAGGTGGAGAAAAAAGGACAGATTGGGTGGGCCAAGAGGCCCTTCGCTAGCATCAAATTCTGTATTTCTATGTTTCTTTTTCATGACAAGTTCCTTAGCAACTGCTGCAATCCTGCTGCACACTGGGCAGCACCACCATCTCCACAGGACCTCACTGAAGATGGCTGTTCTGCAGGCATTGCACTTTCTCATGCCCCCGGCCCTTCCCCCATCCTATTGGTCCTCCCTCTTTGCAGTTAACTAGCTAACTGTAATAATAATAAAAAATTCACTGATAATTTCAAAATGTTTTTGGAAAAAAATGACTCTCAAAAGAACTGTGGTGTTCTGCCACTTAAGTACATACAAATGTCATTCCTCTGGAGACAGAGTGAACCAGAGAGAGAGAAGAGAGGAGGGGGGGAGGGAGGGGGGGGAGAGAGAGAGAGAGAGAGAGAGAGAGAGAGATATGGAGATGGTACCAAGAATTTCACAGTGTGAAATACCAGGTGGTTTGCACAAGTTCAGAGGCTATCCCTGTAAAAAATGTTATGTCATGCTGTGAGCTGCTGATGAGCTGAAGAAAGTCTGCAAACTCCCCCCACCCCGAGTCAAGTGCCTGCTCGACAGACCACCAAACTCAACTTCAGCATTGGCTCATGCACACTAGAAAGTTGTGAGCAAGTCTAACATGAATGAAGTGTGGGGCACAGGGTACTGTACTAGTAGTCCCCTCTGAAGCAAGAGCACACAAACTACAGTATTTATGCTTCCGATTCAGTGGCTCCAATTAATATTAAACAAATGTGAACAACCTCCTGGGAGATCACCTGGTGAGCAAGTGTTGCATTAGTGTTTTAAAATGTTAAAGAAAGTAGTGGTATCGCTTCCTAATATGATAGTATCATGTTGTTAATGCTACTGTCTAAAATCTGCAGTAGCTACTGTAGACATTGCATTGGAACCTGCAGTGATAAGTTGCCATGTTAAAAAAAAAAAACTTGAAATTAATAATTTTGAATTGTATACACAAAACTTATAGTAAAGAGATTTAAACAATTCAGAGAAAATCAAAAATCTGAACTACTGAAGAAAGAGGTCTAAATCCTTTTGTCTTCTCTCCTTATGTTTTCTCTTAGATTATGGCATCAATTCTCTTGTCAGACAGGCATGTGGCATCCTCAACAGCTAATGCTGAGCTGCCTTCATGCCATAACAAATCATGGGAGGATGGTGTGGTACCTGAGGAGGGAAGGAGGGCGGATGTGATTCCCCTTCACAAAAGTGAGAGCAAGGCAGAGGCAGGAAACTACAGACCTGTTAGTTTGACCTCAGTGGTAGGGAAAATGATGGAATCATTTCTGAAAGAAAGAATTATTGAGCACTTAGAGGCCAGTGAGTCACAGGACCCAAGGCAGCATGAATTCACAGCGGAAAAGTCATGTCAGAGAAATCTAATAGATTTATTTGACAGGGTGACCAAAGTAGCAGACCAGGGAGTGGCTATAGACATGGTCTACCTAGATTTTAGCATGGCATTTGACACAGTACCATGCAAAAGATTAAGAAACAAGTTATCTAGCCTGGGAGTGGGTTCCAGGGTGGTAACCTGAGTAAAAAATTGGCTGGACAACAGGACGCAGAGGGTAATAATAAACTGAGTCCACTGTGAAGAAAGGGGGGTTACTAGTGTGGTACCACAGGGTTCCGTACTGGGACCAGTCCTCTTTAATGTCTTTATAGATAACATTGTGGAGGGACTGAAAGGAAAGTATGCTCTTGCAGACGACACAAAGATCTGCAAAAGAGTTGATACACGGGGGTGGGGGGTAGAAAGGATGAGAAGGACTTGGCAAGGTTGGAGGAATGGTCCAAAGTATGGAAGCTTAGATTCAGTGCAAAGAAGTACAAAGTAATGCACCTGGGAAACAAAAACCCAAGGGAAGAGTACACAATGGGGGAGGGGTTAGGTATTAATGTCAACAAAAATGGAAAGGGACCTGGGGGTAGTCATATCAGATGATCTAAAGGTGGGTAAGCAATGTGAGAAGGCAGTAAGGAGAGCTGGGGGATACTGGGATGCATAGGGAGAGACATCATCAGTAGAAAACAGGAAGTTGTTATTCCTCTGTACAGACAGTTGGTGAGACCTGATTTGGAGTACTGCATGAAGTTCTGGAGACCCCTTCTCCACAAGGACATAGACAGGATGGAGGCAGTCCAGAGGAGGGCAACTAAAATGGTGCAGGGTCTGCACCAGAAACCATAAGAAGAGAGAATGAAGAAGCTTAATATGTATACTCTGAGGAAAGGAGGGAGGGGGCATGATAGAAACTTTCAAGTACCTCAAGGGAATCAACAAAGTTCAAGAAAGTAGCATCTTTCAGAAAAAGAGATGTGCAAGAACAAAGGGGCACAATTTGAAGATGGAGGGGGGATGGCTCAGAGGTAATATGAGGAAGTATTTTTTCACGGAGAAGATGGTGGTCATATGGAATGGCCTTCCTGAGGCAATCATGGGGGGGTCAAAAACAGTGAGGGAATTTAAGAATGCATGGGACAGACATAAGGCAATTCTAGTGGGAGGTAGGAGGAAGTAGGCTGCTGGTAAAACTAGGATCTGTAGCTTATCCAATAGGTAGGGAAATGGGCAGACTGGGTGGGCCAAGTGGTCCTTATCTGCTGTCAAAGTCTATGTTTCTGTGCCTTGTGGTCATGCAACAGAGCTGTGCTTGTGTATTTGGTGATTTGCATCCCTAACCTTATCACTTTTATAACATACCCTGGGCCACAAAGCTAGACTCCAGTACCAATCTCTGGTCTCTCAGGTGGTTGCATCACTGAGCTGGCACTGGGGTCTAAAGCCTAATGTTCCAAACTCTGAACCTGATACCAGCTTCATGCAGACCACGTAAAAGGGGGGGGGGCTGCATGCTTTCTGCTTAAAAGAACTGACACTGGGCTCAGGGCAAACATCTCATACTAAAGCTCTCCAGGTGACTGACTATTCATGGTCCAGTTTCTTTGACTTTACAATCAGAGTGACAAACTAGTGCCCCTACATAGCCACGGACATTGCCAGCTATTTCCAGATATTTTGCAAAATTTCTAAAGAGTTTTTCTCTGCTGCCCCTACTGTGGAAATGGAGAAAGCATGAGATATTTCTGGAAATATAACAGAAATTTCAGGAAATTGCTGGCAGCGTCTGTAGCTGCTATTGTATGGCTGTAAGACATGAAGGAACAGGTAAAGAGATAATACAAGAACAAAACATTAAGAAAAACATAGATTATGAGAAAAGAAAGAGATGGATGAGTTGTTGTGACACTTGAGATTATTTCACCTACTAACCTGCTTATGTTAATGGGACACTACAGTTTGTAACCTGTCTAAGGCATACTCAGGTTTAAAGCAAAACACGGTGTAATCACCCAGTCCCCTGGGGTTACTAGAATCCCATCAGTGCCAGTGCTAGGTAAGGAAAGGCAGCTGGTGAATAAGTAGTTAAATAGGTTTTTCACCTGCTCACTCTCTTGTTTACGTGGCCCCAGCTGAGATGAGAGAGATGAGGTCATTTAGAACTCTTGCAGCAGCATAAGCCACTGCAGCTGTGAGTGGGGAGTTTTAAAATCTTTGGAGAATTGGTCAGAGAGTCAGTGTAATGAGTCAGTAGAGTGAGTTGGAACTGCAGTTTGAGGTGTGAGGAGAGCCTATTTTCTCACCCTAGTCCTGGTATACTCCAGCTTGCCAAGAGAAGTGGTGTAAACTGTTGTCTACAGCAGGATCTCCTGATTTTCACCCTGGGATAGGTGAAAAGGACTGCTAGGGAATGAATCCTAGGGGCAATCCTAATTTTGATACAGGACAATTTGAAGCTGCCTGTAATGTTCTAACAGTGAATAAGATCTGACTTTGTTCTGCAAAAGAATGTACCTGTGCTTTGGTGTTTCTCTGGCTAAAAGGGAAAGGTACACCTGTTTGTTCAGAAGTTTGAGACTGTTTTAATTTTAAAGTTGGTTGACAATTGTGGGGTCCAGATGTTTGACTAATTCACATTGTTCAGGACTTTAGTTCTCACACTACCAGTGTAGTGTTTCTTAAATGCTGGATGTGAAAGTTCATTCAATGATGCATTTACCTAAGTGTGTCCTAAGCAATGGGGACAGGATAAAGGAAGTCACAGTGGGGGACAGCCTAGGAATTAGTGACCATCAAGCTGTAGGGCTCACCATAAGGATGTTGCAGGAGGCTAGCCACACAAGGACTAGAATCCTGGATTTCAGGAGGACATACTTCGGGAAGATAAAGGACAAATTCAGGAAGGTTGTGCAGGGATATGATGACATGAGGGGAGTGGTGGAACAGTGGGATAAGATAAGGGAAGCCATGCACCTAGCAGCAAACCATTGTGCCAGGCCCTGCAGCAAGAGCAAAAGAAAGAAAGAGAAAACCACTGTGGTTCTCAAGTGGAGTAGTAGAGCTAGTAAGAGGAAAAAAGATGGCATTTCTGAAGTACAAGGCAACACAAAGAAAGGAGGATAGGCAAGAAGACCTGGAAAAACAAAGGGAAGTGAGAAAGGCAGTAAGGGCAGCAAAGCCCAAAACCGAGGAAAAGCTAGCTAAATTGGTGAAGAAAGGAGGGAAGGCACTCTTAAATTGGTGAAGAAAGGAGGGAAGGCACTCTTTAGGTATATTAGGAAGAGAAGGAAGACGGGGGAGGGATTGTGAGACTTAAAGAAGAGGGATCAGGGTAGTGGAGAAAGACATTGACAAGGTGACCATCCTCAACAAATACTTCTGCTCCATATTCATGGAAGAAGACAATGGGGACGGTCCCCCATTAATGGAGAAGGGCAAACATGGAGAAGGGGTGGACATTAGACCTTTTTCAGAGGACAGAGCTGAAAGAGCATTAGAACAGCTAAGGGTGGATAAAGCTATGGGGCCCGATGGGATATACTCAGGGATCCTAAAGAAGCTTTGGGAGGAACTGGCTAATCTTCTGGCTAAGCTGTTCAGTGGATCACTGGAAACAGGCGTGGTTCCAGAGGAGTGGAGGAGGGAACAAGTGGTACTCCTGTACAAAAGTGGTAGCAAGGAGGAGGCAGGAAACTACCGCCTGGTCAGTTTGACCTCAAAAGTAGTTAAAATGATGGAAACCCTGATTAAGGAAACACTGGTGGGCTACCTAGAGACAAGGGAGCTGCTGGACCCAAGGCAACATGGATTCATGGCAGGGAGGTCATGCCAGACCAACTTGATTGATTTCTTTGAGTGGGTGACAAAGGAAATAGACCAGGGAAGAACAGTAGATGTGGCCTATCTGGACTTCAGGAAGGCCATCAACAAAGTTCAGTACAATAGACTAATCCACAAACTGGCAAATCTGGGGGTGGGGCAGAGGTGATTATGTGGGCTAGAAAGTGGTTGAGTAACAGAACACAAAGATTGGTGGTAAATGGGGTTAGCTCTCAGGAGGGACGGGTAACAAGTGGTGTATCCCAGGTATCAGTGCTGGGACCAGTGCTCTTCAATGTCTTCATAAGTGATATTGTGGAGGGTCTAAAAGGGAGGGTTAGCCTGTTTGCAGATGATACAAAGCTATGTAACAGGGTAGATACACAGGAAGGTATAGAAAAAATGAGGAGAGATCTGAACAGGCTAGAAAACTGGGCCAAGGAATGGTAATTGCATTTCAATGCAAAAAAGTTCAAGATTATGCACCTAGGGAGAGGGAATCCTAGGATCAAGTATGAACTAGACAGGGTAACACTGGAGGCCACCACAGAGGAAAGGGATCTAGGGGTAGTCATAGAAGACAACCTCAAAGTGGCTTTGTGACAAAGAAGTTGGAAAGGCTAACAGAATACTAGGGTGCATAGGGAGGGTTATAACAAGTAGAAGGAGGGAAGTGGTGGTACCATTGTACAATTCCCTAGTAAGGCCTCATCTGGAGTACTGTGTTCAGTTCTGGAGGCTCTATCTCCAAAAAGACATAGACAGGATGGAGACAGTACAGAGAAGGGCGACAAAAATGGTGTCCAGGATGCAGCATAAGTCATATGAGGAGAGACTCAGAGTTCTCAATATGTGCTTCCTGGAGGAAAATAGAGAGAGAGGGGGACATGATAGAGACCTTCATATATCTAAAGGGGATCAACAGAGTACCAGAGGGGAGCATCTTTCACATGAAGGGAAATAGCAGAACAAGGGGCCACAGCATGAGACTAGAAGGATGAAAACCTAGGGGAACTTGAGGAAATTCTACTTCACTGAAATGGTGGTGGAAAGATGGAACAGTCTCCCCCAGGAAGTGGTGTGTGTGGCCACAGTTCAGGGATTCAAGAATGTGTGGGATAGGCACATGTGAATTATCAAGCAAGGGCGAAAGGGGGGTACTTGTAGCATCTGGGGAACCTTGAGCATTGATAGAGGGATAGGGCAGACTGGATGGGCCACAAGGCTCTCATGTGCTGACAACATCTACAGTATGTATCTGTGTTAAAGGTGTAACTCTGAAAGAATGGCTGGGTATGGATTTGGGAGCAAAGGGTGGGCAGACCCCCATCTGGAGTAACCAGTTCAGGACTACAGGTTCTGTAAGGGTGCCTGGTTACTTTGGACATAGTGACCAATGTCTGAAGAGGATTTTACCCAGTGAAGTGGGTTGTGCTAGTAATTAGCCAATGTGTGCTCAATTGTGGCCTATGCCACAAGAAGTGTTTCCAGTTGTGGCCAGTGCCACTGGAAGAAATGTGAAAGTCTTGTGCCATATGGGAATGCAAGGTGAAAGAGTTCTGTCAGTAAATGTGTGTTCAGTTGTGGCCAGTGTGCCACTAGAAGAAATGTTCATGTTGTGGCCGGTGCCAATGAGAGAGTGTTGTAAAAGTCCTATGCCATATGGGAATGCCTATGGCAATGCCAGTGCAAGAAATTAAATTTCCCATGAAATATGGGAATACATAGAGTTTCTGTCAGATACAGTCATTTTAATGTTCTGCAAGTTCCTAGTGTCACGATGTGTAAACCTTGGGGGTCAACCCTTGCTTTAGAGAACATCTTTTGGAATAAAGTAACACTCTAGAACCCCAACTATGGTTTGGACATTCATGTTATTGTTTCCTATGCTGAGTTACTGGGTACCCCTCCAGAAGTCTAGGTCTAGCCTAGCCCTAGCAAAAAGTTCTCTCCCCAGGACCTGGTTGTTTGTAAATACCTTATAAGTCTAAGTTTGCATTTGTACACCCCCACCCCTTTTGACCTCTAGAAGCAATGAACCTGGTATACATTCTGAAAGCTAGGGATGGTACCAGTTCTAAATGTGTTTCCGAAGTAGTTTGTACCCAGTAAAGGGTACCAGGGGTAGTTAGCTGGGTAAAGTAGCAAGTGGGTGGTTACAACTGGATAATACAAAAAGGGAACAATTGCTACAGAAATACCTTATGAGGGCTTTAAGCTTTAAAAGAAAATTTATAATTACCTTTCTTATATTCTAATTTCAAAAGACCTGCACTGACTGTCATGTTGACTGAGCATCCCATGGCCATCTCACACTCACTAGGTTGCTTCTGGTGCGCAGGGTATGCTAATGAGGATTACCAACTCTGCCATTAGCTGGTAACCCTCATTAGGATGCTCCACATTCTTGAAGCTGCCTGGTATGTACTAGATAGCTGCAGGTAGCTCGGACAACATGTCGGCCATGAGGATCTTTCAAAATTAAATACATGAGAAATGTAATTAATTTTTTAGTGCTTACAGCCCTAATTGGGCATTTCTGCAGCAACAGATGCTGTTTCAAGTATTATCCAGTTTTTCCTTTAAAGGGAGTCACAATGGAATTTATATTTTTATTGGGACATGCAGTGACTTTAGACAAACTGGGCAAATGCACACCACATAGGCAAATACCACAGCAATAAAGTCTCTGAAGTCTTAGAAGAGTTCGCCAGTTATCCTTTTATGTCTTTGATAACTTCCATGGTACATTCACTTAAGCAGCATTAGTATTCACTTCAAATGACATTAAGTCTTTATGTTTAATTGTATTGCTTCTAAAGACTTAATAAACTTCAGTTTACTTATTTGCAGCACAGCCTTGTTCCTGAGACCCATCTTTATTTGAGTTGCTTCATTGACATGCTTTCTATGAGCTCCATCAGTTATATGTTACCTTTGATTCATTGACATTTGCAGCTCTGATGCCTATATCATTCTCCTGCAAACCCTCAGGCCTTCACAGACTTCTCTCACAGCAGTTTTTGTCCCTGTGCAAGGTCTTTCACACAACCAACAATTCTCTGGCTGGACTGCACCTGAATCACATGGCATCCCCTTGTATTTCTGACCTATTTTCAAGCCTGCAGGCTCTTGATGTGTCCAGCCAGAGAGTTCCTCTGGGGCTCTTGCTCATTGCTCCATATCCCTGGAACAAACAGTAGCCCAGACTGTACCCATGCCTGAAAGGCATCAGTGCATCTCCCTGTAAGGGAGGCCTTAAACAGTGCTTCAACAAACACAAAATTAGCAGCTCAACCCTTGCTTATTCACAAACCATACAAAGGCAAAGGTACTGGACTTCAGGAGGGCTGACTTTGCCAGAATGGGTGAGTGCCTAAGGAATGCACTAGCAAATGGAAAGGAAGGAGAGGTGTAAGAACAATGGGAAATAATCAAAGCTGCCATCACAGAGGCAATAAGCCTTTGTGTGAAGCAAATAAATAAAACAAAACAATGTAAGAAACCACTATGGTTCTCAAAGGAGGTGGCAGGGAAGGTTAGGGAGAAAAAGAAAGCATTCAGGAAGTACAAGGAATCACAGAAGGAGCACGACAGAAAATTGTATCAATTAAAGCAAAAGGAAGTAGGGAAGGCAGTCAGAACAGTAAAGGCCAAAACCGAGGAAAAGATAGCCAACTCAGTTAAGAAGGGGGAATAAAACCTTTTATAGGTACATCAGGGAGCAAAGGAAGACCAAGGGAGGGATAGTGAGGCTTAATAAAGGGGAAGGGGTGGACAAAGGGTGACTGTGAAAAGGCAGAGATACTAAACAAATATTTTTGCTCTGTATTCATAAATGAAGAGGGGGAAGTACCAAAACCAAACAATAGAAACACTCTAGATATGGGGGATGATACCAGCCCATTCACAGAAGAAAGGTTTCTGAAAGAACTCTTAAAACTGAAGGTGGACAGAGCAATGGGGCCTGATGGGATTCATCCCAGAATTCTAAAAGAACTAAGCGTAGAACTAGTGACACCACTGACTACCCTCTTTAACAAAACATGGGAGGATGGGATGGTACCTGAGGACTGGAGAGGGGCAGATGTTATTCCACTTCACAAAAGTGGGAGCAGGGCAGAAGCAGAAAACTACAGACCTGTTAGTTTAACCTCAGTGATTGGGAAATTATGGAATCACTTCTGAAGGGAAGAATTGTTGAGTACCTAGAGGCCAGAGGGACACAGGACCCAAGGCAGCATGGATTCACAGTGGGAAGGTCATGTCAGATGAATCTAATAGATTTCTTTGACTGGGTGACCAAAGTAATAGATCAAGGAGGGGCTGTGGACATGGCCTACCTAGACTTTAGCAAGGCATTTGACACAGTCCCACACAAAAGATTAATAAACAAATTAGCCAGCCTGGGAGTAGGTCCCAGGGTGGTAGCCTGGGTAAAGAATTGGCTGGAGAATGGGATACAGAGGTTAATAGCAAATTGAGTCTACTCTGAAGAAAGGGGGGTTACTAGTGGGGTACCACAGGGTTCAGTACTTGGACCAGTCCTCTTTAATGTCTTTATAAGCAACATTGTAGAGGGATTGGAAGGAAAAGTATGTCTGTTTGCAGACAACACAAAGATCTGCAACAGAGTTGATACACAAGGTAGGGTGGAAAGGATGAGAAGGGACTTCGCAAGGCTGGAGGAATGGTCAAATGTATGGCAGCTTAGATTCAATGCTAAGAAGTGCAAAGTAATGCACCTGGGAAATAAAAACCCAGGGGAAGAGTACACAATGGGGAGTGAGATACTAACAACAACGAAAATGGAAAGGGACCTGGGAGTAGTCATATCAGATGACCTAAAGGTGGGCAAGCAATGTGAAAGGGCAGTAAGGAGGGCTGGGGATGATACTGGAATGCATAGGGAGGCATCACCAGTAGAAAACAAGAATTGTTATCCCCTGTACAGACAGCTGGTGAGACCCCATCTGGAGTACTGTGTGCAGTTCTGCAGACCCAATCTCTGCAAAGACATAGACAGGATGGAGGCAGTCCAGAGGAGGTCAACTAAAATGGTGCAGGGTCTGCACCAGAAGACATATGAAGAGAGACTTAAGGAGCTTAATATGTATAGCCTCGAAGAAAGGAGGGAGAGGGGAGACATGATAGAAACTTTCAAGTACCTCAAGGGAATCAACAAAGTCCAAGAGGGTAGCATCTTTCAGAAAAAGACGTGTGCAAGAACAAGGGGGCACAATTTGAAGATTGAGGGGGGACAGCTCAGAGGTAATGTGAGGAAATATTTTTTCATGGAGAGGGTTGTGAATGCATGGAACAGCGGTGGATTTCAAGAATGCATGGGACAGTCATAAGGCAATTCTCGGGGGTTGGGGTAGGAAGAAGTAAGTTGGTTAACTAAGATCTGCAGCTTATCCATTAGGTAGGGAAATGGACAGACTGGGGGGGCCAAGCAGTCCTTATCTGCTGTCAAATTCTATGTTTCTATGTTTCCATGTAACGTTGTATGGCTTTTTCATTACGGGTGCTACCACTTTATTGCATACATCAGTTAAAACCAGAGAATTCAATGCACACGCTCCACTCCCACATGGCAAGTTTTACAAATATAATGTTCTTTCTGTCTGAATTGGCCACTTACTTATTTTACCTCCAATAGGAGTTGGGATCTGTTGGTGTTTACATCAGGGCCGTGTTGCGAAGTAACCCAACTATCAATTTTTAAGGCAGACCAACACATCATCCAGGTCCCTATTCTGAAATGTAACTGCCTGAATTGGCTTCTTTTATATAACATACAACATACATTTTAGAATAGGGATTCCAAAACACAGTCCCAGAACATCCTATGCAGACCATTTTTGTTTGCTAGACTCCTCCCACTAGCAGGCTGAAAATGTTATCCTTTGGCCTGGACTGCCAACTGTCTATAGGCAGGAGAGCAAGAGGCAGTTAACAGCACTAACTCTCCCTAGAGGAACATGACAGGATGTTACATGCTCCCTCACCTAAAAGGATTTGTGTCCCTAGAAACTGTATTGTGTGCAAAGCCTTGTGACCACACATTAGTTTACATAGAATACTGAACCTCCCCCACCCATGAAAGCATGGCCAAAATACAGACAAGGGTGAGTACCTGACTTGCTCTTACATAGTCTCTAGAGAGACATGAATAGACCATTAACCTAAGGCTGTATTCTGAACATTTAATAGATACCTCAAGATAGAGTATCATATATACAGTAGCATCAGTGATGGGTATTTTCCTAAACATAAACATGTACAAGCCCTTATTGGCTAATCAAGTTGATCAGTCCTACATGTCACATATGGGGATCCCCAGACACGGAGCAGATATCCCATACTGCCTCCTCTGCAGTCAAGGTGGGGTGGTGACTTTGCCATCCACCTATGATACAGGCCATTGGCACTGCATTACCATGCTCCAAGGCCTAACATGCCTAACCTTTACCGTAAAGTACCTCAACCTTTGCTGGGGAGCAATTATTTTCTTCTAGAACATGACTTAACTTTGCATTGGCCCAACCTTCAGATATAGGCTCTTAAGGAAGATTATGTTTCACCTGCTCCATTAGACTGCCACCCTCAGAAGATACTAAGTGGTTGTGAATTATTCAGGTTCTGACTGACTTTCTTCTTCTGGCACGTCAAACATGCACCTCTAAGACATGGAAGACTGTAATCATCTCCACATTCTGTGGGGTTCAGTTAGTCTTGTATTCTGTACAGACAGAACCAGTGGCAATAAAATCCTTTGGAGTAAAAAATTGGGTGAGTTGAACAGGAATTTGCAAGCAAGCTGTGTCAGCTTAGGTCAAATGTGTTTCTTGCTATACCAGTACACAAAAGGATCCTCATTGTACCCAGTAGTTGGTTCCATGAAATACATATTAACCATGGCACTGAATGACTCATCTGGATTGGCTATGTCATCAGATAGTTGTTGACTGACTGTGAAGTCCAAAAGACTGTTCCATATGCTCGCACACTGAAGAGCAGGCTGCTCACCTGCAACATGCTGATGGGATTTTTGCAGCTGTGGTCCTTGAAGAGGATCAACAGTAAGCATATTATGGAGTTCCTCCACTAGCAAACTTTTTGTACTAACTCACATTCTCGAGTAACTGACCTACTTTTAGTTAAGGTCAAGGACTGTGAAAATGATATTGTCCTTGCATGTCAGCATCTCGTTTAAACACTCATCATAATCTAAACTGTGAATCATGCTGGCTGCTAGTGCCACTGCTGTCTTATCTGCATCTGAGTCACTAAACTTAGTCTTGAGTTGGTTCAATTTAAGCACGTGAAGCAGATTTGTGTGATTACCTGGCTGAGATTATCCTGTGGCACACGTCTGTGGTGATATTATGAAACAGTCTCAAAATGGCACAAATATAGCCTATGGGATCTCAGGAGACAGCATATAGTGCCACACAGTCTATTACAGGATTCCATGCCTAATCACTGACTGCCACCCTTTGCTTGAGAATCCCCTCCAGCAGATAAAAAGTAGAATTTCAGCAGGTGGTAACATCCCAAGTGAGTTGGTGTTGGGGGGTTTGGTGCATTTTCTGCAACTCAGATTACAGGCCACATGTCTTTGGTGAGTGACTAAAATGGCCCACAGTTTTCTTTACAATGCTGATCATGGCAGTGACTTGTTTATGGTCTGTGGGAAACTTAGTCACTGCCAGGTTTAGGCAATGGTCAAAGTATGAAATACATGAAAAATTGATCAGAGCCTTGATTATGTTAATCACATTGTTTGACACCACACACTTCCCCTCCAACTCCTTCAGAGTAAGCTACCTGCAAGTCTGATATCACAGTTCTTCCACCAGATTGTCTGAACTGTGTGTATGTCTTCCCAAAGAAACAGAGGGGAAATTACAGCCAACTTCAGAATTTGTCTAGACTGGCTGTTGGTAATGATGTTCCTGCTGACACAGGGGGGAAAAGCCACCCAGTGAACAGTGACAGTCGTAATCCACCATGTGGACACTTGTCAACATGGTAAAATGGACTATGCAACCCTTAGCCTAATACACTCATAGATCAGGTGTAGATGGAGGTGGGGTGCTAAATAAATGCTGATGGTTGTTTACTGTAGCTGATATACCCAAAATTCATGATCTGTCTGTCGACTGGATGAACACTGGGGCAAAATGGTAGTGTGCATCAATTTTGTGCTGGCACCTTGACAAATTTAGGGATTTTCAGCTCCACATACTTAATGCAGATTCTTGGGCCATTACTTCAAGAGTAAGGGAAATATACATTCAAGTGTGGTCTCCGTGAATAGGTGGGAGATAGAGCTTTAAAATGCATGCTCATATGTTACCTCAAAAGATTAATGCTTAAAGTTATAGGGTTAAATACCAACCACCACCCCTCAATTTCTTGTAAAATTTCAAAATATTCTTATATTTAATCTTGTCAGACAGGATTGTTTTTTTCCACTTTATAATATAATTTTATGTTGTTAAAAAGGGTAAGGATCTGGCTTTGAAATGCATATGTGATTTTGAAGTCTTAAGGTACTATAAGAGAATACATTGATAAAAGTGAAGACACCCTTAACAGACAAAATTTTAGCAAGTTTATAACTTGTCAAATTTTGCGATTTTCAGCTACTTGTACTTAATGCTGATTTTTGGGCCATTACTTTTGAGACTAATCTAAATATGCATTCAAGTGGGATCTCAATGAATAGATGGGAATTAGAGTTTTAAAATGCATACTCATGAGTTGCCCCAAAGGTTAATTTTAAAAGTTTCTTTTAAAGAAGGAAAAAAAAACACACCTTTGTTTACACAAAACATTTTTATTTCAAAAAATGTAACATTTTTTTATTTATTTATTTTATTTACTGTAAATTCGGAATTACAAACCTTTGAGTCAAAGACTCTTTTGCAAAGGCTCCACGTCGGTTACAGAGGGTGGAGGGGGGAACACGAGTTGGGGGAAAACAGACGGAACAGGCAAATTATATACAAGCACAAATTATTTACAGATTTATGTACAATCACATTTTAGTAACATTAGCTCTCCGGTGGTTACAGAGGGTGGAGAGACATATGACAGTAAAGGCAATGGAAGGCAACTTTCAATACATAATAAACAAGTGGTATTACTGAATTAATTGTCAGTATGATGGCAGAGAGACTTTTTTTTCTCTGGTTTGGGCAGGTAGGAGACATACCTGCGACCCCTGGGTTGAGCATGGGGGGGTTTTAGATAGGCCTGATATTGTTGGTAAAGTAATGGAATTTAGTCTTGTCCATCTAGGAAAAATATTCGTGATCATCAGATACGCTAATATCATCTTGGTAATCTCATACATCTTGGTCCTCATCATTTGCATTATAGAGCAGATACATAACAACATCTGGAAATGGTGTGTCTGACCACTTTACATTGAGATCATCAGTCCAACTGTGCAAAGTCGCATTTGGGGAATTGATAACTGCAATAGAAGAAAGCCTTCACAATCGGTAGATGTAGCTGGCTCGTAGAATATGTGACTTTGGGGTCTCCTGGAAGGGTGATAGCAGAGACAGGTCAATTATTCTGTTGTCTTTTGTATATTTCTCCCAGAAGATCTGCCACCTAGCTATATTTACACCAGTAACTTGATCCTTCCATACAGTTTACAGACATACTCATTCAACAGAGCTACACATTTATCCACTTGCCAGTCACTCTCAATTTTCTGAGAGGCATCCAGGAATTTGGGGTACTTTTGAAGGATGTTCGAGAAAATCTTCTTACCCATTTTGAAGAATGCAGAAACAGTCATTACCTGTGAATGCATGGAAACCAATTAGGGCTTTCTTTGTTGCAGTGGTCATTTCACACTTGGTAATGTCAAAGATTTTCCTACTGTTACCATGGTCATTGTTCAGGTGTGACAACCTCTCTCATTTGGCTGTAACTGCTTTTTCAGAGAGTTGTCTGTTTCGTTATTCTCAGCTGCCACCAGCCTGGTTTACCAGGGCTTCAGTTCTCCTTGCACAAAGCTAGGAATGTCACCTCAGGTTAACTGTGGTAGTATGCCTTTTTGATAATGAATGCCAACACAATTTTTCCTTAGCCAGAGAAAATAAATCACTACCTTACAATTAAGACACAGTCATGACTGTTAGGTAAATAAAAGTATTTTACTTTAGGAGTCAAGGTGCAATTCCAGGATAGCGATAGTATAAATGAGAGGAAAACACTTTTACAGGAAAAATAAACAAATGGTTTTAAATAAGAGGAGTCAGAAAAGACAACACTACAGACTACTTTACTTGCTATCTGTCAGCCCTATACAAATCTTAGCTGAAGGCAGGCTCTGCTTGCCTTCACTGAGGGTCTCAGGCAAAAGTCCTACTCCACAGTAATTCCCTGAATTTATAGCTTACATCTGAAACTCTATGATGGGTCACCCCTTTGAATTGACTAACCCTTTTAAATTCTGTACAAGTTAGAATTCCCTTGCCCCAATCAATTTACAAATCTATAGGTGCCCAATTACATTCATTTAACAACCAGTTTGTATTTGAGCGGTCCAATCCTTTCAAAATCTGTGTGTGTGTGTGTGTGTGTGTGTGTGTGAATGTCCACTCCCCTTGGTCACTGTCTGAGATTTTCTTACCTATTTTATTTATTTATTTATGGATTCGAATCATACCTTTGAGCTCAGAGCTCTTTTACAAAGGTTCCACATCAAACAGTGACAATGACAACAATATCAAATAGTTTATATACGGTACTCAAATGGTGGGTAGCTACTATACAATAAGGTTACAATGTCATTCATAGTACCAATGGTGATAGTACAGCATCAAGAGCATTCAACTTGGGTAAAGGACAGTGTTTGTATGTAGACAAGGAGATAAAGAGGTGTGACACCTGGTATGAGAGTCTGAGGAGGAGTCAAGGTGAGGGAGAGGGGAGACTGGGGGGAGAGTGGGCAGCCAAAAGAAGTGGCTTTGTCTAGGAGGTTGGGAGGTAGTGATAGTAGGTTATTATAAGGTTGTTCCAGTGGGTTGAAAAAATCCTATTACCTTGTCCAGAGGCTGAGCCTACTAGTGAAGTAGAATCTCATGTGTTTCTCTTTGTTGTTAGCAAGCCACAGAAAATCGTCTGATGGAATTCAGAAGACCAGAAAAATTGTTTTAGTAAATCCAAATGATTAACTACTTAGTTCCCATTTCTGTCACATCTCCCCTCCCTCAAGTGATGAAGGAGGGTCCCTTGGGCCACCTCAAGAGACACGGCTGTTCATGCAGATTTTGGAAGTCCCCAATGAGTCCAGCCCTGCTGTTAGACTTACCTAGACAGACCAGCCACATTGGCATTGTGTGTACCATTGCAGTGCTGAATGATTATGTTACAGGCCTGCAGTACCAGGCTCCAGTGCAGCAGTTTTCCATTTTGCTCACTTAACCTATGAAGCCAGATCAGGGGGCTATGATCTGTGACCACAATTAATTCTGACCCATACAGGTAAGGCTGCAGCTTCTGAAGGGCCCATACTATTCCCAAGCATGCCTTCTCAATTGTGGTATAGGCTTCCTCCCTGGGTAGCAGCATCTGGCTCAGATACACTACAGGGTGCTCCTCCCCTGTGGCATAACCTAGTTCAGCATGGCTCCCAGCCCATGGTCTGAGGCATCCATGTGGACAATAAACGTCAGACTGCAATCGAGGCTAGCTAGCACAGCTGGCCCAGTTAAGGTCTTCTTTAGGTCCTGAAAAGCAGACTCACAGTACTCTATCTGCTTAACCTTCTCTGGTTTTTTTTCTGTTTTATTAATTCTATCAGGGGCTTGGCCATATCACTGTAGTGAGGGATAAACCTCCTGTAGTATCCCACTCTCCCCAGAAATGCCCTTACCTGTATTTTAGTGGTAGGAGGAGGCCAGGCCAGGATGGTATCAACCTTGGCAGGCTCTGTATGGACGTGTCCACTGCCCACCCAGTGCCCGAGGCAGGACACTTCTGCCATACCTGTCTGGCACTTTGCCACCTTGACTGTCAGCCCTGTGGCCTTCAGCCTGTGGAACACCTCCTGCACATGCTGGATGTGTTCCTCCCAGTTCTGGCTGCATATGGCTATGTCATCCATAAAGGCCAGTGAAAAATTACCTACCCCAGACAGAATGTGATCCACAAGCTGTTGAAAGATTGTGGGTCCATTCTTCATCCCAAAAGGCATTACTTTGAATTCAGATAAGTCAAATGGGGTGACAAAAGCTGATCTTTCCCTGGCTGCAGGGGTCAGAGGTACCTGCCAGTAACCTTTTGTCAAGTCTATTGTGGTCAGATACTTGGCTCCCCCCATTTGCTCCAGGGTCTCATCTGTTCTGGGCATATGGTAGGCATGTGAATCCGTACACATGTTGAGCTTCTGGTAGTCAACACAAAACTGTGTGGTATCATCTTTTTTTAGGGATCAAGACCATGGGCAAGGCCCAGGGGCTATTGGACTCCTGGATCACTCCAAGTTCCAGCATTTCATGGAGCTCCTCTTTCATGGTCTGCTTAACCTGCTCTGGCACCATGTAGGGAGACTGTTTCAGTGGCACCTGGATCCTAGTATGCACGTGGTGCTTAGCCAGTGTGGTGAACCCCAGTTTCCCTCTGAACATGTCCCTGAACTGTCTCAACATAACCTGAATCTCCTGCACCTGGACTGGTGTTAGCTGGTCAGAGAGATCAAGGTTGGTTCATGGAGGATCCTACCCGGGCCTCACCAAGGAGGTCCACCAGTGGATCAGCCTCAGTTTCCCCTTCTGGGGTGCTGCATACTACAGTGAAGACCAATTACTCCCTATCGTAGTAAGGCTTCTTCATGTTAATTTGATACACTTTTTGCTTGCATCTCCTATGAGGTACCTTTATCAGCTAGTTAACATCGCTCACCTTTTGGATAATGGAGACTGGCCCCTCCCATGCTGCATGCAGTTTATTCTGATGGACAGGTATCGGTACCATCACTCGCTGTCCCACTGCATATTCTCAGGCTCCATGGTCATACCACACTTTCTGCTGCTGTTATGCAGTGACTAAGTGCTCTTGAGAAAGCCCCATGAGCTCAGTCAGCTGAGTCCTGAAGTTCAGGGTGTACTACACAACAGACTCCCCTTGGGAAGCACTTTCACCCTCTCATTCATCCTGAACTAAATCTAGGGGCCCTCTCACTCTATAGCCAAACAGTAGCTCAAAGGGTGAGAACCCTATGGACTTCTGTGGGACTTCCCTGTATGCAAAAAGGAGATGGGGCAAATATTTGTCCCAATCCCTCTTGAACTGGTCAGGGAATGTCCTCAGCATGGTCTTAAGAGACAAATTAAATCACTCAACTAGACCATTAGTCTGGGGGTAGTATGGGGAGGTTTTGAGCTGCTTCACCCCACATTTCTCCCACAAATTACTCATTAACTCAGTCATGAATTTGGAGCCTTGGTCAGACAGTATCTCCTGGGGAAACCCACCCAGCTAAATATCCCCAACAGTGCATCAGCCACCTTTTCTGCCCCAATGGTCAATAAGAGCACTGCCTCCGGGTATCTTGTGGCATAATCTGCTACCACCAGAAAATATCACCTGCCAGTGCTTCTTGGGGTGCTAAGTAGCCCCACTATGTCCATGGCTACCCTCTTTTTTTTAGTCATATTTCTATCTTTCCTCCTTTGCAGCCACTGATGTGCACATCATCCAGCCACTGCTCCACTTCCACCGAGCGATCCGGAGGCACACTCACATGCCTGCTGGCATATGCAGCCATACCTTCAAGAAGGACCTACTCTAATCCCTGTACCAGGCTGGGAACCAATACTAGCATGCGACTATGCACTACAGCACTGCAGGGCTCAGGAAGCTGCGTCCATCAAGCTGCCATGGTCAATGCTGCCATTTTTTCCTCCTGTTGAATCCCTCAGAGTGCAGATGTGCAATGACATTGGATGCACAACGTGCCGACATCTGTCGCACTCCACCCAACTTGCACCAACCCTAGCAGTGCCCCCATAATCACCAGGGGCTGCTGCAGAGCGGTGGGAACCCACAACTCTCCCTGGGATAGTAGAGCAGTCCTCTGGATGTTCAATCCTATCCCCCCTTGCTGACCCCTGACAACCCGGGCTCGTGTCTGAACCCTGGTCACCAGCATGGTGTGAGGTGTAGCATCCAGCGCCTCAACCCTCAGCACCATCGGGCCGGCTCATGGCTACCCTCTTGAAGGGTTCATCAATAATGGGTAGGGGCACCAAGGCTGCCTTGGCCTTGTACCCCATTTTTCCCACCCTCTGGCACTGTGGAAAAGTCTGACAATAATTTGCCACATCCTTGCCAATACCAGGCCAGAAGAAATTATTGGTCTGTGGCTTTTTTGTGTACCTCACACCCAAGTGACCTGAAAAAGGGATATCATGGGCCAGGGCCAAGAGCTGCTGGCAGTAACCCCTAGGGACTACTAGCTGCTGGAGTACCTCTCCATTTAGCTCTCCCTCCGGTGTACACTCCCTGTACAACAGCCCCTTGTCCTAGTAGACTGACTCTATACTCCCCTTAGAGCCTTCAGCCCTGTCAGCTGCTTCTCTCAGTTTCTGTAGGGTAGGATCAGCCAGCTGTGCGGCACCAAGCTCCTCTTGTCTAACTCGTCCCAGTTCCCCCTTAGAAGGAAATCCTGTGATCTCCTCTGTTTGTGACTGGGGCTCAGGACTGCTACTTCTAGTCAGCCCTCCACCTGTGCTAGCCACCTCCTTAGCTGGTGAGGGAGGGCTGGCACTGGCTGGGTCAACCCCTTTCAGCCTCCGAAGTCTGCCTTTTTGCCTGGCTGTGAGTAGTAACACACACCAGAGAGTTTCTGTGGTCAAAATAATTTCCCACGATCATACTTGTATTAAGATCAGGTATGACTCCCATCTCTTTTTCTCTGTGGTCGCCCTCCCAGCTCAGGAAGAACTAGACCATCGATATTTGGACTGCTGGACCTGTGACTCCCCAAATTGTGGAGTAATGCCCTGGCAGAATCTGCTGTGCCTTAATTAAATCCTGCCTCACCAGGGAGATAGCACTGCCTGTATCTCTCAAACCCTGTGTTACTGCCCCATTAACTACAATAGGGTGCATCTGCTCAGGGGAGACAATTGCTCTTAAAACATGGCTATACTAGCTGCTGTTCTGCAAAGTTTTGGGGACATGTCTCCGGCACATCTTGGGCACAAGGACTGACTATGCATTATTCAGTGCTCAGCACACGGATCCTGAATAAGTGCTCATGTTTCACTGATCCTGAATGAATGCTCACAATAGACTGACCCTATATCAGTGCTCACAGTACCCTGATCCTGAATCAAGGTTTTTTTACACTGCCTGATCTGCACTGTTGTGAGAAGTGAAGATGCGTTGTATTGGTGCAGGTCAGACAGTGTAAACACCACGGGGAGCAGTGCAGGCGCCATTGACGCACTCCAATGTGGTGCAGAGCGAGCAGGTATTTTCCTGATTCCTTTAGTGATGCAAGTTTTTTGGCTAGTTTCATTAGGAAAGAGCCAGTGCCAAATACTGGTGGTGCTCTTGATAGATGTGTCCCCTTCTATGTAGTGCTGCTAAGCTTTTGGAGATTATCTGATCCAGGAGAAAAACGATGGCAAGCTGATAATCAATTTAAGAAGATCTGGCTCTCTTGTATCAATGTCAGACTGTCCGGTTGGGTTTATCAGTTTAGTTTAGCTAACTTTGTCTTTTTTTGGGGGCTGGAAGTGTTTAAAGGATCCCAGGGTTCAGTGAAATCACTCTACTAAGCAATTCGAAAACGTTTGGCTTTAGCTCTTTAGATGAGAAGGAACTGAAGGCAGATTACGTAGTGCCTCAGCCTCAAAAACAATTTCGTTAGTCTGGCTAGTTGGCCCAAGAATCAGGAATATAAATCTATTGGTAAAGTTCTGCACTTGAGTATAACTAAATGTTATAGAACATTTCTTTATTGTTAGCAACGGCTAATTGCAACAGCTGTGCAATTTCAGAAACTCTGAACTTTTGTCTTCTGTTTTAATCGGCACGCCTATCTTAAAACAGCTCCTTGACTGTCAGGGGTTAGTCGGCACGGATATCCTAATTTCTGACAGACTGCAGTGAGAGTGCTTGGCAGTTGAACTCCAGACTGTAGCCTACTATAGGTAGCCCTAAGAATGTGGTATTCAGAAGTCACCAGTCTGCGATGGAATGGGAATGTTCAGAAAGACCCCCTTTATACTTCATGTGAACAGCATTCCATCTCTTAATGGGCTCAGTAGTGAGTTTAAAAAAGTCAGAATATTGTTTGCTTATTTTTTGGGGGGCAGGGGCAATACTGCATCACAAGGACTTGTATTATCTTGTTCTTCCTGCTCATCTGCCATGGGTTCATCTTGTCCCAACTGCTGTGGATCATGTGGACCAAGTGCATCTTCCTGGTTGATTCTCTCAGACCTCAGGATATGTGTGGAAGAAACTATACTGGGGTGTGCAATGCCTTCCTGAGAGTCTTCTATAACATTATCCCCCTGTACAGTGCCAGGCTCTTCATAATTTATAGATGGATCCTCACAAACTAGCCTATTATGTTCCTATTTGAGCCTGTATTAGAACCTCAAAAACTGACCATGTTCCTGGTTTTTCAGGTGAACCAGGTCTTTTAGTCTTTGGGATCTTCAGCTTCTCCATTCGTTAAGTGAATAGGAATCTAGGGAATGTTTTTATCGAATGCCACATGCTAACCAAGGTATAACAATGGCAGAGGGAAATTTGTAAAACTACAAAAAAATAATGAATACATAAAATAAATAACATTTCTTCACTTTTTGTTTCAGCTTTAGGAAATGTTACAGTTATTGCACCAAGGTGGAGGTGTTCCGATAGGCATTGTGATAGATTAGTGAATGTTGACTCTGTCACTGATGCTTATTTTGTCAACATTTATTGTGATTATGTCCAAAGTATATAATTGCAGAGCCAGTATAGTTCAATGTTTCATGATGCAGTGCACCCTAATATAAGTTGAACTTGTGTATTAGAACTGCTGACTATTGATCCCTGTTTTTTGCATTGGACCCCAGTAGTTTACTTTGCTATATACTCCGTTCATAACTGAAAGTAACTACAGTATTTGTAAGTGTACTGCAACTGCCAAACACCTCTTGCAGTTCAGGTCCTGACCCTCCACAAATTACAGGGCTAGTCACATCTGCCTTTCCTTTTGTCCAGTACATTGTTCCGCTCCTTAGCACACCTGACTGTGCGATTGCTCCACAATCTGGTTATTCAGCTCTGGAGGAACATTTTTTTTTTTTTTGCATCGGTGCCCTGCCTTGCATTTTGTCATTTATTCCCTCTATCCCTCCTTCACATGCTGATGTCAGTCCCTTGGGGTCCCGGAATGCTCCTCTCTCAGTACTGGTGTGTTGTGGATTGGTGGGATCGGGAGACTAAAAAGGTGTATGTATATGTGTGTGTGTGTGTGTGTGGAGGGGGGCTGCCGGACTACTGCTGGGTACTGTGGGGTGGGGCTTGGGGGAGGTGGCTGGTAACAGCACAAATACAAACATAAATAATTAATTTGCACCATTTATAAAGTCCTTGGCATGTGAGTTGAGCCCCATGCCAACAATCTTATTTTTGGACATGCAGACTTTGGACTTCTAAACTTGTAGTTGTTTGTTGTTCAGGTGACAATTTCAGGTACGTTTCTATGGACATCCTCTGCGATGTTGTGCCCAGACCATGGAAATTACTATTTGCTGTACCTGAGTGAATGAACCGATTCAAATCTACTGCCTGAACAGTGGGACAGAAACCTGATTTCCGATTAGAAAAAAAAGTGAAGAAAAAGGTTTCCATTGCCAGCAGAGATACATTTTGATCCAAGTAAAAGGGTAATTTAATTTTTTACCCATTCATGCACATTTCAGCCATTCATTCCTTGCCTCCCTGTCTGTGGGCAGGCTGTATCATTTCTTACTGTAAATGGTATTATTTTCCTATAAAGCTGATCTGCTATGCTTTTCTATACTGAGACAAGGAGGGTATTTGACTACTGTGTCTACAGCTTGTCCCATACTGCTGTTTTCTGGTTCAGCAAACCCAGTGACGGGTATCACTGCAACCATTTAACAGAACAAGGTTAACATTGACAGATCCAAATTGTTCTGTTAATTGCGTTGTAGTGAGATGATGTGATCTGCCAGTTCTGCCCTTGTTGGGAGGGATAGACATTACATGCCGCATATGTGCTTTGTACCCTTTCTGTTGACTTTTGCCATTTTATGCTGCTTGCTTGTGAATGTGAAAGTTGCATCTCATCAAAGAGGCCAGTGCATACCTTCGTGCCCCTGCTTAGGCATACCAGTGAATGGTTAGCTAGATAGATAGACAGACAGACAGACAGATAAACAAAGAGACAGACAGACAAATAGATAAAGAGACAGACACACAGATAGACAGTGAGACAGACAGATAGATAAAGAGACAGATAGACTGACAGATAAATAGATCGATAGCGGCCTGTTATGAAACACCTCTTTTGAGCTCTGGGTCTTTAAATAGCATTAGTAGTTGTGTTACTATGAAGAGCAGTTAAAGAAGATCAAACATGCTAACAGCTAGCACACTGAGAACACAATATTGGCTAAAGGGTTCCTGGCATTTTTAATCTGATAAGGACAACAGATAGGTGATGTGGTCATCTAATTGAGCCGTTTATTATGTTTTGCACCGGTATCTACAGTATGTGTTCTTGTGCATTACACTGGCATTTTCAGTAAGCGATGTATCAGCTCAGCAGGGAATAAAACATCATCTGATCTGTGCAGAAAAGAAGTGACAGTTTGAGCCATAACACTTCCTGCATTGATTGCCCCAAATCCTATCTTGAACTTTGAAAGGATTTTATTTTGAGCGGCAGCCTTAAATCTCAATTATGTGGATTTTTCGCATTGCAGATTATTATTTTAATACAGAACTGTTACAGTTATATATCAGCACTTAGAAGGGGTGGGGTGGGGGTTGGGGACCTAATAGAACAAATTTGCTTAACTTCTGACAGGATGCCATGGTGCAAAAGGCCTGTCAAAGAGGTGTCAGACCTGTCAATGAGCTGTCAGAGCTGGCACAGTTTTTCTTTAATGCCCCCTCTCTTGCAGTTTCCCCAGAATCATCCAGGGCCTTTCATTCATGATGATAGGGTGTCTCCCATTAAATTTCCTGGGTGGTGAGGCCCCCACCAACCCTTCCCAAATATTGAATTATATTTATACAGTTTCTGTATTGAAATGTTGAAAAAAAAACCTGGAAATCTGTGTTGATACCCCGTCACGACCTCAGTAAGATTACAAAGTAGTCTTTGCTGTTTTTGTACAGGGGAGTTTCTAGGACTTGAAAAGGTTAGGGGCTTGTGCCCCAATCCTCTTACCCTGTGAAAAAAAGAAACTAAGTCAGAGGTCAGTTTTAATGATTAATCATATTTATTTGGGGCTAATAAATAAAGATTAGAAGCTCAAGCCCCCTAATGCCACATATGTGGTCAAATGGTATCCTTTCTTTGAATTATTCTTAGATTATTATTCTCATTTAATGTGTGCTGAACAGGAGGATGGGGACAACTGTTCAACTCAATGAACGGTCTGTGACTTTTTTTTTTTTACTGCTTATTTTTTCGATGGGGAGAGATGCTTTGAGGTTAATTATTATATTACTTCTGTGTCTGAAATAGGAAAGAATTTGCGGTTGGACAACTGTCCAGCTCCTTCAGTATTTAGAACAAATATGAAAAGGAGTTGTTTGTTTGTTGTTTGTTTAAAATTTATTTTTATACAGGTTAATCTGATTGGGGAGGAATCCCCATTTACAACAGATACCTGTGGCATTTGCAATAGACAAACAATACAAAAAATAGAACAAAATACAAAATCACATTTACCTAAAAACAATTACAACAAACATTTAAATAATTATACAATTCAGTTTAAAAATACGAGATCAGAAATTTCAGTCATATATCGAGGTAACTTATTCCATATCCCGCTTAAACTATTTTGTAACACCATACCCCCATACGATTCATATTGTATCATAGGCAACTTTTTAGTAGTCCTCCTAAAATATCTGAATATTTAGAATCAGAATTTGACATATCAAATTTCGTAAAGGATGCACTTTTAAGTATATCAAATCATGACATATAGTAAGCCATATATATTCTCTTCGTGCTATTGGGTCTAACCAGCCAAGTTCCTGATAAATTACACAATGATGGACTCGAGGTCCATTATTTAGGATATATTTCCCCAATCTGTAATAGATCTGGTCCAATTTGTGTAAGCATTTTTTATGAGAATGGATACATAATGATAAACCATAGTCTAGTACAGGCAACAACAATTGTTTTACCAATCTGGTCTTAACATCCCTAGTCAAACATCCTGACACTCTTCTTAATGCCCCCAATCTTTGATTGACTTTTTTTATTTGTGACAAAATATGATCTGAAAAAGAAAAACGATAATCAATCAAAACTCCCAGATATTTGTAAGTATTAACCTCTTGTACCTTTTTCCCATCCGAAAAACTAATTTTGAAATCAGTTACTTCATTATTAGGCTTAGGTCCTACGGAAAAAATCATACTCTGAGTCTTCCCAGTACTTATCAAAAGTCCGGAATTTCTTATCCAAGTTTCAATATTAGAGAAGTCTGTCTGGAGTCGCTGCCTCAGTTCCCCAGGATCTTTAGCAGATGCTACTAATACTATATCATCTGCATAAAGTCTAACATCAGAACCAACTACATAATCAGGGAGATCATTAATGTAGAGATTAAACAACATAGGGTCCAAAATTGACCCCTGTAAACATTAACTCATAGAAACATAGAATTTGATGGCAGATAAAGACCACTTGGCCCACCCAGTCTGCCCATTTGCCTACCTAATAGATAAGCTGCAGATCCTAGTTAACCAACAGCCTACTTCCTCCTACCCCCCAACCCCCAGAATTGCCTTATGTCTGTCCCATGCATTCTTGAATTCCCCCCCACTGTTTATGACTCCACAACCTCCTCAGGAAGGCCGTCCCATGCATCCACGACCCTCTCCATGAAAAATACTTCCTCACATTACCTCTGAGCCGTCCCCTTCTATCTTCAGATTGTGCCCCCTTGTTCTTGCACACCTGTTTTTTCAGTGTGCATTTAATATAACCATTTTGTTTTGCTTTCAGACCACATGCTGACACAGCACCTTGTTTTTGTTTTTACACTCAGTAGATAGCTGCCCTAAACATTTCTAAAATACATTGACCCAGTGTGGGTGTTGCACTCACTGTACTGCAGCCAGTGTGGTTGTTGGCATCACTGTACTGCTGCCAAACCCTGATCATGTTACAATGTCAGAACAGGATAGAACTGGCATGTTATCCAAAATGGAATCTTATCCAGTGTGACAGTTATACTTTAACAAGATGCAGTACACAGACTCTTCAGGATGAAAAAGCATAGTACCTGCTGCTGCAAGTCACAGTAGTCATTATATGGACACTCGAGGATTAAAACAAAAAGTCTGTCTGATTCAAAGAAAAATGTTTTCTTTAAAATACATGCTGCAGCTTACTGACAAAACGTCAAATGTTTTTGAGCTCCACTGGTGCTCTTCATCAAGGCATAAAATTGAGCCTTGCTATCTTATTACCTTGTAAAGAAAAACATTTAAAGTGGGAGATTTCGTATAAACACCACGCATAGAAATAAAAGTTAACAGCTAAAAAAGAATTCACTCTTGCAGCTGGTTGTCTATAAAAACAGTGTAATACACTTAACCATGTTACGTACATAAATGCAAAGCTCCTTTATTCTAATGTTTATAAAATAGCCCCAGAGTCCATAGTATGAAGGGGGGCAGTTGTTAGGAGAATAGTAAAAAGAAAATACGGAGCAGGGATGTAGGAAGGGAAAAGGACTGGTGAGTGAAAAGACAGGGCATACTCACAGTCACATTACAGGCACACATGAATGATGACTAACATATCAAAACCTGAGCAAATCCATTCTTTCCATCATGCTACAATAATTGAACAATAAAATCAGCAGCGTGTCACATTATAATAATGTAGTAAGTTGGAATCAATCATTCAACATGTAACAATGCCCTAGCACTGCATGTATTTTAACCAGGGCCCACAACATTCATTTACATTCCAAGGGATCAAAAGGGTGTTCCCACCTAGAAGGGTAGGGAATTTGGATAGAATATTACTACAATGAGAGAGCTACTGGCAACACACATTGGGAACAATTTATGAATATGGTTTAAATGATAGATTCTGACTTACTCCATTATTACAATGGGACATACTGTTTGGTGATTTTATATTTTGGTTATTGTAGCATGATATACAGAATGGACCTGCTTACTTTCTGATATGTGTTAGTCATAATTCATGCATGCCTGTAATATGACTGTATGCATGCCTTGTGTTTTCACTCACCAGACCTTTTCCCTCCCCATATCTGTTGTTCCATATTTCTTTTCACTGTTCTCCTAACAACTGCACCCCCCCAAACACATACACCATGGACTCTGAGGCTATTTTATAAACATTAGAAAAAGGAGGCTTTTATCTATGTAAATGTATGTAACTTAGTTAAGTGTTTCACACTGTTTTATAGACAATTGGCTCAAAGAATGAATGCTTTTTTTTTATCTGTGAACTTATATTTCTATGTGAGGTGTTTATATAATGCATACCACTTTAAATGCTTTCCTTTATAAAGTAATAGATAGCAAGCTTCCAATTTACGCCTTGAAGAAGAGCACGAGTGTATCTTGAAAACGTTCAGGATTTTGTTGGTAGTGCTGCAGCATATACCAGTAGTTTAAATAAAACATTTTTCTTGGAATCAGACAGCCAAACTTTTTTTTTCTCAATCCCTTAGTGTGCCATGACACATGGTCTTTTAATTTTTCTCAAGTGTGGTACAGTATACGACCAGAGCTTGGTCTTCCCTCTGGTAGCCACCTTTACTTGGATTGTATACTGTATATTACTATAGTACTATTTATTATCACTCTTAGACTATTGCTGATAAATTCCTCACCTTTTTTGATAAACTCCATTTATTAATATATGCCTTGTTTTCATCCTTTTAAATATTACAGAATATAAATATATAAATTAAATAAGTTATATATTTCATTTTATTTAGAATTTTGCACACCAGGACAGCATCATTTTGATCAAACACCTAGTTTCAAGAGGGTCCTGGGGGACTGATACAGCTGCATAGTTAATGCTTTACAGTTACATACCCCTTACAGAGAACAAGAATTTCCAACATTGATTAAAATATATTTATCAAGACTGGAATCATATAACAGTATATATACTGATTTGGAATGTTTCCAGATGACTGGAGGTTTTGTGTGTGTGTGTGTGCGTGCATGCATGTGTGTGTGTGTGTGTGTGTGTGTGTGTGTGTGCATGTGTGGGGGGTGAAAGGGATGGGTATATACATTTATAGTATAGAAATAAAAACGATATAGATATTTATTAAAGTATGTGCATATCATATAATTTGCAAAATATATAAATTATTATACAACTTCCTGTAATTAAATTATTAAATGACTGCAGTGTGTTTTTGAGGTAACAGTCATGGTAACCATTCATTACCACTGAAAGCATGGAGTATATAAACAGAAACTGTTGCATCCAGTTATGTAAGGTTAAAGCAAGAATGTGCGTTCACATAACCTCCTATTTCTACAACTCTTGTTCCCCCTCTCTCATTTTATGGTGCCTGATTTCTCATTATCATAACCAACCAAGATGATATTGTGTGTCATTCACACAAATTCATCTGACCCCACCATGACTGCAAAGGGAATAAGGTGCTACACACTTCACATCTCCTCATACTAATTTGTTAAATCTTGACCTCTTCATCTTTTTCCTTCTTATCATATACCTCTGCAGCTATCTGATGCCTTCAACATAAAAATTAAAAAAAATAAAATAAAATATAGCTATGAAAAAAATTACCGTTGTTGGGTGGTAAAATATTGCAAAGGGCATTGTAATGCTATAAATTTAATTTATTTTCATTTCTCTTATATTTTGCTTGAATAATGTTTTTTCTAGGAAACAATCTATGGTGCTGTAGGAATATAGTAGTTGATACGCAGGTAAAGTAGTAATTGAAGGGTGATGTAAGCCTTGAGGTCAGCAGTAAATATGTATTACTATAGCCGAGCACTGGGCTATGTCAGTATTACTGGGTTACAGATACTGTCACAACACCACAACTATAACAATCCACCACAGTGGCATGCCGACAACTCCTGCCACAAGGACACTAGACTAGAGCAATAAGTACTAAAACAGACCTCAAGGTTTTATTAATCCTATCTTCAGTTGGTGGGTGATGTCACTTACCTCCACATCTTCAAGTGGTACATGGGGCAAAACAGGTCACAGATGGAGTAAATGGGGGATTGGACCAATGCCAGTAGGGGAGGGGAAAGCAGAGGATGAACTGACACTGTTAACACTACCGTAGGTAAAAAAATATATATTTTAAAAAAAAGTAATGAGACTATGTTGCATTTTGCAAACTCAGACTCATAAGTTTATTAATATTCAATATTTTCCCCCAATTTTTCAGCATAGCTATTTCTTTATAGCACCTCATGCACGTGATGGCTGTCATTTTTCAACTCCTGCCAAAAATGTGTTTTTCATCCTGACTGCAAAATCACCTTTAGGCCAGGAGTTAAAACATTTTCTCTGCCTTTCTTCATGAGGCAGGGTCATATCAAGGCTATGTTGAAAACCTGATGCAAAAATATTAAAAAACAACAAATGCATGGGCCTATGTTACATTTTGCAAATGCAGGTGTGTAACTTTGGTAATTTTCAATATTTTTAACACATATTTACAACATAGCCATTTCTTTGCAGCACCTCATGAATGTGACAGCTGTCATTTTTCAAATCCTGCCCAAAATGTCTTTTTGCATCCTGAAAGGTGATTTTGCAGTCCCTGTGTGAAATCACCTTTCAGACAGGAGTTGGGGAGCAGGGTGGTGGCAGATGAACTGTTGGGGTGAGGGGTCCACTAGACACCAGAGATTTGGGATTATTTTTTTTATAAAGGAATAGAGGGGGATGAGTCACTGGATTGCAGGCTGTTTTTTGGGGGGATTAAGGGACTCCAGGATAGGAAGGGTGGTCCACTGGGCACCAGGGAAATAAAATGTTTTTTTGGGGCCATGATTGTTGGGTGGTGGGGGCCACTAGACACCAGGGAGATATCAGAGTTTTTGTTTCTTCTTTACCAGGACCCATGGGCCGTGATCCCTGGATAGGGGGTTGGGAATCACTGCACATCAGGGATCAGGGAATTTTTACTTGGGACCCATGATTGGTGGGGGGGGCACTAGACACCAGGAGGGTCTGAGGGAAGGATTGGAGTTTTTTTTTATTTACTAGGACCCCTGAACAGTGGGTGGTGGATTAATGAATTAAACTGTGGTTTAAAAAAGCCTCAGAGCTGACCACTGGCAGTGATCTGTTCTGCAGATATTTTTTCCACAGTTTAGTAAATTAACCCACAGTCTGTATAGTCATTCCACAGGTTTAAGGTGGAATTTCCGTGAAAGTTGTGAAAATGATTTCTGAACTTTCGTGGAAGCAAAATTTGTACTTTCATGGAAATTCTGGTGGTGGAATTTTTTTTTGCACACCCCTATACAGTATCAATAGTATATACGAGAGAAAAACAATTTCAGAGAAAAAATAAACAAATGGTTTTAAATAACAGGAGTCAGAAATGACAAAACTACAGACTGCTGTAACCTAACAGAAAAAAGGTACTTGTCTTTCTAAGCTCAAAGTAAATCTGATATCTAAACTATCTGTCACCCCTACAGAAACCTTAGCTGAAGGCAGGCTTTGCTTATCTTCACAGAGGGTCTCACGCAAAAGCCATGCTCCACAGCAATTCCCTGAATTTATAGCTTGCATCTGAAACTCTATGATGGGTCACCCCTTTGAATTGACTAACCATTTGAAATTCTGTACAAGTTTGAATTCTCTTGCTCAAATCAATTTATAAACCTATAGGTGTCCAATTTGATCCATTTAACAACCAGTTTCTATTTGAGTGGTCCAATCCTTTCAAAATCTGTGTGTGTGTGTGTGTGTGTGTGCGTGTGTGTGTGTGTCCACTCCCCTTGGTCACTCTCTGAGATTTATTACCTATCCTATTGCCTTGGACAGAGGCAGAGCCTGCTAGTGAAGTATAATCCCAGTGTTTTTTCTCTTTGATGTTCGCAAGCCAAAGAAAATCTTCTGATGAGATTCAGAAGACCAGAAAAATAGTTTTAGTAAATCAAAAAAATTAACTACTTAGTTCCCATTTTTGTTACACCAGGTATATACTTTGCTCATATTCTGAAAATAGTGACAGTAAAATTTCTGGTATATTGGTATTCCTAGATGGTGAACAGATTATGACAGGGCCTGGATGTATTGTAATGGCATGTTGCACATGAAGAGCAAATTTTGTGTCTGCATCTTTCTGGTCAGATCAGAAATCATCCACAACTACAGTCCCTTCTTTGGTGATCAGGTAGCATTTGTCTCTCTTCATAAAATAGATCACTTGGCCCTCTAGCAAACTCATGCAATTTTCTCCCCAGACCTGCATGATCAAATCAATTAAGCACTCCTTGTTAGATCCATTAGAAAGGAAGTATTGCAATCAATCAATTTATTGGAAGGCAAAACTGAGAGTTAACTCTCTTTTACTATTGTGTCCAACATATAACAATTTAATGTCAACCATACAAATAATACAAAGTATACAGTATCAGATTATAGTCTAACCATTCAATAGTACAGTAATTCATCCATGGCAGTCACATTTGTGCGTTAATAGTCTGTTAATACATTCTTTAAAACAGGAGTAAGATAGCAGTGTTACCATATTACATTTCTTTTGAACAGAAGACCATATTCATGACAACTGAAATTCTTTGGCAATTTGGTGTTGGGATCTTTGATAATATGCTTCTCACTAAATCCTCATTGAAATCTCTCAGTCTCTTTGATTGACTGCTCTCTGTATGTATCTGCAACAACATTCACTTTTGAAAATCCCTTTGGAAGACTATTCAGGAGTTTCATTGCCAGATCACCAAAGGTTTCAGAGATTCCTGTCATAAACCGCATTGTTGCTATTAGATCAACTATGTATGCTGAGACACTTTTTAAGTGGGGTAGCTCTGAAGTGTCTTAACACTGGACAGCATTCTGCTAGCACCTCAAGTAACTTGCTCTTTGGTGTTGTCCATCTAGTTCCATCTGCATTGGCTAGACTCAGCAGGACTAGGCCCTGGCAATGTGTTAATAACTTGTTTATATCTACAGGGAAGTTGTGTTTGTTTGAAAGGGCCAAACATTTTCCCAATATATATCTTTCAAATTTAAATTATGTAACTTTTCTTTTGGTAGTTACTTCTGCTTTTTTGCTTGCATCATTGAAGGTTTTCACTGGGGCTTTTGAAATTGGATCAAAATATTTCTTTTTTCAACTTTCCAATCTTTCTTTGACAAATTGTTCATACATTTATGTACCTCGTTCAATGGTACTGGTGAGGTTCTATTCAATATCAGGCACAACAGGTTCTCTTGAGGACAAATTGTGCAATCTTTCAGCATCTAAAGTAGCACTAAATGGGTTGATAAACTCTTGATCGAAAACAGTCAATATGGCTTTGATGCGTTGTTCTGACTTAATGATTTCAGATGGTTTGCATGCTTTTTGCTGATTACTGGCTGAACTGTGAAGGCCAGTCATCTCCAATAGTGCATCTCTGAATTTTGCTAGATGTGGCTGATTTAACACCCATTCATCATAGGCCATTTGATTTGTAGCAAAGTGTTTGATTCCACCTGGAATTTTGGCACTTTGATTGTATGTCTGCTCACCAGTTTGGTCAACTGATTCTCTAGAAGCTTTGTGATGGCTCCTTTGAACTGAAAGCCCATGCTTTTCAATTAATGTCCTGGACCCTGGATGAGAAGCTTCAAAAGTTTCAAGTGTGTGCACATAGTAAGCCCCATATTGAGCATAATTTTGCTTGCTGAAGGTGAAGAACAGGGGCAGTGAATATTTCCAACACAGTAGTCTAAGCTCAAAGCTGGTTTCTTTTATTGCTGTGTGGAGCAAATGCTGCCAATCCACTATATCCAGATATGTCATCCAGAGCTGTGGGGTTTTCTGCAGCTCACTGCGATGAATCTGCTGCCTGAAGGCCTCATACTTAGTCTGGAAAGTGACAATCTCATCTTCCTGATGAAGTTTATGTAAGTCTATAGGTTGAGGTGATGATCTGATCAGGTCAAGCAATATTGCTGAGGTGGCATTCAATTCTGTTGAATACTCTAGAAATCTGACCTGAAGTAATCACTCTAAGGCATCTGCAAAATACTCATGTACAGTCCATGTCCGATTGTAGTGTTTACCACTCAAAATTCCATTATGCTGCCAGAGGCACAAAGACCAGTGTGAAATAATATGTCCTCAAAGCCACTGCTACCAACTAGCTGTCCAATAATGTCAAACTTTTCCAGGAATAGGTGGAAATCTCCCAAATGAATTATGACATTGTGGAACTGATCAGGGAAGTTCCACACAACATGATATGCTTTTGCTGCTACTCCAGCATCAAGTGTCAGGTGAACATCAAGTGTCAGGTGAACAGCTCCCCTATGGATGCACCCATGGAGGAGATTAAGGAGGCTGAGGACACCTGTCACAAGGGAGGCCCACAGGAAGGAGGCAGAGGATGCCACAAGGAAAGGAAGCAGCTCCTGGTGGGGGACTCAGTTATTAGGGGGATAGAACTGGGGGGAGCAGGGAAAACTAAAGTAATGTGCCTGCCTGGTGTCATGGCTTGTAGGGACAGGAAGCGCATCCTCAGGATCACGAGAACAGCTGCATGGGAGTCTAAGCTGGATGTCATTGTCCACCTAGGGACAAATGACTTGGCTCAACATGAGCTTAGAGCAGTGCAGAAGGACTTTGTAGAACTGGGGAGGGGCCTAAGACAAGTAGCACACACAGTATCCTTCTCAGAGGTGCTGCCTGTAAATGGCATGTGTGAGGCAAGAGTACTTTGCACCATGCAGTTTAATGAGTGGTTGAAAAAATGGTGTGGAGCACAGGGGTTTTCCTTCATTGGGGACTGGGGATCCACCTGGAGGGACACCAGCCTATACTGGCAGGATGGTCTGCATCTGTCCAGGAAGGGAACAAGTCTTTTAAGCAATCGGTTTAAATGCTTCATTGGCAAGCTTTTAAACTAGTCAAGGGGGAAGGCACTGATAAGCAGCAGAAAAATCCCAGCCTCTCCCTACAAAACAGGGTACTAAATGGGAAAAAGACTGAGGTAGAAAGGTCAGTGGGGTTGCTGCAACAGAAAGTAAAGCCATCAAAAAATGGAAAGCAATGAGTACCAATGCACATAGTCTGAGTAACAAGCTTCCTGAATTAGTGGCCTTGATGGAGGAGGAACATCTGGATATCATGGCAGTCACAGAAACATGGTTCGCACAAAACCATGACTGGGACATAAACATACCAGGATACACTATCTACAGGAGAGACAGAGGGTAAAGAGGAGGAGGTAGCTCTTTACATAAGGGAAGGAATCAAAGTAACAGAACAAAAGAAAACAGGGAGGAGAAGAAGCACTGTGGGTAAATTTGGAGACTGGAAATGGCACCACAATCCGCACAGGGGTTGTATACAGACCCCCTTCTCAGGGGGAGGAAATGGACAAGGAAATGATAGAAAGTATACTTAGTATGGCAAAAAAGGGGAGATATTGCTGATGGGTGATCTGAATATGCCAGATGTTAACTGGAGTGCAGTTGCAGCAGCCACTTGAAGAGTGGGTTATTCTAGATGCCCTACAGGGGGCATGCCTTAGACAACTAGTATTGGAGCCCACTCGAGGAGGAGCAATCTTAGACCTGGTTCTCTCAAATGGAGAAGAAGAGAGGATCACAGATGTAGAAGTGGGTAGCCATCTGGGAACTAGCGACCATCAAACAGTATGGTTCACAATAAACACAGCAATAGAGTCAAGCCATACAAAGGCAAAGGTACTGGATTTTAGGAGGGCTGACTTTGCCAAAATTGGTAAGTGCCTAAGGAATGCACTAGCAAATGGGCAGGAAGGAGGGGTGGAAGAACAATGGGGAATGATAAAAACTGCCATCACAGAGGTAACAAGCCTTTGGAAACAAATAAACAAAACTAAACAATGTAAGAACCACTATGGTTCTCAAAGGAAGTGCAGTGAAGGTTCATGAGAAAAAGAAAGCTTTCAGGAAGTACAAGGAATCACAGAAGGAGCAGGACAGAGAACTGTATCAGATAAAGCAAAAGGAAGCTGGGAAGGCAGTCAGAACAGCAAAGGCCCAAATAGAGGAAAAGATAGCCAACTCAGTTAAGAAGGGGATAAAACCTTTTATAGGTACATCAGGGAGTGAAGGAAGACCAAGGAGGATAGTGAGGCTTAATAAAGGGAGGGTGGGCAGAGGAGACTGTGAAAAGGCAGAGATACTAAACAAATATTTTTGCTCAGTATTTACAAAGGAAGGGGGTACCTAGAACAAAGTAGAAACACACTGGATACAGAAGTTGATACCAGCCATTTACAGAAGAAAGGGTTCTGAAAGAACTCTTAAAACTGAAGGTGGACAAAGCAATGGGGCCTGATGGGATTCATCCCAGAATTCTAAAAGAACTAAGGGTAGAATTAGTGACACCACTGACTACCCTGTTTAACAAATCATGGGAGGATGGGGTGGTACCCGAGGACTGGAGGAGGGCAGATGTGATTCCCTTCACAAAGTGGGAGCAAGGCAGAAGCAGGAAACTACAGACCTGTTAGTTTAACCTCAGTGGTAGGAAAATGATGGAATCACTTCTGAAGGAAAGAATTGTCAGTATCTAGAGGACAGAGGGCACAGGACCCAAGGCAGCATGGATTCACAGCAGGAAGGTCATGCCAGACAAATCTGATAGATTTCTTTTGACTGGGTAACAAAGTAGTAGATCAGGGAGGGCTGTGGACATGGCCTACCTGAGACTTTAACAGGCATTTGACACAGACCACACAAAGATTAATATACAAGTTAGCTAGCCTGGGAGTGGGTCCCAAGATGACAGCCTGGGTAAAAATTGGCTGGAAAATAGGACACAGAGAGTAATAGTAAATGGAGTCCACTCTGATGATAGGGGGTTACTAGTGGGCAACGAGGGTTCAGTATTAGGACCAGTCCTCTTCACTGTCTTATAAGCGACATTGCAGAGGGACTGGAAGGAAAAGTATGTCTCTTTGCAGATGACACAAAGATCTGCAACAGAGTTGATGCACAAGGTGGGTGGAAAGGATGAAAAGGGACTTGGCAGGTTAGAGGAATGGTCAAATGTATGGCAGCTTAGATTCAATGCTAAAGTGCAAGGTAATGCACCTGAAACAAAACCAGGGGAAGAGTACACAATGGAGGGTGAGATACTAACAACAACAAAAATGGAAAGGGACCTGGGGGTAGTCATATCAGATGACCTAAAGGTGGGCAAGCAATGTGAAAGGGCAGCAATGAGGGCTGGGAGGATATTGGGATGCATAGGGAGAGGCATCACCAGTAGAAAACAGGAAGTTATTATCCCTCTGTACAGACAGCTGGTCAGACCCCATCTGGAGTACTGCGTGCAGTTCTGGAGACCAGTCTTACTGAAGACATAGACAGGATGGAAGCTGTCAGAGGAGGGCAACTAAAATGGTGCAGGGTCTGCACCAGAAGACATATGAAGAGAGACTAAAGGAGCTTAATATGTATAGCCTCGAGGAAAGGAGTGAGAGGGTGGACATGATAGAAACTTTCAAGTACCTCAAGGGAATCAACAAAGTCCAAGAGGGTAGCATCTTTCAAAAAAAGAGGTGTGCAAGAACAAGGGGCACAATTTGAAGATGGGGGCAGCTCAGAGGTAATTTAAGGAAGTATTTTTTCACAGAGAGGGTTGTGGATGCATGGAACTGCCTTCCAGAGGAGGTTGTGGAGTCAAAAACAGTGGTGGAATTCAAGCATGCATGGGACAGTCATAAGGCAATTCTAGGGGATGGGGGTAGGAAGAAGTAGGCTGCTGGTTAACTAGGATCTGCAGCTTATCCAGTAGGCAGGGAAATGGGCAGACTGAGTGGGCCAAGCGGTCCTTATCTGCCTTCAAATTCTATATTTCTATGTAACATAGGGCATATTTACTTGCTGAGCTAGTTCTTGTGTTTGTGTGAGGTATTCAACTACAGTGGCATAACCAGTGATGGGTTTGTGGATGGGTGGAAGAAATGTGATAAACCTTTTCTTTGTTGAGCTTGAATGATTGTTACAAACTAGCGTGCCACTGTGTATATATATATATATATATATATATATATATATATATATATATATATAAATATAAATATATATAGGGGATATGACATGGCCTGACTGAAGATATCATATTTATCTTCACGAGAGGCCAGTGATATCATGATATCTCACGAGTGGCGAAGCCACGAGTGAGATATCTTGATGTCACTGGCCTCGAGTGAAGATAAATATGATATCTTCAGTCAGGCCATGTCATGTTCTGTTTATACAATATGTGTTTTGGGTTTATTTGTATGTTAGAAGTGTAATTATTATAGTTGTAGTGAGTGTAATGTAAAGAAAAATAGAACGAGATAGTATTTATTTTGTAAAAGTGCTTTTTATTGCAGAAAATTGGTGGACATGAAAGTGTGTGAGATTTGTTAACTGTTTGACAATACAGAAAATAGCAAGTTAGTAATGGTGGCAGTATTTTAACCATTTCATGTCCAGGTGATTGACAGTGTATAGTTAGTATTTGAAAAACATAGGTTTTAGTTTTCTAAGTGGTTGTTTAGTAACTGTATAAACTTTTGTTACTGTTTTGTAACATAGAAAAAGATTTCTTTGTAAGTCAATAAGCATAACAGTTTAACTTTTAATAAAGAAATGCATTTCCGTTTATTTGTGCAATGAATAAACAGATGGAAAACTATTGTTTCATTGTCATTTTTAAGGTTGCAGACTGTGAACTTCATGCAAAGTAACATTTCTAGAAGTTTAAATTGAAAATAATATGAAGTCTTTATTCATGTCCGGAAATATGGCGTCGATGTTACTTTACGTATTTGTTGTTTATTAACTCTGTAGTGATGGCAGCAGTCTTTAATTCCGAGTCTCAAACTGTTATTATCATCTGACGAATGTCAAAAAGATGGAAAGTCTGTGCTGTTTTTACATATTTCCTGTTTTGGTCCATTGGTGGCAGTAGTTGCTGGGTGTTCTTCTTCATTTGGTGATGTTGTTTGCTGGTTGTTCTGGTCTTGTGGTGTTATATATCTTCTGGAGTGCTGGTATTTATTTCTGAAAAAGAAAGAAAGAAAATACATTGTTAGTTGTGGTAGTTTGATTGTGGTGAATGTTATAAATTGCTTGTAAATAACATATGCTGTATGTAAAGTGTAGCGGAAATTGAGTGTGCAATTTGTATACAGACCTAGTCTGAGTCTGAGTCACTTGATATAACTTGTAGACGTCTTTTCAGTTGGGGTGTTTGTTGATTGTTTCTGTTGGGGGACAGAAAAAAAACAGTAGGCATACTATGAACTTTTTGTTATTTGTGAGTAATGATTAGAGTGTGATTTTGTTGTTTGTGCTGTGTGTTGGTTGTTGTGGTGTGGTGAGTTAATGTTATATATTTTATGTATTTGTGGTATTTTAGTACAGAAAGAAAATATATGTTTACCATATAAGTGGAAGTTGATATTTGTTGCATGGAAAGCTGGTTGGAAGAAGTATCCGTCCCATGCATTGCGTACATTGGATGAGTGTTGTGTCATTTGTACTTGTTCTTGGCGGTCTTCTTTATGGAGAGTGTCAATATTAGCTCCACTTAGTATATCTGAAATACGTTTTGTTGATTTTCATTTACATGGGAGTAGTCATTATTAGCCTTGTACACATTTGTGTCCAGTAATTTGCATTATTTGATTGGCCTGTATTCCACTGTCATTTAGTTTTTATCGACATGCTTATGTGCACTATGTTAGTTAATTTTTGGTCTGTTGTTATACTGGCATTAGCAATCATTGTTTTTACTATAGTATATATTTTGTTTATTCCTACTGGCTGATTTTTGAACCACTTGACTGCTCCTAGTCCTGTGTAGAGTTCTGTGTTGTTGTTTACTGCTAAGAAGAAGGGATCGTCAGGGTTCATGCAGGAGTCAGGCCGCTGGCTGGAATATAAGGTGTATGTTGCCACAGGGCATCTAGTGGGATTTTCTTTGTTCTCATATGCCCTTGGTTTAATTTTTCTGGTGTCTCTTATGTTGAGTCCAGAGTGAATTTTTGTTTGACGTTCAGTGGAATATTGAATGTATTGGGTTCCATTTTCATCAATATTTTTTGTAATATCTCCCATTTTAGCTGTCTTATTTCTGTTGATCCTCTTATGCCAAAATATGTGCAGCAAATGAGCCATAGTGTGTTTATAAGTGATGCAGCAGAATGAGGTCCTAGTTGTTTTCAGAATAGAGTTTATCAATCATGGCATCTGAGAGGTGATCAGATGCATTTGGCTTCATCCTTTCCCTTGAGATTTGAGGTGTTTTGTTTTGCTGCCAGTGCTTGTCTAGTTATCTCGAATTCTTTGTCTTTTCCTAGAGAATGACTGTAATTTTTGCTTTTGAGGTACCTTTCTATGCTTTGGTACATTGCTCTTAGGCTTATTGGCTCATAAGACTGTCCATTTTTTTTCTTAGCATTAATGAAAAACTTTGATAAGTAGGTATTTAATGTAATTGGTTCTATGTTTTCTAAGTTTCTGTTGTCTGAGTAAGTGTCAGCAATATGCTTTTGCATAGTTAAGATGTCATAATTTGTTTTACGAGAGGTATTTTTGTTTTCTTGTCCTACGATGAAGTTTAATACTGAGTCATCTATTGTAGGATAATTATTTGACTTATCTGTTGTTTTTGAAGAAGACACTGAAGGTTTCTTATCAGGGTCCATAGTTTGGTTCAGCTGTATGCTGTTATTCATTTCTGATGAAGCAGTTGTATGTTCTGACTGAGTTTGTATAATTGGGACTGTGTCAAATTCAAGTTCAAATGAGATGTCCATTGTTCTGCAGTATTTATTTTTTTGACATTTTTAGTTGCTGTTTCAGGTTAATTAGAGTGAGTGCACTTTCCGACGGGTTTCTTGTGAAGTTCCAACCGTTTTACTATGGACGAGACTGTTAGTGTAGCGACAGCGTTTTGTTTGCGCGGTTCTTGTTTATGTGGTGAATAGAGAGATTAAGTGTCCTCGTGGCATTATGTTGATTGGTACAGCTGAGAAATGTGTGGTAGCTATGGTGAAGGAGGTGGGTTGTGTCTCGTGCTGTCAAAGTAATTCTTACTTTTGGTTTCAGTTCAGTTGCTACGGTGCCGTTTAATGAAAGATGTCTGTAGCTGCAGCGGCAAGGTTAAACTGCAGAGTGTGTAGAGGGAAATGTAAGTGAAAGATTGTGTATTATGTAGTATTTTATGTTGAGTAGTGAGAGTACTGATGTGCTGAAGAAGTGGGGTTGTAGGAGTTGCAGTGCGGTGCTGGAGAACGTAACATGGTATGGATTTATGAGGTTGAAGTGGTAGAAGTGATCGTTGTTGGAGCTGCTGTATTTGGTGTAACTATTACATGTGGTTTGGGATAGTATTGGTAATGTTTTGCTGTGCATTGAGTCAGTTATGGGAAGAAGGCGGAGGTATGTTTTGACGTGGTAACTGTTGCTATGTTGCGATGTGCGCATGATCGTGAGGTCAACCAGTGCTAATGATCGAGAGGGAATGCTGTGCAGTATATGTTACAGTGAGAAGTGTAGGGTTGCTCAATTTGGCAGTGAATTTGTGTGCTTGAAGTCAGTGGTTGCGAATTTTGTGAATGAAGGAAGAAGGTATTTGGTTGGTTAGCAACTGTTGCTATGGGAGAATGTGCGCACTGTCGTGAGGTGAGGCTCTGCGAATGCTCGAGAGGGAATAGGGATCTTTTGATCATGAATGGAGAAAAAAGATGTGTTCTTGAAGTGGGAAATTAATGGAATGGTATGTGTAGGATGTTTGAAGTGTGACTGAAAGGCTTTTAAATGGGAGAAGATTGGGCTGGAAGGTAATGTGACGTTGCAAAAAGAACTGTTATTAATGTTATATCGGCGAATTATTTGTGAAATGGTTAGGGATAAAATGTTGCGATATTGTAGCAGATGAGTTGACGTTCCGTAAGTAAAACAGACGTGTGCCTGCTAATCTTTGTTTCTTTGTGTGGTGATAAGAAGGAGAATACACGCAGTTTCATTCGGGAAGTGTGTGACAGAGGTATTTCAGCATGTATGTACAAGCTGGGTGCGAGTGTTTCTGTGAAAGTGCTGAAATGGGCATTTAGAGTTACAGTGGAAGGTGTTCTAATTTTAGTGACTGCAGTAGCGATGACGTATAGGAATGTCAAGATATATTTATGACGTATAGGAACATTGAGATAGCAATGTTATCTTCACGGAGGGAGGAGAGATATTACTTTTTATAGACTCATTTATCCCAAAACACGTATTGTATAAATATATATATCTTAGAGGCAAAAAACTCTGTTTAATGCATCAGTTAGGGTTGTTCCACAACAACAAAAGCGAGGTAATTCGCTGTTAGGGTTGAAATCCCCCTTGGACCCCTCCAGCCCACCCCCCTAACCGGCATCAGGGTGCACGTTGGGGTCGTCTGTCCTAACTCTTACCTCATCACATGTGTAAAAAAGCTGAGGAATAGGAGAATGGGGTTAGAGTTAGGACCGACAACCCAACACGCACCTGATGCCGGTTGGGGGTGGGCTGGAGTGGTCCAAGGGGGATTTCAACCCTAACAGCAAATTTCCTTGCTTTTGTCACTGTGGAACAACCCTAACTGATGCATTAATGGATTTTTTTGCCTCTAATTTCCCTTCTTTTTGAGAATGATGATGAGAAATTGTGAATGTAATGCAGCGGCGAAGGCTCCCGGACTCCTGCCATGTGATGTCTTGTGACATAGTAACAGGAACAGCAATGCAAACAGAAGGTTGTAATGCAAATGATAACAGTAATGAAAATGCAAGCACAAAGGGTAACGCACACGATGGCGTACACGAGAACAGTAATGCAAACGGGGATATAAACGCAAGTGGAAACAGTATGTGTAACAGTAACGGAAGCACATACCCTGTTTTTGGTGAACAGCTGCATAGAGAAACACAAAGAATGTATGCATTGTAATGGGCATGGAAGCTTTGGAAGTACTTAATTGCAAATATCTCAGCAACTGCACGACGTAGGAAAAAAATTAAATTTCACAAAACTCATGATTTTCCTGGCTAGGTCTTTGCTGTTGCATAGCCCATTGGGCTATGCAACTTGCAGCAAAAATCTGTATCTCGCATCGTTTTCGAGATATGAGCCCTGAAATGTGAGGCATACACCACCATGTTAGTCTATGGGAAAAAATGCCAGCTTTGGAGTACTGTAACTTTGCAGTCATGCAATATGTTTTCATCAAATCACCAAAAGGCACATCTGTGAGATGTTGGCTGCGTTCCCACCAAATTTCAGCTCAAAAGATCAAACTGGTCTTTTACAGCAGAGTGGCAAAGAACTGCTGTCATTTTGGCCATGGTCTGAAAAGTAGTGTTGTGATTTGCGAAAGCATTCGCAAAATTTGCAAAAGTGTGGTGGGTGCGACACTACTTTGCGACACTGCTTTTTCCAGAAATTTGAAAAACATATTTCTAGGCTGTTTCACCCCAAAATAAAGACATGGCTAGCATCCTCAGGGTCCGACTAGGTAAACACAAAAAGAATTGTGTTGCTAGAGGGTCCCAAATTTAAAAGTCAAGCATTTTTCTGATCGCTAACTGAAAACAAAATGGCAGATTTGCGACACTACTAGGGCCATTTGCGAAACTAAAAAGTGCATTTGCGAAAGTGTCGAACTTTTTGTTAACTTTTCCCATTGACTTATAATGGGAACTTGTTTTTTGAATAACCTCTGAACAGTTTAATATTTTTTCATGAAATCTTCAAAAGGCACATCAGGGACCCTGGCCATATGTTCCCTGGAGTTTTCAGACTGGTCACACAAACTGTGTGACCTGTAGGCGTGAGCAAAGAATGTGAAAAAAAACATAAATATGTGCACGGATGTCACTTAATAACTCCACAGCCGTATATTGGACCAGCACAAAAGTTGGCACATCCCAAGATCTATGGTTACTCCTGTGCCTGCCAAATTTCAGGCAAATCCATTGAACAGTGGCAAAGTTATTAAGGTGCAAAGTTTCACCCTTTAACCTTAAAAGTGCTACTCAACCCTAACTATGTTAGCACTACCATGCTACATAATATATATATATATATATATATATATATATATATATATATATATATATATATTTTGAGGCAAAAACTCCATTTAATGCATTTGTTAGGGTTGTTCAACAGCGACAAAAGTGAGGAAATTTGGTGTTGGGGTTGAAAGCCCCTCTTGGACCCCAGCCCACCCCCAATCGGCATCGGGGTGCACATAGGGGTCATTGGCCTAACTCTCACCCCATCACATGTGTGAAGAAGCAGAGGTGTGGGAGAATGGGGTGAGAGTTAGGACCGATGACCTAATGTGCACCCCGATGCTGGTTGGGGTGGTGGGGGTCCAAGGGGCTCTTCAACCCTAACCCAAATTTCCTCACTTTGTCACTGGGGAACAACCCTAACTAATGCATTAAATGGAGTTTTTTGCCTCTAATTTCCCTTCTTTTTGAGAATGATGACAAGAAATAGTGAATGTAATGCGGCAGTGGGAGCACAGGGCCCCCCGCCACATGATGTCTTGTGACATAGGAACAGGAACAGCAACACAAACAGAAGTGCACACAGTGGCGCACATGGTAAAGCAAACGTAAATGGTAAAGGAAACTTTAATGGAAACGCAAGCGTAAAGTGACGCCGAAGCGAACAGTGACACAAAGGGACATTGAAGTGTATATGAAAACACAAGTGGTAACGCGAACAGTGATGATAGTGGTATTTTAAATGGAAATGTTAAGTGTCACAGCAAAAAGAACGTGAAAGGGAATAGAAATGGAAATGCAAGCGCACATGTAAACGCAAATCGTAACATGCACAGGCATGGTACCGCAATTGTAAATGCAAATGGTAAAGTTAACATGAAGAATAACGCCAAAGGAAAGAGAAACAGAAATGGGAACAGAAGTTAAATGCGGAAGAAGCATAAACGAAGCGACTGGGCACAGTACTACAATTGTTAACGCAAATGGTAACGGTAACAGCAACAATAACGCCAAAGGAAAGAGAAATGCAAATGAAAGCAAGTACAGAAACGCAAACCATTATGTGCACGGTCATGGTACTGCAATTGTAAATGCAAATGGTAACAGTAACAGCAAAAATAATGCCAAAGGAAACATAAACGAAACAGAAACGCAAGCGCGTACAGAAAAGCAAACCGTAACGCACGTGCACGGTACCACAAATGCAAATGAAACAAGTAGTGGTAACAGCAACAATAACGCCAAACAACACAGAAACGCAAATGCAAGAGCAAGCCAAACACAAACCGTAATGCACACGGTGGAGTAGATGGTAACAGTTCCGCAAACGGTAATGGAAATTAAACTGGAAATGCTAACTGGCACAGTAACAAAAGGGCACACCCTTATTTTTCCCAAAAACTGCATTGGAAAACAAAGTGAAAACAAAGAATGTATACATAACAATGGGCCTCGAAGATGAAAATGAGGACTTGGAATATTGAATTGCTTATATCTCAGGAACCGTACGACATAGAAAATAATTGTAAATTTCATATGAATTATGAATTTCCTGGCTAGTTTTGTACTTAGCCCCATGTGAGGGTCTAAGCATTTTTGAGATGAAAAGTCAGTATCTCGCACCATTTCCGAGATACAGGCCCCGAAAGGCACGATGGATGCCGTAATATTATCAAATGGGAAAAAGTGTAAACTTCAGAGTGCCGTCACTGTGCCGCCCTGTAATATTTTTTCTCCAAACCACCAAAAGGCACAACAGTGGGATGTTGGCTTTCTTCCCTCCAAATTTCAGCCCAAAAGACCAAACCGTTATTTTGCAGCAGGACGGCAAAGGATTCCTGTAATGTGGCGGACGCCGTAATGTTATCCTATGGGAAAAAGTGTCAACTTTGGAGTGCCGTAACTTTGCCGCCATGTAATATTTTTTTCACCAAAACAGTGCATGGCACATCTGTGAGATGTTGGCTGCATTCCCTCCAAATTTCAGCCCAAAACACCAAACCATTCTTTTGCAGCAGGTTGGCAAAGAATTGCTGTCATTTTGCCATAGCCTGGAAAAGTACTGTCGAACTTTGCGAAAGCTTTTGCAAATTCATTCGACAGTGTCACAAGTGCGAAAATACTTTGCGAAAGTACTTTTTCCAGAAATTTGAAAAACATATTTCTGGGGTGTTTTACCCCAACATAAAGACATGCCTAACATCCTCAGGGTCCGACTAGGTGAATACAAAAATAATTAGGTTGCTAGAGGGTCCCAAATTTAAATGCCAAGCATTTTTCTGATCACTAACTGAAAACAAAATGGCAGATTTGCGAAAGTAAAAGGGTCATTTCAGGGATTTATTTAACTCTAAAAATTGATTAGCATTTTGCTCATAAACGTGCTAAATCTTTGTGAAAATGCATAGCTCTTGCCTCAATGTGTTTAACAAACACAGCACTTCTAAAACATCTATATAAATATATTCTGTATAGTCCCAAGACAAAAACTGCTAATCAGTTATTTAAAACCCTGCATTTGCGAAAGTAAAAACTGCATTTGCGACACTTTTGAACTTTTTGTTAACTTTTCCCATTGACTTATAATGGGAACTTGTTTTTTGAATAACTTTTGAACTGTTTAAAATGTTTTCATGAAATCTTTGAAAGGCACATCGGGCACCACGGCCGCATGTTTTCTGAAGATTTTGGACCTCTTGGCACAAAACATGCGACCTGTAGGCAACGGCAAAGAATTCACCAAATAGCGTAAACGTGCAGGCAGATCATGCTTAATAACTCTGCAGCCATATAAGTGACTGAGACAAAACTTGGCAGATCCCAAGGTGTATGGTTTTTGATCATGCATTCCAAATTTCAGGAAAATACGTTAAACAGTGCCAAAGTTATTAAGGTGCAAAGTTTGACCCTTTAACCTCAAAAGGGCTCCTCAACTCTAACTACGGTAGCACTACCATGCTACCATAATACACATATATATATATATATATATATATATATATATATATACACATATATATATATATAAAACATGGGTAAGAAAAATCACTGACAATCCAGTGTCCTGATTGGATGAAACATGTCTCATGACCGTGCATTATTCCACAATGACTGCACACTTCCCAATACGACCACACATCTGAACTACTTTCTAGTCCTGAGAACCTTCTCACCCCCACTGAGATTACTCCACACCTGGCGCAGACTGGCTGCCATACAAACACAGCAGCTGGCACACACAACCTGTCACCCACAACCATAGGCATATCAATATAGCTGTACAACACTCAATATAACTGCCAGGTCGATCCTGCCATGCTTTTCATATGTCAGAATTAACAAAAAACAACTTATCTGGTTGATCCTGCCATTTTTCAGACTGTGTTCCATCAAATTACTTTCACTTTGATGTAGTAATTTACCATGACTGAGCCGTGTTCACTGTAGTAAAGGACATGCTGGCAAACATTTTAAATAAGGCAGGTTTTGCTTAAAAAGTATGTGAAGTCCATTTTTATGTTAAAATAGGTGAGGTTTTTTTTTTGTATAAGTAGCCCCCAGTTGATGAAATCACTTTAACTTTCATAGGAATGTAGCGTGACCAAGCGGAGCTTACTGCAGAAAAGGACATGCTGGTGAACCTTTTAAATGAGGGCTGTTTTGCTGAAAATCTATGTAAAGTTAATTTTTTGTGTTAAAGTAAATGAAGTTAGTGTCAAAGAAGCCGCCTACTGCAGAGCAAGGAGAGCGAGCTAGTCAGTGGCTTCAGAAGAGCAGACACTAGCGTGAGGGACTGTTGCTATAGCAATGCGCACTCTGGCTTGTGAGGACAATATCGGTGATGACAGTATGGTGAGTACAATTATGGAGCCCAGTACATTTGGGCAAACACTATTACGGCAACAGTTTGTAAAATAATTGTTTCATGGGGGGCTTTGCTGCCCACACCTCCCTTACTAAAATAACCAACCCCAAGGTTGTAGCACCTCAAGGAGGGGGGAATACCTTTGTCGCTGTAACAGTGCTGGCCCATCTTTATGGGCACCATAATTGTAGTGGCTGACATTAGTATCACCGATATCATCCTCCCTATTATTCCATCACTGAATTGACGTGCTACTACCTTTCCTGCTGCTTTATCACCCTGCTTTATCACCCTGCCTTACTACCTTCATGTCATCAGATATGATGATTCCCAGATCCCTTTCTTGTTTTGTGGTTGCTAATTTCTTCTCTGCCCCCAAATGATATGTCACCCTTAGGTTTCTGCGTCCTTCGTGCATAATTTTGCACTTTTTGGCATTGAAGCCCAGTTGCCATACTCTTGACCAGTCTTCTAGCTTTTTCAGATCTTTCCTCTTTTCTCCACCCCCAGTGTGTCTACTCTGATGTAGATTTTTGTATCATCTGCAAAGAGGCATACCTTTCCTCCCAGCCCATCTGCGATGTCACTTATAAGAACATTGAAGAGGAACGGTCCTAGTACTGACCCTTGAGGCACCCCACTGGTTACCTTACCTTCTTCTGAGTGAACTCCATTTACTGTACCACCACTCTCTGAGTTCTGTTACTTATCCAATTTTGTACCCATTTTACTATCTTTGGGCCCACTCCCAGGTTACCTAGCTTGCTTACCAGTCTTCTGTGTGGAACGGTGTCAAAGGCCCTAGTGAAATCCAATCCAGGTAGGCCACATCTACCGCTCCTCCCTGATCCACCACCCTTGTAATCCAGTCAAAGAACTCTATCAGGTATGTTTGGCAGGATCTCCCCCTGTGAACACATGCTGCCTCAGATCCTGCAATCCACCAGTTTTAAGGTATTTCACAATCCTTTCTTTAAGTAGTGTTTCCATAACCTTGCCCACCACCGAAGTCAGGCTTGCAGGTCTGTAGTTACCTGCCTCTTCCCTATTCCCACTTTTGTGTAGTGGGATCACATCCACACTCCTTCAGTCCTCCGGAATGTCCCCCGTATCCAGTGATAGATTGAACAGGGCCGTCAGAGGCCCAGCCAGTTCCTCCCTTAGTTCCTTCAGTATCCTGGGGTGAACCCCATCCAGCCCCATTGCTTTGTCTACCTTTATTTTTTTTTTTTACCATTTAACAGTTTTTACCTGCAGCCACAGTCCTGCTTCATATCCAGCCACTGATCCTCCTTTCCACCGCCGACCCTGAAGCTTGACATGCCCAGCTGGCATATGCAACTACACCTGCGAACCAGGGTGGGCTTAGACTTCCTAATATTCTATACTACTGTTGGGCTAGTCACCTTCAAAAATGCGGGAAATGGCTCTCTCCTTTACACCAGCAGTCTGGTTATGCCCCACCATGGTTAAGCATAGAAACAAATTTATTTAGTTCCGCTAAGGTTTCCCCTAAAGCAGCCTTTCACACTCCTATGATATTCCTACCAGATAAGTTAAAAGGCTCAGTAATAGGTACCTCAATCAAAGTGTTCCGGCAACCTTGCTCCTCGCTTCATAAGTCCCCAGGTAAAGATGCTTTGCAACCAATAATAGGTAACCCATCTTTGAAAATAGGATTTTCCATGTTCTTGCCTGAATGGCTCTGCCAGCTTCAAGAAGCCAAGTTAATGGACTTTTACTCATCCAAACGGATTTTCTCCATCGCATAAATTCTAGCTAGATTCCACATCCCTCCTCTGCAATCTTTTAAAGCGTTTCAGCTTAGGCACCTTTTACTGCAGAAATTTGGTCATACACCTAATTTCTCAGGATTGGATACCCTAATTAACCACATACATACCTTAGTCACCCAACCTCACTGGGTTGCCCAAATATATAATTTTCATCTTCTACTATCAGAGTTCTACCCTAACCCCTTGAAAGGATCCAAAGTCTGGGAATCCCTTCTCCCTGATCATGAAATGAATTGGTATCAATATGGAAGGATCTTTACATATATAATTCCCAAGACTGGCTAAGACTCACCCAATGCCAAATTATCAATAACATGTATTACACCCCTGTCAAACTGGCCAAAATGGGTCGACTCCAGTCTCCTATCTGCACTAGATGTGGAAAAGAAGATGGGACTTTACTGCATGTCTTTTACTCATGCCAAAAAGTTTCTCCACTGTGGAACTCTATCCAATCTCGATTGGACCCAATACTAGGTTTAGATGAGCTATTCACTCCCAGGGTATGTCTGGTGGGGGACCAGTCTGATATAGGGGTTAAAGAACAGAAATATCATATCTCCCTGATTTCTATGGCTGTTAAAGAGCTTGTACTTAAACATTGGCTAGATCAAACAGTGTTATCCCACACAGAATGGCTGCATGAAATCTCATTTTATCTGCAGGTAGAGAAAATGATTGCGAGTTTTAAAAACAATCAGGCCCAATTCAATCAGAAATGGGGTAAACTATATGCACTGTATTTGAATTAGTTTACCTAAGCTCTCTAGCACCCTATATCACCTGTAATGTGTAATATCTCCATGTCATTTTATAGGGATGACTTCCTCTTGGGCTTGCCATGGGTGGGTGGGGTTGCAATGGGAGGATTAGAGTGGGGGTGGGTTGGGGGGAGGGAGCAGGTGGGATTGGCACTGTCATTACCCATGTTGTTATCTAAATGATGTAATTGCAAACTTAATAAAACTTTTTGAATTTCAAAAAAAAACTACACCTGCGAAAGGGGCCCCCATAGCCCCCGAGCCCGGCGAAGATCCAATACTGGCACATGCCTTTCAGACATCGTCGGTTAGTGAAACTGCAGCCATAAAGCTGTCACGGACTTGTGCTGCCATTTTTTCTGATTTTTATTCCCCTAACAGAAGCCCGGACGTCATTGGACGTCTGTGCACTGACGTGCAGATGTCTGCCATGCTTCCCCCTCAACTAAGCACCCGTGCAACAGCAGTACCTCCAGGCATCCCCAAGGACCAGCAGAGCATGGCGTGCATTCACCCCTTCTCCCCAGGACTAGGAGAGCTGTTGTCGGATGCTCAATCTTAGTCCTCCCCTGCCAACCCCTGATGACCAGGGCTTGTTCCTGAACCAGGGTCACTGGCGTGGAGCGAGGTGTGACGTCCAGCACCTCAACCCTCAGCGCCACTGGGCCAGGGCCTTGTCTACCTTTAGTCATACCGAGTCAATTCACTGTATGCTTAACAGTGAAGTCAAAACTGTGCACTGCACTAAACACGGTGCACTAGCACAACACAGTACAAATCCCTGCAAGACACAAATTTTGCATGCGGTTTTGTACCCTGTCATGCATGGCTGGTGGGGAGGCATGATGCAGAGGTCAAGACCTCTGCTGGGGAGGTGGTCCACCGAGCAGCCATCGTGGCTCAGAGGGATGAGCCAGAGCAGTGCAGGGCAGCTACGCATCTGTGGACCAGGGCTTGAATCCCGGTCCAAGACTTTGCAGACTGCATTGTGTGTGTTTTTTTATTTTTTTGGCCCCCACCAGAGTTTCTCCACATCCCCGCGATGACCCCCATGGAGTTGATTATATTGATTGGGAGGTTCAGGGGCACAGCCCTCTGTAGCGGGTGGTGTGGGGGGCAGAGCCCCCTGCAGAAAACAAAAGTCTGTTGCGTTGTGCGCTGACTTTGCTGTTGGCATTCTGTTCCAGCACCGGCAATGTGTCCGCTGTATTTACAGTGCGGTGCATAGCTGGGCTATTTTTATGTATGGCGATATGACCCTGTGCCACCTTTAGTTTTGCTAGCTCCCTAAGGACACTTTCATCTGTAAAAGGGCTAGTGTTCACCTCCCTTTCCATTAATGCTTTTTTCCCCTATCTGTGGTCTGTCTCCCACACCTTCCCATGTGAAAACTGAACAAAAGTACATGTTCAATATGTCTGCTTTCTTCTCGTCCTCTTCCACACTTCCCCCCTACTCCTTTTAGTCTTACTATCCCTGCCTTGCATTTCCTCTTTTCGCTACTGTATCTAAAGAATGTTTTATCCTCCTTTTTTGCTGACTTGGCTATGATTTCTTCTGTTTGTACTTTTGCTCTTCTAATTGCCTTCCCTGCCTCACTTTATTTCTTCTGATAACTCTCCCTATCCTATTCCTTCTGTGTTGACTTGTACCTTTTGAATGCCTGCTTCTTTTCCTTTACTTTGTCTGCTACTTCCTTGTTTTTGCCCACTTTTTCTCTACCTCACCCATTTTCCCTACTCCTGCTAGGGCTTCCTTGAGGCACTCTCCCATTGTCTTGAAATTGGCCTTCCTGAAGTGTAGTACCCTTATGTTAGTGTGGCTTGATTCTGGCCCAGTCCTAATGTTGAACCGCACCGTCTGGTGCTCACTGTTCCTCACGTGGTTTGCCACTCTGACATCAGCAACACTGTCCCCATTTAATAGTACCAGGTACAGATTCACTCCCTCATGAGTGGGTTCCTTAGCTAGTTGCCTGAGGAATGCTCCTTGCAGGTAATCTAGGATTTCCCTCCTTTTACCTGTTGCTGCAGCAGTGAGGCTTCAAGCCACAGCTGGCATATTGAAGTCCCCCACTAGCAATATCTCACCCTTGTTAGCCATCCCTTGGATTTCTTCTGTCATATCCTTATCTACCTCCTCCTCTCACTGTGCTGGAGGTTTGTAGATCACCCTTGTTTGAATAATGGTCCCCCTCCCAGTCTCCAGGGTGACCCACAGAATATCCGCTTCTTTCATTCCCCATGTATTTCAGTGGCCTTAATCTTCTCCCTCATGTAAAGAGCCACCCCTCATCCCTTCCTACCTACCCTGTCCCTCCTGGAATACAGCAGACCCTGGAATGGCTACATCTCAGTCCTGGTTTTCATTGCACCATGTCTCTGTCATTTTTACTGTGTCCAGGTCTCCTGCTGCCATGGTGGCCTCTAGGTCCGCCATCTTGTTGCCAAGACTTTGAGCATTTGCACACATTGCTCTACAATTTGTACTTCCACCTCCCCTCAGCTTGCCCCTTTGTCCTTTCCCATTTCCTCTACTATTTTCTCTCCTCTTCTCACATCCCTCTTCCTCTTGTTTACCTGTTTGTGTTTGTTCCTTTGGTACTGCTTGCCCTCAGAATACCCACTGCTGACCCTGTAAGGTGTGTGTGTGTGGGGGGGTGGGGTGGGGCAGAGTATGTCTACCTGCCTCTTCTACTAATTTCACCAGTGTCTTTGGCCATCAGATTTTGTTTCAGCATCCAGTGCCCTTCCCTGACCTTCTGTTTGGGTTTCCTTTATTTGATACAATTTCATATTTTATTACATGACTATCTGTAGCACTATGTGCAACCCTACTGTAATGCACATACCACTTAGGACACTAGGAAACCATTAGCTGTTTGGCACTACTGGGCAGGTTGTGGTATCAAGAACTTGTCTGAGAATCTATTAGTGTACTGCATTGATACTTAAAACCTGGTCAGTTCCTGTTGCCAGCTAGATGTCCCGAGCTGTTCCAGCTTTTGGCAGAGTGAAAGTTTTTGCCTTACAGCTTCTTGCTTCAGGCTTTATTTTACTTATTATACACTGGAGTCTGAGAATCCTACTATCTGATTGCCTGACTGGCACCTTTGAGCAGTCCTTGCATAACCACTACAAAAGATGCCAGTCTGCTAATTGATGAAACTAAAAATCACTGCACTAATTCTGGGACTGAAATGGTCCATGTAGATTTTTTATTTATTTATTTAGTTTTTGATGACCGGGAAGGTGCACTAGCCATAACAATGACTTTTTTCAGGCACGACCCGGGAGGGTACAAAACAAAACATTTACAATAACTGGTTACAATATATAAGATCACAACTGTTCAAAAGTAGGACTACAGAGCAGGCTGGTGATTACATTACAGATAACAGTGGAATAAATTACAAAAGACAAACAACATTAAGGTAAAAGAGAGTTAACATTTACATTATACAAATAACAATTTGGTTTGGTCATAAGTGCTAATATTATCATGGACAACTAGGAAAGGTTATGACTAGGAGACAGAGGCATTTTAGGAGTAAGATATAGGATGATGTGGAGGGGTAAGTAAAAGGGGGAAATGAGGATTTGAGAGATGGGGGTAGGATAGGATAGGAAAGATAGGGACATATGGAGAGATTAAGATCCCTAGGTAATGAGAAGGTAGTAAAACAGGAGGTTGGAAGAAGAAAAACTATGCACCAGTGGAGGTCAATAGACCAAGAAGTGGAAAGAAGCATAGGGAGAGGAGATGGGGGCTAGGGTGGTTTAAAGCAGGTGCAGCAGGAGTAGTCAACAAGATTGAGTCGAAGCAATTTCTTAAAGGAGGCATGGGATGATGCTAGTCAAGTACTTAGATGGAGGGAGTTCCAGAAATGGGGGGCATGACAGGCAAAAGCACTAGCACCTTTGGATGTTCTGTATCTGGGAATGTGAACAGGGGCATTATTTGCTGAACGAAGACCATAGTGGAAGAATGGTTAATAAATAGTCCTGCCTGTGGTTTGGGAATTTGGGCTCTGATAACATTATCTATGAGTGATCCGTAAGCATATGATCTGACTGCTGAAGGGGGAAGCCATCCAAGGTCAGTGTAGAGGAGACAGTGGTGTTTCAACCTAGGTGAGGAGGAAGCATAGCGACAGATGTTGTTATAAGTAACATCCCAATTTTGAAAGCTAGATTTACAGGTGGAGGCATAGGTTGCTACACCATAGGAGAGACATGGTAGGAGTATTCCTCGAGCTATAGCAAGGTGTGAGCACATAGCTAATCCGGTAGGCAATACCAAGTTTCATATTAACCAGCTTGCAAGTCTGCTGAAAATGGAGATCGAAGTTGAGAGTCGGGTCAAGGGTGATTCTGAGATATTTAAATGAGTTTACTACCCCAACAGATGAGCCATTTGCAGTGAAAACTTTGAAATTTGCTTGGGAGAGTTTGAGTTTAGTGCTGGACCCAAATAACATGGCCTTGGTCCTTCCTTAATTCAGGATAAGCTTGTTTGTCATCAGCCAGTGTTGAATGATTTGGAGGTCTTGGAAGAGTCGTGTATTGATGTCAATTATATTCTTTGCACTGGTGTACAGGACAATATCATCAGCATATAGCAGGGAAACGGAGTGAGTGAGATTGGAGGTGATATTGTTTATGAATACAGAAAACAGCAGGGGCCTAAGATGGACCCTTGTGGCACTCCAATATTAATGGTAGCTTTGTCTGAGAACGTTGAGTTACATTTTACTGTCTGAGTCTGCTCGGCTAGGTAGCTACCGAACCACTTGAGAACATTTGGTGAAAAACCTAGAGATTTTAGAGTTTTTAGAAGGACGGGGTGGTCAACTAAGTCAAAGGTTTTAGTCATGTCAATGAATAAGGCACCAGTGAGGAAGCCAGAGTCCATGGCCTGCAAGGTATCAGATGTAAACTTGAGTAATGCCATGGTTGTACTATGACCTTTGCAGAATCCATGCTGGGCCATTGTAAGAAGGTCCAATTGCTGGAGAAAGTCAGTGGTTTGAATGGCAACAAGTTTCTCAAGAATTTTACTAAGGACTGACAGGATGGCAATTGACCCATAGTTGGATGGGTCTTTACGGTCACCTTTTTTGAAAACAGGGGCGATCCTAGCTGTCTTCCAAATATCTGGAACATGGCTGTGGCAGAGAGTAAAAATCTTTGCTAGGGGAGCAGCTATGTAGGGGGCCGCAAGTTTTAGGAGCTTAGGTTCTAGGTCATCAGACCCAATTGCAGTGAACTCCGATATATTATTGAGCAGTCTTAAGACATCACGGTAGGAGACTGACTTGAAAAAGAATTTGGGTACTGTGACATCAGTGGGGGAGGAGGAGGTTGATAGGACTGGGAAGGAAGAAGTGTATCTGGTTAGATCAGAGAATTGAGTATTAAAGAAGTTAGCAATAGTATGGGGGTTGTTACAGTGTACGCTATTTAGTAGCATGTCATTAGGAGTAGAGGCTTGATTTGAACCCAGAAAGGATTTTATACGTGACCAGAACTTTTTAGAGTCACCGCAGGAGTTTGTTAATAACTCCTTACAATAGGAACGTTTAGCCTTTTTAATATCCTTCTTACAGGAATTACATAATGCACTATAAGTATTTAGGTCAGCAGGTAACCCAGAGTTTCTATAAAGGAGCCAGCTTTTATCCCGCTGCCGGAGTTTGGAGAGTAAGCCAGATTTAAACCAGTGGGTATGACAATTTTTTACTCTGTGGGTTACAGGGGGGCAGTGTTTATTCTGAAGCGCAAGAAAGTGAGTGAGAAAGAAGTTTAGAGCTGTCTGGATATCATTAGGTTTGTAAAGAGGGGCCCAGTCAATGGTGCTGATATCAGTTAGGAAAGCCCGAGGGTTAAGGCGAGTAGAGTAGTTACGGAAGGTAATAAAATGTGGACTGGATGAGGGTGACCCACTTACCCCATATGCAGAAGGTAGGGGAGTGGTCTGTGTTGGTATCTGCTAGGACTTCTGAAGAGATTATATTTTCAGAATGATTTGACATTATCCAGTCCAGCAGAGTACTGGAATTTGAATGCAGGTCAGTTCTGGTGGAATCATTAATCAGCTGGTGCAGGCTGAAACTTTGAATCCTGTTCAGGGATACGGGTTGTGAGTTACCCAACCAATTAATGTTTAAGTCCCCTAGTATTAGGACCTCATGTCCCCCAGAGAGGAGAGATGTTTGTTCCAATAATTCATCCAGACCAGACTGGCCTCCTGGGGGGGGGGGTTATAGGCACAAACAATATGTAGTTTTTTGGAACTGAGTGAAAAGAGAGCATGTGGTGCTTCACAGTGTGTTAGAGGAGATGAGTAGATAACTGAGAGATGGAGGTGGCCTTTGAAGTATAGAACCATACCACCTCCTCTTTTTGGGCCAGGTCTATCCAATCTCACCATGTTGTAAGATGGAAGGGAGCATAGTGAGTCAGGGGTTGACGGTTTGAGTCAGGTTTCAGTGAGACAGATGATGTCAGGATCATAGAGAGCTGCCCATCACTCCAGTTGGGCAGTTACACATAAGGCTTCTAATGTTATGGTGCAACACAGAGAGACCTTTAATATTGGAAAGCTGGGTAGGTGAGTTGAAAACAGGCGCCGGGATAGAGTGAACATCACCTGAGAGCAGTACAGCCAGTAGGAGGAGATACCATAGTTGGCATTGCTGGAGGGGCTTTAGAGTACAAATAGGCAGATAATGGTGTTTTAGGGCATAAGCAACCAAGTTGACCCAGGTCTTATTTAATAGCACTGGAGTAGGGTCACAAGTTAGAGGAGGCATCAGAAGAAGGTTAGAGAAAAAGAAATCAAGGGGCTGGAAATCAGGGCTAACCAAGGGGGCTCTGGGTAGAGTAAGCATACTAAGGTGGACCGATACCAGTGTGGTCACTAGGATGGACAGTAGCAGGAAAAGTTCCATGTTGGAACTGGATAAGGGAGACTCTATGCCAGCATGGGTATGAAATCAGACAGCCACAAAGTAGAGAAAGGAATAAGATAATCAAACCACAGCTACAGCAGAGTGTATTACTAATGCAGCTTAAAGACACCAATGGATTAGGTGAAAGTTGTATGACCCAGAACATCGATCTGTACTGAAGTAGTGATCAGAAAAGTTGATGTACAAGATATTTCTGATTAGGCAATGGAAAGGTAGCAAGCAGAAATTAGGTGAGAATGGACTAGGGGCAGTTCTAGAGTAGCAGCCCAGAGAAAGAGAGAAGGCTGCTATTAGCAGGTTGGGGAGTAAGTACACTGAAATCTTAGGATATCTATGTCAATTTCAGAGTAATACAGAGACAGAGGGAGACAAGGACTCAGGGCAGCCAATCAGATGTGAGATCAAGCTGGGGTGGGTGGAGGAAAAGTGTACTTAAAGGAGGCCTAGGAGGGGTGGAGGGGTGGGAAGAAAAAGCAAGAGTACAGATATCAGACTAAAATTGCTATCTTGCTTTAAAAAAACACTGTCATCCTTTAATAAAAAACACACTGCACACTATTTGGAATTTAGGAATTTATTTAGTCTCACGATTGCAATGGCCCAGAGGGGTATGTTGAAGTTCAAAGCACAAATCCAAAAGAAATTCAAACACATAGCACAGTTATATACATACAAATATAGTTGTACAACATAAGCTAAAACTACTACAAATTCATCCTACTTTCTACAACCACAAAATATGTTCACATTTAAAATATTGTCAAGAAAGAACAAAAATTTTAAATGCACAATATTTTATACAAAACATACTTAAAATAATCTTAATACTCTTACTTCATTATAACTTCTTTTCCCTAATTCTTTATAATAAAGCAAACAAATTACTCCAATGAGGGGGTTACAGGAGGAGATGGTAGCCATGCAGAAGCTGACCATTAGCGCAGTATACCGAGCAGTGCACAAGGGCGGTACCATTGAATAACATGTATAGTGCTACCATGCAATGACGCGTGGTACTGGTCAACTTTTGCACGATTACCACTGTATAACACCCATATAACGACTAAGAAAGAATCTCTCATATGCTCTAGTCCTTATTTGAGGTCAGTCCCAATTCATCCTACCTCTCAAATTATGATTTACTTTTTCTACTGGGACCAGGAACTTATGCAATCTATGATTATGATCACATGTTTGCAAAAACATATCTTTGCTTAGCTGTTGTCTTCCTTCATATAAATATTTGATGATACATTTCTTCATTGCCTCTTTGTACCCCAGTTCATTTCCCAAAATCATTCTTAGGGCCTATTTTTGGATATTCTCCAATTCATCATATTCTTTATGATTTAAACTACAATGCCAAACAGGTGTACTATATTCCTACACTGGTGTAATTACCATACAATAATAATAAGTCAAGTCCTGTTTTTCCACTCCTGCTCGTCTTAACATAGTTAAAAAATATTATCTGTGTTTGCCTTTTTTATCATACTTTTAATTTGTTTACCCCATTTAAAATCACTTTGGAACTGTATGAATTTTATACAGTTAACTTCTTCAACCTCCTCTCCTCTAACTGCTAAAGCTGTCCCCACATGTTTCTTCTTTCCAAACCAAATTTCCTTTGTCTTTGCTGGATTTATCTTCATAAATTTATTTTTTTTGACCACCTCTCTGTTTCATTCAAATCTTGCTGCATTTTACTTTCAATATCAAATTCAAATGTATCAAAAACTGCTGTATCATCCACGTACCTAATACATTCCCACTCTGTTTTTAAATAATTCATCATCAATAGAAAAAAGCTAGAGATTAAGCTTGGTACCTTGAGGGACACCCCAACATAACTGATCCAACATTAAATTCTTGCCATCCAATTCAATCCACTGTGTTCTGCCTTGCAAAACATCCCTTACCCACCTTGTGATACATTTCAGAACTCCACGTCTACCTAATTTTGTTAGTACAGTACTGTGATCTATAAGATCAAATACTTTTTTGTAATCCACAAAAACATGCATGTACCCATTTTCTCTTGTCCCATTCTCATACATACTTCCAAAAATGTTAAAACAGCTAAAGTTGTAGAACTGCCCCTCACAGACTCAAACTGTTTTTCATCATTAATATTAATCATATATTCTAAAATCCACTTAACCAAAAATCCTTCATACATTTTAGAAATCACACAGGTAAGAACAATTTGTTTAAAATCTTTATCCAACATTCTAGGATTTGGTACTTTTGCAAAGGGGGAGGTCACTTTAACTTGTTTCCACTGCTCTGGTATCTTTTCATCTGCATTGATTTATCACAAATATCACATACCCGTGGTGCTATCAAATCAGCTCCCTTTCTCCATATCCTGATAGGAATACCATCTGGCCCCATGGCCTTATTTAACTTTAGCTTTTTCATTTCTTTAGCCACATCATACACTTTTAATAAATATTCCTCTGGCATAACCCAAATCTCAGTCATTATTTATTCAAGAGGGAACAAACTTCTACTTCCCTCACACAAAGACTTATCTCTTCCACAAAAAGAGACTCTTTTTCTTCACCCCGAAATCCACATGCATCAGCCCACTTTCCAATCACATCATCCTGTTTGTCCCCTCACAAGAATTCTTTTAGTTCTTTCCACCATCTTTGTAGGTCTGATTCTTAAGACTTTGAACTTTACCCTCATAATAACACCATCTCAATCTCTTTGCCATTCTGTTCTTCTCATTTCTCAGCTTTTTAAAATTCTTCACTTCATCACATTTTATGACCCTTTGCCTCTTTTTCATCAATTCCTTAAACTCTTCCATTATTCAGCGTTTATCACCCCCCTGCCTAATTATTTGTCTTTCAGGTGCAACTTGATCAATAATCTGTTGTATCTTATTCACCACTTTTTCCCAGGTTTCATTTGCTGATTCTAGTTTGAATCATTCAGGGTTTAATTCTCCTGCAATTCTATCAATCAGACTCTCTCTCTTTCTTCTTTTTTTCCCATTTCTAATATACATAATGCATTTTTCTTCCCTCTGCCTCTTCCCACCTAGAAAACTAGGTTTTGTTCTCTCAACATTGTGATTGGATGAACCAACAGGTGGGACTATTTTATGCACATAACCCACCAAAAACATATTCTAAAACTATTTCTGGATAATACACAACATACCTATCATTTCACCCAGTTCTAATAACTGCAATCTGCCTGCTCTCACACACCACTCTATCTGCCACCTGCAAACCACTCGCAACTACTGACACTCAACAGTTTAAATACTGCTGCTCTCATTCTCCTTCACTCAGCTTTCAAACTGCCATGCTCAATCAAGCCTGTTCCTGAATCTGATCACATCATTCACCCAACTGCAGTCCTTATTGATCTAGTTCTCTTCTCTCTACTGAACGCTTTCACCCAGGCTGAACTGCAGAATCTGCTCACAGCTCCCATCACACTCACTCTAAAGGAGCTGCTCACAGCTCTCATCACTGTCTCCTACAACAATAAAAAAAGAATAAATAACAGCAAAAAATAAATATCTGAATTTCCAGTATGTTTCTGTGTCTGACTAAGGGGGGGGGACCTCTTTCAGTCATATTTTACCTTGCAACAGGGGACTATTTAATATACAGAGGAAGAATATTACACTAAAAATCAATAAAAAAAAATACTTAAAACAAGAATTTGCCAATGCTGAATGTTTACCACTTGCATTGCTATTGTACCGGGTCCTGCTTTTACACATTTTTACTACTGAATATGTTTACCCAAGATAGATGAGATAAGATGCAACATCTCATTTGCAGTAGAGTCCTGATTTTGCACAGTTTTATACTGCATTTATCCAGGATAGAAGTGGTGAGATGTGATATCTCATTTTTAGTGTGGTCTTGCTTTTATAATGTATTTTTCTAGGACAGATCATTTTACATGCAACATCTACTTTTCAGTGGGGTTTTGATCTAGGGTCCAGTTTTTACACAGTTTTGCAATATATTTACCCATGATAACCCTGCTGAGATGCAATATCTCATTTTCAATGGGGTCTTGCTTTGACAGATTTTTGTACTGTATTTACCCAGGACAGCACAGCTGAGATGCTATCTTGGTTTTAGTGGGATCTTGCTTTTTCCAGTTTTTACTATGTATTTACTCAGGTCAGCAGATCCAAGATGCAACATTTCATTTTCAATAGGGCCCTACATTTACCCATTGTTATAATGAATTACCCAGGATAGCCCAGCTGAAAGAACATAAGAATATAAGAAATGTGTCAGCAGATGTGGATCATGTGGTCCATCTAGGCTGCCCAAGGTGGCTACACCCCCAATTAAATTTTTTCCTAAGTTGCCCACATTGCCTGTCCCAAGTGAGTTTGAATTGCCTTACTGTCTTTGATGCCACCACTTTTGGTAGCAGACTGTTTCATGGGTCTGTCACTCTCTCAGTGAAAAAGTACTTTCTAGAGTTGCTCTTAAACTTGCCTCCTACCAAACGCACATTGTGCCCTCTTGTATGCGCTGCCCTGTTTTCCTGGAAGAGTTTTTTCTTCTAAATTGTGTTAATTTCCTTGATGTACTTAAATGTTTCTATCAGGCAGGGCAAGCTACATTTTCAGGAGGGTCCAGTTTTTACATTGTATTTTTCCCAGGACATAGCAGCATAAATGCACAATTCAGTAGGGGCTCTGCTGTACTGGGGTTGTGCTTTTATACATTTCTATTAAATATTTACCAAGGATAGACCAGATGAGATGCAATATCTTACTTTCAGTGGTGTCCTTTTACACATTGTTAAATTGTATCTATCCAGGATAGGCCAGCTGAGTGGCAATATCTAATTTTCAGTGGGCTCCCACATTTTGACTTACAAACAAAAAAGGCTGCTCTGGAGACAACATGCCATTTCTCAAAACTAATAGCTGGAACACCAAAAAGACAGTTCCATCCACCAGCAGTATCTTTGCTGCAAACATTTATTAGTATACAAAAAGATACAAACTCATGTATCGGTGTCACACATTCACTTAAACTGCGTTCATGAGTTAGCCCCTAATTATTCAAGGTCCTTCTGAGTTGATATTGTGTTGATAAATGTGAATGCTGTTAATAAAAAACTCTATGGCCTGGATATTCAAAAGGGTTGCGCCATGCGCAACAGGGTTGCGCATGCGCAAGTCCAAAATGCGCCATTCTGCGATATTCAGCAGGAGGCAGTTACGCCACTGGCATCAGGTTGTGCAAGAGAGCAATGCAAATGAATGCATGCTCAACAGGAGGGAGGATCCATGCACAACCTCGCGCCGATATTCAGTCGGGTTGTGCGGAAGTTAATGCATCTTAACCAACCTCGCCTACAACCTTGAGTAAAAAGGCTTAAGTTGAGGGCCACCCACAGGTGACTGCTGCATTGCAGGGTGCAACACAGCAGCTGCCACCTGGCGGCTTCAACTCTTTTCCTGTGCCCCCACCAGCCCGATCGCGGGCATAGTGCTTTCTGACTCCCCGCCCACATCTCCCACAGCCCGATCGCGGGCAGTACAGATACATAACACCCCCCATATCCCGAAGCCCGATCGCGGGCATAACATGTGAACCCCCAGTGCCCGATCGCGGGCAAAATGTAACCCCAACCCAAATATCTTCCCTGGTGGTCCAGTGGACGTAAAGCCTGATATCGCGGGCAGAATCATCACAAACCCCCAAACATCTTCCTGGTGTCTAGTGTCCCCCGACCCACGAGCCCTCACCCGCTCCCCCGCGGCGGCGGGCGACAGCATCCTACCGCCTGCGCCCGCCGCCTGCCGACTGACTGTCCGGTGGGGCTGCCGCCCGTGGTGCAGGCTGCCAATGGGCACAGCCATACATTATGACAGTCGGTTGTGAATGATGTTCATTCACAAATCTGGCTGTCATGTATGAGCTGTGGGGGGGACACCAGACACTCAGGGAGATGTTTGGGGGTTTGTGATGATTCTGCCCACTTATATCAGGGTTTTACGTCCACTGACCACCAGGGAGATATTTGGGTTGGGGGGTTACATTCTGCCTGCGATCGGGCACTGGGGGTTCATACACGCTATGCCCGCGATCGCTTCGGGGTACGTGGGGTGTTACATGTACCCGTAATGCCCACAATCGAGTTGCATTAGGCGCCGGTCTCGACGCTGCTGCCTGGCAGGGTGGCCAGGCGAAGTCCTTGGGATCGGGCGCACCTACATGTAATGGCTTGCAAATGGGCCATAAATAGATGCAAATGGCCCCCCGCGCCTTGCATAAATTATGGCCCCATTTATATGTCACCTTTTGAATATCGGAAATTTGGCGCATGGCGCAATGGTACTTTGCGCCACCGCCAGTTTAATGCTCATCTCTGGCAACTTCGCGGTGGCCAAGTTCCACCACGCCGGCGCGCTAGCGTTGTGGCTGGGAGTGAGCGAGCCGCGCAACAGCGCAACTCCTTTGAATATCACCCCGGCCACACCCCTGCGCAACTATTTTGAGCAGCGCAAGGGCTTGCGCCTCAGAATGGCACAGTTTGAATATCCAGGCCTATGTATATTAGGTATTTCTGTTATGTTCACTACTAGTATACATGTTAATAGTGCTCTGTATATATATCATCTTTGCTGTTATTTCTTATATATTAATATTCCTGTTATTTTCATCTTTATATTAGATTATATCTGTTAGCATATGTTTAAAAATTGTTTCTTGACTTTCTGTATTATGTGAATTTGCCTGTTACTTATTCTACATTACCTGTCATAACCAGGACCTCCTTGTAAATGAGCATCACTCAATGGAGTTTTTTTTCCTGGTAAAATCAATACAAATACACAGGGGAACACAGGAGAACAGATACAGTTCAGGAAATGGCCATTTCCTGAACTGTACATGTTCCCCTGTGTGGCACTACATCTTTTTTGTATGCTAATAAATTTTTGTAGCAAAGCTACTGCTGGTGGTAACGATACCATATTTTTGGTATTCTACCACATTTTTACATCAAATTTGCAACATAGTATTTTTATGACCTGAAATTATGTTCAAGACAAGTGGAATTTTTTAAATCCCATCCAAAAGGCGATTTTGCTGTGTGACAGGAGGGGATTTTAAAATGACACCTATCATGTTCATGATGTGGGGTAACACAAGGGATATGCTGAACATTAGGGGCCAAAATCTGCAAAAATAAAGTTATGAGTAAATATTGGAACAATTAAATGTTTCTTCTTAACTTGGTTGTTTTTTTCAAATTTTGATCCCAAATTTTCAACATAATACTTTTATAATACTTCCTTCTAAACAGGACAGGAGTCATTTATAAAATACTGGCCAAAACATCATTTCATATCGCATATCATATGAAAACACATTTTGGCCAGGATTTGAAAAACAATACCTGTCACACTGATGAGGTGGTGTGAAAAAAAAATGGCTACGTTGAAAATTTAAGGTCAAAATATTGAACATTACTAAGGTTATGAGTGAGTGTTGAAACATTTCAACATCAATCAATCAATCAATCAATCTTTATTTATTTAAGGCGCCTTTCTTAAACCAAGGCACCTTTACAAATGACATAAAACAATAAATATTTAAACAGGATTTAAAACAAGATTAAGATTAAATAATTAACAGTCATTAAAAGCTTTGTTAAAAAGGTAGGTTTTCAAAGCTCCTTTAAAACTCTGGACAGTCGGCAATTTCGTACCTGATGAGGTAGAGGTAGAGAATTCCATAGGGTCGGGGCCATAAAACTAAAAGATCTTGCCCCTGAAGTTTTTAAGCAAACCCTGGGAATCTCTAGCAATCCCTCGTCAGTGGATGCCTTCATAACTTTTTTGGTTTTAAATATTTTACCTTCAAATTTTTAACATTGTCTTCATATGATCCTACATCATGAACCCAGTAAGTAAAAATATTTAAATCCTGCCCAAAGGTGATTTTGTGGTGCAATTGTGAAATTACCTTTTGGGCTGGATTCGACAAATTTCACCTACCTTGTTCATAAGGTAGGGTCCCAAAAAGGTCATGTTGAAAATTTCAGGGAAAAATATTTAAAAAATGACCTGGTTATCAGTACAAGTTCAAAATGCAATGAAATACATTGACTGCAGCTTAGCTAATTTCCTCAGTTCCTGGTCTGGCATTGAAGAGTGAAGACATGTCTCCAGTCCAGAGAGGATTACAGTGCTGAACCCCCCCCATAGGTAAGTATTGGGTTGAGTGTGGGTTGGTGGGTGCTGAGCTGGAGGGGTGGGTTGGGGGAAGGTAACAGTGGTGGGGGTGGCAGTGGCAACAGACAATGATGAACCGTTTCCTTTTTTACAGGGTGTAAAAAAATAAAAACTTTAAGGGATGATTTCCTTTATTTTAGGGACTTGCTTTACTGTTCATGGGGCACCAAGATGGAGTGAGAATTCACAGGCAGCCCACACACATCACGTGGCTTACACAGTGTAGGCCACATGCTTCAGGCAGGAGGTTACAGGCAGAAACACTCTCCAAAGTGGGCTGACTTACACGTTTTGCATGGGGTGTGACAAATGGCTCTGCTCTGCACATGGCTGGAAGTGGGGTATGGACATGTGATGAAGAGGGGTGCACAGGTGACAAGTCCACAAATGAAGTTATTTTCCCCATTTTATGTACAGAAATTGACACACCTCTTGCACTAGACATACTGCATTGACCACCACCACTGCTACTCTGACTACCATTTGACAAGATTTCTAAATCATAATCCTCCCCCTAATCATAGAAACATAGAAACATTGACTTTGATGGCAGATAAGGACCACTTGGCCCACCCAGTCTGCCCATTTCCCTACCTACTGGATAAGTTGCAGATTCTAGTTAACCAACAGCCTACTTCCTGCCACCCCCGACTACAATTGCCTTATGTCTGTCCCATGCATGTTTGAATTCCCCCACTGTTTTAGACCCAACAACCTCCCCAGGAAGGCGGTTCCATGCATCCACCACTCTCTCCGTGAAAAAAAATGTCCTTACATTACCCCTGAGCCGTCCCCCCTCTATCTTTAAATTGTGCCCCCTTGTTCTTACACATCTCTTTTTCTGAAATATGCTACCCTCCTGGACTTTGTTGATTCCTTGAGGTACTTGAACATTTCTATCATGTCCCATCCTTCCTTTCATCAAGGGTATACATATTGCTCTCTCAGTCTCTCTTCATATGATTTCTGATGCAGATCCTGCACCATTTTAGTTGCCTTCCTCTGGACTGCTTCCATCCTGTCTATGTCCTTGCGTAGATGAGGTCTCCAGAACTGCACACAGTACTCCAGATGGGGTCTCACCAACTGTCTGTACAGAGGGATAACCACTTCCCTTTTTCTACTTGTGATGCCCCTTCCTATGCATCCCAGTATCCCCCTGGCTCTCCTTACTGACTTCTCACATTGCTTACCAACCTTTAGATCATCTGATATGACTATCACCAAGTCCCGTTCCATTTTTGTTGTTGTTAGTACCTCCCCTGCTATTGTGTACTCTTCTACTGGGTTTTTATTTCCCAGGTGCATTACTTTGCACTTCTTTGCATTGAATCTAAGTTGCCATATGTCTGACCATCCCTCCAACCTTGCCAAGTCCCTTCTCATCATTTCTACCCCCCCTTGTGTGTCAACTCTGTTACAGATCTTTGTGTCATCTACAATAGAGGCATGCCTTTCCCTCCAGACCCTCTGCAATGTCACCTATAAAGATGTTAAAGAGGACTGGACCCAGTACTGAGCCCTGAGGTACTCCACTAGTGACCCCCCTTTCTTCGGAATGTGTTCCACTCACTATTAACTTCTGTGTCCTGTTGTGCAGCCAGTTTGTTACCCAGGCTACCACCCTGGGACCCACTCCAGGCTGGCTAACTTGATTATTAATCTTGTGGACTGTGTCAAATGCCTGCTAAAGTCTAGGTAGGCCATATCCACAGCCCTCCTGGTCTATTACTTTGGTCACCCAGTCAAAGAAATCTATTAGATTCATCTGACATGACCTTCCTGCTGTAAATCCATGCTGCTTTGGTCCTGTGCCTGCTGGCCTCTAGGTACTTAACAATTCTTTCTTTCATAAGTGATTCCACTCATTTTCCCTACCACTGAGGTCAAACTTACAGGTCTGTAGTTTCCTGCTTCTGCCTTGCTCCCACTTTTGTGAAGGGAATCACATCTGCCCTCCTCCAGTTCTCAGGTACCACCCCATCCTCCCATGATTTGTTAAAAAGTGTGGTCAGTGGTGTCACTAGGTCCTCCCTTAGTTCTTTTAGGATTCTGGGGTGAATCCCATCAGGCTCCATTGTTTTGTCCACCTTGAGTTTTAGGAGTTCTTTCAGGAGTCTTTCTTCTGTAAATGGACTGGTGTCAACCCCACTACCCAGAGTGCTTCTATTGTCTGGTTTAGATAACTCCTCCTCATCTTCTTTTGTGAACACTGAGCAAAAGTATTCGTTCAGTATCTCTGCCTTTTCACTGTCTCCCTCTGCCCACCTCCCCTCTCCCTTATTAAACTTCACTATTCCTCCCTTAACCTTTCTATGCTCCATAATGTGCCTATAAAAGGTTTTATCACCCTTCTTAACTGAATTGGCTATTTTTTCCTTGGTTTGGGCTTTTGCTATTCTGACTGCCTTTCCCACTTCTTTCTGCTTTAATTGATACAGTTCACTGTTGTGCTCCTTCTGTGATGCCTTGTACTTTTTGAATGCAGCCTTTTTCTCCTTAACCTTCCCTGCCATCTCTTTTGAGAACCATAGTGTTTTTTTACTCTGCTTTGTTTTCTTTATTTGTTTCACACAAAGGCTTGTTGCCTCTATGATGGCAGTTTTGATTTTTCTCCATTGTTCTTCCACCCCTCCTTTTTGGCCATTTGCTAGTGTATTTCTCAGGTATTCAACCATTTTGCCAAAGTCAGCCCTCCTAAAGTCCAGTATACTTGTTTTTGTATGGCTTGTCTCCATGGTTGTGCTTATTGTGAAGCACACTGTGCAGTGGTCGCTTGTTCCCAGATGTCTACTGACTTCTACATTTGTGATCCTCTCTCCATTTGAGAGTACCAGGTCTAGTAATGCTCCCTCCTGAGTGGGTTCCAGCACTAGCTGTCTAAGGCCTGCCCCCTGCAGGGCGTCGAGAATGACCCTGCTTTTGGATGTGGCTGCAGTACATGTCATCCAGTTAACATCTGGCATATTCAGGTCCCCCATCAACAGTATCTCCCCTTTTTCAGCCATTTTGAGAATGTCCTCTATCATTTTCTTGTCCATTTCCTCCCCTTGAGATGGGGGTCTGTATACAACCCCTGTGTGGATTGTGATGCCATTTCCTGTCTCCAAGGTGACCCAGAGTGCCTCTTGTCCTCCCCCTTTACTTTTTAGTTCTGTAGCTTTGATCCCTTCCCTTATGTATAGAGCTACTCCACCTCCCCTTTTCCCCTCCCTGTCCCTTCTGTAGACTGTGTACCCCGGTATGTTGACATCCCAGTCATGGTTCTCTGTGTACCATGTTTCTGTGACCACCACAGTATCCAATTGTTCATCTTCCATCAAGGCTACTAGCTCAGAAAGCTTGTTTCCCAGTCTACAGGCATTGGTTCTCATTGCCCTCCATTTAATGTTGGCTTTATCCTTTTTTCCCCATGCCTGCTCTTTTTGCTCTTGTCTATTTTTACATTTACTCCTGTCCTGCCCTCTGTTGAGCACTGTACCTCAGTGTTTACCTTACTACCCGTCACGTTTTGTGTGGGGAGACTTGAAATTTCCTGCCTCTTATTAGCACCTCCCCCCATGGCTAGTTTAAAAGCTTGCCAAGGAAGCATTTAAACCTGTCACTTAGGATCTTGGTTCCCATCATACCTGTAGTAATCCTCTGGTGTTATTTCATTGCTACTGCAGACATTGCTACTAGGTCTTACACTCAGGGAAGGGGATAACATGCTCAGTATGGTTGATGATGAGGGCATACATGCTATATGTCCAACTTGCTTAAGAGGGAGAATTGGGTCAAATTAGTAGGGAGATTGGCCTACTAGTAGGGAGATGCCACAACGTCATGAGTTTGTCCTTATATGGCACCAAAAAATAAGAATAAAAGCATTTACTATATTTCATTTTGTCAAGCATAAGCATTAAAAAGAATCAACAACTAGTTGTACAAAGTTATTACTTATATTGTTCATCATTAATTTACTTTTTGTGTGTCTTTATCTGCTAAAAACAAACATGAATGAATATTTTGGACATAATTTTACTTAAGCAGGAGATTTTGTTTCCCGGGAGGGAGAGAGGGAGTTCAGTCAAAAAACCAGGAGTCTCCTGTGCAAAGAGGAGATATCACATGTATGTGAGGGTGAACACCCTACTATGGCATTAGCTGCCATCTGGTGCTGGGTCTGAAGTGCCATGTGCCTGTTCTTAAGATGTGTATGCTGGCCCTCTGTGCCCAGATGACTCCCCTTTTTACCTTGACTCATATGCGCATGGCTATGCTGGCAGATTGCAACTGACTCATCATTTGCATCTTGGACAAAAAAAAATACCAAACAAGGAATTGTGATCCCCTACTTTTAACATGTCCATGATGCTACTTATTAGACTCTTTTTTTTTAACCCCTGAAATGGAGGGTGTGTTACATGATTTTCAGGCTGGACACACTTGGACTCAAACTGACCACCACAACTACCTATGATTATTATTGGATCATCATCATTATCATCAACAGGAATGGCTAAATCACAACTTTTTTGTGGAGGGGGGAATTTAATGCCAACAGACCCAGACACAGGCACCTTGACTTTCTTTTTCTCCAGTTCCCCCAACAGGGGTCACTGACATCATCATCATATTCATCAACATCATCTGCATCCACATTTTCAGCTTGGATGCTGTCATGTGGAGAACATGTTCCAACCACAGCAGCAGCAGCATAATCATAAATCATCACGATATTTTTGCACCACACTTAGAATCATTGGATGGTAAAGGCATGACCTCAACAGTGCTGGAAGAAATGTGACATTGTGAGTTATCGTCGCAAGGATCAGAATCATGTTCAGCTACCATGGGGATGTCAATGGGGAGTATGACATCATCTGCACTGTCAGTCACAGCTTTAGACTCAACTATATTTTTCAAAATGGTTAACTGATCAGATGTGGAACTTGAGGCAGCAATACTCATGCCAGCAGAAACTGCACTAACACCACCACCACCTGGGACAACATCATCACCTCAAACTATGAGTGAAGCTACAGATTGCACTGTAAAAAACATTGATGGAGAAATCCCTTTACTGACATCAGCTATGCACTTCTGTGTACTACCACACCCACAGACAGTCTTGCCACTGGCAGTGGTGCGATAGCCAGAAACAGCTTTGCTTGCACGTCTCTTTGCAGGCATTTTGGGGGATCAACAAGAAAATTCTAAACAAATTTAGATTTCTGAACTTTCAGTCTGGGCCGGTGGATGCGAAGCCAAAAAAAACAAACAACTGTGGCTTGCAGATGGAGATTGGGCACTAAACAGAGGCAAAAGTACACACAGATTAAGATTGCACTGTGCAATCAAGAACAGATACTGACGCAAAGTCACAACAACACCTTAACCAGTGCTCATAAGTCACAATCCAATTTGGAAAAGAAAACTTTTGCTGGTTGGGGGTGGGGGGGGGGTGCAGTGCACTGCAGTAACAGTCCAAAATCAAGATACCACAAAGCAGTACAAAATCATGCAGGTGCGGTGGATAGCAGGTTCACACTGCTGCAATTACTCTGTGGCACAATAAAAGGTGTCTGATTTGATGGCATACATCACACACACACACTCACACACACACTACAAGTAATGCGTAGCAAACTGAAAACTTCAGTAATATAACCAAATCTTTTAAACAAACTGAAATTATGCACTGCTGTACCACAACAGTCTGCAAAAAAAGTCAAGAATTACTGAAAATATTACTGTGTGTACGTTAACACAGTTATACAAGAAAAATAAAATATAACCAAAACAGGAAGACTGCCTTTTTCTCCCAGTTAATCTACCTCCACCACAGATATGCTTCTCCCCCAAAGCACACTTCAAGTGTCTGTCAGTACACAGACTGAGTGTTCGAAATTAACATTCAAAATCCACACACAAACCATAAACACTTGATCATATGAGCACAGGAGGGTTTCCTACAATTGATTAACTAAATTGTGAGCCAAAAAAAGGCTCAAAAAGGCTTTTTTTTAACAGCTTTTAGAGGGTTTGAATTGCAGAGAATCTGAGAGAAAACTGTCTCCAGCTACCACTACACAAACACTACACAGAACTGAGTCTATGCAGAACACTCTAGAGCTCATGTGACCTGAAATCCCACGAATCACTGCAAAATTTGCCTTGGAGTTCAACAACAAGGCAACGTGATGCAAAGTACATTGATTTCTATGTACTTCACATTAAAATTGGGGCAAAAGTGGTTGGGGGAAGGCAGAGTAATGCAAAGTCATTGTTATCAATGGACTTTGCATTCATCATCATGTCACGATGTACTCCGCTTCGCGTTGCGGATTACTTTGCAGATTCCGCATTACTCTGTGAATAGCTTTGCGGAGTGAATTTTGGCCACTTTGCCCACCTCTAGTTTATGCCCAGCAAGAACTGAAGCGCATCGAGACCCTTGCAGGCTGCCTTGCACTGGAATGATAGTGACTCACCTCTTAAATCCACTATCACAGCGACACGTTCACTTTGCTCAAGTGCGAACATAAAAATTAAATGTAACTTTTTCAATACTTATTTTAATATTTTTTTAATTGTATAATTGCAATAATCCACTCCAGGATGTGGGTTTATGCTGGGATTTACCCACTTTTGGTGTGGTTTTAGTAGCTCAGCATGCAGCATCGTGACCAAAGTACGCCAAGCATGGGTAAATCACAGAATAACCTATACCATCTCATTGATTATTGCATAATTATACTTATTCTAGATCAGCACAGGGTATTTTCCAGTTAGTTAGGGTTTTACTTAAGTAGGTAGCATCGTATGTTGTTATTTTAGTTTTAGGGTGCTTACTGTGAGGTGCTGATAGTTTGGTAGCCTGTTTTCTTGAGGGCTGTGCTACTTCAGGTGTGCCACAGCATCATTATCTGTGTGATTCCTGACCAATTGAAGCAATTGATATGGCCAGCAGGAAACACATCTGTGGTTTCCTTTCAACTGTGGAATTCCTGGCAGAGTGAAATTGACTAAATCACTGACAGAAACTATGTTGGTAGTTTCTATTTAACTGTAATTTCCTGGATGAAGGGGTACTGATACATTCCCCCTTGAGAATTTGGAGTGTTGGGGGTAGTGTTGATCCTGGAAGCAGGATTTGTTTTCCACCTTGTGGGTACAGTGATCTGCCATGGTATCCCCCTGAGATAACTTGGGTTGGGTTTGTTTCGATTTCAGGTTTCAAGGGAGCAAACTGAGGAGACCTGTTCAGACAGAGAAGGGGACCAGATATCAGCATACGCAGAAATTTTTTTGAGAGGACATGTTGTGAAAAGGCCTGCCTGGCAGCATGGGTGGAGGGAGTCTGGCCAGAAGAACATGACATGGCTTCTCCTAACCTCAGATGAGAGTGTGGGATAGGGATTAGAACTGCTGCAAACCACAGGAGGTTGCAGAGTGAGAGCAATTTTCCCCCTGTGAATATTAGAGTCATAGACCTTTTGGCTTAGAAGTGCTGAGTGCCCCCACGGTAGCCCTCTTTCATGAGTATAGGACTTTGGCACTGTATGAAGGTGTCTAGATGTAAGGAGATCTTGCCTATTTGCCTTAAAGTTTGGTGTCACCTTTCCCCTGACCTAATGGAAAAGGTGCAGGAGAATTTGCTTTCTTGTCTGCCTGAGATTTCCTCTGCCTAGATCATCTTATCAGGTTTACACTGTGTTTTGGGAAAACATTTGGTAGTTCACTTCAAAATTTGGTGTCATGTTTTTGGGACACATTGACTCTGGTTATATGTCAATTTTATTACATTGTTTTATAATGTTAAAATAAGTTATACAAGTGTACATGCTGTATGAATGCTTGGAGTTGTATTTTATTTGAGATGGGGTGTTTGTGTGTGTGTGTGTGTGTGTGTGTGTGTATGTCTGCACGCGCGGGTGTGTGTGTGTGTGTGCGAGGGTTACGGTGGTTATTATTTAAGTGGGATATAAGCAATTGTTTTAGGGGTGATTGTTTTATTTTGGGTTTAGGGAGGAGGAATCTGGGGTGGTGTGTTTGGTGGTGGTGTCTGTAGTTTTACTGAGGTTTGGGGGTTGATTTCACATGAGGGATGTGTCTTGTTTCTGTAGCCCCTACTCACATCTACTCCTCAGAACTACTCCACTAGCTCCTTCCTATTCAGAGCCTGTCTCTTTCTGTGTGCAGTCTTGTACTAATGCAGGGATCTGGGGATTCTGAGCAGGTGGGGCTTATAGCAGAAATATAGCCCAGTGGGGGGTTATTGAGGTAAGTTGGATGGAAAGCACCAGGCTGAGTCAGTACCCTTGGTATAGGAGGGGCAGGGAGCATGAGTCTCCTTGAATCATTCTGATCCCCATGGAGCCCTCTAGTTAGTGGGCAGGTAGCAGAAGGACTAGCTACCCCCACTCTTCCGTTTCATGGCATGTTGTGTAATATTAGAACCCTGAGGAATAAAACAGGCATGATATCGGATTTGATCACAGATTCCTTTAGTAATCTAGTATGTCTCATTCAGACCCGGCTAGGACATGACTAGGACATGATATGGCCTGTTAAAGAGGCCACTGTCCTGAGTGGGTTCTCAGTGTTACGCTACCCAAGCTTTGAGTTTAGGGGAGATGGAGTGGCCATTTGTATTAGATCCTGCTTGAAACTGATGGTATACCCACTGAAGGAGATGAGGTCATTTGCATGTGTGGCAATGAAGGGTTATGCAAGTGTGAGGTGTAGGATTTTCTTAGTCCACTAACCTCTAGGTATGCACCAGGAATTCTTACGGCAATTTTACAGATTTCATTGTGGACCTTTTGTTGAATGCCCCCAACTTAATTTATGTTGGGGGATTTCAGCATCTGGGTCAACGATGAAACCTAGCAATTTTCTTTGCAGTTCCTTTAGTTAATGGATTCATTGGGTCTCATGCAGGTTGTTTCCACTGCTTGTCATGAACTTGGCCAGGCCACGCAATGGACTTTGTTTTCTCTCTGGGGCTTGACTTCTGGGATGTCTGGGTGGATCCAGTAGGGTGGTCAAATCATCATGCTTTTCATTTTCTTACAGAGGCACTGGACAACCCTAGCAATGGTCCAGTACTGCCCATTTCATTATCTGGGAATCAAGAAAGCTCCTGGGTGTGCTGTACATCACAAGCATGGAAGTAGCATGTTAGAGTGGTACAGTGACAGCCACTGAATGTTATAATTTGGCTGTCTCAGAGATACTGGACTCCATCGCACCAATCCCTGTCCACCAACTAACCTACTGCCAGAGCTCCCCATGGTATAATAAGCTGAGTGTTTGAAGGCAACAGGGTAGAGTTTGGATCATTCCTGGAAGAATTTTGGTTCTGTAGATGACAGGGTGGCTCAGAGGTCACATTACAAGGACTGTCAGAGGGCAATAAGGCAGCGTTTCTGTCACTTCTTATTGCCACAGGCAAGAATAGACATGCTCAACTGTTCTGCATGGTGGACAGGTTGATACACATCCTGTCTGCAGTCCACTGTAGTCTTGTTACAAGATCAGGGACTTTAATCTACCAGACATAGACTGGTCCACATACACAGCTTCCATACAAAAGAGCAGAGCATTTCTCATCACTTTTAAGGAAGCTGGGTTGAACCAACTAGTGGACTCACCCACCAGGGATAAAGCAATCCTGGACCTGGTTCTCACTAATAGCCCCAGAATATCCAACATTCGTGTCAGGATCAATCCGAGAGCCAGTGATCATAAGTCTGTCTGGCTACAAATCAATAATATGGGGGTTCCAGGACACACCAGACTAAAGGTTATTGACTTCAAAAAAGCTGACTTTGAGAAAATGAGATCCAGCATTAAAGCACTGCTAAGAGACAGATCTGCAGGGAATGTAGAAGCTTGCAGGAAAAAGGGATGCAGAAGCTCACAGGAAAAAATTAAAAGACTCACTGAAAGTGGTAACAGCAGACTGCACAAAGCTAATAACTAAATCTAAAATGAAGAGAACCCCCTCTGGTTTGCAAGAGAGATAGCACTAAAGATTAGAGAAAAGAAACAAGTCTTTAGGCAGTTCAAGGAGCCAGAGGGAAGGGGATAGGGAGCCCTACAAGGAGAAGCTTAAGGAGGATGGAAAGGCTATCAGGTTAGCAAAAGCCCAGATGGAGGAAAAAATAGTATTGGGAATCAAGAAGGGGGACAAAACTTTTTTTAGATAGAGTACATCAGCAAAAAAAGGAAGAGCAAACGGGTGATGGTCAGAATGTCAACAAGCAATGGTCAGGTAGTGGAAATAGACAAAGACAAAGCTGAAGCACTCAATGCATTCTTTTGCTCAGTCTTCACAAATAAGCAGAAAGGAAGTGGTCTGGTACTAAACAGAACAGATCACCCTGCATGGGAGGCAGACACAAACCCGTTCCCAAGGGAAAGGGTGCTGAAAAAAAACAGAAAAATTGAGGACAGACAAAGCCATGGGACTGGACAGAATTCTTTCAAGACTACTGAGAGTGTTTCAAGAAGAAATAGCTGCACCATTAGCTGAGCTATATAATGAATCTCTGGAAAGTGGCAAGGTGCAACTTGACTGGAAGAAGGCTACTATGGTACCCTTGCATAAAAGTGGTAGCAGGGAGGAGGCAGGAAATTACTGCCTAGTCAACTTGACCTTGGTGGTGGGTAAAATCATGGAGACACTCCTGAAGGGAAAACATAGTAGACTTCCCAAAAGAGGCAGGAAAACCTCAACCCCAAACAACACAGATGTACCTCAGGTAGATCAGGTACATCATGTCAGTCTAACCTGATCTAATTCTTTGATTGGGTAAAGGACCGGGGGGGGGCAGTGGATGTGATATACCTGAACTTCAGCAAGGTCTTTGACATCGTCCCACACAGGAGGCTAATCAATAAGCTTGAATACACATGTTTTTGTCATAAGATAGTAAGCTGGGTAGTGCACTGGCTGCAGAATAGAACTCAGAAAGTCACAGTAAATGGCACCATGTCCAAAGATGGTAGTGACACTGCTGATGGTCTTGAGGGTAAAGTTTACCTGTTTGCAGATAACACAAAACTATGTAATAGGGTGGACAATCAGGAGGGAGCCTCCAGTATGAAGGAGGATCTCAAGAAACTTTAACAGTGGTCCAATGACTGGCAGCTTAGATTTAATGCTAAAAAGTGATGCACTTGGGAAATCAGAACCCAAGAACTCAATACTTCCTAGATGGGCATCAACTTGAAGAGACCAGGACTGAATGGGACTTAGGAGTAATCATATCGGACAACCTTTAAGCAGGGAATCAATGCAAAAAAGTGGCACAAAAAGCAAGCAGCATCCTTGGCTGCATAGGCAGGAGAATAACTAGCAGGAAACAAGAAGTGATTATTCTACTTTATAGATCCCTGGTGAGGCCACATCTGGAGTACTGCAACCAGTTCTGGAGGTCCCACCTGAAGAAGAACATAGAGCACTTGGAATCAATTCAGTGAAGGACCACAAAGATGGTCCAGGGCCTCCATCACAAGCCATATGAGTCAAGACTGGGAGACCTAAACTTGTACTCCCTGGAGCAAAAAAGGGGCAGAGGGGATATGATAGAAATATTCAGATTCATCAAGGGTATAAACACTGTTCAGGTAGACAAACTCTTCCATGCAAAGGGAGAGGCACGTACAAGAGGGTACAACCTACGCCTGAGAGGGGGAAAGCTCAGAGCAAATATCAGGAAGTACTTTTTTATGGAGAGGGTAATAGACACATGGAACAGCCTGCACCCAGAGGTGGTTGCAGCAAAGACAGTGAATGCATTTAAACACACATGAGGCCAGCACTACGGTATAAACAAAACCAGCAAAATATAGGAGAGGGGGTTAGGTTCATGGGCAGACTAAATGGGCCACTCAGTCCCCATCTGCCATCAAATTCTTATGTTCTTAGATAAGGGTGATGAGTTTGGTTGTTTCTGCCAGAACAGAGTTGCCAGGATCATGACAGGTGGACTTTCAAGGGCCAGCAGTGGTCAAGTTGAAAGATATGGAGGAACTCTGGGGTTCTTGTGCGAGTTTGGGCATTTGTCTTTGCAAGAGGTGCTCGAGGTGATCTCTGCTTTGAGTCCCACCTGATGTGAGCTGGACCCAGGCCTTACACATGTATTGGTGGGCTGCTGTGAGGCCCTGTGTTCATTGATGTTGTGAGGTGTTCCCATTTGGAGGGTTGTGTCCCTGGGTTTTTTAAAATGCCTTGGTGAGACCACTCCTGAAGAAACCATCTTAGGACCCAGATATGCTAGTGAACTATAGGCCGGTCTCATACCTTCCCTTTTTTGGGAAAGGTTATCCAAAAGGATGGTGGTGATGTAGCTGGAGGCTGGCCTCAAGAAACTCATCTATGAATCATGCCAGTTGGGTTGCTGGCCTTGTCACAGTGCTGAAACAGTGCTAGTCAAGGTGTTCAATGACCTATTCCTGGTAAGATATGGGAAGTGGTCCTTTTTCATTCCCCTTGTTCTCTCAGTGGTATTTGACACTGTGGATCATGGGATTTTGATGCAACACCTTGAGGAATATGGGGGACTCAAGTCTCAACGGGACAATCTTGAAATGGTTTGAGTCCTTCTCCCCTCTCCTCTCCTCTTGTCATCTGCAGTTTTGTTGTATAACCTGTTCATCTTGTTCACTATATAATTATTAAGTTGTATAGTTTTTAATTTTTTTGTAATCTATTACTGTAATGTATTGTGACCCCTGAGTTGCTGTGACTGGGTTTTCATGCCTGCCTGGTGACTGTACAGTGCCCACCTGATTGAGGGGTTGGATTTGTTCTTTCTTCTGCATTGGGGGGAGGGTCATATCAGAACAAATAATGGTGTCTTCATCCAGGGAGAATAAGTGGACCAGGTTTTGTGTACAGTACCATCTCCTGGGATGCAGTACTTACCCACATCCGTACATTGGACTGGACCTCCCCTGGGCACCAGTAGGATAGTTGTTTCTCTTATCAATAAACCCTGCAATCAGGTTACACAAGTTGACACACATATAGAAGTGAAATTCAACAAATGAACAGTGCTTTTGTTTAGGAACACAGGCCTGGAAGCTGGAGGAAAAGAGGGAGTGCAACAGTCACAAGTCATCTTGAGCAGTTCCACCCTGTAGCAATACCCCCTGGGAGCCACTGTACTGTGAATCACTACCTCCATCTCAGATCTCACACAGTCTATAAATCACCCCCACAATCAATGGGCACAATAGGATGAATTACACTACACAAGGTGCAGTAAAACCTTTAGCTGGTACCAGTACTAAAACTATAATTTCAAGTACGGCACAAGAACCAATGATCCTTGGTAACTAGGAATTACACTAGAGTCCCAGTGTAGGCCTAGTAACTATGTTGCCTGGGTTCTGTTAGTGGTACACTCAATTAAATTTATCAAGCTTGCAATTTAACCCCCAACAGGCCATAGTGAGGTAGCACAATTTAAAGAACTTAAAATTCCAAATGTTCAGAAAATCCAACTTTGTGATCCAAAAGGAAAGTTACTGTACTCTAAAGAAGCTCAAAGCCCCAGCCAGCAACTTCAGCACTCGCATGACCCATGAATGTAGAAGATGAGTTGAGTCAGGAACCAGCACACAGCAGCAAGTTGGGCAATAATCAGGACAAGGCCGCAGAGGCCCGGAGAGGAAGATATTTTGTTCTTGCTCTAGATGACTTGCAGTAACTTAGCCTGTCTGGCTCACATTTCTCAGGACACAGCCCTTCTAGCTCAGCTCTCAGTCACAGGAGCACTATGTGGCAGCTTCCCAATTTCCAAGGAGCCCAGACACCAGGAGCAACCCCCATGGTCCAACTCCACTCCAGATCCAGTACCCATATATTCTTGGTATGTGCTCCATGGCTTCCTGTTCCCTGATCTATCCCACTTCATAATTGCTAGCAGGCCCCCTCTACCTTGCTACGAAGCAACCTGGCTAGGATGCAGATCTTTAATACCTATTCAGCAGTTCTACTGCTTTCTCAGGATTTAAACCTCTCAGATTCTCACACAACAGCTTTGTTCTGCAGGTGACCTCCTTTCAGAGTCACACAGATAAATCCCAGGGTAAGGCTCACAGTGATTGGAAGGATGAGTCTAGGATAGGACTTAAACGATCTGGGCCTGGCTTGGCCTCCAGCTGTAACAAGCAGCAGCAGGTCTGCTCACCTCTGAGTCTCTTCCCAACTGCCAAGAGCTCCTCATGAGCTGAGAAACTTCTTTTCTAAATCAGTTTCAAATCTACCAGGCAGTGCTGTCCATTGGTCCTCCTTTCCTGGCTTCTGATTGGCTCTTTTAGTCCCCCTGTCCATTTTGGGAGGGTCTCTGACAGCATTTTCCCCACAATGTACTCCTGCTGTTGCTAGAGCTCTCTAGCTCCCTGACTGGCTGGCTGGCTGGCTAGCTGGGTCAGGGGACACAAAGATGGCCATGTCCATGCTCTTGTAGGAGACTTGTGCTCCAAAGTCTTTCATTTAATTTCCTTTGCTGCCCATATGTGTGCTGTCCCCCAGGTTTTAATATACTGTATCCCTCCTGGGCTATTGTCTGGTCTACTTGTGGTAGTTGGGAGTGTGGTGAATCTGCAGCTGGGCATGGTAGCAGGGTCAGGCATGAGCATGGAGTGCAGGTAAGGAGCTCCTGCATACACACTCCTGCTCCGAGTCATGGGCGTCAGTCAGTGATGCAGAGTCAAATGGTGCAGGAGGCATTGAGACCATCAGTACTGGTGTACTCCCTCTCTCCCACTGCGACACATGCAGTTGGTGGGAGAGACCTGGCAGCAACAACAGCAGTTCCAGGGACCTTGGGAGGGTGGCAGCAGAAGTCCAGGTAAACTCCCACCCTCCTGAGAATTTGGTTAAAATACATATTATTGTACTCTGTTATCCCCCTTCCCCAAGGATGCATCTGGAAATTAGCTATTTCATCTCGTTATGTCTTTCCTGGTTAAACTTCTGAAATAAATAAAAAAAATCAATAACAAATAAATAGATAAATCACAAAGGATTGTAATGGATACTTACATGTCATGACCAGCAGCAGTCACCTGCGGTGTTCTTCAGGGGTCAGTTCTGCCCCATGTTATTTGTGGTGTATATACTACCACTAGGGCAGGTTATTATGCTGTACAACATATGTTTTCACTGCTACACAGATGACACTCAGCTCTACTTATCCTTTACAATGGAAAGGGCAAGGGGTGATCTTGGTTGTGGAGCAATGCCTCCAAGTGATTGTAGATTGGATGGCCTCTACCTGGTTGAGCCTCAATCCAACCAAGACAGAGTTGCTACTGGTGGAACCATGTCCTTGTGTGTTGGCTGCTAATCAAGATGCCATAGGTCTGCCTTCACCAAAAGAGACCATCTTGACAGCTGTGGATAGAGTGAGAAATGTGGTAGTCATTGTGGACCCTGGGCTGACATTCAAACATCTGATTTTAATCTCCCTGAGATAAATTGGAGTACTCTGGGAGCAGAAACACATGCGGAAAGACTATATTTGGAGACACTCTTATTGACTAATATGGAACAGTTAGTTATGAACAACACCAGGGGTGACCATACTGTATATTAGATCTGGTCCTGAGTAACTTGGGAAGTAACATTCTGGACTGCAAGATTATGCCCCCTCAAAGTTCTAGTGATCATTCTATGGGTGGATTTAGTTGTATGGGGATATGGGCTGTGTAACAGGCAGTGCAGTTATTAATAACTTTAATAAAGCTAACTCTGAGGGAATGAGATGTGATATGGCCAACTGGGATTGGGTAACTGCTTTTAATAACCAATCCCTTTCTAGTATGTGGCATATATTTAATAATAAACTCTCTACAGTGATTAATGTACACACCCCTCTAATTAAGAAATATGATAAGGCAAAAAAATATATATCTCCCTGGATGAATGCAACAGTGAGGAAATATATAAATAAAAAGAACAAAGCCTTTAAAAGGGTGTGGCACAGTGGCAACCAAAAATGCTGGGATAATTATAAGAGAAGCTTAAAAAATCTAAAATGAGCATTAGGAGTGTCAAGAACAAATATGATTTAGATCTGGCAAGTAGGGTTAAGGACAATTATAAATTCTTTTATGCATATATTATCAAAAAAAGAGGTGGTGTGATCACTATTGGCCCACTAAAAAAATAAGAAGGGACCATAATCACAGACAATGAACAAATGGCTGAAGAATGCATTCAGTATTTTTCCTCTGTCTTTAATATCAAAACACTTGCCAATAAAGATCATATAGACCAAATTACTTAAGGTTATCTCATATTGGAAGTTAAAAAGGTGAGAGAACGATTACAAAAATTAGATCTTAATAAGACATTGGGACCGGATGGCCTGCATCCACGAATTCTTAGAGAGTTAGCAGAACCTCTGGCAGGCCCTGTTACAGCATTGTTCTCTAAATCTATTAATGAAGGACAAGTTCCAGAGGTATGGAGACAAGCCACAGTGGTGCCAATTTTTTAAAAGGGATCAAGACAAGAAGTTACTAACTATAGACCAATCAGTCTGATGACAGCCTTGGGCAAGGTATTGGAGGACATAATTAAAGATCACATTGGTGAACTTTTAGCAGGCAATACTGATATAACACAACATGGGTTTACAAAGGGAAGATCATGCCAAACCAACCTGCTGGATTTTTATGGTAAAGTTAGTAAAGCCCTGGACAATTGAGATGCTGTGGATGTTATCTTTTTGGATTTCTCCAAGACCTTTGACAAAGACCCAGATGGGGAACTTATAGATGCCCTAATTGATCAGGGAGTAAGTGGAAAGATCACTAGGTGGGTCACATCTTGGCTATCAGATAGGAAACAGCGAGTATGCATCAAAGGTTCATATTCTGGTTGGAAGGAGGTGACTAGTGGGGTGCCCCAGGGGTTGGTGCTTGGCCCCTGCCTTTTTATTATTTACATTTCAACATTAAATACATCATCTGGGATATGGTTGTCCAAATTTGCAGACGATACCCGCATTGGTCATATAGTCAACAATCATGATGATAGTGATATCCTACAAATTGCTTTAAAAGAGCTAGAATATTGGGCAAATACTAAGAAACTCACCTTTAACACCAATAAATGCACAGTTATGCATTTTGGAAAAAAGAATTTACAAGTCCACTATGTGTTGGGTGGTAGGGTATTAGAAACAGTAGAGGATGAGAAGGATCTTGCTGTTAGAGTTAAAAATGATCTGAGCCCTAACTTATACTGCCAACAGGTCATAAAAAAGGCAGGTAGTATACTGCATTGTATAAACAAGCATATTAAATGTAAGAACATAGAAGTGATGCTGCCTCTGTACACCTCCTTGGTGAGGCCCCATATAGAGTACTGTGCACAGTTCTGGGCAGTGGGGATAAGGGTGTTATAAAGATGATTGAGGGGGCCCAGAGGAGGGCAACCAGAAGGATAAAAGAGGTAAGAGGATTGGACTATAAAAAAAGGCTCATGTTCAGTTTCAGTTGCTTACCATCTGTATCCCCTCTCCCCCGGTCACCCCTGAAAAAGGGACTTCAAGGCCCAGTGGGCTTACCGGGTCAACAAAATTCAATAACAACAAACTGGGCCTGTATCCCCTGGAGTATCATAGGCTAAGGGGAGACAAGTGCATGATATATAAGGCACTAGATGATATGCTTTTATGGGAACAATTAGGCCTTGCACTTAGGAAACAAGTATACAATACCAGAGCACATCCCCTACAGTTGGTGGGTGAACACTGTAGAACAAAGAAAAGAAGGATGTGGTTCCTAGTAAGAGTAACCAAGATATGGAATGAACTTCCAATTGAGATAGTAGCCAGCAGTAACATGGATACATTCAAGACACGTCTGGATATACATTTTAGTATTAATAACATCTTGGGCTATGTGTGAACTCATGGCGAGCAAAATGGATGATAGTCTTCAAAGCTCTGTGATACCTATGATACCTATGATACCTATAACTGTGGTCCACAATGAATTTTTCCAATTTCTGAATACCTCCTGGATTAAACGCTACATGATGCAAGAGGACTTGGTGACTCTGGTGCATGTAACCTCAAGACTTGACTGTTGTAACCCTCTTTACTTCAGATTACCTGTGAGGTTGATACAATGCCTACAGCTGGTGAAGAATGCTGTGGGCAGGCTGAATCCTGGGTAATCATGTGTGGATTACATAATGCTTCTATTATGGCATCTTTACTGGCTATCAATAAGGTGGCACACCACTTTTATGATTGTTTTACTAATGTATAAATTCCTGCACAGATTGGGTCTTGGTTGCCTTAATGGCCATTTTGCCTGGCATACTTCCAGCTGCCTACTGTGCTCCACTGAAGGATTTTTATTGACCATCCTGAGATCGCAGCTGAAGTGCCTACAGATTGGGCTTTCCCAGTGGCAGCCCCATTTATTTGGAACTCCCTTCCTTTCTGCCTAAGTTGTTCCTCCTCAGTGGAGGTGTTCAAAAAAGGGCTAAAATATCTGTTTTTTTCAGCCTTTTGAGCCTAGTGGCTAATTATATCTGTAACCTCAGCATGTCTTTGTTTTTTATATATTTATAATGTTTTGGTGTTATTCTTCAGTTCTCTGTCTATGTATTGTACTCTGTCAAGTGCCGTGAGCCCTCTGTAAGAAAACAAACTCTGGCCAGAGCTGATAGGGCAGCAGTCAAGGAATTTGGGGTAAAAATACAGAAAATTAGTGTTTTAATATTTTTCCACCAAATTTTCAACATAGGCTTGTTAAGACCCTGCCTCATGAAGAAGGACAGAAAAATTGTTCAACTCCTGGCATAAAGGGGAGTTTGCCCAAGGATTACAAAATCAACTTTCAGAATGCAAAAACACATTTTAGGCAGGAGTTGAAAAATGACAACTGTTACATTCATGAGGTGCTGTAAAGAAAAGGCTATGTTGTAAATTTGGGTTAAAAAAATATTGAAAATTACAAATGTTATGAGCCTGCATTCACAAAATTCAATGTAGACTCAAACATGTTTTCTTTTAAATATTTATACACCAAATTTTCAAGATAGCCTTCTTTTGACCTCACCTCATAAACAAGTGCAGAGAAAATTTTCAGCTTCTGCCCAAAAGATGATTTCATGCATGGGCAACAAAATCAACTTTTGTGATGTGAAAAAAACATTTTGGCCAGGATTTGAAAAATGACAGCTGTCACATTCATGAGGTGCTGTAAAGATATGGCTATGTTGTAAATTTGGGTAAAAATTTTGAAAATTACCAAAGTTATGTGTGGTTCATAGCTCAGTGCTTATGTAACATATAGTAGAATTATGTCAATGGTTGTTGGATACAGAGGCCAGGATTAAGAGGACAATGTTTATAGGTAGTAGTATAGAATGTTTGTGCTTAGGTACTTGGATGCTTGAATTGAGTTGTTTGAATATTTGATGGTTTTGGCCTTTCTCTGTATCCCACCTGTAGGAAGGAAGTTTGGTTTAGAATTATGAAAGTTCCAAAAAGAATAAATAATATCAACGATTGTTCTGTAACTGAATGCTGAAGAAGTCATGCATGACAACACCTAATAATGATAGGAATAGACGATCACCTCCTCCAACTCTGGAGAGTGTGACCAGTAGCACTCAGGAGAGGAAAAACCCCCTTGGGGGGAAGCCTCTGAGGACCCATGGCTACTGACCTGCCCGCCCTTCTTGGCATACTAAAGGAGAGAGATCCTAATTAAACTAAATAAATCAGCTAATCTGATTTCTAATCTGTAGAATTTAATCCAGATAAACGGAGCTTAAGCAAGAACGAATTGTAAATGTCCAGTAAAGTAATTTCCTCCTAATAAATTCCGAGTCTGAGAATCCGTACAATTCGGAATGATGGAGAGTTGATATTGAAGAACCGTCTTCTGTACTATAGTTGATAGAGGGCATAATCCATGGATTTGTATGATGGTGAAGAAGAAGTTGATGAATGATGAAGTCAATACAGGAGACCAGAAGATAGTTGCATCTAAGCTTTGACATCAACGAGGCAGGACGTATAAAAGTAGTACGACTTCCAGGTTTCTAATAATAGATGGCTTGTATAGTATGAGGAATGAGAGAAGGCTTGAAGCCAGGCTATCGAGGCTAATCTGAATTCTAATATTAGAATTTAATCCAGATAATTGGGAGCTTGAGCAAGAACTGAATTGTAAATGTCAAGAGAAGTAATTTCCTCCTAATAAACTCTGAGTCAGAATCCATGTACAATTGAATGATGGAGAGTGGATATCTTGAAGAACCATCTTTCGAACTTCAGTTGATAAAGGGCATAATCCATGAGATTGATAGTAGATATGATGTTGATGACTGATGAACGCAATACAAAATACTTAAAAGATAGTTGAATCAAACTTGGGCGTCCAACGAGGCAGAGATGAATAGAAATATCGACTTGATTGTCTAGTAATAGAGGCTTGTAAAGTACGAGAAATGAGAGAAGGTTTGAGGCTAGGTTATCGAAGTGATTAATCCAATTCTGATAAGTACGAAAGTTTTTCAATTTGATATGAAAACAACGGCTATAGAGCTGAGCTGGAATAATGGCAGGCTGTATGGGAGTTGGAGACTCTGTTGCAAAGACTATGAGCATCCAAGAGTGATAGTATAATAGAGGGAGATCAAAGATGTAAGCTAGGTGAACCCAATCCAGAAGAGGAGCAGAATCACATTGATGGAGGCAGAGAAAGGAACCAGACATGGCAACCAGCCCTGAGGAAGGTGTGGCTGAATCGATAGCCGGGTAGAGGTATGAGAGAGGCGGCTGATTCCAGGTAAGGATGCGAGGGCAGACCCATGGAAGTCTGCAGGAGAATAGAACTCGACAGTTTGTCCCTCATCGAAGCACAGCTTGGTCAGCCAACGGAGAGGGAAGTAGATAGGCGATGAGCTCCAGTTAACAGGAAACGGCAGCTAGACAACTGAAGACAGTCAGAGGGAATAGTGCATCGTATAGATGTCCCAGAGATGTAGCGTGAGGCAGTCCAGAGCAAAGTAAAACTGTAGCTGTAAGGTAAATGTAGAGAATGAAATGGAGTTGAGGACTAACAGATCCAGTAGATCAAGGAAGGCAGGGATCGCCTTGTAGAGATCGTGGCAAAGAGATGACAACGGGACAAGAAATAGCAGTCGAAACTGAAGGTAGGCAGTGCTTGAGGCATCAATAACATGATGAAACCCGAATAATCAAGCAGAAGAGTCCTGGATGGAGACAACTGAAGAGGCTAAACAATTGGAGTAGCGATGTCACGGATCTAAAGACGGTAAAACACAATCAGGAGAAGGTCTTCATGAGAGGCACAACAAAGCGTCCTGAAAAAGGGTGAAGCAGTAATTCTACACGGGTGAAGCAGCAGGGCAAGCATCCAAGAATAAAGGAGGAACGAAGAACAGCCAGGAGCGAATCCATAATAATAAGCGTCCAGCTGGTCAATGAAGCAGCAGGCATGAGTACTGTAGAATGAAGGAAACTTCTAGGCCCTGAGCTAGGCGAGGCAGGAGTAGGAAACCTCTTAGCCTGATGGGCGAAGGCAGGTCGGAGAAGCATACAAGACATAGGAAACCCCCCCAGCCAATGGCGAAGGCAGGTCAAAGAAGCAGGCAAGTAGTATGAAATCCTCCCAGCATGATGGGTGAAGGCAGGGCGTAAAGCAATCGAGTAGTATGCAAACTTCCCAGCTTGGTGGGAGAAGGCAGGTTGAAGAAGCAGGTGAGTATGTTGCAACAAAAACAGAGGCACTAAAGACCTCCCAACCCAGAGGGCACAGGCTTGACTAATGCAAAGGCCAATCACCTGCCTGCGTTGAAGCAGGGTGCAGAGCAGGTAGAATACGAGGAAATGTTGAACTGCATGTAGTACAGAAGCAGCGAAATAACTAGGAGCAAGTGCAAATGCAGGAAACTGGCATCCAGAATAAGTCCAATGTGGAGTAGGACCATAGGCAGATATATGAAGCAGGATGGCTGTAGACTGACGCCTTGAAAGTCAAGGATGGCAGGGTTGCAACTAAGAGATCTAGGAGGAAATGGCATCTCGAATAGAGGGAAGGAGCATCATGAATTGAAGTGATTCAGGACAAGTGGCAGCCAAAAGGCATCCAGCATGTCATGACAGTGAAGTCCATGGAGTTGAGGCAGTGAGGCAAAAGCATCCCAGGAACTGGAGGCAAACTGGTGTAATCCGATGAAACTCTGGTAGAAGGCAGAAGCATCCTAAGAATAGTAGGGAGTGAGCAGCAAGGTAAGCAACGAGTCCAGGGTCTGAGCAAACAGAAGGGACTGGAGAGGGGCAGCTAAGCCGTGAAGGCTAGGACGGCAACTGAACCAGATGAAGGCCAGACGGTATGAGCGAATGGAGTGAGCTAAGCCCATAGGCTAGCAAGAGCAAAGGACTGCCGAGAAGGGCTGCCAGATAGATAAGCTCCAGGCAAATGGGAACAGGAACGGACCAGGAGAAGCATGCAACTGTGTATGCAGGCAAGAAATTGAAGCAGCTGGGGGCAGGTGTAGACAGGGATTACAGGTCTGCACACCAAGAGGATGCACAGCTACCCCCCCCCGTGAGATTGTGCTGGTGAGCTATCCCCCCTTTGCATGGGTAATGCAAATGCCATGCATTGCTCCCTAAGGAAGTCACGTACCAGCCCAGAGCCTACAAAGTTGTATTGTCCTCGGATGCAATGACAGCGACCAGACTTTCCAGTTTCGACTCCTATGAATAAAAGTTCAGAAAGGTGCAGCATTGTTCAGGTTAGGATTCATACAAAAGGAAGCTGTTCGGAGTCTAGTAGCTACTCCTTTAATTGAACACCGTGGAGTACTTAAAGTATGCCTGGCTACGCCCAGGTCTGGAGGATGTAGTACTAGAGTAATTAGGCAGAAATTATTATACAAGCCTCCAGGGAAGCAATCAGCAATCCCAAGGTGGTCTAGATACATAGAGGCTGCTGTAAGGGCTGACAGTTAAAATCCAAAAACAAACTAAACAAATGCTGTGAAGCAGCTCTGAAGGACAATGCATGAGGGCCTGAAGAGTAAACAAAAAAGCAGGCAGGCGAAGCGTACCGACAGGGAACTCCGGCAAGTCCAGAACATTCCAGCCTTCCGCAGGATGAAATAACAAGCTTGGTGTCAGTGACAGAGTACCACACAGTGCTCGTAAAGTTACGCAGAGTAGTGTTAGTAGATGCAATCAGTCCGAGGAAGGTAGGAAGCGGTGAGAATAGTGAGGAAGCGCAGGCTGTGCAAGCATAGGAGCAGGCATCTGTGCGGCGGCAAGGGAATCCAAACCGCAGGAAGCGAAGGAAAGCGGCGATGAACTAAATGTGAAACTGGGCTGCCAGAAGGGAGACACCAGAAGACGAACAAAAGAACGAGGGGGCAGGTAGAGAAAAACAGCAATGGAGAACGGAGCCAAAGAGAACAGCCACAGGGAAGGAAACAAACGGGGGAGGGGGAAAGAGTAGGAAAGGCAGCAAAGGAGTAGGGAAGCAGACCAACATGAGGAAAAGTGAGAACAACAAACGTAATATGGAACAAACAAATGGGGGGGGGGGTCAGGAGTACATACGACAGGACGAACAGAGAATAGTTCACAGGCAGCCACGGACCAGCACGACCGAACAGTGAATGCTACTTGCTCTAAGCAGAGCAGGAGTCAGCTGCTTCTCTTAAATAGGCTGTGGGGGAGGAGCTCTTCCCCCACATAATCCCGGCTACTCCTGCAATTATGAGCCTGTGTTCACAAAATTCAATGTAAGCTCATAACTTTGTTGATTTTTAATATTTTTACACCAAATCTTCAATAGAACCTTTTTATAACCCCACCTCATGAACAAGGGCAGAGAAAATTTTCCTCTACTGCCCAAAAGGTGATTTCACACAGGGACCACGAAATCATCTTTCAGGACAGATTTGGCTAATGACAGTGCCATTGTTCATGAGGCAGAGTCCCAAAAATGTTTGTTGAAAATTTGGGCAAAAAAATATGAAAATAAGTGCCCAAGTTATGCCACTAAGTTCAAAACACCTTTGAAATATATTTAACTGCATACCCGTTTCTTCGGGTCATGGTCCAGCTTTGAAGAATGAAGATATGTCTGCAGTCCTGAAAAGATTATAGAGTTGGACCCCTGATGGGTAAGTAAGGGCTTGGGGGGAAGTGGGGTGGTGGGTGCTGAGTGGGAAGGTTGGGGTTGGGGGGAGAGTAACAGCACAAATGACAGTGATGTATTATTTTTTTACAGGTTAAAAAGAAACAAAAACAAAATGATAATTCCTGCACTGGGGGATTGGGCACCCCCAGTGCCACTGTTACATTTCTGGTGGGGGGTGGTAGGTGCAGAAAGGGAGGGTCAGGTGGGGGGAGGAAAATTGTAGAAACAAAACAAGGATTCCTGCACTAGGGGATTGGGCACCCCCTAGTGTCACTGGATTTGTGATCAGGACACTAGGGCATTGGGCACCCCCCAGTGTCATTATTATGTTTTGGAGGTGGGGTGGTGGGTGCTGACAGTGAGGATTGGGTGGTGGGATAAGTATTATTTAAAAAAAAAAGAAATTGGCAGTCATGGTGGAACATAGCACAGTCCGCCATGACTGACATGTCTGCCAGACTGTACTGCACATGCATTAGTAGTCGCGCATGTGCAGTACAGTCTGGCAGCTATCTTGGACATGGCGGAGTGTGCCATATTCTGCCATGACCACCAACAGAGTGAAACATAGTGCAGTATGACTGCCAATAGAAACAGCGAGTGGAGTACAACTGCCAATAGAAAAAGCGACTGAAGTGTGTCACGGTTGTGGAGGTGACTGTGTGACAACTCCAATATGTTGTTCCATCACAAGGAATGCACTGCCTCCTTTTTCTGTAGCAGGAGGTCTGCAGGGCTATGCCCATTGCAACCCTAAAAAGGGCAAGGAACCCACCATCCACAAAATAATTGTCTGTACATCCCCTACTGTACTACTCATTATACATGGGAAACTGCACAATTAGCCCTCCGACACTACAACACTACAGGATAGGATAGGAAAATTATTTATTATGGTCCCTCTCAATACTCAGAGCACTTTGCATATATATATATATATATCTGCTGCAGCGAGGAGGTAAACACTCACTGCCCTGGGAGTTTTTGCCACAGTCGGCGGTGAGAGGGGAAGAAAGCTGTCACCGAAAGAGCTGGTGGCCACTGGAAAGTGAAGGAAGACCTGGGCGGCTGCATCAGCAGCTGAGGAGGAAGACGCTGCCTTGGGAGCTCTTGCCACAGTCGGCAGTGGGGGTGCAGAGAAAAGATTGGGAAAGAGCAGATCAACACATTCAGAGATGAGGGGGTCCCTGATTGGCCACATCGGCAGCTGAGGAAGATGGCCGGACCAATCAGGACAAGAGGTTCCAGAGTTCGAATGCAGCCAGAGTTTAAAAGCCAGGAGGCAGGCCTCTAAACTATGAAGCTGCTGCAGTGAGGAGGTTTTTTATCCCACCCACCCTCTATTAAATGCTGGAGGGAGGAGGAGCCTGCAGCAAGGTGGACTTGGGGATTGGCCAGAAGGATGGACTAAACATTTTTTATGAAAGGACTGCTTGTGCTTGGTCTGTGGCTGGACATGTACTGAGCAGTGGACTGGACTCTGTCACAACAGGGCTTTCCAAAAAGGGCTGATGTTGCTTGAACTTTGGACTGAAAAATTCTTGGCTGGAATTTTACTTGGGCAGTGGACTGAAATCTGTCACAACAGGGCTGTTCCAAAAAAGAGCTTAAGTTGCTTGAACTTTGGACTGCAAAATTTGGATTGGGGGTTAAAGAAGGGGAGTACTGGTAAAGGGTCTAGGAGTGCTCTTGTGGCATGGGTAAGCAATGTGAAGGATCGAAAGTGCCCTGTGATGATGATGATGCAAATATAGGGAACTACTTTACCAGGGCACTGGATTTAGAGCAAATCTGAATGGTTGGAGATAAGCAGACCTTGAGGTTTTAGCTAGGGAGTTGAGAGGTTACATACCAGGGAACATGGCGTATGAGGGGCACAGGGGATGGGGAGATTGTGTCAAGAGGGGATACAGTGGCAGGTGTTGGAAAGATCAGTGGGGGGACCACAACAGGGGAAGGGGCAGTGGTAAAATAAGGGGGGAAGGGAACAGAGCAAAAGGGGAAATGGTGGGGGGAGAATCATGGGGTGTAATAACTGTGGAGCAGCTATGTTCATGAGCACCTTGTGGAGGTTGGGGGAGTGCCCAGTTTATCAGAGGCTGAGGAGGCTGGAGGTTGAGATGGCAAAGCTTAAAAGAGAAGTATATTGGGCAAGGAGGGATATGGAAAAGAAAACCATTGGAGGTGTTCAGGAGGAAGGCAGGAGGCATGAGAACAGAAGGATGAAGGGGTGGAGAGAGCAGACCACACTGGAGGCTAGGGGAAAGGGTACCAGGATAGGAGGCATGGGGTACAGTGGAAAAGAGTGCAAATGAAAGGGGGATAGATACACATCAGGCTCAAATAGGTATTGGATCTTCTCGGAGATGATGGAGCAGGAAGAGGAAGTTGAAAGGAACAGAGAGCGGAACCATGGTGGGTGGTCCATGGCCAGAGGGGACCATGACAGGAGGGTGTGAGAGGAGAGTGACAGAGGGAATACTCTGGAGATAAGTAAGAAAAATGTAGGGAGACCAAGGGAAACAGGGAAGGGTGAAATACTGGAAAAGGGCAGGGAAGAAGGGAGAGTCCATCTACGTATGGAGGGAGCACAGGGAAGCCACTGAGAAGAGAAATGCAGCAATCACAGAAGGAAGGAGGATACCTATGCTGCAAAGGCAGAGAGGGAGTCATATGCTGGGGGTAGGCAAGCAGAGAGGCTGGAGGCAGGTGAGTCGGGGGAAGGGGGAAGTGGACTGGGTAAGCAAAAGAGAAGGCACTGGGACACTGTGGCTGAGGTGGAATCAGCAAGGAAGCAGGGAAGGGAAGGAGTGCAAGGAGTAGATGAAGGAAAGGACAACGTGGCTGAGGAGGCATGCGGTAAGGACAAGGGGCTAGGGGAGGGAAGAAGGATATGGGTAAGGGGCCGGGGGGACTGCTACAATGGGGCAGGTAAACAACAGAAGGGTGGCAAGGGGGAGGAAAGCAATGTCACAGGTAAGCCAGAATGAGGTCAAGGTGCTACTGGATGGCAACTCAGTCTTAAAAGGGGTCAAGTGGAGTGGCAGAAAAAGAGTGATATGGGTTAAATGCTTGCCTGGGATGACTGTATCGGAGGTTGTGCATCATGTTCCCTCTTGGTGTGGGACCAGGACAGGAATTCACATCTAGTGTTCCACTTAGGGACTAACAACCTGGCAGGCAATAGTTTCATGGAGGTGCAAGCAAGATTTAGGGCCCTAGCTAGATTCTGCGGAAGATTGAACTTCAAATCTCTAACTTTATCACAGGTATTGCAAGTACTGAAATCTAGTACTGAGAGGAAGCAAAGAATATGGGAGCTTAACAGCTGACTAGCAGAATGCTGTGCGCAGATGGGGTATGGGACAATAGGGGACTGGGGGCAACTTGGGAGGATGAAAGCCTCTTTTCCATGGGCAGGTTACACCTCAGCAGAGAGGGGGTGGCCAACTGAAGTGTTGGATGGAGGAGTTTTTTGAAAAATAATTTAATTTAAGTTTAACCTGAGTGGGGGGTCCTGGATGTAAATCCACACCATACCACGAACAAGTTGGGGGACCCTATTCCCCCCCAGGGAAAGATTGATGAACAAGGTACTGGCAAGCAGGGGGAACAAGGGAGGGGGAAAGTTGGTGGAAGGGATTGGTGGTGAACGCTAGGAGCCTTGCATATAAGATGGAGGAACTGATGGTCATCATTGTGCATGACAAGTTAGACATCATAGCGATAACTGAGACTTGGTGGATGGACCTCCACATGTGGGAGACAGCTATACAGGGCCTCAGGCTGTTTAGGAAGGACAGGAAGGGGAGGTAGCCATTTATGTGAAAGAGAACATACAGGCGACAGAGGAACAGGAGAGTGATGGGGTTATGGAACTTCTATGGGTGAAACTATGCAGGTGGGTAGGGGGATACTTGAGACTGGGAGTTGTATATAGACCACCCTTGCAGGGAGAAGATCAGGACAGGGTGATGCTGTAGGATATTAAGAGGATGGCTCTCAAGGGGGATACATTACTGGCAGGTGACCTAAACTTACCAGATGTGGAATGGACCATCCCTGAAGCTGCTTTAGCAAGAAGTAGGGAGATAGTGGACAGGCTAACTGGGGTGTCCCTGAAACAGCTGGTCATGGAGCCTACCAGGGGGAGCAACCTGCTAGATGTGGTCTTGACAAATGGGGAGAATGTGGAGGAGGTGTTGGTAGGAGAAAAACTAGGAAAGAGTGACCACAGGACTGTCAGGTTCAAGGTGAGGGCAGGGAGAATGGGAACCCAAACCAGCACAATGGTGCTGGACTTCAGGAAGGCAGACTTTGAAAAATTAAGAAGGCTGGTGAGGGAGGAAATTAAATGATTAGGGGATATAAGTGATGCAGACGAACTATGGGTAGCTATCAGGGACCAGATCCGGGAGGCCACACAGGCATCCATCAAAAGTGTCAGAAAGGGGGCTAGAAGCAGAAAGCCACTTTGATTCAGCAGGGATGTAGCAAGGGTGATGGGGGGTAGGCAGAGAGTGTTCAGGAGATACAAGAGTATTCAGGGGGAGGGGGACAGGGAGGCAGAAGACCTGAACAGGTATTTCTGCTCTGTATTTTTGGAGGAAAATGGGTAGAGGGCTGTAGTTGGAAAGGGGGGGGGGCATGAGGATAGTATTGGATTCCTTCACCATGGAGAGGGTTAAGGAGGAATTACCCAGGGTGAAGGGGGACAAGACCATGGGGCCGCATGGCCTGCATCCAAGGGTAATTTGGGAACTAAGAGAGAAGCTGGCTGCCCCAGTGGTGAGGCTGTTCAACCTGTCCCTGGACACCGGTAGAGTGCTGGAGGACTGGGAAAAGGAGACACTGGTACCGATCCACAAGGGGGAAGCAGGGAGCTGAGGAAAAACTATCACCCCATCAGCTTAACTGCTGTGGTGGGGAAGGTCATGGAGGTGCTCATCGGTGAAAGGGTAATGAAGTACCTGGAGGTGAATGGACTGCTGGATGACAGACAGCACGGGTTCACTAGGGGCAAGTCATGCCAGTCCAGTTTGATCAAATATTTTGATGACTGATGCAGGTAGTGGACCAGGAGAGTGCAGTGGACATGGCCTATGTGGATTTTAGTAAGGCCTTCGACACCGTACCCCATAGGAGACTGATCAACAAATTGGATAGCATAGGGGTAGGGGTCAAAATAACAAGATGGGTAGAAAACTGGTTGGCAGATAGCAGTCAGAGGGTGGTGGTGAATGGGGTATACTCAGGGATTGGGCAGGTGAGGAGTGGAATTCCACAGGGATCAGTGCTGGGACCCCTCCTGTTCAATATCTACATACAAGATATTGTAGATGGATTGAAAGGGAGGGTGGCCCTCTTTGCAGATGACATGAAAATCTGTAACAGAGTTGACTCCCCTTGGGGGTGGAGGAAATGAGAAGGGACCTGAGAGTACTGGAGGAGTGGGCAGAGACCTGGCAACTAAAATTCAACATCAGGAAGTGTGCTGTTATGCACCTGGGACATTGGAACCAAAGGGCCAAGTACATGCTGGGAGGAAGGAGAGTCAGGGTGAAAGAGGACAAGAGGGATCTGGGGTAACAGTCTCCAGCAAACTCATGGTAGGGAAGCAATGCTCAAGAGTAGTAGGGAGGGCATGTGGGATGCTGGCAAGTATCAGCAGGGGGATTACCAGCAGGTGTAGGGAGGTCCTGGTGCCCCTGTATCAAGCCCTGGTGAGGCCACACCTTGAGTATGGTGTCCAGTTTTAGAGGCCTTACCTGTGCAGGGATATAGACTCAATTAAAAGGGTTCAGTGAAGGGAGACCAAGATGGTGCAGGGGATGAAGGGCAAACCATATGAACAAAGATGCAAGGAGTTGGGGCTATATACAATAGAGACCGGGGGGGGGCATGATCAAGACCTTTAAATATATCAAAGGGATGAACAAGGGTGGCCCAGGGAAGTTATTCCACTGGGAGGAAGGGAACACAACAAGGGGCACAGAATGAGGCTTTGGGGGGGCACTTCAAAAGCAATGTGAGAGGTCACGTTTTCATGGAGAGGGTGGTGGAGAAGTGGAATGGGCTTCTGGAGGAGGTGGTGAATTCAGAGACTGTAGAGGGATTCAAGACTGTTTGGGACAGACACATGGTGCTAAGGGGAAGGGGGGGCTTCAAGATATGGTAGGCTGGGCTGGAGGGGTAAGGGGCAGACTAGATGGGCTGAGAATAGAGATGCTGTGAAGTTAAACTTTGCCTGTGAAGTTCACGTGAATTGCAGAAGATTCGCACTTCGTGGAATTCACAGAGTTTTCAGAACACTCCAAAACTTCAATTCATGTGATTTGCGCAAAAGTTTCAGTGAAATTCACCTTTTTTTAATGCAAAGAGCAAATTTCACAGGTGGAGTGTGAAATTTTAAGGTGAAATTTCACACTGCAGCGAAATCTGTGAAATTTTAGGCTGTGAATTTTGCAGAATCGCTCTGTGAATTCCATGAAATCTGCAGATTAACTCGTGGAATTTCTTGGACTTTGCACACCACTAGCTGGGAGGTCCTTTTCTGCCGTCACCTTCTATGATTCTATGATAATATGAGCAAAATACATTACAAACTCATAACTACATAAATATATACTATATACATCAATAAATAATGAAGTTTCTTTCTTTCCATTTTTATGCAGATAAACAGACTGAAAATAAGACTATAACAGAACAGAATATATACAGAAACATATTGATTAGACCCAATATATGTGAATTGTGGAGTTAATGTGGAGACAGTATGCAGATAGATGCTTCCTATGAGATGTGATACTATGTTCAGTGTTAGCAAATTTTAAATTCATAACAGAGACTTCTGTTGTATTTTTAAAACAGTCACAGTTTGTAACAGAGATTTCAACATTATGCTGTATCACCGTAACTACTCACTGATAGTGATGTGAGCTGTCATGTTACTGAAGTATGCGCCAGCAGAGGTAAAAAAACACTGTGTGTCTGAGGTGATTATACAGTATCACGTCATGGCAGATTCATGTGATGGTTGCTCAACAAGAATGCACAGTATTTGGGAATGATTCTTGGATAGCATTAGCAGCATGGCTGAATGTAAACATGATGCATAAAGTAGTGTGGTAACAGTATATAGCTGACTATTTATTTTAAAACATTTTAAAAGACATTCAAGTCTGGTTTTGAGAAAATAACAGCACAGCAGTATTTCAAGTGACAAACACAACAGCCCTGTGTAAAAAAATGAATATACAAAAAAAATAGAAAGAAAAATGGGGGTTGACAGTGTTCCTTTAAGATTTAAAAAGTGCATAACTTTTAAACTATATGCAAGTGTGTTAACTGTATTCTCTCAACATTTGTACATATTGACATTACAAAAATGTATCATTTAGGTACTGGATTACACCAGCACTTATACATAGTGAAGTTATAAGAAATGCATTATTTAGGTGTCACTAGTTTGCAACAACTATAGCTACCCCCTCACGACAGAACAGTATAGCGCATATGATACATTAAGGTTTAACAATGGATAACTTTTAAACTACATGCAAAGGCCCTCATTCTGGCTCAGTTAGCTCAACTGTGTCAAATTATACAATGGCAAGAAAAAATCCTGGACTCTGATTGGTCAGTCTTGGGCTGGACACATGATGTTATCCCAGTACAACATCACGGGTCTAGTCTCAGCCTCACTGTGAACCTGTAGATGTTTGTTTGCTTGATTTGTTTCTGCTTGATTGTTTCATCTTCTTCTAAAAAACAAAAATATTTTTCCACACAAAAACATCTTTAAAATTACTTTTTTATTCTGTATATCAATGAGCCATTGTATAATAGCAATAATGCCCTCCAGGGTGTGTGTTGTTTGGGATAACGTCACACCTCAGTCATTGGATGCACTCGCGCCAACCACCTGAGGCGTGACATTATCCCAGCATGACACACACCCTGTCGGGCATTATTGCTTAAGTAACTTTTCTTACTCTTTCTGTTGATTTATTTTATGCTTTCATCAAATGGGGCCTTTGAATCTGCATTAGTAACCTGTAGTGTTCAGGGTGTTTAAGAAAGTATAAGGTGTTACGGCAAACAATACAAATCATAACTGTGTTGAAATAGACAGAAGAAGCTTGAGCCCTACCCGTAATCGGCCTGTGCCTTATTGCTTCTAAAGACCTTTGTATGTATAATGAAACAAATTGCCTGAAGCCACATTGCATGGGGCCTTTACTGTGAAGAGGATGTTTATAGTTGATGCTAGTTGATGCCAGTGTAACATTTTGTATTGTATGTTAAACATAATTTAAAAAGTGACTAAGGCCACCAGTGAGCATGGCATTTGCATCATTTGAATTTTGATTGGCACAAAAAGAGAGTTTGAGTTCCAAAGATTAGAACCCTAGAACTGTTTGCAAAATTCTAGACCACACCCAGAACCAAGACTTCAGTGGGTTCTGACAACCCTAGTAGAAAAAGAAATAGTGCAGTTTTCCCATGACTGGGCATGCACACCTACATAACAGCTCAATGAGCGAGACACCATCTACTACTTCTTTCGTACTCACCTTTCACAACCACCAATATCATTATTTTGCAGCCAGGTCGGCTATGACCAGAGTTTGTTTTAGTTTCTATGTCCCCTATCTTTGGCATTCACTACCAGCTATCTTTAGGGTGATTCCCAGTAGGAAACCTTTAATACAAGCACCATTAAACTGGTTTCAAAATGCCACCTCTTATTTGGTCCTTGTAGCCAGGGGAATAGTGAAATAACATAGTGCACTATGGTTCACAGTATAAGTCAACAGTGCATCAAAGTTACTGTATTGTTGATAATGTCATTACCTTGTATCATGATAGTTTACACTGCTATGTTTCTACTTTTTTCTTATTGTATTAATGCAAATTGGATTTGTTTGCACAGTTTATAGGGACACCATTGGCAAATGAACTTATCTCAGTGGAAAATTTCCTAAATAAAACTGAATTGAAATTGAATTGAATGTAATAACATTCATTAGTGAGTGACCATTCAGGCAACAGCAAAGGATATTCTTTGAGATTTACTCATTTTAGAAATATATGTTGTATTTTGAAAAGAAAAAAACAAAACAAAAAATGCAGTACTTACAACAGAAGCTTTCATACCCAGAACAAAACTGTTTTGCTGATTAAGAACTATGTTATTACCTTTAACATTGTAACTGTCTCATTAAAGACGTGCCACTGGGAACATGTCGGCAGCAAACTGCAGTAATAAACCTTCACATATAAATTTCAAAATGCAGTCAATTATCACTAATTGCCTGTTATTATTTCACAATATATCTTGGCTAATCAGCTACTGAAGACTCTTAATATGAAAGATGTCTTCTAATGTGGGATCCAAAAACCATCTGCTTAATTAAAAAAAAAAAAGAGTATCCTTGTATTTCAGCTTTGATTTACCTTTCACACTTCCAGAAAGCTGTGATATTTTGTCAGGAGAAAGAGATACTCCACCTTGAACTGAAAAATAATCTTTTTTTTTATTTTGAAAGAGGCTTTTATTGTGAAGGAGGTGAAGTACAACCTATTATATGTATTGGATTACCACAAATGCAACCTATGACAATCTCCATTAGCCATATAATCTCTCTTGCTCTCTCTCTCTCTCTCTCTCTCTCACTGAGGGAAGGGGCTATGCTTTCTACTGCTGGGAAGAGTGAATTGACAGTTGCGTCTATGTGACCACAGAAGACAGGACCATAGTTTGCTCTTCAGGTGTCCTATATTGAGTTTACATTTACATATTACAGCAAGACGGAGGTCACAGTGTCAGAGGGGGGAAAACTGAGGTGAGCCAATGACTGATTGCCACATGAAATATGCAGGTTTTGGCAGTTCAAGGAACTAAACTTCATTTCTTTTTCTTTATGTATTATGTGCTCTGTTCTCTCTATTTTGAGCAGGGCAACTTATAAAGTAAGTAATTAAACAGAATTTGCTAAAACAAAGAGCACTAAGCATGGTCGTTTCCTTTAAATTAGCTTTGTCATTGATTCATGTTTAGCAGAAAGATCTTACATTTTCAACATGCCTTGCTGCACATTTTTTATCTGAGCGAGATTATGCATGACTGTAAGATATACTTAATTTCTCATGACTAACTGTATTTTATTAAGGTCCTGCTGCAGTTCGGAACAGACTGCTGCATCTGTAGCTTGCTTTTTAATGTTTTCTAAGTGGAAAGGCTTGTATGGTAACAGCATGCCATGATAAAACAGTCATTAAAGAATGGTATCATTTTCTGAAACATCTGATTTTAGAATGACATCATGAGAAACGTAATTTAGAAGTATAAAGCTGCTTTTCTAAAGATTAAATACACTGTTCCTAAAGTATGCCTACTTTATATGCAATGCCTCATTTTGTTCAGGTACTCTTATGGTTCTCATATCCAGCTGTAGAATAAATAACATTTAAAGACTGCCATTTTGTAAAACTATAATGCAACAGAGGATAACTGTACCACAGTAATTTTATAGACGTGCTTGGAATTATTCTCTTTATTGTAAATTCAGATAATTAAGCCACTTTGCACCCAGTGATCACAAGCTGTTGTTAAATCACACAAATTTATTGGTAAAGTGAATTGTGGTGTGTGTAGTACCAGGCTTTGATATACAACCAGCCATATCCAGTCATATCCTTTACTCTCTGTAATTAAACTAAATACAATGACACCATAACCAGGCACTCACCCAAACCACCAGGAGTCAAACTGATGCTGCAGTATTTTAAAACATTATTTTAAAAATCTTAATTAAACTGAATAATACATATCTAACCATGGCTCACCATAACTAATCATATCCTCACCAATGTCAGTGGCTACCACTGTACCAGTAGCAAATTCATTCTGAGCATGGCATCAGTGTAACTAGTTGTGTAGATGCTCAGATAAACTGTGGGGCTTTCTGGATTCTCTCAATTTCATAGTCTTTAGCCAAAGAGGGTAGTACCAGTAATGAGAGATTTGCACTGGGTTTGACACAGACACATTTTCTGGAGTGGTGTCATACTAATCCTACCCAAAAGTTACTCAGATTATAGAGAGTTTGGGACAGACAGTGCAGTATAATCCAAATAGTTTAGCAGGATAATGGAAAAAAAAAAACGAATTTTCTGCTTCAGACCAAAAATCTGGGCCTTAAATTGCCATTGTTCATGGTATCCAAGCGTCGCTATAATGGATATAATCCCCAGATATGGATTAATGAATGACAGATAAGGAAAATATTATTCTGAAAATTTGAACCTAAGCAAATGCACCCCAGATGAGATAAACTGATGAATAACAAAGGCTTCTATCTGTCAGTATATGCAAGGAGCAGTTAAGACACTATCCAAGCAACTCTAGTTAGTTGCAGGGGTGTGGTGGGGCCTGGAGACAAGGGAACTGGGGCAGACAGTGGTGCTGGGAGGGGAGTGGAGGTGAGGGTATGAATGGAGGAGAGGACAATGGGAGGAAGAGAGGGTGATGAGCTGCCTGGGGTGTGGGGTAGCCATATTCTTGGGGACTCTGTGGAGGGAGGGGGATGTCCATTGTGTAGGCAACTACTGTAGGCCAGCTTAGGGAGGAAATAAGTGGATTGAGATGGGAGCTGGAGATGGGAAGGAGAAATGTGAGGGGGTGCAGAGTGGGCCTACGGAGTCAAGGAGGAATCCACCAAATACTACACAAGGTGAACAAAGGTCAGAGAAGGGAGGGGGAAAAAAGGGGCCAGGAACATCAGCTCCCCAAGGACCAGGGTGCACAGGGACAGGAAGGTGGCAGGCGGCAAGGAAAGGAGGAAAAGAGAGGATGAAAAGGGGACAGGACCAGAGAATGGAGAAGCAGGACAAGGTAACAGGAAAAAGCTCGGGAAGGAAGGTGGGGACTTGGAACAGGTTCTCAGTGCTGGCCAGTTTGGGGATACAGGAGGATGGGGGTGGTGGCAAAGAACATGAGAAGAGGAAGGGAGAACTTTAAGAGGGGGAAGGGCAGTGAGCAAGTGAGGGGGAAGGGCATCAGGGGAAGACATTATGGAGGTAGGAAAATGGGGTGATGTTAAGGTTCCACTAAGGTGCAAGAACAGAGGGGATACTAGGGCAGAAGGGTGAGAAGAGGAAGGTGATAAGAGTAGAACAGAGGGGAAAGGCAAGTACAGGGTGGGAGAGGTGGATGAGCTGGGTAGAAAACATAGAGGAGTTGGCAGGGGGAGATCAGAGGGGGAAAAAAGAAGATGTGGGTGGTAAGCAATGGGGTAGGGAATCTCTAGTTCAGAGACCCAAGGTGGGGCAGAACATGAGGGAAGAACAGGTGGTAGCTGAAAGGGTGGTCATCCTGAGGGATTCCATACTGAAAGGGGTGAGATGGAGGAAAGGGAGCAAGCAGAAGCCATGCTTGGGTGGAGAGTATGCCAGGTATGACAGCAGCAAAGGTGGGACAGTTCATTCCAAAGTGTGTAGGGAAGGGATGAGATAAACCTCACATAGTGGTGCACTTAGGTACAAATGACCTGGAGGGGAGTCAAGTTGAGGAGGTACAGGATAGATTCAAAGAGGCTGGAAGAATCTGCATGGAGGTGGGAAGAGCAGCGGCATTCTCTGAGGTTCTCCCAGTACCTAGGGCAAGCTCTGCTAGGAAACAGAGAATTAAAGAATTCAATAAATGGCTGGGTGGGTGGTGTGAAACCATGGGGTATAGGGTAGTAGGTGAGTGGGGTAGGACATGGGATAGGAAGGAACACTGTGCTCTGGATAGGCTACATCTGAGTAAGGATGGCTTGGGGATCCTGAAACACAGACCTAGAAGACTACATCAGGACCAAAATTAATTCAAACTGAGGAAGGGGGAGGGGGAGCGGGGGACTGCAATTGCAATCACCTAATAAGGGAGATCGGCAGGCCTCCCTTCCCGAGTAGGCAAGAGGGAAGGGAGGGAGTATAACAAAGGGTGGTAGCAGAGGTGTGGGATTGGGAAAAGAGGGGCAGGGGATATGGTGGAGAGTAGCGACCTTGAACGCAAGAAGCTTGGCAAATAAGGTAATGGAGTTCCAAGCAATGATGGCAGAGGGAGTGGTAGATATTGCAGCCATCACAGAAAAGTAGGCCACCAAATATCATGTCTGGGACCTCATGATCCCTGGATACAGGGTGTACTGAAAAGATGGAGGGGGGAGGAGGGGTAGTTATTCATGTGAGGGATAGTATACAATGCATCTGGGAAGAAGGGAAAAATGTAAGCCAGAAGCCTTTTGAGTACAGCACAACTCCAAGGGTAGGAAGGTAAGAATGTGGCTGCCTTTACCGAATGAGGAAATTGATGGGGAGTTGGGGGAACAAATCAGAAAGATCAGCAGCAGGGGGATCACTGTCATAATGAGTGACCTCAATCTGCTTGGCATTGACTGGAGCACCATAGCTACCTCTAACACTAGGGAACAGGTATTGCTAGAGGCTATCCAGGACAGTTACCTAGTGCAGGGGGTGATGGAGCCCACCAGGGAGGGCAACACACTGGATCTGGTGTTGGCTAACAGGGACCATGCTCAGGATGTAGTTGTGCAGGACCCTTTTGCAGGTAGCTATCACTGCACATTATGGTTCTACCTTCACACAGGCAAAGAGACAGCCAGGACCAGGATGAGAGTGGTCAATTTCAGTAAGGTGGATTTTGCTAGGATGGGCAGCATTCTGGTAGGGCAACTGGCTGCAGTCTACCCGGGGATGGATACAGAACAACAAAAATGGTCCATCATAAGGAAAGGTCTGACAGAGGTAACTAACACATGTGCCAAGATACAGAGCAAGCAGTCCAGGACTGAAAAAACAAGTTGGCTAAGCAGGAAGGTGGCAGGAAAAGTGAGGGTGAAGAGGTTGGCCTTCAATAAGTACAAGAAAACCAGGCATAATGAGGACAAAGGGGAGTACTTCAAGAAATACAGGGAGGTGAGTAGGGCATTCAGGGTGGTAAAACTGCAAGAGAGATAAGATTGGCTCAGGGGATCAGGGAAGGGGAAAAGGATTTCTTCAAGTGCATAAGAGAGAAGAGGAGATATAAGGATGAGGTTGTCTGGATCAAGAGGGAAGGGGGAATGGGCAGAAAATGGGGATGACCAGGCAGAGACACTCAGTGAGTACTTCCCTTCTGTGTTCACTAAAGAAAAGGATGGGCCAATACCACAAGGTAAAGGAGAGATGGGCAGGGGAAGGGCAGAGGTAACAGATGGGGTCATCCAGTTGGATAGAGTTCTAAAAGGACTGAAAGCCCTGAGGTTGGACAAGGCCCCAGAACCATATGGAGTTCATCCAAGGGTCCAGAAAGAGTTAGCAGAGGCCTTGGTAGGTCCACTGGCAGACCAGTTTAACACCTCACTGGAGATGGGATGCATGCCCAGGGACTGGAGGATGGTCCATGTGGTGCCCCTCAAGAAGAGCAGACCAAAGGACGAACCAGGCAACTATAGACCAGTAAGCTTGACTTCCATTGTGGGGAAGTTAATGGAGATGCTTCTAAAGGAGAGATTGATAAGCTTTCTGGATAAAAATGGTCCCAAGGATGCAAGGCAGCACGGGTTTGTCTCAGGAAGATCTTGCCAGACTAACCTGGTTGACTTCTTCGACTGGGTCACTAGGGCGGTTGATGGAGACCATGCTGTGGATGTCCTGTACCTGACTTTAGTAAGGCCTTTGACTCGGTGCCTCACAAAAGGTTGCAGGGCAAGCTGAGGAACCTGAGGGATCGGGACAAGTGGGTGGGATGGGTTAGTAGTTGGCTGCAGAACAGACAGCAGATGGTAATTGTAAAGGGGTAAGTTTAAAACCAAGGCCAGTAACCAGTGGGGTTCCACAGGGCTCGGTACTAGACCCCATTTTATTTAACATCTTTATTGGGGATATAGCAGATGGGATCAAGAGTAAGATCAGCCTGTTCACTGATGGCACAAAGATATGTGCAACAGTAGACAGTGAGGGAAGGAGACAGGAACTTGGGGAAGATCTGGTAAAACTTGAGCACTGGTCCAGTGTATGTCAGCTGGGGTTTAATGCTAAGAAGTGCAATGTCATGCACCTCGGAGTCAGAAACTCTAAGACCACCTTCTGGCTGGGGGAAGTTCAAGTATCTATTTCTGAGGAGCAGAAGGACCTAGGGATACTAGTCACAGGAGACTTGAAGGTATCACCACAGTGCTGGAAGGCGGCAGTGAGGGCCAATCAAATGCTAGGTTGCATTGCCAGGGGCATCACCTCTAGAAGGGAACAGGTCATCCTGCCACTGTACAGATCGCTGGTGAGACCACACTTGGAGTTCTGTGTGCAGTTCTGGTGCCCATATCTAAAAAAGGATGTAAGGCTGCTGGAGGGTGTGCAGTGCAGGGTGACAATGATGATCCTAGGACTGGGAAATAAACCATATGAGGAAAGATTGAGGGAACTCAACATATATTCCCTGGAAGATACAAGGGAGAGAGGGGACATGATAGAGACCTTCAAATACTTAAAAGGCATAAATATGGTTAAAACAGGGGGGTTGTTCTGCTTGATGAGTGGGAGGGTGACAAGGGGGCACAGTCTGAAGTTTGAGGGGGGTAGATTTAGGAGGGAGATGAGGAGGCATTTCTTTACAGAAAGGGTGGTGGAAGGGTAGACAAACTGCAGGAAGAATTGATCACATTGAGGACAGTGGACAGTTTTAAAGGGGGTGGAACAGGGTCCAAGGGAGGGTAAATACAGATAAGAACCATGGGAGGGGAAAAGTTGAGGGTAGGGATGATGGGATGGGAAGGGAAGGAGGGCAGCTGCTGTAAGTATACGGTGAGCTGCACACTTGGGCAAACTTGATAGACCTTTTTCTGCCAGCATTTTTGTATGTTTGTATGTTCATAGTACTACACCATCTGCTATCCCCCGTGCTTCCCACCTAGTTACAAAACTCGATCGTTTCTTAAAATGCCAGCATACACAATGAAAAGAGAATGAGCTTTAAATGATGTTCTTTTCATAAGCAAGTGAAAGAAACTGAAAATCTCAATTAAGGATATGTAAAAAATCATTACAATGAGAGCAGCATCTTTAGAAATGAACAATTTCAGATGATGAGTTGCACTGCTAAAGTAAAGTGACAATTTGTTTATATGGCTTCAGTCATAGCAGAAATAATTACTTTCAACCTCACACCACATTGCAAAAACTAAAACACATCTGTGGGACTCAGCACTCTGTGAATGGCTTTATTGTTCTATTGCAGAAGTTTTTGATTGTATTGGATCCTCACTATGAATCCCCCAGTTGTAAGGCTGCTATGCCATGACTCCAAGTTCTTTTGATGCCCATTATAATCAACCTTGCTATACTACCCCAAATTCTTGAGCTCTCAAGAGCAGCCTGACAGAAGGCCCATCATATTTAAAAAAAATTCAATTTAAATTGGGTATATATTAACTTCATGCCTTGAAGAATAACTTTTGAAAGACAGGCCCAATTCACGAATGGGTTGTGTCTGCCGCAAGTCCCTGGTGCGCTAAACATATGGTGCAGGGGGCTTGCAGCAGACATTTGGCACCGACTGCAATTCTGGATTCGGTGCACCAAGCACCAGCTCCCCGTCTAACTTTGCATCCAAGGGGGATCCATTGTATGGGGCTCATGTCAAACCTTTGGCGCAAGCTGCTGTAAACTGTGGAAAAAGTCACAAATGCACCAGCCCTTCTTGAATTGGGCTGCACTGCAGCAAAGGGCCTTGGCGCAGTTGTGCCAAACATTGTGGATGACGCAGGGTTTGCCACAAGCCCTGCATCAAACTTCTAGAATCAGGCTGACTGTCTTATTTACAAGAGGGTACCATTGATGGCAGCAACAAGTGTACAAATGTATGTACTGTAGTAAGACAATAACACAATAAGGACAATGAGATAAGACATATGCCAGTGACAGCCAGGGCAGCTTTCAGTGCATACAGTATGTGAGCAATATACTGTATACAGACAAGATCTTCAGTGTATCAGAGTGTTTTTCTTAACTTACTTTGAAGCTTTGGGACTAAGATGGCCTAAAAATTGTCAACATTTTGCTTGTGGATCTCTTGTGCTGGACTAAGAAAAAGACTATTTCACACTGATGAGTCAGAACAAACACACACATGTGTTTTACTGTTTTCAGCCTTTGCACATGGTTTGTGTGGTATTTTGGCAGCTTAGAATCCTGTTTAAAGCAGAGACAACCTAAATGTCTGCTTTGAGATTTGTATATATCACCCATGATGCCTTACATTAGGGCGCGTGTGTAATTTTGTTCTTCTTATAAGAGCAATAGATACATAGAAATTTAGGTTCATACCTTTCAGTTATACAATACATGGCAGAATGCAGGAATAAGTCTAGAGCCTGACCCTGTGTCTTGGTGGAAGACACCAGATGTTTAATCTGGTGTCCTCCAACAGGACACGATAGCAGGCCCTTCTTCTCTTAGAGGGTTGTGAACTGCAAAATTAACTGTAGTATTCAACAGCCTTTAAAGATTAGCACTATGATGCAGCAAGGACACTCACCAGTTTATTTTATTTATTCATTTGCCAGGTACTGTATGTATACTGTGGCAAGGCCCTTATTCAGACACAGCCTGAGCCACAAAACAGAAAAAAACAGATTGACAAGGTTACAATTCACAGTGAAGGTACATAGTTGAGTGACTAATACATATGCATTAGCAAGTGTAAGTTGAGAAGCCAAGGAAGTAGTTACAAGATGAGAATTTTAACTGAGGATGAGACATGACAGACCATAGATTACATGGAAGGCTATTCTACAAAATAGGAGCAGAGGATGAAGGCCTGTTGACCCATGATAGAGTTTATAAGTTGAACAGTCAGGAGATTTTGGTTTGATGGCCTCATAGATTAATGGCAGTTGGTAGGAATGGTACCAAAGGAGAGGAGTCAATGGTGTGTTGGGCTTTGTCAGTTAAACAAGAAAAGAGGAAAGTATTCCTTGCCTCTAGAGAAAGCAATAAAGTGTAGAATAAAGGTCACTGTGATGGGTAAGAAATGGGGCACATCATGCCTAACAACAGACATTATCGTACATAATAATTCTGTGTGCCAAGTCTTTTGCAAAAGCTCATGAGTAAATAAAGGACCTGAAGTCAAGCAGTGGGACAAGACTGCTTTCAGCAACTGTCACACAAGCATCATGTGTAAGAAATTGTCTTGATCTGCGCAGTGCACCCAGTTTCTATTGACCTTTTTTACAGACAAATCTAATATGGCTTGACAATGATGCTGAAGAACCGCAACTGAAATCTAAGTATTAAATACTTGTAGCAAGCTCAAGGGGCGTGCCATCAAGGTGATAAATTGTGAGAGAGGAACCAGATGACTTTAGGTTTTCAGTGTTGGTTTGGATCCAATAACATAACCATAGTGTTCTTAGAGTTAAGAATTAGTGGGCTACAGCATAACAATTTGGATAAATTTAACAAATGTGGTCATGGTGGCTTCAAAAATAGCAGTGAGGGCTTTGTCACTAGAGCAGATAATCAACTTATCCACTTGAAGCAGTTGGTTATTGTGCTGACAATGACGGGGGGGGTGTGAATTAATAAAAATGAAAAATAATAAGGGATCTAAAATGCATTCTTGTTAATTGTCCCTTAGGACTGATAAAAAAATCAGACTTGGTGTTACCAGTGGCTACTTACTGAGATCTTCATGACAGGTATTCTTTAAACCATGTAGCAAGGTTGGGTAACACACCTAGGGAAGTTAATTTTGAAAAATGAATGTTGTGGTCAACAATCTGAAAAACCTTAAGTAAGTTCATGACCAAGTAATGACCTATTGTAACTAAGAGAACACAAACTGTTCAAGGAGCTTTTCTGGGGGACTACCAGGAGATTGGATGAAAGTTATCAGTGCAGGCTATCCAACCCCTTTTAGGGATGGGGATAACCCTAACCCTTTTACAGATTATAGGAAGTGAAGCAGGGGGGAGAGAGAGAGAGAGAGAGAAACATATTAAACAGTTTGGAGAGAGGAGCAGCTCTATTGCTGGAGATCAGTTTTAGAAACCTGGATCAAGGCTATTCTTTGACATGCTGTCTCATCTAGAAGGCTATGATTGCACAAGCCTTAAAACCTCAACTGGGGCCATGGATTTAAACTAGAAAGGAGGATAACCATGACAGATTTCAGTGAGAGATTGAAGTGGCAGACAATTTGAGGCTGAGAAATTGTTGCAATATAGAGACACATCAGAGAACTTTTCATTAAACAGGTTAGCTACAGTAATTCAGTACCTCAGGATGGCCAACAAGATCATCTCCAACACAGAGACTGAGTAGCTTTTGTTTGGTTTGATTTAATCATGTAATTAATAGTGGATGAGTACCTTTTTAACTCACCAAGGCTCTGGGATTGCATTCTGAAATAAATTAATTTGAGATTTGTGATAACCTGCATATACTCATTTCTGATTTGCCTATAGTTATGCCACTCGTGGGGCACCAGTGAGAATTTTAAAGCACCCTAGGTCTCCTTTCCCCAAAGAAGAGGAGGGAGCAGAAATGGGAATCCTAATATATAAATGAGTCTATGGTCTTGATCCACCATCCCTAAAAGTCCTGCTATCCAGGCCCCACAAACCTATCCACTAAGGTCACAGTGAAGAAACTTTTTAAGGGAAAATATCAATCTATTGTAGCCCCTATACTCAGAATTCTAGGAATTACTGTATTTATTATAGAGGATGTACACAATTAATTTTGGGAATATAGCACACTAGTTGTTTCAGTGCTTAACTGGTTCACATTTGTGATGTAACTTTTATGTCATGCCTCTGGTGCAGTATCAGTTCCTCCCAGGAGCCAGTTTAAAAGTCATTGTGGTGCCTAAACAAGGCTGTCCTTGTGTGCAAAACATCAAACTGAAATAAATAGCCTATGGAACATCCTACCAGTAGAGTCAGTGGACATGAAGACAGTATGGGCTTTCAAGGTAAGCCTGAACAAATATATGCTTACAGTACCAAGGAAATTACAGTATACCCTGGGTAGTAGGGTAGGTAGGAAACCTCTTTAAATTGGTATGTTTGGACAGCATACTTTATTCATACCTGCTCATAAAGTGTTTGGCTCATGCAGATTTACCTTTCTGTTGCTGCTAAGTTTCTAGAGGAGTATGAGTGAAGGATTTAGTTGCTGGTAAGCTTGTAACTGTGTGTACTTGTTTGAGTCTGTTATCTAAAGTGCAGTAGCTTCTGAGTTTGTTTAATACAGTTTATGTGTTGTGTGTGTGATTTATATTGTGAGTTTGAGATTCATATTTCAACAGGCATTGGTAGCAACCTTCTGGAAGTTGCTGTGCTTTCCCCCTCAGCTAGGATCAATTCACAGCTAATTGTAGTTTAAATACCAGTGGGTTCTGTTACATAGCAGCAGGGCTGAAGCAGACTTAGTTTGGCTATGGTAGATTTACCTTTCTGTTGCTGATAAGTTTCTGGAGGGGCAGGAGTGAAGGATTTAGTTGCTGGTAAGCTTGTAACTGTACTTGTTTGAATTTGTTATCTTAAGTGCAGATCTCATATTTCAACAGATTTGGGGGGGTATTTTTTTTTTATCTTTGGGGCTTGTCTCTGCATATATAGGGTAAAGGTATCTTTGGCTGATTGTTTCTGGACTCAGAAAGGGGGTAATCCCACCTCTGGGCCAGTCCTCCTTTTATAGGGTGTGGGCCCATAGTGTTACACCTTCCTACACTACACAGGAAGTTCCGGACTGAGGACAGGGAAGAGCATAGGGGTTCATCTAGAGGGCATACCTAGATTATATTGCAGGCCAGGTCACATTAGACATGAAAGGAGTGGTGCAGTGCAGTGGCTGTGGAGCAGCAGTCTTCAGGGAGACATTCTGGAGGCTGCGATGCTGCCCTATCTGCAGGCACCTCTCTGGGCTGAGGGAGGAGGTTGTCTGTCTCCGTGCAGAGGTGGCCAGGTTACAGATGGCATCCACCCCCCAGAGACCACCAGGTCCACAACATCAACCTCAAAGGTTGCTCAAAAAGAATGGTGACTGGACCACAGTGAGCTCAGGGAGAGTGGGGAGGAGTCAGAGGCCAATCCCCCAACTGGTCCAGCTTAACTCCTATGTTTTGGAGGAACAGGAATGCCCCACACAGGCACCCACAGCTGAGACCAGGGAGCATGGTTGAGACCTCCAAGCTGGAGTCCCAGTGAAGGGGGCAAGGGATCTCAGAGGAGGGGGAAGCTTCTCCTAGTGGGGGACTCTATTGTACAGGGTGTGAAATGGGGGACACCTAGCAGTGGGGAGAGGGAGGTCAAGTGCCTCCCAGGAAGCACTGCATGGAGGGATGGGAAGCAAATCCATAGGATTGCTAGGTTGATAGCCAGGAGGGAGGAGCTGGATGTCATTATCCACCTGGGGACCAATGACCTGGCGAAGAGAAGGGCAGAGTTAGCCAGAGTCCAGGAGGATTTCGGGAAGCTGGGAGAGGACCTGAAACAGGTAGCACATGCTGTCTCATTCTCAGAGGTGCTACCTGTCCAAGGCATGGGGGAGGTCAGGGCACTCCACATCCGAACCTTCAACTCCTGGTTGAAGGATTGGTGTGGAAGGGAAGGATTTGGCTTCATAGGGGACAGGGGCCAAACCTGGGCAGATGCAAGCTTGTACCAGAAGGATGGCCTGCATCTGTCCAGAGAGGGGACATAAGTCCTTAGTGAGAAATTGGAATGCTTCAACAGAAAGCATTTAAACTGGCCAAGGGGGGAGAGCCAGGAGAAGCAGGTGGTTTAGGACCCCCCCATGAGAACATGCAAAAGTACAAGTTGACAACAGGAACAACTGAAGCAAGCAGTGAGGGGCAGGCAGGGGAAACATTTATAAAGGGGGATCAAGGGGGGCAAGAGCACATGAGCATGAATGTGTGGGGTGGGGGGAAGAGGCAAAGTAGAGAAAACAGGAACAAAGGGAAGGCAGGGAGTAAAACATGGAAGGACATGTTCACAAATGCCCGCAGTCTGGGAAATAAGGTTCCAGACCTGGAAGCCTTGATGATGGATGCAGACCTTGACATAGCAGCAATAATAGAGACATGGTATTCTGCTAATCACAGCTGGGACATCAATGTACCAGGCTATACACTGTTTAGAAGAGACAGGGAAGGTAAAAAGGGAGGGGGTGGACCTGTACGTCAGAGAAGGCATAATGGCTACAAAAGTACAGGGAAGGCAGGGGGAGGCCAAGGCAATGTGGGTCAGCCTTGACTGAGGAAATGGTACAGCAATACGTACAGGTGTGATCTATAGACCTCCGGCACAGAGGGAGGAAGTGGACATGGTACTAGTGGAGGAAATTCACGACATGGCAGCTAAAGGTGAAATCCTGTTGATGGGAGATTTCAATATGCCAGATGTGGATTGGACCACCCAGGCAGCTGCTTCAGCCAGAAGCATGGCCATCCTGGAATCCCTGCAGGGGGTTGGACTCAGACAGCTGGTGCGTGAGCCTACCAGGGACAAATCGATTCTAGACCTGGTATTGACCAATGGGAACAGAGTCAAAAGAATCCAGGTGGTAGGGTACCTGGAATTCAACAACCACCACGTGGTATGGTTTGAAATGGAGACAGGGACTCAATTAAGCCACACAAGGGCAAAAGTATTAGATTTCAGGAGGGCGGATTTCAATGAAATGGGTATATGTTTAAGAGCAGCCCTGGAGAAGATAGAGGTAATGGAGGGGGTGGAGGAAGAGTGGGGGAGACTAAAAGGAGCCATTACGGAGGTAACTAACCAATGCATTTATTTTTATTTATTTTTTTTTTAATTTCTTTTTTGTTTACCGGATAAGTGCACTAGACAAATCCCGCCTATTTTCAGGCACGACCGTGGGGAGGGGGATACAGATGAATGCCAACTGACCTTGCATCTGATTAAGCTGTTGGTGGTATTTTTAGTGAATTAGGATAGTGGCCAAAGGGAAAAAAGAAAGAAACCACTATGGTTCTCTAAAGAGGTGGGAGACAAAATAGGGGCTAAAAGAGCAAGTTCAGGAAGTATAAGGGGACCCACAGGGAGGAGGACAAGGAGGTGTACCTTGAATGTCTAAGAGAGGTAGGGAAGGCTGTTAGGAAAGCCAAGGCACAGATAAAGGAGGGTTCAGCACGGACTGTGGAAAAAGGGGACAAGACATTCCATAGCTACATCAGTGATAGAAGAAAAAATGTGGGGGCAAAGGAGGGGGCTCTAGACAAGGCAGAAATACTGAACAAATGCTTCTGTTCAGTATTCACTGAGGAAGGAGAGGGTCAAAGACCACAGTTGGGGAGCAGAGGCAATCGCGGCGGGGGGGGGGGGAGAAGTGGATACCAGTCCATTCACAATGGAGAGAGTTTGGGAAGAACTCACAAAACTGAAGGTGGATAAAGCCATGGGGCCAGATGACATACACCCAAGGATATTAAGGGAGCTGCATAGGGAACTAGCAGTGCCTCTGGCCACCCTGTTCACAGAGTCACTCAACACAGGTGTGGTTCCAGAGGACTGGAGGAGGGCGAATGTAGTCCCACTGCACAAAAGTGGTAGTAGGGTGCAAGCGGGGAACTACAGGCCAGTCAGCCTCACCTCAGTGGTGGGGAAGATCATAGAGACACTGCTAAAAGAAAGGATAATGGCACACCTGGAATCCATTGGTGCCCAGGATCTGAGGCAGCACGGATTCACATCAGGAAGGTCTTATCAAATAAATCCGATAGATTTTTTTGATTGGATGACTAGGGAAGTGAATCATGGAGGAGTCGTAGATGTTGCCTACCTGGATTTCAGCAAAGCCTTCGATACTGTCCCACACAGAAGGCTGGTTAACAAGATGAGTAGTCTGGGCATGGGGTATAAGGTGATACAGTGGGTTAGAAACTGGCTGATGGACAGAAGGCAGAGGGTGGTGGTAAATGGGAGCCAATCCAGGGAGAGAGGGGTGACCAGCGGACTGCCACAAGGATCAGTACTGGGACCAGTCTTCTTCAATGTTTTCATTAGTGACATTGCAGAGGGTCTAGAAGGAAAGGTCTGCCTATTTGCAGATGACTCCAAGATCTGCAACAGGGTAGATACTCCAGAAGGGGTGCAGAAAATGTAGAGGGATCTGGAGAAACTTGAAAGATGGTCAGAGGTGTGGCAACTGAGGTTTAATGCAAAAAGTGCAAAATAATGCACTTGGGTAGGGGGAACCCTGGGGAGAGCTACAGGATGGGGGGGGGTTGCTGACCATCACTAAAGAGGAGAGGCACCTTGGGGTTATCATATCTGATGACCTTAAGGTATCAAAGCAGTGCGCAAAGGCTGCAGGGAGGGCCAGTGGCATGCTGGGGTGCATAGGAAGGGGTGTTACTAGTAGGAGGCGGGAAACGATGATGCCATTGTGTAAAACACTGGTATGGATTCACCTGGAGTACTGCGAGCAGTACTGGAGACCACACATGTGTAAGGACATAAACAAGGTGGAGGCTGTCCAGAGAAGGGCGACAAAGATGGTGCATGGTTTGCACTGCAACACATATGAGGAGAGACTAAGAGACCTCAATATGTACTCACTGGAGGAAAGGAGAGAAAGGGGCGACATGATAGAAACTTTCAAGTATCTCAAGGGCATAAAAAAGGTGCAGATGGGAGATCTTTTCCAATATAGAAAGATACCAGAATGAGGGGCACAATATGAAATTGGGGGTTAAGAGGTAACGTGAAGAAGTTTTTCTCCACAGAGAGGGTGGTGAATGCTTGGAACAGTCTGCCACAAGAGCTGCCCCTACCACCTCTTGACAAGAGGTGGTAGGGGCAAGCACAGTGGAGGGGTTTAAACATGCCTGGGACAAGCACGGGGGAACCTTGTGCAGGAAGAGAGTGATGAAAAGCAATTGACCACTTAGGGTGAGTGGATGCATACATGTATAGGGCCTACGGGTAGACTGGATGGGCCTAGTGGTCCTTATCTGCTGACAATTTCTATGTTTCTATGAAAGGGGGGCTGATGTGATGGACTTAAGAGTCCTTTCCAATATTTAAGTAGTCCTGTGTGCTAATCTGTAACTGTTCAGTAGAAAGTTTCTGTTTTTGGATAACTTTAAAGCTGTCATGTGAGTTAACCAATTTTACAGCTACTATTCAGTTGTCTAAAAACAAAGGCTTTTTGCCATTTTTAGTTTTTGTTCTAGGAACTTTGTAGTACAGCTACTCTGTAGATCTTGGCTTACAATATAAAGATGTCAGAAAGGCTCAAAGCACATACATTTATGCAGCACACCGCACCAGTGTAGAAGCCTATATGCAGACAAAGTAAGCAAGCCCAAACAGTTGTAAAGGTCACAGTGGAGTGCGATTAGTGGGAATTGTAGTACAACTGTGCAGATCTTATTCATGGTACAGTCTAAGTTTTTAAAGGTGAGATTTTGTGCAGTCATGTCAAACATGTTTCCAAAGTCCATGACTGAGTCATAATTTGAGGGATAGTTTTTTTTCTTTGTTGTAAAGGAGGGGTAGGCCTTTGACCCACAGAAACACCAGTTAGACCATACCTTGGAGCAGTTTTTTTCCCTGGGGCGTTATGTATCAGGGTTCAATTCAATTCAATTCAATTCAATTCATCTTTATTTTTAAAAGGCGCTTTTCTTAAAACCAGAGCGGGAAGGACAGTAGGGGCAAAGGGGCTCTTTTAGGTAGGTAGGTCCCAGATCATGTAGGGCTTTATAGGTCAGTAAACCGACCTTGAAGGTGATTCGCCAAAACACTGGCAGCCAGTGCAGTCCGCGAAGCACAGGCATTATATGGCTGGATCTAGAAGATCCAGTCAACAACCTGGCTGCCGATTCTGCACTAGCTGCAGTCGGCTAAGTTCAACCCTCGATAGCCCTAGGTATAGGAATTACAGTAGTCAAGATCGAGGTAACGGCGTGGATCAATGTTGGAGGTCCTTCTGAGGAACCAGGTGCTTCACCCTGGCAATATTCCTCAGATGATGGAAAGTGAAAGCTGACCGCTGACACCTGAGACGGCGTCAGACGGTCGCCAATTATTATGCCAAGATTCCGCACCTGATCTGAGGTCGCCAGTTGAACACCTCCAAGCCATAAGCCTGAGGCTGATCCCTCCGGCAGACCTGCCTCACAGCGGCCTTTGTCCACAACCAACACCTCTGTTTTCTCTGGGTTTAACCTCAGCCAACTCCCATTCATCCAGTCTTGGATTTCTGCAAGGCAGTTATTAAATACTGACAAGGCAGCATCCTGGCCAGGCACGAAAGACATATACAGTTGGGTATCATCTGCATAGCAATGAAAACCCAAACTGTATCATCTAATAATCGCTCCTAATGGCAGCAAATACACCGCAAACAACATAGGCACTAAGATAGAACCCTGTGGTACCCCACAGGATAGGGAGAGTGATGCCAAGGAAAAAATTCCTGACACCACTCTCTGAGTCCTACCCTCGAGGTAAGATCGAAACCATCTGAGGACTGTACCAGACAGTCCACAGACAGACCGCAAATGCTCTAACAGCACACCATGGTCAACGGTGTCAAACACTGCAGAGAGATCAAGTAGTTAATTCTATTGCTTGAACAGATCACCATGCTGTAAGTTTTCTCATCAGATCCCCCCAAAAAGAGTATTTCCCCTGGTACAGTGAGTTTGTTGCTGACCTTTACATAATCAAGAGGCCTTTGGGCTCTTGTCACTACTGAACTGCTTGAGCCTGCTGCAGGTGTGTGCTGAAGGAGTTGAAGCTGCAGTGGGCTTTTATACTATGGATATTACAGTGGCATGTAACTCCTTCACACCATTTTGTGTATGACTGAGAGTCTCCTGTTAGTTCCATTTGGTATAGTGAGGAACTTAAATGGCTGAAGGCTAAAAGTGGAGTTTGGAGCACTTCTGGCAGAGATGAGGATCATATGAGATAGATTAATCCTGATAGCTCATTATTAGGAGTATCAGGTGGCAACAACTCTGAGCGTGGCAGAGTTCTTGTCATGGGTGATTGCAGCATGGAGAAATAGATCTGCTCAACTTTTCCGCATTGTGGACAAACTATTATATCCACCTTGTCCATTGTCTGGGGGAATGTTTACACTAGAGAGATATGAGGAGTTTGGTCAGTTTTTTTATTGATAGGGTATCCTCTATTCAATCATTAATCTTCTGAAGTGGGCTGTCACATCCCATCATGATCCAGACATAACTTGTAACGGCGTTCTGTCTGTCTAAAGAGAATTCCTGCAAACGCAAACTGAATGGATTCTCCATTTGATCTCAGAGCTGTGTCCCACCTTCTGTTCACTAGACACTGGACCAAGCCAGCTGTTGGTGGACTGCCAGGAGTCCAGTCCAATGATTGTGGAGGTTGGTTGGTGTTCCCATGGGAAGGGTATTTTCCCTGTGGCTCTGAAAAGGGCTGTGGTGAAACTCTCCTTAAAAAAAACATCTTTGGACCAGACATCTTATCCAACTACAGGCCTGTCTCAAACCTCCCCATTTTAGGGAATGTGATAGAGGAGGTAGTGGTGATGCAGCTGGAGGCTTATCTGAAGATTGTTTCTATGTATGAGCCATTCCAGTTGAGGCTCAGAGCATCACAGCACAGAAACTGCACTTGTCAGGTTGCAAAATGATAGTGTTCTGGATAGAGACAGAAGGGGAATGTCCCATTCTGGTTCTCCTCATCCTCTTGTCAGCTTTTGACACTGTAGATCATGGAATGTTAAAACTGAGCTGAGGGACTTTGCAGGATCCAGTGGCGCCATATTGAGGTGGTTCAAGTCCCTCCTTTCCAGTATAGTGCAGTAGGTTACATGGGGTAAATTAATTTTTTTATGCTCTATGGCCAGACCTGTGGGGTCCCTCAAGGTATGATCTTCTCTCCTATTTTGCTTGGAGTATATATGCTGCCTCTTTGATAAGTCATTCAATAATGTAGACTGCAATTTTACTGCTATGCTGATGATACTCCGCTGTCTCTATCTTTTGCCCCTGAGGAGAGAAATGCAGTTGATGTGCCAAACAGATGCCTAGCTGATATAAACAGCTGGGTGGCCTCTAGCTGGCTTAAGCTGAACCCATACAAGACTGAAGTGCTACTGGTGGACGCTGGTGCTCAAAGTCAGGCAGGTTCAGGAGGAGTGGTATCAGGTTTACAACTAGGTACCACTTCTCTCATTTCCAGGGACAGGGTGAAAAATCTGAGTGTCATCATGGACCAGAAATTGACGCTGGAATATTGGGTGTTGGTCGTAGTCACTGTTACATTTTTCCATCTAAGAAATATCACCCAGATTAAGCCCTGTCTAAATTATGTGCGCCTAAAGTCATTGGTGCATGCTTTTGTGATATCCAGTTTGGACTATTGCAGTGCTCTCTAGCTCAGGCTGTCTGGAGGTTTGACATGCCATTTGAAGCCAGTGCAGAACACTGTAGCTAGATTGATTGCTAGAGCTCCTCACTTCAACCATATCTCTCCAGCTCTGCAGAAACTGCAGTGGGTTCCTGTGAGGTGATCTGTCTCCTTCAAGATAAGTATGTTGACATAAAACGCCATACATGATTGGGGTAGCTGGTACCTGAAAAAGCTCATCTGTCTCTACGCTCCTGACCACCCTTGCTTCTCCTCTGAGGTGGGCCTCCTGAGGGTCCTCAGGTTCTGGTTAAAACTCTCTGAAGACCAAGCATTGGCTGAAACAGCCTCTGTTGAAACATTTAAAAGGGGGGTTGAAACCCGGGGTTGAAACATTATCTGTTTACCATGGCTTTTTCTAATCTGTGAAGCTTACCTTGCTTAACTGGGTTTCTGTATTATTTATTATTGTATTTATTACTCAAAATTTGTTGGGTCTTATGCCACTAGTACAACTTGGGGCTGTTTTGGTGTTTGTATTATTGTTGTTAGGTGCCCACAGACCATTGGAATTGGTGCTGAATAAATAAAAATGCTACTACTTCTACTTCTACTACTATTGCTAGAACAGCACTAGTTTGATGTTCTCCTTTTAATTATTATGGCTAAATGTTTGCTTAAATTTGAGGTCACAGTCCAATCAGAGGCCCAGGTATAGTATTTGAAACGGTTAACTAGGATGAGAGGGTAACCATCAAGAGCTGAGCTCAGCAGGCAGTCATGGTCTTGTGGCTGTTTTACAAACAATACCATCTTCCCCTTGCAGCCCCTATTATATTGTTTTCCCTTTGTAACCCCCTATTTTCCCCAGATGTGGCTGAAAATTGGTTTGTGATCTAGTCCACCCTCCTGGTTAAATAACATAAATAAATAAAATAAAAATAGGGCACTGGTTTGGTTATCAGGAGATCAAAGGTTCAAATCCCTCCAGAGCCAGATACCAAATGTGTGAGCTTATGTGAATCTCAACTTCCCAGTGCACCAGTTCAACCAGCTGCACAAAAGTGGATAAGGAGGAGCCCACTGAAAATTAGATGTTGCTTCTCAGCTGGGTTATGCTGGGTAAGGAAAATGTGAAAATAAATACAGTAGCCTTGTATCTGACTTAAGTGCTAGATACTATTATTCTGTTTTTTTTAGTATCTGGTAGTACCAGTAATTTAAAAAAATCTAATTGGAGGCTTCATATAGTACTGGAAATGGTGAGCTGAATAGCTATCCATATGCCTGTGTCATCTGAATAAAGATATTTATTGGATATGATATAGAGCTGGGTGTATACTTGCTTTTTGTTCTTCCCTAAATACAGTATTTGAACAATTTGCTGCTGCATTTTAAGAGTTTGTTTTTTAAGTAAACTATATATATATATATATATATATATATATATATATATATAATAGAGGCATGGTAGTGCTGCTATAGTTAGGGTTGAGTACCCCATTTAAGGTTAAAGTGTGAAAGTTTGCAGTGTAATAACTTTACCATTGTATGACAGATTTGCCTGACATTTAGCATGCTCAGAGCGGTACCATAGATCTCTGGATCTGCCAAGTTTCGTAATGGTAGGATATACAATTGCGGAGCTATGCAGTGCAATAGAAAGTCGTAGTTATGCTTTTTTGCACATTCTTTGTTCACACCTGCAGGCCGCACGGTTTGCGTGACCAATTCAAAAACTTCAGGGAACATGCAGCTAGGGTCCCCAATGTGCCTTTCAAAGATTTCATGAAAAAATATTAAACGGTTCAAAAGTTATTCAAAAAACTGTTTTCCCATTATAGTCAATGAGAAAAGTTAACAAAAAGTTCTACAGTGTTGCAAAAGCAGTTTTTAGTGTCACAAATGACCCCTGTAGTGTCGTGAATCAGCCATTTTTTTTCAGTTACTGGTCACAGAAATGCTTGGCATTTAAAATTGGGACTCTTTAGGGACACAATTCTTTTTGTTTTCACCTAGTCAAGACCTCAGGATGCTAGCCATGTTTTTTTTGGGGGGGTTAAACACCCCATAAATATGTTTTTAAAATTTTTGCAAACTGTAGTGTCGCAAAGTAGTGTTGCACTTGCAATACTTTTGTGATTTTTTTTGTGAAAGTGTTGTGATTTGCAACACTACTTTGCGACACTATGCCCAAAACAATAGGAAATCTTTGCCACCCTGCTGCAAAAGTATAGTTTGGTCTTTGGGGCTGAAATTTGGAAGGAAGACAGCCAAGATCCAACAGATGTGCCTTTTGGTGGTTTGGTGGTTTAGTGACAAAATAGTACAGGGCTGCAAAGTTGCAGTACTCCAAAGTTGACGATTTTTCTCATAGAATAACATTATGGCATCCGCCGCGACTTTCGGGGCCCGTATCTCGGAAACGCTTCGCGATACAGACTTTTCGTTGGAAAAATGCTTAGTCCCCCACTGGGGGGGCTAAATGCTAAACTAGCCAGGAAAGTCATAAATTATATTCAACATCATACAGTTCCTGAGATATAAGCAGTTTAGTATTCCAAGTGTTCATTTTCTGCTCCGAGGCCCATTATTATGCAAACATTCTTTGTGTTCACTGTGTTTCTCTATGCAGCTTTTGGGGGAAAAAAGGCTGTGCATTTTTGTTACTGTTACAGTTAGCATTTCCACTTGTGTTTCCATTACCATTTGCATTAGCATTCCCTTCTACGCCACCGCGTGCATTACCCTTTGCGTTTTCATTTGCGCTTGCATTTGCATTACTGTTAACATTTGTGTTTCCATTAATGCTTTTGTTTGCATTTCCTTTTGTGTCACCATGTGCATTTCCATTTGTGTTTGTGCTTCCATTTGCATTTCTGTTTCTGTTTGTGTTTTCTTTTGCATCATCATTGCTGTTACCATAAGTGTCTGCGTTTCCAATTGCGTTACCATGACCTTGCGCATTACGGTTTGCGTTTCTGTATGAGCTTGCATTTGTGTTTCTGTTTTCATTAACTTTTGCACTTGCATTTCTATTACCACGTGTGTTATTGTTTACATTTGCGTCACCATGTGCGTTAGCATTTGTGCTTGCGTTTGCACATTGTGGACAAGCTATTGCATTTGCGTTGCCGTTACTTCACTATCTATAGTGCACATTCTCAAAAAGAAGGGAAATTCATGGCAAAAAAATCCATTTAATGCATCGGTTAGGATTGTTCCACAGTGACAAAAGTGAGGAAATTCGATGTTAGGGTTCCCACCCCCTTGCACCCCACCACCACCCTGTCCCCACCAAAAGGCATCGGGGTGTGTTGGGGTCATCAGTCATTACTTTCACCCTATTCTCCTATACTGCTCCACCTCAGCTTGTTTACACATGGGATGGGGTGAGAGTTAGGACCAATGAACCCAACACACACCCTGGATGCCTTTTGGTGGGGGGTAGGGTGGGTGGAGGCAAGGGGTGGAACCAACATCGGATTTCCTTGCTTTTGTCACTGTGAACAACCCTAACTGATGACAAGCAGAGTTTTTTGCCATGAATATATATATATATATATATATATATATATATATATAGATGGATAGATATTGCCACGTGTAGTGGCAGTATAGTTAGGTTTGCCGGGCCACTTCTATGCTATATCCAAAATTGTGCACGTTAATAACTTTGCAACTATACGATGGATTTGCCTGAGATTTGCATGTGCAATCAGGTACCATAGATCTCTGGATCTGGCAAGTTTCATTTTTGTCGGATGTGTGGTTGCAGAGCTGCGGAGTGCCAAAAAATGTACAAAACCCCCCTTTTTGAGCTATTTCTTTGCTCGGGGCTACAGATTAAATGGTTTGTCCATCTGGTCTGCAATTTTCAGGGAATATGCAGTCTGGGTCACTAATGTGCCTTTTGAAGATTTAATGACAAAATACTAATCCATTCAAAAGTTATTCAAATTTAAAGTTTCCCATTATAGTCAATAGAAAAAAAATATATGTTCCTCTTGAAAGCTGCCGCCAATACATTTTACTGTCCTGTCACAGGGTGTGTGAAATAATCAGATGAGGCAATGCGTCAGGATTTAAAACACACTAGAATGTGACATTTATTTACAAATAGGAAAATAAATAATTGAACAACAAAAGAAATTGCAGTCAGAATGATCACTTGACATCAGTGGTTTCTTGGAATACAGTCTCAGATCAATAACAACTCTGATCTTTTACCTTCTGTATCATTCTTGTCTACCTGCACTGTAGACCTTCTCATTCCACATCCAAGGCTCCTCTGATAAGGCTCCCTTTAGCAGGGGTTTATATAGGAGAGTCAAGGGTAACCTGACCTGGTTGTTAACTTATACAGACAATTTTGTACTAACAACATCAAACAGGTGGGAGGACTCAAACCCAGTACTATTATAATAAACAACATTGCATAAATACACATTTACAGTTTTAGATCCCTTTGGAAGCTTTGAACACCATTTTCCATATTAAATTGGTCCCTAAGGAGCTCTAAGCTCCTCCAATTTATATTTGATTGACAGCATGGTCCTATAAAACTAGACCAGAGGGGGTGCTGATCTCCCTATAGACCCTATACAACACAGTTTTCTGGCATCACAGATGGACAGAGGTCTGCCTAGGGGAATTGGTAGGACCTGGAAAAATGGATTGTCCCAGAAAGAAAAGAGAAACACATTTGTTTAACAACAGTTTCAGTTTTACAGGAGCCCTTCTGTCTTACCGGTACCAAAGACTATGTACAGGTACTCCTTTATGAATTAGCTACAGATATTTATATTGAGGCTGCTTATTTATTCATTATGTCCTCTTCCTAAATGGCAGTGCATTTATTCCTACTGTTAGCTATAGAAGAAGCTAGGAAAAAGTGTTTCATGCAGTACAAGGAGCGGCAGGCTGCACAGTGGCTATTTTACTGAGTGCCAGCCTGCCACCTTTATTTAGTTCCTTTAAATTGCAGGCAAACATGCAGGAGTAAAATAGAGAGAGAAAACCTCTCTTTGAAATCACCCACAGGGCAGGCCGAGGAGAACAACTGGGAGCAGAGGCTTTAAAATTGCAGAACTGGTGCAATGCCAGCCGATCGCTCCTGCCAAACGCTAATTTGCTTGAATTGTTTTAACATTGCAGCGGACCATGCGACAAGCGATGAAGAGGTTGCCAAGCCTTCTACCACTTTTTACATGTTGCAGGGATGCAGGAAGCACTTTTGGGGAGCAGTGGCATGAAGCAAAGGCTTCAACCTGATGCCCGCTTGCTTTCCCTTGCTTTAACCGGGTCGCACCTGAAAATTGGCACTTGGTTGTCTAGTGTGCTTACCCGGTTAACAAAAGCAAATAAATAAATAAATAAACCACTTTTCTTTTTATTACAGCCTAACACAGTTTTGTTTTATTAGCATAATACAGCTAATACAGGGAAAACAGGAAGGTCCACATTTTAGGACATTACAGCAAGCCTGCTAATGGCTTCTACATATGTTTAGGGACATGTTTGCACTCTAAGCCTGTACATTTCCACTCTAAAGCATAATATACAGTAAAATAACTGTGCAAAATACTCAAACCTCATACCATTTCACAATAGTTCTGTACTAACATCCTTTTACAAACTGGATTTTTTTGCACTCATATTGACGTATTTTAGGTGTCTTTGTTTATAACAAAACATATTTAAATGCACTATTGCACTTTATTTCATTCTTTAAAGTATAATTAAAGGCACAGATGCACTTTATTGAAACCAAGGCATAAAATGCCATATAATCACTTTAATTGTTTTCATTGCCAACTGGCATGCTGGACTTGAATATGATGCTAGCGGGAAATGGTGGTGAGGGATAGATGCCGGGAATAGGAAAGATAAGGCAGTAGGAATGAGACCTGTAGAGCGAGAGAAAAGACTGATGTAGATGGCCAACCTACGCCAGGACTAGAAAGAGGTAAAGAACAGGGCAAAAAGATACTGTTGCGCAACAGATTTTAAAGTGGGAAGAAGAAGAAGATAGTAAAGACATCCCTCCACCAGGGTCTAGAAACTAACGGAATGCAAAACTATCACATGTCTCAGAGGCCCTCAGCAGTGCCATGCAGTCTGCATCTTGTTTTCAGTTAGTGGCGGAGAAAAACTGCTAGAATTCCAAGGTTACTGCCCCTATGTAAACACTGACAGTTGTGTTTCCCTAATTGGAGCATGAGGAACACAATGCTGATATCAGAATTGTAAAATTCTCACCAGAAATATGTTTTTAAACATCGTACCCCCGGTACTGTCACAAAATGCAAAAGAACGGACTCGACACTTTTTCAATTTGCAACACTTTCGAATCCGTTCTTTCACAGATTTTGTGAAAGTGTCACAATTTGCAACAGCACTGCACCAAAAAACACAATTTCTTTGTCACCTTACTGCAAATAAATGGTTGGGGCTTTTGGGCTGAAATTTGCAGGGTGGAAAGCCTTTGCCCAACAGATGTGCCTTTTGCTGTTTTGGTGAAAAAATTGACACTAGTTCCATAGTTACAGTGTTCCAAAGTTGAAATATTTCCAATAGGATAACATCGTGGTGCCCGTGGCGTTCAGCTCCCATATCTTGAAAACGATTTGAGATATAGATTTTTTGCTCTGGGCAGCTTAGTCAAGCACATGTAGAGGTTTCCAAGTCATGATTACAATTGCAGTGGAATTTTTTTCATAGTTGCTACGGTTACTGAGATATTGCCAAATTAATGTTACAAGAATTCCATTTCATGACTCTAGGGCTGCGGTATGTCTCTGTATTTATGTGTAAGAGGGCCCGCGCTCACACATATGCATACCATTATGCAAAAATGGGCAGCGTGAAGGGACCTGTCACAACACATACCAATTACTAGTTATATTATACTTTCTCAAAAAGAAGGGAAATTGGCAGTATAGCCTAGAGGTTAGAGGAACGAGGTGTGAACGAGCTTGATACATCTAGTAGACCAGACCTGTGTTTGACTCTCACAACCTCCACTTGCATACTGTGTGACTCTGAGCAAGTCACTTAACTGCCCAGTGCTCCCATGTTGTCCCTGAAAACAGGCACTTGTGTCTAGTGGGCCTTACCCGGTTATCAAACACTAAAATAAAGAAAATAAAAAAATTGCAAGAAACTCCGTTAATGCATTGGTTAGTGTTGATAGTACAGCAACAAAAGTTTGGAAATTCAATGTTAGCATTCCCAGCCCTCCACCCTCCACACACCAACAGGCATCGGTGTGTGCCGTGGGGTCATCAGGCCTAACTCTCACCCCATTCTCCTATACTGTACAATGTGAGCTTGTTTACACATGGAATGGGGTGAGAGGTGGGTCTGATGACCCCATGGCACACCCCAACGCCTGTTGGTGTTTGGAGGATGGGGTGGTGGGGGTGGGATGATAGAGGTGGGAATCCTATCATCGAATTTCCAAACTTCTGTTGTTGTACTATCAACCCTAACTGATGCATTAACAGAGTTTTTTGCAATGAATATATCTATCTTTCTTTCTATCTATCTATCTATCTATCTATCTATCTATCTATCTATCTATCTATTTCTTATATGTTCACTGTCTTCCCACAGAAGTCATGAAAGATACTAAATGTTACACATTCATATTGATGTGGAGAATGGAAGTTCTCTCTTATGCAGATTAATTTAATGCAAATTAATTCCTCCTGCTTTAGAAGTTATCCTTCATTTTAACAAGAAGCAGTACAGGAACTTGGCATGTTTTAGAGGTTGTTTCATAAGAAGCATGGTCCAGTACATTTTAAAAATATGCCTCATTTATCAAAATGATGCCATTAGGAAAGGTAAATTAATTGTAACTAATCTTACTTACTGTTAATATTGGCATCAGATTTATCCTTGTTGAGCGTATTCCAGTCCAGGACCAGAACCTTCTATATCCCAAGGCTGAGCAGAATTGAAACCCCTCTTTATTCTAAAGCTTGTAAAAATCTGGAATTAAAATGGGTTTAGGTTGTGTAATTTCTGCTGGTTCATGATGAAGTAATTGTTTTATCTTTTCAGCAATCAACAAGTGGACTTGTTTTTCTTTCAGGACAGCTATTGAATTCTGTTAGGCAAGTGGGAGGTTGCACTTCCAGTTACCAATAATTTCAAAGGGAAAATAAAGGCTTTTAGTTACTACAAGCTACAGTAGCACAAATTGGCAGGAGATTTTAAGTATTAAAATCACAGTTTTAGTGAGCAGTGGTACTGTAGTTAAATAGGTACATGGTCCAGGTACTAGAGACTGCAACTGTAAATTGGGTCTGGCAGTATAGCCTAGAGGCAGGGGTGTAGCCAGACATTTCAGATTTGTACACCAACCTGCCACACTGCTACCCGCTCCCATACTGTTGTTCATGCCTGCCCCCTTACGATTCGAGTCCAAGGTTCCTGGCTCCAATCAGATGATTCCCACACCAGACCGTCTGTCTGCGCTGCTAGTGTGGTGCTTGCTGCCCACTGGTAGATGCCACTGACTGCACCACGAGTCCAAGACCATAGCAGAAATCTCTTCTCTCTCCCCTGCAATTAGGCAGATTCACTCCACATGAAGTATTTTTTCCTTTAGCTGGCTCTGAGTCTGTTCTTCCACCTGCTGCTCCTTAGTTTTCTATTGCGTCTTTCGCTCCCACTGCAATTGAACTAATAGTTTGGCTTCTAACTTTGCTGTGGCATTTAAACTCACTGCCCCAGACTTGCCACACCCCCTATGAGATGCCGCAGCCAATCACTATGCAGGTGGACCATGCAGACCTAATTGAGATCTTCAGCTTTAACGTTCGCAGTCCACTCTGCCACCCCCAAATCAAAGCTGAAAGAGAAAAGAAAAAGCCTGCAAAGCTAAACAAAGGAATTTAAACACAATGGACTAGAGAAGGTAGAGTAATGCTGGCCAGCTTGTTTGCTACCCGCTGCTACTAAACTTGGTATGCCATGGCTTACTTGGAGTATCAGTAGCTACACCTTTGCCTAGAGGTTAGAGGAACAAGGTGTGAACGAGCTTGGTACATCCAGCAGACCAGGCCTGAATTTGATTCTCACAACCTTCACTTGCATACCGTGTGACTCTGAGCAAGTCACTTAACCGTCCAGTGCTCCCAGGTCGCTCCTGAAAACAGGCACTTGTGTCTAGTGGGCCTTACCTGGTTACCAAAGACTAAAATAAAAAAAAATAAAAAAATAACCATCCAAGATGGGAGTTGGAGGTTTGGTCAGGCACTGGCTAAAGAAAATGAAGGAAAATAATAGGGGTTCTTGAGCCCCTTAGCCCTTATGTCTTCCTTTGACAGGCAGAAATTCATGGATCCTCACTAAATGTACAAAGCTTCATCGTTGCACTCTTTATTTATTTATTTATATTTGGTAACCGGGTAAGTGTACTAAACATAGGAAATGCCTATTTTCAGGCACGACCTGGGAGAGTACAAGTTACAATATGTAGTACAATCAATTGAATAACAAGCAAAATGACATGGAACATAATATGTAACAAGGAACAAGATCAGTAAACAATAGCAACAGGCAGTAAACAGAGGCAACTACAATAACATGGTACAGCAGTAAAAGAACAGCATTGTACAGCAGTAACTGAACAATTAGGCAAACATTCAGCAATTAGCAATTAACAATAGGCCATCAATACAGTCTAAGCCTTTAAGGATGCGAGAGCAGCAAGCCATATTAAGGGAACACAACATTATTCTTAAGTGCTCATAGTGGTAAGCAAAATGTCCAGAATAGTTAAATGATTTTAAAGGAGGGAGTTTGGATGAGGAGAAATTAGGAGAAGTATTGAGTAGGTCAGCAGTAAGTGCAAAAAGGAAAACAGAGAGCCAAGAGTAGAGCCAGCAAGGTGTGGTGTGTTACATTAGTGAGTTCAAGGGGAATAAAAACAGATTTATTCAAGATAGCTTCTGCCAGGAAGGACGTGCATAGCTGAAGACCAGTTTGTTTCCAGAGGTTTCCAGGGGAAAGGGTACTGGGGTGATAGAGCTAAATAGAACTGGAGAATAATAAAGCTTGCAGTCTGAGATTACGTAAGATATTATGATTGCATATTTAAAGAAGCAGAGAATGAAAGCACCCACTGCAAGGAAAAAACACACTGCTGTTTGCGACCATTTTTTTGCACTCAAATACAGCAGAATGTTTGTGCATTTACAAATAATAAAAAAAAATTGAATTGCAGTAGTTCTGCCATAGAAATCTCTGTGTAAGAAATATTTGTGGTGCAGTCTGAGATTGGTCTTGGGTTTCAGGAAAGTCAGTAGCCACCAGCAGTCTCGGAGGGCAGTTGACTGACTGCACTCCCAACCCCACAGTTTAGGGCTAGGTAGTGACACTTGTAGTGTGCACACGCCCTTGCCTGCCCTGCATGTGTGCTGCTTGCAACAATTGTTCTGTGCAAAAATAAAGCAGTATTGCAGCAAGTGCAGCTTGCAATAATTTTTCTGTGCTACCATAAACCTTTTACATTTATGAAGTATTATGTATTTGAGAGTGTTTAGAACTTGTTGGCATAGACAAAGACAAATGATAGCCAGAGGTGGAAAAAACATCCTTGGTCCAGCCCAAGGAAATCTTCAATGAAGGAACAGGTTGGTGATGCTGAACCTGAATGTGAGAGATGGTCAGCCTGTATTTGATGCCCAAAATTATTCTTTGCACCTTCCAAGCCCATGTCTTCCAGCAACAGTAGTACTGTGGCTGGCATAGGACAAAGTGATACAAGAAGCACAAGCAGAAGGACACTGTTCTCGACTCCCACCACAACCACCAATGTGTCCCCATCTCTCACCAGTACCATCACATCTGTCATTACCACCACCACCACCACTATAGCGACCCTGTCTTCCTCTTCAACAACAATGGGCAGCATAACTACTACAGCCAGTCCTGCAACTGTGACTGTCACTCCAGCCACTACTGACACTATGAACTCTGCCAGTACTGCCACTACTGTAACAGTATCACCACAGTCTGGTATCCCTGCCACAGTGCATATTACCAGTATGACCACTACAGCTAATACAGTTATGCCTCCTGTTTCTCAGCTTCTCAGTACTCCTGAAAAAGTTGTAGAGGATGACCAGTCATCTAGTGCTGAGTATTTCCCTCCACATGATGAATTGCCCAGTGACACATGATCTTCTTCATCAGAGGCACATGTGAGTGACTTTGAAGATGAGGCAGAGTACGCTATGTACCTTGAGGGCAGAAAAAAAAATGCTGGCTGGCAAAACAGCCTCTAGGTGTAGCACTAGTAGCAAGGGTAGTAGCAAGGGTAGTAGATGTAGCAGTAACGGTAAGGGTCCTCCTCCCTCTAAGAAGACCAAACAAGCAGCACTGACCTTTCTTTGGCAGGCTCTGCCATAGCCTGTAGGACAGCCAAGTGATGGCAGCAGGGGCAGTGGTTACAGGGCAAGAACATCAGGACAAGACAGGCACATTTGTTGAAAACAGAACTGGGGGATGTGGTGTTAGCAAAATCACTGGTAGCCACAGTGTTAAAAGTGCTGTGTGGCTGTATTTCACTGTATTAAAGGAGGACACAAACAAGGCAGTCTGTTCTTTTTGCAATGCCACTATAAGCTGAGGGAAATCATTCTCTAACTTAACCACAATATCACTACAGAACAACTTGAAGCTTAAGCACCCTCAACTGTATCAAAGCTCATCTGGGTCTGGATCCGGACCCTTGGTTTCACCAAGACCAAACCCCTCTGGTGGACAGGCATGCACTGTTGGCAGTGGTGATGGTACTGACAGATCTGATTCAAACAACCCAGTGGTCATGGCACTCCTTCCCCCTCTCCAACACAGAGTCCAGCCTCTACTCTGGTGGTCACTTCTGACTCCAGTGATACTACATGGCAGAGATAGTCATCAGCACTTCGCATACCACCGTTGTTGAAGCGGTCCACATCAATGTTTCCCATGGCAGTTCCAGTAATGGATGCTCTGAATGCATGAACAAAGTATCATGCCTTACATCCAACAGCACAGCAAACCACGCAGCTGATTGCTGAGATGATAGTGTTGGCTCTCCAGCCTATGTCAGTTGTGGAAGATCCTGGCTTCCGACGGCTTCTCAACTATTTGAACCCACGTTATCAGATCCCATAACATACTACATTTTCCATGACTGTAAGATGGTGTGCGATCTGCTGTTGCTGCTCTGCTTGCAGAGGCTGATGCTGGTGTTTTTCACTGCATATCAGATATCTGAACTAGTGATAACACATGCCTATATCTACTTATTTGCACACTAGTGTGTGCAACACCCTGCTGCTGCTGTTTCCAATACATCACCTTGTGGCCCACCCCCCACAATCTGGTAGTCTTATTAGGTCAGCTTTGCTGAACATCGGACTGATGGAGGAAGACCACAGAGGACATAATATTCTAATGTTCCTACAAAGCGGTCTTGGAGAGCAGTTAACATCAATTTTTTTTGTAACTTCTGTTTTATTCTCCCACAACAGCATGGGGGGCTTCCTCCATCAGCTTTTTTACTCAGAATTTCATTGCCCCTACACTTACCAGCCTCTGGCACAACCTGGCTGAAGCAGGGAGGAACATGGCTCACAGAGGAGCCTTCCCAGAGGGGGACGGGAGGGAGACCGAATCACCCTTGAGCCCCTGCCCCTCCAGTTGGGCTTTGTTTGGAGGTGGAGGGGCGGGGACTCCATTGTAGGCTTCATTTGTGCAGGCAGAGGGGTTTTTCCTGCTTGTGTCTACCATGCCCCTAGGCTGGTCATGCAATGCGCACTAGGCATGCGCACTCCCATGCATGCTCACAGGAGCGCCACCACAGCCAAACCCCCTAACCAGAGATCTCAATGCTGCTGCCACCCCCAGTCTCCACTGGGAGTCACCAGGCCATGGGATCTTCACCCCCTCCCTCTCAGAAAAGATAGATAGATATTTTTATTTATAAGGCACCCAATTCCTGGGACTCTGAGCGCCGTACAGCAAAATGATACCATAATAAAATCATCATAAATACAAATACATAAATAACTATCTGTAATTTGTAAATATAATTCAGTCCTCCGGATGTATGATCCTTTCCTCCACTGCCAACCCCTGCTGACCAAAGTCAGCTCCTGAACCTGGGTTGCCAGTGTGGTGTGAGGTGTGGTGTCTGGCGCCTAAACCCTCAGTGCCACTGGGCTGGCCAGTTAACACCAATTTAAAAGTTGGCTTTTTTGTTACTGACAATGGCCCAAACATGGTGAAAGCCAGCAGTGATGGGCATTTTGTGAGTATTCAATTGCTTTGTACACACACACTAAATTTAGTGGTGCCTTATGCACTGCTTAGCAGTACTAGGACCAACAACATATTATCCACAGCCCATTCCATCTGTAGCCATTTCCATCACTCTGTAAAAGCCACTAACAAATTACAAGAAGTTCAGAAATGCCTTGGTCTGCCCCAGCATCGTGTAATACAAGAAGTTAGCACTCGGTGGAATTGTTCATACCTGATGCTTTCATGACTCTTGGAGCAAAAGCGGGTACTACATGAAATGTCTGTGGAGGCAGACATTGGAGGGGTCCTAGGACATCATGATTGTTTAGTTCTTGAGTGCATGGTGAAGGTGTTCACATCATTTGAGAAGTGTACACATGATCTAAGTGCTTCCACAGCCTTACTTAGTCAGGTTATCTCAGCTGTGCATATTCTCAAAAGATAGTGTCATTGGTTTTGCCTGTCAATACACTCACTACACAAGAGGTCACTGAGCTTGTTATTCATCTCGATGCAGAACTTGATGCAAGGTTTGCCACAGTCATGGACACCTGCCATCACATGTTTGCTACCATGTTGGACCCTAGGTTCAAATGCGAGGTCCTTCATATACTATAGCCCTGGACAGCCACAGGGTGACTCATTCAGGCAACAGCTGAGTGAAGAGTTCAATAGTGCCATGCAGGCAGTCAGACACTTGGAAGGGGAGGAACATGCTCCAGTTCAGGTTCCTGAGGGAGAGAGACAGGCATGTGGTGGTTTGGAATCAGATGATACTGGTGGAGATGGAGAAAGAGGACATAGTGGCAGTGCAGAGGAGAGTGACTGGGCATTACTCAGCACATCATTGCGTCAACACAGATGCTTACAGTCTCAGCCTCTCGCTGCAGAAAATTTACTTAATGGGTACTTTGCAGAATCAAATTATCCATTTTGATGTTGATTCACTAAGCTACTGGGTTCAGAAAATGAACTCCTCACCTCACCTGACACAACTTACTTTAAAATACTTATGCTGCCCTCCTACAAGTGTGCCATCTGAGAGGATATTTGGCACTGCTGGTGACATTGTTGAGCCACACTGTTCCAAGCTGGATGCTGAACACGTTGAACAGCTAATGTTCCTTAAGCTAAACTTACCAGTAATTGGTCACAAATATGATCTGCCCACATAAAACTGGTGCTACAGTACAGTTCTCAATCTGCCTAATGTTACGAAAGTGTAATGTTAGGTTTTTTGGCTCACTCTTTCTTTTTTTATCATGTAAAATATTTAATTAAAAGGGTAACTGAGTCTCCACTCCCTGGCATTAACTGCAGGACCACCATGAGGCCAATGCTAAACTAGAAACATTTAAATACGAATATAATTATTGCCTTGTAATTCTCCTTTGTAGGAACTGCCTGTAATGTCGTATGTATTATATGTTTACTAATGTATCAAGACCCAGGTCCATCTTGCAAATGGGTTTTTCTCAATGATGTTTTGCCTGGTGAAATAAAGATTGATTGATTGATTGAAATAATGTATCATGTTTTGGTGACCTTACTATTGTGCACCTAAGATTACTAATTATCTGTTGGAAAAGGACCGCTTGGCCCACACAGTCAGTCCAGATTGTCCATCTCTGCCTTATTGGTCTCATATGCAGACCCTAAAGCAGTTCTGCTGCCTCCTTGCCTGATTTCAAATACACCCCAGCCCTATGCCATTGCCTATCTCATGCATGCTTGAAGCCCCACAGTGTTTTTGGTGCCATCACTTACGCCTGCAGTCTCTGTCAGTCATCTACCATGACTTCCATGAATATTTCTTCACATCTATCTTGAACTCCCCCTGCAGCTTCATCACATGCCCCCATTACCCCTGATACTTGTGCTCTTGCTCATTTGAAAGAGACTCCCCTTATGTGCACTGTCTTCACCCCATGAGGTACTTGTTTATGTCTCTATCATGGCACTTCTCACTCTCTCTTCCTGGGTGGACATACAATGCACTTATGCAAATTCCATTTTAGTTGCCCTAGACAAGACACAAAATTTCATCTCATCTGCTGCCTTTGCTCAATCTATGATGACCGTGTGTCACCAGACCACTGACCAGTGCAGTAGTTTGTTGCCTTTTTGGGTGCCTGAAAGGCTGTTGGGGAGTGTCATGGCAGAATTGCCTACTGTACTTTAAAAGGGAAGGAAGTGGTAAAGGTTAACAGCGTAACAACGTTTTTTTTTAAAAAAAACACTTATCTGGAGGCGGGGGACATGTAACGAATATCTGGCTCGTTGAATATGAATATTTGTCTGAATATTCAAATTAAGGTATCCGCACACCTCCTAGACTCAAGAGCCTGATTTAGTGAGCATATTATTAACTGAGGTGACAGTTGTTAAATTTGGGGGATTTGGTTCATGGTGCCCATATCTGGGGTGATTGTATGGGGATGTGGGTTGGTACAGCATGCCAGGAAGTTGTACTGGTAAAAATCATACCCACTTAAATTGTACTCTGGGTGGAGGCACCATGCATTTTATTTGTTCATTCCTGGGAAAGAATCCCCAGTAACAGCTGTATGGGAACCTAGGCCCCTTAAGCTGGTTAGTGGCCACGCAGACAGGGATAGTAGCCATCTGGAGGATGGTGCCAGGGCTACACACCTCATAAAAATCAAAGTCCAAGAACCTGTAGGCCTTGCAGAAGGAACTCAAAGGGAAAGCAAAAAATACAGGGAGGCATCGGGAGACAGGAGAGATCTTCAGGCAAAGTTAACAGAAACAAGATACAAACGTAACATGTTGCCCCATCAGAAGGCAGAATACGCCTTGTTCTGCCTGAGACCAACCTTCAGAGAATCCACAGAAAAACCTGGCAGGATACTGGCCTATCAACTGAAGAAGATCTCAGATCCATTCAATTAAACAGAGGGTTGGCCCTATCACTAGGGATGAGAAGGCCATAGCTTCTGTCAGTCTCTCTACTCTAGTGAGACTCAGGCCCAAGAAAGTGAACCAGCAGCATTTCTCTCTACCCTACAACTGCCCTCCCTCCCTATATGATACCACAGAAGTGGTCTGAAAAGGCCACTTTCACAAAAGGAGATGGGGAAGGCTTTAAGCAGCATGCTGACTAGGAAAGCCCTGGGGAAGGGCAGTCTGCCAGTGGAATTACTGGCAGCCTTCGAAGATATATTATTATTAGTAGTAGTAGTAGTCTTTATTTATTCATAGTGCCCTTCCCTGGAGGCCCAGGATGCCATTAGAATAAAATAATATAAAACCTCAAACAATTAACCATTTGAAAGCCAAATAAAATAACAATAAATAACTACCTTGATTTCATCTAAAACAACATCATAAGACTTGGTAGTTTTTTGCAATGTGCTGAGAAGATGTGTTACGGGACATCTCCAAATGCTTGTTGGAACAGGTAGGTTTTAAGGCCCCTCTTAAAAGCATCTACTGAAAGGGCCTCCTCGGCTCTGCGCAAAGAATTCCAGAGGATCGGGCCCACTACCTCAAAGGCCTGATCCCCCAAGGTCTTCCGCCTATCCCTAGGAACCACCAGAAGACCCTCCCTGGCTGATCTGAGTTGGTGAACAGGGATGTGTGGGTGCAAGAGCTCAGCCAGATAGACTTGACCAAGCCCATGTAGGTCTTTGTAGGTTAATAAACCTACCTTACATGAAATACGCCATTTTGCTAGCCTTGGACTTCTTCCAAATATGCTCCAACCTCCAACCCCTGTTTTTTAGCACTCTTAGCTCACTGCCAAACCACAGTGAACTGAGAAGCGACACCAGGGAATGTGCACGGTCCAGTGCTAGGTAGTCAAAGGCCCCAGTGACAACCTTATTATAGGTAGACACTGTGGCCTCTGCACCTCGAGCACATGTTGTCAACATTTCTGAGGTATCCAGCACTGAAATCAGTCTTTCGGGTCCATGCCCTCTCAAAGTTCAGTACTGAACCACCTCTACAGGAGATGGACTACAAGGGGGGGGCCCTGAAACAGAACCTGACCACGCATTGATCCGAACAACTGACCAAATTAATTTCAAGCCTATTAACCTCAAGCCCCTGCTGCCTTGGCAGAGTCCAGCAGAACAGGAAGGCTACCAGATTATATGCACTCAGTGCAGATCTCTCTCATCTCCAAACCTGGGAAAGATGGATCACTGTGTGGCAGCAACAGGTCAGTCTCCTTGATCACAGTGGTTTGCAGAGCTTTCACTGAGGCTCTGGGGATGAAACTGAGAGAGGTCATCCACTTCCTAGTAAATAAAGATCAGGTAGGCATTATCCCAAGATGCAGGGGCATGAACAACACCTGCCATTTATTGAGCCTCATCTGGAATGCACAAAATCCCCACACTCCAACTATACTCCTCTTCCTGGATGCTGAAAATGCATTTGACAGGGTAGACTAGGGACACCTTTTTTATGTTGTCAAGGAGTTTGGCAATGGGCCAAACCTTATCGGGGGGGTTAAAATATTGTACGGTGGGGCTTCAGCAGAGGTCATTATCAATGTGCAGTCATACTGTGCCTTTCCCCTGGGGAAGGAGACCAGGCAGAGCATTCCCCTCTCCCCTTTGTTGTTTGTGCTGGCCCTAGAGCCACTTCTGCATTAAATCAGGCAATCCCGGTGCTACATGGAATAGTAATGAGAGAGGATCATAAAACATTGTCTTACGCAGATGACATCATGCTTGCACTCACAAAACCCCATGAATCAGTTCCAACACTGCTGCCCCTGATAAACAAATATAGTCTTTTACCTACAAGCTGAACATATCCAATTCCTAGTTTCTTGCCTCCTAATCCAAGGTGGCAGACCTTCCTAACTACCCTTGGGACCTCCAACCAGCCAGACAGCACCTGGACTACCTCAGCATCCATTTCCATTGTAAAGTGGACCTGCTTAGCAAGCTTAACTATAACCCATTGCTAGGTGAACTCGAGAAAGATTTGAACAGATGGACATGTCTGCACTTATTGCACTGAGGTAGGGCACAGGCATTCAAAATAGTAGCTGTGCCAAGAATACAATATATAGGACAACCTACCCATCAGGATGGACCCAAAAATCATTAGATCATTTCACTCCAAAAAGCAGGTATATATCTGGAGCAAAGGGCTTTTATACCTCAGCTGGTCAAAACTAGTTATGGATGCTGGGCAGGTGGACTCAGGCTCCTAGACTACTACTACCTAAAGCACTAGGCTTATGCACTGTTGCAACTGGCTCAGACTGGTCTCCAGTACCCACAGAAGGCTAGACCTAAATGGGTTAACTGCAAAGCATTTGTCGCTGGAGGATCAGTCCTGAAGTTGGTGTAATTTGGCAGTGTCCCAACCCTGCTCAGCTGGCACCCAACATTAAGCTACATTAAGGAGCTGTGGTAGAAATATGTGAGGCTAAGATACTGTAAGTGCGGAAGGCCCCGCACCTCCCATTGTGGGGTTTTTCGCACCTCTGCATTGGTGGTGAGCTGGCACAAAGTCATTTGTGGAGGTCTAAAGGGATTACATCCCTTTGGGATGTGGTCAGTACTGCACACAGTTGCAACAGCAATTCTCACTCCATAAACAGCAGCAGTGGAGGTACCTCCAGCTGAGGCATGCCCTCAGAGGTATACCAGGACACATCATGAGGCAACCTGACCCAAACTCTGTCGATATCATCCCTTGGTCTGCAGGTGGGAAGCCACTGTGAAGCAGCATGATATATATGCCCATCAGTTGGATACAGTCAAAAGATCCCAAAGTCAGGGTCTGACAGAGATGGTCCAGAAACCAGGGGCAGGACAATGTGCCAAAAATCTGGCAATAATGTTGGATTGCCATAAAGAATATCATCAATGACACTAAACAGAAGTTTACCTAATTCAAGTTCCTGCACGGGTGGCATTGAAGGTCCCTCCCAAGCTACAGGTATATGCCTGGAGCTTGATACACTTGGAGCAGTGCTAGAGATGTGGGATGGAGGAGGGCCCTATTACTCACATCCTCTGGTCCTGCACCATACTTTGGGCATACTGGAATGAGATACAGTAAATTATGAGTAACATCCTTAACACACAGGTACTCCTAGACCCTCAACTAGTGATGCTAGAGATCAAATCCTGTCATGCTTCGACCAAGGCACTTCCCTCAGGACATTGGAAGTGGCTGTTAGTTGCCCACATTACAGCTAAAAGAGTGGTGCTGAAACACTGGAAAGAGCTGACCCCTACCAGACATAGCAGAGTGAGCTAGGGAAAACAGCCAGCTTTGAATGAGTGCAGCATGCTGTTCAGTGGACACAACCAACTTTTTTTTTAATTTATTTAGGGATTCAGATCATACCTTTGAGCTCAGAGCTCTTTTACAAAGGTTCCACATCAAACAGTGACAATGACAACAATAACAAACAGTTTATGTACAATACTCCAATAGTAGGTAGCTAGGATACAATAAGGTTACAAGGTCATTCATTGTACCAATGGTGATAGTACAGCATCCAGAGCATGCAACTAGGGTAAAGGACAGAGTTTATATGTAGCGAGGGAGATAAAGAGGTGTGACACTTAGTGTGAGAGTCCGAGGAGGAGTCAAGGTGAGGGGGAGGGAGACTGGGGAGGGTGGGTGGCCAAAAGAAGTGGCCTTGTCTAGGAGGTTGGGAGGTAGTGGTAGTAGGTTGGTTTTAAGGTTGATCCAGTGGGAGAAAAGTGCACACATGTGGGAAGCCTACCAGCACTTGTAGCACTGCTCCATCCCTGCAGGCTATTTCTACCCTGGCCACAATCCCACACCAGGTTTGGCACACTTGACACTAAAAAGATGCCTTCCTGCAAATAGAGTCCCACCCCCCCCAGATAACTAACCTTTGGTCTATACCCATGCTAGCCATCTGCATCTGCTGTGTCTACTGACAATGACAAACATGTATATATGCTAGTGTGTACTATTAACAGCTGAATTTGGATGTTACATCATAACAGTTCCAAAGTTTGATAATGTAGTTTTGTCAATTGATAATTAATGTTTTAGAACTTTATATACAAGGGGTTATATCCCTGGCCAGGACTGATGGTAAGCTTGTGCTGTGCTTTCTTCCAGAGTAACACTAAATAAACTTTAAATCATATAAAAAAAATAAAATCAAAAACCTGTTGACTAGCCCCTCAAAAAGTAATTTTGACAGGGGTCAACATTTGACACATATTCACTATCCTGCTGTCCCCTTCACTCCAACCAGACAAGTTGCTACTTCAGCCAGTACTAGAATTGCTAGTACCACTGCTATGACCACTCTTGCAGTGCAAATCTCAGCATCAGCAAAGAACAAAGCTGTTGCCGCATTGGCTGCCACCATCACCACTTCCTCCACTACTGTTGCCAGTGCCACCATCAGCACTACCTCCAATACTGCTGCTACCACCACCACCACCACCTCCTCTACCGCTGCTACTGACACCATTACCACCACTGTCAAATCCACCAGTACCGCTATGACCACAATTCATGACAGAAGTATTCAGCCCTGCCTTGGTGGTTAAATCCAAGCAGTTTCTGAGCATGAAGAGGACAGTAAGGCAATGTCTTCTAGGTCAGAATATATTCCTACACCAGAAGATTTAAAAAGGCTTGAAGATGTGTTCCATGACACAACCTCTGAGAACAATGACCTGAGTGAGTCTGATGCTAAAACTGAGTCCTCACCTCATTCCACAAGGAAGCACTCGGGTCAAAAGCAATTCAAAAAATCAGCTGCCGAAGGCAGGCACAAAACATCTGCCACTGTTCCTCATCTTTCACATCAACCTCCTGCTAAAAAAACTAAGCAGTCTATCCTAACGTTTGCTTGCCCTAGTGATTCTGATACTGTATCTGGTGTCAATTCATAACACTCTTCTACACCACTTCAAACTGAATCTAGTAGTCATAGGTGCAAGCAGCATACAAGAGGGTTGAGGTCAGGTGGAAGTTCAAGTTATAGTGAAATCTGGACACATTTTTCTGAGCAGTAGAGTGATAAAAGGAGAGCTGCATGTTCACACTGAGGCCAGAGTCTCAGACATAGTAAAAATGTTGATAAACCGAGCAAAATATGTCTTTGGAATCACCTTCTGAAAAAGAATCCTGAGGTGGCTAACTTGGATAAAGCCCCTGTTGGTGTTTCCTCTTCAGGCCACTGCACACTGTATTTCAAAAAAGCAAAACCAGTTCCTGACTCTGTTGATAGTGCTGCAGGTAGTGATGGTGGCAGAGGCAGTTAGCAAGTGACTGAACATCTGCAAAATCTTGGCTTCAGTCCTTGCCTAAGTACTTCTACAGGCACAACCCCAAGTCTCTTACAAGCCAGTTCAGATAGTGAGACAGCAGAAGGGTAGTTTATTGTGCCCCCCCCCACCACAGCCTAAATCACTTGCATTTGTCCATTCTGGAGCTGGTGCCAAGAGCAAGGCTATGGCATTTCAAACACCTACTCTCACAATAAAGGAAGCATTTCAGGCCCACACAAAGTTCTTGCCAACTCACCCCAAAACTGTTCAGATCATGCAGCTCATAGGAGAGATGATTACACTGGATTTGCAGCCTCATTCTATTGTTGAAGACATTAGATTCTGTAGACTTCTAAATTTCTTGCAACCTCAATACTATAACCCATCATGAACTAATTTGTCTTGTACAGTCGTGCCCAATATCAATGTGACATGCCACAGTCATCTAGAGATGTTGCTAAACCAGGCTGTGGGTAGGGTTTTCCACTGCATATCTGATGCATGGACCAATACAAACTCACTACATGCACACCTGTCACTCACTCACAGCACACTGGTGTTCACCTACACCAGTAGCACATGGTGGCATAACTGCTGTTGACTCCTCCTCCTTCTCCTCTTCCTCTGGCCTTGGCTGTAGCAATGTCACATTCCACTGGATGTGTGCTCTCCTTAGTGTTTCAGTCCCTCCAAGCAAACACACCAGTGTTAGCATGCTTATGTCTTTGCAAGAAATGCTTCACTCCTGAATTAGCACAACAGGTATGCATGTTGGGTTCTTTATTACAAATAATGGGAACAAAATGAAAAAAAGCAGTTAATGATGGCCACTTCCATGGAATCAGCTGCTTTCATCATATGCTGAACCTTGCGGTCACTGGTGTTCTTCAGAACAGTGTAGGTGCTTCTCATATTGTTGATACTTCAAGAAATATATGTAGCCATTTCCATCATTCTGATAGGCAGTCAGAGAGCTGCAAACAGTTCAGGACCAGCTTGGTTTACCAAATCATTGGCTAATCCAAGCTGTTAGTACATACAGTAATGTAGCAGCACCTTTTATATGTTGCTATGTTTGCTGAAACAGAAGCATGTTCTACATGAGTTATCCATTGAGCAGGATATTGCTGGGGTACTGCTACACCTACAGTATCATTTAGGGTATGGTCTAGGTTCTGTCTCCCTTTGAGAAATGCACCTGTGACCTAAGTTCCAATTTATATTCACTGAGTCAGGATATTGTAACTGTCCATCTCCTCATGTCAACGAGTGAGATTTTCCAGGAGTGCAGCACTATGGACTTGTTTCCAGAATCCCTCAAAGAACTAATTGAAGGCCTTACTAAGGAGTCAAGATCACAGTTTGCAACCATACATGGCAATACTTGCTACATGCTCATAACCAAGTTAGACCCAAGATTCTAATTTGAGGCACTGTGCCTGTCCATGCAGGGTCACAGAGTGTGTGAGTACTACCAGCAACTGTGTAGTGAACCTGAGGGAGCCATGAGGGAGAAGGACTTGTTCCATTCAGAGGATGCTGGTGGGTGGTGGGGTCAGAAAGTTCTGGAGCAACTGGAGTGAGTGGCACTCAGTGGCAACCCAAGTGACAGTGGTGTGGGTTGAGGTATATCAGGAGTGAGTCATATTGGGGCAGTTAGTACCAGGAGGCAACCTGGGGCTAAATGGGGCCTTGAGAGAGGCCAGACATGTTTGGTACCCATTCCCAGGGTTCTCACTGGACCAAGTGGGCAGGTAGCCATTGTGCCAGCAACCTCCACAAGTCTCCTTCGGGCTGTCCTGTGCAATGCCAGATCAATAAGGAATAAGACTGCAATTATTGCAGACTTGATTTCCTAAGTCAGTCTAACTTGCATTATGGAGACCTGGTTGGGGGATGATGCAGGTCCTGTTTTAGAGGTGTCTGTCCAAGCTGGGTTCTCCATGATGCACTGCCCAAGAAGGGAATGTAGGGGTGGGGGTGTGGCCATTTGTTTTAGATCTGACATGAGCTTTTCCGTACACCCAGTGGGTTCCACTTCATCATTTGAATGCATGGCAGTGCATGGGGGTCCAGTTGCAGGCTGCAGAATTCTTTTTGTATACCAGTCTCCAGGCGTGATGGGGAATTTCTGCAGAAAATCATGGACTTCATCACCAACAGGCTGCTGGAGTTGCCCAGATGGTTAATTCTGGGTGACTTCAATGCCTGGGTTGATGATGGACTCTCACATTGTGATCGAGACTTCCACCAGATGGTGACTTCTCTGGGTCTCGCACAAGCTGTTGCTTCTGCGACCCACAGTCATGGTCACACCTTGGATTTAGTGTTCTTGCCGCTGCTTGAGGTCACCAACCTCAGGATTGATCTGGTCATCTGGTTGGATCCCTGCATGATAGAGTTCTTGTTCAGGGCTCCCCTGTTAGCCCTTCCCCTGTAGAGATGGTCCACTAAAGCCCTTTGAAGGGGTTGTCCCCAGAGGGACAGATGTCAGTATTTGACCTATCTGGGGTGAGTGTTGCTGTGCGACATATACAGGTGAGGTGGTTGCAGCCTACAATAATGCTGTCTCCATCACATGAGTAGAAGCTGGAGTTTGTTTACATCTGCTGGGAAGCTTTAAACATTAGCAACGATGGATTAAAGCAGCATTTGAGGCAAACAGAGTACATCATTTTGTAGGTAAGACTATAACCTACAGTGAAGGGTGTTTGTTTGCCGGAGTGTGCTAGCCCTGTTTATAGTACCTTTAACTTAAAACTGTCTGTCTGACTCCATCAGTATAGCATGTTTTCACAAGCTATGGGTACTCTCTACTTATGCTGAGCAGAAAATATCTCTACAGCATTTTTAATAAATGCACTGCATTATGGTTGAATACTAGCATAGTCGAATACCTGAATACAGATGAATACCTGAATACCTTGGGTGTAATTGTAAAATATTCCACAAGCACATAATTGATGTTTTTATACACCCTAATGTTTGGTAAGTGATTCAGAACACTTTTTTACACAGTTTAAATCTGATTTCTATGTGTGCTGTTAGTCTGGCAAGTGATATGGAGGCAGCAGTCAAGTGGGGCACAGTTTATTATTCAGGGGCAAATTGTTTACAATTTAACTTTGATTTCCATATGCGGCTGTTAGTTCGGCTAGTGATATGGAGGCCGCAGTAACAGGGAGAGCTCAGTCTGTTGTTCAAGGAGACATTTTTTACGCAGTTTAACTTTAGGCATTTTTAAATGGTGGCAGCTCTCTCACATTTGTGCTGTGCTGCTCCTGTCCCAATCTCTCAAGAGGACTTCTACTCAGGTTTGCAAAGCCCTTCCTCACACCAATGCAGGTTGCACTGGAGAGGGATTGTATATCTGATGACTGGGTTGTTTACCCCCAAATCAGCAGTGATGCACTGGTGATGCGACTCCCTGCTCTCATCACTTCTGCTCATTGCCATGCCTTCACTGAATACAGAGAGTGTTGACGCGAATGTCTCTATTGTTTCTCGGCAGTCAAACACTCTGGTCATCATCCTCAATAATGCGTACAGCAGCTGTTGTTAAAAACAAATCACCTGCAAAAAAAAAAGGCTGTGGATAAAGCGATGAAGCACATGCCAAACTCTCTGGCACCTCCATGTTCCAGCAGAGAGGCTCGTGGGAAACAGTGGAGAACTCTGGGAGTGACTTATTTGCATCAGAGCGAGCAGTGCAGCACGTTTAGAAGGCTGCTTACTATGCTTGCTCTGATACACGTTTCTCCTGCTGTGCCGATTCAGGAAGAGGATCTGAGAGGCAATTATCATGATTGGATAAGTGTCCACAGATCCACCTTTGCAGCACATCAACCCATGTACATAGGTTGATGTGCTGCAGAGTCGGCTGTGTAAACATGCATTTTGATTTCCATGTGTGACTGTTAGTTTAGCAAGTGATAAGGAGGCAGCAGTAAATGGGGGGGGAGCTCAGTTTGTTGTTCTGGGACGCATTTATAACTGTTTAACTTTGAATTCCATATGCGGCTATTAGTTTGGCAAGTGATATGGAGGCAACTTTAACAAAGTCTGGCCAGAGCCAATAAGGCAGTAGCTGAGGAATGTGGGCTAACAATATTGAAAATTACCAAAGCTACAAGCCTGCATTAGCAAAATGTAGCATAGGCTCATAAATTTGTTGTTTTCTAATATGTGTACCCCAAATTTTCAACATAGCTTTGTTATGACCCTGCCTCATGAAGATGGGCAGAGCAAATGTTCAACTCCTGCGTGAAAGGTAACTACGCACAGGGACTGTGAAATCAACTTTTGGGATGCAAAAACACATTTTGGACAGGAGTTGAAAAATGACAGCTGTCACATTCATGAGGTGCTGTAAAGAAATGGCTATGTTGAAAATGTTGGGTAAAAATATTGAATATTACCAAACTTATGAGCCTGTGTTTGCAAAATTCAACACAGCCTCATTATTTTTTTGTTTTAAATATTTTTACACCATGTTTAGAAAATAACCTTCTTATGACTCCACATTATGAACAGTAGCAGAGAAACTTTTCAACTCCTGCCCAAAAGGTGATTTTGTACGGGGACCACAAAATCACCTTTCAGGATGCAGAAAAACATTTTGGCCAGGATCTGAAAAATGATAGCTGTCACATTCGTGTGGTGCTCTAAAGATATGGCTATGTTGTAAATTTGGGGTAAAAATATTTAAAATTATCAAAGTTACAGGCCTTCATTTGCAAAATTCAATGCAAGCTCATAACGTTGTTGTTTTTTAATATTTTTTACACCAAATTTAGAACATAGCCATCTTATGACGCCACCCCATGAACAGTGGCAAAGAAAATGTTCAACTCCTGCCCAAAAGGTGATTTTGTGCGGGGACCATAAAATCACCTTTCAGGATGTAAAAGAACATTTTGGCCAGTATTTGAAAAATGACAGCTATCACATTCAGGAGGTGCTATAAAGATATGGCTATGTTGAAAATTTGGGGTAAAAAAATTGAAAATTACCAAAATTATGACTCTGCATTTGTAAAATTCAACACAGCCTCATGACCTTTTTTGTTTTTAAATATTTTTACACCAAAGTTAGAACATAGCCTTCTTATGACTGCACCTCATGCACAATGGCAGAGAACATTTTCAACTCCTACCTGAATGGTGATTTCATGCAAGGACCACAAAATCACCTTTCAGGATGTAAAAAAAAACACTTTTGGCCAGGATTTGAAAAATGACAGGTGTCACATTCATTAGGTGCTGTAAAAATATGGTAATGTTGTACACTTGGGATAAAAATATTGAAAATTACCAAAGTTATGAGCCTGAGGGCCAGATATTCAAAACTTTGCCCTGGGGCTAAATTAGCACTGCCTGGTGGGCAAGCTTAGCCCAGAGCACAAAGCAAGCTATATTGAAAAGGAAATAGCCCAGTGCTAATCCTGCTGAATATAGCAGTCTAAGGCCCTGTCCACACTATGCCTCTGTAACGTTACAGAGTGCCCAAACCGTTACCACAATGGTTTGCGTTTACACCTGTAACGTTACAGAAGGTGTTTTCGTAACCATTGTTGAAAGCACATATGAGGTGGTTTCAACAACGGTTATGAAACCAGTTACTCCTCGGTAATTTTGCGGGCAAAAGTGTGGACGTGTGTTAACTGTCCCCTGCGTTGAGACCCGTGGCGCCAGCGCGAGCTGCATCCTGGGGAACGGTGCCACCGAGACGGTCGCCTCGGCACCCCTAGTGTGGACCGGCAGTACCGTCCCATCAGACACCCCGCCGCATGTGACACACTGCACCACTCCCCGGCCATAATGGATTGCATCCGTTACCGGGCTGGAGCGGTGTAGTGTGGACAGGGCCTAAGGAATCTGGGCAAATCAGTCTGGGAGTGCAGGGCAAAAATAGCCTAGGAATAAGACAGCACTGAATATAGCAACAGGGAAGTGCAAACTGCAACTGCAGCTCATTAGACTCTGTAGCAAGCCAGTGTTGCAGGTGGAGAACATTGTGTGTGATTGCACAGAGATGTCTCACAGCTACTGCTGCAAACAACAATGTAAGCCACACACTGCAGAACTGTGCAATGCTGAAGTGAGATTTGCCCGGGGCTAACCTGATTGCACAGTGCTAACACATTAGCCTGGTGCAAACTGGTTAGCCCGGGGCAAACGGGAGCTATATTCAAAGCTCCCATGCAAATGAGCCTACTTAGCTAATCCGTGGGCAAACAGGTACATTTGCATCTCATTAAGTGCTGCTTAGCATACATTACCATGCAGTTTGCCCAGTGCTACTGCATGGAGCACAAAGCTCCCCCTTTTGGTTGGAATGGAAGTACAGGCTGCATGCTGCAGGCCAAGGCATACCCACAGCATCCCCTGTTGGTTGGAATAGAAGTACAGGCCGGAAGCAGCAGGAACTGTGTGCTGCCAGGCACAGTCGGTGCATACATACCTCACAATCCCTTGCCTCCTGAATCAGGTCAAGGCTTAAACAAATCAGGGACAAAGGACCAAAATCAGGGACACATCTTCAACATTAGAGATATCCACCCAGACAGCTGGTAGAATATGGGGCTTAGTGTAGAATGCATTTGCTAAAGAAGAACAAGTCTGTAACTGTAATGCTTGACATTATTCTGTGCTTACAATTTCCACTGTTTAGCCACAAAACACAATTGTGAGGAGGGACAGAGTAATAGTATGAGGCAGATTCAGGGACAGTTGAGAGTTATGCTTCTAACCCATTCACAATAGAAACCGTTCCCAATAGAATGAAGAGTAATGTCCCTGCTAGTCTAGTGGTCCCCCCACCCCCCTGTACGAATCGATCCGTTGCTTTTATCATGGAGTACTTTATGGTAGTCTAGTGGTCTCCCACCCCTGCCGACGTCCCGACCCCATCTGCAGTAAAACAAAGAATAGATTTCCCAGAGTCTGTTGTCCCCACCAGCAGCATTTTCCGTTTCTAAACATGGTCTCTTCTCGATCTGAGCCGCTCAGCTCCTCCCTCCACTATGGCCGGGTCACGACTCAGAGCGAGGAGTGCTCCTGTATTGAATAGACATGCCATTTCAACACAGTGGCACTCTTGAATACCTCAGTCAGTGGCTGGCCGTGGTGGAGAGATGAGGGCTGAGCCAGTTGCCGGCTCCAGAGGGATGCCATGTTTGGGGGTACCGGGAGGTGTGCAGCTTGGTGGGGGGACCACTAGACTACCGAGGAAATCTATTCTTTGACTGTGGATGGGGTCGGGAGTCATGCAGAGGGGTGGGGGGACCACTAGACAACCATGGAAATTACACATACTATTATAGAAAATGGGTCGAGATTCATGCAGGGGATGGGGGAACCACTAGACTACCATGGAAATTATGCATACTATTAAAACAAATGGGTCAGGATTCATGCGGGGGGGGGGACCACTAGACTACCAGGGCTACGGCTAATCTGTTACATGGAATGGGTCCAGAATCATGGGGGGGCATCGCCAGCATTGCCGCCAGCTTTTTCCCTGCGGTATGTAGCACTGCGCTACAGGTCATACTAATGCCTGTAGCGCAGCACTATACATTTGAATATGCCACGCTGCTGGCATTCATGGGTGCTCTCCTATCCATGCCCCTACATACCATTACGATTAGCATTGACGCTACCACACAGTGCTGATGCTAATAGGGCTTTTCAATATTGCAGCCTCACACAAATCCAGAGCTATTCCAGTGCTACGGATTTGCGCTGAGTGCAAAGGTTTGAATATCTGGCCCTGAGTTTGCAAAATTCATTGTGACCTTATAACTTTGTTGTTTTGTAATATTTTTATACCAAATTTAGAACATTGCCTTCTAATGACCCCACCTCATGAACGATGGCAGGAAAAATTTTCAACTCCTGCCCAAAGGATGATTTCATGTAGGGACCACAAAATCACCTTTCAGGATGTAAAAAACACTTTGGCCAGAATGTGAAAACTGATAGCTGTCACATTCATGAGGTACTGTAAGGATATGGCTATGTTGTAAATTTGGCGTAAAAATATTGAAAATTACCAAATCTGTGAGTCTGCATTTGCAAAATTCAACACAGGTTCATAACCATGGTCACTGGGACATTGAAGGAAATGTCTCCCAAAATTGCGGAGCATTTTGCAAAAATTGTTGGAAATTGCGGGGGTTCTACTATAGGCCTTGAGTGCTTCATAATAAATCTTTTAATGTTTTCTACAGCATACATTAGTCAGTATAAATTGCTAAATGAATATACTGACACCTGAATATGTTTAAAACATAAAGAAAAGTTTATGTTCCTAAAAAGAATACTAAACTGATAAGCTATCATAAGCATTGCCTATCTTCCAAAATTTAAAAGCATCTGCCTCATGCAGTGCTAAATAAATTCTATAAAGTGAGCCACAGCAAATCAATACTAAATAAAGCCAGAAGAAATATATATTTTTTGTTTCTGACTGTAGAATAATGCAGCCTAATCAACAGCTGTTTAAAGTACTCTGCCAACTATTCCCCCACTTTGGTACAAGAAAAAATAAGCTGAGAGAGTGGTGAATAATTGAGTTTTGGTAAAATGTTGTTAAGGTGCTTAATGATCATAATTTGTACTGTACACTATTTTTGATATCACATATTTAAACATTAAATCTGGGGGTTATTGGGGCTGGCAGTATAACCTAGAGGATAGCGTAACAAACTGTGAATGAGCTGACAACATCTAGCAGAGCTGGGTTTGATTCCCACAACCTCCACTTGTATACTGTGCGAGTCTAAGCAAGTCACTTAACCTCCGCAGTGCTCCTGGGCTGCACCTGAAAACAGGCACTTGTGCCTAGTGGGCCTTCCGTGGTTACCAAAAAATGTAATAAAATACCATTATACTTTTACTGCGTCATACAGTAGTCAGGGTACCCTGTAATTTACCTTTATTTTACTCTGGCTGCAACGATTTTGTTTAGTTAAAGATAAATGTTCAGATACATTTTGTGTTTTATAAGCTTATTTTTAGACTTTAGTCAGGTTTTTATTGTAGTCTTTGCATGTGAGCATCTAGGGGGTAGTTGCTAAGAGTGAGATCAATGTTAACAACTAGATTATTTAAGTTTAAAATTGTCAGAGCCATGCAAAAATCCTCAGTTGTTTGAATCAAAGCTAGTCTGAATGAAAGTATGCTCACAAGGAAAAACTTGCCCTGCCACTTACAAAAAGGCTTCATAGTTAGCACCCCATTTAAGTGAATGGGATAATTTGCACCTTTTATCCCATCTTTGTTTCAGTCTGTGTGGCAACAAAAAGTTCTCTGATAGACTGCTTCAACACAGAACAAATATTAAGTGTTTAAGTGTACTTATGCTTGGCCAGTGGATTCTGAAACCAAACAAGAAATGGATTCAGAAGAAATCAGTGTCTCATAAAACCTTTGCCCTATCTTGCACTGCATTGTTTAGGCCAAACCCAAGTCTGCATGCAAAATTGTCAATATATTTGAGAGTATTTTATTAAAAATGTTAATACTTTTTACACAGTTCAATATAAAAACTCAAAAATTGCAAGAAATTCTGGAACATGTCAGTTTTTGTGGAGAATGGTGAAAATTGCAGATTCTGCAAAAACATTGTGCGTCCAATCTTCCAGTGGCCCTGTTCATAACTTTGTTGTTTTTTAATATTTCTACATCAAATTAAGAACATAGCCTTCTTATGACCCCACCTTTTGAACAGTGACAGGGAAAAGTTTCAACTCCTGCCTGAAAGACAGTTTTGTGCAGGGACACAAAATCACCTTTCGGAATGTAAAACAAAACATGTTGGCCAGGATTTGAAAAATGACAGCTGTCACATTTACGAGGAGCTATAAAGATATGGCTATGTTGTAAATTTGGGGTAAAAATATTAAAAATTACCAAAGTTACGAGCCTGTATTCACAAAACTCAATGTAGGCATATAACTTTTTTTTAAAAATATTTTTACACCAAATTTTTAACATAGCCATCTAATGACCCCACCTCATGAACAATTGTGGATAAAATGTTCAGTCCCTGCTGGAAAGGTGATTTCATGCAGCGACCGTAAAGTCAGCATTCGGGACAGTTTACCTAACATCACTTGCATTGTTCAGGAGGTGGTGTCCCAAAAAAGGTATGTTGAAAATTTGGGGCAAACATTATGAAAAATGGTCAAGTTATGCTAGTGTGTGGCCCTGGTGGTCCAGGGAGTAGCCAGACAAGAGATGAACAGACTACAAGTTCTCTATCATAAGGTGGCTCAGTTCGCCAACCAATCCGGCCCCAGAACCCACCACTGTGACACATTGTCCCAACTAAACTGGCCCTCCTGGGATGCCCGGCTCTAGTACTCCCTACTCTGCCAAACCTTTAAGTTACTCAGCCCCTCCCCTTCTCCTAGCCTCTCCAGGCTCATCACCCTAAAAAGTAACCCTAGGTTCCTCTGCACGATGGACCGGACACTCCTTACAGTGCCTAGGGTTAGAACCAAGGCAGGTGGCAAGTTGTTCACCCTCACCGCCCCCGGACTATGGAACTCCCTGCCCTCAGGAGTCCAAGAAGCTACCTTCATCAACAGCTTCTGCACAAGGCTTAACTCATTGCCTCCACAGGCTCACTCTGAGATTACGCCACTTGCCTCCTAAAACTCCTGTATACTTTTAACAGTGAATCCTGGGCCTTTCTAAGCAAAATCGAGCCATAGTCAGCATGTCACAAACAAATGATAATAGCTCAATAACTGTACATGCTAGACACAAAGTATGAGTGGCAGAGTTATTTAGCACAAAATTGCCTTTCCAATGGTGGCATGCATGTAATAATAAGTAATTTTGTATTTTTTCTATGCTGGTTGAAAGAGCAAACTAAATATTTTTTTTCACTAAAAAAGGGCAACATAAGCCATTTTTTGTTGGAAAATATGTCAAATATCAACACCAAATTAAGCATACAGACATTATATGGTGTTTTAATATTATGTTTGTCAAAAAAAAGATATCTTTTTACTATAAAACATAATATTTCCCCATTTTAGTCAAGGTGCTTTGGTGAGATTTGAGGGATGAATCTCAGCCACACACACCATATCATAAACAAATGCGTATAACTCCAAAAGTATACTTGATACACACAAAGTATCAGCATGAAAGTTGATGAGCACAAAAATGCCTTTCCAAAGGTGCTATGCAACCAGTTGTAATCAATACTGTTTTTATTTTATACCTGCTGAAGTGACAAAAAAGTGAATTTTATTCAAGCTGCTTAGGTGAATCTTGATGGAAAACATGTCAGCCATACACATCATACCATAAACAAATGTGAATAACTCCTAAAGTATACATGATATACACAAAATATCAGTGGCAAAGTTGTTCAGCACAAAATTACATTCCCAATGGTGGTATAAAAACCATAATATGTATTTTTTTTTTTTTAAGTTGGTTGAAACAGCAAAAAAAAAAAATGCTTTCACTAAAACAGGCAACATAAACCATACACACCATACCATAAACAAATGCAAATAACTCCTAAAGTATACATGATATGCACAAAATATCAGAGACAAAGTTGTTCAGCATAAAATTGCCTTTCCAACAGTGCTATGCAGTCAAATATATATTATATCCTGTTACACTATATATTAAAATGTATAAGTGACTTCTCCAGACGTTGCAAGGGCACACTGGGAGTCAGTAGCTGACTTCTGCAGACGTCCTCAGGACACACCTGTGTATTTTTACTGATGACTACAGGCGTCTGTTAGGAGACAATGAGTTAAGACACATACGACGGCCACTTCCAAGTGCAATTGCTAAAGGAAAGGGGCCCCCAAGCGTAAGCCTAACATATCACTGCACAACACGCACAGTGGGCCTTACCCCCAACCCCATCCCCCTCTCTTCCAGGGAAGTACCTACAATGACTACACTAACCCATACGGCTAACTCAGCATATGTAACCAGCTGAAGTGCAACTATGTATTACCCTGTACTATGTCTTGATGCATCTTATGTAATGAACTCATGCTGTATGTTACACCATGTAAACCCCGGGTCGCCCCTGAAAAAGGGATCTTCGGGGCCCAATGGGCTCAGCCGGTTATCAAAATTTAATAAATAAATAAGTTCAAAACCCCTTTAAAATACATTGAAACACATACTTGATTTCCTCAGTTTGCAGTCTGACATTGAAGAGTGAAGATGTGTCTGTCATCCAGAGAAGATTATGGTGTTGGATCTCCAATTGGTAAGGGCTTGGTGGGGGGTGGGTGCTGAATGGGAGAGTTGGGTGGGGGGAGTTTTGGCCACAAAAGACATTGATGAATGATTTTCTTACAGGTACAAAAATGACTGAGGATTTCAGCACTGGGAAATTGGGCACCCCAGTATCATATTATGTTTCTTGGGGTGAGTTTTGAAAAGGAGGGTTGGGTAGGGGATACAAAAGAAAAAAAACTCGGGGGCATCCTGATCGTGACACTAGGGAATAGGGCACTCTTATGTTTCTGGGGGGGGTGCGGGGTGATGGGTATTCAGAGGGAGGGTTGGTTGGGGAGATAGCTATAATTTAAATGAAAATAAAATCAGCAGTCACAGCACAATGTGCCATGTTCCAGATGGCCTCTGCAGTCTACTGTACATGCACGACCACCAGCGCATGCGCAGTGGTGTGTGGTGGCCATCTTGGACACGGTACATTGTGCTGTGATCGCTGATTTTCTTTCTTTTAAATTATAGATATACCCCCCATCTGACCCACTCTCTCAGCACCTACCACCCCTCCCCCAGAAACAGAAGAGTGACACTGTGGGTGCCCAACCCCCAGTGTCACGATCATGCAAAAATAGTGCAGTGCCAGCTCAGAAAAGGAGTGGAGTTCTCCAGGGACACCATGGTCGTGGAGATGACTGTGCTCCATGTCCAACATGTTCTTCAGTCAGAAGTAATGCAGAAGTCCTTTTCTCATAGTGAAAGGTCTGCAGAACTATGCCCACTGTAGCCCTAAAGGGGGGGGCACAGTTTGTTGTTCAGGGATACTTTCTTACACAGTTTAACTTTGATTTCCATATGTGACTGTTAGCTTGGCAAGTGATATGTAAGCAGTAAGACATTATGGAGTGTGTGCTAGACACTTCTAGCATACAGCCAGGGTGTAGTAAGGCACAAGGCCAGAGGCTGAGTGCCTTCAGCTCATGGCCATGCACTAGAGGTGTCTCTAGCACGCACTGCCTGAGTGTCTTGCTGGGTTTATGAAATGAGCATAGGTATAAGTTTCACTCTTGAGGTTCACATGTTTACATGTTCACATGTCCCTAGAACCTCTTGTTGGTATTATAGCCCTGTAATAACAGTCCTCTATCTATTATTCTATTTACACACACACACACACACACACACACACACACACACACACACACACACACACACACACACACACAAGTTCCTACCTATCACCATCCAATATGCAGCTAACATATTTTTTATTAATGCTGATTGTGGAGGAGGGAATGTATTTATTTATGGATGTTCCTGAGCAGACCAGCCCAAAGAAATAAATGGCTAATGAATGATCAAATGAGCAGCAGTAAGAGCTCACCCACCCTACCATGTGATGCAGCTGCATTGTGTTTCCCAGTGTACTGTGTTACGGTACACTACCTGGTCCAATAGGTGGTAATGTTTTCTATTACTGGTTCTATTCAGTATAGCAGTATCTTTTAAAGAAGAAATTAAAGATATCTTCTTATTGAGCACCACCCAGGCAGTCACATCAGTCAAGTTGAGTGCAGTCAAAAATATAAAATAGTTTCCCACTGTTGTGTGCACCTGGCAATACACAGTTATAAATACATCCTTCCCCACTTCCAAGAAACAGTTGCTGGCCAGTGCCAAGTACATTATAAGTATATGAAATATAGTCTCAGTCCAGTTACTGTAACTGAGATGTAGTATTATATCATACTACAAGCAAGGAATGAAATGATTGAATGAATTTAATAACATTTTTTTTCTAGCAATCACAAAAAAAATATGGATGGAGTGATGTGGAAAAAATATATTTAACCGAAGAAGAGCATTCAGACTTCTGCTAAACCATCTGTTGTAAGAAAATTAAAACAGTAACTATAGCATTAACATTATACTACAGCACAGCCAGGTGGTAAAATAAAATAAAATAATGTATTTTTTCCAGTTGCTGAAGAAGTAGTAGTAGTAGGGAGCAGCACCTACCTTCCAGATCACATAACTAGTACTACAAAGTAAGTCTGAGACATGAAATGTAGTTGCTTGCTGTATTATATAGACTCCGACCCACTGATGTTATTTTTTTGTGCTGCTCATTGTGCTCATTCGGGTAATCCTGGTCTATTCTGGCATGTCCTTTGGCCTTCCCTTTTGGTTGCCTAAAGCTGCAGTGCCAATGTGACAGTCAGAATTTGCCTGAACATTTTCATCCCTTTTTTGTTTGTATTTTTTGACTTCCACACCTACAGGCCGTTGTATTCAGCAACTTAACAGTGTTATGCTACTACAGCCTTGGAATATAAATTAGTGATGCAGACGTCCAGACCACAGCACACTGATATAGTTGTGAACTGTTATTTGTTGTTGATGATAATGAACAAATTAAACCATAAGGAATATGACTGATGGTGACACTTGTATACTTTTACTGGGCAGTGTGTTGTCCACAGTTGCAGTAGTCAACTCTCAATAAAGCAATGAACGAGAAAAACATTTTATATGGAATTTCTATTTCTATCTTCCTTTTGCTATTGAGTCTATATTTTTTCCTTATGGAAATGTGTTTTTTTAATAATTGCTTTGCCTTCCCCTGGACTACCTAGCCAGCAGCACTGCACCACCTGTAATCATGAACTATGGCAACCTAATGATTGCTTTGCTTTGCTTTGTCTTCACCTGAACTACGCAGTCAGCAGCACTGCGCCACCCATGACCATAACCTATGGCAGCTTGTATGTATTTTAATTACTAAAGGCTTTGCCTTCCCCGGACTATGCAGCCAACAGCACTGTGCCACCTGTGACTGTAACCTATGGCACCTTAATGATTGCTTTGCTTTGTCTTCACCTGAACTACGCAGCCAGCAGCACTGCACTACCTGTGACCGTGTTCTATGGCAACTTGTAATGATGATTGCTTTGCTTTGTCTTCTCCTTGACTACACAGCCAACAGCACTGTACAACCTATCACCATGACCTATGGCATCTTGGTCTTGTATTTTTGCTTTTCCTTCTCTTGGACTACCAAAGCCAGCAGCACCTGTGACAATCACTTATGGCAATGTGTCATTTTTAATTCATTTGGTAACTTGTAGTTTTTTTTCCTTTTCCATTTTGCAGCAATTGCTTGACCTCCCATACTGTATTGGCCTGCACTGCACAGTAGTATTAGCCTTCAGGTAGAAACACTAGACTTCACTCAAGCACTTTTTTTGGCACTTGCCACAAAAATTAATCCCTTTTTTGTCACACATTTCCTTCTCCTCAAGTTTGACTTTTCTTTTTGTCTTAATGTGTTCTTGCCCATCCACCCGCCCAGCCTCTCCCCCCATGGCTTGGATCTCTTTGTATCCCCCTCTTATTCCTGACACTTTTGGCTGCAGCACTGACTGCCACTGCACCATCAGTGCTCCACTTTTTCTTTTCTTTTTTTTTTAAATTGTGGTTTGGGCTTTTTTGCCCGCCTACGCCATTGCTTGCTGTGTCCGTCAGATAGCAGTGTGCTCTCCACTCAGCTCTTTCTTCTATGCACCACATGTTGTTCTTACACAGCTTTCTATGTAAAACTTCCTGGTGTTTATGACATCAGGATAAACTCCCTCGGTAATTGGATGCTGATAGCTGCCTGTGCTGAGCATGGCATGCCAAGAGCATGGGTGTGGTTGGGAAGTGTGGTAGATTTAAGCAATATACCATGACAGGGAGTGGGTATATTGGTGGATTTACCATGCCTGGTGTGGTTCAGGCATGAGGCACAGCCGAGTGACTTAACCACACCAGAAGTGGTAAATCCACCCATATACCCACTCCCTGTCATGGTATGTTGCTATTATACAGTGTTCCACTTTTTTTTGTTTTTATAGTGATATAAAATTTTTACAGGGGGTATACTGGAGGATTTATCATGGCCATGTGATATGTTTTGACCAATGAGGTTACTGGATTTTCATACCCCATTGTATAATTGCTTATCACGGACCTGGAACCAAACCTTTTTAGGCAAAGTCTGCATTGGTCCAAGTCTGTGGGTAAATGCCAGATTGGGAGGGGGTTCTGATATACAGCTGAACAGTCTTCCCAGCCCTAGCTGTGAGTTCAACCACTCAAGAAGTCCATATATTTCTGCATGACTGTACCCTTTGGAGGGTATTATTATCCCTATACAATAGTCTCAACAGATTTTAAAATCAATAACTTTAATTAAAAATCTGCCTCAAGAACCATGCAGTCAAGCTGAGCTAAAATAATTGGACACCATGTGGCAGTTGTCAGTCAATCAGATGTTTTTCAACAAGTGTTTATATGTATTGTATATACAGTATAACATCATTGTTACAAGTTCTTCAAAAAACAGAAAAGCAATGGCAACATAGTATTCCCCTCACAGGAACATTTTGATTTTGCTCTTCACTATATAGCTATGGTGCAATAATATAAGTGGCTAATGGCATTGTTTGTCTGATGTGCAGGACAAACACACAATGCAGTGCCATTTATAAAAGGAAACTGTGTTGTTTTAATTGGTTTTGCATAGCAATGCTATTATTATATTGCCATAACATCTCATAAAATAAGTTGAAAAAAAATAATGGCTTCACATGAGGCAACTACTGTATATTGATTTGGCTTGTTAACACACTGGAAGAATGTGTGAATAATTGCACTTAGTGAACCTAGGTTTATTGTTTCCATTTGTAATGTGTCTCAGCATTTGCCTGAATCAGCAGTAGGATAAAGACTGGGGAGGACACAGAAGTAAAAGGTTAACAGATTACCTACATTATTCTGAACATTTTCAAAATGCTGTTTCCAGTTAGGCTTCTGTAAATAAGTTAAACACATTGATATAATCTGCACTAAACTATCCAAATTAAAGTACAGAATGCATGTGTCTATAGACCACCTTTTTAATCTACAATGCATTTATTTAAGAAAACAAAACAAGAAACACACACATGAAAGATGCCACAAGCACACAAAGCTTATTGCTGTAAACTTTTTATTTAGCACCAAACTTTGTGTGCAGGTGACATCTTTCCTGTGGGTGCATTTTTATGTTTTCTTAATTACAATAGTTACCAATGGTCCCAGGGGGTCTCAAGGCAATGACCTTTTTTGGTTCTCTATACTGTACATTTATTTATTGGTTTTTAATTTTTAATATTTGGTGAGGAAAGGCAAACTGTGCCAAAGCTTGTTTCCAGGAGAGTCTGGAGAGCGCAGGGAGGTTATGTGACTTGATTAGTTTCACAGAGTGTGCTAGTGGTGGCTGTGGGCTTCAAAGGTTTGCTGCACCTCTGGTCTCAAAAGAGGTTATACTGCCTGCAATACATATGTGGGTTGCACATTTTGTTTTTGTACATTCTGCACTGGCAAACTATGTAAATATTTTCTCTGTATTTCTAAAAAATCATCTCTGAAATGTAATTTAAAAATTATTTCCTGGAGGAATATGACTGCACTTTCATTTTGGTTTATGGCATATCCTGATTATAATGAACATTTGATTTTAAATGACCATTTTTATAGCTAACCTTAATAATACAAAATAATTTCTTTTTTTCCTAGCACCTCTCATACGAGGTGTATCCAGTGGGGGTAACTGCCCCTCAACCAATAATATTAGTATTAGTTAATATTAAGGATACTGTTACTGGCCCACCAGAGAGACCTGGGCTTGTGTGACAACTCTGGTTTCACAACCCTGAGACTGGCAGGAGGCAGGGTAGGACGAGTTTGACTCCCAGAAAAGGGAAGATATGGGCTGTCTGGCATTAGTACACTTTCTGCCCACCCAACCACAGAGCATCATAGGCTACAAAGGCAACACTTGCCTGCTCTTTGTGCTAGAGGTCAAGGTGTTGTCATTGTGAACACAGTGACTGGGGTAGAGGGCCAGGTTAAACAGGCAAGGAGGGTGGCTACCCAAGACCACAATATCATTAGGTTATCATCATACAACTAATGCATTGCTTTATACCAAATATTTTCTAATTAATTATTTTTGATTCATACAGGTGCCATAAACTTTACATAATTTGGTGTAAGCAATATGAACAATTCAACAACAAATTAAGAATTTTAACCAAATCCCATCCCAGTGATGCTGGAAAAGCAGTCTATCACTGCCATGAAGAAGATCTGAGTTTGTGTAGTGCAAAGGGTACCCAATTCTCACCTTGGGGTAGAGGATTCCAGACAGTGCTGGTGAGCTAGCACTCTCAGACTTGGGGGTGCAGTTCTTCATCTTGTTGCCTCTTATAGTGGTTTAAAGGGCAGCTTCTATGTTGTTGGTAAGAGCAGAATACAAACACTGTACACGTGACTGCATTCAGAGGTGCCACTCAGAAAAACAAAACTAGAAACACAAAATGCAGAGCATGCTCACAGCACCTGTGAAAAATTGATACACTAGGCAATAAGTACGTAGATAAGTATTCTTTTCCAATTACACAAATATAACTGGCACTGAGCACGATGAATCCTATTTGCATTGGATTAATAGGGGAAGAAAAACACTCCACTGGCTAGGAGCAGTGCACAGGATAATCTCAAATGACACTTGATGCCCCCTTACTTGGCAGAGGCCCTGGAAGCCCCTCATGTGGCTCCATTGTGATGCCAGGTGATAAGTAACTCCACTGCAGAGGGGGATTTGCAGTGATGCAACCAGTTTTAAGGGTAATAAGAACTGTAGGGTGAACAGGGCTTTTCATGCTGTTGCAGGTATAAGAGTTGAGTCAGCACTAGAGGAACAGAGTAATAAAACCCTGGAAGAAGAATAATGAGAATAATAAGAAAAATAGATAAACTGAAGCTATTTTTTTTATTTATTTAGTTAGAATTTCTGCACACTGTGATTTCTACATTAAAGGTACACTATACCAACAGTCAGAGGCATAATCTATAGTAGGAGTTTTCTGTACTACACATACAACATGCATGTTTCAGACCATTAGTAGGCTATGGCTCCAGAAAATCTTGGTAGTTTTGTAAGCAATAAGACATGAGGGTAGATACATTACACAGTTCTAACACACAGCCAGAGCCACAGTAAGAAACAAGGCCACAGGCTGAGGCTGTGCATTAGAACTGTTTAATGCAACCCCCCAAGTGTCTTATTGTGCTTACAAAATGAGACTCTGTAATTTATTTGCATGAAGAAATTAAAATCAAGTGTTTAAAATGTTAAAAAATATAATCTTTACTGGCCCAGTGGTGCAGAGGGCTGAGGCTCTGGACACCTTACCTTTCACCATGCCAACGAACCTTGTTCGGGAACAAGCATGGGATGCTGAGGGAAGGCTGGGAGTGGATGGAGCAGCTGCCAGGCAGCTCTCCTCTCCAGTGTAGGGGTGGCATGCTTCTCTGGCTTTTGGCTGCCACCGAGTGGAGGCTCGTTGGTAGTGTCGAGCATGGGGGGGCTAGGGGTTAGGTCAGGTGGGTGGATCAGGGCCATTTTCACTGCCAGTGCACATGCACATCTTCGCAGACATGCCCATCTGTGAATGGCTGGGGCTCTGGGGTAAAAGATGATGAAAATGTGGAAAATCACCCCAGACGACAGGATGAAGACTGACCCCTTCCAGGGTCTGCACAGGTGGCTGGGTGCACAATGCAAGGCTTGTGGTGGAAGGTAAGTCCCAGGGGAGCAGGGTAATGGAGCTGGGGGGGGGTCGGTCAGAAGGGGGCTGCCAGAGGAGCAGGAGCATACAATATAAATAAAAAATATATCTATCTATCTATCTATCTGTATATATGTAAATAATCTTTCACTAAATTTGGGATAAAATAGTCCTTCCACTTGAATTTTTTTTTTCCTTTAGGACTAATGTGGCTTCATTAGTTTTACCTATTTAACAGAGGAAGACTAGAGAAACAGACACAATAAGGTGTGAAGTAAACAAGTTTTTTTTCTTGAGGGTATTATTTTTTTAATATTTGTAATTGATTTCAGTAAAGGTTATAGATACAGGACCACAAAGCACTCAAGAACTGTCCCTGAGAGTGCATGCACAACCATGAACAGCCAGGGCAAGTATAGGCATAAGCAAAATATCAGTTCTGGCTATGTTTTTTAATGTTTCATTTATTGGGGGACAATTAGGCCAAATCAGATGGCATTTCAAGAGTGTGGAGTATGAAGGACGAGAGAAAGCAAGCAGGAAGTGGGAGCAGGAGCAGCTGTGATAACTCAGTGTGAGTGAGCGATCAGCAGCTGGGGGCCACAGTGGTCTGTTATGAAATGCAAGACTGTGAAGTGGAGAACGTGTTCTAAATACCAGTATTATAGTTGAAACAAATTGTGCTCATGTGAACATTAGTATTTCTAGGCAATGTTACCATGCAACTGTGGTAGTCGGTTGGGATAAAATGTTTAGTTTGTAACAAAAATGTTATATCAATCAACATTCAGAAAACTTTGAAAATTTTGCAGGAGCACATTGATTACTATGGGAGCTGTATCCAGGCTGGCAGCACTTGTTTTTACCTGAACATTAGACAGATCTAATGCACAGGTAATAGCCAATCAGGATGCAGCATTTTCCCTTCCCATTTCATAAGTAAGCAATAAGACACAAAGGGATGTGCATTAGACAGTTCTAACACACAGCTAGGGGGTGTAGCGAGGCACGAGGCCACAGGCTGAGTACGTCCAGTCCCCCAGCCGTGAATTAGAACTGTTTAATGCACACCCCAGAGTGTCTTATTGTGCTTATAAAATGGGACTGTGTTTTTTAATTCACAGTGACAATCAAAATTAAGAGGTTTAAATAGAGAAAAAAGGCAAGCTTTCTATGTAATTTTACATTAAATTGTTTCTCTGCCAGTAATTGGTTTGATGCATTTTAACCATTTGTCCTTAGAAGGCTTCTATAGTTGTAGTTCACTGTTGTCACCTGTAGTTCATAGCCCCCCCCCCCCCGGCGCATACACAGTCACATACAGTTAGTATTTTAATTACAATAAATTAAAAAGAGAAAAGAGGAAGCCTCCTGAGTTTGCTGTTTCAAACAGCACACATTCTCCGCATGCGCCATATATATCCTGTTGCTGTGGAGCTGGTACTTTTGACGTGTTGGAAAGTAACAAGGGAAATAACTTAAAATTAGAACATTTACCAGTTAAAACATTGCAGCTACCAAAGTGACTGTGAGGACAATACTGTAAAGAAGTGCCCAGAATGGGGATTCCATTTTATGTGTGTAACTCAGAGACTGGAACTACAGATGTAGGCAATTGTGGTACAAGGGGAGTGTTAGGAGCCGTGATGGTGTAATGGCTGCCTGGAACAGCTGCTGTGATGGGACAATGGAAAATATAAGAAGGTGTGTTGTATTTTGATAAACTGTAAAGAAAAAAAAATTGAATGGTTACACGCTAGGGATATGAACAAGAAGGAAAGAGATCAGATGGGTTAGTGGGTCAGGATGATGCTGACTGAGTGATGTATTGGCAAAGAAAAAAATATATATATTAAACTGGAAGAGTATGTTTAAAATATACCATTTCCAATTTTGCTCAACATTGTGTGAACAGCTATATAGTAGAGTAATAATGTGCAGGACACTGGGTTTGTGTGATCGAGTGTGGGGGGGCGTATATGTGTGTGTGGGCTAAGCGAGGGGGAAAAATGGCCTCTGTTTTTAAAAATTCTACTTGCCCATTGACTTCTTTCTTTCTTGACCTGTGTCCACCTGGCTAGCACTTGTTTTTAGCTGTGCGTTAGACACTTCTAATGCAGGGCTAAGAACCAATCAGGACACATGATTTTCTCTACCCATTTTATAACCTGAAGTACATCATTAATTGTTATTGCCCCCTTAACAACTCCTGTTTTTAAATTCCTTCCTAATAAGTGGGGCTTAATATTGCAGCTACTATAACCAGATGTAACACTAAGGAATGGAAATGTTGGCACTATTTAATACCTTCCCTGAATAATGTTTGGGAATTAATGGACCTACCTCTACCTCCACCATATTTTGGGATGTGTACAGCAATGTTGTGGTTGCGAAACGCAGAATGAAAGAAAAAGCTAATGGCTCTTTCTTCAAGAGGAAGTAATGGAAGTGTACTGTAAACTGTGAAGTATCTCATGGGTCAGCAGTTAACTGTAATTACTATAATGCTAGTATAGACCTATGTCCACGTTTTCTAAAGCTAACGGTGTTAAGTGTATGTTGTGGCATAAATGTGAGGAAGTTTATAGGTACATTAGGGAGCAAAGAATGATGAAGGCAGGGACACTGAGGCTGAATAAAGAGGAAGGTGGTTGGGCAGAGAGCGACAGTGAAAAAGCAGAGATACTGAATGAATAATTCTGCTCAGTATTCACAATGGAAAAGCAAGGGGAGATACCTAATCCAGTCAATAGAAGCACTCTGGATAGGGGGGTTGATATTAGTTCTTTCACAGAACAAAAGAGTTCTGAAAGAACTCTTAAAACTGAAGGTGGATGAAGCAATGGGGCCTGATGGGATTCACCCCAGAATTCTAAAAGAACTAAGGGAAGAACTAGTAACACCACTGACTACCACTTTTTAATAAATCATGGGAGGATGGTGTGGTACCTGAGGACTGGAGAAGGGCAGATGTGAATCCCCTTCACAAAAGTGGGAGCAAGACAGAGACAGGAAACTACAGACCTGTCAGTTTGACCTCAGTGGTAGGGAAAATGATGGAATCACTTCTGAAGGAAAGAATTATTGAGTACCTAGAGGCCAGTGGGGTACAGGACCCAAGGCAGCATGGATTCACAGCAGGAATGTCATGTCAAACAAATCTAATTGATTTCTTTGACTGGGTGACCAAAGTAGTAGACCAGGGAGGGGCTGTGGACATGGCCTACCAAGACTTTAGCAAGGCATTTGACACAGTCCCGGACAAAAGATTAATAAACAAATTAGCCAGCCTGGAAGTGGGTCCAGGGTGGTAGCCTGGGTAAAACACTGGTTGGACAACAGGACACACTGGGTAATAGTAAATGGAGTCCACAGTAAAGAAAGGAGGGTTACTAGTGGGGTACCTCAGGGTTCAGTACTGGGGCCAGTCCTTTTTAATGTCTTTATAAGTGACATTGCAGAGGGACTGGAAGGGAAGACATGTCTCTTTGCAGATGACCCAAAGATCTGCAACAGGGTTGATATTCAAGGTGTGGTGGAAAGGATGAAAAGGGACCTGGCAAGGTTGGAGGAATGGCCAAATGTATGGCAGCTTATATTCAGTGCAAAGAAGTGCAAAGTAATGCACCTGGGAAACAAAAACCCAGGGCAAGAGTACACAATGGGGGTAGTCATATCAGATGCCCTAAAGGTGGGCCAGCAATGTGAGAAGGCAGTAAGGAGGGCTGGGGGGATACTGGGATGCATAGAGAGAGGCATCACCAGTAGAAAACTGGAAGTTGTTGGCCCTCTGTACAGACAGTTGGTAAGACCACACCTGGAGTACTGTGTACAGTTCTGGAGACCCCATCTCCGAAAAGATAGACAGGGTGGAGACTGTCCAGAGGAGGGCAACCAAAATGGTGGAGGGTCTGCACCAGAAGACATGTGAAGAAAGACTAAAGGAGCTTAAGATGTATAGCCTTGAGGAAAGGAGTGAGGGGGGGACATGATAGAAACTTTCAAATACCTCAAGGGAATCAACAAAGTCCAAGAGGGTAGCATCTTTCAAAAAAGAGACGTGCAAGAACAAGGGGGCACAATTTGAAGATAGAGGGACGGCTCAGAGGTAATGTGAGGAAGTATTTCTTCACAGAGAGGGTTGCAGATTCATGGAACAGCCTTCCTGAGGAGGTCATAGAGTCAAAAACAGTGGGGGAATTCAAGAATGCATGGGACAGACATAAGGCAATTCTAGTGGGGGGTAGGAGGAAGTAGGCTGTTGGTTAACTAGGATCTGCAGCTTATCTGTTAGCAGGGTTTTAAATAATTGATTAGCAGTTTTTTTCTTGGGACTATACTAACTGTACAGAAAATATTTGTACAGATTTTCTAGAAGTGCTGTGTTTGTTAAACACAGTGAGGCAAGAGCTATGCATTTTCACAAAGATTTAGCACTTTTATGAGCAAAACGCTAATCAATTTTTAGAGTTAAATAAATCCGTGCTGTTGGGTAGGGAAATGGGCAGACTAGATGGACCAAGCAGTCCTTATCTGCCGTCAAAGACTATGTTTCTATGTTATGCCTCTCAATTGTATCCAAGTTATAGCATGTAGTCTCTGAAGGTGTTGTTTTACTCCAAACATATTTTGCATCAGTTTTGACTTATTTTCCAAGACAAGACTGTTGCAAAAATCAGAACATAAAATCTCAAAAGGTGAATGCGGCTCAGCCACATCTAACATACTGTACACTTCTGCTTAAAATTAAGTTTTTTAAAATGTTCATTTTCCCCAGTTCCTTTATCAGAGGGTTAGTAGCTCCCCTTTTTCAGTTACAAAATAATCACACTCGCTTGATATATATTGCCGTAAATATATAAACAAAGTCCTTCTTCTGAGTTTCGTAAATAGGATCTTGCTATTTCTGCTTCCTCATTTTTTTTGTTTTGTTTTTGTTTTTGTTGACTGGGAAAGGAAGGCTAGACAAGACTAGCCAAGATTAGCATTAGCAAGATTGCCTGACATGGGGCTGCTTTGCCCTGATGATAATTCTCTGCTATGGATCCAACTATGCCAGTAGTAGTAATAGTAAGTATGATGAGTTCTCTCTACAGAATATATGAACAAGGATTACCCAGTTGAGCCAGGGCTCATTTCCATTGGGGTCCAGGTGCAATACTTACAGATTACTCATACAGTAATACAATAAAATGCAACTTCTGGATAAGAAGGAAAGAAATATCAGATAATATTCAGGCAGACATAATATATTGATTGTAACAATATTCCCTCCCTCTCATAAATTATAATAAGATCTAAATAAAATGCAGAAGTGCAAAATAAATACAAACAGTGTTAGTTATACAGAAGTTGACCGGTATTTGATATACTGCAGTGTTTGTACACACACATACATTTTATTTAAGTGCTAACAATGTACTGCATTGTGGTTTGCCTGTGCAAACACTGTGTGGCATATTGCAATACCTGTTAACTTCTGTATAACCCACTGTAGAGCCCTAAACCCCCTCCACCTTGGATAGTAGGTCACTCAAGCAATTTATACAGTCAAAAGCAGGTCATATGAAGCAAGACTTGGGGAGCTGAACCTATACTCCCTTGAGCAGAGAAGAAACAGAGGGGACATGTTTGATACAATTAAGTACATGAGGGGATTTAAAGTAGCTCAGACAGGCAATCTATTTCAACAGAACACAGCAGCACACATGAGAGGGCATGATATGAGACTGGTAGCAGGAAGGTTCAAAAGCAATCTTAGGAAGTACTTCTTCACAAAGAGAGCACACTGAAATCTTTTACTAAAATTAGACTAGCATTCTCTCTGCAGCCAGGAGACTCTGTCGTATATCTTTGCATCAGGCAGTATCTATCTAATCGTCCTATTTTAGCAACACCCATGAAAGAAATTCTTTTCAGACTGCAACCCAATACCAGACTTCAGCATGCTATAACTTATTGGTAGGAGTAGCCCCTCCTCCCTTATCAGAGCACAGGAACGATGGAGTGATTATCTAGATTTGGTATTGGGTATTATGGAGTGGCAAGCAGCCATTACGCATGTGCACATGTGTTCCAGCTCAAACAAGCTGAGAAGAATTCAGTTTAGTTTCTTGTATAGAACTTACCTCACCCCCTGTACCAATATAAAACTTCCATTGTCCTAAATGTCTTGCTGTGGAAGGTAATTTCAGCCACATGGCACTGACATGTAATAAGATAGCCTCTTTCTGGATAGGGGTGCACAAACTCTTGAAATCAATGATGCAGTGCCACTTCCCAGCAGACACTCAGAATTTATGTTGGGCCTAGAAGCAGGCTTGAATCTGAATGGCAGAGGTGGGGCAAATCCCTGGTTAGGGGGTACTGCACTGAGTACTGCCAGAAAAACTGTTGGGCAGCACTGGCTCAGTTCCTCCCCCCACTATGGAACACTGGTTGAATAACCTTTAATTTATTTATTTTCATAAAAATATATAACCCATGCATCACTTTCTGATGCAAATGCCATGATTTTGGATGCTACTTTATTTTTTAATTTTTGGTAACATACTTTTTTTTTTCAAATTGTTTAACCAGGAGTAGCATGCTAAGCTGAAAGCTTCTTTACAGATATGACCTTGGAGCATAGGGAAGTTAAGTGACTTGCTCAGGGTCACCCAGTATGCAAGTGAGGGCTGTGGGATTCAAACCCAGGTCTCCAGATTTGCAGCTCAGAGCCTTAAACCACTGTGCTATACTGCCTCCCTTAGAATAAGGCCCACTAGGCACAAGTGCCTGTTTTCAGGGGTGATCCTGGAGCTTTGGGGTGGTTACATGACTTGCTTAGAGTTACACAGAATGCAAATGGAGGTTGGGGGAATCAAATCCAGGTCTGCTGGATGTATCAAGCCCATTCACAGCTCATTACTCTAACTTCTAGGTTATACTGCCAGCTTCTTACTATGTATGAAGTTGGAGAACTATCATCTTAATGCTAAGGGGCAGGGGAACCTGTTTTATAAAAAAACATGGCAGCCACTGCTCTGTGCTATTGAAAACAATGAAATTTCACTTTAAGTGGCATGTCTTTATTTAGGTATGGTCTAAGATTATACTCAAAACTGAGCAGCCAAACTCTGGTGATGGCCAAGTTCCTGCTGTGGCTTATAATCCCTTATGTATTCTGATTGTATAAAATGGCCCACAGTGATATAGCTTAGACTTAATATTTATCTGCTGTTCTCTAAGTGCACGTCTTAAGTGTGGAGATCTATAGGTACTGTCTTTATCCTGTTATGATATGTAATGTATGTATTTTCTTATGTAACCCCCCTGTTACCCAGGGTTACTAGAATCCCAGTAAGACCTAGTGGTAGGCAGGGAAGGCAGCTTGTGAAACTCCAGTTAAATGGATTTCACACTGTCTCACTCTGTTCTCAGTCTCAGCTGAGACTGAGGGATGACATCACCATAGAACTATCGCAGCTGCATGAGCCACATTGGAATCTGCAGTTGGGAGCTAGGTTAGAATGTTGGGAGTTTTTGAACAGTGAGCAGCAGCAGTTGTGTGTGAGCAGTCTTGAAGAGAGGAGCACAGCAGTCTGTGCACAGGCTCTTGGAGCCTAAAGCTCTGATATAGAGCTACTTTTAGGGAAAGGTGTGTGTTTCCGCCAAAAGAGGAACACAGTAAGCTGTGAAGTGGTGGAGACCGCTGTTACGGGTCTCTGTGCCCCATCCCTGAGGGGATGGGGGTAAAAGGTTTGCCTGTTATTCCAGGGGCAACCTCCTGGTTCCGGCTAGGGATGAAGCTGCCTTATTTTCCTAAGTTGTGCTGTGGCACCAGAAGCTGTCAAGAATCGCCTGTGGGGCACCTGCAACCAAAGGGTGAGTTCTGCTCTTACATGGGGCCTATGTTTCACCTGAACTGTTTTAAAGTGGGGATTGGACTGCTTAATCAATGGGAGGCCTAGAGGAATAGGTTAAGCCAAAGTAAAAGTATGTTCAAGTCCAGCACAAGGAGAAAGCCAAGACATGTAGAGGAAATGTACTATGCATTTACCATTTAATCTACACTGCCAAGCTTTTCAGAAAGAGATGTTTAAGTATATTTGAGTCTAGTAGAAGGGGAAAGTCAAGACATGTAGAGGAAATGTGCTGTGCATTTACCCTTTAATCTACATTGCCAAGCTTTTCAGAAAGAGTTGTTTAATGTCCAGAGAAATGGCCAGGTATGGATTGTGGAAGCTAGAGATGGGAGATCCCCCATCTTTAGTAACCAGGTTCACCTCTATGGATTTACTCTGTGGCCCTTTTACTTTGACTCAGGCACTTGGCCAGTGCTGAGGGAAGTACCTAGACGTGGGATTGAAAGGAAATTTCCCTTATGGAGTTGAAGGCTCTAAGGTGGTTTAGGGAGTCACCAGGAAAATGTGTCGATGTTTCATGGAAAGTGTTCGAGTGGCCGGCAGGGGAGCCGAGCTGGGGAAACCCCAAATAGTGTACAAGTCGGGCTGTGTACCCAAAGCAGCATGCAAGTCCGGGCTGTGTGCCGGGTGGGTCTAGAGTCTGAGGGCTGAAGTGTTGAGGAAATGCTCTGTTTCTCTTATCTGCATTACCAGGAATGTAGCCCCGTGGGGGTCTATCTATGCTTTGTTTGTTCAGTTTGGATGCGAGTAAAAGCCACACTTTAGAATCCCATTCCTGGTATTGGACATTACAGTTATTGCTTCCTGTGTTCAGATTTACTTGGGTGCCCCTGTGCAGAGTAACCAAACCTAGCCCTTGTGCCGAGTAACCTAGTCCTCCCCGAACCCAGTCCCCCACCTGGTACTGCTGTCAGCTTCAACAGCATACCCCCTGTCATTTGAAAAAAAGCAGGGGTAGGGGGCTTACACTTATTCTGAAGTACCTCAATAAAATATGTTTATAAGAAAAAAAAGAAGCACCATATGACAATTTCCACTGGCTGGCTGTATTCTCTTATCATATCTAAATACAAATCCAACAAATCATTGCTTATCCATTTACTATGTATAATAACATATATTCCTATACTGATGTAATGGGGCAAATATTATAAAACAAAACATGTACCTTATGGTGCAAGGATACTAGCTTCCAAACCATCCACTGTGGCCAAATTGCAAATCTGCTGTAATAAATGGAATAAACTTATTTTTAAAACCAGATGGCTTTATAATAATAGCTCATTACTAAGGTAATCACTCTATTTTAATCTAGTGTGGCTTATAGGTTGAGTCACCAAATTAAATTATTTATTGCAAATTACAACAGTGCAGTCTCTTACAGCTAAACATAGAAACACAGAATGTGACGGCATATAAGGGCTGCTTGACCCATCTAGTCTACCCATGTTCCCTACCTACTGTCACACCACAGACCCTACTTGATCTTCAGCTTTAGCCCTCCCTTTCCTTGCCTCTAAGGTTCCCTTTTATTTATCCCATGCCTTCTTAAATCCCATTACAATTTTCACTCCCGCCACCTCCTTGGGGAGATTGTTCCAGGCATCCATTTCCCTTTCTGCGAAGAAAAGCTCACTGTTATTTCATTCAGCTTTCTGAACAATTAAAATCAAATTAAACTGACATCCAAATCACAAATTAAACTGCCAAAACTGTGACTTTTTACATTTAATTAATTATTTTCGTGTCTATAGTGTATTCACTCATATGCCAATACTGCGCTGTAACAGAGATTGCCAAAGAGAAAAGCAGTAAAAAGACTCCCACCCATTCTGCAGTCAAAGACTAGAAACATCATTGTCTCAGAATTCTAATTTGAGACTCACCAGACAGCACATGAGCAGCATCCCCCACACACTCTGTGCAAGTTCACAGACGAGTGAGAACGCTCGCAAGTCCCCTTTTTTATACTCACTGAACTCCCACAGTGGGGCATAGAAACAGAACCGCATTTCAAAAGAATCACCTTCTAAGTGCATGTGTTGATGTCATCCACCTCCATATTGTATAAAAGTCGTTGGAGGGTATAAAAAGTTACAAGCATTACTTTCATGTCTGTCAGGCTGAGAGCTAGATTTAAACATTTTATTAGCAAACGCTTTTGCATCAGATTGATTTAATTTTTCTGTTTCATTCATGGCTGACAAGCTGAAAGTTGGCAGTACTGGAGCAGTGTAGGACTCTGGGTTCAAATGCTACATTGTATGGCTAGGTTACTTAGCAACCACAAATTTGTTTCAGAAGATCAGTTCTCTGCTAACCTAAAGCCTTTGATTGAGAATGATACAATGATCTGGTTGGGTTTTATATTGTATCAATTTCTGTTAACTTTGTAAGTTTATAAACATAAAACTCAATATAAGATTGTACAATATGTTGTTGGATGGTGGGAAAAACTTAGAAGGCAGATCTTTTGAAATGCAGTTGTGTGTTTCCACACCCCACTGTGGCAGTTCAGTGAGTACAAAACAGGCACCTTCAAAGCACTCTCATTTGCCTGTGAACCTGCACACAGAACAGGGGATGCTGCTCATCTGCTGTCTGTTAAGTCTCTTAAATTAGAATACTGGTCAGATTCTCTGATGAAGACATTGCATTTTTTTATAGGAGGGTATGAGAATATAATAGAGGCTACTTATTCTAAAGGCAGTGCTGGAAAGATAGCCCAATTCAGCAGGTGGTAATAGAGCAAGCAGTGAGTAATAATCACCCAGTAAATAACAAAAAGGGTGATATGAACAAAAAGAGCTTAAAGGTAATGGGCCCATTACAGGAAACAATACCTACATTCTTAAAAAAAATCCCAAACAAATTAAATGAAGGAAAAAAATAGAAAAATAATCCAAGTGCCAGCCCGGTGGCATTGAGGGCAGAGATGCTGGACGACTTACCTCAAGCCATGCTGGCTGCCCTTGTTCAGGAATGAGCACGGACCGTCGGGTGTTGACAGGGAGGAGAAGGATTGGGCATCCACAGGACTGCTCTCCTTCTCCAGGGTGGGGGGATTTCAGTTGTTGTTGCTCCACTGGCCCCTAGCAGCTGCTGGGGGACAGCACACTGACACTGCAACTAAGGGGAGGAGATGGGGCTGACGCTTGGAGAGAGTGCATGCAGATACATGCACGCTCACACCGCAGGCATCATTGCACACCCCACCTCCACACACAAGGGAGTAAAATGGCAAATAGCCCCGGAAGAATGACGCTGTCCCCGTGGAGCCGCTTCAGAGAAGGCACCTCCCTGGCAATGGTCCGTTTGGGGTGGGTCGGGTCGCTCCCCACCACCCTGCCATGAAGGGTAAGTCATGGGTGCATAAGGAAGGGGTTCTGTCCTTCGGGGGTTGGTGCAGGGGTGACAGCTGATGGCAGGCTTGCAGCCAGGAACTCCAGAAAGAAATACCAGAATAAAAAAAAAGGAAAATAATCCAAGCTGAAGTACATACCATAAATGATCAAAGCTCAACAGATTTAATTGAATTATTACCCCAATACATCCAATGTTGACAATAGAAAGTACAGTAAATGTAAAAGAAAAGCAAATTGGACCTTTTTAGTCCTCTGAACATTAATTCTCATATAGATACATTACTAAAGCAAGCTGAAGAAGAATCCAAAGCAGACTGTTAGAGATAATGGGAAATCTGAAAAAAGATGTAGAAGTGGGTAAATCAAGTCTAACAGAGCAATCAGAGTTAAATTGTTCTAGGAAGACTGGAGAAGCCTAAAGGAACTCACATGTCAGTTTTGGAAATAGTAATTCCAGACTCAACAATTAAACAAAAAAGTACAAATAAAAATAGAAAAGGAAAATAAAAGAGGTGAAAAAGGATAAATAAATAAAGATAAATATGTAAAACAAATATTCCAATAGTTACTGGCAGTGAGATGGAAAATTGCTCCTCTGCAAAGGAAGGTCAAATTTTAAAACAAAGGCAGAATTACAAAATTTTGGAAAGAACTGGGAAGAACAATATAGGGCAAACCAATGTGACCACACAGGTATTCATTCCAAATTCAAATGAGGATGCAGAAATTGCTATCAGTGAGGTCTCACTGCAAGCTGTGGCAGATGATAATAATAAAAATGGCATCCAATTAAATGTGGGAAGAAATGAATCTGAAAATAGAGGGCATTTACAACAAACAATGTGAAAATGGTGACACTCGAAAAGCTTGGAGGCACCTGTAAGGAACACGTCAGTAATGCTTTCCAAGATGGCTGGGTGAAGAGCTCAATGAAACAGAAGGCATGGCATCTGTCTAGCAATGCAGCAACCAGAGCCATACAAGAAATGGAGATGCATTTGGTGGTACATGCACCGATGTTAAGATATGTCTAAATAGGTAAGGAGAACTTGGAAGATTGTGGATGTGTTTTTTGCTGAAAAGCAAGAAGCAAGAACAACCCGAGCAACAAGAAAACAGCAGCAGCATCTACCAGCAGCCCTGTCACTAAGTTTAACAGACCTACGAACTATACAGGAGGACCCAATCTACCCACTTCCAGATACTCCAAATGAAGTGGACAAGAAATGCTTGTCAAGTAGCATCTTACCTTTTCTTCAGTTACCAGCTGTCTTTGGACTTATTGGGGTGTTGTGATTTATATTTTTTAGGAGATTTCAACTGCACTTTTGTCTATTTAGGAAATTAGTATTGCTTGTGGTGTTAGTCACAATTTGGGGGTATCTTGCAGAATGTGTCTGCTTGCTCCTCCAGTCCTGCACTATTCAGCCTCCTCTCGTCATGCCCTCTGCCCATTCTCTTCCCACCCACTTCCTACTTTTACTTACCAGCACTGTCGGGTGCTGGGAATTGCTCACAGGGTGAGGGGGCCGGGGTGGGTTGGAGGGCGCAGACATTGGAGCTTGAATGAGTGGGTTTCTCCCATAGGAGTGGTTAAGACCAGAAGACACCCTGGGGAAAAATGGAGCCTGGAATATGGTAATCCATGTCTCATCCCCATACCCAAGGGCACCTCCTTTTTGGGTGGGCAAGTAGTCGGGACAGCCCAAGAGCATCGTCCAACACGAGCATTGTTATGCAATGCCAGATCCATTAAGAACAAAACTGCATTGATTGTGGATTTTGTGGAACAGCGGATCTGACTTGCATCACTGAGACCTGGTTAGACGGTAATGCTGCCCCAATTCTGGAGGCAGCTGTTCCTCCCGGGTACTCGGTGATACATTGCCCAAGGTTGGATCACAGGGGCGGGGTGGTAGCGGTCTGTTTTAAGATGGAATTGGGCCTCACTGGTGTACCAGTTGAAGTGGCTGAATCATTTGAGTGCACTGTGGTAACTGGTGTGGGGTGCAGGATAGCTGTCATTTACTGTCCACCAGGAGATGAGAAGCTGTTTCTGCAGGAAGTAGCGGACTTTGCCACCAACATGGCATTGGAGTTGCCCAGACTGATGGTTCTGGGTGACTTCAATGCCTGGATCAATGACAAATCCTCACTTTTTCGACAAAACTTCCTCCAGTTGATGACATCACTGGGCTTCACACAGGTTGTTTCCTCAGCTACGCACAATGGTAGTCACTCTCTTGATTTGGTCTTCCTCCTGGGGATCGAGGCCTCTGATTTGGGGTGGAACCGGTCAGTTGGTCTGATCTCTACTCTGTGAGGTTCAATTTCTCTGCCCCCCTGAGTAGGTCTGCCCCTGTGGAGATGGTCAGTACCGCCCTTTGTGGGATGTGGTCCCTGAAGACCTGGTGGCAGTGATTGACCTCTCAGTGTTCAGTGAGACCAGCACTGATCCAGAGCACTTAGTGGTGGCCTATAATAAGGCTATTACTTCAGCTCTTGATAGGATTGCTCTGGTCCATGTTCGTCCCCTTCTGCTTCGCCCTCGGACCCCATGGTTTGATGGGTTGCTGAGGGAGATGCGGAAGTTGGGATGCAGGTTAGAATGCCACTGGCATAAATATGCCTTGGATACCGACCATCTTATTTTGTTCGAGCATTATCAACTTTATCAATCAGCGATCTCCCGTAAGAAGGCAGAATTCCTGTCCAGGGAAATCGCTGTTGCTGGGAACCGACCGGCTCAACTCTTCCGAACTGTGGACAGGCTATGCAACCCAGCCTGTCTGCAGCTCCATCGAGTTTTATCACAAACTGAATGTGATGAGATCACTCGATTCTTCATGAATAAGGTGGCCAACATCAGGCAGGAGTTTCGTCTGTCTCATTCTATGGGAGATATGGTTGGTCAGTGCCTGGTCACTATGCCTGGTATTTCCTGGAGTACATTTGACCTGCCAGATTTCATTGACATTATGAGGATTGTCCAGTGGATGAACCCCACGTGCTGTAGTTTAGACCCTGGCCCATCTTCCCTAATTTTGGGTTGTAGTGATGTTATCGGTCCGGTCTTAGTTCAGATTGTCCGGTGCTCCCTGGAATCGGGTGAGTTTCCTAGCTCCCTGAAGGAGACGGTGGTGACACCTCTTCTGAAGAAAGCTTCTTTGGACCCAGAGTCTCTGGCAAACTACAGGCCTATCTCAAACCTTCCTTTTGTGGGAAAGGTTATCGAGAAAGTGGTTCAACTGGAGAACCATCTAACCATCCATAATTTATACAAACCTCTCCAGTCGGGTTTCCATAAGAGGCATAGTACTGAGACAGCTCTGGTTCGGGTGCTCAATGATCTCCTGATGATGAGAGATCCAAAGAACCATTCTGTCTTGGTACTCCTTGATCTCTCTCTTCAGCTTTCGACACTGTCAACCATGGGGTTCTACTTGAGCACCTGAGGTTCATCTGTGGGCTGACGGGTACAGCCCTCAGATGTTTTTAATCTTTCCTCACTGGTCGAACTCAGAGAGTTGTCTCGGGAATATTTTCTTCTGAGTCTTTCTCTCTGCCTTGTGGGGTACCTCAGGGTTTGATGCTGTCCTCCTTGTTGTTTGCAATGTATATGATGCCCCTTGGAGACATTGTAAGATGGTATGGACTGATGTTTCACTGCTATGCTGATGATACCCAGCTCTACCTGTCTTTCGCTCCCGACCAGGTGTGTGCTCTCTCAATATTTAACAGCTGCCTCATGGAAATCCAAGACTGGATGAGTTCCAGCGGGTTAAAGTTGAACGTGGGAAAGACTGAGGTTTTGGTGGTGGACCCTGGTCACAGGATAGAGGGGTTGGGGTCTGATTTGCCATCTGGTTTATTTCTGGGGGTGAGCAGATCCTTACCTCTGAATGGGTGCGTAATCTGGGAGTGATACTTGATGATGGTCTGACCCTTCATGATCAGGTGTCTGCAGTCATCAAGTTAGCCTTTTACCACCTTAGGAACATTGCCAGGATCAAGCATCTTGTTCAGTCCAGTGACTTGCCTGTCTTGGTCCACGCCTTCATGACCTCGCGCCTTGACTACTGTAACTCCCTGTACCTAGGGCTTTCCGGGGGTTGATATCTGCTGGTTGTAGCTAGTGCAGAACACGGCTGCACGTTTATTGACTGGGGCTTCAAGGAGATCTCATATAACCCCAGTGCTGCACGATCTGGACTGGCTGCCAGTTCAGTGGCAGATCACCTTTAAGGTAGGTTTGTTAACCTACAAGGCCCTACACAGACTGGGTCCAGACTACTTGAAAAAACTTCTGATTCCTTACACCCCTATGTGACAACTCCGCTCAGCTGATAAGGGGTTGCTGGAGATTCCGAGGGTTAGATTGAATCATCTGGGGCATGGGCTTTTATGTTCACTGACCCATCTCTCTGGAATTCTCTATCTCATCAGCTATTGGAGTGCAGGACTGTAGGGAGTTTTAAGCAGGCAATGAAGACTTTTCTATGGGAAAAAGCATTTCCTGATTTTCTTTGATTTTATGCTTATTTCTTGTTTAACTGGGTGTGTTTGTATTTGTGAAGCACTTTGATATTCTGAAAGGTGCTATAGTAAATAAAATTATTATTATTATTATTAAAAGTCTGGCAACTCAAAAGGGGGAGACTACGAAGTTAGGGAGCAACAAACAACAAGTAGCTATAGTGAAAGGTGGGATAAAAGAGATAAAAGAAAACAGGAAATGCAGGAAAATCAGGAAAAGGAACTGATTGTTAAGCCAAAGACTTCTAGGAAAGAGCAGAACGTATCAAAAGAAATAGAAATGGGAGAAAGAAATAAGTGCCAAGAGAATTAAATAATAAAAGACAAACTAGCAGAAAGACAAAAAGAGAATATATCCACATCGGGAAAAGAAGATCAGGAAAGTCAGCAGAATGATAAAACTAGCACAAATATCAATAAATCACAGAATAAAGAACAGGAAAAACAGATGCAAGATAAACTCTCACAGACAAAAAACCTAGGAGAAACAGAAAAAAAATGAAAGTTTTAGGGTCTATCAGCAGTTTAAAATCTGAGATGTTACAAATGCTGGGTGACATTAAAAACTCATTAACTGTGGTTACCAATTCTTTAGCAGAAATCAGTACAAAATTAGAAAACTTAACCATTAGAACTAATGAGTTGGAAACAAGGGTCTCAAAATTAGAAGATCAAACATTGCCTATACCTAAAAAACAACAACAATTAGAAAAGCAACTGCATACACTTCAGCAGAAAGTAGCAGAACAAGAGGACAGAGCAAGAAGAGGGAACTTAAGAATATGCAAACTACCAGAGGGTGTGGAAGAGACATGTGACCCTATCCCCTTTTTTGAATGAATGCTCACAGTTGCCATGAACAGAAAATTTCCGGAAGAGAACAGAGCTGGGCAGAGCACATACAGCAGGAGCAAGTTTGGCATTTAACAGCTTTCCATGAAGAGTATATGTGAAACCTCATAACTATCAAGATTGGGAGGCAATATTGCAGAGAGCCAGGACAAAGAAAGGGTTAACTTACAAAAATATGCACTCTAACATATACCTAGATTTGTCAAGCAAGACTACAGAAAGAAGGAAAATATTTAATCCTGTAAAGTTTAAACTATACCAAAGGGGCATTCATTTCTCAATGCTTTACCCAGCAAAATTAAGCTTTGTCATCAAGGGTAAATTATATACTTTTGATAATGCAAAAGAGGCAATGGAGGCATCTGACAGTGAATATGGACATGGCTCTGAGCACCAAGACAGAAAAGAAGAATCTAGCAGACCCAAACCCTACCCTTCCCCAGCTACCTAGCTACTGCTTCACATACAGAAGGATAATCAACAAAACATTTCTGTGTTAGAGTACATGCCAAAAAAAAATAAATGGAGAAGTAACAAAACTTAGATAAACATTTAGTTAAGAAGCCGAACAGGTATCGATGATGTATCGATGATGTATATGCATGAGCAAAAAAGAGTCTCTTGTAAATATATATGGATATGAGACAAAACTATTGTTGCCATAGAAACTATAAGAATGTATTAATAGTAGTTGCAAAGTATTAGTATAGCAATGAAAAAATATATAAGAATAAGAGGGACTATGGCCTGAGTTTCAGTGTATAGTGTTGACAATGTTTGTCACCACTATATGGGGGGGGCAGTAGCCAGGAGGATTCCCGACTTTTGGGGGGAAAGTAGTAGATGGGTGTGGGCAGGGAGGGGATAAGGGTGATATGAATAAATCAAAGACCAACTACATAAACACGCTTAATAAAAATAGCTTAAAGAATCAAAATACAGTATATGGTGTCCAGTGAAAGCAATACGAATAATAGAAAGAAATCCAAGTATATATTTCCGAATTCAGGAAAAGCAGAACAACAATGAGCTTACACTATGAGTAACACTTTAAAGATACTGTCATGGAATGTAAAAGGCCTGAGAAATAAATCCAAGATGAACAAAGTCATAAACTATCTGCAAAAACAGAATATTGCTACCGTCATGTTACAAGAAACTAATTTCTCACATAAAGAATTTCAGTGGTTCATGAATTGGTGGGGTCCTGGTGTATCTGCAGAATATTTAAATAACTCTAGGGGCGTGACAATTAACTTCAATAAAAAATGTTACCCCAAAAATACAAACTAATGCTATTGACCCTCAAGGAAGATGGACAATGACTGAAATATGTATACCAAACTTTAGATGTACTCTGACTAAAATATATACACTGAATATAAATGACCCAGGATTTTTCACTGACTTCTTCCTACAATTAACTACATTTAGCCCACTGTATATTATAGGTGGTGACCTTAATATAGCAATGCATGAACATCATACATTAACTAAGCTAGATAAAGGTCATAGCTCTTCTAGAAATGTAATTACAAAATGTATAATGGAACTAGGGTTAATTGATCTGTGAAAGGAAAAAAAAATCAGAAATAAAAATATATTCATATTTTTCCTTGGCACAACAGTCGTACTCAAGGACTGATTACTTTCTAGTTTCTGAAACAATAAAACATATTCTTATTGATATAAAATACCCAGGAATTTTCATATCTGACTATTTACTATGTATTTTAACAATAAAAATTGATGAAGACCAGCTAAATTATAAAACATGGAAAATGAATCAATCATTACTAAAAATATCTCGAACTGCAAATAAGCTAACAAAAGAAATACAGTAATACTTTGGGAACAATACTGTTCATGAGACAACTATAATTAACATTTGGGAAGCTTTTACAACATAGTTTAGGGGAAGAATGATGAGCAGTGATGTACAGTATGAAGGAAAACAAAACAAAACAAAAAAAAAAACAGAACTCTATTACCAAACAACTGGAACAAGAAATTAATAGCTTGTATATCTTGCATGGAAATACTCTGGATGAGGAAGTTTTTAAACAATTAATAAAAAAAGATCAATATGACAATTCAATGACAGAAACAATAGAAAAATAAATGATGAAAATAAGATCAAATTATTACATAATGTCAGACAACCCCTTAAGCTACTAGCTTGGCAGACAAGAAAGGAACAGAAACAGAACTATGTATGCCAAATCAATAATGAAAACTAACATATAGTATAAAAGCCACAATAAATTAACAAAATTTTTGAAAATTATTATCAACTATATAAATCACTAATGACTGAACCAAAATCAGAAATGGATAAGTTTTTACAGCAAATTAATTTTCCACATATAACACAAAGGGCAGTGAACAGATAGATCATGAAATAACAGAATATGAAATAGAACAGGCAATTAATGATTTGCCCAGTGGAAAAGCTCCAGGCCTGGATGGAATAGTGATCGGAATGTACAAATGACATAACCAGTTAATACCCATCCTGAAGACATTATTTAACTCATTAAATACTGATAAAAATCCCAGAAACTTTAAAAGAAGCAACTATACAAGCATTTCATAAAAAAGACAAAAACCTGCTGAGCTGTGCATCATATAGAACCATCTCCCTGCTTAACGATGACTATAACATTTTTACAAAAATCATAGCCAGAAAATTAGACATAATATTACCAAAAATTATAGATCAAGTGTAGAATGGGTTTATTAAAGGGATCCTTAGCCAAAAATATAAGATGCACATTCAATATAATATCATCAACAGAAACAAATGATGCTGTCTTACTTGCCATAGATGCAGAGAAGGCATTCAACCTGGTCGAATGGGAATTTATCATTGCAGTAATAAAGGAGATGGGCTTTGGTACACAGTTCAGTGGGTGAATACAATTAATATTCAATACACCCAATGCTAGAATCAAAACAAATCATAACATCTCAGACAAATTTATTTTACAAAGAGGGACAAGACAAGGGTGTCCTCTCTCCCCTTTGATTTTTGTTATAGTAATGGAGGCCTTAGCAATAGCTATTATATCTAATAATCAAAGTCATGGTATAACTCTAAACATAAATTATATAAACCAAGCTTCTATGTGGACAATGTCCGTTTATACCTAACACATCCAGAAAAATTATTAAAAGAACTCATTCAAATTACAGACAGGTTTGGAAAAATTTCTGGGTACAAAATAAATTGGGCTAAATCTATAACACTTAAATTAGATATTCAAAAGGATATAAATTTGTTGGTTTGCTGGCACTCATACTGATCTAACAATCACATTAATTTCTTAAGGGTCAACATAACACCAAAAAGTGATCAACTTTTTGAAGCTAATTATAACATTACTCTTAGATATATAGAAATGGAATTTAATAGATGGATAATGCTATCTTTAACATTAATTGGTTGCATCAATATCATTAAAAAGGAAAATCTTACCAACATTATTTTTTCTCTTTCAGGTCCTTCCAATTCCAATGCCACAAAGCTTCTTTAAAAAGTTGAAAACAGTAATAACCAACTTCATATGGAAAAATAAAAAAGCAAGAATAGCATATTCAGTATTAGTACTACCAAAAAGTAATGGAGGGTTAGCTCTTCCTGAAATGTATAATTATTATATTGTGGCACAAATTGCTAATGTCTGGGGTTGGTTCAAAGAAGATGAACTTATGTCAAAATCTGCCATACTGAAACAAGATGTACACCCCTACCCAGAAATGAAGAATCTACTTTACTCAGCATACTGTCAGAAAGCTAGAAATATCAAAGATTGCATAACTACCAAAATGACAGTACACTCATGGACAAAATCACATCAAATACTGAAAGAACAAACAATGCTATCAGACTATGCTCCAATACACATGAATTATAATTTTATTTCTTCTTACACCAGGAAACTATTTTCAGATATGGAGAGAAAAGGGCATACAAGAAATGCAAAACTTATATCAAAAGGAAGAATTAAAAACTTTTCAGCTTATCAAAAAGGAATTTAATATTTCAAATATGCACTTTTTTCAGTATCAGTGAATTAAAAACTCTATTATAAATAACAAGAAACAAACACAATAAAAGAAACAAACAACTTTGCTCAATCTAATTAAAAATAAAAAGGATAAATCCAGGCTAATCTCCAGTATATATATATCAATGCTTAGGAGAACAAACCAACAATACACCAAAAACTAACAAGAAAATGAGAAATAGACCTGGAATTCAACATAACAGATGCCATGTGGCAGGGCATAATATCATCCTTTACAACTAACATTAAAGTGAGTAAGCTACAGCAAATACAGGTTGACACAATGTATAGAACATACTATACACCTTCAAGACTACACAAGTTTAATAATAATATAACAGATGCCTGTCCTAGATACACCCATACTTTTTTATTTTATTTATTTTTATTTAGTTTTGTTGACCGGGTAAGTGCACTAGACAAATTCTGCCTATTTTCAGGCACGGCTTGGTAATTTTAGTCTTTGGTAACCAGGTAAGGACCACTAGGCACACGTGCCTGTTTTCAGGGATGACCTGGGAACAATGTGCGGTTAAGTGACTTGCTCAGAGTCACACAGTATGCAAGTGGAGGTTGTGAGAATCAAATCCAGGTCTGATCTGCTGGATATGCCAAGCTCATTCACAGCTCATTACTCTAACCTCTACTTCTGGCACATTAGTCCATATGTTACATTCCTGTCCTTGTCTATCAAACATTTGGCCCAGAATAATAAAAATAGTAGACAAAAACATTAAAAAATAAATATGACAGACACCTCTTTTAACATTATTACCCATTTCAACCATACATAAACAATTTGACTCCTATCAACAAAAATGTATCACTATAGCATCCATCATTGCAAAAAAATGTATACTCATGAAATGGAAAGACAGGACCCCAACAAGTTATGAAACATGGATTAATTTTATGACAGACATGATGAAGCTGGAAAAAATATGTTACATCAAGAATGAACAGAGAGAAATTTAGAAAAAAATATGGACCTCTTTCCAGGATGCTATACAACAAGGAACTATATAAATAATTGAGAAAAAATAGAATAGACAGTAATCTGGACCACATGGTTATGATGTTAAGGAATGACCATATATTCTGATAATATATGACGTAGTGGTCTTAACCATAATCTGAACCAAAGAAAAAAAAAGAAAAAGAAAATGCTGACAGTCTGAAAGATCTAGTCTGCCACCTTTTTGTAGCAGAGTTGGGTGTGCAGTGCAGTGGAGAGACAGTTGTTCTTGTTTTTAGGTGCCATGGTACAGCAAAAAAGTCAATCTTTTTTTCTAATGAAAGATTTAGATATAGCTAAATCTGTTTGGGCCTGAATGAAAAGATTAGGGGAACTAGGTCTGAGAGTAGATGCCCTGGTATACTGTCAGTCTGTTATTGATTCTGCTTTCAAAAGGGGGAAAAATGTTATGATAGGGAAAATGTAATTGATATGATAAGCTCATTTGACTGGGAATATACAAAGGTCAGAACAACAAAGCTGACTGAATACTCTAGTTGTAAATATGGAAGTCTTAGTTTACTTGGAATTAAACCAGAAAGTTATGAAACAAGTGCTTCACTAAGACAAGCAGTCCATTTATTGTAATGTAAAATTTTGCATATCGGTCTAGGAAGGGATTCTGTGGTAAAGGTACAGAGGCTAGAAAATAATGATGGGGGCTCCAAGTAAATATTCAGTTTAACGATAAGTCAATAGCAAAACAACTCATTCAACAAAGTAAAAAACTGGATAGTTTTGGTATTCATGTGATTGATATGATGCAGATTTTTGAAAGAAGTGTTAGAGTTCAGGTGGCAGGCCTCTGAGAGTCAGCACTGTAACATGGGTGATCAAGCAAATCAAGCAATAGTAATACCTATGATCACAGTAAGCAGTAGGAACCTACAAGCTCCATATGCTAGCAATTTCTTGAACAATTGTCTGAATATTGAAAATGAATATATAGTCAATATCTATAGAAATAAACACCTAATTCTAATCTTAATATTATTTCATGGAAGTTTGCTGGATTTCCATGAAGCTCTTGGATAATGATTGGCTAGAATATGTAAGTGCCTGTCAAATAGTATGTCTACAAGAAACATGGTCACTAGTTGATCAAGAGATAGTTTCCAGGGGTTTTTTTTTGTACCAGCAAAAAACTTACAAAGTCTGGTAGACCAGTAATAGGATTAGTAACCCTGGTAAAAATTTCACCACATTTGATAGAAGATGAATGTTAAAATTATGATAATATTTTTTTTCAACCAGGAGAGAAACACTAAGCTGGTAACGTGTTTACAGGTGCGACCTGGGAGCACACAATAGTTAAATGACTTGTTCAGCATCACAGAGTATGCAGGTGAGGGCTGTGGGATTCAAACCCAGATCTCCAGGTATGCAGCTCAGAGCCTTAAATCACTGTGCTATACTGCCACCTGAAGGTTTCAACTGGTATTAATTCAGTTATGAAAATGTGCCCTCATTGATGGCCTGCAACTATTAATTAAGTCTTTATAGAAATTGAAAAGCTAAAGCAGTAAATGAAAATGACTCTACATTTGTCACAATCTTGGATAGATATAATTTAAGTATTATAACTGGGCCTCAGAATCTGATAAACAAGGTGAATTGATGTTTTTGGAGCACTAGCAAAAGTGTAATACATATGAGTATCTTACCATTTATAGATATTGATACATTTAAAAATTTAAGAAAAGATCTAGGGTCAGAAGATGACCATGAAGCAATTGTAATAACACAAATTCATGGAACAATGTAAATACTATGCAGGGCAAAAACAAAACAATGGAAATTATTGCAAGGAAAAGGTTACATATGGAGCCAAGGCTTAAGCAAAGTCTGGAGCAATTGTTGTTTCTGCTGCAAAATGGTTTATTAATAGAGTTTATTAAAAATTGTAAGTCTCCTAAACAATCTTCAATTATATAGCAACATTATTTACAGTACTATGGGAGGCATTATATAAGGAAACTAAAAAAATACATACAGAAAAATCCTTCATGTAGTTTAACCACGTCTGTAACATTGCAAAAAAAGAGTTTCACATGCTAATGAGGAGGACAAAAAAATCACCAGCAAGAAATAATCTTACAACCTAAACCAAAAACACAATGTATGTCTTTATGTGACGAAGTACCTTTGGAAACGAGCCTCTGGCTCAAAGGTTGTAAACTGATTTTACAAGTAAATAAATACATACATTTCTGAATCAAGCATGCAAAACTTATAAAAACATTTTAGCAGAAGAAAGATACACATATCATTAGCATTTGTGGAACTTAATGAATAAGGCTATCATAGCTAAAAACTCACATGCCTTCTGGTTAATGGTGGCCAAGGGAAATAACAATTATCAAAACAATCCTGCTGCATTAATTCCCAGCCAGTAGGTGGATATTTTTTTTTTTTTTTTTTTAGTTGTTTAACCAGAAGTAGCACAGTAAGCTGAAAGCTTTTTTACAGATGTGACCTGGGAGTACAGGGAAGTTAGGTGACTTGCTCATGGTCACACAGTATACAAGTGGAAGCTGTTGGATTCAAACCCAGGTCTGGTCTGTTGAATGCCACCAGATTTGTAGCTCAGAACCTTAAACCACTGCGCTATACTGCCTCCCAGTCTTATGGATATCTTGTGACAATTTTCATGATCCTGTTTGTATCAGTAGTTTTGCTGAATGGAAAGGAAGTTACACACTTCACAGCAGGATACTAAATAAAGCTTTTTACATGTGCACTGAATTTATATTTAATTGTCTGTTTTATTTAAAAGTGGTGTAAGTAAGCTCCAGCCATGCCCGCTGACAAAGAAAGCAATCTCAAAGCGCTGGGGCAAGTGGTTGGCAGCATAGTCTATGTCCACACTTTATAACTGTTGGCTTAATAAAAAGCTTTGTTTGGCATACTGCTGTGAAGTGTGTAACTTTCTTTTGAGAGTGTAGAGTGTTCTTGGATTCATATTCTATACTTCAGGCTGGCCACCTGTTTGTAATGCCCAGGTCTAGAGTTTTCAGTCTTTCAGTTTAGTTTTTCCGAATTGGCATTAGCTCCAAATACTGAATATATTCCTTTAGCATTTACATTTGTGGAAGTTGAGTAGGCAATATTATTGTTTATGGCAAACAAGGCACCAGACAAGGATGGCATATCATCAGATGTATATAAATGGCACTTACATGTTTGGATGCCAGTACTAACAAACTTCTTTCATAAATGTTTAAGAAACATTTTATCCTAGACAGTTGGTAAATAAACATAATTGTATTGAAATTCAAAAAAGAAGATGCAAAAGATCCCAAGAACTTCAAACCTGGGTGTCAGCATGGCTCAATTGGTAGCACATCTTCCTCTGGACCAAAAGGGCGTGGGTTCTCGTCCCACACCGGGATTGGACTTGCACATAAAAATCGCTGGCATCTGAGTGCAGTATTGGGGGTGCTATACTGCTGGGGTGTGCTGTCCTTCAGATGAGACGTTAAACTGAGGTCCATTCTGCCCATCCTGGTGTTGTCCTGGTGGGTGTCCAGGTGGAAGTAAAAGAACCCAGGGCACTCTTCGCAAAAGAGTAAGAAACATTCCCGGTGTCCTGGCCAACATTCCCCTTCCCATAAACCGGTTCATGCAATTATCCAGGCTGTGTGTGGGTGATGATGTGCGATATGACCACCACACATTCAGTCACTTCACTACCAGTCTAGCATTACTTGTAAAAGCGCTTTGGACGCATGAAAAGCGCTATATAAATACTGATTCTTCTTCTATTAGTTTACTGGATTCAATATCAAAAATATATACAAAAATCTTACTGAAGAAATTGAAAGAATGGGTTATCAAAAATAAAACAATATCACCCCTGTAAGCAGGGTTTAGAGAGGGGTTCTCAACAATAGATCATATGTTCATCTCTGCTCATTTAATAGAAAATAAATGGTCTGGAAAAAAGCTTTAACTGTATGTAGGCTATATTAGCTTCAAGGCTACATTTGATTCAATTGATAGAAATATTCTGCGCAGAAATTAAACAACCTTGGGTAGAATTTAAACATTGTATTACCTATCATGCAATTATGTTCTGAAAATAAATGTATTACGTATGATCTTTAAGGAATTATTTTCTGATTTCTTCATCTCAAATTCTGGAGTAAAACAAGGTTGTCTTTAAACTCTTACTCTGTTCAATATTTATATACATTAGATCCTGGAAAATTTTGATATGGTAAATTTCCACTCTACAAACATCATTGGTAAATTATCCCTGCATTAGCATATTCTGAAGACATTCTGTTTCCCTTGTCATCTATTGGTCTGTAGTGTAAACTAAATCATTTTTATGAATCCTGTGTTGGCCATAAGCTTAACATAATCTTTGAAAAGACAAAAAAAAAAAAAAGATTTTTGAAGGAGAAAAATAATCAACTTCAGTTTGTGCAACCAAAGATTAGAAATGGTTAAAGAGTATGGGGGTACAATTTGCCTTTAATGGAAAGAGAATTAGGAATCTACTTGCCCAGGAAAAAAAATCAGATGGATTACACAGGCGATACTGAAATTCAATTATCAGTATGGTGGACTGAGTGTTATTCTGGCCTTAAGGTCCTCTGAATCAAAAATCAATCCAATAGGCCTATATGGAGTGGGAATCTGGGGTTACTATTTTCCACATTTACTGCAAGTCCCCTTTTCCCTTTTTTATTGATCCATACCAAGAGTAAATAAATCTTGTCCAGAACACCATGCAAGAGTACAATAAAGTACATTCCCATTAGAAGCTTTTGCTTATCTAAGAATACAATGCTACTGGAACCGTATAATAAACAAACAAGTAAACCAATGACCTAAATCTGACTAAAAATAGGAAGTGGGACCAGAATTAACAATCTCATTGTGGCTAACAAAACTTCAAAAATGCTTTGAAAAAAAAAATAGATTTGTATGTATTGTGGACTGATTATATAAAAGGAGTAATAATCTCACAAAGCTATAAAAAGGTCTTTAAAGAACATTTTTTGTTATATCAGCAGAAAGATGTGCTAGATATTTTTAGCTTAACAATGACTCCATAGTTTGCCAAGAATAAAATATGGCATGACTGTTAGTTGTTTCTAAAATTGAAATTGGACCTAAATAAATGTAGAATTGTCACTTTCTGTAGACCAGAAATAATATCGCTCAAAAAATAGAACAAATATATCATTTTAAAATCTTGATGAACATGATTTAGAATGCTACTGTGAAAAAGGGTTTGTATAAGATCTCTATCATATGTATTATTTATTTGTCCATAATACATACTGAGGTACTGAGGCTGCCCAGGCAGTAAGGGACAAGAAGATAGTCTATAGGAAATTCAGAAACACTAAGAAAGAGAGAAGAGGATAGGGAACATTACGTAAAGCTGGCTAGAGAGGCAAGAAATGGAGTCCAGTGGGTTAAGGCTTAGAAGGAACTGCAGATGACTGATGGAATTAAGAAAGGGAAGAAGGCCTTTTTCACTATATAAATGAGAAAAGGGACAAGAAGGATGGGACTGTGAGGCTTTGGAAAGGGGACAATTGGGTGGAGGAGAATGAGGGAAAAGTAGAGGTCCTGAATGAATACTTCTGTTCTGTCTTCATGGGGGGGGGGCAGGAGGAGGGGAGCACAGATGTGGTTGTAGAGGAGGATAGATTGATGGAATGGCTGCTATCATTGAAGGTCGACAAATCAGTAGGCCTGGATGGCATACACTCAAGGATGCTGAAAGAACTGACAGAAGAACTTGAAGGGCCACTGGTGGAGCCTATTCAATAGTTCACTGGAGTCAGGCGTGGTACCAAAGGACTGGAGAATGACACATGTAGTGGCCTTACAAGGATGACCCAGGGCATGGTATGCCTAGTTGCCCTAGCCAGGTATCAGAGGGACTCTATTCTTTATTCCTTCAAAAGCCTGTTGCAACAGCCCTGTATCTCTTCTATGCTGTCATATCCTCCCCTTGTTCTGTTAGGACAGCCACCTACAGCAGCATCCCCCTCCTTTATACTTTTCTTTTTCCAAGTCCCTCCAAAATACCTTAATGTTGAATGGCTCGAAAGCATATTATAAATGTATAGAAGCAAGCTAGCACAATGTCACTTGTTATAAATAAAGACAAAAAAGCTAGCTAGCACAGTGTCATGTTATTTGCAAATATATGAGAGCAGATCTCCATTGTCAAAAATGTGCATGAGATAAAATATGAACCATCATTTTTTTTTAGTTAAAGTACTGTTATGTGGTACTTAAAATATGGTATGCCTTATTGCCAGAAATGTAATGTATAATGCAGTGCCTTCAAAATGCTATGCATCGCTTTATTGAGTGTTGCAATATGAAAGGGCTCAGACACTGTGACCACAATTGAAAGTTTCCGCCGATAGAATGAGAAGTGCTGGAAAGGAACATACAAAGACATTTGCTCTCCAGGCTAAAAGTGCTGAAAGGGTGCTTTTCTTGGTTCCTGTCAGTAACATCGCAGAACAAAATAAAGTGGACAAAAATAAAGTGGCAAAAACAGTGTCACCATCAATACTAGAAGCACAAAATGAAGCGTGCCAGAACAATGCTGGCCTCACAACACACAAGTAGCAAACAACATCCACCACATGGAGAGACTGCACTAGTACCATAGGGGCCAGGAGCACAAGCCAGCATGCCATTTCCCCTGTCATGTGTGTGTTGTGTGTGTTGCTGGGAACATGGTGGCTTGTGCTCCTGGCCCCTTGTATTATACACAGCCATCCACATGGTGGCCATGGTCCGACTGTCCTCCATTGGTTACCCCAGTGCATGTTCTCATCACTCAGCATTCTGGGTGGGGGTACCCCACCATGTGGGTGCCTGTGCCATTAGATTGCCATGGTATGTGTCCAGTGGCCTGCTTCCCCCAGTGGTGGTTGCACTCTGCCCTGTTCCATCTTTCCGCATCCCTGTGCTGTTCCTGTGCATGGGTGCCTGCTGCTCTGTGTTCCGGTGCAGTACCTCCATGTTTGTGAACGTTGTTTGCTATCTTCGTGTCATGTGGCCTGCATTATTCTGGCACGCTACATTTTGTGCTGCCAATATTGATGGTGACACTGTTTTTGCCACTTTATATTTGTCCACTTCATTTTGTTCTGCAATGTAACTGACTGGAACCCTTTTATTTCTCCTATCATGGGAAAAGTATAGAGTTTTAGTCATGACTGTTTGATGAAATTTAAATACATTGCTCAAAATGAGCCTGTCAGCTCTCCTATGGGAAATGCGCTCCTGAAATGAAGTGTCTGACTGAAAAGCTATCTTCCCTTTGAATGCTGAATGGGGAAGTGTATTTTCTTTCCTACTCCTTTTTTTTTGTGGGGAGAAAGAAGATATTTGTTCTTTTGGAAATCGAGGTATTTGCTGGGGATGTGCATGCTTAGGGCGAGCTGGTGGCTCTCTTGATTGAATTACACTCCTGAGAGTGGAGCATCTTTCAAAGCTTACAATAACATTAATCATCTTGGCTGCTCTCTATTTCTTGCACTTAAAAGCCCTAAACAATAATCAGAATGAATCAGAATGTTTTGGGGAAAACTCTCAGTGGTGCTATGAGGAGAAGACAGAAGTAATTCGAGAACCGCAGTTAGCACTGTGAAGAAAGCATTCTTCTCTGTCTTCCTCCCCTCGCAGTCCGTGGCACTGTGTTAAATCAAACCTGTGTCACAGATCTGAATTGGTATTGTGATGCAGTGCCTAACCCTGATTCTGTGATGCAGGGACATATTAGCCAAAATCTATATAAACCCCCCTACATTTTAACTACACAGAACCTGAGATCCTGAGTTTCTGACAGCAGCACAGAACAGAAGAGAGCATACAGCTTCATGCCAACATAGCAACTAAAAAGCACCCAAATGAGAAAGGGATCTTGAATGCTGTCTAAGGGCTCTGATTGTCAAACCCTTACTAAGTGCAGAGTAAGGTGTTATTTTTTATTATTTTTTTAATTAATTTTTATTAAATTTGTAAGTTCCTGTGAAAGCTGTGTTTTTCGGAAACTGCAAGGAATAAAGCCACACTAAAAGTGTGTTGTACCTTACCTGGGCTGAGTTGTGTCTGTCTGTTACACCCACATCCTGGGACACAGGGAATTACAGACCAGTCAGTCTGACCTCCACCATATGCAGGCTCATGGAGACCATACTTAAGGAAAGATTAGCCAAGTATCTAGAGGAGCATGGTCTCCAAGATGCAAGGCAGCATGGATTTATGGTAAGGAGGTCTTGTTGACCAAATCTGATTGACTTCTTTGTCTGGGTCACTAAAACAGTAGACAAGGGCCAAGCAGTAGTCATTCTTTACTTGGACTTCAGCAAGGTTTTTAACTCTGTACATCACAAGAGGTTGAGCAAGAAGTTTGCGGATCTTGGGGTTGATGAGAAGATGACCAGATGAATACAGAACTGGCTGCAAACACTGGAGCTGCCTTTGGAGGGCTTGCACTATGAGGGTGCAAGATATACCTTTTAAACGGTGTATATTTTAACTAGGAACACCTCTGGTGCAATCTACTGAGGTGAGCATTTTGGACCAGGTCACATGACCACAATATCCCGACTCTCGAGGTGCTGTGGTAAACAATTTTGCCACTGCTCACCTATTGTGCAGTTTGGGGAGATCTTTTGTACTCCTCATACGGTTTGATAGGCTGTCTTTTTAAAGATAGTGCTGTGGCTGGGCTAAGGTCCAATAACTGGTGTTGAGTGTTACCAGGCAGCACAACAGGAAGAAGGGGTGCAATACTTCCACCCTGAAAAGTTTAAAACACTAGCCCCAGCCAGCGGAGTTGAGCGCAGGGTGGAGGCGACGTCGTCAGATGCAAGCGTGCCTGTCAGTGTCAGCCAGGAACAGCCAGAAGGCCAGGAAATACTAGATACAGAGTAAATATTAGGGATCCAGTTGAAACCACCATGATGGAGAACCACACAATGCAGTTAATTAACAGAGAAATAGGTACAATATGTAACCAGTGTAAACATTTACTACTAACTCTATGAGTGATTTCAGTGTGTACATCTGTAAACAATGTCATGAAATCAAAGACCTATGGGTGAAACTGGTAGGACTGGAAATAGAAATAATATCCCTGAAAATGCAATTAAATAAAAATAACAATTCTCTGCAGTTCGAGGACCCAGGGCAAACTAGTGATGGGAAAAAACAAGAGACAAAGAGAGATAGAAGGAGACCCCGAACAGGCATATGATGTAGACCAGAATTTTGATGGGAAACATAAAAGGCCTAGTGGAACAGATGGTGACAATTGGCAAGTAATAAATATGAGCAGACAGGCCAAAAAGAGGAAAGCCATGGATTTTGAAATCCCAACAGCAAACAGATATAGCACTTAATGAATTTAATTGAGAAAGTAGATGACCAGGTGGATGCAATATTTGACATGTTTGGGAGATAATAATGGAGGTAGCTGTGCCAATGAAAATACAGTTTTACTAATAAAAGTAGCGAGCCTACAAGACATAAATCAAGCTACACCTTTAATTGATACTAGGGCCCTGGTCCTGATGCAGCAGGGGAGCGGGGGAATTGCACCAACAGTTAACTCCCAAATATAATAGATAGTAGCTCTACCACAAACCTGACTGAGATTGACGCCCCAGAGTTAATGCAAGTGGGAAATATAATTCCAAGATCCAACGAGCAGCAGTGCGCAAAGAACCACAGTGCACTGTTGCTTCTATTCAAAGTGCACATACTTACTGAACTCCTGCCTGGTTATTCTTTGTATGTGCACTTTTGAATATGCAGTAAAGTTTGGCTTTGAATAGAAGCAACAGTACACTGTGATTCTTTGCGCACTGCTGCTCCTTGGATCTTATTATTGTAGAGGTTAGCTGTCTCATCTTGTGGTGCAGCATCAACATTCACGCAGAAGCATGGTGAAGCTTTGTTTTTTGTGGAAATATAATTCCTGTCCCCACAGCCAAGCTTGTTAACCCAAAGAGAACCAAAATGTGTTATATCACTGGGGACTGGATCATTAGGTATACTGTACAGATCATTACACAACACACCTTAATAACGAAAAGGTTACAAGTAGTTACTTTCCTGTGGCAGGTCTTAATGACATTAAAAAACTGGCAATGAGTCTGATAAGGGAATCAGATGAGGAAAAACATGTAATTAACCCTGCAGGAACCAATGATTTACAACAGAAATCAGAGTGATATTTTGCTTAATTATTAGACACTGTATAAAACATTACATGAAAAAAACTGTAAAGTAACAATCTCAGAAATATTATCAGTACCATGACCGAATGAATCATGGAATCACAAAATCATCAGAATTAACAATAGCTTAAGGAAACGGTGTTTGATACATGACCTAAGATGCTTGAAAAACTGGTAACATTTTAGTTTAAATAGAGACCTTTGTGCTCGGAATGGACTGCCCCTGAGCAAAAAAGGAAGCAGAGTGCTTGGAAACCAGTTTGTGGAGGATCTAAAACAAGGAGGGGATTTAAACTGACTGGGAGGGGTTGGGGGCAACAGGGAGACAGCAGTAACTAGCCCAGCCACTGCATGTCTCTCATCCCATAAAATAACTAATGGACTGAATGTATTATCTATAAATGGAAGAAGCCTGAACAACAAATCGGACACCTTGGAAGTATTGTTGAAGCAGGAAAATATACACATGTGTGCAATAACTGAAACCTGGTGGGCAAATGACAGCTGGTGTAAACAGACCTCGGGGTATCAACTCTTCTATAAATCCAGAGAAAACAAACATGGACCGGTAACCCTTTATGTTGATAACCTTTTTAAAGTGCAGGAATGTAATGTTTCAGAGCAGAACTCAAGTATAGTAGAACAGATTTGGATAAAAATAAATCTAAATAAGATTAAACATACAATAGCTGGAGTTTGCTATAGGTCACCATCTCTCTCCTCAGAACAGAACCAACAATTTATAGATTTACTTAACGAAATGGGTTCTACACTAAGAGCATTAATCCTGGGAGACTAATCTGCCCTAAATAAATTGGACAACTAACTCTGGATACGCTATACATGATCTCACTTTATTGGATTTCATTAAAAGTAACAACATGACTTAGTATAATCAAACACAAGGGAAAATAATATATTTGCTCTTGCTATCACAAATCTGGATACAGATATTATTGATTGCTCAGTTAGAGAACCCTTAATGAACAGTGCCCATAATATGGTACACGTAATAATTAAAGAAACGTGGTATTCAGTACTTGGAATAACTAAGATCAAAAATTATACTAAAACCAAATAGGAAAAAATGAGAGAATATCTGGCCAAATGGGATAGGAAAACTAAGCTAAATAGTTTACCTGTAGATACAATGTGGGAAAAAATAAAGGGGCATTTGGATTACTGCATTGAAGAATTCGTTCCAGTTAGAACAAAATGTAACAACAAAGGGAAAGTCCCATATGGTTCAATCATGGTATTAAAAACTGACTGAAATCAAAAATAAAGCCTACAAAAAATATAGAAATAAAATAACAACTGAAGCATCGGCAATATATAAACAAAAATTAAGAAAATGCAAATACCTAATTAAAAAAAAAGCAAAGCAGGAGGCAGAAATGCATCTGGTTACCAAGGTGGGGAACAACAAAAAAGCTTTTTATAACTATATAAATGGACTTCAAAGTGGCCAGCACAAAATCGGACCATTGAAAATTAATAATATACTGATCGAACAAGAGAAGGACATGGCAACAGAATTTAATAGATTTGTTTTGTGTGTATACCAGCCCAAACAAAAGTGTACGGTAGAAACAGACAGTCTAACTAACATCACTATAAAGGAGGGTGAAGTCCAATCTAAGATGAGTGAACTCAAAATTAACAAATCTCCAGGCCCAGACAACATCCACCCCTGTCTACTAAAATAATTGTCCAAATAATTAGCAGGCCCTTCAGCATTACTATCCAGCCAATCCATTTCAAGTGGGCAAGTAATAGGAGAATAGAGAGAGGCCAATTTTACCCCTATTTATAAAAAGGGTATGAGGTATGACCCCACAAACTGTAAGCCATTTAGCTTAACCTCAGTTATTGGCAAACTCATGAAAGGGTTTGTAAAAGACTTAATTGAGGTACGAGGGAGTTGCTAGGCTACTGTGATATATCCCAACATGGTTTCACACAATCTAGATCCTGTCAAACCAATCTGTTACATTTTTTTGAACCCGTAAGGCTTTGGATGGTGGACTCCCTGTGGACATTGTCTACTTGGACTATTCAAAAGTTTTTGACATGGTCCCACATAAGGAACTGCTGGAGGAACTCAAAACCTTAGGATTTAATAGTAACATCATTAAGTGTGTGACCTCATGGCTGGATGGGAGAAAACAGAGGGTCCTAATCAGCAGTCATAGTTCAGATTGGGGGAATGTCAGTAGTGGGATTCCCCAGGGATCGGTCTTGGGCCCCACTCTTTTCAACCTATATGTGTTAAAAATGGAAACATCTATAAACTCTTGGGTTGGAAAGTTTGTTGACCATACAAAGCTGGGTGCTATAGTTGAAAATGATAAAGCATGCAATCTATTTCAGGGTGACCTTAATAAAATATCACATTGAGCCAATAGCCATAAATTACATTTTAATGTTACCAAGTGCAAGGTAATGCACTTTGGCAACAACAAACAAAATGAAGAAATCTATCTAAATGGCAGCCTACTTAAAGTAGGTAGTAATGAAAAAGATCTAGGAGTGGTCATAACTAATGATCTCACCTTTACAGGACTACTCGAGTGGTAATGGCATGAGCAAATAAAATCTTGGGTTCAATTTTTAAGTACATTAAGAGTAGAGAACCAGAAGTCATTATACCTCTGTATGGGGCTTTGGTCAGGCCACACCTGGAGTATTGTGCCCAGTTTGGGGCACTGTACAAAGTGGGGACATTGTGAGACTCAAGAGAGTACAAAGGAGAACCACTAAAAAAAAATCAATAACATGTCCCTCCTGGAATATTGTGAAAGATTAAAACAATTTAATCTATTTCCACTTGAGTATAGATGTTGTAGGGGTAGAGCTGGGCAAAAGTTGTGAATTCTGCTTTCATGGAAGTTTCACAAAATTTCTAAATTTCTATGAAATTTTTTGCTTTTTCTCCTTGGGCAAAATTTTGAAGTTTCGCCAATCTTCTGTGGATTTTCACCTCATACTGCGTGATTTAGTGACTAACTGTGGAACTTTAGTCACTAAGGCCCAGATATTCAGAAATGTGCCAAAGGCCGGGGCAGGTCCAGCGCAGCACAATTCCGATGTGCTATGGCACAACAGGAGCCATATTCAGAGGTTGTACCTGCCGCACTGCACCAGCACAACCCAGCTGAATATGGCACAGTTGTGCCATGGTGCAGAAAGAGAAGCTCCAGCAACTGTGGGAACAGAGCAGCAGAGCAACAGAAGGGGGTGCACGGCACAGAAAACAGACCCAGGAACAGAACCAAGGAAGTACAGTGACAGGCCACAGGAGGCTACCACCAGCATAGCACAGCAGGGCACACACAGGCACCCAGACCCCCCTCAGAACACAACAGTGGCACAGATAGTAGGCAACAGGAGGTGCCAATGGCCAATGGGCCACAAAGGGAGCCCCCCTGCAGGCTGTCCCTCCTCACACCCAGACTAGAGCAGGCCACACCCAGGACCACGCAGCCAAGCACACACACACATGCCACAAAGGCACACAGGCGTCCCACACAGTAGGCATGGAATGTGCTGGGAGCCATGTAGCATGGCAGACCACATGGGATAAGCTGCACAATGCCAAGCAGGGGCCCCAACACAGCATGCAGCCAGTACCCAAAGCAGCCAAAGACCATGGCTGTGTGCCATCATCATGCACACACCCACCATACACCCCTGACAGCCACCCCATGGGCACCCCAAGGCACAGCCACTGACCGCGGGGAGGGACACCACCATAGTGGTACACACCACAGTACACAGTAGTGAACCATAGAAGCACAACATGTGCCCTGACACATGCACACCACATGGACAGGCACTGGGCCACTGCAGCATGGCTCCTCATGCCACCTGCAAAGCAGACACTGACATAAGCAGGTAAGTCAATACAGATATATTTCAAAGGAACTATATACAGCAACAAAGGGTGGGAAAGGGTAGGAAAGTGGGGAAGGGGACAGGGAACAGGGACTGTAGAATGGGATGGGGGACTGTAGGGGGAGGTACAGCAGGGGAAATGGGAATGCTGGGGCCCATTCACCAGTGGCCATGGCCTGCCACCTCTTGGCACCCTTGCTGCCTCCTATCATCCAGCAGCATGCGGCATATTTGCAGCACAGCCTCCATAGTCATGGATGTAATCAATATCAGCTGCCAGAGCAGCCAGCAGTTCATGGGCCTCTGTCTGCGATGCTGGACACCTATGACAAGGGACAGGACAGATGATCAGTGCAATGTCCCAAGGAACCATGCCCACCCACAGCATCCAATGGGCAGCAGGAACACACACTCCCAGTGGGCCAGTACCAGCCACCCGCAGGGGGGGGGCAATGCCTGCCAGCAATGTAGCACACCATGACAGTGCACAGAGGTGGTCCCTGCTGCAAAATGGCCACACAACTGTGCAATAACAATCACATGGCACAGTGCACCGGCAGCATCCCAGCAATGTCAGTTGCAGCCAGGGGCACTCCCACCCCACCAACAGCTGGCACACATGTCCAATGGATGCACCACAGTGGCAAGCACCACGCACAGTGCAACACACACACAGCTGCCATGGCACACAGCACAGGTGGCCATGCCCGCATCCATGCCCCTGCCACCCCCCATGTAATGTGCGAAGGACCATGACAGTGTCTACCTGCACTCGGTGGTCCCACTGGTGCTGGTGCCACTTCTGCACCGCCTCCATGTCGTGCTGTGGCCTGCTGACCTGCCGCTGCCACTGCCACCCTCCAGTGATTCTCAGGCCCTGGGAATGGAACATAGACAGGTACACATTAGTAAGCATCCACAGCAGTTGCCCACCACACTCACCCCTATGCACAGGGTGAGCCCCTGCCTGACATGTCCCACACAGCTGCATCACAATGCAAGCGGCAGCTGGCAATGACACCCTGCAATGCGCACAATGAGCCTAGCCAACACCACAGTACAGCACCAGGACACACATGCAATATGGGCCTACTCACCTGGCTGTGGCACAACCCCATGCCTGACATGCACCTCCAGCCTCCTCAGGCACTCTGGGTCCCTCCTCACAAGGTCTCCATATCTGTGGCAGCACTGTTCCCCTGTCCTGGACACCCCAGTCTGCTGCTGCAGTGTGGCAGCAATCCCCTGCCACACCACGACCCTGGGCTGCTGCAGAGGCACCTGGCCAAACAGTTGGGGGGTGTGGGGCTGGACACAGGTGACCTGGTTGACAAGCTCAACCTGTGTCCAGTTCTGTGCCCTCGGTGACCTTCGCTGCGCTATGCTGTGAGATGAAGCCAGTGAGCAAAATGGTGTCAGTAAGCACACGTGGCCACGATATGCACCAGATGCATGATGTGAGGGAACATGTACTGTGTCCACCCATTGTACAGCCTCAGAGATGTGTGGCACTGGTGTGGCTAGGTGGGGTCATGGGTGAAGGGGTGACCCAGGGGTCAGGGGTCACAGCAGGAGTCAGGGGTCACCCGCCTCTGCGCAGTGTGCACATGTGCAATAGCAGGCCTGATGCAGCATGCGCCATGCACCCCATCATGCAGTTAGTGCACAGTATGCGATTGGTACCATGATACTCTTTGGCGCATGCTCACTATGGGCCTGTGCACTGCGCATGCATGTGCATTGTGCCACAACTTGCTCTGGAGCAATCTCATTGTGCATGGAGCAAAATCACTATATTCAGGTGCCACATGCAAATGAGCTCATTAGCCAGTGTGTGGCACACTGGGGGCATTAGCATGTCATTACCGTTGTGCTATATAAGCACCACGGAACAGCACAGGCCATGGACCAGTATTGCATCCTTTTGGGGTAAGTTGCACATGCCACTGTAGCTCACTGAGAGCAGCCAGCACAGCAGGGTGGGATGGAACAGGGTGATGCTGCCACTGACACACTGTGCTGTCCATGTCCATAGGAAGTGACATGTCGGAATGTGAGGAGGGTGAGGGCCTGCTCACAAGCACAGGCCCAATTTCACAAAGGTGGAGACAGAGGCCCTGTTTGATGCCTACCTTGACAGGGAGCCCCTGTTGAGTGGTGTCATGGGCACACCACAGGCCAGGGCTGGGGTCTGGGAGGAGGTGGTGGCATGCATCAACCAGCAGGGTAGCCACCAGTGGTCAATGCAGGAGTGTAGGAAGAAGGTGGGCACAGACAAGAGGTGCATCAAGGTGAAGGTGGTGGCCATCCATGCAGCCTGGAATGCCACCAGAGGGGGGCCTGCAGATGTGCCACTGCTCATGGTGCAGGAGGAGTTGGTGGCAGCCACCATGTGCCACAGCATGGTGGAGGGTGTGCCTGGTGCTGGATTCCAGACAGATGGCAGCCCATCACTGCATGGTAAATATGTCAGCCAGGCACAGCTGGGGGCGTGGAGGGTGCGTACATGGCCTAGCTGGCGTGCATGCAGCCAGCATGCCTGTCATGTGCATGTGTGAGCACCCATGCCATGCCATGCTGTAGGACACATGTAGTGGCAGTGATGGGGGCACATGTGGGCAATGCATCACTAACACGCCTCTCTTTCTCTTGCAGCATCAGCATGCCTCCGTGCAGATGATGGGGCACTGGCAGCGGCAGCAGCCGTGGCCACTGGACTGGCCCTGGAGGACCAGCCTTCCACCTCCATGGGCATCCGGGAACCTGACAGGCTGCAGCTCACCACCACTCTGCAGGCAGATGTCCTGGACCTGGGGTCAGATGAGGCCCTTGATGTGTTCCTTCAGGATGCCAGCCTTGGTGTCCTGTGCACAGAGACACAGATCGGTGTGGGGTCCAATACTGATGATGACATAATGCTCATCCTGTACAGCATGGCCACCATTGTGGGGGAGATGCCCCAGCTGGCCACTGACACAGGCAGTACACCCAGCGCTCTGCCAGTGGTGGAACAGCTGCCCACCATCACTGCAGGTGCAACGGTGTGCGCTGCCCTGGCTGTGCCCTGCGGTGGAGATGGTGCAGCTACGCAGGTGCTGGGTGTCATGCAGTGGCCAGATGGGTGACAGCAGCAGGCTCCAGGTGCCACTGGGCAGTCGGGCACAGGGACCACCACCGTTGCACCTGCTGTACCCAATTCCCATGCAGACCCCACTGTGCAGCATCCACTAGAGAGGAGGGCTGTGCAGCATAGCTGGTCACCACATGGGGATCGGTGTCCTGCCCGGGAGCCCCAGGATGTTGGCCCACTGGCTGAGCACACCTATTTGCTGTTGGCGTCCATTCAGCAACAGGTGCTGCTCGCCACTGGGGTGCGTGCAATGTGCCCGGAGGTGCGCCAGTTAGCCGAGCAGCAGGAGAGTGGCACTGCACAGATCCTGGCAGGGATGCAACACATGCAGGAGGCCATGACTGCATCCCTGGATCACATTGCCATGTTGTCTCGGGATGGCTTTGTGCTGCTGGCTGCCACAGGGCATGGCCGGGCAGAGATGACCCCCCACAGTGCGTTGTCCACCCCGTGAACCCAGCATCAGGTGACCCCTGCACAGTCGATGCCGGGCTCTGATTTTGGCATCCCAGGCATGCCCAGGGCTGGGCTGTTTTTGTACCTTGACAACCCCACGTGGACACGGTCGTGGTCCCACAGTTCCACCCCTGGGGGGCTGTTGTACACCCTCCCCATGGCTGATGTACAGCCTTTGGCTGCTGAACGGCCCAGGTATGGCCACCCCCATGGCCGTAGTGGCCATTGTTCCGTGCAGCAGACCTGATGTGGGGGCTGCCCTACCTGCAGTCTGCAGCTGCTGCCCAGTACACACATGGGTGGTGTGTGTGTGTGTGTGTGTGCCTACCACTGGTGTGACACCTGTGTGTCGCACCACACACTGCCTGTATGCATGCTTGACCGGCCTCTGGGCCATGTAGCATGGGCATTGTGATGGCAGTCTTGCACTGGTTGTGCCTGTGCACTGATGCATTGCATCTGATTCACTCCACATGCCCACACCTGTGTGTGTGGGTGCATGTGTGTGTGTGTGGGGGGGCTGTGAGTGGTGCTGTGTGTGGTTGTGTGTGGGTGTGTGCCCCTGTCTCCCTTACCCCTGCTTCACTCCTCTGTGTGTGCATGCCAAATGCCGTGCATGCCCCTGCATGTGTGCTGTACCTGTTTGTGCAGCCCATGCATACGTATCTCACTACCTACCTGTGTGCACCATAGTGCTCCTGTGCAATGGTGTCCTGGTGTCATCTCACCTGCTGTAGCATCCAGGGATCCCTCTGCCCAGGGGGTGGCTGTCCACCTCCCTCCGGCCCATTGCCTCCATTGTCCCCACTACTGTCACCCTCATCAGCCTCGGCAGCTATCCCGCAGCCAATGGCCATGTTGTGCAGCATGCAGCAAGATAGGAATAGGTCACAGTCTTTTGAGGGGCTGTACTGTAGGCACCACCTGACCTGTCTAGGCAACAGAAGCATGCTTTCAGCATGCCAAAGACTCGCTTGATGATGTTGCGTGTGCTGGAATGTGCCTCATTGTACTGTTCCTCTGCTGGGGACGACGGGTGTCAGTAGGAGGTGTGCAGCCAGGGCTGCAGTGGATAGGCACTGTCCCCTGCATGGATAATGACATGGTTAGCCCTCTGCTATTCTATGCTGTGCCCCTTGCCTGTCCATGGCACCCATGCCAACATGCACACCCTGCCCTCCCCCATCCCAAGGTATGCTCTGCCCATCACCCCTTGCCCATGCCATACTCACCCACTAGGTGGCCTATGGGAATACCCCCACATTCAAACCTGTGGCGCAGCACAGAGCTGTGCCAGATAAATGCATCATGTGCACTCCCAGGGTGTGTGGCCCAGACATTGGTTATGCGCCCCATGGCATCGCACACCACCTGGCAGTTGGCACTCAGGCTCCCCTTCCTTTTGACGTATGCCACACCCTCAGGGTCAGGTGGCATGCCTGATGCTCAGATGGGTGCAGTCAATGGTCCCAATTACACCAGGCATACGTGCTACCCTGTGGAAGTCCTGCACGGTTGCTGTATGCTCTGCCTGTGTGCTGGGGAAATAGACATATTCTGATGCATGTGGCAGAAGAGCATTGAGGAACTGTGTGAGGAGGTGGGATGTGGCTGTCTGGGTTATGCCTGTGGTGTTCCCTGTTGGTCTCTGGAAGGTGCTCGTAGTGAGCAGGCACATGACGACTGTCAACTTCATCTCCAGGGACATGGTGTGGCTCTGTCTGGTGGGTGCCTGCATCTCCTCACTGCACAGCTCACAGAGCTGCCTCAGAATGGCCCTGTTCAGGTTGTACTGACCCACAATCTCTGAGTCACTGTACTGCTTGAAGGTGATGCAGGCGCGGTACAATCTGTGTTGGGCATACCACTGATGGGCCCTTCCACGACCACGTCGCTGTTCCTCCTGCCCCCTCACACCCCTCATTATGGCCTCCATCATGAAGGGTGCACTATCCATGGCCCATGCTGTCCACTTCCCCCCTGGGCGGTTGGCTGCTGCTGGCTGTGTGCCACCCTTGTGCACTGCCTGGCAGTGTCTCTCTCTGTCTCTCACACTCTCTCTGGCCCTGTCTCCCTCTTCACTGCCACCTCTGTCCTTCTCCCTCTGTGTCTGCCTTGGTCTGTCTGTCTATCTCTCTCTCTGCCTGTCTTTCTTTCCTTTTTTCCTTCTTTCCTTCTCTCTCTCTCTCTTGCCCTCTCACTCTCTCTCACCCCCTCTCGCCTGGCACAAGTGCTGTCTGTGTGCTTGTGTCCTGTATTTATAGGAACAAGTCTGCTCGGTGCATCTTTGATTTGCACCGCACTTGCACCATGGTTTCACGGTTGAATATCCCACTGTGCTGGATAATCATGGGAACGCCCCCTGCACTTGCACCTGCATTCATTATAGTTGCGCATTGGCACAATGCGATTTGCGGTGAGCACTGGCTCCCACTGAATATGGCTCCTTGGTGCAAGTCTGCACTTGCACCGGTGCAACTCAGTTGCACCATGCGCAACTGCTTTGAATATCCGGGACTAAATGTGGAAATAAATTGCCGTATTGCTTTTTCTGCCACATAGTTTACTTTCCTTTGTTTTCAATGCATTTCTGCGAATTTCTTTCTCCGCCATCAATGTATGCCCATATTTGATTCTGTAGATGTTGTATTGTAAATTTTAAGCTGGGTAACTGAATCTAAACACTCAAACTGTAGACCACCTTAACTGTAGTGCCAGAAATTAACATTCACATTTTTTTAATTGTTTCTTTTTTTCCTCCTTTCATTGCTGTATTGCTGGTTTCTTAGTTTAGAATTCTGCTGCACCTGTGGATTTGCACTTTTTTCCGTAGTGTTATACGTTGAATTCCACAATTTAAAACAGTAATTCTGTGATAAGGTCTCATGAACCCACGGTTAGCTCTAATCACATGATTTTCAACTCTGCAGTCAAGTGGATACAGACTTGATTTATCTGCATTTTTCAGTTAATTCTGCAGAATCCCAATATTGCAGAATACTCTATTGTATTTTCAGTGGTACTGTTTTAATTTTCCACAGTTATGCATGGAAAATCTGCAGAAATCTCAAATTACTCTACAATTAGTAGTAATTGCATTTTGATGGGTTGCAGCTCTGTAGTTATCGCATGGTGTGCACAGGGCTTCAACTTGTGAGTCTCTTTCTCTGAATCTCACTTCTGAAGTGATTTCTGATGAGGAAAGAGCTCTCTTCAGTCTGATGATCCTATTTTGAGTGTTTACACTGAAAAAAAATCATTTGTGTTGGCAAAAGTTCCATAGATGTACTTTCCCTGTGGAGATAATCAGTTTTTTTGACTTTTGTTTATTCATATAACATTTCTATTTAAACATAGTGGTGGCAGCAGTGGTAGACTTCTGTTCTGTCAGACTGTGCTTCTCACAGTTTGTCTTTTTTCTGTTACAGTTTTGACAGAAAATTCAATTTTGTGTTTGAATGGTATTTCTTGAGAGGCTGACTCATACAGTATTTGTGAAGCAATCTGAAGTTCTGTTGACAGTAATCAGTGCAGTTTGTTATATTTAGTTCTAATTTTGTACAGCTCCTTTTTTCATTGTGGTACTTTTGTTATTTTGTGGACGGGGTAATAAGTAAAAGCAGCAGAACATGTCTTCTAGAAAGTCAAAGGGTGCAGTCTCTGGGAAGAAAATAGTTGCTGATTCAGCAAGCAAAACTGTGTCTTCTGGAGGTGCAGAGTGTATAAGGAAGTGTGGTAGAGGGCTCAGCAGTAGCACAGTTAGTGGTAGTGCAGGTACAGGACTGGCCCACGATGTGCCAACGTCAGCAGCAGGAGTTGGCATTACAGCATCTAGATTTTTTGGATTGTGGAATCGTAGTGGTCAAAGCTCAGCAGCTGTGCCTGCATCTCAACAACACACTAGATCGGCAAGAAAAACTGCAGTGGATGTTGCAGCACTCCTGTGCCAGCAACATGAGACTCAGGAGGAGGAGGAGGAGGAAGAGCCACATGATGATACTGAGGATTTTTCTCAGGAGGAGCTGATAGGGAGTAGTACACCGGCAGTGGCTGACAGCACCATTAGGCCTGATGTTAGGGGTGGTTCTCAACCAGTAAAGTTCCTTGCTGAGGAGAGGGAGCTTGAGCAAGTGGTGGAGAGAGAGGCAGAGGAGGAAGAATTTCCTCAGTGTCAGCATGAGCAACCTTCTTGTCCTAATATGGAGGGTGATGTGCAGGGTTCAGATGAAGATGAACCTGTGGTTATTTTAGAAGTAGTACAGGAAGTGCCAGTCAATCATCAGTGATGGGGGAGGGGGGTGATAATTCAGTAACTGACCCCGTTTGGAAACATCCACAAAAACAAAAGAAAAAAAATGTAGGGATGGGTAAAGAATGGAAAGTAATTTCTGCTGAACTGTTGCAGCGAAGGGAACAACTGGATGTGAGGAGCAGGGTAGCACAACCTGAAACTGTAATTATGGACAAGCAGCAGGAACAACAACAGGCAATAGTGTTGTCCACCTCAAACTGCCCTGCCCCCTCCGCTGAGCCTGCGCCTGCAGCACGTAAAATCTGACATGTTTGTGGCAAGTCACTGGTGTGGGATTTTTTCCTGTGTCTGACTCTGATGATAGCACAGCCATATGTAACATATGTAAATCAAAAATCAGTCGTGGCAAGCCGAGAACACATTATGGAACCACTGGAATGCATAGCCATATTCAAACCAAACATCCTATTCGTTGGGCACAGCAGAAGTGAATGGCAACAATGTAAACTGAATCTGCTCATGATGAAGAATCTGAAGCAGTAGGTCCACTTACATTTAACCCCGTACTTGGTTCTACCCTTATTGATGCTGCAGATACAAGTGGTAGTACTACTCAATCTGAACTTCATGCCTCTCCTGCCACTGTAGAAAGTAGACAGCATGGCGATGCTATTATCCAGGGCAGTCAAATCATCAGTAGGCAAGCTCATAAATGCAGTACATCTATCTCCCCCCTAGACGCACAAAAGCTAAAGCAATCTGATAGATCTGCACTAACCAAACTCACTAAATACCACCATGACCACCCAGTTGCAAAAGAGATGAATACAGCCATTACTAGGATGCTTGCAATAGACCTGCTGCCATACTCTTTTGTGGAGAAACCCAGCTTTCTTCAACTAATGGAAAAAGAGGCACCAAAATATAAAGTTCCCAGCTGCACATTCTTTTCCACAAAGGCTGTCCTTGCTCTTTATAATGATCTTTCCTGCATTCTTTCCCCATGCAGCACCCCACTTAGCGGTACCCACCATCCATCTTAACACTGATATATGGACAAGTAGGCCATCCTCTGCAATAAGTTTTATGTGCATTACTGCACACTGGGCATATTTCCCAGAGTTTATACCTTGCACCCATGTCCATCTTCAACTTGCCAACTGTCAAGTGGTAGTACTGTTGGTCCTTGTCAGTGTGCCACCCTAAGTATGCAGAACATTCATGGCTCTCATACAGCTGAAAGGATATTGGCACGGATTAATGAGTCCATCACGACATGGTTTAAGCCTCACAGTTTCTCTGTAGATTTATTGCTAGTGATAATGTAAGTAATGCTGTTGAAGCAATCCACGATGGCTCATTTTTTCATGTACCATGCTTAATCAGATTGTTAAGGCATTTCTGGAGCATGGATCAATAACCAGTATGTTGAATGTGAGCCATAAAATCTGCAACCATTTTACTCGCTCATCACTGGTCAGATCAGAGCTGACCACCCTACAGAAGGCAAACAGAGTGCTTCAACATCGATTAAAACTAGATGTGGTCACACACTGGAATTCAGCACTGTACATGCTCAAGCAACTATTGGAGCAGTATAAACCAATAAATGATTCTGTCATGCAGTTGCATGACTGTGACATGCAGGCAGCCATGTCATTCAGTCCAGCTCAGTGGATGTTGATGGACAGTGTAATTCAAACACTCTGTCCTTTTGAAAATGCCACACAAGTGGTCAGCTCTGACAATGCCTGCCTAAGCCAGATAATAGCACTGATGCTAGTACTACGGCAGGCACTGGTAAATGTCAGGGAGCAGTTTCAAATGGCTGCAGACTCAGTGGGGGTAGAACTGGCTAAGAGGATCCTGCAGTTGTTCAACGATCATCCAATACTGATTTATATGAACACCTCAGAGGCATACGTCTATTCGTCATTGTTGGATCCATCATTGCTGGATCCACAGTACAAACATGGAATGACTACTCTACTTCCCAGTAGTATGACTGAATTTGATCACCATGTTATGAGCCTTCATGGGAAAGTTGAAAATTGGATGGCAAGGGATCATGCAGAGAAAAGGTCACCATATGTATCTCAGGACAAACCTTACAGTGGAAAGGAGTGTGAAAATATCCTCCTCTTCCCCACGTACTGTGCCTGGTGTAGTGCCCTCCTCCTTATCAAGCAGTTCCACAAACCCTCTGTGGGCCATGCTGCAGCAGGTCGGTGTTTCTGCACGACAACCAAGTCATGGTAGAACACAACTGTAGCTGTTTGCCTATCTTATCGTGCAGTCCTACTTGGATGACCTACAGCAGCTCAACATTGATGAAGAGCCATTGTTATATTGGCAGGGTAAGCTAGATGTCTGGCCAGTCCTGACATCTCTGGCTATCCAGTATCTGACTTGTCCTTGTGCAAGCGTTGGCTCTGAAAGGGTTTTCAGTGCCTCCAGTGCAATAGTGAGTGACCGGCACAGTTGCCTGTCTGACAGAAATATAGAGCACCTGACATTTATTAAAATTAATTCACATTTCCTCCCATCGCATTATAAATTGTCATAGGCTGCAAGGTATTATGCAGGTGAAGAAGGTGATGCTGAGCTAGAAACTGAAGAGGAAGAAGACAGTGTGGCTCTCCTATCTGAGGAGGAGGGCACGTCCAAGGGGTCTGAGTTCTCTTAAGTTGCAACACACAAACATACATGTGCACTGAGGTAGTCATCACTCCATGACACATATGTCGGAGTACTACAGTGAGGATTCATGTGCAGGAAATAAATAAATATGGAAAATGCATACGATTGTTGCTAATGCTACCTGTTACTGTCCAAGTTGGCAGAAGTTCATGGCCCCCCCAAAAGATGACAAAAACCAAAAAAAGGACACATGTTGGCTTGTCTGTTACTGTTTCTGATGCGGATCATGTTGTGGTGCATGCCACTTGCTGGGGAAAACACTCAGCTACCTGTTATTAGAAACATAGAAACATAGACTTTGACGGCAGATAAGGACTGCTTGGCCCACCTAATCTGCCCATATTGTTCAAATCAGTTGATGTTCATGCTCCCCCCCTCCAAAAAGAAAGACAAAAACCAAAATAAATTGACTGGACACATGTTGGCTTGTCTGTTACTGTTTCTGATGCAGATCATGTTGTGGTGCACGCCACTTGCTGGGGGAAACACTCAGTTACCTGTTATTGTTCAAGTTGGCCAATGTTCATGGCCCTTCAGCTCCACCTGTAAAAAAAAACAGAAATACCGAAAAAATTGACCGGACACATGTTTGCTTGTCCCTTACTGTTAATGATGATTCCTGTGTTGTGTGGTGCACCACTTGCTGGGGGAAACACTCAGTTACCAGTCACTGTCCAAGTTTGCCAGTGGTCATGGCCCTTCCCCTCCACTCATAAAAAAACAGAAATACCAAAAAAATTGACCTGACAAATGTTTGCTTGTCCCTTACTGCTAATGATGATTCCTGTGTTGGACACTGTCAGCAGTACATTAACAACTTTTCATACTTTCTGGCTTGCCCTGCTCCAAGTCTTCAAGAATCCCAGAAAAACAAGACCGAATAACCACTAGCCCCCTAAATGCAGTAGCTGCAAATGACAGTCACCAAATCTGCCACCACTGTGGATCCTGCAGTGCAGCACCAAATAACAACAGCTAGAGGAAGTACTGTTCCCCATTAATTCTGCTGATGAAGACCCATTTCCTGACTACACCATCCCTGTGGATCCTGCCACATCAAATAACAACAGCCAGAGGACCTACCATGCCCCAGTAAAGTTGTTGAATGCTGATGCTACTGCTGCTTATGAATCCACAGCCATACCACAGGTTGGTATAACTTTGACAGTTCATTATTGTGACATCTTGTTATGTAGTACTTAAGTAATTGTTTTAATAAGTATGTGGAATGGTAAAGACTATTTACTAAATAGTCTTTACCATTCCGCATACTTATTAAAACAATTACTTAAGTACTACATAACAGGATGTCACAATAATGAACTGTCAAAGTTATACCAACCTGTGGTATGGCTGTGGATTCATAAGCAGCAGTAGTTGTTTAATGATACTTGTCTAAGAGGATATCCTAAAGAAAACAGCATTGTTTGTGTACTGTGGGGTGTGTGTATGCATATACAAACAAGGTGGCGGTATTAAGGTAGTTTGTTTGGGTACGCAGAGTAGGCCGTAAAAGTGCTGCTTGTAGACAGATGTGAGTAATGCTTCCATACTGTTTTAACTGCTGTTAACCAGTGCTAAAGTCAAACCTTCCTGCTTCTGTAAAAGGACTTTACCTTACTTACTTACATCATAGGTCCATGTACTGTACTTATGATGTACCATTTGCTGTGAAGTTTAACAATTGATTGTAACAAGAAACAGCCTGTGGGGCGCCTCAGCCAACATGTCCACCAATTGACGTAAGCTTCTCTGAACCTTGACATAAAGTAAGTCAATAACCCCAGCCCAAGACAAGGATGACTACAAGTGTATGAAAAGATTGATTTCTATATTTTAAAACAAAAACAAAACAAGTTAAAAGTTATCAAAGAACAATGCAGAATAAACTGGTTTCAAAAAATACTGAACACTAATTAACTTAACTAAGCAACAACAGAATAAAATAATAACTATTTACAGGGGTAATGAACAATAACAACAAAGAACAACAATTCAATAACACAACAAATTGAAAACTATTTACAAGAAACTTTTTTAGCAGTATTGCCAGCATTCAACGTTGGAGGTGAACTGCAGCACAAGGAGTTCGTCTCCAAACTCCAGTCAGCCTCCGCAGCAGGTTGATCATTTTTTTGATTGTCCTGTATGTTCTACAGGTGGGCCTCCAGTGCCTTAACCCTTTTTTTTCACAATTTTTATGTCCCTATCCCTCTTCTGGTTTGCCTTCCATCAGCCTGCTCCTGCTGTGTGGTCGCTTGGGGATCTTGCTGATTGGCACCATCACCACCCATTTGAGGCTGTGTACCTGGCACCGTCATGCCGGCTCTTCTCCCTGTCTGTGTGTGCTGCTGTTGTATTTCCCTCTCTGCCAACCTTGACAGCTCCTTCTGGATTTTCAGCACACGGTTTTTGCACTGTATGCTTCTCTTCCTTTGTGGCTCCTCCTCAGCATGGGGTTGTGAGGCGCTGGTGGTCTCCAGTGCTGCAGTACAGATAGAAAGGAGGGTGAGGGAGATGAGGGTTCATTACAATGTCTCTACACTTATGAATATATGGTAGCGCAGTGGCTGTTATACAGCCCAGATCCTACACTCATGTATTTTTTAACAGTGGGACCTTGCACGGTCTTAGTCAGGGAATGCCCCCAAACACAAGGTACTGGACCCTGAGGTCACAGTCACAGCCCAATTGAACCCCTCAATATTACCATTACACTTCCCTGATACCATCCACACATATGTTAGAACACTGGAAACTTGCACTGTCTCAGTCAGGGAATGCCACCCCCCCCCCAAAACTCCCAGGTACTAGATCCTGAGGTCGCAGCCACAGCCCAATTGAACCCCTCAACATTACCATTACACCTCCCTGATACCAACCACACATATGTCAGAACACTGAGACCTTGCACAGGAGGGTGAGGGACAGAGACTCATCAAAACAGGTTTTCATGGGTGGGAGGTGGACACCAGTCCTTTCTAGGTAGAAAGAGTCATACAATAACTCGGGCAAATTAAAGTAGACAAGGCGACTAAGGGACAGGACTCATAACTCAGAGGCAGGTGGAAACTGGCATGAAATCAGAATCCATCCTAGCCAAATGTACTCAGTCAACCTGCCTTCTCTCAAGGGTCATAGATGTCAATGAATTACAGTAGTGCTGCTGCAGTACTGCCCATTGGACATTTGATTTATGTGGTAGCATAAGTTAGAGAATGACACCATACTGTGTGTGTGTGTGGGGGGGGGGCACTCTACAATGGGAATAATGCAGAGATTTGAATTCCTGTATTCCATGGTAAATAATCACACAATGTATTGATTGTGAAGAAAGGCATAAGACTAACAGGTGAAAAACTTCTGTGGAAGGTATAATTTACATTATTAGGCAGCATTTTAGCATATGTGTTGTGACTTTGAAAACTTTTGAATGTATATTTTTGTTAAAAGTTGCCTATGTGCCCATTTTATGTAAGCAATAAGACATGGCTGTGTGCTGGTAGTACTGAGATATGCGCACACCTAGAGGCTGAAGGCACTAGACCTGCAGTCTTGGGCATAACTATTAATTACACCTCTGGGTGTGTGGGTATCTCAGCACTACCAGCAGACAACCATGTTTATCGCTGCTGAATAGGGAACTAGCTGCATTCACGAGCAGCCTAGATAGACCGTGATGGCCTTTTGCTGATGGCAATTTTCGTATGTTCGTATATTTGTAAGTTCACTACCAACACCCAGCCATGTCTTATTTCTTACATAGCAATTTATGCGCACAGTACTTGCTGAGCCTATTTACTCCTTAACTGTGTTAAAAAATAACAATATACATATCTTACCACCAGACGGGGTCTCCACAGCGCTGCTGCTTGCTCCCTCTGCACCATCTGCTGGCACTGTGGTGCTGGACTCCTCAGTGCTGGCATGTACAGTACAGCTGCTCCCAGCAAGAACAGCACATGTTCACAGTGAAGAGAGGAATACTGTATTTCAAAGCAGTTGTGGCAATTTTACTAGGCCTCACGGGCTGAATCTCATTATTATTTTCATTTTTAATACTGTCTCAAAACTAATTAGGTATAAACATTATCCTCTGTCATACATTGAACAATGCCATGACTAAAACTTGTGAATTCAGTGTCTTCACAACTTAATATTAACCGTGATTTGTCCTGTATGAATTCCGTTACACTTTAACATTCTATAAGAGCTGATTGCCTGCTGGCAACCATATTCTGTCTGTTTATGTGATCCTCTGATGTTGAATCTGTGTAAGGAGCTTCCAGCTCAAAAGTGTTTATTCAAAGAATTCAATAAATAAATTAAAAATAAATATATTGTGGCATATATAGAATAATGCATGAGGACGTGTGGTTTATAGGAATTTTAGGCACACCTGAGGTGTGTGATGCCCCATAAACCATGAGGGCAAAGCCTGAGGGGTTTATATGGGCATCACACACCAAGGGTGTGCATAACATCTCCATTAACTCATTTGCTCCTGGTGGCCATTTTGGGTCCATTCCAGCAATGGATGGTTCCAACACCGTATGGCATCTATGGGAACATATGAGTTAAAACTCACTTCTTCATGTTTTATTTTTTTTTTTCAATTCAAAGTTTATTGATATATTTTCCGCAATAAAAGGCAGTTACAATGAAAGTGATATTGAAATACAGACACAATGTAAAGGGGTAACTGCCTAGCCCACCCTTCCCTCCCCTTACTGCAGTAACTAAACCTAGTGTCCCTTAAATGCCAAGCTCTTTACCTAAGATCCTACGTGGCCATGTAACCTAAGATATACTTAGATCTGAGCCAGAGAAATTAGAGAGTGAAGGGGATCCCAGATTTTGGTATATGCTGCCAATCTATTGTGAAGACTGGCAATCGCTTTTTCTGTGTGTAGATTGGACAGAATTTCGTTTACCCATTCTTGGACAGTTGGGGAGGACTTATCTTTCCAGTGACGTAAAATAAGCTTCTTAGCCGATAAGGCAATCATGGAAATATGAAACTTTCTTACGTTAACTCTAATAGAAGACAGGTCTCCTAAAAGGCAAATATCAGGAGTAAAATACTCCTGAAGGCCCAGCAGAGGGTCCAGGGAGGTCTTAATTGAGTCCCATAAGAGGGAGACTTTAGGGCAAGACCAGAACATGTGAAGAAGTGTTCCTTCTTCCTGCAGACATTTATTACATATATTGGAGTTCAGATAACCCCATTTCTGTAATTTAACCGTAGTGTAATAAAAGTTATGTAAAATATGATATTGCATGAGACGCAGTCTGTCTTGAGAAATATATTTATGACAGGATCTCCACAGGGACTGTCAATCCAAATGGTGTTGAGGAAGGATATTGTTCCAGAATCATGTGGGTCGAAAGGAACCCCTGTATTTCTTGTGGAACAAAACCTGATATAATTTAGATATTACACCTGGAGATCCGGTGAGTGAAGAAACCTCTGGTATCAGGGCTGTGACGGTCTGGGAGGGGGGGATATTACCGAAATTGATTACAAGTAAGTTTCTTAATTGTATAAATTTGAAGTGATAGGAAGCCGGAATATGAAATTTCCTGATAATATCTCCCACTGATAACCATTGCCCATCTTCATCCGTGAGAGAAATAAGTTTCCCATCCCCCAATTGGGACAACCATTGACGGGTAATCTGGTTCTTATTAATAGTGAAAGATGGGGAATTCCAGATAGACTGGCCAAGTCCCAGTGGGGAGTATATTGCAAAAATGAACACAGTTGTGAATAAACCTTTAAGGAGGCAAATATTGTGGGTCACTCCTCAGTCATACATACCTGTGGGATTTTAAGAAAGAATAAAGTAAGGGAAGTCCAGATTCTTAGACTTGATTACATCCAATTCAATTCTAAGCCAAGCCGGTTGCTCTTTTTCTGGGCCAGGAGATACCCGTCTCAGACATTTTGCTAGATGACTGGCCGAATTTTGGAGCTGCCAACTTGTAATAAGCCAACCGAGGGTATCTATCTGCCCAAATAAATCTAGTGAATATGCCATGCATCTTTTTAAACCAGAGTAGAGGGATAAAAGTATTGAGAAGAGATAAAGGGTAAAAAATTCTAGGAAATATATTCATCTTAATTATGTTGATCCGGACCCATAATGAAATGGGAAGTTTGGACCACCTCTCGAAATCGTGAACTATCAACTGCGAGAGGGAATCCAGATTTTCTCTAAACCATGTTAGGAGGTTACAAGATAGCTTAATGCCCAAATATTTAACTGACCTGGGAGTCCAGCATAAACCTAAGGGACTAATATCATTTTTGAATACCTTATGGTTTAATGGGAAGAATAAGGATTTGCTAGCATTCAATTTGTAACTGGACAGGTCACTAAATCTTGCTATTTCACTCAACAAAGCTGGGACAGAAGATACCGGGTGAGATAAACGTATCAGCAAGTCATCTGCATGTGCAGTGACTTTGATTTCATGACGCCCAACCCTAATGCCTTGTATGGAAACGTTATTGAGAATATTTTGAATGAGAGGTTCCAGATATAAATTAAATAACAGAGGAGATAAGGGACATCCCTGTCTAGTCCCTGAATGGAGTGAAAAGGACTTGGAGAAGGCCCCGTTCCCAGAGATTCTTGCTGTAGGAGTTTTATAAAGTGTGGCAATCCAGGATATAAATAAAGGAGGAAATTGAAAAGCTTCCAGAACTCGAGACAAAAAATTCTAATTCACTTGATCAAATGCCTTCTCAGCATCCAGGGAGACCAGTCCTGCAGGGAACTCAGCATCCCTGGTAGCCGAGAAGACGTGAGATAGGGTACGCAAGTGGTCAGAAGATGAACGCCCGTTCATAAATCCTACCTGGTTTATACCTATTAACTCAGGGAGAACTACTGTTAACCTATTAGCTAATATCTTCGAGAGAATTTTAATATCCTGATTTATAAGGGAAATAGGTCTGTAACTCTGAACAAGCTCAGGATCTTTATCTGGTTTGGGGAGAAGAACAATCAAGGCCTCAAAAAGGTGAGGATCAGCCTCTGCCCTAGTTAAAATATGTTGAAATAAACGACAAAGTACTGGTAATAAGAGATCCCGAAAAATGTTGTAAAATAGGGAGGAGAATCTGTCGGGGCCTGGGACTTTGTCTGCTGGCAGTTCGATAATAACCTCAGCAATTTCTTCCTGTGACATAGGACTAACCAAAAAACGCTTGTGTCGATCTGAGAGGGAGGGCAAATGGGAATCCTTCAGATAACTCTCCGTACTCCCAGGACAAGGGGGATGCTCCATGTCACTGTACAAATTTGCATAGTATAGGGCGAATTCTTGCACTATTTCAGTGGGAGATACTTTTAGGAACCCATTAGCCATTGACCCGATTGGAGGGATAAATCTCATTGATTCTTGTTGCTTAATACGCAATGCCAGTAGGCGCCCCACCTTTTCTCCCTGGTCAGTGTAACTAGCTCTTTTACGAATAATAGCTAATTCTGCTTTTTCCCGAAGTAGCTCTAAATATCTATCTTTCAACACTAGAAGTTTTCTCCTGTCATAGTCAGGAGCATTAATCGAAAAATTATTTTCAAGTGACCTAATTTGAGACAGTAAAGATATTAATTCCTTCTCCTGTGCCCTTTTCCTGCCCACCACCGTACTAATAAGGATCTCTCTCTTGAAGGCCTTAAAGGCCCCCCACAAAATATCTGGCTTTGCACTGTCTAAAGGGTTGGATGAAAAAAATGATTCAATTTGCTCCCTTATGAGCTTGCAGTATTTGACATCTTTGAGAAGTTGTTCATTAAGTTTCCATCTGGTTTCCCTGTTGGGTAAAATAAGGAATGCAAATTTACACAGTACCAGTGAATGGTCGGAGATAAGGCCAGGTTGAATCAAGGAAGTCTTCACACCAGGTAGTAGAACCTGAGAAATAAATATGTAATCAATGTGGGACTGTGAGTCATGCACCATTGATCTGAAGGTAAACTCCCTAGAATCAGGGTGCAAGACAAGCTAGACATCGCAGAGCCCACATTGGTCCAATAGGTCTTTAAAAGCCTTCTGCCCCGGAGTAACCACTCCCGGACCTCTACCTGACCTGTCCAGATTAGAATCTACTACTTGATTAAAGTCACCCCCCAAAATAATCCTGATGGGAAGCATTGGAAGAATAACAGATATAAGTCTCATAAAGAACCCTGGGTCATCTATGTTAGGGCCATAAATACTACCGAGTAAAAGTGGACCAGACCAGAGAGTGCCTTTAACCAGGATAAACCTTCCCTCAGGGTTTTTAATGACCTGTGTAGAAACAAAGGGAATACCCCTGTTAATCATAAGCATGACCCCACAACTGTTAGTAGATCCCTGGGCATTATACACCAGGCCCACCTACGGTGTCCTTAACTGTGAAGCTTCAGTTTTTAATAAATGAGTTTCCTGTAGGAAAGTTATCTGAGAATGTAATAAACTTAAATGTTTAAGAGCCTAACATTGTTTGTGCTTTTTCCTGATCCCCTTAACATTCCATGTAGCAAAAGTCACTTATTTGGCTATCTAATAATGGTAGTTAGACTTAATGTACTCAGCCCAGCACTCTGGATACATAATACCTGCAACCCTACTCCCATAGTTACTGCAGTAAAACCCTCCCTCCTCCCCAACCCCCCCACATTTAACTCCTTCCCATCCCCCCCAGCTGCCCCCCCATCCCCTAACAATACCCCAAATTCCGCTATCGCACCAACCCTCCACACTGCCACAAGCAACGTTCAGCACAGTACTGGGTCTTTTCCTCCATCTCCCACCTCCCAGTAATGCACCTCTGCTAATGGCAACAAATCCTGCATTCCACTGTAATTATTTGAAAAAATGAACAATGTTGATTACCCCAAAAATGATGGAATGGCCTTGGGCTTTTAATACCATCACACCTAAGTGTTAGCATGATAGTGACCTGGTAAACGAGGTATACAACGAGAACCATGCATATCCCAGGTAACCTTGGAAACCAGAGTGAAACTGAGAATGAGAATTGAGATCAGCCTTGCCTCGTGGGACAACTATACAGGAACTAGAACCAGATCGGAAACCTAGTGAAGGGGAATAACCATTTCCACAGACTGAGAGAAAAGATCGGGAGAAACCTTTCAATCATGACTCAGGGGAAGAAAACAGAGAAAACGAGTCTTCCCAGAGGTTACCAAACTCAGACTGCAAAAGCTCTCCTTGGGAAAATTTGTTGCTGTGCACTCGGGTCTAACGAAAAGATTAAGGGAGATCACCCTCAAATTAAGAGCTGCACCGCTATGAATTACACATGCATAGTGCACCTTCCAGTGGCCAGACCCTGATCCTAACATAGTGAAAGTGAGCTGCGGAGAAAGCCCAAGACCACTCTGATTTCCTATCCAAGTGAAATAAATATTAATCTTAGCCTCAGCGAGACAAATACCCCCTTCTATTGTATGTACAATACTAAGGATACTGAAACATGAAACTCTGTTCCCCAAGTAAACAAACCCCGAGACCCCAAGTGTCTTTTGCCCTTAACCGGCATTGACCCTCTGAGATTAGGGCCCAAGAGACTGCTAGCAGGCATGCCCTGCGCTGATCCCCCCAGTCCAAGCAAGACAACAGGAATTTCCAATCCAACTTGATCTGAACATCTCCTCAAAGAAGGAGAAAACAAAAGTTCTGATCCACAGCTCCAAGCAGCTCTTCATCCCGTAAACAAGGCCTGTCAGGGTTCTCGAAACAGATCTGGTAGCATAGATTTAAGGCTCGTCAGGGCAACTGCAGGCTCATCATAATTAAACCAGGATCCATTTACGAAAACTTGTAACCTGGCCGGGTATCCCATCCTGAATTTCAGGCCTGCCACGATAATCTTAGACACAATGGGATGGAACGCTTTCCGTTTCAGACGAACCGAACCAGGCAAATCTTGTGAGATTCTCAGTTTCGTGTTCTCCCAGTGAGCACTCTTGCAAAGCTCTCACTTTCTGCAGAAAATGCTGTTTCTCTAGGAAATTCAAAAAACGACAGATGATAGGACGGGGAGGAGCCTCCGGAGAAGGCTTAGGTCGCAGAGACCTGTGAGCTCGCTCTATAATATATACTGGGCCGAAGGGAGAGGGGCCAGCGACCCGCTCCACCAACTTCTGTAAATGCCACAACATGCTGGCCCTCTTCTCCTCTGGTAGCCCAAGTATCACCACATTGTTTCTGCAGCTACGCCCTCTAAATCTTCAAGCTTGGCCTCGAGACAAGATAACTTCTGACACGTAGACACCATTTCTGGATCGAGATTCTCTGACTTTTTCTCCATCGAGACTATTCAAACTGTGTTATCAGAGACAGTTAACAAAACTTCATCCAGTTTTCTAGAGAGAGTTTTCAGGTCAATCGCCATTTCTTTAATTTCTTCACAAAAGAGCTTAAACTATTCTAGGAACCTATTAAGCATTAAAGGTTCTTGCTCTCTGACTTGGCTCAGAGGATCAGGCCTCTCTGGCCCACCCGAGGCCCAGGATTTCTTGGAGGCCTTTTCAGGAGTAGCAGGGGGAGTGTGCTTCTGTGGGGCTTTCTTCATGTAAGCCTCCATCTGCTGATCTTGCACTCAAACCAGATTTCCAGAGTGTTCAGATAGTACTAAATCTCCAAAGCAGAGGAAAAGGAAAGATTTAAACGTCCAAAAAAGATGATTTAATGATCAGGAGGCAGGAGCTTCTTGAAGGAACTTCTACTCAGCACTGTGCATCACATGATCTCCCATGTTTTATTTTTTATATTTACTGGTCATCCCCATTAACGTGTATGGAGCACCTCCCCTCGCTGTTTATGAAGTGAAGTCAGTAAATGTGGTTGTGTGGGGGCATGTCGGCAAACCCAGAACTCAATCCATGTTACAATTTTGCTGCAGAAGTAAAAATTACAAGGTTTTTATTTAAAATAGGGACCGAGACTCATTAAAGTTCTTGGGGCACTGAATATCAGGGCAGATAAGCTGCCATATATGTCGGGGGGAGGGGAGCAGTTTGAAACTCGTAATCCGCTCTTAGTTTTAAAAATTGCTTCCTGACATATTGTAAAGCTGTCGAGAAGCTTGTGCCTCGAGCTGTCTGTGTGAAAAAAACTACTGCTATTAGACGTGCGGCACAAGGACAGCTTCTCTGGTAGCTTTCTAAGGTGCTGTTATGTTTTTTGTGTGCCCGTGGTGTATGGAGTTGTTGGGCACTCGCTGGCAGTGGTTTATAACCACTAACCAGTAAATATAATATGATTAAAGCAGCAAGGCAAACTAGAAATCGAACACATGCCAGTAAAACAATCAGCAAGTACAGCGTAATTGCAAGACTATCTGATGACAGTAAATTAGAATAATAAAATTAATATATTCACTATCAATAGTGCTGTCATCCTCCACTAGAGCACTTTTTCTAGAAGTGGGTCAGGTGACGCTCTCCAGCTCCTTCTGCTGTGCCTGTGTTCTCTTCCTCTTCCGATGAGAGCCTTTTAGGTCACAGCCCCCCCAAGGGCCTCCAACACCTCCCTATCACACCTTTGGATGTCGTCCCATTTATGTTTTACTTGCCGCACGGTGCGGGCATGACACCATCTCCCTCTTGATCCAGTGTTGCCTTTATGGAAGTCCACACTTTCTCCCTCTCTTTTAGAGAGAGCTTCTCCAGCCCTTACAGTTTGGCCACGTGCATGGTGACCTCTTTTATGAGCACTGCCAACTCTCTGTGTGAGAATGCTGGTACAAGTTTTTTTTCAGTGCTGCCACTGGTGAAGGTAACGGCCTGCTTTTGCTGTCCTTGCTCCTCCTGACCCCTCTGTTCAACTTCCCCCACATTCTGACTCCCACCTTCCTCCTCCATGCTCCTGCTGCCCCCAAATCCTAGTTCTTCAGCTGAGGCATTTTACTGCACTCTTTCTCTCTATCTCACTTTCTCCAGCAAATCCTGCCTGCAACTCTCTCTCTCCTCACAATCATGAAACAGGAAATGGCAAAATGTGTAATCAGTTCTGACTTTATAACAGCAGATTTTTATCCCACAGTTTAAAGATAATCCTGCAGTGGTAATTGGAACACTGTTTAAAAACTGCAGAGTTCCTTTTACCACTTGAAAGAATATGTAAGTGAGGATTAAGTCACATTATCTGCGGTTTTTTAGTTATGAAATGCAGAAATAAATTTCACCAATGTTACATATCACTTTATTAATAAATTATCCATGATTTAAAGTGATTCTGTGCAATTTATTTTCTGCAAGTAACATGTGGACATTTTGTGTTGCACTTTTCTGGTAGTATAGGTGTTATTATTTGCAGTTTTTGAGTCACACACTTTTTTAAAGCACACAACCTGTCCTATTATGTTACGGCTACTGTTCATGTGGGAGAGTGACAGATGTTTTTATAATTGTCCAAATTAGATCGTGGGGGGGGAAACTGTGTCCCATTGTTAGCAATCTGTTCCCTTTTTCCCTTGTTCCCCCTCCAGTGCCAGTGCACCACTGCCCAACAACACAGTGTAGCAAGGCCGGGGAATGTCATCCATGGGGCGAGTGATGCACAGACAGACAGACAGACAGTGGAGAGAGACTGGAGGCATGAACCCACCATGTGGCCACCCTCAAGGATGCCTAGCAGACTTTTTGACCCACTCTGGTCAGATGCACGAGTCTTGCGCCAGTCCGTAAAGGCTTTCTGAATGCTTACAGCCAAATTAGCCAATCAGATTGCAGCATTTCTTAGAAACATTTTAGAATGTATGATGAATATAATATCATGAATATGAATAACAAACTATACTTACTAGTGCTGCTCTCCTTCGACACACTCGTCCTCTTCCTCTTCTGTGATGATTTAGGATGGTGTGTCACCACAACTCTCAGCACCTCCAGGGCTTCAGGATTCTGCCATTGTAAGTCAGCCCACTTATGCTGATAGGAAGCAGGAAATTCCAAGCTTCCCTTTACAAAACATGGTAGTTAGTAAGGTAAACACCAAGGTACAGAGTTTGACGGGGGCAGGACGGGGTAAATGGAAAAAAGACAAAGGCAAGAAGGGCAGGGATGGGGCAAAAAAGGGCAATGTCAACGTTAAATGATGGACAATGAGTACAAATGAAAATAGTCTGGGTAACAGGCTTCCTGAGCTAGTGGTCCTGATGGAAGAGGGACACCTGGATATTGTGGTGGTCACAGAAACATAGTACATGGAGAACCATGACTGGGATGTCAGCATACCAGGGTACATAATCTACAGAAGGGATAGGGAGGGAGGGAGGGTAAAAGAGGAGTAGGAATAGCTCTCTACATAAGGGAAGAAATAAAAGCTACAGAACTAAAGGGTAAATGGGGAGGACAGGAGATACTGTGGATCACCTTGGAGACAGAGTGGCACCACAATTTTCACAGGGATTATATACAGACCTTCATCTCAGGGGGAGGAAATGGACAAGGAAATGATAGAAAGCATTCTCAGAATGGCGGAAAAAGGGGAGATATTGTTGATGGGGGACCTGAATATGCCAGCTGTTAACTGGAACACATTTACTGCAGCCACATCCAAGAGCAGGGTCATTCTCAATGTCCTATGGGGGCATGCCTTAGATGGCTAGTATTGGAACCCATTCGGGAGTGAGCAATCTTGGACCTGGTACTCTCAAATGGAGAGAGGATCACAGATTCAGAAGTAGGTAGCCATCTGGGAACAAGCGACCACCGCACAGTGTGGTTCACGATAAACACAACCATGGAGTCAAGCCATACAAAAACAAGAATATTGGGCTTTAGAAGGGATGACTTTGGCAAAATGGTTGAATACCTAAGGAATGCACTGGCAAATGGGCAAAAAGGAGGGGTGGAAGAACAATGGAGAAAAAAATCAAAACTGCCATCATAGAAGCAACAAGCCTTTGTGTGAAACAAATAAAGAAGACAAAACAGAGTAAAAAAAATTATGGTTCTCAAAAGAGGTGGTGGGCAAGGTTAGGGAGGAAAAGATAGCACTCACAAAGTATAAGGAATCACAGAAGGAGCAGGACTGGGAACTGTATCAGTTAAAGCAGAAGGAAGTGAGGAAGGCAGTCAGAATAGCAAAGGACAAACTGAGGAAAAGATAGCCAACTCAGTTAAGAAGGAGATAAAACCTTTTATAGGTACATTAGGGAGCAAAGAAAGGTCAAGGGAGGGATAGTGAAGCTTAATAAAGGGGAAGGGAGGTGGGCAGAGGGAGACAGTGAAAAGGCAGAGATACTGAACAAATACTTTTGCTCAGTATTCACAAAAGAAGAAAAGGAGTTACCTAAACCAAACACTCCATTCACCTGTTGGCCCACTCCATCCCTCTCTCTCTCTCTCTCTCTCTCTTTCCCTATCCCCACCCCCTCTCTAGCTCTCCCCCACTTTCTCTCTTTCTCCATCTCACTCTATTTCTCTCTCTCTCTCTATCCCTCGCTATTCTCTCTCTCTCCCCCCACCCTTGGTACTCTGCCTATCCCCTGTTCTTCCTGACTATCTCTCTCTTTCGTTTACTCGGTCGCACCTACCACCTACTATCTCCCACCCCTCTCTCTCTTTCTGTTTTTACCTATCACTGCACTCTCTAGCATACCTCCTCTTCCCCCACCCCTTCCTGTAACCAATGCTGAATACTCACCCAAGTGCTTTCCTGACAATTCTTCACCGAGGCGGTTCATTAACTAATGTTTTGTGGATTTTTTTTTTTTTTTTTTGACTGCTCACCTTTATTGCTTTCTTGACAATTACCCCACCGGGGCTGCTTATTACTTATCACAAGTATGTGTTGCACACTAATTGTGGTTTTCCTGCTTCTCATGTACCTGTTGTCATTCCCAATGTAATTATGTGTATGCCTACTGAAATATCTATAACATTGTCTTAATTGTAATGTCTGCTGTTCTTGACGTGGAACCTTTGTAAAAGAGTTTTTAACTCAAAGGTTGTATCTGAACTTACAAATAAATAAATAAACAATAAAAGCACTCTGGGCAGGGGGAGTCGACACCAGTCTATTCACAGAAGAAAGGGTCCTGAATGAACTCCTAAAACTCAAGGTGGACAAAGCAATGGGGCCTTACGGGATTCACCCCAGAATTCTAAAAGAACTAAGGGGAGACCTAGTAACACCACTGACTACCCTTTTTAACAAATCATGGGAGGATGGGGTGGTACCTGAGAACTGGAGGAGGGCGGATGTGATTCCCCCTTCACAAATGTGGGAGCAAGGCAGAGGCCGGAAACTACAGACCTGTTAGTTTGACCTCAGTGGTAGGGAAAATTATGGAATCATTTCTGAAAGAAAGAATTGTTGAGTATCTAGAGGCAAGCAGGGCACAGGACCCAAAGCAGCATGGATTCACAGCAGGAAGGTCATGTCAGACAAATCTAACTGATTTCTTTGACTGGGTGACCAAAGTAGTAGACCAGGGAGGGGCTGTGGATATGGCCTACCTAGACTTTAGCAAGGCATTTGACACAGTCCCACACAAAAGAGTAATAAACAAGTTAGCCAGCCTGAGAGTGTGTCTCAGGGTGGTAGCCTGGGTAACAAACTGGCTGCACAACAGGATGCAGAGGGTACTAGTAAATGGAACTCAGTCCGAAGAAAGGGGGGTTACTAGTGGGGTACTGCAGGGTTCAGTACTGGGACCAATCCTCTTTAATGTTTTTATAGAAGACATTGAAGAGGGTCTGGAAGGAAAAGTTTGCCTCTTTGCAGCTGACACAAAGATCTGCATCAGAGTTGATGCACAATCGGGGGTGGAAAGGATGAGAAGGGATTTGGCAACGTTGGAGGAATGGTCAAAAGTTTGGTAGCTTAGATTCAGTGCAAAGAAGTGCAAAGTAATGCACCTTGGAAACATAAACCCTGGGGAAGAGTACACAATGGGGAGGGGGGATACTAATAACAACAAAAACGGAAATATTGTCAGAAAAATAACATCATGTCAGACGACCTTGAGGTAGGCAAGCAATGTGAGATGGAAGTAAGGAGAGCTGGGGGGATACTAGAATGCATAAGGAGAGGTATCACCAGTAGAAAACAGGAAGTTGTTATCCCTCTGTACAGACAGTTGGTGAGACCTCATCTGGAGTACTGTGTGCAGTTTTGGAGACCCCATCTCTGCAAGGACATAGACAGGATGGAGGTGGTCCAGAGGAGGGAAGCTAAAATGGTGCAGGGTCTGCAACAGAAGCCATATGAAGAGAGACTAAGAGAGCTTAATATTTATACCCTTGAGGAAAGGAGGGAGGGGGGGCATAATAGAAATTTTTAAGTACACAAGGGAATCTACAATGTCCAAGAAGGTAGCATCTTTCAGAAAAAGAGATGTGCAAGAACAAGGTGGCACAATTTAAAGATAAGAGGGGGGATGGCTCAGAGGCAACGTGAGGAAATATTTTTTCACAGAGAGAGTGGTGGACCCATGAAACCACCTTCCTCAAGGAGGTTGTGGGGTCAAAAACAGTGGGGGAATTCAAGAATGCATGGGACAGCCATAAGGCAATTTTAGTGGGGGGGGGGTAGGAGGAAGTAGGCTGTTGGTAAACTAGAATCTGCAGCTTATCCAATAGGTGGGGAAATGAGCAGACTGGGTGGGCCAAGCAGTCCTTATCTCCCGTCAAAGTCTATGTTTCTATGTTTCTATGTATGTTTAGGTTGTCTCACTGTCCGTTTCATAACTCCACCTCCATCGGAGTCCATGCTGGCCCACAACTGTGCCTTTTGTTTCAAAGGAACTTTTCTCGCCCAAATAGGGAAGTGGCATGCTCAGTCACCGCTTTGACCAGCAGTGCAACGTCTTTGCTCCAAAACGGTGGTGAAGGCTTTCTCTTGGTGGTGCTGTTAGTGGTTATGTCCTGCTGCAGTGCTCCTTGCTGGCCATGCTGCTGCTGATCCGGTGCCTCTTTCCCACCATGCTGCTGTCCTACCTGTCCCTCTTCATGGGGCTCAGGTAATGATGCTGTGACTTTCTGTGCCAGGATTATAATACACAGTTGTAGATGGTGGTACAAAACAACAACATATTCAAAATAGTAACAAAATGATTTTTGAAACAAAACCAAAATAATTGTCTCAAAAAGAAAATGCCAGAAACTTGGAAGGCAGTCTTACTGTAGTGCTGCCTGTTCTCCCCCTCTCTAACTTGAGTATCTCTTTAAACTTTCTGCTGTGTCCTCTATATGCTCCTTTCTCTCTATTTGCTCTCTGTCTTTCTCCCTCACTGTGCCTTTTCCATATTTACTGCGGTGTGTTTCCGGTTTCCAGCAAAAAAACACTAACCACAAAATATTTATTTTGCAGTTAATTAACAAAAAGTTTTGCATCAGTTGTGTAAAGCAGAAACGGTGGAATTATTTTACTGCAGACTTGTGTAAAGAGGAAACACTGTGGCAAAGTTTGCGCAGTATTTCCGCTTTACGCAAGTCAACAGTAGAATAATTCCGCTGTTTCCATTTTGTGCAACTGATGTGGAACTTTATGGTCAAATGGAAAAAAAACAGATGTGCAATTGCCACGTTGGCCCATGGAGTCCGCATTATGTTATAGTCAGTGGGCCAGAAGGGAGGCAGGATAAACAAGCAACAGTAATCCGCTAACTATTACACAGATCAAGATAAGGAGCTGATTGGGCATGCAGAATTTTTTTTATGCAGTTTAATATAAATAAACCACAATACCTGGCTTCAATACTGCAGTTCTAAGTCGGAAATTCCACAGAAGTTGGAAAAATGTTTTCCAAACTTTCGCAGAGTTGAAATTCTGGCTTCCGCTGAAATTCTATTGATGGAATTTTTTTTTTCGTGTATCTCTATGTAGGGGGATCTCTGTATGGTATTTAGGGCTTTCAGAAATCAAGATCTTTGGGAGTGCCTTGGACTGCAGGCAAAAGTAACAAGCAAAAACTAAAGAAGAAGACATAATATGCAGCTACCAAAAGAGGAATATGGTTTAATCAATGAGTAGTTAGTGTTTGGAATGCATTACCACAGGACTTTGTTGCCTGTTTCACCATGGAATCCTTCAAGTTGACTTTAGATAGCTATTTAGGTTTCTCCAACTAATTAGGTGGCGAGTCTGTTATGGCATAAGCTTTTCAGGCTCAGTAATCCTATGAATCCTGTGAAACAGGACCCAGAGGATGGTGGTGAGTCGAGAATTATCTAGCGGCAGATAGGTTAGCAGTGGGGTGCCACAGGGCTTGGTGCTGGGACCTGTGTTGTTAAATGTCTTCATCAATGATATTGGTGATGGCATTAAGGGCAAAAAGTGCCTATTCGCAGATGACACCAAGCTCTGTGGGAGGTTGGACACAGCCGAAGGGATACCAAACCCACAGGATGACCTGGGAAAACTTGCAGTTTGGTACAGAATTTGGCAGCTTGGCTTGAATGCAAAGAAATGCAAAGTTACGCACACTGGAGACAACAATCCCAGGCCAGAATGCAACCTTGGAGGGGTCCAGGTATCAGCAACAGAGAAGAAGGATCTGGAGGTGATGATCACTAGTGAACTAAAGCACTCCACACAGTGCAGGAAAACAGCAGCGAGGGCAAATAAAATGTCATGCTGCATAGTTAGGGGGATCAGCAGAAGGTGAAAGGAGGTTATACTGCCCTTGTGCAGGTTACTGGTGAGGCCTCATCTGGAGTATGAAGTATAGTACTGGTGCCACTCTTTAAATAGGACATTAACCTCCTGGAGACTGTCTGGAGGAGGGCAACTAAGATGATCAGAGGCAATCAGGGTAGAGCATACAAGGAGTGGTACGGGGCCCTCAACATGTACTCCCTGGATGAGCGGAGAGATAGAGAGAGAGAGGGGACATGATTGAGACCTTCAAGTACTTGAAGGGGATAAATAGTGTAGATAAGGAAGGTATCTTTAAGCTGAGTGGCAAGTGAAACAGAAAGCAACAATTTTAAGTTGTAGTGTGGAGGATAAGGAGGGAGGCTAGGAAGCATTTCTTCATGGAGAAGGTGGCGGAATGCACTAGCAGAAGAGGTGGTCTCTAAAGATTGTGGGCAGCTTCAAGAGAAGCTGAGACATACTTACGGGGAAAGTTAGGGTCATGGGAGGGGCAGATGGAAAGCTTGGGAGGATTTGTGGGGGGCAGGATCAGTAGCTTAAGCTGTGGACCCTGCAACACAAGCAGCCTAGATAGATAAAATGGCCTTATTCTTCTGGCTTCTTCATATGATCGTATATATAAAATGGCATCGCAAACATCTCTCCAACTACTATATAACACCTTGTATTCATGGTCCCTTAGTTTAGCACTATCAGTTGATTGAGCATTTTTGCACTGTTTTGAATTAGATCTCTAACAAACAGCTGTACATCAAAGGCTTAAATATCACCAATATGCTAAAGATAGACACTCTGGGCCCAGATTTTCAAAGGCTGACATTTGGCGTAAGATGCCTGTGCCAAAAAGATTTGATGCATGTGGCACCTTGAGCCAAATGTTGCAGCAATCTTGATTTTCAAACACAGGCTGTGTTGAAATTGGGATTTGTTGTTCTGAAACAGCCCTGCTCCACTCATGCACCAGAAGTGCTGGTGCACCCAGTTGTAAAGGGGCTTGCACCACAGTGGGGCAGCAGCATTCTCTTATTTGGTATTTTGGAAGCCCAATCATGGCTGCAACTCCATGCTGAGGTTATACCAACCATGAACTGGTCTAACAGCCCTTGCATTGGGTGTCTGGTATTAGTTGCATTGGGGGAGGGTGCATGGTACAGAACAGATGGACCAGTGGGTTTGCCAATAGTGGGTGGCATGGGCACGGCATGGAGTGAGAGGCCTGGCCCAGGGTAGCCATGCCCTGTACTGTGAAACAGAGCCACATACTGAGAATGGGCAGTATGATGGCACAGACTGTGTCCAGGACCCCTGTTGCTGGCAGCCCTACCAGTTGACTCGCAGTGTACAGACTCCCTGACATGCTGTCTGCCAGAGCTCAGGATGGCACCTGCTGGTTGGGGTTCCCATCCCATCTGCTGTAACTATTATGACACATGTGGCTGTGTGGAAGGTGGTGCTGCCTGGGGTATGTCCCTCACCAAATACAGCACCTCATCCCATGCCACAATGGACTGTCACCCCCTGTCAGGGTGGTTGTACGATGCAGGTCAGCTGGGGCATTAGGGGTCCATGCCAGCATGCTGTCCTGTCCCAGTCCACAGCTCTGTTGCATGGTCTGGGGCATGCCTGCCCCAGTGCCACCACATACCCTCCCACACTCTGTCTTGACCATGCAGCCCACTAATAGGACCCCCACAGGTATGGCTGCTGTTTACTACTCAGCCTTACCCACTTAACATTATGGGTCTGGGGTTGCACCGGGATGAGGGGGCTTGATGGGACCCTCCATCAAATCCCTCAAGTCCACAAAAGGTTTGTCACAACACTCCCACTGCAGCAACTCACAAGACTTTGGTGCAGGGACCCCCTTTGTATTGGAATAGGGTGTAGAGCCTGTGACACACCCAGAGATTGCCACAGCCGTGGAGCAGCACAACGTGTGCCGATCTAGCAGCCCTCAGAAAATTGGGCCCTTCCTCTCTAATACACCACACTGTCAGTTCCTCTGTGGTAGTTGCAGGAGATTTGCTAGCGATGTCTACTATCACCTGGCTTAGTAGTAAGAAAGGTCAGAAAAGGGAAATAAATAAATAAAAATACCCTCTCAACATTTCAAATGTTAATCCTGAAGATCTTGCTGCCAGCAGGTGACTTCCTGGCAAGGTTGCAAAGCATATCTAACCCGACTGAGCTCCCCCCATTGTCACTCAGGAAACTGAGAGCACAACCAACATTGCTGCAGATCGATGTAGAGGACCAGTTGAAAAAAGCTGTGCATAGTTCGTGATCTGAAGGAGCAGTGGTAAATACATGACTGGTGCAAGCGGTTGCTCTGGGTATTGTTAAAGCTACTGCCCCACCAATGCTGACAGATGATAGTGGATATTTAAATCTGTCCCTAGAGTGGTCCTGGAAATTTCACAGCTGGATGGGCTTCAGCCACAGAAAGGGTACCAATTCATCCAGGAAAATGCCCGCAAACCTTGCAGAACTGAATGCTACCTTCCTTACAAGAATTGCCAAGGCAAGTGCAGAGTAACTGATACCAAAGGAATTGATAATAAACTTTGATGAAATAAGTGTATGGTGCCTGTTTCAGAATGGAATAAGGCAGCAACAGGATCAAAACAGGTGTCAGTGACTGGACTAGGTGACAAGAGTCAAGTATCGCTTGTTTTAGCATGTATACCGGCAGGAGACTACCTACCCCCACAAATAATATACAAGGGCAAAACTGTGGCATATCTTCCCCAGTACAAATTCCCATCGACTGGCACATCACCCATTCAGTGAACCACTGGGCAAACAAATTCACCATGCTGGATTATGTGGATTGTGTGCTAGTGCCCTATTTTGCCTTCACGAGACAGTGTCTTGGTCTCTGTGATAACAAAAGGCTTTATTATTGATGGAATTGTCTAGGGCACACACAACCTCAGAAGTACTGGAAAACTACAGGAGTGTAACATTCTGCCCAAATTCATCCTTGCTTTGTATGGATCTGACTGCAGCCCCTCAATATTTCAGTGAACACAATTTTCAAAGATACCATGAAAAAACATTCCACCAAAAACTGGTATACAGGGCTCGTGACAGAGCAGTTATTAAGGGGAGATTCTGAAGTAAAAGTGGATTTTATACTCCACCTTCTAAAGGAGAAGCATGTACAATGGATTGAAGTGAGCTTCACCGAGCTCTGTATGATGAGGGAAGACTGTGTCTGTGGTTCTGTTGAGGCCAGCATAGCCAACTTATATGATAAATCTGCCTGAAACCTGCTAAGTGACTTACTAAAATCATCATTTTCTTCTCCCATTTACAGCCTTGTGTACATTTCTTCATTCTTGTTTTATTTATTATATGTACCTGCCAAAACTGTTGCTATGAAATCTGGGGTGATGAGAGACACAGAGATCACTGAGAACACTGAGTGACCACATGGTCTCCAGAGACACCACAGACATGCCAGAAAAATGGCATGTTACAGAAGCTCTTTATTGAAGTTTCTTTTTGTGTGTGTGTGTGTTAAACATTATCGAGCAAGCACTTGGATAACTGTTTCTTAAACGGAAGTGGTGCAAATGTGGTGCATAGTACGAATGGCATGAATGGCTCATGTATAGAGATGCAGCAAAATTTTATTTCGCCTGCGAAATTCCAGCGAAATCACCAATTTTGCCCTGCAAAACATTTTGCGAAATTACGGCCTTGGGGTGAAATTTCACCTATACGGTTGTGCAAAATTTCGCCCATAATATACAGTGAAATTCCACCTGTAAATTTTGCTTCCACTGCCAAGTTTCACCTTAGCATTTAACTAAGGCGAAATTAGGAAGAAAAGCATGTCACATGACTTGCTCTCTGAAGCAGACTGCAGGTCACATGTGTGCCTGTATTCAGACAGGAAGCAACTGATTCTATATCCTGTTTCTGCAGTTTGTTGGATAGAGAGGAGCGAGACAGACTGTGTGACGTAGAGAGCGAGAGAGAGAGAGAGAGAGAGAGGAAAAAATATATACTTGATTTCTGAGATTGAGAGTTTGTGTTGTGTGTGTGTGTGTGTTGATTTTGAACTTTTGTTTATACTCCATTTCATTGTTTAGCAAAGGTTTATCTTTATGTTGTGTTCTGTTTTCTCTGTTTAGCTTGTGAGTTTGTGGTGTGTGTGTGTGTGTGTGTGTTTCACTCCCCCCTTTTTTAATTTTTTTCTTTAGTAGTTTATTAATTTTTTTTTATAATGATGGAAAGGACTGGGACTGGGAGTAGTGGTAGTGACAGTGGAAGGGGAAGAGGACGCGTTCAACTCAACAGGCACATATTTGAAATTGAGCCCCCCCAGCAGCAGGAGCAGTTGGCACCGGCATGTGCCCCCCAGCAGCAGCAGGTCATTATGAACACTAAAACAGCCACCCAGCAGCAGCAGTCAGGCTCTGAGCCCATTGCCCTCCCCTCAGGATGACGATGTGGCTCCTGTTGTGTCTGCAAGCCCCTGGCCACAGCAGGATATTGTTGTACAGGGAGAGCCCCCCCGGGACATCAGCTCGTGCCCCCCCAAACCAAAGATCACTAGTTTGGGCCTTTTTTAGAACCAAGGCAGATGATGCAAGCACTGTAGTCTGCACCTCCTGTGCGAAGAACGCTAAAGGGAAACCAGAGTCCCACTTGGGACTTCTGGCCAGAGGAGCCACCTGCAGCACCATCATGCTGCAGAGTGGCTCTGCAAAATAGAGAGAGACGGCAGCAGCAGCAGCAGGAGGAGGCAGCAGTGGGGCTTGGGGTGCCATACTAGGGTAGGGAGGAGGAGGAGGTCTACCAGCAGGACACATCCTCCTGAGCAGCCAGATGCATCCCCCACCTGTGACCGTGATGCAGCACCACAGAGGACCCATCAGAGACACCACCACTCTGATCATCCTGCAGTCCCCCAAGTCAGGTGGTGGTCACCAGGGCAGACCTGGAGGCTGTGTGCACTGAGGAGCAAGGTGTGCATCACAACCTTGACCAGCTTCACCAGGAGGTCGGGAGGACCCCCCAAAAATAATGGAGGACCAGAAGAAGGTCTTGGACCTCCTGGTGGAGCTTCATAGTGGTGGTGGTGGCAGTGCACAGCCTTGGTGAAAGGCCTGTGGCTGTGGTGGTGGGCCAGTGTTTGTTTTGATTTTTCTTCTCCTTTATTTGTTTCTTTCACTGTTCTTGTTCTACACCCCCTCCCTTAAAAAGACCCCCCCAAAAAAATCCAAAAAACAACAAAAAAATATTTTCTGTCCTCTTTATCTTCTGTTATGTTACACCATTTTTCTTTATATGTTTCTTCTTTGCGCCTTCTACCCTATCCACAAATGTCAGGTATAAGCACTTTAGTCTGAACAAACATATTTTCCAAAGCTATGTGACAGTGAATCTTGGCTCTGCTCATGCAAAACAGGGCCCTCCCGGGTAATGAAATGCTTCCCAAAAAATGGTACATTCAATTGAGACTGAAATGCGCTGTCAGTCCTGATGTTTAATGGTGCCCCACCAGCAACCAGACATTGCTGTTTTCGGACGCCGTTTAGAAAGTGACTTTGGGCCCTATCTTTTTTCTGCCACTGTAGCACAGGCAGAAAATATCCAGAAATGTTTCAGGAAAAGTGGTACATTAAATTAGGAGTGGAATCTGGCCTCAGACATGATGTTTTAGGGTGTCCCACCAGCCATCAGACATTAAAATGTTGTTTTGGACACTGTTTAAAAGTGCCATTAGGCCCTGTCTTTTTTCTGCCACTATAGCACAGGCAGGAAATGTCCAGAAATGTTTCAGGAAAAATGGTACATTAAATTAGGAGTGGAATCTGGCCTCAGACATGATGTTTTAGGGTGCCCCACCAGCAACCAGACATTAAAATGCTGTTTCGGATGCCGTTTAAATGTGTCTTTAGGCCCTGTCTTTTTTCTGTCACTGTAGCACAGGCAGGAAATGTCCAGAAATGTTTCAGGAAATATTGTATATTAAATTGGGAGTGGAATCTGGCCTCAGACATGATGTTTTATGGTGCCCCAACATCAACCAGACATTAAAATGCTGTTTTGGACACCGTTTAAAAGTGTCTTTAGGGGGATGTGGCCTGACCAGGCAGAAGATGGCAGCATAGTTCAGAATCACTGCAGGAATGACTGCAATCTAACCTCATCCAGCCTTTACCAGACCTTCCTTTGGTACCAACTCCTGTGACCATCCCGTAATCGTACTGCCTGACACAGTTTGTAAGTCAATTTTGAACCATCATCTACTTACGTTCAATTATTCTACACTACTGCAGCATACTAGACCTCATCCTTCAGCATTATGGCAGATCTCCAAGTACAGCAAAGCTTACTTGCTAGAGTGAAAGTGATGTTTTCTAAACTAATGGCTGAGATTAATGATCTAAAAACCTCCACCCAACAGAATGCGACCACTCTTGAAACTTTTAGCCAGAAAATTACATTTAATGAGAAAGCAACAGCCTGTAACACCACTACTATTCATGACCTCCAGGCTACTGTCCGTAATCAAGACTGAACTATTAAATCCCTACAAGCCAAAATTGATTATATTGAAAATCATAATCGCCGCAACAATTCTACGATTTTTGGCTTCCTTAAGGTGTAGAATTAGGAGACACTACTGCACTTTTATTACATGTGCTGCCTGCAATGCTTAAACTGCCTCCTGACCTAACGTTAATCATTGAGTGGTCTCACTGCACTCCGGGTCCCAGGCCAACATCAGACCAGTGACCAAGGCCTATCATTGCTCGCTTCTTAAACTATTCCCACACAGAATTAATACTGAAATGAGCCAGAGAAATGGGGAACTTCAGTGGCAAGAGTTTAATATTTCCTTCTACAGAGATGTTTTAAAAGATTTAACTATCAGAAGGAAGGCCTACAATCCACTTAAACAAATCCTCCATCAAAGAAGCATTAAATTTGCTCTACATTACCCCGTGACACTACGCCTTTTCTCAGGCTCTTCCTTCAAGGATTCTGAAGCCCCTGATGCCTTAGCCAACTATCTGGAGGTCTCTCCCTGCAATGTTACCCTGGGAAGTTCAGCAGCAATTGGCAACCCAAACACAGCTTTGGTATCCGCACGGAGGGTGCACGATGAGGTACAGGATCATGGGGAAAGTGTTGCAGAACTCGCAGCCACAAGCAGCAACGCCACAACTGATTTGACCCCAAGGCAATCAACACGGCTGCAAGAGAAGCTTCTGTCGGTGCATTATTCTTCAAGACTTTCATGCTGTTCTAGCAAGATTGCACCCCAAACACCCCAAGCTGCAGCCTCTCACCTTCAAATCAACCCCTCTATTCCCTTGAGCAATAAGTTTGCTGTCTTGGAAGATGACATGCACTCCTCGCAGGAGGATCTTTTCCTGCAAATTTCAGACTTAACATCCTCTAATTTGGGTCCTGTGACTCAGGATGTATTTCGTTAATACCTATAGGAAGAAGTTGTTGCAAGTTCCCCTCAAATCTTTAGAGCCACTAAAAAGAAGAAACGTAGGGCAAAGACCAAAAGCAAGAACATCAATAGTCACAATCCTGCTTAATAAATCTAAAGTGCTTGAGCCTTATATGGTCAGTAATATGGTCAGCAGTTACTATATCTTGGTAGGTTTTGCTTCCAGGATACTTAAAGGGAGTGCCAGTGCACTTTTCCTGCCTAGCCGCCACTCTACAGTCTATACTTTGCTGGTTGCTTTAGCTCTCTCAGCGGGTGCCAGAAAGCAAAGGCTGACATGTCCATGACGTGATCAATTTACTTTTGTTGCAGTGTTTAAACAACAGCAGCTTAAAGGTCTTCAAGGAACTTTATATTAGTATGCTTTTCTAACCCATTATTTTAGTGTTAGCTCTTATACATCACTCTCACTAAAACAGGCTGTCTGCATCTAGCCTTTTACTCTCCAGTTGAGCAGTGAATCAGGTTTATAGTCTTTTGGCTGTTCAGTTGCATATCTTCAATCGGTATGCATCTTGATTGTTGCCTTTTCTTTTTTCATATGTGAATTATTATATATTACAAGGCAACTTACCCTTCACTCTCCTGATGACAGGTTCTTAAGTATTATTGGCAACTACATTTAATCTGTCTCCTTCCCTACGCTCCATTATTCTTACTACCTCCTGTTTACAATATGGTACTATCATTAGCACTCAGAAAGGTAGGCTATGTTTGTGTACTGTTTCAAAGGATTGTCAATCTACATCTTCCTTATGCTCTTATTTTACCTGAAGCCTACAGATATTATAGGAAATCCACTGCCAGTGGGTCCTCCTGTTTTGGGGCTCACTGGCCTAGGCCCTAGACTCAAATACCCCACATAACACCTATTTAGCAATTTTCAAGTAATCGGAGCTGATCTTTACTATGACTATCTCTTCTGTCTACAGTTATCTCCAAAGCCTAAACCTCTCCATATAATCCCGATTTGCATTTGACTAGGGTGAAGGGCTTAAATTGACCTCCCTTTCTTCGCTCCTCAATATTGTATTTATTATGTACTTATTCTGTTGCACTGCAAAGTATACTCAGAGTCACTCTAATGTGGTAATGATTTACTTTTCCTTTTATATTTGTTCATTTGCATTCCACCTGGTGCCCTGAATTCCTTGCTCTATGTCTATGCTGTACTGGCATCTCATATATGGTTCTTTAATTTACTGTTATTTCGAGCTGGTATATCTTGTACTATTACTACTAATGTTTATAAATAAGTTCTGGTGTTTAGCTTTATCCTTATACCTTGTCCTATTAGCTTAGAATTAAGCTGAGGTTATTACAGTCCCCTGCCTTTCTTGGTATTATTCCATTTCAGTTTAGCTTATCAGGAATACTTACTTTATTATATTACTGATCAGACTTAGGTTTGGGGCGATATTTATAACCAGTCCTCCCTAGTCTCCTCCCTACATCGACACTCCAGAGTGTGGTGAGAAAGTCTCTTGTCAGTCAGTTGATCTCATTTACTCTCTCACACCCATAAAACATTTTCTTTTGTTATTTAGCTTACTAGTATTGTTGTTGTTGTTACTGACTTTTCTCCTTCCCCATCTCTATTCTAACTTTAATAAGATATCTGTGCCGCTCATGTATCATACATCTTCACTTTTTTGGCTTGAATGTTCTGCCATATCTGCATATACGTAAGCTCTATACTGTATTCTAATCATCCTCTGTTTCTATTTATTTGTCCCTTCACACTCCAGCGATTGTTCCTTTCTTTAACACTAACAGCCTGGGTGTATATACTTTATACATAGATGTGAAGGACTTAATTCTTCTTGTAAGAAGCAAATTCTTTCACATCTCAAAAACATAAAACACAAATTGCTTTCCTTCAAGAAAAAATTATTAGCAGAGGATGTTCATAGACTTAAAAAGATTGGGTAGGTCAGATCTATGAATCATCCTATGCCTCAAAAAAAGAGGAGTTGCTATTCTTATTCATAAGAGTTTCAATGGTCCCTTGTAAACCCTGCTCGACACTGGAGCGGCAGATGGGTAATGGTCAAAACTGAATATCAACTCATCCTCTTCTGCTTGTTAATGTCTATGCACCCAATTCTGATTCGCCAAAGTTTTTTCATAATTTAGCTCACCAGATTCTATCCCTAACACTGATACATCAGTTATTCTTGAGTGGGATTTTAACTTTAGCTTTGTAAAGCCACAGCATTGACAGAAGTAGCTCCCTACATAGGCCCACCCTAGAAGTACTAAAGCCCTCAATACTTAATGCAAAGATGTTGGATTAGCTGATGTATGGCACCTCCTTTCACCCCTGTGATCGAGAATTTACTTTTTACCTCTTTCTACATAAGACATACAGTAGAATTGACTACTGGTTAGCTCTCCTGTTATAATGGAAAAACTATTGATTCATCCATCTCTCCCATCATAATCTCGGACCATTTCCTGTGAAATTGTAATTTTTGTGAGGCCCATTAGCACCAAATCTTCTTACTGGCGGCTGGACCTCTCCTTCTCAAGGATCCAATTTCATTACCATGATCAAAGCACAAATTCAGGACTTCCTCTTTCCACAATACCCCAACTATGAATCTTTATGTACCTCTGTATGGGAAGCTCTTAAAGCTACAATTCGAGGAAAATTATCAGTTATGCTGTACACATAGAAAAGAGTAAGGTAACAACAGCTAGCTGACTTGGAAACATCTCTCTAAGGCTAAAGAGAATTTATACTTTACTTCTTAAGCACGGTCCTGATTCCCAGCTTTATCTTTGAAATTCTTCAACTTATAGTTAAAACTAACGAATTAATTTCTCGTAAAACCGAACTGGCCTTGTTTAAACTTAAATATTAGTTTTGGGAACACGGCATAAAAATGGGAAACTCCTCCTTACCAGCTCAAAGCACAACAAAATGGAATGACACATCCTAAGATTAAAGATGAATAGGGTTCAATTCACCCAACAACCCTCTATAAATCGATTATGAAAACCTTTATCAAAAACTATACTCAACACAACTTCCATCTACTGTGTACAAATTCAACAGTTCCTTAAATTGTTACATCTTTCCTCATCTTTCTACTCTTGAAACAAATTTTAGATGAACCCTTCTTGCTTCTAGGAAATCCAGAAAGATGTGTCTCCTTGAAATCCGCAACTTCTGGGGTGACGGATTCCTGTCGATTTCTATAAAATGTTTTCTGACACTTATGTCCCTTCTTCTTATCGTTTATCAAGAAGCTTCCAATACTGGTAAGCTTCTCCCATCTTGCACTGAAGCAACTATAACCCTACTGCTAAGAAAGAAAAGACCCTACTCACCTCGGGTGAGTTGCTGCTCATCTCTTTATTAAACATGGATGGGAAGATATTTGCTAAACTACTAACTTCTCGACTTGAATCTTTGATCTCAAGCTAACTTATTGTTTGCAAGCTGGTTTTATTAAACATAAATCTGGTTCTGATCACCTATATATCTTTATTTAATTTAATTCTATGTGTCAAATCCTCAAGACAATTCGTAGAAATAGCTGCAACCATAGCTATTAATTTTAGAAGGCCTTTGATTCCTTAAACTGGGACTACCTCATCAAGTTTTATCTTATTTCAGTCTTTCTCATACTTTTGCTCCTGGATCAAGTTTATTATATAACTCCCCTGTTGCTAAAGCAATTTACTAATTCCACCCTTTCCTCTTACTTCATTCGTATAAGGGAACTAGACAACGGCTGTCCCCTGTCACCTTCCTCGTTTATTTTAGCCATGGAACCCTCTGACTGCTTGTTTACGCTAATCTTCTGGCATTATGGGCATACCTGTGAGCAATTCAAGATATGTTTCTTCTCTCCTACGAGGATGACCCTTAATCTTACTCAAAAACCTGAATGAGGCTGGGCCCTCATGGGTTGTTTTGCTTAATAATTTTACTATGGGCCCTGGCCTTGCTTTGAATTATGGCAAATCACAAACTATGCCCTTAACAACCACTGTAAAGCCTTTATGAACATACCTCTTGGATTCTGTTGGTCACCACAGGGTATAACATATTTAGGAATCAAAATTACTAGTAACTTAGGGAAGATATGGGACATTAACTTCAACCCTTTATTTGTGATAACATCAAAACAATTCTGAAGACAGATGGAAGCTTCATCCCTTCTATGGAGAAAATTGCAGCCATTAAGATGTCCATTTCTCCCAAGGTTCTTTACTTTTTTTTGCCGATATTTTTTAGTCTTACCATCCTCCTTTTTTGCTAAAATTGATAAATTAATTAGGTAACTTTATCTGGGATGTGGAAACCACCTAGATTTAACTTTCGCACAAACTTTGATCATATTGGAAAAAAGGGGAATTCGGACTCCCTGGTTCAGTGGCTACTTGGCTTTCCAAATGGCCCAAACCATTAAAATGGTTTGCAGAAACCTCTCCTCAGCTCACCACTATGGGTTGCAATGGGAATCTGCATTGTGCCCAGGAGGAGTTTCCACTGCCTTCATTTTTAATCCCATTTCCTCTGACTAAAATCTCACCCGACTATATCATCCTCTGTTCTTTATTGAAACTAACCCACAAATTTCTGAAATTCAATCCAACACCCTGGTTTATGCTCCATTATGGGGCAATCCACTGCTCACTCTAGAAGATCACCAAATTTTCTTGTCGTATATGGAGGAAACAAAGGCATTTTCTTTCTCGAAGCGATATCTTGGACCAGAATTCATTTACTCTTAGATCATTCTCAGACTTGCAGGTCACATGGAAACTTCCTAAACAGGACTTCTGGAAGTTTTTACAAATTCAGGCAGCTTATAACTCTCTCTCTAGTTTAGTGTATAGGCATACTCTTCTAAACTCGTACATCTCACACTGGACTAATTTATCAGTAAAATTAAATATCTCCATTTACAAAGACATTATTGATAATCTACCTGATCAGTCTATACAGGCCAAAAATAAATGGAGTACTCTTTTCTAACTACAATATTTCAGACGTTACAATGGAGTAATTGTTGCGTATTGTACTATAATACCTTTAAAGATGCCCTGTATTCTTAATACAAACTAAATCCTACATCTTTTCAGAATACCTCTCTTGCTTCAGTGATTGGGCCTATTAAATAATAATAATTGCTGGCGCTGCGATTTGCCCAATAGGGACCTACTATATCTTTGTGGTTCTTGCGTCCCATTAATGAGCTCTGGGATAAAGTCTGTTTACTTGTCTCAGAGTAACAGGACAAAACTACCTTTGTCCCGAATCTATTCTTCTAGGCACCTTTATCCCTAATAGGTCTCTCCTCTCACATGCATTTTAGATGGCTAAACATACTTTCTCTTGGTCAGCGTCTCATTCTTTATGAAATGGAAATCAACTCTGATATTTTCTTCAGATGTTTCTTCAGTGCTCTCTCAGAAAGCCTCCCTAGACCAATTATCTCATGTTACTCATAACCATCTCACTGTATATGACATGGATGTTGAAGATTACTTCAAGTACATCGAACTTAGTTCTTCTAGACCCTAATTTTAGGGTTATTTAGCCTTCCTTCTTATTTTGCTCTCAGATTAGGTTTTCTCAAAGTTTTGTGCACAGATTTTCCTCTTTTCCCTTCTTCCCTCGTTTTCTCCTCTCTCTCTCCCTTCTTCCTTGCTTTTTTCTCTTCTTTCTTTCCTTGCATACTTTTCTCTTATCTTCCTCTCCATTACTGAACATTGTTCATATTACTACATTTATCCTTTTGCAATTCCTACTGATATGCCTTGCCATTGTTTGCTGCTAGCATGTATTTCACTTGTGGTTGCTATTTCTGATCCTATAATACCTTATTGATTGTAACCTTCTGCTCTCCACTTACATCCTGTCTAGGTTTGTGTTTTATTATCATTACATGTATATTAGGGTTCTCCAATATGTTTACCCTAAATACTGTGTTTTGTTAAGTGATATTTTATACCTTACATGGAGGATAGTCTTCTATTGTATTAGATGTGTGCTTTCTTATGTACTCAAATTTCAATAAAAAGATAAAGTGAAAAAAAAATAAAAGTGTCTTTAGGCCCTATCTTTTTTTCTGCCACTGTAGCACAGGCAGGAAATGTCCAGAAATGTTTCAGGAAAAACAGTGCATTAAATTGGGAGTGGAATCTGGTCTCAGACATGCTTTAGGGTTCCCCACCAGCAGCCAGATATTAAAATGTTGTTTCAGACACCATTTAAAAAGTGTTTTTAGTCTTATCTTTTTCTGCCACTGTAGCACAGGCAGGAAATGTCCAGAAATGTTTCAGGAAAATGGTACATTAAATTGTGAGTGTAATCTGCCTCAGACCTGATGTTTAGGAGCTCTAACCACCACTCTGAACTCACAAATGTTGGTCTTTGGTCCACTTTACAATTGTCTTTAGGTTTTATCTTTTTTTCTGCACTGTAGTACAGGCAGAAAATGTCCGGAAATGTTTCGGGAAAAATGGTACATTAAATTGGAGTAAATCTGGTCTTATATACTTGATGTTTTAGGGTTTCAAGCACCCAGACATTACATAGCTGTCTTAGAGGCTGTTGCCAAATAGTTCTGCCTGCAACTCACTGCTGCGGTGTCAAATGGGGCCTAGGTCAGAAATGTTTCCAAAAAATTGCATTACATTGTGATGGGAAGCAGGTGTCAGACGTGCAGTTACATGGCTCAGCTACCACGTAATGCAGGGATGTGCTGTTTTATGCACCATTTAAATGCTTTTCAGGCTCAATAGTGGTATCGCCACTGACTGACATCTTCACATAAGCCAGTTTATCTATGATGAGAAAATAAATCCTCCTGCAAAATGGTCCTGTGACTTAAACTTGTACTTACTTCCTCCTGCTGCTGCTTTCTCAGTTAGTTGAGAACTGTGGAATTATCATTTTGTAATGATGCTACCCTGTTTATCTGTGCTGTCGCTGTGATTTTAGTCAGTGGATTTGAATGACATTTGTTGTTGCTATTGTGTGTAGCTGCTGCCTGCTGTTTCTGACTAGTTGCCAAGAAGTAATGTTTGCCTGTTTTATGGGGAATTGGGATCCCTCACGATAGTGGATCGCTGCTGCCAAGGTACATGGCAGTACCTGTATTTACTTTTTCAGGTGCAGAGAAAGTGGATGGTGGGTTGGTATATTGGGGAGTCATGAGTTCTTATATGTTTGTACTTATTTTATATTTATCTAGTGTGCTGCTGAGTACATCATCATGACAATGCACATGCCATTTGCTAGCCCAGGATTTGATACGGATGGAATGCACTGGACATTACATTGCTTGAAGGATGCGTAAGTATTGAATTTTCATTACTGGGAGGGATGAGTGACTGCAGCTTGATATCTGAGTTGGATTGTAATTGTATTATTTTTTTTCGTAACACATGCAGGTATTCATGAAAGAGCTGATAACTTCAGGGTGCGCTGCTGCTGCTGCTGTTCAACATGTAGCAATTCATTAACTATTGGTAAGTATTTTAATTTGTGATATTCCTGTGGGCAGTGGTGGTGGAGGAGGTGGTTGAGGTCGGGTTTGGTAGCTGTGATTAGGTCTACTATTAAGTTTCTTGTTGTACTGCAGGACAGAGAGTTCAAACTTTGACGTGTAGCTATCTTTATATAGTGGGTTTGTAAATATTCAGATTTGTGCGTTAGGTGTCTTCATTTCCTCCCAAACTGGCTGCTGGTTGTGCTCATCAGATCGTATCTGTTCATCGTCAAGTGTTCCAGTTTAACAGCCATTCCGTTGATGTAAGTATTGCTTCATGTATTAGTGATGGTGGGGGAGCTTGGGTTGTACAATGCTCAAATGTCTTCTTTCTTTTTTCGGCCACAGCCAGGTACAAAGTACTTAAATTGGAATGGTGGCTTGGTTTTCAGAGGATGATTTGCCATGCATCCCATCCCTGTATGGCATTGGTGACTAAATAGAAGTCTTCCATCCTGGTGGTGGATGCTGAATCTGATCGAGGTGCAGCACCTGCTGCGAGTGGTGGGCGTACTGCTGACAGATTAAAAGTATATGGTCTTTGGTTGAAGACTGCCGGAGGAGGAGGATGGGTGAGTATTTAGGCTGACTCAAGAGGCAGTATTAATGTACTGAGTAACATAGTACTGGCTGTGCTGTCCAACTAAGTTGTCATTGTTGTATATAGTGCTGGCACCTACTACACTCATTCACATGGTGTCATAGAGGATGCATATGTGGAAATGGAGGTTCTGGTGTTGGCTGTGGGGTGGGGCATGTCTGTTCTCAGCCTTCTTCCAGTGACACAACATCCATGAAGTAGCCTCACAGTCTTTTGGACTGAGTCATCGCTGTGGTGGAAATTCAGTCATCATTGCTGCTTCACTCCTCTCCCTGCTTGTAGAGCTTTTACTCTGGACATCTTCATTGTCATCATCGTCCCTTGACACAGTTCTTGTGGCAACACCATTGAAATAATTGTGTTATGTGGAATGTGAGCCTCATTCATTTTTATAAAATGTTAGGATGGAAACATTCTTTGGTGACTGATTTGTCCTATGGTCATGCACAATGGCCCCAGCAGAACTGAACACCCATTCCACACTGACACTGATGGTGGGCAGCTGAGGTATTTTAAAAGCAACAGATGCCAGAGCAGGCCACCACTCACTTTGTTTGCTCCAGTACACCAATGGCTCATCAGTGATGCAAAGATGTTTCTGTCTCTCATGTAGGCATCCACCATATATTGTGCTGCTTGAGTCCCTTGCCTTATCATTCTCTCCTTTGTCTTCACTTTCTTTCATGCTCTCGGTACACAGCATCCCAAATGGGATTACCTGTCATGATGTGCTGAGACTTTGATATTTTGTCTAATCTGGTGACCTCTGATGATTTACTGGTGGTGGTGGTGGTAGCAACACCTGGTATTCTATATGTGCCTTTTATGTCTCTGCATTTTTCTCTGTGCCCCAGGTACCCGTCTAACAAGATAATTAGTCATTTTCTCCATTCGGACATGACCATTTTCATGCATGGCAGGGTGTTTCACGTTTGTACCATGGATCCAGCATGGTAGCAACAGTAAACCCCAATACACCGCATAATGCCACAGATATGTATTGTTGTCCATATAATGGAGCATGTATCCATTGCATGAACAGAACTGATCATCACTTGCCTCCATCTGGTGACGGACATTTACCAGTGTCTTGCCTCCAGCACATATCACGGTATTGACTGACTTATGCAGGCAGTGTCCCATCACTGTGTTGCATGCTCAAATGATGCAGAATGCATATTATGCCATCCATTTGTCGCCACTGCTCCATTGAAAGGGCGATGGATGCTCCAGCACTGTCCCTGGTGGTGTGCAGCAGTAGGTAATCTGAAACCACCTTGTACTGCTCTATAAAGCCAGTCCAGCATGTGTGTGAGTTCCACCTGTAACAACATCAAGCTTCATATGGTGTTGAGGATGGTTAGTTAATGCATAGCTTTGTCATTGTAGATGGTCATGGGCCTTTCAGAATAGGCAAGTGCACAGATGCATCTGCATATACAGTTTTATTTCATTGTGTTGTGGAATTTGTATGACAGATTAAGGCAGTGTGCCAGGTAGGAACTTGAAAAACACCATCACTAGTGCATTTAACCACATTTAACCATTGCCACGGCAAAACCTCTGTGAGCGAGTGTATTTTCCACCATCAATGTTGTTTAGCACATAGGGATTTTCAGCAGTGGAGATGCTGTAACACGCGGTGGTAGTTATGGTTGCATTTGTTGAATACCAGGTGTTGCTACCACCACACCTTGCTTTTATGGCTTTTCCATGGCCCAAATCAATGTAAACACCCCAGGTACCTGTGCTCAGTGTGCTGGCGCAGATATGAACTGCTTGCTGCCTGCCACCTGTCCACATGTCCGCTAAGGTGATGGTTTTGAGGCAGAAGCTCATGGGTGTGGACAGACTGTAAACTTGTTGTATAGTTCGCATGGTACGTTTGAAATACGCTCAGATGGCACTGCCATTTGGGACAGGTACAGGCCATCAAACAGAGGAATCCTGGATTCTCCACAAGGGACATGGGTACAGGAATGGTAAGCATTTCGGCTGTGGCTATGTTCAGCCTGTGCAGCAGCATGATTGGGGTATTCTGACTGTCGCCAAACACATTTGTTCGCTGGGCTGCATCTCGAGCAGGTCAACAAAATGCTTTACTTGTGCTCCTAGTGTTGTTCTGGGGTGCTATGACTCTGGGCCTAGATGGCATGTATGAAACTGGTTATTCTGTGGATTGGTGCCTGCAGTGTACTTTATAACTTGAGGGAGGGAGGTCCGCTGCTGCTATGTCCACTGCTTGGGAGAAAGGATTCTCGCACCATCCTCCATCGCCCACTCAGCCTCCCTCCTTCCTGCTCTATTGCATCTGTCACTAACACTAGGCTGACAAGGAAATCCCATCAATGGCTCTGTTATCTTCTTGTTGTGCTGCACTGGTGCTTGTTTTCAAGAGGGAATGCTGGCCACCAGTTTCTATGTGTGCCCTTTTTTCCATGACTTACATGTTGATACAGCTGATATATCGCCACAGTGTCATCAGCTGCACTGGTATGATAAAATCCTTAACTAGGGACTTTGCAGCTCTAGATTTTGACATGGCACTGGGACTTGGACAGCGAGCCAAAGGTATGGAAGTTTTGCTTTTGTCGCTGTGATATCCGCCACGCCACGCTTGAAGTGGGTGACGGATTGCTTGTTGTGGCTTGCTGATATCCTACCCTGTCTTATCATCTAAATGACTACATCATCACCTTCATCTTCTTCACTTGGCTCCCAATAGGATCTAATTTCCTCATCATCATCTGTACTAAACATATTGTATCCCTCCTCCATCCCATCACTGTTTATCATTGTGACAAACTTTTCTTCTCTGGCATCTCTTCACTGTGGGAGGGGACTGATCTTTCCATGTCCTGTCCAGAGAAATAGGCCAGCTGAACACTATCATCTCTACGGCCATCAGCTCCTCCTTGTGCAGAACAACACTCACACTGACAACTTTTCGATCTTCCTGGACCTATGTTTTGACTGGCTGAGTTCCTTATTCTGGTATTCATTGTTTAGCAAAGGTTTATCTTTATGTTGTGTTCTGTTTTCTCTGTTTAGCTTGTGAGTTTGTGAGTGTGTGTGTGTGTGTGTGTGTGTTTCACTCCCCCCTTTTTTAATTTTTTTCTTTAGTAGTTTATTAATTTTTTTTTATAATGATGGAAAGGACTGGGACTGGGAGTAGTGGTAGTGACAGTGGAAGGGGAAGAGGACGCGTTCAACTCAACAGGCACATATTTGAAATTGAGCCCCCCCCCAGCAGCAGGAGCAGTTGGCACCGGCATGTGCCCCCCAGCAGCAGCAGGTCATTATGAACACTAAAACAGCCACCCAGCAGCAGCAGTCAGGCTCTGAGCCCATTGCCCTCCCCTCAGGATGACGATGTGGCTCCTGTTGTGTCTGCAAGCCCCTGGCCACAGCAGGATATTGTTGTACAGGGAGAGCCCCCCCGGGACATCAGCTCGTGCCCCCCCAAACCAAAGATCACTAGTTTGGGCCTTTTTTAGAACCAAGGCAGATGATGCAAGCACTGTAGTCTGCACCCTGTGTGCGAAGAACGTTAAAAGGGGGAAACCAGAGTCCCACTTTGGGACTTCTGGCCAGAGGAGCCACCTGCAGCACCATCATGCTGCAGAGTGGCTCGCAAAATAGAGAGAGACGGCAGCAGCAGCAGCAGCAGGAGGAGGCAGCAGTGGGGCTTGGGGTGCCATACTAGGGTAGGGAGGAGGAGGAGGTCTACCAGCAGGACACATCCTCCTGAGCAGCCAGATGCATCCCCCACCTGTGACCGTGATGCAGCACCACAGAGGACCCATCAGAGACACCACCACTCTGATCATCCTGCAGTCCCCAGTCAGGTGGTGGTCACCAGGGCAGACCTGGAGGCTGTGTGCACTGAGGGAGCAAGGTGTGCATCACAACCTTGACCAGCTTCACCAGGAGGTCGGGAGGACCCCCAAAAATAATGGAGGACCAGAAGAAGGTCTTGGACCTCCTGGTGGAGCTTCATAGTGGTGGTGGTGGCAGTGCACAGCCTTGGTGAAAGGCCTGTGGCTGTGGTGGTGCAGTGTTTGTTTTGATTTTTCTTCTCCTTTATTTGTTTCTTTCACTGTTCTTGTTCTACACCCTCCCTTAAAAAGACCTCTCAAAAATCCAAAAACAACAAAAAATATTTTCTGTCCTCTTTATCTTCTGTTATGTTACACCATTTTTCTTTATATGTTTCTTCTTGCTCTTCTACCCTATCCACAAATGTCAGGTATAAGCACTTTGTCTGAACAAACATATTTTCCAAAGCTATGTGACAGTGAATCTTGGCTCTGCTCATGCTAAAACAGGGCCCTCCTGGTAATGAAATGCTTCCCCAAAAATGGTACATTCAATTGAGACTGAAATGCGCTGTCAGTCCTGATGTTTAATGGTGCCCCACCAGCAACCAGACATTGCTGTTTTCGGACGCCGCTAGAAAGTGACTTTGGCTCTATCTTTTTCTGCCACTGTAGCACAGGCAGAAAATATCCAGAAATGTTTCAGGAAAAGTGGTACATTAAATTAGGAGTGGAATCTGGCCTCAGACATGATGTTTTAGGGTGTCCCACCAGCCATCAGACATTAAAATGTTGTTTTGGACACTGTTTAAAAGTGCCATTAGGCCCTGTCTTTTTTCTGCCACTATAGCACAGGCAGGAAATGTCCAGAAATGTTTCAGGAAAAATGGTACATTAAATTAGGAGTGGAATCTGGCCTCAGACATGATGTTTTAGGGTGCCCCACCAGCAACCAGACATTAAAATGCTGTTTCGGATGCCGTTTAAATGTGTCTTTAGGCCCTGTCTTTTTTCTGTCACTGTAGCACAGGCAGGAAATGTCCAGAAATGTTTCAGGAAATATTGTATATTAAATTGGGAGTGGAATCTGGCCTCAGACATGATGTTTTATGGTGCCCCAACATCAACCAGACATTAAAATGCTGTTTTGGACACCGTTTAAAAGTGTCTTTAGGGGGATGTGGCCTGACCAGGCAGAAGATGGCAGCATAGTTCAGAATCACTGCAGGAATGACTGCAATCTAACCTCATCCAGCCTTTACCAGACCTTCCTTTGGTACCAACCCTGTGACCATCCCGTAATCGTATTCGCCTGACACAGTTTGTAAGTCAATTTTGAACCATCATCTACTTACGCTCAATTATTCTACACTACTGCAGCATACTAGACCTCATCCTTCAGCATTATGGCAGATCTCAAGCACAGCAAAGCTTACTTGCTAGAGTGAAAGTGATGTTTTCTAAACTAATGGCTGAGATTAATGATCTAAAAACTCCACCCAACAGAATGCTACCACTCTTGAAACTTTTAGCCAGAAAATTACATTTAATGAGAAAGCAACAGCCTGTAACACCACTACTATTCATGACCTCCAGGCTACTGTCCTAATCAAGACTGAACTATTAAATCCCTGCAAGCCAAAATTATTTGATATTGAAAATCATAATCGTCGCGCAACAATTTACGATTTTTTGGCTTCCTTAAGGTGTAGAATTAGAGACACTATATGGCACTTTTATTACATGTGCTGCCTGCAATGCTTAAACTGCCTCCCTGACCTAACGTTAATCATTGAGTGGTCTCACTGCACTCGGGTCCCAGGCCAACATCAGACCAGTGACCAAGGCCTATCATTGCTCGCTTAAACTATTCCCACACAGAATTAATACTGAAATGAGCTAGAGAAATGGGGAAATTCAGTGGCAAGAGTTTAATATTTCCTTCTACAGAGATGTTTTAAAAGATTTAACTATCAGAAGAAGGCCTACAATCCACTTAAACAAATCCTCCATCAAAGAAGCATTAAATTTGCTCTACATTACCCTGTGACACTCACGCCTTTTCTCAGGCTCTTCCTTCAAGGATTCTGAAGCCCCTGATGCCTTAGCCAACTATCTGGAGGTCTCTCTCCTGCAATGTTACCTGGGAAGTTCAGCAGCAATTGGCAACCCAAACACAGCTTTGGTATCCGCATCGGAGGGTACCGATGAGGTACAGGATCATGGGGAAAGTGTTGCAGAACTCGCAGCCACAAGCAGCAACGCCACAACTGATTTGACCTCAAGGCAATCAACACGGCTGCAAGAGAAGCTTCTGTCGTCGGCATTATTCTTCAAGACTTTCATGCTGTTCTAGCAAGATTGCACCCCAAACACCCCAAGCTGCAGCCTCTCACCTTCAAATCAACCCCTCTATTCCCTTGAGCAATAAGTTTGCTGTCTTGGAAGATGACATGCACTCCTCGCAGGAGGATCTTTCCCAGCAAATTTCAGACGAACATCCCTCTAATTTGGGTCCTGTGACTCAGGGATGTATTTCTGCCAATACCTCATAGGAAGAAGTTGTTGCAAGTTCCCCACTCAAATCTTTAGAGCCACTCAAAAAGAAACGTAGGGCAAAGACCAAAAGCAAGAACATCAATAGTCACAATCCTGCTAATAAATCTAAAGTGTCATGAGCTTATATGGTCAGTAATATGGTCAGCAGTTATATCTTGGTAGGTTTTGCTTCCAGGATACTTAAAGGGAGTGCCAGTGCACTTTTTCTGCCTAGCCGCCACTCTACAGTCTATACTTTGCTGGTTGCTTTAGCTCTCTCAGCGGGTGCCAGAAAGCAAAGGCTGCACATCGACGTGATCAATTTACTTTTGTTGCAGTGTTTAAACAAGCAGCTTAAAGGTCTTCAAGGGAACTTTGGTATATTAGCAATGCTTTTCTAACCCATTATTTTAGTGTTAGCTCTTATACATCACCTCACTAAACAGGCTGTCTGCATCTAGCCTTTTACTCTCCAGTTGAGCAGTGAATCAGGTTTATAGTCTTTTGGCTGTTCAGTTGCATATCTTCAATCGGTATGCATCTTGATTGTTGCCTTTTCTTTTTTCATATGTGAATTATTATATATTACAAGGCAACTTACCCTTCACTCTCCTGATGACAGGTTCTTAAGTATTATTGGCAACTACATTTAATCTGTCTCCTTCCCTACGCTCCATTATTCTTACTACCTCCTGTTTACAATATGGTACTATCATTAGCACTCAGAAAGGTGGGCTATGTTTGGTGTACTGTTTCAAAGGATTGTCAATCTACATCTTCCTTATGCTCTTATTTTACTCGAAGCCTACAGATATTATAGAAATCCACTGCTGTGTGGGTCCTCCTGTTTTGGGGCTCACTGGGCCTAGTCTCCTAGACCTAGTCACCCCACATAACACCTATTTAGGCAATTTTCAAGTAATCGGAGCTGATCTTTACTATGACTATCTCTTCTGTCTACAGTTATCTCCAAAGCCTAAACCTCTCCATATAATCCCGATTTGCATTTGACTCAGGGTGCAAGGGCTTAAATTGACCTCCCCTTTCTTCGTTCCCCCTCAATATTGTATTTATTATGTACTTATTCTGTTGCACTGCAAAGTATACTCAGAGTCACTCTAATGTGGTAATGATTTACTTTTCCTTTTATATTTGTTCATTTGCATTCCACCTGGTGCCCTGAATTCCTTGCTCTATGTCTATGCTGTACTGGCATCTCATATATGGTTCTTTAATTTACTGTTATTTCGAGCTGGTATATCTTGTACTATTACTACTAATGTTTATAAATAAGTTCTGGTGTTTAGCTTTATCCTTATACCTTGTCCTATTAGCTTAGAATTAAGCTGAGGTTATTACAGTCCCCTGCCTTTCTTGGTATTATTCCATTTCAGTTTAGCTTATCAGGAATACTTACTTTATTATATTACTGATCAGACTTAGGTTTGGGCTGATATTTATAACCAGTCCTCCCTAGTCTCCCTCCCTACATTGACACTCCAGAGTGTGGTGAGAAAGTCTCTTCAGTCAGTTGACTACATATCTCCTCACACCCATAAAACATTTTCTTTTGTTATTTAGCTTACTAGTATTGTTGTTGTTGTTACTGACTTTTCTCCTTCCCCATCTCTATTCTAACTTTAATAAGATATCTGTGCCAGCTCATGTATCATACATCTCACTTTTTTGTTTTGAATGTTCTGCCATATCTGCATATACGTAAGCTCTATACTGTATTCTAATCATCCTCTGTTTCATTTATTTGTCCCTTCACACTCCAGCGATTATTCCTTTCTTTAACACTAACAATATGAGTGATATACTTTATATACATGGATGTGAAGGACTTAATTCTTCTTGTAAGCAGAAGCAAATTCTTTCACATCTCAAAAACATAAAACACAAATTGCTTTCCTTCAAGAAAAAATTATTAGCAGAGGATGTTCAGACTTAAAAAGATTGGTAGGTCAGATCTATGAATCATCCTATGCCTCAAAAAAAGAGGAGTTGCTATTCTATTCATAAGAGTTTCAAATGGTCCCTTGTAAACTCCTGCTCCGATACTGATGGCAGATGGGTAATGGTCAAAACTGAATATCAACTCATCCTCTTCTGCTTGTTAATGTCTATGCACCCAATTCTGATTCGCCAAAGTTTTTTCATAATTTAGCTCACCAGATTCTATCCTTTAACACTGATAATACATCAGTTATTCTTGAGTGGGATTTTAACTTTAGCTTTGTAAAGCCACAGCATTGACAGAAGTAGCTCCCCACATAGGCCCACCCTAGAAGTATAAAGCCCTCAATACTATTAATGCAAAGATGTTGGATTAGCTGATGTATGGCACCTCCTTCACCCTGTGACTCGAGAATTTACTTTTTACCTCCTCTCTACATAAGACATACAGTAGAATTGACTACTGGTTAGCCTCTCCTGTTATAATGGAAAAACTATTGATTCATCCATCTCCCATCATAATCTGGACCATTTCCTGTGAAATTGTGATTTTTGTGAGGCCCATTAGCACCCAAATCTTCTTACTGGCGGCTGGACCTCTCCTTCTCAAGGATCAATTTCTTACCATGATCAAAGCACAAATTCAGGACTTCCTCTTTCCACAATACCCCAACTATGAATCTTTATGTCCTCTGTATGGGAAGCTCTTAAAGCTACAATTCGAGGAAAATTATCAGTTATGCTGCACATAGGAAAAGAGTAAGGTAACAACAGCTAGCTGACTTGGAAACATCTCTTAAGGCTAAAGAGAATTTATACTTTACTTCTTATAAGCACTGTCCTGATTCCCAGCTTTATCTTGAAATTCTTCAACTTATAGTTAAAACTAACGAATTAATTTCTCGTAAAACCGAACTGGCCTTGTTTAAACTTAAATATTAGTTTTGGGAACACGGCATAAAAATGGGAAACTCCTCCTTACCAGCTCAAAGCACAACAAAATGGAATGACACATCCTAAGATTAAAGATGAATAGGGTTCAATTCACCCAACAACCCTCTATAAATCGATTATGAAAACCTTTATCAAAAACTATACTCAACACAACTTCCATCTACTGTGTACAAATTCAACAGTTCTTTAAATTGTTACATCTTCCTCATCTTTCTACTCTTGAAACAAATTCTTTAGATGAACCCTTCTTGCTTGGAAATCCAGAAAGATGTGTCTCCTTGAAATCCGCAACTTCTGGGGTGACGGATTCTCTGTCGATTTCTATAAAATGTTTTCTGACACTTATGTCCCTTCTTCTTATCGTTTATCAAGAAGCTTCCAATACTGGTAAGCTTCTCCCATCTTGCACTGAAGCAACTATAACCCTACTGCTAAGAAAGAAAAGACCCTACTCACCTCGGGTGAGTTGCTGCTCATCTCTTTATTAAACATGGATGGGAAGATATTTTTGCTAAACTACTAACTTCTCGACTTGAACTTGTTCTCAAGCTAACTTATTGTTTGCAAGCTGGTTTTATTAAACATAAATCTGGTTCTGATCTCCTATATTTCTTTATTTAATTTAATCTATGTGTCATAATGCTCAAGACAATTCGTAGACATCAGCTGCAACCATAGCTATTAATTTTGAGAAGGCCTTTGATTCCTTAAACTGGGACTACCTCATCAAGTTTTATCTTATTAGTCTTTCTCATACCTTTTGCTCCTGGATCATGCTATTATATAACTCCCCTGTTGCTAAAGGTATTTACTAATTCCACCCTTTCCTTTACTTTCATCTAGCAGGGAACTAGACAACGGCTGTCCCCTGTCACCTTCTCTGTTTATTTTAGCCATGGAACCCCTGACTGCTTGTTTACGTCAATCTTCTGGCATTATGGGCATACCTGTGAGCAATTCAAGATATGTTTCTCTCTCTCCTACGAGGATGACCTCTTAATCTTACTCAAAAACCTGAATGAGGCTGGGCCCCTGTTGGTTGTTTTGCTTAATAATTTTACTAACATTCTGGCCTTGCTTTGAATTATGGCAAATCACAAACTATGCCCCTTAACAACCACTGTAAAGCCTTTATGAACATACCTCTTGGATTCTGCTGGTCACCACAGGGTATAACATATTTAGGAATCAAAATTACTAGTAACTTAGGGAAGATATGGGACATTAACTTCAACCCCTTATTTGATAACATCAAAACAATTCTGGACAGATGGAAGCTTCTTAATCTCTCTTTCATGGAGAAAATTGCAGCCATTAAGATGTCCATTTCTCCCAAGGTTCTTTACTTTTTTGCCGATATTTTTTTAGTCTTACCATCCTCCTTTTTTTGCTAAAATTGATAAATTAATAGGTAACTTTATCTGGGATGGGAAACCACCGAGATTTAACTGCAACAAACTTTGATCACATTGGAAAAAAGGGGAATTCGGACTCCCTGGTTCAGTGGCTACTTGGGCTTTCCAAATGGCCCAAACCATTAAAATGGTTTGCAGAAACCCTCTCCTCACTCACCACTATGGGTTGCAATGGAATCTGCATTGTGCCCAGGAGGAGTTCCCACTGCCTTCATTTTTAATCCCATTTCCTCTAAACTAAAATCTCACCCGACTATATCATCCTCTGTTCTTTATTGGAAACTAACCCACAAATTCCTGAAATTCAATCCAACACCCTGGTTTTATGCCCCATTATGAGGCAATCCACTGCTCACTCTAGAAGATCACCAAATTTTCTGTCGTACATGGAGGAACAAAGGCATTTTCTTTCTCGGCGATATCTTGGACCAGAATTCATTTACTCTTAGATCATTCTCAGACTTGCAGGTCACATGGAAACTTCCTAAACAGGACTTCTGGAAGTTTTACAAATTCAGGCAAGTTTATCCTCTCTCTAGTTTAGTGTATAGGCATACTCTTCTAAACTCGTACATCTCTACACTGGACTAATTTATCAGTAAAATTAAATATCTCCATTTACAAAGACATTATTGATAATCTACCTGATCAGTCTATACAGGCCAAAAATAAATGGAGTATCTCTTCTTTAACTACAATATTTCAGACGCACAATGGAGTAATTGTTGGTGTATTGCACATAATACCTTTAAAGATGCCCGTAGTTCTTTAATACAAACTAAAATCCTACATCTTTGGTATAGAATACCCTCTGTGCTTCAGTGATTGGGCCTATTAAATAATAATAATTGCTGGCGCTGCAATTTGCCCAACAGGGACCTACTTCATATCTTGTGGTCTTGCGCTCCCATTAATGAGCTCTGGCATAAAGTCTGTTTACTTGCCTTCAGAGTAACAGGACAAAAACTACCTTTTGTCCCCAAGCTATTCCTTCTAGGCACCCTTATCCCCAATAGGTCTCTCCTCTCACATGCACATTTTAGATGGCTAAACATACTTTCTCTTCTGGTCAAACGTCTCATTCTTATGAAATGGAAATCAACTCTGATACTTTCTCTTTCAGATGTTCTTCAAAGCCTCTCTCAGAAAGCCTCCCTAGACCAATTATCTCATGTTACTCATAACCATCTCACTGTATATGACAGATGTTGGAAGGATTACTTCAAGTACATCGAACCTAGTTCTTCTAGACCCTAATTCTTAGGGTTATTTAGCCCTCCTTCTTATTTTGCTCTCAGATTAGGTTTTCTCGAAAGTTTTGTGCACAGATTTCTCCTCTTTTTTCCCTTCTTCCCTGTTTTCTCCCTCTCTCCTTCCCTTCTTCCTTGCTTTTTTCTCTCTTCTTTCTTTCCTTGCACACTTTTCTCTTATCTTCACCTCTCCATTACTGAACATTGTTCATATTACTACATTTATCCCTTTTTGCAATTTACTGAATGCCTTGCCATTGCCTGCCCTAGCATGTATTTCATACATGGTTGCTATTTCTGATCCTATAATACCTTATTGATTGTAACCCTTCTGCTCTCCACTTACATCCTGTCTAGGTTTGTGTTTTATTATCATTACATGTATATTAGGGTTCTCCAATATGTTTACCCTAAATACTGTGTTTTGTTAAGTGATATTTTATACCTTACATGGAGATAGTCTTCATTGTATTAGATGTGTGCTTTCTTATGTACTCAAATTTCAATAAAAAGATAAAGTGAAAAAAAAATAAAAGTGTCTTTAGGCCCTATCTTTTTTTCTGCCACTGTAGCACAGGCAGGAAATGTCCAGAAATGTTTCAGGAAAAACAGTGCATTAAATTGGGAGTGGAATCTGGTCTCAGACATGTTTTAGGGTTCCCCACCAGCAGCCAGACATTAAAATGTTGTTTCAGACACCATTTAAAAGTGTTTTTAGGCCCTATCTTTTTTCTGCCACTGTAGCACAGGCAGGAAATGTCCAGAAATGTTTCAGGAAAAATGGTACATTAAATTGGGAGTGTAATCTGGCCTCAGACCTGATGTTTTAGGGAGCCCCAACCACCACCCGAACCAAACAATGGTCTTTGGTCCACTTTTACAATTGTCTTTAGGCCCTATCTTTTTTCTGCCACTGTAGCACAGGCAGAAAATGTCCGGAAATGTTTCAGGAAAAATGGTACATTAAATTGGAAGTGAAATCTGGTCTTATACATGATGTTTTAGGGTGCCCCCCCAAGCACCCAGACATTACATAGCTGTCTTAGGGCCTGTTTGCCAAATAGTTCTGCCTGCAACTCACTGCTGCCGGTGTCAAATGGGGCCTACAAGTCCAGAAATGTTTCCAAAAAAATTGCACTGTACATTGTGATGGGAAGCAGGTGTCAGACGTGCAGTTACATGGCTCATAGCTACCATGAATACGCAGATGTGCTGTTTTATGCACCATTTAAATGCTTTTCAGGCCTAACAGTGGTATCGCCACTGACTGACATGCAACATAAGCCAGTTTACTATGATGAGAAAAATAAATCCTCCTGCAAAATGGTCCTGTGACTTAAACTTGTACTTACTTCCTCCTGCTGCTGCTTTCTCAGTTAGTTGAGAACTGTGGAATTATCATTTTGTAATGATGCTACCCTGGTTATCTGTGCTGTCGCTGTGATTTTAAGTCAGTGTGGATTGAATGACATTTTGAGTGCTGTTGCTATTGTGTGTAGCTGCTGCCTGCTGCTCTGACTAGTTGCCACAAGAAGTAATGCTTTGCCTGCTTCATGGGGAATTGGGATCCTCTTCACGTAGTGGATCGCTGCTGCTGCTGCTGCACATGTAAGTACCTGTATTTACTTTTTCAGGTGCAAGAGAAAGTGGATGGTGGGTTGGTATATTGGGAGTCATGAGTTCTTATATGTTTGTACTTATTTTATATTTATCTAGTGTGCTGCTGAGTACATCATCATGACAACACACATGCCATTGCCAGCCCAGGATTTGGATACGGGATGGAATGCACGACATTTCACATTGCTGAAGGACAAGGTAAGTATTGAATTTTTCATTACTGGGAGGGATGAGTGACTGCAGCTTGGATATCTGAGTTGGATTGTAATTGTATTATTTTTTTTTCTCAACACATGCAGGTATTCATGAAAGAGCTGATAACTACAGGTGCGCTGCTGCTGCTGCTGCTGTTCAACATGTGTGCAATTCATTAACTATTGGTAAGTATTTCTTAATTTGTGATGGTCTTTGGTGGGCAGGTGGTGGGTGGAGGAGGTGGTTGAGGTCGGGTTGGTGTGGGGTTGTGGATAGGGTTCACTATTAAGTTTGTGGTTACTGCAGGACAGAGAGTTCAAACTTTGACAGTAGCTATCTTATATATGGGTTTGTAAATATTCAGGATTTCCAGTGCTAGGGTGTGTCTCTTACTTCCCTCCCAAACTGGCTGCTGGCTGTGCTCATCAGACGTAGTCTGTTCATGTCAAGTGTTCCAGTTTAACAGCCATTCCGTGATGTAAGTATTGCTTCATGTAATGATGATGGTGGGGGGGGGGCACCCAGTTGTAACAATGCTCAAAATGTCTTCTTCTTTTTTTCTTATTGCCAGCCAGGTACAAAGTACTTAAATTGGAATGGTGGCTTGGTTTTCCAGAGGACATTTGCCGATGCATCCCATCCCTGTATGGCATTGGTGACTAAATAGAAGTCTTCCATCCTGGTGTGTGGATGCTGGAATCTGATCGAGGTGCAGCACCTGCTGCGAGGCGTGGGCCACTGCTGACAACTAAAAACATATGGTTCTTTTTGGTTGAAGACTGCTGGAGGAGGAGGAGGAGGAGTATTTAGCTGGACTCAAGAGGCAGCATTAATGTACTGAGTAACATAGTACTGGCTGTGCACTGTCCAACTAAGTTGTCATTGTTGTATATACAGTGCTGGCACACTCACTACACTCATTCACATGGTGTCATAGAGGATGCATATGTGGAAATGGAGGTTCTGGTGCTGGCTGTGGGGGTGGGGCACAACACCTTTAGCCTTCTTCCAGTGACACAACATCCATGAAGCAGCCCTCACAGTCTTCAGGACTGGAGTCATCACCAGGTGGAAATTCAGTCATCATTGCTGCTTCATCTACCTCCCTGCTAGTAGAGGCCTTACCACTCTGGACATCTTCATTGTCATCATCGTCCCCGAGACACAGTTCTTGTGGCAACACCATTGAAATAATTGTGTTATGTGGAATGTGAGCCTCATTCATTTTTATAAATGTTAGGATGGAAACATTCTTTGGTGACAGATTTGTCCTATGGTCATGCACAATGGCCCCAGCAGAACTGAACACCCATTCCACACTGACACTGGATGGTGGGCAGCTGAGGTATTTAAAAGCAACAGATGCCAGAGCAGGCCACTCACTCACTTTGCTGCTCCAGTACACCAATGGCTCATCAGTGATGCAAAGATGCTTGCTGTCTCTCATGTAGGCATCCACCATATATTGTGCTGCCCTGAGTCCTGTTGCCTTATCATTCTCCTCCTCTTTGTCTTCAATTTCTTCAATGCCTGCCTGGTACACAGCATCCCAAATGGGATTACCTGTCATGATGTGCTGAGACTTTGATATTTTGTCTAATCTGGTGGCCTCTGATGATTTACTGGTGGTGGTGGTGGTAGCAACACCTGGTATATCTATATGTGCCTTTTATGTCTCTGCATTTTTCATCTGTGCCCCAGGTACCCGTCTAACAAGATAATTGGTCAATTTCTCCATTCGCACATGACCATTTTCATGCATGGCAGGCAAGCCACGTTTGTACCATGGATCCAGCATGGTAGCAACAGTAAACTCATTACACTGCATAATGCCACAGATATGTGTATTGTTGTCCAGTATACGGAGCATGTGATCCATTGCATGAACAGAACTCTGATCATCACTTGCCTCCATCTGGTGACGGACATTTACCAGTGTCTGCCTCAGCACACATATCACGGGTATTGACTGACTTATGCAGGCAGTGTCCCCACTCAGCCTGTGTTGCATGCTCAAATGGATGCAGAATGCATATTATGCCATCCATTTGTCGCCACTGCTCCATTGAAAGGGCGATGGATGCTCCAGCACTGTCCCTGGTGGTGTGCAGCAGTAGGTAATCTGAAACCACCTTATACTGCTCATAAAGCCAGTCCAGCATGTACAGTGTGGAGTTCCACCTGGTAACAACATCAAGCTTCATATGGTGCTGAGACTGATGGTTAGTGCGCTACAGCTCACACAGATGGTCATGGGCCTTTGCAGAACAGGCAAAGTGCACACACAGATGCATCTGGTGACAGACACAGTTTCCTTTATTTCATTGTGGTTCAGAAATTGCTGCATGACTAGATTAAGGCAGTGTGCCAGGCAGGGAACTCTGAAAAAAACACCATCACTAATGCACTTAACCACATTTGAACCATTGCCACTGGCAATAAACCCTGCTGTGAGCGAGTGTGCATTTAGCCACTCATCAATGTTGTTTAGCAGCACATTTAGGATTTTCTCAGCAGTGTGAGATGCTGTAACACGTTGCATAGTTATGGTTGCATTTGGTTGAATACCAGGTGTGTTGCTACCACCATAATTTTGCTTTATGCAGCTTTTCCCCATGGCCCAAATCAACAAACACCCCAGGTACCTGTGCCCAGTGTGCTGCTATGCACAGATATGAACTGCTTGCTGTTTGCCCACTTGTCCACATGTCCATGCTAAGGTGGATGTATTTTGAGGCAGAATGCTTCATGGCATGTAGGACAGACTGTGAAACTCTGTTGTATAGTTCGGGCATGGCACGTTTGGAGAAATACGTTCGAGATGGCACTTGCCATTTGGGACAGGTACAGGCCATCAAACAGAGGAATCCTGGATTCTCCACAAAGGAGAAGGGCAACAGGGCAATGGCAAGCATTTCAGCTGTGGCTACGTTCAGCTCATGTGCAGCAGCATGATTGGGGGGTATTCTGACTGCCGCTCAAACACACTGTTCAATGTGGGCTGCATCTCGGGAGCAGGTCAACAAAAATGCTTTACTTGTGCTACCAGTGTTGTTCTTGGGGTGCCAAGTGACTCTTGGGGCCTAGGATGTGCAGCATGTATGAAACTGGTTATTCTGGTGGATTTGGTGCCTGGTAGTGTACTTTTATAACTTGAGGGAGTGGCAGGTCCACTGCTACTATGTCCACTGCTTGGGAGAGAAAATGATTCCTCACACTCATCCTCCACCGACCCACTCAGCCCTCCCTCCTCCTGCTCTATTGCACTGCTATCACTAACACTAAGCTTGACAAGGGAAATCCCACCAATGGCTCTGTTATCTTTCTGGTGTTGGTGCCGGTGCAATGGGTGCTTGTTTTTCAAGAGGGAATGCTGGCCACCAGTGCCTATGTGGCTGCCCTTTTTTTCCATGACTTACATGTGCTTGACACAGCTGACATATCGCCACAGTGTCATCAGCTGCATCAAGTATGATAAAATCCCAAACTAGGGACTTTGCAGCTCTAGATTTGACATGGCACTGGGACTTGGACAGCGTAGCCAAAGGTATGGAAGTTTTTGCTTTTTGTGCCGCTTGCATGATATCCGCCACGCTACGTTTGGGAAGTGGGGTGACTGGACTGCTTGTTGTAGGCTTGCTGATATCCTTACCCTCAGTCTTATCATCTAAATGGACTACATCATCACCCTTCATCTTCTTCACTTCTGGCTCCCACAGGGGATCTAATACCTCATCATCATCTGTACCAAAACATATTGTATCCTCCTCCTCATCCCTATCACTGTTTACTGCCAGACAAACTTTTCCCTTCTCTGGCATCTCTTCACTGTGGGGAGGGGGGACTGACTTTCCTTATGTCCTTGTCCAGGAGAAATAGGCTGAAGCTGAACACTATCACCCTTACCACCATCAGCTCCTCCTTGTGCAGGAACAACACTCACACTGACAACTTTTTCGATTCTTCCTGGACCTATGTGCTTTCACTGGGTTGAGTGTCTCCCTTATTCCCAGTATCATCCCCAACAAGCATACTAGCTACAGATTGGGCAGTGAAAAAGTGAGTCACAGACTTCAAGCCACTTCTAACTTCAATTTTGCTGCTACTGGCTGCCACAGTAGCAGAAGCAGAGGCCACAGAGGGCATCGATTCACAAATAGGTTTGCTTTTTCCAACAGACTTCTTTGAGCCACCTCCATCCCTAGCACCTTTACCGGAAGTTGAACATCTCTTGACAGGCATATTGATATGTTTGTTTCATTTGGATTCCTCAGTCTGGAACTATATTATTATGTATTTCTATAAATAAGTGTGATTTAGCACCTGCAGTACTATCTACAAAGGACAAACAGAAATCACAACAGGTAGCTGCATTGTAGTTTATATCGTTACCTACAACTGCTACTGTAGCCTATTCAACTATGAAAACACTATTTTATTTTCAATTACAAAAGCACGAGTTAAGTAAAATGGGTTAACAGGAGGACAAAAGTAAGACACTTTCAATACAAAACCGACAGAGAACACCGCCACAACAAAGTTGTGCAGTAAATCTGAAAAGAATACTGAAGTAGTTCTTAATCAAATGTCACTTTTTAAATGGAATGATTATTACACAACTTGATATTAATGGGGTGGGTGCTGGTAGGTTTACAAAAGCTAAACTAAACCAACCACACAGAACACCTCTCAGTAAAAATACGAACTACAGTCCAGATAAGTGGTATCTGGATAAGTCGAGTACTACGTGTTACTACTTACTATTAAGACAGTTTTGGCTTATATCAGATGGAAGAGACAAGAGTTCAAATGAACAAAGTCACCTCCAAAACTCATGCAGGGAACATCACTATCTACTTGAAAACTATGTCATTTTTTATAGCAGCCTAGGTCAGGTAGTAAACAACAGTGGTGTAAGGCAGGAAATGGTTAATATGGTAAGCAAATTCAATAGAAAAACAGAACTCTGTAATGCAGAGGCTAGATCACAGTTTTCATTTCTGTCAGCAATTCAGCAATGCAGTGTACCTGGATGTGGACAAGTCAAGTGGTCAATATGCACGGATACTGTTAAATAAAAAAATAAATCACAAAAAGTGATTAAGCAAATGGAAACAGGTTACAGGAATAGAACTACTCAGTCAGAATGTAATAACTGTTCACATAAAGTTATCCCAAAGAAAGGGTCAACATGTAAGAAAAATATAACAATTAAGTAGCACACCAACAAACAATATGAAGACTTAAAAGAAATTACAGAAACTCACTCACAGCTTGTGAGAAATATATCAAATATTAAGAAATAGCCTGCTCTACTTTCTTTCACACACACACACACACACACACAGAAACCACACTGTCAACCCATCCCCACTCATTCCTTCACAGACACAGAGAAAACTGAAAACACTAAGTTTAACTAAGTATTCTCCAAAGATACAAAAACAAAAAATGTTCACTAGTAGCACTAGGAACTAAACTTGAGATTTTGGGAGCAATTAGCTCTCAAAAATCACAAATAAAGAGGTTTTTGAAGGGTTTATTGGCTGTGATGCACCAGTCTGAACTGCTCTCCGACTCAACAGACAATATACTGTGCAGGAACCAGCCTGCATGTGATATTTCAGCTATCTACCCACAATGCAGTGCAATTTCACTGGCAAAATTGAAACACTGGCGAAATTCAGGGCAATGGTGAAATTTTGCCTTGTGCGAAAGCGAAATTGACGAAATTTCGCACTTACGCAAAACATGGATCAGAAATTTTGCCTAGGTGGAAAATTTCACGTAATGCAGAAATTATGTGAAATATTTCGCTAGGTGAAATTTTCCAATTTCGCACATCTGTACTCATATAATACACAGTTCAGCTATACATACATTGACTTCAGCAAATTTCACTATCCCTTTATAATTGCGGATTTGTATAAAATTTAATATAGCAAAATTAAAATGCCAGTGAAATAAATCTGCTATACAGTATATCTCAATGTATAATACTGCACTCAATGATTATATGTTTTTTTCTGCTTAATCCTCTACATCTTCTTTGTCCTCATTGCTAGTATATACTAAGTAATACATATCCTGAGACCTGTATACTTCTGCCTAATTGTCCTGATTGTAATCATCCTTGGATTTGTTTTGCTTCACCTATGCTTGAGCCTACTTTACCTAACTATGAATGTAATGTACATATTCTATTGTAACTAACTACTGCATTTCAAATGTTAATTTTTAGCATTGATATGTTATGTTATGTACACCCAGGTCGCATCTGGAAATGAGTGGCTTTCCCGCTCAGTATGCTTATCTGGTAAATCTCGTTAATAAATAAATAAATAAATATGAACAAAACACAAAGAATGATGTTAAATGTGTTGATGCTGTCATAAGGCAAAGAAAAATATTTACTGCTATCTCCTAACCTGTTGACCAGTAGATTGCCTTGTGATTATTCTGTCTATGTCTGGATATGTATAATATTTATTTTTGCAAGGCTTGCCGTGGTTCAATGGGCAGAGCAACAAACCACTCCCCCAATCAGGCCTTAAAAGGCCACTCCTCCTGGCTATTCCAGGATCGTTTTCTTCGATGCGGCAGGAGGCACCACCTTCTTTCACTCTGGGCTTCTGTGTCACTTATGTTGTGCCTCTGGCTGCTCATTCAGGTCTCCCATTACAGCCTTCCTGCATCTGCCCTCCTATTGCTACCGCAGTTATGCTGCTTCATACCTGCTCTCCCCTTGCTGTTTTCTCTCCCCCTTCCTACCTTGCCTCTGCCACCACCTCGGCTCCACTCCCTCTGATCCACCCAGCAGTGTTTCTCTCCTAGCCCTTGGTTGTCATCACCTGTGTGCCCAGGATCCACACTCCTTGGTGCTCCATGCTGTCCTTGCCTTTCACAGCTGCTGCCTCCCGCTCTTCCTACCTCCTTCATGCTGTGACTGCTGTGTCCTTGCCACACTGCCCCTGGGCATGCATTCCTTTCCTGCCTAGTCCTGTGCGATGACTGTTGTTGCCACCTTCTCCCTCCTGCCTGAGCCGGCTGCCTGTCTCTTTTCACATTGCGGTGTGTCCACTGCTCCTTACTTCTACTCATCCCCATTACACAGCTGCCTCTCCTGCCTGCCTGACTCGCATTTTCTACCACTCTAGCAGGTGTTTTCCTGTCCACTCTTTGCCTCCTTTTCCAAGCACTTGCATTCTGTTTTCCATTCACTTGCTCTGTGGTTGGCTATTTTGCTTTCTGACCTCCCTCATTGTTCTCCCTCTTTTCAGGTCTTTTGTGCCTGAGCTCCTTTCCCATTGTGTTAGCTTCTCAGTGCTTCACTTCTTTTTGGGGTTCCATCCTACCCCTTCAATCAGGTTATTCCCTACTGATTTGGTCAGCAGTCCTCTCAGCCCACCTTTAGCTGCTGGATTTCATCATTACTTATCTCCTTTGTTACATAGCTGCTTGGCATCAGGGTGCTTAGTTTGTGGCTGTGCTGTTTTTGCCACGGTGGAGTAACTCCGCTGTCATGATGGGCATCATAGCTCTGGGCAGCAGGGGCAGCTTACTCTTTCCATTCACTTCCTCAAAGTCATTTCACCCTGCCTTCCACTGCTGCTCCATATAAGCCTTCACGGCATTCTCTCCATCAGCAGTTCCTCCTACCTACCATTTTTTCTTGCTTTACTCCTGGTTCTTCATACCTCCACCATTGGCTCGGGCTTTGCCTGACCGTTCTTATCTCTCATACTCATGCAAGCAATCCACTCCTGATTTGGCTTCTCAATGAACCAGGTTGGCATGCACTCCTGTGGTTACTAATCACAATCAGCCTCCTCAGACCCATGTCAGGGTCTCCTTCACTCAGTCTGACATCTCTGTAGGTCTACTCGTTCATATTGACTAATTGAGCATACCCTCATAGGGGTCCTCTGCTGCCTCGATTGACCTGCTCTCCACTCAGAGATGTGCCTTCCATGTCCAATGCTCCATGGCTGAGGGCTAGCCTGTAGCTGATGGTCTCACTCTGCACCCACGAAGTCCGCATCTTGAGCATGCGAGGCTCGGAGCGGGGTCCTTCTCTCTGGCCCATAGTGAGATTGTCTTCGCTCCGGGTGGACCTTCAGTTGTCCCTCATTTTGGCAACACCTCTGGATGTAGAATTTATGACTTCAAGCTGCGAAGGGTGGGGCTCTCATCCACAGAGCCCATTCAGCTGACCGAGTGGGTTTGGAGGCACCCTTTATGCTATTCTCCATCTGACCACCTCTGGTTCATCTGGTCTGTTTCGTAAGCTCATGTAGGCCAGCTGAGTGGCATGACAGTCATTTCTCTCCTCCTTTGCTTTTGGGCGTCTAGTTGCAGAGATGTCATTCGCAACCCTCAACAACATTCTTGTTAGAAGGACAGAGCAAGAGCTTCCTCCAAATTGGAATCCTTTCCTCTTCCCTCGATCTCGGCTCTAAATTGCAGTAGCTGAGCTGTCACTAACCAAAATATCCTTCAGCCTGGAGGGAAGGCGACCTAGGCCTTGAATCCCCAGAGGTTTCCTCCTCAAAGGGGTTTTTCCTGTCTTCTGTGCCGATGGTCATAATATTAGATAGGGTTAATGCTTCCTAGGTTCTGTAGTTAGGTTCTGCTGTTGGATGGAGTCATTCCCTCTCTCCTTAGAAAGTCCCATCCTTCTGCGTCATGTCAGCTTCCATTCCACTAAATATTTCTTGTCATCTCCCATTCATCTCCTGTCCTACCCATCTGCATCTATCAACCTCCATTCCCATCCTTGATATCATTCTGACTCCTTGCCTTTTTTGTTGCTTGACACCCTTTCAAATATTCTTTTCTGGCTCCTTCCTAAGCTATCTTTAGTCAAGAGAATCATTCCAGCGGCACCTATATCCCCCAATCAGGCCTTAAAAGGCCACTCCTCCTCCTCCTGGCTATTCTAGGATTGTTTTCTTCATTGCCCCACCATTCTCCCCTCCTCCTCCAGTGCCTCATCTCTCTTTCCTGTGGGCTTCTTCCTAAGCTATCTTTAGCCAAGGGAATCATTCCCACAGCACCTATAGGGGTGGGACCCTCCTCTAGGGTTCCTTGCTGTCGTACCCTTACAGGGTGGTATATCCCATGGATAGAGAGGAGAACAGCCACAATGTATTTAAGTCACACAAGCATACATCATACCAAGTTGTGTAAGCACACTGAAATGTATATTTTTGTGTGTGGAAAGTTCTAATGACTAATGGTCAATCTAATAAATACTTGAAACTGAAGTAGTCAGCTGCTCTTATACTCCCTTATGTAAGTATCATGCAAACCCTATGCAGTATTTCAAGTTAAACTTAAACATTCTTTATTATTAAAAGCATTTTATAAGAGAAATAATACATTTGCAATAGAAAGTTATTAGTAGCACCTCTCATGGTGTTTTGATCCCTCATCATGTAGCCTCAGGATATAAACTCCCAGTTAAGATACTTCTGTAGTAAACTTCACAGTCCCTAAATGTATTACCCCCCCCAAACACACACATATATGGGAGGGCTAAAGCCTGAGCTTCAATGTGGGGGAGTAGCTCCTCCCACATCCTGCATAAAAACAGCCTACTCCCTATAGTCCATGCTTAGTGTTTCATCACACTGGGCTCTTATGTGGCCCATGCAGTTCTGCCCCCTTGTTTTTTCCCCACTTCCCTGCCTTGCCTGTTTTCTCTTGCTCCCTTCTGCTCCCTTTTCTGCTCCATGTTTGTTCCCTCTGTTCCATTTCTTCTTTGCTGCTGTTCTTCGTCTGTTCCCTGCTTGTGCTGCTGCTGTTCATTCTTTTCCCCCTCCGCCCTCTCCTCCCCTCCATTTCAATTTTTTTGTCTCCGTTCCTCTCTTATTGTTCTGGCTAATTTTGCTCTGCCCCCTTTGTTTTGTGCCTTGTCTCTTGTGCTCCTTGGTGCCATGTGCTCTCCTGCACCCCTCTTGCTCCATTCCCCCATACCCATTGTCTGCTGGTGCTGTTCCGCACCCTTGTGCCCCTGCGCTTGCTGTCTGCTCACCTGGTGGTTGCTTGCTCCATCCTCTACCTGCTGCTTTGCTGTCTCCTCCTATGCATGTCTCAGCTGAAGTCCTGTATGCTCGCCTCTCTTGGTGTTTGCTTTTTTGGGGCTTCTAGCTCCTCTGAGCCACTGCTCCATTCCCACATCAGCACCTTTGGGTTTGACCTGCTCCAGTCACTCGGCTTAAAGCTACAGTCCTCACCACACTCAACCTCTTAGTATTGCAATGCATAACTCAGGCTTTCAAATACTTTGGAGCAAATGGCCAACATGTGTAGATTCATTTTATTTCAAGAAGGACAAACCTAAGATGGTGGGTCCATATGTTTTGATGATATGAAATATTTCTTTTCAGTTAATTTATGGTTGTCTTAGTCTGTGTGTCCAGTACTAGCCCTAACAGTATGAGCAACATCAGTTACCCTTTGCAGAGCAAGGATAATAAATTGAGTATAAAATCATAAGCGATATATGACATTCCTTAGTTCAGAGACATGTTCCCCATTTCCCTCTCTTGTGCTTTCTCTACCTCTCCTTCTGTTCATTCTTTGTTGTTTAGTTCCCTGTCATGACATCCTTCACACTTGCAGTGTCCATTTCCTCTATCATTTGCTTCTCAATTCCTCTTGCTGCTTGCTATCCATGTCTGCTGTCACTTCAGCCTACTTCTACTACACAGCAGCCTGCTGCTGTTTCCTTGCCAGCCCTCACCAGTAGTTTGCAGCAGTTTTCCAGTCTCCATCTCTAACTCATACCTTCTGAGGCATTTGAGTGCAGGTGGGCTCACCCGGTCTACCAGAGATGGGAATTCTGTCGCTAATCATTCAACCACTCTGCATCTGTCACAATATGCAGCTAGTATTGGCATTGTGGCATTGGCTACTCTACCAACTCTTTGCATCTACCACTATATGCACCCGCATATTGGCACTTTGGCATCAGCCAAGCTACTAGCTGTCTGGATCTACCACACTTTGCAGCTGCTCATATTGGCATTTTGGTATTGACCAAGCTACCAATTTTCTGCATCTACCACAATATGCAGCAGCATGTATTAGCATTCTTGCATAGTTCAAGCTATAAATTCTTGGCATCTAACACAATACACATTTGTGTATTGGTGTTTGACATTTCCTTTGCAACCACCCTGCATTTACCTTAATACGCAGCTGCATAGTGGCGTTTGAGCATCTTCTATGCTACCAACACTCTGTATTGCCACACTCCTCAGCTGCACATGGACACATTGGCATTTTCTCCACCTACCAACTCTCTGCACATAATTCCAAAGCAGGTCCATCAAGATTTTCTTGGACTTTATCCCACTCAGTGCAATCTGCAGCATATTGGCTCCATGCCATTTCTCTACCTTCTGAATCTCCTGTAAATGCAGAAGTATCTCCTGCAAGCCCCCAGACTTCTTCCAAAACTCCCAGCTTATACCTTAGCATCCGAATCTTGCTACTCTGTTCATGGTTGGATCATTCCCTGCCTTCTGGCCAACTGAAAGCATCTGGCATCAGGTCTTACAATGGAACTTTAAACGGCATTCCTCCTGGGACTTTTAACACTCACCATTCCCTACTTATCAATCACTCCTGCTATTTTTGGTTCCTTTCTCCCTGGCTACCATCCCATTATCAGAAACAATTTCCCTCTCACTAGAGACCTCAGATCATAAAATGCTTTGGGCAATAATTGGTATATCTGTAAACCCTCTTAGAAAACCTGAAATTTGGAGACTAAACATTTCCTTACTAGACCATCCAAAACTTCAGCCTAAATTTATGTCTTTTCTCTTAGCCAGTCAGTCTGTTTTTGATGTATATGAAGATCCTGGTGCTTGGTGGGAAGACACCACAACTGACTTGAGAAGATTTTTAACTCAGTCTGGGTGTATTCAGACTGAAAAATATTTCAGGTATTTGTCCTTGAATGCCCACTTACAGAAGCTTATATCACTGACAAAGGAATCTTGAGCTGACTTTTCCCCTCAGATTCATAACATCAAAAATGAAATAAAGGTCCTACAGTATGACAGGCAGGACTGGATCAAGACTTTATGGGGCCTGGGGCATGCAAACTCTGGGGGCCCATGTACAACACCCAGCTTTCCGTATAAGTGTTGTACGTCATGATATGCATGTTGTCACAACAGTTTGTGTCTGGCTCTGCCAATTGGTGCCTTTAGAAACATGGTAATAATTCCCTTTAAGTATATTTTTCCCATTGAAAGGCATCTTGAACTCAGTTTGTCTCTGCTGATGTCCATTTATTCCTGCAATTTACATTTATACTTGTGTGGTCATGGCACTCTCAACTGTTTTATAAGGTGCACGGAAATTATAAATAATAAACCAATCATGTGTGGGTGGTAGTGTTTAAAAAAATACATGTCACATTATTAAATAGAAGATTAAAGACAATCAATCTTTTGAACTACTGTACTGTGCTGTATATTGCCTTTTCATGCAATTGTCCCTTTGAAGGAATGCACAATGGTTAATACCAATAAAATAACAGCGCCATATTACATCAATGTGTTCCTAATGCATGGATGGGTGTGTGTTACCACAAGTAAAGCACCCTCTGACCTTCTGGCTCTTTCTTAGGGAGTGTCAGATGTAACACAATACTTCAACATTACAAGTTGAGAGAAAAATCTGATGGTAACAGGATGCACTTTAGCAGACCTTTTCCATGAAAGAAGTCTTTTCTTGAAAAGTCGTACAGGCTACGCAATATTTTAAAACAATAGCTGACAGTTTAGCAAATCAGAGCACACTAAAAGAGAGAAATAAAAACCTAAACACCAGAGATTTGTGAAACAAGATGCTGACACTACACAACTTCCTTTCTAAAAGTTAAAGGTAAGACTACCACACTCCCGACACGTTAGCAATGCCATTTGCTTTGCCAAAGAAAGATATCTGGTATGCGAAACCCAGACTGAGGGAGTATGTGACTATTTCATCTGTCTTCTTCATTGCAACTATAACTTTTCCAGGGTCTCACCTGAGGAGCAAGAGGAGGTGGAGGAGATCCAGTACCAGTGTGCCATGTTTTCCAAGCCCATCCAAGCTACAGCAAGCCCTCACATTTTGCTCCCTTACCCCGGCCCCCTTTTTTTCCCTTTTGGATCTTTCTACTGCAAAACCCAAGTAACGCTGTGTTCCAATCTCTCCCTCTCCCCCTCATAAACCTGCCCACTTGTCCCATCTCCCACTGCTGTGCCTGCAACTTCTTGCAAGCCTCTTTCCTAACTGGTCAATTATTGCAGGGCTCAGCTTCACACAGGGCAATCAGTGCATATGGGTGGCAGCAGCCTGAGCCAATCAGAGATGGTGATGGCCGTGGCGGTATCGGGCCAGTGGCTGAACAAGGGGGCAAGTTACAGTACCCTAAGTTAAAAAAAAAGAAACAAAAGCAGTCAGAAACTACAGTCAGCAGCCCCTTTTGCTGCCCCTTGATTTTTTACTGTACTGTTGGGGGGCCCCTCTATGGCAGGGGGCCCAGGGCATTTGCCCCCCCCTTTTAATCTGGTTCTGATGACACAGCAAGTTCCTCATTAATGGAACAAATGTTTGGCACACAGGGGAAAGCCCAGCAAGTCAACCCTTTTGACAGATGTACTGACCAGGTTTGGAATATTTTTTTCCTGCCTGAAGGATGCTAATGGATCTTTACAGGTGGACCAGAACTCCAGTAGGGAGATTGTTCAAGATCATGCTGACATTTTTTTCATGTCCCCAGCTGTGGTTGAGGATTCCTTTGAAAGTTTAATAGTTAACACTGATATTTTGGTCCTTTTACATTTGGAACAGCTGACTTTAACCAAAGAGATCACAGCAGTTGAATTGCAAGAGGCTATAAAGCTGTTAAATACTGGGATCTCTCCTGGGGAAGATGATCTGCCAGGTGAGGTCAGTAAGACAAAAAATCCAATTTTTTCACCTCCAAAGTTGGTGGTGGTTTTCAATTCCTTTCTTGGCAGGAATACTGAGGGTATACCTTGGCTAAGGGTTTACTTATTTTCTTATGCAAAAAAATGGTAAGGGAGGAACTTAAAAATCGGCGTCCACTCAGCTTGCTTAACAGAATTTTGACAAAACTTCTGGAAAGGAGAATTGGGGACATAGCAAGTAACTTATTAGTCCAGCTCAAACCTGTTCAGTAGCAGGCCATACAATTTATGATAGCCTTTTTTATTCTCAGAGAGTTGGTTGAACTGTGTAATACTGAAGGGAAGAAGGGCCTTGTCTTGGATTTGAAGCAGGAGAAGGCCTTTGATTGTATATTACATTCTTACCTGTTTAAAGTCTTGAGGAAATATGGTCCCCCCTCCCCAATTTTAGTGGGTTGACTAGAACATTTATACAATGCCGCCACACTAATTCCACTCATTAATGGGAAATTGGGCGGTCCTTGTCATTTTCTGAAGGGTATGAGACAGTGCTGCCCTCTTAACCCTCTCATATATATCTTTGTATTTGACCCTATGCTAAGAAAAATTGGGGAGCATGGAGGTATTCAGTCCATACACTTGTCTATAGGTCAATTTCCTCATCATTTAGTAGCCTAAGCTGATTATGTGTTTATTAACTTCTGATGTGGCTTCTGGTTTATTGTCTATGAAATGCATGCAGGATTTTAGGAAAGTCTCCAGTTTCCTTGTTAATCTTATAGAAAGTAAGGGTATACCTTTAGGTCCTGCAGTGCCCTGGCCCACAGATATTGGTGGAATGGCCCTGGAGAAAGAACAGTACCAATACTGGGCATTAAATTTAGCAAAGGGAGAGTTAGCCTCCATTGATTGGACAGAGAAATTACAGTTGATTGAGGCTAAATTGGAAAAATGAAGTCACGGCTGATGTCGAAGCAGAAGGAGGTCTTTATCTGAAAACTTTCAGGGCAGGATTTTCCAAGCATGATGCAGGGCTTGCATTCAGCCCTGCACCACAACATTTTGGTTCTGGTGGTGCGCCAAACCCATTGTCACAACTGCACCCAGTTTTACAATCTTGGGTGTAGTTGTGACTGTTCTCATGAATTACGGCAGCTCACACCAAATATTTGGCACAAGTTACATATCACAGACCCCCAGGACTGCCACAAGTTAGACCAGAAAATGTTGATCTAACTTGCGGCTATTGAGCGCGGGATAGGAAATCCTTTTTGATCATCGCAAGCCCCAGTACACCAATGATACAGCACATGGGGCTTGCAGCAATCTAACAGGATCTAGGACATCTTAAAATCCAGCCCTCAGTCTCTGAATTTATTGAAGATCTTTATGTGTAAGACTTTTAGTCTCCCAATTTATTTTTATCTGTGTGATCTATCCCCAGCTGTCTAGAAGCTGGTGTTTATAGTGTCTTTTTTAGACTAATTTGGGGCAGCAGACTCAATCTGATGAAAAGGAACAAAAACATATAGGGCCAGATTTTCAGATGTCCTAGATTGTCACATGCCCCATTGTACCGATGAGATGGCTCATGGGGCTTACGGTGAACTAACAGGAATTTTTATTCCATGAGACAATTGCCACAAGTTAGATCAACATGTTCTGGTCTAACTTGTGGCAGTCCTGGGGGCCTTCTATATGGAGCTTGCATCAAATATTTGGTGCAAGCTGCAATGATTAGTGACAACAGTCACAGCTGCACCCAAGATTGTAAAATTAGGTGTGGTTACGGAGACGGCTTTGGCGCACTGCCAGAACCAAAATGTCATGGTGTAGGGCTGGACATAAGCCCTGCACCACATTTGGAAAATGTTGTCCTTAGACCTTTAAAAGATGGTGGTCTGTCAATGATCAACCTCCTTGTAAATCTTGTTTTGTATGTTTTGTTACAGTAACTTGCATCCCGTTTTACTAAACTCTCATTGGCTTTGAATTCCACTTTTCCACTTGCAGAGCTTGTATTTGTTGGACAGATGGCCCATTGGCCAACTTAATACTTTTAGAGACTTTTCTGGGGTTATTCCTGGTTATGTTTTGGGATGAAGAAAGCCAAGCAATGGTGTGTCTCTGTGACTATGGTACAAGATCTTATTAAGATAGCGTTGTACGAGAGCATTCTTGGCATCTTTTTTCCACAGATCTAGTATTCAGTTGTTCTCCCAGGATTCCTGCACATTGGATGACAGCACAACTATAGGAGACTAGAATTCCTGCCAAATTGTGGGACATGGTATGGGTCAGCTCTCATGACCATTTGAATGTCTATAATAATCATATACTATACATAAAAGTCTGGAGGACATATATTGCTTAAGGGACACTTGCACTCTGAATTTAGAGACCATGGGTCATCTTTATTTTTGTTGCACATATATTAAGGCCTTATGGTCACAACTAGCATTCATATTTATTTATTCATTTAAAAGTTTTACCAGGAAGACATACTGAGCAGTCTACCGCTCGATTCCAGATGTGTCCTGGGGGAAGGGGACTAGGAGACAACATGGAGTATTTTACATCTGCAATGCAAGTACAAACACAATACATACATGGATTTAGCAGGGAAATCAAACTCATTACAGAAGAATTACAATTAGCAATGTAAATACAATGCAAAACAGTACATTGATACCGCAGGAAAATAAATACTATACAGTGCGGTGACCACAATTTGCTATAATGACAATTGGCATTTAGAATACAAACAAAGAGAGTGAGTGACTAAAAACAGAAAGTGTCCAAGCATGAGCCACTAGTCGATGGGGTCTGTCATCCTGGACATGCCAGTAATTAAGAATCCCTGTGACTAAGTCAGGGAAATAATGGGAAGTGTTAGGTACATGCACAGGTGGTGCAGTAATGGTTTTTGAGGAGATAGTTGAGTTTGTGGGTGGAGGGGGCATGCCAAATGGCAGATAAGGAGGGGAGATAATTCCACAGCTTAGGCATGCAATATGTGAAGGCTGGTTGGCCTGCTGAGGTGGACATGCAAGGGACAAACAAGGAGTGGGTGTCAGAGTTTCTGAGGGAGCACAAAGGTAGGGGAGGGTCGGATAGGACACAGTATAGGTACAGGGGCAGGGACTGGGTCCAGAACTTTGCCGTGAGCCTGGTGCACTGAAAGTGCCATCTATCCTGCAATGAGGTGAGGTGCAAAGTCTGGTAAAGGATGGGGTGGTGAGTGCTGGGAGGACTGTCAAGGGTGAAAAGGCAGAAGGAGTGGTAAAGCGTATCTAGTCTGGTTAGGGTAGTTTTGTGAGCGGCACTATAGACTACATCACCATAGTCAATGATTCAGAGGATAATTTTCTGTACAACTTTGTGGCGGGCTGGTAGAGGGTTGCAACCATGGTTGTGGTACAGGGACCCCAGCTTGGGATGCAGCATTTTGTGGATAGCATCAATGTGTACAGAAATGTCGAGGTGCTGGTCGAGCCAGACCCTAAGGTATCTAAAGGAGATGCAGTCCTCCATCAATGTCCCATCCAGAGTGTGAAAAGAGGGGAGGGAGGGGAGCCAAGATAGTCTCTGCCTTGTGCCAAAGGTCATGGAGACAGTTTTCTTGGTGTTCAGGAAGAGCTGACTTGAGCGAAGCCAGAGCTGGTCATCATTGAAGTTGTGCTGCAATCTGGTTGCCATATCAGAGGAAGGGGGATGGATGTAAACAGGACTGTGTCATCTGCATACGTGTGAATGGATGTGTGTGGGCAGGAGAGGGAAGGTCATTAAGGAAGATGGAGAACAGCAGTGGGCTAAGGACAGAGCCTTGGGGAACCCCTGTCAAGGTTGGGAGGAGGGAAGAGATGGATTTCCCAATCCTGACAGCTTGGGTCCTACCTACCAGGTAGGCATGGAACCAGGTGGTGGCCTTGCTGGAGAACCTAGCTAGGGAAAGCTTGGAGAGTAGGAGAGGATGGGAGACAGTGTCAAAAGCCTTAGTGAGGTTGACAAAGATGGCCGAGATAATGTGGTCATTATCCATACCTGTGAGGATGACATCAGTGAGCCTTAGGAGAGAGGTGGTGGTGTAGTGGGACTTCCTAAACACAGACTGGAAGGGGGTGAAGAAGGAGGTGGTTTCAAGGAAGAAGGAGAGCTGGGAGAGGACTAGGCATTCCTGGAGTTTTGATAGAATATGTAGGAGGGAGATAGGGCGATAGTTACTGGGATAGGAGGGGTCATCATCCTTAGGAAGGGGATGACCATGGCATCCTTCCATTCAGAGGGGACAGATGCTAGAGAGAAAGAAAGGTTGAAGAGTGAGGCTGGGGGGGAGGCAAAGGCTGGGGCAGACAGGTAGATCATTTTGGAGTCCAACCCAGTGAGGCATTTGCCTCTAGAGGGGTTTAGTGCAAGCAGGGCATTGTAAACTTCAGGCTGGGTAACCTGGTGGAAGGAGAAAGCATGGGAGGCATCTAGAGCAGAACAAGGTGGGGTGGCTTGGGGTGATGTGATGTGGGGGGGAGAGAGGATAGCAGAGTTACACTAAAGTTTGTGAAGAAGAAGTTGAACTCATTAGCTACTGCTAGTAGGTTCCCTACAGGAGAGCTACCAGTGTCAATGACTGGGGTAGGTGGCTTGGATGGTGGGGTGAAGAGCGATTGAACCACCCTCCCAAATTTAGAAGGGTGATTTATGTTGGAATGGAAGGTAGATCGGAAATAATTTGATTTTGCCAGGCAGATTTGTCTCGTACATGCATTGAGAAGAGTGCAATACTTTTCATAGTCCGAAAGGGAGCCAGAGACTTTATGGGCCTTCCAAGCCTGATCCTTTGCTCTGAGACCACCCATGACATTAGCTGTTATCCAGGGTAGATGAGTCCCCCGCACCCTGGTACATCTTAGAGGGGCATATGAATCCCAAACAGAGAGGAATTTGGTCTTGAAAAAGTCCAATGCTGAGTCAATGGAGGGGGCATGTACAATCAGTCTGTGTTAGCCAGTCTATTTAAGAGGGGTGTTAGGTCCAGTGCTTTGTAGGACCTGACCAGCAGTGGTCTGGGGAGAGGTGTCTTAGGCCTGTGGATTTTCCTTACTGAGCAGATTAGGTGATGGTCGTTTAGTGAGTCAGGTAAGAGACCTGTGGCAATTATGCAATGTGGGTGCGAGGTAAGAGACCAATCAAATAGTGAATGGTTCTGGGTTTTGGTGTTTAGGTGGGTGTGTTCCATAATCAGTTAAGATAGGTTTAGCGCGGCTATGTCATTTTGAATTTTGGAGCTGGAGGAGGAGAGCAATTCACATTAAAATCATCTAGGACATGGAGCTCACCACCCTCTGTATGGGATTTGAGGGCAGTTAGATGGTTCTTTATGGAGGATATGGGGGAATCGGGAGGGTGGTAGGCTCCTGCTACAAAAATGGGGATGGAGTGAGGGAGGGAGATTTGCACTAGCAAGGCATTTATAGATTGTGATGGTGGGAGGGATAGTGACATGGGGGTGAATTGAAGGGCAGAGCTGATATACATGGCTATGCCACCTCCTCTTTTGGTGCAGGGATGATCGAGCCTGATGACAGTGTAGCCTGGGATAGAGATGCTGGTGTCCTTTGTGTGCAGTTTTAGTCATGTCTCAACGATGATCATAATATCCGGTTTTAAGGTTAGGACAATTGGTTGGAGCATTGCAATTTTTGGGAGGAGGCTACAGACATTCAAGTGCACCAGCCTCAGACCTTGAGGTAGTTGTAGGGAGGAGGCATTACCGGGGTTGGGTTCAATGTCCCCAGCCAATGGTAGCAACATGGTTACCAGGGACTTGGTCTGGGCTAACTTAAGTTTTATGTAACTTGAGGGAGACTGATGAGGAAGTGCTGAGGTAGGCAGATGGGGGAACCATTAGGCAAGCAGGAAGCTACAGGGCAGTATGAAAGGGCCCGGTAGCCAGGAGTTGGGGTGGATGTTGTGTGGCAGGAGGGGGGAGGTGGTAGCAGAGTCAGGTTGGGGGGAGGCACAGGGTGGACTAGTAAGTGGTGGTCCAAATCCATAGGGTAGGTGGAGGGTGAGAGGGACACCAGGGGCATAAGGATGGAGAGGAGTATGATTGGGAGGATAGGCATGATGAAAGAGATACTGCTGTAGGATGGAAGCAGGGGTTCAGTTAATTTATTTTTTGTGGAAGTCAAATACTTCCATGAGTCAAAATCTGGAAGTCATTCCAATTTTTTGGAAGTCAAAATACTTTCCAGATCACACAGTTTGAAAGCCAGTATAGTAAAGAAGGATCAATTTATGGATATTAATACAAATTTTAGTGGTAAAAATACAGTTTCATTTAGAAAACTCCATAATTTCTTCACTTCTGTGCCTTCAGTTTTGGAAGTCATCCAGTTTTGTTTTTTTAGATTGGAAGTCAATGACTTCCTCCCTCTTTATTTTGGAAGTTTTTGCCTTATTTTTGGGAGTCAAATACTCCCAAAATGGAGTGAACTGAAGCCCTGGATGGAAGCAAGTCAGCATGCAGCAGTAGAAGCATAAGGAGAAGGAGGTCACTAGGTAAAATAGTAGTGGAGAGATTTAGCAACTGCTGGTGGTGAGCGGCCATAAGCTGTAAAGAGGAAATTGGGCTGATTGGTTTTGTTTTTTGAACCTGTCATGTGGGATGCACCTGTATAAATAAGGATGGTCAACAATGGTGGTGGTGCAAAATTTGAACAACAGCAACAGCTGCAAGCAGGAGCCATGAACATACTGTACCTGGTAGAAGTGGGATTTACAGCCATTCGGGGGAGGGTGGACAGACCATGTTTCAGGCCCTCTTGACCACACCCGACAGCTGAGGAAAAAGGAGAGGAGCAAGGATTAAATATAGGTAAGAATGAGGGAGGTGCTGAGCAAGGGATGGGGGATCTAACAAGCAGGCAGGGATAAGATTTGCTGGGAGAATGCCTTGGCTGAACCAGTTTTGATTCAAATCAGCTTAGCTCCAAAATTAAAAGAGGGGCAGAGGAACACAGATTTAAATCCTCATCCCGCCTACATTTGCTGGGAGATGGCTGAACCCAAATTTGAGCTGATCGAAGCTTCTTCCATTAAAACACTGCTCATCTCCAACTTAGAAGAGAGTCAAAGGAAGAATTAATTTAAAACCTCACCCTGTGTAGATGGTAACAAGTAGGGGCACAGCTAATGAAGTTCCCAGTGACCCTCTAAAGCAGCCCCAAAATGATTCAACAGGTGAATCAAAGTGCCAGAACTCAGACCCATCAAGGCTCCCCAGAAATAAATCAAACGGGCAATCTAAAGCACAGTTGGAACTGCAGGGTCTTTATCCAACAGAAAATAAAATCAGAAAGACATAAACAGTTACACGATTTGTAACTGCAGGGACTTTAAGCAAAAAGACAAAATCAACCTGAAAATAAACTATCTTTCCTGTTTTGCCAACAGAATAACACAGACTGCAGGAATTTGTCCTATTGTATTTCATCTCACAAGTCCCTGCATTCCAAAGTCCTTGCATTTAGAAGCAGTGTGGTCCTTCATTCTTGGCACCAACATTCCAATTCAAAAATTTGAGCAACAGCAACGGCTGCTAGCAGGAGAGATAAATGTACCTGGTAGAAGTGGGGTTTCCAGCCGTTTAGGGAGGGCAGACAGACCACATTTTGGGCCATCTCGACCACACTGGACAGCTGGTAGAAGTGGGGATTCCAGCCATTCGGGGGAGGAAGGATAGACCACATTTTGGGCCCTCTCGACTGCACTGGAAAGCTGTTTGAAGTGGGGTTTCCAGCCATTCGGAGGAGGGTGGACAGACCATGTTTCAGGCCCTCTCGACCACACCGGAGAGCTGGTAGAAGTGGAGTTTCCAGCCGTTTGGAGGAGGGCAGACAGACCATGTTTTGGGCCTTCTCAACTGCACTGGACAGCTTTGTTTTCTGGTATGAATTATGATACTAGTTTATGGGGTGGTTTCAAGAGGGTAGGGAAAATATAATTTGAGAATATTATGGGTGATTTTTGCATACCTGAGGTGACGTATTTCGCAAGTATTATGTCAATATGTTTTGCATCAACAGGTTTTTTCATTGTCTGGTTTAACCAGAAAAAAAGAATCTCAGGAATGTCAAGCTGTTTATGAAAAACATTTACTTTCATTATTTCCAGTCGTAGTTACAGACTACTGGAAATACAGTACATGTTCTGGGTCCCTCCCTGATACCATGTAGGCAGTAGGTTGATTAAGGTTAATCTCTCATGTTGCTGTATATTTTCTTAGTTTCTGCAGGCTTATAGTTTCTTGATTCTGCACTGCTTAAGTTTATTTAAATTTGTATTTTAGTTACGGTTTGTTTGTCTTTTAATAAAAAAATTCCCCTACTCTTCACTAATATGTGCCATCAGATATTTTACTTCCACCTGGACAGTGATTAGAGAGGGGCAGAAAAGACCTTAGTTTAACACCTCATCTGAAGGATGGCACCTCAACAGTGTAGTACCCCCCAGTACTACATTACAGTGCCAGTTATAGATATTACTCCAAGTGCCTGGTGTGGGACTAGAACCCATGAGCATCTGATCTCCTGGCCCCAGAGGTGAGCGTGTTACCCAGTAAGCCACTAATACTGGCAATGATCTACTTAAGGTCTCACAGTGAACCAGTCTCTGTGCTGTTATTTGAATTAGAGCTGGGAAGATTGTTTTGCCAGAGATCCAGACCCGTGGATCATACCTGCAATGCATGGACTGAGATAAATATGGGCTTTGCATAAAAGTCCAGTTCTCGGTCTGTGGCGATGCCATTTCTGCAGTTTTGTTGTCTGTTGCCGTGGAGATGCCGTCGGCATGTACAGGTGGCTGGTGGCATCCAGTCTAGCAACAGAAGATTGCATGATGCACTCACAGTATATAACTGTGCTGAGTGTGCAACGCAATCCCAGATGAGCAAGAAGGAGTGGAGGAGCAGGAGCTGCACTCGGCAGAGCCAGGCAGCCAGCAGGGAGAGTCGCCAACCAAAAGTGCCCAACCCCCCCAAAAATGCAAAAAAATACCAGAAATATATGAGCCGGAAGGGAGGGAAGAGAAGAAATTAGGGAGAATGAGAGAAAGGAGAGGGTGAGAAACTGATCATCAGGGTGGGTGGGTGAAGGTGGGTCAGGGAGTTGTAACTCAGAACTGGGGAGATAGTGGTGGCCTGGGTGGCTGTCAGGGAGAATGCCAATAGCAAACTAAGGCAGTGTGGCAGTATTGTGTGATAGTATGTATGAGCAAGGACAGGCTGGTAAAATCTTTGACTTGTGCCATTCCATATCCAGAGGAGAGAGGGAGAGACTACTTAGGACCCACGAGAGATTTTACAGTAATAGAAAATCCCAAATGAAAGATTTTTTTTCTTTTCTTGACCTCAGGCAGTGTAGCAGTGTGTACATGAGAAAGGGCAAGCTGCAAAAATCTTTGACTTGTGCCATTCCTGATACAGAAGAGAGAGGGAGAGACTACTGGGGGCTCAACAGAGATTTTAAAGTTACAGAAAATCCCAAATGAAAGTTTTTTTCCTTTCTTAACCTCAAACAGTTTAGCTGACTGCATATATGAGAAAGGACAGGCTGGCAAAATCTTTGACTTGTGCCATTCTTGATCCAGAGGAGCGAGGGAGAGACTACTGGGAGTCCAAGAGAAATTTTACAGTTACATAAAACCTCAAATTTTGTTTTCCTGGCTTCACTGTGGCTGTGTGTATGGGGCAAGGGCAGCAGGGTGGCAAAATAAATCTTTGACCTGTGCCATCCAATCATGAATCACAATCACTTGTTAACATTCATTCACAATCTCATCTCAGGGGGAGGGAGAGACAGAGACTGCAGGTGGGCTGATGATAAATGTAACAGTCCCAGAAATTCCAAATAAAATGTATTTTCCTGGCTTCAATGTGGTTGTGTGTACAGGGCAAGGGCAGCAGGGTGGCAAAATAAATCTTTGATGTGTTCCATTCCGGGGGTGGGGAGAGAGAGAGAGAAAGACTGCAGGGGGGCCCATGATTAATGTGTCAGTCTCAGAAATCCCAAATATTTTTTTTTCCTGGCTTCAAAGTGGCTGTGTGTACAGGGCAAGGGCAGCAGGGTGGCAAGACAAATCTTTAACTTGTGCCATCCAATCACGAATCATGATCACTTATTAATGTTTATTGACAATTTCATATATTAAAAAAAATACTGTTCAGACAAACAACATGCAAGTTGATGCATCTGTGCTGCTTGCTGTGGGCGGCCCAAGGGATAATCTGACTTTGTGACTTGTAGCAGGCTGTTTACAATACAACTCAAGTAAAGTACAAGTACTGTACACACAAGTGTCATCATCATCATCACTCATTCCCCATTATTCTTCCTTATTATCTTTAGTTTTATAGTATATTGCGTTATATTATGTATAAGCATTAACCAATCCCCAGTGTGGGACTGTGCTGCATGCAGCTATGCATCAGAAGTGTCTGCATCTCCAGTTCAAATTCTGAGGCACACTTAACAGCTGCAGAATTTGGTCACTTAACAGTAACTAGCTGTATTGTAGGAGTCATTCCGGTAATCATAGAAGAAAGTGGTGGTGGACTACTGTGCTGTCAGTGTGCTGTGTACAGTCACGAGCCCCAACAGTAAATTTGTCCCTAGCCTGTGGGTGGGAGTCATCAGAAGAACATCATGTTAGTTACAGGGATCTTTTGTTACAGGTTAGAATACCAAGAGAAAATGGATCAAAGTGTTGATGAGGCACATTCTATTTCTCAGGTAGGCTGTGGCACTGCAAAAGACAGCAATCAGCCTGAAAAGGGAAACAAAATCAAACCCCAAAAAGTGCTTTTTTCATGTCTAAGATTTTGTCTTCCAAGCGAATGCTTGAATCCAAAACATGTGAATGTCTCGGGTCATCATCATCAGTCCCAAGTAAAAAAAAAAAAAAAAAAGTTATGTAGTTAAAAAAACTAAAGGGGTGGTGGGTACTACTTGCACAGGCACCCAACGGTATGGAACAATTGCATACTATGCTACTGCCAGTCCCTCATCTGATTCTTCTGAGGTTGAACCCAACGAGGGTAATAATAAAGATGAAGAGAATGATCAGGCAGCACAAGGTTTACTGGAGGGGATGGAAATTGCAGATGTGGAAGAAACAGGCAGAAATGTTTTGGTTATGGAGGGGGGCAGTGGGGGCCCAAGAAAAATCTGGGGGGGGGCCCTGAAAAGGTGATCAAGGTGTCGTGCCTTCCAGGGAAAAAAATTAAAAAATGTCATCTTTTGTTTGGTCATACTTCTCCATTAGTGCTTCCAATGAGTTGGTAGCAACATGCGCTATTTGTAAATGGCCAAACAGCAGGGGTAAAAAGAAGGGAGCATTGGGAACTTCAGCACTGAAAAAGCACCTATGCAGATGTCATAATATTACTGAGAAGTCCAGTTGTGAGTCTCAAAGAGAAAGTGACAGTGATAGCTCACTACACTCAGGGATAACTTCCATAGATGAAAGCAGTGGCAGCCTCCGCAGCGCTACTGAAACACCTCCGCCACCTCTTCCTCCCATTCGAAGGACTCCTCCAACTGTTACTGAAAGTGACCATGTTTTCAAAAGCCCTCCTTCAAGGAGACAGCTTACCATCTCAGAAACAAATGAGCATAAAGCCAAATATGTCTGGACTCACCCTGTTACTTTTACAATAACCCAAAACATTTCAGAAATGATAGCTGTTGATTTGCTACCATATAATGTGGTTGAACATATAGGATTTTTTTTTCTCAATTGTTTAACCAGGTGAGACACACTAAGCTGAAAGCTTTTTTACAGGTGTAGCCTGGGATCTCATGGAAGTTAAGTGACTTGCTCAGGGTCACACAGTATATGCAAGTGGGGGCTGTGGGAGTCAAACCCAGGTCTCCAGATTTGCAACTCAGAGCCTTAAACCACTGCTCTATACTGCCTCCCATTCAGGTGGCTGCTTGAGTACCACAAACCTCGATATATTATACCATTGCAGAAATACTTCTCAACAACAGGGATTCCAGATCTTTACAATGTCGTATGTAAAAAAATTAAGACACGTCTTGTGCAATGCTGTTGGAAGGATGGTGCATCTCACAACAGATATCTGGACAAGCTGTCAGCCTGAAACCTTCATGGCACATTGGGCATGTTTTGATAATTCACATGGGACTGGGGACAGTGAAGCATCGCAGTTTGCTGTTATAAGAATGTTTTATTTTCCATATGAACATACTGTACCTCATACAACAACAGTGAAGAGCTCCAAAAACCAATACAGCAAGGGCTCACTTCACAGGGACTGTCAGTTGGCTTTATAGTTGCAGATAATTGGTCAAACATAAGGAAGGCCTTGAAGTAGTGGGGTTTGTTCACATCTGCTGCTTTGTACATTGCTTAAATTTAATAGTTCATGGTTTTCTCGATGATAACAGGGAGATTAAGGCTCTCATTAGCAATGCCAAAAGAATACTCTATGCACTCATTTCAGTCACTCAAGCAAAGCCCATCACTTCTTTGAAAAAATATAGCAGGAGCACAGTTCACCTTTGCACAAACTGATCCAAGACATTTCTACTCAATGGAATTCTACCTGTTATATGTTCCAAAGGCTGCTGGAACAAAAGGAAGCTGTCAGGCAGTACACTTTAGAAAATAAAATTAATGATGAAGACGTCTATATTACTGCACCACAGTGGGCCATGCTGGAGTTTGTAATTTTCCTGCTCCAGCCATTTGAGGAAATCATCAGGGGGTTAGTGCAAACACAGCAGCTCTCAGCCAGGTGATACTCCTAACAAAAATGTTAAAATTCAGATTGAATCTGATTAGGGAAAAGTTATAGAAGCAAGACAGTTTGGCATGGGGTCAAAATGTCGCATGGCAGAATGCTGTGAGACTTAATTGTGTTGCATGATTTCTTTATATCTTTTGTTCTGTGTGGGGCTCTGCCTCCCACACCCCCTGTTATGGGGGGGCTGTGCCCCCCGGACCCCCCACTTAGGATTCTAACTCCGGGGGGGGGGCCAACACAGAGAGCTCACAGGTCCAGGGTTCACGCATAATGCCGTACGCTATTAAGCGTATGACATTATGACCCGGTATGAGACCGTTGAATGATCACACAGGCTGCCAGTGGTGCTGCTGACACATGCAGGTTGCCCCCAGAATACAACAAGATCTAATGAGACATATGATCAAAAAAGTTGAATAAGATGTCAAACTACAGTATGTAAAATGCTTCATTCTGAGTATTACATTAAAGTAACAATCTTGGACCCACGATATAAATCGAAGCAACTATTGAGCGATGATGATGACGACTCTTGTTTTGAGATAAACAAACAAGAAATAATTGACAAGGTGCATACTGTCATGGAACAGAGTACAACAGCAGCATCACATTCAGAATCTTCTTCACTACACAGCACAGAATCAGGTGGCCCATCCTCTACTGTTGTGGCATTTTCTCCTTCTTCCTCCTCAGCCACTGCAGCTGAATCTTCTTCTGCACCACCAGCCAAGCATAGCACTGCCCCAGTCTTTTGATTCAGCTTCATGTCTCTAGAGTCAATTAGAAGATGTAATTGTAACATTTTCTTCATCTGCCTCTTGTAACATAGCCTCAGCACAGACCATTGTTGAAATGTACCTGGCAGAGCGCAATATCAGCCGGAATGCTGATCCTTTGCAATACTGGAAAACCAAACAAAATTTGTGGCCTGCTTTAGTAAACATTGCAATGAAGTGCATGAATTGCCCTTCAACTAGCTTCTGTTCAGAACGATTGTTTAGTTCAGCTGGTAACGTCACTACTGACACACGATCCTGTTTGACACCAGAAAATGCTGAGCGCCTCACATTTCTCAAAGTCAAAATTTCTCACTTTAATTTCAACTATGATACCTGAATAAAACATATACCGACTGCTCTGAGCAGGCCCTATCCACAAAATGCCTTCAAGAATTTGTGCCTGTGGTGAAAATCTTTTGTGAATAGGGTCTACTACATGATGTAGCAATTAATTGCAACAGGTCAGGTCAGAACAGACTAGGCCAGGCCACTATTACTTGAATGATCACATGAGCAGCAGAGAACAGAAAAATAAATAATAACATCAGTGGGCTTAAGAGTCCAAATACAGCAAGCAACTGCATTTTATGTCATAAACTTACTTGGTGGTACCTGGTACCACTATCTGATCTGGAAGGTAGGGTACTGTTGTCTACTACTACCACTATCACATTATGTCCTCACAAGTCACAACTACTACTTATCACATTTTGTCCTTACTCCAGTCCTTACTACTACTACTTGTCACTTTTTTTAACTTCAGAAACTGATTCTAACTGTACTGTTTTAATTTTCATACAGTGCATGGCTTAGCAGATGCTTGAAACCCAGAAAATGAATACTCTTTGTATATTTCTCACGTCCCCCATATTTGGCTGTGAATACTTCACAGAAAAAAATGCTACTAAATTGAAAATTCATATAATTTCTTTATTGTTTGTGTGTATGTTTTATGCTAGACTGGTTACATCTCACAGTAACTGGGCTGAGATTATTATATTACTATATTTTATTTTTGATACTTAAATTAATTGGCAGTGGCTGGCAGCAATTGTGGAACTACTGTAGGAAGGATGTAATTGTGTTGTGTGTGTGTGTCATCAGGTCTTCAGGTGGCAGTGGCAAACATTTTTATGATTGCACTGCACTTGATCGATGCGATGTGTGACTGGCTGCCTGCCTGGGTGGTGGTGATCACTATGTCTTTCATTTTTCTTCTTTAAGGATTCAGCGTGTTGAGCAGGTTCAGTAGAAGTAGTCATAGTACAAGAAAACATTACCACTTCTTGGACCAGGAAGTGCACCATATATCATAGTAGACTGGGGCATGCAAAGCAGTTGTATTATTCACATGGGTAGGGTGCGGGTGGGCTCTCTTAGTCTCAAGACTGATCGGGTCAGCTGGTCTGATCATTACATGGTGAGGTTCTCATTCAGGGCCCCCTGCGAGAGCCCTCCCCCTGCAGAGATGGTCAGCTACCACCATTTGAGGGGATTGTACTTGGAGGGATTTCTGGCAGTGGCTGATCTATTTAGTGTAGATGATGCATGTGCAAAGGGCGCAAGTGATGTGGTTTTTCTCCTATAACAGGGTGATGTCCGACGCACTCAATGCCCTCGCACTGGTCCGTGTATGATCCAAATTCTCTCACTTGTGGCCTCCCTGGTTTGATGGAGAGCTCAAGGCGATGATGATTAAAGGTCGAACATTAGAGTGCTGCTGGTGGAAGACCAGGCTAGTGGAGGACAAACTGGCCTTGCTTACTCACTACGGTGAGTATCAGGGGCAATCAACCATTAGAAGGTAGAGTTCCTGTCCAGGGAGATTGCTGCAGGGAGGAACCAACCTATTGTGATATTTTAGACTGTAGACAGGTTTTACATCTTGCCTGTCTACAGCCGAAAAAAGCCTTTTCTGATTCTCTGTGTGAGGAGTTTGCTCGGTTCTTTTCTGACAGTGTGTCCTCCATCCAGTAGGGAATTCCATCAGTGAGCCAGACTATAGCCTGTAGTGATTGCCATGGACATCACAGGGGAACTCCTCCTGTTTGGGGTGAGTTTAAAACGGTGGAGGTGGCTGAGGTCATTGAGGTCACTTCCGGGCTGAAGCATACATACTGTGAACTGGACCCTGTGCCGACACTTTTCTTGATGGGATGTGTGAGTTCCATTGGCTTGGTGTTTGCCATGATTGTCCTGTGCTCTTTGTCAGAGGGGGACTTCCTAGACTTCTTGAAAAAGGCTTTGGTGAGACCCCTTCTGAAAATAACTATCCTTAGACCCTGATATCTTGGCAAATTACCGTCCTATCTCCAACCATCCTTTTTTGGGTAAGGTTGTAGAGAAGATTGTGGTGCAACAGCTTGAGGAGCACCTTGTAGTTTTTGACATTTATGAGCCTCTCTAATCTAGATTTTATACACAGCATAGTGCTGAAACGGCTTTAGTTCAGGTGCACAATGACCTCCTTAGAATGAGAGATAGTGGAGAGGGGCCAACTCTCATTCTCCTCGATCTCTCCTCAACATTTGACTTGGTGGACTATGTCGTGTTACTTGACCATCTCAGGGAGTACGGTGGGCTTGCTGACACTGTCATTTGCTGGTTTGAGTCTTAAACATGAGGCGAGTAGTGATGGGGAATTTCTCCTTCTCCTCAAGCCTCCTGTCCTGTAGAGTACCCCAGGGTTCGATCTTGTCACCGATGTTGTTCGCTGCATACATGCTGCCCCTGGGTGAGTTCATTAGGAAGTACAACATGGGTTTTCATTGCTATGCAGATGATACCCTGTTGAATCTTTCCTTTGCCTTGGGACATCTGATGCTGTAGAAGTGCTTAATAGCTGCCTAACTGAGATTAATGACTGGATGGCGTCTTGCTGGTTACGATTGAACTCTAATAGTGAGGCAGTATAGTGCAGTGGTCTAAGGCTCTGAGCTGCAAATCTGGTGACATCCAGCAGGCCAGACCTGGGTTTGAATCCCACAGCTTCCACTTGCATACTGTGTGACCCTGAGCAAGTCACTTAACTTCCCTGTGCTCCCAGGTTGCTCCTGTAAAAAAGCTTTCAGCTTAGTGTGCTACTCCTGGTTAAACTACTAAAAAAAATAAATAAAATAAGACAGAGGTACTGGTTTTGGAGTCGAACCATAGGCATGATAGGACCATCTCTGGTGTGGCAACTGGTATCTTCCTAGGGCCTACACCATTGATGGCTTCCTCTAGGGCACGCGATCAGGGCATGTTCCTCGATGACAGACTGGCATTTGAATTTCAGGTGTCGTCCATTGTCCAAAGTAGTTTCTACCATCTGAGGAATATCACCAGGATCAAACCCCTAGTTCTGCCGGAGGAGCTTCCTACCTTGGTACATGCCTTTGTGACATCCAGGCTTGATTACTGTAATGCACTCTGTTTCAGGGTCTCTGGAGGGACCCTCCACCAGCTGCAGTTGGTGCATAATGCTGCAGCCAGGTTGCTGATGAGACTTTCTAAATTTAGTCATGTTACTTGGGTGTTGCGCGAACTGCACTGGCTGCCAGTCAGGTGGAGGATTCTCTTCAAGGTGGGCTTGCTTACCTTAAAAATCATACATGGGGGAGGGCGTGGTCTGATCAAGAAGAGAAATGGACACTTGATCCTTAAGCTCTGGGCCCATCTATTGAATATTGCCGCCATCCTGCTAGAAATATCCAATGAACATATAAGAAAACAGCAGAAAGTAATTATATTATATGGCTATGGTCAAAAACCCAAAAAGAAGCAATCTCAACTGCCTTTTCAATGAGCTAAGGCCAAGAAACTCAGAGACCGAGATGCGCAGGGGGCCCACATGACCTCAGCTACAGCAGAAACTGAAATGCAAACACCAGAGAACAATGGCAAAGGGCAGCAACCCTTTTAAAGCAACATAGAGACACTAATTCAAACTCTTTGGTTCAATTTGACTCATGAAATGTGCTCAGTTTTGAAAATATTGGGGCACAGCTAACGCATTTGCTAAAAAAAGGGAATTCCCTGGGAGACACAGTCGAGAACCATGCCATACGACTGGAAGAATTGAAGAGAGAGTGAGTGACCGAGAAGATGCCCACTCCAGAATGGAAAATTCGCTATAGTCCGCACTGTGGGAAATAGAAGCCTTGAAACATAGAAACATACATAGAAACATAGAATTTGATGCAGATAAGGACCGCTTGGCCCACCCAGTCTGCCCATTTCCCTACCTACTGGATAAGCTGCAGATCCTAGTTAACCAGCAGCCTACTTCTTCTTACCCCCACCACCCAGAATTGCCTTATGACTGTCCCATGCATGCTTGAATTCCACCACTGATTTTGACTCCACAACCTCCTCTGGAAGGCCGTTCCATGCATCCACAACCCTCTCTGTGAAAAATACTTCTTAAATTACCTCTGAGCGCCCCTCTATCTTCAAATTGTGCCCTCTTGTTCTTGCACACCTCTGTTTTTGAAAGATGCTACCCTCTTGGACTTTGTTGATTCCCTTGAGGTACTTGAAAGTTTCTATCATGTCCCCCCTCTCCCTCCTTTTCTCGAGGCTATACATATTAAGCTCCTTAAGTCTCTCTTCATATGTCTTCCGGTGCAGACGCTGCACCATTTTAGTTGCCCTCCTCTGGACAGCTTCCATCCTGTCTGTCTTTGCGGAGATTGGGTCTCCAGAACTGCACACAGTACTCCAGATGGGGTCTCACCAGCTGTCTGTACAGAGGGATAATAACTTCCTGTTTTCTACTGGTGATGCCTCTCCCTATGCATCCCAGTATCCCCCAGCCCTCCTTACTGCCCTCTCACATTGCTTGCCCACCTTTAGGTCATCTGATATGACTACCCCCAGGTCCCTTTCCATTTTTGTTGTTGTTAGTATCTCACCCCCCATTGTGTACTCTTCCCCTGGGTTTTTGTTTCCCAGGTGCATTACCTTGCACTTCTTAGCATTGAATCTAAGCTGCCATACATTTGCCCATTCCTCTAACCTTGCCAAGTCCCTTCTCATCCTTTCCACCCCACCCTGTGCATCAACTCTGTTGCAGATCTTAGTGTCATCTGCAAAGAGACATACTTTTCCTTCCAGTCCTTACGCAATGTCGCTTATAAAGACATTGAAGAGGACCGGTCCTAATACTGAACCCTGCGGTACCCCACTAGTAACCCTCCTGTCTTCTGAGTGGACTCCATTTACTATTACTCTCTATGTCCTATTCTCTAGCCAATTCTTTACCCAGGCTGTCATCTTGGGACCCACTCCCAGGCTGGCTAACTTGTATATTAATCTTTTGTGTGGGACTATGTCAAATGCCTTGCTAAAGTCTAGGTAGGCCATGTCCACAGCCCCTTCCTGATCTACTACTTTGGTCACCCAGTCAAAGAAATCTATCAGATTTGTCTGGCATGACCTTCCCACTGTGAATCCATGCTGCCTATGGTCCTGTGCCCTCTGGTCTCTAGATACTTGACAATTCTTTCCTTCAGAAGTGATTCCATCATTTTCCCTATCACTGAGGTTAAACTAGCAGGTCTGTAGTTTCTGCTTCTGCCTTGCTCCCACTTTTGCGAAGGGAATCACATCTGCCCTCCTCCAGTCCTCGGGTACCACCCATCCTCCCATGATTTGTTAAAAGGGTAGTCAGTGGTGTCACTAGTTCTACCTTAGCTCTTTTAGAATTCTGGGATGAATCCCATCAGACCCCATTGCTTTGTCCACCTTCAGTTTTAAGAGTTCTTTCAGAACCCTTTCTTCTGTAAATGGGCTGGTATCAACTTCTGTATCCAGAGTGTTACTACTGTTTGTTTTATGTACCTCCCCTCTTCATTTGTAAATACTGAGCAAAAATATTTGTTTAATATCTCTGCCTTTTTCACAGTCTCCTCTGCCCACCCTCTCTCCCTTTATTAAGCCTCCCACTATCCCTCCTTGGTCTTCTCCTTTTTTCCTGATGTACCTATAAAAGGTTTTATTCCCCTTCTTAACTGAGTTGGCTATCTTTTCCTCGGTTTGGGCCTTTGCTGTTCTGACTGCCTTCCCAGCTTCCTTTTGCTTTAACTGATACAGTTCTCTGTCCTGCTCCTTCTGCGATTCCTTGTACTTCCTTAATGCTTTCTTTTTCTCTTGAACCTTCACTGCCACTTCCTTTGAGAACCATAGTGATTTCCTACATCGTCTTGTTTTGTTTATTTGCTTCACACAAAGGCTCGTTACCTCTGTGATGGCAGTTTTTATTATTCCCCATTGTTCTTCCACCCTCCTTCCTGCCCATTTGCTAGTGCATTCCTTAGGCACTCACCCATTTTAGCCAAAGTCAGCCCTCCTAAAGTCAGTACTTTTGTCTTTGTGTGTGGCTTGACTCTATTGCTGTGTTTATTGTGAACCATACTGTTCGATGGTCGCTAGTTCCCAGATGGCTACCCACTTCTACATCTGTGATCTCTCTCCATCTCCATTTGAGAGAATCAAGTCTAATATTGCTCCCTCTCGAGTGGGCTCCAGTACTAGTTGTCTAAGGCATGCCCCCTGTAGGGCATCTAGAATAACTGCACTCTTCGAAGTGGCAGCTGCAACTGCACTCCAGTTAACATCTGGCATATTCAGATCACCCATCAGCAGTATCGCCCCTTTTTCTGCCATTCTAAGTATACTTTCTATCATTTCCCTGTCCATTTCCACATTTCTTGAAAGCCACATTAGACGATCATGAGAATAGAGAAAGGCGCTGCAATGTTCACATAGTCAGCTTACCAGAAGGCACTGAAGGGAGGAATTGCGGATATATTCAGAGGTCCCTGGCTGACTAAATCTTTCAAATTATCAGATACAGCTACATTAGAGATCCAACGGGCATACCGATCTCCAGGTCAACGTCTGAGGCCAGACAAACGTCCCCGTCATGTTATTGTTAAATTCCTCCATTATCAGGACAGGCAGGCAGTGATAGAAGCATCGTGGAGGGCAGACCCAATAATGATGCAAGACAAGCGGGTCAGTATTTTCCCAGATTTCTCTAGAAAATTACAGATGGAGCGGCAAGCCTTCACAGCAGTTAAAAGGAAGCTTCATGCCCTGGAAGGCCCATTCGCCATCGTGTATCTGGCTCATCTAATTATACAACCTCAAAATCAGGATTCCAAGGCATTCACCAACCCTGATGCGGCCATGAAGTTTGTCTCACAAATGCTGGAACAGCAGCCAGGCTCTTCAGACTCCCAACCCAGCGACACCTGAACAAACTAAGATACTGTACTAAACTTTTAAAATTCAGTGGCAGAGGCGCATGAGGCCCTAGGGGAGAGGGACTTTAGCTTATCTCTGACCCGTAATGGAGGATTCCAGCCTATAATGGCAGGGCTGAAGAGGCCTCATCTCCAAACAAAGGCCTTGGCGCCACATCATTTTGAATCGACAATGGGGTGGGAGACACACCCTAGAGCGTGGGATCTGAAGTGGGTATCTCCAATGGCTTTATCTTAGTACACAGGACTTTTATATAAGATTTAAACTAAATTGTATGGAGATAATCAAAGTCTAATAAGCCTTATGTTAGCCTGCAACGTTAAAGGGGCGTTATATGAAGACTTGTATTAAAATGAAGGAATGACGCAATTTCTCCAAGCATCTCCTCCCTTTTCTTTTTGCCCCTTGGGACCCGCTTCAAGCAAAAAATCTCAGAAAAGAGATAAAGAAGCCTGGACTACCAATTCTGAGCCCAGCTCTGGTACTAGTTACATAGGGGCAGGATATTGTTCCCTGAGGAGCTGTTTTCACTTTTATTTTTGCCAAATACTTTTATTCTGAAGTTAAAGCTGGATATATAAATGTTGCTGGGGTATTGATATTAAACTTGGTGGATGGGATGGGAGGGAGGGGCCTGAATTCAAAATGTCTGTGTGAGTACTTAGACAGTGGATTGAGGTTTATTTTGGTGGGCATGACAGGGACCATATTATTTGACAGTCTGAGCAATGAGAAGTCAAACTGAGTTATGCGTAGGGGGCCAGGTGGGGACAGCTGGAGGACTTCATTCCAGGGGTCGGATGGTTGTCATACCACTTGGCATGGGGGGTTCCCTGAAATGGAAAGTAAATAAGGGAAGAAAATCTTAGAAACCAACTGAGAGCAGACTAAAACAAACAGAACACTGTACACATGGATAAACGGGTCCCGTAGGGGAGGGATCTCCCCTGCCCCCTCTCCTTTTGAACTCAACACATTTTGGTGCAAAGACATCCTATACAGTGCTACCTTACAGCACAATAATGGTTTTATCATGCAAAACGGATGGGACCCATCTGCACCTCTACAAGCAGTAGAGGGGAATGAAAAAGGAGAAAGTTCTGGGGGAGGGAAGGGGAAACTGGGCAGAATGGACTGGGGAGTGGGTGGGAGGTGGTTACTAGAGGTTTTAAACTTGAAAAGTAAGGGAAGTACTGTTCATGAGTAGGGGGATGGGGATTGTTTGGAAGGGGGACAATGAAGGGATTTAAAACAGTTAAAGGAAAAATGTTTGGTGTTTGTTTACAAGTAAACAAGTTGGAGTTAAGTGTTTTAATTAGCTGTCACAGTGACAGAAAGGTTTTGCTTTTGAAAGAGTTTGGTTTGTTGAAAAAAGATTATGGGAAAAAAAAAACAACAGTCAGCAATCAGCACTAAATTATTGAATGAAAGGAGTACAATGCTTTATGCAGTAGGTATTACATAAAAATAAATTAATATTAAAATGGGATCACTGAAATGTATAACGTGGAATGTCAGAGGTTTAAAAACGGTGGTGAAAAGAAAAAGAGTATGGAGTTATTTGAAAAAACATAGAGGGGATGTAAATTCCTTGCAAGAAATTAATTTGACTAAGGAGGAGGCAAGTAGCTTAGTGAGCTCATGGGGGAGCACTCTTCTAGTATCCCCATTCACATCTAAGGCAAGGGGGGTAGTGATTTGGTTCTGTCCCCATATAAGAATGAAGACCCATACAATTATTTCAGACCCTCAAGGCAGATACCTAATAGTGGATGCCACAATAGAGGGCAGTAGGTATACCCTGGTCTCAGTGTATGGACCGAATATTGATGACCCAGAGTTCTTCCATTACTTAGCAGTAACCCTAGCCCCCTTCCCAGATAACATCATCATCATGGGGGGGTGATTTTAACACATATTAGGATTCAAACCTGGAATACTCAGGGAGCAGAGTGAAACCCCAGCCAAGAAGCTCACAGGCTCTATAGGAAGCTGCTGGGGAAAGAGCATTACAGGAGGTTTGGACAAACCTTCACCCACAACAGCGAAACTGTTCATATCACTCCCACATGCATAAAATATATACCAGGAATGACTACATCCTGGTCTCCCCCAATGTACTTTAGGGGGCTTGTACCTCAGAATATGGGCCCATGTGTATTTCTGATCATGCTCCAGTCCATTTCACTTTCCCCTTAAATAACACGCTCCACCAATTAGACAATGGAGATTAGACCCCACTTTTTTAACCAGCCAGGAGTACAAAGCATACTTTCAAGGTATCATTCAAGAGTTCCTAATGTACAAGAAGACAGAAGACACCTTGGCTGCAAATACTCGGGAAACCATGAAGGCAGTAATTTGAGGAGCAACAATTTCATATGCATCTCAAGTGTGCAGGGAGGAAACCAGAGAGGAAGAAAGATTAGGAGAACAAATAATGGAGCTAGAAAAACAAATGATGAAAGGGAATATATATGTACCTGCTATATCTCTTACCCTTTCTTATTCCTCATACTATATAGGTACCTTTATTGCACCACAGGTGCTTAGTCTCGGTATTGGTAAATATTATAGATACATAGTCTCGGAACAAGTAAATATTACTCTGAGGGTCAAATTACTGCAGAGGCCCACCTTTCAGGTCCCCTTCCCCAAGCCTCCTTGTGTTTAATCCCCCTCCCACTGCTTTGTATGCCTATCTCATCCATTCATTTTCCTCCTCCATTCCCTTCTGTTCTCTGCTCATAAGGCGTCACCAAATTCATTATCAATGTACCACTCTAGGTACCTGCCTGTTGTATCTAACAGTGTATTGACTGCCTAAGTAAGTTAGCCCATACTAGCCTCATCACCTCTCCTTACAGGATTCCACTCCTCTGTAACCTGTAGTGCACATTATCTTATTCTGTATGCTGTAGTGAATGATCTTATATTCTGTATACTACAGTAAACAGTTCTCACGCTATATGAGAGTTATCTCGTAACCCTCATGTTTATTATACGCATATTTTATGCTTGAACTGTGCTTGTATATGTATATACTGTTCTGCACCTTATATAAAGTTTAGTATATGTATGAATATGTCTTGAAATGAATGTACATTTGTATTTATGTCCTTCTATTGAATATTTTATTGTCCAGATCCACCTCGAAAATGAGTTTTTCTCAATGGTGTTTCGCCTGGTTAAATAAAGATTTTGATTGATTGATTGACTGATTGATTGAAGTCCCAGGGAACCTGCCAGCAGTTCTGCCACTTGCCGCTGGCAGACCGCTTGAAATCACCCGCTGAAAAGTATGCTTCCAACCCTTCCAACTCCTGTTCGTGGCAGGATTAAGGATATAGTTTCAAGCCGCCTGCACTCTGGGGAACTGCCAGATGCCCCTCAGACTAGCTCAGCAAAAGCCATAGCTCTTGCAGGTATGTGACTGAGCCTGGAGCCTTTGTGAAATTTTCCAAAAATGAGCACCTTCCTCCTGATTGGCTGGAGCAAGCTCAAAACCCTGAACTGATTGGACCACTGGCTCTGAGCCTGATTTCTTGAATTTCGTTTTTCAGTGCCTTTCTCTTCGATTGCCTAAGACTATAGAAACCTAAAGCTTTAAGTTTATGCTTTTTATTTCTGGAGCAGACAGCCTTAAGCCAGTTCAATTCCTGTACAAACCCTGTAATGTGAAGGCTTAGTGAAGTGAATACAGCTCTGTTACAGTTTTCTGCAGTAAGTGTTTATAGCTCTCCCTTGCTATTGTCCCACCCGCCCCCCACCTCACCCACCCTGGGTGGACTTTTTACTTTATAGATCTCTACTGATTCTATGACTAATTGCCTCTCTCTCTCTCTCTTGGTGCTGTCCCCCAACCTCTGGAAAGCTGCTGGAGTAAAACCAATCTTTAAAAAAGGAGACCCAAAGAACATTACCAACTATAGGCCAATAGCCATCCTCTCAGTTTTAAGCAAAATACTGGAAAAGCTTATGGCTAACCAAACAATCAACTATCTCACAAAGAAACAGCCTTCTCTCTGACACTCAGCATGGCTTTAGGAAAGGCCACGGTACCTCAACTGCTCTTGTTAAATTCGCCTCTGACACGATCTCCAACATGGACGTAGGTCTACTCACTGGAGCAGTCTTTATTGACCTTACCAAGGCCTTTGATCTTGTCGATCACCCTCTGCTCCTCTCCACTCTACATAAGCTCAACTTCTCACCCACGGTGGTCAACTGGTTTAACAGCTATCTGGTGAATAGAACACAAGTGGTTAAAATCAACTTCTCACTCTCGGATGAATCCATTGTCAACATTAATGTACCCCAAGGCTCCATCCTGGGACCCCTGCTTTTTTCTATGTACATCAACAACATTATATTTTATAAATTTTAGCTCTATTTATGGATTCCTGACTGTCCTATCTCTTTAAATTGTCTATATTTGTAAGGTGCCCAGAGCCTCTGGGATTGAGTGCCTAAGAAATAAAAGTTGCCTTGCCTTGACTTAGTGCAGCTCATTTGATCATCCATCTCCATTTCTTTGGCCTGTTTGACTCTGACTGGAACATCCATCAAAATAATACCCACACAGCACCATTAATAAAAAAAATCTTAGCTGCCTGGCACTGCCTGCAGTGTTTGGTGGTGCTATGATATAGATATTTATCTCTCTCTCTCTCTCTCTTTTTTCTATCTCCTCTCTCTCTCTCTGTCTCTCTCTCTGTCTCTCTCTCTCCCAGCACATGCATGTCACTGACCTCAGCAGGATATGCCACCCAACCATTATAGGCCAGCCATGAAGGGGCTAGTAGTAAGTGATTGCTTTTTTATTTAGCATTTTTACATGTATTTTTATACAAATAATCTATTAAATTATTTCCTTTGGGTCTCTGTGTCAAACGTGACCCGCTTTGGCCACTTTTATGCAATTTTCTGCATTTTTTCAAATATTTGTCAATAAATCAGAACTAATCAGAACAAATCATAACTTCACCTTATTCCATTTCTTTTTTAATAAGGATCAGAACTTCACTGAGTTCTCCCAACCCTTATTTGAATATGGGATCACTCGTTTCACTGTTCAAACCTTATTATTTTCCCACATCTACTGTGAGCTAAAGGGCTTTGAAAAATGCAGTCCATAGAATCCCAAATAAATATTTTATTTACACACTTTCCATATCATTGTTTTACACTGGTGAAAGTTAAATATACCCAACACATTTATTTATTTATTTTATTGAATTTTGTTGACCCAGTAGGCCCACTGAGACTAGAAGTCCCTTTTTCAGGGGTGACCGGGGGGAGGAGGGGTATCGATGGTAACTAACTGAAATTGAACCAGATTAAGCTGTTGGTGGTATTTTTAGTGAATGGGGAAAATTTGGCCAGGAAACCGGAGAAATTCCCCTACTCTTTTCGAGAAGTGCCATGGGCTCTTTAACGTCCACCTGAACAACCACCAGAACAGGAAGACGGGACCTTGATTTAACATCTCATCCGAAAGACACATGACATAAAGCTTTGCCTCAGTAGTTATTTGTGCTTGCTCTGTGATAATCAGTGTAACTTTAAAGGCTTTTTATGTCAAATCCATGATGATGGTTCAACAAAATGGATCCATGACACCAGTTTGACAAAAATGTTGTTGACCAACATTACAGCAATGGATTTATGTTAACTGCAAGTTGCGTTCAGCATAAATCTCTCATGAAAACTGTCTTTTTTTGGGGGGGCTTTGCCCCCCCAAGCCCCCCATACCAGGCAGCTGCTTCCCACACACACCCCTACTTTAGGATTATTAACTCCAGGTCAGAGTTGATTTGGGCTGGGGTGCAATACCCTGTAAAAGCAGTGCTGGGGTCCCGTGGGTACATTACAGTGGCAACAGCAAATAAAAAAAAATGTTGTTCATTGTGCAATTGTCGGTGTTCGAAAGGCATACATTTTAGATCAAAAGTGAAACTGTAATTAGGTATTTTATCATAGTAATAAAACGTGGTAGATTCTGATGTCCAACAGACTTATCAGCCCTATTACTATTTTGAAACAGAGTCAAAGCACTGTTACAGCTCAGTGGTGAAGCAGTCATAATACTGTCCATATCTAAGGAGAGATTTTACCAGCATTACTGGGTAAGAATATGAATTTTATGATCTAACAACAAGTGACTTGGAAACTTTAAATGCTTTTGCTAGAATACAGTTTATAGACTATGGGCGCTATGCACAAAGTGGGCGGGGTATGCAGAAAAGTTGCATACCCCACCAGCAGCTCTGCACACCCGCGGACAAGTGCTCCCATACCAGTAGTCACTAATGCCAGCCACCTGTCTGTGGCTCCTCCCCCCCAGTGAGCCGGACTCCACAGGGCAGCCAGGGGTGGAGTCACAGACCTGGGTGGGCATCAAATGGGAAGCCCATCCTGGGTCAAACAGTGGATCCTTTGCACAGTGAGGTGCGGGTCCAGGGTACTACATGCTTACTGTAGGCACCAGGACTCATGGGGCATGGTCCCTATGGCCAGTCAATTCACTGGTCCTGCCCTCGGCAAATGGTACTCTCCCAGTGCACTATAGGACCCCCATGTCAGGACCCACCTCTAGCCCTCACGCCCACAATGGCAGCTGTGCCTTGACCACAATGTGGCCGTACCCCTGAGCCCCCATAGGTTGGCATGTAATACAGTCTGTTCCTCCCCCCAACATGCCGCTACTCTGACAATTCTGGTACTCACATGTCCCACTGCCCCTGCCCTCTCTGGCTACCTAGTGGGCAGTGGCAGCACGGAGAGCACTATTCTGGTCCCCCAGTGTTGGGTGGATGGAGACCGAGGGGGCATGCAGAGAGTTATGGCCGGGTCTACCCAGGCATACCCTGCGCCACCCTCCACACCCATGCGGCCAACACTACATGGTTTAGTGAATACTGTGTATTGCTGGCATGTCCCTGGAATGCCCCCAGTGTGGTGCAGTCCGCTGATGTGGGGAATCAGGTGCAATGGGTCTGCATGCCCCCAGTTTGTGCATCCCCTACGGGGGTGCACTGGGTGTGGGGTGGCTACGTGCTCATGTCACATGGCACGTAGCCACTCTGCACCTTTGTGCAGAGCGCCCTATTAGCACATATTCAAACAGTGTGGTGCTAACAGGATTAGTGCCAAGGTAAAAAAATATAGCGCTGCTGACAGCCTGTTTACACAGCCACTGTTATATTCTAAGAAAAAGACATGTAGCATGGCACTAAGTAGTTAGTGGGATTATGCTAAATAGTTCATTGCACCCACGCCAGTGAGGGAAACCTTTTGTTTTATGGAGGCAGTGATATAATGAAAGGATTTTAGAAGCCCTAACAGGATGCTAAGGCAATGCTATTTAAAGCTTTCAAAACCCCACTTTTAACTATGTGCACAGTAGTGTGCAAACTCCCCTCCCTCCCCAGTATTGGTGCCTGTTTGAAAAAAATAAATAAAGGACAAGTTTACCTTCCCTCTGCCAATCACCATTTGTAGCCTGTTTATACATTCCAATGTCCAGTGGTTGTCCCTCATTCACCAAATGTCCATTTGCAGCCTGTTTACAATATTCCCTGGTGTGAAGTGGTATCCCTTTCCTCACCAAATGCCTATTTGAAGCATGTTCATAATATTCCCTGGTGCCCTGTGGTCTTCCCTCCTCATAGCCTCCTACCTCCACCCCTCTCTTGCAAATTCTCCTCAGACGGTGGCCAACAAATACTCTCTGCTCATCTCCCTGGCCAGCTGCCCAGCACAAGTCTGATATCACTCTACACTACTATAACAACACAGTACTTGTGGACTGAAAATGAACAAGTACACGTAATGCGGTACTGTGCATGTGTACAGACTTAGTTTATGTCTGTAGTTTATTTAATTTACTCCTAACTTTGCCAAATTGATATATTTTTTCACCAAACTTGAGTGAAAGCTTTAAACCCCCTTTACAATCAATTTAGTTGTGGCAGGTAATTGCCACACAAAATGGGCATTAAGCAAGTGTCCCATAACACTCATTTAGGGAGGGTGCAATGTGCCATCACTAATGCGGTTGTGGGGGTGAGTCCAAATGCTTTCACCCATGTCTGGTGGAAAAAAAAATACATTTGGGAATGCTAAAAAAAATATATTGTAGAAAATGAACTAAATGTGTGCATATGAGCAGTACAGCATTATGTGGACTTAGTTCATTTTCAGTCCACAAGTTCTGTATCACTATACAGTAGTTTATTCTTACTGAGTGCCTTTCCCATTCTCTTATTTCTATCTTTGCCCAGTCCCACAAGCAAGACAAACCATAGTTTGGTTTACTCACCCAATACTGAAATATTAAAAAACCTTCACGTCAACATAGGTTGCTCATCTGGGAACTTTTTCACTATTAATAAAGGACCTTGGTCTACCTCAATGATCCAGCCCCATATATATATTTGACCCCCAGGTGGATCACATCCCCATCAATGTGTCCTTAAGGACCATACCATCCTCATTTTATATAGGGAAAAGACAAAACCTCACTGTGTATGCATGAAGGTTAAATGTTTCTCCAAGGCTCAAAGAGAACTCCTACTCAGGATAGCCCTTATGCTACTTCTGCTATCTGGAAACATTCATCCTAATCCAGGTCCTGAAGCACCTCCCACCTACAATGCGCACCCTAAACAAGGTACCACTAAACTGGCTACAATTAATATCTGTAGCCTTTTAAGCAAAATTGACATCCTGAAAGTCTGGGTAACCCAGCACAACCCAGTGAGTCACTCAATTTAAGTCACTATTATAAGATGCTACCATGGTAAGAAACTCACTCCAAGTCTCTTTGTACTGAACGTCACAAGGACAATGTTCATTTGCCTACAGAGCGCTCTGCTGGCTCAATAACCTCTCACCTATCATAACCAGTGAATAAAACATAGGACCATTTAAGAAAAAACTCCTTCAGCACCTCTCCTCTCTTAGCCGATGTGACTGCCAGTGTTAAACTCTACACTCACCTCAGTTCCTCTCCCCACCCCACCCTACCTCCCTTTACCTAATTTCACCTCCTCTCCAAGACCCCCATAATATCTCTACACTCTACTTACCTTACCCACCCCAGCTCCCTCCCCCACTCTGTTCACTACCCATCTCACTCCCCCTACCCCCTCCTATTCCCCTTAATTAACTACAGTTCCCACTGTCTCCCCCTCCATCTTCCTGCTCACTTTCCTGCCTAACAAAGTCAATATTGACTGCTATCAAGCTATATGCTAAATATGTAGTTATCTATTATTATACCACCCTCAATTTGTTTGCACAAACTCTGCATCTTTGAATGGGTTCCATGTCATAACAGTGATCACTGTTACAGCGACTGTATATTGGCGAAAATCAAAAACATTGATGTACACTCCACAGCGAATCCGACAACAGCGACAGGAAAACAACAATGTATATATGCGGGGAGCTATGCCCTTCCCACCTTCCCCCGCACCTCCCTAAATTAGGATTTGAAACTCCAGGGGGGAGCATGTCGGGGAAGGGGAGAAACTTGGACATAAAAAAAAAATAAAGTGCCTCACACATTAAAATAAATAGAATCCCTACCCAGCCCCAAACCCTGGACCTCCCTCACTGCAGCCTGCCACCCTCACCACCACACCAGAATGGCAACTCAGCAGCACACTGCCAAACTGCAGCCCACATACCTTCTCCTTCCTTAGCCCTTCTCTTCCATTCCTTCACCCTCCTACTATCTAGCTGTTTTTCCCACACCTTGATGCTATAACTGTGCCTCACTAACCTTTCAGGGTAGCTCACATCACAGGCACTCAAACTGAGTCGCTCAAAACTGAATCGCTCATTTTGAGTCGCCATTATAACATGCTACCATTGATTGTATTTTAATGCATATTGTATGCCTGTAAGTTTCTTGTAGGTCTGTATGTATTTGTCTCTTATTATATCCCCCTCAACCTGTTTGCACTAATGCTGTATCATGGATTTTATTTTACTGGATCTTATATGCCTGTAACTTGTGCCTGTTAATGACGTGGGACATTTGTAAAACAGATTCTAGCTCAAAGATGTTTCTCCAAGACAATTAATCAATCATTAAATAAATGAGTACAGTTTCCTATTAATATGGCTGACATGAGGGTCAGTGGTGGGAGGGGGCACCAAAAGCCATTCTGCACAGTGCCTTCTTTCATTCAAAGGCACGGAGGCATTGTGCAAAACTGCCAATTGTCACATATTAGTAGTAGTAGTTAATTGTATTTCTTTATGGCACCCTTCCCCAGAGGCCCAGGGTGTCAGGACAATAAAATAGACATAGCAGGAAAGAATAAATAAGTACAATCCCAATTAAAACAATGAAATAAAAATCACAGTATACCATAATAACATTTTCAACAACTAGCTAAAATGTGCTACATAACATATCACTTATTTATACCGTAATGAACCAATTAGGGACTCTCACTCCCCATAGGCCTGTGCAAATAGGTATGTTTTATGACCCTTTTAAAGGCCTTCCCTGAAGAAGCCTCTTTCAGGGCCCTTGGGAATGAATTCCAAAGAACCAGACCCACAATCTCAAAGGATCATTCTCCTGAAGTTTTGAACCTATTCTTGGGAACAACCAAGGGCCTTCCTCAGTGGAAAGGAGGGGGCACACAGGCATGTCAGGGTGCAGGAGATCAAACAGGTAACCCAGACCAGCCTATGTAGGGTCTTATATGTTAGTAGTCCAGCTTAATAAGCCAGTGCAGTTCACATAGTGCCGTGGAGATATAACTCGACCTCAGAGGGCTGGTCAACAATCTAGCAGTAGCTTTGTGCACCAACTACAGACACTGCAATGTAACACCACTGACCCCAAAGTAAAGAGCATTACAGTAGTCCAGAAGCATTCACCATTGAAGCAATTCCTCCGGTAGAGGAATAAGGGCCAAATCTGGCTGATGTTCCTATGATGATTCAAACCAGACCATAGAAAACTTCTGCCCAGCTGTTTCAGTCCAGCTCCCAAGAAACAAGAGATAGCACAAAAAGGGGAGGAACAACGTCCAGACTTGGCTCCAGCAAGCTGTCCCAGCCAAAAACCAGAATCCAGGTGACAGATTCTTTGCAGCTGCCAGAGCTCTTCATTAAGCAGAAAACATGGCAACTAGCAGCTATGCTACCTGGACACTCAAACAAGCTGCTTGCACTACCACTTCCCTTTCTAAAAACAAGAACACTACCTCCTAGTTCTAACTCACTAAAGAACTAACTACACTATGAAAACCTACCATTATTCACTAACTAAACAAATTTACAAATGTGCAATTCTACTTACATGAAAAACCACTAAAAAGGAGCTTTAAAACCAAAATCAAGCTCTCAGTGTCCTGAGCCCAAAGAGGCTTGCCTAGCATGGCAGCCAGCATATTGACATGAAAATGTCTCCTAGCACCTTATGTGGTCATTAGCATATCAGCATCTGAATATAACAGCCAGGAGCGAAGGTGGTAACTCATTTGGGATGTGCTAGCCCCATTTGCTCCTGGGTGTCTGTTGCTGGCAGGTGGCTGTGGTGCACTGTGACCCTACACTTCCTATAGCACTACTTCAGCCCTGTATTTCTTTTTTTTAATCTACATTTTATGCTCCGGTATTTCTGATAGAAGGCAGGTGACTGGCTCAGGCTCCTGCCTTTGGGGGGCTCGTTTCTGGGCTCAGTCAGTGACCCCATCACTGGGAATACTACTGGCACCATCATGGAGCCTGCCAGCACCTTGTTTCTCCCCTGCCCTGCTATGGTCCTTCACATACATGTGGAGGCATGCACAAACTACAATCCACAGCACCCTCACTATTCTTGCTGCTCTCTGCATGCACTACCCTCAGGCCTCCATCTGTGGGTAGCCATGTAGCATGAGTGACTAAGTCCCTCCCTGGGAGAGGAGAACTGCCTTGCAGCTGCTCCATTGAACTCCCTCCTCCCCCCCCAGCTGACTCCCGATGACCCAGGCCCCTTCCAGAACTGGGTTACTGATGCAGTGCGAGGTGTGGTGTCTAGTTCCTCAACCCTCAGCGCAACCTGGCCAGCACAGCCCTATATTTCTACATGTATTGTGCTCCAGACAGGCAAGCAATGCATGCACGACTGTATCACCATAACTGCAATGCACTATTTTGTGCACTGTGCTATACTGTGTGCAGTGATATTGGTCACTTTGAAATTCAGGGGCCATATGTTTTTTTAATGCAAAATGTTATCTTCATTGCAAATATTTAGATTTGTTGTTGATAGCAGTGGAAAAAATCTTGTTACCTTCCTGAGAGTCTTCTAACTGAATCATCCATTTTTTGTTGAAAGGAGTAATAAATTCCATTACTTCAAACTGTATGTGCTTGGTTATGTGAGTCCTGGGCAAGTAATACTCCTATCTGAGAAATGGTCCCAAGGAAATTGTGAGCAACTGTAAAGTTCTAATATCGCTTGCTTATATTTAATGAATGCAGTGTTACTCTACAAATAAATACAGTGTAGATATTGACCTTTCATGCCCATTCTATACTCTTAATAACTCTACACAGTCAAGGATGGATTTGCAGTTTTATTACCTCTGAGACAGTGCTTCTCCGTTAACTTCCCACTCTCTGCTGCAGGCTTTGAATTGTGGATATTGTTTTGGAAATGCCTTTCTGAGAGATTACTCCTGTAATAAGCCTTCTCATTTTTTTGTCACTAGTGTTAAATAATGAAATGGCTGGAGAACATGAAAGGGGCAAAGCAGGTGGGCTACCACTTGGGACTTCCATGGTAATTCTGTTCCTGTGGATTTACCATGTAGGAGGACAAGGGCAAGGTAAGTGCACATGCCTTAATTAGCTATGCTTGCTCGTTTTCTTCTTGTTCAAGCAATATGAGTAACGTGTGAGAAGGAACTGAATTTATTGAGTTTTACTGAGCTATTTTGTCAGTCATTCCAGAAATATATGTCAGCTACAATGAACTGTTGGGGCAGCTAATTGCTCTGCAGTGCTAATTTTGTTGTGATCTGCAATATCTGTAGATTATGAAGTGCAGCAGCATTGGAGTTTTAGCCAGTATTAAAGGGGTAATTTGGATATAGAAGGTTAAAGAAGTCATCTGCATTCTGAGATTTGATCTCATCCTAGCTCTTAAGCCTCTTAAGTGCCACTGAAAAAAAAACCTTGTAGTTGAATACATCACTGCAAGTTTTCTTTGTAATTTCTAGTTGAAATGTACCTGTCTAGAAAGCTGATGTGTGTTTTTGGTGCACTGGTTTGCGTGATCATCTTCAATTACTGCATTTTATTTATATGGATATAAATAACTGGTGTAACTAGCAATGCCATTTCAAAATGCTTATTTTTTCTTGTTCTCAACTATAGCCATCAGCTGTTTTGCATTTTACTTTACCCTGACTGTTTCTGATTTGTAGTTGAAAAAGCATTCCGTTATATAGTAGTTTGTTATATCTTTAGGGAAAAGGTCTGATTTTAGTAAGAACATAAGTAATTGTTTTCTTAGACCGATATCTGTCCTTCAAGTTTAGCCAGTGAATAGGTTCACATCCAGTGAAGAAGTGATGCCTACTTCAATGATGAGCTGATGTGAATAAACAAGTGAAAGTTTTATATTGTGCAAAGTCAAGTTTATTTCTGGAAATTAATGCTACTGAAGAGCTGCAAGGTTAGCACGTCCTTAATTTATTCAGTTGTGTGATAAAGGCCTCAGGTTTAGGAATGCAGCACTCTTGTATTTTGCTCTGATTAATGGATCTAGTGGATGTCACTTGCCAGAGTAACAAGATGCATTGTACACAGCCAATGTGGGTGTGGTTTGCCTGTTGCCTTTATTTTCTCTGGATTTTGCAGTGCATTTTGTGTGCTGTACATCACTTGTAGTATGATGTCTTTGTAATTACAGGCTTGCAATTTTGCTTTGCTCTATATCCCGGTGATCATGCATGTATGGGGTGAATTACAGTAGATGCCTTTCCTTCTCATTCAGGGAATTCTCAGGAAATACATTCTTGCCTTTTACTTACTGTTGCTGTCCTGAAGAGCATGTTTTTGGGCTGTAATGCCAATAATCTTTGATAAACTGAGGCTGGCTGAATTAGTTGGATGCAGCAATGCAACAAACTATGATTCTTCTGCAGTAGTCTTTCAAAAATATTTTATTTGGTACACATGGCAAAATTTATTAACAGTTTACTACATATATGATTTGAAAATGTCATTAGATGGACTTAGTACTAATATCAACCATTCAAACATAGATTTGTATTCAGTCATTTGTTTTGGTATTCAAGCTCATCTGCAAAGAAACATTTTGCTGGGGCAGTGTATGCAGTTTCTAGTAGCACTTTACAACAGGTGATGCAGAAGTATTCCGCGTGAATTAAGTACAGTATATGGTTGGGAGTCCTTTGGAATGTCTTGCCTTTTGTGTTTTAACACATACCATGCCAATATTCTTGTCCATTCACATACATTCCCATCCTGATGAGGATTTTCTATTATCTTCTTGAAGAATTATCAAGGACTTCATGTGAATAACTGTGTAATGAATATACTGTATTTGTCATCCCTGTACAATTAACAGCACATGGAAATTTGTAATGTCCAGTTTCTTGGATAAGTTTAATGAAAGCATGAGGCTTAACCCTGTTGCTAATTTTTGACAAGTACCTCTGAACCTTTATCATGTGTGTAACAGAGACATATCATTACAAAAGATTGGACCCTTAATATTAACAGTCAATGCTGTTGGTTGATGGGAAATTCTCAGGTATTTACCTAGAAAGGGTATTTGTTTTAATTAAAAATGTTTCACCAGGACACCTGTGCTTATCTGAGAATCTGCTTGATGTTAGACAGCTCCTGGAGAAAAGATGGAGGGTAAAGTACATATTCCAGCAATCCCTGAAGGAGGGAAGGGTTATGAGTGAATCAAAACTTGCAAATATCACACCTTTACATAAAAAAGGGGATAGATTAATTCATGGACATTATAGGTCTATTAGCTTGACTTCAGTCTGGGGAAGGTTTGGAAGCCATTATTAAGGAGTTCTTAAAGCAATTTATTAAAGAGCTATTGATGCCTCAAAGAAAACTTTAAAAAACGTAAAAATTAGGTACAATTGTGCTTGCATTCCATTTATATGTTATATAGTTCTCCTCCCCATAATTTATTACTAAGGAAATGTGTATAAATATATGACAGTTGTACCTTTAGATTTTATTTTGAGTTCGTCTGCCTCTATAGCTTGCTCCCTACTCCAAGTCATAATCCTCAGTTGTGACATCAGTCTGTTGCCATAAGAGTAACTGTGAGGTCACAAGCAGTGCTCTATGACTTCAGGTAGGGAGAAAGCAACTGGAATAGAAGAACTCTTCAGGAGCAGTAATCCTGTTTTTCTACAAATGATCTCTGTTTTTGTACAAATGACTTCAGTAATAAATAATGGGGAGGAGAAGTGCAGAAATAATGGGAAATACAAGCTAAACTGTGTCTAAATATTATGTTTTGTTAAAGTTCACCTGAATGTGTCACCAGCTCTTTAAGGCTACAGGTCAAGTGTACCCAACACAACATGGGTTCAGTAAAGGTAGGTCTTGCATGAGCATGACCAATCTCATGCACTTCTTTGAGCCTGTCTGTGCAGCCATAGACCTAAATGTCTGAGTAGACACAGTGTATATATTTTGCAAAGGCATTTGATTCTATGTCACATCCAGAGCTTATGGATTCCCTTTCTGCATTGCGCATCGGTGGATCATTGCTGAACTGGATCAATTCCTATTTAAATCATAGGCAACAGAGAGTTATCCTTAAAATACATCATTCAAACTGGACTGAGATCACCAGTGGGGTCCCCCAGGAACTGGTACTGGGGTAAATACTATTTAACATTTTTGTATCATCTATGACATGTTCAAATAATGTTTGGCTATGCAAATTTATGGACAATGTTAAAATAGGAGCCATTGTTAGTGACACCAGAGATGCACAAACCTTTCAGGAAAAACTAAATAGGATATCTGCTTGGGCTGCTAACAAGAAATTAAAGTTTAATATAGATAAATGCAAAATGATGCATTTTGGTGTAAAAGATCTTGGGGCCAAATACTATCTTGATGGAATTTAATTAAAGCAGACAACAAGAGAGAGAGAGAGATCTTGGTGTCCTAGTCTGTAAAAATGTGAAGTTCCATGACCACTGTAGAGTGGCTGCCAGTAAAGCCAGTAGGATTATTGACTGTACATCTAGGAACGTCCAGAGTAGGGAGAGAGAGGTACTGATACCTCTTTATTGTAGTTTGTTCAAGTCACACATGGAGTACTGTGCGGAATTTTGGGATCCCTATGGAGCAGGTCAAATAGATAGATTTGGAGAGGGTGCAGAGGAGAGCCATGAGGCTGGTAGCCAACATAAGAACTATAGGCTATGAAGGGAGGCTGAGAGATCTGGGCATGTTTTCCCTAAGATATAGAAGGCTTAGAGGCGATATGTGCCTTGTTTACAAGGTGCATGAAAGTAATGATCTATGAGAATGCTTGGGATTAGAAGCAAGGACTCACGAAAGGGATTTCAGAGGACACAACAGGCAGCTTAAAGGGAGAAATTAAAAAAAGTCAAAAGGTATATTTTTTTTTAATCACACGGTACTTTTTGAGTGGAATAGTTTACCAGCTATGGCGGTGCATAGTGACAGTACGTCACAGTTCAAAATAGCATAGACCAAAATATGAAGGATAAGAGGAGGGTAGGATATTATTGATTTAGTGTTCAAGTCTATATTGCGTAAGCTGCTTGATTTGTAACATCCTATGATTTCTATGATAATAAAATCTGTACAATTAAGCCTTGGTTTGCTGACAAAATTAAAACATACTGGAATTCTGAATTACTATATCAGTCCATGGCAAACAAGGGTTAACATGTTTGTACAAAAAACTGGAGTACATATAATAAGATAGAAATAAAACAAATGGGTGAGAGGAACAAGCTCAAGCAATAAAAATATAGACATTCAATCTAAGACTCTGTGAATTACCTTTATAATTATTGTAGACAGAACTCAGGATTGGTTACTGAGAGTAGTATGCACATTAGTCCTTCTGTATGAAATATTACTGAGAGTAGATCTTTCAAAACTGCAAGATGTTGCAAGGAAGCTGCTGTTTTTATTATTACTGAGGCTGATTTGTTAGCAGTATTCAAACTGTTAGATGATATGTCAGTTTAACTGTGTTGTGCAGTTCAAGTGATAACATCTGGAGGCAAATAAAGGGGTCCTAAATAAATGGAACATCTGCTACAACAACATTTGTCACTTTGCACTTTATGTGCCTAGGATGACCCATCACCATGCCAATTACTCGAGTCTGGGTTGACCCTCCCCATCATGTGACCACATTTTCACTGCTGGCTATGTCATTGTAAGGGCTGTAATTTTTTCACGGTAAATTTTACTAAATTTCACAACCCCCAGTGGCTAAAATGTGCCTTTTTCATGGAACCATCACAAACAGTTTAAATGGCAGTTTGTTTTATAGACAGTAACACTTAGGTACATATCCAGCATATAAACAATGAAAATCCTTAAAAACAGCTATTAAAAATACCAATGAATTAAATATATGAGCAATATGCATGTCAATTGAATTGGTTTTGTTGCAGCATAGAGTAAACTTTTAAGTTCTCTGTCATTATACTGCATCTGTTGTTGGACTGCTTAGCACCATATTTAGAAAATGAGCATTCCAGGCTCGTACTATGCACCAATGTGGAGCAGACTCAGACAAACGTACACTCTCAGCCCACCTATCTAGTCAGTTAACACACTTTGTTTAAATAAAGATATGTAGGATTACATTAGAAAGGTAACTGAGAGCACCTGAGGGTAATAGAACTTAATATAGGCAAGTAATGCAATGAAGTGAAATTGACACCTTCATTGTGTGTCTTAATTGAGCTTCAATGAACTCCACAACAACATGAGAAACACCACTGTCTTAGGTAATCTTAGCACTAGTTAAGGATTAATTTACCTATTTGCCACTGTTCAGCTAAGAGTTTTTAGTTACAAAAGGGGGAAACCTCAGAAAATTTTCTACCTAGTACTGTAAGAAATCCAAAACCTTTTTATTCCACGGTAGGTAAGTAAATTCACGGAGAATGCACATTTTCATGGAATCCATGAACTCTGTGCATGCCGTGATAAACTTGTAACCCTAACCATTGTCAATATTATCAGAACATGTACACTTGCTACCCTAGCTGACACCCCAGACATCCTATGCCTAACAGAGACCTGGTTGACAAGTAGGATTAAAGATAGCGATGTTGCCTTCAAAGGCTTCCAAGTATACAGGCTTGATAGAATAGGCAAGAGAGGTAGGGGATGCCTCATCTATGCCAGGGACTCTCTGCAGTGCATTGTCCTCCCTGGAGCCTGGGCAGACTGGATGGGCCTTGTGGTCCTTATCTACTGTCAACCTCTATGTTTCTATGTTTCTATGGAACCAGGGTGTCTGAGGATCATGAGATAATAGTGATAAAGGCTCAGGTTCACCAGAATGGCAAAACTCTCATCCTTGCCACAATCTACCAACCCCCCAAGAAAGCCACAGCAGGCTTTCCCACAATTATGGATGTCATCAGCACCCTTCCAAAGGGGATGGAGCTTGTCATTACCAGGGACTTTAACATAAACTGGCATGGAAAGAAGGCTGCCCCTTTCAGGGATCTGATAGCCACCTCCTACCTGACACAACTTGTCACCTGCCCCACCAGGCAGAACTATAAGACAGGAAACAGTACTCTCCTTGACTGAGTCCTAGCAAGCTCAACATTCCAGATCTCTGAGATCAAGGTTCTCCCAGACACACTAAGCGACCACTCCCCAATCACCTTCCTGTGGTCTAATAAATTTACCAAAAGCTCACCCATTCTCATTGAAAACAGGGTCTTGAGGAAGGGTAAACTTGGACCCCTCAAATCAGCCCTTGCCCTGCATGACTGGACTCCTACTGACCTGGCACCTACCCTTGATCAGGCCCTCAATTACTTCATTAAGGGATTTAGCTCCATCTGCAACATCTATGCCCCGCTTATGAAAAGAAAAATTTTGGGGGTAGGCAAATGACTGGATTGATGGGGAGCTCCTCTTCCACTTGAAAGAAAGGGACATACTCTGGGAGAAGGCCAGAAACACAGGTAGCAAGCATGACTACCAGTGCTACAGAACAGCCAGGAACTGCTGCTCCAAGCTAATCTGGCTCGCCAAAGCCAACTATCACAAGACCCAGCTTTGCAATTCTTGGGGTGATGGCAAAAGAGTCTGGGATAACATCAAAAGCATCCTTGGAAAGGAGGACAAGAAACACCCTCAGCTGCTCAGTATCAGAAACACCCCCACTACACACCCTCTAGCCATTGCAGAAGCCTTCGATAAGGCCTTCACTGATCTTACCCCAGTGCTACCACCTGCCTGTTTTCAGCCTGGCTTGAACCACTCCAACAACATATCCACCCAGTGTTCTCACCCGACCTTCTACATTAAAAGGGTGACAGTGAAGAAGGCCCTCACTGTGGTCAAGAAAATACTAGGTAAGACCAGACTGGGCAGTGACGGGATAGACATGAAACTTCTATCCCTCATCCTGGACATTCTTATAGTGCCCATTACCATGCTGTACAATAAGTCCCTAGCCCTGGCCCAATTCCCGGCAATTTGGAAGCAGACCCTAGTTACGCCAGTGCATAAAGGAGGAGACAAGTCTCTGGCAGCCAACCACAGACCCATCTCAATCCTCTCCTCCCATCCAAAGCACTGGAAAAGATTGTGGTGGGTCAACTTGTTGACTACCTCAATAAGTATAATCTACTATGCCCCAACCAGCATGGCTTCAGGCAAAATCACAGTACCACCACTGCCCTCCTGGACTACACAAACTATGCATATAAGGCTCTGGATGAAGGTAAACTGGTGGGGTCTGTCTATATTGACCTCACCAAAGCCTTCAATACAGACAACCACCCCCTGTTGCTGACCCAACTGCAAAACATGAGTGTGGCGCGCAATGCCCTTTGGTGGTTCCAAGACTACCTGATACGGGGAAATTAATGTGTCAAAATTGGGCAAACAGTATCCAGAGAGGTATCATTAGGGGTACTCCAGGGATCAATACTGGGGCCCCTACTCTTCAGTCTCTTCTTAAATTACCTTCCCACAGCTTGCGACACCAAACTCATACTGTATGCAGATGATGCTGTGCTCCTGAGCAGCAGCACATCTCAGACTGCCCTACAATCTGAGCTGCAGAACTCCTTCTCCAAACTCGAGGACTGGTTCTGTAGTCATAAGTTGCTACTAAACTACAAGAAGGCCAAGGCCTTGCTTATGTCCAGTCCCCACAACAAAAATAAGCACCACCCCCTCATCATCTCTAACTCATGCCGTGAGCCACTGGAACAAGTTCACTTGTTCAAGTATCTGGGGGTCATAACAGATGATACCCTCATGTTTGCACAACATATTGACTCTCTGGTCAAGACAGTCAATACCAAGATTGGTGTCCTGTACAGGCACAGGCAATACCTCTCTCTGGGGGCCCTCCACCTCTCAGTCCACAGCTCAATTATATCTACTATTGACTATAGACTAGTGGTCTATGGTGTGGCAATGGATACAGCACTCAAGAGGGTTCAGACTGCACTGAACAAAGCCTGCAGACTCACCCTGGATGCTGAGCATGGCACTCACACCTGTACTCTGTATGAACTTGCAAACTGGCTGTCATTAAGAAACAGGGTCAAATTCCATACTTGCTTCCTAGGGAAGAAGGCTCTATTGGGTAAAACACCACCTTGTGTAGGCAGTTTGATCAAAGTGGCCAACTCATTACAAGTCACCAGAGGGAGGACTAGAGGGGCTTTGGTGATCCCCTTCAATTGAATCTCACTCGGGCAATGTGCATTTGCCTACCGGGCCCCCCATGGATGAATGAACTTCCTTGGCACCTCTTGGCCACCAATTCTCTGGCACAATTCAAAACTGACCTCAAACAGCACCTAATAACACTCTCTAAGTGCACCTGCCCCTGAGTCCAGCCAACCTGCTCTCTCTGACCCCCAGCAAGCACTAGGCAGGCCTCAGGTACCCCCTCCCTCTGTCCCTTCTTATGACTTGCCCGAGCAATCAGTTTGCATCATGCTCCTTTGGCACCTGCCACCCCCCTCCCAACTCACAGTCCTGTGAGTTTCCCAAACAGTCACTACTAATGCTGGCTGCCTGACCATGCCCCTCACATCTCACCATTTTACTCTAGCGTGTCCTCTCTGCTCAGCCTCCCCTCACCCCACCATTTCTCCCTATACCTCATCATCCCTCTTCCCCCACCCTCTCACCTCCACCACAGTACTTACCTCTCTCTCTCTTGTACCTCCCTTCTTCACCCCTCTCCCAGCTATCCCCATCCCTCTGAACTACTGACAAGGCACTTTGTGGCTGCTTATCCACCCCCCACCCTCATAAAGTGTTTTTTCTTGTTATTTAACTTGTACCTATGTTTTGAGTTATTCTGTAAGTTCTGAATCCAAGCTGTATTGTTCATTGTTATGTACCTTTGCTTTCCCTACTGTACTTTGTTTTGCAATCTATGACGTGGAACCTTTGTAAAAGAGTTTGTGCTCAAAGGTTTTTTCTGAATCACTAAATAAATTAAAAAAATGCTAAAGAGAGTTACACAGGCTTACCCCTTACAGTCTAAAGATTGCTCACTTCTGGTTGTCCCAAAATGTATTTCCAAGATAGGCGAACAGGCTTTTTCAGCATTTGCCCCCAAGCTCTGGAACTCTTATTCCTCTTAAATACATGCTGCATAAATGTACTGCATCCTTGTCAAAAGGCCTTCTGCTTTGCTTGCCAATTTTTTGATCCTCCTTATCATAATGCAATATCAATCTGTTGCTTTTGCTTATGCATATCCACTGGTAGTGGCAAACTATTGTTTGAGTTCCCCCATATAGCAGGAGTGTCTAGAAAGTGTTCTTTAGCACCACTATGGAGGAGTCATCCTTGTTAGGAGTAACCCTTTTGCCTAATTTTATACAATCTGTAAACTTGCCCGAGAGATCTTATACTTTACCAACCCGCCCAGCAGGACTTGGATTCAAAGTCGGGGGAACCTTTTCAAAAGTGTTCTTAAGAACAAGAAAAAGACTACAAAGGGGTTTTACAAAAACGGCCATATTAATTAAACAAACTGAGATGATCATGAATTTTTTTACCTAAGTATACTTTATTTTAAAATAAACATCACACATATAAACATAACAATTAATCACACAAGAACTAACATAAACCAAGTTACTTACAACAAGACAGAAAAGAGAAAAAAACAAAAAAACACTAACTCCCCCTCCCTCCCCAGGTGCTCAGCCGAAGACAACACAGGCTTGTAAAAGGAAAGCAAATGCCATCTCAACCACCATAGTAAAACTAAGCAGAAAGACCCAGACATTATGTACAGTATCCCATACTATGATGTAGATAACCAAGTGTACAGGGGCCCCGAATTTTCAAAAAAGGAGGTTCTCTTATGTTGCATATTCACAATATGTAATTCTAGGGTAAGAGTGCTAAGGAATTCTCTATGCCATTCTGACCAGGATGGTAGATGATCATCCATCCAATGGTGGAGAATAACCATTTTAGCTGCAGCAGCTATAAGGGTGATACAATTCCATTGATAAGAGAAACAAATATCCCGGTTCCAGCCCAATAAGCAAATTTCAAGTGTAAATAAATTGGCCAGATTAGATGTGGGTTCTAACTGGGCTTTAATGGCTATCTAGAATGGTTCCATTTTCTCACATTGTCACAATATATGCAAAAGGGTACATCTGCCTTACTACACCTGCTACAGGTAGCATGCTCCACTCATCCCATTCTGTACAACTGCACAGGAATTAAATATAGGTTGTGCAAATTTTTTTATTGCATTTGCCTATAGCAATCTTGTTTTACCAGCCTGTGATGGTCTCAGTTTATTTTCCAATCTGATGCTTCCCCATTCAAAGAGAGAGAGAAATCTGCCAGCAGTAGGCAACCCCAGTGGTCCTAGAGGGATCTAAGGATTGGTATAAATGTTATAATCATGCCACAGCAAGCCACATGTAGGCGGTAGAAGAAAAATTCCCAAAAAGTGATGTTAATGAATCAGTCCATGGAGGACACCCAAAACACATAAGTAATGCCCCAGATATCAGTAAGTATTTAAAAAACTGTTGTGGTTCCAAATTAAATTTAATTCGTAGAGACAAAAAATCCAAAAAACAATTATCAGAAAGAGGGTCAGAAACAGAAATAGAGGGGTGCAATAGCAGGAAGGAGGGTAGGATTGGTCGATGGGCAATTTTAATATTAAGGTTATAAAAAAGAAGCTGTGCTGTGCAATTCTTGATTTTAAATCCATAGTAGTGGCACAGTTGGGTGTGGGCACAAAGAGACCAGTAAATTGGGGTAGTTTTTAATTTATGCAGGAGTTTTGTGGGAGATAAAAATAGTAATGCCTAATGCTGCAAACTTTCTCCAAGACAGAGAATCCATTCCAGAGACAGCCATAAGGGCACATAGATCTCTTGCTCCCCATCTAAAGACCCTCCCAATGAAAGTACTTGGTCCCGTGGAGTGCTAAGTGATAGGCATAAAAATTAGGTAACCAAATACCTCCATGGGTAATGGAAAATATCAATTTCTCTCTCCTAAAGCTGGTCTCCATTCTCATCACTTCTAGGAGGTCCTTCCTGGAATCACGTGACAGACAGAAGGTTGGCTGAGTTCTACAGGCAGGAGACGACCTCCCCTCCACTTCCTCTAGATACCAGTTTACTTCCTGCCTGTCTGGTGACAGGAGCTCTACAGGACCTCTGTGCACAGAAGTGACAGTCCAGAAGATCAGAGAAGAGAACTGTGATTTTTTTTCTCGCTTTTTCTTGTGGGACTTGAACTCTTAGCGCTCAAGAACGTTAATTCAGGGACCCCAGTCTCAGCCTTGCATGCTGGACAGATGGGTTCCCTGTGCTCCCATGCCCTCGTATTTCCTGTGTTTCAGCGCTTCCACTGCAGGATTGGACCCCCTTCTCCATCCGAGATTCACTGAAGCCTGCAGCACACCTGGGCCAAGGATCAGCTATTTTCCCAGGCATCGCCAACATCCCTCAGCCACATCAATGATCCAAGGAGAGAAAGAGCTCGTTGATGGGCTCCCAAAGCTTAATTCTATGTCGTCGGCCACTGGGCATACAGGCTGACAATGCAACTGTTAGTTGCAGAGCCATTTGAATTCTAGACTCTCCAATGACATACTTTTAGCATGCGAAATGTAGCGCTTACATTCGGGGCCATAAGGGAGCACTGTCCCTCATCTTGTTGGCTCTCAGCCTGCTCGCAGCTTGAAGAAACCTACATGTTTCAGGAGTTTGACCCCAAACTCATTATTCCGGGGGGATGGAGCATTTCTACAGCTCCCAGATGAGGAGCCAGAGGTTCAGAGGAGCAGGCTTGCCAAGCCTAGGGGGCCTAGTGGTATTATACTTGTCAGCAGGTGGCCAAGTGATATTAGCAGGCTGTCCCTAAACCTCAGTGGCCAAGTGATATTCCCTTTACCCCTCAAGTTGGTTTCTAGGGGTTATGGCTCACACTAAAGACAGGTCCACCCCAAGGGCAGAAAGTGCCATAAGTGCAGAACGCCCATACTGACCACATTTGCAGGGTCACTATGTGTGAAATGTGACAGCACTGTCATGCCTGCTCAGGATGAAGCAGATGAAGCTTCTGCCTCCGAATATCAGGATTAGCCCAGGAGTTCAGGCCAGTCCCCGACCCCAGAGGGAAGTCGCCACTTGGCTGGGGTTCTAGCCCCAGATCTGATAGACAAACTAAATCAAGCCTTTGCCAGCAACCCCTCATGTTTCGATGTTCTTCAACAGCCCAGAGAATCCAGGACTCACAGGAAGGCCGCACACAAGAAACATAGAAACATAGAGTTTGACAGCAGATAAGGACCACTTGGCCCACCCAGTCTGCCCCTTTCCCTACCTATTGGATAAGCTTCAGATTCTAGTTAACCAACAGCCTACTTCCTGCAACCCCCCACTATAATTGCCTTATGTCTGTCCCATGCATGTTTGAATTCCCCCACTGTTTTAGACCCCACAACCTCTCCAGGAAGGCGGTTCCATGTGTCCACCACTCTCTCCGTGAAAAAGAATTTCCTCACATTACCTCTGAGCCGTCCCCCCTCTAACTTTAAATTGTGTCCCTTGTTCTTACACATCTCTTTTTCTGAAAGATGCTACCCTCCTGGACTTTGTTGATTCCCTTGAGGTACTTAAAAGTTTCTATCATGTCCCCCCGTCCCTCCTTTCATCAAGGGTATACATATTAAACTCTCTCAGTCTCTCTTCATATGGTTTCTGATGTAGACCCTGCACCATTTTAGTTGCCCTCCTCTGGACTGCTTCCATCCTGTCTATGTCCTTGCGTAGATGAGGTCTCCAAAACTGCACTGCAGTACTCCAGATGGGGTCTTACCAACTGCCTGTACAGAGGGATAACCACTTCCCTTTTTCTACTTGTGATGCCCCTCCGTATGCATCCCAGTATCCCCCTGGCTCTCCTTACTGATGTCTCACATTGCTTACCCACCTTTAGGTCATCTGATATGACTACACCCAGATCCCTTTCCATTATTGTTGTTGTTAGTGCCTCCCCTGCTATTGAGTACTCTTCTCCTGGATTTTTATTTCCCAGGTGCATTACTTTGCACTTCTTTGCATTGAATCTAAGTTGCCATATGTCTGACCATTCCTCCAACCTTGCCAAGTCCCTTCTCATCCTTTCTACCCCCCTTGTGTATCAACTCTGTTACAGATCTTTGTGTCATCTGCAAAGAGGCATACCTTTCCTTCCAGACCCTCTGCAATGTCACCTATAAAGACGTTAAAGAGGACTGGACCCAGTACTGAGCCCTGAGGTACTCCACTAGTAACCCCCCTTTCTTCAGAATGTGCGCACCCCTTCTCCATCCTCAGACGAGGGCTCTCCTCATTCCACATGGCATGATAGCAGGAGGAGGAAAGGACCTAGGCACAGATCAAGGAGTTTGTCCAGGTGCAGAGCGACAACCCATGGAAAGCACAAATGGGACAGATCTCCTACAGGGTCAGACTATACATCCTTGGAAGAAGGCAAACTTCCCAACTCAGATTCAGACTCAGAGGTCTCACCAACTAAAAACTTAGATCTGGAAGATCTAGATTTTTTCATTAAAAAGGTGTCTGAAGAGATCCATCTCAGCCCGCCTACCTCACCAGAGCCTAAGCGGATGAAACTGGCATTCCAGCTAATGTCCACCTCGAAGCCAGTGATGGCCTTTCCTTTGCCTCTGGTGATTGAGGATCTCTTAAAAGAAGAGTGGCAGGGACCCGAACGGTCCTTCCTGGTCCCGCGACAGCTAACCAAACTCCTAAAATTTGACAAGAAGCCTACTGAGAAATGGCTAGACTGCCCCAGGATAGACGCTTTTATATCAAACCTCAAGAAAAGGAAGGTCATCCCAGCAGAGGGCGGGACCTCTCTGCGAGACCCAGTGGACAGGAAAGTGGATACCTCTCTAAAGAAGGCTTTTCAGTCCATGGCGACTTCCCTCAAAGCAGCTGCAGCTAACCTCTACTCTGCCAGAGTAGCCCTCTCCTGGGCCATGGATCTGGCATTCCAGCTTGCTGATGAGCCAGACAAGAACCAGCACATCTTGCAGCAGTTACAGCTCATGGGTCTAGCCTTGGCATACTGGGCTGACATTTCAGAAGAGGCAGTCAGATGCATGGCTTGGGCTATGTTCTACCAGACCTCGGCTCGATGCAACCTGTGGCTTTGAGCTTGGCAGGCAGATGCCACATCGAAGATGCATTTGGTGAACGCCCCTTATGAAGGAGGCCTTCTGTTCGGGTCAGCACTAAAAGAGGTGGTCAAGGAATCTGGGGAAACGGTGAAAGTGCAAATGCCACAAGCCTGAGGAAGGACTAGGCCCTGGAACTCAGGTTCAAGACAGAATTTTCAAGCCCAAGATTTTACCAGGGGGCAGAACAAGACGACCCCAGGCTGACATTCTTGGTTCAACTCACATAACCATCGCGGCTTCTGAGGTGGAAGAGGAGACACCCAGGATTTTGAGGGCAACTCCAAGAAGTCACAATGAGGACTCGGGGACCCATCCTCATGTGGGGGCAGACTTTCACACTTTCTCGAGGAATGGGTCCACACCACCACAGACAAGTGGGTATTAGAAGTGATCCACAAGGGTTACCTCACAGAGTTCAATTCCTGGCCTCCCCTGCCTCATGTAGTACCCTCACCAATCTCAGGCAATCCAGTGAAGCGAGCAGTGACCTGGAAAGCCATTACAGATCTCATTCAGTCATCAGCGATCAAACAAATTCCTGTGCTGGAAAGGAACAAAGGTGTGTACTCGCTATTCTTCACTGTACCAAAGCACTAAGGTGGCTTCCAGCCAGTTTTGGATCTCAAGTTTCTAAAAGGCTACATGCGTCACAGAACTTTCAAGATGGAAACCCTGTCCTCCATCATTCAAGAAATCCACCAGGAGGATTTTTTAGCCTCAGTAGATTTACAGGATGCCTATCTGCACATTCCCATCAGGAACGCACACCATCAATATCTGAGATTCAAAGTAGCAGGCCATCACTTTCAGTTCAAGACGCTGCCCTTCGGGCTATCCACAGCCCCCTGAGTTTTTCCAAAGTCCTTGTGACAGTGGTCACTCACCTTCAAATGCAAGGGATCCAACTCTTTCCATACTTAGACGACATTCTCATCAAAGCCCCAGGCTACCATCCAGCAGTTCGGGCTGTGAAGGAGGTCACACGGTGCCTCTCCTCTCTGGGGTTCATGATCAATCAGAGGAAGAGCTCTCTACATCCGTCACAGTCTTTATTCCATCTCGGGGTGAACTTTGATATGACCCCTTAAAAGAATGATAAAGTACCCCACCATTTTAAATCAGTCTTTATATTATTTAATAATGGGTCTATGTTAACTTTCAAGAGAGTCGTAGAATCTGAATCCCTCAGTGTGTCAGTGTTTTGGACTCCCATTGTAATCCCAGGGATAAAACATGAGTCTTGTCTACAAAAGTATTATGGGGCAATACTTTAATTTTACCTAGATTCAATTTATTAGCAGCAATAGAACCAAATACTTTAAATTTCCTCCAATGCAGCAGAAAAGGATGTTGTCGGTTCTGAAAGATGTAGCAAAATATTGTCTGCGTAGACTGAAAGTTTGTATTCAACGCCCTCCACAGTTATGCCCTGGACCCGAGGGTTCTCTTTCAACTTCATTAACAGGGGTTCCAAATATAAATATAAATTGAACAGAAATGGTGAAAGAGGGCAACCTTGATGAGTGGCAGCAGTAATTGAGAATGGACGGAAAAGGACTCCATTACATCAAATAGCAGCAGACGGGTAACTATAAAGTAATTGGATACAAGTAATAAAGGCTGGGGTTATATTATAGACTTGTAGCACATTAAATAAATAAGGTTACAATATGTGATCAAATGTCTTCTCAGTGTCGGGGGAAACCAAAGAAGCAGCATCTTTGGCCCCCTCAGATGCCAAGCTTAGATGAAAAAGCTTGAGAGGATGATCACTAGAGTGTCAGCCTTTCATGAAGACTTGGTTTGCTGGCCAAGGCACCTAGCTTCACCTGAGCTCTTTCCTCCTAAGATTGCTTGAAAGGACAGAGCAGAGAACCTTACCAGAGCAAGAGAAACGGATTAAGACTTCTTTTGGTTAAGCAGATTTACTGTGTGTTATTTTTATTTTGTACTCACAGGGATTGCTACTGTTTGTTGCTAACATTTCATTGCTTTATTTTTCTCTGATTAAAATTGTTCTTGCTGGTATACCTTCTTCTGCATTATTACAAGGTGTGCCTACAGGTGTGTGCTAACACATTACTGCTGTAATCTTCTGATTCAAATTGTCTTTTGCAAGGTATATCTCCTGTTACTGCTTTATTTTTCTCTGTAGCAAAGTGTTTCTTACAGGGTATATCTTCTCTGAAATTATTACAGGTGGTGCTTTACAGGTTTTACAGTTTTATCTAACATTAGGATAAGCTTTCAGGGTTACTGCATTTGTTGTTGACTGATTGTTTCTGCTCTTACCTCCTTGTTCTTTCATCCATGGTTCTTCTTTTTCAGCAGGGGAAGGGCCCAGTCACCCACTCCCATCCACAACCACCCCACACTACACTCCTTTTATAGGCCACCACAGTTGTGACATTTCCTGTGGCAAAGCAGGAAGGGGCAGATCAGTGGGGTATCCACAAGGTGAGCTCATTTAGAGGGGTACTAGTAATTTAACTTGTTATAACAAGTTATACGGAAATAAAACACAAAATCAAACCATTACTTGCATTTTCTTCCTTCTAATGACTCTGACCAGGTTATAAAACCAGCAACTTATCTGGAATGGATATCATTAACTGCAGGTACTGCGGAACACTTTTCAGAAGGACAGTCTTACATGATTTAGGACACTGTTCTACCTGCTGGGCCATTGGAGATCTTAGGGCTCAGCTCCAGGCAGCATAGGCAGAGACTGTGCGCCTCAAATTTCATATTCAAGAGGAAATACATTATAAGAACCACCAGCCATTTCCCCAACATCCAACAGAAGAATCTCAACCGCAGAGGGTAGTTGGTCCAGGAGGTTGGCAGGTGGTTAGGACCTCAACCACAGAGGGTAGTTGGTCCAGGAGGTTGGCAGGTGGTTAGGACCTCAACCGCAGAGGGTAGTTGGTCCAGGAGGTTGGCAGGTGGTTAGGAGGGGCAAATCGGGTGCCCCATCACTCTGTGCTCTCCAACATATTACCTCCAAAAACCATATAAACACTACAAACAGGTATCTGCCTCTATCTCTGAAATCAAACAAAGGGGCAGAAGACACTGCAGCACAGGAGCTAGCACTACAAAACTTGCCCAAATCAGGAACCAAAACAAAAAAAGCAAAAAGGAAATCCAAAAACTTCGATCATAGGGGACTCCATGATTGGGAGTTGATACCCATTTCAGCAGAGGTAATGGTCAGATGTCTCCCAGTACATCAACGGGAGAGACACTGACCGCATTACAAAATTGTTCACAAAGCAGGAGAAAACACTGACGTCCTGGTACACATAGGGACTAATGATCTCACCAGCCGGTCAGTTGTAGAGACCAAGGAACACCTGACCAGGCTAGGTGACAAACTATCATCTATTTCATCTGACATCTCCTTCTCTGAGATCCTGCCAGTCTGGGAGAAGGGGGCAGATGGACGGAAGGTCAGTAAAGGGGAGATAGTGGAGCTAAACATGTGGCTCAAGGGCTGGTGCCAGGAAAAAGGACACAGATTTGTAGGGAACTGGCAACAGTTCTGGGAGCAAAAGTTCTTTAAATTTGATGGACTGCATCTGACTAAGGAGGGACTCAGTGCATTGGGGCAGAAGTCTGACGTCTTTGCAGAATATTTAAACTAGCAAATGGGGAGAGGGGTGCAGCACCCCATACGTCGAATAGAAAGAACACCCCTCCCCCCTCAGCTAGTGGTCAAACAGGGATTCAGCATGTTTGCAGTTCATTTGCATCACCAGGTAAGAAAAAAGTTCCATTTCCCCATACGACGCACAGGGGAAATGCCAGACCTCACCCAACAACTAACACACTGAAATATGGCCAATTGAAAATCATGTACACAAATGCTCACAGCCTGGGAAATAAGATCCCAGATCTACAGGCAATAATGTCAGAGGTTAAACTGGACATAGTAGCAATTAGTGAGACGTGGTTTACCAGTAACCACACTTGGGAGACTTCAGTACCTGGCTATGTACTGTTCAGAAGAGACCACGGTGCAAAAAGAGGGGGTGGAGTGGCGCTGTATGTGAATGAAAATATCAAAGCTACAGAAATTCAGAATACACATAAAGATCCAGAAGAACTGTGGGTCACCCTGGAAACAGGAAATGGGACAGCCATAAGAACTGGGGTTGTCTACAGGCCCCCAGACCAGGGGAGGACACAGACACATTACTGTTAGAAGATATACAAACGTGACAGCTAAGGAGGTTCTGATAATGGGAGACTTCAACATGCCGGATACAGATTGGTCAATACCAGCAGGAACATCTGCCAGAACTAGACACATGCTGGATTCCTGCAGGGAGGGCCTCAAACAACTGGTACAACAACCCACAAGAGACAGGGCTATCCTAGATCTAGTACTGACTAACAGGAAGGGATCACAGATCTCCAGGTAGAAGGTCACCTGAGGGCCAGTGACCATCACATGGTATGGTTAAATTTGGCCACTACATCTAAATCATCCCATTCCAAGGCAAAAATATGGGACTTCAGAGAGCCTGACTTTGATAGATGGTCAACAGAGTTAAGCTAGCCCTGGCAAAAGAAACACAGGTGATGGGGTACAGGCAAGTGGGCAAGCATTAAGGATGCAATACTTGAAGCAACATCCCATTGTGTTAGACAGAAAAGGAAGTGCAAAAGAAGAAGGAAACCACTTTGGTTCTCAAATACAGTAGCAGAAAAGGTCAGAGCCAAAAGGCTGGCCTTCAGAAAATATAAAGGGAACACAGGGATGAAGATAGGAGGCATACCAAACTTCCCTAAGGGAAGCAGGGAAGGCAGTAAGGCAGGCAAAGGCTCAAACTGAGGAAACACTAGCACGAACAGTAAAAGAAGGTGACAAGACTTTCTATAGATGCATTAGTGAAAGGAGAAAGTCCAGAGGGGGTATTGCTAAGCTCAAAGGAGAAAGGGGGGCATGTGAGGAGGAGGACCCTGTCAAAGCATCTATCCTAAATAGATACTTTTGCTCAGTATTTACTGAAGAGAAGGTAGAGCAGGGCCCAACCGCCAGCACCATGGACACGGGGGGAAGGAGCACTATTCCCTTCACAAAAGAAAGGGTCCTACAAGAGCTCGCTAAGCTCAGGGTGGACAAGGCAATGGGACCTGATGGCATACATCCCAGGGTACATAAGGAGCTAAGGGTGGAACTAGCAGAGCCATTAGCAGAACTGCTTAGTGAGTCTCTGAGCACAGGAGAGGTCCCAGAAGACTGGAGAAGGGCTCATGTGATCCCACTCCACAAGAGTGGTAGCAGGGAGGAGGCAGAGAACTACAGACCAGTCAGTCCTACCTCAGTAGTGGGCAAGATTATGGAGGCACTCCTTAAGGAAAGGATAGTGCAACACCTGGAATCCATAGGGGCACAGGATCCAAGACAGCATGGGTTTACAAAAGGAAGGTCCTGTCAAACTAATCTCATAGATTTCTTTGACTGGTAACCAGAGTGGTGGGACCAAGGGGAGCAGTTGATGTCACCTACCTTGACTTCAGCAAAGTTTTTGACACTGTTCCACATAGAAGATTGATAAATAAGCTGGGTAGGCTCAGGGTGGGTCAGAAGTTGGTCAACTGGGTGGCAAACTGGTTGATGGGCAGAAAACAGAGTGGTGGTAAATGGTATACAGTCAGAAGAGATGCAAGTCACAAGTGAAGGTACCTCAGGGATCAGTTCTGAGGCCAGTCCTCTTCAATATCTTCATTAGTGACATTGAAGATGGACTAGAGGGTAAGGCCTGTCTGTTTGCAGATGACACCAAGATCTGCAAAAGAGTAGATTATCCAGATGGGGTGGACAGAATGAGAAGAGATCTGGATAAACTAGCAAAATGGTCAGAAGAGTGTCAATTGGGATTTAATGCAAAGAAATGCTAGATCATGCACATAAGGAAGAGAAACTCTGAAGCCACCTATAGGCTGGGAGGGGAGTTGTTCACAGTCACAAAGGAAGAAAGAGACTTGGGCATCATCATCACCGATGACGTGAAATCATCCAAGCAGACCTCTAAAGCAGTAGATAAGGCTAGGGGGATGTTAGAGTGTATTTGTAGGGGTATCACAAGTTGTAAGAGGGAGGTAATAATCCCTCTTTACAAGACACTGGTTAGGCCCCATCTGGAGTACTGTGTGCAGTACTGGAGGCCACACCTTCACAAGGACATTAACCAAATTGAGGCAGTCCAGAGAAGGGCAACCAAAATGGTGCAGGGACTGCATCAGAAGACATATGAGGACAGATTAATGGAGCTCAATATGTATACCCTTGAGCAAAGGAGGGAGAGAGAGGTGATATGATCGAAACATTCAAACACCTTAAGGGCATTAACAAGGTGAAAGAGTCTAACATGTTTAAATATAAGAAAAATAGCAGGACAAGAGAACACAGCATGAGATTAGAGGGAGGCCGATTAAGGGGGAATGTGAGGAAATTCTTTTTCACAGAAAGAGTGGTGGATGCATGGAACGGCCTACCTCAGGAAATGGTGGCTATGAATACAGTGCAGGGCTTCAAACAGACATAGGATAAGCATAAGGGAGCAATACCGATGAGTATGAATAGATAGGCCACTGACAGAGCAAAGGCCGATGGCACATTTATAAGGTAGAAAAAAGAAATGGGCAAACTGGATGGGCCTTGCAGTCCTTATCTGCCATCAACCTCTGTGTTTCTATGTTTCTATGTAAATTTACTTGTTTGGAACTGATAAGCACTTCTCACACTCTCTCCAAGCATGAGGCCAAGATCTTCACTAGCATCTTAAAATCGGCATTAATACTCAAAATTGGTCTGTAACTCACGGGGAAAGACTATCTTTTCCTGGTTTAAGTAAAAGAGTAATACAGGCATGAGTTAAGGATTGATCAGAGAGCCCATCATCAAATAAATAATGAAACATTGTAACTAGGAGGGGAGTAAGTTCTAAAGAAAAAATTTTATAAAAATTTGCAGGAAGCCATCAGGGCTAGGGGCATGATCTATGGAGAAGGAAGAAATAGCTGACTACACCTCTTCAGTTGTGATAGGGCCACTTAAAGAGTCACTCTGGCTGGCCCATTGATGTGGAGGGATGAAGCATCAGGCCTCACCTCCTGCTACAACAACAACGCGTGTTCATGGTGCGAGCGGGTCACCAAGGGTTGGCCAGGGTGGGAGAGGAATGAGTGTCCAGAGGACAGCTCTCCTCTTCGAGGTAGGGAGGGACATGGAGGCTGGCATACTTCTGACACCTAGCAGTGGCTGGGTGTTGGAGTACCTAGGTGCTGTATGTGAGGGATGAAGGAGGAACAGTTGGCTGATGTGCTGTGGGCAGAAGCGTGCACAGCTCAGCCATTGCCAACGCTACATTGCTCCACCTCCGGGAGAGGGGGTGGGAGAAAACAGGAGGATAAAAGGCCCTGGGGTGGTTGGATAACTGCCGACCCCTGCATGTATCACCTCTGTAACATAGCAGGTGCCTCCAGAACTGGATCCATGTCAGTGGGTTAAAGGATTCCTGCCACCCCACCATGTGGGGTAAGACATGGCAGAAGACAGGAGGTGGCGCTGTGAAAGGGTGGATGGGGCTGGTAAGTTGGTTCGATCATGGGCTTCCCAGGAAGGAGATAAAATAAGTAATAAAAAAAAAAAAGAGTCACTCTGGACCTCTGACAATTGAGGAAGATAAACTGCCTGTAAATAATGTTGTAATTCCTCTGGATCAGTTGACACCTCTGAAGAAACAGAATAAATATCAGCATAATAATCTCAGAAGATGTCAACAATCTCTCGAGGATGCATGACTAGTATAGTTGCACCTGGCTTGTAAAGCCCAGGGACTACACAGGAGGCTTCCTGCTGCTGGAGTCATAGTGCCAATAACTTACCTGCTCTGCCACCCTGTTCCAGGTAATAACATTTAGTATGCAAGATCGCCAATTCTGCCCTCTCTTTTATTAGAGATGAGTATTTAGTACGCAGAATATTAAGCTGTAACCAGATTGGTTGTAGTGTGGACTCTAAAACTCAGATATAATGTAGCAGGTCACTAAGCTGTTAGTGGCATTCTTTTGGTTTTATCATTGCCAATAAAATACATTCACCATGAATGGCCACCTTGGCAGCACCCCACATCATATCTAGTGGTACCCCTGACTCAGTATTTACATTTAAAAAGTTCTTAATAAACTGATGCAATGTTTCAACCATGCTATCATCCTACAATAATTGAACATTAAGGCACCACATGAAATCCCTCTGGATACTACCAAAACACTATAGGTTAAATAAACTGGGGAGTGGTCCAAAAGGATCCTCTCCTTGATATTACAGCTAGCCACCCCATAAACCTGTTTCCAGGATAACAGAAAGAAGACAATATGAAAGAAAGATGGATATGAAGGGTATTAAAATGTATATGATCTATCAGAGTGGTGTAGCACCCTCTGAGGATCCAATTAGCCAATAGAATCAAGTAGGTCTCTAAGCTCATGCTGCACAGGAGAGAGCCCTTTCTGCACCGAGGTTGACCTATCCAGCTCAGGCTGGTAAACCAAGTTCCAATCCCCTCAATCACTATCAGGAGATGGGCATATGAGGCCAACAGGATCGCTAAATGTGTGAAGAAGTGAGGAGAATCAGTAAGGAGGCCATAAACAGATCCCAACAACACTTCTTGTAACCCTGATCTACCTTGAAGAAAAATATATCTACCCTCTTCATCCCCGAATTCGGAAAGAAAGTGAAACGGTAGGTGCCTGACAATTAAAATACAAACCCCATTCTGCTTAATGCTGTTGCCAGCCCCATAAATATGCCCCATCCATTTCCGGAGAAAGAGGGTAATATCTTTTTTTGCAAGTGGGACTCCTGTATGAAAGCTACATTGACGTTTAGGTGTTTCAGATGCTTCAAAACCAGGTATTGTTTTCTAACACCCTGAGCGCCCTTTATATTCCAACTTACATAAATACATGAAGTGCACATAACAACATGTGTACCAAGTAGGTAGAAAGGTGGTTAATACAAATACAACAAAATGGTATAGCGAGCAGCCCTACCAAAGAGCGAAACCAGACCCCCTTAAAATAGACAAAATCAGGACAGACAGCCACAACCAAAAAGAAAAATAAAATCCCCAAAAAAGAATAATAGCAAGAGCAAAATATATCACTACCAAATGAACTACCCTCACCTAGACAGTAACAGTCCTCCTCCAGGTCCCTAAGACCTGAACTCCTACCCTACCCTACCTGGTCCATGATCCATCCTAGCTTCATCTCCTATAATGAGCATGCTCCTACTCTGCAATTTCAGTTTGGTGGGCCTTGCTGAGCTATTGCAATGATTGCTGGCTGTTAGTTTTTCTGATGATGTGGTTGCCTGGTTCAGAGACTACCTTTCTGGTAGGATGCAAAGAATCTCAGTAGAGGGTGTTATCTCCAGTGAAGTAACCCTCAGCTGTGAAGTCCTTCAGGGCTCAATTTTGGGTCCTTTGCTTTTTCCTTATTTCTTAATTCACTTTCTGATTTATTTAAACACACTGAATTAATTTTATATGCAGACGATGCTGTGCTTTTTTTGTTCAGGTAAAAATCTTTCATCTTTACAAATAACACTTCAATCTGAATTCAGTCTCCTACACACATGGTTTGAAACACATAAACTAGTTTTAAATTCAGTAAAAACCAAAACAATGGTTTTCTCAAGTATTAAGAAATCACTAGACTCTTGAGTTAATTATCTATGATAATTTTGTAATCAAATTGAACATGTCACAGTTTTTAAATATTTGTGCTTGTTTTCAGATTTCCATTTGTCCTTTGAGCACCATATTATTGAATTAATTAGTAAACTGCACAGGAAACTGGGTTACCTCTACAGAATATGGAAAAATCTTACAGTAGAAGTTAGACATATGTTAACACATAGTTTATTGCTGTCAGTTTTGGACTATGGCTGTCATATATTCATTCACTTCTGCAGGAATGTTGGTTAATCTAAAGACAACCTATAATAGTATTGTTCGTTTTGCTGTAGGGTGTCCTAAAACTATTCATCACTGTTTGTGCTACAAAACAATTTAATTATTTATCATTGATGGACCATTTTAATTTTCCTTTTTTATTGTTCCTTCATAAAATTCATTTGGGTTTGTTTCCCAGTAGTATTAGTACCCTGCTTTCAAAAAATAACCTTTCATTACAATGTAACATGAGAATGAAAAGCAGACCATCATTTATGGTTCCTCTATACCATACTAGATTGGCTCACAATTCAATAACCTTTTCCTCTATTATCCAATGTAATAAGCTTCCCAGTTTAATTGTTAGTTGTTCTAAAATGTTCAGTTTTAAGAAAATATTAATGAGGCATATGCTTACACAATCAGAGTGTAATTGTTATAATTGATTTTTATACAATTGTATGTATTTATTTGTCCTTCATATTTTGTATAATATGCATGTTATGTATACTGTTTGTCTTTGTTACACCGGTCATCTGTGAAAATGGGCTTTTGCCCACAGATCATTCAGTATAAAAATTAAAATGAAATATATAAATGATATATATAGTATATATCTTCTCCATCAATCATAATGTGTACAGGCAGACAGTCCATATTCTTCTAGGATAAAACAGAACTAGTTGCACACCTTCCAAATTCAGGCAGCAGATTTAAACAAATCTGGAAGAAAATGGGGCAATTCACTTTTGGCTTGCTCAGCAGTCTAAAAAGTATGCTGGTGGCCATCCCTGATAATCTGTAAATGGGCAGGATATAACAGCCGAAACTGGATCCCCGCTGCAATCAGCTTACTTATGAAAGGATGATAAGCTGCATGATTCCAATGGGTGACATAAGGTAAATCTTGAAAAATTCTCACAGCAATGGCTTTTTGTTCCAGACTGTGTTCAAAACATGTAACTTGTCCAAATGGTTTAGGACCTGAAAGATGAGAGGGCAAGGTGGGTCACCATCCTTAGGCATAGGTCTTAATGCCCTGTGGGCCTGTTCAATAACATATTGCGGAGTATTAGGATAGAGGCTGGTTACCATTTCTTAAAGCCATTGGATATATGCTAGCACTTCTTTGCCCTCCGCTTACTCTGGTAGACCTAGAATAACTAAATTGTTGTGCCAGGAATGACCTTCCTGATCTTCTACTCGTGTCTCGAGTTTAGACCACTTTTGGTACAGATTAGTACTGTCAGGATCGGTTTTGGCTTGCCAGTCTTCGATGGAGCTTATCCGGACCTCCATGTCACCAACACACCAGGTAAGCTCTGAGATCGCAGGCCATATAGTTTATACTTTTTCAGTAAGTCAAATGTTAGAGTCCCATATGGGCACCATCTCTTGCAGGAATAAAGTGACCTTTAGCAGACTGGAATCCAGTAAGTTGGGTGTCTCTGGTCCAGTATCCACTTTCCTGTGGATTAGCTTTGCTGCAGCTTAATGTTACTGGTTTCTCTCTTGGCTTGATTTATAAGGTAACCCTCTGCAAGAGTAAAGACTACCTTAAATGAGATAGGACATGATTTTTGCATAGTTAACAGCCCTTCCATCTTCCTTTTCATGCCAGTTATGTATTCTGATATGTTTTGATGATTTTTTTGTTAAATAAATAATCTAGCTTTGTGGCGCCCTCAGATCTACATAGAGTTCCACTCTCCTCACCAGCTTCTGCTCTTGACTTTCATATTTCCAAGACATTCTATGACATCAATACCTCCCATTTCATGCTGTTCATCTGAAAGGCCGGGAAAGGAGTTTATGATGTCATAGAATGTTCAGGCAGTATGAAGATAGCAGCAACTGCTGAGGAGAGAGGGATTGAGGGCTGTTACAAAGGCAACAAAACTGGATTATTAGTGTAACAGAAAAGGTCAAAAACATATCAGAATACTGGGTAGCCAATAAAAGGACAACTGCAGGGCTTCTAGAGGTGCAAAAACTGTTTCCTATCATCTTTAAAAGAAACACCTACTTTTGTTACATGCCAAGTAACATGAATTTGCTTTCTGATACTTGTTAGGAACCAAATGACCTTTGGAGCCGATTGTCTTTGGTGTTACTATTTTATGTCATATTTCTGAAGTGGGGTGTGTAGGGAACTATTCCCCATTGACACCCCAGCAGAAAATTGACTACATGGTTGTTCCACTGACTTTGCATGGAGCTGCATCAGCATAGGGATATGTCTGGACCTGACCTGATCTTACTTTTCAGTACTTGCACTGCCAACAGCAGCAGCCTTTAGGGGAGATTATTGGGCAGGGTTGTGGCGAATTTTAAGGGCGGGTGACAAGGAATTCAGTGCAGGTTGGGTAGGTAGTAAATATTTATATTTAGAACAAGCTATCCCTACTACTACAGTACCACTAGGAGCAGACTGCTGTGCGTGTGCTTCCCAGCCTCATTTGCAGACATTGTTGTAGGGTCAAGTGACTGAGTGATCCAGCTGGCTTATGGCCGGAACTCAGAGGTGGAGGTAGCATGCGGGGTCTGGCAGGAGCTAAAGTAAGCTCCTTTGTTGTTACAGTTCTCCTGTCATATTGTTTATGTTTCGTGTGTGGAGGTGGGGGTGGAATTGCAGTAGAGTGCATTATTTATCTATTTGTTTTTTGTTAATGGGATAAGTACACTAGACAATTGTAGACTTTTTGGGGGGTTTAGGTGAGTGGGCAGCTGACATGTAGAGTGCAACTGTACAGGTGCTGGAACAGTGGGCGATGCTGGAACAGCGGCCACACAAAGAGCGACCACCAAATAAAGCAGAATGGCAGTGGAACAGTGACTGTAGCTGCAGCCCAGCAAGGGCGCTCCCCACACTGGCTATAGTCATGAATGCGAGCACCACCAGGCCGCGCACACAGGAGGCAAGAACCGCCAACAGCCTGCTAGGGAAAGTGGCACACAAGATGGCTACAACAAGGAAGGCGAGGCTGGGCAGCAGAAGCACAGGCTAGCGAAGACCTCGGGCACCAGGGGGAGTAAAGGGAAGAGGAGGTGCATGAGGAGAGCACAGGAGAGGGATGGCAGGGCCAAGTGGCGGCCCACCACACATGGTCAACAGAGGAGCAATACTGGGAGATAACCCACCCTGCAATCACACACGGAGTACAGCGGCAGGAGCCACCACCCCACACGTGACCCACACAGCAGGCAGATCCCCCCCCCACAACAGAGCAGTGATGTCCACACAGACACACTTACCCCATGGCAGTGCAGCACCCTACTGGCAGGCGATGGTGGTCGTGCAGTGTGGCAGAAGAACAGAGAGGGAGGACCAGTGGCCACACAGACATGGAGGAGGGGGGTGTGGGATGGCACTTGCAATTTTAGGCCGCAGGGCAGAAGGGGGCGTGTGCAGTCACATGCAGAGTGGGGCAAACATAGGCTATAACAGTGCCACTGGTGGCCGCAGCTGTATCACGGATCACTGCACACAGCATGTCGGTGCAATTCATTCTCAGCCAAAAGGGAAAGCCACTGACTGTCCACAATGGCTATGTGTACAGATGATACAAAGAGGGACCAAAGAAGGTGTATTGGCAGTGTGCCGAGGCAAGCAGATGCCACTGCCTTGCCCACCTCCACACTGTAGAAGACACAGTAGTGGCCACAATCCGGGAATATAATCATGCCCCAGATGCTGTGGACATGGGCATGTGGTGTGTCCTCGGAATGCTGCAGGAAAGGGCATGACAAACTCTGGACAGTGCATCACAGGTCATCGTGGCCAGTACTTTGAGGATACCAGCAGCCATGGAGGGATGACTGCCAGGAGTGTGGTTGATGCGTTGGACCATCCAGTGGATGCAGCACATGGCACTTAGCTGGCCAACAACCCCCCCGTCAGTCGTGGCCTCAGCATCCCTGAGCAGTTCACCCTTACCAGTGATGCTATGCGATTCCTCCTTTGTGACAGTGGAAGTGAGCAGGAGAGTCTCATGATCTATGCCACTGACCATGGCCTGCAGCAGCTAACAAGCTGCTCAGACTGGTTTATGGATGGCACATTCAGGGCATGCCCTGCCCTGTTTGGCCAGCTGTACACCATCCACACAGTCCAGTCCAGTGCAGTTCTCCAGCCATCTATGCCCTGACATGCACCAGGAGGGCACAGACGTATATCCGCCTGCTGGGGCTACTGAAGATACACAGCCCAGACCTGGCACCTGCCATTTCGAGTGTGCCAGCTGATGCAGGGTGGCAACCGTGTTCCCAGATACACGCATACTGGGCTGCTTCTTTCACTACTCCCAAGCCCTGTGGTGCAAAGTACAACAGGTGCTGGAGGTCCTGGAGAGGTACACAGCAGACCCCGACTTCACCCTGCACCTGCGGATGCTACTGGCAATGGCCTTCCTCCCACCCGTGGATGTGCCTGCCATGTTCAATGAGATGCGGGAGTGGGGGTACATGGCCAACAACGAAGAGGTCCTCCCGCCCATGCTGGACTACGTGATGGATACCTGGATTGGCCACCCCACAGGGCGTTCGGGCCACCACCGCACCAGCTTCCCTGTTTAGCAGTGGAACTGCTATGATGTCACCCTCCAGGGACTGGCACGGACAAACAATGTGGTAGAGGGGTGGCACATGGCCTTCAACACCCGGGTCAGTGAGTGCCACCCCAGCATATGGTGTCTCCTAGATTGCCTCAGGGAGGAGGAACAACTGACAGCGATACATGCAGAAATGCTGGTTTCTGGGGCAGAGACCACACAGCCCCTGTGACAATACCATGACATAAACACCTGTATACATGCGGTCGTGGCTGAGTACAACACCAGGAGTCACTATGACTACCTATGCAGACTAACTCACAGCTTTACCATCCATGTGTGAGCATGTGCTAGGTGGCCTGTGGTGTGCCCCTGTGGCATGCCCTGCACCCTTTGCGCCCATTGCCATCACTGGACATCATGGTGGTGTGCGTACCCATGTGGTACACAGCGGGTTGTCCCTCCGCACCTGCCTTTAGCGGTGTCGCCCTGCTATGGGCACCCACTACTATGCCGCATCCCCTGCAGTTGCTCTTTTGACCCAGGCATTCCCTGGCCTGTCATAGCTGTGATTCCAACTTCCATCCTTGGACACCCTGTGGTCGGTGTCTCCCACGGACCGTGGTATGCCACTGTGGTGGGTGCTGTGAGTGCGTTGCCCTCTTTGGGCATGCTGCATGCCTGCCACCCATGCCCAATCACTCTGCACATCCCGCCCAGTGGTGTTTGCCCCGACCACATTGCCCATCCCATGGAGACATTGTTGCAGCACCCAGTGCCTCTTCTGCTCTGCTGCAGTCACCATGTGCATGTCACCCTTCTTACCTCCAACTGCTGCCATTGCTCGCATTGCTTGTCATCCTATTCCCCCATCACCCTTGTGGCAGTCGCCTTAGTGCAGTCTCCGTTTCGGGACTTGCGCTACCGGGGTCACTCACATCACATAAAACCAGTGGGTGAAAGATCCAGTCAGATCATAGTTGATACTCAGGGGAGGCAACAAATGAAGGGTTCTAGCAAGAGCTCCTTTATTGCTGTAAGGTTTGCCAACTCCATTTTATGTTTTCTGGGGGGGAGTAGCGTGCACTACCACTGAAATTTGAGGTTAGCTGCACCAAGAACTGACTATTGCTACATGTGTTCCTTAGTCCAATTTGCAGAGTTTGTTGGGGCCAGGTGAGTGAGATATCCATTCAGCTCATGGCTGGTGCTTGGGGGAAGGTGGCAGGAGTGAAAGTAAGCTCCTTTGTTCCCATGGTCCTCCGGTCCCATTTATAGTGTTTTGTGTGTGTGGGGGTGGAGGGGGGATGGTAGAGTGTATTACAAGAGAAATGGGAGGTGGTCAGTGCCAACAACTAACTGTTGTTGTGTGTGCTCCCTGGACCCATTGATTTATTTATTTGCTTGTTTTTTGTTAATGAGGTAAGTAGTTGTACGCTAGACAATTACAGTCTTTGTAGTGGGGCCAGGTGAGCGAGAGATCCAGTTGACTCGTGGACAGTGCTCAGGGAAGCGACAACATGAAGGGCTCAAGCAGGAGCTAGGTAAGCTTCTTAATTGTTGTGGTGTTCTCTGGCCCTGTTTTCAGTGTTTTGGGGCAGTGGTAAGGGGCACTACCATAAAAATGGGAGGCAGTCAGTGCTAAGAACTGACTGTTGCATGTACCCTCCTCAGATACATTTGCAGAATTTCTTGGAGGCCAGGTGAATGAGGGATTCAGGCTTGCTGGCTGCCGTTAGAAGAAAACAAATTCTGGTCAGAGCCAACACAGCTGCTATTCTGCTTTAAAGGGGCACTGTTCACTGTTGTCTGACTGAAATTGTATGTACCATGGACTTGGAATAAAGATCTGAGCATATTTCAGGGGTCAAAATTAAGTTTTGAAGTTATTAGTTAGTAGGGCTAGTGACTGAGAAAATCCATTAGCCCCACAGACCTTTCCACTGGCCCAGCTAGTGTAATTATTGGAATGTTACCTTCTCCACTACATACTTAGAGCTAGTGAACTGATGCCAATTTCTACCCCTGATATTTCTATGCCGTAATCTGAGTATTCTTTGAGCTCTGCTATTTTGCTTCTGAACCATTATTACTCTTTTCCTTAGTATCTGCCCTCTCCCCTATGTGAATACCATGCCAGTTATTATTATACTTTTCCTTGGTGATCAGTACCCCTCCCAAGCACCCATCTGAACACCTTGACAATCATTATTGCAGGTTTCCCTGGTGTCTATAGAATATGGGGATTTATGATGTCACCATGGGAATACAGAGATGGTGAGGTACAGACATCATGGAGAGCATCCTAATGTTATTTACATAGAAACATAGAATTTGACAGCAGATAAGGACTGCTTGGCCCACCCAGTCTGCCCATTTCCCTACCTACTGGATAAGCTGCAGATCCTAGTTAACCAGCAGCCTAATTCTTCCTACCCCCACCACCTAGAATGTCCTTATGACTGTCCCATGCATGCTTGAATTCCACAACTGTTTTTGACTCCACAACCTCCTCCGGAAGGCCGTTCCATGCATCCACAACCCCCTCTGTGAAAAAATACTTCCTTAAATTACCTCTGAGCTGCCCCTCTATCTTTAAATTGTGCCCCCTTGTTCTTGCACACCTCTTTTTTCGAAAGATGCTACCTCTTGGACTTTGTTGATTCCTTGAGGTACTTGAACGTTTCTATCATGTCCCCCTCTCCCTCCTTTCCTCAAGGCTATACATATTAAGCTCCTTTCTCTCTTCATATGTCTTCCGTGCAGACCCTGCACCATTTTAGTTGCCCTCCTCTGGACAGCTTCCATCCTGTCTATGTCTCTTTAGGAGATTGGGTCTCAGAACTGCACGCAGTACTTCAGATGGGGTCTCACCAGCTGTCTGTACAGAGGGATAATAACTTCTTGTTTTCTACTGGTGATGCCTCTCCCTATGCATCCCAGTATCCCCCCAGCCCTCCTTGCTGCCCTCTCACATTGCTTGCCCACCTTTAGGTCATCTGATATGACTACCCCCAGGTCCCTTTCCATTTTTGTTGTTGTTAGTATCTCACCCCCATTGTGTACTCTTCCCCTGGGTTTTTGTTTCCCAGGTGCATTACCTTGCACTTCTTAGCATTGAATCTAAGCTGCCGTACATTTGACCATTCCTCTAACCTTGCCAAGTCCCTTCTCATCCTTTCCACCCCACCTTGTGCATCAACTCTGTTGCAGATCTTTGTGTCATCTGCAAAGAGACATACTTTTCCTTCCAGCTCTCTGCAATGTCGCTATAAAGACATTGAAGAGGACCGGTCCTAATACTGAACCCTGCGGTACCCCACTAGTAACCCCCCTTTCTTCTGAGTGGACTCCATTTACTATTACTCTCTATGTCCTATTCCCCAGCCAATTCTTTACCCAGGCTGTCATCTTGGGACCCACTCCCAGGCTGGCTAACTTGTATAATAATCTTTTGTGTGGGACTGTGTCAAATGCTTTGCTAAAGTCTAGGTAGGCTATGTCCACTGCCCCTCCCTGATCTACTACTTTGGTCACCCAGTCAAAGAAATCTATCAGATTCATCTGGCATGACCTTCCCACTGTGAATCCATGCTGCCTAGGGTCCTGTGCCCTCTGGCCTCTAGATACTGACAATTCTTTTCCTTCAGAAGTGATTCCATCATTTTCCCTATCACTGAGGTTAAACTAACAGGTCTGTAGTTTCCTGCTTCTGCCTTGCTCCCACTTTTGTGAAGGGGAATCACATCTGCATCCTCCAGTCCTCGGGTACCACCCACCTCCCATGATTTGTTAAAGAGGGTAGTCAGTGGTGTCACTAGTTCTACCCTTAGTTCTTTTAGAATTCAGGGATGAATCTATCAGGCCCCATTGCTTTGTTCACCTTCAGTTTTAAGAGTTCTTTCAGAACCCTTTCTTCTGTAAATGGGCTGGTGTCAACTTCTGTATCCAGAGTGTTTCTACTGTTTGTTTTAGGTACCCTCTTCCTTTGTAAATACTGAGCAAAATATTTGTTTAGTATCTCTGCCTTTCACAGTCTCCTCTGCCCACCCTCCCTCCTGTTTATTAAGCTTCACTATCCCTCCCTTGGTCTTCCTTCACTCCTGATGTACCTATAAAGGTTTTATCCACCTTCTTAACTGAGTTGGCTATCTTTTCCTTGGTTTGGGCCTTTGCTGTTCTGACTGCCTTCCCAGCCTCCTTTGCTTTAACTGATACAGTTCTCTGTCCTGCTCCTTCATGCATTCCTTGTACTTCCTGAGTGCTTTCTTTTCTCTTGAACCTTCACTGCCACTTCCTTTGAGAACCATAGTGGTTTCTTACATTGTTTTGTTTTGTTTATTTGCTTCACACAAAGGCTCGCTACCTCTGTGATGGCAGTTTTTATTATTCCTCGTTGTTCTTCCACCCCTCCTTCCTGCCCATTTGCTAGTGCATTCCTTAGGCACTCACCCATTTTGGCAAAGTCAGCCCTCCTAAAGTCCAGTACTTTTTCTTTGTATGGCTTGACTCTATTGCTGTGTTTATTGTGAACCATACTGTTCGATGGTCGCTAGTTCCCAGATGGCTACCCACTTCTACATCTGTGATCCTCTCTCCATCTCCATTTGAGAGAACCAGGTCTAAGATTGCTCTCTCTCGAGTGGGCTCCAATACTAGTTGTCTAAGGCATGCCCCCTGTAGGGCATCTAGAATAACCCCACTCTTCGAAGTGGCTGCTGCAACTGCACTCCAGTTAACATCTGGCATATTCAGATCACCCATCAGCAATATCTCCCCTTTTTCTGCCATTCTAAGTATACTTTCTATCATTTCCTTGTCCATTTCCTCCCCCTGAGAAGGGGGTCTGTATACAACCCCTGTGCGGATTGTGGTGCCATTGCCTGTCTCCAAATTTACCCACAGTGCTTCTTCTCCTCCCTGTTTACATTTACCATTTATTTACTCAGGACAGCTGAAATGAGTTGCAAAATCACATCTTCAGTGGAATCCTGCTTCTACCTGCAGTGTGAAGTACAATAGCTCCAGCTGCAGAACTGTGGAGAAGTCAGCAATACCTTTGCATTAGCATGGATATGTTGACCATGAATATTGTACAGTTAGAATGCAAAAATCAGTTATTGCAAAAGTCAAACTTCTGTTAATGATTTTGGTTACGTTACCACAGTTCTTTGGCAGCAGCTTTCAAATTCTTCAATTTACAGCCTGTTTGGTTAGTTGGCCATTTAAACAAAAAGAGAAAGGCGACACTCGGGGTAGGCTGACAGTGTTGACATTAAAAAAATGTAAAAGGCAACACTGGACATAGACTTCTGGTGCCAGGAGTAAAACAGTGAAAGCAGACATCATGTAACATGGCTGCACCTTTACAGCACAGAAAATATGGAGGAGATGTCTTACCTGTGTGCTGGGGAGCTTGGGATGGAGTTCTCGAGGTGACATCCAGAAGTACCTGGAAAATAGGAACAGTTATAGGTCACAAAGTGTTTGTAACACTTCAGGAACAAAATAAGGCAGACAGGGAAGGTTAAACATAAAACAATACTTATCTAATACACTGGGATGTGATGTCCTGTCACATTGGGGATGGCATCTTGTCAGACCTTTAGAAATAAAGAGAAAATGGCTTAGTATGAGGAAAAACTATTAGAGAGACCAGGGCCAGATATGGTTTCATTGGAATTATTATCTGACCACAGTACAGGTTACGTTGGACTGTTCCTTAGGTGACAGAAGAAGGTGGCTGTCCCCCCAAAGCTGTACCAGAAGGGTGGGATTGGTTTGGTGTGTCATGGGGGGGTATGAGGGCCTTGCAGTAACTAGAGGAAGCAGATGAGTCTCTTTGCTGATGACTCAAAACTGGGGGCGGTGGTAGATGGGGAGGAGGGGAGGGTGGCCTTACAGGGGAACCTGGAGGCTCTGGAAAGATGGTCTAGAAAGTGAAAGCTGAGGTTCAATGCAGGGAAATGCAAGGTACTGCACTTGGGGGCCGAAACCGGGGCTAAGTGTACACCGGGGGAATGCTAAGTCTCGATGATTGACAGCTGACCTTGGGGTGGTGGTGGATGTCAAGATTAACAACTCGAGACTTGTAGGAGGGCAACAGCCAAGGCTAACAGGATGCTGGGATGTATCGCTAGGGGATCACCTCCAAGGAGGGAAGTGATACTCCCTCCGTATAACTGCTTGGTGAGGCCACACCTCGAGTACTGCGTGCAGTTTTGGAGGCCACACTTAAAGAGGGACACTAAACTCCTGGAGAGGGTCCAGAGGAGGGCAACCAAAATGATTTGGAGCTTGGGGGACAGGACCTATGGGGAGAGGCTTGAAGAGCTAAATATGTACACATTGGAAGAGAGAAGGGACCGGGGGGGACATGATAGAGGTCTTCAGGTACATGAAGGGTAAATAGGGGAAGAGCAGTCAGGGTGCTTCAAAGGAAGGAGGAGGGGGCAACTAGAGGGCATGGGTGGAAGCTGGAGGGGGAGATTCAGGGGAGAAAGGAGGAGGAGGTGCTACTTCACTGAGAGGGTGGTGGAGCCATGGAATGCGCTGCCCAGGGAGCTGGTGGAGGCGGAGATGGTGGAGGGGTTCAAGAGTGGGTGGGACAGGTACAGGGGAATGGTTCTGGAAGCAAAATCTAGTGCAGCGAGAATATCTGGAACTGGGAAGGGAGAAGCCAGAGAGGGTGAGGGAGGCAGCAAGGTCGGCTCCCAGGGCGGGGGCTGACCAAATGAGCAGACATGAAAAACCGTTAGGCCTATTCTGCTGGCATATTAGTATGTTAGTATGTTAGAACAGTGCATGCATATCTTAGACAAGGCTCCAGTGGAACACAGGTTGGGTGAGGAGGATAAGACTGAAGTAAGTCCCTGATGTCTAGCAGCACTCCCCACCATCATAATGAAGCAGTCTCATGCATCATGCAGAACTCCTTTGAAATTCCAATGTAGGAGTCCATGGTGTCAAACCCGTCCTTCACCTCCGCCTGTCAGGTCATTTGATGTGTGTATGGGAGTGCTGTGGAGCAGAAGGTGCCCCCGCCCCAGGAGTCAATGACCACGGGTAACCTGCAGGGGAGTCACGGGTGGAACAGAGGAGTGGGATTGCAGTCTGGGTGGTTTCAGGTTTGGTTGGAACAGGTGAGAGGTTGACCGATGGGGCTTCTGTTGACGGCGACTGGAAGAAAGAAAGTTTCCCACAAAATTAAAACATTTATAAAATACTCACATTTTGGGCAAATTAGAAAAGTACCACCAAGTACATCTGGACCATGCCTAGAATCTTTTACAGTGAAAAATAGGTAGAGTCAATTTTTTTGGCCAGTTTTGTTGCACTGCTGCTTTAAGGGACACCAGTTTAGTGGAAGCCCTTTTGTTAAAGGAGATCTACTGGTTACCAAAATGCAGCCATCACTGCTTACATTGGGGTTGTAGTACCACGATTCCCCCCTGCAGTCATGATATTTATCTAAGAGCTATCATACTTGAACACTCATAACTGCAAGCCCCCAGGGCTGCAGCCATTCTAAAAAGGGGTGTAATGGTAGCCACATATCATGCTGGAAACCACACCATATACTGACATGCCTTTCCCTCTTCTGTTATTGTGCCCATATGTAAAGAAATGTAATAATTTCTGTTTTTCCATGCCCTGTGTTATTTTTACAAAATGTGCCTAAATGCCATGTGTATGCCTGGCACACCCATGGTATTTAGGCACATTTTGTAAAAATAATGCTGAGAATGGAAAATACAGAAATGATTACATTTCTGTACATATGGGCACAATAGCAGAAGGGGCAAAGGCACGTCAGCATATCGCGTGCTTTCCAGTGTGGTTTGTGGTGGCCATTACCACCCCCTTTAGAAAATGCTGGCTGCAGCTCTGGTGGGCTTGCAATTTATGAACGTTCAGGTATGAAAACTCTTAGATATATCTTATGGCTGGAGAGGATCATGGTACTAGAGCCCCAATGTATACAGCGATGGCTGCATTTCAGTAGTTGGTAGGTCTCCTTTAAGCAGTAACAGTAGCTCTACATGGGAAGCGTCACTCTAGGCTTCAGCTAAAGTGATGTCACTTAAGGCTCTGAAACTCATTAGTAAGTAAAATATTAATATTGGGCAAATAAAGGAAGCATTAGCAAGGTATCCTAAATAATAAAAGACTATTTTTAAACAAACATAAATCATAGTAGCCACTCAGTGTAAGAATGGCATTGTTGCGTATGGGCTACCATACACTATCCTATATGTTCAGAGCAAATCTCAGTATTCTAGAATTCAGCAAGCTGCTACTTCAGATGTCTTATTAGAACCAAAATGCTAGACCAGGAAATCTGTTTTTAAGCAACAGTTGGATTGTGGCTAAACAATAAGACTGAATTTTTTTTAAATAAACATCAAGAACTCATCAGCCCAGAAAGGACACTAAACAGTGAAAATGAAAACCACAGTCCCACATAATTAACAGGCAATCACAGCACCAAGCCAGCAAATCTTAGTCACAAAGACAACCCCAGAAACACCAGACACAAACTGCCAAACTATATACATAACATTTAATTTACATGAGAAGTGATCCCAGGTGGTGCTCCTGCAGTGAGAGCACACTGTCTCCCACATCAACAATGCAAGCATCTCCCCCAACCCAGAGTCTTTCCCAATCCCAGGTTGCTGTCATCACTAGCAGTAACCCTAGTACTGCACAGATAGGCTGGCCCCAGAAAAAGAATTTTGTTGCTCATAGCACCTCTGAGACACACTGTATACACAATCTCTTTACAAGTTATGAATAGTTACAGCAGCCATTGGGCATGCTCTGAATCATCACAAAGACAGCACTCAAGAAATTGATGCCACCTGACAAAGATTCCCTGCGAGACAAAGTGAATAGGCTTCATTGGTCTGGCTGTTACTGACCTGTGTTTGATTTAAATGCTTCTGCAGCTGTTACTGTGAATGCTGTTTCTTTGCCATGCTCACTGTGTGTGTTGATTTGGATTCTCTGGCATCCTAGATCTGGCAGTAGCTATCCATTATTCAACATAGTGCATCTTTTGTGGTGCTGTGTGTCTTTAAGCATCCAAAATTAAGTGGAACTAAGGAAAGCAAGCTCAGAAAGGTTGCTAGGTCCAGCATCAGTGCTTTAGATCATTTTTTTGGGATGTACTTGCGTACTATCACTTTAAAAATCACACTAATACAGCCTGACTGACAAAACATTGGGCATGCAATATTTCTTAGTCTATATTCTCCAGATTAATCTGTTATGTTTCATTTAAATAAGTGTTGCTTCTTTAGCTGATATGAGTGCACGGATTGTGCATTGTCTTTGTTTGCTAGGTCCATCAGTGCTTTACATTATCCCCCCCTCCAGGAAGTTGCCATTTTCTGTAACTCGCCTTTGTTCAAGCACAAATTAAAGGAGTTCTATGGGCAGAGGTGAAGCCCTGACCACTGCACAGATCGGAATTTCACCTCTCCGATCCCCCTGAAGTCACCATATCAAATTAATAGTTTTATTACCTGACTACTAGTAAAAATAGCCCAAACCTCTGTAGGACCCCGTATTTTAGCAATGGTGCTCCTCAACCATCCCACTGATAACATTGTGAGAAAATTATTCTACACTGCCTGTCTCTTAATAGTGCCCTTATGTATGGAGCTTTTACAATGTCTCTGTTTCTGATGCCCAGCACTATTTCAACAGAATTTGCCTAAATCCTATGGGTATGGCACCTGGGTGTGGTGGGAGAAAGTTAGTCTATCATTCAGGTAAATCCCAAGGTATTTGTAGGTATCAGCCTGATCAAGGCTGTACCTCCCTGGCACGGGCTTCAGGAGGAATGGCAGCCTGAGTGAGAACTCTCCAAAAGCAAGCAATTCAAATCCCCAAAAAAACAAGATAGATTGCTGGCTGCGGGGGCAAACCAACACATGAACAGATGTTAAAAAATCTGCTCTAATGAAGGAAACAAACCCAGTCCTGATAGCTAGCTTGGTTCCAATAATATACTTAAAAAACTGCTGCGGGAGCTACAAGGCTCTTAGGGCAAGAACTGGTAATCGTGGGCACCACAACCTAACTGGCTCTGATATCATCAACGGAATTTAAGGAGCTGAAAAGCATGATGCAGCAGGTCCTTATGGAAATCTCTACCTAGAACTCCTTGGTAGCAACTTTGGAGGACAAGTTTTAATCCCTGCACCATAGAACCCTGGATGCTGAAACTTATTTGTCCTACATTGATGAGAAGGACTTTCGGCATGACTCTAGAATGCAGAATCTGGAGCACATGGTTCAGCTCCTGTGGAATCAAGCCAAGGATGCTGAAAATAGAAACCTGTGAAGTAATCTTTGATTTGTGGGGTACCCTGAGGGGGCTGAGAGGGGGAGGGAACCCCGTGGGCTTCCTGCAACAAGAACTGCCAAAATTGCTGGGATACACTTGGCGGCCGCAACTAGAGGTGGAGAGGGCACATAGATCACTGGCACCAGCCCCAAAACAAGGCAACCATCCCAGACCAATCATTGCTAAAATTCTGAGATTCCCTGAAAAGGAAAGAATCCTAACGTTGGCCAGGGACAAGGGATCGCTTCACTGGCAAGGCCACAGGGTATATATATTTAATGATTATTCTGCGGAGCTGGTGGGCAGAAGGAAGGCTTTCACTGTGGCCAGAAGGGCCCTGAAGGATCTCCAAGTCCAATACAGGATTATATACCCAGTGAAACTGCAAATCAATAGAAATAGGGTCAGCAACACTTTTGAGACATCGGAGGAGGCAATGGAGTATATTAGCAGGAAATGGCCAGGTCATTCACCTCACACTCAATCCACACTTAGTCAGTCCAAAAATAATGGTCCTGGGGCTGGAGCAGCATGTAATCTGTGGGAACAAGGGACTACAAATAGATATGCCCCCCTGAAAGAGACTTGGGCATCATCATCACCGGTGATCTGAAATCATCCAAGCAGACCTCTAAAGCAGTAGGTAAGGCTAGGGGGATGTTAGGGTGTATTAGTAGGGGTATCACAAGTTGTAAGAGGGAAGTAATAATCCCTCTTTACAAGACACTGGTTAGGCCCAATCTGGAGTACTGCATGCAGTACTGGAGGCCACATCTTCACAAGGACATTAACCAAATTGAGACAGTCCAGAGAAGGGCAACCAAAATGGTGCAGGGACTGCATCAGAAGACATATGAGGACAGATTAACAAAGCTCAATATATATACCCTTGAGCAAAGGAGGGAGAGAGGTGATATGATCGAAACATTCAAACACCTTAAGGGCATTAACAAGGTGAAAGAGTCTAACGTGTTTAAATATAAGGAAAAATAGCAGGCCAAGAGGACACAGCATGAGATTAGAGGGAGGCCGATTAAGGGGGCATGTGAGGAAATTCTTTTTCACAGAAAGGGTGGTGGATGCATGGAATGGTCTACCTCAGGAAGTGGTGGCTATGAATACAGTGCAGGGCTTCAAACAGGCATAGGATGGGCAAAAGGGAGCAATACAGATGAGTATGAATAGATAGGCCACTGACAGAGCAAAGGCCGATGGCACATTTAGAAGGTAGAAAAAGAAATGGGCAGACTGGATGGGCCTTGTGGTCCTTATCTGCCATCAACTTCTATGTTCCTATGGCTGCCTTGCCACTGAACGAGGGCATAGACTGGCAAACATCTAAAGCAAAATGGAAGAATCGAGGCGAGGACAAGGGTGCCCCAAACTCAGAGGCTCTGGGAGAGAAGCAGGGCTCCCTACTCCACCAGCACTGAATCTGCAAGAAAACCAGCACTGAAAAGACAGGCGTCAGAACAGAACCCACCTCAGCAGCAGATACAGAGTGAAAGGCAACAAACCAGAGAAGAGGGGCAACTGCAAGAGGCAATTCTTTAATCATGGGCTGCAGCTGCAGGGTGAAAACAGTAGAGGAAGAAGGAGATCCACTGCCAATTTACCCCACATATGTGGAGGTGACGACGCTCCACACTAACCAGATGAGAAGTCTGCCTGCAGCAGCTCATACCTGAGCACGGACAATAAGGTTTCATTATAGGGCTGTTTTCAAGTTGGAGTAAAGGGGAAGGGGCATATATTGTATAAGGAGGGCAGGGATGGTGGGAGGTATGGAGGAAACTGATGGGGTAAAGGTTTTTTTTTCCTTTTCTTTCTCTCTCTTCCCCCTTTTGTCCTTCTTATGGAGGTTTTTGGAAGGGATAAAAACAATTAAATTAACTTTGAGGAGCCAGGGAGAGGTCCTGCTGGGTCCACGGACTTAAAGACCCAGATGAGCACTGGCTCCTTCAGCCCAAAGGGGTGATTTTCAGAGAAGAGAGTGCAGGCCCCCCCCAAAAAAAATGACACCTGCCGCCCCACTCAGTGCTACTCTTCCTAAATTTGCTGATGGTATTAAGAGCAGTGGCAGGAGTCTAGGGGTAGCCGCTTGTTTTTTGTTTTTTTTTTCATATTAAACAACACAATGCATTCAGCCTTTACCTGAGACTCTGTTGCCAAGGGAACCACAGCTGGATCTCATAACAGCTGGAGCGGCTGTCCCAAAACAGCCACTTTGTTACAGAACTTTGGAATGTTGGGGAGTCACCCAGGAGAAGTGGATGGGGAGTCAGTGTTGCAGCTTTATGGCAGTGCTCACAAAGACCTCCAATACATGAGGGGTGGCTCCCAGAGGCATGGACAGCAGCGGAAAGGGATGGAAGGGAGTGCATTATGCATCTTCATCCACACTTCTCGATATTAGTGAGGGCAGCATCAGGGCTGGGGTCTGCCCTCCGGGTGCACTGGTAATTGCTGGATCTTTGAAATTCTGGAATAATAAAGTGAGTATAGTGAAGGTACCAAGAATGGCTGGTCCTCTCAGGATAATTGGTGGGCAATGGGTGTTCGTGGAACCTTTACTGTCTTTGTGAAGAATGATCTGATCCCTGTCGGGTGCTGCTCCGAGGTGGGAGAAAAACCACAATTATTATTATTGGCCCGAAATCAGGAGGGACAGGCGGGGGATATCACAGGGAACTTATGTCCGGGGAAAAAACGGACTGTAACCCTGTCTACACAGTTTTCCATAGAGAAGGGACAAGAGGGGGAAGTCTGTTTCTACAAACCCAACGGGTGAGTTTAGGGGGCTTCTGCTACCCACTCTCAACTATGGCCTGACAGTAGGGCAAAAATCGTGGGACAGGGCATTAACCCACAGTGGAGGGCACTGATGAGATTGCTACTCAACAACTCTATAGCTATATGGATGAGTGAGTCCACACCCCCATTCATCCCCCCCACTGCCAGCATCGCCCTCATCCAAGGCTCCTCCCCACCCCTCTCTTTCCTCTCTCTGCAATCCCCCCAACCCCAGCCTGCCTGGAAGATTAGGGTAGATCCGGTGTTATGAAGCTTGTTATGGAGTTCTTTAAGAAGAGTTAATGCACTTAGCATGTGCAAAGGATACAGGGGCTGTCACGAGGGTCATCCCTCTCCACCAAGATGCCCCAATAGCCCAAAAAGAGATAGTAAAAGCAGACACAGAGTATGTATATCTGCCTATTATGTTGAACTTGTTTTTTTGGTTAATTATTATGCTAAGATGTTGTGAAACAGTATATGAAAAAACAACACTGATAGTTCTGTTACAACCACTTCAGGTAATCAATGGTTTGGGAACTGCAGGCCTAGGATGGCTACCCCACAAATGTACCTGCAGAGTGGACGAGCAGCACAAATTTAAGTTACCTGCAATATTTTTATTTGGGATTTAAACAAAAAAATAGATGGTGTCTCAAGACCTAAAGTTGGTGTCCTGGAATGTAAAGGAAGTTCATACCCCAGTTAAGTGGTGGAAGATCCTGGACTACCTGAGGAATGAGGGAGCTGGGATAATATTCCTCCAGGAAACCCATTTACTTAAAAAAGAGGCCCTGAAGTTGGGAAGGGGATGGGTGTCACAGGTCTTCTTCTCCACATATAATTCAAAAAGCAGAGGGGTAGCTATCCTCATAAGCAGGGGTATTCCCTTTCAGGTGAAAAAAGAAATTCAGGACCCTGAAGGGAGATATGTCATTGTGTATGGCCCCAATCATGCAGGGGCACCCTTCTGCAGAGAACTATCACAAAAACTGGTAGAGGCGCAGTCTGGGGAACATATAGTAGGTGGGGACATGAACTGTCCCATGGACCTGGTATTAGATAAAGGTAAGCAGCTGGCAAGCCTGTCTCAGCCAGATATGGAGGCCCTACAGGATCTAACCAGGGAGTTGGGCCTTACGGATATCTGGAGGCTGATTCAACTTGTGGAGAGGGATTATTCCTTCTTCTCAAACCCCACCAAACCTTTTCTAGAATAGACATGTGGCTAACACCTGGCAGTTGGACAACTAACATCTTACAGGCCAAGATAGGGGCAATAGTAATATCGAATCACGCACCAGTAACCTTCACATGGAGACCCTTGGTGGGGGGGAATACCAGAAGAAGAACTTAGAGAGTCAATGTCTTCACCCTGAAAGACCAGGCCTTTTGTGGGAGCCTAAAAGAGGACATAAAAGTCTACTTAGAAATGAACAAGGTCGGGGACACTTCAGCTACGACTCTTTGGGATGCCCTTAAGGACTATATCAGGGGCAGGTGTTTTAGCCACTCAGCATACAAGCAGAAAACCAGTGCACAGGAGTTAGCAAATTCCTAGGCTAAATCAAAAAAGGTGGAGGAAAAGTTTAGGAACAGCTGTCCTCCCCTTAAGGGACCACTAGTGGAGATAACTATCGTAAGGTATAAAATCAACACCTTTCTCCACAAGAGAGCGGAATATGCTATGTTGTTTCGGCTCAGACAAGCCTTCTGGGAATTCAGAGAGAAACCCAGAAAATTACTGGCCTAACAGTTAAAGAAGAGACAGGAAAGGTCAAGTATTCTATCTATCAAAAAGAGGGATGGGCAGTTAACTAGAAACGAAGGGGAGATTAATACAGAATTCCAAGCATTCTATGATAAGCTGTATACAAGTGACAGAACTATCAGACACTAATATCCAGCAGTTCCTGGGGAAACTGCAGCTCCCCACACTCTTACAGGATCAGTTATAGTAGTTAGGCCAGTGGAAAAACTGGAGGTAGAAGGGGCCTTGAAATCTATGCCAAATGGGAAGGCCCCAGGGGGAGATGGCCTACCTGCAGATTTCCTCAAGGCTTTCAAAAAGGTGCTGGTAGAGCTGCTACATGAGGCCCTAACTGAGTCCAAGACCACAGGTCAGCTGCCAGGGTTCATGTTAACAGCTAGAATCTCCTTAACCAGGGAGGGACCTAGTGCTCTGTTGCAGCTACAGGCCCATCTCTTTGATTCCTGCAGATTGTAAGGTTTTAGCTAAGCTACTGGCTCTCAGACTGAAAGCTTTCATCATGAACATTATTGAGGGGGACCAAGTGGGGTTTGTCCCAGGTATGCGGGGCACACACAACATTAAGAGGCTCCTTAACTTAATCTGGATGGTCAAACAAGATAAAACACCCTCAATACTTCTGTCTTTAGATGCCGGAAAGGCATTTGACAGAGTAGAAATGGAGGTACCTATTAGCAGCAATGAAGGTTTTCAATATTGGGCCTGAGTTCTTACATGGGTACAGGTTATCTATAATGAAGCCTCTGCCAAAGTTGTCATGAACGGCAGAACATCCCCACCTTTCTGTCTTCACAGAGGCACCCACCAAGGCTGTCCATTATCCCCCTTACTCTTCATAATTGCACTAGAACCACTACTATAGGCTATCAGACAGGACGGGGATGTTAAAGAAGTACAGATGAGGGAGGAGCACAAGATCATGGATTATGCAGATGACATCCTGCTACCGATCACAGACCCTATGAGGTCAGTTCCCCGCTTTCTGTCCACCATTGCCCAATATAGCTACTTATCTGGCTGTAAAATGAACACCTCTAAATCCCATGTTCCTAGTTTCCATTAAAGAGGTGGAAAAGTTAAAGGGATACCCTTGGGGACCACAGCCAACACAGAGGACTATCGAATACCTAGGTATAAATTCCAGAGGGGTATCTCACACCTGGGGAAAATCAGTTCCACATCAATACATCGATACTGTCGAAGTTGACACCCCCGACAGTGGTGGGAACAATGGCGACAGTCGGCACTGTTTCTGACAGGATAAGGTGTTTTTCTGTGGGGGCCTTTGCCTCCCGCACCCCCCCATCTTTTAATAACCAACTCCGAGTTGGAATTGGTTCAAGATGGGGGCACAGCACTGGGAATTGGTGCATCGGCAGACAGTGGACCACCACAATGACCAATGTCGACCTGGCAAGATTTGTCGTTGTGGCGGTGGTGTTGGCTGTTGGAATGTCATTGTGGTGGGGTGATACTGGAAAAATCAATCTGATTCTAGTACTTGAGGAACTAGACAAAGATTGCCAGAGGTGGTGATGACTGCTGCACATGTCCCATTTGGGTAGAGCACAGGAGGGCGATTCTAGAAGAATGGTGCAAGTTGTCTGCCAAAGGCGACTTGCGCCAAACTCAGTTGTGGCAAGGACCCGGCACCCGATTATAGAAGGGGCAGGGTACCCACGGCTATGTCCTGCGACTTGCAACATCTAGCCAGGTACGCTGAACAGAGGGCATACCTGGTAAGATCATCGCAAACTGCAACCACTGCATGGCAGGGCACAACTGCCCCCCCATGCCCCAATCCCCCAGAAGGAGCTGGAAAAGCCCTGCAGGACTAGAGAACCCCCCTACTGTAAGTGCCTCAAGGATCTCCCATTCTGTATCCTGACCCGCACCCCAAGCTTGCCACATACTGTACAGTGGGTACAGTAGGCATATGTACTGCCCTGATAGTCTATTGGCCCCCCAACCCACCATCCAGCAGTGCCAGACCACCCTACTCACTCCCACCACCCGTCCCCAGTCAGCGATGAATCATTCATTGAGTGTGTATATACAGTAAGTGCTCATACGGAGCTCAGTCGGTGGCTGGCTGGGTGGAAGGGAGCAGGGATGTCTGCCACTTCTGGGTCGGGTGCCATTAGACTACCAGGGCTAAGGGCTATCTATCATGCAAGAAATGCGTGTTGTGGGAGGAAGCCAATTGGGGCATGGGGGGCATGAATAGCCCTGCGGGGCTGTGACACACATGTTCAGGAGTCAGGGCATGGGGGCATGAATAGCCCTGTGGGGGCTTAAACTCTGTTGTTTGGTGGTTGGGGCAGTCGGAGGGGATGGGGCATTACCTGTGGCTATGTGGGAGTGGGCAGTAGTGGGGGGGGAGGTGACATGGCATCAGGTGTTAGGCCAGTGGCACATACATGCAACCCCCTGAGGGCATAAGTACACTTACTCCAACTAAAAGCTGATGTAACTGTACTTTGACAGATGTCCTCTGGGGGTTGTTCTAGAATAGCAAGTATGGGGATTTTGTTGCTGCCCTTCCTAAATAGGGCTCAACAGCTGCTGTAAACCCCCTAGCACTATGTCGCAGGGGGTTTAGGGTATAACTGGTGGCATAAGTCCACTTTGGCACAAGCAGCCTGTGCATGTCACAGGCTACTGTGCAGAATACCAAATGTCGCAACTGCTGGTGTAACTTGTCACTTGCACCATATTTTTGTGTGCAAGTCAAGTTACGCCAGATATAACCTTTTGAGAGTCAGGTCCCAGGCCTACAAAATAATGGCTGCACCAAAAATTCAATATGTACTTGATTACCTCCCCATCCACATCGACAAGAAACTGATAGCTCTAGCTCAATCAAAAATCAGGTCCTTCTTCTGGGACGGGGGCCCCAAGAGGATTGCCTGGGGCAAACTAAAAAGAGACTTTTATAATGGGGGGTACAAACTACTGGATTTCTACCTCTACTTTGTGGCTCACACACTGGTACAGTTGGCCAATATAGCACCCTAGGCACAGGGCATTGGACCCCCAAGTGAGCTCTCTGTGAGGCACAAATTCTGAGCAGAACCCTGGCAGAAGTGGTGATTTTCCCTTCCACCATTAAGCAAGCATCCCCCCCAAGCATAAACATCTTTTAAATCTGGCAGAAAATACTGAAACTAGTGAAGTGGGCATCAGAGAGGGCCAAGTGCTTTCCACTATGGGACAATCCCAACCTCCTGAGAGGGGAAAAAAATGATAAAATACAAAACTTGGGAGCTTGTAGGGATCTGCCAGCTGTCAGATAATATGGATGAAGCTACATACTCCCTCATGAGTTTCAAGCAGATCAGAGATATCTACAACACCGGCATGCTGTACAAGGCCTACTAGGGCAGAGGTTGACAGGGCATGACCCAACCCATTAGACTATTTTTTGTGGCCTGGGGGGGCAGGCAGGCCAGATGTAGTGACATCTATGCCTACCTACTGGACTTGGGCCCAGACGAGTCAGTTAGAACAAGGCTCAGATGGTCAGAAGAGCTACAGACAGAAATCACCAGGGACCTGTGGAACAGAGGGTGGAGGGACCAGCAAGCATCAGTTAAGGACACCAAGAATAGATTTACACAACTAAAAATAGTGCAGAGATGGCATAGAACTCCTGCACAACTGAAGGCATAGGGACTTATCCCAAATGATGAGTGCTGAAGATGCAAAGCAAAGGGAGGAGATAAAACACATATACTGTGGAACTGTATGGGCATCAAAAACTACTGGCAAGGGATAGAAGACATGTGGAAGCATACTAGGCCACAGGATAAGTCTAATCCCCCCAGTGATGCTAGGGATAGGCCAAGGTACCCTTCCGGGGCAGAAATGCTCCGTTCCCACAGGTGCTGACTCCTGGGAGCCCTCATTACAGCCAAGAGAATTCTATTGAGATACTGGAGGGCACCAAACTCCCCCAGCGCACAAGAGTGGCTGGAGGTACTGGGCAAAGCAGTTAGTTTTGAAAGAGTTTGTTTCAATGCACAGAACAGGTCCAAATGGTTCCTGGATTTGTGGGGCACCTTTACTGCTCTCTTCCCCCATCCAGCTTAAAGCCACCCCCCTTGACTAACCAGAACAGTGCAAAAAAGGTAAATGGGGCACCCAGGGTGTAACAGATACAGAGATGCATGGCACATGCTGGTCTCTTTAATTTTGGTACAGGTCAATGAAAGTAAAGCTGAAGTTTTGTTCTCTGTAGGTTGCAAAAGTTCATGCAGTAATGTAATTATAAGTCAGTGATTTTTATTATTTGTGAATAATGCTAGTCTGTAATCCATGGGTATACCCGGCTAGGTGTCCAGTGGACAATTGTACCGATGTTTGTTAAAAAAAAAAAAACTTAATTCGCTGTTAATATTTTCTTTCCTTTCTTGTTGATGTGATTATTGATTACCCAATAAAAAATATTAATTACAAAAAAAAACAAGGAGTGTACCTCCCTTACACTGGATTTCGAGAGGGGGTAGCTTCTTTTTCTGGGGGCAGGTGATAAGCATAGATTTTTTTTTTTATAGTTTAGGATGAGTTGATTGTGGAGGAACCACAGTTCAAGGGAGGCAAAGATTTGTAGATCATAGGCAAGATCAGAAAGGTTCTTGTTGCTAGAGAAGATGACTGCATCATCTGTGTACAGTAGGATCTTTCATCCTTTGCAGGGCATGGGTAGATCATTAATAAATAGGCTGATCAGTAGTGGACCCAGTATGGATCCCTGTGGAACCCAATCTGTCACAGGCCTTAATTCAGATAGTGCATCATTGATTTTTACTCGCTGGGAGTGCCCTGAGAAGTAGCTGGCAAACCATTTGGAAGTCTCCTGTGAGAGGCCTAGTTGGGAGAGTTTGTTGAGTAATAGCCAGTAGTCAACAAGGTTGAACGTTTTGGCTAGGTCAATAAAAATTGATCCAACCAAGTGGCCACCATCAAGTTCACTGTGTAATGCGCTAGTGTATTCTAGGAGGGCGGTTATGGCACTCTGGTTTCTTCTTGAAACCATGCTGTTGAGGGCATTGCAAGTTGTATTGTTCTAGGAAGTCAACCAACTGGTCTGAGACAATTTGCTCCAGTGCCTTGGAGAGGGGGGGAAAGTATTGTGATGGGTCGATAATTAGAAAGATAATTTTTGTCCCCACCCTTATAAACTGAGGTGACAGTTGTTATTTTCCACTGGGTAGGGAACTGAGTGTACCTTAAGGAATGGTTGAAAAGGGTGGTGAGGGGTTGAGCCAGGATACCTAGGGCAGAGGCAAATAATCACATGTCAATGGAGTTACTTCCCACTCTAGTTTTGCCCAGAACCCGTTTAAGGTATTTGAGGGATTCAGTAATTGTCATGCACTTAAAATAAAGGTGTGTGCATGAGGGATGGGGGTCAGTGTTGAGTTTTAAAAGATAAAGGGCACAGTGGTTAGCAACTTCCTGACAGCCATGAACCATCGGAGTTCGAAGTAAGCGATCGGTGATACAGTATGGTTGGGGGTTAACATGATTTTTTCAAAGCTAGCATTTCACATGGCACAATTCAGAAACAGCCAAAAGGAAAGCCTACTCAAACATCCAACTTACCACTGCTGCAGGAATGGTATAATCAAATGGGCTAGGTAGCAAATAACAGGAGAATTAGTTGCCTAATTGCAGACAATACAGAGACTTACGAGAGAATAAGGTCCCCATTGTTAAAGCTGACAATTGCTAAAGTCTGAAATAATCACATTTATTGTTCAGCTGTAATTGCCTCACTATGAACTTCAGAATGGGATGTTTTTCACAGTCATAGTTAATTCTAGAAACTGCCAGAATACTTGGACTTGACTAAGATTTCTGAGTAGTGATCCAGTGTTTGTCCTGAATCAAAATTTTATTCTGTACATTTTTGTTCAGCATGTTTGATTTCTTGCCATGTATATGATGTCTCTGTTGTTTTACAAAATGAATAAAAAGTATGAAAGAAAGGCTACTCAAGAGAACACCATGCCCAATTAGTAGAGCGGCACTATCAGTTCAAATAACCATGTATAAAACTGAGGAGTACTGTGGTGGGCAGATCTTTCTGAGGAAGCACAGAAGTGCAAGAATAGTTTGAATGGCATCCATTAATATAGCTACTACCACATGAGTTTTATCTTTTTGTATGTTGCTTTTTACTGCTTTTGAGTGCACAATAAACGTTTGCATATTTTTAGCAATTAGGTGTGTCTCGTGCAGCTCTTTTAGAATTCAGAAACAGCCAGGGACAATGGTGTGTGTGTGTGTGTGTGGGGGGCATTGTAAAGAAAGACAAATGCTGGGGGAAGATATTTGGTCCACTTTGCTAAAAGATGACTTTAACTTATATTCTATATTTTTAAGGCAGCAAAACATAGGTGGGCAATGTTACTGTATTTTTTATTTTATGTGTTCTCATTTCTTTAAAATATACTATTTGCACATAACCTAACCTTTATTAACTTGTATGTGTATATTTGTCATTATTTGAAATAAAAAATAATGATTTCTCTAAATATTATATTTCTAAGATATATTATTCTATTTTATTATGGGAGTATGTCCATATGCCCATAGTAAGTGTTAGGAGGTAACTTCTATAGTATACAAAACTGGATTTGTGCTCACTTGAAGCCACCCATTGATAGACTGGGCTGATTTATTTCAGGGTATGTAGATAGTGCTAGACCAGACGACTCCTTAAATGCCAACCTGATTCATCCATTGGTCAGAGAGATACAAACTTTTAATTTCTCCATGTTTGCACCATTCCCCCACCCCACAAAGAAGTTAAAGTCTGCCACCTGGAGCCCATCAAAGGTATTGAGAACTCCCCCAACTGAAAAAAAATCCTTCCCTCCATTGTGCTGGTGCCCATTCCCTCTCTGGTCCACTCATCTGACCTGATCTATTCAAAATAAACATGACTCTATTACAATGGGCTTAATTCCTCCTCCATGCCCAATACCAGAGAATAAACAAAGTACATTTTCTTTCCCTTTCTTGCCGGCTCTCAGTCCTTCCCTGTTCTCCCCTTCTGACATCCAGAAGAACATTTTTTTGGTGTTGACTTGTACCTCCTTCCCGAATCATGTCAAAGGTCCACCTGCTGTCTCATGGTACCCTAACACTGATTTCACAACCTTGCACCTCAAGACATCAACCAGCACAATGCTCTTTTAATCTCCTTAGATGGCTGACACTTTAACTAATTGCTACAAAATGCTGTATAAGAGTCATAGATGTTTATGGGATTTATTGTAGCTCAGGTAGCAGCTGGCAAATGAAGTGAAAGGTAAGATTTGCTGGTTGCTGTCTTGGGGGGGGGTCATGCTGAAACTGAGGTGGGATGCTGCTGTACACCAAAGGGACTTGAGATGGGGAGAGGAGTGTCAGTGGACACCAGGGAATGCTTGGAATGGTATGGGGAGAGTACTGGGTGCCACCTGACACCAGAGAGTACTTGGAATGGGACAGGGAGAGGGAGGGGCATGGCACAGGATACCGAGAAGTGGCTGGCATGGGACTGGGAGAGGAAGGCATGGCACTAAATTTCACAAAGTGCTTGGCGAGGGAAGTGGGAGGGGGGTTCACAAGCAAAGTGCACAAAATCAGGAAGTCCAAAGTAATGGTTCTTGTCAATAGTCCTAACTATACTTAATGTACAGCATGTAAGCAAGGTATTAGGGTTCCATAGTTATCTGGGCAACAGAATGTTTGGTAAAAGAACCCTGTAGAATTTGTCAGAACACTGTAGTTAGGGTTAGTGACACATGAACCCATACCCTGGATTTCCTTACTTTTTGTGTTTTGTCCATGAACCCTAATGTTATCTTAACATATACAGATATATAGTTTATTATAGTGGTGTGGTTGCACCACCATATTTAGAGTTGAACTGTGGTTTCTATGTTAAAAATGAATTTTGCACTTTAATATCTTTGCAACCATTCAAAAAAATTGCATGAAATTTTGCATACATGGTCTCCTGCAGTAGATCTCTAGATGTACTAAGTTTTGTTCTGGTTGGATGTGCAGTTTCCGAGATCTGGATAGTGAAAAAAGTGATTTTCATAGTTTTTTTCCCATTGGTTTGAATGGGGTTTTATTTGAATTTATCTACCACCCAGACGGTTTGGAATTTTGGTCAGAAATGTTCATGGTAGAAAGAGGCTGACCCAGAGATGTGCCTTTTGCTGGTTTGGTGAAAAAATATTAAACTGTCCCAAAGTTATTTAATTTTAACATGTTTGTAAATTGGTTCTGAGCATGCTCAGTAAACACCTCAAAATTGCTGTATGAAATGAAAAAAGAATTACTTATTCATATTGACATCATTCTTTTTCATTTCAGGGAAATCCTTTTTTGTTTGGCCTGCTCTCTTGTTTTGTGTTTTGCCAAAACATTTAAAATTGAAAAACCATAAAATTTAGGTTGTGGAGAGCTACCAAGACATGTAGCTTGCTTATTGGGACCCCCTTAGCTGCATTCTGCTCTTAACTGTTCCAAGAATGCCCCTCAAATATTGTTTTTTGATGATTATAAATCCTGTTTGGTATCGCGTGATATGAAAAAAGATAATTGTTTTGCCTGATATGAAAAAATATTCTTTTTTCGTATCACAAGTGATGAAAAATGATTTTTTTTGTGAGGAAAAACTGCTTTCCCTGCTGTGTAGTGGCATCCCCCATCCTCTAATCCCTTACACCTTGCTCTTATAATTTTTCCTAGTGTCTAGTGGTACCCCCTGCCTTCCGATCCCTGTCCCTTTGTTTTATTAAAATAACTTAACCTGGAGTCTAGTGGCACCCCCTGCTCTCCGGTCCTGTCTCCATTGTTTGGTGAGTTTCCCTGGCGTCTAGTGGCACCACCCCCTGGCCTCCAATCCCTGTCTCTCTTCACACATCTGTTTTTTTCCTGGTGTCCAGTGGCACCCCCCACCCTCCGATCACCGTCCCTGATGTCAGCATTATTTCCTTAGTGTCTAGTGGCACCCTCCACCTTCTCTTGCTTGTTTTTGTTTTTGCTTGCAATAAAGAAAACTTTCCCTCAATGTATTTTTTTTGGCCTGTAAAAAAAAAGGTCCTTCGCCAATCTGACCCCCCCAACCCCACCTTCCACTCAGCACACACCACCCCACACCCCCCACAGACCCCACTAACCTGAGCAGGTGCCGTGGTGAAGATCTGATGGAAACACTTACTGCTATATGCTAAAAGTAAGGTAAGTGCAGTTCAATATATTCCAATGGGGTTTTCAACGTTGGTGCATGAATTAGCCATTTTTGCATATTTTTACACCATATTTTCCCCAGATCCTTTTTGAGACCCCTCCTTATGAACAATGTTGGTGTCATTTCACAAATCCTGCCCAAAAGGTGATATTGAGGTTGGGGTGGAGAAATCACCTTTATCAAAATTGTCACCATATTTGTTCATGTGGTGGGGTCATAAGAAGGGTATGTTGAAAATTTGGGGTCAAAATACGCTAAAATGGCAAAGTCCTGTGCATTTGTTGACATTTTGCTATGCTCATTAATAACTTTGGTAATTTTCAATATTTTAACCCCAAATTACCAACATAGCCATTTCTTTACACCACCTCATGAATGTGACAGCTGTCATTTTTCAGATCTTATCTAAAATGTCTTTTCATGCCCCTGGTACGGAATGATGCTGCGGTGATGTTGAATGATGTTTTGGTGGGGATTTCACAATTTTTACTATGGAGTTGATGAAGTGGGTTTATAGGAAGGCTATGTTGACAGTTTGGTTGCTGTTATCCTACAAATGGAAGCACAGGACCCTGAGCAGTATTTATCACTAGTTTGTTTGTGTCCCCTCCTCTCATATAAATTGCCACTAGTCTGTCCTGCACTATCAGTATTTGCCACTCACCTGCTTGCAGACTGACTGGCTCATGATGCTCACACTCTGTTCACAGCAGCACAAACCTGGACAACTCACCGCAACAGTTGTCCTCAGGATGCCTCCCTCCCTCCCTCCATCCGAGGATGTGTGACGTGACTCTCAAGGGTGCATTGTCTGTTTGACTCCCACTTTTGCACTCTTAGCTTCTATTGCACAGTCTCTCTCTCTCTCTCTCTCTCACTCAGTCGGCAGGCTCCTGCTCTGTACTCACTGCCACCAACTTCTACGACTGACATCAGAGTTCTCTTCTTGCACTACCTCAGGAGCTCACTTTCATCCAAAATCTCACTTGAGCACAGCAATAGCAAAACATTCTGGACAATCTATATTAATGACTCCTTATTCCAGAACAAAGAACAGCAATACGAAGTGTCAAGTCACTGCACCTCTAAAAATAAACACCAGGGGTGCCACTAGACACCAGGGACAGTGATTAGAGGGTGGGGGGGTGCCACTAGACACCAGGGACAGTGATTGGTGGGTGGGAGGTACCACTGGACACCAGGGACAGTGATCAGTGGGTAGAGGGTGCCACTAGACACCAGAGATAGCAATCAGTGGGTAGAGGGGCACCACTAAACACCAGGGACAGCGATCATGGATGGGGGGGTGCCACTAGACACCGGGGACAGTGATCAGCAAGTGGGGGATGCCACTAGACACCAGGGATAGCTATCAGTGTGAAGGGGGTGCCACTAAACACCAGAGACAGCGATCGGCAGGTGGGGTACCACTAGACACCAAGGATCAACATATAAATAACAAGGACAGCGATCGGAGGGTGAGGGGTGCACTAGACACCAGGGAAACAGCGTCTCAATCCTCTCACTGCAGACCACAGCAAGAATTCCAGCTGCTGCTGCAGAAGTCAAGAAATTCCCTCTGTTCTCATTCAGAGAATGTGGGGGAAGCACTCTTCTCGCTAAGTTGGGTACCTGAGATTTTGGGTGCCCAGTAAATGTATTTCTGGCCAGTATACTTAAAAACTAACATCAGAATCTAGCTATACGGCATGTTAAGGTAGGTTCTGATGTTTGTTTATTACAATCACAGCATTTTTGTTTATTTTCCACCTTTGTTGGCTTGTGGAAAAGGTCAACAAGATGGCGGTTGGCATGGCACAAAAAAAAAATGTTTGGTGCCATGCCAAACAAGCGGCCCGAAAAGCAAAATGGGCATTTGTGACATCAAGTTTTTTTCTTAAAATGGCACATGCAGATCTCAGAAACCACATAAGCTCCCATCACAAAAATTTCCACACAGCAGGCCTTTGCCTATTAGACAACACATATAAAATTTCAGCTCATTCCATCAAAGAGAGCCAATGGTATAAAGGTGCAAAAAATTGAGTTTAACATTAAACAGGCTACTCAACCCTAACTATAGTGGCGCTATCTCGCCACTATAATATATATCTATATTTACAATAAAGAATGCCAACAGGCCACTCCAGGGTGTGTGTTTTGTATAGTAATATGATAATATCACTTCTCTAGTATTGAAGATAGTGTACTTTGCCTCATGTCTTACAAGCTCCTGAAGGGTTATGCTATCCCAACAAGATAGTCACTTTGTCAAGGCTTATTGCTTTAATCAGAAATGTACACATATCTTATTCTGCTGCTGCTAGTTAAGAAATCAGGCTTTGGCAGAGTTAGGATTAGGGTTACAATCAGTTTATTTAACAGTCATGAGGCACGCAGTGGAGAGAAGTGCCTTATACTCTAGGGATAGATTAATGAGGGTAACAAAACCCATGGAGTGTAATAATCAAGGCCCCTAGAATTCTGCGGCTGCAGAATTTTGCACAGAACTTGCAATCTACCGCAGAACTTCTGCGGTGCCGCAGAATTCACTCTTCTTGGTGATTTTTTATTAATATTTCTGTTTATCCATAGAATCTGGTTCCCTTTCCCTCTTTTTATATCCAAAACCCCCCTATATGCTCAGAATGTGATATTATCATTGCTATATCATACATTAGCTAACGAAATGGCTGCATTCTGCAACAGAAATGAACAGTCACTTTACCACAGCTCCCACTGCCAGAGATGGTGGCACAGCACATCATGCATGGTGATATTTGCTCAACCTGCACTACAGCCTAATACAATTTTCAGTCTTACATTATTGTGCTAGGGCCAACTTAAACAAAACCTTGTCAATAGCACAGACTTGTTAAGTCCATACCTCACTTTGTACAAACCTATTTATGCCTTTAAGGTATAGAGATGCCATCTGAGATGAATAACTGGTAAAATGAATTTAACTGTCATTTTTAAGAAAAATAAAGTAATTATGCCCAGAAAGGGGAATATAATAATGTGTAGACCTACTGAAAGGCTAGACCTGTTAAATAAATTGCACTGTACACATTTTTGCCAGGGTTATTGATCACATATCATCACTGGTTGATAGAATCACCTAAAAGTTATGGAGAAATGTGTGCAGGGACAGCTGTTGGGCCAGAGGGTAGCATGCTGTGTTTCTGTGCTGGCAACTCAGGTTCAGAGATTAAGCTCTGGGAGCTGGCTGGGCAGCACAAGGGTTGGTGGAACACATCACTGCTCAGAGCCTGGGAAGGTATGGTGCAGTGTTCTGTCACATAGTGGACACATTGTGATGGGCTGGAGAGCTCTGTCTCACAATTGTTTCACATGCATGTCATGGCCAGATAGTGTTACGCAATGTGTCAGGGTAAGCAGGTTGACATGAAAAATTAGTTTTGCAATAACTCCTCTATTCCATTTCCAATGGGACCTGTATGAAAGAGGATGCAAGTTCATGGAAATTAAAAAAAAAAATATATATATATATATATACACACACACACACACACACACACACACACATACAGTATCTCTGTCTCACACACACACACATTTGTATGTATGTTACAGATTGCATATTAATATATATGATACACAGTGGGAACCTCATGAGTGGTGTAGAAAGCACATGCAAATATGTAGTGATAGACAGTGGAAACCTCATTAGTGGGATAGATAGCATGCATATAGAAATACCTTATTTATCACATAAGATCCCTCTGCATATGTCATTTATGCAACAGGCTAGGACCTAAGAGAGAGACATTTGTTTGCTTTTTTAGGCATAAAATTATTTTTATAAATCTGTTATTTTTTGAACTAGTGTTACTGTGTTTTCCACCATCCTGATTGCTATAACCACTGCCATGAAAGTGAAGTCAGGATGACAAGCTGACACTGTGATGTGGTAGTTTCTTAGTACTACAGAACTTCCGCAGAAATTACAAACCATTGCCGCAGAAGTTCTGTGGCAAATGGTGGTCTTGCCGCAGAACTTGGTCCCACTGTGCCGCAGAAAAGTAGGGGCCCTGGTAATAATGCTCTTATTAAAGTAAAAACAATATAATTACTGGCCACAATTTTTTCCAATGCAAAAACCGAGTTATAATTTGCAGTGATAACTACCTCAGCCAGTTATAATGGCAAACACATGCCACGCTTCTCTAGACAAGTGCGAGACACAAACAGCTGCAGAGCAAAGAAAACAACTCACTCACTCATGCTCTCACAGCTCCAGGTGTCCTGTCAGATCCAGCGTTGTTCTCTCAGGCACAGACACGCAGATCTACACAGCAAGCAAATGAAAATGAGCGCCAAGACCTCTTCGAGCTAGACTACATAACAAAATTAACAGTTTGAACTCTTAGGCCCAGATATTCAAAAGGGTTGCGCATGGCGCAACAGTGTTGCACCATGCACAACTCACTGATGTGCCCTGGTGCGATATTGAAAAGGGAAAAGTGCACCTGCACAAATCCCGATGCACCAGGGCGCATCAGTAATGTATGCAGGCACAGGTGGGGGGGCGTGCCCATGCATAAACTGCACAGCCCGATATTCAGCCCTGGCCGTGCAGATTTATGCAGGCGCAACCCCTACCTGCGCCTGCACAAAGTTACGCTAAAAAAGGAACAAGTCGAGGGCCACCCACAGGTGAGCTGCCGCATTGCAGGGAGCAACACAGCAGCTGCCACCTGTGGTTGTCCCTGGACCTGTTCCCGCCGCACCTGGTGGCACCCCCCCATGCCCCGATCGGGGGCTGAAGTGTCCCCCTCGCAGCCTGATCGCGGGCATAATGGTTATGGTCCCCACCGATTAGCCGATCACGGGCAGAATGCTAATTCTCCCCCACCCGAGTAGCCCGATCACGGGCAGAATGGTCATCTTCCCCACCCCAGTAGCCCGATCACGGCATCAGACCCCAAGTCCAATATCCTGGTGGTCCAGTGGACCGAGAGTAGCCCATCGCGGGCGGTCCTTACCCCCAAGTATGATATCCCTGGTGATCTAGTGGCTCCCCACCCCACCTGCCCATGGAGCCCCATCACCCCACTCCCCGTCAGCTGGCGGGCAGCAGCACCTCCACCTGCCGCCCGCCACCTGCTGACTGACAGCTCAATGGGGCTGCACGCCCATTGGTTCAGAGCATGATCCAATGGGTGTCGAGTCCATACTGACGAGGAAGTCCAGATATGTGAATGAATTCTATTCATATCTGGACTGCTTTGAAAGTTTAGCTGCCGCCATTGGATCATGCTCTGAACCAATGGGCGGTAGCCTCATACCGCCGAGTCGTGTTGAGTTGGTGGGCGCAGGCGGTGGTGTTGCCGCCGCCGCTGACGGTGGGGAGCGGGGTGGTGGGGCCTCCGTGGCGGGTGGGGGCCACTAGATCACCAGGGATATCATACTTGGGGTGGCGGATGCCGCCCGCGATCGGGCTCTCGGTCCACTGGACCACCAGGATATTGGACTTTGGAGGGAGGTCTTATGCCTGCGATTGGACTACTGGGTGGGGGGAAGATGACCATCCTGCCTGCAATCGGGCTACTTGGGGAGGTGGGGACGATTAGCATTCTGCCCGCGATCGGGCTACTCGGGGTGGGGACAGAATACTGTTCTGCCCGTGATTGGGCTGCTGGGGGTGGGGGACACTACTGTTCTGCCAGCGATCGGGCTGCAGGGGGCGTCGGTCCCCGACGGCTGCTGCCTGGCAGGGCGCCAGGCGCAAGTCACCGGGGATCAGTGCACCTGCATGCTAATGGCATGCAAATGGGGCCATAATCAGATGCAAATGCCCCCCCGTGCCTTGCATAAATTATGGCCCCATTTGCATGTCACCCTTTGAATATCGCAGGTGCTGTGCATGGCGCAATGGAACTTGCACCATCGCATCTCAATGCTTCACTCTGACCACTTGCGCTAGCGCAGTTCCACTGCGCCATGCACAGTGGGTGTGTCCAGAGGGCGGTATTCAAAGAAGTTGCGCCATAGTACAACTCCTTTGAATATCGCCCTGGCCACACCCCTGCGCAACTATTTTGAGCAGCGCAGGGGCTTGCGCCACAGAATGGCGCAGTTTGAATATCTGGGCCTTAGTTTAAAAGTTTGAAGCATTTTTTATCGTTAAGACTTTACAAGCTTTCACGGTTCCTCCACATTAATGAAGCCATCTAAAACGAACGTAATTTCATTCACGAACTGTAAGTTAAAACATTTAAAGATGCTGACAAATGTTATAATGTTAAAAACTGTTGATGTTTCTTTTCCAAACATAAAAAAGACATTTTAAAAACACAAACCATTAAAAACTTCAGTGTGATACAACACCACAAATAATTTTTTCATTATAGCACAACTGTCTTACTCATTTCTTTGCAAATAGAATAGATTACTGCTGAAAAAATTGTGACCAGCAATTATAAAAAATAAAGTAATGGACAGGTGGTTATTCATGAGAATTTTACACACACCCTCGGTGTGGGATGCCTAAATAAACCACTCAGGCTTCGTCCTTGGGGTTTATGGGGCATCCCACACCTCGTGTGTGTGTAAAATCCTCATAATAACCACCTCCCCGTACATTATTCTCTATATAATATATATATATATATAAACTAATTTTTGACAGTTTGAAATCAAATTGATTTATTGTACATGATGGTTTCAAGCCATTAGCAACATTTTGGGACCCGTGTCAATGAAACATAATGCTCCATTTCCATTCATTGTTTTTTTCATTGTTTTTTGCATTGATACATCCCCTGAAGGCACTCTTATGGTTGCAATATAGTGGTCTCACATTCATTCTTAAGACATAAGAATCACAAACCATATGGTGAGCTATTCTTGCACCCTAAGAATGTATGTCAGGCTACTGTCTTATGGGGATATATAATAACATAGCTTGAGGGGCCATCTAAATGATTTTAAATAGAAAAAAAAAAATTAAAAGATGTCTATTTCCAGGGCAAATGAATGTGAGACACTTAGAAGAATAAGTATGTCTGCATGCAAGGCAGTGAGGCACTCCAATTGGTCAGGAACGCTCCCTCAATCCATAGTATAATATAATTATTTATAAGTTACTGCATTTTGTTCATAATGCACATCTTAAATTGCTAGTAGCTAGATGGAACCACTAGGGATTGACCTAAGATTGCAAAACTCATGTCACTTGTTGTTCAGCTAGTAACATATTTGTATATCTAGGCCAAAGATCCTTTGCACACCGTGCACCCAGCTGGATGAATGCCCTCAGCACTCACATCACCTCCACCTCCACACTGGGCATGTTCAAATCAAGCCTCCATCATCATCTCACGGCCTCCAGCTCATGTGACTGCCACCCCTAACTTCCCCCTTCCCCATTGAGATCAGTCACCCCCCTCTGATGTTCTTTGACAATGCCGTGAGCTGCTCTAGTCTCTTTTTTGGCTGCCACACCCCTATCCTCTCACCCTTCCTCCCTGATTTCTTCTAGGTTTCTGAAATGATTCCTTGCATGTGTTATTCATGTATCCTATTTACCATGATGCTGTACCTGAACGGATGAATATGATTGTATGCTCTCTTTAATGTTGTATGCCCTTGTTTAACATGTTTAACATGTATGTACTCTTCTGACATGGAACCTTTGTAAAAGAGCCTTGGCTCAAACGTAACTGTAATCCTAGATCTAAATAAACAAATAAACGAAAAAAAAAGTATGTGCATGTAACTTACTGTATAGTAGAAGGGCAAGCTTATGATGCACAATGATTTGTCAAAGGGCAAATTAAAGTTTCCAGATCTTTAGTGCTTGCTGTGAGAAATTTCACTCAAGGCATGAGCTGACACTTACAGTACATTATGATTTTTAAAAAATATCATATGATTTTTACCTGCATATACAGCATGTTTTCTGATTAATGCTTCTTGTAAATGTGTACACTGTGGTTTTCTTTTTCTGCACCTTAACCATTTTCATCCTTACTCTTTAGTTACCCACAGAAGGAAGCATTTTAATTTAGACCACATGTTTCTGCTGTAGCACTAATTTACAAACTCGGGGCCTGATTCTCAAAGCTCCCTGTATGGCACAAGGGGCTTGCGCCACAAGGAATGGCACAAAGTGCCTCTTGCATCAACAGATGTGCCAGGAGTGATTCTCAAATGTAACCTGCAGCAGACACAGGCTGCATGCACCAAAGGGGGCTTGCACTGTCCTTGCAGCACAAAATGGATTACAGCATGGTGCTAGGGGGCATTTAGCAGATGCAAGCTGCTGAATCCCCTAGATCGAGATTCTCAAAAACCCTCCCATAGGGTACATATCTGAGTACTGTTAAACCAGCCAGGCTTGGTCTAATGGTACTTAGGAATTTTCCCTCTGGTAGGGTTAGCAAGTTGCGCCAATGTGCCATGGTACTCCCTCCCCAGCCCCGATCCCACTTTTATTAAACTAACATCCCTGGTGGTCAAGCGGTCCCACCCCCAGCCTGATCTCCTTCTCAGTACACTAAACAGATCCCTGCTGGTCTAGTGGACACACCCCGCCCCAATCTGCCCAAATAATAGAATATGAATTCTGTGGTGGTCTAGCGGACCCCTCCTCCCTATCCCTGATTAGCCCATATCATTATATATATTATTTTTCCTGGTGGTCTAGTGGACCCCCACCCCCCAACCCCTGCAGGCAGTGCTCCAACACCCCATTCCCCCATATCCCGTGCCAGCGCAAATGACTGGCACAACCCTTCTGTCCCCACTGCGGCCAGCCACTGACTGAACTGTCAAGGGATGCATACTGTTACAGTATGCACTCATTAATTGACAGTCCTGTCAATCAATGAACGCGTACTATATACAGTATGTGCTACTTGCAGTTCAGTTGGCATCTGGCTGCGGTGGTGAGAGGAGGGCTGTGCCAGTCACTAGCTCAGGCATGGAATGAGAGGGAGTGGGGTGATCCTACACTGCCTGCTGGGGGGATCCACTAGACCACCATGGAAAATAATATATACATATAATGATAGGGGCCAATTGGAGATAGGGAAGGGGGGCCGTTAGAGTACCAAGGAAAGACAAATTTATTATTCAGGCAGATTGTGATGGGGGGCCACTAGACCATCAGGGAGATGAATATACTGAAAATATTTGGGCTGATCGGGGATAGGGAGGGGGATCTGCTAGACCACCATGGAAAGCATATTCTATTATTTGGACAGATTTTGGGGGGGAAGGAGTCAGCAAGACCACCAGCGAAATGAATATATATATATATGTGTATGATTATATGGACCGATTGGGGATGGGGGTGTCCGCTAGATCACTTGGGACAGTATTACTAATTATAACATGGGGATCAGGGCATGGAGGTGCTAACCGCAAGGGCTAGCTTAGAATGGCGCATGGCCGTCTGACATCTTGTGACAACCCATCCAGATGCACCATCCATTTGACGCATGACCACAGTAGCTGCAAGCTGCAGAACAGGGTCTGTGATGCACCGGCATTTGGCGCAAGTCACCTTTGGCACAACTTGCACTGAGTTTTGAGAATCGGGCCCTGTATCTTTTAGTACTTCTTCAATGATATTTGTGCTGCTGGGCTTAGCTTAGCAGCATATTTTTCTGTTATTCTTGTCCCTTTCTGCAAGCTGCCACTGCTGTACCTTTTCATTTTCATGGAGTGCTAGTGAACATCTGCCTTTGTAGCCACTTGGCTAGGGGGTAGAGGTGTGTAACATAGTAACAGTTTAGAAATGTTCTGTAAGGAGAGAGTGTTGTATCTCTCTCTTTAGATAGATTGCATGCTTTATAATAGAACTCATTAGAATGATGTTTTGTAGATACGTAACTATATAGAGTCAGTGGTTCAGTATGTAGCCCGCTTGACTTTGGGCCAGAAGTTTGAAAGGTCCTGGGTTCTAGCCCCACACCAGGTACCTAGGGTAACAACTGACACTGTAGTTCAGTACCAGGGCATACTGCACTGCTGAAGGACAGTCATTTGAATGAGCTGTTAAACCCAGGTCCCTTCTGCCCATATCTGGTCACTGTCCAGATAGAAGTAAAAGATCTCATAGCACTTATCAATCAAGAGTAGTGGAGTTTTCCCTGGTGTCATGACCAATATTCCCCCACCAACAAAACAGGCTCATGTAACCCGCAAAATCTTACATCTGAGTGTGACTTTCCTAGTCAAAGGTTACAAATAAAAATAAAGAAATGAACAGTGTTTATGCAGTTTGCTTAAGAATTCTAACTTTCTTTCTTTCTTTCTTTCTTTCTTTCTTTGTATTAGTTTTGTCTAGTAAGGCACACCAAGCAGAAGCTCATTTTCAGGTGCATCTGGAGTTGGGGACAGCAAAAAAGAAAGAAATAAAGGGAATGAAAGAATCAAAATAGTATGAGAATAATACAAAATAAACTGTATAGCATGAACAGCCCTACAAGAAAACAAACAACATAAGGAGAGTACAGGAGCAATGCAGTAATATAAAATACAAAGCAGTAAAGCTACTTTGAGGCGGAGTACTCAGAAACAATAAAGTGTTAGAAGGTATCCAAAATGTAAGGGGGGCAAAGGAAGAAGGGATGGGCCGGCTAGTTGCAGGAGATGCAAGAGAAACCACAGATCAGGAATGTGAAGGAGCAGGGGGAGTGTAGATTGTAGGAGGGAGGTTGTTCCAGAGGAACAGGATGTAAGAAGAGAAGTTAGCTTGTCTATCTGAGGTTGTAAAGCAAAGGATAAGGAAGGTGAAGATTTCACAGTACCTGAGGAAGTGAGAGAAGGGGAGAGCAGATAAGAGGGGGGAGGAGAGGTAACAGGGAGGATAAGTGGAGTGTAGGAGGGATGTTGTTCAAGAAGAAGGCAATGTGGGAAGAGAAGATAGCTTATCCAACTGAGGGCTTACAATGTTGGATGAGGAAGATGCGAGAGTCACAGCACCTAAGGATGTAAAGTGATGGGAGAGCAGGTTAGAGGAGGAAGGAGAGCTAGCAGGGGAAGAAGAGTGGAGTCTAGGAGGGAGGCTGCTCTAAAGATGGCATGTGGGAAGAGAAGGCAGCATGTCCAGCTGAGGTCTTAGAGCGAAGGATGATGAAGGTCCAGGAGTCACAGCTCAGTGGTCCTTTGTGGGTCTGGCCATCTTGACACGGCATAGAGCCTAAACCAGTCGATGAGATTGTTACTAAGCACCAGTCATTTTCTGCCTGTTTTGGTATGGTGTGTATTTACTAACCTACATCTGTTTGTTACATTGCTGGGGACAACCTCCTCTCAAAAAGGTTAATCGTTAGGAAACAGCTGTAAAGTCAATGAATAACATTTTCAGGATGATTAAATCCATCACAACTACTAGCTGTAATGCTTATTTTAAAAGCTCATTATGTTTTCCGAAAAACACACATATGTTACTAGTGGATGGAGGCATAATGGTAATTACTAGTAAATGGTCTATCCATGCCTTTTAATAGTACAAGAATGCCTCCTTTTAGGCATTCACACACCAGAAAAGGGTTGTACTGTACTTGACTATCGCCTGTTGCCTGCTGGGTGACTGGCAGTGCATGTCACTAACTAGTGCTTAACATTTACTTGGTGAATGCCTTACATGCTTCTTACCTCACCTTTCCTAATCTGTTTATTGTAATTTATTGTGCTGTGTCTGGGTTTTTTTTTGTCAGTGCGGTCTTATTCTGTCTCTTCTGACAGACACCCTCATTCTCTTTGTGGCTATGACTGTGAGGTATCAATGTTTGCTAGCACTCTTTCTGTTCCTAAAATGTCTGTGAGAGAAAAATCCTGCACAAAAATTCATACATGCTGAATTAATTTTGTCTTGTGTGCAGTGTGACAGAGAGGGAGAAAATCTGAAAGGAGAAATGTTACTTTTTTGTGAATTGATGAAACTGACATGTGAGTTGTGAAAGAATGATAATGGTTGTTTACTCACCTGGTAAAGGTGATTGTATTACTGTATATCCATGGCACTCTCATTTTCCTTACCTTAGGGTTATGTCTGCCAGATGCACATGTGACCTAAGGATCTTGTTTCGATCCCCTCACCAAGCCCCCTCCGTTTTCCTTCTTCCATCAGTTTTCGATACTTCCACAGCTGTAAATATAAGAATCTTGCATGCACAGACAGCAATCACTTTCTTGTGGCACTGAGTTCTTACTAATTCTACCTTATTGAACATTATTCTATTAAACAAGCTTATTATTCATGTAAGAAAGAAAACACTGGGAATATATATTGTCAGGATATATTTCCTCCTCCTTGGGCCCTATGGGCTGGGTCCTTAATGACATTGTATTCATTATGTATTATTGCCATTAGTCTTTCTATAACTTTAGGCATCCTCGATGCTCCCCCTTGGTGGACTGGAGTGCCATGGATATACAGTAACACAATCACCTTTACCAGGTGAGTAAACTACCAGTGTGTTGCCTGTATATCCATGGCACTTCCATTTTCCTTACCTTAGGGTATGTAAAAAGCAGTGCCCCTGTAACTAGGGTGGAATGGAGCAATCAGTGTCCCATCGGACAAAGTCACCGTCATCAGTACTTTTAGTCAAAGGAATTTCTCTTTGGGATGAATGTGTTGAGTCTGTAGTGTTTTGTGAAGGTATGTATGGCGGACCATGTTGCTGCTGAACAGATTTCTTGGGTTGTTGCTGAGTTCCTCTTAGCCCATGAAGTCGCCACCGCCCTGGTGGAGTGAGCCTTGATTCCCATTGGTGGAACCTTGTGGATTGCCTTTTAAGATTATGTGATAGTTCTTGTTAGCCATGAAGTCAGTGTCACATTTGCTGCTCCTGAGCCCTTCTTTTGTCCTCTGGACACTACGAACAGTCTTTCTGTTTTTCTGAATGGTGCTGTTCTAGCTATGTACATTTTCATTGTTCTTTTTACATCAAGCAAGTGTAGGGCCCTCTCTCTTGTGTTTGAGTGCTCCTCATAGAAGATTGGCAGGTTGATTGTTTGGCTGTTGTGGAAATGTGAGCCTATTTTGGGAATGAATGAAGGGACTGTTCTGAGCGATACTCCTTCTTGTATAAATGTGGTGAATGGTTCTTTTCAGGATAGTGCGGTCAGTTAACCTGTTCTTTGGGCAGAGCAGATTGCTACCAAGAAGACTGTTTTTAGACCAAACCAGTAGGTGTCCATGTCTGTTATTGGTTCGAAGGGTGGTCTCGTGAGTGCATTAAGCACCAAAGTCAAGTTCCACGGTGGGAGGCCTGTCTTGCTTCTTGGCCTCATATTATTAGTTCCCTTTAAGAATCTTATGATATCTGGGTGTGAGTTTGGTCTGATCCCTTCTACAGTCCCCACAGTGGCACCTATAGCAGAAAGTTGCACTCTTAATGAGGATGGTGCGAGTCCCTTCTCCAAACCTTGCTGAAGATAGAGTAGGATGTCTGTAATGGATGGCAATGCTGGAGTTATCCCATTTGATTGACACCATGTGGTGAAGATATGCCATTGTCGGGAATATGTTGTTGTTGTGGTGCTATGTCGTGACTGTAGCATGGTGTTTATTATTACTGAACTATGGTATCCTGTGTTTAACAGGCTCTCCCTTTCAGGAGCCAAGCCATGAGGTATAGGTTGTCTGGACTGGGATGAGTAACTGGACCTTGTTCAGGATGTCTGGATGTGATGGCAGCTTCCAGCTGTCCATGGCCATTGCCACTATTGTCAAGAACCATACCGTTCTGGGCCAGTAAGGTGTTATGAGGATTATTATTCTCCTTGAATGCCATATCTTCAATAGGACATGGGCTATTAGTGGCGGGGGGATGGGGACATGTACGAGTAGTTGTGTTTCCAAGGGATTGATAGGGAGTCCATGCCCATTGATTGTGGTTCCCTGAATCTCGAGTAAAATTTATTTGACTGCTTGTTCTTGTTGGAGATCATTAGGTCCATTGCTATTGTTCCTCATCTCTTTTGAACCTTTGAAACACTTCTGGGTTGAGTCTCCATTTCCCTGGATGGATTTTCTCCCTGCTCGCCAATCCACTGTTGTGTTTAGCTTCCATGTTAGGTGAATGGCTGTGATGTGGTTCAGATGCTTCTGCGACCAATTCATAATCCTGCTTGTTGCCCTCTGTAGAGCCACACTCCTGGTGCCTCTCTGCTTGGCTATGTATGCCACTGTTGCCCTGTTGTTTGAATGAATTAGAGTTGATTTGCCTGTTATGTAGGGCTTGAACACTATCAGTGCATTTCAAACTGCTCTCATCTCTAGTACATTGATCGGCAGTCTCTTTTCTGATGGTAACCATCTGCTCTGTGCCGACTTGTTTCCCATTGAGGCTCCCCATCCCCACAGACTGGCATCCATGTCTATGGTTACATCATGTGTTATCTCCAGGGGGTTGACCTTGGCCAGATGATGTTTGTTCATCCACCATTGTAATGACCTTCTGACCATTCTTGTCATCTTTACTTTGTACTGCATGTTCTCCTCTGATGGTGAGCCATATTGTGGGAGCAGTTGTTGCAGGGGGTGCATGTGCCATCTTGCCCATGGTATAAGATCTATGCATGAGGACATGCCTCCTAGTACCTGGGATAGCAGTGCTAGGGTGGGTGTTGGGCTGTTCATTAGTTTTTGAATAATGTTTGTCAGGTTGGTTATCCCTGAGTCTGCTGGCCTGACCTTGTCTTCTTTGTATTTATCTCCACCCCCAGGTGCTCTATGTGCTGTGTAGGTGATAGACAGCTCTTTATGGTGTTGATTACCCATCCGTAGATTGGCCAGGGTATGCACCATTTGAGAGGTGGCCTATGCTAATTCTTGTTCTGACCTTCTTCGAATGAGCCAGTCGTCCAAGTAGGGAATGATGTGTATCCCCTTTTCCCTGAGTTTTGCTGCCAGTACAACTCAAATCTTTGTAAACATTCTTGGTGCCAATGCCAGTCCGAATGGCAGTGTCCTGTACTGAAATTGTTGACCCAGAATTTGGAATCTGATAAACGTTCTGTGAGATGGATGTATGGGTATGTGGAGGTAAGCATCCTTTAAGTCTACTGTGCTAAGAAAACCTCCTTGTCTTATTGAGCACAATGTGGATCTTATTGTCTCCATTTTGAATCTTTTTGTCTTGATGAATCTGTTGATGAACTTCAGGTCCAGAACCAGCCTGAGGTCTTCTGTCTTCTTTGGTACCAAAAAGAATATGGAGTAAATGCCCTTTCCAGCTTCTTTCTTTGGGACTGATTGTATTGCCCTTGTTAGTAGCAGGTTCAATGTGCTTATGCAACTTGATATAATGTATGCTTGTGTGACTTAGATACATTGTGGCTGTTTGCCTTTCTATCCGTGGGATATACCACCCTACAGGGATACTACAGCGAGGAACTGTAGAGGAGGGTTCCACTCCATAAGTGCTGCAGGAATGATCCCCTTGGCTAAAGGTAGGTTAGGAAGAGCCCACAGAAAAGAGAGACATGCTGCTGGAGGAGGAGGGGAGGATGGTGGGGCAACAAGAAATGCATCCTGGAACAGTCCAGGAGGAGTGGCTTTTTAAGGCCTGATGGGGGAATGACGTTGTTGCTTCACACATTAAACCACAGTCATAGCCTTCCCATTCAATGCACCTACACAGCTTGATGTGATGCATGCTTGTGTAACTTAGATACATTGTGGCTGTTCACCTGTCTATCTGTGGGATATACCACCCTACAGGGATACTATGGCGAGGAACCGTTGAGGAGGGTTCCACCCCATAGGTGCTGCGGGAATGATTCTGTGGCTAAAGGCAGCTTAGGTAGAAGAAGCCCAAAAAGAATACCCAAAAGGGTGTTGAGCATTGAAGAGGCAAGAAATTAGAATATACCAAGACCGGAAATTAAGATGACAGATGTCGAAGGGAAGGACAGGAGAAGAATGAGATATAACGAGGATGATGAATGAAAGGAAATCTGACAATATGCAGAAGGGTGTACTTCCTAAGGAGAGAGGGAACAGTTAGGGCCACCATCCAACTCCATCCAACAGCAGAACCTAACTACAGAACTATGAAAAGCACTAACCCTGTCTAAGATTATGACCATCGGCACAGAGGAGGGGAATAACCCTCTCTGAGGAAGAAATCTCTGGGGATCCAAGGTCTAGGTTGCCTTTCCTCAAGGCAGAAGGACATTTTGGTTAGAGATGGATCAGCTACTGCAACTCAGAGTCGATAATGAGAGAAGAGGAAAAGATTCCAATTTAGATGAAGCTCTCACTCTATCCTTGTAACAGGAATGCTGTTGAGGGTTGCGAGCGACAGCTCTACAACTAGACACCCAAAAGCAGAGGAGGAGAGAAAAGACTGCTGAGGCACTCAGCCAGCCTACATGAGCCTATGAAATATACCAGATGAACCAGAGGTGGGCAGATGGAGAATGGCATAGAGGGTGCCTCCAAATCCACTCGGGCAGCCAAAGGGGCCCTGATGATGAGAGCCCCATCCCTCGCAGCCTGAAGTAATAAATTCCACATCCAGAGGTGTTACCAAAATGAAAGATGACTGAAGGTTCACCCGGAGAGAAGACATTCAGTTGGCTCCTACTGCAAGGACGGTTCAACTATGCCTTTGATTGCTTAGTTGAGAATACTCTGAGAGGCGGACACCTCTCCCCTTACTTACAGTATTCCTCCTCAAGGGCAGAGTGGCAGCTAGGAGCCTCCGTGAATCATCCATCCCCTACCCCGGTAGTTACATGAATCTCCTCTACCATGGGTAGTTAAGCCTTTTCTGTCTCTGCCCCCTCCCTGTGGAACAGACTCACTACACGTCTCTGCTCTTCCACCTCCCATCTCTCCTTTAAAAACAATTTCAAAGAGTGGCTACTATCTGAAGCCAAATGCTACTGCTCTCCTGTGTAATCTCTGGCATCCCCTTCCTTCATCCCCCCACCTATTAGCAGTGTCTCATCCTTGCTACACTCACTGCTACTGCTCCTGTCCTCTTCCCCCAATTTTCCGGGCTTCTGCTGTTGCCTCCCTATTCTAAGTCCCATTACCATTTGCTAAGGGGAGGTGTTGTATTCAGTTTCAGAGTTCCAATCTGCTCATTGACATGTGCACTATTAGTATATCTGAATGCATTTTGCACTTTATGTATCATATCTGAGACTTATGTTTGGTCTCTGTGTTTTGTGACTTATATGTCAGTCTGTTGCTTGGCCTGTGACTATGTATTTTTGACCTGTATGCTGGCCTTCTTTGACACCTTGTATTCTTATGTAATTGTGATTTATGTAGTGACCCCTTGTTCTGTAATTTTCCTGCACCTCATGTTGAGGCCTGTGTTTACTGTTCTCCACACCTGTATTGCTTACTGTACCATGCTGTGGCGAGGGTCGTGCCTGAAAATGGTCCTTTGAATCAGTGCACCCAACCGGTTATCAGAGAGATAAATAAATAAATAAATAAATAGACAAACAAACAAACAAACATTCTCACTATGAGCTAGGGAGAAGGATGCCGCTTCGAGCTTCGCATGCTCTAGATACGGACTTCGTGGAATGTATGATGATGAGAGAAGCCTTGAAGGCTAGAACGGTTAAGGTGAATTATGAAATGGATGATGTACTACGATGGACTGAAGCCATGGAGGCTAGTATGGTTAAGGTGAGGTATGAAATGAATGCCGTACAATGATGGAGAGAAGCCTTGAAGGCTTGAATGCTTGAAGGCTGGCAGAGACCAAAGAATGGGAATGACTGAAGTGAGGGGTTTATCTGATAGGTGAGTAGTGAAGGAGTAGTGGCAGGGCAGAAACCCCCAAAAAAGAAAACATGGACAGCAAGCTGGCCGAGGCTGTCATACCAGGGACAGGGGAGAAGCCAGGAGGGCAAGAAAGGCATGCAATGGAATGCAGGCAGTGCAGGGTACAGTCCCAGCCAGGGCCAGACAAGAAAAGGCTGAAGTGATCGAAAGGAAAGGAAGACCAAGCCACATGAGCAACTGGGAACAAATGAGCACTGATGGAGATCATGGCACATAACCACCAAGGGATGTACCCCGTAGGGTTCTGACTGACCATACCCCTCAACCATATGGCAGGAAATCATAGCAATGGTCTGCAAAATCACAGCAAAGGGCCAAAATGTGGAGCACTTCGTACTGTAATGGAAAGGCGCATGCCTGTGGTTATGTGGGGGAAGAGGTCCTCCCCCACATCCTATTTAAGCCAGCAGGCAAACCACCGCTCTGCTTAGAATGAGTCACACTTGCTGGTGACAGTTCTGGTGCTCGGCTGCTCCTTCCTCCTTGTCACCCCCCCCCCGTCTCCTGTCTCTGCTCATTTTGTTTGTTGCTCCCCCCTCCTCCTCCCTACTTGCTGTGTGTTTTTTCTGCTTTTTGGGGAGATTTCACTTGCTTCTTACCTTACTATGCCTTGTTTCAGCAGTCACTCACTGTCCTCCACTTTCTAGCATGATTTCCTGGACTAATTTTTTTGCACTCTTCTTGTTTATGTTCACACTCCGCTCGAGCAGCCGTTGCCCTTCTACCACTGTGTCCCTTGCGTTTCAGTTCCGCGATGTTGCCTTCCTATCTCCAGAGCTTCGGACTGCCCATTCCACTCCATTGTGGCTGAATGCCACCATCGCCGAGATGGACTCCACTCCTCTGGCTACTGCTCAGGACACCTAAACTACCTCCACTTATCTGTTCACCCAGCTGCTTCCGGAGTCAACAGACTTCCCTCCTTCTCGGACACCATTGTTGCTCACAACTACCTTATCCAGTGACTCTGCTGTGATTTCCCATAGTGTGTGTCTTACAGTCAAACTACATCTGTTTTCCAGCATGACTCTTGTTTATGGCTACATGCTTTTGTCGGATCAATGGGATAGCACTTGGGGTACCTTTTAGCCCTTCATTAGTGAATCTTTATGTTGGACCATGGGGACGCAATACATACAGGACAGGGCGGTGAATCCAGTCAACAAAAACTGAGCTCCTAGCAGAGCTATATCCATGATGCTATGGAAGTGTAGTGCAGAGTCTTTGAGGACCTTAATGATTTTGTAAATTACCTCCTTTACATACAGTATCATAGAATTCAATGGCAGATAAGCAATGCCTGGCTCATCCATTTCTCCTAGCATTCGGACTCATGTCACAGCAGCCTCCTTTAACCCTTGCACACATCCGTCTCAGCAGCATCTACAGCAGCACTCCTGCCTTACACTATTAATTATTTATTCCATACTAGCTTCCAGTGGATACTCCTCATGTATCTCAACTAAGCTAGGGATCTGTAGCAAGGCTGACGGCTCCATACTAGCCTGTCACAACTACTTGGGACTCCTATACAGGTACACGGATATGTTTTCCATAGTATTTCATGCTCTGACCTACAAGCTGTGGTACCCTGATATTGCAACTATTACTCCAGTATGGCCTTGCGTGCCGGCACTGGATCAGATTATACCTTAATGACACTATGGAGGTTCATTCTGTGGCATGCTGCTGAGCATCCTGCTTTGCTACCACATGATATCCATCTACCCTGTGCAATATGCTGCCATTCTGCTTACCATGCTTATCATGGCCTCATATTGCCTGCTACCCTAGTCATACCTCTCTACACAGCTAGGGCTTTCCTGACATTTGCAGCATTACTATCCTGGGTCTCTTACTGCATGATGATCTTCTGCCATTCACTACAGCCTCAGCGTTGGCCTCTGGGATGCATGCTGTGCTGACTGGCCCTCCATGGTGGCACCTGGTCATGCTAGCCTATGTGAGGTCTAGCTTGACTCACTTCTTTCCTTCCACCTGGCCTACGAGGGGTCTGGCCATACTGCTGGTCAAGTTAGGGCCTCTTCTAGCACACTTCACTGCTCCTCACTGCCCTGCGTTTGGGTCATTGTTTGCTAGCCTTAGTGGGCCTAGTTGCCACACTCCAGACGCCTTCACTCCAAGTCACTTACTCATCCAACTTTCTCAGGATTGGATGCACCACCAGTTTTCCTCCATCTCAGTCGTACTACTCAGAACCTAGACCCTGCAGCCCTCATGTTGCTGCTAACACTTACTTCCACTTGTCACAGATACGCTTTTTCCTTCCACTGGATTTAATTCTGGATTACATCTCGGTTATTCGCCTCAATTGCCTTGGATGCTTCTTGCCATATGGCTTCAACTCCTTCAGAGTTACTACGACTGTTTCTGTCAGACCTCCCAGCCGTGCTCTATTCCATACTGCCTTCCTTATCATAGCTTAAGCCTAAAGATATAGATCTACTACAGTTTCTGGATGCTTATTACCTCTGGTCGAGTTGCCAACTCATTCACCCAGGTCTCTTCTCTGGATACTTTACCATCCTCGATCATCAAGATATGACAGTCTACAGCACCCTTCTACTGCTCTTTAAGTATGCCTCAAAATATATTCTACACTGCATGGACTTGGTTCAGGATTACATTACCTTTTACAATAGCATTTACAATCTATTCCTTACTATGTTGCTACTATTTCTGCATTGCATGCAGTTAGACATTGCTAGCACTCTACAACCTGCCTCACCCCATGGGGCTGGAGGTTCACCGCATTGCACTTCGGAAGACCTGCACCCCTACGAGCCCGGAGGTCCCTTGAACTTATATTATTACACCATATTGCCTGCTTCTATGACCTGCTTTGCTCATCAGACCTGGGGGTTTAAATACTTCTACTCTACACCTGCCTCGCTCAGCTTGGGGCCTGGAAGTTTGCATATTCTACTATATGCCTACCTGCCACTGTGTCTGCTAGCCTTAGGAGCTCCTTTTACCATGGCCTCACATCTGGATTGTTTGGCCATTCATCATCTATTCTTTGGATGCTTCTGTCTTGCTGCTTCAGTCATATGAATTACTACTACTACACTCCTGCCAGGACATTTAGTTGAGCTTCTCCAGAAGACCTTCAATCTCATGATTTGTGCTCTAAGGATTCTTGGACCCTGTGACAACGCTACTTCATTTGACTCAGCCTCTTCAGTTATCACCATTTATGATGCATACGCTCGACTATTCAGGACTCATCAGACTATTCTCACAAAGTCAATTCCAGCTATTATACCATTCTGGCTTTAAGAAATGTGGATATCTACATCGGTCTGCCACTATTTGGATCACCAGACGAAGCTCTTCAATTCCTCTACTATTACCATTTACTCCTGCTCCTCGCTGTATACCATACATAATCTATGCAATACTACTCCTCTGCTACTACATCTGCATCATGCAAATGTAATTACTACTGTTACTGACCTATGTACAGGTCCATTTATTTACACTATTTGCTCTTATTACTTGCTTCGCCCTTTCAGGGCCTAGAGGTTCATCAAGAACAGCACACCTATTTTACAACCTACTTTTCCCCTCGGGATCTGGAGGTTCATCTAACTTATGTCTACCTGTCCGCACTAAGATCTATACCTACTTCACTTACCTGCTTCCCCACTCTGGATCGGAGTTTCCTACTGCTCTGCCCTCTCTAGATCACACAGCATGCACCTGTTCCTGTGCTTCATCACCAAGGTCTTCATTTACACTGTTTGCCAAGTGGAACATGAACCAACTGTCCTCCTACTTTGGACATAGACACTTAGCTTTGGTTACTGGTTCTCCTCGGAAAAGACATCCTCACCTGCTGGAGTGCTCCACCAATGCAACTTCAACGCTTCAAATTATTATTGCCCATGGATTCCATTCAACTATCATTCTGCCCTGGACGTGGATTCTCACACTAGGAGTTTACTTGAAGGATGCTGCGATATTCACCCGACACTTTCAAATTCAGTACTTTCTTCAGCTCCATTTCTCTGGATCTGGATCTACACCTTTGGATTTCGGATTAGCCGATTCACTTAAAATTGTTACTTAGGATTACTCTCCTTTAGTATGCCCAGAAGGATGGGCAGGTCAGTAGCCATGGGTCCTCAGAGGTTTCCCACTAAGGGGGTTTTTCCTCTCCTATGTGCTACTGGTCACACTCTCCGGAGTTGGAGGTGGTAATCATACTGCTAATCATTTCTTTTGGGGGGTCTCATTCTACTCGACTAAACATCCTTCCTACGGTCAGATACAGAATGAACGTATGATATCATTAATTCTTTTGGGGGGTCTCATACTACTGGACTAAGCATCCTTTCTATGGTGGGATACAGAGAAAGGCCACAATATCAAGTCATAACAAGTTACTCATCAGTTCAAGCATCTAAGCACCTTGCGTATACCATCCAGCTCAGATGTACTATAATCACTGACTTGCTCAGGTCTATGCCGAGGTTCCTAAGCACTATTCATTTCATACTACTAATACCTTGCAAGCATTGTCTTACTTACTGATCTGGCCTCTGTATCCAAGCACAACCTACATCATTCAGCTACAGTATGTAACAAGCACTGAGCTATGAACCACACATTATTGAAAGGTGCATGCCTGTGGCTATGTGGGGGAAGAGCTCCTCCCCCACATCCTGTTTAAGCCAGCAGGCAAACCACTGCTCTGCTTAGAGTAAGTCACACTCACCCTCCATCCTCCCCTGACTCCTCTTCCTTCTCTGGCACTCTTATCCCACCGGGGGGGTCTCATACTACTGGAATAAGCATTCTTCCTATGGTGGGATACAGAGAAAGGCCACAATATCAAGTCATAACAAGTTACTCATCAGTTCAAGCATCTAAGCACCTTGCACATACCATCCAGCTCAGATGTACTATAATCACTGACTTGCTCAGGTCTATGCCGAGGTTCCTAAGCACTATTCATTTCATACTACTAATACCTTGCAAGCATTGTCTTACTTACTGATTCTGGCCTCTGTATCCAGCCATCAACCCACATCATTCAGCCACAGTATGTAACAAAGCACTGAGCTATGAACCACACACATTATTGAAAGGTGCATGCCTGTGGCTATGTGGGGAAGAGCTCCTCCCCACATCCTGTTTAAGCCAGCAGGCAAACCACTGCTCTGCTTAGAGTAAGTCACACTCACCCTCCATCCTCCCCTGACTCCTCTTCCTTCTCTGGCACTCTTTATCTCCACCGGGGGGGTCTCATACTACTGGAATAAGCATTCTTCCTATGGTGGGATACAGAGAAAGGCCACAATATCAAGTCATAACAAGTTACTCATCAGTTCAAGCATCTAAGCACCTTGCACATACCATCCAGCTCAGATGTACTATAATCACTGACATGCTCATGTCTATGCTGAAGCACCTAAGCACTATTCATTTCATACTACTAATACCTTGCAAGTATTGTCTTACTTACTGGTCTGGCCTCTGTATCAAAGCACAACCGACATCATTCAGCTACAGTATGTAACATAAGCACTGAGCTATGAACCACACATAAACAAGAAAACGTCTACAGATAGAGGGCACCATGTAGTGAGAGATAAGGAATGTTACAAGCAACTTAGGTCAATGAAGTAAGTGAGTAGGTGTCCAGAAATAGCTGTAGCAAGTTGAGAAACATCAGGAAACCTACACAGAGCATGGGTAAATAGGAGCGTGAAAATCATAGTGCTCTGCAAAATTCATAGCAGTGGAGAGATATGTGACGTACTGCCCCGGGCTGATGCTCTAGCACCTGGGAGGAAAAGACAGGCAATGAGAGTGCAAAAAGCATATCACAATGCAAAAAGCAAAGCAGAGAAGAGGTATGCGACTGACCGGCATAGACAGTGGACTCTCCGAGAGGAGCGGAGGGAGGAAGAGGAACAAGCTCACTTTTTTTTTATCTCATTGTTTCTCCTCCTGCAGCTTGGTCTGCCATTATCTGGCCACTGACCTCCGCACCCCAGCAACCCTTGTCTGCTCACTCACCCGAGCTTGCACACATAGTGCCTTCGGCGGTGGACCCCCTAACCCCCAGCCACCAGGCCTGGATCTAATAGCTGGGTGTGATTCCTTTGGGTCCATGGGGCTTGCAGAGTCACATCCATCAAACTGCCACAACTGACTGCCATTTTCCACCGTATTTTCTCCCCTAGGAGTACGGACGTCTGATATCAAGGCACAGCATACTAATGTCTGCCGTACTCCTTCTTCTGTATGCACCACAAATGTAGACCCCCCGATTTCCACTGGGGGCCTTTGCAGCATGGTGTGAGCCCCGAACCCTCCCCAGGGAGAGGAGAGCAGTCAGGAGATGCTTGATTCTCTCCCTCCCCAGCCGACACCCGATGACCAATGCTCAATCCCTAACTCCGGTCACCGGCATAGCATCAGGTGTGGCATCCAGTGCCTCAACCATCAGTGTTATCAGGCTGGCCTGGGAACAAGCACACTTGAGGGCAGAACTGACACAGCTGTTGGAGGGGAGGAATGAGCAGCCGAGGAAGCCAAAATGCAGCAGAGAGTCAAGGAGGAGTGAAACGGAGTAGGAGCGGAGGAGAGGCATGAAAACCCACTGAGATTAGGATGCAACAGAGGGAAGGGGTGGGTGACGTCACACCAGGAAGCACCAGTGAGCACTCTGAGCCATGGATGGAAGAACAAAGCTGTGAGGAGGCAGGAGAAGGAGAAGAAGTGGGAAAAGACCATAAGGTACTGGGAAGGAGAGGATGAGGAAGTTGGGGGAGACCCAATGGGGCGAGCGGCAGGGACGAGGACGACAGGGGCGGGAAGGGTGATGGAGAGGCACAGATGATGGCCACCAAACAGTGGTAACAGGGGAGCACAAGAGAAGTGGGGAGCTGCAAGCAAAAGAACAAGGGATAAAAGCAAACTAAATGGGAGAGCAGGCAACTGCAGGGACAGAAATAGCTGGGTGAGCCGGGAGCGATGAAGAGTGGCACCTCCTGCTGCAATGAAGAAATGAATCCTGAAACAGTCCAGGAGGAGTGGCCTTTTAAGGCCTGATGGGGCAGTGATGTTGTAGCTCCGCCCATTGAGCCACAGGCATAGCCTTCCCATTGTCCAGTACGTCTTGGACTTTTTTGTGGTGGATACTTCTTTCTGGACACTGGGGATACTATTAGTCTTTCTCTTGTTGGTATGTCCTCAAGTTCTATGGCATACCCCTGTGACACTACCTCCTGCACCCATTGTCCGACGTTGGTCTTGCCCATGTGCTGGTGAATAACTGAAGTCGCCCCCCCCATTGGTATGTCCTGATGGACTGGGTTGAGCTGGAGAGGTGGCATTGTTTGGCTTATTGCTGGTGGTGCATAGTCATGGATTTGACTTTCTATTGTTTTTCCTTCTTTGACTTGTGAACCTGCCTTTGGTAAGTCCGCCTCTAACCCTGACGCTTGACGTGCCCCTGTTGAGGTGGTTGTATCTGTTATGGTTTGAATTCTTTCTGTCTAGAGAGGCATTATTATGATATCTGATTTCCGGGTGAGGTCTGTGCCCTTGGGATCTGCCTCTGTGAGATGGGAGGCAGCCAGCATCTTTGTTGCCCTCAATATCTCTATTTTGACCTCTTCTTCTAAGGAACTCCTGGAGGCCATCACCAAAAACCCAGTCCCCCTTGAATGGGAGCTTTTGCAAACTGGCCTTTGACTTGTTGTCAGCATCCCAGAGCTTTAATCATACTGAATGACTTGCCCTATTTGCTACTGCTACTGACCTGGAGTTCATCTTCAGTGAGTTGATAGAGATGTCACCGAGGTATTTGGCTGCCTGGAGTGTATAGTCTAGTAATTCTGCTTCCTGTGACTTGGGTGGCAATCACTTGCTTATCTCATCTAGCCATTTGATCTGGGCTCTGGCAGCGTAGACTGCTGTAGTGGCTGCTCTGACTGCCTAGCCTGACATTTCAAAGACCTTATTGAGCATCTCCACTAGCTTCTTGTCAACTGGGTCCTTTAAGGCCACAGTGCTGTCTATGGGCAACACGGCTCTTTTGTTGAGCTCTACTATCTTAGGGTCTATTTTAGGAGCTGTGCACCAAATCTTTAGCCTGTCCTCCTGTATTGGATATAGTCTGCCCATTTCTCTGGAATTCTGGTAGGGTCAGTGGCCTCCCATTGATTTGCAATCAGTTAGGTTAGGATCATTGTATGCTGGGAACAACTTTGAGGTAAAGAAAGATACCTCTGTTGTCTTTGGAGTGGGCTCCTTTTGTGATTCCCTGTCTGATTGATGCTCACTGCCATGAGAGCCCGCAGAATCCTCCTCATCATGGGACATTTCATCCTGTGAGCCCTCATGGTCCTCGTGTACCGATAGGGAGGAAGTGGAAGTGTGTGGGATGTGGGTACTGTGGATCCCCTTATCTGAAGCTGCTGTGGGTTTTGGTTGAGGTACTGGGACCAATCTGGGGTTCACCATTGCCTCCCTGCACTCCAGAACCTTCAGCATGAAACTTTGTTGGCTCTCTATTATGGCTGCCATTGCTTTTTGGAGTGTGACAGTACCTGGATCTATGTGTCACTTCTGCCTGGGATGTGTACCTGATGCCCTGGCATATTCCTGCATTTCCATTTCCTGATCAGAGCTCTCCATCTCACAGGAGGGGCAGTTTATGCCCTTTTGTTGAGGCAGCAGTGGGATGCCACAGGATTGACATTCCATTGTCTTTGACATCTGTAATAGATGAAAGGGAGTTGTTTTAAACTGTGCTTCAGGTATATAATTTATTATTTTATTAGAAAAAATGTGACAATATTCATGTAGGGTGTATATGGGGAGCTATATCTGTAATATTGGGCTGCTACTGACGTTAGTAATCTACTCTATCAACTCACTGAAGATGAACTCCAGGTCAGTAGCAGTAGCAAACAGGGCAAGTCATTCAGTATGATTAAAGCTCTGGGATGCTGACAACAAGTCACCCATGAGCACAGCTAATATTTTTTCTAGTCAAACTATCTCTTGTTGGGAGCTGCAATACTGAACACAGGATTTGTAAGAAAGTGAGTTGTGCTCACAACAGAGGGAGGGGAACCTTTCAATTGTCTTTGGTTTGTAGCAGATATACTGCAGGTGGAGGCTGCTTCTAACTGAAAGGTGAAATAAGGAATTTACAATTATCAGGAAAAGACAGTCTTATTACAATTCTTAAGATTTTCAGTGCAGGAAGATGTTAAACTCTGGGTGAAACATTTGTCACAAATCCTGAAATAAGTGCAGGTACAGGTTGTGTATTTGACCCAGGCAGTAAACTGTTTTCTGTGTTTATCTTTGTTTGCCTTAAAAGGCAATTCCAAACTTTCTCAGGAAGTGATTACATCACAGAGACTTAATCAGCCAATAGCTTGGGTAACAGACCTGAGAACAATAGTATTATAGGCAAGTGTTTATAGCAAGCTCATCAGAACAGCTAATATTTTTCCTAGTCAAACTATCTCTTGTTGGGAGCTGCAATACTGAACATAGGATTTGCAAGAAAGTGAGTTGTGCTCACAACAGAGGGAGGGAACCTTTCAATTGTCTTGGTTTGTAGCAGATATACTGCAGGTGGAGGCTGCTTCTAACTGAAAGGTGAAATAAGGAATTTACAATTATCAGGAAAAGACAGTCTTGTTACAATTCTTAAGATTTTCAGTGCAGAAAGAGTTCAAAGCACAGCTGACTTATTTTGGGGCTGACTGCTTTCAGAGCACAAACCACCAGGCTGTTTTGGGGCTGGGGAGGTTTACCTGTGTCTGACTTGGATGTCTGGATTTTTCTCTGTTTGATTAGCAGGGGATTTTCTCTGTCAAATTGTTGTGTATAGTATCTTGCAGACAGGAAGGCACTCATCGCAGCAGTGGGTCAGAGCTCTTAGCTGATTGTTTTGTGAGGGCACAGTTTAGGCCCAACCCCTTCCCACCCCTTACCCACTCACCCCTGGAAATAGTTCCTTTATACCTGGGGTTCTGACATCATTTCCTCAAGAGTGCAAGGTGCATATCAATGTCATATCCTCTCTAGCACACAGCACTGAAAATATAAGCATACACATTGTATAATATATATATATTTCTATATAACAAACCAATCACACACACAAGCACACACACAAAAAAAGTACATAGTCATGTGGGGAGTGCAATGTAATGGCTATGGGGCAGCAGTCTTCGGGAGTCTTTCTGGAGGCTGAGATGCTGCCCTATTTGCAGACAACTCTCTGCCCTGAGGGAGGAAGTTGCCCGTCTTCAGGCCACACTAGACAGCAGTAAGAGAACCTTCCCCCAGGCCAGACTGGATGGTAGGAAGGGAACCCCCATCCAGGGAGCACCACAGCCTCCACCACTACCTCAGAGGTTGCAAAGAAAGCACAGCAGTTGGACCACAGTGGGCTCAGGGAGGGTGAGGAGGGTGGAACAGAGGCACACCCAGTCAGTTGTTCCACTCCACAATCCATACACCATTCTGGGGGAGCACAGCTCCCCTATGGATGCACCCATGGAGGAGATTAAGGAGGCTGAGGACACCTGTCACAAGGGAGGCCCACAGGAAGGAGGCAGAGGATGCCACAAGGAAAGGAAGCAGCTCCTGGTGGGGGACTCAATTATTAGGGGGATAGAACTGGGGGGAGCAGGGAAAACTGAAGTAAAGTGCCTGCCTGGTGCCATGGCTTGTAGGGACAGGAAGCGCATCCTCAGGATCATGAGAACAGCTGCACGGGAGTCTGAGCTGGATGTCATTGTCCACCTAGGGACAAATGACTTGGCTCAACATGAGATTAGAGCAGTGCAGAAGGACTTTGTAGAACTGGGGAGGGGCCTAAGACAAGTAGCACACACAGTATCCTTCTCAGAGGTGCTGCCTGTAAATGGCATGAGTGAGGCAAGGGTACTTTGCACCATGCAGTTTAATGAGTGGTTTAAAAAACAGTGTGGAGCACAGGGGTTTGGCTTCATTGGGGACTGGGGTTCCACCTGGAGGGACACCAGCCTATATTGGCAGGATGGTCTGCATCTGCCCAGGAAGGGAACAAGTCTTTTGAGCAGTCAGTTTAAATGCTTCATTGGCAAGCTTTTAAACTAGTCAAGGGGAGGCACTGATAAGCAGCAGGAAAATCCCAGCCTCTCCTACAAAACAGGGTACTAAATGGGAAAAAGACCGAGGTAGAAAGGTCAGTGGGGGATGCTGCAACAGAAAGTAAAGCCATCAAAAAATGGAAAGCAATGAGTATCAATGCACGTAGTCTGAGTAACAAGCTTCCTGAATTAGTGGCCTTGATGGAGGAGGAACATCTGAATATCGTGGCAGTCACAGAAACATGGTTCTCACAAAACCATGACTGGGACGTAAACATACCAGGATACACTATCTACAGGAGAGACAGAGAGGGTAAAATAGGAGGAGGAGTAGCTCTTTACATAAGGAAAGGAATCAAAGTAACAGAACAAAAGAGAAAACAGGGAGGAGAAGAAGCACTGTGGGTAAATTTGGAGACCGGCAATGGCACCACAATCCACACAGGGGTTTTATACAGACCCCCTTCTCAGGGGGAGGAAATGGACAAGGAAATGATAGAAAGTATACTTAGTATGGCAAAAAAGGGAGATATTGCTGATGGGTGATCTGAATATGCCAGATGTTAACTGGAGTGCAGTTGCAGCAGCCACTCAAGAGTGCAGTTATTCTAGATGCCCTACAGGGGCATGCCTTAGACAACTAGTATTGGAGCCCACTCGAGAGGGAGCAATCTTAGACCTGGTTCTCTCAAATGGAGATGAAGAGAGGATCACAGATGAGAAGTGGGTAGCCATCTGGGAACTAGCGACCATCGAACAGTATGGTTCACAATAAACACAGCAATAGAGTCAAGCCATACAAAGGCAAAGGTACTGGACTTTAGAGGGCTGACTTTAAAATGGATAAGTGCCTAAGGAATGCACTAGCAAATGGGCAGGAAGGGGTGGAAGAACAATGGGGAATAATAAAACTGCCATCACAGAGGCAACAAGCTTTGTGTGAAGCAAATAAACAAAACTAAATGATGTAAGAAACCACTATGGTTCTCAAAGGAAGTGGCAGTGAAGGTTCAAGAGAAAAGAAAGCTTTCAGGAAGTACAAGGAATCACAGAAGGAGCAGGACAGAGAACTGTATCAGTTAAAGCAAAAGGAAGCTGGGAAGTTAGTCAGAACAGCAAAGGCCCAAACCGAGGAAAAGATAGCCAACTCAGTTAAGAAGGGGGATAAAACCTTTTATAGGTACATCAGGGAGCGAAGGAAGACCAAGGGAGGGATAGTGAGGCTTAATAAAGGGGGTGAGGGTGGGCAGAGGGAGACTGTGAAAAGGCAGAGATACTAAAATATTTTTGCTCAGTATTTACAAAGGAGGGGGTACCTAGAACAAACAGTAGAAACACACTGGATACAGAAGTTGATACCAGCCCATTTACAGAAGAAAGGGTTCTGAAAGAACTCTTAAAACTGAAGGTGGACAAAGCAATGGGGCCTGATGGGATTCATCCCAGAATTCTAAAAGAACTAAGGGTAGAATTAGTGACACCACTGACTACCCTGTTTAACAAATCATGGGAGGATGGGGTGGTACCCGAGGACTGGAGGAGGGCAGATGTGATTCCCTTTCACAAAAGTGGGAGCAAGACAGAAGCAGGAAACTACAGACCTGTTAGTTTAACCTCAGTGGTAGGGAAAATGATGGAATCACTTCTGAAGGAAAGAATTGTCAAGTATCTAGAGGCCAGAGGGGCACAGGACCCAAGGCAGCATGGATTCACAGCAGGAAGGTCATGCCAGACAAATCTGATAGATTTCTTTGACTGGGTGACCAAAGTAGTAGATCAGGGAGGGGCTGTGGATATGGCCTACCTAGACTTTAGCAAGGCATTTGACACAGTCCCACACAAAAGATTAATATACAAGTTAGCTAGCCTGGGAGTGGGTCCCAAGATGACAGCCTGGGTAAAAAATTGGCTGGAAAATAGGACACAGAGATTAATAGTAAATGGAGTCCACTCTGATGAAAGGGGGGTTACTAGTGGGGTACCGCAGGGTTCAGTATTAGGACCAGTCCTCTTCAATGTCTTTATAAGCGACATTGCAGAGGGACTGGCAGGAAAAGTATGTCTCTTTGCAGATGACACAAAGATCTGCAACAGAGTTGATGCACAAGGTGGGGTGGAAAGGATGAAAAGGGACTTGGCAAGGTTAGAGGAATGGTCAAATGTATGGCAGCTTAGATTCAATGCTAAGAAGTGCAAGGTAATGCACCTGGGAAACAAAAACCCAGGGGAAGAGTACACAATGGGGGGTGAGATACTAACAACAACAAAAATGGAAAGGGACCTGGGGTAGTCATATCAGATGACCTAAAAGTGGCAAGCAATGTGAGAGGGCAGCAATGAGGGCTGGGGGGATATTGGGATGCATAGAGAGGCATCACCATTAGAAAACAGGAAGTTATTATCCCTCTGTACAGACAGCTGGTCAGACCCCATCTGGAGTACTGCGTGCAGTTCTGGAGACCCAGTCTTCGCAAAGACATAGACAGGATGGAAGCTGTCCAGAGGAGGGAACTAAAATGGTGCAGGGTCTGCACCGGAAGACATATGAAGAGAGACTAAAGGAGCTTAATATGTATAGCCTCAAGGAAAGGAGGAGAGGGGGACATGATAGAAACTTTCAAGTACCTCAAGGGAATCAAGTCCAAGAGGGTAGCATCTTTCAAAAAAAGAGGTGTGCAAGAACAAGGGGGCACAATTTGAAGATGGGGGGGTGGCTCAGAGGTAATTTATGGAAGTATTTTTTCACAGAGAGGGTTGTGGATGCATGGAACGGTCTTCCAGAGGAGGTCGTGGAGTCAAAAACAGTGGTGGAATTCAAGCATGCATGGGACAGTCATAAGGCAATTCTAGGGGATGGGGGTAGAAAGAAGTAGGCTGCTGGTTAACTAGGATCTGCAGCTTATCCAGTAGGCAGGGAAATGGGCAGACTGGGTGGGCCAAGCGGTCCTTATCTGCCGTCAAATTCTATGTTTCTATGTTTCTATGTTACTGTTCATCTTTTTTAAAAGTGTCGCCCCTTTAAGGTGTTGTCCCTTTAAGAGGGTGCAGGCATAGTTTAAATATATGGTGTTGCTCCTTCAAGGTGAGGCCCCTTAAGGAAATCCTTCTAATTATTGATGGAATATATATTTTGCCATTGTCCTTTTAAGAAGGTGTAGGCATAGTATAACTATATATAGTGTTGCTCCTTTAAGATTCAGTCCCTTAAGGAATCATTCCGAATATTTATTAATTATATTTGCCATTCTTAAGATGGCGTCTGGATGGTGTCTGGATGGCAAGCTCCTAAGATGGCGGCTGCCCTATAAGAACATTCCCAAGATGGTGGGTGGCTGCGATTCGTGCATGTGCAAGTGATTACTGTGCATGCACGAGCTTGCTGGCTATACCCAGCATCCCCACAGGCATTGTAGCCAATCTGCACATGCGTGGATGTCCAACGTAATGCTCATGCCTGTCTTGCTGGTCCGCACTCCCTGGGCATGGAGACAGAGGGCAGAGAACTAAGAGGGAGCACTATTTTAAATTCTACACCATTCCACCCTCACGGAGCATGAAAAGGAGATGGAGGGCAAGGACTACTGAGGAAGTGCCATGTTCAAAACCCCAGATGCTAAACATGCATATATATGTAGTATATGGCTACAAATCTTGGTAATTTAACCACTCTGCAGAAGTATTGATTGTAACAGAGATAAGAGAGAGAGAAAGAGCTGTAAGGCTGGAGTTTCCCGACCACTAAGCAGAGGCAAGGGAAACAGGCTTTGAGGGGCACAATAACACATCACTTCACTGTGTGAGGGGAGTGTAGGTTAAAAACTCCTAGTACAGGAGCACTAGACGCCAATCCTCTGAAGTTGCAATAATGTAAAATCTTTTGCTGGGCCCGTCGCAAGCAGCCGCTGGGTCAGGGGCTGCAAGCAAGAGATTAGATTTCCTTGCTCATGAGAGAAAAACTCTGTACATAGCACTGCCAGATTTAAAGCCACATACCTGCACCCGCAATCATTTACAGTCCTTAACCAAGCTATCTCGTTTAGATGTTTGAACCAATGACCAACGCGGGGAATTCCCCAGAAAGCCTCATGGTTAGGAAGCCTCTGAGGATATTGAAAGAAAATTATACTTTGATCAAAAATAAATATACTGATTCTGTCTACTTTAAACATTGATATCTGTCGGTGTGTTCTATGATATTGATATATAATTTATTTTAATTACCTTATTTGCTGTGTTGCGCAGGAGCTTGGCAGAGTGCTGCAGCCTAGTCAGATGCACATAAAAAAAATTATGGAAGAAGGGACGCAGAGGGGGCTTGGTGAGGGCATTGAAACAAGATCTTTAGGTCACATGTGCATCTGGCAGCCTATCAGGCGGACATAACCCTAAGGTAAAGAAAATGGGAGTGCCATGGATATACAGGCAACACAATAGTAGAACTCTTAAAAGGTGAGTTGGATTGTCTGGATGCATCCTGTGCCTGGCCTTCTGTGGGCTGGGCTGGCCACCTTGATGCAGTACAAAGGCTAAACCAATCTATGAGATTGTTTTTAAGAGCCAGCCATTTTCTGTCTGTTTTAGTATGGTGCATATTTATTAACCTACTGCTGTTTGCTCTTGATATCTACAGTATGTACTCTTAAATGTTGTGATTTTATTTTCTAATTTGTAATATTGCATACCAGGTTGTGCTTGAAAATAGGCCTTTAGCTCCAGCGTACTTTACTGGATAAACACACACACACACACACACACACACACCACACATACACACACACACGTATGGCTAGAGACATCCCGTTTTTGTCGAGACAAATACCAAGGGACAGTACAATTCACATTAAACTGTCACACCAATAGCTGGTTTTTCATATTTTATTGAGTTGGCAATGCATTGGCAACTCACATTGTGTTATTTTAGAAGACTTGACAGGCTCAAGAGCAACTCTTATACATGATTTTGCATAGAAACATAGAATTTGATGGCAGATAAGGAATACTTGGCCCACTCAGTCTGCCCATTTTTCCATACCTATAGTATCACTGTAGATCCCAATCAGTCTCTGGTGCTTTCTCCCTTCCCCCTTCCTTTCCATAAGAATTCCAGAAATCCACCTCTCTTTCTGTGAAGAAGTACGTCCTCACATCTCTCCTGAATATACCCCCTCCAGATTTATACCATGTCCCCTTGTTCTTGTGCTCATTTTTTCCTGAAAAATACTTCCCTCTTGTACCTTATTTAGCCCTGTGAGGTATTTAAAGGTCTCTATCATATCCCACCCCCTTTCTAGGGTGTACATAATGAGGTCCATTAGTATATCCTTGTAGGGCTTTTGATGCAGACTCTGCACCATTTTAGTTGTCCTCATCTGGAATGCCTCCAGTCTGTTTATGTCATTCCAGAGATGTGGTCTCCAGACTAAATACAGTACTCAAGGTGGGATCTTCCAGTGATCTATATGGGGCAACACCACCTCCATCTTTCTGCTCATGATACCCCTCCCTATGCACCCCAGCATGCCACTATCCCTCCCAACTGCCTTGTCCCACTGCCTGGCCAACTTTGGGTCATCTGATATTATTACCCGTAGATCTGTTTCCTGCTCGGTTGTCTTCAGTATCACTCCACCCATTTTGTATTCCACTCCCAGGTTTCTGTGCCCTAAGTGCATTACGTTTCGCTTTTCACACTGAAACCCAGCTGCTACACCCTTGACCACTCTTCAGTTTTTCTCAGGTCACTGATAATTCCCCCCCCCAAGAATGTCCACCCTGTTGCAGATTTTTGTGTCATCTGTAAAGAGGCAGACATTCCCTTCCAGCTCCTCTGCAATGTCACTTGTAAAACCTTTAAAAAGGACTGGTCCTAGCACGGATCCCTGAGGTAACTCCCTGGTTACCCTCCCTTCCTTGGAGTGAACTCCATTTACCACCACCCTCTGCCACCTTTCCGCTAACCAATTTCTTACCAAGTTTACCACATTTGGTCCCACTCCTAAGCTACCTAGCTTGCCTACTGGTCTCCTATGTGGAATTGTGTTGAAAGCCTTACTCAGATCTAGGTAGGCCACATCCACTGCTCCATCCTGATCTAATTCCTTGGTCAGCCAGTCAAAGAAATCCTTTGACATGACCTCTGCTCCCCCTATGAATCCATCCTGTCTCTGGTCTTCTAACCCGCTGGATTGAAGATATTCCACAATCCTCTCTTTCAGTAGTGTTTCCATTAACTTTCCCACCACCAATGTCAGGCTGACTGACCTTTAATTCCCAGTCTCCTCCCTTCTACCACTTTTGTGAAGTGGGACTACATCTGTCCTCCTCCTGTCCTCTAGAACTACTCTGGTTTCCAGAGATCTGTTAAATAGGACTGCCAGAGGTGCATGCAGTACCTCCCTGAGCTCCCTCAACACCCATGAATGCACACCATCTGGTCACATTACTTTCTCCACTTTCAGATTAGTGAGTCCCTTCAGGACTCTCCCCTCTAGAAAAGAATTAGTTTCCACCTACCCCCGTCAAGGTTCCTGTTACTTTTTTGCAGTCCCTCCTCTTCTCTTTCCTCTGTGAACACTAAGCAGAAGTAGTTATTCAAGATGTTTGCCTTTTCCTTGCCCCCGCTGCTGGTCCCCACTTTCCTTTTTAACCTTATAATCCCTCCCTTGATCTTCCTCTTTTCGCTTACTTACCTAAAAAATGCCTTGTCCTCTTTTCTTACCACTTGGCCTATTCTCTCTTCAGTATGCACCTTCATGTTCCCTACTGCTTTCACTGCTTCCGTCTGTTTTGGATTAGCAAACAAAAGCTGTGGTGCATGAGCCAATAGACAACCATTTGTAGACACAAAGAAGGCTCACACTCACTAATCAAAGCAACAATATAACACCACATAGAAATATCAGATGAAAACACTTTGGGCCAGATATTCAAAGCTTTGCAGCGGGCAAAAACCGTTTGCGCAGGTTTAGCTGGGGATTAGCGCGGGTCTGCTATATTCAAAAGGCCAAATAGCGCGGGCAAACTGCATTAGCGCCGGGCAAACCAGTAATGTATGCAAGGGGCAAAAGGAGGGGCAGGGGGCCTAGAGAGACACGCAAGGGGATATTCAAAGGTCCAGCGCTGCGCTAGGATACGTAGCGCGGCCCCTAGCATGGCGCTAGTTACCGCCTATAAAAGGTTGGTCTAAACACAGGGCAAAACACAAAGGAGGAGGGACCAGCACAGGAAGTGGGAATGTGTGCAGTGCCAGTAGCAGTGATCCTGCCATTGATGGCAGCTGTAGCGGAGGAGGAGGAGAGGGAGCAGGCACAACATGGGCCACAACGCAGGCCAAGGAGACGGTATGCTGCAAACAGGCTGTACCGGCCCAGGGTCTCCTTCAAGATCCTGCCTGATGACCACATCATTGGCCGGTACCGGATGAACAGGGGAATGTTGAGGCAGCTCTGTGAACTCCTGCATGAGCAGCTGCAGCCAAACACCAGACGCAGTCATGCCATGACAGTGAGGAGAAGGTGACAGCAGCGATGTGCTTCCTGCCACAGGGACGCTCCAACGACCCAGCGGGGACACCATGCTTGCCAGTCTGCCACCTCACGCCTCCTGACCCAGTTCCTAGAGGCCCTCCTGCCACATGCTGGGAATTCATAGTATTCCCCAGCATGGCAGCAGAGCGAAGAAACAATGCAGCAGTTCCATCGAGTTGCGCACCTACCATCTGTACTGGGTGCCATTGACTGCACCCATGTCCCCATCCGTGCACCACCTGGCGATGGCAGTGACGTGTATGTAAACAGGAAGGGGTACCACTCCATCAACTGCCAGGTGGTGTGCGATGCGGCGGGGCGCATCAGCAATGTCTATGCACAGTACCCTGGCAGTGCCCACGATGCCTTCATCTGACACCAGTCTCAGCTGTGCCAGGCCTTTGAGGAGGGCAGGATACCCAGTAGGCAACTAGTAGGTGAGTTGTAGCAGACAAGGCAAATGCACAACAGCATGGATGGGGGCAGGCATTGCAGGCCAGGGAAGGGGTGTGGGAGGGCCACAGAGAGGTGCAGGACAGCAGCTGACATACCGCAGTACAGCACTAACAGGTATATATGTTTTGACAGGGGACAGAGCCTATCCCCTGCGACCCTGGCTGCTCACACCAGTACTCCAACCGGCCACAGTGGCCAAGGAACTGTACAACGAGGCACATGCCAGAACAAGGAACATCATAGAGAGGGTGTTTGGCATCCTGAAGATGCGATTCAGATGCCTGAACACATCAGGCAGTGCCCTACAATATACACCTCAGAAGGTATGCCATATCTTCCTAGCCTGTTGTATGCTGCACAACATGGCAATGAACCATGGGATACAGGCACCTGAACCTGAGGGACAGTCTGACAGTGATCCAGAGCCAGTGGTCAGGGGGATAGTGGAGCAACTCGAGAGGGGGGAACCTCGCATGGCATGCAGGGCCATACAGCACTGGGACAACATCATCAGGACACTGCAACAGACCAGAGGGTAAGTACAGACTACACAACAACCTGAAAGAGTACAAGTGATTAGCAATTTAATGTGCACAGACTAAGATAACAGTGAAAACAACAATCACATCAGCAAACAAACCCAGTGTAATACACAAATAGTGTGCATGTGGTGTGAGTCCATGATTGTGCAGCACATATGTGGGGGGGATACACACAAACGGTGTAATCATGGTGGGGAGGTGTGATGTGTGTCGTGAGGGTAAGGGGGCAACTGTGTTGGTGGGAGTGTGTATGTGTGTGTGTGTGTGTGTGTGTGTGTGCGCACACATCTGCTCATACATGAGGGGGATGCATGCAGAGTACAGCAGACAGCCTGTGTGCATCACCGGCGATGACACCCACGCATGCGGCGTGCACCCGTACCAGGGGTTATGGACCCTGGGGTGCTCTGTGCAGAGGACACAGCTGAAGTGGAAGGTGAGGCAGGCATGGTTGATCTCCTGTGCCCACGGGGGTTGGTGGAGGCAGACAGGGTGGATGGACGGCCATGGCACCGCTGGGTTGCAGGTGGAGTGCGTGATGGATTGGAACTGGTACCAGTGGCAGCCCTGCACCCACGGTGTGCCTGCCTGTGTGCCCCTCTGCCATCTGCACCACGGCCAACAAACCCATGCTGGTGACCAACAGGCACACCATGCATGACATTACCAATTGCCACCACTGCAGCAGTCAACCCAGAGAAGCCACGGTCTATGGTACCCACCAGGTGGCCAAACCTGTCCCTCTGCCTGCTGCTCAACGCACCAAAGCCCACGTTATTGCCTCCCTGTATCGACCCAGCTCACTGGCTCCAGCTCACAACGCATGGCATGCAGGTCCAGATCGGCTCCTCGTGCTGTGAGGTGACAGCAGCCTGTAGAAGTGGCCGGGCACCATGGCCTCATGTACCAGAGGCACAGGACCCCAGCAGCAGCTGGCAGTGGTGCTTGTGGCAATGCACCACTGCTACATCCGGCGCTGACTACGAGTGGCAGTGGTCTGTGGCACCATATGGACTGTAACCCCAACATGTGTCCGACAATGCACGCCCTGCTGTCCTGCAACACCACCCACACCACCCACCACCGTGTGTTCAGCCACAGCCACACTGCTGACACCTACGGAACCACCCTGACCTGTTCCATGGCCTTCAGCAAGCCCCACCCTGCATCCCCTGGCACAGGAATGGCCAGCTGCTGTGAATATCCAGAGACATCACTGTCATCCGCACTGGTGACAGTGACCAGCAGTACCTCTCCCACCCCATCACTCTCAGTTGGTGCAACATCCAGGTGACCACTGTACCCTAACACCCCTAGTGAGTTGTGTCCCCCCTCCCCAGGCAGTTGCACGCCCTGTCCACAGGTATGCCCAACATGCATTGGGTCCATGCGGCCCTGAGATTGACACAGTCCAGATGTTGATGGCCGATCGTCATCAAACTCCTCCGCGACCTCGGGAACCTGGCTGGACATCTGTGGATCATGCTGTGGTGGTGCAGGCCTGTCCGAGAGTGCTGTGGAGAGAATAGGGACAGGGTCAGTCACCCATCCATGGACACTGTGGCAAAACACCACCACCACTTCCACCACCACCACACCATGCAGCCCTCAGGACAGGTACCCACCTCACACAAGCCTGTGACAACATGCACCCACCTATGTTCCCTCTAAGGTGTGTGCACGTGCGCCCACACAGCAGTCAGAAATAATCCGCACACGGCTTCAGTAGTAGCGCACAAAGCAGCTGACAGGGATCCTCATGTTCATGAAGTAGTGACTACAGTCATCACTCAGATTTAAGACTCAGACAGCAGGACATGAAAGTGAATGGGAGAGAAACATTGTATGCCCACCCCTGAGGCCACAGCCCATTAACTCTAACAAGCCAGCAGTTAACAAGCCAGCAGTCTCACTCTTGCTCCACTTATTGAACAATGGAACTGATCAGCAAAATTCCAACCAATCGGCATTGCAGTTACAGCAATGTTTTTGGCTTGACATCTCTTTTCAGTAAGACGATACTTGATAATTAACAGTATTCCCCTGCTGTTCACAGAAATGGCATGTTTTATTTGTTTGGTAGATTCCCCCCAACAAAGCAATGTGAGAGATTCTCTGACATAGGGTGTATGTTATATTATTTCACTTTTAAAGTTGTACAATTTCAGTGTAATCTGCCTCCTCCCCAAGCAGCGTCTCACATACAAAATGTGTTTATAATGGATTTAAAGCCTCACCATTGAAAGCGTGTTCATTTCTTTTTTCAGTTCAAGAAAATGGGAAAACTATAGTTTGTGTTTACAATAAAAGCATCAAAGCAACCTACTGCCTGTGTCATTTTTTTATGTATTTGTTGGGGGCCGGGATGGGAATAACTTTCTCAATTAGCAGGCTGAGACACTGACTGTACATATGTCTAGGGAGATGAGATTGCGCTTCTTTTTAAAACAGGGTCTCACATTATATATACATTTGAGATTCAATGAATCAGTGCTTGTAAAGGTTACTCATGTTGGCTACATGGGGATAGTAATTCTAAAATGGACAACAAGATATAGCAGTGCAAAACATGTCCTTTTCATTTAATTTCATAAATTCAGACGACTAAGCTTTAGTATGGATCCAGAATGGAAGAAATACAGTCTCCTAAATGCATCTCCTCTCTCATATCCACACTGTACTCACTACTTTGCAAAATACATTTTAAAACCCCCACTGAGCTGACAATACCCAATGTATTCATTGTAAACCATACCTAGGGTAAATGACATCACATACAATTATGCATGCATCCATCAAAGATCCCATTGCTAAGTACTGCTTTAAGAAGCTGTCCAACCCTGAATACCACATTGCCATAACAGTATTAAATGATGTACTTTTGGAGTTGGCAGAGTTATGTTTCAGAAAGTGGTCTAACAACAGTTGAAGCTGTACAGATTGCTAGGGTAAAAATAAAAAAGATCAGAAGCCAGTACCTGGGTGAAACTGTCTACTGGAGCCAACCAGTAAAACTGCTTTTGGCTAATTGCACAGCTGAAGTAAGCACAACAGCAATTTTGCAATTCATTGGCCTGTTGTGTGACCATCTGGACAGCTGATTTCCTGCAGGTGAACTTTCTGACTGATCTGCCTTTGATTTTGCAGCAATGCCACATTGCAGCTTTGAGTTTGGCTTATCAAATATTGAGAGACTGTACAGCAAATATCAGGACTATTTATTTTCATCAGTGGACCAGGCAGAAATTATTAGCCAGTACAATGACTTCAGATTTATAGTTGCAGAAAAAATAAAGGGAGAATCATTAAAATTGTTTACTGACATGATGCACTTTGTTTTGACTAACATGCAGTACAGCATGGTGGCTAAACTTATTAATGTATGTGCTACATTCCACGCTAAACATGACGCTATCATGTATAGAGGTTCCTATACAGTCTTATCCTTCCCCAGAAGAGATTCTCCATAGGGAGGTGTAGAGTGAAAGGCTACAATAGCACAGAAAAATCTTGGTAGTGATGGAGGATCATATACTGAAGCAGAGAAGAGTATGGCTGAGTAGGACCATAATTATCTTGGGTGGAAGGTTTCACTCAAGGATTCTCATAAGAAAGTTAGGAAGATTTGTTGCTGCTCTTGTAAAGAGCATTAGGATTTATATCTCCAGAAACGTGGTGGAGTCCATGAAGTTATATGGAGATCCTGCGCCCATAACACAGATTGATATTGCATTTAAAAATTCTCATACAGCTAGCAGCTTGCTTTCTCTGGCAAGCAAGCAGGATTGTTTGGGAATACATTTAGTTAACATGTTAGACTTGGGTGAAGTATCTTCATGGTTTAAACAGACCTAAGATAGTCCAGAATCAATCTTAGAGGCAGATAACCCGATTGACTTTGGAAACCTAATTGATATTATCTACAGGCTTAATCAATAACTGTCAGTGAGTAGATATTAGGGTCAAACAAATGAACTCTGAATGCCAGCTGGATTTGGATAAGGGAGCTGGGGATCAAGATGTGGATGCCCTTTCTATACTTTTCATGAAATATTGAGGGCATCCATCTTAAAATAATTGACCATGAAGTAATGAGATTTCTGGATAATTCTGATATTATTGGACTGCAAGAAACATGGTGTACAGAAAATGTAATTCCCAAATTGGCTGGATAGTCTGTCTTTACTCTGCCAGCAACTAAAGATAAAAAGTTTGGAAGGTTTAAAGGGGGTATTTCCTTTTTTATCAGAACTTTGCTAAATTTTCAGATCACTAACATTTCTACTAAGTCAGAGGGTATTTTGGCTCTAATGATTAGCAAGGGACAAGTGAAGATCATTCTCTGCAATGTATATATTCCCCCTCACAATAGAGCTACTGATCACGCTGACCTTTTCATACAGGATCTGAAAATGTCACTTGATGAATTGTCAGATGAGAGTATACTTTGTCCTATAATTATTTTGGGAGACTTTAATGCCAGAATTCCTTCTCATTTCTCGGAGGATGTATATTGAGATATGATCCATACAATATCTATAATTAATCCAAATATCCTATATACTAGGACTGCTCAGGATCTAAAATCTAACCTCAGAGCTAGGGAATTGCTAGCAGGCTTGGCCAGTAGAAATTTCTGTATTTTAAATGGGAGAACTCAGGGAGATCTAGTTGGATCCTTAACGTATAGAGAACCTACTGGCTCTTCAACCCCTGATCAGGTTTGGACCAATTTGGAAGCAGTAAAGCGGATCTAAAAGTTAGAGGTCATGGCTAGATTGGAATCAGCACACTGCTATTGTAATTAACATCAAATACCCTTTTGGAACTATAGGGAGTGAGGCACAACAGGAAGAGAGTCTGGAAGTCAAACAAAAGAAGGATTGTATGGGAGCTGATTCAGCAAGCTAATTTCAAAGAAATCTTAGTACAGGAGTCTTAGGTGATATTCACAAGTTGGTCCAGGACAAAAATAAGGCCTTTAGTATTTTGGTGAATTGGGAAACTATTCATTCTTTAGTTGGACCTAGATGTAAAACAATATACCATCCTAGGTCCCTTTATAAAAAATTCTTAGTTTACTTTGGTATGCCTACAGGCAAAGAAAGAGTTTGGAGGAAAACTAAGACAGCATAAGAAGAAAAATAAGTCTGCAGTAGATTTTAAATTGCTAAAGACTGAAAGAGAAAAATATAGGAAAATTCTCGAATGGAAGAGACATAAACATACTCAAGGACTTTGGGAAAAACTGAGGCAGGCTGTTTTGGATAGGGATGGAAGGCGATTTTGGAATATTGTTGCCCAGGGATATAACAGATATGCCAATAGGATTGAAGCCTATATTACACCTGAAGTTTGGGCATCTCATTTCTCTAAGCTCTATTATTCTCATGAAGAGCAGGAGACACCTGATGCTTTTGAAATACAGGAGGATGAAATTTTTCCAAGACCTATCTTGATCACAGAGGATGAAATCCGGATGGCACTGATTGGCCTTAAGGCAAATAAAGCACCAGGGCAGGATGGGATCCTAGGTGATCGCTATAAGGTTTTTACCAGCTGATGGATTCCTTTTCTTCTTTTGCTGTTTAATGGCCTGGTTCAGGGGTACTCTTACCCTGCCAGTTGGGCAGCTAGTGTTATCTTCCCAATTTTTAAAAAGAGGATCTGAATGACCCAAGGATGTATAGGCCTATTAGTTTGATAGATGTTTCACAGAAAGATTTTCTCTAGGATAATTTTGGGCAGATTGCTGTCGGGGTCAGAGAACTCAGTATGTGAATGAGGCACAGAATGGTTTCTGGAAGAACTGTTTTACAGTACAACACTATTATGTGCTTCAGCACCTGATCTGGAAGTATACTAAAGTGAGAAAAAACAGATTATATTGCTGTTTTGTAGACTTCTCCTCGGCCTTCGACAGCATTAGCAGAAAAATCCTTTGGGCTACATTAAGGGATCTGAAGTTGGAGGCCTCACTTCTTGATGTTATTAATATACTCTATGAAAATATGTGGGCAAGGGTCCAGTATAATCAATATGGTCATCTAACTGATAGATTTCAGACAAATGTGGGGGGCAGACAGGGGTGTATTTTGGCCCCACTCTATCTAACATCTACATTCATACAGTCTTGGATCAGCTAGGTAACCCAGATAACCCAGATTTTCATACTCCAAAAATTAATGATCAAAGGATTGAATGTTTGCAGACAATTTAGTCTTGCTATCTACTTCAGTCCTAGGTCTTAAAAGAAAATTGGCTCACTTTGAATCACTCTGTTCTCAAAGGAAACTAAAAGTTAATCTTGGCAAGACCAACATTGTAGTTTTTGACTCTCAAACCAAGAATATGGTAAGCTTTAGGCTAAACTGTAACCATATAGACAATGTTAAGTGTTATGACTATTTAGGTGCCCGTTTTGCCTATAGCCTATCTTGGACCAAACATTTGGAGGCTATTCAATTTAAAATAGGATCTTCTGTAAATGCCCTAAAAGATTTAACAGCAAGATGGGGAAGTCATTGGTGAGCGGGGTATTAAGAGTTGTTAATGCCAAAATAAGAACAAGCATGTTGTATGCCTCCGAAATCTGGGGTTATACTAAGGTTAGAGTATTAGAAATAATTCTGAATAAACTCTATAGATACATCTTAATATTTTAAAATGGAACTCCAAGCTGTATTCTTGCCTTGGAGGTAGGACAACGTTCCTTGACTTCTCTCTTCTGTGAACAACAGATTCTCTCTCTGTTGAAACTTTTTTCTTTTGCCCCAACAAAGATATCCCAGAATGTATGTAGTGGAAGCCATCAAATTGGCCAGCATGGGATATGTACATCCCTTTATTCAACTTATTAAGGAAATAATAATGCTGGCCAGATTGGGCCACTTCTTATATAAAATTTACACAAGACCATTTGAGGAGATTAGGCAGGATGTCAAATTGAGGCTTATTGACTTAAGACATAAATTCTTTCTATGTTCAACTCTCCAAGCTTAAGCTATATGGATTTTATAAAAAAAAAAAGTAAAGATTTCATGGGAATATGAGCCATATCTCTCTTTTTTAACCTGTCCTAAACAAAGAAGAATCTATACAAGATTCGAAACTGAAAACTGTAACGCTCAGTGCATCCATTTCAAACAAAATATAGGGGGGTTACTTTCTCCATATTGTAAATGTGGAGTGGGGACTATAGATGATCTCAAACATGTGGTACTCTTGTACCCTACAGTAGGTACAAATCAACTAGGAAAAAAATGTTGGGTGGATTGTTAGGGGATCTCAGCCTCCCCCTGGAGGATATTTTGGAATATTTGTTGACTATGAAAGAGAAGAACATGGTAGAGAGCTTTGCAAGATTTTTAATCTCAACTCATTTGTAAAGTTTATTAGGGGGACTTGAAGTCCTGTGGAGGTTTTTTATGTGAAAAGGTCCTCTGTTAAATTGAACTGCACGGTAAAGATATTTAAGTTCCTTGTTGATTTATTTATTGTCTATTTATATTTACTATGTATTTTGTCCTAGTATATTGTAACTGCTTTATGCCGAACAATAAATTGTACTACTACTACTACTACTACTACAGAATTCCAAGCTTCTAGTGCTGACTGTGAAAAAGGCTTCAGCCTCATGAACTGCATTAAGAGCAAACAAAGAAGAAAGCCATTTAGATATGCTATCGTGACAGAATTGTTTTAACATTTGGTGGAAAAATGGATCTTAATAAAATGTAAGTCCACTGGAAGAATGGGAAAGACAGGAGAAAAACAGTAAATGTTGATTTCTTAGCAATGCATCATTAGCAGCACCCATTTTAGATGCATGCAAGACTCTTTAAAATGTACATAGTTTACACATGTTTCCAGTTCATACTGTTATGGCCATAATGCACAACCAAGATTCGGACTGTGTCAGAATGTATATTTATACTTTGCTTTGAGTATTTGAGTGTTTGGTTATGTTTTCTACTGTTTACTGGCAATAAAATATATCACTTGTTTGAGCCACCCAATTTGTGCACATGAATCAATTTTTTTGCACAAAGTGCCGCACACACATATCAGTCGCCCACCCACAAAGACTGAAAATTAGAGGGAACATTGGCACCCACCCACCCCACAGTGACCTTGGCCATGCCAGGCATAATTTCGGCAGGATACAGTGCACCCTGTGCAGGACACCAAAAAGCAGGACCATGCACCCTTGCCTGCACCACATACAGAGGTTACACATGTGAATACAGACCTGGCCTTGGAAGTGCGAGGGTCGTCTCGCAACCACCACCTGGCACACCTGTCACTGCCACCATCCGCAGTGTCAACACCACCACTGCCATGTGTGGATCCTCCACACGCTGCTGGTGTTCCGGCGGACCACCACCAGTCCTGGTCCTGTCTCTGTGGCGGTGTGCCTCCTCCTCCTTTGCACGCCACAGGAGGTCATTCCAACGTTTCCAGACTGCCTCAGTTGATCTCCCACGGCCCCCAACCACATTCACTGCTGCAGTCACCTCCTCCCAAGCCTGCCGCACAACAGCATCGGTGGCCCTGTGTGTGTGCATAACACATCTTCTCTTTCTTTCACCTCATGTGCAAGGGTGTTCAGCTCATCTTGGGAGAATTTATGTGCACAGATGCGCTCCTGTTGGGCCTGCACAGCTATGGGATCATCAAGAGGGGACAGGTGTCAGTGGTTGTGTCAGTGCTGCAGTGCATCACACAGTGGACATCACAATATCATCCCCTACAGTGCTACAGGCCACATGGACATATCAGATCGCTGCATGTGCCTGTATGGTGCACATGCCCACATTGCCACTGTCTGTCCTGTGTCTGGAGTGGTGTACACACATGTGCACTGCTGTGGCTTGTGTGTGCCATGAACCCCCATGACTGTATTGTGGCCCATTTCAGCATCACCGAGTATGGAGGACAAGTGCGCTAGCAATGTCAGGACACCATGCCGCATGGGAGCGCACATTGCTGGTACACTGTGTACACCCTGGGGGGAGGGCACAGGCCATCACACTGCACATCCAGGAAGACAAGACGGTGCACTGTCATGGTACAGCACCAGTGCACCTGGCTTGCAGACACAATGTGCATGCATTGGCACATGGCACAGTTAACTGCAGGGGGTATGTGCACAATGCAGTGGACGTTTGTGGTCCCACGGTGGTCATACATACCAGGAGTGTAGCCAGAAATATCCATTTTGTACACAGTTTCCAACTGTTCCCCCCCCATTACAAAATGTACACATCCTATCCAAATGGCACCCCCTTCCAAACTAGTCAGATTGTTGTCAGATGATTCCTCTACTCTCTAAAGAGGTCATATATGCATCACACACTCCTCAGTGGCCAACACTAACCCAAATACTACAGATTAGAATGATAATATTAACAGAGTGGCCTATGGTTTGTGACAGGCACTCAACAAAACTGGACACAAATGTGTACACTGAGTATGCCTGTCTACACCCTTGATACATACCAGGCTCTCGCTGCCCATCCCCCTGTTGCATATCTCTTTCCATGTTGTACACTGCTGTATTCCCGCCGCAGTTCCACAACACAACACTGGTGGTGCACTGCTTTCCCTTTTATAGCCCAGCCAGGCAATCCTGCCTGTTAGTCATGTAAATGAGCGCATAATGATATGCTAATCACACGGTTTGCCCCATGCATACACTAGTACCCTCATTTGCATACAGCCGTTGAATATGGCTCTGAATAGCCCTGCGCTAGCACAGCACCGCTGGGCAAAGGCCAGCGCAGAGCTATTTGAGGGTCAGCGCCACGCTATGTGCAGTACGCATGCTCATGGTTCCCCTTGTCCGCGCTATCACCCTGTCATAGCGTGGTCTAGCGCTGCGCTAACCAGCTTTAGCGCAGTGCTACACGCATGCACTGTATATCGGCCCAGGGTCATGGTAAGGGTCATGCATGCGCATTGCAAACACTTCCTGTTAGCGCGGCGCTATGGCATACATCAGCGTGGCGCTAGACTTCAGTTCTAGGGGGTGTCAGGGTGTATGCACAGTCGTTCTTTAACTGTTTAATGTGGTTATTTGCCCCCTTCCGCAGCACCAATGTCTGTGAGACGTAGGCAAATGGCAGTGGTGGGCCGTGACGGGCGGTGGGATGAGGCTGAGGCGGCCAACCTGGTGCAGTTGACAGAGGCGCCATTGCCTCCCTGTTTGGACGCCTGTCGGAGGCGACTTGCCCGCGCGGGTCTGGGCTTCCATTGCGTGTTGACTAAGTGCCATCACAGGTATTCCACATGATGGTGAAAAGTGCCGCCATCGTTACGTCGACATCAGGCCAGGCAGCGACCACTGCTTGAACGCTGGAGGGCCATGGTTCACGAGGGGACTGTGCCTGTGCCAGGTAAGTGATGACTGTAGTGCCACTGCTGGTATGGGTGGTGGGGCGGTGTGTTCCGTGGTGTGCTTATGTGCATGTGTGTTGCTGAGCTACACATGTTGCTCATGGAGTCCACCAATCCATTCGGTGTGTACTGTGTGGGACAGGGTAGATGGTGTGCACGGACCCCTGTCATGCTTGGCATGGCTTTGGTGGTGCACTGCACCGTGTGCCACTGTTCGTGTGTTGTGCTACACCACTGGGGTACAGGGTGGTCTTTAGTGTACGCGGTGGCTGATATTAGTAATGCTGCTGTACCCTCTTCTCACTGCAAGCGGCGAGGACACACCACAGACAGGAGGGACATGACACAGGCTGGACCGGGGCCGTCAACCGACAGCCGCAGGGTGCCTCCGATGGCATAGCGTGCAGCGGAGAGCAGTGATGGTGACAGGGGTGTTTTGCGTGAGTACTGTGTGATGTTATGCTTTTCCACTGTGTGTCTGACTTTGCAGGGCAGGCAGTTGAGCAAGTGTGTATCCAGGCATACGCACTGTACACATTTGTGTACACTTTGGTGTAGTGCATGTCTGTCAACTGTTCCTAGGTACACCAGACATTTTGGGTCACTGTAGGCCACTGGGGTGTGGCCCTGTTTGAAATGCTGTTGTGTAGGAGACTGATACATGTATAACCTCATTAGAGGTAGGGGAATCATCTGACAGACATCATACCCTTTTGGAAGGTGTACCATTTAGAGTTGCTGAGTACAGCATTTGTAAGGGGAGTGTGGCTGTTGGGGATTGTGTGTAGAACATGTGAATGTCTGGCTACACCCCTGCACTACAGTGCTGTGTCGGGTATCGTGGCCCAGTTGGCTAGGTAATCCAGGCCACATGTGGGATGGCTGTGTGAATTTCCATTGTCCCCCTTTCCTCTATTGCCTTGCCTGCTGCTGCAAGACCTGAGACATGGCTTGCTGTGTGTACTGATAGCAGCCTTGTACTGCCATGTGCATCATGTTGCTGTTATGCCCACCATTGTGGAGGGATGATGCGTGTCTCTGCATGGCTGTGGGACAGTCGTCATGCCTGGGGGTGGGGGATTACTGGGGTTGGCCTGTCGTGCCACCTGTTGCTGCTGCTGATGTTGGCCTGTCTGCCATGGCAACAGTGTACTCCACCTCTCATGGCATGTGTCATTTACAGTACCAAGTATAACATGTCAGTATCTGTGCAGGACATGTTGTGAGTACATTCAGGGCTATGCACACCATGGCGTGCAGGGGATACTGTCATGTGGTGCAAGCATTTCCTGGCAGTGTACTGTCATAGTAGGCATGGATACGGGTATGTTATAGCGCCTCCTGTCCGACCTCCGTGGTGGAACATGCAGGGGCTGTGTGAGGGGTTCTTTGGGACTGTGGTGCCACACGGCTCTGTGTGGCTGTGCATTGCATGTGTGCCTGTTGTGGCATGTGTGTGGCAGGCATCCTCCAAGCACTCAATGGTGGGCAGTTTGATGTCTGGTGGGAGTTGGCAAATGGGCATTGAACTGCTTACTTAATGTCTGACACCTAACTACAGCAATGTTGTACCTTTCTGTGTTTCATTCATTGTGGTGTACGCTAGGGGGACTGTTCACTATGACTGTCTGTGTATCCCATGGCCATTACAACTGTACAGGTTGTGGCCTTGTATGTGGGTGTCTTGGCTTTCATGAATTGTATCTTGAAGGCCACTGGTGGCAACTGACACAGTCATGGTGTACGTTGGTATGTTTTCAGGCTACACTCCGGGGTGGGGTAGCCCACCCTAACAGTGGGGAGGGGGTGTCAGTGTGTCCACATGGTGTGCAGTTGTGGCCTCCCTGGCTACACCCCTGCCTGTGGGCTCATGCTCTGATGTGGGGGCCATTGTTCTCAAGAGGGTGCTGTCCCTCTGTCCCTGTAGTGCATGGTGTTTGTGCACATGTTATGCAGGTGTGCTGCAGGAGTTGTTCTGTGGTAGCATGGTGCGCTGATTGTCAGCCCCTATGGCAGATGCTGCTCCCACAGGTGTATGTGTGCCTCGCCATGCCTTGACCACCAAGGTGACACTGTCCTGTGCATGCCTTTGGCCTACCGCTGCAGTGCCACTGGTGGACCATGCCCAGTGTCTGTGTTTCACATGTGTGTGTCTTCTTGCATGGGTGGTGTCATGGCACTGTGCCATTCTCTACACCACTGTGGGCCCCTCACCCTTCTGTAGCAGCAAGTGGTGTGGCTGGGCACTGGCACTTCCCCTGGTTGTGTACTGCTTGGTTACCTGTCCTGCAGTCCCTACTGTTCTGATGCCAGTGTCGTTGTCCTCTGTGGTCATTGGGTCTCTGTGGTCCATGTCGAGTCATTATCTGTGTCACTTGCCACTGTTGCACACCTATGTCAGTCACCCACCCACCTGTTCAGGGTTCCCTGTCATCATTTGTATAGCTGCTGTGTTATGGCATCATGGGTGGCAGTTTGGCTGGGTGTCTACAGTTCTTGTGGAGGGCAGCAGTGAGGGTGGGCCACTGTTGAGGTGTACATGACAGGCATGTGTGGTTACACATGTGGTTGGGGTTGTGGCACCTTCTCCAGTTGGTGTCATCTGTATTGTGTAACATAGCTGTGTGACCGTGGGCAGCATGTCCCACCATGTGTCATCCCATGTGCATATCAGTCAGTGTCCACTTGTCATTCACATCTCTGGGGGTGGCTGTCTGTTTGCACTGTTACAGTCTGCACGCCGCTGTGCTGGTTGGCCTCCACATTGTTGGGTTTCTCAGCATACATCCATGCATGTCCATGTACATTGGGGTGTTGCATGCTGCCTGTGACGTACTGCCTTGTCCTGCAGGCTCATGTTAGTGTGTGTTGTGGTTTGTTACATACTAGCACATGGGCATGGTTGCTGGGGCATGCTGTCCACCATGTGGTGGTACATGGTGCGTTTGTGTCATTGTCATGCCCTGATGTGGTCCCCCTTTCTCCTGTAGGTCCACGTCGGTCATCACTGTGGGCCACCCATCCAGAAGAGGGTGAAGGCACGGAGGAGCTGTTAAGGAGGCTGGTGCGGCAACAGCGTACCCTAATCGAACAGCAAGCTGTCTTGATTTCTGAGACAAGGCGTGTTGCGGCCATCCTGGATGAACGTCTGCCAGCCTGCCCGCACTCTAACCCCTGCATACTTTTTCCATTAGCCTGCTTCCTGTCCCTGGCCCAGTGTCTCTAGCCCTGTATCTGCCATCCTGTTCCCTCCATTGCTTCCTATTTCACATCCTCTCCCAACCACATTCTTACCCCATTGTTCTGTTGCTATATTTAACATTTGCCTGTTTGCACTGTTACTGTTGTTTTCCCATTGTTTTCAATCCCTTTATTCGCCTGCCCTTTTCCTTTCATTATGTTTTCTTTTTCCCATTTTCTGAGCGGTGTTCTGCTATGTTTTGATTTGTTTTCTGTATATATGTTCATGTTGCCTTTGTGCCTTAACTGTTCCTTTTTGCATTATATTTATTATGCTTGACATTCCTGTGTCCTGTGTCTTTTTGGGTGGGCTTGGGATTTGACAGTGTTCTGTGGTATTCTGATTTCACTTGTGGTTCCAGGTTATTCCATTCCTTTCACTAGTACAGCAGTTGTGTCTGGCTGGGCTGTTTTGCTTCCTGTGTTCCTGGACAGCTGCTTACACCTCTGACACTTTGTTTCTGTGGGTGTTTGCACTGCCTCTGTCTGATTGCTATACTCAGTGCTGTCTTCTCTGCTATATTCAGTGCTGTCTTAATCCTGGGCAATGTTTACCCTGCACTCCTGGGCCTGTTTGCCCAGCTTCCTTCCTTGCTATATTCAGCTGGTTTTCCACCGGCTATTCATTTTGAATATAGCTATGTTTTTTCTCTGGGCACAGTTTGCCCACCCGGGCAGTGCAAATTTTGCCCTGGGGCAAAGTTTTGAATATCTGGCCCTTTATTTACTTACATTATAGTTAGCACACTCCCACAGCCTGCTAGTAAACCCTTGATAAAGTGTTGCTTGGGGCACAAAATGCTGTCGTGTTTACTATCAGGCTGTGGAAGTGTGCTATATATATGCCCAGCATTTTTAATCTTAATGTAAGTAAATGCAGTGTTTTTTATCTGATATTGCTGTGTGGTGTAATATTGTTGCTTTGGTTAGTAAGTGAGCCTTATTTTTGTCCACAATTTCCTCTGTTTCCCCTACCAAACCTCCCTATTCTCCTCCCTCTGCATCTTCTTGTACCTTCTGAATGCACCTGTGACAACTCACCTCTTTCTCTGGGCTGGAACAGCTTTTAGAGAGGTGTCTGTCCTCGGGTTTTCGCTGCCACCAGCTGGAGTCATCAGCGCTAACCTTCAAGTTTACCAGCTTGGGTAATTAAACGTGCAATTGCACAAATCAAAGTCTGATAGTGTGTCTCTCCGGTGGCGGATGCTAAACAGACTTTACCTCAGCCGGTGGAAACCATGTATTACCTTAGAAAAATTACATCAGTCACAATTGTTGAGTAAATAAATAGCTTTTACTTAACAGAAAGTGAACAGAGCAGTACGTATTTACAACACAAGAGAATAACACTGATACAGGAAAAGTAAACAAATGCTTTTAAACAACAGATGATGAAAGAAAAGGCTATTACTGCAATATAGCTAGTATTAAACTTACCCTTCCCTGTCCTTCCAAGAGAACACTGGACCCTATGCTAACTGCCAACTCCTTCGGACATAGCTAGAAGGGTAGGCTCCAAGCTTATGTTTCTCCTCCAGCTTCCAGAATAACTAACCCCACTCACTGTCTTTCAGCATCTTATATACTCTCTTGAGAATAGGTGATTCCTATTCCTCCTTTGAATGCACCAACTATCTACCATGTATGTATATAATTGTACCAATCAGACTGAACACCTATTAGTGACCAATTATATTCCCTTTTAACCTTAAGTTTATATTTAAGTGATCCCTTTAAACTGTGAGTCTGTGTGGACAGGTCCACTCGAGATTTATGACCCAGGTCTTATTTAGCAGCTAGGGAGGACAGTGAGAATTCCAGCTTGTGGAATCTCAGCTTGTGATTTTTTTTCAGACTGCTAAAAAAATTAGCCACCTACAGAATCCACCATTAACGTCTTCCTTCCCATTTCTGTTACATCTCCGCCCCGATGATGAAAGCGTGTCCCTTGGTCCACCCCAAGTGACGCAGTCATTCATGCAACTGCTGGGAAGTGCCCAAAGTATCCAGCCATGTCATTAGCCCTGTCTAGATAGCCCATCTGCATTTGCATTTTGTTTGACACTGCGATGCTGAATGGTCATTTTGTATGCTTGCCGTATCAAACTCCAACTTAGTAGTTTTCCATTTTGCCTGCTTAACCTATGAAGCCATATCAGGGGATTATGATCTGTGACCACAGTAAATTCTCTCCCATATAGGTAAGGCTGCAGCTTCTGAAGGGTCCACACTGTTCCCAAGCATTTCTTCTTGATTGTGGCATATGCCTCCTCTCTGGGCAAAAGCCTCGACTGAGGTACATAACCAGGTGCTCCTCCCTCTGCTGGGCAACCTGGCTCAGCATGGCCCCCAGCCCATGATCTGAGGCATCCACATGGACCATAAACTTTAGACTGTAATTGGGGCTGGCCAATACAGCTGGGCTGCTTAAGGCCTTCTTTAGCTCCTGAAAAGTGACCTCACAGCCTTCTGACCACTGCACCTTGTCTGGCTTTCCCTTCTTGGTTAGGTCGGTCAGGGGCATAGCTAGATCACTATAGTGAGGAACAAACCTTCAGTAGTACCCTGCTGTCCCCAGCAATGCCCTTACCTGTTTCTTGGTGGTAGGAGTAGGCCAGACCAGGACGGCATCAACCTTGGCAGGCTTCAGGAGGATGTGTCCGCTACCCACCTGGTGCCCAAGGCAGGACACTTCTGCCATACCTATCTGGCACTTTTCTGCCTTGACTGTCAGACCTGCATTCTTCAGCTGGTGGAACACATCCCATACATTCTTGATGTGCTCATCCCAGGTCTGGCTGTATATGTCCGTATCATCCATATACACCAATGCAAACTCACTTACCCCAGACAGAATGCGATCCACAAGCCGTTGAAAGGTTGCAGGTGCATTATTCATTCCAAATGGCATTATCTTGAATTCGTATAAACCAAATGGATTGACAAAAGCTGATCTCTCCCTGGCTGCAGAGGTCAGAGGCACCTGCCAGTAGCCCTTTGTTAGGTCTATTGTGGTCAGATATTTGGCTCCCCCCAGTCGCTCCAGGGTCTCATCAGTTCTGGGCATGGTATAGGCATCAGACTCTGTGCAGCTATTAAGCCTCCGGTAGTCAACGCAGAATCATGCGGTGTGGTCTTTTTTGGGGATTAATAACATGGGTGGTGCCCAGGGGCTACAAGATTCTTGGATTACTCCAAGTTACAGCATCTCCTTGAGCCCCTCTTTCATGGTCTGCTTAACATGCTGAGGTACCCTGTAGGGAGACTGTTTCAGGGGAACCTGGGTCCCTGTATCCACATGGTGCTCTGTCATCATGGTGTACCCCGGTTTCCTTGTGAACATGTCCTCAAATTCTCTCAGCACACCCCCAATTTCTTGCACCTGGGCTGGCATCAGCTGTTCTGAGAAGGTAAGGTTGTCCACAGAGGATGCAACCTGGGCCTCCCCAAGCAGATCCACCAGTGGATCCATCTCAGTTTCCTCCTCTGGAGCACTGCATACAGCGAGGACCAATTCCTCGCTGGTAGAGGAGCTTCAGCATGTTAACATGATACACCTTTAGCTTGCATCTCTTGTCCAGTAGCTCTATCATGTAATTGACACCACTAACCTTTGGACAATGGAGAATGGCCCCTCCCATGCTGCCTGTAATTTATTCTGTCAGACAGGGATGAGTGCTATGCTCGCTGTCCCACCTCATATTCTCTGGCTCGGGCCTCGGTCATACCAGACTTTCTGACGTGGTTGTGCAGTGGCCAAGTGCTCCTGAGCAAGCCCCATGAGCTTCTTAAGGTGGGTCCTGAGAGTTCAGGACATACTCCACAACAGAGTCCCTTGGGAGGCACGGTCACCCTTCCATTCATCCAGAATCAAATCTAGTGGCCCTCGCACCCTAAGACCAAACAGGAGCTCAAAGGTGAGAACCCTGTGGACTCCTGTGGGACTTCCTTATGCAAATAGAAGATAAAGGCAAATATGTGTTCCAGTCCCTCTTATGCTGGTCTGCAAAGTCCTTAGCATGGTCTTAAGGGTTGAATTAAATCGCTCCACCAGACCATTAGCTTGGGGATGATATGGGGAGGTTTTGAGCTGCTTTACCCCACACTTCTCCCACAAACTACTCATTAACCCTGACATGAAATTGGCACACAGATCTGACAGTATCTCCTGGGGAAGGCCCACCCAGCTAAATATTCCTAACAGTGCATCTGCCTCTGGTTCCACCTCAAAGGATGATAGGACCACTGCCTCTGGGTATCTTGTGGCATAGTCGACTACCACCAGGATATACCGCTTGCCAGTGTGACTTGGGGTGCTCAGTGGCCCCACTATGTCCACAGCTACCCTCTTGAAGGGTTCATTGATAATGGGCAGAGGCACCAAAGCTGCCTTGGCCTTGTCCCCCATTTTCCCCAACCGCTGACACTGTGGACAAGTCCTGCAATAATCTGCCACATCCTTGCCAATACCAGGCCAGAAGAAATTGTTGGTCAGACATGTTTAGTGCACCTCACCCCCAAGTGGCCTGAAAATGGGATATCATAGGCAAGGCCCAAAAGCTGCTGATGGTGAACCTTAGGGACTACCAGCTGCAGGAGCACCTCACCATCTAGCCCTTCCTCTGTTGTACATTCTCTGTACAGGCCCATTGTCCCAGTAAATGGACTCTTTACCCCCTGAGGATCCTCAGTTCTATTAGCTATTTCCCTCAATTTTGCAAGGTAGGGTCAGTTTGCTGTGCAGTGCTCAGCTGCCCTCGTCTGACCCTTCCCAGCGCCCCTTCAGAAGGAAGTCCTGTGGGCTCCTCTATTAGTGACTGGGGTTCAGGACTGCTGCTTCTAGCCAGTCCCTCCCCAGTGCTAGCCACTTCCTCAGTTCCTGAGGGAGTGGCTGGACCACCTTGAGTCACCTCTTCTTCACCCTCAGAAGTTTGCCTCTTTGCCTGACTATGAGTTGCAACACACACCATTTTTTTCCTGTGGTCAGAATCATTCCCCACAATCACATTTACAGGGAGGTCCTCTACGACCCCCACCTCCTTTTCTCCATGGCCCTCATCCCAATTCAGGAAGACTCTAGCCATTGGTATTTGGACTGCTTGCCCTGTGAATCTCCAGACCCTGGAGTATTTCCCAGGCAACATCTGCTCTGCCTGGATGAGATCCTACCTCACCAGGAAGATGTAAGTGCCTGTGTCCCTCGGTCCCTGTGTTAGTGCCTCAGTCCCAGTTTTACTGTTCCATTAACTACAATGGGATGCATATTCTCATCAGAGGAGAGTGGTTCTTCAGGCTGGGTGCACCCCACAAACACACCAGTGCTATTTTGATCACCCTTCCCCCATGCCTCTGCCCCTTAACCATTTTCTGAGGGCAGCTATATCTCAAGTGCCCCACTTGATTGCAAATATAACATTTCTTGGGTCCTGCCTCTTGAGTCCCTTTGAACCAGAAGGTTCAGCTTTGGGATCAGGTGCTGGCTGGTTTCTTTTGTGCTGCCCCCATGGGATCCTTTATAACCATGTGCTACCCCCCCACCATGAGACTTATGCTGTGCATATGGCCGGCTAGACATGTACATGTCAGCGCTTGCTGCCACCTCTTTTGAGGAGGTGCATGCCATCTAGGAGCCATACTTGCATATCCTCAGGTACAATTTTAAGAAATGTTTCCCTCACCAACACATCTTTGATTAGTTCCACAGTGTCTGCTTTAGCCCCCTCCACCCACCTATCAAGGTAAATACACAGTTGAACCTGCAGTTCTACATGACTGTCTTCTAGGCTTTTCTTTAACTCCCTAAATTTCCTTCTATAAGCCCCAGGAGTTAATTCAAAATGTTTCAACAACATTGTTTTAACCTTATTATAATCAGCATAGTCTTCATTACTCATTTTAGAAAATGCATGCAAAGCCCTCCCCGTAAGTAAGGGTGTGAGATAAGTTGACCACAAAGCCTTATTCAATTGGAATTGCTCACAAGCTCTCTCAAATGACCTTAAAATAGATCAAGGACATCTCCCTCTCTAAACTGAGGGAACAATTTAGAATTAATTTTGGCTTCATGAGGTGAACTCACTCCACCATTACTCATGGTTTTCTGGCTGTGCAGGGTCGTCATCTCCTTCTCATGCTGCTGTCTCTGGAGTTCACACTGTTGTCACTGCAGTTCATGCTGTCATTCTCTTTCTCTTTCTTCACGTTCTTTCTCTCTGTCTTGGTGTACTTTCTCTCTGTCTGCTAGTCTCTTTTCTTCCAGTTCTTTCTCTGCTTCCAACCTTCTTGCTTCTGCTTCAGCATCTAGTCTTTTCACCTCCAGCGCCTTGTCTTGCAGCAACAGCTGCATTCACAGTGCATCAAGCTGGTTTGGGGGGGTCTGCTACATCAGTTCCTAACTCACCCCCAGAGACTGTCTGCTTCAGGTCATATGCCACAAGGGCAGCTATGAGGTCTGCCTTTTTCTTGTGTTTTAGACCTTCAAGTTGAACCCCCTTTTCCTGGCACTTTTCGAAAAGCTGTTGCACAGTAAGCGAGTCATACTCTGCAGAGCTCACTCCCTAATCCTACCCTATACTGTGCTAACAGGAAAAAGAAAAAAACAGTTGTACAATTGTATTCTCTTATATATCCTGTTTTGCAACTGCTAAGGTAAATGTTCCACTGGCAAACTCTGTATCTTGGTGTGCTAAGCAGTCCACTATCATCACCCCACCACTGCCAACCAATTGTGACAACCCACCTCTCTGTCTGGGCTGGAACAGCTTTTAGAGAGGTGTCTGTCCTTGGGTATTTGCTGCCATCAGCTGGAGTCATCCAGCACCAACCTTCAAGTTTACCAACTTGGGTAATTAAACGTGCAATTGCACAATTCAAAGTCTGGTAGTGTGTCTCTCTTGGGTGGCGGATGCTAAACAGAGTTTAACTCAGCCAGTGGAAACCATGTATTACCTTAGAAAAAAATACATCACAGTCACAACTGCTGAGTAAATAAATAGCATTTTACTTAACAGAAAGTGAACAGAGCACTGCAGGATATCTATTTACAACACAAGAGAATAACACTGATACAGGAAAAGTAAACACATTTTTTTAAATAACAGATGACAAAAGAAAAAGGTTATTACTGTAATATGCTAGTATTAATCTTACCCTTCCCTGTCCTTTCAAGAGAACACTGGACCCTATGCTAACTGCCAGCTCCCACGGACATAGCTAGAAGGGTAGGCTCCAAGCTTATGTTTCTCCTTCTAGCTTCCAGAATAACTAACCCCCCACTCACTGTCTTTCAGCATCTTATATACTCTCTTGAGAATAGGTGATTCCTATTCCCCCTTTGAATGCACCAACCATCTACCATGTATGTATTTAATTGTCCCAATCAGACTGAACACCTATCAGTGACCAATTATATTCCCTTTTAACCTTAAGTTTATGTTTGAGTGAACCAATCCCTTTAAACTGTGAGTCTGTGTGGACAGATCCACTCGAGAATTATTTTATTTATTTATTTATTTATTTTCTATTTTCTGTTTTTGCCTCTACTGCCCCCGTTGGCTGTCAGCTCCAGTCACGGACCCTGATGCCCCCACCTCTGGATATATAGCTGTATCCCCTGGTCATCCCTGGCTTAACCCCCAGAGAGTGGGGCTGCGGCTCCGACCCCCGATATTGGGCCGCGGGACTTTGACTAGTTGGGGGATCAGCTTCTGGAGGCTGATCAGGGCTACCAGGGGCGGAGCGCCATTGAGATGGCAAGGCATGGGATTTTATCTCCCCTGTCCCTTTAAGCAGGATGGGGACGTGCAATGATGACCTGCATCTGCCCCATCCTGACATTCTGTTGAGCGCCGACGTGGTGCGACCACCCAGCCTCCGCTAGGTGCCGCTCCAGTGCCGAGTGCTGCCCTACCCTCCCCCCAAGGAAGGAGAGCTGTCCAAGGGATGCTCAATCCTTCCCACCCCGGCCGGTCCTCTGACGACCTGGGTCTGTTCCCGAACCCAGATTGCCAGCGTCGCAAGCGGAAATCCAACTGCTGTGCCGACGGACCGGCCCACTCGAGAATTATGACCCAGGTCTTATTTAGCAGCTAGGGAGGACAGTGAGAATTCCAGCTTGTGGAATTTCAGCTTGTGATTTTTTTTTCAGACTGCTAAAAAATTTAGCCACCTACAGAATCCACCATTAACTCCTTCCTTCCCATTTCTGTCACAGCACCTTGAAATTTTTCTGCCACTTCTTTCGAGAAACATAGTGGTTTTATTTTTCCTCTTGTTTGTTCTCACTTGCTTGATGTAGAGGTTTGTTGCTTTCACTATGCTGCCTTCTAGCTTTGCCTACTGCTCCTCCACCCTCCCAAGTCATCTCTGTACTGCCAGGTCATCCGTGAGGCATTCACCCATCTTTATAAAATCTGCTCTCCTGAAGTCCAGGACCGTCACCCATATGTGGTTCGATTCTGCAGCTGTCCTTCTATTGAACCATACTGTACAGTGATCACTGGTCCCCAGGTGGTCTTCCACCTTGACATCTGCAACACTGTCCCTGTTAGTGAGTACCAGGTGTAGTATTACCCCGTCATGAGTGGGTTCACTAACTGGTTGCCTGAGGAATGCCCCCTTCAGTGAGTCCAGGATGTCCCTGCTTTTGGCAGCTGGGAGGCTCAAATCTATATCTGGAAGATTGACCTCCTCCCCCAGCAGCACCTCCCTATTTCTGCCATTTGGCCAGTGGCTTCCACCCATACCATATCTAACTTCTCCCCCTGTGCCAGAGGTCTGTCGATCATGATGGTGTGAATGGTGGCTCTATTCACTGACTCCAGGGTGACCCACAGTACCTCTGCCCCCCATATTCCCTGTATGTTCATCACTTTTATGCTTTCTCTCACATAAAGCACCACACTCCCTCCTTTCCTTCCCACCCTGTCTTTCCTGAACAGAGTATAGCCTGGTATGGCCTTGTCCCAGTCACGGTTTTCAGTGCACCATGACTCAGTAATGGCCACTATATCCAGGGTGGCTTCTGCCATGATGGCCTCTAGGTCTGGAATCTTATTTCCTAGACTTCTAGCATTCACACATATGACGATCCAGATTTAGTTAGCACTCTGTTTGTTATCCCATTTTTTGTTTTTGTCCCCCCCCTTTTTAATGTTCCTCTTCCCCTCCCTCCCCCTTTGTTTGATGGATTTGATCCCAGACTCCTCATACTAGCAGCCTATGAACTGGCCCACCTGTTAGCCAGGATCTTTAACCTATCCCTCACCACCAATACTGCATAATTTATCTGGAAAATGTTGAACATAGTGCCTGTGTTTAAAAAAGGAAACAAGTTTATCAGCAACTAGACCTATTGCCTTTCTAACAGTTCTCTGCAAGGTCCTGGAAAAAATTATCTAGTTCCACCTTTCCATGTTATCTCTCTACCCACAGTCTCCTCTCCCTGGCCTAGCATGGTTTCTGCTGGAAATATAGTACCACCACTACACTGTTTACCAATACCAACAATATCTATAACTCTAATGACAAAAGGGAGCTCAGTGGTGCCATATTCGTAGACCTCACTAAGGTCTTCAATATGGTCAATCACTCCCTGCTATGTAACAAATGAATTGCCCTGGGATGATGATGCTCTCCCCTGGTTCAGAAGCTACTTGACCAACAAGCAGCAGCATGTCAGGTCTGGATCCTCTCTATCTGATCCCACCCCTGTCACTACTGGTGTCCCCCAAGGCTCCATACTTCGACCACTGTTTTTTCCCTCCACATCAACTCTGTTCACCATTGCTTTACCAGTAGTAGCCCCCTTCTGTACACTGACAACTTGGCCATTTTCACCAGTGCCCAGAATGTGGTTGATATGAATAAAATCCTGTCTGCTGCCCTGCAGGCTGTTCAATCCTGATTCCTTCAGAACAGGCTTTTAATGAACTCATCAAAGTCACAGGCAATTCTATTTGGACTTGCCCACTGATTAAAGAACATCCCTACTCTGCTTTCAGTGGCCTGTCACAATGGCATCCCCCTGGTCACTGTCCCTTCCATTAAGTACCTTGGGGTTATGCTTGACCCCTCCCTCGATTTCTCTCTCCATGTGTCATCCACCTGTAAGGCAGTTAACATCAGACTCTGACTTGCTTACTGTGCCAGCCCAAATCTCTCCACATTGGCCTGCATTGCTGTTGGCCATTGTATCCTGTTACCCAAGCTATCCTGTGGCCTGTCCATTTTTTTTAAAGCTGTGTACTTTGTCTTATGCAAATGGGTTGTGGCTTACAATAAGATCTGTCATTTGGCCCTTGCCTGTAACCATCTTGCACACTGCTGCACCCTATATTTAGAACCAGGTTGGCTATCTCTTGCTGCTCAATGCAATCTCTCTCTGAGTGGCATCATTCATAACACAATACAGAACCAGGCAACCTTATCTCTCTCCACCATCCTTGGGCCTTATAGTAATGCCTACCCCCTCAGATCCACAAACCTTAAGCTCTTATTCACATCTAGGACCAGGATCAAAAATTGGAGACAGCCTTTGCTGTCACTACACCAAAACTATGGAACAGTATACATGCTAACATTAGATACTGCTCTGTTGTCTGTGTTTCTGGAACCAGTATCACTCACACTTATTACATCTGGCAGTATGCTCCTATTCCTAGCTCCTGACTTCGGTAATTTCTAACCATTGTTTAAAACAGTCCCTGCACTTGTAACTTTGAATACCTACTGAATATGCACTTTTTAGCTTTTAGCCAATTATCTCTCTCCTTGCTTCCTCAATTGATAGTCATGTACCATATTGTTTACTCTGTTGTTTAACTTACTGTCACGCACAGCTATATTTTCTAAGATTGTCACATACTCTAATGTCGAAGTCATTGTCTTGCACTGTATTGTTTTATAGGTTTGTACTCTCCTGGATCGTGCCTGAAAATTGGCAAATATTTGACTAGCATACCTTACCCAGTAAACAAAAATGAAATAAATAAATAACTAGATTAAGGACAGAGACAGAGACAGAGAAAGCTGTCTCCCTGAGTTTGGCCCTCATCCTAGGTGTGACTAGGAGATTGAGGTCTGAAGATTTGAGAGGGTAGGCATTTTTGTAAGGTACTAGGAGGGAGGCAAGAGATGATGATGATGGCACCTGATTCAATATTACACTGTGAGTGATGAAAACCAGGGAGTGATCACACTGAGCAGCTGGAGGGAGCCAACCAAGCTTAGAATACAGGGTACAGTGATGGGCAAGTCAGTTGCAAGAAAGGGAAAAAGTACAGATATTTGTGCAAGATAGAGTTAGAGGCTTTAGAGAAGATAGGCAGACCATAGGAAAGTTGAGGAAGCAAAATACCTTGAGCAGCAACAAATTGGGCAGACAGGGAGAGACTGCGGCTAGATCTCTATGCTAGTCTGTGTCTAACAATGACTGTCTAACAGGTGGATGCCGTGTGTAGAGAAAAGGTCATCATCCTCCCAGGTAGGTCCCTAGTTCCCAGTATAGCTGAATCCCTCCTCTCTGTATCATTCCTTCAGCTATGAGGAGTTGAAGTTCCTGATGAATAGAACCCTCTCCCCCTCCCCATCATAGAAAGGGAGCACTTCAGTGAAAAGCAATGAGTGTGCTACCTGTCTAAGACCACTCTCTTGCTTCCTTAACTCCCCTTGCACTATCCCTGCCCTATCCTTAGCCAGGTCATTGGTCCCAGATGGACAATGACATCCAGCTTCTCCTTCCTTAGTGTTGACCTAGCAATCCTCAGGGTTCATTCCCCATCCCTCTGGGCAGTGGCATCATGTCGGCACCTGACCTCTCTCTCTGTCCCCCCTTCATATTCTCAAATCTATCTCCCTGATGATTGAGTCCCCCACCAGAAGTTGCTTCCTCCTCCTCTGGTGTTCTGTCCCATGCTTCTCGGTGTCTTCACTGCAGAAGAACCCCATATCCTCCCTAGCCATTACCACAGGTGCCTCCACCTGGCTGTCCTGCCCCGTCAGAGCACTGTAGACATTTTGCACTGGTGCCAGTTGAGGCACATGCCTTCAACCCACCACCCCCACCCAAGCCCACAATAGTCCAACCGTTCCTCCTCCCTGGCATCCTCTGAGGTAATGGTTTCAGACTTTGTGGCCCCTGGGTGGGGAAAAAAGGTCCCCTGAATCCTAGTCAACTCAGCCTGGAGTCTAGCAACCTCCTCCCTCAACCCAAAGATGTCCATGCAGATGGGCAGCACTGCAGCCTCCAGAAGGTCTCTCTGAAAACTGCCACCCCACAGCCACTGCACTGCAGCACTCTCAACATTCCCACTCCTACTCTTCCTGTGTTCCTTGGAAATACATACTGTATCTTATCCTTGATTTGATTTTTACAGCTCTTTCCTTTATGTTGTTTGTTATACCCCTTGTATAACTACCCTAGAGAAGGTGTTGCTCCTTTTCCTAGTTTTGGCCTGTCTTTTTGCTTTCACCCATCCCTTTTGTATCCTTTACCCCCGACAGGTTTTTATTAGTTTTATCCCTTTTTGTTCTTTGTTATTCCCCTTATACACCTACCCCAGATAGAGTTTTGCTCCTATTTCAAGTTTAGGCCTACCTTTTACCTATCACTCTTCCCAGCAGTAAGTGCAACAACAAGAGTGAACAGGTACATTACCTTGGTTGACCAACAGAGTCTCCTGCTTCTCTACTTCTTCCTGTGGACATCTGCTGATGCATAAGATGCCATTCTTGAAAGGAACCAACACTGGATATTATCAAAATCATGCTGGAGCACTACATAACCCTGTTTCCCAGGATCTGGAGGCAAACAGTAGTGTCTTCTGCATACATGTGGATGTTCAAGGAGACACAGACAGCGAGGAGCTGCTTCAGGATGATCAAAAACAAGATGTGACACAGGACAGAACTGTGGGAGACACCTGACCTGATCAGGATGGGTGGATATGGAGTCACCTATGAAGACTAGCAGGCACTGGTCTGACATTTATGAACTGAACTGTCTGACTAAGAGGCTGGATTGGCCAGCCACTGCAGGTTTTTCAGTGGGATCAGGTGGGCAACTGTGTTAAAAACTGATTTTGTTTTAAACTGAATTAGTTAACTGCAGAGTGTAGGTGAGAGAATGTACACACATACAATCTTTGCTGAGAATATCTGGAACTGTACAGTGATCTGATGTATGGCAGATGCCAGTCATGAAACATTCTGGAGGATGCAGGAGTGATTAAGCAAGTGGCAGTTGTGTTGAAACTCTTACCGGAATTTCCTTTCATACTGAATTGAGCTAATCCCCACTTGGGACAGGGGTAACAGTGTGCTGTCTGTTTTTTCAAAGAAATGCTGACAGGAGATGAGGGGCTTCTACCTTGGCTCTTCACCTCACAGAAATCCTGTAAACATTTAAGTGCAACTGTATGAAAAAGCAGTGGGTGCAAAAAGAGTTTGAAAATAAGAAACTATGTGGGTTGTAAGTACAAAGAGGGAAAGGCTCATCCATTCCTAATATGATACCCCATGAGCTTCCAATATACTCTGATTTATATAGATTTTTGCCTCTGACTGAGAGAGAGACAGATATTCCTTCAGATCTCTCCAGCTTCAGCAATGTTTATACATTCTATATCATGGAAATGCTTGGCCTATCAGAATAGATTCATGGAGGGTGTTGGGGGTGTTTGCTTCAGCTGCTTTATTACAAGAGCAGAATTGACGGGCTACTGTAGCATTTCTCTTCACAGGGTTGGAACTCTGGTATCCCCATACACAGTATTATATTTTACACCTGTGTATGATTACTGCACTTTGCATTTTGCTATTGAGTTAAGAAACTTACCTTGCTTGCCTATAGATATGATGATCATGTATAAGTTTTTACAACTGTTCACTCTTTCCTTGCCAAAGGAACTACTGTAAAATGGTTGAGTTTTGCTTAAGTTGCAGTACAGTTCACATTAAGCCATTCTACAAATGAGTCTGTTAAGCATTTGTTTTGACGTTTGCAATACATTGGCAACTCACATTGTTTTTTTTATTTCTCAACCAGCTCAATAGCAAGGTTTATAAAAATGTCTTTGCAACTCAGCTGGCATGCATCTGCAGATCTGCAACAATGTAATGCATAACAGTGTTGCAACTCTTAGGCAATGGATTATGCAAGGCGTTATGCTACATCCAGTAACACTTATGCAGCTCATTAAGAAATGTAAAAGCAGCTGATTGGCAGATCAGTTTCATGTGACATGTACTGTACATTTCGTGTATGGTGCTATTAGACAAAATTATGCAAATTTGATTTTGTATGAAGTGATTACCTTCAAATTCACTCATATTGAAAACACACCATTTTGGCCAGTAAACACTACATTGTTTTGGCACAGTTGTCACATTGGGCAAAAACAGTGTAAATTATTTTACAGTGAACTTAAGCAGTTTTACAATAAGTCTAGCACTAAAGGCATCAATCAATTATTTTATAGTTAATTTAAACTATGGTATGAGTAACAGTGACTACTTGTGCTGAAGTTCTTATCAGATACTCCAGAGGTACAACATCTTGCAGCAGAATGAGACAAAGGCAAACACTCTTCTTATTGTCTCTTGTTGATAGACTAGGTCCCATGTTCATATGTTGATTCCCAGGAAGACTTTCAGTTGAAATTCAGGCATTCCTGAACCTATGTAAGTGAGCTGATTCTGCACCAGTTGAGACTCAGGCACTGCTGAACCTATGTAAATGAGCTGACCCAGTACCAACAAAGTGAATCAGCTTGGTGGTTGCAAGATATGACTGGCTGACCAATGGGCCATGGACTTGATTGACAGTCATGATCCATCAGAGATCGGTGGACCACCAGTTTCCCACTAGTGCTCATCACTACTATCCACTCCTTCTCTCAGTTGTCTATGAGGGAGCACAATGGTCAGAAAACATGGCATTTGCTCTCCATTCTACCACCAACACATCAGTGTGATTCAGAGAGTGGTAGGCTATGGCTGGTCACTTATACATCTCTTTGTGAGTGTGCCATGGCTGTCATACAGTGCTCACTAATGCCGTCCAACATGTAATTAATGAATACTGCGGGCTTGTTTCTGCTTAATGGGACACAGAGCCCTCTGTAGAAGCTGCAAGCCTTTCAAATATGTGGCCAATGATCTTTACCTAGAAGCTGCAGTACTTGCTGGGTGCACCCTGAAGCTCAGCCCCTTTGTGTGGAACCTCAATGTCTTTGCAAACTTAGACTTGGGATTTGAAGTTCATGTACATTTGTTAACCTGGACATTATTTTTCTTTCTTAGAAAGCTTAGCCTACCTATGCCTTTTCCATGTGTTAGCATGATTACTGTAATGTTCTTTTGACCGGAGCCCCTTAAAACAGATTAGTGAGGTAACAGCTTATCTGTACTTCTTCGGGCTGGATTTAAATACAGTTATGCAAGTTACACCCAATGATTACCTTCAGTCAGGCTCATAGGACTCATGAGGAGTTGGTGTGGTGGTACAGTAGTGGTTGTTGTGTGTGGACCTTTCAGCCTAGTTAGATGTAGTGAGCATGACTCTGACTTTGAAGGATGAATTTAAGTGTGATGGCCAACCTTAAAAAGTGGTGAGACTGTGCTCCAAATGGTACCCCATAGCTACAAGCCTGCTCATAGTGAAATAAACCAAGCTGTACACCTTTATAATTTTGTATTGCATTGTTCCCATGTATCTAAGTGACCTGGCCCTGTACTAAGTGCCAAGGCATAGCTCCCATTTTACAGAGGCAGACTTTCCTCTTTTTCCTACATCTTACCTTTTTTTGACAGGCATTTTATGTTACATTGGGTTTGTGAATGACAGCCCCAAGAGACATAGACATGCTGCCACCATAACTCGGTTGAAAGGGATTAAGACCTTGTTATTTGACAGGTTCTGCCTGTGCTCTTTGACAGGGCATCGTCTTATTAGTAGTGTCATAGTGTCTCCAGTATTTTCTTGTTAATATCTATCAAATGCCACTAACAATGTAAAAAGCACTGTATCTGCAGCACTGTAGAAATGCAAGTTTGTTGTTTATTTGACTAAATATGTAGCCACATGCAGCAAGTATGTTTTAAACTGATAAACCAAAGAGCTGGGATTTCAAAAGGGGTGCACGCAGAATCAAATGCATGTCCTACCTCTACATCTATGTCCATCTGACTGTTCAAAGTTTGGTTTTCTGTTTGCAGTGGGTCCCAAGTTTTTGCAGCATATTTCATAAAATAAATGACCCATGCATCAATTCTGAAACAAATGCCACGATTTTTGTTGCTACTTTTAGGCCATCTAATACCTGGTTTAATGGTGCAAATGGATTGTCAGTTTGAAAATATGACAGAGAGATCTGAAACAGATCCTTTTTTGAAAAATCTTGGCCAATATGTATTACTAAGATTATACTAGACCTGTATCAACCAGTCATTCCTTAAGGCTGATTAGAAGGGATACAATTCTACGTAGTAAATTGACACAGCAACATAGTATTGTGATGAAGGAAGGCCCTTAGGGCTGGATTTTCATCCAGCTGCAGCATTATTTAGCAGCACTTGCAGCATTTGCGACAAGACTGTTAGATCACAGAAAATGTGTTCTAACTTCATGCCATAGGAGCCACAAGATGTGTATCAAAAATGATGCCTACATCAAAATTATGAAGCATGGGTCATTATTCTGACACAAAGTGTTGTAAATCCATCTGAATGTTTGAAAAAATCCTCAGACATTCTTGCACATTTACAGCAAAATTGACCAAAATGCTACATCAGTACATCTGAAAAGCCAGACATTAATGCCCATCTTGTCCACCCCTCCTGCTACAAGACAGTGCCTATACCCAATTTGAGTATGGACACACATCCAAGCTTAATAGCCGAAATGTTATCCCCTCTCATGCTGTGTAACCCTCAAACAAATTCTCCCTCAGGAATCTGTCTAGCCCTGCTTTGAAATCCTGTACAGTGCTAGTTTCCATGTCCTTACTAGGCAGGCTATTCCACATATTAACCATCCTCTGTGTGAAGTATGGCTTCTAATGTTTACCCATACTCAGCCTAGCCCACAGTTTGAAGGCATGCCCTTTACTGTAGTGCTGGTTGCTCTCACCAACTCAACCATTTGTCTATATGATACCCTGTCCATGTTCTTTAATATTTTCAAAATCACGATCATGTCCCCAATCACCTTTCTCTTTTCTATTCTAAATAGTCTGAGTATGTTCAAGCTCTTCTCCTAGCTATTGCCTCATAGCCCACTAATCAGCTTGGTGGCCCTGTGCTGAACCCACTTGATCTCTTCAATGCCCTTTCTGGACTGCCAGGACTGGAGACAGAACTTAAGGTGTGGTCAGACTAAGGCCCTGTATATGGGAAGGATCACCTCTCTTGACTTGCTTCTTATCCCCCCCCCCTCGTAAAGCATCCCAGAATTACATTTACATGTTGTACTTTGGCAGCACACTGCCTGTCTGGTTCAGCATATGATTCACAATTATCCCTAGATCCTTTTACTCTGTGGTGTTGAGGTACTCTGCTAATCCAGCTGTTTCTTTTCCTTTTTCTTCGTAGAAGTCTGTTTATTGGTGGAATACTGTAGATTGAAATAATAAATATGTGATATTACAGGGGTGCAGCAGTGCCCCTATAGTTAGAATTGAGTAGGCTGTTTAATGTTAAACCCCAGTATTTGCACCTTAATAACTTTGGCATCGTGTGATGAAATAGCCCAAAATTTGGCCTGCCTGGTCAGGCAGCCAGAGTCTCAAGATGTGAAAAGTTCTGTGATGGCACATTGTTCTGTTTTTGAGATAGAGAGCAAGAAAAAATGGAGGAAAAAACACATTGGTTTTCCTATACTTAACATTGTGTATTTTTGCTGTCACCTGCAGCCTAGATGGTGTGGAGCATGATATTTTCAGGATTACAAGGCTCCATGACAAGGGTGTCCCATTGGAAGGTTTGGTGAAAAAATATTATATGGTTCCAGAGTTATAATGATTTTAGAATTAACATCTTGATGCAAACGGTAAAAAAATGATAGTGTGTGCTTACTTTCATGATTAACCTCTGGTGCTGAAAAAAATACTATCATGTCTGCCGCCATGATTGTTTCTCTTTTTTGATTCACAAGCATTGAAAGTGCATAAAAGCGATCTATTCTTAAAAAAACATCACCTGAACCTAGCTAAACGGAACCTGTTTAGCTAGATTCCACTGTTTGTTTTTTGAAAAAGAACTTGCCAGAAATACCTTTTCTAGGCACCCCAAAATTTACGGTGCCCAGTTTAGTGAGAGGAGTCGTTCACCACATTCTCTATATGAGAACAGTGGGATTTGCTTGAATTCTGCAGCCATAGCTGGAAGTCATGCTGTGGGCTGCAGTTACAGCAGTGAGCTGCTGATCTCCTGTGCTGTGTCTCTGTTTCTCTCTATCTGTCTCTCTCTCTCTATTTTAAAACCTTACGTATCTGTCTGTGTGTCTGTCCATCTGTCCATCTGTCTGTCTGTCTGTCTATCCATCTATCATCTATCTATCTGATGCTGCCTGAGGCTGAGAGTGATTTCAGTTTGCAGCATCCAGAAGTCAGGCATGCAATGTTGCAGTACTTGGGCACAACTAGTGGACTGCACAGTGAAAGCTCGCTCACATAGATACTGAAGCAGGGTTACACATGTGGTGTAGAGAGCTACAGTAGCAATGATAACAGGAACTAAAAAGCAATACTAGGTTCCCTCTCCCCATCCTCAATCACCAGTGGCACCCTCCAGGAAAAAGACAATTACTGATAATTGGCCAGAGTCAGACCCCGCCCCCCCATACACACAAACACACACTGCTTCAAGGAACAGAAGGACTGATTTTCTACCTTTCGCTTCTGCCTACCGAATGCCCTATCCTTCTCTAACCCCAGCAGTGCAAAAGGTGAGTCCCTCTACAGATGACACATTTGGGAAATGAATAGATTTTTGGGAGTTACCCTCCACCTCACCCCACCCCACCCCCACCCCCACCCGAGCACCACAAGGAAAGCTTGCTCTGATAAGAGTGCTGTATTGGAAAACAGCATTCTCTCCTTGATACACTTCAATCTAAAGTTCAGCACTCCAGAAAACAAAAAGATGTAGCATGTCCACTCTCAGTGAATTTTTAACACTTTACAGGAGTGTCAGATATTAGTTTTACACATGGCATTAGCACTGAAGCATTCCGGTTTTAGACCCACGTGTGGCACTCTGGCAGTGGCAGCAGCAGTATGAGGGGAATATTATTCCACTGGGGTAACTGGATTGTTGACAATTATTTCTACTATTCTATTCAGGTAAGCATGATTTAAACCTCCCAGTGACCTCATCCATTGATGCACTGTGTATTATTGCAATCCTGTTGGTACTATGATCAGGACAATAAATTCTTTGTTGTAAAAATGATTATGAGCTGCCTACTCTGGGGGTCAGGGAAACTCAGTTCAGGAGAAATTGGACACTTTGCTGGAATGTAGAAAAGATCAATTAATGTTTTAAACCTTCTGGTCCTGCAGCCACAATACACTGTGTATGAAGAAAAATACCATGCTTGCTGCACCCCCCTCCATATACAGTGCAGATTTAAACTGAAAGCTTAACACTGAGCAGTGATATAATTTAACATGCAGGCTATTTCACTAAGCAGGGTAAGAGCAGAAGGAGCCTTGAACCATGAGATATGATGCAGCCCATAGTGTCCTACTTGTTTTCAGCAGCTGATCATCCCTCTTTACTGCTCAGTTTCTTAGCTCCTTGTTTTTCTCCCAGTTAAATAGATTCAGCACTTTTGATATTGCCACCTGACTGGGGAGAAGGGATCCGTTACATTGGAGCTCCATTCCATTGCCAATAATTTTATTTTGTATAGCAAGGCCATTGATGTTTCATCTCAATCACCAACATACAAAAGAGGCTGGCTACATTTTGGCCCCACGGGTCCAAGGGATTCTTTTAGTCTTTTGTTTTTGTGCTACAATGGTTGCCAATGTAGAACAGTGATGCTGCATTCTGTTCACTGGAAGCACCAAGGGAGGTCGACAGTGAAAATGCCGACCTCCCCCACAGCGATGGCACAATACCAACGTCAGTATTGTGCCACCCATGCAGACAGTGTTTTCTGTGGGGGGGGGGCTGTGCCTCTGCACCCCGAGACTTAGGATTCTCAACTCCAGGTCAGAGTTGGTCTGGGAGGGCGGAACACTGGCAGAAAGTGAAGCACCAAAAAATGACTATTACAGCGAATGGCACCGTAATGGTCTTTTTTTTTGTGTTTCGCCATCAGGATGTCGACCTCAAGGGGTGCACCACTGTTTACTATGCCAGTGGTTCCAAATGTCATTAATGTTTTCACAAGCAAGTGCAAACAAGATGCTATGATGCATAGCTAGGGGAATCAGTAGTAGGAGAGAGGAGGTTATTTTGCCCTTGTACAGGTCACTGGGTGAGGCCACATCTAGAGTATGGAATTCAGTACTGGTGCCCACACCTCAAAAAGGGCATTAACCTGCTCGAGAAGGTCCAGAAGAGGGCTATGAAGATGATAATGGGTCAGCAGAGTAAGGCATACTAGGAAAGGTTGAGAGCACTAAACGTGTATGCCCTGAAAGACAGGAGAGAGAGAGAGGGGGGGGACATGAGAGAGAGGAGGGACATGACTGAGATGTTCAAGTACTTGAAAGGAATAAAAAAAGTGGATAACTAGGGTCTCTTTAAGCTAAGTGGCAACTGTGATGTAGATAGCCAGTTCTGAGTGCTGTATAATAATTTTTTAATATAAAATGTATTATTATTAATGACTATCTCTGCTGAAAATTATAATGCAATAGGAATGACCTCAACCCCCCACCCACCAAGATTTCAGCTGACAAATGCAGGCCAAGAGAATTGCTGACAGCATGTATCACACACACTCAGTTTTTAGAGACAATGTGTTACATGGAAGACTTTAATCAATGATCCTGTTTCTCTGAGTTAATTACAGAGTTGTTTAAGCTAACTTTGTTAAGAGGGAAATCATTAAAAAGGTTTATGACGTTGAAGAGAAAACACAGGTTATTACACAGAGGTGAGAGGTTGTAAATGCTCATATGAAGCCTGTGTGAGGAGGATGCAGCATGAATCAAAAGAGGTGTCACTGAAATTGAGTTATGCTAAGGTGCAGCATTAATAATTTGAAATTACATCCTGTGGTTGTATAGAAACATATACTTTTTAGATATTTTGACAGGGAGGAGCTAGATGACCTCATGCAAAAGAGGTGGGCAAAACCAGCTTTCAAAGATTATTCTGTTTCACTGCAGACACACTTTTATCTGACACTGATCAAGAAAACATCTGAGCACTGAAAACAGGTATTTAGAAAGCTAGACAAAATCTAAATATTGTTGCAGGAATTGCACTGTTTTAAACCTTGTTTTGTTTAAAGATATGTATGTCTTGTGATATAAGAGTTCTGTATTGTATGTTTGACATATTATTTTATATATTTTAGAAAAAAAATATATAATTTTAGAGCATACCTGGTCTGTCTTTGAATTGCTTTCTTTTGCTAAGAAATATTTATGGTTATAGCAGACAACAGACATAAGCTTGTATGGTGGTACCAAACTGGAAAGAGAAGCATTTTAAATCTGAGGTCTTTATTAAACTTTAAAAAGGGTTCATCTCTGAATACCTGGTTAGGTGCCCGTAGGCAAGGATATCTGGCCCCCCGAAGACAGATATATCTGAGCCTGTGCATTGGGTATGCTAGTAAGAGGTTAACAGTTTGAATCTCTCCAGAACTTGAGACCAAAGGTTAATCCGAACTCACAAAACAGACAAGAGGGTTACCTTGTCTGTTACACTGTTCACAAGACTGCACTCAGAGGTTGGCACTTTGGGAGTAGAAAGCCTGATCTGCTGAATGGGTTTGTGACAGATTGGTTGGCAGCGGTGGCATAATTTTGGTATCAGAAGCTTTATTGTTCTGTGTCAGCTGAGACCGTAAGCTCTCTTGCAAAGAAAGAAAAAGACAGAGTTTTATTTTAAAAAAGGAAACAGAACTATATATCACTTGGTGTACAGTCAAGTTCCTACCTATTTTTTGTTTTACAGTGCAAAGTCAGAGTAGCCGTAGTCAAGGAAGAAGAAAATGGCTTCCGACTACAGCAGGCACACTATAGATTACTTGAAGCAGTTGTGCAGGGACAGGGGAGTCCTGTTCGAGGTGACAGCCAAAAAGCAGAACCTCATAGAGGCCCTTATGGTAGCAGATACCCAGAGCAGTGAGTCCCCGACTGTGACTGAAAAGGACAGCAGGGCCACTGTCAGTGAAAGGCCATAGCAGCAGGGAATGGCCACCAGTATCCTGAATCCAGAGGCACTCAAACTGCAAAGTGAGTTGTGCAGGATGGAGTTGGAGTCCCAGGAGAGGAGAGAGTGAGAGAAGTGAGAGGCAGACCGGGAGGCACAGTGAGAATACAGAGAGGCAGAACGACAACAGAGGGAAGCAGAACATGAGGAACATGAGAACGAGAATGCCGAGATGCAGACTGTGAGGAGCAGCAGTGCCAGAGGCAACATGAGCTGGAGAAGATGTGACTCCGACAAGCTGCACCAGAGCAGGTAAGTGGCTTGTGTTTAACTGGGACTGCAGGACTGGGTTACAAATTGAATTCCAAATTAATAGCTGAGTTTAAGGAAGGGGAAGATATGGACACTTTTTTAAATTCTTTTGAAAAAGTTTGTATTCAGGCTAAAATTCCTAGAGAGTCCTGGAACTTCCAGCTATCCCCGCTACTTACCAGGAAAGCTCGAGATGCATTGGGTCAAATGGACAATGAAGACAGCAATGATTACAGAAAACTAAAAGTAGCACTGTTAAAAAAATTTGAATCAACTGCTGAATCATACAGAGCTAAATTCCATAAGCTCAGGAGAAGCCCTGATATGAGCTGTGAGAAGTTAGCCTCGAAACAACGTCAGTTTTTAAAATGTCGGTGGGAAGGAATTGAGGCAGTCTCTGTTGATAAAATTGAAAATGTGATTTTATTAGAACAGTTTTACTGGGCTTGCCCAGCAGAGCTAAAAACCTGGCTAGAGGACCGAGGTCCCAAAAACAGTGCAAGAGACTGCTGAGCTCTCAGACCGCTATGCCAAGAGCAGACCTGCTCTGAGAGCGAATGGGGTGGGCATGGTAGTGCAGAAAGGGAAAAGCACGCCTTCAGGGCAAGTGAAACCCTCACTGCCTCCACAGAAACCAGTTAGCCCAGGTTTCAATGAAAAGATTTCTCTGAAGTAAGAAATGCCTGTTGGTTGTGTAAAGAAACTCACCATATTGCCAGACAGTGCCCCAAAAAGGTGAGCCATAATACACAACAGGGGGCTAGAAAAGAAGTGGGTTGTTTGTGTGTCCCTGGAAGCATGCCAGTGAACATGAGGGAACACATGCACCCCATCATGGTGAATGGGGTACAGATGCAGGGGTTAAGGGACACAGGGGCATCCCTGACATTGATGAAAGGGGATCTAGTACAGCCTGGTCAGCTTATCCCAAACCAATACGTAACTGTACAAGGGTTTACGAGTGAAGAGAAAACATTGCCACTTGCTAGTGTTCTCCTGGACTGGGGGTTAAACAGGGGGAACTGTGCAACAGGTGGCTGTAGCCAACACATTAGCAGTGGATGTGATCCTGGGTAACAATCTCCAACAGGGGATGGTATTTGCAGTTACCTGTAGCCAAGCGGCAAGAGAAAATAGCAGTTCCCTGAACCCCACAGAAACCAGTGTGGAAACCACGGAGAGGCTGGTTCCCCAGCCTGTGTCTCCAGATGGGGAGAGTGATAAAAAGGGGGTAGAAATTTCCCCGGTAGCGAGTCACCACACAGTTACGGAAGGTTACTCCAAAGAGGAGGGGTGACCAATTATCAGAGGGTTGGGATTGACAGTAATCCTGAGTGCCCTGATGCTAGTGCTAGGGACCCTAGTTTAGCAATGGAAGGGGACCTGTCCCATGCCTTGGGACTGTGTGAGGGGTTTGCAGCTGCTCACAGGGGTGACCCTAGTTTAGAGAAGCTGAGGGCTTGGGCAGACTCGGAGGACACACAGGGAGGTGACAGGAGACATAAGGTTTATTGGTAAAATGGACTTATGTATACACAGGCAGTACAGACATAAGGAGGGATGCTAGGCAGGCAGCTTGTTGTTCCCCAGGGGTATTGTGAGCAGTTGCTCAAAGTTGCACATGCTGTTTCCTTATCTGGTCATCTGGGAATCGCATTAACAATGCAGCAGTTAGCCCATAATTTCTAATGGCCTAACTTCACCCAGCAGGTGAAGGAGTATTGCAGGTCTTGTCACCGGTGCCAAGAAATAGGGAAGGTGGGCAAGAAAACCCAAGCCACCCTGATCCCCTTGCCCATAGTGGAGGAGCCATTCGAGAGGGTGGGAATGGATATTGTGTGGCCTTTAAATACCCCCAGCTCCTCAGGGAAGAGATTCATCCTGAATGTGGTGGATTATGCCACCCGGTACACAGAGGCAGTCGCCCTTTCCTCTCTGAGGACAGACAAAGTGGCAGATGCCTTACTTGGGATTTTCTTCCATGTTGGGATTCCACAGGAGGTAACCACCGATCGAGGGGGTTCCTTCATGTTGGACCTGATGAAATATTTATGGGAGAAGTGTGGGGTGGTGCAGAGATGCACGACACCATATCAACCACAAGCCAATGGGCTTGTGGAACGATTCAATGGTACCCTAAAGTCAATGATCCAGGCATTTGCTGAACAGCATGGTAGGGACTGGGAGAAATACCTTCCCCACCTGTTGTTCGCATACAGGGAGGTGCCCCAAGAGTTGACAGGATTTTTCCCCTTTGAACTCTTGTATGGACGCCGGGTGCGTGGGCCCCTAGATTTGATCCGGGAGGACTGGGAAGGCAAGCATGCCACCCAGGGAACTCCCATTGTAGATTATGTCCTTAGGTTTAGGGAAAGGCTGAAGGAGCTTAAGGGGACAGCCCAGAGCAACCTGGCAGCTGCCCAACAAAAACAAAAGGTGTGGTACGACCGCAGTGCCAGAGCTTGCTCGTACATGGTGGGTCAGGAAGTCATGGTCCTTATTACGGTCCAGAAAGACAAGCTGCAAGCTGAGTGGGCAGGACTGTACAAAGTGGTTAGGAAGGTAAATGACGTGAACTACATTGTGGAGTTACCTGACAGAAGACAGACTGAAAGGATGTACCATGTCAACATGATGAAACCATATGCAAATAGGGCTGACATGGTGTTTGCAGTGTGTAGTCATGGGGAAGGGACGGACGAAGGAGACCCCCTTCTGGATTTTCTGGAGGAAAGTAAGCGGGAGTCTTCTGAGGCAGTAAAATGGTCTCCCCAGCTGGCCCCAGACCAGGTACAGAAAGCAAGGGAGGTTTTAGCAGACTTTGCCCCCTTGTTTAGCGTCACGCCTGGACTAACCTCCTTAGCGACACATGATGTGGAGACAGGGACACAGACGCCCATACGGCAGACAGCATATCGGGTGTCAGAGGCTGTCCAAAAGGACATTAGGAGGGAAGTGGAGGAGATGCTGGATTTAGGGGTAATCCATAGATCCCACAGCACCTGAACCTCACCCATAGTCCTTGTACCTAAGCCAGATGGCTCAACCCATTTCTGTGTGGACTATCATGGAATGAATGCAGTCACGAAGGCTGACACCCACCCGATGCCCCAGATGGATGAACTCCTGGACAAGTTGGGAGGGGCGACCTACCTTATGACTATTGACCTGACCAAGGGGTACTGGCAGGTAGAATTGACAGACAAAGCTAGGGAGAGGTCGGCCTTCATCACTCCTATAGGCTTATTTGAGTTTAAAGTAATGCCTTTTGGAATGAAGAATGCCCCGGCCACTTTCCAAAGGTTGGTGAACCAGGTGTTAAATGGTGCTGAGGAGTACGCCGTAGCATACCTGGATGACATTGCCATCTTCAGTACCAGCTGGGAGGAATACCTTTCACACTTTAGGGAAGTGCTGGGCAGGATACAGAGGGCCGGGCTCATTGTCAAAGCCAAAAAGTGTCAGGTGGCCATGGGAGAGGTGACATATCTTGAACATGTGGTAGGCCCGTGAAAGCTCCGTCCTAACCAAATAAAGATAGAGGTGATCCAGGCATGGCCCAGACCAGAAACCCAGAAGCAGGTCAGGATCTTTCTAGGGACAGCAGGGTACTAAAGGAAATTTGTACCCAATTACAGTGCCCTGGCTGCTCCCCTATCTGACCTGACAAAGAAAAAGATGCTAAAGAAAATTACCTGGGGCCCAGCCTGTGAGGAAGCCTTTACCAGACTGAAGGAGGCACTGTGCAGTGCTCCTGTTTTGACAAGTCTGGACTATAGCAAAACCTTTATAGTTTAGACAGACACCTCGGACATGGGTATTGGGGCAGTACCGAGCCAGACTTCCAGCCAAGGACAGATCACCCAGTAGCATTCCTGAGTCGGAAGTTGCTAACCAGGGAGCAAGCGTACTCCACAGTGGAAAAGGAGTGTCTTGCCATAGTGTGGGCCCTAAAGAAATTAGAGCCATACTTGTATGGGCAGCATTTTGTGGTACTGACTGACCACAACCCCCTGGTTTGGCTGACGCAGAAGGGGAAGAACAATAGGAGACTGTTAAGATGGAGTCTTGCTTTACAAGGGTATGATCTAAAAATTGTACATAGGGCTGGAGCAAATAATAAAAACTCAGATGGGCTGTCTAGGGTCTATGAGGAGTGAACTGATTTTGGAAGCTCATCCCATGTAGGGAATAGATCCCCCAAATTCAGTCTGGGTGGGGAGGAGTGTGACATAGACAGCCAGTTCTGAGTGCAGTATAATAATTTTTTTAATATAAAATGTATTAATGACTATCTCTGCTGAAAAATTGTAATGCTATAGGAATGACCTCAACCCCCAAATTTCAGCTGACAGATGCAGGCCAAGAGAAATGCTGACAGCATGTATCACACACATTCAGTTTTTAGAGACAATGTGTTACATGGAAGACTTTAATCAAGGATCCTGTTTCTCTGAGTTAATTACAGAGTTGTTTAAGTTAACTTTGTTAAGAGAGAAATCATAAAAAAGGTTTATGACTTTGAAGAGAAAATACATGTTATCACACAGAGGAGAGAGGTTGTAAATGCTCATATGAAGCCTGAGTGAGGATACAGCATGAATCAAAAGAGGTGTCATTGAAATTGAGTTATGCTAAGGTTGCAGAATTAATACTTTGAAATTACATCCTATGGTTGTATAGAAATATATATATTTCAGATATTTTGACAGGGAGGCGCTAGATGACCTCATGCAAAAGAGGTGGGCAAAACCAGCTTTTAAAGATTATTCTGTTTCACTACAGACACACTTTTATCTGACACTGATCAAGAAAACATATGGGTACTGAAAACAGGCATTTAGAAAGCTAGACAAAATCTAAATATTGTAAGAATTGCACTGTTTTAAACCTTGTTTTGTTTAAAGATATGTATGTCTTGTGATATGAGTTCTGTATTGTATGTTTGACATATTATTATATATTTTAGTAAAAACTCTAATTTTAGAGCATACCTGGTCTGTCTTTGACTTGCTTTCTTTTGCTAAGAAATATTTATGGTTATAGCAGACAACAGACATAAGCTTGTATGGTGGTACCCAACTGGAAAGAGAAGCGTCTTAAATCTGAGGTCTTTATTAAATTTAAAAGGGTTCATCTCTGAATACTTGGTTAGGTGCCCATAGGCAAGGATATCTGGCCCCGCGAAGACAGATATATCTGAGTCTGTGCATTGGGTATGCTAGCATGAGGTTAACTGTTTGAATCTCTCCAGAACTTGATACCAAAGGTTAATCTGAACTCACAAAACAGACAAGAGGGTTACCTTGTCTGTTACACTGTTCACAAGACTGCGCTCAGAGGTTGGCACTTTGGGAGTAGAGGGCCTGACCTGCTGAGTGAATCTGTGACAGCAACCATAACACTAATGGGCACAGTCTTAAGCTGGGGAGGGGGGTTAGGAGGGAGGTCAGGAAGCCTCTCTTAACAGAGAGGGTGGTGGACACTTGGAATGCAGTACTGGAAGAGGTGATCTTGCTGAAGATGGTGGGCAGCTTCAAGAGAGGCTGGGATAGGCAGAGGGGGAAGTTAAGGATCGCGGGTAGGGAGGCTGGAAAGGATGGGAAGAGTGGGGAGGGGGGTCGGCAGCTCAGACTGTGGACCTTGCAATATGAGCAGACTAGATAGACCAAATGCCCTTCTTCTGCTGGCTTCTTCGTACGTTCATATATGTATGTTCATATATGCAAGCATCTCTTTTATGTGTTAAACTATGTATTTTGCCTGTTAAGAGACCTACTGTGGAACCCAAACAATCCATTGTTGCCATCACATGGCATAATATCCTACATGAGATAGTTAAAGCATGGTAGAAATATACATTTCTACCATGTTTCTATCATATTTCTTGATATCTTATTCCTTCTCTCTGTATTTCTATTTTGTATATATTTCTACCATGCTTTAACTATCTCAAAAGCTCTTGCTTACTCACTTCATTTCTCTCTATTGATCTCTTTCACTCTTTCTCACGAACTTAGACCCTCTCACTCTATATGTCTATAAAAACTTTGCACGTGCCGACACAAGCACTAGCAAGGATAAATCTAATCAGCATAACTTAGTTAGGTTTAATTGACAATGGAGACCAAGACAAACACACTGAATTTTTGTGCCGGTGTCAAAAGTATATCCTTCTTGTGAGAGGAGCAGTACTGAGCAATAATAGAAACATAGAAACATGGAAACTGTCAGCAGATAAGAACTGCTAGGCCCATCCAGTCTGCCCATAGACCCTATACATGTACGCATTCACCCTCCCTAAGTGGTCAATGACTTTTCATCATTTCCTTCCCACCCAAGGTTCCCCTGTGCTTGTCCCAGGCATGTTTAAACCCCTCCAATGTGCTTGCCCCTACCACATCTTGTGGTGGACTATTCCAAGCATTCGCCAACCTCTCTGTGTAGAAAACCGTCCTCACGTTACCTCTTAATCTCCTCCCCTCCAATTTCATATCATGCCCCCTCGTTCTGGTATCTTTTCTACATTGGAAAAGATCTCTCACCTGCACCTTGTTGATGCACTTGAGGTACTTAAAAGTTTCTATCATGCTGCCCCTTTGTCTCCTCTCCTCCAGTAAATACGTATTGAGGTCTCTTAGTCTCTCCTCATATGTGTTGTGGTGCAAACCATGCACCATCTTTGTCACCATTCTCTGGACAGTCTCCACCTTGTTTATGTCCTTACACATGTGTGGTCTCCAGTACTGCATGCAGTACTCCTGGTGAGGCCTTACCAGTGTTTTATACAATGGCATCACCACCTCCAGCCTCCTACTAGTAATACTCCTGCCTATGCAACCCAGCATGCCACTGGCCCTCCCTGTAGCCTTTGCACACTGCTTTGATACCTTAAGGCCATCAGATATGATGACCCTTAAGTCCCTCTCCTCTTTGGTGATGGTCAGCACCTACCCCCCCATCCTGTAGCTCTCACAGGTTTCCCCCTACCCTGGTGCATTATCTTGCACTTCTTCACACTGAATTTCAGTTGCCACACCTCTGACCATCATTCAAGCTTCTCCAGGTCTCTCTCCATTTTCTGCACCCCTTCTGGAGTATCCACCTTGTTGCAGATCTTGGTGTCATCTGCAAATAGGCATATCTTTCCTTCCAGCCCCTCTGCAATGTCACTAATGAAGACATTGAACAAGATGGGTCCCAGTACTGATCCGTGTGGCACTCCACTGGTCACCCCTCTCTCCCCGGATTGGATCCTATTTACCACCACCCTCTGCCTTCTGTCTGTCAACCAGTTTCTAACCCACTGTATCACCTTATGCCCCATGCCTAGACTACTCATCTTGTTAGCAAGCCTTCTGTGTAGGACAGTATCGAAGGCTTTGCTGACATCCAGGTAGGCAACATCTATAGCCCCTCACTGATTCACTTCCCTAGTCTATCAGATTTGTTTGACAAGGCCTTCCCGATGTGAATCTGTGCTGCCTCAGATCCTGGGCACCAATGCATTCCAGGTGTGCCACTATCCTTTCTTTCAGCAGTCTCTCCATGATCTTCCCCACCACTGAGGTGAGGCTGACAGGCCTGTAGTTCCCTGTTTGCACCCTGCTGCCACTTTTTGTGTAGTGGGACTACATAATGAGCCACTGGTAAATGTATAAATGTACCCATGGTAATTTTATCCTCCTGCAATGCACCTAAACAATATCCTTCTCACTATTTTCCAAAAACAAGATAAATAAATAAAACAAAAAATAAGTTTAAGACCTGACAACATTACTTCTAAATTAATACATGAACAACCCTTTTATATTAACTGCTTTTTAAGTTTCTAATTTATATATTTAAAACTGTTCATTTTCTAAAACAACCAGATTTTGTAAATTCACCGAATGAGTTAATGATGGACAGGACCACATGTAAAATTTAGTGAGATATGGAACAGGCAAAAATGTTTTAAATTGCAAATTAGGATCAAGCAAATGATCTTCTAATATGGGGCGAGTTTGTAAAATCTGCTTATTTTCAAAAATTAACAATTTTAAATACATAAATTACAAACTTAAAAAGCAAGGCTAAGACTGCCTTTTATTTTGATTACAGAATGGAGATATATCAATCCCACATAAAATAGTTGGAAAATAAAACATACACTTATTTAAAACAAGAAGATTGAAGGCAGATACTACAAGCTTATTTTCTGCCCCCCCCCCCACCATGTTTCCCATTTGTGTTTTCCAGTTACCAACTTTGGTAACCCCATGCAAATAAGGCTCTGAAATAAATTAAGCATCAAGAATTACAAAACAAAAAATGAGATAGCAGGTATTTTTTGTTTTTAGTAATCAGGTAAGGCCCATGTGCCTGTTTTCAGGAGCAACCCAGGAGCACTGGGCAGTTCAGTGACTTGCTTTGAGTTACACATATGCAAGTGAAGGTTGCGAGAATCAAACCAAGGTCTGGTCTGGTGGATGTACCAAGCTTGTTTACAGCGCGTTACTCTAACCTCTAGGCTATACTGCCAGGCTGTAATGCTCTTGTTAATTTAATTTGATGTGCAGGTGCACATAATATTTTACAAATTAAACAAAAAAATTAAAAAATAAATCTTCTCTCTTATTATGCTTTATTAATAGGCAGCCCACTCACATTCTGAAGAAGGGTCAAGTTGGTCCTGAAACGTTAACAAGTTTTAATCACGTAATAATGGAGAGCTTGAATATAAAATGTTGACTATGAAATGTTAAGTGCTGTATGAATTAAAATCACTGGAATTTTTAAGAGGGTTGAGTGCTTCCTTTATCTAATTTTTCCTACTAGAACCAATTTTCAGGAAGCACATAGAACCACCTAAAATCTTCATTTGTCTCTTTATCTCATTCTCACTAACTCTCAGACTCTCTCAATTTCTATGCCTATGTATAAACTTTGGATTTACCGAAATAAGCAGAAGCAAGGGTAATTGTAACCAGAATAGCATAATTAAGTTTAACTGACAATGTAGACCAAGACAGGCACATTGAATCTTTGTGGCAATGTCAAAAATATATCCTTCTTGTGAGAGGAGCGGTACTGAGCAATAATGAGCCACTGGCATGTGTATAAATGCACCCCTGGTATTTTTATCCTCCTGCAATGTACTTAAACAATATCCTTCTCACTATTTTCTTACAACAAGATAAACAAATAAAAAACTAGTTCAAGTTTATTTGCAGAAAAAAACTCCACTGAGCATGTTCATTTGCAAGGAGGTCCAGGTAGGACATCAAAGTACACAATAATACATTTACAAATTTTACAATGAGAGAATCCAAGACAATCAAAAGAATTGTAGCAACATATTTGTGTAGGAAGACTATAAGTGCAGAAGATTTACATAGGGAGAGTTGAGCTGGGGGAACAACAGGGGACTGGGGAAGCAAAGTGGATTCACGAACAATAATTTGGCAAGAGGACATTGATATGGGTGTGTAAACACTAACCACATTATACAACAGTGAAGAATTATGAACATACTAAGTGCAGGTAACTAGGTGCAGAAGTGAGTCAGTTGAGCAGAAATATGACAGTTGAGCTGGGGGAACAACAACATCAGGGGCCTGAGTGAGGCAGAAGGAATACATGAGCAATAAGTTAGCATATGAGTATTGATAAGGGTGGGCAAACAATAGCCAGAAACAATTCAGATCTAAAAGTGGGGGAAGCCTGGAGGGACCAAAGAAGGGTACTTGCTGCTGGTTGAAGTTGAGGCAGAGGAGTGTGAGTGATGGAGGGGGGGATGGGGGGAAGTGCTGCATCAATCGGGAAAACCATGGTAGGTAGACCTACCCATTGCGACATTGGCAGGCTTCCCTGTAAAAGTTGTTGAACAGGTATTTAAAGGAGTTGACAGACACAAGTTCAGTGCATTTAAGGGAGGTTTGTATTTTATTCCAGTATGCTGGTATGGTATAGCTGATTGCAGCTCGGCCATGGTGAGTATGTATTCTGGGCACGTCGAACAGGATGAAGTTATTTTTTCACAGTGTATAGCAGGTGTGGGATTTGTGAAAGAGAGAAGTGATATAGGTGGGAAGTTTGTGTAACAAGTGCCTGTGTGGAGCAACCTTCTTGTTGTGAGGAAAGACCAACCTACTATCAAATAGAGAGTGCAATGATGCATTCTATAAGGTGCTTTAGTAATGCAGCGTAAGGCATGGTGGTATAGAATGTCGAACTTGTGGAGGTGGGATGCAGTGCTGTTATTGTGGATGAAGTCCACGTAGTCAATGAGCAGAAGGAAGGTAGCTTGTACCAGCCTTTTCCTGATTACTTCAGGGAATAAGGATTTGTTTCTGAAGAAATACCCTAATCTTATTTTCAGTTCTTTAGTAAGAGAATCAATATGGGTGGCAAAGGATAGTTTGGAGTCTAACCAAATGCCTAGGTACCTGAAGTTATCTAAGACCTTGAGGGTGTCACCTAACAGGGTAGTAATTGGTGCCAGTGTAGCCCAGTTGTGGAGGTATTGGTGGGCTTGAAGAGGTTGGAAGTACATGGTCGTTTTCTTTTTGCTTTTAGTAGAAGTTTAAAGTTCAGGAGATTATGCTGGAGCTGGTCGAAGTCCTTCTGCAGTTCGATTCCCACTTCCAGCAAGGAAGGCTTAGAAATGTAGAGTAAGGTGTCATCTGCGAAGAAGTGTAACTTTGAGTTCTGGATGTTGTTACCCAGAGAGCTGATATAGATAGACAATAATAACAGACCTAAAATAGAACCTTGGGGTTCCCCTCTTGTTAATGGAAGGGGGTTGAGGAGCCCATTGGCTTTGATGCTTTGAAACCTACTGGAGAAGTAGCTTGTGAACCATTCAAGTCTAATGTTACTCAGGCCAAGCTTTTTAAGGTTACAAAGCAGGAGAGTGTGATCGACTGTGTCGAAGGCCTTGCTCAGGTCAAGGAATGTGGCTCCTGTGGATTGCTTATTGTCAGTAGCTTAAAAGCAGTCATTGGTCACTTTTACCAGTGCAGACACAGTACTATGGTTGCCTCTGAACCCTGACTGTAGGGGGTTGAGAAGGTTGGAGCATTCAAGGTATTCTTTTATCTCTGAATTGACTATTTTCTCTAATAGTTTTGACAAAGCTGGGAGGATGGGGAGTTGTCTATAGTTATTAAGGTCACACGGGTTACCTGACATGAATAGTGGTAAATTAAAGGTCGTTTTCTAGCAGGAGGGGACAGTTACAGTATATATTGACAGATTAAAGATATAGATTATAGGGGTGTTGAGGTGCAGGTACCCTAGCTTCAGGAATGAAACCCTGATACCATCAGCACCAGCTCCATTCTTTACATCTAGTGTTTTTAGGAGGTGCTCGACTTGCTTGTATGTTACTGGGGTGAGGTCATAGGAATTGTGGTTGCTGGGGTCCAAAGGGGTATCTGTTGGTGTATGGTTGCTGATCAGTCAGGCAGCTGGAGAAAAATCAAATGTTAAACCCGCTGTAGTGAAGTGAGCATTTAGCTTTTCTAAGATGATACTTTTGTCAGAGATAATGATGCTGTCGGAGGTTATTTTAAGGGGGATGGAGAGGGGGTTCTGTGACACTCAACAGTTTTAATCATCTGCCAAATTTTGGCAGAGTTACCTTTCGTGTCTTCCAGGGATTCCATATAATATTTAGATTTGGTTGCTCTGATTAGCTTTGTACAAGAGTTTCAACATGCTCTGAATGCTAACCAATCAAAAGGAGCCTTGGTGTGTCTTGCTAGCACCCGTAATTTGTCCCAGTGCTTTAAGCCATCCTTAGGTTCAGAGATGAACCAAGGAGAGGAGACCCTCTTTACTCTGCATTTCACTAGTGGGGCATGCTTGTTTACTAAGGTTGTAAGGTTATTGTTAAGGGTATCAGCAGCTGCGTCTACTGATTTGGCCAGATAAAATCTTTGCCAATTTATGTGACTAAGGTTGGCTAGGTAGCTCTCCAAACTAAATTTGCAGAAGCTAAGCATGATGACAAACTTGGCATAGGCAGGGAGCTTGTCCTGGAATCTTGTGCAGTCCACAATATTGTGGTCACTGAGGTCATTGTGGAAGATGGCTGAGTGTTATATTTTGTGGGCCCTATTTGTAATAATTAGGTCCAGGATGGTGTTCTTATCATTGTTTTTTAGGTTGACTCTTGTGGGTTCTGTGACGAGCTGGGAGATTCCCAACTCATCACACATGTCCTTTAAGGTGTTTGCTCTGGATGATTGCCAGTCCCAATTCAGGTCATCAAGGGTGATTGAATCATTGGAAGTGGATTCAATAATATTTCTTAGTGTGGAAAGGAGTTCAGCTCCCCCTGTTGGTAGCCTGTAACAGCCAACAATGTTAAAATTTTCAGAAGATGGGCGTGAGAGTTACAATGCCAGGCATTCAAACTCCTTTGGCTTAGACAATGAGAGGAATTCAGTGGCAGGGTATTTGGAGTTAACATAAATGACAACTCCATGCCCCCTTTGTTGGTCAGTCCCGTCTAAAGGTTGTAAAGAAGGGGAGCATGACGTGTTGATCTGTAGTGCTAGCTTTTGCCCAAGCTTTTGTGATGACTAGAATATATGGGTTGGTGTCAGAAACCCATACTTTGATTAGGTCAGTTCTTTTCACAAGGCTGCAGACATTGCCCAGCATTGTTTTCAGGCCTGGGGCTGCAGAAAAATCAGATGGGGAGGTTATTGAGGTGGGCGGAGTTTAATTCAACATTTTCTATGCAGAGCAGGAGGAGCATGATACGTTTCTTAAGATAAAGCCTGAGGAGTATAATCTCTTTTCTTGTGGCAGACTTGGGTGGAGGTGGAGTGGGAAGCCTAAGCATGAGATAGAGGCAGGATGGGAGGGTTGCAAGGTTGAGCGAGAGGGCCCATGTAGATAATTTTTGTGAAGAGATAAGTGTGTGCACGAGTGAGGTGGAAGCAATATTCCAAGGGGTGTACGTGAGGGAGATGGTAGCCATGTCTCAAGGGGGAAGCAAGGTGTTGGAGGCTAGCTTGACGGACAGTGATCGGGGAGATGGTGAAATGGGCACAGTGCACTGAATCAGGTAAGCAAGAGTCGTAAACACCAGGATAAGTACAGCTAACATGAAGGAGATGTGAATCAATAAATGGAGACAGCAGATGGGTGTACTATATAGAATTCTGTGTAGACTGGTTGTAATTTACAGCTTCAAATAAGTCAGAGTAAGCAGAGGAGCAAACAGAGGAGTGAGTAGGAGTGAGGAGAGGCGAGGAGGCTATGTAGACAGGGGCAATAGGTGTGGGGTGGTGAGAGAGCAAGGTGGGAGGGGCTAACTTGAACAAGGATAGGGTGATAGAGGAATGTGGCATGTAAATAGGGTTCAGGGTACTAGTGAAGAAAGGGACAATCCAACACTCAATTTAGGCTTTTCCCTGTGTAACCTTCCCCCACCGTCCCCCTTTTTTCTCTGTCAGCAGGGCTGCTCCTCTCACATCTAGGCGCCACTGAGAGGGGTGGGGGTAGTCACTACAAATTATCTTTGCAGAACTCTGTGTGGACACATTACTTCTACTACTGAGCCTGCCATCCTTCAGACAGGCAAACCAAGTGTGCCAACTACCTGGCTCACACCTGGGGGACCATTTAGCATTTCCAAAAACCTGGGTCCCTGGGAGAAAACGTTTGCTCAGCATTGTGCTAGGTTTGTACTTTTGGTCAGGGGCACCTAAGTAAATCCAGACACTGGAAGCAATAACTGAAATGTCCAAACCAGGATGGGATTCTAGAGTGTGGCTTTTATTCACATAACACAGAGAATAACAAAGCAAAGATGGACCCCCACAGGGCTACACTCACTGGTAATGCAGATTACTTAGGTACAGAGCACACTTCTTCACTATGAACCCTCAGGTTCTGAACAGATCTGGACACACACGGCCTGAACTGGTACACTTCTCTTCTATTCCTATGACATGGCACTCCTGCCAGTACTGGGACACTTTTCCATATGGCATGGAGGTTGATGGTGGCTCCCTAAACCACCCATGAACACTTGCTAGCTCTCAGAAAATCCAAAATCCCATGTCTGGGTGCTTTCTTCAGACACTGGCCAAGTGTCTGAGAGAAAACCATAGGTGCCCCAACTGAACCCAGAGAGGTAAACCTGGTTACTCCAGATGGGGGGGTCTCCCACCTCTTGCTCCCAAATCTATCCTCGGCCATTTATTTGGTTACAACACCTTTCTTCAAACTACTGGTTGTAGATGCTCTCTTTAAATGTTTAGCACATTTAACATTCTAAATTTCACGCTGGAGGTGTCCTGACTTTAAAAGTTCTGTAAGTGGCTATGTCTTTATCCTAGACCCCCACTGTTGCAGATGCTTCTAAGCCATACAAAAACTAAAAATTCTGTACTTGGCAAGCCTTCCTTTGACCCCACAGTAGGCAGACATTTTTACTCTAAACTCTGTCTCAGTGAACATTGTCTCTATTTCAGAGCAGAAATCACCAAAGGTATGCAGGTGCCCCAGAGTTTCTCTCCCACAACAGATTCTCTGGCATTCACAGAACAACTCGATTTTCAGGCAGCTTCTCCCTGTCCTGGCTGGCACAGGGGATTGCCCCTGAATTCCTGGAATTCTCTCCCATCCCTCTAGGGATGGGGCACTGGAACAACTCTAGGAATGATCTCTACTACTTTCTTCTGGTCTCTTCTGTGTTCCTCTCTAGGGTGAGAACACACAACCTCTTCTTTCTATGGTAGCTCTATATTAGAGCTAGGTACTGAGAAGTTGCACACTGCAGCACTCCTTACTCTCTTGAGTCTCACTTGAAACTGGCTTGAATCCCCCAACGTTCTACAGCTAACCCCTGCAGCTAGCATTCCAGTGTGGCTTATGCTGCTGTAAGAATTCTAAGGTGACATTATCACTCCAGCTCAGCAGAAACTGAAAACAGAGTGAGACAGTGTGAAACCCATTTAACTGGCATCTCACAAGCTGCCTTTCCCTGTCTTCCTGCCACTGGTTCTAAGTGGGATTCTAGTAACCCTGGGAATAAAGGGTTACACCTGTATTGTGGTTATAAGCCAAAATGTATTTAATAATACGACAGGGGTAGTGTAGCAGTTCCAGGTGGCTGTGTTCGCAAAAAAACGTGTAAGAATAGCAAGTGTTAGTGTAAACATTGCCACAGAGAGCTACCATGCCACGTTCCCCTTTTGCAGTATACATAGGTTTGCCATTAACCTGCCAGAGAGAGATCAAACACCCTCTAATGGTGATACTGTATAGGCTGCTAATGGGAAACTGGAGACAGTCACATGACACACTGTAGCTATATAACTGAGACCAGCAAAGGATGGGCATTGTGAGGGGTGGGGGGAGCCGCTGTGTAGTCATGGCGGGAACAGCTCACTGTAAAGGAATAAATAAATGTTTTGCAGCACTGGCTAAAAAAATGAATTGACGCACAGGTGACTGAATGAGCTGTAGCTCACTGTGATCCACTGTTATTACCGAAAAGCATTTCTCTGACTTTACAAATGTAAGTCCTATTTTTTTAAAGGAGAAATCCAGTCTACTGTAGCGCAGGTTTGAAAAAAGAAAAGGCACCAAGTTCAACGGTCCACATAAACAGGACACAGTACAAGTCTCTGTTCCTGAAGTTCATACCTGAAAGTGGCATAGCTGCTTCATACCAAGGAGGTTAATACCTGACACTATTCCCTCTGAATTAACATGTTAACAGCCCATTAATATTAACTGCTTTTTAAGTTTATAATTTATGTATTTAAAATTGTTCATTTTCAAAAACAACAAGATTTTTTAAACTCACTGAATGAGTTACTGATGGATGGGATCGCATGTAAAACTTTACTTAATGAGACATGGACCATGTCAAAATGTTTTACATGACAAATTGGAATCAAGCAAATGGTCTTCTACCATGGGTTGAGTTTGTAAAATCTACAAATTGTTGAAAATGAACAATTTTAAATATATAAATTAAAAACTTAAAAGGCAAAGCTAAGACTTCCTCCTATTCTGATTGCAGAATGGAGATATATCAATCAAGCATAAAGATTGTTAGGAAATGTTTTTCCTAAGAAATATCATTTTTGTGTACATATATGGCACATACATTTATTTAAAAAGGGAAGACTGAAGGCAGATACAGAACGGTTAATTTCCTGCTGCCCCTTCCCCATTTGTCCCATTTCTGTTTTTCAGTTACTCAAGCTCTGAAAGAAATTAAGCATAGAAAATTACAGAACAAAAAATGAGATAGCAGGTATGTTCTCCCTGCTCTGTTAATTTAATTTGAGGTGCAGGTGCAAATAATATTTTACAAATTTAGTATAATAACAGAAAAGAGACTTCATTTTTTTTTATTTTGTTTTATTGATAGGCAGCCCACTCATGTTCTGGAGATGGGACAAGTTGGTCCTGAAATGTTGACAAGTTTTAATAACATATTAAGGGAGAACTTCAGCATAAAATGTTGAATTTGGAATGTAACAAGTCCTTGATGAATTAAAATCAATGGAATTTTTAAGAGGGTTGATTCCCCCTTATCTAATTTTTCCTACAAGGACCAATTTTCAGGAAGGCACTTCCCTAACTAAACATATAACGCTGCTTAAAATTTTAAAACAGAACCCTGGGAATTAGTCATTAACTGGATTTGTTTGTACACAACAATAAAAATAGAAACGCGCCTGCAGTTTGTTTTGAACCCGACTGCTTAACCACCATGTGCCGCGTTTTAAATACAGCTGCTCACATGATTCTTGCTTGCCTGATCATCATTTGAACTGATAGATCATCTGACTACTTTTGTTTATTTCGTCCCCACACAAATTAAATTTTAGATAAAACTAATTACAGTCATGCATCAAACATGTTCAGCTTATGTATCTGATGCAAGATGACCAAGATGTGAATGGTTGCTGATTGCAGGGGAGTAAAACAGTATGTACTGGTAAGGCTATGATGCCGCAAGTGGTGTCAGCATTTAATTTCAAACTTCATTTGCTGCTACCAGCTTTACACTGCCGTTTTCATATCAGCAATATACTGTTCCTGAGAGTTTTCCTTAAAGTTTCACTTTGGTTTTGGGGTGGGGGCGGTGTGCTGCCACTCTGTTCAAGTCTGTATGTTTGCATGTATGCATGTAAGTACGTATGTGCAGTGGCGTCCCCCAGGATGAAACCCACTTTTAAAGCACTCTGCAGTATGCTGCAGCAGACCTACTGAATAAAGCAATGTAATTTCAATGGCAGTTAGTCCCTTTTGTCATGCAGGAGACTGTGGCATTCACTTTATCCTGGCAGTGTTACATTTTCCTTCATGACAAAAGGGACTAATTGCCATTGAAATTACATTGCTTTATTCAGTAGGTCTGCTGCAGAATTCTGCAGAGTGCTGCAAAGTGCCACAGAATTAGGTTTAATCCTGGGGGACACCACTGTATCTGTCTGTCTAATCTACAGTATCTATCTATCTATCTATCTATCTATCTATCTATCTATCTATCTATCTATCTATGTTTTAAGTGGACCGAGATGCCCACTCCCGGCTTCTATTTTCTGGACTACCTAATTCTTATGGCTGTGGGTGGAGCGAACAGCCATCTTGCTGTCTGTAGCTGGAAAAATTGAGTATCGTGTAACACATATTTTGGAGTTTTCAATGTATCCTTCCACATCTACAAATCATTATGCCAATTGAAATAAAATACTCCCTTCTTTCTGTTTAGAATGTTGTTGACATAACTCCAAGCTGCTTATCAGATGGCCATTAGGAAACTGAAACAGCTTGTTAAATATTGGTTGCCTATTAAACTGGAAATGTGTTTACCCCCTTCGAAATGCAACAACTTGCACATTTAAATACTTAGCATTTAACATTTTCTTGCAACGTGCTTCAATTAGGCAGTTATTGTCTTTCTAGAAATATTCATCATACCTTATAAATGTCACCTTTTCCCAGCAAATCCAAAAAGATTTACAGTTTTTTAACCTCTTAAGACACTATCTGAAAAGCACTGTCTCAGACATATGTCTGGTCTTCTGGGAACTATTCAGGAAAAATATATAGCAATCAGCAGGCATTTTTTACTATGCTTTTTGATAAAAAAATATATTGAGCAACAGCAAACACACATACACACACACACACACACACACACACACACACACACACACACACTGTACACACCATCTTCATGGCAACAACATTCAAAATAAATACTGCAATCTAATATGTTATAAAATAATAAAGAAAATGTGTGTTTATGCCAGTGAACACAGTGAAGTTCAGTTTACAGTAGATTACCTTTACATATTTCTTATCCTATATTTTGTATCCTGGATAGCACAGGGGAGATGCTACATCTCATTGTCATAGGGATCTTCATTTACACATTTTTGCATTGTATTTACTCAGGATGTCCCAGATTAGATGCAATATTTTGTTTTTAGTGGGGTCATGATTTTATCATTTTTATAATGTATTTATTCAGGGTAGCCTAGTCCAAATGTAAAACGTTGTTTTCAGTGTATTCTGATTTTATGCAATGCAGCATAATATTGTGTAGATGTAGAACCCCACTGAAAATGAGATGTCATTTCTTCTGTGAACTACAGTATCCAGGCTAAATGAATAGCAATCAGCAGGCATATTCTAGGAAGACACATTGTAAAAATGTATAAAAGGAAGACCACATTAAAACTGCCTCTCAGCAGATCTGCATTGTGCAAATTCATTAGAAATAATGGAAAGCACCCAAAAGCTTTCCACAGCCATTTTGACTCTGACCAGAATTTGTTTGTACAGTGCCCTATTCTTTGATGGTCTGACTCTGGACAGTGAACTATTGCAACATGCTCATTTATAATTTCATTTAATATTATGTGGTATGGATAATTATAGCAAACTGTACATAATAGACTGATTATGACTGCTAACTAAATTATGAGAAAACAAATGTTCAGATAATTAACACAAACTGCTGTAGGCAACTTGAAAACTGGAAATAATGAATGTTTAGAGGATGTGGTGTAGGGAATGTCATTGTGAAGCATGTTTAGTGTTTCTGTCTGCAGCTACAGAAGCGTCTGTGTAGTTCTTGCACTGTGAATGTATATATGTGGCTGGAGAACTGCCGGTCCCTGCTTCTACAGCCAGAAGTGCTGTTGTAGTTTGAGTTTATTCACTTTCTCAAAAAGAAAGGAAACAGTGGTAAACTCTCCTTCACTGACTGCCTGAAAGACTTGTTGAAAAAAATAAGGCAAAGACTTGGCCTTTTTTACAGGATAAGAAGACTTCTTACAGCAGACGTAAAGAAACGACTAGTCCAAGCCATGTTCCTGTCCTTAATTGACTAGGCAGACTTCATATACAGTAGCTGTGCAGCTTCCTATCTTGGAAAATTGGATACGCTCTACCACAGAGCCATATGCTTCATCACTGACCTCCCCTTCTCTACTCATCATTGCACACTATATGCCGCCACGGGCTGGACCTCACTTCACTATAGGTGCAACTCTGGACACTTACAGCCCTCAGTGGCAAACTCCCTCAATACATCATTGACTGTCTGTCTCCGATTGTGCCTAGGAATTATTCCCTTAGAAGCTGCTCACAACTCCTGCTAAATATACCCAGGGCACTCACACAAATCAGGAGAGCTGCCTTTGTATTTGCACTCCTATCAATATGGAATAAACCCCCAAAAATACTTATGCTGAAAACCCCAATAAGTACCCTTTTGTTCAGAAGACTTTACCATGATGGCATTATGGAAATTTGCAACTGCTTTACTAGACACTAACTAACCTCCCTTCCTCAAACGGTGGCCCACAAACGGTGGCCTCCCAGCTGAAATGTGTGCCTCTGCCCCAGCATGCCCACCAACAGATCCACAGGATTTATTGCCAAACTCCCATATCTTATTCTTTGACGCTGTGAACAGCTGCAGCCTGATTCTAACACATGCTACCGCACTTGATGATAATTATCGTCTTTCGCCCCCAAAAATATTCGGTTCCTCATCCATCCAACACCTCCTTCTGCTCCAACCTCCAGGACCCTCCCAGTTATGCCCCTGCTACTATATTCCTCCTCTTGCACGTAGTACAATGGCAGCTTTTCTCCTCCATATATCGCTGCGTTTTGGGGCAAAAATCGCTTCGGCGCCTTTCATACGATCCTCCGCCCTCCCAGTCCCTCACTCTGCTCTAACAATTGGGTCCTCTTTGCTTGCGCCCCATTCCCCACCTCTCCCTACATTATGCGCTTGATATCTTCTATCTAGTATGCCTACCCTCTCCCTAACATTTTCCACTACAAAATGTACAGTTTTTGGGCTTGGGTCCAGCACAAGTTTATTATCCACGACTCCTTGTAGTTCTATGTTCAATGTCTATTACCTGTAAATGTGCATTTTTACTATAATAGCAGCTATCTTTACTGTTTGTACTATTGTAACTTGTCTTTCTGTATTATTACTGTAGGACCACAGGTCCACCTTGTAAACGAGCTTGCTCAATGGTACCCGTCTGGATAAATAAAGATATTGATTGATTGATTAATTGATTGAGTTGTATGTTGTTTGTCTTACCTAATCATGGCTGTCTGTGGTTGCATGTGTGATCTTGTCCTTTGCTGGTGGGTGGGTGGGGGTGGGGAGTTTGGGTTGAAACCATAATGCCACATTTCCTGCTTTTGTGGCATTAAGTTGAACCTAACTGGTGCATTAATGCAGTCTTTTGCAAAAAATATGAAATATATGCAGTACTTGATGTGCTCATACAGAAGGGCAAAGCAAGGGAAAGACAATCCCAGCCCCGAAGTCCAAGAGCATGACAAACTTAGATTAGGCAATGGTATACAAATATATAATGCTAATGAAAATTAGAGTATATGAAAGCCTCTTGTACTTATTGTATACTAGGTACTGTAATATCTCCCAGGAGTCTCAGTCAGGGAACTAATCAGCTGAAAGTGCTGCCTCTAAGATGCCCAGCATTGATTCAAAGATAATGCAGATTACTAACAGTTGTATACTGTACCTTTCCAAGTTTCATGCTGTCTAAGAAGCCAGCAGCCCATTATGCTATACTGGGGGCTTTGTTTGACATCCAGTTTTGAGCCAGTGTATGTCTTCCCACTAGCAGGGCAAATGTCCATTGGGTGTGTTTATAGTGCTTTCTTTCTGATCCCCATAACACAGACTGAATAAAGAATTTTCAGCTGTGAGCTTATATGGGAAGCCTAGGACTCTGGTCATTATAGAGGGCACATCCCCCAGTAAATCTGGATGTGTGGGCAAGATCATGTCATGTGAAAGAAGGACCCCTGGACTACATGTCATTTTGGGCACTTATCAGTTTTGAAGGAATCTATCCAGTGGACTAGGGCAGAGGTAAAATAACTCCAATGCAAGAAATTGAAGTGTATCTGCCTAAGTCAATTATTGACCAAGCTGGAGGTGAGACCTTTTGTTATCGCATACCAGTCACCATCTGTCCAGCCCGTATTCCCCAAGTCCCACTCCCACTTGTCTCAGAGCCCCTGGATCAAGACCTGTAATCCCCAGCAAGAGGGCAAATGACTGGCAGATAGGCTTCTGATTCTCCAGAGTGTCTCTTACAATTTCCTTTCCTGGGAATCTAGAGGGAACTTGTATTAGCAAAACCAAACCAAACTCCCTCACGCATTCACCAAATGCCCAATCAGACTTTTCATTTACTCTTGTTTGCCCAGTTGTAAAAAGAAAAAAAAAACAGAATGGAAATGAAAGCCGTTATTCAGATCAGCTTCACAATCTCTTCCCCTCTCATTTGGCAGCCTGAACATACTTGGTGCATAGAAAACATAATGCTTTCCCCACTTACTGATTGGCCACATCAGACACACTGCCACAGTTCCTGTAATCAGCATATTCTGGAAGAACAAGTGACTGTTGACCACAGATTACCCAACACACATGAACAGATGAACCCCTTCATTACCATTAACTTAGGTTGCTGAGTCACTGAACTCCATTAACTTCGCTTGAGACTGCAGCTGCTGTTCAATGAGTGAGCAGGTGTTTGGCATAAAAACCAGTCAGTTATTACTGCAAAAAATAATGGTCGTCACCACTGAAAAAAATGATGACCAGTCAGTAAAAACATTTCACTGTGAAATAATGACTTCTGTAATTTGTGTAAAAATAAAGTCATTGCAGATTGTCACTGGGCTAGTCATTAACTGCTGGGTAATACATGCTATCACTAAGGGCCAACACACTCCAAAGCTGTGGCATAATCATAGAACCTGTGACTTCACCCCATTTCTAGTCAATTAGCTTAGACTTTTCAGTCTCAGTGTTTTTGTTAAGGGACAGGCAGCATAGCTAGGAACTCTCCTGGTTAAAGACTTTCTTCAAAACTTTTTGTAGTTTTTCTTACTGTAGCAACTAAGGTTGCTTCGAATCCATCCGATGGAATCAGATACATCAGATATCACTTTTTTTTTTGTAAGGGGGGAATTTGGAGTTTAGATATTGAAGGGAAAAAATCTAAATTCCAAAAAGGATTATAAAGTGGCATTAGAATCTGAATCCAACACCGATTCTTCTCCGACAGAACTGCAAAAAATATTGCAAAACCCACAGAAGGCCCCCTATTCCATGCTATTCCACCACCTTTGTTCACCTGATCTCTAAGTTGAGTGCTGCTGCTGCTGTCTGCTGCCATTGGGTCCTCACCCACAGGCTGTAACCTCTGCTATGACCTGACCACAGTCCACACCAATGCTGCAAGAAAACATCCTCCAAATCCACAGCAGACATCAGTGACTAATACTGCAGTTGAACACCCACAACCACATAATCGACTTGCCAGTCACAACTCCTCCAATCTGTCACCTCCTGTGCTCACTGCCAAAGGGGCTGGGGGAATCAACTGACTTGATCCTCCCACTCCAGTCCCACCATCCCCAGTCCAGTAGTTGCCACTCATTGGTCACCACTCGTTATCAGTTGGAACTTATCCAGTAGTGGTAGGTAGTTAGGTAGTGGCTAGTGATGCTGGCTAGTAGGCTACTTTTACTGTGGCTCCACTGTATGGCTACAAGCTGGCTATTACAACACCGGTTTCTCACACACTCAAAGAAAAACTCTACCACACTGACCACCACTGAGTCACTGGGACAGATGCTGGCTGAGAGAGGTGGCCTACTACCACCAGTTCCTAGGTTCTTCCTATCCTTAGCCATACTGTTAAACTATAGTGTCTGCTGAGAACCTGAGGGTTTGATGCAAGTTGGCAACCACCCTCAATTTCCCTTCCCAGAAGACACTTTGGCCGACCCATCCAGTCATCATGTGCATTTGTGCAATGAGAGACGTAGGGGAGGAGGACTGCTGTCAGCTATTATATGGGAGGGACTGGTTGTGAGGTAGGAATAAGGAGGAGCATTTGGTATACTTCAGTTTGGGTCCTTCCTAGGATGGACAGATGCTGGATCAGGAGGGTCAGGGCAGGGTCAATGAACTATAATGATGATGGTGGGGTTTTTTGTGTTGTCAGTGGGGTGGGAGTTGGAGAAGGGGCAAGTGGATGACGATGATGAGAGAGGACACTACAAAGCTTCTGGCCAGATCCGCCACCATGTGGTCCAGTGTCAACCAGTGAGATGACCCCACCATCCTGATCCCAGGTATTCAAGCCATCCAGGTCAAATGAAGTGAAGGGACCCTACCCCAGACCAGCCAACATAAGGAAAAGGTACTGTAGGTGAAGGAGGAGGGACTATGCAAAGTAATGTGTATAAGTGACTTTCAAGAGTGCACTGGGTCAAGGCCAAGGAGGTTTTCTTAGCAGGTTCAGAAGCAGAAATTCCAGTTCTGCTGCTGTTTCTGTCCCTGTGCCATAAACGGAATTGGATAAGAATCAGACTTGGAACTGGAATTTCTGAAAATACACGAGAGGTACACAAAATGGATTTCAAAGTCTCCTGTCATCCCTGGCAGCAACTCAGCAGAGTATCTTGTTTGTTTTCACAGACAGAATTTCTAAACTGCAATGATGCCATTTTTTTATTTACTTAATTGGATCATGCTTTAACCCCAAATTCCTAACAGAAACACACTGGCTAAGGCTTTTCATACAAATTCTGGGCATTTAGCGCTAGCATGAAACCGGAAGTAGCGCGATTATGCACTTCCAGTTTTTCATGCATAAAACAACTCGCACTAGTGAGCGGGCAACATTAAACACACTGGCTAAGTGCTGGCTGTATGAATTAATGAAACTTTGAATGTTAACCTACTGAATTGACAGTTTTTTTCTTGTATTTTACTTTAGCTCTGGAAAAAGGGTACCATCCCTAGCTTTGAGCTCTCCTTTGACACCACAAAGGAATGTGGGATAGTGGAGGATGGGGCACTTCCTGGTCTACCTGCCTCTATTATTTTCCCTGCTCTATACTTTTATGCAAGTTGGTGCATTTTTTGGCACTAAAACCCTGGATTTCACACTAGGGTAAGCCTTTTTAAAGGCTTTTCATACAAATTCTGGGCATTTAGTGCTAGCACGAAACTGGAAGTAGTGCGATTACGCAATTCTGGTTTTTCGTGCATAAAACAACTCGCACTAGCGAGTGGGGTGAGCGTGCGTGGGGCCGCACACAGAAACACACATATCTTGCCCATGTCTACCATGCCCACCGGGGACATCAGGACCAAGACACTAGACCCTTTAGCGTCAGTGGCTCAGTAGGTAGCACACTCACCTCTGAGGCTGGGAGATCAGAGGTCTGTGGGTTCAGTTCCCACATCTGGCACTTGGGTTAATATCCCAGTACTGACACTATAGTACAGCATGAGAGGGGTGCTGCACTTCTGAGGTGCCATCTTTCGGATGAGAAGTTAAACCAAGGTTCCATCTGCCTGGATTGGTGGTAGTTCAGGTGGATGTTAAAGATCCCATGGCACTTATCGAAAAGAGTAAGGGAGGATTTTATTAAAGAAATCATACGATGCAAAACTCAAAATCACACAGAGGAAAAAACAAACAAACTTGGTCTCATAATAACAATAATAAACTTATACAAAGAAAATAAAGGAACAAGCCTTATCAAAAGTCCTCATGTAACTGGAAAATCATTACCAGTAATCCAGGGCAAATTCTGCCAAATAGCCTGCAAACGTACCCTGCTGAGACTTTTGGATTCATGAAAATAAACATCCTGTAGAAATTTGAAAATATTACTATACAAGTCATAATAGGAAAGTTCATGTTGCTGGAGAGTGAACAAACATCTGGAATGCCAGATAAACCATTTGATAACAGCAAAAATCACAGTCAGTGTGTACTTGTGTCCCAAATGTCCCAGGTACTAGCATAACTGCCATACATGAGCACTGGATACGTAAGGTGCAAAAAAAAAAAAAAGAAAGGCGAGACTTGTCATAAAGAAATTTCCAGAAATCAACAATATATGAATAAGTAAAATACAAATGCAGAAGGGTTTCTGGTTGATTAATACACTGAGGTCTACAGCAGATTCATTCCTCCACTCGTTTGTGCTTTTGATTAGCTTTCACATTGAGTTTTTCATGACAGTTAAGCCAGTGATGGTCTTTAAATTTTTGTGGGACTCTCTTCTCATACAAAAAAACTAATAAGGCTGTCCTGTAGGCCTCTGGACATTTTGGAAAGGGTTCCAATTCACTAAAATGATTCTCCATGACAAACGCATGCAACTGTTTTTTAGTTTTAGAAATCATTAATCTACTAGTGATCCCCCAGGAATGAAGCTTGACAAAGACCTCATGTAAATACAATGGAGAAGTGGCTACCTGCCTAACTTGTTGTAAATGTCCCATATCCCAAGCTACAAACCAAGGTGATATGGTGTGAATAAAAAAATCACACCAGCATTTATCAGGACATACAAACAAAGGTTTTAAATTATCATGCAAAAATTGACAGAAAAAAAATAACACAGGGTTAATCATTTGTTGTCCGCCTTGATTGCAGGGCAAATACAAAACATTTATTTTAATGGGATTAAGATGACTCCCCCAGAAGGACTGAGAAAAGAGGCTATAATGTTTAACCTCCCTTGACTTGGGGACAGGAAAAACAGAACTAAGAAACAGAAGAGGTACAAGGTAAGTCTTAATCAAATAAACACGCTTACAGTAATTCATTTTAGTCTTATTCCAGCATTGAACCATTTGAGAACCAAGCAATAATTTCCTGTCCCAGTTGTCAATATCCATTTGAGATGACCCATATTCAATACCCAAAATTTTCAAAGAACCTAATGTGAAAGGAAGACCAGCGATGTGGTCAGTGGGAACAACCTGACCACTCAGGGGCTTCCCAATACTCTTAGACAGGTTCAAACGGGTACCTAAGAATGTGCCATAAGTGGTACAGACAGTCACGGCCATGTCAGCAGACTGGGTATTCCCAACCAGGAAAACCACATCATCTGCATAGGCCAAGGCAGTATAAGGGACCGTAAAATGTGACAGCTGAACCGGGGTAATACTAGGTGCAGAACTGAGAAGTCTTAATAGGGGATCTATACTAAATACATATAAAAGGGGACTAATTGGGTACCCTTGTCAAACACCTTTTTGAATTTGAACATGAGGGCCTAAAACTCCATTAATACAGGGGCAAACAGTGGTAGTATGATAAAGGGCCTGCAACCATTCTATAAAAGTGGCAGGGATACCATAATGACGTAGCACATGCCATAAAAAGACATGCGCCACATTATCAAAGGCCTGCCTCTGGTCTAGGGAAAGAACATAACTATCCAATGGCAAAACAGAATCATGAAAAAAAAGGTCCCGCAATAGAATCAGTTGGTCCGTGATAGAGTTCCCAGACACAGTACAAGATTGTGCTGGAGAAATCAAAAACTTTGCCACTGATAACAACCTAGCATTCAACAGCTTGGAAAGAATTTTAAAATCATTATTCAATAGGCTAATAAGCCTCCAATTGGAGAGATCCAATTTATCACCTTTATTTTTAAAAATTAAAATGAGGATTCCTGTAGACATGTCAAAGGGTACATTTCTGGTAAGTAAAATAGCATTATAAACTGAAGTGAGTTCTTCCAAAAGTTCACCATGTAAAATATGGTAAAGTTCGGAAGTAAGGTCAACCAGACCAGGGACTTTACCTTTAGACAGAGTTTGTACGGCAGTTGCAACTTCCTGAGCCTGAAAAGGAGCCGTCAAGCCTAAGAGCTGATCTTGAGGTGCCCGGGGAACCTGAATTTTATCAGAAAAAGAAACGAAATCTGGAGGCTCAACAGGTTGGGCAGTAAACAAAGAAGCAGCATAGGCAAAGGCTATGCGCAGAACATTACCCTGCTCAGTTTGGACCACTCCCTGCTGGTCATAAAGAGCAGAAATAGTTTTAGCCTGAACTTTCTCTTGACAGCTAAGTAAGGGACAAGTGGTAGCAAATGGTCCCTGTGTACCATGTTGCTGTCGTGACTGGAGATCTACAGTCAAGTTCAAATGATATTGCATCATCTTCTTCTAAAAAGAAGCAATCTGAGCTGAGAAATCATGTCAGGTAAGTTGAGAGAGCGAGAATACAAATGTTGGAGCTGTTTCCTGTCCCATAAATACAAAAAATACATTCCCTTCCTAAAGTGCCTGCTGTGGAAAATGAGTAGTGATCGCAGGTCTGATTTTGTTTCCAACCACTAAGCAACTGGATCATCATATAAAGGAAACAATGATTTCTGACAGGACAAAAAAGTGGGAATGAGCTGTAAAAAGCCGGCTTGCGTCAAAAGGCTGGAATTTAATTTCCAGTATCCTGGTCCCATAGGGGCAATAGCTTTACCCAAGGAAACTGTCAGAAGCCTATGGTCAGAATATGCAGTTGGGTCCACTGAGACAGACTGGAGTAGCAAAGAAATGGACAGGAAAAGAAAATCAATATGGGTAGATAATGCCCCCTTAACAAAAGTTCACTCACGAACACCAGTATGAGAAAAAACAGCATCTTTAAGATGAGCATCACGAACAGCCTTATTCAATGCAGTCATATCACCAAAAATCTTATCCGTCGTAGTAGCTGAACCCCTATCCAATTTACTCAATCCGCAATTAAAATCACCTCCCCAAATGACATAATGAGCAGTGTGTAAAAAGGGACTTATTTTCTGGAAAAGAAGTGTACACTCTGCTTTAGTTTGAGGTGCATAGGTGTTAATGAGTCGAAAAAGGATTTTGTCCAAAAGGAAGTCAAGTAACAGTACTCTACCAGGTACAATGTCCAACACTCTGACAATAGTGGGCCTTATATGGTGAAAAATAATTCCAACCCCCATGCGACGTTCTGGGCCAATTGACCAAAAGGAAATCCCCGAGAGCCATGCTGTAGTGGAAATAGTTAACTCCAGAGTAGTGTGTAGCCTAGTACCTTGTAAAAGAAATACTCCAGGAGGGTAAGTTAGTAAAAAGTCAAACACCGTAATCCTTTTAAGAGCATTCTTAATACTATTGACGTTAGACGTCAAAATTAAGAATGGAGGGGAAAAGCACATCCAAAAAACTCAGGGGAGACCAATCAACACTTCTTCTTCCTGGGCTTCCCTTTCCGATGTGGGGGCAGAGAAGGGAAGTCACCCCCATCAGGCTCCAACAAATCAGAAATGTCTTTGGGTAGGAGAGAATCTACAGAAGAACACACCCAGTCAGTATCGGAGTGATCAGCATCCAAAAATACAGAAAATCTATTGGAAGAATCATGCATTGTAGTTTTAGGCATCTTAGGGGTAGGTAGGGCCCTGGTAGACCTTTTTCTAGTCGACATTCTCCATTCAGGAGGACACTCTACTGGGGGTATGGAGCCAGGTGGAACCTTATCTACACTAGTAGGCACTAAACCAGCTTGCAAAACAGGAGAATGCTCTGTTGAAAATACAAGTGGAGGTGAAGAAGGCTCCTGCAGAGCTAGAGCAGGACAGGCCTCAGACACATTAGGGGGTGAAGGGTCCGTAACAGCAGAAACAGGCAACTGGGAAGGAGAAGCATCCTCTGGTAACTGAGGTGTAGATGCTTCATTGAATTCCCTCTGGGCTAAGGTGACCAGGAGACGTTGCCACTCCCCATCGGCAGAAGAGGACTTCCTAAAAGCAGCCTCAGGACAGGCCACATAAACATGGCCTTCTTTCCCACAGAGGTTACAACAAACCGAGTGGGAACAGTGACTGTTGAGATGACCTGTCTTGTGACAAAGGGTACATTTAATCTGGTCACAAGCACCGCTAATGTGACCGGGAAGCCCACATTTATAACAGGTCCTGGGCTGGCCAGGATAAAACAGAACACCTCTGTTCCTACCTAAAAAAAAAACAATTAGGTAAATGGTGGAAACCCCTGCCCTCTGAGTGCAAAATCACTTTAATTCTCCACCCACCAGTCCAGATCCCCTCAGAATCAAAAATGTCCTATGGATGGCCAGTTACAGTACAGTGTTGTTTAAGCCAAAACAGCAAATCAGTAACACTGACACCTTCATTTCGGAAAAGAACGGTAATGGTTTTGTGAGCAGGCCTGGTAAGAGGAAAGACCTCAAATGGTGCCCACAAAGGGGTGGTCTTTACCTGATGATAACGTGCCCAGAACTTATCAAGGCCACTCCCCAGCTTAAAGCTGACATCAAACACATTCTCTCCTGAAACATGAATTAGGGCATACAATTCAGAAACATTAAAATGTAAACTGCTTTTTAATAATGTACGGCCCACATAAACCCTATCAGGAAAGATATCTAGACCCCCTTTATACTGTATATAAGACGGACAGCATTATGGCATTTAGCTGGAGGAGCAGCATTATGAAAAAGGGAGGCAAAAGGCTGAGGGGTTTTAGGAGGGATGGGGGGTGCTCATCTACTCCATGGGAGACTGGTGGACAATTCCTCAAAGCAGCAGGAATATTCCTTGGAATGTCAGAAAAGTCAGAAATGTCACTAAGATCAGCCTCCACAACATCACGCAAGGGAGAACTAGCCCTTGGTGGACAAAGAGGCTGCAAAACAGGAGTTTGAGTAAGTTCCAGATCCGAGGGCAAGTGAAGAGGAGAATGCTGTAAATCTTCCATAGCCGGAGGAGGTTCCTCCACAGGAGTGGACACAGGTAAAGCAGGCAAAGAAACCCCAACAGTCAAAGGAACAGCTACAGTCCCAGGTTTAGTACTTACAGGAGGAGAAGTTGATAGCCGAACTCCTGGTATTTTAATGGGCGCAAAGCCCGAAATCCAAGTCCCAGTATCAGGGGAGAGCACCCAACCTGTAGCTTTCAAGGAGTCCTCAACAGACCAGGGACCCCTTTCCATAACAGGAACATCAGCCCAGCTGAGTTTGCTGTGGCACCCTTTACGAGTAACCCGCTCCGAGTGGGGTTTGTCTGGGGCAGCAGTGAAGGAGAAAACCGTAGCGGCAGCTTGATCTTGACCCTAGCAGTGAAAGACAATGCCCGGCTCATACTGAACCTCCATCTGGTCTGTAACCATAGAAATGGGCTGAGCAGTGTCAACAGAAACCCCTTGAGTCTCCGCCATAATCTCCAGGCATTTAGAGTGAAAGCACTCCATAAGGTCCCTTTTCTTCTGTAAATAGTGCTGTTCTTCCAGCAGCAACAGCTTCTGCAGCTCGACATCAGTGGGCTCACCATCAGGTAACTTAGGAGACTCAGCAGGGTGATCCATATGAGCAGAAGCACACAAAACTGCCGAACAGGCAGCCTCCTTAACCAGTGCAGACTTAACAAGGTCAGTAAGAACCTTCGTCTCAAACACCTCCTGAGCCGAGGAGGAGATGAGCTCCTTGACCTGCTGCACGTCCATCTCCTCAGTTGGCAGCACAGCAACTGACTCGGTCATCCTCCGATGGCCAAAGAATCCCCCTACCGTCGAGTAGGGGAATTTCCCCGGTGTTCTGGCCAAATTTCCCTCATTCACTAAAAATACCACCAACAGTTTTATCTGGCTCAAGGTCAGTTGTCATTCATCTGTATCCCCCTGCCCCGGGTCATGCCTGAAAATAGGCAGGATTTGCCTAGTGCACTTACCTGGTCAACAAAAACTAAATAAATAAAAATAAATTTAACTAAGGTAATCAAAAAAATCCTGAGAACTACACTAACTCTTTGCATATCAGCCAGTATGAAGAAAGCAAATAAGCTACAGTATGTTTGTCTTGCCAGATGTACACCACTGGCAAACAAGTGCCTAACTCTATTTGTGATAGATGTATACTGGTTAAAGACCTACAGGATGAAATAAAATGCCTACAGCCTAAAGATACATTAAGCTCTGAAATCAAAGCCCTGGAAGATTACATAAATCACGTCACTTCTATTAGAAGCGAGCACTTCTCCCACAAAACACTTAGAAAACACTTTTTCTTATGAACCACCCCAAACGTTCTTCCCACTACAAATCTTGTGCTGCAGCCAGTCACCACCTCTACCCCCTCTACTATTGCTACCAACAATTTAATTCTGCACCACAAAGATGTGGACAACTGAACAACAGGCATCCCATGATAATCGCGACTGTATATTAGCAACTTAAAAAAAACACGACTACAAAATAGCGAGCACATGAAGGGTGACTAGAAACAACAGCAAATTAGCCATGATAGTGAATACAACTGCCATTCAGATTACAAGTATTGTGACTGCCACATTAGCGATCATAACTGCAGTGCGCAAGTCACTTCACCTCCAACTACCCCTCCCGTCTTTCGAGTGCACTCCCAAGCAAAGGAACAGCAGCTTGAGTCCCACCAGCGCGAACCCACACACACTACAATCTGGACCACCAAGACTGGTTGTATGGAATACCAGCCCCAGGATACTAACAGTAAAGAACTGTGAGTCTGTGGTGTGGTGTGGTGTGAGTGGGATGGGGGGTGGGGGGAGGGCTCAACAGCACAGTTTGCAGTGAAATTTCCATCCCAAGCTGTGGTTCAATGGAATAGGTACCTCCATACCAGTCTGTGACATTTTTTTCCCCTTTTCTGCCCCTCTTTTTCTTTCCTCTCCCCCTTCGGGAGCCACCCACAGACAGTTCCCGTCGGTACCTGCAACCCCAGTTATGAACAAAGTACCTCTCTGATGCCATTGTGCAGAGAATAGCAGTGACCCGAGGTGCAGCAGAAGTTCACTTTTATTGATACAGACCTGCACCTCAATATTTGTTACCCTCATTTCTCTCTAAATAATGTTTGATTTAAGAAACTGTCACTGTGGCTCAGCCCAAAGGAAACATTACCACAATCAATCAGTCAGTAGTCAGTACAGCCATATGCATTGGATGGTGCTATTTTGACGCTTTAGTGATATATGCTGCACTATAATGATGGGTCGCTAACCTGCTAGTTGCTGTTTTGTATTCTCCATTGTTTCAGGAGCTATTATGCAGTCACGATTTTAACATGGAACCACACAACAATACCCTGAAAAAAAGATGCAATAAAAAAAAGAAATCACTCACCCCCCCAGTATCCATACAATTCCTATACTTAATTCATTTGAACACCTACTCCAAAGGACTGACGAGATTCCAGATGATATATCAGGAGTACACAGCAACACCATACCTAAGGTCTTAGTACCTTTAATGCAGCTTAATGCTGAACAGCCCTACACTCCAATTGCACAGGGATCTCCTGAGAATGTCCCTGAAAATAACACAAACTATTTTAACAATGAAGGACCAAAACCACAGTCAGACAATGAAACATGTAATAACTTAACAGTCAAACATATCTTGGCCTCGACCTCATAGGCTACTACTTCTGCACCTTTTTCTCCACCTAACCAGGCAGTACCAAGCACAAAACAACAGGTATTTGTCCTTGGAGACTCTGTTATAAAATACATTGACCAGGCAGTATGTAACCCAGATAAATAACACCGAACTTGTTCCAGCTACAGAGGGGCAAAAATTGCAGACATCACTTCAATGATTAAACCTGTCATCATCAGCTGGTGAAAATCCTTTAGTGATTATCCACGCAGGAACCAATGATGTTAGGAGATCTCATCTCCAGCAAATCAAACAGGACTATGTTGCCCTATGCAAATTTATTAACTGAACATGGCTGTAATTTATGTATCTCTGAAATATTACCTGTCCCAAGAGCCACCAGGTACATCACTACCAAAATAAAAGCATTGAATGAGTGGCTCCATAAATGGTGTTACTGGCAAGGAATAACTTGTCTAACACATTGTGAGGAATTTGAAGATAGACCATCACTTTACTGCTGGGATGGCCTGCATCTCAATAGAAGGTGCAGCACTATCCTTGGGCGTAAGATAACTTCTTTTAAAAATAAACATTTAAACTGATAGAAAAGGGGGAGTCTGTGGCAACCCCCACATCTCTTATTACTAATCCCTGCTTACATCATAGCACCAGCTTAAACATTCTATCCTTGAATGCTCGATCAATGACCATTTCTAAGCATGTTGAGCTTGAAATATTGGCCCAGTCATTAGATCTAGCTTTAATAGCCATCACTGAAACTTGAGGTAACACAGACGATAAGTGGACTGTAGAAATTCCTGGCTTTAAGCATTACCATAGAAATGGAGAGGACTCAAGGAAAGGGGAGGGGTCAGTGTATATGTCAGGGAAGATATCCCGTCTTATGACTCAATTATTAAAGTGCAAACTGAAAGTTTATGGGTCTATATTAGGCCCATGAGCATTCTCCAGCTTCCTATTGGGACTTGTTACCGACCACCTTCTTCTGATATAAACCAGACCAGGCAGCTAGCAGATGAGATCACACAGGTAGCGTATAAAGACTCAATCCTCATACTGGGGGACTTTAATCTTCCCACTATCAACTGGGACACCTTATCTGGTATTAACCAACATGACGAGCAAATTCTCTCAGCCATTATTAACCTGGGTCTTAAACAAATAGTTACAGAGCCTACAAGGGAAATAAACATACTAGACCTTGTTATAATAAATTTAGAGACTCTCACATCTGATTTTCGGATCCTAAATCCCTTGGGTAATAGTGACCACATGATCATATTTTTTTCTATACAACTTCTCCTACAACCTAAAACTAAAAAATTAAGAATAAAACAATATCACAAGGCTGACTTCCATAATATATTGTTCTTTAAAGTCTCTCAATTGGGAACACCTTCTTTCTCCACTGGAAACTGAAGAAGCCTAGGACTTTCTAAAGACAAAAATCCTCCAACTTGAAAAGCAATATGTCCCAGAAAAATATTAGTATAATAACAAAGGAAAAATACCAACTTAATTCAACAGAACTATTAAAAAACTAATAACACACAAAAGTAAACTCTTTTCAAAATAAAAAAAATGCTCAGTAGATCAGAAAGATATAGCTTTAGCTAAATATACGGAGGCAGTTAGAGAATTAAAAAAACAAATAACTTTGGCTAAATGTAATCTGGAATTCAAAATAGCACACACAAAAGACTACCATAAGGCACCATACTCCAATCTGAATGGAAAAAAATGTAATAACTACCAGATCGGTCCACTGGTCTCTAACAATATAACTACAACCATTTGGTATTGAATCAGCTGCAGAACTAAACAAGTATTTTTCATCAGTCTTTGTCCAGGAACCAACTATCACTTTACCTAATGAAATAGTGTCAAAGCTAGAAGCACATACAATTTCCTTTCAGGACACGTGGATGGTACTGGACTCACCAAAACAACACACAAGCCCAGGCCCGGACAATATCAGTTCCAAATTTCTTCTAGGGACAAAAGATTCAATCACACTACCTTAACAATTATCTTCAATAAATCCCTTCAAGAATCCTTAGTTCCTGTTGATTGGCATACAGCCACTGTTACACCCATTTTTAAACAGGGTTCCCATTCAAAAGTTGAAAACTACAGGCCCATTAGCCTAACCTCCATACCATGCAAATTAATGGAAAAAATTATTAAACAACAACTCGAAAGTGAAATGGCAACTCTAAACATTAATGATAATTATCAACATGGGTTCAAACCAGGTTTTTCCTGTACCACGAACTTGCTCTTTTTCTATAACCATATCAGTCATAACCTTGACTGTAATATACCCATGGACGTTATTCTTTTGGACTACAGCAAGGCATTTGATAAAGTGTCACATGTCATCTTGATTAATAAACTTATCCACCTAGGTTTTTCATCATCCATTATCTCATGGATAAACAGTTGGCTGGGAAATAGAACTCAGAAAGTAAGGGCAAATGGTGCTCTATCTGATATAGAAGAGGTGACTAGTGGGGTCCCACCTTGTTCAACTTGTTCATCAGTGACATGTGTATCTCGGCCAACAACTTTATGGTCAGATTTGCTGATGACACCAAACTCGGGAGTAAGGCCAACAACCAGAATAACAGTCATAACTTAAAACTTGACCTAGCCTCAATTGAGAACTGGGCACTTAATAACAAAATGTACTTTAATGTTTCCAAATGTGCAGTACTTCACTTGGGACAAAAACAACCCCAGACAAACTTATTACCTAAATAACACCATTATTAGGACTTCTAAAATAGAAAAAGACCTGGGAATATTAGTAAATGATAAATTATTGTTGACTTCTCAATGTTCTAGAGTTGCAAACCAAACTAACGTGCTACTTCGCAGGATTAACAAAACTTTTATTTCTGAATCAGAACAATGCCTCATGACTCTGTATAGGTCACATGTAAGGCCCCATCTGGACTATGGAGCCCTTATTTAAAGACTGACATTAGTAGAATCAAACAAGTCCAACGTAGAGCCATTAAACATGTTCTCCATCTCACTCATTTGGACTATAACACCAGACTACAAAACACAGGACTTTATTCACTTAAGCGAAAACTGATTAGAGGAGATCTTCTGCAGTTGTGTAAGACTCTCGAATCTCCTGCTCAGATCACGATATGTGGTATTGCTTACTTGACAAGAAAATTTGTGGCTAGACTTCACAACAAACAACTAGAAGTAAAAAAGGCAAACAATAACAAGAGGCTAAATTATTTCTCTATTAGAACACCCAAAATATGGAACACATTACCCCAGGACATAGTTGACTCACCAACTATTACAACATTTAAGAACAAACTTGATACATGGATGGAAGATCAGAATTTGGGTTAAATGTTCCATGTATATGGAGGACAATCTCGATAGGCAATCTGCCTCCTTTTGTCCTACAAACCAAGTAAACCAAGAATCTGGGTTTTCTGCCATCCTACCTGATTTCTGCTTAGAATTTTCAAGGGTATAAAATAAGTAATAGAAGTCTTGCTTCTGTGGTCTGCATTTAGTTTGGTGCCTAGGTAAGTCTTTTTGACAAATTTATTCTTCAGAACATTTTTCTCACACTCCTCAGGTTTTTTCATCAGTGTAGGATTGCTCAGGTTTTGTGTTTCCTTCCATTCATGAGAGTTTTGGGTATCCTTCTTGGGTCATTTGATGTTTTTTGAGTATAAATTGATTCTTTCACTGTTTTTGCTTTTCCTTCATAGCTGTTGCATTTTTGATGCAATTGCAGTATTTTGCTTACAGATTTGTTTAATTTTGGTAGTCTTTGACATAACTGCGCAAACATTTGGGTGCAAGTTTGGAAGAATTTCCCTGTTTTGGATGAGACGGTAAACTGAGTTCCCATCTGCCTGTTCTGGTGGTTGTTCAGTTGGACATCACAGACCCCACAGAGGCACTTCTCAAAAAGGGTAAGGGAATGTCTCTAATGTCATGGCCAAAGTTCCCCAGTCACTAAAAATACCAGCAGCAGTTTGATCTGCTTCAGTTTCAGTTGGTTTGCATCTGTATCTACCCGTCCCTTAGGGTAGTGCTGAAAATAGGCAGAATTGCCAAGCTCCACTTTCCTCATTCAACAAAAAAATCACTATAAAGAATTGATGCAAGTGTGGGGAAATTTGTGACAAGTACTGAAAAATTGACACAAGAGGTGAGCAAAAAACTGATGCAAGTGCACAGCAATTGACACAAGTGCATGAGATTAATGCAGATACTCAGAACTGATGCAGGTGCATGAAACATTTGACACATGTGGACAGATAGTGATGCAAGTTCATAGAAAATGGACACAAATGACTAAAGCCTCTGATATAGGTCTTCATTTGATAATGTTGGAGGTAAAACAATTCTAGAAGGCACTGTAGCATTCTGTGGGCCCTTTCCAGTAAACAAAAAATGTAAAGCATATCATAAGACTTTGATGCAGTCTCCATATGGGATGTTCTGTCCATTCTATACTAGCAAGACCAATGTTAATTTTGCAGCACCCGATCCCCAAACTGCTAATGGTTCAAAAGTACATCTGGTTTCACATTTGGCAGTGGCAATAGAGAGATCTCCATTGAGGATATCTCCTCCATTGGGCCACATTTTTGGAACTGTAAGCTGTCAGTGTCAGGACCACTCAGAAAATTTTGCTAGCTGGGAGTTGCCCACTATGGTGTGGGATGTCAACACCTATATAATTGTGTGCAGCCCCATTTCTCCACAGATCTTTTTTCTGCCTTGACCACTCATCGGACCTGCAGAGAAAGAACACTGTTGTTTCTTTGACTTTTATTATTTTATAAAATGAAGCAGGCTATCAAACCTGTTCCTCCACAAGAAAGAAACAATGGGTTCTATTGCAGATACTTTTTGGGTCCCAAGTTGACAGAAGATCTATGTCCTATACTGACTATCAGAGACCTAAACATGTTCATTGAATGCAGAAAGTTTTGAATGGTGTCTCTTCAGGTGCTCATCCCCCTGTTACGAAAAAGGAACTGGCTTTGTGCCTTGGACGTGAAGGATACATAAATTCATATCAAGTTTCACAAGTGGCACAGACATTACTTCCGCTTCATGCTGGAGGGCAACCATTATCCATTCCATGTCTTGCCCTTTGGATTACCCTCAACACTGCAAACAATTACCAAATGCATAGTGGTTAAGGCAGTAGCCCTCCAGAGGGCTTTATTTCTTCCCATATCTGAATAACTGGCACCTGAAAACCCCACCCAGGGAAGCAATTCTATACTCACTGTCCAGATGGAGATAACTGTACAAGGAACTGGGTGTTTTGGTAAAGTACCAAACTCTGTACTTGTTCCTTGTCAGTGCCTCCAATATATTGGTGCTGTGCTGGACTCAGCTTGCAGACAGGGTGGAGGCTGTTATTGCCTAGACACAGGAGTCATTATTCGTTAACTCAGTTGATATCTGCTGGGGCTGATTTCCTCCAGGATATGGAATCCCTGGGCCTTTCACAAGTTGTTACTTCTATGATTCATCAACATGACCATGCCTTGGACTTGGTACTGTCATTTTCTCCGGGGCTTGAGGTTGAGAGCCTTGATATTAATCTGAATTATTGCACCATCAGGTTCACTTGCAGGGCCTCCCCTTGCAGTTCACCCCTTGTGGAGGTGGTCAAGATCCATCCTTTGTGAGAGCTATGGCCACAGGGATTCTCAGCAGTGCTGGACACCTTAGATATGTTGCCAGTATGTGTCATGGGACTAGAGGAGCAGTGATGGTTTATAATAGGGCTGTCGGGGCAGCTTTCAATCTCTTGGTACCGGCTCATGTACACCCACTGTTTTCACACCTTGGGTCACCGTGGTTTGACAGTGAGCTGAGGGGATGAAAGCAAAATGGTGGAGGATGAATCATTATTAGCAGAGGCCCAGGGCCCAGGAGGACAAACTGGCTTTGATTGATCTTTATGGTGATTATGAAACGGTGATCACCCAAAGAAGCAGACTTTCTGTCTAAAGACATTGCTGCAGTAAGGAATCTACTGGCTCAGATATTTCAAACTGTGGACAAGCATCTTCATCTGGCCTGTATGGGGACTGTTAGTGCCTTTTCACCCACAAAATGGGAAGAGTTTGCTTGATTGTTCTCGAACAGGGTGTACTCTATTAGGGCTGGGATCTCGCCAAGTGGGCAGTTACAGCCCAGCCAGTGAGTCTAAGGTGCATTGAGTGATCTTGGGGAGAATTTAGACCAGTGATGATAGAAAAGGTGAGTAGGGGGATCTCTGAGTTGTAGCCTACATTTTGCAATCTGGATCCAGGCACATCTATTAGTGAGCTTTCTGGGGTAGCTGGGCCCGGTGTCCCGGTGTTCGCTGAAATTGTTCAGTGTTCCTTGTCAGAGAAATTGTTCCCAGTGTCACCAAAAAATGCCCTGGTGAAACCCCCTTTGAAGGAAATATCCATGGACCTGGACGTCTTGGCTAATTATTGACCTCTCTCTAACCTACTCTTTTTGAGTAAAGTTATTAAAAAGATAGCCGCACTACAGCTTGAGGCACATCTCACTGCCATTGGCAGCTACAGTATGAGCCTTTCCATTCTGGTTGTAAGTCTAGGCATAGCAGAGAGACTGCATTAGTCAGGGTGCATAATGACCTGTTCATGATGAGAGCTAGAGGAAAGTGGTCACTTCTCATTTTCCTGGATCTCTCCTCAACTTTTGACACTGCAGGCCATGTGCTATTATTGGACCATCTCAAGTGGTATGTAGGACTCACTGCAAGGCCATCTGCTGGTTTGAGTCCTATCTCAGTGGCAGGACACAGATGGTAGTATTGGGGAAGTTCTCTTCACTCCTGATGGCTCTGGCCTGTAGCGTACCGCAGGCCTTGGTCATTTTGCCCATGCTGTTTGCTGCATGCTGCCCCTGGGTTGAATCATTAGACAATATGGACTTGTGTTTAACTGCTTTGCAAATGATACGCAGCTCTGTATGTCTTTTGCAACCTGGATGCCGGGTGTGGTCAATATGCAAAATAAATACCTGGCCGCAATCCAGGACTGGATATCACTGAGCTGGCTGAGACTTAACATGGATAAAACTGTAGCAACGGTGGTTAAGCCAGGTCATAAGGAGAAAATGACTACAACCAAGAGGGAGATGGGGCTATGACTCTGGTCTCCTGGGCTTCTGGCTACCACAAAGGTGAAAAATCTGAGAGTCATTCTAGAAGAGGGCAGACATTTGAGACTCTGGTGTTGGCAGAAGTCTGGAATGACTTTTACCATCTGAGGAACATCAGCCATATTAAATCCCTTATCTCCCCAGGAAATGCAGCTACAGTGGTACATGCATTTGTGACATCCAGACTTGATTATTATTATGATTGATACCTCTGTTAAGTGGAGGTACACTGCAGCACCTGCAGTTAGTACAAAACACAGCTGCTAGACTGCTGACCTGCCTTTCGAGGTTGTTTCATGTTTCCCCAGTGCTGCATGATCTGTATTGACTGACGGTTAAGTGGCATGTCTGCTTTAAAGTTTGCCTGCTAACCTATGATCTCTTGCACCCATACATACTCTACTGAGGATATATGTATATCAGACAACCTTAAGGTAGGCAAGCAATGTGAGATGGCAGTAAGGAGGGCTGGGGGCATACTGGCATGCATAGTTGTTCCCAAGGTGAGGCTAGAAATCTCGGGGGACTGGGCCTTTGTGGTGGTGGACCCAGTCCTTTGGCATTCTCTCCTGAGAGCCCTGAGGGAAGCCCCCTCAGTGGAGGCATTTAAGAGTGGTCTAAAAACATACATGTTTGCTCATCCCAGTATTTATTTACTTATTTATTGATTTATATAGTTAGGCCTGATGCTAGTTAAATAACATTTTAGATATGAATAATGTACCTAGTAATTGAATCATTAGTTTACTTTATTTTCTGCTGAAATGTATTTTTACTATGCTTCTTGTTCTAATGGCACCCTGAGCCTCTGGGGAAGGGTAACAGGTATAAATAAAAATACTACTGCTACTACCATTATGGTTCCCTTTGCCTGTATCTATTTATATATACTGCATTGGACTCTGCAGGTACAATGGGATCAGCTGACGGACAAGCTGGAGCAAATGGTCCTCATCTTATCCCCTCTTCACTGTTTTCTAGTATGGTGGAATGACCACCAAAACCTGTTACAGAGTGTTACATTTTTTTCACTGACTCTCGTGCATATCCTCAAAATGGAGGCCTCGGAGTCCGGCTGGGGTGCAAATCTCAGATCCTATCAGACCCAAGGGTTCTGGACTAATCTTGAGTCCGCTGTCCATATCAATGTACTGGAGATACTGGCTGTTCTGCTTGGTCGCCAGGCTTTTCAGGAGCACCTCATTCCTGGTCCCTTGCAGATTGAAACAGACAATGTCAATGTCATGCACTACATAAACAAGCAAGGGGGCACTCACTCTTATTCCCTGTGCAGGGAATTAATGAGGGTGTGGTAATGGGTGATGTCTCATGGCCTTCAGCTATCAGCCATGTTTTTCCCAGGTGTCTAAAATGTTTTTCAGACAGGCTAAGCAGGTTTCAATCACTGGTGCATGAATGGGAACTGCTGACCTCCATAGTACATGACATCTTCGCAAGATGGGGTCTTCCAGAGTTGGACATTTTTGTATCCCCATACAATATAAAACAGCATTTCTGCTTGTTCGCTTCAGGACATGGAGTTTTCTTGCAAGACACATTGTCTTTAAAGGGAGGTTCCTTTAAACATTTCCGCTGATCCCTCTCATGTACTGTACAGAGGGATCTACTCAAGCTGAGGGCTAGCATGCCACCCTAATACTGGTGACTTCCTTGTGGCCTCACAAGAAATGGTTTCCACTTCTGCAGCATCTGGCAGTGGATCCTCCTGTTCAGCTCCCCCTTTGTTGAGGTCTGCTGTCACAGGCCTTGGGGTCCCTGGTCCATCCATACCAGTGGTCCCTGCATCTGCATGCATGGTTCCTGAAAAGGTAGCCATTACTCATTTTGGGGCCCCTCCCCCAGAGGGCTGATCTCTTGCATGCAGCTAGAAAGCCTTCTACAAGACACACCAATTATTTGAAATGGAAGCGCTTCTCTATGTGATATGCTTCCCATTCAGTGGATGTGTTTACATGTCCTGTGAATACTGTACTGGACTACCATCTGTCCCTGTCTGATTCTGGTCTCCAGTACTCATCTATTAAGGTGCATTCAGTTGCCATTTTGGCCTTCCATGTCCCTATTGATGGGCACGTGATGGCACAACTAGAGGTGTCCCGTATGATATTGAAGGTTATTCTGCAAGTGAGTCCCCCAATTCGTAAACTGGTTCTACATTCAGACCCTTATTTTATTTTGGAAAAATTGACCCTGGCTCCATTTGAGCCTGCTGTGATCTGTGAGATGTATTTCCTTTCACAGAAAATGCTTTTTTTTGGTCACCATGACTTGTGCTGATAAGATTAGGTTTAGGCTCTGATACAGTACATGAGCCTGCTTATTTGATTTTCTACAAGGATAGGGTGTCTTTACAGACAAGTCCTAATTTTCTCTCAAAGGCAGTCTGATTTTAAGTTGAATCAGATCATACACTTTCCTGTGTCTCATTCTGAGCATGCTAACAATGGTGAGGCATTGCTCCATGCACTTGATGTACATAGAATGCAATGATTCTGCTTTGATTGCAGTAAGGACCACAGAAAGAACTCCTAGCTTGTTGTTTCATTTGCCCCTGGGAAAGAAGGCATCACTGTGTCTAAACAGTGCCTGTCCAATTGGCTAGTTAACTGTGTTGCCTTCTGTTATAGGAAGCATGGTAAAGAACTTCCTAGTGCTGTGCAAGGCCACTCTGCAAGTGGTATGGGCACTTCTATTGCTTGCTTTTAGAATGTTCCTGCAGCCGACATATAAGGTGCTATCGCAAGGAGCACTGTGAACACTTTCACTAAGCACTACAAGCTAGAAATTGTAGACATGCTGGCTTTGGTCTTGCGATGTTGCAAGGCCTTCTTTCCTTATTGCTTATCAGACTTTGCCATCCTCCCTTGTGTACTGCTTGAGAATCATTCAGAAGGTGAGGCCCAATGGAGCAGATATCCTTGATGAAGACAGAGCAATTACTGACCATAACAGAAGGTCTTCAAGCGAATTTCCTCCATTGGGCCACAGCACACCCACCCTCATTTGCTCTTTCTGAGGTATAAGCTGTCAGGTTTGTCCACTGTCTTATTTGGAGGTGTCCATAAGTGCTTTATGTACTGTACACTGTATTCCTAGTTCCGTGCTTCTGCTTGTATGTCTCGTACTGGTCTGGTCTCCTGGTTTCTTATAGTAAGGGGCCCTCCAGGTTTATCTCCAGTGGGGAACTGAGGAGCAATGGGGCCACCCATGATTATATAGGAGTTGATGTTGTACATCATCATGGGTGGCCCTCAAGCTAGCAAATGTTTCTGAGTAGTTCTGATGCCAACAGCTTACAGTTGCAAAGGCATGGCCCAATGGAGGATAGTCTCTTGAAGATCTATTGTTATAGTGAGAAACTGTTCTTCACACAAGTCCCTACTTTGTTATCTCAATGAACATTTCAAGGAAGATCAAACAAATAGGATACATAAGAGCATCCCTTTTTTTACACCCAATTAACAGCATACCCATCCCTCGAGGGGCAGGACACACATTCCAATGTATTGGGACATTTGTTGGATAACCTGGGCAAAAAGGATGTTCTTTGTGATCTGAATGTATCCCCAGACCTATAAGGGCAAGGTACTACCCTCAGCCAGATGGTTTGGAAGGTTCACAAGGCAATATGGGTCCTAGTGACCCTCAGGATCCAGAGGATCCTCCAGTTCTGGAGAGGATGAACAGGAAGGTGAGTGAGTAAAGAAGAATCAGGCTTCCTTGATCCAATCTTATGTGATCCAAAGCACATTTCATTCCTTATTGGGGAAACCTGTAGGGTTCAGCAGCTACCTGAGACACAATTTACCACAATGCTGAATGTTAATTCCATCTGGTCCTTTACAGAGAGTGCTTCCCTGAATGTAAACATTTTGCACTAATAGTTAATGATGACTAGGATGATGTAGACAAACAAAAAACAGTTTTCCAAGGCAAACTGCTATCTGTTCCTTGATGCACCAATATGAAATTGGGAGGTGTCTTTGGTTATGAATGCAGACACTTCTTCTGTAATTAAAAATAGAGTTATTCCACTAAAAAGCAATGTTCTCAGACCCTAATGATAGTAGTCTTGTACCAGATTGCAAAAGGCATACTCTGCTGCAGGTTTTGGTTTGTGAGTTGCATCAGCTTCTGCATTGGTAGCCTAAGCACTGTGAGAGTGGTAAACAGCAGTAGCAGATGAGGTCCCAGAGAAATCTCTGGTCAGTGATGACCTTCCTTTAGTGCATATGGCAACTTCCTTTTTAGAGGAATCCATGTTGGATCTCATTTGTGCTTCAGCAACATATTGTGCTGCAGTTGTGGTGGCCCTTACATCAGTTTGGATGCAACAAAGGTTGGCAGAGTGAACCTTAATGTAAAACTTTCTAAGTGGTCCTTTCACTGGTGGTGTGTTTTTGGCCTGAACTTCTAGACATCCTTAAGGAGCTTAAGGAGAAGAATGGATTGTTGCCAATTTCTAAGACTCAGAAAGATTTTAATACTGGCTTCAGAGGTTTGGGAGCTTGGATGTGGCTGCAGTATCCATGGAAAGTTCATTCCTTTCATGGATGTAGTTATTAGTAAGGTAAAGATACTTTATCAGGGTTCATGTCTCAGCACAATAGAGGTATTTTCTCCCATAAAGATATTGTGAAAGCAAACTGGGCACATCTTTGCCCACAAGCTCCAGGCTGATGGCTACTGAAGTGTTACAACAGATAGGCCCGGCTCACATCAGACACTTGAGTACTGGAGATGATTTTGCAGTGCTATGAGATAAGGTTTTCTTCTGTGCCCCCAGAGGTCATTTTTCAGTCTCCTGTTTCTACACATCCTGGGATTGGCAAGCAGTAGACCAAACATTAGATCATCTACACAGAATGATTCTTGTTCCTCCCAAAGAAACAGCAGGAGTTTTACACCATTGATTTAATTGTTCCCAAGAAGCTGGGTGGAAAATGATACCGAATCTCTCCAGTCTGAAGCTGTTTGTAAGACTCAGCAGTTTCGTGATGGAGACTCTGAGGTTAGTCATTGATGCAAGACAATTTTCTTGCCTCCATGGACCTTTCAGATACTTATCTACACATTCTGACTCAGCAGTCACACCTGACATTTCTCAGGATTGCCATCCAAGATCAGCACTTCCAGTATCAAGTTCTCCCCTTTGGGTTCACCTCTGTCCTGAGAGTTCATAAAGGTCTTAATAGTTGTGGAAGCTGTCTTTCAGTGGGAGAGACAATTCATTTATTCTTGCCTGGATGATCTCCTCATCTGAGCAGGTTTGGATTAGTTAGCCCTCTGTTCAGTCTGCAGGACTTCACAAATTCTAGAGGAGCATGATTTGATAATTAACTGTGAGAAGAGCTCCCTTCCAGTTTTCCAAACTAAGGAGAACCACAGAACATACTTTTGGCCATACTAGGCAGGAGTTTTTCTCTTGCAGAGTAGAATGAACTCTATCATAATGCAGATATCATGGCAGTTACAGAAACATGGTACACAGAGAACCATGACTGGGATGTCATCATACCAGGGTACACAATCTACAGGTTGGACAGGGAGGTAAAAGAGGAGGAGTAGTAGCTATCTACATAAGGAAAGGGATGAAAGCAACAGAACTAAAGGGTAAATGGGGAGGAGAGGAGGCACCGTGAGTCACCTTGGAGACAGGAAATGGCACCACAATCCGCATGGGGGTTGTATTCAGAACTGCCATCTCAGGGGGAAGAAATAGACAAGAAAATGATAGAAGGCATCCTTAGAATGGCAGAAAAAGGGGAGATATTGTTGATGGGGACCTGAATATGCCAGATGTTAACTGTAGCACATTCAAGAGCAGGGTCATTCTCGATGCCCTACAGGGGGCATGCCTCAGACAGCTAATGTTGGAACCCACTCGGAGGGAGTAATCTTAGACCTGGTACTATCAAATGGGGACAGAGAGAGGATCACAGATTTAGAAGTGGGTAGCCATGTGGGAACAAGCGACCAGCAAACAGTGGGGTTCACGATAAACACAGCCATAGAGTCAAGCCATACAAAAGCGGGGGTACTGGACATTAGGAGGGCTGACTTTTGCAGAATGGGTGAGTGCCTAAGCAATGCACTAGCAAATAGGCAGGAAGGAGGGGTAGAAGAACAATGGGGAAAAATCAAAACTGTCATCACAGAGGCAACAAGTCTTTGTGTGAAGCAAATAAACAAAACAAAACAAAATGAAGTAAAAAAACACTATGGTTCTCAAAAGAGGTGGCGGGGAAGGTTAGGGAGACAAACATGGCATTCAGGAAGTATAAGGAATCACAGAAGGAGCAGGACAGAAAACTGTATCAGTTAAAGCAGAAGGAAGCAGGGAAGGCAGTCAGAATAACGAAGGCCCAAACCAAGGAAAAGACAGCCAACTCATTTAAGAAGGGAGATAAAACCTTTCATATGTACATTAGAGAGTGAAGAAAGACCAAGGGAGGGATAGTGATGCTTAATGAAGGTGAGGGGAGGTGGGCAGAGGATGTCAGTGAAAAGGCAGAGATACTGAACGAATACTTTTGCTCAGTATTCACAAAAGAAGAAGAGTGTGAGATACCTAAACCAAACAGTAGAAGCACACTGGACAGGGAGGCCGATACCAGTCCATTCACAGAAGAAAGGGTCCTGAAAGAACTCCTAAAACTCAAGGTGGACAAAGTGATGGGGCCTGACGGGATTCACCCCAGAATTCTAAAAGAACTAAGGGGAAACCTAACATCACCACTGACTACCCTTTTTAACAAATCATGGGAGAATGGTGTGGTACCTGAGGACTGGAGGAGGATGGATGTGATTTCCCTTCACAAAAATGGGAGCAACGCAGAGGAAGGAAACTGCAGGCCTGTTAGTTTGACCTCAGTGGTAGGGACAATGATGGAATCACTTCTGAAAGAAAGAATTGTTGAGTACCTAGAGGCCAGCAGGGCACAGGACCCAAGTCAGCATGGATTCACAGCATGAGGGTCATGTCAGATGAATATAATTGATTTTTTTTACTGAGTGACCAAAGTAGTAGACCAGGGAGTGGCTGTGGATATGGCCTACCTAGACTTTAGCAAGGCATTTGACACAGTCCCAAACAAAAGATTAATAAACAAATTAGCCAGCCTGGGAGTAGGTCCCAGGGTGGTAGCCTGGGTAACAAACTGGCTGGACAACAGGATGCAGAGGGTAATAGAAAATGGAGTACATTTTGAAGAAAGGGGGTTACTAGTGGGGTACCGTGGGGTTCAGTACTTGGACTGGTCCTCTTTAATGTCTTTATAGGTGACATTGTGGAAGGGCTAGAAGGAAAAGTATGCCTCTTTGCAGATGACACAAAGATCTGCAACAGGGTTGATACACAAGGGGGGTGGCATGGAAAGGATGAGAAGGGACTTGACAAGGTTGGAGGAATGGTCGAAAGTTTGACAGCTAAGATTCAATGCAAAGAACTACAAAGTAATGCACCTGGGAAACAAAAACACAAGGGAAGAGTACAGAATGGCGGTGGGGGAGAGGTACTAACAACAACAAAAATGGAACTGACTTAGGGGTTGTCATATCAGACAACCTTAAGGTAGGCAAGCAATGTGAGATGGTAGTAAGGAGGGCTGGGGGGATACTGACATGCATAGGGAGAGGCATCACCAGTAGAAAACAAGAAGTTGTTATCCCTCTGTACAGACAGTTGGTGAGACCCGATTTGGAGTGCTGCATGCAGTTCTGGAGACCCCATCTCTGCAAGTACATAAACAGGATGGAGGCAGTCCAGAGGACGGCAACCAAAATGGTGCAGAGTCTGCACCAGAAGCCATACGAAGAGGGACTAAAAGAGCTTAATATGTATACCCTTGAGGAAAGGAGGGAGAGGGGGGACATGATAGAAACTTTCAAGTACCTCAAGGGAATCAACAAAGTTCAAGAGGGTAGCATCTTTCAGGAAAAGAGATGTTTAAGAACAAGTGGACGCAATTTGAAGATAGAGGGGGGACATCTCATGGGTAACGTGAGGAAGTATTTTTTCACAGAGAGGGTGCTGGATGCATGAAACAGCCTTCCTGAGGAGGTCATGGGATCAAAAACAGTGGGGGAATTCAAGAATGCATGGGACAGACAAAAGACTATTATAGTGGTGGGTAGGAAGAAGTAGGCTGTTGGTTAACTAGGCTATGTAGCCTATCCAATAGGTAGGGAAATGGGCAGACTAGGTGGGCTAAGCTGTCTTTATCTGCCATCAAAGTCTATGTTTCTATGTTAGATTGACCAGTTCAGGGTTTTCTCGGTCATGTCAGCCCACAGGTTTCTCCAGATCTTTAGGTTTGATAATGGCTACCATACAGATGACTCCTTGGGCCAGACTTCACTTGACACCTTTTCAAGTCTTATCTTATCTTATTGGTCACCAACACGGCACAGTACCAAGCCCCAGTCTGGCTGCAGTGGTCAGTGCATCACTTTTTTCAGCAGTGGGAGACCCCTAAAACCTGTTGAAGGGTTTTCAATTAGCTCAGTTGCAGCAAATCATTTTGACTACTGACACCAGCCTGATGGGGTATAGTGGGGTACTATAGCAGGTTCTGGTCCAGTGGGTCTGGGCCCTGGAGTTGTAGAACCTCCAAATAAACATCCTGAAGACCAAAGATGTATTATTGGAAATGAAGCAGTTCAAAGACAGAGTTGTTCAGAAGTCAGAGAACATTCTGTCTGAAAATGCAGTGACCATCTCTTACATAAACAAGAAAGGCAGCGCAAGAAGTGAGATGATGTTGACAGATGTACAGTACATTCACTACTTCATTGGGCAGAAGCCAAGCTATAGTCCCTGTTACTGGCTCAACACCCAGCTGGACTGACTGTGACACTAATGGGTGCATCTGGGAGCTAGGTCTCAGAAGCAAGAGATGTTGCAAGGCTTTTGTCACAGATATGGGTATCTTACACCTCTTCCCACCCTAAGCACACCCAGGTGACAAGATTTTATAGTTCATGGAAATATCCAATAGCATGAGAAATGAATACTCTGTCTCAACCATGGATTTTCAGGAAAGTGTATTTGTTCCCACCATTTTGCTTACTTCAGCTGGTCCTAAGAAACATTTATTTCTCAGATGGTTAGTTCATTCTAGTGGCTCCAGAGCGGCCAAGAAGATTGTGTTCTCAAATGTTTCTAGTCTGGCTATCCAAGAGCCATTCTAGCACCCACAGCAGTATAATATTCTAATATTCTGTGTTAAGATCCAATTTTTCATCCTGATCTGGTTCAGCTTCAGATGGCAGCTAAACTCCTGAGAAACAAAGCCTTCTTAGACTACTGCATTCTGAGAGTCTTTAATACCCTAATATCATCAGGGAACCATTTTACATTGGTGACTTATGATAGAGTATGGCAGCTCTTTCCCGCTGGGCCAATCAGAAAGGTGTTTGACCTAGGGACGCATCTGTGCCTTAGATTTTGGATTTCCTTCAGAAGAGGACAGACAAAGGTCTAGTCCTCAGTACCTTACAAGTACTGGTCTCTACTTTGGATTTAGTGCTTGATCTGTCTGAGGGACACCCTCTAGGTTTACACTCAGACATCAGTTGATTTTTAAAGTTCTCAGCAGGACAAAGGTAGTCTGTAGCTCTACAGTTACCCCTTGGGGTCTTATTGTGGCCCTTAATGTACTTTGTTCAAGCCTGACACAAGTTTCAGAGTACATTTTGGCCATTAAGACATGTTTTCTAGTAACAATATGCTCTGCTAGATGGGTAGGAAAGCTGCAGGCACTCTCCAGCAAGGAATCATATCTGCTTTTTCATCAGGATAAGATAGTGTTACTCACATTCTATTCATTCCTCCCTAAGGTTTCTAATGAAACATAGAAACATAGACTTTGATGGCAGATAAGGACCACTTGGCCCACCTAGTCTGCCCATTTCCCTACCTACAGGAATAGCTGCAGATCCTAGTTAACCAACAGCCTATTTCTTCCTACCCCCCCCACAAAAATTGCCTTATGTTTATCCCATGCATTCTTGAATTCTCCCACAGTTTTAGACCCAACAGCCTCCTCAGGAAGGCTGTCCCATGCGTCTAGCTCCCTCTCTGTGAAAAAATACTTCCTCACATTGCCCCTGAACTGCCCCCCATCTTCAAATTGTGTCCCCTTGTTCTTGCACATCTCATTTTCTGAAAGATGCTACCCTCTTGGACTTTGTTGATTCCACTGAGTTACTTAAAAGTTTCTATTATGTGCCCCCTCTCCCTCCTTTCCTCAAGGGTATACATATTAAGCTCCTTTAGTCTCTCCTCGTGTGGCTTCTCTTGCAGACCCTGCACCATTTTAGTTGCCCTCCTCTGGACTGCCTCTATCCTGTCTATGTCCTTGTGGAGATAGGGTCTCCAGAACTGGATGCAGTACTCCAGATGGGGTCTCACCAACTGTCTGTACAGAGGGATAACAACTTCCTGTTTTCTGCTGGTGATGCCTCTCCTATACATTCCAAAATCCCCCAGCCCTCCCTACTGCCTTCTCATTGCTTTGCTAACCTTAAGGTCATCTGAAATGATTACCCCAGGTCCCTTTCCATTTTGTTGTTGTTACTACCTCCCCCAATTGTGTAATCTTCCCTGGGTTTTGTTTCCCAGGTGCATTATTTGCACTTCTTTGCATTGAATCAAGCTGCCATACTTCTGACCATTCCTCCAACCTTGCCAAGTCCCTTCTCATCCTTTCCACACCTCCTTGTGTATCAACCCTGTTGCAGATCTTTGTGTCATCTGCAAAGAGGCATACTTTTCCTTCCAGTCCCTCTGCAATGTCACTTATAAAGACATTAAAAAGGACGGGACCCAGTACTGAACCCTGCGGTACCCCACTAGTAACCCCACTTTCTTCAGAGTGGACTCCATTTACAACTACCTTCTGTGTCCTGTTTTCCAGCCAATGTTTAACGCAGTCTACCACCCTGGGACCCACTCTCAGGCTGGTTAATTTGACTATTAATCTTATGTGTGGACTGTGTCAAATGCCTTGCTAAAGTCTAGGTAGGCCATGTTCAAAGCCCCTCCCTGGTCTACTACTTTTGTCACCCAGTCAAAAAAATCAATTTGATTTGTCTCACATGACCTTCCCGCTGTGAACCCATGCTGCCTTGGGTCCTGTGCCTCACTTGCCTCTAGGTACTCAAGAATTCTTTCCTTCAGAAGTGATTCTAACACTTTCCCTACCACAGAGGTCAAACTGGCAGGTGTTTAGTTTTCTGCCTCTGTTCTGCTCCCACTTTTGTGAAGGAAAATCACATCCGCCTTCCTCCAGTCCTCAGGTACCACACCATCCTCCCATGATTTGTTAAAAAGAGTAGTCAGTGGTTTCACTAGTTCTCCCCTTAATTCTTTTTTCCCTACTTTTTCACTGTCTCTCTCTGCCACCCACCGTCCATTCTGTTCAGCCTCACTATCCCTCCCTTTGTCTTTCTACGCTCCCTGATGTACCTATAAAAGGTTTTATCCCCCTTCTTAACCAAGTTGATTATCTTTTCCTCAGTTTGGGCCTTTGCTATTCTGACTTCCCTCCTGCTTCCTTCTGCCTTAACTGGTACAGCTCTTTGTCCTGCTCCTTCTGTGTTTCCTTATACTTCCTGAATGCTATCTTTTTCTCCCTGACCTTCCCCACCACCTCTTTTGAGAACCATAGTGGCTTTTTCTTTCATTTTGATTTGTTGATTTGCTTCACACAAAGGCTTGTTGCCTCTGTGATGGCAGTTTTGATGTTTCCCCATTGTTGCTCCACCCTCCTTCTAGCCTTTTGCTAGTGCTTTTCTAAGTCACTCTCCCATCTTGCCAAAGTCAGCCCACCTGAAGTCCAGTACCCTCACTTTTGCATGGCTTGACTCTGTAGCTGAGTTTATCATGAACCACACTGTTTGGTGGTCACTTGTTCTCAGATGGCTACCCACTTCTAGATCTGAGATCCTCTCACTGTCCCCATTTGAGAGTATGAGGTCTAAGATTGCTCTCTCACGAGTGGGTTCCAAAACAGCTGTCTGAGGCATAACACCTGTAGGGCATTGAGAATGGCCCTGCTCTTGGATGTGGCTGCAGCAAATGTGCTCCAGTTAACATCTGGCATATTCAGGTCTCTCATCAACAGTATCTCCCCTTTCTCTACCATCCTAAGAATGCCTTCTGTAATATCCTTGTTCATTCCCTCTCCCTGACATGGGGGTCTGTATACAACCCCTGTGTGGATTGTGGTGCCATTTGCAGTCTCTAAGGTGACCCACAGTGCCTTCTCTCCTCCCTGTTTACTCTTTTGTTCAGTTGCTTTTATCCCTTCCCTTACATTGAGAGCTGCTCCTCCCCCTCTTCTCACCTCCCTGTCTCTCCTGTAGGTTGTGTACTCTGGTATGTTAACATGTCAGTCGTGGTTCTCTGTGTACCATGTTTCTGTGACTGCTATGATATCCAGGCATCCCTCTTCCATAATCAGTTTCATGTTAACCACGAAGTAAGCCTCCATTCCTTCTGTCCAAAGTCCAGGACTACTAACAAAAAGCAGTTACAGAGGCTAGACTTCTGCAAAGTGATTAAGACATACCTTTTATGGACACACTCTTTTCAAAAATCTGATGGCTTTTTTCTACTATTTGGAGCAGAGAGAAAGGTCAAAACGCTTCCAGGGGAACCTTGGTTAGATGGGTCAAGACATGTATATCCAGGACTACGCAGCAGGGAAGTTTTCACCATCAGGTTTGATCAAAGTGCGTTTGACCAGAGCTATGTCAGCCTCTTGAGCAGAAAAGGCAGATGCATCAGTTTCTGACTTATGTAAGGCACGAACTTGGTCTTCCTTGCACACATTTACAAGACATTAGACTGGATAATCAGAGCTATGATAATGCAGCGTTTGGGCATAAAGTGCTTCAAGCAGTGCAGTAAAGTAATAGGCAGCTAAACCTGTCAGAATATTCTCTCCCTTTTGAATATGTTGGGTACTGCTTGAATCCAGCAGCATCATGACTACTGTAGCCCAGTGGCAATATGGCATGAGACAGAAAGAAGAAATTGTAGCAGACCTACCATTCTTTCTTTTTCCCATTTGTGACCCACCCTAGATTCGTTTTACTCTAAAGAGAATATTCTATAACTGAGATTTGACTGGATTACATAAACTTCCTTTCAGGCAAGTTGATGCTATTTGTTTCAGACACATATTGTTTAATGCATTGTTTTTTTCACTCAGAATTTCTCTGAAGAGAGTTTTGTGCCAAAGCTGCCTTTGCAGAGATTATACAGGAGAAGTTGCAGATATTATAAATGTTAATCTCATGCAAGACATGATGGAGAGTTTGTTGTTATTAACACATCCCTGCAAGGTAGGGCTGTGATTCTTCTAGATCTTTTACAGGATGTACAAGTTACATGGCATCATTATGTTGCTCTATGGCTCTCGAAGACTTATGCCTGAACATTGTAAGTTAGCTGACTAGGAATGGGGTGGAACCAGGGGTTCTATAATAATGCCACAGCTTTGTAATGTGTTGGCCCCTAGTGGAGGAGGAGGTATTACCCAGCAGTAAATGACTATGTAAGTGACTGTTGGAACAAACACAAAGTGAAATAATAGTATTTAATATATGGATCATGTAAATGATATAGTAGAAAAGCATACAAAAAATTCCCCATAATAGTATCACTCCCAAAGTGATAATACTACACTTCAGGAGTGATAATACCATCGTTCAGGTGCCGTAATACTATCGTTGGGGACCTGAACGATAGAATTATCACCAAAGCACAACAGTGCATGCGCTAGTCTAGCTCCCAATGTCTTTCAAAACGTGCCTTCCAATTGGCCACTTTTCCTGTTAGGGCGGGCACAACAGTTTGAAAAACATGGCGGCCACTGTCTCGCTTACCTAGAGTGTTTCTCAACTGGAACATTTTGCGGCTTTTTTGTTTTAAATATCTGAAAAATACAGATATCCAGGTGACCCTGCATTTCCCAGACATGGAAAAGGTAGGCTGTCCTTCAGTAAAACAAAAAAAAAAAACACAGAGCAGTGAGACAGTGTGGCGCGTGGCCAGGATGGAGAGACTTGTTCGCTGCAGCTGCCAACCGCCTAAGAGAAAAGAAAATCAAAAATTGCATCCATATATTAAAAAAAATAAAAAATAGGTTCCTGTGCATTACAATGCAGTAATTCCATCTCGAGGTTCTGGGGACATGGAACCTCTCGATGGAATTACTACATTGTAATGCACAGGAACCTATCTATTATTCTATTTATCTCATAGAATTTCTTTGTATGTGTAACTCGGGCTCTCAATTGGTAGAGAGATTTCATATGGTACACTTTTCTGTGATATATTTTGTGTGGACTGAGACTTATTGAGTGCAGTGACAACTGCATCTGGCAGCATGATTATCCAGCCCATGCCATTCCCAGCATGTACAGTGAAAATACTTGGGACAACACTGAACCACATTAATAAATGTGAGCCATTACCCAGCTGTGTGCAAGAAGGAGGCATGAAGGTAACAGTCAGAAATAGAAGCCCACTCCACTAGCTCTTTGGCATGATGTTTGCCAATTTTGACAGTCAAATTAAGTGCAAAATTTATTCTGCCAAATGTGCATGTCATAGTACTACTTCAAGTAGAGGCTCTGGCATATGCTTTGTTGTTTTCATGACTTTCTGGCATCTTGCTTAAGATATGCTGCAAGTTTTAATATGAGTTATACTGTATAACTATGCCATTGTACATATTCTTGGTTAGTCCCCAGCTAGAGCACAGTGTACAGTTTGGGTCACCATACTATACAACAGACGTAGCTATGCTAGAAAGAAATCAGAGAAGAGCAACAAAATAATAAATCTTATGGAGAACTCAAATGATGAGGACTGACTATGACACTGTTCACATTAAACTTATTTTGCAACCGGCAGGCAGCTTATTAGCATATGTGTTGTTAAGGCGTTTCAAAGGAAATCTCTCTGTCTCTAATATCTGGATGTTAGCTGATTGCTGCTGAACTCTGAAAGAGATTTTTTATTTATTTATTCACAGTATTTATTTATTTGTAAAGTTTCAACAGGAAAGACAGATGTGTCCGGGGTGGGATGGGGGGACAATGAGGAACACAAGAACAGTAATACAATTATAGGTGAATAAACATCATAAATAACAATTGTGCAGAGACAAGGACTGTGAGGTGTAAAATACATAACAGTACAATAAGTGCTGAAAGATAACTGTATTTGCCATTACAACACAATAAAATGCTGGTGGATAGCAACATTTGCAGTGTTGGAATATACAGTAGTGTCATTTCAGTTGAAGCCACGATTTTTTTTTTTTGTACAATTTTTGGCATTGAAGGGCCTGCAGAAACAAAGCTAATTTCCATTAAGACCTAGGAGCATGGGGTGATTATGTAGTTTCTTTAGGACCCTACAGTATGCAACTGGTAGTTGTGAGTTTTAAAAACAGGGGCCTGATACTCAAAAATGTGCATGGGTGCTAACCAGTGTTTGCCTGCACAAACCAGGTTTTATGTTGGAGTCCAATATTAAAAAGGCTCAGTTGCACCGGCAAACAGGGTTAGAACCCGTGCAAACCAAAATGGGGGGATATGAAAATTTGGGGGGGCAGGGATAGGAATATTGGCGCAAGCCAATATTCAGTAAACTTGCACCATGCAAAAGGGTTTAGCATGGTCCTATTTTGCCACACAAATACTGCTGAACAAAACCAATCTTACTCCGTGGAACCCAGTTGGCAGCTGGGAGAGCACACCTGCCCACATTGTCCTTGGCACCCCCCTGATCACCAGCCAGTAGTTATGAAAAACCTCCCGTGGTGCTAATGGTCCCCTCTCCCTCTGATCGCCAGCCCAATGTTTCAATAACACTTCCTTGGTGTCAGTGGTCCCCTCCTCTGATCGCCAGTCAGATGTTTCAGTAACACTTCCCTGGCGTTAGTGGTTCCCCTCTCCATCCGATCACCAGCCCATAGTATAGCTTAGGAAAGGGAAAAAGGGAAATGGGAAATTGTTTAACCAGGAAAGGCACACTAATCAAATCAAATCAAATCAAATTTTATTTATAGAGCGCTTTTCAAAGTTGTCAAAGAGCAAATACAATACAAGAAACAACCAACAAATAAATATAGATTTAAAAACAATTAAAAGACAATGGGTTGGCCTAATCAAAGGCTTTCTCAAATAAATAGCTTTTTAAAGATGCCTTGAATTGCTCTGTGGACTGGCACTCTCGAATCCGACGAGGTACAGAATTCCACAGGGTTGGGGCCATAAAAGAAAAAGCTCTGGCCCCAGGTGGTTGAAGACGAACCCTGGGAACCTCTAGCAATCATCGGCAGAGTGGAGCGAGGGAAGGGGGCGGTAAAGCCGTAGGAGATCTTGCAAGTAGTCTTGTCCCTGACCGTGTAGTCTTATAGGTCAGCAATGCGACCTTGAAGGTGATTCTCCATCACACTGGCAGCCAGTGCAGTTCACGCAGCACATGTGTGATGTGGCAAGTTCTTGGCAGCCCCGTCAACAACCTGGCCGCAGCATTCTGCACCAGCTGCAGGCGACGGAGATCCACCCCTGGCAACCCTAGATATAGAGCATTGCAGTAGTCAAGACGCGAGGAGACAAAGGCGTGGACTAATACAGGAAGGTCATCGTGTGGAACAAGGTGTTTTATTTGGGCAATATTCCTCAGATGATAAAAAGAAGACTTGACAACGGCCGATGCCTGCACCTTCAGTGTCAGCTCGCCTTCAAAAATTACGCCCAGATTTCGCACCTGTTCAGAAGGTCTCAACTATTTACCCCCAACATAAGGCCGGAGGAAAATCCAGGAGTCAACTTCTCTGCATGGTGACCCAAGTCCACCACCAGCACCTCTGTCTTATCCGGATTCAGTCTTAACCAGTTAGCACTCATCCAGCCCTGAATCTCAGCGATGCAGTTGTTAAAGACCGATAGAGCGTCATTTTGTTCAGGTACAAAGGACATATAGAGCTGAGTATCATCTGCATAGCAGTGAAAACTCAGCCCATAATGCCTTATAATGTCCCCCAATGACAGCATATATGCCGTGAACAACATGAGGGAAAGCACAGAACCCTGCGGCACCCCAGAGGACAAAGCAAAGGGAGCTGAGGAAAAAATTCCTGATACTACCCTCTGGGTTCTGCCCATGAGGAAAGACTGGAACCATCTGAGGACTGTCCTTGACAGTCCACAGAACAGCCAAAGGCATTCTAGCAACATCCCATGGTCCACGGTATCAAATGCTGCAGAGAGATCGAGGAGAACCAAGATTGAATGGCTCCTCTGATCTCTCGCTATTAGGAGATCATTAAGTACCCGAACCAACGCCTTCTCGGTACTATGCCTCTTCCTGAAACCAGACTGGAGAGGATCATAGACTTCATGGGTGGTAAGAAAGTCCTCGAGCTGCAACGTGATTACTTTCTCAATAACCTTGCCCAAAAAGGGCAGGTTAGAGATCGGTCTGTAGTTAGCAAGACAGTCTGGGTCAAGGGAAGGTTTCTTCAAAAGGGGTGTCACAGTAGTCTCTTTTAGAGACTCTGGAAACACCCCTTGGTCCAAAGAGCACCAGACTACCTCAGTAAGGACTGGTCCGATCACATCCATATACCTCACAAGGAGGCGTGTAAGACCAGGATCCATACTTCAGTAAGTCGTCGCAAGCCCTGGACAATCTTCATGATATCCAGGATCGTTGGCTGGTCAAAATCCACCCAGCTAGACTGAGGGCCTGTAACCTTGCATTGACCAGTGCCTTGCTCATTTGAACGCAAACTGCAGATCTCTGACCTGATCGACGACACCTTATCATCAAGAACCAAGCAAACTCAGCACACTTTATTTGTGAAAAGGCTCGCCAACCCCGCAGACAGGTTGGATTGCACAATCTGTCCACGGTCTGGAAGAGCTGAGCTGGTCGATTTTTTGATGCAGCTATCTCCCTGGACAGGAACTCTGCCTTCTTAGGGGAGATTTCTGATTGATAGTCCATGTAATGGGCCATCAATCTAAGTCTGTCATCTTCCAGACCCGATTTCCCCAGTAGCATTCCAATCTTACGCCCCTCTCCTCAACTCCCTCAACGTCCCATCAAACCAAGGGGACCGAGGGCGGAGGGAGAGGGGGCGAACATGGACAGGAGCTATGGAATCCAGAGCCTTCAGCTCCATATTATTATAGTGCACTACTAAGACATCTGGATCCATGCACTCCACAGGCCGACTCGATAGGTCCAGCACCATCATCAGAACCACAGGGGTAACTGCCCTCAAAGGACGGTACTGAACCACCTCCAAAGGGGTCGGTCTCAAAGGGGGGGCCGCGAAATTGAACCTTATGGAGTGATGGTCAGACCACCCAACTGGTTCCACCACCAGTCCAGAGATCTCCATCCCCAGGGTGAACACCATATCCACGGAGTGACCCTGAGTATGGATAGCAGCGGTAACAACCTGTGTTAAGCCCAACAAAATCATCAGTTGGAGGAAGTTTGGGCCAAAAAGCGAGAGTTCATCATCGACCCAGGCATTGAAGTCCCCCAGGACCAACCACCTGGAGGGCTCCAACACCAGGTCGACAAAGAAGTCTGCAACTTCCTGCAGAAAGGCTTTCTTGTCACCGGGTGGACAGTAAACGAGGAGAATTCTGCTGCGTACACCTGCTCTCATGATACACTCAAAGGATCTGGGGGTCACCACTGGAACCTCCACAAGGCCCAACTTCAATTTAAAACAAATAGCACCCCCCCGATCCAATCTCGGGCGATGTATCACCGAGTACCCGGCTGGAATAGCTGACTCCAATATGGGACCAGCATTTCCATCCAGCCAGGTCTCAGTGATGCAAGCCAGGTCAGATGATTCAACAACATCAGCAATAATTGCTGTCTTTTTTTTATAGACCTGGCATTGCATAACACCGCCCGGGTTGGATGAGAGGCTGTGGAGGAGCAGGCCACTTGCCCACGATCAGTGGAACCCTTGGGTATGGGAACCAGGCATTGCAAACCCCTATCCTGGACCCATTTTGCCCCAGGGTGTCTCCTAGGACTCACCACCCTTATTCGTCCACTCCGCTACACCCCCCCAGGCAAGGAACCGCCCTCCATCTCCTCCTCCCACGTGCAATTCGCAAGGCACGACAGCGAGTATATACCTCGGTTTTCAATGGGGGCAGTCAAAGGGGCGCAGTTCCCTCAACCTAGAGGGGGAATAGCGCCTGTCCACAGAGGCTCGGTCCCAACACATACTGCCCAATATTTAAAAATCAGTAATACTATTTTTAAATAAAATTAAACCAAAAAAAGAAATAAACCCAAAAAACAATCCCCCCACCTCTAACATGACAGTGAAAAGCACTTAACAACTCGTAAACATAAGAATTTTTTATAAAGAAATATTAAAATAATAAATGTCCAGGCTCAAGGTACTAGGCACACTTTCACTGTGCCCAGACCTAGACAGGCACTCTCACTGCCTTACAGATTTTAAAAATAACAAAAAAAAAAACCTGATAAAAATCTACTTCAATAGGAAGAATAATATATAACCAGATTTAAGGTACAAAGCACACTCTCACTGTGCACGACCTAATAAGGCACTCTAAGTGCTACAGTTTAAATAAAATGTAAAAAATGTATGACCATGGTTTACGACGAACAGTCCAAACAAAGGGAATCCACCTTGATAGTCCAGTAGCTCTCAGGGCCAGAAGAAAGCCTCGGTAAATCCCACTAGGTGGACCAATTCGGATCCTCGGCTCTTGCTAATGGTTCTCCCCCAGTAACACTCTCCAAGGATCTCCGGGGAGAAATCCTAAGGTACACTGAACTACACCACCAACTTCTTGGTGGAATAAGATCAGGACCCCTGAACAGCCGCGCACCTCAAACAGTCTGCTCCCGGGATCAAGGCCGCCCCTCCAATCCCAAATAAAGAGCTATATCTCTAAGTTACTATGATTTTATATTTAAACACACACTCAAAACCGTCACTCAGGAGATTCACAAAATTAAATCCACCATCCAGCGATGAAATCAGGTTAGCGTAGAAATGAGGTCCGAAAACCGTAACAATCCACTGGCAGTCGACCAGAAAACATAATAAAGGGTCAAGGTATCCACTTTCAGCAGGTTGTCACCCCTCAAAAACCCAATAAAATGTCAAAAATAGCTCCAAGTATCACAATTTCAGGAGTAATGCAAATCCACGTACGTCAACGCTAACTTGCAGCCGTACCATCCCTTGATGAATAGCAGAGTAGGTCAGCAGGAAAAAAGTATAGTTCCACCCAGTCAACGCTAAAATCCAGTGCCTGCCCGACAAAGCCGTGAGCCTACAACTCCAAAAATCCCTCAGTGTATCAGCAAGGCGAGCCAGAAGAAACTCAGCCAGCCCCACTCACTGATTCAACAAAAATCCCCATGAGTAAGACCCAGGCTCAAAAATCCCAATAAAGGAGTCGCTGAGCTGCAAGCTACCGAAAAATCAACAAAACCATCCAAACAGACGAAAGTGGTCTGAAGACAGTTCTATTCACCGACAGTTTGATTCCACAATCCCCAGTCCGTTTCGTTACAACGGAAAACAACAAGCACTCTTCAAATCCCGTAGTTGTCCGTAAATTAAACGTATAATCCTCAGTAGATTAAAAATCAAGTAAAATAAAATGAAACTCAAATGAAAACGAAACAAAACTCAAATAAAAACGAAACAGAAAACAAACTAAATTTGCTGCTAATGACTCACTAAGATGAAGCTTGTTTCCAGGTGCAACTTGGGAGCACAAAGAAGTTAAGTGACTTGGTCAGGGTCACACTGTATGCAAGTGGGGGCTGTGGGATTTAAACCCAGGTCTATAGGTTTGCAGCTCAGAGCCTTAAACCACTGCACTATACTGCCTCCCTTGCCCCCCAGTGCCCCCCCGCTCCAATCCATTTTACCTCTGATCTCATACCTCGAATCCCTGATGTCTAACAGCCCCCCGCCACTGCAGCACCAAGCTCTCTGTCCCCCAGTCACCTTGCCAGTATCCTCAGTGCAGTGGGTCTGCATATGGTGACTGGCACAGCCCTCCTCACACTACCATGTCTGGCCACTGTATGTGCAGGCAAGGAGTGCCTGACTTAGTTATAGGACATGGTGATGTGCCCTGTCTTGTAAACAAATCATGTGATCCCTGCCTGGACGTATGGCAGCTGGCTGAGGTGGTGTGAGGAGGGATGCATTGGTCACCATATGTGGACTCATGGCACTGAGGATACTGGTAAGGAGAATGAGGATGGTGGTGCTCAGTGCTGTGGTGGTGGTGGGGGGGGGGGGTGATAGACACCAGGGATAAAAGATGTGCAAATGGAGGTACCATGGATCAGTGCTGCAGGGGAACCACTGGATGCCAGAGGGGGTTAGGGGGAGGAATTACTTGCCCCAGGGAAGTGTTATCAAAACATCAGGTTGGCAATTGGGGGGATGACAGGGACCACTAGCACCAGAGAAGTGCTACTGAAACATCAGGCTGTTGATTGGATCAGGGGAACACTAGCACTAGGGAAGTGTTATTGAATCATCAGGAGGAAGAGAGTGTTATTGAAACATTGGGCAGGCGACCGGAGGAGGTAGGAGGGACCACTAGCATCAGGGAAGTGTTATTGAAACATCAGCCTGGTGATCGGAGGGAAGGTGAAGATCACTAGCACCAGGAAAGTGTTATTGAAACATCAGGCTGGCGATTGGAAGGAGGGGAGAACCAGCAGCACCAGGGATAGCTACATAGGTTTTGGACCAGGGAAGGAGGGGTGGTGCCATGCTAACCTGCCTTCACTACCCATGCTAATGGGCCCATAATGGGCATGCAAATGGCACTTTAGCACCTTGCATGCCCAGTGGACTCATTTGCATGGGTCCCTTTGAAAAATTCAGATAGCACTCAGATAGCACTCCAGTACTATCCACTCTTGAGGCTCACTTTGGGATTCATACCTGAGCAGCACTACTTGACTTAGTGGTTAGCAGACATGGCCCTATATTCAGCCAGATAGCACCGGTGCCCTCTCCCACTGAATATAGCATCCCCAGATACCTGACCAATTTCAAAGTGCAACACAAAACTTCGCGCTCTGCTTTGCTCTTTTCTGAATGTTGGGCCCCAGGTCCCTACAGGTTCTAGTTGCCACTAGTTTACAACTCATTGTAGTCATATAAAGGGAATGGGTTGCAGACTGATTGCACAATAAGTTTAATGTGAACTGTACTTTAGTTGATCTGGGGTTGTTATTAATGAAGAAAGGACAATTAAGAAAAGGCATGTTAACCATCTTTATATTTGTGAAAAGAATATCTCCGGCTGGTCAGACAAAGGTACTGAATGACCTACAAAAGATGACAGATCTAGACAGCATTCATGTTAATTAAGGAAGCTAGTTTTAGATACAGTAGAATATTCAGAATACTTAAACCTTGGACTGTAAGTATCACCTTGACGACTGTTTGACGCTTGAGTCTCAGGTGTCAGCCGTCATCCAGAGTGGTTTCTACCACTTAAGAAATGTCACCTGAATTAAACTCCTGGTTCCCCCCTTTTGACCTGCCCATGTAGTGCATGCCTTTGTCACATCAAACCTAGACTGCTGTAATGCTCTGTACTTCGGGGTCAGTGGAGGGAACCTCTGACGACTACAGCTGGTGTAGAACACAGCGGCCAGGTTGCTGATGGATCTTCCCAGATCTGGTCATGTGACCTTGGTCCTACATGATCTGCACTGGCTGCCTGTCAGATGGAGGACCATCTTCGAGGTGGGCTTGCTCACCTATAAGGCCCTATACGGATTGGGCCCTAGCTACTCTTAAGTGATCTCCTGACCCCTGCCATCCCATTGCACTCGCTCCACTCCTCCACCGAGGGTCTCCTAGTGGTTCTGAGGACCAGGCAGAAAACCGCAGGAGATTGAGCATTTGAGGTGGCCATCCCCTCCCTCTGGAACTCGTTTGCCAGATCTCTGAGAGAGGCCCTGTCAGTGGAGGTTTTTAATAGGGGTCTCAAGGCTCACCTTTTTAACAAAGCATTTTTTATCTAGTTACAGCACTTATTTTATTGTTATTTATTTGATTTTGACCTTTTATTCTTGTTTTAAATGTAATGTATTATTTCCTTGAGCTACCTTGTAAAGCATCCACAGCCTCCGGGATTGATCAATATAAATATATGCTTACTTACTTACTTACCTTCAACTGGCTGAAACATGGTCACAATACCATAAATAGCCTGCACTATTGCCCTCCAAGTCCATGCCAATGGGCAATAGTATATAGCAACAAGCACCAGTTCAAAAACTATTACCTGCTGACATCACTCAAACACTTACACACATGTAAAAATAAGGTGGTGGTGGTTTCATAACTGATTTTAAAAATGATGTCTATAGCACTTTATGGTAAATGAGTAGGTAGCCCCGCTGTACAGTCAACAGACTCCACATGGCAGCTGCAATGGCAGCCTCAAGCAAGAAAGCTGAGTTGAAACAGTAAGCAACACATCACTGACATACCCAGCCTCAGTGCTGTCTGCCATAAAGCATCTTGTACTACTGTGTCCATGAACTACTGCACACCTCCTTTCAGCACTTTGTAATCACTGGCGGCAATACAAACAGCTCCGTCCCTCTCAACTCCCATGAGCACCCATGACAGCAACACCGGTAATGGGAAGAGCTGCAAGTAGCACAAATGAAGCATCAACACTAACATTAGACAATGTGACCTGATTTACAGTAGCTACACTTTATGATTAAGGTTAAACTTCAGACCCTGACCATTTCAGCTTCAGTTGATGTCGGTGGGGGGGGGACAGGGGCACTAGCACTCAAGGTTTAATAAAAAGATATTGACAGAATGTTTTGAGATGTAGTGGAAGATAACTGACACATCGGGATGAACTATTGACTTCCAATAGTCACCCTGCCCTCAGCCTTCGGCTTTGGGCTGTATAACTATTGGCAGGCAGTAGTTTATTTCTCAGGGTCAATAGTTTTCTGCTATATTCCTCACTTCCAGTCAATATTTGTATAAAATAATTCACAGAAAGAGGTGAATCTTTGCAGTAGACTTCCATCTGATGTATTTCTGTCTGACACAGCCCAAATTCTCAAATTTAAGGCTAGATAAGTGCTCAGAGAAACAGGCATTTGTCAATGCCGAATATTTGCTTGCTGGTATTAGCATTGGAAATGCAGGAGTTAGACAGATGCAGAGTAGGAATGGCAGTGAAATATTGAACTTCACGCCAACCCTACCTCCACCCTGCAGAGATGGACAGGTATTGGGGTATGCGTATGTATTGTTGCCCATAACGTTCATGCCATTTCACCTCAACCCATCCTGCAGACACTGACAAGTGTTGAGGTGTGCCTTGGGCTGTTCGACTTTACAGTCACCCTACTCCATAAGGACATACGCTGAAATGGGTGCAATATAGAATGGGGTGAACTCTGGGGCCGAAGAGTCCAAGGCACACCTCAATGCCTGTGATTAGATGCAGGGTGGGGTGGTGGTGGTGGTGGTGGAATGCCATGAGCATTACAGAGGCAATCCAAAGGCACACCCCTGATGTCTGTCAGTCTGTAAAGGGTGGGACGTTATGGTTAGAAACCATAACAGCCCAGGCATTTGTTGGTATTTGCTGTACAAATGTTCAACATGGCTATTTTGTGGCCCCCACCTCATGAAAGCATTTGGCACCTCTTCTCATGAACAGTGGCACTGTGATTTTGTAAATGTGTCCCAAAATTTGAGTTTCCACAGCGACCGTGCCATTGTGCGCCAGATGCACGAAAACACAGATCGGGCAGAATGTGAAGAATGACAGCTGTACCATTCATTGGGAGGTGTGAAGAGATGGAAATGTTGAAAATCTGTAGTGAAAATATTAAAATGCTCAAGCGTCTGCGTACATGGAAACTTCCGGAACGCATGTGTATAACTACCGTCATTTAGTGGAATTATTTCACCAAATTTTCAACATAGGCATTTTGTGACCTCTGCTCATGAACAGTGTCACTATGATTTTCTTAATTTGTCCCGAACATTGATTTCCCACAGCAACTGTGGTATTCTGCGCCAGATGTGTAAACGCATATTTCGAGCAGGATGTGAAAAATGACAGCTGTACTGTTCATAAGGAGGTCTGGAAAAATGGCAAGGTTGAAAATCTGGAGTGAAAATACTACAAATTTGCAAAGTTACGAGGGTGTGTGGAAAATGCACAATGCACGCTTGTAACACAGTCATTTTATGGACATTTGTCGCCAAATTTTCAACATAGGCATTTTAGGACCTCATGAACAGCGTCACTGTGATTTTACATACAAACATACATACGAACATATGAACATACGAATCTGCCAGCAGAACACACCAATCGGTCTATATAAGTCTGCCTGAGTTTGCAGCTAGCACCCTAGCTTGCAGCTGCCCCAGCCTCCTCCCCCTCAGTTCCTGCCCCGCTTGTCCCAGTCCCTGCCCCCTCGACTCTTTCTCTTGCTTTATCCCACTCCTCCTTAAAGCTATTGACTGTTCTACATGTTACCACCCCCTCTGGCAGAGCATCCCAACTAGACACCACCTTCTCAGAGAAGTAGTTCCTCCTCATTTCCCTCTTGAAACGTCCCCCATCCAACCTTAGTCCGTGCCCCCTCATCTCTCTTCCACTCCTTAGTTTTAACACCCCCTTGGTGCTAGGTTTATTTACCCCTCAGGTAAACGCTTCAATCATATCCCCCCATCCTTCCTGTCCTCCAGTGTGTACATGTTCAGCTCCTTCAGCCTAACTTCATATTCCTTACCTTTCATCCCCTTTAACATTTTTGTTGCCCTCCTTTGCACCCCCTCCAGTAACTTTATATCTCTCCTCAGGTATAGCCTCCAGTATTGCACACAATACTGTAGGTGTGGTGTGACCAATGATCTGTAGAGAGGTAGGATCACATCCCTGTGTCTGGATGAGAACACCCTTGCGATGCATCCCAGCATTCTGTTTGCCTTCGTGGCTGCTTTCCTGCACTGGGCCGAGTTGTTCATGCTCCCAGTTACCAACACCCCTAGGTCCTTCTCCTCCTCTGTCATCCCCAACCAATAATCCCTCTTCTGGTTCTTAGCCCCGAAGTGCATCACCTTGCACTTCTTTGCACTGAATCCTAGCTGCCACTCCACCAACCATGTCTGTAGTTTGGTTAGGTTCTCCTGAAGTTTTTCCCAACCATCCTCTTCATCCACCACTGCCCGTAATTTGGTATAATGTGCAAAAAGACTAACCCTGCTCCCCAGTCCATGTGCTACACTGCACTCTATCCATTTAGTCAGACCACCTTCCAGCCATACCCCTCTTTCTCCTCACTCTTCTCCTCCTTGGCCTGTGTTCCTCATCCCAGTAGTCCGCACCCTTTCTCCTCGTTATTCTTACTGGGTGGTGGTGTCTTCTGTATTACACTCAGAAAACTCTGCCCTCCCCCACCCAGGGTTACTACACCTCTGTCTTTACCTATATCTAGTGCGGTGAGCTCATTAGGCTCCCCAGTCCGTACCTTTCTACCAACCTCAGTCTTTTGGCCACCCTCCCACTAGTTTAAATCCAGCTTAGCAGATATATACCCCTCTAATCCTGCCTTTAATACTTCCCTCCCCTCCCCTTCCTGCTAAAAGTGTACCCTGTCCCCCATGTACAAGTCACTATTCCCCCCAGACCCTACCGCAGTTAGTCACTAACCCATAATTTCTGGTGTGGCACCAATCCCTCAGCCACTCGTTGAACTCTTCAAGCCTACCCTTCCTCCCCATGCTTGCGCATGGTACTGGCAGTACCTCCGAGAATGCCACCCAACTCCCACCCCCACACTGCCTGCCCAACTACTCGAACCTCCCCTTCACTACTTCTACAGTCCCCCCGCCAAGTCATTTGTACCCACATGCAACACTAAATGAGGTTTCTTCCTCCCCCTCGCTGCACACTTGAGCAGTGCCTGCCCTGCCCCTCCTGCAGCAACCAGGGGATAGTTCAACCCAAATACAGCTGTGCCTTTCCCCCCTTCCACCCCATCTCACCCCTTTCAGTATAGACTCCCCCAGGATGAGTACCCCCCCGTCCCTTACCCACTTTCCCTTCTAATGCTCCTTCCACCACCCCAGCATTCGTTCTTCCCTGTCCTTACTCTCACCAGATGCTCCATCTGTGACTTCTGTATCTGTACCCCCTACTTACGCCTCACCCCTTTTCTCTACCTTATTTCTCCCATCCACCCTTGAACCCCTTCCCAGCCTGACTACTTTCTACTGGGCTTCCCATGTCTACCTCCCCTCTTCTCCTGCTGATTTCCAACCCCTCTCCTATCCCCGCGGTTGTTGATTTAGAGCTCCCATTCCCTTCTACCCCAATAGTGATGCCTCTCTCATCCTTCCCACTTCCCATAGCCTTCTCTCCTCCAGTCACCACCCCCTCCTTCCTTACTAGACTCCCTTCTACCCTTTCGTCCTTGCTATTTCTTCCCCTACCTGTTGCCATCCCTCTCATGCCCTGCTTGTCCTCCCCTCTTTCAGTATGTTCCTGCTCCCCCTCTCTCTCCCATAGCAGAGGTTCAAATCTATTCCTAATTGATACCACTCCTACATCTCTTCCCCCTATCAGTTCCCCCCTCCTACTTGTTCACCTCCGTGCCACCCCCGGTCCCACCCCTGGTCCCTCCCTACCCACAGACATCTGCTCTCTCCCCTGGTCTCTTCCTACCACATCAGGAGGCCTCCACCTCGCCTCAGGCACCCCCTCACTTCTCCTCTCTTTTCTGTTAGTGCCACTGGTTCTGGGGTCGGGTTCACTCCCTAGTTGTTCTTCCTCCGTCCCCCTTTGCCATCCCCTACCCCCCCCAGCCAGGATGCCTACCATATTCATCTGCCCTGCCACTTAGACTCCTCCCTAACCACCACTGTTCCTCCCTCAAACTAGCCAGTCATCTACAGACCATACACCCACCCCATCCTTCAAGCCCAGTCCAGGATCATGGTGGACCCACACCCTGTACACCCCACCACCCTTCCAAAGATGCCCGCCCTATTGACATGTGGCACCTGCCCCATTTTGGCCTCCATCTTATGTTACGGGCTCTTATTCCCAGGTTCTGTACCCTACTACAACTGTTAGGCCCCTATTTACTCAAATTCCTGTTCCCCACACTAGTCCCCCTACTGCCCCTTGCCGACCGGGTTAATTTAGTCTTAAATCTCATCCACTAGATACTGTACTACTGTAGCAATCCTAAAGCCTCCTTGTCTGTTTTTCACCCCTCGGCTACCATACTTTTTGTTCTCAGCTCTCATATAGTTTCAATTAGCCCAGTTAGAAATCCTATTGCACTCCAAGTATTACTCAACTCAGAGAAATAAACAGAACAAATAAATATGTATTATTACAGCAGTCATAACAAGATAGCTCGGTATTTATCTCAGTCAGAGAAATAAACAGAACAAATAAATCTGTATTATTACACCAATCCTAAAAGTATCCAATCATTGCTTTGTCTCCTCCAGAGACCCTACTGTAATATAGGACCACAAAGGACCCTGGGCGGGAGGTGGGCAACTCTAAAGTGCTGGCAAAGCTCCACTGAGCTTGCTCACTCCCCCTTTCTCACTAGCTCATTCTATTTCTCCTGGTGCTGCAGGCTGCCCTTTTGTACTGGGCTCCTGCTTGCATTGGTGCCTTTTTCTTCCCACAAAGAAATCTGCAGCAGTCCCGACAGAGCTCCACTGAGCTTGATAACTCCCCCTTTCTCACTCACCCATTCTGCTTCTCCCAGTGTTGCAGGCTGCCAATTTGTACTGGGCTCCAGTCTGTGTTGACACCTTTTCTGCCCATAAAGAAATCCACAGCAGTCCCAACAGAGCTCCGTTGAGCTCATTAACTCCTCCTCTCTCATTAGCTCATTCCATTTCTTCCGACACTGCAGGCTGCCTTTTTGTACTGGGTTCCTGCCTGCATTGGTGCCTTTTTCTGCCCGCAAAGAAATTCTGCAGCAATCCCAATAGAGCTCCGTTGAGCTCGCTGACACCCCCGCTCTCACTCGTGCGTTCTGTTTCTTCTGGCACTGCAGGCTGCCATTTTGTACTGGGCCCTTGCCTGCGTTGACGCATTTTTCTGCCCACAAAGAATTCTGCAGCAGTCCTGATAGAGCTCTGTTGAGCTCGCTCACTCCCCCTTCCCTCACTCTCTCTTTCTGTTTCTCCTGGCGCTGCAGGCTGCCCTTTTGTACTGGGTTCCTGCCTGCATTGGTGCCTTTTTCTGCCCACAAAGAAATCCGCAGCAGTCCAGACAGAGCTCAGATAAGCTCGCTCACTCCCCCTCTCTCACTTGCTCATCCTTAATCTGTCCCAAACACTGATTCCCCAAAGCAACCACTCTATCCTTCACTGGAAGTGTAAAAACACATTTTTGCCAGGATGTGAAAAATAACAGCTTTACTGTTCATCAGGAGGTGTGAAAATCTGGTGTTAAAATATTACTAATTTGCAAAGTTACAAGGGAAACTGCACAACGCACACTTGTAACACAGTCATTTTATGGACTTTGTCACCAGATTGTTGACATAGACATTTTAGGACCTCTGCTCATGAACAGTGTCACTGTCATTTTCTCAGCCTATCCCGAAAACTGATTTCGCATAGCGACCACGCTATTCGGTGCCGGAGGTGCAAAAACACATTTTGGCCAGGATGTGTAGAATGACAGCTGTACTGTTCATAAGTAGGTATGGAAAAATGGCAATGTTGAAAATCTGGAGTGAAAATATTGCAAATTCGCGAAGTTATGAGCATGCGTAGCAACTGCAGAATGCACACTCGTAAAACAGGCATGTCTTGGATTTTTCCCAACAAATTTGCAACATAGGCTTTTTGAGAGCCCACTTCATGAACACTGGCACTGTCGTTTCATTAGTCGGTCCTGAAAAGGTGATTCCATGCAGTGACTGCGAAATCATCTTTCAGAGCCGAATAATGCCATGACAGTGGCTGAATTCATGAGGAGGGGTCCCAATAACCCCATGTTGAAAATTTGGTGCCAGAATTCCAAAAAATCCCTGAGATATGCACCAAAGTTGAAAAAACCTATTTATGCCATTATACAGCTTACCAGGATTTCTTCAGTTCACAGTCGGCTTTGAAGAGTGCAGACATGTTCCCGGTCCACGAAGATCATCGTGGGACTCCGGAGATAAGTATGGGATGGGGGTGGGGAGGCAGGGTTCGCAGAGGTGGGCGTGGGTTGGAGGAGGAGCTGCCAGACTCGACAAGGGACCGTTTCCTTGTTTACAGGGTTAAAAAAAAAAACATAGTGGGACATTTTTTCTTTCTACAGGGACATTTGGCATGCTAGGGTGGGCTCCCAGCGTGCCACCTGAGTGTTTTTTTTGGGGGGCTGTAGCCGAGGAGGATCGGGCACCCCCCTTGGCAGACTACACATTGAGGGGGTATGCATTATGCTGTGGGGTGGGCTGCCACGTCTGCAAACTCAATCGGGAAGGAGGGACTGAAGCGGTGGGGATTGGGCACCCGTTGGCAAAAGAAATACGGGGAGCATGATGCACGAGGGGTGGGCACCCTCAGCATACAAAAGAAACTTGGGGGTGGGGACATTATGCAGATGGGGACTGGGCTCCCTGTAGGCAAACTGGGTTGGGGGCATGCAAGGTATGCCCTGCAATGACGGGTCGCTCCCTTATTGCAGCAGAATGGCTGACGCTGCAATGACGAGGTGGCCCTTGTTTGCAGCGCAAAAACCTTTCAAAGTGGTGGTATGCTGGCTGAACTAGTGTCAGCAGCAGCATGCCACTGCATTGAGGAAAGTGAGCCAAGCCTCAAAAGGCACCAGAGGCACTGGCCATAACAGTGCCGCACCTCCACAATCTGCTTCTGCAGCAAGCTGCAGCAACATGTTTCTTGCACATGCGCGCAAGCAGACATAAAAAGGAATAAAGTAGTAGTAGTAGTAGAGTTTATTTATTTCAGGTGCCCTTCCCCGAAGGCTCAGTGCACCCTTACAATGAAATATACAGATACAGCAATAAGTAACAGTCAACATACAATATATACATTTTTTTAACACAAACCTCATTAAAATCTAAAAAAAACTGATTCCCAAGCTGTCTGATGGTCCCAAAATGAACTCCTCAGGTCCCAAAGGCCTGCTCAAACAGGAAGGTCTTAAGATGTTTTTTAAAGAACTGTATGGATGGTGCCTCCTGGAGGTACCCCGCTGGTTGGTTCCAGAGAGCCGAGGCTGCCACTTCAGACACCCAGTCCCAGAAGATTTTAACTTATCCCTTGGTACCTCCCAGAGGCCTCTTCAGCTGATCTAAGAGGGTGAGACAGGGTGTAGGGGTGCAGAAACTCCTTCAGGTATCCTGGACCCAAACCATGTAGGACCTTGTATATCAAAAGACCTACTTTAATGGCGATACACCAGCGCACTGGTAGTCAATGCAGTTTGTGCTGCACTGGTGTAAGGTGACTGAAACTCGAGTGTCAGTCAACAACTGGGTCACTACATTCTGCAGAAGCTGCAGGCACCGCATCACACCTTCTCTGACCCTGAGGTAAAGTGCGTTACAGTTGTCAAGCCTTGATGTGATGAATGCATGTACCAGAGTGGAAAGGTCATTGGGGGTAATAAGAGATTTAATTTGGGTAATGCTCCAGAGATGATAAAACCGGTCCGGACAACAGTCAACACCTGATAATCAATTGTCAGCTCATTGTTCAGAACAATGCCCAAATTCTTCACCTTTGGGGAAGCCTTCAGTTCATTCGGATCAATAAAAAGCCCCATCCTATCCCCAGAGGCTCCCATTTCTCCCCTTTGACCCGGCTCAACCACCAGTACCTCATTCTTCCCTGGGTTAAGTCCTAGCCAGTTCAATGCTGTCCAAGCCCAGATCTCAGCCAAGCAATCATGCAGCACGTTGATCGCATCAGATCTCCCAAGTGCTAAGGACAGGTAGAGCTGAGTATCATCAGCATAACAATGAAAACTCAGCTCATACCACCTTATAACCTCACCCAGGGACAGCATGTACATTGCAAACAGCATGGGTGAGAGGAAAGAACCTTGGGGGACTCCACAGTGCAGGTTTGTTGGGTCTGAGGAATAATTCCCTAGTATCACACTCTAGATCTGCCCCAGAGAAAGGACTCAAACCAGCTGATGACCTTGCTGGTGAGTCCTACACACTCCCTCAGCCTGTCCAACAACACCCCATGGTCCACAGTGTCAAACGCTGATGAGAGATTGAGGAGGATGAGAATCAATTGCACTCCTCTATCCCGCACCCTGAGCAGGTCATTCAGCACCCTAACCAGCGCAGTCTCCATACTGTGCAAAGCCCTAAATCCAGACTGGAATGGTTCATAAATTTGGAAGTCCATGAGGTAATTCTCAAACTGTTCCGTGACCACCTTCTCAAGAACCTTCCCCAAAAAGCGGAGGTTCGAGATAGGCCGGTAATTCGCCAAGACATCGGAGTCCAAAGTTGTTTTTTTCAGCAGGGGCTTAACCCGAGCCTGTTTAAGAGACTCTAGAAAATACTCCACCGACAAGGAACTCCCAACAACCTCGGCAAAAAACAGACCCAGGACCTCGACGCAGCCAACTAGTAGTCATGATGGGCTCAGGTCAAGGTCACAGAATGTCTGTTTAGCCCAGAGATCACCCCACAGATCTCAACTAGCCAGAATTCTCCCCAGGATGACCGAGAGCATCCACCCACTCAGTGGTCACCACTGTTAGAGAATGATATTCTGCCTGGAGAAATCCCAGCCCTCATGGAGGACACTCTGTTTGAGAAGAACCAAACAAACTCCTCACACCTGTGAGCTGTAAAAGTTCTCATGGGTTCCAGACAGGCTGAATGTAATAGCCTGTCTACAATCCAAATGAGCTGAGCCAGTTGGTTCATCCCAGCTACAGTCATCCTAGACATGAAAGCTGCTTTTTTTAGGGTGATTGCATTCTGGTACTCATCATAATGAGTAATCAGAACCAGCCTGTCCTCCAGAGACCTGATCTTCCTCCAACACCTCTCCAAGCTCTGCCTCCTGGTTTTCAATGTTCTTAGCTCCCCATCGAACCATAGCAAGCTGAGGCGTGACACCAGTGGGCGAACAGAGATCAGCACCAGGAGGTCCAGAGCCTCCATGATGGCTCTGTTATAGGCTGTCACGGCATTCCCCGACCATCAGCGTAAGCCTCAAGCATAGACAAAATGCCCAGTTCTACCATCAGTCCCTCTGGTTGTAACCCTTTCAAAGGGCGTAACTGAACCATTTCCACAGGGGAAGGGACATTCAGTGGGGCTTTAAAGCTGAACCTGATGGTGCAGTGATCTGACCAAATTACCAGATCAATCTCAATGGTATCAGTTTTGAGCCCTAGGGAGAACATCAGGTCAAGCGCATGACCAGAGCGGTGGGTCCTGGCTGTGGTCTCCAGGGTGAGGCCCAGAGCCTCCATACTTGAAAGAAAGTCTCTGGCCCCAGATGATACCTCATCATTCACCCAGGTGTTGAAGTCGTGAGAATAAGACATCTTGGTGACTCCAACATCCTCTCAGTGACAAAGGCCAACATTTCCTGTAGGAAACTCTGGTCCCACCAAGGTGGATGGTAAACCAAGAGAATCCTGAATTCCACTCCGGGACCCCCGGCATTAACACGCACTCAAAATAACTGGTGTCCTCCACTGGGTGCACCGCCAGGCCCAGCTTCAACCTGAAACAAATACCCCCCCCATGTTCCTTCCTTGACAGTGAACTATGGTGAACCCAACTGGGACAGTCACCTCTAGCACATGGCCCAAAGTGTCCCCCAGCCAGGTTTCCGTAATGCACGCCAGGTTGACCGACGCAACAAGCTCTGCCATTATAGCAGTCTTGTTCACCATCAACCTGGTGTTGCACAACACTGCCCGAAGAGGGTGAATGGCTGAGGCCGGTCCCTCAGCTACCTGACCTCTCAGTCTGGAGGGCTCCCTGGGCAGTGAGACAAGGCATGGAGGACCCTGCTCCAATTGTCTCCTCAACCCAGAGTGTCTCCTGGTCCCCACCACCTGAATCAGCTCCCCACCAGCTACATCCCTCTTCCTGTCTCCCCCCCCCCCCGCACCCCTCCTTGCAATACCCAGCTCCCTGCACCTCCAGGAAGCTGTGGCTGCAAGGGGTGGGTCATAGAAGGTTCATAAAGCTTTTAAAAGTGAGGGGGAGTAACATAGCCCCGGGGCGTGTGTCAAGAAACCTATCTCTAGTATATACTACTAACTACTTTACAAATTCTACTATTACAATAATTAAAACACAGCAATTCACCATACCACACACACCACACTCACTCACTCACACAATCACTCACTCCAACAAAATAAATAAAAAATCCCACCCAATCCCAAAATCACAGTAATGCACAGACAACTACTACAAAATACCTAAATGATTATGCCAACTTGGTTTAATGGGTCTTTGAGGGAGTTGTGGTGACTAGGATCAAGGTTAGTGCGGTGCTGGCAGAAATCTGCCCTGGTGGCAGACCGCCTTAGATTGGTAGGGGGCTATCAGGCCTACCAATAAGCGATCTCCTGTAAGAAGGCAGAATTCCTGTCCGGGGAGATTGCTGCCGCTCAGAATAGACCAGCTCAGCTCTTCTGAACAGTGGACAGGTTGTTTAATCCAGCCTGTCTTCAGCTCCGTAGAGCTTTTTCGCAAATGGAGTGCGATGATCTTGCTCAATTTTTTGCGAATAAGGTGGCTGACATCAGGTAGGAGATCCTCTTGACTCGCTCTGTGGGGGATGCTGTTGGTCAGTGCTTGGTCACTACACCTTGTGTTTCCTGGAGTACCTTTGACCTGCTGGAGTTCGTTGATGTCATGCGGATTGTCCAGGGTATGCATCCTATGTGCTGTAGTGTGGATTCAGGCCCAACTTCCCTGATCATGGGTTGTTGTGATATTATCAGCCTGGTCCTGGCTCAGATAGTCCGGTGCTCCTTGGACTCAAGTGAGTTTCCTAGCTCCCTGAAGGAGGCGGTGGTAACACCACTCCTGAAGAAAGCTTCTTTGGACCCAGATGCGCTAGCCTCTAGGAAACTACAGACCAGTCTCGAAGCTTCCCTTTATAGGGAAGGTTATTGAGAAAGTAGTGGTGATACAGCTGGAGAACCACTTACTAACATACCAACATACTAAAATGCCAGCAGAATAGGCTTAATGGTCTTTTGTGTCTGCTCGTTTGGTCAGCCTCCACCCTAGGAGCTGACCTTGCTGCCCCCTCGTCCTTTCTGGCTTCTCTCTTCCCAGTCCCGGATATTCCCACTGCACAGGACTTTGCATCCAGAACCCTTCCCCTGTAGCGGTCCCACCCCCTCTTGAACCCCTCCACTGTCTCTGCCTCCACCAGTCCTCTGGGCAGCACATTCCATGGCTCCACCACCCTCTCAGTGAAGTAGCACCTCCTCCTTTCTCCCCTGAATCTTCCCCCCTCCTTCCTTCAGAGCACCTTGACTGCTTCTCCCCTATTTAACCCCTTCATGTACTTGAAGACCTCTGTCATGTTCCCCGGCCCCTTCTCTCTTCCAATGTGTACATATTTAGCTCTTCGAGCCTCTCCCCAAAGGTCCTGTCCCCCAAGCCCTGGATCATTTTGGTTGCCCTCCTCTGGATCCTCTCCAGGAGTTCAATGTCCCTCTTTAAGTGTGGCCTCCAAAACTGCATGCAGTACTCGAGGTGCGGCCTCACCAAGCAGTTATACAGGTGGAGTATCACTTCCCTCCTTCTGGAGGTGATCCCCCTAGTGATGCATCTCAGCATCCTGTTGGCCTTGGCCGCTGCCCTTCTACAAGTCTCAGAGTTGTTCATCTAGACATCCACTGCCACCTCCAGGTCCCTCTCAGCCATTGAGATTTGTATCATCCCCCCCCCCCAGGGTGTACTCTTGGCTCAGGTTTCTGGCTCCCAGATGCAGTACCTTGCATTTCCCTACATTAAACCTCAGCTTCCACTTTCTAGACCACCTTTCCAGAGCCTCCAGATCCCCCTGTAGGGCCACCCTCCCCTCCTTCCCATCCACCACCGCCCCCAGTTTTGAATCATCTGCAAAGAGACTCATCTCACTCCTGATACCCTTCCTTATGTCAGAGACATAGGCATTGAACAGAAGGGCCCCAAGGACTGATCCCTGAGGGACCCCACTAATGACCTTCCTTGGGGAGGAGACTATCCCGCCAACCACGACCCTCTGGGTCTGGTCCTGGAGCCAATTGCTTATCCATCTGATCATATGGTTCTCCACCCCCATTTCTCCCAGCTTATTCAACAGGCCCCCATGAGGAATAGAGTCAAATGCCTTGCTGAAGTCAAGATAGAGGACATCCACCAGTCTACCCAGGTCCAAGGCTCTTGTCACCCAGTCATAGAACTCCACAAAGTTGGTCTGACATGATTTCCCCGGGATGAATCCATGCTGTCTATCATCCAGGCACCCCAACTTTTCCAGGTCCCCCCAGCCTCTCCTTGACAATTTCCTTCATCACCTTGCCCACCACCGATGTCAGGCTGATGGGCCTGTAGTTCCCTGCCACCTCCCTTGATCCCCCTTGTGGATAGGCACTATATGTGCCACCTTCCAGTCCTGGGGCACCCACCCTATCCTCAGAGAGATGCTGAAAAGCTCCACCAGGGGTTTTGCCAGGACACCCTCCAGTTCCTTCAGCACTCTGGGATGTAATTTATCTGGCCCTGGTACTTTCTCCATCTTAAGGGACCAGAGGGCTTCCTTCACTCCCTCTGCCATGATTTCCACCTCTGCTACCTCATCCCCCTGCCTTGTCTTCCCCCCTCCTGCCAGTGATGGCCCATACTCTCCCCAGACCTGACGAGCAGCAAGGGTTCCCCCCTCAGTTTTGCCATCTTCTCCCATGTATGCTGCAGACCTCCCATTTTCCTTGGTATAAACTGAGGTGAAGTACTCATTTAGTACCTCAGCCTGCTCCGCAGGATCTTGTGCCCATCCCTCCCCTGTTTTAATCCTGCTAATCTGCCCCTTCACCCTCTGTTTTTCCCCAGTGTATCTAAAGAACCCCTTATTCACTCTCCTAATTTCCCTGGCCAGGTTCTGCTCCTTCCTTGCCTTAGCTACCCTCACCACCCTAGTGGCCCTTCTGGCCATCAGCTCGTACTCCCCTCTATCCCTTTTACTCCTTGAGCACTTGAAATGCCTATAAGCCGCCTTCTTTCCCCTCACCACCTCCTGAACCTCCCTGGTTCCATCCATAATATCTACGAACTTCTCCAGTCTGGTTTTCGAAAGAGGCATAGTACCGAGACTGCACTGGTTCTGGTGCTCAATGATCTCCTGATGGCGAGAGATCAGAGAAACCATTCCATTCTGGTGCTCCTTGATCTTTCTTCAGCCTTCAACACTGTGGACCATGGGGTGCTGCTTAAGCACCTGAGGTTCATCTGTGGCCTGACATGCATGGTCCTCAGGTGGCTTACATCTTTCCTCACTGGCAGAATGCAGAGAGTTGTGTCTAGAATTTTTTCTTCAGATTCACTCTCTCTGTCATGTGGGGTTCCTTAGGGCTCGGTGCTGTCCCCCATGTTGTTTGCAGTGTATATGCTGCCCCTAGGAGACATTGTAAGATGGTATGGGCTGAGGTTTCACTGCTATGCTAATGATACCGAGCTCTGCCTGTCTTTTGCACCTGACCAGGATAGTGCTCTCTTGGTATTTAACAACTGCCTTGCTGAAATCCAGGATTGGATGAATTTGAGCTGGCTGAAGTTGAACTCGGGAAAGACTGAGGTGATGAGGTGATTTTCTTACTAATTTAACACTTCTATCTCAGCAGGACTCAGTGTCTGTTGAGATTAAGCAGACAGATACTTTATTAGAAGTAGAAGGGGTCTTATTTAGGGTTAAAAAAAAGAAAAGAAAGAAAGTCAGTGTGTGTTCTGTGCTGGGAAGGGAACTGTATCAACTTACTTTGCTAAATCAGTAGGAGGAGAGAGCTTATTTGGGGGTGTGACTTAGACAATATAAAAGCAGGTGACTCAAATTACAACTTCCTGTTGCTAGCCTTGCTTGTAGAGCAGAAAGCAGCTAACTAAAAGAAGCTACCATTTTCTTACTAATTTAACACTTCTATCTCAGCAGAACTCAGTGTCTATTGAGATTAAGCAGACAGATACTTTATTAGAAGTAGAAGGGGTGTTATTTAGGGTTAAAAAAGAAAAGAAAGAATGTCAGTGTGTGTTCTGTGCTGGGAAGGGTACTGTATCAACGTACTTTGCTAAATCAGTAGGAGGAGAGAGAGAGAGCTTAATTGGGGCTTAGAAAATATAAAAGCAGGTTACTCAAATTACAACTTCCTGTTGCTAGCCTTTTTTCTTACTAATTGCTCTCCATCCCACCCCTCCACACACTCACTCTAAGCCAGTTCTACTTTTATAGTCACTGGATTTGACTGACAACAGGAACTTCCTGTTTAGCAGTAGGAAGGGAAGGATTATAGAGAAACATTGGTTTTGTCAACCCTAAAGGAAAAAAGTATCTCGCTCTCCCTCCCCAGCTGCTGGTGGTCTGACACTGAGCAAGGAAGAAGGAGGCTACTGAAGAATATAGGAAGTTGCTGTCCCAGAACTGGAAGGGTGCAAGTTGTAAGGAGAGGAGAGAGTAAGCATACAGAGAAACAGTAGAGGGGTCACAAAATAAGACATGATAGGAGTGGTGCAGTGCAATGGCTGTGGGGCAGCAGTGTTCCGGGAGACATTCTGGAGGCTGTGATGCTGCCCTATTTGCAGGCACCTCTCTGGTCTGAGGGAGGAGGTTGCCCATCTCCAGGCTGACCTGGCTAGGATTTGTGAAACTTCCTCCCCCACTCAGGGACCACCAGGGCCAATGCCACTACCTCAGAGGTTGCCAAGAAAGAGGAGAGGCTGGACCAGGGTGGGCTCAGGGAGGAAGAGAGTGGTGGAACAGAGCTGCATCCCTCCAGCTGTACCTCTCCACAATTCATACTCTCTTCTGGTGGATAGTGGTTCCTCTATGGAGGCACCTGCAGTGGAGACCAAGGAGGATGCTGGGAACCTTCACAAAGGAGACCCACAGGAGGGTGGCATGGGACCCCACAGGGGAAGAAAACAACTCCTGGTGGGGGACTCAATCATTAGGGGGGTAGAAATGGGGGAGGAAGGGGAGAGGGAGGTAAGGTGCCCGCCTGGCACCATGGCTTGGAGGGACAGGAAGCGAATCCTCAGGATAGTGGGAGCAGCTGCAAGAGGGAGAGAGCTGGATGTCATTATCCACCTAGGGACAAATGACTTGGCTAGTAATTGGATCAGAGCAGTGCAAGAGGAGTTTGTAGAGTTGGGGAAGGGCCTTAGACAAGTAGCGCATACGGTAACCTTCTCGAAGGTGCTGCCTGTCTATGGCAAGGGTGATGCTAGGGTACTCCTCACAAGGGAATTCAATGAATGGTTGAAAAACTGGTGTGGAGCTCAGGGTTTTGGCTTCATTGGGGACTGGGGAGCCACCTGGAGAGATGCAGACCTATACTGGCACGATGGTCTGCATCTGTCCAGGGGGGAACCAGGATCCTAGGTGAGAGGTTTAAATGCTTCAGTGGCAGGCATTTAAACTAGCCATGGGGCAGGCACTGAAAAGGAGCAGGGAAATCTCAGCCTCCCCCCACAAAACACGGTAATTAGTTAGGTAAACACATAGGTAGAGAAGTCATTAGGGAGCAGGACAGAGGTAAATGTAAAAAAAGGCAAAGGCAATAAGGACAGGAATGGGGCTAAAAGGGGTAAGGCCATCAAAAGGTGGAGGGTGATGAGTACCAATGCCCATAGTCTGTGTAACAAGCTCCCTGAACTAGTGGCCTTGATGGAAGAGGGTTGCCTGGATATTGTGGCAGTCACAGAAACATGGTACACAGAGAACCATGACTGGGATGTCAACATACCAGGATACATAATCTACAGGAGGGACAGGAAGGGTAAAAGAGGAGGAGGAGTAGCTCTCTATGTAAAGGAAGGGATCAAAGCAACAGAACTAAAGAGTAAACAGAGAGCAGATGAGGCACTCTGGGTCACCCTGGAGACTGGAAATGGCACCACAATCCACATGTTGGTTGTATACAGACCCCCATCTCAGGGGGTGGGACTGGACAAGGAAATGATAGAAGGCATCCGAAGAATGGCAGAAAAAGGGGATATATTGTTGATGGAGGACCTGAATATGCCAGATGTTAACTGGAGCACCTTTGCTGCAGGCATATCCAAGAGCGGGGTCATTCTTGATGCCCTACAAGGGGCATGCCTCAGACAGCTAGTACTGGAACCCACTCAGGAGGGAGTAATCTTAGACCTGGTACTCTCAAATGGGGATGGAGAAAGAATCTCAGATTAAGAAGTGGGTAGCCATCTGGGAACAAGCGACCACCAAACAGTGTGGTTCACGATAAACACAGCTTAACAATCAAGCCATACAAAAGCAAGAGTATTGGACTTTTGGAGGGCTGACTTTGGGAAAATGAGAGAGTGCCTCAGAAAAGCACTAGCAAACAGGCAAGAAGAAGGGGTGGAGGAACAATGGTGAGTAATCAAAACAGCCATCACAGAGGCAACAAGCCTTTGTTTAAAGCAAATCAACAAAACACAACAAAGGAAAAATACGCTATGGTTCTCAAAAGAGGTGGCAGGGAAGGTTAAGGAGAAAAGGATAGCACTCAGGAAATATAAGGAAACACAGAAGGAGCAGGACAGACAACTTTATCAGTTAAAGCAGAAAGAGGCTGGGAAGGCAGTCAGAATAGCAAAGGCCCAAACCGAGGAAAGGACAGCCAACTCCGTTAAGAAGGGGGATACGATCTTTTATAGGTATATTAGGGAGTGAAGAAAGACCAAAGGAGGGATACTGAGGCTTAATAAAGGGGAGGGAATGTGGGTAGAGGGTGACAGTGAAAAAGCAGGGATACTGAATGAATATTTATGCTCAGTAATCACAAAGGAAGAGGAGGGGGAGGTACCTAAACCAAACAAGAGAAACTCTCTGAAGACAGGTGTTGATACCAGTCCATTTACAGAAGAAAGGGTTCTGAAAGAACTAATAAAATTGAAGGTGGACAAAGCAATGGGGCCTGATGGGATTCACCCAAGAATTCTAAAAGAGCTAAGGGTAGAACTAGTGACATCGCTGAACACTCTCTTTAACAAATCATGGGAGGATGGGGTGGTACCTGAGGACTGGAGGAGGGCGGATGTGATTCCTCTTCACAAAAGTGGTATCAGGACAGAGGCAGGAAACTACAGACCAGTTAGTTTGACCTCAGTGGTAGGGAAAATGATGGAATCACTTCTGAAGGAAAGAATTGCTGAGTACCTAGAGGCCAGTGGGGCACAGGACCCAAGGCAGCATGGATTCACAATGGGAAGGTTGTGTCAGACGAATCTAATAGATTTCTTTGACTGGGTGACCAAAGTAGTAGACCAGGGAAGGGCTGTGGACATGGCCTACCTAGATTTTAGTAAGGCATTTGTTACAGTCCCACACAAAAGATTAATACACAAGTTAGCCAGCCTTGGAGTGGGTCCCAAGGTGGTAGCCTGGATAAAAAATTGGTTAGACAACAGGACACAAAGGGTAGTAGTAAATGGAGTCCACAGTGAAGAAAGGAGGGTTGCTAGCGGGGTACCGCAGGGTTCAGTACTGGGACCAGTCTTTTATAATGTCTTTATAAGTGACATTGCAAAGGAACTGGAAGGAAAAGTATCTCTTTGCAGATGACACAAAGATCCGCAACAGGGTTGATACACAAGATGGAGTGGAAAGGATGAGAAGGGACTTGGCAAAGTTGGAGGAATGGTCAAATATATGGCAGCTCAGATTCAATGCAAAGAAGTGCAAGGTAATGCACCTGGGAAACAAAAACCCAGGGGAAGAGTACACAATGGGGTGAGATACTGACAACAGTAAAATGGAAAGGGACCTGGGGGTAATTATATCAGATGACCTAAAGGTGGGCAAGCAATGTGATAAGGCAGTAAGGAAGGCTGGGGGATACTGGGATGCATAGGGAGAGGCATCAATAATAGAAAACAGGAAGTTGTTATCCCTCTGTACAGACAGTTGGTGAGACCCCATCTGGAGTACTGTGTGCAGTTCTGGAGACCCCATCTCCACAAAGACATAGACAGAGTGGAGGCTGTCCAGAGGAAGGCAACCAAAATGGAAAAACTAAAGGAGCTTAATATGTATACCCTTGAGGAAAGAAGGGAGAGAGGGGACATGATAGAAACTTTCAAGTACCTCAAGGGAATCAACAAAGTCCAAGAGGGTAGCATCTTTCAGAAAAAGAGATGTGCTAGAACAAGGGGTGCAATTTGAAGATAGAGGGGGAGAGACAGCTCGGAGATAATGGAGAAGTATTTTTTCATGGAGAGGGATGTGGATGATGGAACAGCCTCCTGAGGAGGCTGTGGAGTCAAGAACAGTGGGGAATTCAGGAATGCATGGGAGAGACATAAGGCAGTCCTAGTGGGGGTAGGAGGAAGTAACCTGTTGGTTAACTAGGATCTCCAGCTTATCTGTTAGGTAGGAAAATGGGCAGACTAGGTGGGCCAAGCGGTACTTATCTGCTGTCAGATTCTATGTTTCTATGTTTCTATGGTTGTGGATTTTGGTCACCGGATAGAGGGGTTGAGGGCTGGTCAGCCCTCTGGACTTTATCTGGGGGGCTCCCAGATTCTTACCTCTGAACGGGTCCGAGACCTGGGGTGGTGCTTGATGATGGGCTGACCCTACAATCCCAGGTGTCGGCAGTCGTAAAGTCTGCCTTTTATCATCTTAGAAACATTACCAGGATCAAGCACCTTGTTCCGTCCAGGGATCTGCCTAAACTGGTCCACACCTTTGTGACCTTGCGCCTTGACTACTGCAACTCCCAATACTTAGGGCTTCCTGGGGTTGCTATCCGCTGCCTACAGCTAGTGCAGAATGCTGCAACACGATTGTTGATTGGGACTCCCCATTCTTCGTATATTACCCCGGTGCTGCGCAATCTCGCTGGCTGCCGATTCAGTGGCAGATCACCTTTAAAGCTGGTTTACTGACTTATAAAGCCCTATGTGGACTTGACCCTGACTACTTGAAAGAGCTTCGTGTTCCCTACTGCCCTGTTCGACAGCTCCATTCGGCTGATGTGGGGTTGCTGGAGATTCTGAGGGTGACTTTGAAATCTTCTGGGGCCCGTGCATTTACGTGTGTGGCCCCTGCACTCTGGAATTCTCTACCCCGTCAGCTTCAGGAGTGCGTGACTCTGGGGGGATTTAAACAGGCATTTAAAACCTTTCTGTGGCATCAGACCTTTCAATGATGCATAGTTGTATGAATCTGTTATTTTATTTATTATTGTATTTGTTGTTTATGAAATTATGTTTTAATCTTTGTACAGCGCCTTGATATTTTGAAAGGTGCTTAAAAATAAAGTTGTTTATTATTATTATTAAGTTATTGTAATGGGGTGGGGGGATTTTCTTCACAAATGTAACATCACCATCACATAACACATTAGAAGCTGTATTAAAAGTTCATTTTAAAAGCAGCAAAAATACTTGCTTTCAGCACATTGTTAATATTAAAAAAATCATAACTCCATGTAGTTTGGTGAATACCTAAGACACTATACGGACCTACAGATGCTCATGTTAATCCACACATTTTATATATTGTATATATGTTTCCTTATAGGCTTTTTAACTTACTGTAGTCATTGCAACATTTTACTCGGAATTCTTATTTATTGTTTTTTGTAATAACACTCCCTGACAGGATGAGCTAAAAAATGGCATGACCTCCTAGAGGTTCTACTGTGTACAACAAATAAATGAAATGAAAAAATACCAAGCCAATGCCTTCTTAATCATAAGAAGAAAAGATTATATCACATATAAAGTTTGATGAATCTGACCCCACTACATGATTAACAAAGCCCCATTCAGTGGGTACTAACCTTTAGCGGTTGCTAATGCCAAAATGCATCATTTGTTGTCACTCAGAGCTTCCTCATCTTGGACCCCAGCATGGTCAAAAAGGGCCAGAAAATAGCCCAGCTGCACCTGGGCCAGGTGGTACCATAGTGAGCACAATCAGCTTTACTGTACCTTTACTGCATTCCTGTGTTAAGGGGTGTGTGTGGTGCATGCTCATTCACTGACAGTTCAGTGGCCACCGGCTGTGGAGGAGAGTGGAGGGCTGCGCCGGTGGCCCACTCTGGGTTGGGGTGGGGTGGGGTGATGGCAGACTAACTGTTGGGGTGGGGAATCTACAAGACACCAGGGAATTGGGATTACTTTTTTTTTTATAGGGGATCGGGGATGGGGGGTCCACTAGACACCAGGGGATACTGGGAATAGAGTGGGATAAGTCGGTGGTAGACTGCTGGCTTTTTTTTTTATTTATGGGATCCTGGACAGGGGTGTCTGCTAGACATCAGGGAATTATAACTTTTTGGGGGCCATGATTGGCAGATGGGGGGCCACTAGATACCAGGGAGGATCAGAAGTTGTTTTTTACTGGGACCCACGATCGGTGGTGCAGGGGGCACTAGACACCAGGGATCAGGTTTATTTATATGGGACACATGACCATTGGGTGGGGGCCACTAGACACCAGGTAGGGGTCAGAAGTTTTTTCTTTTACTGTGACCAGCTACCGGCTGATGTGGGGGAAACTAGACACCAGGGATTGGGTTTGTTAACATGGGTCCTGTGATCAGTGGGTGGGGGGGTACCATAAGACACCAGGGAGGGATCGGAGGTTGTTTTTTTTACTGGGACCCACGATAGGCAGGTGCCAAGTGCCACTAGACACCAGGGATCAGGGTTTTTTTACATGGCACCCGTGATTGGCAGGTGGTGGGGACCACTAGACAGAAGGTGTGCTACTGGACAGGGGGCCACTGGGGGGGCTGTGTTATGATTTAGGATGTGAAATAACACATTAAACTTTGGATGGAATGGCTTCTGGTGGCACTGAGGGCTGAGGAGCTGGACAGCACACCTCGCGCTATACCGGGAACCCGGGTTCTTGAACGGACTCGGGTTGCCGGGGGGTCGGCAGGGGGATGGAAGATTGAGCATCCCAATGGATGCTGTCCTCCTCCTGGGGTGGGTTACTTGGGGTGCCTTGAGCACTCAACACTCCTGGGGCCAGTGGAAGCATGGGCTTTTGGGGGCAACAGCGGCTCTTCGGAGCCGGGGAAGGGAGGATGCTGTGGGCTCTTGGCAATGGTATGCATCAGTACATCGTCTGCCTGGATGTACGTCCTTCATGCTGGTGTCCTCAGGGGCAAGGGAGAAAAAAGGGTAAAAAATGCATACACCCCTGGTCCCTGAGCAAGATGAAGCCAGGGCAGGGACTGCCTAGAGGGATGCCCAAGCGGACAGAGTAGGAGGGGGTATAAGGCCTCCTCTGAAGCCTTGGGAGCCGGGCAAGTAAAAAATAAAAAAAACTGTGGGTGGAATAAATTCCACAGTTTACATGTATTATTCCGCAGTTCACAAAAAAGTTTGCGAAACCAGGTGAAAATCAGAGGAAGATCCCTGTTTCGCCAGTAACGAAAGTTCTGAAAATGTTCGCAAAATTTCGTGGAAATTCCGCAAAAGTGGAATTTGTAACTTTCCCCCTTACCTACACGTTACACAATATGTGGCACTGCATACAGGTGTGAATCTTTCAATGGCATGCACCATCCCTTCCTGTTGTCAATCAAGGACACATTCCAAGACAGTCTCACTCCACCAATGAGGCTACATAGACAATTGAGTGGGGGGAAGGGGTATGCCAAGGGTGAAACAAAACTATGTTACATTTACATGCCCAAAGTCAGGTATGATTGGCTTCAGTCACCAAGAGAGGGCAGCAGAAATTATGCCATGGAGTACCCTACTATAAATTCTATCCACCCCATCACATGACTGAAGATAAGTGAGTGCCTCAGTTGTCTCCCCCAATCACAAGACCACAGTCATTCTCTATAGCATGAATACTGGGAGGGGCAATAGCCACACTTAATAATTATTTTTTATTTCTCTCCTGGCATGTAGCTGTCCTAGCTGCAAACTGCCATAACCCACAATTTTTTGCTCATGTGGAGCAGGGGATCCTGTAGTGTCCCAACACAGAATTCCAATTTGAAGCCCAGTCAGTGTCCAGCCATGTTACCTTTCACCCTGGCTGCTCTACACCTATGTGGAGCTTTGTGGTCTTACAAAGGACCAGTTAGCATAATGAATGTAGCTTCAGAGTGCAGAAAAGTATTGGGTGGCTACGTGCATTCTTTGAAAAAGGGCCATTGACAGTGCGTCTCATTTGTCTTGCAGTATTCTAGAAAAATCACCTATAGACTCACATTTCAGTGTCTCTTTAGAATTTTTGACTTACCTTTGTTGATAAAGTATCAAGATTTTGTTTGTAGGATCACGTGGTGCCGTCGTGAAGCTCACCGCTCCTACTGACTGACTCCCACTCTGTCTCACATTAAAAGTATAATTATACTGCTTAAACACTTGATTTTCCTGTCTACGTAGTATTACTAGCTTCTTTATTGCCTCCTGATTTACCCGAGGTGAAGCATAGAGATTCTGCAGCCAATCTCAACAAAATACTGCTGTTCCTACTTTGCGGCCTATCTCCGTAATGGAGGCCAAAATGCACCAGGCTCCCCCAGTTCATACTCCACCGTAGACCCCTGAGAAGGGTCCGAAAAGACCAAAGAATCAACCGGGGACCTCACTGAAATCACCTGCGGCTACAACAGCATCACAAACCTTGACTCCCCTAACAGAAAAAAAGTTCATGGAGGAACATCTACCATTCAAAGTAGCTTTACAAGAAATCACAATTGAGTTAAAGTCAATACGTGGGGAATTAACAGAAACTAATCGAGCTATTTCAGATGTCGTAGCCTGGGACCACGTCCTTGGAAGGATGGAAAGACAGGATGGAGCCAGAAATTACTACACTGAGACAGAGACTACACAAAATGGAAGCCAAACTACAGGATCTAGAAGGCCGCAGCCGCCGAAATAATATTATTATTTTCGGCCTTCCAGAAGACTCAGAAGGGGCTACCCCGATTCTCGTCTTACAAAAAATGTTAACAAAAATTGCTGGACCCTCTCCTAACAATACCACCTATGTTATAGAGAGGGCCCACCATTCGCTAAGACCTAAGCCAGCATCCAGCAAACCACCCAGGCCCCTCATAATAAAATGTTTAAATTACTTGGATAAAACACATATCCTGAACATGGTTGGAGAGCTACAACAGGTACTGGGGGAGGGCCAGCAGTTACGGTTTTCCCAGGACTTACCAGCGAGTGTACGGCAGCACAGATTGGAATACCATCCACTCGTCACAAAACTCATAGCGGCTGGCAAAAAGTATAAGGTCCAATATCCATCACGTCTCTTTGTACACCACGATGGGACTTGGCACACCTACGAGACAGCTCAACAGGCACTCCTGGCACTGCAGGCTATGTTTCCAGACTTGTTTGGCGTACGTTGAAGTCTCTACAATGGGGGACTCGTTCGGCTATTTCTGCTGGTGCTCTATACGGAGATGCGAGTTTTTCTGTGCAACGACCGGTGATATAGCGACTAACCACAAGAGGGCAGTACATCACTGAACATTAAAGGATTGTTTAAGTCTACATTTCTTTCTTTTCTCAGATGTCTGTTCCCCGTTGGGATAGCTGTTTGTTCCAGAGTTTCAGAACAATTTCTTTGGTCTGAACTGATTATAAATCTTGGATTTTATAGTTAGCCAAGAATCAGAAAGATACCTGAATATCTCTTTGTGTTAAGAGCATTGCAAAGCATTTTATGTTTCCTTCCATAGCTTTAATTACTTGAAGACACTGGACCCAGTTTCTTCTCAATACTCTACTCGTTAGGACAATGTTCCAGAGATATCCATTTGATAGACACTACCATTTTTACCTTTCTGGTCTATGTTTTTGGGCCATGGTTCCTGTTAGATGGTTATTTGTTTTATATTTGGAACTTTAAAAGTTTGTGGTCACTGTAGTTTACAGTGAGCTGGAGCGGGAAGGAGGGCTGGCTAGGGTGTAGCTGAGGTTTCAACAGTGCATTATGCGTAGTTAAAAGGGAAGGAGGGTTACCACGACCACCATATGTGTGTTTTTCACAATAATTCTTCGATTCTTCATTACCATTACAGGGCTGCAAATTCTGGCCAGCTCAACTTTACGTCGACCCATTCAAGGCAGTATAAAATTGGTTGTGGATAGCGGGATGTTGGGAAAAAGGAAGGGTGGACGGGGGATGGGGGTTGCAACCATACACATTTCTTCTGCATTGTTGATTTTACACAAAATGGTTGCGGGACAGATAAAGGTAAAGGATATGTGGGGGGTATAGGGTAAGGGTACGCACTGTTACTACTACCAAACTACCAGGTGAAGAGGGACACGTCTATGTATTATATGGTACCAAAACTGTAGATCTTATGACCAAAAGTTCTTATACTGGCCTGTCTTAAAGTTTGTTCTTGGAATGTGAAGGGTGCACAGTCTCCAACCAAATGTGCCAAAATATTATTACATCTCCGTAAATTAAATATCGACATTGCTTTTCTTCAGGAAACCCGTCTCCCATCCTCCCAGGTTCTTCAGTTATGGAGGACATGGGTAGGACAGGTACTGGGTATGTGACCAAACACTCGAAGAGGAGGAGTCACCATACTAGTTGCACGTAGATAACCCTTCTAATTGCCGGACTCTATACTAGATAACCAGGATAGATTCATTCTAATTAAGGCTCTACTAGGGCACTTGCAGGGGCGTCATTTCAGAAAAACCATAGGGGTTGCAAGGGAAACTGTAGGCTGGGGGGCTGGGGGACTCCTAGGCCCCAGTAAAAAATGTTTTAAATTCAGTGCATTTTGGAGGTCATTTGAAACAAATTTTGCTATCTTGTTTCCTCCTCCCCATGCCCAGTAATTTGCACCCTTGTCCCTCCCTAGAGTCACAACAGTCCAGAATATTGCCCGTGCCACCCTCTCCATAGCATTTCAACAAAACCATAAGGGTTCCAAGACTAGTCAATGGCGATGCCCATTCTTACATAAAGTACTTAAGTCCCTGGATATTTCTTTTTTTCAACATTAATGCTCAGCTCACTGGACACCCCAACCCCCATTAAGTTGGGTTTACCTTTATTACTCTTGAGAAATATTTACTAGTGACATGTCTTACCTTGCTTGGGTCTTGCAAACTAGCCTGGAAGCTGAGTAGAGATACTGCCTGCAAACTGGACTGGCAGCTGACTAAAGACACTGCCTGCAAACTGGACTTGCAGCTGACTGAAGACATTACCTGCAAACTGGACTGAAAGCTGACTGGTGACACTGCTGGCAAACTGGACAAGTAGCTGACTGGAAACACTGCTGGAAAACTGGACTGATAGCCAGCAAGCTGACTGGAAACACTGCTGGAAAACTTGACAAGTAGCTGACTGGAGACACTGCTGGAAAACTTGACTGGTAACTAGCCACCGGGCTGTAGACTGCTGCCAACTTGGACTGATAGCTGATTGGAGACACTGCTGGAAAACTGGACTGGTAGCTGACCTGACTGGACACACTGCTAGCAAGCTTGACTGGTAACTGACTGGAGACACTGCTGGCAAGCTGGACTGGTAGCTGACTGGAGAAACTGCTGGCAAGCTGGACTGGAGGCTGGCTCGAGACACTGCTGGCAAGCTGGACTGGTAGCTGACTGGAGACACTGCAGGCAAGCAGGACTATAACTGACTGGAAACACTGCTGGCAAACTAGACTGGTAGCTGACCGAAGAGACTGGTGGAAAATTGGACTGGTAGCTAGCAACCTGGCTGTAGTCACTGCTGGAAAACTGAACTGATAGCTGACTGCAAACACTGCTGGCAAGTTGGACTGGTTGCTGACTGCAGACAGTGCTGGAAAGTTACACTGGTAGCTGCCTGTTGACACTGCTGACAAGCTGGACTGGTAGCTGACTGTAGATCCTGCTGGCAAACTGAACTGGTAGCTAGCAACCTGACTGGAGACACTGCTGGCAAGCTGGACTGGCAGCTGACTGGAGACACTACTGAGAAGCTAGACTGGTAGCTGACTGTAGATCCTGCTGGCAAACTGAACTGGTAGCTGATTGTAGATGCTACTGGCACACTGGACTGGTAGCTGACTGGAGAAACTGTTGGCAAACTGGATTGGTGGTTGACCTGACTGGAGACACTGCTGGCAAGCTGGACTGGTATCTGAGTGGAGACACTGCTGGCAATCTGGACTGGTAGCTGACTGGAGAGATTGGTGGCATATTGGACTGGTAGCTAGCAAACCTGGCTGTAGACATTGCAGGCAAACTGGACTGGTAGCTGACTGCAGACACTACTAGCAAACTAGATTGGTAGCTGACCTGACTGGAGACACTGCTGGCAAGCTGGACTGGTATCTGACTGGTGAGTGTTAGCAGTGCATTTCAGGTGTCACCTGTGGCTGTGAAGAATTTTCTTTCTTGGCATAAACACTTGATTAAATACAACATGCTCAAAGCAAACCCATCACCTTACTAAACTGCCAATCTAATGTGGAATAAATGGCTAAAATGTTGGATGCATAGATTTGAATTTCCTCTGTGCCCCTGACCACTGAATCATTGGCAGGCTATTTTAAATACAGAACAATATATCTCTACAGTTGCAAACTTCTGGGTATGTTAGTATTCACCGATACACCACTTGAGGAAACTCATTAAAGGAACATGTTCTGCTCCATGGAAGTACACAGAACAGGCGAGGTTTGTGGCTGAAAAGTGAAAGGTTCTGAGCATAACCATGTTACAGGCCTCCAGCCTTTCCTCATAACTGTTCTCTTCAATACATTCATAGGGGACATAAGGGTGAAGCATGAAGGAATAGAACCCAGAGGGTTGTACTAAATAGGGAAGTCTCAGGGAGATGGGGGTCAAGAGTCAGTACTTTGCCCTGTTCTCTTCAATACATTCATAAGGGACACAAGGGTGAAGCATGAAGGAATAGTCTATCTATTTGCAGATGACACCAAGATCTGCAATAGTGTGGTCATAATGAAGGGAATGGAGGCCATGAGGAGGGACACGGAAAGACTAGAAGAGTGGTCCAGAATTTTACAGCTGGGATTCAATGCCAAAAAAGTGCAAAGTCATGCCCATCAGACACAAAAACAGAGCCGAGTACAAAACGGGAGGAGAGGTCATGGCATATACCTCGTAGGAAAGGGACCTCAGGGTTATCAATCAGGATGATCTGAAAGTAGTGGCCCAATTTTCAACGGTGGTGGGGAAAGCAAAATGATGATGGACTGCATAGGGAGGGGGATAGCAAGCAGAAGGAGGTAGGTTATACTCAGTAGCATTATTTCAGTAGAATCATAGGGGTTGCAAAGTCCCATTTCAGCAAAATCATAGGGGTTGTAAAACTCCCCCAACCATGACATCTATATAAATAAATGCTAGGGAAACCTTGTTTTAGGGTTCATAGGGGTTGCAGTGGGCATCATAGGGGTTGCAAAAAAAATCATAGGGGTCTCAACCGCAACCCCTGGCTACCCCTAAATGATGCCCCTGGGCACTTGGAAGTAGTACTTGGATCTATCTATGGCCCAAAAACAGACGATCCCCCATTTTTTGTTTCCCTCATGTCCCAGCTGATCCCATGGTCTTCCAGTCCTTTACTGCTGGGGGGGGGGGGCGATTGGAATCTAGCATATTGTAATATATTGGACTGTTTCAGATCCAATAGTTCCTCGCTCTCCCCAGCACAGTTGCCCATCAGGGAAATGATGGACGTGGTGGGTCTAATTGATCCGTGGAGGGCACTCTTCCCTTCTTGTAGGGAATTCTTCTTCCATTCCATTCCCCATAATTCGTTCTCCAGGATAGATTACTTTTTGCTGGATACTGGAAATCTTTCCTTGGTACTATCCTGCAATTATCTTCCCAAGGTTATCTCAGACCACCATCCTATCTTATTACAATGGAACTCAGGTCCCCCTACTCCACGAGACGAAATATGGAGACTCAACAACCAGTTACTCAAGTCCGACAATCTAATTTCTCACCTTACCACTTTTCTTACCAAATTCCTTGACATTAATTCTCCCACTACGCGTAAGTTGGATATGCTTTGGGGGACCCTGAAATGTACTCTTAGGGGTGAACTTATCCAGATGGCCACCATAAGGAAGAAGATTACCTCACAAGTTACCTTTGCCTTGTTCCAAGAAATAATGAGAGCAGAACTATCCCTTCCAGTGCGCCCGCCTCCTCAGGACCTCAACAGCTTAGAGATCCTCAGAGACCATTACAATCATCTACTAACGGAAAAAGCAGAGCATCTGCTCCTCCGATCCAAAATTCAATGCTTCGATCAGGAAGACAAAGCAGACAAATTATTAGCCCTGCGGCTCCAAGCTCAAACTGTGGATAGAATAATCCCCTCCATTTGCAACTCAGCTGGAACTGTCATTACCTCTCCTAGGGAGAAAACAAACTGCTTTCAAGCATACTATCAAGCATTATATTCTCGTCCCAATACTCCCTTTATTCCTGAACAGGTTGACCAATTCTTAAACAATCTCCACCTTCCACAATTAGAAGGCCACCAGATAGATATACTAAAAGCACCTCTTTCAGTATCTGAAATATATGCTGCCATAGACGCCCTGCCAACAAATAAATCACCAGGTCCTGATGGTTATACGGCAGAATTCTATAAGGTATTTAAAAAGCAGCTGGCCCCTATTTTATTAAATACATATAACTATATACAGAAGCATGGTATATTGGACTATTCCTTTGCAGAAGCCACGATATGGGTTCTTCCCAAACCCGGGAGGGACCCTTCTTTTGTCTCCAATTACCGCCTCATCTCTTTAATAAATGTAGATTTCTAAATATTAGCCAAAATTCTAGCCAATAGACTTGCTGAAGTATGGTAGGGTCTTATAAGCCCGGAGCAGGTTGGCTTCGTCTCAGGCAGGTACTCCTCAGATCATATGCGCAAATTGGCCTACCTTATCTCTGCATCCAAGGACTCCTTAACTCAGTCGGCTTTGGTTTCCCTAGATACTGAGAAAGTCTTTGGTAGGGTCTCTTGGGATTATCTATTTCACCTCCTGCCCAAGTATTGTCTCCCCTCTCAATTCATCAACTGGATCAAAACTTTGTACACGCATCCCACCACCAGAGTACTTTGTAATGTTTTTTTATCACATCTCCTCACTCTCCAACAAGGCACAAGACAAGGTTGCCCTCTCTCCCCATTTTTATTTGATTTATATCTAGAGCCACTTATCCACAGTATTAATAGCCCCCCCAAGTCTCTGGGATTTCTGTTGGACCTCATCAGTTTAAACTATTGGTTTATGCAGACGACATACTGCTACACATGTCCTATCCTTCTAAATCAATTACTGCCACACTGGATATTATTAAAGAATTTGGTAGATTCTCTAATTATAACCTTAATATTTCCAAAACAGAGATAATTCCCCTTAATGCTCATACCTTTTCAGTTCAAGTATCCCATTTGGGACTCCAGTGGACTGAGGATAAATTGAAATACTTGGGGATCTTTCTTTCGGCCTCGAGCTCCAGTATGAAACAATATAATCTTGACAAAATTGTCATGCAAATTAAAATGGATTTAAATCATTGGTCCTCACTTCCTCTCTCACTATGGGGATGAATAAATGTTATCAACGTGAATGTACTCTCTCACTTGCTATACCCCCTGCAAATGATCGATTCTTTTCTTCCAAAATCATGGTTTATACAAATACAAAGAGTCATATCCCATTTTATCTGGAAGGGAAAAGCACCCAGGAGAGCCCTCAGCAAACTACAGCAAAGTAAGGCTAAGGGCGGTTTACAATTACCTGATCTTCCTCTTTATTACTTTTCAACCACCTGTGCGATAATTCTGCAATGGTTGAAGGGTCAGACGCCAACTGACTCCTCACTTTATTCCCCCCTTTGGTTGCAAATTGAAAGAACTCTCTGTTCTTCCCAAGGTATTGATCTTAGTGTGCTCATTTATGCCCCTCATAAAAGTATTCCCAAAAGTTTACTGAATACACCCTTAAGGCCACCCTCCAGGTCTATGCCCAACTATGTACTACAATCCACAGCTCTTCTATAAAAGATGTGTCCCAAACTATACTTAGGAACCCAAACTTCAAAATTGGATGCAAGTCTTTAAATTAATCCTTCTGGCCATTTAGTCCCAAACTCCAGGTTGAGGATCTTTTGAAAGATCATAAGTAATTGACATTTCATGAAGCCTGGCTCAAATATAACCTTCCTGTTTCTTACTGTTTTAAATATATACAACTTTCCCATATGTTATTTCAACACTTTCGGACAGGCTACTGGGAACAAAAGTCAGCTGGACCTATATTATCTGTCATATCTACATCCCACCTTATTTCTTATTTCTATCGCCTCCTACGGGACGTGGTGGAACAAAATAAGGGACATCCATAATATATATGGGACCAGGTACTGCCCATTGCACCCCAGTTAGCTCGATCCTGGCCTAAATTATGGTCTCATTTGTACTGGGATATAAAATGGGATAGATATCACCTTTTACAGTTTTACGTAATACATGATTTATACTATATACCAGTCAGGTTATACAAAATGGGTAAACTTTCTTCTAATCTATGCACTAGATGTGGGACACAGCCTGGTACTCTACTGCACATACTTTGGGAATGGTGGCCCCCTTTTGGAAAGCTATCAACTTCAAACTAGACCCAGTATTAGGTCTTTCAGACACCTTTAACCCAGAAATCTGCATTTTGGGGGGGGCCTTCTAAGTGGCAATCAATGGAAGCATATGGCTATAGTATCATTATGTGCCAAAAAGGTAATTCTTCGCCACTGGATGGACCAGGAAACCCCAACCTTAACAGAATGGCTCCATGAGGTTCTCTTTGCTATACAAGCAGAGAACCTTTCTGCCCAAATGTCTGGGAGAATTAAATACTACCAAAAGGTTTGGTCTGCCTTGCATACACTATTGACCATATAAAAGTTGTACCATGACTCAGGTAGTTAATGTGTTACTGCCCTCTTCATATATCGAAGTTAAATATATAGATTATATGAAAACTCTTTGTGACCGGGGGGGTACTCATAGGGGAAGGGAGCGAGAGGGTGGGGGGTGGGATGGTACACAACCCTGACTATTGATTGTTGCATCATGCTGTAACTTCTGCTACTACAAATACTTGTATAACTGTTGCAATTTACTTCTGTTGAGATGTGCCATTTGCATTTCATGCAGCTATCTTTATTCTATGCACGTCATTTTCTATGCTAGTGTACTAACTGAAAAACTTGAATAAAGTATAGTAAATGGAAAAAAAAGATTTTGTTTGTAGGAGCCTATTCTACTTTATGGGCTATATTCAAGAAAGCTTGCATGCTGTGGAACTATTGGTCTTGTATACTGTTCACTACTGCCCTTTTGGGAGTTTGTAATCATTTACAGCTCTTACTGATTTGTTGGCAAAGTAATCTCAGCCATTACAATAGTACGCAAAGCACAAAGCTTTATCATAACTGCGTATTCGTAACTGGTCTTCATCGTTATACATAATGACTAATAAGCCAGCACAGCATACAGTGTATTTATATCATTACCCTTGTAATCCAAAGTATATCTAAAGACACTGTTGTTTTTCATATTTTGTGTATTTCACTCATAGCTCCAGTGCAGTATCGTATTAACTTAAATGGTACCAATAGGCTGGAATCTTCATGTGCCCCCCCCCCACACACACATAAACATGGCTCAATTCAGGGGATGGCAACAACGCATATTCATATAAGAAAAATAAAACAATTAGTGTATTGTTATCGAATTTCCTGTAAATGATCCTACCCTTTATGATGAAATAAAAATATTTGAGGTGAAGTTTGAAGAAGTAATGAGAAGAATAAGAAGCCATGAAGCCAAACAACATTGTTATTTATCTCCCTTGTTGTTGACTGGGATCCTTTGTACCTTTTCTATGCAATTGTTTTTTTACCTTTACATCGATGTACGAAAGCAGTCCATTTAGCAGAGTGGAACTACACTGGGTCATTTAATGTATAATTGTAAAGCAGGAGTTACCCAGTCTTTCCTTGTGTAACCAAAGTCTACCAGACTATTCAGCAAAAATTATGTTAGAAAAAGCATATTATTAGTTTTAAATTAAAAATATATCTTAGTGCCTCATTCGCAGCTGCCCCTAAATTGCCGGTGCCCCAGGCTGCAGCCTACTTAGCCTATGTGTAAATATGTATATATTTTTGTTAAGTTGCAATTTCATGCTTGAGTGGACTACAAATTTGTAATATGTGGATTGAATGCATTTCTAGACTTTACTGACAATACTGTACATATTTACAAAACAGGAATACCAGTAGGCTTAAAAATACTGTAAAATGTCTCAAAATGCTTTATAAAAGAAAGCAAGGCAAGCAAGTCAAATTTATAGTGCTCAATCCAACATAGGCTCAGGGTGCTTTACAGAGTTAGGTACTAATCAAGACACAGTGCTGTGCAACATTAAAACAATAGTAGACAAATAAAATCAAAACATGGCATGCTGAAAAAGCTTTATCAAACGGGAAAGTTTTCAACGAGGCTCTAAAGACCTCCACCATGCTAGCTGAGAGAATATACAGTGGTAGTAGTGCAAAAGTTGAATGGTAGTGCATGCTACCATGCAGTGTGCGGTATTGCGCAGTAAAGCAATACATGTTATTCAATGGGTACCATGTTAGCACGCTGCGCACAATACCACACTACCGCAGTAGTGCAATCAACTTTTGTATATCTACCACTGTAGTAGGGGAGTGTATTCCATAGAATAGGAGCTGCCACACCAAAGGCTGTGTCACCCGAAGGTTTAGACCTGGCAGGAGGACAGCCAACAAATCAGTATTAGTGGAGTGGAAAGGGCAGAGTGGGTGGTATGGAATCAGGAGTTCTTTTAGCTAGTCCTGTCCTAGACACTGTAATGCCTTGTATGTAAACAAAGAGATGGTGAAGGCACTGTGTGAACACAAAGGCAGGCAGTGCATAATAGCATGCAAGACCGGCACAATGTGGTCACTCCATGAGATGCCCACCAACATCCAAGCTGCAGCATTCTGCACTAGCTGCAGTTGATGCATCAGACCTTCAGATAGCCCTAGGTAAAAAGCGTTACTGTAGTGCAACCTAGAGGTGATGAAAGCAAGGATAATTGTTGCTAGGTCATCCTGAGCTAAGTACAGCCAGATCCTGGTTATGTTCCGTTGATGAAAAAAGCCAGATCATACATTTGCCTTTGAAACACATAGTGACATACCAAAATTACAATTATTCAAATGCAGATATAGCACCCAATATCAATATAGGAGTCAGGACAGTTCAATAACAGCAGTCAGTCAAAGGTGCCAAAGTACTGTAGCAGGGCTATGATATACAACATGAATAAACAATATGAGTAAGCACTATTTAAAGGTATAAATGAATGCAGGTTAATATGTCAGTAAACAGAAACTGATGGCTGAGTCTACCAGACACCCTGTAGAAATAAGACACAATTTTTTCAGTGAAGTTTCTCTGAAATACCAACTTTTTTTTAATCCAACTGGCAAAGACAGACAATGTACTAAATTTTCAGTAATTCTAACAACAGTCAATTATTAACTATTTTGGTAATTTGAATAAAGTAAATTGGCATCAAGGATAAGTTTCATTCCAGAAATAGCAACAGTCTGACTCCTTTTGTGTTTTCTAATTTTAACCACCAGTTTCTATGTGCTGGTGTGTTTGGCCATACATATTTTTGAGCCCATTCTATCTAATGTTATAAAATGGGAAGGGAAAATTCTGTATCCTGATTGGTCATTACCCATGCATTAGAAGTGCCTAATACACAGCTAAAAACAAGTGCTGCCAACTTCAGTGCAGCACATTTAAGATATCCTTGAGAGACTATTTATATATATTTTTTTAAAAGTAACTAGCACCATTTTTCTCCACTTTGCAACAGGTTACCACAGCCAAATTCCCCACCATACATATGAACATATGGACATATGAAAATGCTATCAGAAGCAGACCTTATGGTCTATTGAGTTTGCTTGATTGTGCAGCTAGCCCCTCAACTTGTAGTAGCTGTCTGCTTCATTCCCAGTCTGTAAAGTCACAGAACACAATATTATACAACACAGTGAACAGTCACAGACAATATTTAACATGTTTTTTGTCTGTTATTTTTACCTCCTTTTTCCTGTCCACTGTGATCTGTACACCCACACCACCTCCATCCACCACTCACTTTAGTCAACCAGCTGCTTCATCACTTACACAGTGTCAAAAATGAAAAAGTGACATTTCACTGGGATTTATAAAACAATACTTAAGTTTAACACTTACACTTTGCTTTCATCCCAGTTAAAGTGACATTTTACTGGGATTTATAAAACAATACTTAAGCTAAACACTTTTATTTTTTGCTTTCTCTCAGATGCACTGCAATCTGTTCCCTCACACAGCACTCACTCCCATCCACCATGCCAGGCACTTGCTCCTGCTCACCAGTGTCTTCCACACTGGCTGACACTAAATGTTTTCAACCATTTAACTTCATGTCCTGTACAGGTGCTGACAACTGTTTTAGCCCTGTGCTACACTCCTGAGCAATTAAAAAGAAAAAGAATAAAAGCAGATGCTCTTGACGGATGCTCCTAGCGATCACGTCAACTCTCTACTGACACATCGCAGCTTTCCTCCTGCCAGCAGCACCATCAGGACCTGGTGTTCACAAACCTCTGTCATATAAGAAAGGCCTATGAAAAACTGCAGGTACAGGGGAAAACTACCAATGCTTCTCACAGTCTTCACCCAGTACAAGTTGGAACTGATGTATTTACTGTCTCCTGCTACTTCTCACTGATACTGTAAAGTTGACTAATTGTAGTGACATCTCTTTAACTGTGCCTCAACAGCCAGCTTGCTCCACCCCAAAGTCCCCAAAAATACTCCAATCATGGACAGTCAATCTAAATTCATTTATTGTTAACCTTTTTTTTTTTCAGTTTTTGGTAACTGGGAAAGGTTTGAACTTTTCTGTACAGAATACAATTGGGGGGGGGCATAACAATCACAATAAAAAAAACACCTAGGCCACAGTGGAACAAAGTCATGAAGTAAAAAAAAATCTATCTATCTATCTATCTATCTATCTATCTATCTATCTATCTATCTATCTATCTATCTATTCTATCTATTCTATATAATGGTCATGCAGGCGGAAGAACAAGTTTAGGTCAAAATGCATCAAAGAATTAACTTATTTGTTATTTAATCTACTCAATTTTAACTTTTATATGCATTTACAATACCGAGTCCCATTTTACAAGCATAATAAGACACATCGGGGGTGTGCATTAGACAGTTTTAATGCATGTCCAAGGGATGAAGGCACTCAACCTTAGACAGATATCTAAGTGTGACAGATGTCTGAGTCCAGATTATGTGACAAATGTAGCAAAAGGTAGCTCAGTGTCAGAAAATGAGAGTGACAGATAAGTGAGAAGTCGATAAAGGAGTACTGACTGTATTTAATTAACTAGGCTATCTGGAGAGGCTTGGATAGGGTACTATCAGTAAGTTGTTGTATTTAGTCAGGATAATTAATTTAGATACTGTAGTTCACTACTGTATCTGCTCTGTAGTTATGGATAATTGGGAACTATCCTAAATAGTCAAAACAGTTTCAGTAGTATCCACACAACCCCAGTTCTTTCTTTGTGACCTTCTGCATAAGTCAACTAAAGCTTAAGTTTTAGAAAAAAAAAACAGATTGTCATTTTTAATGGAGCCATTCCACATGCTTTCATGAATAAAACCTGAAATTCTGCAAGCCCACGGTCCCTAATGCATGGATGCAGTTTATTTGCTGTAGTTCTAGTGCAGACTTTCTCATCCGAGGGATTGCTAAACAGTAACAGTGTTATGGATTACATTACTGGCAGAAGGAAACCTTACCCAACAGTATATGTTAATCTAAACAGCTAGGAGTTTGATCTTTGACCTTGAAAAGCATCAGGGGAACCCTGAAACAGTTTGCTTCACTGTGGAGGCAAATAGGGGTTAACTCACTAGTGTTTAATGTAACCACATTTCTGTCTGTGGTTAATGAATGTATTCATAGAGACTAGAGCTACTAATCTTCCCACTGCTGCTCTGCTTGGCAGCTTCTCTGTAGAATCAGGTACAGTCCCACCAGTGCTTTGTGGCTTGCCTACTTCCAGCTGTCCAATTACAGCAGACTCTCAAGGTACAGTGCCCCAAAACACAAGGTAATCTGATGATGTGCAATATAGAGTACTAGCAGATCCAGGGGAACATTGTTTCCTACTTGTTCACTTGTGTCAAACTGATCTCTCCCAACTTGTCTCAGAGCACATACATTATTCATTGTTTTTTTTAGTTCAGTCAGAATTAAAGCAGCAATGTTCAAATTAGGATAATAAAGATTATCTTTTATTTATGTTAATGAAATCACTTCTTCAGTCAGTTTGGGTTTCACACATCTATTATCTTTTAATCTAAACTTCTTGATATTAATCTTTGTGCAGCCTATTTTGCTGGTTCTATTGCATTACACTTCACAATGACATAAATTAGATCATGTACACAAATGCATCGTTTTGTACCGTCATAGACTATAAGAAAAAATTGCTCACTGATAACCGTGTAATTGCTACAGGTATTTGTTCATGGGTCGAATTACATTTGAACTGGAGCTGCATGCATCTTGCATGTGGTTCATTCCCACTGTCAGATCATATCCTCTGAAGTGGAAAGCACTTGCAAGTAGTTTAAGATTAGCACACTACAGTAACAGAACACCAGGCCTAAATAGCTCAGACCCAAAGAGTCCAGAAATGGGAGGATGAGTCAGTGGCACGGGGCTATAGGTGAACACACATAGAAGAAACAGTTACAGGTGAGTTACCTTTGTATTAAGCAGCTAGGATTCACCTATAGCAGGGGTCTGCAGCCTTTTCAGGTCGGGAGCCACATGTCCACTTGCCATGACAGATCTGATCACCAGACAGCCTTATGAGTGCACGCATAGCAGATGTCTTTTGTAATGCTTAATTTTACCTACAGTTATCTCCAAGTATATTTGAGTAAAACAAATGTAATTTAATTGGAGCACTACTCAAAGCAAACCACTAAAAAGTGTAACTTATCAATTGTTTTCAACAACAGTGATGCATTTATCATCCTATGTAAATGTGCAAACATTTCAGCTTGCAGGATATGCCAGTTTACAAAGCACAATGTACCGCCAGGTTGCTCTGAGAGGTTCAAGATTCTGTCTTACTTTGGTATGGGCTATCATGCCACAGTATATGCACAGTCTGTCAGACATTAACCAACTGTATCCATGGATAGCTTCTCATTCTCTAAACCCTCTCTGAGAAAACTGAAAAACATTAACACTGATCATGTTGCCACAAGGGTAACCAGTTAGTAACTCATCCTTAATTCCTAATACATTCAAACAGTAGAATGGACTACAAGTTTCAGCTGTGCTGTATAATATATTTGTTAACTATTGGTTCATCAAGCACAAGATATCACAAACATGGATAAGAATCCATATTCCACAAAATGCTCTTTGCATGGTCTTTCATGGTCTTGTGTTCAAGAAGAGCCTGTGCCAAATCTAGCATACTGTACAGTCAAATTCTGCTCTCTTCCTTGACATCTACAGACAAGTGCAGGCCCATTTTGAAAACTGCATCCATCGTAACTTCTCCATCTACAAAACTGTTGCCTGTACAAAGCAACTGCAGGGCTCTGTGGAAGCTAGACAGATGCATGCAATGAAGCCTAAGCAATCTTTCTCTTGGCCCAGTTTATTTTTAAGTGTAGAAATGTGTTTCTTGCATGCCTCTCTTTCATATTTTATGGCATTCGTAAAATGTTTTATTTTGACATGCCCTTGCAGTTTAACTTCTTATTTCTTTTAAAGACTTTCCCTGCACATCACATGGAACATATGCCCATCTCTGTTGATGAAACCAAAATCGCTCAAGTCTTTTAGAAATATTGTACTCATGTACTATTTCTCTCTTCTTTGTTGGATGTGACATTTTTATCATAAGCTGTATAGCTGATTCATTGATACCAGTGCTATGTTAAGAATACAAGAAAAACTTAAAAAAAAAAAACACAATTTCTTGCAGTTTTATGACCCATTTCTTGACTCAGTCCTCCTTCCATCTTGACAATCTCCTATCCCACCCAAGGAACCACTGTCTTCCTCACATTCCAGCCACTGCACATTATCCTGAAGTAACTGTGGTTGTCCCCCTCCACCTCACTCCTCACTCATTGAGACAACTGATATGGGGCTAGATCCCAACTGATGTGGGGATAACCCACCAAAGCATATCTAATGTTCAGCATTTGTTAAGGGACAAGGAAGAATAATAAAAGAATTGGCTGGGAAATCCTGTGTGGTAGATGGTAAGACTTCATCTTGCTGGCCAATCCTATTACATGTTCCTACCTTTGTCTCAACTCTTTCCTCCTACTTGGGGCACAAATGTCTTGGGCAAGTGTGGCTGGGCATGACCATTCACAAGCCTAGCCTGTTTACATAAATGCACCAAACTTGATGTCTAGTACCTCTGCATCAAATTGTAGGCATAAGCCCTGCTGACATTTGGCAACATGCCCAGCACTGCACATCCCTGTCAACATGATCCCTCATCTTGGGCTACCAGGGAAGCACATGTGTAGAGTCAGGACAGGAGGCATCCAAACTGGATTCTTATTGACATTACTACTTAATGTGTTATGTTTTGGTACCAACCTAGGTCACCATATTGGTGAACAGTAATTCTTACCACTATGCCATCAAGCAGTTCATTAGCAAGCTTTTAAAAGTTTGCTGGCTTGCCTCGTACTGGCCAAGGTCTACAACACAGATGGGAATATTGATTCAGATTTAAAATATGGGTGGCACTGCAGAGTCAATAGCCTCCACTATATAACTATTCTTGATTACTTTTAACTGCCCCAGAATAATGCACATCAGTGTGTATGTGATGTTCATATACATGATCTTCAAAAGGTGGCCCTACATAAATAAACTGCAAACAAGCCTACATTCAGGGTCCCAGGTCCTTTTATTATGGAGCACAGTAGCAGTGATGCATAGAACCATAAATGCTGGACCTTTGAGGGCTAAGGAGCTACTGAGCCACATGAACACAGCAAAGAACCACATGTGGCTCCCGAGCCTCACGTTGCACACCTTTGCTCTATTGCATTGCACATTTAACAGACTACTTGCAGTGCTGAGTGGGAGAAGGGAAGTGCGGGAATATTAGGGAAATAAGCTGTTCAGTCTAATAGAACCTAAGTTTGTATTCCTACATAGTGTCACCACCTTTGGATGAGTTAAAAACTAGATACATAACCACACCCCAAACTCTGCCTGTGGTGCCACCCCATTTTTATGACTGACGAGTATATCGCTCCTCCTCCAAAGCCATTTGTAATGTTGGAATAGACATTACTAGTGATAGGAAATCATTTTTATACTGTTATTTATTTGATTTATTTATTCAGTTATTTATTTTTATTCGTTGGGAACCAGGTTAACTCCCATAAGCCACATAGCCCATTTTTGCAAGAGTGACCCAGGAGCACGGGAAGGTTAAGTGACTTGCTCAGGGTCTCAAAGTATTTAAGTGGAGGCTGTGGGAATCAAACTCAGGTCTGCTGGATGTGTCAAGCTCATCCACAGCTTATTGTCCAGCCCTCTGTTAAACACTTTCCCATTTTCCTTTCCATGTCAGTCAGGTATTCTGATGCTTTGACTAATTTTTGATAACTTCATTATCATTGCTTGTGGTACCTTTAATTCTGCACTGTGTTCCCCTTTACCTTAGCAGCTACTGCTGTTTCTTTTCATATTTCTAAGACATTCCACAATTTCAGATACACCATTCCATGCTGTTTATCTGAATGACCTGTACACGTGTAACTAATATCATGGAATGTTCAGGTAATACAAAAAAATGATAGCAAATGTGGTGATAAAGGCAATAAAAGTTGGGATTGTTAATTTAACAAAAATGGGTCTAAAACATACCAGAATAGACAAACAAAAAGAAACACATGAGTGCATATAAAGGTGTAAAAGCTGTTTCCTGTCACAGCAGTAAAAGACCATTCTTAAAATTCAGAGTGGAAAAGATAAGGTTAATTTACTGCTAATGATCTTAATGGCCATACCTTACACCTCTCAGACAGTATGGTTTTACAAACAAAGGCAGGTCTGAATGACTGTGACATCAGAACTTCTTTGTAACCTGGACATGTAATGCAGCCAAAACAGTGAATGATTTGATACATCAGTTTTAAGAGTATATACGAGCAGTCAAAATGGCCCAAAAACCGGACTGTATTTAATCAAAACTGGATGACCGGATAAGGACCCTAAAAACTGGATTATCCGGACAAAAACTGGATAGGTGGCATCCCTATACAAGACTGATAGCCAAAACTGGAATTGGAAGTGAAAATGTGACTAGAGCCCTCAAGTGGCTGCTTTGTAGACTGCAGCAAAGGGGCTCCTGGCTGAGGTAACAGCAACTAAAATGCTGTTTTTCAATATATTTTTTTTAAAACCACAATGGTTCAAATGGAGGAGGCCTTAATTTGGGCAAAACTAAGTTTAGAACCTGGATGGGGATAAAATCCTGACAAGAGGACTATAAATAACCCCTTCAGGAATCTCTTTCAAATAGGTGCCAGGTTTCGTTGCTGGACCTTTATGTCAAAATGTTGACCTTCAGGGAGGCAGGCCATATAGACTATGCGAAGATATTTAGCACATGTGGCAGCTGTGCAACCCCATTAGGTGATGCTCAATCCCCTCCTGCACAGATTTATTTTAGGCAGCCCGAGAATGGCTCATAGACAGGAACTATATGAATCCATGGGTTGGATTTACCCAAAAGACAAGAGGCTGTCTCATGTATTAAATTATATGGTAAAATGTAACAAGGGGGAGGTTCCTGAATATATATTGGATAAATTACATATTAGAAAAATTAAATCAGGATTACACTTTGTGAACAGTATTGAATATATACAACCTATAATGAGGACAGAATTTAGTCAAACACATTTCTTCTATGGGGTCCCCAGACTGGGAACACTTTACCGTTTGACCTTAGATCACTAATAACTGGTATACACCTAGGTGAAATTAGATCTTGGTTCCAATGAAAGGCTATCAGGAATATTAGAGAGGGAATGTCCTGATGTTGAAAACATTAGAGAATTACCTCTCTTTTACTCACAATTATGGGTACTTGAAACTGAAGGTGCAATAATGTCTGTTATTTTATAAACTTTCATGTTTTTGTGTATCAATATCTATGTTGTAGGTCGTATTTTTTACTATAATGTATTGGCAGTCTAATGTATTTGATGTTTTTTGTCTTACCTTGTAATTATACTGTGTTTAATTTAATATTGGATATAATCTAGAGCCTCGCTAGAAATTAACTTGTCTCAGTCGAATTGTACCTATTCACTGCTATTTTCAGTTGACTAACATTTTTACTACTACTACTACTACTACTACTACAGTTGCCTTAGTGTTTGCAACCATGCATGAAAGAGAGTGGGGCCACCATGGTTATGGCCCTCTGAGCCATACATAGAATAATGATGGCTGCCTTAATGCTTGTGGAAGTCACCTGCACCCCTCTGAATGTAGAATTTTTATAGAAGGCAGTATGGGGGTAGGTGTGCCTTGGCTGATGTACAGGGACAGTGGGAAAAGCATGAAGGGAGGAAGGATGTTGCGGAAGAGGGACATTGGTCATGGACTAGGGTTAGTGAGGCATTACCACTGGATGCCAGGTAGTGTTAAACATGGGACAATGGGAGGGGGATTCTGAATGGATAACCAGTGTGATCATTCTATTGGGCAATATGGACACATTGGGGTCGGTGACATCTAGACAATAGCACCTGGCCCTACTGAATCACATCATTGCATAGCACCATGCAGTTGACACTATATAATGTGTGATTCAGTCAGCATCCCTAATGGGCATATTTGTGGTTACAAACCCTGTGTGTACCCTCTAACATCTGGATACAGTTGCAGCTAATGCCATACCTAGCTATTTCCTGACATTTCTGTGATATTTCTAGAGAAATTTCCTGCTTGCCTTTAGTACAGCTGTAGCAAAGGATCTCTTTAAAATATTGTGAAATATCTGGACATATCCAGATAGCTTCATGGCTACAACTGTGCCTAATTTGCATTGTTACTCTTTCACATGGGGCTTGCCCCCCCCCAGAAACATGTGGCTGGGTACGTGTGAGCTGAGGCAACAGTGTTGCCCCTGTTTTGGGCAACCACATAGTGAGACTAAGAACAGGGCCCTAGATATTGAGATTTAAACTGCTACTTGCAGCTAAAACTTCAATAGTTGTGTAAGTTACTGTGATAGGCACTCTGAGCTGAAGCTCACGTTGAGTTGAAACCCAGGGGAAGGTACAACTGGGAGAATACAGAAGCAAAACCTAGGTGAAAAAAGTAATAGTACAGGCATAAATAATTAAATAAGGATGGATGTGGGTGCAAGTTATACATGTTGTACAAATCATGCAAAGATTCTAGACAAAGAGAGAGAGAGAAGAAAAAACATTTGGGTACTGCAACAAGATGTGAGTGCTCCCTTATCAAACTGTGGTATATTTGATGCGCTGCTAAGGTGACCAGTCAGCCTCTGCCATTGAGTCTTCCATCAGGGAGACATCTCTTTATGGGCCTGAATAGCTGGAAGAGTCCTACTTTGGGAGACAAGCTGGTGGGCAAAGAAGAGTAAGCACTAGAGAAACAGTAGATGGGACATGGGGGTAGCCCAGTCATCAGGGACAAGTTTGGGAATGGGCATAAACAACACATTTTTTTTTTGCAGTTAATCTTCTTTGTTGAAAGTTTTTAACACAAAAGTACTGTATTGAATAAGCACAGAAACAGACAAATAGTACAGAACATGCTACAGTAGCGCAGAGGTCAATAGATTGCATATTAACAGGAATCAGCAAAGATTACAAAGGTACAGATAATGGGGATATGCACAAATGCAAGCCACAAGAGGCACATAACCAGCCCACACAGTTCTGCACCTACAGACAAGTGCAGGGGATGCAGCATGCAGTAAGGCATGCCACTCTGTGGTTCCTGTCTGTGTCACCACCCCCTGGCATGCTGCTGACCACGGGGATGATTGGAGGATACAGGTGGGCATCCAGTTGGATGGTCAACCTGGTCCCATAGTGGATCCCCTGCTGTACACAGAGTAAGGAATTCTGGGATGGGATGTCAGTTTTGTTAAAAAATGGGCAAGTATGGTTGCCTCCAGCCCTCCCAGTCAACCCAGAAGGTAGGGGCAACACAGTGGGAGTTCACATCCCACTGCAGCCAACCAATGTAAACTGAAGGGGTATGTAAAAGATATCGCAGGATCCCTGCTGCCATATCCTGCAGTCCCCCTTACCTGGCATTCCGCAACTCCATGAATGGTGAAGAGTGGGACCATGCCCTCAAATATGCCCCTGGACCATCTCCATGCATAGCTGCACAACCAGCCTGGAGATCCAATGTGGGAGGGATGTGCATCCCATCCATGAATGCATGCAGGGGTCCATGGGACCACCAGTTCACAGCATTCAGATCTAAGGTTGCCTACATGCCATGGATCATTGGCACATAGGCAACCTACCCCTTAATACATAGGGACCAATAGCCATACAGCATATCCCACAGGGAACCACAAATCTTGAGGTCATGGGGGTAAGCTGAGTTGAGGGCAGGAACAATTCAGGGAGGACCTATTTGGATGAAAAGAAGACAAAAAGAGGTGAGTTGTAGGACAGCACCCAGGAAAAGTGACAAATTACCCCAGAGTGAGAAGAAGAGATCAGAAGGGGCCTGCTGGGCTCCATACCTCTGCTGACCACACAGAACCATCATTCAGTGAGTCAGTAAGGGAAGAGCACACTCCAAAAGCCCCAGAAACTACCAAGGAAAGATCAACTTGTGAGTTTAGCACACCTTCACTAGCAGCCAAGAGTGCCATTTGTGTCAGGAGAGAAAGTGAAATGGTTGGTTACTCACAAATGGTTTCCAAGGGTCTTTCTCCACTTAAAGTCAGAATTAAGAGTGTAAAGTACATAGGGGGAGGAATGGTAGGGGACTACATCATGTAACACCTACTGAAAACAAGGTACCTTTGTAAGAGCCTAGTGTAGAGGGCCAGGAAGGATACTGTCTCCTTTCATTCTTGTTGGGGAGGGGGGCAGAAGCATTTCACCAGTAACTAACAAGGTGCTTGACTTCTACACCGGTGGATAATACCCACAGTAATTTGTGCCTTGGCAAGATATGACCAGGTGGGGTAAGAACAAGGAGAAAGGGAAGGCAATAGGGGTAGGTGTTCCCCAAAGAACTTAATTTAGTTTAATTTAGTTTAATTTTCATTTTGTTACCAGGTAAATACACTGGTGCAAAAAGCACCTTTTTCAGGTATGACCCAAGTACATCAGTACAAAAAATTTACAGTAAAGCATCAATTACACACAACATATAAAATACATTAAGTACATACCAACAGTCTGTAGGAGCAGTTGTCCTACACCTTGGTCTAGAACTCATGAATAAGTGGGCACGCCTGCAGTATGTAACAGAGGTCATGACAGGTTGAAAAAAAGGGATTCAGGACCAACTCGAGAAGGTATATTTCACTATTAGAACTGTAAAACACTGGAACAGTTTGTCAGTTCAGGTTGCTGAGGCAAGGCCATTCAACATATTTAAAAGAAAGTTGGACAAATACATGGATATAAAATTCACTTCTCAAACCTGCTGAAAGTCAGGGTGGCATTTTTGATACATACAACAGTCTTCATATGTCTCTAAAACAGTCTTTTTTTGTCTCTAAAACCTAAGTATTAACTTATGTATTAAGGTTGCCCTCATCAGCATTGCACCACCAGCATTTATCATGGGGGAGCAAAGCCAATTACTTTAGCTGGGAGGGGGTAAAATGCCAGTTATGTAGTAATTTATTCTGAATAAACTGAGTCCTGGTATCTGGACAAGCCTTACAGGCCAGCTTCCCATGCCATAGCCAGTCCTCACCTGAGATCCTACCCTGAAGACACGCTGGTAATTTTTGACAGGATTTGGTAGTTTGGTAAGGGACGAGATCCCTGACAGCTAATTATATTTGTCCAGCCTGACTTGCTTCAAGCTAGGCCATCTGAACAGTGGGGAGGGGCATCGTATTTGGATGGGAGAGCCCTTTTGAAACTGAGCCATCTCCAGCCTCTGGACTTTGGAGAAAATTCCAGAAAACTGAAAGGGCAAAAAGTGAGTTTGCAGGCTCTCAAAGGAGTCTAGTGTATAAGTGCCTGGCAGCCAGCAATCCCCCAGAGAATGTAGCCAAAGCTTGTCCCAAGAATGCCAGTGGACAGGAGCTCTATCAATGTCAAGGGTAAGGTTGCTACAGTGGGGGGGGTCATGCCCTTTGGGGTGAGTGGGTGGATTGGATCAATGATTGCAGTTTCCTCCAGGCCACCACTGAAGCCAATATGGTAAGCTAAGCCTTCAGATGTGATTGCAGGGGGGCATTGCGATAAGTGGCAAGGGGGAAGCTACTTCCCAGATCACTATCCAACATGACCCAAAGGGGGGACAAGGGGTCTTGTAGGAATAAACAAGGAATTGTAAAAAAAAAATACTGTGGTATGGTGTTTACAAGGTCTTTCATCTGTAGTGTAACAAAGTCAGGGAATTGCTAAACCAGAAGAGTGTGATCAACAAAAGGAGCACAGCACTGAATGGGGCCCTAACAGTTAGTTTTTGAAGGGTCATATCTTTTCACATTTCAGTTCTGTTTTCTGATTTCCTCTTCTTCATTTTGCTGGCCTTCAATTTATTCTAAAAAAGTTATTATCATTATTTGGCTAGCAGCCTTTCCCTTACTCTATTCTAATCTACCAGCATGTTGCTCCCCTCCTCCCTGTTCCTCTTCTCCCCTTGCCTCCTATTAGCCTCACAATTCCCCTTCCTTTCTTCCTTTTTTCCTTTTTTCACTAATACACTTGAAGAACTGTTTTTCTTTGCTCTTTACCACCTCCATAGTATGCAGCTCTGGGTCTGCTTTTGCCTCCCTAACTGCCCTCTTTGCCTCCCTACAGTATTTTTCAGAAAATATTCCTCCCATTCTGTCTCCCCCTGCTTGTCTTTAAATTTGCAGAAAGCCTTCTTTTTTTGCAATTAAGTGAACTTTATTAAATTTGATATTAAAAGCAAACATTTCATAACCAATATATGACATAACATTACAGATGAAAATGGAGATAAAAGAGAAAAATCACAACAGGAACAGTACAACACAGAACATAAATAACAATAACAACAGTACAACACTAAATATTGTAAGCCTCCCATCCCCTACCCCCAGTGGCCACACGAAACATTGCCATACTTTGGTGCATTGAAGTGAGCTAGAATTTGTAAGATCACTTCCCAAAAGCTATAAAAAAAGGGAGGAAAAGAAATACCAGGATAAAATAAAGTTAATAAAACATAAAGAGTTTCCCTGCCGATTCTAGTGGTTCACAATTCGTAAAAAAATGGAGATTTTCACAGTAAGCCTTATACTTATGAATGACATTGAATAGGCTTACAATAGACTTCTCTGCATTCAGAGCTTGTAACATTTCATGAACCCATTCAGTTCTGGATGGATGTGACGAATCCGTCCACTGACGAAGGATGAGTAGCTTAGCTACAGCAGAAATTAAAGCCATATGTGCTTTTTGGGTCTCCAAAGACCAAAGAGGTGGACAATAGTTCCCTAAAACACACTTCAGGAGTAAAAGCTTCTTAAAGACCTAAAATGGGGATCTATACTATTCTGTATAGAAACCCACAAGTGGTAAATCCTTGGACATTTCCAAATCATATGGAAAAGAGTACTCTCTTCGCAATTGTGCTTTGGTCAGATTGAGGAGGGTGCTTTATGCATTCAAAATAATTTCATAGGAAAGTAATATAGATGATATAAAACATTAAACTGAATACATCTTAGTTGATCTTGCTTTACATATTTATAAACAAAATCTGACCAAATTCTAAGCCAGTAATCTTATGGCTTTTCAATAGCTAAGATATTAGCCCAGTAGAAGGCAATGGGAAATGTCACATCAGAAAAAGGCTGGCTTATGGTTTTATAAAGGTTAGACATAGGATGAGATTGATGAGCAAAGGTAGAGAGGGTTTCAAAAAGTAAACCAGCCTTGTTATACCAGGGAGGGCATCCTAAAAAAATTAATAAACAATTTCTTAATTGGCGATATTTAAAGAAAAAAATAGAGGGTACTTCAAATTTATCCTGGAAGGATTCAAAGGAGTTAATGGAGTTATTAGGGAGAAGTTCCTCTAAACTTTTGGCTTGTATCCCCTACCAATGTGTAGTGATTAGCATTAGCAATTTATTATTAATACCGGGGTTGGGATTACTGAATAAAGGTTATATACAGACCTCCATCTCAGGGGGAGGGAATGGACAAGGAAATGATGGAAGGCATCCTTAGAATGGCAGACAAAGGGGAGATATTGTTGATGGGGGACCTGAATATGCCAGATGTTAACTGGAGCACCTTTGCTGCAGGCACATCCAAGAGTAGGCTCATTCTTGAAGCCCTACAAGGGGCATACCTCGGACAGGTAGTATTGGAACCCACTCAGGAGGGAGCAATCTTAGACCTGGTAGTCTCAAACGGGGACGGAGAAAGAATCTCGGATTTAGAATTGGGTAGCCATCTGGGAACAAGCGACCACCAAACAGTGTGGTTCACGATAAACACAGCCATAGAGTCAAGCCATACAAAAGCAAGAGTATTGGACTTTAGGAGGGCTGACTTTGGGAAAATGAGAGTGCCTCAGAAAAGCACTAGCAAACAGGCAAGAAGGAGGGGTGGAAGAACAATGGGGAGTAATCAAAACAGCCATCACAGAGGCAACAAGCCTTTGTGTGAAGCAAATCAACAAAACACAACAAAGGAAAAAAAATGCTATGATTCTCAAAAGAGGTGGCAGGGAAGGTTAAGGAGAAAAGGATAGCATTCAGGAAATATAATGAAACACAGAAGGAGCAGGACAGAGAACTTTATCAGTTAAAGCAGAAAGAGGCTGGGAAGGCAGTCAGAATAGCAAAGGCCCAAATCAAGGAAAGGATAGCCAGCTCTGTTAAGAAGGGGGATAAAGCCTTTTATAGGTACATTAGGGAGCAAAGAAAGACCAAGGGAGGGATACTGAGGCTTAATAAAAGGGAGGGAATGTGGGCAGAGTGTGATAGTGAAAAAGCAGGGATACTGAACAAATATTTCTGCTCAGTATTCAAAAAGGAAGAGGAGGGGGAGGTACCTAAACCAAACAAGAGAAACACTCTGGATACAGGGGTCAATACCTGTCCATTCACAGAAGGAAGGGTTCTGAAAGAACTAGTAAAATTAAAGGTGGACAAAGCAATGGGGCCTAATGGGATTCACCCAAGAATTCTAAAAGAACTAAGGGTAGAAATAGTGACACCACTGACTACTCTCTTTAACAAATCATGGGAGGATGGGGTGGTACCTGAGGACTGGAGGAGGGTGGATGTGATTCCTCTTCACAAAAGTGGGAGCAGGGCAGAGGCAGGAAACTACATGACCAGTTAGTTTGACCTCAGTGGTAGGGAAAATGATGGAATCACTTCTGAAGGAAAGAATTGTTGAGTACCTAGAGGCCAGTGGGACACAGGACCCAAGACAGCATGGATTCACAGTGGGAAGGTCATGTCAGACGAATCTAATAGATTTCTTTGACTGGGTGACCAAAGTAGTAGACCAGGGAGGGGCTGTGGATATGGCCTACCTAGACTTTAGCAAGGCATTTGACACAGTCCACACAAAAGATTAATAGTCAATTAACCAGCCTGGGAGTGGGTCCCAGGGTGATAGACTGGGTAAAACATTGGCTGGACAACAGGACACAGAAGGTAGTTGTAAATGGAGTCCACTCTGAAGAAAGAGGGGTTACTAGTGGGGTACCGCAGGATTCAGTATTGGGACCAGTCCTTTTTAATGTTTTTATAAGTAACATTGCAGAGGAACTGGAAGGAAAAGTATGTTTCTTTGCAGACGACACAAAGATCTGCAACAAGGTTAATACACAAGATGGAGTGGAAAGCATGAGAAGGGACTTGGCAAGGTTGGAAGAATGGTCAAATGTATGGCAGCTTAGATTCAACGCAAAGAAGTGCAAGGTAATGCACCTGGGAAACAAAAACCCAGAGGAAGAGTACACGATGAGGGTGAGATACTGACAACAACAAAAATGGAAAGGGATCTGGGGGTTATTATATCAGATGACCTAAAGGTGGGCAAGTAATGTGAGAAGACAGTAAGGAAGGCTGGAAGGATATTGGGATGCACAGGGAGAGGCATCAACAGTAGAAAACAGGAAGTTGTTATCCCTCTGTACAGACAGTTGGTGAGACCCCATCTGGAGTACTGTGTGCAGTTCTGGAGACCCTATCTCCACAAAGACATAGACAGAGTGGAGGCTGTTCAGAGGAGGGCAACCAAAATGGTGCAGGGTCTGCACCAGAAGACATACGAAGAAAGACTAAAGGAGCTTAATATGTATACCCTTGAGAAAAGAAGGGAGAGGGGGGACATGATAGAAACTTTCAAGTACCTCAAGGGAATCAACAATGTCCAAGAGGGTAGTATCTTTCAGAAAAAGAGATATGCAAGAACAAGGGGTCACAATTTGAAGATAGAGGGGGGACGTCTCAGAGATAATGTGAGGAAGTATTTTTTCATAGAGAGGGTTCTGGATGCATGGAATAGCCTTCCCGAGGAGGTCGTGGAGTCATGAACAGTGGAGGAATTCAAGAATGCATGAGAGAGACATAAGGCAGTCCTTGTGGGGGTAGGAGGAAGTAGGCTGTTGGTTAACTAGGATCTGCAGCTTATCCATCAAGTAGGAAAATGGGCAGACTAGGTGGGCCAAGTGGTCCTTATCTGCCATCAAATTTTATGTTTCTGTGAGAGATGTCTGTTGTATAAGACAGTTTTAAATGTTGACACAACTGATGGTGGGCTTGTATAGACCATGTGACCAGGATATGCCATAGTCTCTTAGGGAGTTTAGATAATGGGGCATAAAGCAAAGATGAAAGGCAAATCAGATACTGATCACAAAGAGGTTTTTCTATTTGCAACCAGGAAGGGATGTAATTATCATCACGTTGTTCGATATCTGAGAAGCCCCACTGAAAGTATTTTGCTCCATGGAGGGCAAAGTAATATCTCAGGAAGTGTGGGATATGTAATGCCCCCAATTTTTTGGGTCTAACCAATCCTTTGTATGCTCTTCTAGGAGGTTTATCCAGCTACCAAAATTTGGAGAGCAATGCATGAAGGTTTTCAAACCAAGACTTAGGGAGTATTGGGCCCTATGCACATAGGGGTGGGAATTACATGCCAGAGGCACGTATCCCACCTACAGAGCTCCACACCTGTGGACAAGTGTGCACCAGCCACATTCACAACTGCCATCCACCCGTCCATGGCCCCGCGCCCCTGGTGTGCAGGTATGCATGGGGTGGATAGGGGCAGAGTTGTGGTCCCAGGCTGGTGGCCAGTGGAATGCCCTGCCTAGACCCAGAGTGGATCTCCCACACAGGATGGCGTGGGCCCAGGATAGTGCATCAGCATCCACAGACCATGCTGGTGGCTGCCATTGGCAGTTGAGCCCCCCTTCACACATTGGGACACCAGCCCCGGGACTGTGGTACCCCCCACCCATACACAGACACGACTGCCCCCCCACATCGACCACTCCATCCCCAACCCCTGGACCTGGCAAATGGTGCCACGGCCATGGGCAACAGGCAGCTATGCCCAGTGCACACCTCCTCCACTGCCTGCACCAGAGATGGGGCATAAATGTACAGTGGGGGCTCTGAGTTGCAGGGACCGGGAGGGCTCCATGTGTTGGAAGGAGGGTGCTCAGGATGGATTGTGCAGAGGGAGGGGGTCCTGTGGGTGCACAGGCATGGGTGTGTATGGCTGTTACAGCAGGGTCCCCCCTGGCATATCCTTTCCATCCCTATGCCCCCCTGCATGTCATACTGTGTGCTGTAGTGCATGGTGCATAGTGCACACATGCCCCTCTCCCACCCCCAATGCATTGCTGTCAACATGGCTGGGGGATCAGGGGCCTAGGGGCTGCGCACTGCATTTGTTGACTCCAGTGCGGAGTGTGCAATGGGTACAAAGTGGCTATGCACCACAGGTATGTGGCATGTAGCCACTCTGCACAACAGTGCATAGGGCCCATTATGTTTATCGTTTCTAGAGGGTACATTAGTCTAGGTAAAATATAAATTTTTTTACTATATTTACCCTGCCCCACAAGGTTAAAGGTAGTGATTTCCACCACTGTATGTCTTGTTCAATTTGATTTAAAAGGTGTCAAGGTTAAGTAGTTTCAGGGAAGTAGTATTCTTGGTAAGTTTAATACCTAAATAAGTGAAAGAACGAGTCTCCCATTGGAGACCAAGATTAACAATCTCTTGTTTGGAAATATGTGGAGAAAGTGGGTAAACAACAGTTTTGCTTAAGTTTAGTTTATATCCAGAAAAGGTTCCAAAAGTACAAATTATGTTAAGTGCTGCAGGTATAGAGGTCAGGGGATCAGTGCAGTGCAGTAAAATGTTGTCAGCAAACGTTGAAATTTTTCACTCCTGTGCACTCAAGGTAATACTTTTAATAATGGGACAAAAGTATTGTGTGGGTCAACAGTTCAATATATAAGTTTAAAAGGAAGGGAGAAAGGTGGCAGCCTTGGCGAGTGCTTCAGGTAAGACAGACTAGGTCAGAGAGGACTCCATTATAAAAAATTCTGGCAGTAGGGGAATGATATACTGTAGGATATGCAACCACTTAATATAGGAATATGGAATACCACAATAAGGTAAGATAGAAAATAAGTATGGCCAGAAGACTCTATAAAATGATTTTTCTTCATCCTGAGAAACCAAGACAGCTTCACAGTCAGCTTCTCAGTATGCAGAAATTAAATTATATATTTTTCTAAAGTGGACGCTAGAGAGTTTCTTCACCATAAAACCCACTTGTTCTGGTCCTTTTAATCTGGTCCAGACTTTACTCAGCCGGGCAGCCGAAACTTTTGCTAAAATTTTTATATCAACCTTAATAAGAGATACCAGTCTATAACTACCTGGCCAAGTATGCTCCTTCCCAGGTTTAGGCAACAATATGATTTGAGCTTCTGGGGGGGTCCTGTAGGCTGTGGGTATATAAGTAATTAAATAATTGAGTTAGGATAGGAGCGAGTTCATCTATAAAGAGTTTGTAAAAATTGGATGGAAAACCATCTGGTCCTGGGGCCTTATCCAAAGTAAGTAACATAATAGCCTTCCTGACTTCTTCCTCTTTAATAGCACCAGATAATACATTTTATTGAGCCTCTGAGAGCTGAGGTAAGACAACTCCTTCCAAAAAACTAGTAAGGCCCTTTCCAGTATTGCAAGGAAATGCATCCTCAATGTATAAGCAGGCATAATAATCTCTAAATATTTTTGCCATTATACGGGGTTGGTAGTCAGAGTAGATGATGCTGGATCCTGTAAGGATTTAAATGCAACAGGAGATTCTATATTCACTAAGATGGAGGGCCAATAGTTTATTTGCTTTCTCTCCCTGACCTGTAATAGGTAGCTTTGGTCTGGATGATAACAAGCTCTGTCTTTTCCAATAGGAAAGCTGAGTACTGAGCCCTGAGTTATGAGAGATGGAGCCTAGTTGCCTCCAAAGATGATGGGCTAGATGTTTCTCCTACTTCCTAATATCATGAAGTAGATTATTAATTTGGTTTTCACATGAAATTTTATGAATTGAGGCCAAACATGTAAGCTCCCCCTACAGATACATTTCAGGGAGCCCCATAGCCTATCAAAAGCGGGTATGGTTCCCATATTTTCCTGTAGTGATTTTTTGATGAATGCCCACAGTCTATTGCCTATTTCATGGCCCCATAAAAGGTGGGTGTTCAGAGACAAAGTGTGATGCCTGTCAGACTTAGTTATCTCATCAAGTGTAATTAAAACAGGGGCATCATCTGAAATGACTATGGGTTCTATATGACAAAAATATAGTGTAGATAGAAGTTGATGGCTAATGAGAAAATAATCTAAGCGGGAGAATGAATTATGGGGAATGGAATGGAAGGTGTAAGATCAATCAGAGGGATGCAACAGCCTCCAGGGCTCCATAAGACCTAATTGGTCAGTAAACTCCCAGAGTGCTCATTGTGCAGGGGAGAGTCCAAATGAGGTTTTATATATTTAATCTAATTCATTATTAAAATCCAAGCTCCGATCACCTCCAAGTATAAGGGGCAAATGGGCAGAAGGGGCCAAAGCTGTTGCTAATGTGAAAAGAAGGTTGGGCTGTCTAGAATGGGATCATAGATTGATCCCAAAAGGATCTCAGAATGTCTTAACCACCCATGAACCAAGATATATCGGACATCTGGGTCACCAACCTCTATTAAAAATGCATAGGGTACATTTTTAGCAATTAAAATAATTACTCCCCTCTGGCTGGTATTATTCCTTGATCCATGAACTTGTCCAACCCATTCCCTTTTAAATTACCTAATTTAATGGATCATAAAATGTGTTTCCTGATGAAAGGTGAAATGGGTTTGTAGCTTTTTCAAATGTTTTAGTATACAATGTCATTTAGGTTTGGACTGCCAACCTTTAATATTCCAAGATATAACTTTCCATGGGTTAGACATAGCAAAATTAAGGTATTTGTCTTCTAATAGGAAGGCCCCAAGTTATCTAGGGTCACGAAAGCTAGTTCTCATGGCCACAAAACCCTTCCAACCCTCTCCAACCCCAAATATATAAACCCAAGATAACAAGTTACTGTAACAAGAAGCAATATAGAAAATCTCAAGTAAAAAAGAACCATACCAGGCCCTATAGGCCCACTCCTTCCCTATCTGTCAATGAGAGGTAGGAGGATGAGTAGCTCCCACAGGGCCTTCCTATTCACACTATGTCATATAGTTCAGTCCCCATCCGTAACATAAATTAAAAGTCACTGGCAGAGTGAGTAGAAAGAAAGGTGGAGGACATGGAAAATGAGTTACCCCTTCCACTGTGTCAATTGATAATATCTCTTAGCTTCAGTTTCACAAATGGTGTTTACAATTTCAAACCAATTTACATTTTGCTAATTTAATTTTGTTTTATTACCAGGATGGGGGGAAGAGGAGGGCAGGGGGAGGAGGCAAAAAAAAAAAAATAGATGTAGCACTATCCTAAGAAAAAATATTGTAGTGCAGCTATAAAGTAGACACTTCTATGATAATGAAACTATACAATTAAAGTTCAAACATCTAAAACTACCCCTGGGTGACACAGTTAAAGTGAGAAAACATTGATGGCTAGATTATCGAGTGCAGTAGTCTGCTATTACTCATCCAGTATATGAGGTCATAAAGTGTAAAAAAAATTATAAAATTGCTGGTTAAATCTTCCAATAGGCTGGAGCAATAAATGATTAAATTATTTTACTGGTAGTACAGGCTGAATAAATTGCAGTGTCACCCATTCAAAGATGGAACTTCAGAGCTTGACATACGAAAATTGTCATATATAATGGGCAGCTGTTCAACAAAACTAATAGCAGCCCCCTTGTAAGTCTAGGGACAATGGGTCCGATTCCAGGATTCGCAGGTGTATGTGAGTTGCGACATTTGCCACTATGCCGGGGACCCTGCGCCATATTTTAAGAGCGGCAGTGTCTTGGCATGTGTGACTTGTGACATGCTTAGGCTAACACCACTGACATGGCATAATAGCCCTGCATGTCACAAGTTGCAGCCTACTGCAGACTGCCCAACCAGAGCCCCCACACCCAGGAACACCACGGCATGCACCAGGGGCATGGGGGCTAGACAGGTGGCATAGAAGTTTGGGGGGCACAGTGAAGAATGGACCCCAGGGGTCCCCAACATTCAAGGGGTGGGAGGCATGGTCATGTTTGTGGGGGCACAAGGAGCACAGCAGGACCTTTGATGCAATGCTGCAGAGTGGGCATCCCTCAGATGGGACAGACAGATGCCCCTTACAGCATCTCTGAGATGTTCTAAGTTAGATCTGCCAGTGCAGCTACTAGAATTGCAGTAGTGGGTTACGGCAGCCGCCCTTCTGGAATAGGGTGCAGTTGCTGCCCTAACCCACCCTTGTGCCATGTTGTTACGGGTTACGTTGTGTAGTGGGTGGCATATACCACAGTTGGCATAGCCCGCAGTCGACATGGCACAAGGCGCCTTTTGGAATAGGGAACAGCATAACGTGTGGTGCAAGTCATGAGTTACACCATGGGGTTTGGTGTAACTCGGCTTGAGCCAGCATACGCCATCTTGGAATCGGGCCCCATGTCTTTAGTATCTGCTACTGAGTTTGGAATTAGACTGCACGGGGCCAGTCACAGTGCTAAATGATTTAGCAAAACTTGCCCTCCACAATCCTACTCCCCCCCTCCCAGTTAAGTTACTTATAAGAAGCAAAGTTATAACATTTTAGTAAAACTGCCAATAAAGGAGGACACAGGATCAGTGAGAATGTAGAAAAAAATAAAAAAATGGGAGGAGTCAAAGGACACAATTAAATTAAATAAGTTGAACACTGAGACTGGGAACCACTAATGTTACAAGTTACCATGGCCAAAACAAAGACCCCAAAACAATAAAAAAATGATTAAAGAAATAAATAAAAGAGTTGACTGCATTTAGAAATCCATGCCATCATCACTCAGATGACTAGATCCCTTTTCAGTAGAAGGCTACTATTATTAGAGAAATGAGACAGCGCCTCAGTGAGTAAAGCTACAGAACATGGCACCCTAGTAATTGAATGGTGTCGCTGTGGTGAAATGTCATAACTTTAGTAAATCTAGAGCACCATCTTTGTAATGGAAAACAGAATAGAAATAATCAAACACAGAGCAGAGATAATGAGGTGCAAGCTCATTATAAACCATGTAGCATCCAACTACAGATGGCAATAAAGAGCTAAGATTTGTAAAGGACTTAGATGTTGCCAGCCCTATCAGACCAAAGTCCCCAACAGAAAGACAGCAAACAGAAATCATATTGGGTTTCCTGAATTACCCCATTTGCACTTTGAAAAAGACCTCTAACTTCAGGAGTAACCAAAACACTATCCTAAGCATACAATTCCAAAAAAGTTGTAACATAGGTTGAGCCATATAAAAATAATGCTCTAAACATGTGGTTAACAATAAAGCTACTATGTGAGTCTTCTGCAGTACGTGATATATGCTCACCATGTCCTGTTTAAGAAAAAATCAGTTTTTTTAATGCTCGACTGAGAACTAGGGAAAAGATCTGGAAAAAAATTGAGGCAAGACTTTGGTGGCTTGCTCAGCAGTTTCATACCTGTTCAGGCCGTCTGCTGTTGTAAGTTCCAACCATGGTGGGTAAAGTAGTCTATGTGTTATCTATGCAGCCCAAAGTTTGTCCGGATTTGTATCATCATCATCAATGTTTTATTGTTTAGCTAAAAAGCTGTTACAATTAAAAATATATCATTTACAATCCTTAAACATCATAAATTATTGCACAGCCAGATTCTCATGTTCACATGGGCATAAAAAAATAGAAACATCTTATCAGATAATACTTCAAAAAAAATAGTACTCAAATATTGAACAATTAATTACTATATAATCTTGATTTTGTTCTTAATCTTGTTTATAGCAGAGAAATATTTTCCAATCCTTATAATAGTCCATGTATCTTCAGTGTTTAACAATATATTAGTCAAAGTAGCTTTATCTATCATATAAATATGGTTTATAAATGGTGACAACCAATATACTCTAGGCTTGTCATACCAAGAGCAATACAACAATACATGCTCTAGGTCTTCAATACCACCTTGACTACAGTCACACTTTCCTGATAAGATACCCTCCTTTCTATATCTATAGAGAAGAACATTTGCTCTGGGGTGCTTTTGTAGATCTTACTACTTAGTTTGATTACAAGGAGACTTTATAGGGTTTTCACTGACAAAAATGCAGCATGACACTCCACACTAATTAAATGCTTTATCAAGGTAATAATGCCACCTGTAGGTCAACTCTTACATAGCAATTATGAATTAAAATAAGCCAGTGGGTGGTGAGTAAAGAGTCAGGTGACATTACATGTACAGCTCTAAAACCACAACCCATAAATACATTGCAATAACAATATAATTACAACAACCAATTCCCATTTACTATAAATACATAAAGTGCAAACATGCTTATAAGAGCCACACAATAAAACTACATTCGTCAATGCCGAATGTTTTCTTGCTTGTATTTGCTGTGCAGTTGTTGAGCAGTTGTTGAGCATAGATAGCGCAGAGGGAAAAATTAGAAAATCAATAACATGAGTTGATAGAAGCTAGAAGCTAAATCTTCCTTACTGTCCTCTTAGCATCCTGTCATCTCTGCTACCTTGTTTCACTACTTACTTTACTAGGTTACTATGTCCTCTTGATTCCCTGCCATCTGCCTTGTACATAAGTCTTCTCTTGCTGCCCTCTTATCATCCTGTCCTCTCCTCTACCTGCTCCTACCTCTTCCTAGTGTACCACTCTAGCATGTCATACTAATTTTTGGTATGGTGTATGTTGCCCACTCCTTAGGCACACTTACTATTAAACAACCCTTACTACACTCTTTGTGTAGACTGAACACTATTAAACAACCTTTACTACCCCCACCTTGGAGAATGTATGCTATCCAATATGATGCACCTTTAGGCTCCACTTTTTCCGGTGGTCTCAAATGGGGTGTCCTCATTACAGTAAGCTCTCCTCCCTGATCATCTCCCCCTTCCCACTTCCCCTACCTTTGTATAATCATTCCTCATCCACTCCCCCTCCCCTTCTCCTGTACATTCACCCTATTTCAACATCTAACTTATGAATCCACTGTTGCTGTCCCTAGTCTAATTCAGGTCTACTTTGTAAATATTGTCTATATCTATGGAAATGCTTATATTTGTGGTCTTTTTGCTTTTAATGATGCTCTATGCCTTCTTGCTCTTACTGTTAATCTTATTGTTAATTGTACTGTCTCCAGCTCAATTTTAAGTTGGCTGGTACTGCTGTAACCTCTGTGTCCTATAACATATTTGTTTGATGTCCAGGTCCATCTTGAAAATGAGCTTGCTCAATGATGCTTGCCTGGTTAAATAAAGATTTTGATTGATTGATTGATAGAAATGCAGAGTTTTCCATTCAAAAACTGCAAGTTGTTTACTATTTACAAATTATTGTCTTCAGAATTGGATTGGGTGCTCTGCTGAATTTGCTAAAAATGAATCTTAAAGGGGGAGCTTGATACTCACTAAAAGGTAGTATTGCTTATTAACAGCAAAACTGACACTTTATGACAACAGTGCACATTTGGACATCCCCAGAGGCTGCAAGCTGGCAGGCAGGTATGGGATGGCAAGTGCACAGTCCCCTGCAGGGGCTCTAATGGAGGCTGCATCTGTGCTCTTAGTAATTGTAGGAACAAAGTTGGATATTAGAAATAAATACCACATTTTTGTTCCAATACTATCTTTAAAAGGTAAAGGATACCAATCCCATGATAAGATATCTTGGAGACGTACACAATATGTGTTTACAACACATTAGGGTTCCTAATTACAGTACTTCCTGTTCACTGGATTATCTGTGTTCTGGGACCCAAGGACTGTTGTGAGAGAGTTTGTGTAGTACAGTATACTGAAGAAGGAAAGCTGTGATTCCCCCCTCCCCTTCCCTCCATGACTGTGGTTGCTGTAAGTACTGTTGACTTTATCAGTAAGTGGTGGTGGGAACACCACTCACATAGTTAAACCATAGTACTTCAATTCAGTTTTCCAGCTGTCTGTAAAGCTGCAGTGAGAGCACTCCTGAACATGACTACACTTTCCCATGCAGCAGTAGTGAGAGCACTGCTGAGCTTTGAATTCTGATAACTCCTTTTGTAGCAAATTTGTTATTCACCTGGTTGAAATAAGACTTTTTGGATGCCCTCTGGACTCTAAAGACTGTTGGATTCTTTTGTTATTTTGATTTTTAGGGTTGGTTGGTGTTTTATATAGGGTATGTATGTGGGTGTATGTTGTTAGGTTTTTTGTTTGTTATTTATTGTGTTAATGTGGTTTGTATGGCTAGGTTTTTAAAATAATATATTGTTGAGCTTAAGATTTAGCTTAAGTGTGCAGGATTAAGCAGAATGTGCTGGATTTCCAGGCCCCCTCATATTGTTTACACAGCTGCCCTGCTGCATGACCTCTGCCCCCTTTTTGATTCCCCCTCCCAGCTGTTGCAGTGAGACATCTGTAGGAGGCAGGTGAGATGGTGGTGGAGTGCTGTGTGCACAACAGAAGAGAGCATGATTAGGGTGGTTAGGGGCAGAAGGCAACCTGGGGCCTAAATGGAGCCTTGAGAAAGGCCCGACGTGCTTGGTATCCATTCCCAAGGTTCCCAAAGGACTGTGTGGGCAGGTAGCCTGAGGTCCTTCAGCCTCCTCCAGTCCACTTCAGGCTGTGTTATGTAATGCCAGATTGATGAGGAACAAGACTGCAATTATGTCGGACTTGATTTCCTCAGTCGATCTGGCTTGCATTACTGAGACCTGGTTGGGTGACAACACTGGGCCAATTCTAGAGACATCTGTCCCTGATAGGTACTTGGTAGTGCGCTGCCTGAGGAGGGAACACAGGGGCCGGGGTGTCGCCATCTGCTTTATTTCCAGCCTGAACTTTTTCGTGCACCCAGCGGGCTGTACCTTGCCATTTGAATGTGTAGCCATGCATGGCAGTCCAGGTACAGGCTGCAGGATTCTACTCGTTTATCATCCTCTGGTACTGGGGGGAGAATTCCTGCAGATGGTGGCAGACTTAATTGCCGATAGGGTGTTGGAGTGTCCCAGATGGTTAATTCTGGGGTACTTCAATGCCTGGGTCAATGACAAATTCTCACAACTTGGACATGGCCTCCTCCTGCTGATGTCATCTCTGGGCCTAGCACAAGCAGTTGCTTCTGTGACCTATCACGATGGCCACACCTTGGATCTGGCATTCTCACTGAGGCTTGAGGTTACAAGGCTCAGGACTGATCGGGTCACTTGATCCAATCATTGCCCAGTGGAGTTCTTGTTTGGGGACCTCCCCAGTAGTCCCCTCCATTGAGATGATCAGCTGCCCCCCTTTAAGGGGACTGTCCTCACAGGGACTTTTGGTGGCAGTTGATTTTTCTGAAGTGAGTGCTGCATGTGCAGTTGGCACAGGCAAGGCAGTGGTGACCTATAATGGGGCTGTCTCCAAGGCACTCAATGCCATTGCACCCATCTGTATATGACCAAGATCCTCTCACTTGATACCCCCATGGTTTGATGGGGCTCTCAAGGAGATGAAGATCAGTGGTCGGAAGTTTGAGCATTACTTGTGGAGGTCCTGGTCCGTGGAGGATAGACTAGCATTGAGAAATCATTATAATGATTATCAAAGGGCAATTGACCATAAGAAGGCAGAGTTTCTGTCCAGGGAGATTGCTGTAGGGAAGAACAGACCTGCTCAGCTCTTTCAGACCATGGACAGACTACTTTATCTAGTCTGTCTATGGACAAAAAGCTTTTTCAATCACATTGTGCAAAGAGTTTGCTCTGTTCTTCTTTGACAGAGTGTCCTCTGTTAGGGCCAGGATCACCCCAGTGGGAGTAGGTCAATCCTGTGGTGATGGGCCTGGGTGAGACAGGAGTACTCCTATTATCTGGGGGGAGTTTCAGCTGCTGGAGGTGGCTGAGGTTGCTGAGGTGATTTTGAAGCTGCGGCCCACATGTTGTGAACTGGACCCTGTCCTGACTCACCTCTTAGTGGGATGTGCTCTGGCCATCACTCCATTGTTCACTGGGATAATACGGTGATCGCTCTCAGAGGAACGTTTTCCTAATGCCTTGAAAAAGGTGTTGGTGAAGCTGCTTCTGAAAAAAACATCGCTTGACCCGGATATCCTAGAGAATTATAGGCCTATTTCTAACCTCCTATTTTTAGGGAAAGTTGTAGAGAAAGTGGTGGCTCTGCAGCTTGAGGCACACCTAGCAGCTTTTGACATCTACGAGCCATTCCAGTCCAGATTTAGGACCAAGTACATTACTGAGACAGTGCTGGTTCGGGTACAAAATGATCTACTCAGGGCAAGAGATAGAAGGAAGCAGTCAGTTCTCATTCTCCTCGATCTCTCATCAGCATTTGACACCGTGGACCACATCGTACAGACAGATTGTCTTAGACAGTATTGTGAACGTACCAGAACTGTCATCCACTGGTTTGAGTTCTATCTGTCGGACAGGAGGCAATGGGTAGTGTTGGGGAATTCCTCCTTCTCCCCGACACCCCTGTCATGTGGAGTTCCTTGGGGTTCGATCCTGTGTCCGATGTTGTTCATGGTGTACATGCAGCTTCTAGGTGAATCATTATATGATACTCTTTGGGTTTTTACTGCTATGCAAATGACACCTCGCTGTATGTGTAATTTGCCCCAGAACAAATGACACCACACAGGTGCTAAATATGTGCCTGGCCGAAATCCAGGACTGGATGTCCTCTAACTGGTTGAGACTAAACCCAGACAAAACAGAGGTACTGTCGGTTGAGACAAGCCACAGGCATGATGGAAGTACCGCCGGGATGATAACAGGATTGTTCCTGGGTTTTGCCTCATTGATGGTATCTCTCAAGGTGAAAAATCTGGATCATCATTCAGGACGACAGACTAACATTTGATGCTCAGGTGCCCTCTGTCATCCAAAGTAGTTTTTACCATTTAAGGAATGTCACTAAGATCAGACCCTTGATTCTACCTGAGGACCTGCCATCACTGGTGCATGCCTTTGTCGTGTCCAAGCTGGATTACTGTAATGCTCTATACTTCAGGGTCAGTGGAGGGAACCTCCATCAACTGCAGATGTGAAGAACATAGCAACCAGGTTGCTGATGGATCTGCCCAGGTTCTGTCATGTAACCCCTGTCCTGCATGATCTGCACTGACTGCCAGTCTGGTGGAGGGTCATCTTCAGAGTGGACTTACTCACTTATAAGACCCTATATGACTCAGGCCCTGGTTATCTGTCTGACCTCCTTGTCACTGCCATTTCAGTTTGCTCCCTCCGTTCCTCCACCAGGGGCTTCCTAGTAGTTCCAAGGGCCAAGCTGAAAACCTCGGGTGACTGCCCCAACCCTCTGGAACTCGCTCCGAACATCTCTGAGGGAGGCCTCATCGGTGGAGGCATTCAAAAGGAGCCTGAAGACCTAATGTACCTTCTTAATAAAGCCTTCGCTGATGATATTAGCTGACTTTTTATTGATTTTATTTAATATTTATGAATTGAAAATGTATGATGTTTCATGTTATAACCTATGTGTTTACCTGTCTACAAGTTGTAAGGTGCCCTGAGCCCCTGGGATTGGGCGCCGTATAAATAAATGTTACTTACAGAGATACATAAATACATAGATACATAGACACTGTCGGCAGATAAGGGCCTGTGGCCCACCCAGTCTGCTCATTTGAGCTTGTAAGTTCCTTTTATGTTTTTCTAGAAGTCTGTTGCCCCCTAACCCTGACCTCCAGAATTCCCTTATGTCTGTCCCATGCATTCTTAAATCCCATGATTGTTTCAGCCCCCACCACCTCCTCTGGCAGGGTGTTTCACTTGTTCACCACCTGTTCTGTGAAGAAATTCTTCCTCACATTTCCTCTGAATCACCCTACCTCCAACTTTATCCCATACCGTCTGGTCCTGGAGCATCTTTTTCACTGGAATATAGTGTATTCCTGCACCCTGATCTTACCTGCAAGGTACTTGCATGTCTCTATCATATCCCCTCTCTTCCTCTTCTCCTCCAGGGAGTACATATTAAAATCCCTCAGCCTGTCCTCATAGTACTTGTGATGCACTCCCTGTACCATAGTTGTTACTCTCCTCTGAACCTTCTCTACCCTGTCTATGTCCTTACATAGGTAAGGTCTCCAGAACTGTACACTGTACTCCAGGTGGGGCCTCACTAGTGTCTTGTATAGTGAAATTATGACCTCCCTTTTCGTGCTGGTGATGCCCCTGCCTATGCATCCCAGCATCCTATTTGCTTTACCTGCTGCCTTGTCACACTGTTTCCCCTACCTTGAGGTTATCAGAGATGATAACCCTAAGGTCCCTTTCCTGCTTGTTGCACGCTATATCCTCAGCCCCCAACTGATGTGTTGTTCCAGGGTTTTTGTGCCCCATATGCATCATCTTGCACTTCTTTGCATTGAATTTCAACTGCCAAGCCCTTGATCATTCTTCAAGCTTATGTAGGTCCCTCCTCATTCTGTTTACACCCTCTGTTGTGTCCTCTTTGTTACAGAGCTTTGTGTCATCAGTGAACAGGGAAATTCTGCCTTCTAGGTCCTGTGCAATGCCACTGATGAAGAGGTTGAAGTAGGACCAGTCCTAGCACCGATCCCTGTGGTACCCCACTGGTCACTCTTCCCTCCGGGAGTGACAACTATTTACCACCACTGTCTGTGTCCTGCCACCCAGCCAATTACCCACCCACCACACTATGTTCCTGCCCACTCCTGTATTCTCCAGTTTGTTTAATAGCTTTCTATGTGGCAGTGTCAAAGGCCTTGCTGAAGTCCATATAGGCCATGGCCACTGCCCTTCCCTGATCTACCTCCCTTGTTACCCAGTCAAAAAATTCAATGTGGCTGGTCTGGTATGACCTCCCCCTCAGTGAAACCATGCTGCCTTGGGTTCTGTAGTCCATTGGCAACCAGATGTTCCACCAATCTCTCCTTCAGTAGTGCTTCCATGATCTTCCCCACTGCAGAGGTCAGGCTGACTGGTCTGTAGTTCCTTGCTTCCTGTTTGTTCCCGCCTTTGTATAAGGGGACTACATCTGCTGTCCTCCAGTCTTTGGGTACCTTCCCTGTTTCCAGTGATCGGCTAAACAGGATTGCCAGAGGTTCAGCCACCCCCTCTCTTAGTTCCTTTAGGACCATGGGGTGCACCCCATCTGGCCACATTGCTTTATTGATTCATTCCTTCCAGTTCCTTTAGGGCCCTTTCCTGTATAAAGGGATTTGTGTCCATTTCTGCACTGTTCCTACCCCTTGTACTCCCTTCAGGCCCATTACCCTCCTCTTCCTCAGTAAAGACTGAGCAGAAATATCTGTTCAGTAACTCAGCTTTACTGCTGTCATCCTCCCCTTTCAGTCTCACTATTTATTTTTTCCCTTTTGTACCCGTAAATGGTTTTGTCCCCTTTACCCACCGATTTTGTGATGCACTCTTCTATCTGAGCTTTGGCTTCCCTTGCTGACCTCTCTGTGCTTCTCCTGGTACTTTGCCCTATCCCCCTTCTGCCTGTGTCTTTTTGTATTGCCAGAATACAATCTTTTTGGCTTTTACTTTCTCCGCTACCTCCATGGAAAACCATAATGGCTTCCTCTTCCTTTTCCCCTTGCTAATCTGCTTAATGCATAATTATGTAGCTCTTGTAATCACTGTTTTAAATATTTCCCACTGTCATTCCACCCTGATTCCCTTCCCATTCCCATTAGAGCCTTTTTCAAGCATGTCCACATTTTCCCAAAGTCTGCCCTCCTAAAATCCAGGATAAGTGTTTTTGTGTAGTTTGATTCTGTTCCTTCTGTGATTTCAAACCACAGTGACCAGTGGTCACTGTTTCCCAGGTGCTCCCCCACTGTTACCCCTATCACACCATCCCCATTTGTGAGCACAATGTCCAGTATTGCCTTCTACAGAGTTGGTCCCAAGACCAGTTGCTTAAGGAAGGCACCTTGAAAGGAGTCCAGGATAAATTTGCTCCAGGTTGATGTTGCTGCTGGGAGACTCCAGTCCACATCTGGAATATTGAAGTCTTCAACCAGCACCACCTCCACCTTGTCTGCCATCCTTTGGATGGCTAGCATCATCTCCCTATCTGTTTCTTCTTCCTGGGCTGGTGGTCTGTAGCCCCCCCCGTGTGGATGGCCGACTCCATTTTCCTTTCCAGCTTAACTATCTCTTCCCCCATTTTGTTCCTCCTAGATCTCTGTGGCCTTTATGCTATATTTCACATAAAGTGCCACTCCTATTCCTCCTCCCTTCCTGCTTGCCCTGTCTCTTCTGAATAGGCTGTAGCTGGGTATGGCCATCTCCCAGTCATGGTTATCATTATACCGGGTCACAATGTCCAGGTGCGACTGCACCATGGCAGCCTCCAGATCCTCCACATCTTGTTGCTAAGTCTCCTGGCATAGGCACACACAGCTTTCCATGATGTGAACTCCCAGGACTGTTTAGCTGTTCTACTCCAGCCTCCTCCCTCGTTGTCCTTTATCCCTGGTTCTCCCTGCTGCCTGCCCAACTGTTGAATTTTGCCCCCTTTCTGCCTATCCCCTTGGGTGCTTATCCCCATCTTTTGCACACTGCTTTGTAGAGACAAGGAGGCAGGAGCCACGACCAGGTGGAGGAAGAGACAAATGGAATGGGAAGAGGGAGAATCAGCAGAAGTGGTGACTGGGTGGAGAAGGGAATTACTTCACTCAAATGAACAGACACACTGCTTTAGTGTGTTTATAGCTGTAATGTACACTGTGTATCTGTATGCCCTTCTCATCATATCAAACCTCAGAACATAAAAGGGTTCTTCCTTCACATACCCCAATGATCCTCTGAAACACACACACACTAGATTTTAAAAGAGAGAACCATTATAAATGTTAGTAAAATGAAGAAAAGAAAAACTCAGTCTTGCCACCAACTTGCAGTCAGTTACCATGGCATTCACCTCAAATTGTGATTGCCCCCCCCCCATGGATAGACCAGAAATAATGTTAAATAATTAAAAAAAAATACATTTCTCATAAACAGACATAAATAGCACAAATAATGCGAATGTCTTAAAAAATTTAACAGGCTGTTATATGGTCCCTGAATCCAGCACTAGCAGTTACACAGTATTTATATTGGCTCCCAGAGGTTGGAAAGGGGAAATTTAGGATCATAATAAAGAAAAAATGTTTTTTTTTTTCATAAAATTGCACAAGACTATTTCTGAACTTGTGTGCAATACTAGGCTAGGAAAATCCAAAATCTAATCATTGCATAGACATATACAATTTCTCTCCTCAGCACTGCATCTACACAATATTAAACATGTATAAGTCTGATTTTAAAGGAAACATGGACATGCACACACTCTTTGCATTATTTATTCAGCTCTTAACTGTATACCTACTGTTTGCTGTGCAATACACCTCAATGTGTAATAAATGGTTAAATACCCTTTACCTAACATGGAGGAGATGCAATCATTAGTGGTGTGGGTTTCTAAAGCCCTCTGGTCATTGTATTCTCTTTGATGTTTGGAGAATCCTTGAATAAGATTATTTAAATCCTCTATCCTGGCTACCGAAGTGAAATCCAGGTCAGGCACAGGGAGCCTGTTGCAGCTACTGGTGCAGCTGCTGCTGTTGCTCTTACTTGCGCTGGATCAGTTTGCTGGCAATAGGAGCCATCATCTTCATCCCAAATACTCAGGGCAGCGATGAGGGGTGATGAGATTCAGTAGCTGGCTGTGGGGTTGAGACCTGGTGTGAATGGATAGCAGGCACCTGGGGGTGGGGAGAGACAAACAGAACAGGGGGTGGCACTTGGTAGGAGCCATGACTGAGTGGAAAAAGAGACAAATGGAATGGGAAGAGGGAGAATCGACAGACATGGTTACTGGGTGGGGGAAGGGACACCCTCAAGAGTGGTGACTGAGCAGCAGGAGAGAGGGACACCCTCAGCAACTGTGATTAGATGGGGACAAATGGAACCGGATTGATCCTTGCTCTCCTGGACCTACAAACTCTGCAAGAGGGCCAAGGAGTGCTAAAGCCACAAAGTTTTTATAGCACTGCTGATCACAGTAGTACCCCTGGCCAGAACTGCACATTCAGTGCATTTTGAGTCCCCCAGGTTTAACCAGAGCTGTGACGGGGGGTGACAAGAGAGACAAGGTAACCAGGCAGGGAAGGGGACTTGGTAGAAGCTGTGATTGAGTGGTGGGGGGAAGAGACAAACTGAATGGGGGGGTATTTGACAGGGGCAGTGTCTCTGCTGGGGAGAGAAATATGGTATCCCATCATATGGGTGACTCAAATTGAGTGCTTCAGTTTGGAGTGGCTCAATTTGAGCACCTATGATGTGAGCTACTCTGAAAGAGTAGCCAGATATGGTGATAACGAGGATACAGGACAAGAAGAGGGAGTGTACAGGAGGGTGACTGAAAGAGAAAGGTCAAGGGAACAGTTATGTAGGAGGTAGTTTGTCAGAGCAGTGTCGAGCTGGCTGTGTCATCTGGTGGTGAGTGTGGATGGCTGCAGTGTGGGAGGTTCAGGGTTTGGGACTGGGTGGTGATAGTATTCTTTCTGGGTGTTTGTTGTACTTTGATTATTTTTTTTGGCTGTGCCCTGATCTCCCGGTTTTGTCATCAATGGAGTCTCCCCAGATAGTTCCTCCCAGCTGTCTCCAGTACCCCATTTTCAGGCCCTTCCCCAGAGATGATTATAATTAGAAAGGGTTGTGCGGAAGGCATAGACCCCCACATAAAAAATGTAATATACTGTTATAGCTTGACTGTGTTGCCGACACTCGCTGATTGTGGATCCGCTGTTGTGCACAGTTGCAGCTTCTCTTTTTGGTGCTGTGATTTTGCTGATATGTAAATCGCAGAACAAGTTTTGCCTTTATGACATGGAACTGAGAAATATGAAATGGGAGTGAGAGAAGCAGGAACTGGATGGGGGAAGGACATGCTGAGGAGTGGGAGCGGTGACTGGGTGGCGGAGGGACAATCTCAGGAACAGTGACCTGGGAAAGGTGGAAATGGAACCAGGAAGTTGTTTCTGTGGTTACGTCACAACCTCTCAGTTTGTCAGTATGTGAAAGAGGGCTACAAAATGTGTGACAATGACAAAAATGTGGTACACCAAATTTTTTACAGTGCAGTGCAACACATTTTGTTGTAAAATGACCAAACAATTGCATTTGCCACTATAAAGGTGATGTTCTGTATGTTTCCATGTGTTAGTGCTCTTAATTGAAATAAGGAGAAATGAAAAATGTGTTTTATTATTTTATTCAAACTATACTAAACTGAATGCACCAGTAAGTGAAACACAACCAATTATAACCGTCAGGGCATTAATAAATTAATATGGCATCCCCTCCATCCCACCAGAAGGTAAAGTGGACATCATCATTGCATACCATACCAGCAGCAGCCATAACAAACAGCCTGCAGCTTTCTCCCCAGTCCCCATAAACAAAATTAGTGTTAAGCAATGCAAGGTTAGGTAGAAATGAGCAAGGAGCATAAATACAGCCCTGCAGCAATAAGTAGATATACAGCCCCCTCCCCCACAAGCTAATATGGACATTGTTTAACTTGGATATAGTACCAGCAATATTAGCCATAGCATACATTACCCCTCCATGCATAACTACTGTCCCCCCTCATAAGTGGCAAATTTGCACCACCTGCACTGCGCAATGCAGAAATACAGACCACCCTTCCCTTTCGCATATTCAGTGAAGTGAAAAAAGAAGCAGAAGGAGTAAGCAACCAGCAACAAAGTAAATAAAAAAATCTACCATTATTACCTTTTTCTGCTCTCTTCAGTTGTGCACTCCAAGTTCTTCTCTTGTCCCCAAAGTCAGCACCTTGCAGTAGTCTCCAATGCCAGAAATGAATTCCCTCCTGAATGTGCTAAGGTCCCAGTGTGCCCCAACTAAGACACTACCATGATACTGATCATTGAAGCAGGGCAGCAGACAATAGGAGAGCAGTGTTGGTCAGGCTGCAACTCTGCATCTGAGCAGCAAGCTGCCCAGTGGGTCTCCTCTGTCAGCACAGCACTGCAGATGCAAGAGTGAGTAGCCTAGCCTAACCCGGAGGAAGCAGAAAAGAGCACAGCATGCTGAGCAGAACAACAGGCTAGCAGTGGGGCAAGGCAAGCAGCAAGAGCGATCAATTTGGTTAACTTCGGTGGTGGTGGTGCTAGTGAGCTGGCAGACAGTGAAGTACAGCTCTTTCAGGAGGTGCAGTGGCAGCAAATCTTCAGCATAACTACTCAATCCCTGCAACACTCCTTTCACCTGCTGCTCCTCTGACTATCTAATTAAAAGCCAGAGGCAGACCTGCAGGGGAACTCAACATTAGTAGACAGCAATGGCTGGACAAGCTGACTGGACAGAGGAGGAGATGCACATGAGGGCTAAGACCACCCAGAGAGTGATGGTCAAAGTGGATGGGGGGGGGCTGAGTGGGAAGGATTGATGGAGCCATGCAACTGACTCAAACAAAAACACCATCCCAGCTGAGCCTATGAATGTCAAGCCACCAGAAGCTAAAATGGACATCGTTGTTTGATACCATATCAGTAGTGGCCTTGGCATACAAACCACAGCCAGTCCCCAAAAACAAAATGACAGCAAAAATACAAGGTTAGGTAGCAATGAACAAGGAACATAAGTACAGCCCTGCAGCAATAAAAATACAGCCCCCTCCCCAACTCCAGCTAATATGGACATTGTTTAACTTGGATACTACACCAGCAATAGTAGCCATAGCATACAATATCCTCCTGCATAAATATAACCCCCCATAAGTGGACAAATTCCACCACCTGCACTGGGCAATGCAGAAGTACAGCCCACCCCTCTCTCTTACCTACTCAAAGAAGTGAAAAAAACAGCAGCAAGGAGTTAGCAACCAGCAACACAGTAAACAAAAATAAATCTGCCATTATTACTATTTTTTCCTTTTTCTCCTTCCCTTCCCTTGCTGTCTAGTTGTCAACTCCAAGTTTTTCCTTTTTTTATAATACAATTTTTTTATTAGGCATGAGGACATTTATACATTATACACGACATTTTACATAGATATATTTGTTCAGTTTATATAATTATACATTGGACTTTAAAAAAACACTCTCACCCAGCATCAGGACTAATTAATCACATGAACTAGACAAGACTCGTTTTAACATTTCTCCAGTACACTCCAAGTTTTTTTCTTGTTCCCAAAGTCAGTATCCTCCAGCAGCCCCCAGTTCCAGAAATGAATCCCCTGTAAACTGAGCAAAAGTCACAAATGATCCCCAACTCTAAATATAGCTGGATGTATCTCTAGTTACCACTGCATGTGCTCAAGTGTGATCATCCCTCTGAAATTTAGATGAGGTTTGGTCCTTTTTGGAACCATTCATTTCAGCAAGAACTGTACCCACTCACACTTTGTGAATTTGATTATTTTTTGACAGAAACAAACCTTAGTGGTCAGAGAACTGAACAAAGCTTACACTACTTCCATCCCATTGAGCCATTTTAAACTTGATGCAGGCCAATGTTTGTGACCCAAGATGCAAAATCTCACCACAGGTTAAAGTCATAAACATATTAGAACCAAACTTGAACACTTTCAAGTTATACAAGAGGAACTCTAACTACTCACTCCTTTATGTAACTCCTGCTAAAACGCACGGTCCAGAGACCTAGTACCTCTTTACTGTTTAAATACAGTATGCTGCACTGGACAAATGTGTATTGAACTGTTGGAGTTAACTATGATATTACCTTGAAAGTCATATCAAATTGCTGCCTCACCAAATGAGATGTATTGCATCCTACAGTGGTAGAAAGGTATAGTGATAAGACGTGACTACTTTGGTTCTGGCTCAGCAATTGAGAGACCATGTAGCTCATTACAGATGCATGTCCTGCATAAATATATATATATATATATATATATATATAGGATATATATATATATATATAGGATACACAACAGGGACTTGTGGAATAAACTATTTATTTTCATGAGTGCTGTTTGACCTTGGGTAAGCTCACGAGTGGTGTAAGCCACGAGTGTTGTTCCCAAGGTCAAACTGCATGAGTGAAAATAAATAGTTTATTCCACAAGGTTCCTGCTGTATATTTCATTTACACAATAGGCAGGGACCTCATGGCCTGTGATAATTAATGTTATTTTTTTTATAATGTATAATAATGATGCCATTATTATTGTCTGAATTCTGCAAGTTTATAGTGTTACTATGGTATTGATGTGTCATCAAGAGGTTTTTAACCTCTTTTTTTTTTTTTTTAGTCTTGGTAACCGGTAATGTCCACTAGGCACAAGTGCCTGTTTTCCAGGGCAACCTGGGAGCACTGCGTGGTTACATGACTTGCTCAGAGTCACACAGTATGCAAATGGAGGTTATGAGACTCAAACTCAGGTCTGGTCTTCTGGATGTACCAAACTCATTCACAGCTCATTATTCTAATCTCTAGGCTATACTGCCAGCCATTAAGTACGTCACATTGATACCATAACAATGGGAGTGGATCTGCGCATGCGCAGGTCCTTTACATAAGCGGCGCACAATGGACAGCACAGTGGTGAGAGCTGGCTCTAATCTGGAGAGGCACCATTGGAAACTTAATAAGAAACATCTACATTTTTCAGCCCATGCACTACAAAATACAATGGATGGGAATTTATCGGTAACCTTGCTGTAATTGCTTTGAGAGGTTACCGTGACAACATAAATCTCGAGAGCAAAAGTCAAACTGCATGAGTGAAAATAGATAGTTCATTCCACAAGGTTCCTGTTGTGTATTTCATTTATGCAATAGGCCGGGACCTCATGGTCTGTGATAATCTATGTTATTTCTTTTATTATTTTTGAAACAGTATTAAACTTTAATGGTTTATTTTTCATACAAGTGCTGTTGTGCCTTTAGGGTTGTCTGTTGTTAAGGTGGTTGCTAGGGAGTGGGGAGTCAGCACATCACATTATTGCTATGATGTCTTGCGTGATTGGTGGGTTTCCGTTATGTGGGCAGGCAATCCAGAAAAACAAACATGACGGCTTTGTTTTTTTGTTACAGAGAAAGTGTTTTTGATGTGTTAGTTTTGTGTATTGTTTTAAAAGTGGTATTTATTTGTTTGGTTCTTTGCTTAGCAGTGCAATTTTTTTGATTGGGATTTATCTGGCTGATCCTGCTTTTCACAGCATCAGTGGTAGATTGTGGCTAGAGAGAGAGGACCATTCGGTGTGCAGAAAGTGAGCTGTGCAGTAACCTGTGAGGACCATGCAGGGTAATGAGTAAATGAAACCTGGAGGGAGATTATTGTAAAAAGGTAGTGTTGTCAGCTGCAACTGGGGAGAACTCTGTGAAGGTACTGTGAAGTGAGTACGGCTGGGTGGGAATGAACATTTGTGAAGGGTTGTTTGTGTTTGGAAGCAAAAATGGATAATAAGAGGAATGGTCAGTGGGGGGGTCACTGATGTAGTTCTAGCAGGAAGGGGGATGATTGATGGCAGGGTGTTGAATAAACAGTGGTTGATTAACATTAGGGTGTTGGATAAATGTTAGAACCACCATTTATTCAACACTAGTGAGAATAAATGAATTTATGTAACTGGTTATCCACAGATACCTGTTGCATAAATATATATATATATATATATATATATATATATATATATATATATATATATATATATATATCGACGGTAGGGCTACCATGGTTAGGATTGAGGAGCCATTTACATGTTAAACCTAAAATGTTGCACCTTAATAACTTTGCAACCTTTCAACAGATTTGCCTGAAATTTAGAATACTTGATCAAGAACCATACATCTTGGGATCTGCCAACTTTTGTACTGTTCGGATATATGGCTGCAGAGTTATTAAGCGTGATCTGCGCGCGCGTTTACGCTTTTTTGGAATTCTTTGCTTGTCTCTACAGGTCGCTCGGTTTGCGTGACTGGTCTGAAATCTTCAGGGGACATGCGGCCAGGGTCCCCAATGTGCCTTTTGAAGATTTCGTGAAAAAATATTAAACGGTTCAAAAGTTATTCAAAAAACAATTTCCCATTATAAGTCAATGGGAAAAGTTAACAAAAAGTTCGACAGTCACAAATGCAGTTTTTACTTTCGAAAATGGCCCTTTTACTGTTGCAAATCTGCCGTTTTGTTTTCAGTTGGTCATCAGAAAAATGCTTGGCATTTAAATTTGGGACCCTCTAGCAACCTAATTCTTTTCGTATTCACCTAGTCTGACCCTGAGGATGCTAGGCATGTCTTTATTTTGGGGTAAAGCACCCCAGAAATATGTTTTTCAAATTTCTGGAAAAAGTACTTTCGCAAAGTACTTTCACATTTGTGACACAGTCACATGAATTTGCAAAAGCTTTCGTAAAGTTCGACAGTACTTTTCCAGGCTGTGGGAAAATGACAGCAATTCTTTGCCACCCTGCTGCAAAAGAACGGTTTAGTCTTTTGGGCTGAGATTTGGAGGGAATGCAGCCAACATCTCATAGATGTGCCTTCCAGTGTTTCTGTGAAAAAATAATACAGGACAGTAAAGTTATGGCACTCCTAAGTTGACACTTTTTCCCATAGGATAACATTACGGTGTCCGCTGCATTACAGGAATCATTTGCCTCCCTGCTGCAAAATAACTGTTTGGTCTTTTGGGCTGAAATTTGGAGAGAACAAAGCCAACACAATTTTAGTGGTTTGGTGAAAAAATATTACAGGGAGCCAAAGCTATGGCACTCCAAACTTCTCTTTTTTTCCCATAGGATAACATTACGGCGTTCGTTGCGCCTTTCAGGGCCCGTATCTCAGAAACGATGTGAGATATGGACTTTTTGTCAGAAAAAGGCTTATCTCCCTAACAGGGGATAAGTACAAAACTAGCTAGGAAAGTCATAAATCATATGACTTTTAAATTTTTTTTCTACGTCGAACGGTTCCTGAGATATAAGCAATTTAGTATTCCAACTCCTCATTTTCTGCTCCGAGACCCATTATTATGCATACATTCTTTGTACTCACTGTCTTTCTCTGTGCAGCTTTGGGAAAACCAGCCTGTGCACTTACATTACTGTTACCCTTACGCTTTGCTTGCAGTTCCGTACCCATTTCACTTACTGTTCCCGTCTACGGCACCATGTGTGTTACCCTTTGCGTTTTCATTTGCGCTTGTGTTTGTGTTATTTTAATCATTTGTGTCTACAGTACTGTTTATCTTTGTGTTTTGCTTTGCGTCACCATGCCCATTACCATTTGCGTTTGCGGGCACCGTGTTACTATGTGACAAGACATCCCGTAGCCGCATTACATTCACTATTTCTCATTATCATTCTCAAAAAGAAGGGAAATTAGAGGCAAAAAAACTCCATTTAATGCATTAGTTAGGGTTGTTCCACAGTGACAAAAGTGAGGAAATTCAGTGTTAGGGTTGAAAGCCCCCCGTTGGACCTCCCCACTCACACTTCCAACCGGCATCAGGGTGCGCGTTGGGGTTGTCGGTCCTAACTCTCACCCCATTCTCCTATACCTCTGCTTCTTCACATATCTGATGGGGTGAGAGTTAGGGCCGGCAACCACAATGAGCACCCCCATGCTGGTTGGGGGTGTGGGTGGGGGAGGTCCAAAGGGAGCTTTCAACCCTAACACCGAATTTCCTCACTTTTGCTGTGGTGGAACAACCCTAACTAATGCATTAGACAGAGTTTTTTGCCTCTAATATATATATATATATATTTACTTATTTCCCCTAGGTAGCCCAACTGAGCTGCAGCATTTAATTTCCTCTGGGGTCCAGCTTCTACCTATTTCTGCAATGGGGTGGGGTGAAGCACTGAGAGGTTAACTGACTTGCTCAAGGTTAAACAGTAAGTATTTAGTTCTGCTAGGGTTTGAAACTGAGATCTCCCAGTTCCCAGTCCAGTGTTTTAACCACTAGACCACATCACCTTTAACAGAGTGTTTAATCATGAACATTCCAATCTAGTGTCAGAGAAGCAAACTACACCTGTGAAACCTAAGTTGGTGATATAAGGTTGCTGTTCAGCAGTCATTAACAGGCAGAAATGCTATTTACAAAATCCTGTCAAAATTAATATTTGTATTCTGTAATATGTCAGTGATTTAATTCAAGACATTACTGAAGGTCTTGTAATGTGTTTGTATCCTGTGCAACCTTATTGGAGAAAAACTACAGTAAGGGTGTTGATAACTGAGATGGCCAAGGTGATCACTTCCATCCAATGTCATCAGAGACTGAGTCATACTAATGGATTCTTCGGCATTTTAATAGTCTAAAGGTTTAAGGTCTATATTGCTTAGTGTGATTTCAAAAGACCAAACCATTTGCTTAACGTGAAGTTCTAACGTGAATGGCAGTGTTATTGAATTGTGATAAAAATAACCTGTAATTAACTGAGGTGAAGACTGATTGTTTGTTGGAAATTCAAATAGCCAGAAATCCAGAAGACCTGATGAAAAGAAAAATACTCTGTTAATTTGTTTGAGAAAGCAAATCCTGATTTTAAAAGACAGAGCTTGCCACTGATGGGGATTTATAATAGATTAGAATCCATCAACATTAAAGAGTTTCCTGATTACCTGCTTCTCTTCCAGATTTTAATATCTTACTCTGAGGCTGATTAGAAGTAGGGGAATTGCAGTCTCAAAATTTCTATAAACTGTGCCAAAGTTTTCAAAGCACTCACCAGCAAACGTACACCCCTGGGGTGGTGTGGCTAATGTAGCTACACGTTCTGGAATAAATTAACTGAATTTGCAACTCTGCATATGTCATCCTTTCATGGTTTGATACTTAATGTACATTTGCTGGTGAGTGCTTTGAAAACTTTGGATCAGTTTGTACATTAAGGGCTTGCAACTCTTTCTCAGCATCGGGACATGTACTGCTGAGCACATCTGGTCTTGGACTATCAACATTTTTAAAAGCTGCCAAATGTCAAATAGTAAAATACTCAGTTTGGATCACAGCAAAAAGGGGTGGCATGTTGTTCCAGATTTATAAAGCGACTTCTGGGGCATTCAGCAACATAGCCTAATTGTTGATAGTAACTGGATAGTAGTAAGAAAACCCCATGGAAGCAAATAGAAATTCAGGCCTGGATATTCAAAACTCATGACACAGGTGCAAGTCCCTATTCTGACAGCATCCTGTATCATGGCAAATGCATTTAAATGTTTCTGCCCTATTTTTAAAAGTTTTGACACAAAATGCGTGCATCATTATTTTAATATATGTGTCATTATTATGATGCAGGCTTCATTTTTGGAGTGCAACTCATGAAACATGAAGTTAGATCAGGTTTTATGTGGTCTAACTGTCATACTGCAAGTAGTGCAACTACAGCAGAAATTGTCCTCAATTCTTTAAGAATCCAGATTCCAGTGTCTAAATTGTCACCAGCTACACTCGTTTCGTGTAAAGTAGCAATACAAATGGTAATTTTATTCATTTATTGTGGTAACCAGGTAAGGCCCACTAGACACAAGTGCCTATTTTTAAGGGTGACCCAGGAGCACTGGGTGGTTAAGTAAATTGCTCAGAGTCACACAGTATACAAGTGGAGGTTGTGGGAATCAAACCCAGGTCTGCTGGATGCACAAAGCTCATTTACAGCTCGTTACTCTAACCTCTAGGCTATACTGCTAGCCTTTACCTTGTAAGGTTCAAAAATATACTAATGATCAGGAGAGCTATAAATACCAAGTTTCAACTTGGAAAATAAGGTACTGTAGGTATATTATGGTTTGGCTACAACAGACTCCACAAACTTCTCCAAAAGTGGGAAAGGCATGGTCTATGTGTATTTGTTCACAGCTAGTAAAGGCAGGGAGCATAAAAATGTGGGAAAATATATCCAAAACATAGCCTGGACAGTACAGATAAGCATAGATATTTGCAGATAAAATGTTATTTGTTGAGGCATCAAGCATGGGAAGAACAAAATCAAAAATTCTTTGTGAACATCGTTACCACGTACACATTTTTGTTGAGAAATCTACAAAACATTTTAGTCTGGGTTTTCAAAGCAAAGGTCAGGATTGCATCTCCCTAGTATGTCGCTGCTGGGCCTGTGATCTGCCTCTGTGGCTCCATCAGATTATCAGTGGGTTGGATAAGTTACACCAATCTGACCCTCTTTAAAGTAGCGTGCGTCTTAATTCAGAAGCATGCTGCAATATTTGGACATAAGTGCTAGATCATTCTGTACTATATCTTACATGTGTCCATATTGTTTGGACAATGAAATGTAAACAAGGTATGGGCATATTTAAATAGTCAATGAGATGAATGCTATATAAAGTTCAACCCTGACCTCAGACCTTCAGAAGCCTGTACAGTGATTCAGACCTGAAGACATAGGCATCCACTGAAATGGCAAGAACATGTAATGACATAACGGAGTTGTACAACTGTTCATCTGCACACTTAGGGGTTGGGTAGGGGGAGTTTGCTTGTATAGTTGCTATTATATTTTTGAAAACCCTGGGGATGTAAAGTAAGTACAGTATGACAACAAATCTTCTGGCAAATGCTGGAGAGAGTATGGTATGGACTTGGAGGAGGAGGCAGACAACAAACACATTTTTATAACAACTGTGCAGAATGCAGAATTCCACCAAACAGAATTTGTGTAATTTTGCTTCTGAAATGCTTTTTAAAATTTAATTCCACACAGTTCTAAAGAGGCATTCCACATAAATAGCAAAATGACATTCCACACAGTACATAATCTGTGTAATATTATTGCATGGTTTGTGGAAAATGAATCAGTGGCTTACGAAAACTGAAATATGATCCATGGTGAACATTTGGCTTTTAAAATTTATGAATACTGCCTCTGACAAAAATTCTACAGAATTAGGTGGAATTTTTGAAATTCTGTGTAATTCTGGCAGTCAGAATTTAAAAATTCTAAACAGCTCTGATTTTTAGGCATGTAGTAAACAGACAAAATATTTGGAGGAACTGAAAGGTATAGGGTATAGTTTAGAAATTACAATAGACTGTTTACAATACATTATTTTGCTGGTACTTAGTGCAGTGCATAATTTTCAAATTCCAAATGAAGAATTTTGTCAGAAGTGGACCAGCAGAATTCTGTCATGGAATAATGTGAAACAGGTTCTTCATTACCACATAATTAAATTCTGTGGCTCTGGATTTGTTCCACTGAAACTTTCCTGTAATCATTTTATCTAGATTACATGGAACATAGTTATCACACTTTATAAAAATACACCCATTTCAATGTTGAAGGCTTCAGAATGAGTAACCTAATCATGTACTGCATCCTCTATGTTTGTAGTTTACGTTCTACTATATCACTTAAATCACCACAAGTGCATCGTTATCCATCGATTTGTGTTCTGGAAGTAATCTTGTGGCAATTAAAAAATGGATACATGGTGCTCATTCAACAGCGGATGTACCCATCTGACTTCCTCAGTTCAGTACAGACCCTTTGCCATAGGGCCTATGGGCATTTGAGAGGGAAGGATCTGATCTGCTGTTGTTACAATGGAAACTGCTTTAAAGTAAAAAAAAAACTTGCTTTGTCAAGTACTGTTACTACCAGTTTGTAGTAAAAGTTATAGTGGTGTTGATTGTTTGTGTATTATTTTTCTTAGTTTATAGTTGTGTGTGTGTGTGTGTGTGTGTGTATGTGTTTTATTTGTTTGTTGTAGCTGCATTTCCCACCTAGTAACTGGGAGAACGAATGTGCTCATCAGTAGCTGTGGAGAGACAGAGTGAGATAAAGAGAGAGAGAGACACATATAATCAGATACAGTCTGATGTAGAGAAGACTCTGCCTTTTTACATAATGTTAATATACTCCGAGAATTAACTGCTGGTGTGCCACCCCAAAAATACATATTTAAGGCTGACATTTGAGAAATATTTGCTGTTTTACATAACAGTAATTTCCCATCAAACGTGTTTCCTTATAAGGAGGCTCAGGGTGTGGTATTGCACAGACAAGCTCCATCAGTGGGAGAGGCAAGGGATGAGCTGCACATGTGGTCAGTAGCTCAGCAGCAGCGGCATCCAACATGTGTGCTTCACAGCTGTCTGCAATGCAGATGCTGACCACAGCTCCAGTATGTTAAACGATTGCTGTTCTTCTATCCAGTGCTGGTGGAAAGGAAGTTACCAGCAGTGGGAGTAGTGTGACTGTGCAGCATGGTCGCATTGCAAAACAATTGGAAAGTGACTTAGCAGCAATGCTTCTGATGTCCCAATCACAGAGAGGGGAGGATTCTGAGAGTCAGGCTATTGTTGAGTTGGAAACACAGTCACAGATGACTTTTGATTACTCTCAGTGTGAGGTGTTAGAGGAGAAGGAGGAGGAGGCACTGGTGGAGGTAGAATAGATGACAGAGTGGAAGAGATAGAGAAGGACCAGTCAAGGATTTTAGTACTGGGAGCAGTGATTTTTGTTCCAATCTTGATGATCCGGTCATGGATTCAGACTCGCATCCACAGATCGGTCCCCACAGTTTCATTCCATAAATGAAAAAGGAATTATAAACGTGAGGAGGGTGAGGAGGAGAAGGCAGTGGGGCACATCCAAAATGAAAAGAACAGTTGATAGGCAGCAGGGTCACAATGACAAGCAAAAACAAGAGGACTGTTATGGGAGGTAGTAGTGGAGATGTGGGTGGTCATAATGGCAGAGGTGCATGCCCAGACACCTCCCCTTACCATGGCTAAATGCCATGTTTTAGGAAGCAGTAGGCAGTGGCACTAACAAGTTCTTTAGTGTGGAATTTTTTTGTAACAGATCCCACAGATGAGAGTTTTGCAGTTTGCCAGTGCTTCAAAGCTCGAGTCAGCTGTGGCAAGGCTGAATCACATCTCGGGATTATGGATCAGCATAGCCATATTGAAACCAATCAATTAAGCCAGCCCAGTGGCGCTGAGGGTTGAGGTGCTGGAGCGCCACACCTCATGCCATGCCAGTGACCTGGGTTAGGGAACAAACCCAGGCTGCCGGGGGTCGGCAGGGGTGAGAGAGGATGGAGTGTCCAGAGGACTGCTGTCCTCTCTTGGGGAGGGAGGAGGAGGGCATTTGTCCCACCAGTCGGTCACCCCTGAGTGGGGGCTGGGGGCCATGGAGGCTAGGTAGGCACAGAGCCAGCTGGCGTGGCAGACACATGCTCCCACATGCACACACGATGCCTTATGTGCCAGAGGGGCACAGAAAAACAGAAAAATGGCATTTGGGGGCTCTGCAGGATCCCTGACCTAGCCACGCCAGTGCACTGCAGCAGCCTCCCCAGATTTGGATTGTGCTCTGGGGAGGGGATCTCTCCTTCCCAGCCCCGCCATGGGGAGTAATCTGTGGGGGGTCTTGGGAATGGCTTTGGCAGCTGGGCTGGTGGGCTGGTTGACAGGGGATGAAATTCCTGCCCCCAGTGCACCCAGGTGGAAAAATTACGAGTAAAAAAACTGCAAAAAACAATAAATTAAGTGGCAGCAACATGACAGGGAAGCTCAGCTGGGACTGAGGTAACCTGTTGTTGGTCATGGGAGAAGGGGGGATAATGACCCCATGATCAGGGACATAGACAATAGCAGCAGTAGCACTAGCAACACCACATTACTTCCTGACACCAGCACTCCTGCCAATAAAGTTTCAAAACAGTCTACTTCTATTTCTGTATATTTCTCAAAAGGGAAGAGTATGAGACCTACCCCTGGTAGTAATACTCTATCCCAATTAGCTGTCACGCCATGTTCCCGATCTACTCCCCTACAACTAGTGCAACCTAAAATAATTGAGTCATTCTCAAAAAAACCCCACAAAATTTCACCATAACTACCCAGTCCTCTGTGAACTCTACACATTTGGCACAAATGCTGGCAGATGATATCCTGCCTTACTGTTGTGGAAAATGACAGTTTTAGGCATCTATTGAATAGGGTAGTTCCAAAGCAGAATATACCATCAAGAACATGTTTTTTCCACAGAGGTTGCTCCCTAACCACAGTATATTAATTTGAAATCCTGCAGGCCACACACCATTAGCCATTGTGCCATAATTACTGTAGACATTTCTGTAGATTTGTGGAGCAATGGGCCTGGAGCTGCCTCCTCATATATGTGTATCATGGCCGACTGGGCTCATTCTAAAATGTTTCTGCTAAGCCCTGTCAGTCTCCTTCCTGCCTAAACCATTGTTCCCTTGCTGGTGTGCAGCAACAGGCCACACTCAGCATGACTTGTATGAGCTCTGTGCAGCACACTGCCATAGATATATTGAGTGAGCTGCAAACTTAAAGGACAACTGTAATACGCATAAATTACCCATCCCTGCAAGCCTTACCCCCCGATTAGGGGTTTTGCAAATAGAGCTCGCTTTTCAGTGAAAGTTAACTTACTTTATTTAATTTTTGTAAAATCCAGCATTCGGCAAAATGGTGCATGCTCTGTGGTGCCATTTACATGACAAAGTCTTGGCGCCCGCAGCCTGACTCAATACAAGCATATTGGGGCTGGCGGTGTGGTGCTTACACCCATCATGAAAACTCTTTCCGCTCTTGTCATTACCAGTCTATATAGATAAATAAAGTAAGTTAAGTCACTACTAAACTTTCGTGTGCAACCTAATCGGGGGAAATAAACTTACAGAGATAAGTGAGTATACATATTAAGATTCTCCTTTAAAGTGATGTATGGCTTATGTGGCATTTGTAGAAAACAAGGTTTCTTTCTGGTGACAATGGCAGGAGTGTTGTTAAGGCCATTGAGGATGGATCATTTACTCATGTGTCATGCTTGCCCCACTGTCTCAGTTCAATAGTACAGGATTACCTCAAGAACATTAGTGAGACTAATGCCATACTGACCTCTGCCTACCACTTGTGTGGACATTTCAGCCATTCCACGAAGGTCAGAAAGAGCTTAAAAACCTGCAGATAAAAAATGGAGTTTAACAGCACCAGCTAAAGCAGGAGGTGGCCAGGCAGTGGAATTCCACTTTATATATGCTAGAACAGCTATTTTAGCAATACAAGGCCTTAACAGACTTCACCATGCTGCATAGAGATCATGACACATCCTCTCACCCCCACACTATGGATCAGTGGTGCCTGATTGACACCCTGATCCAAATTCTGCACCCTTTGAGCATGCTACCCAAGTGGTTAGTTCTGCAAATGCCTGTATCAGTCAGGAAATACTTGTGATTCTGGTGCTTCATGTGCTACTGCAGGCACTATGGAATATCAGGAAGCAGTTCCACTGGAATGAGGATAATGCAGGCAGTAATCTGGGCAAGACAAAGGCCCTGGTGGCTGAGCCTGGTCGGAGGTGGGGTGTAGGGGACCACCGATGGGGGACTAGCCTATGGATAGGTTCCTCTGGGTTTCTGCCTTCTGCTAAGGCTAAGAATTTGGGGGTCATTCTGGACAAGAAGTTGACTCTTGAGGCACAGGTGTCGGTTGCAGCCTGGAATGGCTTTTATTATCTCAGGAACATAGCACGAATTAAAATCTTGATTCCACACCAATCTCTGGTGATGAAGTGGGGGGGGGATGGTGGCTGCACTCTAGCCAATACGTAGGTATCACAGTAGCACAAAGCAAGAAAACAATGCTATCTCAAAACCTAGATTCCACACAAACTAAAATCAGGCAGGATCTGACCCACTGGGCAAACCTGCCACTGATCCTCCGGTCTAGGATAAATATCATCAAGATGAACGTCCTCCGTGGAATAATTTACCCGTGGCCATGACCGGATGCTGCCTCCACCTCGCCTGGCTCACCATGCTTAAGTCAGCCCTGTCCTCCATCCTCTGGAGTGGCAACCCCACCCCCTGCAGAGCTGGCCACAAACTCACGGCCCTTGGGGGTCTTCAATTCCCTGACCTTCACCTACACTACCTTGTTTTCCATGTTAACAGATTTCTGTGGTGGAGGTCACATAGAGACCCTTGGGGGACAGAGGTATACAGGCCACCATGGAAAACCATGGATCTGAACCTCTGCCAGTGGGCCAGGATAGACATATGGGCACTAACCAGTATTCTCCATCGCTGCTTGCCTGATCAACTTAAACTCTCCCCTATTGGGGTCTCAGCCCCAGTCTGTAGGCAACTACACAATTACTGGGCACTCACCCACAACTTGACCCAAAACAATCCCTAACTAAAAACCCCACCTTGAAGGTCTCGGGCAAGATGATCCCTGAGAATTTCCTAGGCAATGTGAAACTACAAGATCTTGGTTCCCTAGTAGATGACAATATTCTAAGTCTGTACCAGCAACTCCTACTAAAATACACTCCCGTCCCTACAAAGGGACTTCCCTTACCTTCAGTTGTGACACCTACTAGCTGCTGCCATTGGTCCTAAACCACTGGACTTCATTACATTCAAGCATTGGGATGACATGGATGCTCTTGTGCGGCAAAGGCATGCAATCTCCCTCATCTACAAATACCTCCTATCCCTTACCTCTGCCCCCTCGCCTGCCAAGTGTGCATACTAGCAAAAGGAATTCAAAGCCCTCAAATCATCTGAGATCAGGACCACCCTGTGGGAAAACACCCAGGGATTTCTAAAATGGGATACCCTCAGACTCTTGCAATTTTAGATCAACCACAACCTATACCATACTCCAGTCAAGCTCTTCAAGATGGGCAAACTTAACTCGGACATCTGCCATCATTGCAAGGCTGAGAAGGGGACACTTAGGCACGTCCTATGGGACTGCCCCAAGGCAGGATACCAGTGGGATAGAATAAAGGCCCACCTCGACCCCCTGCTGGGATTGACGGAGGCCTTCATTTCCAAGAACTGCCTACTAGGACTCAACCTGCAGGATGTCCTGGGCGAGAGAAGGTACCACCTATCTCTCATTTTGGCCATAGCCAAAAAACTACTCCTCAAGCACTAGATGGATGAAGTGATCCCATCATTCTCAGAGTGGCACAATGCCACATTAGAAGCTCTCTGCATGAAAAAAATGATCCATCGCATGCGCAACACACCCCAGCTATACTTAAAATGATGGGGTATGCTTGAAGCGTTGCTATTTAATGCCAATACCTAGTGAACGTCTCACATGGGGTGCAAGAACGATCCTGCCTCACCCATGGCTCTGACCGGGTGCTCACCTGGCCTCTAGTCACCCCATGGAATGCCCATCCAATGGTCTACTCTGACTATCAACCCTTCTCCTGACCGGGACAAACCAGCCAAGACTTTTATGTGCAACTGCATGCCTTTATGTAGGTTAGATTACTCTGTTAGTTAGTGCTGTAATTTTCTGAATGTTGCTACCACTCTGTAAATTCACATTACTTGTGTGTATTACTTATAATCTTCAATAAAGTTTACAGTTAAAAAAAAAAACCTTGATTCCCAACGAAGACCTGCCCTTGCTTGTGCATGCATTCATCGCTTCTAGACTTGATTACTGCAACAGTTTATACCTTGGGTAAGTAGAGGTGTCCTACAATGTCTGCAGCTTGTGTAGAATGCAGTGGTCCAGTTGTTGATTGGCCTTCTTAAGGCTTGTCATAAAACTCTGGTACTGCATGAAATGCACTGGCTGCCACTGAAGTGGCATATCACCTTGAAGGTCAACCTGCTGGCTTACAAGGTCCTATATGGACTGAGCCATGACTACCTGAGAGACCTTTCGACTCCCTATCAGACCTCTCTCCACCTCTGCCCCTCTAAGGACGGTCTCCCTTAGCTGTTCTGAGGGTGAGGTTGAAATCCTCTGGAGACTGGGCTTTTTTATCTGCTGGCCCTGTCATGTGGAACAGGCTTTCTAGGCCTCTGAGCGAGGCCTTCTTAGTGGAGGCCTCTAAGAGGGTCTGAAGACCTTCCTCTTCTGCTAGGCTTTTAGCACTGACTGACTTACAAGCTTTTAATCCACCACACTTACTTTTCTAGCATTTTTATCACAGGCTCTGTTTTATATACATATTATTTATCTTAGGTATGTTACACCATGTAGAGTATTTGACATTATTTTTGAAATGTTGCTTTAGAATGATTGTACAGCGCTCTGAGCCCCTGGGATTGGGCTTTTAAGAAATAAGGTATATCACTACCACTACTACTACTACTACTACTACTGCTATTTTGCTTCTGTCCAGACAAAGTCACTGAACTAGTGTGGGTCTTTTTAAGTGTAATGTAAAACTATTTTGCTCCTCTCGCAGACAAAGTCATTGAACTAGTGTGGATCTTTTCAAGTGTAATGTAAATCAAGAGAGCCATATGTCTTCTGCCTTGGTTGTACATACATACATACATACATACATGGATGGATGACCCAGAACAGCTTGGGCCACATGATGACCATTGTGCTACTGCCAGAGTAAGTTGCAGCGTGGCTTGCACTTGTAAAAGTTGCTGTAGCGTACTTATCCTGCCCAACAGCCAGTGTAAGTTTCAAAAGAGTGTTCAGCACAGCAGGGGCCGTTATTACTGACAGTAGAACACTTCTTTTGAATAATAAGGTAGAAATGCTGACATCTTAACAAACTCTGGTCAAAGCCAAAATGGCTGCTAATGTATTAACCTGATAAGAGATATGAAATTAAAGTGCAGATGGGGTTTTAACTTATTTGTTATACTTAAATTGTATTTACACAATATAGGCCAGACAAGATGATACATCTAATTTTCAGTAAGATCTGCTTTTACCCATTTTTACAATGTATTTACCCAGGATAGCCCAGATGAGATGCAATATCTTATTTTCAGTAGGATCCTGATTTTATCCATTTGTACAATGTATGTACCCAGGCTAGCATAGCGGTGATGTAATATCTCTTTTTTAGTAGGGTTCTGCTTTTACCTGTTTTTATGCTGTATTTATCCAAGACAGCCTACCTGAGATGCAATGTCTCATTTTCACTGGGGTCTTGCTTTTACACATTTTTACATTGTATTTAGCAGGATAGCACAGTGGAGATGCTACATCTCATTCTCAGTGGGGTCCAGCTTTAACACATTTTTGTAATATATTTACTTGGCTTAGCACAGCACAGCAAAGATGCAATATCTTATTTTCAGTGGGTTCCTGATTTTACCAATGTTTACAATATATGTACCTAGGACAGACCACTGAAGATGCAACTGGGTAGGATTGCTGACTTCACTAAATCAGGAAAGGTGGTGCAGCATTTAACTGTATTTATTGTATTCTGTTAATTGTTATATTGTGTATGAAAGGTGTGCAATCTATATGTATATGAATGTATTTGGAATATCGTAACTGCTGGTGTTTATTTGTGTGGACCTCACTGTAAATGAGTTTATTCTCAGTCAACTTTACCAATATTCATATGACTGGTATAAATATATTATGTTACTACTATTACATTTCATTTTCAGTGGGGTCCTTCTGTTACACATTTTTACAATGTATTAACCCAGCATAGCCCAGCTGACAGGAAATTTCTCATTTTCAGTGGGATTCTGATTTCACACATTTGTTTTTACAATTTACAGTATGTACCCAGGATATCCTAGCAGAGATTCAACATCTCTTTTTCAGTGGGGTCCTGCTGTTACATATTTTTACAAAGTATTTACCCAGGATAGACCAGTCCAACACAAAATTACTGCCTTACATCTCTGGTGCAAATTTGACTGGAAGGCGACCATAAGAATTTTTAGAACACTGGTCAGTTATGTCTAAATATGTCACCACTAGATCTGCTATATGCTGGTAGAAGTATGGATGTTAATAGGCAATACATATTCATGTATTCTGGGAATGTCAGATGATCCGTTCCTTTATATAAACAGACATTTTAAAGATTTGCCTGAAGTAAACCAACACACACACCAATGAGCATTATTAATGCTCTATTCAGATGAAAATAACTAGGGCAACATGAAAATAATTACTATCTTCAATGTTATTGGCAGCTAAAAAGTGCATCATGAAAAACTGGTTACAGGTACCATTGATAGATACATAGGGGATACACAATGGCCTTACTCAAAATATGAAATTTATCTTCATGAGTGAGGGGACAGGGTCATAACTCATGAGTGGCAGAGCCACAAGTGAGTTATGACGGTCCTGCTCACTCACAAATGGAGATGCAGTAAGTTGTGTATTTTGAGTAAGGCCATTGTGTATTTGATTTATACATCAGTTTATAAGTTATACCTTTTAAATCAGCTTTTTGTGTAGAGTTAATTGTTTCACTTTGAATTCAGCAGCTAGCTTCAGAGCAGGACAAGGCTACTGTGATGTCATCAGCATCGTTAAACCTGCTCTGCATCCAGTTAAATGTTTATCCGGAGGTAAGACAGTGAGATAAATTTATCAGAGAATCTTTATCACTACTGGTGTTGTATAAATGGAAAGAAATTTGTAAAATGTAACTTTCAGTCTCAGAAATCAGCTAGCAACATTTAATAAAACATAAACAGCATGGCCATTCCACATACTGTAGCTGGTAAGCATACTGACTTTGTCCCATAAAGGCAGAAATCATGGGTGGTGGTGGGGGGGGGGACTGTCAGCAAATACTCTGAAATTATAAGAAGAACACAGAATTAGAGAACAAAACAGACATGTTGTGAAACCATAGTACACATTTATAATTTCTCAGGTTCTGACCAGGAACACAAAAACTACAACTGCCGCCTTTGTGTATTATTGATTCCTAAAAAATTGGGGATGAGGGGACAAGAAAAGAAAGTTACTACTCTGGTGAACCATGCATGTCCATATCTCTCATCCTGAATGCGATATTGTATTTTGATATGTACCGAAAAAGACTCATGTCTTTGTATTCCTCTAAATAAAAAAATTTCAGTTAAGTGCAATTTAAGAAGAAAAAAGAATGGCTGCATCCATAAAAAGTCCTATAAATAAGAATTTATAAACTGGAAATAACACAAAGAGTGTATCTGAAAAATAGTAACACCTTGACTTCATTCCAGGCTTCACCTAATAATAACCTAATAAGATACCAGTTAGTTAGGAGATTCTCAATTTTCCCTCAGTCTAAGCACATTTTAGAAACATAGAAACAGAATTTGATGACAGATAAGGACCGCTTGGCCCACCTAGTCTGCCCATTTCCCTACCTAGCGGATAAGCTGCAGATCCTAGTTAACCAACAGCCTACTTCCTCCTACCCCCACTAGAACTGCCTTATGTCTGTCCCATGTATTCTTGAATTCTCCCACTGTTTTTGACTCTACGACCTCCTCAGGAAGGCTGTTCCATGTATCCACAACCCTCTCTGTGAAGAAATACTTCCTCACATTAGCTCTGAGCCATCGCTCCTCTACCTTCAAATTGTGCCCCCTTGTTTTTGCACATCTCTTTTTCTGAAAGATGCTACCCTCTTGGACTTTGTTGATTCCCTTGAGGTATTTGAAAGTTTCTATCATGTCCCCCCTCTCCCTTCTTTCCTCGAGGCTACACATTTTTAGTTCCTTTAATCTTTCTTCATATGTCTTCTGATGGAGACCCTGCATCATTTTGGTTGCCCTCCTCTGGACAGCCTCCACCCTGTCTATGTCTTTGCAGAGATGGAGACTCCAGAACTGTACACAGTACTCCAGATGTGGTCTTACCAACTGTCTGTACAGAGGCCCAACAACTTCCTGTTTTCTACTGGTGATGCCTCTCCCTACGCATCCCAGTATCCATCCAGCCCTCCTTACTGCCTTCTCACATTGCTGGCTCACCTTTAGGTTGTCTGATATGACTACCCCCAGGTCCCTTTCCATTTTTGTTGTTGTCAGTTTCTCACCCCCATTGTGTACTCTTCCCCTGGGTTTTTGTTTCCCAGGTGCATTACTTTGCACTTCTTTGCATTGAATCTAAGCTGCCATACATTTGACCATTCCTCCAACCTTGCCAAGTCCCTTTTCATCCTTTCCACCCCACTGTGTGTATCAACCCTGTTGCAGATCTTTGTGTCATCTGCAAAGAGATATACTTTCCCTTCCAGTCCCTCTGCAATGTCACTTATAAAGACATTAAAAAGGACTGGCCCCAGTACTGAACCCTGCAGTACTCCACTAGTAACCCTCCTTTCTTCACGGTGGACTCCATTTACTATTACCCACTGTGTCCTGTTGTCCAACCAGTGTTTTATCCAGGCTACCACCCTAGGACCCACTCCCAGGCTGGCTAATTTGTTTATTAATCTTTTGGGCGGGACTGTGTCAAATGCCTTGCTAAAGTCTAGGTAGGCCATGTTCATAGCCCCTCCCTGGTCTGCTGCTTTGGTCACCCCATCAAAGAAATCAATTAGATTTGTCTGACATGACCTTCCCACTGGGAATCCATGCTGCCTTAGGTCATGTGTCCCACTGGCCTCTAGGTACCCAACAATTCTTTCCTTCAGAAGTGATTCCATCATTTTTCCTACCACTGAGGTCAAACTAACAGGTCTGTAGTTTCCTGCCTCTGTCTTGCTCCCACTTTTGTGAAGGAGAATCACATCCACCCTCCTCTAGTCCTCAGGTACCACCCCATCCTCCCATGATTTATTAAAAAGGGTAGTCAGTGGTGTTACTAGTTCTTCCCTTAGTTCTTTTAAAATTCTGGGGTGAATCCCATCAGGCCCCATTGCTTTATCCACCTTCAGTTTTAAGAGTTCTTTCAGAACCCTTTCTTCTGTGAAAGGACTGATATCATCCCCCATCCAGAGTGCTTCTATTGACCAGATTAGGTATTTCCCCCTGCTTTTCCATTGTGAATATTGAGCAGAAGTATTCATTTAGTATCCCTGCTTTTTCACTGTCGCTCTCTGCACAACCACCTTCCTCTTTGTTCAGCCTCAGTATCCCTGCCTTACTTTTTCTTTGCACCCTAATGTACCTATAAAAGGTTTTATCCCCCTTCTTAACTGAGTTGGGTATCTTTTCTTTGTTTTGGGCCTTTGCTATTCTGACTGCCTTACCCGCTTCCTTCCGCTTTAACTGGTACAGTTCTCTGTCCTGCTCCTTCTGTGTTTCCTTATACTTCCTGAATGCTATCTTTTTTTCCCTTACCTTCCCCACCACTTCTTTTGAGAACCATAGTGGTTTTTTCTTTCATTTTGATTTATTTGCTTCACACAAAGACTTGTTGCTTCTGTGATGGCAGTTCTGATGTTTCCCATTGTTGCTCCACCCGCCTTCTTGTCTGTTTGCTAGTGCTTTCTAAGGCACTCTCCCATTTATCAAAATCAGCCCTCCTGAAGTCCAGTACCTTCACTTTTGTGTGGCTTGACTCTATAGCTAAGTTTATCATGAACCACACTGTTTGGTGGTCACTTGTTCCCAGATGGCTACCCACTTTAAGATCAGAGATCCTCTTTCCATCCTCATTTGACAGTACCAGGTCTAAGATTGCTCTCTCCTGAGTAGGTTCCAAAATTAGCTGTCTGAGGCATGCCCCCTGTAGGGCATCAAGAATGGCATTGCTCTTGGATGTGGCTGCAGCAAAGGTGCTCCAGTCAGCATCTGGCATATTCAGGTCCTCCATCAGCAATATCTCCCCTTTCTCTGCCATCCCAAGGATGCCTTCTATCATTTCCTTGTCCATTTCCTCCCCCTGATGTGGGGATCTGTATACAACCCGTGAGCGAATTGTGGAGCGATTTCCAGTCTCCAGGGTGACCAACAGTGCCTCCTCTCCTCCCTGTTTACCCTTTAGTTCTGTTGCTTTTATCCCTTCCCTTACATAAAGAGCTACTACTTCTCCTCCTCTTCTTACCTCCCTGTCCCTCCTGTAGATTGTGTACCCTGGTATGTTGACATCCCAGTCATGGTTCTCTGTGTACCATGTTTCTGTGACTGCCACAATATCCAGGCATCACTCTTCCGTCAAGGCCACCATTTCAGGGAGCTTTTTACCTAGACTACGGGCATTGGTACTGATTATCCTCCATTTTTTATGGCTTTATTTCTTTTTGCCCCATCCCTGTCCCTACTGCCTTTGTCTTTTTCTCCATTTACCCCTGCCATTCTCCCTATCAACTGCTCTATTTTGGTGTTTACCTCACTAATTACCCTGATTTGTTTTGGGGGGGCTAGGATTTCCCTTCTCCTTTTCAGTGCCCCCCCTTGGCTAGTTTAAATGCTTGCCACCGAAGCATTTAAATCTATCACATAGGATCCTGGTTCCCCACCAGAATAGATGCAGACCATCTCACCTGTACAGGCCTGCATCCCTCCAGGTGGAGCCCCAGTCCCCAATGAAGCCAAATCCCTGAGCTCTGCAACAGCTTTTCAACCAGTCATTGAATCCCATGGTGCGGAGTGCCCTAGCCTCATCCATGCCATAGACAGGTAGCACTTCCGAAAAAGTTACCATGTGTGCTACTTGTCTAAGGCCCCTCCCCAACTCCACAAACTCCTGTTGCACTGCTCTGATCCCATTCTCAGCCAGGTCATTTGTCCCTAGGTGGATAATGACATCCAGCTCATTCCCCCTTGCCACTACTCCCACGATCCTGAGGATTTGTTTCCTGTCCCTCCAAGCCTTGGCACCGGGCAGGCACCTTACCTCCCTTTCCCCTCCCTCCCTCAGTTCTACCCCCCTAACAATTGAGTCCCCCACCAGGAGTTGTTTCTTTTCCCTGTGGGTTCCTGGGCCACCCTCCTGTGGGCCTTCATTGTGGAGGTTCCCAGCATCCTCCTTGATCTCCACTGCAGATACCTCCATAGAGGAACCATGCTTCACCAGAGTGGCGAATGAATTGTGGAGAGGCACAACTGGAGGGATGCACCTCTCTTCCACCACTCTCACCCTCCCTGAGCCCACCATATCTTAAAAGTTGGCTAGGAAAAAGATAATTATTATGTGATATTAAAAAACAGTACCTGGACATACCCTGTATGTTTCTCTTTATTCAATGACATTTTAAACTAATTAAAAATTATGGCAACGTATGTTAAAGCAAACATAAGTAAACTGTAGGTTTATATGGCATTTTTTAAATGCTATATATTACATACATCATTAGGTAGGGATGAAGATTATTGGTCAATTGAGTTCCTTCTTTCCACCATCTCAGTAGGATTGTTGGACTACTTCTCCATTTAGTGGAGTGGCATTTTCACTTTTCCTTGAGATTTAAACATTCCATTTGTTAGAGTGTTTCTGGAGGACAGCAGCATGTACCTGCAATCCGCCATTCATGCAAAGCAAGTAACACCACACACATACAGTATTAGAAAAAAAGAACCACATTTATGAAATGAGGCTAATGAAGTTAACTTAAAGAGCTCCTGACACAGTTTAAACAACTTTGAAAAAATGTTATATTCAGGCATAACTGTAGTTTATAGTTCATATTTTATTCAGTAATTCTCACTCTTATTTCCTTGCTACTAACGGTATTTGCATGAATACAATATCTCTGACTCTTAGCTCTGGCTGTCTGCTTACACCTAAGATCATAACTCTGTTTATGATATCAGAATATGTTGCTGTGGAGATAATTATGATGTTATGAATGGGATTGTGATGCTATGTGTAAAGAAGAAGCCAGAGTAGATATAGTTTATAGATACATAGATACATAGACAGTGTCGGCAGATAAGGGCCTATGGCCCACCCAGACTGCCCATTTAAGTTTGTAAGTTCAGTTTATGTTTTCCAGGGACAGGGATCTTGTTTTCATGCAACTGTTTTCAGTAATAAAGAAAACAGGGACTTAATCTCTGAAAATGGATAATGTAATAAAAGAAATTAGGATGGAACTGAATATAAATCTTACTTTTTTCAAAGTTTTACTAATGTTATCAGGGGCTCTTTAAAGGTAACAACCAGTTATACTGCACTGTCTACAGCCATTAATATGCTTACATTCAATGATTGTAAAGCATAAGAGGTAATATTGTTTAATTTTTAAGACACCTTTGGTTATTCAGGCCATTAGCAAACTGCTGAGATTGGCTCCTGTACCTGACATCACCGATTGTCCAAAATTGAGAATGTATCAATATCATGAAATTCATAACAAAAATCAAAGTTAAGGCAGGATACCATCATTGCACAAAAATAAGGTAGACATTCAGAATCACAGGAGAATACTTTGCAGCTATAGTTGTTGGGGGAGAGCTACTTAGAAAATGTTCACAGTGACCTGAGGATGAAGGTAAAAAATAAAAAAAAAAAAACTATAAAAATTCATATAACTGCACAATATGTTTTATGAATCCTGATGTCCATCTACAGATTCACTTTCATCTGATGATTCATCTTCTCCTTCAACAGAAACTGCCATTTTCATTTCAGTGAAAGTGGTTTAAGCATGTACTATATGGCTGGACAATTCTGATCATAAACTGAAACACATGCAACCCTCCATTTCTATCACTTTCTGACCCCCTCATGACTGCTACTCCATCTAGTCTCTGAATTTCTCTTTGTTGCTATTTCTGCCATTCCTGCTTTAGGACATACCATTGTCAGGTCTCAGAATTATCAACATCAAATGAGAACTTCAGATGTGTGCTTGCTGAAGCCTAAGCCCGGAAACTTGCAATCACAATGGAGCTTAATTCAATGGCCTACACAACCAGTATAGTGTTATGCTCGTGCAACTGTGTTACCTTGTTTTGGCTGCTCACACTCTATTCCACAAGGAATTACCACCCTGTAGGGGTACCAAAGGCAAGGAACCCTCAAAGAGGGTTCCACTCTTAGAGGTGCCATGGGAAGGTTCCCTTGTCTAAAGGTATCTTAGGAAGAAACCCCCCGAAGAGAGAGGTGAGCCACTAGAGGAGAAGGGGAGGATGGTGGGGCAAAGAAAAAGTGATTCAGAAGGAGTCTGGGAGGAAATGCTTATATAGCTTAGGAAGGAGGCATCACTGGTTGCTCACCAATTGAACCAAAGGCAAAACCTTTTAACTCAATGGCCTACAAAACCAGTATAGTGTTATGCCTATGAAACTATGTTACCTTGTTCTGGCCATTTGCACTCTCTATTCCATGAGGAATTACCAACCTGTAGGGGTACCAAGGCAAGGAACCCTCAAAGAGGGTTCTCCCCTAGAGGTGCTACAGGAAGGTTCCCTTGGCTAAAGGTACCTCAAGAAAAAAACACCAAAAAGAACATTAGCAGAGATCGTTGATTATGAGGTAGTGAAGCAGACTAACAGCAACAGGCAGCATGATGAAACATAAATGAGAAGCACAAATTAGCAGAATAGCATGGATAAAATGGATTGCACTGATGAAGCAGGGGGTTCCTAATGAGAGAGGGAATGGTGAACAGGGTCACCATCCACCTCCATCTAACAGCGGAACCTACCAAAGAAAACTAGGCAATGCTACTAAAACTAACTAAGTATTATGACCTTCAGCATGGAGGACAGAAAAAAACCCTTTGAGGAGGAAATTTCTGGGGATCCAAGGCCTAGGTCACCATCCCTCCTGGCTTGGGGTATTTTATTTAGTGACAGCTTGGCTGCTTCAAGGGGGTTGGAAAATGGTCCAATTTGAAGGTTGGCTCTCAGTCTATCCCTCAAATGGGAATGCTGTGAAGGGTTTTGAGGATTCTCTGCAACAAGCTCCTTCAAGGCAGGAGGAGGAGGAGAGCAACAACCACTGAGGCACTTAGCCAGCCTACCAATCTAAAAAACAAACCAGGTGAACCAGAAGCAGTCATAAGGAGAATAGCTAGAAGGCACTGCCAAAGCAATCGGCTAGCTTAAGGAGACCCTTTTTAAACTCAGAGCCCTACCCTTCTTAGCTGAGTCTTAAATTCTACATCAGGAGATGCCGCCAATACACCTGCATGGCTAAAGCTCTGCCCCGAGCAAGGACATTCCCACTATGGGCCAGATGAGAAGAACCCAGCCCTGAGTTTCACACACTCAAGATGTGGACTTTGAAGGTACAGAGCAAGACTGTCGGCTGCAGGGCAAGACCTGAGCCAGTCAGCTGAGAGCAAGCTCAGAGCCATAACTGATGGGCATAGTCGGGTGGTCTCCTTTAGCAATAGAGCAGGCAGAACATTGTAATGCAGGGAGTAACAGGCAATGTGCAGCATGGTAAACATATAGTACACAGAAGCATGATATGCAGTAAGAATTAAACAAACAGCTCAGGCTAACCTTGTCCCTTGTCCAGTGTGAGGCACTTGCCTGGCAAGGGTATAGAACAAGCAATGCAAGTAAAGAGGAAGGAATACAAGCCAACCAGTCCATCAATGAATGCCAATTAAAGGTGACATAAATACTCAGAGGATTTTAGCGGCAAAGGTAGTATCTGAACATGAGGTATTTGAACCACATGGGGCCACAACTCTCCACTATAACCCCTTGTCCTCCACCATAGGAAAAAACAAAGAAGCCACAGTAAAGAACTGTGACCCACATGCAGATTTTTAAAACTAGTTCACAGTGACAGCTGTAGCTGAACTGACCTCCAGAGTATACTGAAGTATTGTACAAAACTAGTTAATGGCTTCCAGCAGTAATTAGTTATAGCTTCCAGCAGTAGCTGAGCTGAACAATTGAACAAGCATAGGAAGTGTAGGCATAGGCAATAATGCACTGAAAAACAACAGTAATAATTGCTTGGTACAATTGCATTTAAACAGGTTTGTGGCCCATGGAGAAAGTAATATAGATTTGCAGTAGACTCAGGTTTGATTTCCACTGAGTGCAAATAAACATGTTTGAGCAGATTTAAACCCCCAAAAGGGCTATGAGACAACGGAGGGCTTATATAATGAAAAGCATAGTAAATAATGAAATGCTGAGGCAAATAAACAGTAACTAAACCTTACTAGAATGCAAAGCTGCTGATGTAAAATAGGTCTTGCACAAAATGGAGCATGTTAGGTTCCCAGGTAGGCACAAATGAGTAGAGCTGTCTGAAGCAAATGAGTAAAGAGTAGCAGCAGAGGGGTTTTGAGAACTGAAATCCAGGAAACAGGCAGCTGAGAGACCCAAAGCAAGCTGCTGGAACGCAACAACAGAATGCACAGTGAAAAGCTGAGAAGAGCCATCCAGGTGTAAACAATGAAAGAGGAAGCAGAGGAGGCAGCAGACTGCAGGGTGGGCTGAAATATATAATAACAATTGCAGGAAAACTGAGGTTTGGTAGGAGCCTGGAGCACAGGCACAGGATAAACATAGTGCAAGCAAGGGGCAACAAGATGCTAGAAAAACTAAAAAACTCTTGAAAGAAAACACAAACACAGGAAAACAGAAAAAAACAAGCACACAGGGAAGTAAACAGCAGCCAGAGACAAAACAAAGACTAACCAAGGCAGGAGAAATACACAAACAGAATCCAGCAGAAACCAAGCAGAGCCCAGAGCACAAGCAAGGCCGGGGGGTTGGGGGAACAAGGCCCCAAGGGAGAAGACAGACCAATGGAGCCTCCAGCTGGCAAAGAAAAAGTGCTTCAGAGGGAGCCTGGGAGGAACTGCTTATATAGCTCAGGAAGGGGGCATGGCTGGGTGCTCACCCATTGAACCTCAGGCATAGCCTTTCAAAAAAAAGACAAAAGAATGACACAAACCAGACATAGTTTTGGCATATGTTTGTTTATTATACAGTGTTACACGAGCTCGCTGCACCATTATTGGTACCCCCAGAGGTACACCGTAGACAGCAAGTGCTTAGACATATGTTATACTAACATATAGGGCTAAGGGCATCTACCGTACAAGAGTAGATGTCAGGGTATGTATGCATATTATTGTAATACACTTTGCTTGCTAATACATAAATATTTTCTATGTATTTTCTTTGTATTTCTCACTTACAAGATGTTGGGACATCTGTGTCCTTGGAATAATTATAATAATAATAATAATTTTATTTATATAGCGCCTTTCACTATATCAAGGCGCTGAACAGGTCAATAAAAGCTTCAACACATAATACAAACATCAAAACCATAAAGATTATAAAATATATCATAAAAGCATAATAAATTACAATAAAATTTCACACACTTATGATATATAAGTTGGCATTGCCACCTTTTAGTGATTTGTACTACTACACTGATTTATGTAAGAATCTGTAAGAACTGTACTCATTTGTTTCACAAAGCAATGACTACTACAAAATTGTATAATGTTATCTTGGACCATGGAGCCACCTCTAATTTAGCCAATAGGGCTCATCACTGTAACTAGAAATGTTTCTATATTACAGTAACTATAGTAATTATCATAGGTATATAATGTGAGACACTGAGTCTTATTCTTCGGAGACCCCAAGAGACATGAAGAAACCTCGAGGTATAGGGAACACTTAGCACTGGCTCCCGGTTCATATTGTAAGAACTGCTTAGGTCAACTGTGATTTATCCTTTTAGTAGTAATAAACAAGTTTATTACTCTTATACAATGTGTCTGTGATTCCTTGCATTCCCAATATTGCCAAGAACCTGAGGGTGAGGTTTAGACCTTCTGACAACAGTATGTCACGCAGGCCTTGCGTTAGGGTCAGAAATCAGGTGGCCAGTTTTTCCCCCTTCTCCCAAAGTAGGGGGTAAGAAGCCGAAAGTTGGGGGTCGCTGCACCAGATTTATATGTTCGTGAAAACAAAATATGGCTTTTTTTTAAATGGCTAATATGTCAGCTAGGAGGCAGTATGGCGCAGTGGTTTAAGGCTCTGAGCTGCAAACCTGGAGACCTGGGTTTGAATCCCACAGCCCCCACTTGCATACTGTGTGACCCTGAGCAAGTCACTTAACTTCCTTGTGCTCCCAGGTCGCACCTGGAATCAAGCTTCGGCTTAGTGTGCCTCTCCTGGTTAAACAATTTTCCCCTTCCCCTTGCCAGAGGGTATAGTATACACAAGTTACTGCCATGCCTCATCAGCACAGTAGTGCTCTGCCCTGCATGACACGTAAAAGTGAAGCCCACCCTGCCCTTTTTATTGTGTGTCAGGCTGTCGATTAATAAAAAAAATATACCGGCAGATACATACAAGTAGTTACCGGCTGTTGGAAATGGCTGCGGCTGCCACATCAATAGCAAAAGCAGAGGTGCAATCTCTGTTTGCCCTGGCCACTGGACTGCTCCACAGACTGAATCAGATTCAGTGCGATGCAGTCTGTGGAGCAGAAGTCACCAAATAAAATGCTGTTGCTTTCAGGTGCCAGGGGAAACAGAAAAAGTACCCCCGCTTTCCCCAGTTATGATGGAGCAGCCACAGGCATTCATCTAGCAGCAGATAACTTTTTTTTTTTGTAATTCCTCAGCCAGCCCATAGAAAATGCAGGAAGCTGGTCTCCGAGTTGAGCATCACTTCACTGCAGCAGGGGAGGGCAGTACTACTCAGAGGCACTGAGTGAGTAGATTGCCAAGAAAATGCTTGGCTTTATGCCCACGTGCGCCCCCCCTGCCCCCGTAACAGCAGCTTTTACAGTCTCTGTCTGAATTGATGTTGGCTTGAATAACCATCACACCCAGTCTCCAGTGCGGAACTATTCCGGATTCATGACACACTCAGAGGACCCACACAAAGAAGGAACACATGTTCCTTTGCTCCGTCTGACACCATTACCTCGTAGGTGGAACCGCCAAACCAGGCACTGTCTTCTGCTGCTGCCACTGTCAAGCCCATCACCCCTGGCTCCTTGTGTTCAGTTCTCCCGATTCGCCATCTCTTCCTGACCCAAACAGACAGGGACTACCACTCCATAAGTTACTTATCTTTGCCTCACCAGTTCAACTGCCGCAGATCAGGTAAACAAACTGAAAGACTGCTTGCCCACATACTCCTCGCGCCAGATTTACTGCCAAGTCACTGCCCACACTGATAACTTGGCAATGCCTACTCAGCTGGGTCCCCTGCCCCCTTACAGTCACATCACCAATCACAGTTCACCTCCGATATGTAAAGAAGAAAAAAAATACAGGACCAATCATGACCGCCCCTCTCACTGTCCCACGGAGAAGCAGTGCATTTAAAGTGACAGCAGCACCAATTAAGCAGAGAAGGGCTGCATCAAAGCAAATGCAGTGCTTTCAAAGTAGTGCATCAAAATTAGGATTTTTGCCCGAGGGGGACGTCAGTAGTGCGTTAACGCAAGCCCTGATGTCACGTCAGTAGAAATGTCAAAGAAGAACTTAAGTTTTTCTGCTACTCTTTTGTCGATCTGCTGAATTTATTAAAAAGCTTTCCATAAAAATTTTAAAAACTAAACAATCTTATCACTTGTGCTTTGTAATCAATGAGTGTCAGCATGTTAATGGCCATAGACAGTGTAGCATAACTAGTGATGCTGCACTGTCCATGGCCATTAATCTGCTGACATTAATTGATCATGACACACAAGAGTTAAGATTGCTTAGTTTTTAAGACACATTTGGTTTAATGTCATCATGCTATTATCTGCATCATTCCCTATGTTTGTATTGTTGTGTTAAAAGAAATATCTAAGATTCAGTTTTCAAAATATTTAAAAGATTTCTACTTGTAGATCAAATGTATTCATCTTTGATGACAGACTGAAGCTGGTTCTTGTGCTTTTCTTAAATTGATACTTTTTTGCAGTGTTCTTCTTTATCTCCATTAGTAACTACATATGTTCTGTTCACAATGCAGTAGAGTACAAATGATGTATTTTATTCAGCATGTCTTGTACCAGGGCTTACTTGTATTAACTTATAGGCTAAAATGAAGTTAAACATTCTGTATATATAGATACAGTATATAGATGTTACCCCTTTTATAAGCAATCACCATTATATGGCAAAGCCATACTCTGGAGAGACTAGTAATTGCCACTAGTCTATTTAGTATTGATAATGGTCACTATGCACGATTGTGCGGAGGGTATGTGCCAGAGGCACATAGCCCTACTGTGTAACTATGTGAACATGGACAGGTGCACCCATATGAGCATTCACTAACAATGGCCACCTGTCTGCGACCCCGTCCCCCAACATGCAGATGTGTGGAGGACTGCTACGTGGACCAGGCATGCATCCAGTGGGATGCCTGGACCTGGTCCACTAGTGTATCCCTTGTGCCTATGGGGCACATATGGTAGCAGATGGTATGCTGTGCGCCGGTGGCACAGGGGTGATGGGTACCCAGTTGGCCACCCCCAGCCCTCCATGTGGTCCCCATTAGCTGGGGCATCATGTTGAGGGAGTCTGCTGTGCCCCATCCTTCCCACTGCAGCCCAGTGGTGGCATCCTGGGGGGTGTGTATATCTTACAGCAGGGGGTTACGCAGCATAAGATGCACCCCCTATGCTTAGCACTCTGCACCGTAGTGAATGGCATGGAGTGCAGGCATGTCCCCTGCCCTCCCCCAGCGTGTTGCTGTCCACACGGTCAGGGGATCAGGTGCATGCCTGCCCTGCGCTGCCTTGGTGAATGTAGCATGGGGTCTGTGGGATCTCACTCTGTGGCATTCCGATGTAGCTATGCCAACATGCTCAGTTTACACAGCACATTGGCATAGTGCATACAGCCCATTGTTTGACATGGAAATCGAGTTTTGTATGTTTTAATATTTTTGCACAAAGCACTTTGGGGTCTTTCACTTTTTGTACTTTTTTGCTTCTCCTCTTAATCCTTCCTAATCAGTTTTGCTGGGATGTTTGTACTATGGTGAGATCGCTAGTCTGGCAGGTGCACTTTGTAGCTTTTAGCAGTTCAGTCATTCAGACAAACTATATGTCCTGCTAATTGGTTTGTGTCCACAGTCTCTAACCAAACTACCTGGTTTTGCTTAAATAGGAGGAGTTCAGTCATACAGACACACAATCCTGATGAAGAGTCAACAATTTTTCCTTTGTTTTTATTTGTTTTACATCTCTAGCCCAACGGGTTAATAAATGGACTGAACTTTTTAAAAGATCAGCAGTCATTACATGTTGCTAGATTTTTCCTTTCATGTTTCATGTATTTCAGTATTAGTACCATGCCAATAAAAAATAATTAATACAAAATATGTTAAAGCAGTCATGAACATTAAAAGAGTTGCAGCACACAATTCAGATAGGGTTGTCATTAGTGTGACTTCAGTTTGTAAAAATACAGTTTCCTTGCCAATAGCTAGCACTTTCTTTTAGTTGATTTCAGATGCACACTGTTTAATTTGGCATTAGGAGTTACATGTACAGTTTCCCCCTTAATTGTCCAGGATTGACGTACTGAAACTAGTAATGCTGTCCCAGTGCAGCATGAATATTTTAAAACTGCAGCGTCAAACAATATTTAATGTCAGGGTTGTGGCTTAAATTTACAAGCCACATGCAAAGGTCTCCAATGTAATGAATGTTCCAGAGTGTGTGTGTGTGTGTGTGTGTGGACACTTCAAAATATCCACTCTTCACCTTCTCCAGTGCCTCTTGGTGACCCAGCATCTGAAAAGCTGATGAGCGCAGTCTCAGGGCAGAAGTTTCACAATCCACAATATCTTTTTACTTAGACTCAAACCAGAACCAGCAAGTCCATGTTGTCCCCACAAATATCAATGAGATTTGCCCTTTAAACCCCTACAACTCACTTTTTAAAGCACTAAAACTCTGGTGTTGGGGTAATGGACAGAAGGGATATTTTGACAGTGTTTCCCTGTGAACACAAAATAGCACGGGGGAGGGGGAAGAAAACATATTGTAGTGAATGGGAGGATGAAGAGAGATTTTCAGAAAGTTGTGTTTTGATTCCACTCCCTCATAACAATGAATGCTGTGATGCGGTAGGAGTTCTGGTCTCAGACACCTTCTTCTGATAGCAATATGTCAGCACAGTGTCATGACACAATGCAGCTGTAAAAATGAACAGAGACCACATCCTATATGGCTACAAGATTAGTGTCCGATTGAAGTACCATGTGCAGGTAGAGAGAGCGAGACTCAAACCAGCTGTCAGAGGTGGGGATGGAGGATGAGGAGGATAGTGTCTTTGTGGATGTTCTGTCAGATGAGGATGATGCTGAGGGTTATTTTGAACACTGTTAGACACATGTCCTGTTTGCACTGACTATTTCTACACCAGTACAGGTGGTTTGGAGAGTCACACTGGTGTACATTTGCATGTCTAAACTGTGCACACTTTAAAATGGTGTGACTATTTTGCTTCTGTCTGAGATAAAGTTGCTTAACTAGTGTGGGTCTTTTCAGGTGCAATGTAAATGGTGGCCACTTCAAGCGAAACTGCCTGAGGGCAATGCAGTTGTCGGAAAGACACCACACCAATGTGACATTGCTCCAACCTTAAGTAGTGTACACAACTGGATTCAAAAACCACCTGGTAGAGACTGACACCAAAGTGAGCTACACCGGTGTTTAACAGCATGGTTAGTGTAAACAGGGCTTTAAATAGTAACAATGAAGTCTAAGGAGAACATTATATTTATTTCATATGGCTTATTGTTTTCATCTGCCAAACCTTAGACGACTTCCATGGGGTGTTGCTGCCCAAAGAACCAAATCCAAATGAACTGATAGCTGCACTACTGCTGCTGTGTCTGGTCAATACTACTGGGCCTCCTACTTCTCCATTGTGTGCTGCTGCTATAAAGATCTAAACCCGAGTGACCTGATAGCTGCCCTGCCATTGGTGCTGCTGTTGCTGCATCTAGCCCATCCAAGAATAGTCATCATAAATTATTAAGTCAATTGAAGAGCTACATTTTCAAATCTGCTGGCACTCTCCGAAATTGCTATTAAGTGTAATTGCTGCTCTTCAAGACAGGAACATGGTAAGATTTGCCATTCAATAACTATTGATGAAATCTGTAGTTATTATTGGTTCTAGAGGTTTTCAAGCTGCATCTTCTCCTCTATCTCATGTCTCCTCTATGTCCTGCTGATGCGGATGTTCTCCCCAGGGGTGATAATATCATGCTGCATTCATGGCATGGCCATCGCATGTGTGATGGTAAGTATGGATGAGTGATGACCAGGATTTACGTATAAGTATTTTTTTGTTTGTTTTAAATTTGTGTATCCATGCTTCTCATTGATACTGCCATCATTGTCCTGCTTAAACCAACACCCAGACCCATCAACTGCCATCTTCTGAACCAACTCTCCAAGTTTCACTTTCTCAGTTCCAGAATCCAATGCTTTCCAATCATGGCTGAGCTGTTGGGAGGTGGTACAAGTTGCTCCTAATTGTGTTTAGCCTGGTATGCAAGTGTGAGTTGTGGCTGGTTGTAATGGACTGCAGGGGTATGTGTGGCATCACACCATTGCATCTGTGTTGTTTCCTTTTTTTTCTCACCACCATGGATGCCACAGCATACATGCACATGCAAAGAAATGGAATGTCAGTGTGACTCATGGCTTGGTTGTTTCCTTATTCCCCTTACTCACTGTCCTCTAATGAACAGTGTACACTGCCCATCACATGTGGCCAGTGGACACACATGTGCTGGTATTGAACTGTATCATGTGAACTGTCCCTCACTGAGGAGGAACAAATCTGTCATGACATTCTTTCCTCGTCACCCCACTAGACCGTAGATGACTCATACTCATCCTAATACCATGTAGAATGCTGGTGGAATGTGTTTTTCTTGTTTTTTAAATTCCATTTCTCCACAGGTTAGGTTAGTGAATCGTGAAATTCTACATATGGGACTGTGCTTTACCAGTCTTTATGAGGTAGGTGGGAGGGTGGGTGACTTCATATCTTTATTCCTGGTGTTCTAAACAATTTTTCTTTATGCTTCTCTTCACAGGTCTGTCACTCTTTACTAATGCTTCCACCCTGCTGAGAGCATCATGTTCTCCCTTCTGGGTAACTTGCTTAAGGCATATAACTACATGTATAACGGTCAGTAGCGTATTTCATGCACTGTGTTTTCTTTTTGTTTATTCTGTTTTCCTCAATTAGTAAATAGTGAAATTCAGGGTATTTGACTGTGCTATATGTGTCTGTGTGGGGCAGGTGGAAGTGTGGATGGCTTCATGTCTTTATTCTTGGTGCTCTAAACAATTCCATGTGCATCTCTTTGCAGGTCTGTCTACATCAATGATGATGCATCTGGTCTGTCCTCCTGTGCCTTCTCTTCCTCCATTGGGTACTGCTGCTCCAAAGAACCAATCCTGAACAAACTGACAGCTGCCATGTTGCTGCTGCTGCTGCATCTGGCCCATCCTCCTGTGCCTCCTCTTCCATGGGGCACTGCTGACTCAAAGAACAAAACCCAGCTGCTGATCTCTGCTGTGCTGCTGCTGGCCTGTACGCCTGTGCCTCCTCCTCTTCCATGGGCTGCTGCTGCTCCAAAAGCCACACAAGAGTGAACTGATAGCCACTGTGCTACTGCTACATCTGGCTGTATCCCTGTGTCTCCTCTTCCATGGGATGCTGCTGCCCCAAAGAGTCAAACCAAACCAAATTGTTAACTGCTGTGCTTCTGCCCCATACTACTGTGCCTCCTCCCTGAACCCACACACCCAGACACCCAGGGAAGCACAGCTTCAGTACAAATAACTTTGCATCAGAAGCAGTATTTACTGAAAAAAAAACAACAAACAACAGCAACAATGAAAATGTTAATGGTAATCAACCAGAAAGACATAAAACAAAGAATTATTTGTCAGATAGCTTGCTGTATGACAATGATACAACTGCTATTGTACTACTCCACAGTTGCTCCAGAATCTCCCTCAGACTATGGTGGTGATTGGATTGTTGGTGCTGGTGTGATGGTTAGCAGCACTGTTTGGCCAAGGAGATGGCAAATGCCATTAAGACAGCTTCTAATTTATTAGGCCTGCCTAAAGAACCTATAAGTCCCACTCCATCCTCTTCAGTCACCATTCAATACGAGCAATTTGGCTTGTTGGCAGAGTTGCACTTTCAATCACTTTTTGACCTCCAGCTCTAGCATGCTGCCTTTCCTCTTCCTGAATCCTTCCCGGAGAGCCTTGTTGATTTCAGTAAGGTGCCTGGAGGCCCTGGAACTGAGCTCCTTACTTAGCTATGGTCTACTTTCTATCACTTTAAGCAATGGAAAACAACAAGTATATTAGATGCCATTGTATGTCTATCTTCATTCTGGTGTCTTTCATCTGGTGCCCTCTCACCTGACCTCTGGATGCAATGTAACATTCACATACAGTACTATCGGTTTCAGAGATAATGTCAATAATATTGGTGGATAGGACAGACTCACAGTAGAGATTGTGTTATCTTTGCAGTAGTACAAAGGGGGTCAGTTTTACCTTGTGCTTAAAATGATGTAGTTCAGACCAGAAAACAGGGTCAGAAATTGAGTGGAACAGAGTGTCTCTCAACTACAGTACCCGGCACATTGTATGATAATGCTGCAGGAACGAGTCAGTGCTAAAGGACTGTTTATTGTTTGGTTTCACAGTTCATAAACATCCAGTCTGGTGACCTCAACAGGGAGTTAAACAAGCCATGGGACAAATCACAGAACCTGTCATGCAGGCAGGAGAAAAGCAAGAAAGAAAGTAGATGCATGAATGAGTACTTTGAATATCAGTTCACAAATTGATTTTCTATGCCCATCGTATAGGGAAGTGTTTGCCCCATCACTGACATGTCTCTTATTCTACTCTGGATCTCCGGCTTTAAGGACTCCTTCCACTTATCTCCAATAATGAGGCAAACATATTAGCATAATAGGCTTATTCCATTTCATTCCATTTTTAAGTTGTCTTGCGCATACAGTGCAGACAACATATTGTGGTTGCTTCAGTGGAGAAGTGGGTTTCAGAGGTGCGTTCCTGCTGCAGCCAATTGCATCACTGCTTTTTGTGGCTGGGCTCTGTGGTGCCAATGGCATAGCACGCTGTCTATGACAGCAGTTGAGAAACATGCCACCACCATGAAAAAAATTAGCTGCTGCAATCAGGAAGCACCACAGAGCGGTTCCTGATTGCAGCAGCCAATTACGGCTTGCCTCATCTGATGTCCCCGTCAAGCAACATGGCAGCGGCTTCCCCGTCAGCTTCTCATAGTTCCCACAGAAGCCGAGGGATAGCAGCTGCCTGACACAGTCCTTCTGAAAGCTGATGGGGGTTGCCCAATCTCCTTGTCGTCATGCCCTCTCCTAAATTAATTTGCCGATGGGGTGTCCAATCCCGTTGGCATACTATACCCCATATTTCTTGTGTTGCTGAGGGGTGCCAATCCTAAGCTCGGTGACGACCCACCCCAACTCTGTATAGCCGACTGGGGTGTCCAATCCCCATCAGCTACAGCCCCCCCAAAAAACACTCAGGTGGCATGCTGGGAGCCTACCCCAGCGTGCCAAATGTCCCTGTAAAGAAAAAAAAAGTCTCACAATGTTTCTTTTTAACCTGTAAAACAGAAAATGGTCCCTGGTTGAGTCCGGTGGCCCCTCCCCCAACCTGCGCCTAACATCTGCTCACCCTTCCTCCCTACACTCCCTTCACCCCATACTTACCTCCGGAGCCCAGAGCAACGATCTTTGGTGGACTGGGAACATGTCTGTACTCTTCAAAGCCAACTGGGAACTGAAGAAATGCCGGTAAGCTGTATAATGGCATAAATGTTTTTTTTTTCAACTTAAGTGGATATCTCAGCCATTTTTTTGACTTTTGACACCAAATTCTCAACATGGATTTTTTGGTACCTCTCCTCATGAATTCAGTCACTGTCATTGTGTTATTTTGTCCTGAAAATGTGATTTTGCGGTCACTGCGCGGAATCACCTTTTGGGACCGAGTAACAAAATGACAGTGTCACTGTTCATGAGGTGACCTCCCAAAAAGCCTATGTTGCAAATTTGGTGGAAAAAATCCAAAACAATGACTGTATTATGAGCATGCGTTGCACAGTTTCCACACACACTCGTAACTTCGCCAGTTTGTAATATTTTCACTCCAGATTTTCAGCATTTGCATTTTTTCACACCTCCTTATGAACAGTGCAGCTGTCATTTTTCACATCCTACCCAAAATGTGTTTTCGCACTACTGGCGCAGAATAGCATGGTTGCTGTGGGAAATCAGTGTTTGGGACAGATTACAAAAATCACAGTGACACTGTTCATGAACAGAGGTCCCAAAATGCCTATGTTGAAAATTTGGTGAAATAAATTCCACTAAATGACTGTGTTACAAGTGTGCATTGCGTAGTTTCTACATATGCTCATAAATTCGAGCATTTTTAATATTTTCACTCCAGATTTTCAACATTGCCATCTCTTCACACCTACCTATGAATGGTACAGCTGTCATTTTTCACATCCTACCCGAATGGTGTTTTTCCACATTTGGTGCAGAATGGTGCAGTCGCTATGAGAAATCAATGTTCGGGACAGATGACCAAAATCACAGTGCCACTACTCATGAGCAGAGGTCTCAAACACTTTTATGAGGTGGGGGGGAGTCACAAAAATGCCATGTTGCAAATTTGTAGTGCAAATACCAACAAACGGCTGGGGAATTAGGGTTTCTAACCATAACGACCCACCCTGTACAGACTGACAGGCATCAGGGGTGTGTCTTTGCATTGCCGGCTGCCATGCTTATGCCATACCTTCTTCCCACCCTCAAGCCACTGACAGGCATTGAGGTGTGCCTTGGACTCTTCGACCCTGCAGTTCATCCCATTCTCCTGTGCTGCACCCATTTCAGTGTATGTCCTTATGAAATGGGGTGACTGTAAAGCCGAACACCCCAAGGCACACCTCAGCACTTGTCGGTGTCTGCAGGATAGGGTGAGGTAAAATGCCATGAGTATTATGGCTGAATGGGGCGAGCATAAGGCCCAAGGACTCCAAGGCACTATGTGATGTTTGCCACACTGCAGGGTAGGTTGAGCTGAAATGCCATGAACATTATGGCCGATGCCTAAAGGCACACCTCAGTGCCTGTCAGTCTCTGTAGGGTGATGTGGGGTTTGACATCACTTTCATACTTCACTGCCATTCCTATTATGTATCTGTTCAACTCCTGCGCTACCGATACCAATGTCAGCAAGACAACATTCTGCATTGACAAATGCTTGTTTAAGTGTGGCATCAGGCAAGGCAAGACAAATGTTATTTAAAAAGGCGCCCATCCCGGATGCTCTAGGTGCTGTACACATTCATATCGATTACAAAAAAAATAAAATCAACAATATAATAAACATTATAATAGATATACTAAATAATATAATACATTATTATAACACTTTTAAATAATATAATCAAAACAAAAATAACTATAAATCTGAATATATAACCAGGAACAGAGTTAAACCATGGAAGTCAGGCATGGAGTGGGATTATAAAACAAAGTCCGAGAAGGCCTGATTCTACAGGAAGACCTTGAGGTGGGCTTTGAAAACCTCGACTGAAGGGGCCTCTCTTACAGCTGGAGGTAGTGAATTCCACAGGAAGGGGCCCTGTGACACTAAATGCTCTGTTGCTGGCCATTTTTAACATCGTCCATGGAATAGCAAGGAGGCCCATAGAGGAGGAGGAGGAGCAAAGGGAGTGGACTGAGACAGCAGGTGTAAGAAGGTCCTTCAGGTCAGGTAGAACATAATAACCAAAAATATTGGTGTCATTCACAGCTGAAATTAAAAGATGTTTATCAGACTTTAAATATAGAATAATACATGGGTGTGTGTGTGTAACCAGAATTTTACACACATCCGAGATGTGGGATGCTACATCAACCCCGACACCGAAGCTCGAGGGGTTTATAAAAGCATCCCACACCAAGGGTGCATGTGAAATTCTGATTGCAAACACCCAACAATGTACAGTATTATTTTATTTAATTAGTGGTCCTCATTTTATTTATTAGATTGGGTTTTTGAAATTACAGAGAAAGAGTGCTGTAAATGGTATTAGAAAGATTTTTCTTTGCAACTTAATGGTTTTTTTAAGCTTTCATGACATATTCACACAAGACATGGGAAATGTTTCAAAGTCTGTTGACTCTTCTGTTTCATTGAGGAAAGTTTTAAATAGCCTTAGGCCACTTGTCATTTTCTGGTTCATGTTTCTATTTTCCTGTACTGTGAGGAAGTCTTGGCAGTTTGACAGGTCTGAAACATCGATTCTCAATTCCTTTTTTTTTTCCTGTCAGGATTACACTGTTATGCACCTTTTTTACTGTACAAACATACGAAAGAAGCCAGCAGATAAAGGCCATGATGGTCTTTCATGTCTGCTTGATTGTTCAACTTGTGGTTTATATCACAGCTGCCTCTCCCCTTCCCCCTTTCCCACATCCTCCTCCAACATGAGTTCCCCCCTTGTGACGGGTCTCCTCTGGTACTTATTCTGACCATGACTCTATTACATCCTCTTTTGAAGCCTTCCACTGTCTTTTGTGAGACCAGATCTTCTGGTAGTCTGTTCTACTCTGCCACCACCCCCTCTGCGAAACAGTTTCTCCTTAGCTCCCACCTGAATCTACCCTCCTCCAGCTTCATGCCATGTCCTCTAGTGACCCCCTCCCTTTTTAGCCTGAACACATGGTCTGTATCTCCTCTATTTATGCCTTTTAAATATTTAAAGGTCTCCATGATGTCTTCCCTGTTCCTTCTGTTCTCCAGGGAGTACATGTTGAGCTCCCCTAACCTTTCCTCACAGGGCATCCCCCCCAACCCTTTTATCATTGTGTTCACCCTTCTGTGGACCCTTTCCAGGAGTTTAATGTCTTTCTTTATGTAGGGGCACCAGAGCTGCATGCAATACTCCAAGTGCGGCCTAACCAGTGATCTGTACAATGGTAGGATAACTTCCTCGCTTCTTGAGGTGATCCCTTTGGCTATACACCCCAATATCTTGTTGGTCTTGGCTGCTGCCCTTCTGCACTGATCTGAGTGGTTCAATCTTCCTGTTACTATCACCCTCAGATCCATTTCTTCTTCAGAGACCTTCAGCCTTTCCCCACCATATGGTAGCTGTACCTAGGGTTTCTGGACCCAAAGTGCATGACCTTGCACTTCTTGGCATTGAATCCCAATTGCCAAGTCCTTGATCATTCTCCTAGTGTATTTGAATCCCTTTGGAGAACCCTCCCCCTTCCATTTCATCCACTACTGCACCAATTTTGGTATCATCTGTGAGCAGGCTAATTTTGCTCTCAACTCCTTCTGTTATGTCAGCAATGACGATATTAAGGAGCACAGACTCTAGAACAGATCCATGTGGGACCCCACTGAAGACTGCTCAGGGCTTTGAGAGTTCCCTCCCTACCACTATCCTCTACTGCTTGGTACTCAGCCAGCTTTCTACCCATCTATCCAATTTTTCTGCTACACCCAGGGTCCTCAGTTTACCCCCTAGCCTGCTATGTAGCACTGAATCAAAAGCTTTGCTGAAGTCCAAGAATAGGACATCAACTACTTTCTCCTCATCCAATGCCCTAGTGACCCAATCAAAGAAGTCCACCAGATTTGTCTGACATGACCTCCCTTGGATGAACCTATGCTGATGTTCATCTTGCAGACCGTTCTCCTGCATGAATGTCACCAGCCTTTCCTTCATTGTGGACTCCATTAGTTTTGACAATATGGATGTGAGGCTGACTGGCCTATAGTTCCCTGGGTCATCCCTTGGGCCACTGTTATGGATGGGCACCATGTGTGCTGTCCTCCAGTCCAATGACACACAACCTGTGTGAAGGGAGGTATTAAACACATCTGCCAGGGGTGCCGCCAGCACATCTGTTAACTCTTTAAGCATACGCAGATGTATCCTGTCTGGCCCGGGTACCTTATCTGTCCATAAGGAGTTAAGGCTAGCCAGTACCCTCTCCACCAGGAGATCACAGTCTGTTAATGCTTCCTCTCCCACCCTCTTCCCCCATCTCTCTTCCCAGTTGGGATGAGTCCATCTCCTTCTCTAGTAAAGACTGAGCAGAAGTACTCATTAAGTATTTCTGCTTGTTCTGCCCCCTGCTAACCCATCCATCCTCCTTTTTATTTTGGCTATCTGTTCTCTGGTATTCCTTTTTTCCCTGATATATTTAAAGAAGTCTTTCTCTCCTTTCTTAATCCCCTGAGCTAGTTTTCTCTTTTTTGAGGACTTGGCTCCCCTTACAATGAAGGTCACCTCCCTTGGTCTCTTTGTGCGTTCCTCCCTATCCTCCTCCTTGCCTATTTTCTTAAATTTCCTGAAGGGTGCCCTTTTCTCCCTCACATTGTCCTGAACCTTCCTTGTCCATCAGCTAGGCTTCCTGGTCCTCTTATTCTTTCTAACACTCCTTGTGCACAGGTTGGTTGCCTCAATCAGTCCCTTCTTTACAATGTCCCATTTTTGATTAGTATCCATCTCCAGCCTTATGGTTGCTACATGCTTCCTCACTATAATTGCCATCTTTCCAAAGTCAGCCCTCTTGAAGTCTGCCACCCTGGTTTTAGTACGGGTGCCTACCATACCCATGTCTAGGAAGAACCATACTGTGCTGTTGTCACTCCCTGCCAAGGGGTCCTCAACTCTAACATGCTGTACCTGCTGTCCCTCAGATAATATCAAATCCAGGATGTTCCCCTCCCTGGTCGGTTCATGTACTCTCTGCCTGAGGAATACATCTTGGAACCCATCCAGCATGGACTACTCCCTGGAACTGTAATTCCATGAGGTTATGTGTGACTGATTGATTTCTCTGTGAGGGAATGCATTTGTGTTATTGGGAGCAGTTGCTTTAGCTTGCCTTATCTGTAATGCAAGTTAGACTGAGAGGCACTGATTACAACCACCGGTTGTAATGCAAAATATTAACCAGGTAGTTGTAACATGATTTAAAAGTCTTGTAATCTATGTGTAAAAAATGAGGGTCAGTAAGTAATATATAACAATAAAAAAAAGGATCATAATAATCTCACTCCAGGTTGTGGAGAATGAGCAATAATTACAGCTAGTGATATACCTCCATCACTAGCTCTTCCTGTTTCACATGGCCCACCACAACTAACTGGTGCTCTCTCACCATCTTTATTTGAATGGTCCCTGCTGACACAGAAGAAGAAAATTAGATCAACAAGGTAAATGATCAATACAGTAACATTCAAAAAGAAAGAAACTTTTCACATAAAGTTAATCTGCATTATAGTGTATGGTCGAACGTTGTTGTGTATGGAAAATCATACACTGTAAAAAGTTGTTCTGTGTTAGTAGTGACGTAACTACTAAGGTAGAATGACTTTTTGTTCTGCATTAGTAGCTATGTCACAATGCAACTGCCCCATCAGTGCTGTTCATAGGATGGGGGGTAAAGCATTGTGTGTGCGTGCTTGCCGGTGATTGCATGGTCAAAAAACGGGTGTCCTGCTTGTCCCCTCTACACAAAAAAAGTAAGCAATTCTTTTTTCAGACCATACACTAAAAAGGAAAGTGTATGGCATCCCAATACACAACTCGACTACTCTTCACCCTCATGTTTTCAACCGCGGCAGAGGAACCTCTCGAGGTTTGCTCTCGAGGTCATTTGCCATCATAGAAAACACTCAGGTGAAGAATAGCCTTGTTGTGTATGGTACACCATACACTATCCTATATGTAATTTATGGGTTACCTCTGGTGTACCGGGTCATAATGTTGCAAGCTTAATAGCATATGGCATTATGGTGAACCCGGACTAGTGCGCTCCCCAAGTTGGACCCCGGAGTTGAGAATCTTTAGTGGGGGTGGTCCGGAGAGTGTGGGGGAAGAGCCACCCCACAGAACAAAGACATATGCTTCATGACATAAATCACGCAGCGCGATTCTGCCATGTGGCAATATGTCTTGCAACATAATGACCCCATGCCTACCTCTGGAATCGTGCCATGAAACATGGCAGACATACCAGCACATATGGATGGTGCCAGCTTCCAGTTACAATAATACACAAAATACCTCATTCTTCAGACTGTAGAGATGGGTATGCCTTACTATATTCAGTATTTAGTCTGCAGCCATATGCCAGTAATAGGTGAATTGGAAAGATGGTTTGGAGCACACATGATGAGAATCCCAGAAAAAAATCACAGGTGCACAAATTCCTAAAAGGTTCAGCACTGTTCACAGACACTGCATGGCAGTCCAATTGTGGTGTTAGTGGTAGATAAGACATGTTGATCATCAATGGAACACAGAGTCCATGGAATGGATGTTTGTTAGGTAACATGAGTAAAAGATGGTTTACAAAAAAACAATGCGCTTGAAATTGTGCTTCAAATGTGAAACAGCACTTTGAAAATTCAGCATTGTGCTTCAAACGTAAAACAATACTTTGAAAATTCAGCTTTTCATCATTATAAATAATTAAATTTGGAACTGTTAGGGCTAGAAACATAACTGCTGCCAACTGGTCTGATAATTACTGTTGGTGACACCATAGTCTGTTGTTATGGTAAGCACAATGATATCATATGCAAAGGCTCTTTGAGGTCAGTTGGGGACGGTCAAATGCTTTTTATACACACTTTGTAGACTGGCTACCAAAAGTTGTTATAAGTCCTAATAAGGAAAACTGATTTTTTTTAAATGTACAGTTATCTCTAGTAAATTGTTACAGCTGAAAAGGTACAGGTATGTTTATGAAAGAGTATGCTGAAGGGAAGAGTCAATCTTTAAAGAGAATAGATCAGTAACAGTCAGAAAAAATGCTCTGCCATGTGTTTAGGTTATTTCTAATTGGAATAAACATGTATGATGTTAGCAGAAACCTCAAATAGTATGACAGAAGGATGCCAGGTGGACATATCATGCTTCTTTGAAAATCCTTGTGTGCAAGAGGAAATGATAACAGATTTCAAGTCAACACTTTTGGCAGAGCATTAATCTGAACATTAGAAATCAGGCGTGTGCCCAGAAATGTAGAACAGCAAGATAATTACGGTACTTAAAAAGTGTATGTATGTGGGGAGGAAAGGGGTTCCACTATTTTATATAATAGTACTTTGTAGATAGCTATGCTCAAAGTGGACTTTTCATGCTGCCTCCTGTAATGTGCAGTGTAATATATTGTAGGTGCATGACTTGCCTTAAAAATGTTAAGAATGAAAAATGCATGAAAAATTGAGTTAGATATGAGTTTCTAGTCTAATACAAATGGTTGGTCAGGAATTTTCTTATCTAATGTGCTTCTGTTCCTGATTCAGGGCAAGAAGGGTCACTTTTTATGGTGCAAGGATTACTGCTACAGTACCTCTAGGAGAGGGAAAATCAGAAACTGTGATTGAAGTCTTCTATCCCTAGTCATTATGAGACCACTTGAAAGGCAAGCTTTCTGTCCTTAGCCTGTCATTCCACTAAGAACTCACTGCTTAGTTGAACTGATGCATAGTAGGATTTCATTACTTAAACAGGATGACCAGAAATGTGGAGAATATTAAAATGCTAGCATGCTCATTTAGATTACTCTTTTCATAGCTGTTTTAATTTGAGTATTTCAAAATGCTTTACAGTTTGCAAGAAGATGAGCTAGAAAAAAAATTGTATGGAGAATTTTATGAATTTGTAGTATAGCAGTTCAATGTTTGAAGTCAGACTTAAAGATAAGATGAACCAGACATATAGAATAATGTACAATCAACAATATACAACAAGGCTGTGTATCCAAGGGGTTGTAATGATATCATAGGGGCATTGGGAGCAAAGCTGCAGAGGTGCCTGACATCACATCAGTCCCAGGCTGGAAACATGCTGAGATGTGCATGGTTGCCCATATTTTTTTTAATAGTATACGGTTCTGCCAACCTGCACCCCACCAAAGCAGAAATATGTCTGTTAGAAACTATTTTTTTAAAGAAAACACCTGACACCCATCTACTCAGCACTCACCCTATTCCTCAATCAATTTCTGTTAAGTAGGTTGCTGTTATTTTATTCGGATTTACAGTACTTGTTAAATATGTTTATCTTTGAGTGGTGAGTCCTCTGTGCACTGCTTACAACTGAATGAGCAAATTTGGGTTGTTAACGTGAAAGTGTTGGAGCAAGGACTTGGTGACCAAAGGTACAGCTGTTTAAGAAATAAATACTAATAAAATAATGGCAACTGACTTAACAGAAATTGGGTTGGGCATAGGAGATGGGTTTGGGGTGTTTTTTAAGAATAACTAATTTTTTTTATGCCTATATCCCCCCATGGCTGGCCCTGGCTTGGTGGTGGCATATTGCCTATCCATGGTGCCCATCCCCCTCATGCGGGGGATCATGCTGCACTGCTGTGGAGTTGGGATTCTTGCTTAGTTGCTGTTAGTGACTGCATAAGTCCCTCAACCCCACCCCGAGGATGGCAGCACAAAGGACTTAAGTCCAGGCAGAGAACTGTTTGTAAACACAGCTTCCGCCAAGTGCCTAACAGTGTCCCCCCTCCCGACACCACACACTAGTTGTGACAGCGCCTAACCCTCCCCAGGAGAGAAGAGCTGCCCAATGGCAACTCAATCCTACTCCTCCCCCCCCCACTAACCCAGGCCAGTTCCCAAACTCAGGTGGCCGGTGTCACGCAAGGTGTGGCGTTTTGGCGCAACAACCCTCAGTGCCACTGGGCTGGCAGAATAACCAACTTATGACTGACAAACTAATTTCTGTTTTGTGAGATGGCGGCTGGAGAGGCAACTTTCAGATGGAAAATTCATAGTAGTGATGTCACTACTGTAACCAGTCTCTCACCATTAGGTAGGTCCCAGTCTGGTCATTAAATAGTTACCAGAGTTCCTAAAAGAGAACTTGTGCCTGAAAGATTCCAGGGTCCAGTATGTCTGCACCAGACCACTGAATCATTTGAGTGACAGGTCCTCATTAGGTTATTAACATATATGCTGCTGCCCTTCCCACTGCCTATACAAGGGAGAGGCAGAGAGACCAGCAGTTTGTTCTAGTTCCAGAGAAGGCAATGTTAGAGGATTCTGTGGGTTCATCCTGCCGTTCATGGCAGGGAGAGGTGCTGGCCCCTGGGGGAGAAGGTCAGAATATGGAGAACAACAAAGAAATTAAAGAGGGCCCTTGTGGTTCCACACACTAAGAGTAGCCTACAAACATTAGTTATTTATTTATTTAATTTTGGTAACCGGGTAGGCCCACTGAGTCCAGTAATGGTCCCTTTTTCAGGGGTGACCCAGGATTAATTATGGAGTACTGTGAAATATAACTTTTACAGGTGTACAGAGACAATTATTTTATAGATAACAAGGTAGGTAAAATATTGAAAAATTGCACAATTTGCAACACTTGTTAATACACTTAAGTACAACTTTTCAAGACAACCACTCACTGTACAGTTTTTGAATACAACCACTCACTGATTTGTTCATAAGCATTTTAAATTACAGTTTAAATATCAACGGCGGCAAGTGCATTGGTTTAGTTCCAGCAGGTGGGCTTTAAGTCCCCTTTTGAATCCCCCTAATGAGTTGCACTCCTGTAAATTCAATGGAAGCTTTTTCCAGAGGGGAGGGATGAGGACTGAAAAAGCCTAGGACCCTTGGGCGGACTTAGTTCTGGGTACCATGAGGAGTTGTCTACTGGATGACCTTAGTGACCTGCTATTCTTTTTAGTTGTCAGTAACTCAACCAGATTTGGGGGGGGGGGCACTGGTCTGTCTAAGTTTGTAAGCTAGGCAGAGGTCTGGATATTTCAGTCTGCCTTCTAAGGTGGGCCAGGACAAGAGTTGAAGTACCTGACAATGATGTTCCCTGGAGGGGTTCCCTGCTGCAAACCTGCAGAATTTATGGTACAAGGCTCTGAGCTTTCTGCATCTCATTGTTTTTGACAGAGAAAAGCACAGGGGAGCCATAGAATAGGGTGGGTAGGAGGGTACCTTGTGCAACCTTGCACTGGAATTTGTGTGTAAGAAAGGGGCTAAGGCAATATAGAATTTCAACTTCTGGTTCAAGGATTTAGTGAGCAGGTTGATGTGAGTCTTGAAAGTGCAATCCTGGTCGAAAGTAATTCCTTGATCCTCAGGGATTCAACTACCTCGACCCAAGACCCATTCACTAGTGTGAGTACTGGAATGTTAGACTTGTCCAATCCAAGAGTTTGGGTTAAAAATACCATACCCTTTGGTTTTTTGCTATTCAGGACCAGTTTACTCTTATTCAGCCATCCCTCCAGCTCACAGAGGTCTCTGGTCAACAACTTGTTAAGAGTGTCAGTGTCATTTGTGGACCTGTAAAGCAGTAAATCATCTGCATACGTTATGAGTTTTGCCTATCTACAGCAAGTGGGCATTTAGTTTATAAATGAGGAAAATAATAGAAAGCCCATGATTGATCCGTGGGGGACCCCATCTCTTATAGGGCACTTATCTGATAGTGCGCCCTGCCACTTGACTACAGGTAACTGGGACCATCCTAGAAGATAGTTGGTAAACCACTGTAATGCCAGACTATCAAGGCCAATAAGTTTTAGTCTTGTGAGGAGTAGTTGATGATCTACCAGATCGAACGCTTTGGTGAGGTCAATAAAGACCGCACCAGTGAGCATTCCTTTATCCAGAGCAGAAAATATATCTGTGATGAGATTTACTAAGGTAGTGTTTGTTCCATGGTTCTTTCTAAAGCCATGTTGTGTGGCTATAAATAGGTTATGATGCTCAATGTATTCCACTACCTGATCATATACAACCCTCTCCATAACTTTACTGAGGATGGACAGGAGAGATATTGGACAGTAGTTTTCTACCAATTCTTGTGAACCACCTTTATGGATGGGTGAGACCAGGGCCACTTTCCAGAGAGAGGGAACTTTCCCTTCAAGTAGGGATTGGTTAAACAGCAAGAGATTGGTGTTGCAATGACTGGGGCTGCAATGTTTAGTAGCTTGGGTTCTAGTTTGTTATACCCCACTGTTTTGTGGGTTTTGATCCCCTTTAGTAATTTTAGGACCTCATTTCTGGTGATCAGTTTGAAGTGGAAGTCCAGGATGGTGGGATTACCTTTGTGGGCGTCTTGGGTGGGAGGGGATTGAGGTGGACCAGGAAGGTAAGTCTTGAACTTATCCAGTTCTGTGAAGAACATATTGAATGCCTTGGAGGCATCGGTAGGGTTTTTGAGACAAGCACCATTTGCTATTATATTACCCCCTTCTTATTTGCTCTGGCCCTTGATAAGAGCATTAATGTGTGCCCAGAATTTTTGGGGGTCAGAAAGATTCTTTTCTTGAATGTCTCTGAAATGCCATGTTTTTGTTATTTTTAGCTCACTTTTACACTTGCTTCTACGTTCCCTATATCTCTGCCAGTCAATAGCTTGATCTGAGGATTTGAAAGCACCCCACACCCTATCTCTCTCCCTTATGAGTTTTCTAAAGTCCCGGGAAAGCCACCTTGCTTCCTGTCTTTTGACTCTGATTTGTTTTAGTGGGGCATGCTTATTTGCAACAGACAAGAAGTTATTGATGAAATATTCAAGTGCTGCATCAAGGTTTGGAGCAGACTGAATCTGGTGCCAGTTGACCTTGGCCAGGGTACTGAGAAAGAAGCATGAGTTGAATTTAGAATAATCATTGGTCCAAAAAATTCTAGGTGGGGGGATAGGGAAGTTGTTTTTCCAAATACCGAACATAGAAGAGTGGTCACACAATGCATCAGCAAAGGTGCCCACCAATTTGAATCTATTCAGGTTAGTGACTGGAACCCAGTCCAGAGTAGTGTGGTTACCAGTTTTCATATTTAGCCTGGTCAGTTCTTGTATTAATTGGGTGAGTTCAGCCTCTAGTAGGGTGGATTTCAGGTCATCTTTAATATGAGGCCCCCAATGCACATTAAAATCCCCCAGGATAACCTTCTTGCCCCGAGAAAGATTGGGAAGTATACGTATTAGGGACTTTAAGGATTCAGTGGCATATGGCATATAACCAAGAAAATATTTTCAAAAGAAACTGAGCATATGAAGATATGAAGACAAGTCAGACTGAAAACAGATTGTGTAAGTAATGCAGAGGTTTGATACTTACAAAAAATGCCCAGTAAGGATGACCTGGTGCCGAATTTGCACTTGGTGAATGTCCCAAAATTCAGCACTTTGGACACCAGCCAAGAAGGTCTGAAAGCACTTGGTTTCCCTTTAGCACTTTGGCCCTTTGATGTCATGATGTAACACTTTTTATAGGGCGCACACACTGAGCATATGCAAGTTGTTCGTATGCCACATAACCTGGAGAAACCAATCAGCTATGCTTGAGAACTCCTTAAGCTGCCTTGACCTCAATGCCATTTCCAGTTCTTTCTCAAAGGAGAAGGACCAGGCAGTGGCTACTAAAGTAGCTTCTTTTATGTCTAAAAGTGTACCTTTTGATCAGAAAACCTAACAAAATCATCAGAGAATCAAGCATTTATCATTCCATTTAGCTAATTATCATTTAACTGTAATTTCAGGCTGGCAGTCCAGTGAAATTGTCCTTAAGAGGAGAGAAGAGAGTGCACAGTGTAAGGCTGCACTGGCAGCTGCAGGCCCTGTAACAGGAGCAGGAAGAGTAAATTTTAGTAGACTAAAAAAGGTATAGGGACGATTTTTGAAAGATTTATTTAACACATTTTTTAACTCAGTGCTAGTGCTGTAGAGGGCACAGAAATCCATATTTATTTTTTTATTAATTTTAACCCCTCTCCCCTCATAGGAAGCAGGATCAGGCTAGATTGAATTAACAGGCTGGGAATGGTACAGGAGGGGATTTCAACAGTCTTATTCAACAAATAATTTTTCTGCTGACAACTGGTGGTGCAGAAGGGCTATTCCAGCTCTGTATCCTAGGATGATAGTCCAGCATGGTAAATAAATCAGTTATTTGAACCTTAGCTCCAGTTGTGTGTGCCATTCTTTTGCCATTTGTGGTGGTACAGAAAGATACAGAAATACATATTTAATTTTTTCCCTGAGTGTGTGAGTCTGCTGATCTGTCAGTAAATAAAAAGTAAATTGCAACAGGGGAATTACACTGTAGTTACATGTTTATTGCATGCAACTACATTGCAGTTGCAATACTGTTACAGTGTAGTTACACTGTAACTACAGTGTAGTTACACTGTAATTACAGTGTAGTTAACTGACACTTAGGCCCTTTGTGTTCTTTCCTGAGCACAGTTGTCGATCTGTCCACATTGCGATCCAACACTGTGCTTGCCATTCTGAGTTTTCAGGCATGCTTGAAGCAATGCCGCAAAGCATTGTGGACACTGCAATGTATGCCAGGATACTCACGAATGGGCATGGCAATGGATACCATTAAAAATAACATCGCTGAATTCAGGGCAACATTGTGAGGTCACGGTTGTAAGTAAATTATCCCCTTTTCTTTTTGGCAACATTAAAAAAAGCCATGGAAGTTGGCGAAGGTTGCCTTAAACCATGTCACAGCACTGTTTGCATCCACACTACTGTTAACATGGTTTAAGGCAACCATTTTGGTCTGAAACAGTGCTAAAAACCGGCTCTGATCAGGTTTCTAGCATGTTTTTTCAACAGAGTTTGCAGCACGGTTTTACTGAGCTACAGTGTTTACACGAACCCTGTTTGCCGTTCATGTAACATTACATTGTCGGTAACATTTATTTATTTACTCTTTATTTATTCATTGAAATGTTTCACCAGGAAGGCATACTGAGCAACCGAATGCTCATCTCCCGGTGCGATCTGGGCAGAAGGGGTACAATAGGGATGAGACATTTTACATTCGGTTACAAAGATCAAACATAGCATACAATTAATTAAGGCAGTTGTTACAAACAGTGTTGCATACATATGTAATTTGTGAGAACAATCAATAAGTGCAATGGTAATAAGTGAACAAGTGCTTTCATGAAATAAGGTGTGAAGGAGAGAGAGGATGAGATGGCAGATAGAGCAGAGTCGTGTCCTGGAGAGACTTCTTCAGGATGCGGGAAACCCTGCAAGGGGACAAAGAACTGGAGTAGGGATTAGAGAGGGAGAGAGAGAGGGAGTAAGTGTGATTAGCACCTAGGAGGGGAAATAAGGCTTGACCCAAAAAGAGAACCCTTCAGGATGCAATGAACCCTGCAAGGGGGCAGGGAGGTTCAGGTGATTGTAAGCCTTCCTGCAGTTAGCGTTGTAATTATAGAGGGATAGTGAGAGGGAGGGAATGAGAAATAACACCTGGGAGGGGATGAGGCCAGATCCAAAGAACCCTTCAGGATGCTGGGGACCATGCAAGGGGACCTGGAAGGCCAAGGAGAGGTAGATGGGGGAAGAAAAGGTGGCAAGCCTTAGGTACTGTAGGATCCCATCAGGACGCTGAGAAACCTGCAAGGGGAGTGTGAAGACTAGAGAAAAAGGGGTAGCATGTAGGGGAAGGGAGAAAGGTATGAGAACTAGCACCTAGGAGGGGCTAGGGTCAGTAGAGTCAATACAGTCATTGGGTAAATTCCAAAGGGGGGTGAACTATAAGGAGCAAGACAAAGGAAATTAAGGTGGGTCATAACAGGAACAGTTAGGTGCAAGGTAGTTGGAGAGGACAGTGTTGATGAAATAGAGGGAGGAGGAGTGTCGGATTTGGGGAGGAAGCTAGTTCCATATTTTAGTGAAATGGTGAGAGTACCCAGACAGGCTGGATAGGGTGAAGTGGCATGGGACAGTTAGTGTGCAAGTGTCAGTAGATCTGAGGGAATGGGAAGGAGGAGGGGGTGTTATACTGTGGGGGACAGGTAGGAAGGGAGTTCACCCAGCCAGTGTTTAGCAGTGAATTTAGTGCAGTGTGAGAAGCATCTATTTGTAAGGGAGGGGAAGGAAAGGGCTCGATAGAGGTCACAGTGGTGGGTGTGAGAGGGAGCATCAGGGGCAAAGCTGCAGAAAGATTTGAGGGGAGTGTCCAATCTAGTCAGGGAGGACCTAGGAGCAGCACCATAGACTATGTTGCAGTAGTCAAAAATGAGGCGGACCATCTTCTGGACAAGCTCACGCCTAGCCACAGGAGGGATGAAACTGTGGTTCCTGAACAAGGCACTGAGCTTGCTGTGCAATTTGTTTCTGTATGGCATGACTGTGTCCAGAGAAATTGAGGTGTTGGTCTAACCAAACCCCAAGGTATCTGAAGGATGAGGAGTCCTCAAGTAAAGTCCTATCAAGAGTGTGCAAAGTGGGAAGGAAGGGAAGTCTAGAAAGTCTCTGCCTTATGCCAAAGGTCATGGAGACTGTCTTCTTGGTGTTGAGGAATAATGGATCATTTGCAAACCAGAGTTGGACCTTGTTGAAGTCGTGTTGCAAGCTGGATGTAACCTCAGCTGGGCATGAGCCAGATGCATACAGAACAGTATCATCTGTGTACATGTGTATGGCAGAAGAGGGGGAGCAGACAGATGGCAGGTCACTAAGGAAGATGGAGAATAGAAGGGGACCAAGCATGGAGCCCTGAGGGATGCCAGTGCAGATCGGGAGGGATGGCGAGATGGCATCTGCGAACTTAACTGATTGGGTTCTACCAGTAAGGTATGCCTTAAACCAGTTTGTGGCTGAAGGGGTTAGACTAGCAGATGAGAGGGAACCAAGGAGAAGGGAGTGGCAAACAATGTCAAAAGCCTTGCAAGGTTGACAAATATGGCTGAGGTGATTTGGCCATTGTCCATCCTGGAGAGGATGGAGTCAGTGAGCCAAAGTAGGGAGGTGGTGGTAGACTCTTTTCCTGAAACTAGATTGGAATGGGGTGAAGAAGGAGATATCAGATAGAAAGGAGGTGAGTTGGGAGAGGACTAGATGTTCTTGTAGTTCAGCTAGGGTAGGGGAGTGATGGCCGAGATGGGCGATAGTTGCAAGGTTTGTAGAGGGGTCTCTACCTTTATGTGGGGGGGGACCACTGCGTGCTTCCATGTGGTAGGGACATTGGAGGCTGGGAAGGAGAGATTTAAGATTAAAGAGAGAGGGTAGGTAATGGCAGGGGCAGAAGAGAGAGAGAGAGAGAGAGAGGAGTTTAGGGTCAATGTCACCTGAGGAAGATCCTTTAGAGGGATTGATGGTGAGGTGGGCATTTAGAGTATCAATGGGGGAGACTGAAGAGAATGAGAAGGAGAGGTGTGGGGAAATAGGAAGTGGAGTGTTTGTTTTGGGAGGTAGGATAGAGGGGCAGCCGTGACATTTGAGGGGGGAGGGGTAATTAGGGAAGAACTTCAGCAGTTCAGTTGCACAGTAAGGTATAATAGGAGTTAAATTCTGCATCTACAGCATGGGAGTCAGCTACAAGATTGCCATTTACCTTTAGCACTGGGGAAGGGGGGTGGAACTGAGGGGTAAAGAGTGCATGAACCACCTTCCAGAACTTGGAAGGGGAATTTATGTTAGTGAGGAAAGCATTTTTGAAGTAATCATCCTTGGTTAGCCTTGTTGCCCTGGTACAGGCGTTTTGGAACTTAAAGTAGTCTGTGAGGTCACTAGGAAGCCGGGTGGATCTGAGGCACTTCCAGGCACGATCTCTGGCCCTAAGACAGGCTAAGCGTTCTGGAGTAATCCACGGTTGGTGACTACCCCTAACCCTGGTTTGTTTGAGAAGGGCAAAGGCGTTCCAATTTACAAGGAATATTTTTTTGAAGTAAGCTAGTGCCTTATCAACTGAGAGGAAGGAGAATAAGGGAGACCAGTCAGAGAGAGAGATAGGTAGCGCAGGAGAGATTCAAGGTCCAGGGATTTGAAGGAAATAAGTTGCAAGGTTTTATGAGGAGATTTTGGTCTGTGGAGTTTCCTGACAACAAATATTGGGTTGTGGTCTCTGAGAGCGTCTGGGAGGATCCAAGAGCTAATTACTCGGTGGTGGTGTGTGGTAAGAGCCAAGTAGAACAGGGAGTGATTTTGTGTCTTATGGTTAGGGTGGGTGGGGTCCGAGATCAATTGTGAGAGGTTCAGGGCTCCAAAATCATAACACATTTTGGATGTCTTGGGAGACAGCCCATTTAAGTTAAAGTTGCCTAAGATGTATAGTTCACCAGAGCGAGAAAGGGCTGCGATGGAGGTTATGAGGTCGAGAGCAATAGAGGGCTGGGCATTTGGGTGACACTAAATGTCGGCTATAAAGATGGGGAGGGTGAAGGGCAGAGTTAAATGAATAGCCAGTACATCGTAGGATGCTGGGCTAGTGGATGAATAAATAATAGAATACTGGAGGGAAGTAAGAATGTACATGGCAGCACCTCCACCTCTACCTTTTCGGTCTTGCCGCAGGAGGGCAAGACCAAGTAACATTACAAGAACGCAAGTATGGACATGACCTTAAAGTGTAACCAATGTACTGTAAGCTGCTATTTGAGACAATCTCAGTGGAGTTATGTATGTGGCCTGTCAATGTGTGTGTCTGTGTGTTTTTGTGAGTGGCCTAGTGTTGCCACTGTTCTCTGTAACCTCATGAGTCATACAACATTGCCACCTCTTTCTGCATCAGGCATGAGTGTCATGTGAACACCTAAGAATCATCAACGACTTTTTTTGATCACCTTTGTTTGCATCTGGTGGCTCCTGCATTGTGTCATCATCTGTTGTGCAAGTGTTGTTGATGCATGTAGAAAACATGAAGAGAACAGGAGGAGAAATCAATGCATGGAGAGAAACAAGCAGATAACTCCTCCATCATGTCAGTTCCACTAAGTACAAGTTCTTCAAGTGGTGCTAGTAGACAGGAGCTATTGTAGTCATGTTGGAAGAGGTCCAAAAATATGAGTCATGTGCTTGTGGTGCAGAGGTCTCTTAGTGGGTCCCTGGATGGCAAACTCTTGCATCATTCCTGGCGAGCAAAATGAGGTGCACTTTGGTTTGCAGTGAGGCTACCACTAGGACAAATTGACATCCTCTTTAAAGACATAGTTACTGAAATATTAAAGGTAACCTGTAGCTCATAAAGTGACTAAAAAGTGCTAAAGTGTATAAAGCCTTCCAGCAGCGAGGTCACGTGATGGCTGCCTTGAGGACAACAGCTCCCGACTACTGCTTTTCCACCACCATCTATTGAACCATTTCTCCAGTTTCTAGTGAACTGTTAGTGGAACCTCCTACCTCCTTAGAGAGTGGAGAACCTCTGGTACAGCCTGCAATCATCCACTCACCATAGATATGGACAACGAAATGAAATCAGGTTTCTCCAGTTTCTAGTAAACTGTTAGTGGAACCTCCTACCTCCTTAGAGAGTGGAGAACCTCTGGTACAGCCTGCAATCATCCACTCACCATAGACATGGACAACAAAATGAAATCAGCCTAACCGTGCCACACACTGCCTCCTGCTCCTGAATGAGACAAACAGGCCAAACAAACCAAACAGCAGGCCACAAAGTCTTCCACTTCTGTTACCACAGGGACAGTGCTAACAGAAGAAAGAGTCCTAACAGAAATTAAACTGCTGCAATCGTCCCTTACTTTGTTGACTGAGGAACTCCAGAAATTAAGATTGTCCATGGATTCTCTTTGTACTTTGGTCAGAGACCCACATTTCTTAGATAGAAGCTTGGAGGGGCAACACAGACACAGATGTAGTCTCTCTCTGGCAGTGGCTCCGGAAACTCGAGGATAAGCTGGAGGACCTCGAGGGATGGAGCCACCACAACAACCTGGTCATCTTTGGGCTCCCGGAGCAAGAGGAACGGTTCAGCTCTGTTCTTTTTGTACAGAAGCTGTGCAAAAAAGTGGTGGGCCTGTCACCTAATGGGCCCTCATATACTGTATGGTAGAGAGGACCCACTGATCATTGTGCCCTCTGCCTCCCAAGGGCTCTCCTACTTAGCTTCTTACCTTCTGGCTGCTGAACTTTCTTGACAAGCAGCACATTTTGAGTACAGTCAGAGATTGTAAGGAAGTGCAGTGGGACAATCACCGATGGTGGTTTGCGCAGGACCTACCTAAGTCAGTTAGAGCTAAGAGCACCGCATTACATCTTATAGTCACCAAATTGATTTCTGTGGGGAAGCCCTTTAGAATGAAATACACTGCAATCCTCCAAGTCAAACATGAAGGATCCTGGCTCCCTGTATAAATGCCGGAGCAAGCTGCATCTGACCTATGCAAGCTATTCCTGGACTGGTTCAAGTGAGTGCATCCCAGAGCTTAGATTAACATTGCTGCATCTTTACTTTTTCCAACTGTATGCAGTCCCTCACAGTGTACTTAATTTGAAGTATGGGAGCTCTCAAGTGACTAATGGCACCTTTAGCACTTTTGTTTGTGGGGCTGAACTCCTATCTGGAGGACCCTACCCATGCACAACTTCTGGAACTCTCTTGTCCCCCTTGTGTAGCTTCTCAGGGGCCTTATTGTGTCTCGCTCAACATTACCAATTTGTGGCTGGGTTTCAGAGAGATCTAGGAGATGGATTTCCTCCCTACCATGCACCAGGATTATATGGCCTTTCCATTTTGCTGCAGCCTCGCTTATTGACTGGCCTTTCCTACTATAAAGACATTTAGGTTCAGGACAGAATGATCTCTATGTTGACTAGGGGCTTCTCCAATTTGCTTTCGCACAGGATAGTTACAAAATATGTGACTGAACATTTCCTTTGTATTATTTGAATATCTCCTTACACCAAGTGCTTTCAGTGAATTGTCTACTTTGGACTTCCTTGTTACCCTGAGGGATACCGGACTTTAGTGACATTTGGTTACTCTTTGTTTTAAACTTACTATTTTTTCTGTTATGGAAAACTTTTTTTTTTTTCATACATTGCCTAAATTTGATCCCTAGAGCTTTAACATGGGCCTGTTGCAACTTTAGTTTAGTTGCCCATCTAGCTGATTATCCACGGAAGCATTATACTTGCCTTATATTCTCAGTTAATCAGAACCAGTAATGTACATTGGTGCTGTTATTATGATACCTAAGGAGGTTTCATCTTGACATGAACAGATGTTTTTGATTACTGCTAACTAAGGGGGGGGGGTTATTGATATTTCACTGTTCTGGGGTTCCTTGGAGGTCCTTTACGCTTCCTGCATATTGTTATTTGTATAATTACATGATTTGTATGTTCTTCATTTCTGGGTATACACGGATTGGGGCTTGGTGGTGGTGGTAGTGTGGGGGGAGCTGGGCTTGTGAGACAGTGAGAATGGTAATCGTTGTGGGCATGTACTGTTATGGAGGACAGTTGTTAGGACTGGGGGTGGTGATTTTTACTGATTTTCTTTCAGGGTATCTCTGGGGGGGTAGAGTGTTTGGGGGTTATTGAGGTTTGAGGGGTGTTTTTTGGTTTTGTTGGGAGGAGTTTTTGGGTTGAGTGGGTGGATTGGGGTGGACATCTGTGACCCCACTGTCAAGACATTATAGGTGGCTGGTGTTTGGCTCCCATTGTTAGCCCAGGAGTGGTATCCTGTTCCAGTTTTAATTTATAAGTGGTCCCTACTGTTTCATTAGTTGGAATGTTAAGGGTGTCCAGCATAGGCGTAAGCGCTTCATGATTTTATGTCATCTCAAGCAGCTTCAGGTGGTTGTGGCCTGTCTGCAAGAGTCCCACCTTCGCAGGGAGGAAATCCACTTCTTTAAACAGGACTGGGTCGGTCAAGAATATGGATCTGGGGTGTCCTCCAGGAGGGGTGAGGTTGTCCTGCTAATTGCAAGGGCTTACCATTTCAGCTTGTCCTGGGGATTTGGGATCCAGTGGGCCATTATATCATTGTCCAGGGCTCTATTGGCATTCATTTGGAAGTGCCTGGCTCTGTATATGGTCCAAATATGGACTCGCATCAGTTTTTACCCAATTTATTTCTCTTTTGGCCTCCAATCCACCTTCTCCCATTTTACTAGGGGGAAACCGGAATCTGACCTTTTAGTCAACTCTGGACCGGTCAAATGTCAGGACGGTCAGCCTTTTCCCTTCCCAGCGGGCATTGCGCAATCTGATGTAAGGGGTTGGTTTAGTCGATGTCTGGAGAGTCCTTAATCCAACAGCTCGGCAATACACCTGTTATTCCCCACCTCATAAGTCTTTTTGCTGGCTAGATTACTTTCTGGTTAGCTCGTCGTGTTTACCGGGTCTGTTATCTACTGATATCCATCCTATGGTCTTGTCTGACCATGCCCCAGTTGGCGTTACCTACCTGTTGGGAGAAGGCTGGCAGCGAGATACCCTTTGGTGTCTAAATGCCCAGCTGCTACAAGCTCTGGACACCTTGTCCCATATCCAGAAATTTATATCTTCTGTTTTGGAGCTCAATTGGGGCACAGTGGAAGGAATGGACACTCCCTAGGCAGCCCTTAAATGTGCACTTAGGGGCAAATTTATTTGGCTCTCCTCAGCTCGGGCCCAGATCAGCAAGGCCAAACTTGACAGCCTTCTCACCAGCATTTGTCACTTGGAAGACTCCCTGTCTAGGGCCTTGCCCAATGGGGACTGGGCCAGATTACATTCTCTTCATGCTCAGTATGCAGTTGTTCTCATTCAAAATGCCGAGCTGGCACTCCACCACACTAGGATGAAGTATTTGAAGGCCAGGGAAAAGGCCGAGAGACTTCTGGTTCTCTGACTAAGTCAAGCAGAAATGGCTAAATTTATACCGCGAATGCAACTTAGTTCAGATACTTAGGTGGTTACCAACCCCAAGGAAATGTCCTCCATTCTCCATGACTATTACACACAGTTATACACTGTCGACTCAGCTTTAGATCCCTCACCGGAGGATATCTATGCCATCCTGGACTCAATTCCTCTCCTGAGATTGTCCGCCCTGGCAACATCTTCACTGAGGCTCCTATCATGCAGGCTGAATTTGAGGTGGCCATTCATTCTCACCCACAGGATAAAGTACCCGGACCGGATTGTCTGACTAATAACTTTTATGATGCATGCATCTCTGAGGTTGCCCCCATGTTAGCCAAGGTTTTTAATTTTTGGTTCAAGTATGGGTTGGATAATTCCACTTTTCAAGAGGCTCTGGTTACTCTCATACCAAAGCCCAGTAGAGATCCCTTATTAGCCAAAAATGATTGCCGCATTTCTCTGCTGAATACGGACATTAAAATTCTCTGTAAAGTTCTGGCCACTCGCTTAGGTTATGTCATGGTCCCTGTTATTAGTCATGAGCAGGTAGGTTTCATGTCTGGGCGGTATTCCAGTGACCACCTCAGGAAGCTCATGCACCTGCTGGCCGTGTCCAGGGAGGGCAAGTCCTCAGCGTGCTTGGTCTCTCTGGATGCAGAAAAAGCTTTTGACTGGGTGACCTGGACCTATCTTTTCACTACCTTGTGCAGGTTTGGTCTTCCTGAGGATCATATTAAGTGGGTGCATTTACTATATTCGGTGCCATCTGCTCGTAGCTGGTGTAATGGCCATCTTTCTGCCTCGTTTCCTCTGCAATGAGGACCCTGGCAAGGGTGTCCTTTGTCTCCCCTTTTATTTAAATTTTATCTGGAGCCACTCATTAGATATTTATGTACACTGGCTGCCCTGAGGGGGATTCCTGTGGTAGTCAGGCACTCTATCCTTTCGACGTATGCAGATGATTTGCTTTTACTCTACATCTGGAGGATCCCTTGCAGTCTCTCCCTATTCTTCTTCAGGAGATAGCTAACTTTTCTAAGGTCTCTTTCTATAAGTTGAACCTCTCCAAAACCTAATTTTTTCCTGTTGATAGCTTTGTCCACAAATGAGATATAGTGAGTCTGGGCCTCTCTTGGAAGCCTCAGAACTTATCTGGGGTTAAGATTTTGCGGGCCTTATCGTTAATGGTCAAGGAGAATCTCTCCAGACTTCTTGATGTCCTTAAGTCTGATCTTGAGTGTTGGTCTGCCCTTCTCTTGTCCCTCTGGGGAAGGGTTAGCATTATCAAGATGAATGTTCTGCCCCGCTTATTATACCCCCGGGAATGCTGGGTTTCTAGCTTCCCAAGACTTGGTTTCTCCATTTACAGCTCCTCTTTAACTAATTTCTTTGGAAATCCTCCATTGTCCTCAGAGCCTATATTAAACTGGCTGCCCCTAAATTGAATGGTGGATTGTCCGTCCCCTCGGTATTTTAGTACTATGGTTCTCAGCATGTCAGTAAACATTTTAGGTGGAGTGCCAGAAATACCGTCAGGCTCTTCCACATACAATGCATCTCCCTTTGGCTGGACATTGAGAGATCCCTAAGCAGTGGGGTGGGCTGTTCTCTCGACAGTCTTCTGTACCTCAGGCCATCTCAGCTACTCCGCCCATTTCATTCTACCCCCAATGAATGGTCCCTCAAGGCATGGGGGAAATTGCAGACCAATCTGTCTTGGTTGTGGCCTTTGGCAATTTCCCAACTGGTGTTTAATAATCCCCATTTTAAAATATCTGGCCATCCAGTTCCCACTGTCTTTTTCCCTCAGTTGAGCACTTGCATGTTGGGTGATTTTTGTCAGAATGATGAGATAGTTTCTTTTCAAGCCCTCCAATCCTGGTTTCATTAAAGGAGTCAGAGTGTATTAAAATTTCTCCAGCTTAAAAATATGATACTTGCCTTCCTGGGTCCCAAGCCCTGACAACTATGGAGTCTAGATGGTCAGGATTCAATTATATCCTTAGCTATGAAGCCTCATGCAGTCTCCTTGCTTTATAAGCACTTCCAGTCCATAGACTCTCACCTTCCCAATGAGGTGTGTTATGACTGGGTTCATGCTCTGCAGCTGCCTGCTGATACAGAATTTTGGAAGGCCCTGTAGTCAAATCTATACAGATATATAAAACAGGACAGGTATTGTTTAGTGTAATTTAATATATTGCATGATCTGTATTTTACCCCATTGAGATCATGCAAGATGGGCAAGCCACCCTCTCCCTTACGCAACCATTGCCATATGGCAGCAGGGACCCTTCTGAGGCCCTTTTGGACTGCTGTCCAGAAGGCCTTGGACCCCTTTTTAGAGTTGGATGACCTTTTCACCCCTCTGAGCTGCTTGTTGTTTGTTTTTCCACCTGGCACCCCCATCATTAGGAAAGCCCACCTGTCCCTTGTCGTGGCTGCAACTAAGATTGTCATGCTGCAACATTGGAAGGATGAGGCACCTCCCTCTTTCCTGGAGTGGCATGGGGAAATTCTGATTGCTCTTCAGTTGGAGAAACACATAGCTGCTATGCAGAAGAGGCCCCAACATTTCTCCCGCATGAGGGAATCTCTTTATACCCTCCTGTCGCTCTAGGGTTCTCATAACTCTTCCTGCTCCACTGAGCACCCCGCCCACTCTAGATGTGAGGGGTGATTTCAGGGTGCCTGTCCGGTTTAGATTCTGGTGAATAGTGGGGTCGCAGATGAGTGGGAAGGAGGATGGGGGAGATTTTTTGTTGTCATTGTTTTGGTATTTACGAACATACGAACATACGAAATTTGCCAGCAGATAAAGGCCTAGAGGTCTATCAAGTCTGCTCGAATGTGCAGCTAGCACCCCTTATTCTGCAGCTGTCCCTCCCTTCCACCCTTCCCCTTCATTAACCCTCCCCCTTGTCCTGATTAACCCTCCCCCTTGTCCATTTAATACAATGCTACCTTCAGTGTACTGGTCTTTTCTCCTACACATTGTTCTGTATTGGGGGCTTTTCTGTTATTGTCACACCATCCCCCCATACTCTGCAATGGCCACTCACCTTAGCCATACATGGGTCCACTCAAACGCGCATCCCTGCCCCTTGCTTTTCCCTCCCTCACACATATGGACAATTCTAACACTACTTACCTCCCATTGAACCTCCCACAGCTGCCTGCATATCTACACAAGACGTTGCTCAAACACCTATTGGTGGCTTCAACTCATAGGACACTACCTGACTATTGCCCTCCTGCTCCTCGCAGCTGGGGACATACATCCTAACCCAGGTTCCCACCACTCCCCTACCCTGCTAAATTTGTCTGAATCTTCTCCAAACCCATCCTTCACCTCAAACCCCAGTGGCTCCACCCTCCCACGTGGCCTGTGCCTCTTGTACCTAAACATAAGAAGCCTCACTCCCAAAATTGACTCCCTCCGGGTATTCATTTAAATCATTTAAACTAATAGAGAAGGGGGGAGAAAGGCTATTTCTCCCATCTCTAAATCATCGGATAAACCAGTTCCACAGGGGTTGCAAATTTTTGTCTCTAAATGCTAGATCATTGAACATCACTAAACTAGCTGAACTAGTGGCTAAAAGTAAATTACTAAACCTAGACATAATAGGGATAACTGAAACCTGGTGGACTCAAATTCTGTATGGAATCAGCAAATTCTTGGTTACAAACTTTATCATAAAAGTAGAAATCATAAAAAAGGTGGGGGAGTGGGACTTTGTCAGAGAAGACATTACGTCCTACGAACTACAGTCGTCAACTAATGTAGAATCTATATGGGTGTCTGCTCAGATTCAAGGGCACCCCCAAATTGTTGTGGGAAATTGCTATAATCCCCCTTCCTCTGATCACAGTTACAGTGAGGCATTAGGCAAGGATATAGAAACATTCACTGACTATAAAGATGTGGTAATTATGGGTGATTTTAATATGCCACTTATAAATTGGTCCACTCACTTTAGCAATAATAAACAAGATGTTAACTTTTTGAACATGTTCATGGAGAATGGCCTATCACAATTAGTTAACTTTCCTACTAGAGGAGGGAACATTCTTGATCTCCTCATCTCTAATATAGGTCACAAACTCTCCAACATTATAGCTTCTGACCCTTTAGGCACTAGTGACCATCACTCTAATATGTTTGAACTAATGGGCATACATAACAGATTGAACAAAAAAACTGTCTATAAGAATTATGATAGTGCTAATTTTAAAATGATTACTGATAAATTAAATAGTGTTAAATGGTCACAACTTTTCTCTGGCCTCACGGTAAATGAGGCCTGGTTAAAACTGAAGGATGTGATATTTGCACTAGAAAGGAAGCATGTGCCAATAAAAAATTAATATAATAAAAAAGGCAGAATTCCAGTTTGGCTAAATAAATCCATTATGACTCAGATCAAAAAAAAGAAAATGATATTTACAAAATTAAAAACAGGTATAAGACTCAATGAAACTTACAGCAAATATGAAAAGGCAACCCAAGTTCTAAAACATATGATTAAAATGGCAAAAATGAAAACAGAATTTAAATTAGCCCGTACCAAGGATGGCAACAGAGCATTATTTTCATACTTAAACAATAAAAAGGGTAATTCCAGGAAAATAGGGCCCTTAACACTATGATAATAAGTTAATTCATTCAGACATCGAAATAGCAAATCACTTTAATTCCTACTTCTGCTCTGTTTACTCTAATAAGAATTATTACATTCCCAGTAGTGATGTGAAAGTAGGTCAAAAGTTTACAAAAAATTATACAGTAATATTACATCTGCAGATATTCTCCCTTTTCTTAAAGCCTTAAAGAAATCCAGTAGCCCAGGACCTGACCAAGTTAGTTCTAGGTTTCTCATACATAAAGCTGAGGCAATTTCAATTCCCCTATTCTATTAAACAAACCATTACAATCAGCTGAGATTCCAGTACATTGGTTATCAGCAATCATAACCCCTATTCGTAAGAAGGGAAACATATCTTTTGTCCAAAATTTTTGGCCCATTAGCCTTACTTCAATTATCTATAAAACCATGGAAAAAATAATAAAATCCTACTTAGAGAAGGAAATGGGGGATCAAAATACTGTAGACTCATCCCAGCGTGACTTTAAAGCTGGTCACTCCTGTACCACCAACCTGTTGTCTTTTTACAATAACATTAGTATGGGCCTTGAAAATAAACAAAATATGGATGTCATACTGTTGGACTTCATCAAGGCATTTGACAAAGTACCCTATGGTAATTTAATTAGAAAATTAAAATCATTGGGCTTTTCTATAGGGTTAGTAAACTGGATCAATGCTTTGCTACTAAACAAAACTCAAAGGGTCTCTATAAATGATTGTGTTTCAGACTCAGCTGCAGTTTCCAGCAGGGGTACCACATGGTTCGGTGCTTGGCCCTATACTGTTCAACTTATATATCAGTGACATGAAAATAAGTAATACAAATCGGTTATGCAAGTTTGCTGACGACTCCAAACGTGGGGGCCTGGTAAATAATAATTATGATTATAATGCACTCAAACTTGACCTACTAAAAATTGAAAATTGGGCAATTATTTATAAAATGGACTTTAATGTAGACAAATGCATGGTCTTACATTACGGTGCCTGAAATTCAAATTATAGTTACTATATAAATGACAATTTGATTAAATCAACCAATACTGAAAGAGATCTAGGCATCTTGGTAAATTCCCCATTAACCTTTTCAGGTCATTGTTTAAAAATTGCCAATACCACAAATGGCATACTTAGACAAATACCGTGTTCTTTTGTCACTAGAAATGAACAGTGTTTAATACCTCTTTACAGGGCATGTATTTGCCCCCAAATCGACTATGGTTCTCTTTTTTGGAGTCCCCACCTAAAGGGAGACATTAAATGGTTAGAGAAGATTCAGCAATGAGCCACAAAGATGGTTCCAAGATTGGCCAGGTATTCTTACCCAGATAGATTAAAATTGACAGGATTGCACACCTTGCAAAACAGAAGAATTAGGGGTGATTTAATATTAATCCATATACTTATGCATAATACTGTTCTCATGAACAAGTGTGGCCTCCATTTTACAAAGTGCTGTACAGTGCCTAGAAGCCATAATAAGCAACTATCTGTTCCATTTGCTAGTACCAATCTTAGGAAACACTTTTTCTCAGTTAGGGCACTTGGCTTTGGAACCAATTGCCCCAGGCCTTAGTTGACTCTGATAGTGTCAATATTTTTAAAAAAGGTCTTGACAGTTGGCTTGTAGGGTTACCTTCATCTTAATGTGCCCACACTGTGTGGGGGAAAATCACGATGGGCTTTGTCCTTTTTTTCCATTAAAACCTAGTAAACCTAGTAGTAAGGCACTTGCTACCCAATATGCCCCTGACATCATCATCCTGACCGAGACATGTCTAAACAAAAATATGTCTGAGCCCTCTGTCTCAATCCCAGGTTATACCATGACCCACCAGGACAGGGCTAACAGAGGCGGTGGTGTGGCCATTTATGTAAATGCTTAACTACACTTCTCTGTAGTCTTAACAAAGCCCGAACCAAAAGCCCAAGAACTCATAATGGTTCAACTAGATCTACCCTTCTCACTCCCTATTTACATAGCTGGTGTATGCTGCTGGCCAGGCACTCCAGTGTCAACTGTTACTGACCTACTCTGGCAAATCTCCTCTCTATCCTCAAAAGGGAGAATTATATATCATGGGGGACTTTAACTACAACTGGTTATCTCATTCTCTCAACAAAACCCGAACAGACATTTCGGCTCTGAACCTGTTGCAATTCAGCAATTCATCACTGAACCTACCCGCTTAAACCCCAAATCTGGGAACCACTCTCTCATAGATTGGGAACTCACCTCCCAACCCCACCAGGTCATCCAAGCTGGTCTGCTCCCTGACTCCCTGAGTGACCACCTCATTATTTACCTAATCAGGAAAATTCACTGCCCCACACCTGCCCCCAAGTTCCTAATCCAACGGTCCTATAAATCCCTCAACCTAGCCACAGTGCATGAAGACCTAGCCCGCACTAACTGCTCCTCACCCACTCCAGCCCCCTCCATTGATCATCACTTCAATTCAATCACTTCCATGACACGTTCATCACTGTGCGAGACAGCCAAGCCCCACTGCATTGCTCCAGGGTATGCGGTAGCTACCTGCCATGGATCACCCAAGAACTTATAGCCTGCCAAAATGCCCGTGACAAAGCCTGGCGAGTGCATAAATCTTTGCACCTCCCACAAGACTACACTAAGTACCGTGTGTGGTGTAACAAATTACTTTCCACAGCAACTGGAAACTCGCTAAAGAGGAATACTTCAACTCCTCCCTCTAGTCTAACCAAACAGCCCATCCAAATTCTGGAAGGTCATCCACTCTCTCCTCCCCCCGGTGGCAAAGCCCACACCACTCCTAAATGTAAACAACACACTCCTTTCTGACCCAGTGGCAGTGGCTGTCGAGTTCAACACATACTTTATCTCTTGTGCCTCAACTCTCCTCTCCTTCCTGCCCCCTACTACTCAACCAGACACAGCTGCAGGAGTCTCAAACTCGCTTGGGCCATGGGCCTTCTCCTTCCAATCTATTACACAATCTGAAGCCCTCCAGGCTCTACTGGCCCTAAACCCTTCTAAAAGTAATCCCCCCAATGGGCTGGACACCAAAACTCCTTCTCCTCTCTATACCAGTAATAGCAACACCTCTAGCCAATCTTCTAAACCTCTCCTTTTCCACTGCTGCTGTTCCCTGGGCCAGGAAACACGCTGTTGTCATCCCCCTCCCTAAAGGGCCCCCCCTTCACTGCAAACTACCACCCTATCTCTCTCCTCTTGGTCCTTGCCAAGCTACAAGAGCACCTGGTACTCACCCAACTTACCTCCTTCCTCTCTGATTCAAATTTCTTCACACCATTTCAAGGGTCACTCCACTGCTTTCTCCTTGTTAAGACTCACTGACTCCATCCTCTCCAGTATGGATAGGGGTCAGATCTCCTCAGCTGTATTTGTTGACCTCACTAAAGCATTTGACACTGTCTCCCACCCCATACTGCTAAGAAGCCTCTCAGATGCAGGCCTCACTGTCTTAGCTACTAACTGGTTTGGGGCCTATCTCTCAGAAAGAACACAATCAGTAAGAATTGCGGTTGATATATCCCCTCCTCTCCCCGTGACTACTGGTGTCTCCCAAGGGTCAATCCTTGGCCCCATCCTGTTCTCCATTTTTCCTCAACAACCTGCCACAAATCTGCATAGCTTCTTCTATTCACATGTATGCCAATGACACCATCCTTTTCACCTCTGGCTGCTCCCCAGATGAAGTAGCATCCAACCTCCAGTCCGATTTTAATAAAGTTCAACCCTGGTTCAGTTCGCACAAACTCTCTCTCAACACAAAAAAAACCAAAACTGTTACCATGTCCTTCAGCACGCGACTGAGGCTGTCCTGACTCCCTTCGCTCCCGTCCTTCCACATTCTGGATGGGACAACCCTGGAGGATGTTGCTTCCTTCCATTATCTAGTTGTATGGCTCAACCGTCACCTTACTTTCTCTGATCGCATCAATGCTATCATAAAAAAACACCTCCCCAAGCTAGGTGCCCTCTTCAGAAACCGCTCTTGCCTCCCTTTCTTGGTTAGATGGTAACTAGTGCAGAAGATGATCCTTCCCTCTATAAACAACTGTGAGATAGTCTACAGCACTGCACCTAAATCCACCTTATCTAAATTAGCCCCCCTCTTCAATGCCTTCTGCCACTTCACCCTCAATGCTTCCTCTGTTCCCACCACTGTGACCTGTACCGTACCCTCGGCTTCCCTTGAAAATCGATGCCTACCTCACTGTTCCAAGTTTGTCTCAAAATTCTGGCTTGGTGCCCTCCCCTCCTACCTCTCCTGCACACTGTTGTTGGCTAACACTCCCTCTCACGCCCTCTGATCCCTTGACACACGACTACTAATATTCCCAGATGTAAGTCCTCTGCTGGACTAACAGCCTTCTCACACCATTTCCTGAAACTCTGGAATGCTGTACCCCCTCAAACCCGTCACTCTTCCTCTACCCATTCCCTATCAACTGCACTGGCTAACTACCTCATGGTAAATTGTGCCTGCTCTCCTTAAATTAATGACCCCCCCTATCAAATTCCCATTGCATGACCGGTGGCACGTCCTATCCTGGAAGCTGGCTTATATATATATAAAGGCACTTCTCACTTTCTTGCACTTCTTGCCCCTCTCTGTCCTGCCTAGATTTAGCCACAATTGTTATCTACAGCACCAATCTGTACTCAGTGTAGGTATATTGTATGTCTGAAGTTGTACATATACACTGGTATACGCTTTTAACTGACTGTTTAACCAATGCTGTAACTAAGTACTTCCACGCTACTCTGTACATCTGTTTAATGTATCTCTGTTGTGATAACCTGTGTGTTATCCTCCCCATATACACCTTCCCCCAGGTCGCACCAGGAGATGAGCATAGTTTTGCTCAGTGTGCCTTTCCTGGTGAAACAATTTCAATAAATAAATAAAATTGTTGTAAAGTTATTGTGAAAGAGTGAAAACACACCTATTTCTTTCCTCCATAGGGAGACAATGGGACCTGGATGTACTTCTTTTCCTGTCTCTGTCAGACTGTTATATGGTTGTTTGTTGGGCTGGCCACCCATTTTGTTTAAATAGTTTATTCGTTTTAATTTTTGTGTCTCTGTCTGATTTTCGTGCTTCTGTGTCTTCTTCCAATACTTCCCTGTACCATTGTCAATCTCCCACAATAATCTTGATCCTGAAAATCGTTTTCTCAGTTAATAAAATGATGTTGTCAGAGTAAATACAACAACCCCCTTTCTTTTGGTGCTTTTCAGGTATGCCCTTGTACTATCTGATTAGTTTAGTAACGAATATAGCGCTGAACAAAAGAGAAAATCCATTCACTAATTATGGCAGGGCTTTGCCCTTTAAATAAGGCTCTTGTGTGCGTCTCCCCGTTTTCCTTAATGTTGTTATGCCTCTAGGCATGTAAAATTCTGAAAGAGCCGTTTTTGGTTCTTTAGTTTAGCCCTGTTGGGCTCATCTTTGTAAGCGCTCGTAATTTGTGGCTGTTTTCCGTGGATACGCCGAGGAGTCGGAGAAGGACAGTGCAATTCACCAGTAAAATTAACAACGCAAATGTGCGCACTGTCGTGATGGCATTTTACCATATCCTGGCTCCAAACAAAATTGTTTCTTTGCCAAAATTATTAAAATAGGCTGAACATACCCCCTGGAGGTGGAAAAAGGTGATTATTCCTTTGGTTTTGAGGGTTTTTGGAGCGAGGGTTTTGCTGCACTGCTGGCATTCAGAAACGTCCTGCTCGCTTCTTCTCTTTCTCCTGCACACCCCTTTAGGAGCTGGCCGGCCCTTAAGCAGCTGACTTTATACACTAGCTTAAGGTGGGCGGTTACTATTTCAGTTAAATTCAGTTATTTTGTTTTTTTAGACTATATATTCAGTGTCTGGTATCCTGAGACTGTATTGTCTTGTTAAATAAAAACACTGAAATATGTAAATTGGTTATTTTCCTTTATAATTAAAAAGTTTGTGTTTCAGAAATGTTTTAAGGAGGGGCTAGTTAGTCACATGAGGTCCAAATAGTATAAAAATGCTATGCATCAGGGTAGAGAGTCAGTTGACTCGAAGGAGTCGGACCTGGAAGTGCTGTCTCAAGCCTTCTGAAGTACTAGAGTTTTCTAGTACATATTTTGTTATTGATAATGTTTATATTTTTTTCCGTATTCAGTACGCTCTCTGTTTGAATAAAGAATTTTTTTCATTTGAGTTCACTTCAACAAACTGTCTCCTGGCCCATCATTTCCCATGCTCTGTGACAGTTATGATGTTGGAAAATTTCTAATAAAGTATACTAAATTAAAGAAAAGAAATACCATAAAAAAAAAAAACTTTCAGCAGCATATATTTTCTCTCTTTCTTTGCTACATGTGCTGGGATCTCCACGGGTACAGTATAAACATTTACATAGATATCAAGTAAAAGCTAGGAGATGGCACGTCAGTATGAGATAGTCTACAACCATACAGCAAGTGCAAGATCTGGACCACAAATTTTTATTTGATTTATTCACTTGGAACATTTTCCCTAAACAAGGACAAATGAAATGTGGTTTGTTTTGATATGTAGTTCCTCCACTATGGCCTTATAAAGTTATTCATGTTATTTATGCACTTTAACACTTTCCTTCACTTTACAGTATGGGATACAGGTTAACTTTAATGGTTCCATAACTCTGTCTGCCATGATGACAATTTCATCTCTGAAGTCATCAGTATGTGTCTTAAAAGGGACATTATTTGCTGTCCTAGTCAAGCCTCCCTATGAAGTTCGCTGGAGTGAAGTGACAGGGCAAGTCAGTAGTTTGATTAGTGAGACTACCTGAAGCAAGGTATTATATCCATTATTGTTGTAACTTTATTGCACTGCAGTACACCAATCTGCTGCACTAAATAAATTATCTTTGATTTGAGGACTACATCTGAATACTGTGTGATTTGTCATAGTGACAGCCTCACTGCAAGCCTGAGTGTATCTCAGTTTGTGCATCATGGCGAAACAGGGACTGGTAGCCATGGTTAGGGAACTTTCAGGACAAGGGCTGGGTGTATAATGAGGCAAGCAAAGAAGCTATGTTCCATTAGTGCCCAGAAATTCACTGGCTCCACTCCAAATGAAGTGCAAGCATCCTCCACAGCTGGTAAGTAAGTAAATAAGTACAATTTATTTTTGGCACCCAATCCCGGAGGCTCTGGGTGCCATACAAAGAACAATTTAAAGGGTCATAATAAAATCACAGACAAGCTATACATTTTTAAAACTTCAGACATAATTAAAATACATCAGCAGGATAAGCTAGTTTAAACAAATGGGTCTTTAGCCCCCCCGTCCAAATGCCTCCACCTTAGTGGCCTCCCTCAAAGATCTTAGAAGCTACTTCCAGACGACTGGGCCAGCCACCCTGAATGAACGATCACCCATGGTTTTCAGCCCAGTCCTCGGAACCATCAGGAGGCCCTGGGTGGAGGAGCAGAGAGAGCGAGCCGAGAAGGCAAGAGTAAGGAGGTCTGACAGGTAGCCAGGTCATTCAGTACATCTGGTGATGAAACCATCCTGAGTAATCCAGAAGCCCAGGGAGAAGTACAAAATGGAGATCAATGACAGGAGGCCAGGCAGCACCAAACAACATGTAAAGCAGAACCCCCTGAACTGCACAAGATATGGTGTACAAAAAATGAGGCAGATGCTTAAGTAGCAACTATCACTGGATTTAATGTGAGAGAAATGACAGAACGACCACAGTGCCATGAGCCCTAGCTGGATTCTTCTTCAGAGGATCAATCCAGAAGCACACCAGTGTCCTTCCTCTACCTTCATCAAGTGCTTCCAGTTCCCCTACTCAAGACAGAAGTAATCCATCCTGAAATGTAAAGACTAGTCCCCCACAAAAATAGTCATCTTGCATTCACTGCCCAATAGAGATGTTGCAAAGTTTTACTTCACTGGTGAAGTCCAGGCAAAGTTGTGAAATTTGCCTTTGCAAATAACTGTGAATTGCCCACTTCACCACTTTGCAAGGAGTTTTCCAAGGGGAATGATAGTTTTTCAGGTGAAGTTAAGTGACATTGTAATGTTGCCAATTAATCTGCATGGCTTTGCTTGAAGAAATGCCACTTCACCTGTCAAAAACTTTAGGACGTTGGCACTTCACATGTCCCAGTTTGGGGAACTTCACAAATAAATCACAAAGCAAAGTTTGACAACTTTGCACATCTCTACTGCCCAATTCCTCAATGTTCACTCTGCTACTAGCAGCTTGTGAAAACAGCATCAGGGTAGGCAGTCATGCAGCAAACACAACTCACATTTTACAGCATCAGTTCCATGATTCATGTTTTCTTGGCACATAAATAAAAAAAAAAAATAATAGAAAAATGATAAAAATGAGCATGCAAAATTATGTATCATGTTAGATCAGACTAAATCTTTTAATATACAAAGCAAAAAGACTAGCGCACACCCTCCCCCCCCCCGCATAGCATAACATTTAAACTTTCAAATGCCAAAAATGGCTATATTTACTTTCAAACTCCATGTGAGGAGAGGGTCCTCTTAGTTTCAGACTGGAATTCCAATTTGAGTGAGCTAAATCACCAACGTCAAGGTGGGGCCCTTATAAGAAATGTGAATTCCAGTGTGTAGTAATTTAAAGGTTTGAGCAGCTATTTTTGGTTTTACGGTTTTACTTGAATTTGGGGAGTTTATGGTGCTCTTCTATAGCATGCTCCCCTTTAAAATGTCTGTGTTATATCCCTTCTGGGAGCACAGTATAAAATGAGAAGTTGAATCACCTGTGCAAAATCCCTGCTGGGAGCACAGTATAAAAGCAGTTAGCTAGTAGCCATTGAGGCATTGGAAGGTTAGGGACTAAATCGAAGGGCCCCACCTTGACGTTGGTGATTTAGCTCACTCAAATTGGAATTCCAGTCTGAAACTAAGAGGACCCTCTCCTCACATGGAGTTTGAAAGTAAATATAGCCATTTTTAGCATTTGAAAGTTTAAATGTTATGCTATGTGGGGGGGGGAGGGTGTGCGCTAGTCTTTTTGCTTTGTTTGTTATCTGTCACCATCTAGCAGCACCTCTTATAAGAAATGTGAATTCCAGTGTGTAGTAATTTAAAGGTTTGAGCAGCTATTTTTGGTTTTATGGTAAATCTTGTAATATGTTATTTTGCACGGAAATCAGACACCTCAAAAACCTTGTCATGCATGTTCTAAGTTATGCGTATTCTAAAAACATTATTGTGTCACTTCACCTGCCCAAAACTTTGGTACGTTGGCACTTCACACTTCACAATTTGAGTAACTTCACAAATAAATCACAAAGCAAAGTTTGACAGCTTTGCACATCTCTACTACCCAAATCCTTAATGTTCACTCTGCTACTAGCAGCTTGTGAAAACAGCATCAGGGTAGGGAGTCATGCGGCAAACACAACTCACATTTTACAGCATCAGTTTCATGATTCATGTTTTCTTGGCACATAAATAAAAATAAAAAAAAAATAATAGAAAAATGATAAAAATGAGCATGCAAAATTATATATCATGTTAGATCAGACCGAATCTTGTAATATAAAATTACATAGTGTATGGTCATAACTTATTTCATATGGAAATCAGCCACCTCAAAAACCTTGTCATGCATATTTTAAGTTATTGTGCATGTTTTAAAAACCTTATTGTGCACATTCTAAAAGCAGTGTCAGTTGCAATCCCCTCACATTCATTCCTGCCTCTTTCACTCACTGAACATCTCTTGGTTTCCTCACAGATAGTAACCACATAAAAAAAAAATGATATGAGGGTTTTATTAAAAGAGATGACTGGAGCCGTCCCGGTGGCGCTGAGTGCTGAGGGCTGAGGAGCTGGTTGCTTTACCTCATGCTATGCTGGTGAGCCATGTTCAGGAACGAGCATGGGCCACTGGGGGTTAGCAGGAGAGGAGAGGGACTGAGTGTCCGCAGGACTGCTCTCCTTCTTCTAGGATGGGGAAAACTAGCATTTGGTGCACAACTGGCCTCTGGCAGAGGCTAGGGGCTGGTGCACTGAAAGCTACAGTTTGAGGGAAGATGAGGCAGATGCTCAGAGGAGCGTGTACGGGAGTGTGTGTGCTCACTCCTTGTGGCATCATTGCACGCCTCTCCTAAGGGGATTTAATTACAGGTGGATAAAGGGTACTGGAACTGCAGGAATGATGGTCGGTCCCTGCAGGCACTGCCCCCATGATGGGCAGTAACCCTTCCAGCACCAGATCCATAGTTAGGTGGGTTGAGGGATCCACGCCACCCCGCCATGGGGGATAAGCCACGGGGCAGCTGGAAGGGTAGGCTGTAAGTGGGGGATGGAGCTGAGGGATCCGACAGGATGCATCAGGTGGATAAAGAAACTAACTGCAAAAAAAAGAGATAACTGGAAGAGAAAAGTTTGTTGTCAACCAAGATAATAGAAGCTGGCCCAGTGGCACTGAGGGTTAATAATAATAATAATAATAATAATAATTGCTTTATTTCACAAAAGCGCCTTTCAAATATCAAGGCACTTTACAAAAGATTAAAAGAGGATAATAAGAAAATAAATACAATATAAAGCAAACAGAAATCAACAGGGTTCATTTACTAAATGCCATGAAAGGCCTGGCACCATAAGTAGGTTTTCAACGCTTGCTTAAAGCCTCCCACAGTCATGCAGTCCCACAGCTGATGGGGTAGAGAATTCCAGAGGGTAGGGGCAGTGTACATAAAAGCATGAGCCCCAGAAGACTTCAAAGACACCCTTGGGATCTCTAACAACTCCTCATCAGCCGAACAGAGCTGTCGCTCAGGGCGATAGGGAACCAGAAGCTCTTTCAAGTAGTCAGTACTTAGTCCATGTAGGGCTTTATAAGTCAGTAAACCAACTTTAAGGTGATCCACCACTGAATCGGCAGCCAGTGCAGACTGCGCAGAACTGGGGTAATATGAGATGTTCGAGAAACCCCCGTCAGCAAACATGCTGCCGCATTCTGCACTAGCTGCAAACGGTGGATATCAACCCCAGGAAGCCCTACGTATAGGGAGTTGCAGTAATCAAGGCACAAGGTCACAAAAACGTATACGAGTGTAGGCAGATCTCCAGACAGAACAAGGTGCTTGATCCTGGCAATGTTCTTAAGATGGTAAAAGGAAGACGTGATGACCGCTGATACTTGAGATCGTAAGGTCAGGCCGTCATCAAGCACCACTCCCAGGTCCTGCACCTGTTCAGAGGTAAGGATCTTGGCACCCCCTAGATAAATTCCAGAGGGCTGACCAGTCCGCAACCCCTCTATCCGGTGACCCGACTACACCATCATCACCTCCGTCCTTCCCACATTCAAATTTAGCCAGCTTGAATTCATCCAGTCTTGGATTTCCAAAAGGCAGTTGTTAAATACCGAAAAAGCACTATCCTGATCGGGTGCAAAAGACAGGTAGAGCTGAGTATCATCAGCATAGCAGTGAAACCTCAGCCCATACCATCTTACAATGTCTCCAAGGGGCAGCATATACACTGCAAACAACATGGGGGAAAGCACTGAGCCCTGAGGTACCCCACATAGCAGAGAGAGAGAGAATGGGCCTGAGAAAAAAATCCCAGACGCCACTCTCTGAGTTCTGCCAATGAGGAAGGATGTAAACCACCTGAGGACCATATGTGTCAGGCCACAAGTGGACCTCAGATGCCCAAGCAATACACCATGGTCCACAGTGTCAAAAGCTGAGGAGAGATCAAGGAGCAACAGAATGGAACGGCTTCTCCAATCTCTCACCATCAGGAGATCACTGAGCACCTGAACCAGCGCAGTCTTGGTACTATGCCTCTTTCGAAAACTGGATGGGAGAGGTTCATAGATGTTATGGATGGTTAGGTGGTTCTCCAGTTGTACTGCCACTACTTTCTCAATAACCTTCCCTATAAAAGGGAGGTTAGAGATTGGTCTGTAGTTAGCTAGGGTGTCAGGGTCCAGAGAAGCTTTCTTCAGGAGAGGTGTTACCACCGCCTCCTTCAGGGAGCTTGGAACCTCACCTGAATCAAGGGTGCACCAGACTATCTGGACCGGGACTGGCCCATTATATGATGTCACAACATCCTATAATCAGGGAAGTTGGACCCATATCCAAACTACAGCATGAAGGGCACATACTTTGGACAATCCGCATGACATCCACGAACTTCAGCAGGTCAAAGGAACTACAGGAAACATGAGGTGAGGCAACCAGGCACCGATCAACAGCATCCCCAGTAGAGTGAGTCATGAGGATCTCTGACCTGATGTCAACCACCTTATTCTCAAAGAATCAAGCAAGCACATCGCACTCCTCTTGTGAAAAATGTCTTTGGAACTGCAGACAGGTTGGGTTGCACAGCCTGTCTAGAGTCCAGAAGAGCTGGGCTGGTCAGTTCTGAGTGGCAGCAATCTCCCCGGACAAGAATTCTGCCTTCTTACGGGAGATCGCTGATTGGTAGGTTTGATAGTGCTCTACCAATCTAAGGTGGTCAACCTCTAGGCCTGATTTCTGCCAACTTCGCTCTAACCTATGTTCTAGTTGCTGCAACTCCCTCAAGGACCCATCAAATTAAGGGAGCCGAGGGTGAAGGGCGAGAGGACCAAACACAGACAGGAGCAATCAGGTCCAGGGCCACAGAAATGGCCTTATTATAGGCCAACACCGAAGCCTCTGGACTCGTGCTAGCCACAGGAAACTCCAAAAGGTCAATCACCACTGCCAGGCCTTTGGAGCTCACCTCCTGTAAAGGGCAGTAATGGACCATCTCCACAGGGGCAGGCCTACGAAGAGGGGGGCGCAAAAGTTGAACCTCACGGTGTAGTGATCAGATCATTCAACAGGTTCCACCCCTAAGTCGGAGGCCTCAATCCCCAGGAGGAAAACCAAATCAAGAGAATGACTATGCCAATGGGTGGCAGAGGTAACAATCTGTGTAAGACCCAGTGATGTCATCAACTGGAGGAAGTGCTGTCCAAATTGCGAGAGTTCATCATTGACCCAGACATTAAAGTTGCCCAGAACCATCAATCTGGGTGACTCCAGCACCATATCAACAATGAAATCCACTACTTCCTGCAGGAATCGCTTCTTGTCCCCTGGTGAATGGTAGACAAGAGCTATCCTGAACCCACACTTGCTGCCATGGTACACTCAAATGGTTCAGCCTTCTCAACTGGTACACTCGTGAGGCCCAACTCAGTCCTGAAACAGACTGCTACCCCCCCCCCCGCGGTCCATTCTCGAGCAATGAATCACCGAATACCCGGCTAGAATTGCAGTTTCCAATATGGAGTCAGCATTTTCATCCAGCCAGGTCTTGTTGATGCAAGCCAGATCAGTAGTCCCAACAAAATCTGCAATAATTGCAGTCTTGCTGTAAACCGATCTGGCATTGCATAACACCGCTCGAGTTGGACGGGTTTCAGGGGTTGCCCCGGCTACTTGCCCATCAGAAATTATGGTGCCCTTGGGTATAGGGACTAGACATGGTGTACCACTTTCCAGGCTTCATTTCTCCCCAGGGCATCTTCTAGACCTAACTACCCCAATGTGAGAGCCCCGCGCATTCGTCCCCTGATATCCACGCCCCCCACCACCCACCCTCATACTAGCAATACCCAGCACCTGACAACACTGGTAAGTTGACAGCATCAATGGAGGGGGGAAAAAATGGATGGAGGGAATGGAGGGCAGAGGACGAATAGCGCACAACCAAAAAGGGAGGCCTACACATCGCACAAGTTAAACACAATCAAACTGCACAACACCCAGGTACCTAATCAAAAAAATAAATAAGTAAATAAAATCCAACCCCTCCCAAAACAAATAAAATACTATAAAATTAAAACCTACCCCTACACAGCATGGCTACCCTAACCCAAAACTCAGCACATGAGAAATATAAACCAAAAAAGAAATAATAAATAATTCATAAAGCCAAGTAATAATAAAAATCTACTGCAGACCCCTCTCACTGGAATGTAGCATGAAAAGTGAAGCCCCCCAACCCCAGATCCTCTCACAACCTGGAAATGAGAGAAGTCAGCACACTCTAGTTACCCAGAGTTAAGAATCCAAAGTTAGGTTAAAAATCTAGAACAGAAAAGTCTTCTTTAAACTTAAAACAGAAAATAAATAAAATATGGATGCCCAGGTCCTCTCACCACTGGGGAAAGCCACAGAAGGACACTATCACTGTCCAAACACAAAAAATATTTATGAATCCAGGCTGAGTCATGTAGAAAATCCAGGGAGTATAGGTAATCCACAAAGAGATCCAAGTCCCACGAAAGACCAGCCAAAGAATCTGGTCAGCCACAAGCAGCATGCATGGGCTCATCAGGCTCCTCTCCCAGTGACCACAACTGGAAATAATTGCTGGGGCACCTCAATAGCCGGGGAATTGCTAGGCCATAGCCAAACCTCGAGGATCTAGGGGAAAAATAGACTCGTTGGCCCATTCCCTGGCTGATCTAGAGCCCAGTCCCCCATGTCCACAGCAAATCCGACCGTTGGATGCTGGCAGAGTCAGGCCCACATGCATCAGCAGCAGCCAACCCAGCAGAGAAAGTACAAAATCCCCACACATAGTCTGCATCAACAATAAAAAAAAATGATACATCACACAGTACGAAAGTCAGATTTGGCCAGTTCATCTGGATTGATTGCCAGAAGTATCCACTGTAGGGTAAAGTACACACCACAGCTCGGCACCAGCTGTTCTCACTCCCTGTCCTCGAACATCAAGGCCAACTCAGGAAAGGCACACCACACGATGCAAGCAGTCAAATCCAGCCAGTTATCCAAAATGTCCACTTGGAAAGTCCACTACAAGGCGGGATACACACTGCAGTCACAGACTGCAGCTTCAGTCAGCCACTCTCACTCCCCTTCCTCAGACACTCCAATTCCTGACCACAGAGTGACAAACGCCACTCCTGTCCACTTCAGGCAGGACAGGTCAGGCAGGCAGCCAGATATCCCTGATGAAGTCCAAGCAATAACAGGCCACCTACAATCTGTAGGGAGCGCCGTAGAACTGTGCTAGAAAATCCTGTCTATGAATAAACGGACCGGGTATCTTGCTTGAGTGCCCTGAACTGCAAACGCAATCAGACTTAAATAAACAATAAAATGCAAAAAATAAAACAAATGCAATGATAAAACGATAAAGCAGATAAAACATATTCAAATGGAATAAACCAAAACAAATCAAACAGTTCAAGAACTAGAGCTTTAAAGAGCAACACGCAGCATGCCCAGCCCAGCAGCCATCTTCATCTTCAATGCCTACATACATACATGAGGCACTGGATGCCACACCTCACTCCATGCTGGTGACCCAGGTTCAGGAGTTGACTCGGGGTGCTGGGGGTCGGCAGGGGGAGGAGAGGATCGAGCATCCAGAGGACTGCTCTCCTGTCCTGGGAAGGGTTGCAGGGTTTCCCTGCTTGGCTCCCAGTGGAGACTGGGGGCACCAAACCAGGAGGGAATGTGAAAGGGGCAAGGCAGCAGTAGACTTCTACAGGAGGGAGTGGATGTGCACCTTCCATGCGCTGACATCATTGCATGTCTGTTCCTCAGGGGGAGAAGCCAAGGAGGAAAACCCCAGCTGCCGGGGGGGGGGCAACAACCAACCCAAGTCACCTGCCCACACGCCTACCGCCGGTTTTGACCCAACTTAACTCTCCATGATCCCCTTCCCTCCTCTGTATGGTGGTGAGGAGATGCAGCACACAATTCCTCAGTTAGGGAAAGATTCAGGATGGGTGGTACAAGCCAGGGTTGAGTGGGTCATGCCTAAGAAAGTCCCTGGCAACCGGTGACCAGAGGGAAAAATAATTCACAAAAAAAAAACAAGAGAATAACAGAACCACTCACCTTTATCTAGAAGAAATAAGGTCACAAGTTTCATGTCTGGGGCTGCCTTCTGAGCAGTTCTTTTATTCCCTTTGATTATGATCTATGAGGAAATCAAATGGTGTGCAGTGAATGCAAGCACATAGTGTGTGGTTTTAGAAATAAACAACAGAGCACAATAAAATTGCTAGATTTGTTTACTGCAACTGCACTTTCAATAAAAAAAACTATTCTAAAGCTGTTTCTTGCGAAAAGCACTTTTCTGCAGCAGTTTCTTGTTACAGTAAACAAATTTAGCAACTTCATTACTTGTTTTCTGTTGGTTATTTTTAAAACCATACACTATAACAAACAAAATATGGGTGACTGTCACAATTCGCCTTGCGTTTCCATCTCAGGGTTAGGATAACAGCATGGAACTCTCAAGCTTCACTCTCAAGGTCTATATGCTGTTATCTCAACCCCTCAATGGAAATACAGGCTCGTTGTATATGATCACACATACATTATTCCTTATATTATATTATATTGTCATATATCATATCTGCAGCCCACCCAATGACATCTGATAGCACTTCATTCCACAGTAGCTGAAACAATAGTCATCTCTCAGTCACTGCCCTGGCAATGAATTTCTCTCCCGATATACCCCCAGCTCAAACCACCAACACCATCAGTACACTCACTGTATCTTATTAAAAAAAAAAAGGATCCTCTCCAGTGTGGGAGTATTTTACAGAAGACACCAACAATTCCACTGAAATCACTTTTAAGAATAAAAAAACACTAATGATAATAGTTACATTAAAATAAAACTATGAAAGGCTCTCATTTTAGAAAACAACACATCCTCTTTTTCATTGTCATTCTCTTCCTCTCCCTCCATCATGAAATACTGTACTTTTTCAGGCTATATGCCATAACCTTTGAAGGCAGCAGTCATTGTAGTGCAATTTTGTTTTCCCTTCAAAGGAACAGTTCAAAGCCATTGCAGGTCTGCTCCTGGTTCTACGGAGGATGGAGGAGGGGTCCTATAGATCTTGAGACCAGGCAAAGAGGGAGTCAAGGAAAAATACTCCCACATCTGTCATATATGTCAGATGTGTTTCTGTTGCCCAGGAATGTTTAAGAAAATGTGTCATACTGTGAGTTGCTACTGAGGGTAGGATGCAATAGGACCTTATTTTAGGTTTCTTAAAGCAACACCGTGCCTTCGGACTTAAGGAAGCAGAGACACCTCTATAAAAGGAGTACTGATTGTAGGTGACTATAACCTTATACCAGAAGACTCACAAAGTTAGATGCCTCTGTTATTTGTTGAGCAAAAGGGCAAGCAATGGAAGGAGGGTGACCAAACTAAGAAACCAGGTGTACAGTTTGTGATCCAAAAGCAAAGACCACTGGGCATGTATGTAAGTGTTGTCTCCATGGGAGACACCAGAGTTGAAGAGTTAATAATGCTTATGTTATTGCTTGACTCTAAATGTGGGTGTCAAGAATGCATTTAGTTCTGTTAAAATGCTATAGGAAATGTACTGCCTTTGGGGACTTCTCAGCTGGTCATGCACCCCAGTGCAAGGACACTTTCAAAAACCCTGACAGGTTATTCTCCCATATGAAAGGCCATAGTACCCAGTATATTGGGGCCAACAGGTCAACAGCAAGGTTAGGTGTATGGATTTCCATACACAAGTGACCTTACCCATGTACAGTGCAATACAGAGAACACTGGGTGGGTAACTATCTACAGTGACCCTGTGCTGCCACAGAGAGGTTCTGATTCCCTTTGACCTGGAAAGCATAGCTCTCAAGATCCTAAGGGATGAGAACCCTGAGGTGACAGCTCAGGCTGGTTGTGCATAGAGTTGCAAATCCAGTATTTTTATAGTGTATGGTTTATGAAATTATTTTTTATTATTTTTTAAAGCATCACACCAGTTGACGCTGCACACCCTATGTGCCTGGCAGTTGCAGTTTTAGAGCCCTGCCCTCCCATCACTGCCATATCATCAGCTGCAACCAACTGACTGAGATAAGAGCACAGTGGTTAATTCATAATTCTGCAAACAATAGCAAGTTGTGCACCCTCTAAATGTTTCAGAATGCTGTTGTTCCACAGAGAGAGATGTGCGAAATTGGAAAATTTCACCCTAGCAAAATATTTCACGTAATTTTCGCATTACATGAAATTTTTCACTTGGGTGAAGTATAATTTTGCCTCTGATGGTGCTTTCATGTAATGAGAAATTTTACCAAATTTCGCTAAATTTTGCCAATGTTTTTCAATTTCGAAATGCAGTATGGGTAAAGAGCTGAAATATCATGTGCAGGCTGTTTGCTGCACAGTATATTGTCTGTTGAGTTGGAGAGCAGTTCATTGTGGTGCATCACAACCAATAAACCCTTCAAAACTTTTTTATTTGTAATTTTTGAGAGTTAATTGCTCCCCAAATCTCAAGTTTAGTTCCTAGTGCTGCTAGTGACATTTTTTTTGTTTTGGTATCTTTGAATAATACTTAGTTAAACTTAGGTAGTGTTTTCAGTTTTCTCTGTGTCTTGGAGGGAGCTGAGTGGGGGAGGGTCGATCGGGTGGTTTGGGTGTGTATGTATGTGAAAGCAGAGCAGACTAGTTCATAATATTTGACAGATTTCTCACAAGTTGTGAGATTCTGTAATTTCTTTTATGTTTTAATATTTTTGTTGGTGTGCTACTTTTTTGTTATATTTTTCTTGCATATTGATCCTTTTTTTGGGTAACGTTATCTGAACAGTTACTCATTCTGAATAGTTTTGTTCCTGTTTCCCTTTGCTTAATCACTTTCGTGCTTTTTTTCTTATTGGAAGTATTCGTGTACATTGATCACTTTTCCCTATCCAGGTACACTGCATTGGTGAATTGCTCATAGAAATTAAAATCATGATCTAGCCTCTGCATTGCAGCATTCCTGTTTTCTATTTAATATGTTTATCGTATTAACCCTTTCCTCCCTGTTACACCACTGGTGTTCACTACCTGACCTGTACTATATAAAAAACTACATAGTTATCAAGAGAGTGGTGGTCCCTGCACGATTGTTGGAGACAACTTTGTCTGAGGGCCAAACACCATGTTTTAGTCCTGGTGGAAGGCATGCAACATTTAATAGCATGACTGAGACTTGATTTCAGTCTGAATTTACTGTGACATATTTTTGGAAACATTTCTACAGTTGTAGCCCTGTTTGGCACCAGCAGCACCAAGATTCAAGCTGAAATCATTGGTAAACAGGGCCCAAAATAACAATTTAATATCTGGCTGGTGGTGGGGGGAAGGGGGTGCATCACATCACAGCATGACTCAGACTATATTTCTGTCTTACCTTTATGTACCATTTTTCATTAACATTTCTGGACATGTACAGCCTGTTCTGCACTTGCAGAAACAAGATTCAGCATGTGGGTGAAAATTACCCCAAATTGCTCACCCAAAATAATATTAGGGATACTGTATAGACCACCTTCAACAAACTATGAAACAGATTGTTTGATAAAACAACAAATATTACAACTAAACCCAGCGGATAGGATTATATTATTAGGGTATTTTGATCTCCCAGGTATTAGTTGGGATACACTACTAGGGAAAAGCAAGAGGGAAAAAAATTATGTGGACATTTTCAGCCAGACAGGACTAAGGCAGATGGTCCATGCTGCAACAAGAAGACAACATATGTTAGATCTGGTTTTAACAAATTTGGAGGAGGGTATTGAAAATTGTAGGACTTTAGTCCCCTTGGGAAATAGTGACCATAACATGATCATCTTTGACCTTGTTGTAAGTAGGCCAGTAATGGAGGGGCTTACTAAAACATTGGTCTGGAATAAGGCTGATTTTGGAGCTATTAGAGAAAGATTACAATTGTGGATCTGGGGAGGAGGAATTTGTAAATAAAATAGTACATGAACAGTGTGGAATTATAAACAAAGTGTTAGGACAATGTGTGAAAGATCATATCCAATTAAAAAAGAAATACAATAAAAAGGATACTACACCGAGTTGGCTAAACTTTAAAATAAAAAGGATGATTAAAAAGAAACATAAGATGTACAAAAATATTAAACACAATGCTAAAGGTGAGGGTTGGATTAAATATAGGCAATTATAAAATCAGATAAAGAAGGAAATAAGGGCAAGGAGAGAGCATGAAAGGAAACTTTCAATAAAAAGTAAGGAGAACTATAAAGCATTTTATGCATATGTAAATGAGTTAAAAGGGGTGAACAAAAAAATAGGACCATTGGAGGGAAGAAATGGGAAAATGGCAAATATTCAAAATGAGTATTTTTCATCAGACTTCACTAAAGAAAACAATACCAGGACTTACCAATTTAAAAAGGGGATAAAACTATGGGAAATCATATTAAAATATTAACACAGGATGTTCAAAGTAGGTTGGCAGCTTTGAAACCAAATACATCTCCAGGACCAGATGGCTATAACCCCAGAATGTTAAAGAAGTTAGCCACTGAGTTGGCCCCAACTTTAAGTCACCTAGTCCAACAGTCATTAGATACAGGGGAGGTTTTAGATACCTGGAGGTAAGCTACGGTGATACCTCTTTATAAAAAGGGAAATGAAAAGGATTCATAAAATTATAGATCAGTGAGTCTGACTAGTGTCCTGGGGAAAGTGCTGGAAGGCATAATTAAGGACTTTATAAATAAACATCTACAAGAATTCCACTATACAAGACACTAGTGAGGCCCCACCTGGAGTACAGTGTACAGTTCTGGAGACCATACCTACGTAAGGACATAGACAGGGTAGAGAAGGTTCAGAGGAGGGCAACAAAGATGGTGCATGGATTGCATCACAAGTCCTATGAAGACAGGTTGAAGGAACTGAACATGTACTCCCTGGTGGAGAGGAGGGAGAGAGGGGATATGATAGAGACATACAAGTATCTCACAGGGAGGAATAGGATGCAGGAATACACTATTTTTAAGCGAAAAAGATGTTCCAGGACTAGAGGGCATGGGATGAAGTTGGAGGGAGGGCGATTTAGAGGAAACATGAGGAAGAATTTCTTCACAGAACGGGTGGTGGACAAGTGGAACACCCTGCCAGAGGAAGTGGTGGGGGCTGAAACAATCATGGGATTTAAGAATGCATGGGATAGACATAAATGAATTCTGGAGGTCAGGGGTAAGGGGCAACAGACTTCTAGGAAAACATAAACTGAACTTCCAAGCTCAAATGGGCAGACTGGGTGGGCCATAGGCCCTTATCTGCCGACACTGTCTATGTATCTATGTATCTATGTAAGAAAATAACTTGGAGGATAAGTCACAACATGGTTTTAGGAAGGAATATTCCTGTCAAACAAAATATGCTTCACTTTTATGATAGGGTGAGCAGGGTGTTGGATCGAGGGGGAGCTGTGGATGTGGTTTATTTGGATTTTACTAAAGCTTTTGATAAGCTCCCTCATAAACAACTTATTGAGCAGCTTCAGAAGATTGGTCTGCACTGCAATGTGGTATCTTGGATTGCCTCTTGGTTGGCAAACACAGTGCAGCGTGTAAATATAAGGGGAGCTTTGTCAAATTGGGCAGAGATCACTAGTGGAGTGCCACAGGGGTCGGTGTTGGGACTGGTCCTTTTTAATTTCTATGTGGCAACAATGGAGGAACATCCAGGAAATGTATGGCTCACCAAATTTGCTGATGATTTTCAATTAGGGTTGGAGTTAATGGATCCAAATGATCACTTGAAATAACAACATGAACTAAATTATAGTAATACATGGTGTTCAACCTATAAATTATATTTAAATCCAGATAAATGTACCGTGATACATTTGGGAAATACAAATGCCACCTACTACTTGGGTGATATCATCCTAAAAACTGCAGATGAGGAAAAAAAAACTAGGCATCTTGGTTACAAAGGATCTTCATTTTTCCACATTTTAAAAGTGTTACCAAAAAGGCAAATGGGATATTAAATTGCACTGTATATTGAGAAATATTTCAATCAGGGACAGTGATGTATTGTTGCCCTTGTATTCCACCCTGGTGAGGCGCCTTATGGAATATGATGCCCAGGTTTGGTCACCCTATTTAAGAGGAGATGTGGATAGTCTGGAGGGGGTACAGAAAAAGGCTACACCAGTGATGAGGGGGATGCAGGGTAAAAACTATACAGCAAGGCTAAATTAATTAAATCTGTTTTCTTTAGAATACAGAAGATTAAGAGGGGATATGTGCTTGTTGTTTAAAGCCATAACTGAAGAGAAATTCTGGAATAAAATAGGCTTAAAGTTTAGAATTAAAAATCATAATACTAGAGCACACCCCTATCAGTTATATGGTGAACAATGTACAACTTGGCACAGAAAAAGGTGGCATAACCAAAGAGTTGTTACTATATGGAACTCACTGCCATTGGAGGTGGTGGAAAGTAATACAATGAAGGTATTCAAACAGAAATTAGATGGGTTACATCAATTGGGTAAACTCTAGGAATGTATTTTGGCAAGCACTATAGACATTAATGTCCCCCGTAGCTCTGATTTACCTATGATACCTATGAAATCAATGTAAACAGTGGACCAAAGACCATGTTTTGGTTTGGGTGGTGGCTTGAGCACCATATAACAACATGGCTAAGACCTGATTTTGGTCTGAATTTACTGTAACATGTTTGGACAAACATTTTTGGACTTCTGGGCCACGTTAGGCAGTGGCAACACCAAGATTAGGCCTGAAACCATTGGTAAACATAGGGCCAAACACCATGTTTTGGTCCAGGTGGAAGGCGTGCAACATGTAACAGCATGACTGAGACCTGATTTTGGTCTGAATTTACTATACCATTTTTTGGGAAACATTTCTTGACTTCTGGCCTTCTGGGGCAGTGCCGGTACCAGATGTGTTACATCTTCATAATGTTGCACACAACAATATGTGACACAACATCACATAGCATTGTGAAACAGTTTTTTTAATAGGCACAATACTTGACATGTGTGGATAGGAGGAGGAAACATGTTAACGAGCAGGTGACGCCTTCAACATAACTTTAACAAAACATAACATTAACCAATGATTCAGTTGCATTCCCCATATATGGAGTTTGCAAAGGAAAGGCTGGCACCTGGGAAGGCTGTCAGCCGTTAGGGCCCTGTGCACAGTCTGTATTTTTTTAATTCAAATACCTCATGTGAGTTGCTTCAACTCAAGGTAAGAAGTAATCACCACAAGCACATATCCTTAAAGTGCTCTTTCTTTATTACAGTGTGGCATGCAAACAATGTAAAAAATGCTCTCATATAACTAAGATAAAAAACACCCACTCCCTTAAGGCACCGCACTTAATGATACATAGAAGAAATGATGGTGCCTTGGGGGAGCGGGCATTTTTAACTTGGTTATATGGAGCATGTTTTACATTGTTTACTTACCACACTACAGAATCGAATAAAGAATGAGCACTTTATGTGCTGTGCTCAGTACTTCTAACTTTGAGTTGAAGCAACTCACACAAGGTATTTGAATTCCAAAAAATATGCACTAGTCTGTGAACAAGACCCAGATGGCCAACAGCCTTCGGCAGGAGCTGACCTTTCATTTGCAAACTCCATATATATGGAATGCAACTGCATTACAAATCATTATGTTGTTAAAAGGAATCTTGTAAATGTAACCAGCTCTAAGAAATAACACATACCACAAATAATAAGGAACTATGGTGTTTATTAGGGGAGGGGGTACATGGACATGGTACAGAATAAGCATAACAAATGACAGGCAGGATCAGGAGGACAAGGGTAATACAACAATGAGTGGGGAGAACTAATAGAGAACAAGAAAAGGGACTGAATTCTGTAGGGAGCATAAGACAGTAACAAGCACAGCAGCAATGGGCAAACACATTATTTTACATACAAAATAAAGAAACAAGAGAACTTAAGGAATGGATGTAGATTAAAGAGGACAAAATAGATTTTTTTATAGGAGGAACATATAAACAACAGAATAGAGGATAGAAAAATGAAAACAAAAAAGACAAATTAATTTGTGCTGCCACATTAAGTGCCAGTGGGGCCACCATTGAGTTCTAACAGGATGCCCATGATTTTGTCAACATCACATTGCAATTTAGAATGCCTCCCCCAGGCATCACTAAATTCCTGTCTGAAAACATTTAACCCCTGTCAGAGCTGCTGTTCATCAGCCAGGACAGCTGATAAATCTGTATGTGTCACTGGCATTGCTGGCGTGGCAGGGGCTGCCTGTGCTGCTGCTGGCTCTGGACAGGAGGGGCCCTGGAGTGGTCTTGATGTTACTGACTGCTGCAGTTTTCTGGTACAGCAAGCCTGACAAGGACATTTAACTGGTCCAGCCATGCTTCCCTCCTGCTCACCCCCTTCAGTGCTCACATACACACTGTTCCCCACAGCTGTAGTTGTTGCTGCCGCCACTTCCCACAGTTTGAGGTCCCATTGGAGCGAGTGACAGTGCACCATGTGGCTATGCTGCCTGGTTGTCCCAAAGTGGAAACCACACTTTCCTTGACACACTTCCTGCCCACATAGATTGCAGGTGACCACTGGGTCACCTACTGGTATTGCGTAAAAAAAAATCCAAGACAGGAGAACTTCAGGGATGACGGGGCCAAGGGGGGGGGCACTGCAGATGATGCCCCAGGCACTGACTTCTCTGGCTGCTCAGAAGGGGGCATGGTTTCCTGCTACCATGGTGGAGGAACAGTATACTCCTGGTGCTGAGGAGGGGGTGCTGTCTCCTGCTGCTGCTGTGGTGGAGGGAACACAGTTGCCTCCTGCTGCTGGGGAGAGTCACAGTTTGTTGCTGGGTGCTGGGGCCAAAAGGCTCCTACTGCTGTGGCATTTCACGTTTAATGGTTAGCTGAAATGCACGTACAGGTGCCCCACTGCATCTACCCTTCTGCATTATACTCACAAACACCACCAATTCAAACAAAACCAAAAGAAAAAAGAAACAGAAATAGAGACTCTGAGACAGCCCGGGGTCACACACATGCACACAATCAACAGGTACTAATATATATAATAGGACAAAGACAAACAAGAAAAATTTAGAAAAAATAGCACAAGTTAAGTAATTTATGTGTAATAGTGCACTCTACAGTCACAGGGAGTACAGATGCTGCCTGCTTCCTCAAAATGTATAGCACAGGAAATGAACCACTCACTTTCTGCCTGTTTAAACTCAACCACGTGACCACCAGCAGAGAGAAAAGTCCAATTTCACCTCACAGTGCAAAATGAAATTGAAGGAGAAATTGACTGAAATTTTGCAAAATGTTTCACTAGGTGAAACTGGTGATTTCACCAAAATTTCACTGATGAAATAAAATTTTGCTGCATCTCTAACCACAGAACGATGAAATCATGTTCCATGGCCTTTGAACTGTGGTATAACAGCATTTTTAAAGTGATGGAAAGCCAAACATTGCAACACTCTACCATACACTATATTTATAGAATAATACATAGGATGGCATACATTACAAGAATTTAATACATACCTGAGGTGTGTGATGCTACATAACCCTGGAAAGCAAAGCTTAAGGAGTTTGAAAAGCATCACTCATTAAGGATGTGTAGTAAATTTGAGTAATTACACCATCCCCTGATTTATTATGTTTGCTTGCATGCATGTGCAAGAAACCTAGCTTCCAGTGCCTTGCCCCTTATTGCAGGTGCTGCCTCACCACACCAATAAATGTCTGAGCTGTCTATGGCAGCAGTTCAGATGCAGTGGCATTCAGCTGAAAGCAAAAGAACACTACAGTGAGTGGTGGTAATGTGTAGGCAATTTGCATACTGCCGTCGCTAGGCAATTTACATACTGCCATCGGCAATATGCAAAGTCCCTACACTCAGGGTTGCATCTGAAAACAGCTGTCATAGACACCTCCCTTGTTTTCTAGTTCCCCCCTTCCCAAACACCCAAGTAGCATGCTGGGAGCCCACCCCAGCATGCTCATGTGCTCTACCCGCACACTGTATGGCCGACGGGGGTGCCCAATCCCCCGTTGACTCTGCTGCCCCATCAAACAGACTTCCAGTAGCCACACTGGGAGCCCACCCCAGCATGGCAAACGTCTGTATGGTTGACGGGGGTGCTCAATCCCTGTCAGCTCCACTGCCCCCCAAAAAACTTCCAGCTGCCACGCTGGGAGCCCACCCCAGCATGTCAAAAGTCCCGTGTCATTTTCTAAAAAGAAAAAAACAAACACCTGAAGACAAAAGACGGTCACTCGTTGACTGTCTTGCCCCCTCCCCCAACCCGTGCCCACCATCTGCTTACCCACCTCCCCACACCCCCGACCCCATACTTACCTCAAGAACCTAGCACAATGATCTTTGGTGGACTGGGAACACATCTGCACTCTTCAAAGCCGACCACGAACTGAAGAAATGCCGATAAGCTCTATAATGGCATAAATGGATTTTTTTAAACTTTAGTGCATATCTCATCCATTTTGTGAATTTTTCCACCAAATTTTCAACATGGGGTTCTTGGGCACCACCTCATGAACTCAGTCACTGTCATTTTGTTATTTGGTTCTGAAAGGTGATTTTGAGGTCATTGCACGTAACCACCTTTTGGGACTGAGTAATGAAATGACAGTGTCACAGTTCATGAGGAAGGCCCCCAAAAACCCTATGTTGAAAATTTGGTGAAAAATTCTCCAAAATGACTGTTTTACGAGCGTGCATTGCGCAGTTCCTATGCACACTTGTAACTTTGAGAATTGTTTATATTTTCATTCCAGATTTTCAACATTATCATTTTACCACACCTCCTTATGAACAGTACAGCTGCCATTTTTCATATCTCACCCAAAATATGTTTTTGCACATGTAGTGCACTTTTGCACAGTCAGTGTGCGAAATCAATGTTTGGGACACATTAAGAAAATCATAGTGACACTGTTCATGGGCAGAGGTGTTAAAATGGCTATGTGGAACATTTGGCGACAAAAATCCATAAAATGACTCTGTTATGAGCGTGCATTTTGCAATTTTCACGCACCCTGGTAAGTTCACGAATTTGTAATATTTGCAGTCTAGATTTTTATCATTGACATTTTTGCACACCCTGGCCGAAATGTGTTTTTGCACTTCAGGCGCAGACTAGTGGTCACTGTGGGAAATTAGTGTTAGGGACAGATTACGAAAATCACAGTGACACTGTTCATGAGCAGAGGTCCCAAAATGCCTATGTTGAAAATCTGCTGTAAAAAAATCACCAAACTAATAACATTATGGGTGTATGTTGCACAGTTTCTATGCACGCTCATGACTTCAGTTTTTGTATATTTTCACTTCAGATTTTCAACAATGCCATTTTTTACACCTCCTCATGAACAGTACACCTGTCACTTTTCATATCCTGTTCGAAATGTGTTTTTGCACCTGTGGTGCCAAATGGCACTGTTGCTGTGCAAAATCACCTTTCACCTAATGAACTGATAGTGTCACTGTTCATGTGGTGGGGTCACAAAAAGCCCATGTGGAAAACTTGGAGTAAAAATACCAAGAAATGCCCGGGGCATTACGGTTTTCAATGATAACGCCCTACCCTGTAGGGACTGACAGGCATCAGGGTTATGACTTGGGACTGTCAACAGTAATGCTCATGCCATTCCACCCCCACCCCCACCCTGCAGCCAGTGACAGGCATCGAGGTGCACCTTGGACCCTTTATCCTCAGAGTTCACCCCATTCTCCTATACTGTGCCCATTTCAGCATATTTCCTTATGGAATGAGGTGAATGTAAAGCCCAAACACCCCAAGGCACACCTCGACACTTGTCAGTGTCTGAAGGGTAGGGTGAGGTGAAATGTTGTGACCGTCATGGGCGACAACCCAAAGACACACCCCAATGCCTGTCCAGCTCTGCAGAGTGAGGGTGGAGTTGGCGTCAGTTTAATACTTCAATGCCATTCCTATACTGCTTCTGTCTAACTCCTACACTTCCACTGCTAATGCCAGCAAGCAAACATTCAGCATTGACAAATGCTTATTTTATATACTCTTTGGCCATCAGTTTTTTCCTCACAGTTTGTAGCTCTCTGTTTGGTTCCAACTGTGCTCAGCATGTACACTGATGTGATTTACAGTCTGGAAACTAATTAGAAAAATAAAGATGTAAATTAAAGTATTTTCCCATTTTGCAATCAGCATCATTTATTTTTACACTTTGCAGTTTAGTATGCACTTTCACTTCTGCCTCAACTCTGCTGCTTGGTCTTACTGCAATCAAACCAACATCTCCTAGTTTGCCCACTATCAATGATTCAAAGTCTCTCAGCCCCAGACTGAACCACACTGCCATTAGTTTTGCAAAAATGCCCCAAGAGTAAAACCTGTGTTATCAGTTTTCTTTTTCTTTTTTTTTTACGCACCTGTAAAAACGTCCTCAGTAAGTGCCAGTCTTTTGCATCATAACCAGCACTTTTGTTTTCTCATGGTTAGATTTGCTGCCAGAACTTGCTAACAGCAAATGGTCAGCTTCTGATTGAAATTTAACTGCTTTATTTACCTCTCCACTCTGAAGCTTGTTTTTAATGTTTAGGGCGACTGACGTTTGACACTGTGCTATAATTGAGAGTCTTGAGTGCAGCTGCTTCTGATGTGTTCATGTTTGCGTAATAACCATCCAGTAATTATGGCAAATCTTAACTGCCCATTCCCACTGAAAAAAAATGATAGTCAATTATTATATAATGTTTGTTACTAGTAAAAGGCTTTGGAAGAATTTTAGGTTTCTAGACGAGTTTTGAAGTGACTGTAGAAGTGATTTCTTTGTAATTTTAGGAAGGGAAGGGAAGGTTACAAAATAAAATGGGGTGGTGAATGAAACCATAGCTGGCACTCAAACACATGGATGGTTTAATATCATTACAGTTCATTGACTTCTTAGTTGTTTTAATCCTTGGTTCCTCACAGCTGCTTATGTGTTACTATGCCACTTTGTATTGTTAATTTTTTTATTGAAACTCAACTGTATATCTGCCATGCTATGGTCATGTAACACAATGCAGTCTTTGTACTTTCCCCCCACTTTGTATAGTTGTAGCAATTCACACAGTAAGATGTTTCCTACAGTTTCTGTGATATCTACAGAGACATTTCCTACCTGCATGCAGTACTAGTGTAGGGCCACCAGAGAGTACCTCTTCAGAAATATTGGGAAATATGTGGATATATGTGACCTTACACAACATACATTAGCATTTTTGTTTTAGATAAAAGCACTATCTCAAACATAGAATGCTAGCTACAGGTGGCTAAATACATTTTTTATCTTGCTAGTAGGGTTTGTCATTAACATTTATCTTCTCAATGGTGTACGTCAGTATATATTCCACCTGCTGAGCACTGTGACTCATGCTCTGTTGAACACCAAGCTGTAATGAGGACTGCCTTTAATGAACAGTGCGACAGCAGTGGTCCATGTAAAACAATCAGGCTCCAACAAAACAGTTTTTTTAAAAGTGATTTTTAAAGTGCTAATGTGAATTGTATAAACAGCACATGTGATGGGTGGCCATGAGATTTCGATTTTATCTTCAGTTGTGGTCAGCTTCACTACTCATGAAGGTCAACAGATCATTGATCGCGTATGAAGAAAATAATAACTCACAGCTGCCCATCACATATCCCTTATACTGTATATCTATTGTCACAACTGCAGCCCCTCAAACTGGATCATTCTTGCAAATGAGCCTTGGCTCACTGTGCCTTTCCCAGCCACCAATTTCTAAATAAATAAATAATCACAATAAGGCACTTTAGGAGTGGGTTATTATGTGATTTCCACATTTCCAGGTGCTGAATTCACTTGAGGTAAATGCCTTATGCATCACAATGTACCTGGGCTTGTGGTTAACATATAACAGCCCACACTCTTTCTTGTTTTATTTATTTATTTCAATTTTGCTAACCGGGTAAGCCCACCGGGCCCCAAAAGTGCCTTTCTCAGGGTTACCTAGGATTAGTTACAGGAAACATCAGGAATGTGACTAACTTCCATGAGTTAGACCAACACTGAAGTCAAACTGACCAGCCTGCAGTTGCCAGCATCAGACCTTGCTCCCTTTATGAGAACTGGTACCATGGTGGCTAGTTTTGAGTCTTCCAACACCACTTCTGTCCAGATAGACTTCTGAAAGATTACTGCAAGAGGCCCTACCAGTTGTTCCCTTTATTCTAGTATAATCCTAGGTGTATCCTGCCCACTTATTAGAAATTACTTGGCTTAATCTTTGTCAGGTACATAGCTATGTGGTAGTGATGTACGTGGGTTATATCATGGCAACTCTTTCCTTTCTCCTTAATTAAAATGACTGATGTTATCTTTTTGATTTATTTGTAATTCCCTATACATATCTCCTGTACATACGCATCCATGTATAAATTCTCCTGTATTGTACTAGCCCCTTATGTTGTGCTAGTGTAGTGTGTAGACTGGATGCTTGTGAAAAATGGGCAGTTATGCTCACATGCCCTCCAGTATAATCAATAAAAATGAAATTAAAATGAAACTCATTCCACTTTGGCACAGACTTTCATCCTGTTCAGATGGGCCTGTCTGTCCCTTCCTGGGCCATTATCACAAATAGTCTTTTGGTTAGCAAGCACAACTTAATGCTATGTTATAAAAGATTAAAAAACATATTGGAGGCTTGTGTGCTTATATGCAATAGCAGCACAGCATTAATCAGCATTTTCTTTTGTGAATCATGTATATCCAGCATGGTTCTGCCTTCTAAACTACTCTTACATTTGCATTAGAGACTGAGGACTGTCCTTTATTACGGCTGCAGTGGGCAAAGCCTGCAGCCATTTTGCATGTACAAAAGGAGTGATGTCATGTTTTCTGTCCGTGGAACTGACTGAAGGTGTAAATAATCTTCTTCTCTGCCTTACCCTCCTCCAAGAAATGTTTTCCACCTTCAAATAAATACGCTTTCATGTTAGTCAATGCCTGCAGGGCACTATTTTCTTTCTTAAATTGGAGGTACAAGAACTAGAACCTGAGTAGTGGGAGGCAGCATTAGATTTTTTTGGGGGGAGTACAATCCACCCCCCTGCACCCAATAAGCTCCTAAAGATCCACCTCCACCTTTTTTTGGTTCATGTGGGAGGGGCATGAGGTGGAGCTATCATGTTGGAACAACTGACTGTCAGAGCTGCCTGATGAAGTAATTAAGGAGTTCTTGAAACTGCATCTTGGCATATCCCCCCCCCCATACACACACATCATGATTTTGTTTAACTCTAAGCATGTCAATATTTGGCTCTTACAGCATGGGCAAGTTGGGCATAAAAATAAAATTAAAAAAAAGGATCAAGCAGGTGCCTCTTCCTTTGTCAAATACATTCAGACAGAAGGTCACAAATCCTGTATGACAAGTTCATTATATGGGTGTTTTTCATGTAAAACAGAAATTTTGTTAATGTCATGTCTGTAGCATCATTTGTAGCCAGTAAACTATTATTTACATAAGTACTTTAAATTACAGGTGTTAATTCAGAAATCCAGTCTTGATAAATTTATTTTTTTAGCAGTTCTGCAAGATTTATGTCTCTCTGATGTAAGAGTGCATAGCACAGAAACAAAAGGATTTCTGTAATTGATTGTTGTTTGCATGAGAAGTGGGCATGACAGTGGTATGCAAGAGTGAAGTCTAAATTGTTTCTTGGCCATTCTGGGATCTGAAGTTTAACAGTAATATGTGAAGAGAATAAAGTCTTGTGTTTTGTGTATTTTAATAGGTTTAGTGCTTTGAAGTTAAAATATATAAATATATATACATAGTGTCATGGAACCCAAAAAGGAAGGAGATACTACTAAAAATAAATGTTACTCAGATGATTTATTTATTTATGTGTGCGATTTTAAGTGTAGTTCTGCCTAGGTCACAGACACATAAGCTATAAAAAGCACATTCAAGGATGGACGTAATAGTCAAAGCTTGTAGTAGCAAAATAAAGCAAGAAAAATAATATATTGTGTTTTTTTTTTCTTTCAATTGTTTAACCAGGAGTGGCACACTAAGCTGAAAGCTTGTTTACAGGGGCAACCTGGGAGCACATGGAAGTTAAGTGACTTGCTCAGGGTCACCCAGTATGCAAGTGGGGACTGTGGTATTCAAACCCAGATCTCCAGATTTGCCACTCAGAACCTTAAATCACTGTGCTATACTGCCTCCCTAGTTATGGCAGTCATCTGTTTTATGGACCAAGATGTTGGTGTAGTAAGCAGCAATGCTTGGAAGAAGACACCAGGAGAAAGGACTGCTGTGTGACTGAACTTCTCTGCTGGGACTAAAGAAGAAGAACTGTTGTACTTGGACCTTTAATTTAGGGTTAAAACACCAACATATATAAAAAAAAGTGTGTGTTTGGGTTAACTGAATTGAATGGGTATCTGAAGAGTTATCTAGGTGTAAATCTCAGGTGACTGAAAGGACTTAACTGCTGTGAGGTTTAAATTACTTGTAGAAAGATCTGGTAAGTAGGGGAAGTGGCTTAGCTAGAAGGAAGCTACATTTAAAGACTGCCTTAGAAAGATTCTTCTAATAGCTTGGCAGAAGACACCAGGAGAAAGGACTGCTGTGTGACTGGACTTCTCTGCTGGGACTATATTGCCCTCCTTCCTCCCCACCCAAAGCTAGTTCTATTTTTATAGGCACAGGATTTGACTGACAACAGGAACTTCCTGATTGGGGCAGGAAGTGAGTGATCACAGAACCACCAAGGACCCACCATCCTAGAAGGGCAAGAGTAGCTCTCCGGCCCCCTCTAGCTGCTGGAGGTCTGCCTCTGAGCAAGTAAGTGGTCTACTGAGAAATATAGGATATTCTTGTCTCAGAACAGGACAATCAGGAGCTTAAAGGGCACATAGGCAGAAAGTAAGGAGAGAGAGAAAAAAAAGCAGAGGAAAGAGTAAGGATTGCAAACAGTTAAGGGGCCAGAAATAAGAAATGATTGGAGTGGTGCAGTGCAGTGGCTGTGGAGCAGCAGTCTTCCGGGAGATGTCCTGGAGGATGCGGTGTTGTCCCATCTGCAGGCACCTCTCTGGGCTGAGGCAGGAGGTTTCTCATCTCCAGGCTGAGTTGGCCAGGATTTGTGGGACCTCCTCTTCCATCCAGGGACCACCAGTGCCACTGCTGTTGCCTCAGAGGTTGCCAAGAAAGAGGAGCGGTTGGACCACAGGGGGCTCAGGGAGGGTGAGGGTGGTGGAACAGAGGCGCATCCTTCCAGTTGTACCTCTCCACAATTTCTATGCCATTCTGGCAAAGTGTGGTTCCTCTATGGAGGCACCCACAGTGGAGACCAAGGAGGATGTTGGAACCTCCACAAAGGAGACCCACAGGAGGGTGGCAGGGGACCTGCAGGGAAGAAACAACTCCTTGTGGGGACTCCATTGTTAGGAAGGTAGAACTGGGGGAGGAAGGGGAGATGGAGGTAAGGTGCCTGCCTGGTGCCACGGCTTGGAGGGACAGGGAGCGAATCCTCAGGATTGTCAGAGCAGCTGCACAGGGGAGGGAGCTGGATGTCATTGTCCACCTAGGGACAAATGACCTGGCTAAGAAAGGGATTAGAGAAGTGCAGGAAGAGTTTGTGGAATTGGAGAGGGGCCTTAGTCAAGTAGCTTGCACAGTAACCTTCTCGGAGGTGCTACCCATCTATGGCATAGGAGAAGCTAGGGTGTTCCACACCATGGGATTCAATCAGTGGTTGAAAAACTGGTGTGGAGCTCAGGGATTTGGCTTCATTGGGGACTGGGGGTCCACCTGGAGTGATGCAAGCCTATACTGGCATGATGGGCTGCATCTGTCCGGGAGGGGAACCAGGATCCTAGGTGATAGGTTTAAATGCTTCATTGGCAAGCTTTTAAACTAGCCAAGGGGGGAGGCACTGGAAAGGAGCAGGAAAATCCTAGCCCCCCCAAATAATCATGGTAGTAAGTGCGGCAAACACCAACATAGAGGTGTCAATAGGGAGACGGGCAGGGGTAAATGGAGAAAGTGACAAAGGCAAGAAGGACATGGATGGGGCAAAAGGGAGTAAGGCCATCAGGAAATGGAGGGTAATGAGTACCAATGCCCGTAGTCTGGGCAACAAGCTCCCTGAGCTGATGGCCTTAATGGAAGAGGGATGCCTGGATATCGTAGCAGTCACAGAAACATGGTACACAGAGAACCATGACTGGGATGTTAACATACCAGGGTACATAACCTACAGGAGAGACAGGCAGGGGAGAAGAGGGGAAGGAGTAGCTCTCTATGTAAAGGAAGGGATAAAAGCAACTGAACAAAAGAGTAAACAGGGAGGAGAGGAGGCACTGTGGGTCACCTTGGAGACTGGAAAGGGCACCACAATCCGCACAGGGGTTGTGTACAGACCCCCATGTCAGGGGGAAGGAATGGACAAGGATATGATAGAAGGCATTCTTAGAATGGCAGAGAAAGGGAGATACTGTTGATGGGAGACCTGAATATGCCAGATGTTAACTAGAACATTTGCTGCAGCCACATCCAAAGCAGGGCCATTCTTGATGCCCTGCAGGTGGGCATTAGACAGCTAGTTTGGAACCCACTCATGAGGGAGCAATCTTAGACCTGTACCCTCAAATGGGGGCAGTGAGAGGATCTCAGATCTAGAAGTGGGTTGCCATCTGGGGACAAGTGACCATCAAACAGTGTGGTTCATGTTAAACTCAAGCTACAGTCAAGCCATACAAAAGTGAGGTACTGGACTTTAGGAGGCTGACTTTGTAAGAAGGGAGGTGCCTCAGAAAAGCACTAGCAAACAGGCTAGAAGGAGGTGTGGAGCAACAATGGGGAATTATCAAAACTGCCATCACAGAGGCAACAAGCCTTTGTGTGAAGCAAATAAACAAATCAAAACGAAAGAAAAAGCCACTATGGTTCTCAAAAGAGGTGGCTGTGAAAGTCAGGAAGAAAAAAGATAGCATTCTGGAAGTATAAGGAAACACAGAAGGAGCAGGACAGAGAGCTGTACCAGTTAAGGCAGAAGGAAGCAGGGAGGGAAGTCAGAATAGCAAAGGCCCAAACTGAGGAAAAGATAGCCAACTCAGTTAAGAAGGGGGATAAAACCTTTTATAGGTACATCAGCGAGCGTAGAAAGACAAAGGGAGGGATAGTGAGGCTCAATAGAATGAACGATGGGTGGGCAGAGGGGGACAGTGAAAAAGCAGGAATACTGAATGAATATTTCTGCTCAGTATTCACAAAAGAGGAGGGGGAAGTGCCTAATCCAATTAACAGAAGCACTCTTGATAGAGTGGTCGTTCCCAGTCCTTTCACAGAAGAAAGGGTTCTGCAAGAACTCCTAAAACTGAAGGTGGACAAAGCAATGGGTCCTGATGGAATTCACCCCAGAATTCTAAAAGAATTAAGGGAGGAACTAGTGAAACCACTGGCTACTCTTTTAATAAATCATGGGAGGATGGTGTGGTACCGAGGACTGGAGGAAGGAATGTGATTCCCTTCACAAAAGTGGGACCAAGACAGAGGCAGAAACTACAGACCTGTCAGTCTGACCTCTGTGGTAGGGAAAGTGATGGAGTCACTTCTGAAGGAAAGAATAGTTGAGTACCTAGAGGTCAGTGGAGCACAGGACCCAAGGCAGCATGGGTTCATAGCGGGAAGGTCATGTCAGACAATCTAATAGATTTCTTTGACTGGGTGACCAAAGTAGTAGACCAGGGAGGGCTGTGGACATAGCCTACCTAGACTTTAGCAAGGCATTTGACACAGTCCCACACAAAAGATTAATAGTCAAATTAACCAGCCTGGAGTGGGACCCAGGGTGGTAGCCTGAATAAAACATTGGCTGGACAACAGGACACAGAAGGTAATTGTAAATGGAGTCCTCTGAGGAAAGGGGTTACTAGTGGGTACCGCAGGGTTCAGTATTGGGTCCAGTCCTTTTAATGTCTTCATCAGTGACATTGCAGAGGGACTGGAAGGAAAAGTATGCCTTTTGCAGATGACACAAAGATCTGCAACAGGGTTGATACGCAAGAAGGCGGGAAAGGATGAAAAGGACTTGGCAAGGTTGGAGGAATGGTCAAGTATGGCAGCTAGGATTCAATGCAAAGAAGTGCAAAATAATGCACCTGGGAAACAAGAACCCAGGGGAAGAATACACAATGGTGGGGAGGTAGTAACAACAACAAAAAATGAAAGGGACCTGGGGGTAATCATATCAGATGACCTTAAGGTTAGCAAGCAATGTGAGAAGGCAGTAGGGAGGGCTGGGTGTATACTGGGATGTATAGGGAGAGGCATCATCAGCAGAAAACAGGAAGTTGTTATCCCTCTGTACAGACAGTTGGTAAGACCCCATCTGGAGTACTGTGTCCAGTTCTGGAGACCCCATCTCCGCAAGGACATAGACAGGATAGAGGCAGTCCAGAGGAGGGCAACTAAAATGGTGCAGGGTCTGCAAGAGAAGCCGTATGAGGAGAGACTAAAGGAGCTTAATATGTATACCCTGAGGAAAGAAGGGAGAGGGGACATGATAGAAACTTTAAGTACCTCAGTGGAATCAACAAAGTCCAAGAGGGTAGCATCTTTCAGAAAAGAGATTTGCAAGAACAAGGGACACAATTTAAAGATAGAAGGAGGGCGTTCAGGGCAATGTGAGGAAGTATTATTTCACAGAGAGGGTAGTGGATGCATGGAAAAGCCTTCCTGAGGAGGTTGTGGGGTCTAAAACTGTGGGAGAATTCAAGAATGCATGGGACAGACATAAGGCAATTCTTGTGGGGAGTAGGAAGAAATAGGCTGTTGGTTAACTAGGATCTGCGGCCTATCCAGTAGGTAGGGAAATGGGCAGACTAGATGGGCCTAGCAGTCCTTATCTGCCGTCAAAGTCTATGTTTCTATGTTTCTATGTTATAAAATGTCAATATGTACCTGTAGGTCATGTAACAGATGTGCTGAGCAGTTACTGAAGCAAGAAATGTATTTATTTATTTTTATTTTTATTTTAGTCTTTGGTAACTGGGTAAGGCCCACTAGGCACAAGTGTCTGTTTTTATGGGTGACCTGGGAGCAGTGGGTGGTTAAGTGACTTGCTCAGAGTCACACAGTATGCAAGTGGAGGTTGTGAGAATCAAACCAAGGTCTGGTCTGCTGAATGTACCAAGCTTGTTCACAGCTCATTACTCTAACCTCTAGGCTATACTATTTAGGATAGTAAAATATTCCTGATAAAAGTGTGACATTTGCATCTCAATTTCAAGGAGGTCCTTCTGGGGTGTCAATGTACAATGTAAAGTAGTTACAGTTTTAAAGTTGTCTGAATAATTGCTTTGTACTACCACTGCTACTAAATTTAAATTACTTTATGAAGGAAATTAAGTTTATGTAACTGTCTGCAAATGTATTAAAAACATTTACTTGTCCTTATAATGTAATGCAATAAATGCTGTTGCAAGGTTAAGAAGTCACATAACAGCAAAAGAGATGAAAACAGTGGGATGCATAGGAATTTGAAAAAAGTATACATTAGCAGGAGCAGTGTTATGACATCACCAATCTTTTTTATAGTTTCACTCTAGATTTTCAATATTACCATTTTTTACACCTCCACATAAACTGTACAGCTGTCATTTTTACATCCTGTTCAAAGTGTGTTTTTGCACCTGTGATGTCAAATGGCACAGTCCCTGTGCAAAATCACCTTTCACCTAATAAACTGATAGTATCACTGTTCATGTGGTGGGGTCACAAAAAGCCCATGTTGAAACTTGGGAGTGAAAATACCAAGAAACACCCAGGGCATTAGGGTTTCTGACCATAACACCCTGCCCTTCAGGGACTGACAGGCATCAGGGGTGTGACTTAGTATTGTCAACAGTAATGCTCATGCCATTCCACCCCATCCCCACCTTGCAGCCAGTGACATGTATCGAGGTGTCCCTTTGACTCTTCAGCTCCAGAGTTCACTCCATTCTCTTATACTGTACCCATTTCAGTGTATTTCCGTATGGAATGGGATGAGTGTAAAGTCTGAACACCCCAAGGCACACCTCGACACTTGTCTGTGTCTGCAGGGTAGAGTGAGGTGAAATGGCATGAGTGTTATGGGCAATGACCCAAAGGCACACCCCAGTGCCTGTCCATGTCTGTGGGGTGGGACTGGGGTTGGTGTCTCTTCAATACTTTCCTGCTATTCCTATTCTGCCTGTCTATCTCTCTATCTCTATCTCTCTGTCTGTCTCTCACTATCTATCTATGTCTATGTAATTATCTATCTTTCTATCAATTGCATGTATTGCTATTTTTGCCTATGTCTAAAACAAACCTGCATATCACATTTGCCTGCACTATGAGCACATACTTATGAAACTGTGAATATTTGTACTCCACTTCTGCACAGACCTCATACTTTCTTAATATTCCCATTATCACAAGCTTAACTACCTTTACCTTGTCAAAAGTGACCCCCTCAGAAAGTTACTATCACATTTTCTCTGCTAACAATCCATCATTACACCTGACTTGCTGACATCAACACATTGCCTAAATATAACTTACATCGCCTCATGTACAAAAACCCTGTTTCTCTAAAAAAAACAAAAACAAGAAAAAAACTGTGTAAATAATCCCAAGGCTGAACATATGCCAGCCATTACTTTTTCATGTACTGCCACCTTCTGTACCATCATGAGGATTTGCATATGTTTCCCATGACACTTTGCATTATTGGGGTGTGTGCAATTGTGGTTTTCTTTAAAATATGACTGTCCGACCAATATAATCCGGGATAACACATACATCAGTGGCATTTGCTCTGGGGTTCTTTTGTAAACCTATATGGCTTCCTATTCCTTCCATTAAAATGTACACCTCCATATATTTTCCTAATAATGTGTATGCCTTCCTTAGAACAGAAACTAAAACAAATCTTACTACTTACAAATCATTGTGTTGTTTCTCCATACCTCCTTAATAATTCCACACAACTTCACTAACTTCATTATGCAGCCGTGGTGGATCTGACCAGATATTGTTTTAAGTTATACTTAGCATATACATCCCATTTCTTTTTACTTTGTCATTGCCTCTTTTAATAGGAAGACAGCAGTGCTGCATGTGACTTCACACATATGGTACACAAATGTGAGTTAAATATACTTTAACATTCTTCCCCTTTTCTCACACTACTACAGTATGTTTACTTTGGAACCAATGTGTCTTTACAATATGAAAACGAGGTGATGCATTTTATTGGAAATATAAAAGCAGTTGTAAAATGTCTACAGCAAAGCATGTGTATATTATGTCTTGTTCGACTTAATTTTTATTTAGACACATGCTAGATTAACACTAAGGGTGGGATATTCAGACTGTGCCACAAAGAAGCGCAATAGCAGGAGCAGGTGCAAGTACAACTGTGCCCCTGCGCAACATGCGCGATATTCAAACACAGCACAGGCCAAGTTGCGCTTGCGCAACACAGCTGAATATCATGCCAACTGCGCTATGGTGCAACCAGGAATGTGCAGTGGAGCAGCTCCGATGCGCAGTAGCACAACCAGTGATGCACAGTGGAGCAGGGTAGATTAGAAGTAGCACAACCAGCGATGTGCAGGGACAGGGACAGGATGCAGGGGTGCACCACCCATGGAAGCCATGGGTGGAGGAGCATGCAGCAGGCCAGACAGCCGCCCCCCACACCCCATGAACTGCACAACCAGTGGTGAGCTGGGTGGACCACCAGCCCATGAACACCAGCACCGAATCCACAGCCAGGGCATGGTGCCCCAGCACCCCCCCTGGCAAGCAGTGACCGCAACACAAGGAGGGCCAGCCGCCCAGTGCCACCCCATCCCACCAATGCAGAGCACACCCTGTACAGCGATCCCCTGACACCCAGCCCAAGAGCAGTGCCCAACAGTGCATGGCACTGAATGCATGCCACCACCACCACCATGACAATGCAACCCTGTGCATCATGGAGCCATGCATGGCAGCCCCACTGTGAGCACCCCACAGTGGGAAGCACCAGCCACTGATGCAACAACTGCAGACACAATGCCACCCTGCACGGCCCCCCCCCGTGGCACAGCAGAGAGGTCGACCCTGCATCAGTACCCAAGGGACCCTGCATGCCACAAGGCCTGCCCTGGACCCCACCACCAGCAGGACAGCATCCCGCACACCCACCCATGGACTCACCCTGTCCCAGCACTGGCCCCAACAGACAGCACAGCCACCCACTGTGGTGCATGGAGGCATGCGCCACACAGGCTGCAACACAGGGCATGGACAAAAGCCCACCCTGACCCAAGATCACCCAGACACAGGGTCACAATAGCAAGTCAACAAATGCCGCTGGCATGCGTTCACTGATGCTGTGTACCCACGGCCTGCACCCCACCATGGTATAGGTGAACCAGCCATCCTGCGCATGCACCATGAAGCCATCTGCTGCCAGCATGCGGCCAGAGCACAAGTGACAGACATCAGAACACAGACACCACAACAGACACCAGCTACAGCATGGAGGGGGGACAACAACAGCATAGCCCACAGTGTCACCTGAGGCAGACGTGTAACAAACCAGTGACAGGAGGCAAGCCGCCATTGCACCGTGCCCAGAGGGTGGCCAGCATGGACAGCCACCAATGACATGCCAGCAGACCGTGTGTACCACAGACATGCAAGGGGGCCAGCTGAACGGGCCATGAACATACTGACAGGGGTACCAGGGACACAGCGCATGCACCAGGGACCACTGCACACAGGCATCCAGTGCACAGGGAACAACACACATACCACAGACAGGGACCGAGTCCTCCACCCACACCATAAGCGGGTTCCTGCCGGACACACACACGTGCAGGCCTGCACCACCCCCGACGCCATGCACACCACTGCAGCCAAGCACCATATGCCGGCTGCAAATCAGAGACCACCACAGTTATCATAATAAACAAGTGTGTATTAAAGGTGTAAACTGTACAAACATCACAACAAACAAAACTATGTAAAAAGTGGGGGGAGAAGGGCCACAAACCAGGTGGGGGTGGGCATGGGGCAAGGGTGTACATCAGGGAGTGGGATGAAGGGGCGTGAGGGTAAGTCCAGGAGGGGAATGCACAACACGTGCGATGTAGGGCCTAATGGTGACCCCTCTCCCCACTCCAGTCCCTGTGGTGCCTCCTGTGCCTCCTTCGGTCTCCTCGATCAATTCTCTGGAGCAGCTCCAGAGTAGCCCGGGACAGCTGCAGAAGCTCCTGTATGTTCTGCTCTAAGGCAGTCCAGTGTTGTCCACCTAGGACAAGGGAGCAGAGTCAGTACTCATGACTGGCCAGACCCCTGCAGCCCACCCAATGTGCATGGCATACAGCCATGGGCTACACCCCTATGATGGCTTGCGACCACCCACAGTGTCCGCGCCCACAAGACCCGCCTACGCAGGCACTCATAGCCATGTGGAATGCTGCACACACCCACCGCCCATGTCCCACACAGCACCAGTGTGGCCATACAGTGACATGGCTATGCGGTGTGAAGGCAGTGGCACAGCCATGGACCCAGTGCATGCACAGCCCACATGCGACACCCACCCACACATGCAGTGCCACAGGTCAGTGCTGAGTGCACCTTGTGTCTTGCATGGCAGTGGGGCTAGGTGCGGGTGGCCACACTCCGCCACCACCCCTGCAAACCAGCATGCACAGATGTAAGTGGAAACATGAAACTCACCTGCAACCTGGCCAGCAGGGTGCTGCTGGCCCATGGCCCCACCAACGTGACCCGGCTGCATGTGCACTGCACACAGTCTGGCCTGATCTCCCTGTTCCCGGGCAAAACATGCCCTACGGCACTCCTCCGGGCCTAGAGTGCAAACAAGGAGAGGGAAACATCAGTACAGGCCAGTAACAAAGCCCCCCTGGGTGAATGCGTGCCTGCACAGCCCTGCCATGATGCACCCCCACTACCACCACCCCCACTAGATGGCCCCCACCCCCCTGCATCATGGCCTTATGCACACCGTGATACCCGGACAGATGAACACTACCAGTGATGGGATGGAGCACCTACCTGGCCGTGGCATGGCGCCTCGCTGGGCGTGTGACTGCAGACACCACAGACAGAAAGATTCCCAGCGCTGGAGGTCACCATAGCGGTGGCGACACTGCTCCGCTGACTGGCTGATCCCAGTCTCCTCCTCCAGGCCCTCTGAGACCTCCTGCCACACAGCAGTCTGCGGCCTGTGGAAGGGTTCCTGCCCAAAGAGGGCACCAGCATGTGGCTCCACCAGGGCCACCAAGTTTGCCAATTTAGTGGCACTCCAGACCTGTGCTCTGGTTCTCAGCATCTTGCTGTTCAAACCACAAACAAAATGGTGCTCTGTAGCACACGTGCTTCATGTGTGGAGGCAGCGCAGTACTGTGCTGTCAGTCCCTATCATACTGTCACCGGACTGCTCAATAGGGGTGCAACCATGCGGACACATGGTGCCTGGGGGCAAAGGTCGACCACAGGGTCAAGGGTCTGTCTACACACAGTGCACCACAGTGCTATTGGGACACCCTGCGTGTAGCGCAGTAGGGTGCTTGAGTGTGACATCCTGCAGTGGCCTACCATGCTGTGGCGCCATGGCACCCATGGCGCACCAAGGCACTAGCGCCACACAGGCAAACAGCACACTAGTGCCACAAGCACAGTTGTGGCTGTGCCCTGCACTGCCTCCCATGCACAGAAAGTCAGCAGTGCCGCACGTGTCAGTGTCAGCACCCCGGGCATGCGCCGTGCAGTGCCGATTGCGCACATCACAGTGCTGCGCCATAGCCTGAGCACGCTCACCTACATTGCCCAAGGTGCAACAACACAATATTCAGCCAGCTTATGCGAATCAGCTCATTATCCATTCCACGGTGTATCCACTGCATTAGCATCCACTTACAGTTGCGCCTGCCTTCATTTGCATGCACTGCACTATATAAATGTGACATGGGGCTGCAGAGGCCATGGTTAGGTATTGCAGTCCATTGTGGTGGGTTGCATGCTGTTGGGATGTGGGGACTGTGGTTTGGGAGGGCTGTATGGGACTGCACAGTCCAAGGTAACATCTGTCATTCCCGCAGGCATAAGCATGACCGAGTGTGAGGAAGAGGAGGAACAGGGAAGGGGGAGAAGGAGGAGGCCCAACTTCACCTGGGCTGAATATGATGCCCTGTTTGAGGCATATCTGGACAAGGAACCGCTGCTTAGCAGACAGCAGGGAATGCCACAGGCCCGTGCTGCGGCATGGGTTGAGGTGGCACGTGCTGTGAACCAGCATGGCAGCTACCAGCGGTCCGTGCAGGAGTGCAAGAAGAAGATAGGCACAGACAGGAGGCAGATCAAGGACAAGGTGACTACCATCAGGGCTGCACGTGCTGCCACCGGTGGGGGTCAGCTGGATGTACTCCACCTGATGTCACAGGAGGAGTGGGTGGCCAGCAGTATGTGGTGTAGAGCCATCAAGGGCATTCCTGGTGGTGGCTTCCAGATGGGTGGCAGCCCATCACTGCATGGTAAGTCCTGTGCTGTCAGTGTGTGGGTGGTGGAGGGCATGCCACAGGGCAAGGCGGAGCCACTAATGTTAATGTGTTCCCTTACAGCTCCTGAGCATCTACATGGGGCAGTGGTGGTGGGTGTGTCCACTGAGGGGCAGGCCCTGGACACAGAGGATCACCCTTCCGCCTCCACAGGTGTCCAAGAGACCAGCCAAGTGCATACCTGCACATCTGTCCGGACTGATGTGGGTGGTGCGGGTGCAGACAAGGCCCTGCCTGTGTCCCAGCATGACATGGCCCACATTCTCCAGCCTGCTGGGACACAGATTCGGGCTGGATCCAACACTGATGATGATGGACCGCACATCCCGGACAGTGATACCTGTGGGACGCAAGATGGTCCCACAGCAGGCAACTGCACGGGCATTACTGCGGGTGATGCCCCCTTGGCTGCCTGTGTAACAACCCAGTCCCAGCCTGTGCCTGTATGCCCCAGTGGGGCAGCACTGGGTGCATCCAGGGTGGTGGGGCTGTTGCGGCTGCTGTGGCAGTATCGGTAAGCCCTGGCATTCGGCAGCCAGAGGGGCGGCGCCAGCAGTTAGCCAATGGCAACAGGGGGACAGTGTTGGAAGGCGGTGGCAGTGCACCACTTGTGGACGTGCCCCGGCATGGCTCTGGTGTACAGCGGCCAACATCAAGAGGTGCTGGCCAGCAGGTCCAGGAACACCACAAGGAACAGCATGCCCGATCAGCGGATGATCTCTTGGACGAACACAGCTGTCTTCTCCAGGCTTCAGTAGACCAGCAGATGTGGCTCATGATGGTGGTGGATGCACCCAGTGCAGTTCTGTGCCAGGCAGACTAGCGGCTCAGCAGGGACCACGGATTGCTCCTGGCAGAGATGGTCTGGCAATGGGCAGATGTGACCACTGCCATTGACAGGCAGACTACTGAATTGACAACTGTCATGTCTACTCTGGGCACCCAGTTTGGTGCCCAGCAGCTGCAAACACCGCACAGTGTTATGTCCACCCCCCCTTTCCCAGCGCCGTGCGACACCTGCTATGTTGACACCGAGTTCAGCTGTGGGCATACCAAGCACGCTTGGCACGGGCATGGTTGGTGGGCTTCAGACCCCTGTGCGAACACGGTCACGTTCACACAGTGTCACCCCTTGGGGACCATCGGTGCCACCCCAAGAGGCCACTGGTCAGCCTGGCATGGCTGGCAGGTCTCAGCGGGACCACCCACGCATCCGTGGTGGCCGTGGTACTGTGCTGCATGACTGACCTGTCTCCCACCATGGCCACTGTCTGATGCTGCCCTATGTGCACTGTGGTGTGCATTGTGCAATGCATGGGTGGGGTACCCAGCACTGCACACACACACAGTCCCTGTGCACACCCTTCCAGCTGCTGGCCACTGTGGCGTGTGCATGATGATGCCTGCATTGTGCTATCCACCAGTGTGTAATGATGTCCAGTGTCTGAGGCACTCACAGTGATGGCCACTGGACATGATTGTGTGTGGTCCTGTGTGGAGGTGGGGGTGGCTGTTGGGGTTGGCATGTCGTTTTCCTCTTGTGCATGTGTTGTGGTGTGTGTGCATGTGTGTGCACATGTCATGTTCGGCCCTGCCCATCCCTGCCACCGTGTGCAGTGCCCCGCTCAGATCCATTCCCTTACCACCGTCTGCACCTGGTGTCCTGCCCTGCCTGTCTGTGGGCTATGCCCTTGCCATTGGTGGTTGTGCATGGCCCCGTGACCTATCGGTGTTGTCCGAAGTGCTCCTCTGTAATGGTGTCCCAGTGCTGCTGTGCTATCCAGATCAACCGGGGGTCTCATCACCCAGGGGGTGGCTGCCCTTCACCAGCTGGACTGGCATCCTCATCATCCCCACTGCTGTCCCCCTCTTCAACCTCTATGGCTATCCCACAGTCGGTGGCCATGTTGTGCAGGATACAGCAGGCCAGGAATAGCCCACAGGCCTTCGAGGGGCTGTACTGTAGGGCACCACCTGATGTGTCCAGGCACCAGAACTGTGCCTTCAGCAGCTCGAACACCCACTCAATGACATTCTGTGTTGTGGTGTGTGCCTCATTGTACCATAGCTGTGATGGGGTTGTGGGGTGCCAGTATGGTGTGAGCAGCCAGGGCCATAGTGGGTAACCACTGTCACCTTGTGTACAGGCAGGACATTAGAATGGTGGTTTGCATCGCTATGCCATGGACCAACATGGCCGGTACCCATGGCACCTCTGACTATGCACCCCCCCCACATCTGCTCTCGTCATCCTGCATGATATGCATACTCACCTACTAGATGGCCGATGGGGATGTCCTCACTCTCAAACCTGTGGCACAGTGCAGACTGGTGCCAGATGAAGGCATTGTGTGCTCCCCCAAGGTGTGTGGCACAGACATTGGTTATGCACCCCGTGGCATCACACACCACCTGGCAGTTTATGCTCGGGTATGCCTTGCGGTTTATGTATGCTGCACCCTCTGGGCCAGGTGGCATGCGGATGCCTACATGGGCACAGTCAATGGCCCCAAGCATGCCAGACAACTGTGCTACCCTGTGGAACTCCTGTACGTGTGCTGTGCGCTCCACCTGTGTGCTGGGGAAATGGATGTACTCCGTAGCATGTGGCAGCAGTGCGCTGAGGAATTGTGTGAGTAGGCGTGATGCGGCTGACTGGGTTATGCCTGTTATGTCCCCTGTTAGTCTCTGCAAGGTGCCTGTGGTGAGCAGGCACATGACAGCTGTCACCTCTGTCTCCACTGACAGAGCATGGCTCTTTCATGTGGGTGTTGTCCTGTTCCCCCCCGCTGTCTGTTCCTGGTACTCCCCCTGCACCGGGTTCACCTCCGGCCATTTGCCTGTGGCTGTCCTGCATCTTGCCACTGCCCTCAGTCCACTGTGGTACTCTCACACCCTTTTCTGCACACTGGCATGGGCACACCCACTCCTTTCTTCACTCTGCCACAGTTCTGGTGGGCCCTGTCCTGATCCTGCCCAGTCCTGCTCCCTGCTTCCTGTTTTCCTCTCTGGCTCTCTGGCTCCACACTCCCACCTGTGGCTTCCCTGTGGTGCATTCTTCCTCCCCTCTCTTGCTCCCTTTTATTTTGGCTCATTTACACTGTTGCGCAACTTCCGCTTGCTCTGCTAGTGCACATGTCGCATGCTGTTGAATATCGCACTGCGCATGTTATTCATGGTTCCGCCTCCTACGGTTGCGCATGCACTCATTACTGTTGCACTCTGGCACATTGCTTATTGCACTGCACAGCCGCCTCCCACTGAATATTGCACAGTGGCGCATTTCCATGCTTACGCTGGTGCATCCGCTCTGAATATCATGCCCTTAATATATATGTTTTGCAGTAATCAAATGGAAAAGCTTTAGTCTTGTTTACAGGCCAATGCAACTTTGATAATTTTAAATTTTTAACAAAGTTTTCATGCCTAGTTTAAGGGCATAAAGAAGTAGTAATTTTTGCTTTTACAGTAGTTCTTGAGAACAACAAAAAGGTGTCAAGTCTGAGGTGTTCATGGTAAGGCCACCTACTAAGCCCCTTTTGCCAATTTTCTAATATGATAACTTGTAATATAATTTATTCCTTTTTACATTGTGTTCAGTTATTTATTTAAAAATAACATATTGTAGGGACCATTACCTGTGAAGAAGTCTAGCTGGGTGAAACAACAGGCCTGGGCAGCCAGAAGAATGTGAATAAAATTGTAGAGCTTTAAACTGTGCAAAGAAAAGTGACTGGTCTCTAGTTTGTGCTTGAGGAACTGTCATTGTATCATCCCCATGCCTTCCTTTTTAGCAGAATGGTTCCCGATTCACTGAGAGGAGTACCTTGGGATATACATTTTGATTAGCAGTGGATATTTGTCATGTTCAAGACTTAAGCTGTCGAAACTATCACTGCATGTTGCAACCTAACCAGAGGGTGACTGAGCAGTTGATCTTCTCTGAGCGCAACACAAAACACCTCTCATGAATCACCTTGCAAGTGATACTTTTTAGTGCAGTATGAGGAACCTTATTCTTGAAAGTTAGCATATTAGCTCCAGAATTGATCGGCTCGTAATCAAACCTGGGGTAAAGCATCTTGACATGGTTGCCAGAACTATGTGCCTTGTTACAGAAACACAGTCAACCCACCTAGTGTTGTGTGAAATTTGAATTATGCTTACAAAATTTGGGCAAAATTGTCATTCCCCTAAAGTGAAATTTCTTAACGTTTTTTGCAACATTTCTGCACTGTTTTATCAAAATCTAATTTTCATTTTTTTCCATCTAATTTTAAAACCTCGTATCCTTATCTTATGGCACTAAATGTGGAAAGTGTGATGGTTAATGCAAAATGGGTATGTGTACTATACTACGCTTTAGAACTCTATCTTTAAAGGGGGTTGAGGTATAAGCAATTAAATATTCCCTAGAATGTTACAGAATCTCACAAGTAAATAAACTGCAAGATTTTGAGCTACTATAATTTCAAAATTAAATCACAAAATGTCATCGATTTTGGCAGGTTGGCAGGTTCGTAAACACTTAAAAGAAAACTGTGACTGTCAGCTTTTCAATTTCACATTTCAAAGAGGGTAACATTGTTTAACATAAGCATGGTACTTCAAGTTATGTTTGATGAGTTTTTGTGAAAATAATGGAATTTTGTGATCATTCTCTGAAAGCCTTATGCACGCATATGCTCAGCTGTACACATGACCTCCCATGGAAGAGGAAGTATAGGGCAGGGTAGGGTGGATATAAGGTCACATTCATCAAGAACTTGCATTGCAATGGTAGCAGGAGAGTTGGAGTGTCTTTGCAGTACAATAATGCTAGTGTAGGTAAGAGTGGTGATTTGTCTGCCTCAAGTACAGTTCAAATGAATGAAATCCATAGGCAAGCAGTTCAGCTAGAGGGAGTTTTATTTATATATTTATTTAATGGTATTGGAATTGCAAACCTTTGAGTCAAGGACTCATTTACAAAGGCTCCTTATCATGGTACAAAGACAGGAAAACAAACAATCACAGGAGTAAGGTATAGGGTTACCACCTGTCCCGAGTTTTGCAGGACAGTCCTGATTTGAGCAGCTGTGTCCTGCAAAAAACATGAAAAATACTATTTGTTCTGACATTATAGTAGAAAAAAATATTTTCTGACTTTCCTCTAAATGTTGCAAAAAACTAAAATGCCTTTACTAAAACACCTTAAAATGATAAGGAACACTAAAAACAACTAAAATCTAAAACACTTAGTCTTAATTCTTATATTTAATGAAAACAAGTTTGCTGCATTGGTCAAGGCTGCATATTGTCCTGTGAAAAATCATGTTTCTGTAAGAAATGTCCCACTTTGGGCTTCTTAAAAGGTGGTAACCCTAGTAAGGTTGTCTCAGTGGTGACATAAGAATATATAACTTTTCTTTACAAGTATGTACACAATACATTTTTGGGTAGGATCCTATATAATGTGGTAGCTACACGTCATTGCATGTAACAACATAAGGCATGCATTTAGTTTACCTAAGTAGTTATAGGTAGAATAAGGCACTTGGACATGGGGGGGTCCCCAGTGAGGTGGGGTTGTATTAGTTATGTGCAGTTACAGTGGCAGGTGATGACCAATGGTGCCTAAGGGCAGTTTTAAAAGGCCCAATCCCTTGTACTGAAGAGATACCATAGGGAAGGGAGTTGATCCAGGATGGGGCTCAGTAGAGGAATGACCTTTGGGCCAGTGATGTCCTGACTCTGGGAACTTGAAGTGACCATTTGTAGGAGCTCCTTGTGGAGACCGTAGAGACGGAGGGGCTGAGTATAGTAGATTGGCCAGGAGGTGTTAAACCTGCTACTATTTTCTTGGCAAAGAAACACGTTTGGTAGTGCAGTCTCTCCTTAAAGTTCAGTATATCTGCCTGTGCATATAATGTACAGGTGTGGGTGAATCTGTTGGAACCGGTAAGTAGTTGGCAGGCCTCATTGATAGACATTTTGATTTTGTTGAGTGCTGTTACATCTGCTGCACCATATACTAGAAGGCTATAGTCCACTAGGGATAGGACTGAGGAGGTAATGGCCAGCCTTAGGGCTTCATGGGGGAGGCAGTTTTTGTGGTGGTAAAGCAATTCAACACGTGAATTTACTGCAGATGCAAGGCGGCGCTTATGATCATGAAAGGAGAGAGCAGTGTCAAAGGTTATGCCAAGGAATTTTTAGGTGTTGACTTATTGAAAGGGAAGGAGAGTACTTGACTGGACAGAAAGAGGGGTGCCCTTGTGCATGTTTAGAGTGTGTGAGAAAAGCATGAGCTTAGTCTTTTTTAGATTGATTACAAGTCTTCAGTCCAGGAACCAGGATTCAGTCTGGCTAAAGGAGCTTTGGAGGGCATTTTGGAGGTGGGTTGGGACCTGGTGGAATGTGAAGAGGACCACATCATCTGCGCAAAGGAGTATTTTTCAGAGCAGGATTTGGGGAGTGTGTTTAAGTACAGACTAAAAAGTAGTGGTCCGAGGATCGAGCCCTGGGTGACACCCAAGCACACCTGCCGGTTGCTGGAGAGGGTACAATTAATTTTCACACACTGCGCGCAGGAGGTGAGGTAGTTGGTGAACCAGGCCAAGAGACCTTGTGAGAAACCTAGTTGCTAGAGGGTGGATATAAGAAGTAGGTGGCTGATGGTATCGAAGACTTTCAATAGGTTATTGTAAACTGCAGCCACGAGGAGCTCTTTATCAAGGACTGCATGTATATAGTTGGAAAATTCAAGGAGGGCAGTGGTGGTACTATGCCCTCTGCAGAAGCCATGCTGCTCCACACAGAGGATATTGTGTTTGGAGAGGAAGTCTGTTAGCTGGTCTGCAACAATCTTTTCTAAGGCTTTTGGGGGGGAGGATCAATATCATTCTGTAGTTCCTGGGGGAGGTACGGTCCCACTTTTGTGTATAGGGGTGATCACAGTAGTCTTCCAAGGATGAGGTAATTGGCCAAGGCAGAGGGAGTGATTGAGAAGGTTGGTAAGGAGTGTAAGTAATATGTCCAGGACTAGTCATAGGAGTTTGAGGTCCAGTGAGTCATTACTGTGCTAGTGCCATTGAGGGCTTTGAGCAGTTACGGTTTGGCTTCAGGCAGAGTGAGGGCCCAGAAGTAAAAAGGGGGTAGGGGAGGTGGGGGGTGAGCAGGAGCTGGGTTGAAGAAATTAGTGGGGAGAACAGCGCTGAGGTCCAAGAAGGCAATGTTGAAACCATCGGCAATAGCTTGTGGGTCTGTGGAGAGTGAGCCATTGAAGTCAAGTTGGGGGGGGGTGATATGGTTTTCCCATTGAGTTCTTTTATCTTGTCCCAGAACTTACTGGCAGACCCTCAGGAGGAGGCAAATGTAGACCTGTAGTAGTCCGATTTTGACTCTCAGATGGCCCGGGTGCATCTGTTGCATACAACTCTGTAGGCTTGCTGGTCCATAGGTTTGCCAGATTGTAGTGCCTTGTGCCAGAGGTTACCTCTGCTCCACAATTGATTGATAAGGAAAGGGGTAATCCACAGGGAGTCATGCTTTTTAATAGTTTAGTAAGAGGAGTGAAGATGTCACTTGCAGCATTAAATGCATGGAAAAAATAGTTGGAGGCTGTGTCAATGTCAGGAGCTAGCTAAACTGGGAACCAGTCCCAGTGGGCAAGGTGCTCTCTGAGTTGAGCCAGTTTGCCAGGGCATAGGTGTCACTGGAGGACAACTTTTGGTACTGGCCTTTTCATCTTACAAAACCAGGAGAGGTTGATGGGGGAGTAGTCACTTAGGGCATTGGGCAGCATGGTGGTGTCGGTGATTTTATTGGGTCAATTTGAGAGAATGATGTCCAGCAGTGTGGCAGTACCATTGGTAGGGTGTGACCAGGTGGGGGAAGTAACCTGCTGGGTGAGGTCAAGGGCTGCAATAGCATATTTAGCTTGGGCAGCAGAGCTGGCAAGCCAGTTGATATTAAGGTCTCCCATTGTGATCTGTTCCATTCTGCTGGGTAGATTGGAGAGGTACTCTAGTAGTGACTGAAGGGCAAGATTCTGGTGGTGTAGAGGGATATAGGCAGCGGTGATTATTATTGGGGCTGTGGAGGTGCCAGGAGTGATTTTAAGGGAGATAGCCTGGGCACCATGCTCCAGCTGGGGTGTCATGGAGATATATGGTACAGCCTCCTCCACGTTTTCCTATTCTATCTTCCCTGAAGAGTGTGTATCCCATCAGGGAAATAAAGGAGTCTGGGTGGTCTTGGAGAGCCATGTTTCAACTAGTGCCAGGACATCTGGCTGGCACTGGGTAATCCAGCCCTGAAGGTTGGCAAATTTCTTAAGGAGGCTGTACATGTTCATTGAGGCCAGGTGGAGTCTAGCTGATGTTGGGGGGAGGTTGGGGATGACTACGGCAGGACCTGGGTTGGGGTGGACATTGCCTGACAGCAGGAGGAGGAGGAGGGAGAAGTGCCAAGTGCTGTCTATGGTGTGTGGGTGGTGTACCATGGGTGGTCTGTCCCCGGGGGGGGAGATAGGGTTGGGGAGGGAACGAAGCACTGGGACAGCCAGGTAGAGTGGGGGCCAAAGAGAGTCAGGGGATGGGGAGGCAGAGACAGATGAACTGGGAGGTAGAAGGGTTTGGGGGTGGTGATGGAAGGGGTGCTGGGCTGTGGTTGGGTGGGTGTGGTATGGTATGTGTGCAGGTGAGTTGGCAGGGGAGTGGCACCTAAGGGGGAGGGAGGTGCCAATGTGGAGATGGATTAGAGTGAGCAGTGCCAGTCGGGCGGGCACATGGACCGTATATGTGATGGCCATGGTCTGAAGCATATAGGGGAGGAGAGTTGATTCTAGATATGTGGCAGTCCCTTTGGTGCAGCAGCAGGGCCACAGACTATGGTGCAGTGGGTACAGGGTTTGAAACCCAGGGTGGGAGGTCTTGTCCGGACCTACAAAAAATGGGTGGGCAGGGTGGTATGACCTATGAGGTGTGTGGTGAAAGGAGGAGATTGAGGAAAGACCAGTAGTGACTCCTAGGGGCACTGAGGGTAGTGCACAATAAGTACTTGAGAGTGGGGTAGAGGAGAGCAGTTGGAGGAGAAGAGAAAGTCAGGCTGAGTGTGGGTGGAGAAAAACAGAGAGAGGAGGGTGGTGCACTGTGCTGCCACCTAGAGGTGGGAGTGTATAACCTGCAGAGGAGAAAGTGCGGACTTAGAAAAAGTGAGACAGGAAGTCACAAGACTTGGGGCAGTCCTTAAATTAAGGGACACCACTGGGTGGGAGGGTGGCTGGGGTGGGTGGGGCAGTTGACGTGAAGTGTTGATGGGCTAACATCTCTACACAAGAAGCTGTGCCTAGGAGGGAGCCAGATTACCTTTAAGGGTTCCGTGGTCCTGTGCGGTCCCCAGGGAGTGTGTTCTCAGGCTGTGTGTCCTGGGGAATGGGTCCCGCTGCCTAAATAGGGCAAGAACAAAGGAATATGGCATTAGTATGCAGTGGGACTATGGCAGGAGAGAGAGGGGTAGGCCAGACCACAGTGTGTATGCATGAACTGTGCAATGCACATGTGTGAACTGTGAACATGGCAGGACAACCAGAAACAATGGAGAAGCTACTGAGCCTGTGGCAAATGCTGGAGAACACTGACCACGTGGTTGGCCTGCAGCAGTTTCAGCCAGGCTAACTCCAGAAGTGCAGGCAAGAAAATAACATACTCTCAAACTGTATAAATAGTTGAAATAAATAATCTCAATAGAGAAAACAGCAGTTGTTAACAGAGGGTTGCAAATATGCTTAATCAATGCTCTAAACAGTTGAATGGAGTAGTTGCCAGCTAGGTGGATGCAAAGATACTGAGCAGTATGTTACATCAATGGTAAACCAAAAACTGAAAGCTCTGTTAATGGAGAATACTGACTAGCCAGACTTGAGCTAGTGTAGGCACCCCAAGTACACTTAAAAAGCTCTTAAAGCACCAGATGTAGTCAGCCAAAATCCAGGCCACAGAGAGGCAGACATGTCCAAGAAATGCACTATCAGGCAGAGTAGAAGGGCAGAAATAAACCACCACACAAGAAGCTGTGCCTAGGAGGGAGCCAGATTACCTTTAAGGGCTCCGTGGCCTGTGCTGTCCCCAGAGAGTGTGTCCTCAGGCTGTGTGTGCTGGGGAAGGGGTTCCACTCCCTTTAAGGGCTCCACGGTCCTGTGATGTCCTCAGGGAGTGTGTTCTCAAGCTGTGTGTGTGCTAAGGAAGGGGTTCCGCTGCCTTTAAGGCTCTGCGTCCTGCGCTGTCCCCAGGGAGTGTGTTCTCAGACTGTGTGTGCTGGGGAAGGGGTCCCATTGCCTTTAAGGGCTCTGTCCGCTGTACTGCACTGTCCGCAGGGAGTGTGTTTTCAGGCTGTGTATACTGGGGAAGGGGTCCTGCTGCCTTTAAGGGCTCTGTAGTCCTGCTCTGTCCCCAGGGAGTGTGATCTCATGCTGTGTGTGAATGCTGTACATACTGGTGTCAGTGACATTGTTGAGGTTATGAGGAGCTCATTTACAGACCTAGAGATATTCCTAAAGGGAAAGTTATTCAATATGATCTTGTCTGATATTCTCACATTCCTGAAGTCTGTGATGAATGACAGCAGGTTACTGTTAACTAATTGATTGACTGATTGATTGATTGATTGATTGACTGATTTATTTCGAAAGATTTACCTGGAAAAGCACATTGACCTGAACAGCTTTTTTTCTAGATGTTTCCTGAGGGAGGAAGGGAAGGTGGACAGTGCAAGACAGTAACACAATCAATATGTAATAAGATAACAAAGGTGTCAAACAGCAGTAGTACAAGTCAATCTATATAATCAGTACAATAATGGATAGCAAATGACCACAAAGAAATATGATAATAATGGAATACGATTACTACTACACAGGTGCAGAGTATACATGTATGTAAACACATGCTTTTTTTATATATTATGTGGGTATTACACCTCATTCCATTCCTCCTTTTAAAACTGGTCATAGATTTGTTGTGGCATCACATTTTTATTTATTTAAAAGTTGGTAACCAGGAAAGGCACACTGAGTTGAGGCTCATTTCCAGGTACTACCAAAAGAAGGAGTAAAGGGAGAAACATGTTACAAGTGCAATACAATATACAACAATTGGGGTAAAGGGAGAAACATGTTACAAGTGCAATTCAATATACAAAAATGGGGGTAAAGGGAGAAACAAGTTACAAGTGCAATACAATATACAAAAATGGGGGTAAAAGGAGAAACATGTTACAAGTGCAATACAATATACAAAAATGGGGGTAAAGGGAGAAACAAGTTACAAGTGCAATACAATATACAACAAGCATTTGTCAATGCCGGATTTTCGCCACTGGTATAGAAGCCCTGGAGTACTAGATGCATTGTGGTGCACTGTGTGGGTTATGTATTAGAAACGTTAGGAGCCTCCATTTGTAAATTTCAATGCAGGCTCATAACTTTGTTATGTTTTGATATTTTTGCCCAAAATGGTCAACTTACCTTCTTATGACCCCACCTCAAGAACAAGTGCAGATAAAATTTTCAACTCCTGTCTAAAAGGTGATTTCATTCAGGGACTTTGAAATCAAATCTGGGAAACGAAAACACATATATGTCAGGATTTCAAAACTGTCAGCTATCACATTCATGTGGTCCTGTAAATAAATGGCAATATTGAAAATTTGGGATTAAAATATTGAAAATTACCAAAGTTATGAGCCTGCATTTTCAAAATTCAACATAGGCACATAACTTTGTTGTTTTTTAATATTTGTACGACACATTTTCAACATAACCTTTTTATGACTCTGCCTCTTGAACAAGGGAACAGAAAATTTTGAACTCCTGCCCAAAAGGTTGTTTTGTGCAGGGATAGCAAAATCACCTTTTATGATGCAAAAACATATTTTGGCCAGGATTTGAAAAATAACTGCTGTCACATTCATGAGGTGCTGTAAAGAAATGGCTATGTTGTAAAATTGGGGTAAACATATTGAAAATTACCAAAGTTATAAGTCTGCATTTGCAAAATTCAATGTAGGCTCATAACTTTGTTTTTTTTTTTTTTTTATATTTTACACCAAATTTTTAACATAGCCTTCTTATGACTCCACCTCATGAACAAGGGCTGTGAAATTTTTGAACTACTGCCCAAAAGGGGATTTTGCACAGGGACTGCAAAAATCACATTTTGGGACAGATTTGCCTAATTTCATTGAAATTGTTCGGGAGGTGGAGTCCCAGATAAGGCATGTTGAAAATTTGGGGCAAAAATATGCAGAAATGGCCAAGTTATGCCACTAAGTTCAAAACCCCATTGAAATACATTGAACCACATGTCTGTTTCCTCAGTTTGCAGTCCGGCATTGAAGAGTGAAGATATGTCTGAAATCCACAGAAGATTGTGGCATTGAACCCCAGTGAGTAAGTAAGGGCTTGGGAGTGTGTGGGAGGGTTGGGTGGGAGGGCAGTAATGGCTGCAACAGACATTGAATGATGCTTTTCTTTTACAGGGTTTATTTAATTAAAAAAAAAAACTATAAGGAAGGTTTTCTTTATTTCAGGTCATGACACTAGTGTCAGTGTTATGTTTGTTTGGGGGGGATGTGGGGTGGTGAGTGCTGAGAGGGAGGGAGGGTTGGGTGAGCAGGACAGTTATGGGAAAGCAACAACAGACAGTGACACTCCCAGTGTTAATGTAAAAAAAAAATGGTGAGGGAAGGTCTGCTTTATTTCAGGTCATGACACTGAGGGATTGGGCATCCTCAGTGTCAGGGTTATGTTTGTGTGGGGGTGGAGGGGCGGGTGCTGAGAGGAAGGGTCAGGTGGACATACAGTTGTGGGGTGGCAACAACAGAGAGCTACAGCGACACTAGGGGATTGGGCACTGCCAATGTCAGTGTTATGTTTGTGGAGGGGGTGATGGGTGCTGAGAGGGAGGGGAGGTGGGAGGACATTTACAAGGGGGCAACAACAGACATCGATGAATGACTGTGAAGGAGCCTTGTGGTGTTTCAGCACCATTTAGAGATGTGACCACACATTGGGAGTTGCACAGTAGTGCACCGCAGGGGTTTCACTTATGAAGTGGTGACATTGGGGGAATTGAGCACCCCCAGTGTCGGTGTTATGTGTGTTGCGGGGGGCTGAGAGGGACAGTCGGTGTGGGGGACACTTACAGGGGTGCCAGTAGCAGACATGAATGTATGGTTTTCTGTGATAGCTGGCGTGAGCCCCTGCATGTTTGACATTCCAGCCATTCCAGCCTGATCATGACAGATCAGCTCTGGCTATTGGATGATGTAGATCAGAGGGAAAAGCCAATCCATAATTGGGTCAGCTTTTCCTTCTCAAGGCCACAACATCTCTGCCCAGCAAGCCAAAATGTTGTCATAATTAGCCCGGCTGTTGTGGCCCTAAAACATCACTCTGCATTGTATGGACAGTGTCACACCTCTCAAGAGCCAACTACCACAGCAAAATGTTCATTGCACACACATGTCATGGCGAACATAAAAATACAAGTAAAAAATCAGCAAATTTAAGCACAGGGGAGTTGGTACACTCTGAAAAAATATCCAAAGTCTTTGACACAGTCAAGGTACATCACCTTAGCAGGTTGAGTGAAGTAATTAATCATGAAAGTATGTGGCAGTGGCATATTAACCTGTGGTGGAAGCAGGTGTACAAGGAGGAACCGGTAGAGGTGAAAATGCAGCCAATGAACTGCACAAGCACAGGAACATCTTTGCAGCAGGTGAGAGTGTGTAGTAACAAAAGAGCAGTACTTAGAGAACTGAAACAGGGAAAAGGGGTATAAAGTTAAGGTAGAAAGCAGGAGCAGGAGGGCATTCATAGTTGCCTCAGGTGAAGTTTAAAGGCAGGGAGAGAGGCTTATAGGTGGAGATGAGAAGAGAGCAGATTCCAGAGGGAAGGGAGGCAATAGGAGAAAGCAGCTTGGCCAGCAGAAGAGTGAGGGTGGGGGATGGAGAAGGTGCTGGAATCCCAGGACCAAAGTAAGTAGGAGGATCTGGGAGCAGGGGATAGCAGGGAGGAGAGATAGGAGGGAAGAGACACAAGCCAATATTTGATGATGAAGGCACCGCAGTGGGCCTGACAACATGGGGATGGGGTAGATGGAGAGAGAAATGTAGAGGGAGTAGTGGTGGGTACGAGGGAGCAAATCGGTATGGAAGCGGCAGAAGATGTTGCATAGGGTATCCAGTCTAGTGAGGGAGAAGGAAGGGGTGAGGCTGTAGACTATATCAGCATGATCAAAAACTGGGAGTACCATTTTGGTTGCAACCTCCTTGTGGGCTTGCAGGGAAGACATTCTTTTTTGCTGAATAAGGCACCCAGTTTAGGGTGGAGTTTGGAGTGGATGGCATCTACATGGATGGAGAAATCAATCTTGCTGTTCATCCAGACTCCTAGGTATTGAAACATGGGGAATGCTTCCAGTGGGGTACCGTCAAGACTGGTGAAGACGGAGATATCAGCCTGGCCAGGTTCTGAGAGGAACCGAAGTTCTTGGTCACTATCTTTTTGGTGTTGACCTTAAGCTGGTTTTCATGAAACCACTGTAGGATGTTGTAGAAGTCCTGCTGGAGTGGACCAGACACAGCAGAAGCCATAGGCCTAGATGTGTAGATAACTGTGTCGTTCACGTACACATGGTTGTTTGAGGAGATACATGCAGGGGGAGGCCATTGAGGAAGATAGAGAAAATAATTGGCCCTAGTGTGTAGCTCTGTGGTACTCCAGCAAGGATGGGGAGAGGGGAGGACAAAATGAACCCCACCTGTACTGACTGTTGATGGTCCAAGATGTATGATCGGAACCAGTTGACAGGATCGGCTAAGAGGCTGGTGGAGCACAGGTTGTTAAGGCAGAGGGGTGAAGCACCTAGTGGAAGGCTTTGGTCAGATACATGAAAATAGCTGAGGTAATGTGACCCTGATCCTCACCTCTAAGGATGGATTCAATAACCCGTAGTAGGGAGGATATGGTAGAGTAGTGATTTCTGAAGCCAGGCTGGAAGGGTGAGAGGAAGTCTGAGGAGTGTATGCAGTTGGCAGGCCTGGAGGAGACGAGGGGCTCCTGAAGCTTAGCAAGGGAGGGGAGGAGGGAGGTAGGCTGGTAGTTGCCTGGTGAGGAAGGGTCTCCCACTTTATGCAGGTGGAGTGCCTTAGCAATTTTCCAGATCTGGGAGGTCATGAAGTGGGAGAATGAGAGGTTAATGATGTGAGCTGGGAGGAGGCAATGGCTGAGGCTAAGATGTGTTGAAGCTTAGGGTCCAACCCATCGGGGTTGAACTCGGAGGAGTTCCAGGAAGTAAGGATGAGAAACACTTCATGGGATGACAGGAGGAAAGTGATTGACATTTGGCAATGACAGAGGGGTGGAGGTAGAGGGGGATTGGGGAGGTTGGCTAGAAGGGGAGGGTAGGGCGCAGGTGGTGAAGACAGACATTTACCAAGAGGACCAGGGGGAGGATTGGGAAGGGGGGTCTAAAATGGAGTGGATTACTTTCCAGAATTTAACAGGGGAGTTGAGGTTGGATTGGAAGTTGTTTTTGAAGTACTGTATAGGGCTTTGGTAGCTCTGATAGCCTTAGTGCATGAGTTTCTAAATGATCTGTAGGATATAAGATTGAGAAGGGATTTGGAGGATTTGAAACAGGCTCAGGCCAGGTCATGAGATCTACATAGTGCAAAAAGGTCATTCATGATCCGTGGATGGTAGGTACATTTTTCTGAGAGGGGGCATGCAAGTTTTAGATGTCAGAAAGAATGGCTAGGAAGTGGGATAGGGCAGATGTGGTAGACAGCGGAACCAGTCCAATGTAGAGAGGTTGTAACTAGGGCATGAGTGTCAAGCGATCTTAGGGATTTAGTCCAAATATATTTGAGGGTTGTGTGGGCGAGTTTCACTTTTCTGATACAGTAGGTCATGCTGTGATCACTGAATGCATCTGGCAGTGTGCCAGCAGTTATAATGTGATCGGGGAGGGAGGCTAGTACCCTGTCCAGCAGGGAGTGACTGAAGGAATGAGGGTTTAGTCAGGTTAGTTCAGAGATTAATTGGGTGAAGTTAAGGGACTCAATCCTTTGAAATGTAGGTTTGGAGGAAGGAGACAGTCAGTTTAAAATGAGATCATCCAAAAGGATAAGTTTGCTGGAAATTGTATTGGAGACCAGGGAGGATATGATTTCCAGAAGGGAGGGCTAGACCTTAGGCGAGCAATAAAGGACACTTACAAAGACGGAGGGGTTGAAGGGAGGAACACTTTGGCCAGTAGCAGTTTATGTGACAATGGGAATGATTCCTTAAAGATGACAGAGCAGGACAGGTTCTGGCATACATATAATGTGACCCTTCTGCCATGCTTGCCATGCTTGTTATAGTCCTGGCAGATGAGGTGGAGGTCCAGGAGTACCAGGTTTGAGTCAGGCACCCTTAATGAGAACTCAGTGAGGCTGGGAGAGTACTGAGAGACTTGGGGCTTGATTCTCAAAGGGCACTTAGATTGATACACGCTGGGACAAAAGCAGCTTGCTTCAAAACCTGGTGCTCTGGGAACCCTATGCCTGATTCTATGTCAGGCAGGGTCCTGGCAGCAAGTCCCATGGCTTGTAGCAACCGTTGCCATGCACCAAACAGACAGTGCATCCAGAGGGTTTGCCACAAGCTGTGGGATGGCCATGCACCACTCTAGTCCCTGGTAGTCTAGCAGACCCCCCCAGCCCTGATGTGCCCACACCGTAAAATGTAAATAAAATTATTTCCTGGTGATCTAGTGGACCCCAGCCCACATCCCTATATTATTATATTATCCATTCCCTGGTGATCTAGTGGACCCCCCCCCACCCCAATCTGGCTGAAAATTAATATGTTAAACTTAATCATTCCCTGGTGGTCTAGTTCCCCCTCCCTGATCTGCCCCCAAATTAAAATGGTACACATAATGATTCCCTGGTGGTCTAGCAGTCCTGCCCCCCTGCCCTGATCTGCCTGAAAATTAAAATGTAAAAAAAAAATTCCTCATGATCTAGTGAACCCTCCACCCCCACCCTGGCAAGTAGTACCCACCAACCAGCTCGCCCCCAGTTTGAACCGTGAACTGGCAACTGGCACAGCCCTCCTCTCACCACCATGACCAGCTGCTGACTGAGCTGTCACTGAGCGCATATTGTATACAGTACACAATCAGTGACAGTTCAGTCAGCAGCTGGCCATGGTGGTGAGAGGATGGCTGTGCCGGTCACCAGCTCAGGGTTTGGTCTGGGGGGAGTGGGGTGGTGGGCATTAGCTGCTGTGGTTGAAGGTGAGGCCTACTAGACCACCAGGGATTGTTTTTTATATTTTAATTTTTGAGCAAATCGGGGCTTGGGGCTAGACCACCAGAGAATGATTATGTGTACTATTTTAATTTTCGTGCAGATTGGGGCTGAGGAGTGGGATGGGACTGATAGACCACCTGGGAATGATTATTTTTACTATTGTAATTCAGTGTTATAGTCCTATTCAATGTCTTCAATAGCAACATCGCAGAGAGTCTGGAGGGAAAGGTGTGCCTCTTCGCAGATGACACCAAGATCTGCAACAGAGTGGAAAAAATGAGAAAGGATCTAAGCCTATTAGAGGAGTGGTCAGGTGTCTGGCAGTTGAGTTTAATGCTAAACAGTGCAAGAGTGAGTCTCTGAGCACAGGAGATGTCCCAGAAGACTAGAGAAGGGCTCATGTGATCCCACTCCACAAGAGTGGTAGCAGGGAGGAGGCAGGGAACTACAGACTAGTCAGTCTTACCTCAGTAGTGGGCAAGATTATGGAGGCACTCCTTAAGGAAAGGATAGTGCAACACATGGAAACCATAGGGGCACAGGACCCAAGACAGCATGGGTTTACAAAAGGAAGGTCCTGTCAAACTAATCTCATAGATTTCTTTGACTGGGTAACCAGAGGGTAACCAAAGTGGTGGACCAAGGGGGAGCAGTTGATGTCACCTACCTTGACTTCAGCAAAGCTTTCGACACTGTTCCACACAGAAGATTGATTAATAAGCTGGGTAGGCTGGGGGTGGGTCAGAAGTTGGTCAACTGGGTGGCAAACTGGTTGACGGGCAGAAAACAGAAAGTGGTGGTAAATGGTATCCAGTCAGAAGAGATGCAAGTCACAGGTGGGGTACCTCAGGGATCAGTCCTGGGGCCAGTCCTCTTCAATATCTTCATTAGTGACATTGCAGATGGACTAGAGGGTAAGGCTTCTCTGTTTGCTGATGACACCAAGATCTGCAACAGAGTAGATGATCCAGATGGGGTGGGCAGAATGAGAAGAGAGCTGGATAAACTAGCAAAATGGTCAGAAGAGTGGCAACTGGGATTTAATGCAAAGAAGTGCAAGATCATGCACATGGGGAAGAGAAACCCTGAAGCCACCTATAGGCTAGGGGGGGAGTTGCTGGCAGTCACAAAGGAAGAAAGAGACTTGGGCATCATCATCATCACCGATGACCTGAGATCATCCAAGCAGACCTCTAAAGCAGTAGGTAAGGCTAGGGGGATGTTAGGGTGTATTAGTAGGGGTATCACAAGTCGTAAGAGGAAGGTAATCATCCCTCTTTACAAGTCACTGGTTAGGCCCCATCTGGAGTACTGCATGCAGTACTGGAGGCCACATCTTCACAAGGACATTAACCAAATTGAGGCAGTCCAGAAAAGGGCAACCAAAATGGTGCAGGGACTGCTTCAGAAAACATATGAGGACAGATTAAAGGAGCTCAATATGTATACCCTAGATCAAAGGAGGGAGAGAGGTGATATGATCAAAACATTCAAACATCTTAAGGGCATTAACAAGGTGTAAGAGTCTAACATGTTTAAATATAAGAAAAATAGCAGGACAAGAGGACACAGCATGAGATTACAGGGAGGCCGATTAAGGGGTAATGTGAGGAAGTGTTTTTTCACAGAAAGGGTGGTGGATGCATGGAATGGTCTACCTCAGGAAGTGGTGGCTATGAATACAGTGCAGGGCTTCAAACAGGCATGGGATAGGCATAAGGGAGCAATACAGATGAGTATGAAGAGATAGGCCACTGACAGAGCAAAGGCTGATGGCACATTTATAAGGTAGAAAAAGAAATGGGCAGAGTGGATGGGCCTTGCAGTCCTTATCTGCCATCAACCTATATGTTTCTATGTTTCTAAGATCATGCACCTGGATCACAGGAATCCAAGGCAGGGTACAGGATGGGTGGGGAAATTCTGCCTACCACAAGTCAGGATAGAGGCCAGGGGTTATCATATCTGATGACCTGAAGGTTACCAAATGGTGTGGAAAAGAGGTGGAAGCACAAACAGAATGTTGGGGTGCATAGGGAGGGGCATAACAAGCAGGAGGAAAGTGGTGGTGATGCCACTGTACAGATCACTAGTGAGGCCTCAGCTGGAGTACTTTGTCAAGTTCTGGAGACCATATCTCCGGATGGACATTGACAAAACAGAGACAGTCCAGAGAAGGACGATGGAGATGGTGCATGGACTGCACCAGAAGCTCTACAAGGAAAGACTTAAAGACCTTAATATCTATTGACTTGGAGGAAAGAAAGGAGAGGGGAGATATGATATAGACTTTTAAGTACCTTAGGAGAATAAATAGGGTACAGGTGGAAAACATATTTCAGAGAAAACTTTGCACAAGAACAAGGGGCATGATATGAATCTGAAGGATGGAAGGCTCAGGGGTAATGTTAGGAAGAACTTTTTCACTGAGAGGGTGGTGGAGCTGCGGAACAGCCTTCCAGCAGAAGTGATGGGTGCAAAAATAATATGGGAGCTCAGGAGTGCATGGGATAGACATAAGGGTACCCTGAATATGTGTAGAGCAGGAGAGGCACAGATTAAATAGGATCTGGGGCTGCAGCAGTCAGTAGGGAAATGGACAGACTAGGTGGACCATATGGGCCTTATCTGTAGACCCCAGAGCAGTTGAAATAGTCAGTTGCAAGTCAATGCAGTTGCAATTAGTTGCAATCGCATTGGATTGCAGTCATAAAATAGTGGAGTTGAAATCCACTGCAGTTGACGATTCAGTGACCCATTAAGGTTTGTTTTTATGGTGCACTGCAGTGTGTTTTCTATTTTTTTCTTTCCTGGTGGGGAGCAGGGGGGCCACGAATATCTTAATGACCCTCAACCACTGGCACCGAGCCTTACAGCCAATAAAATGCACCCAATGATCTTGAGCACAAAGCATCCACCAATTAGAAGAGATAGAAGGAGGAGCCAGGAGCCTCAGAGTGTCCGTGACTGGCTGCACGAGGTGGCAGGGAGAGTGTGCCTAGGTAGGAGAGGAGACTGTCAGGAGAGGAGGCATCTGTGTTGGTGTGTTGGCAACAGAGCGAGCAGAGTTTTTCTGCAGGGACAAAGTTTTACAGTTCGGCCTTTAATTTAAAAATAAGTTAACTGTGTCCACTGTCCTGATGTGTCCAGTGCCCAAAGAGAGACTAGTGTGTGGCTGTGCAGGTCCCAGTCAGTCCTCTAGCAAAGCCAGGCAGTAATTGTGTGATGGCAGAAAGTCAGTGGTCCGATCATGGTCGGGATCAGCCCATGACTCTATTGGCTGGGCGCATCGGTCGACTTTCACTCAGTCTCAGTCAGACGATGACTGAATCATCACCTGACACCTGACCAAACTGGCAACAGGCTACTAAAGTGAGCAAGGTACTGTATGGGATGTGTATGTAAGGCCTGCCGAGGCTGGGCAGTTGGAAGGAGGAGGATGGTCTCTCACAGACTACTCAGTCTGCCTGTGTGTCTGCTGCATGACAGGCTGGCTTGTCTGGCTGGTTGAGGGCTTGGGGGCTGTGGGGCCCAGAAGGCCAAACTTGAAAAGACAAGGCAATCAATCATCATCGATCTACTTCTGTTAGCCTGGCTGGGCTCACTCTGACTGTGGTGGCATTGTTAGTAAGTCAGACTCCGTACAAGGTCAAGGAGCATGCCAGGCACAAGTGGTCAGTTGTGAGTTCCCGGACCCATAGGAGGCCAGAACACGGAGCATGATCTGTTGGGTCCAATGGACAAAATGTTTGTTGTTTGCCCCTGTAGGAGTCGGATAAACTAAATATTAAGGTCCTTATGGCAAGATGAATAAAATTTTATAAAATACATTAGTGTACATGCTGAAAGCCAAAACAAGTTTAGAAACTGTATTAGAAAACGTTTTTTTTTTAATATGCATTTTTAGCTTTAAATTTAAACTATGAATACATCTCAGTTCTGGTATACCATACAGAAGGCATTTCTAGGGGTCACGCAAGAACAACGGCGAATTCCACTAGTACTTCCTTTCCATCAGAGTATACCTTCTGTTTACAGGATCATCACCAGTAACTTTCTTTCCCATTTTGCAAACTGACCCCAACATTGGAGCTTCCTTTACAGAACCACCTATTGCCTCCTACTGCCAGCCACCCAACCTGTGGAATCTCCTGGTTAAAAGCAGCCTACCTACTCCTAACAGTTCCACTCTACCAGGTACCAAACCTTGCAACAGAACTTGCTGCTACACCTGCAAATTTGTTTCTAGTATGACTGAAATTTGGGGGCCTACAGGTGTTTTTCACATCAGTAAGAAGTTCTCATGCACCTCCACTAATGTGGTATATTGTATTCTTTGCAGGAATTGTACAGCTATTTACATCGGAGAGACTGGTAGACACCTTGCTGACTGCTTCAGGGAACATTACAGAGCAGTCAGGAATGGAGACATTGATAAACCCATTGTATCCCACTTTAACTCCAGGGACCACCGTGTCAATTACCTTTCTGTCTGTGTCCTTCAGCAGGGCTTCTGGGATTCTGACCATAGAAAAAACATGGAAACCAAGCTGATCATCCACCTTGGCTCCCAGCAGCCCTCTGGTTTAAATGATAGGCTTATTTTCTACTAATGTCTTTCAGTCACCCTTACTTTCCCTAAAGTCTGTTTGTAGCTGAACACATTTAATTTATTTTTCATTTTCACCATTAAGTCTTCATCTCTGTCTCCTTCCCCCACATTTGTCACCTTTCAACCTTCTTGCTAGGCCCTGTTAATTAGTCCCCACCTGGGGACTTCTCTAGCTCTTTCACTCCTATTATGCTTTGTCTTTTCCATCATCACCTTTTTGTTTCACGTATTCTCAATCTTATCATTTATCACTTCTTTTCTCTTAGCCTCCCCTTTTTTCTCTCCCCCCCACACACATATATATATATATATATATCTTATTTTACCTCCCCTCTACACTAACTTTGTTTCTTTCTCTTTTATTTATTTATTTAGTTTTTGTTGACCGGGTAAGTGCACTAGACAAATCCTGCCTATTTTCAGGCACTACCTGGGGGAAGGGGGATACAGATGAATGCCAACTGACCTTGAACCAGATTAAGCTGTTGGTGGTATTTTTAGTGAATGAGAGAAATTTGGCCAGGACACCGGGGAAATTCCCCTGTCCTTTTCGATAAGTGCCATGGGATCTTTAACATCCACCTGAACTACCACCAATCTAGGCAGATGGGACCTCGATTTAATGTCTCATTCGAAAGATGGCACCTCAGAAGTGCAGCACCCCTCTCATGCTGCACTACAGTGTCAGTACTGGGATATTAACCCAAGTGCCAGATGTGGGAACTGAACCCACAGCCCTCTGATCTCCTGGCCTCAGAGGCGAGTGTGCTACCTACTGAGCCACTGACACTGTAATCAATCATCATCGATCTACTTCCAGAAAAATTGTTTCTAAGGTTGAGACATCTTGAAAGGCTTTATAGGTTAGAATTAAGGCTCCCCTGAGTGCTCTGTATTCCAGAGAGTATAGGCCAAGATTTTTGAGCCTGTCTTCATAATCCAAATTATTTATACTTTTAATTTTACTGGTAACTTTCTGCTGGACTTTCTCAACCATGACCTTCCCACCAGTTGTGGTGGGTGTACAGAATGGGGCGTAGTACTCCAGATGAGGTCTCACAAAACTCGAGTAAAGTGGAATAATGACCTCAACTTTCCTGCTTTTGACATGTTTAAGAATACATCCCAAGATGCTGTGACACTTTTTAACAGTTTTCTTTGTATGCATTTCAAATTTAAGGTTATCAGAGATGACCACTCCCAGATCTCTTTCATCCGGTGTTACCTGTAGTTTTGTGTTATTTAATAAATAACTTGCTCTGATATTGTTTTTGTCTAAATGCATTACCTTACATTTGGATTCATTAAAGGACATTTTATTTTCAACTGCCCAGTTGGCTAATATCTCTAGACTGGCTTGCAGCTGTGCTACTGTTTGTGCATCATTTACTATGCACCCAATTTTATAATCATCTGCGTACTTATTAATCCAGGCGCTATTAGTGGCTTGCATGCTAAAGACTAGGAAGTTAAACAGTAATGGTCCCAACACAGAGCCTTGGGGAACATCACTTGTCACATTACCCCAAGCTGAGATATGACCTCTAATGGCTACCCTTTGCTTTCTGTCACAAAGCCATAATACTACCCATTTTATGATGTTTAGATGTAATTCAATTCTGACTTGTTGCTCAGTTAGAACTTTATGGGAAACAATATCAAATGCCTTTGCATAGTCCTGGAAAATTATATCAACAGGCATTCCAATGTCAAGTGCCTGACTGACCCACTCAAAACAATTGATAAGATTAGTCAGGCATGACCTTCCAGGGGTGAAGCTATGCTGGGATATATCTATGTAACCTATTCTGTTTGTATGGTCAATAATTTGTTGTTGTGAAAGCCTTTCCATAAGTTTGCCTATTGATGAAATCAGACTTATGGGCCTATAGTTGCTCATTGCTTGTCTATTACCTCCCTTATGTAGTGGGGTAATCATAGCTATATTCCATAATGGCAGGGTTGTTCCTTCTTTCAAGGATGCATTAAACAAGACTGTCAAAGGACCAGCGACCTGACAGGGAGGGGGATTGGAGGGTTATTGATGGGGGTGGGGGGATTTGGGGAGGGGATTTTGGGGGGTGCCTGGGTGGGGGTTTGTTTGTTCCGGGTTATTTCCATATTTTGTTGTATGGGCATGTTTTTGTTGTTTGGTATGTTCTTTTGTATTTGAAAACTTAATAAACTTAAATTTCAAAAAAAAACAAAGGACCAGCGAGTTGACTGTTCAGTTCTTTCAGGAATTGAGGCATGATTCCATCTGGGCCAGGTGATGAATCTGATTTGAGTTGTCTAATGACAGCTGTAATATCCTCTTCTGAGAATGGGACTAAGTCCTTGTCATTTCGTATGTTATCTATGTTTACATTCTCTTTGGGTTTAAAGACACTCATAAAGTAGGAGTTCAGCTCTTTTGCCATCTCACTCTCATTACGTATGACACCATGTCTCAGGTTCAATGGCCCAACATCTATGGTGTTACCCTTTAATGACCCTGTATAATTTTAAAACCTTTTTTTGATCATCTCTTGATGTGTTCTTTAATCATTTTCTAATTCCTGTTTAGCCATATGTATGAGTTTTTTTGTTTTATTAGCCAGTTTCTTAAATCTGTTTCAGTTTAATTCATTTTTTTTTTTATATTTGTTATAAGGCTTACATTTATTTTGATTTTGTTGTTCCACCATAGTGGAAGGTTCTGATTATTTGTATTATATTTGGTTTGTTCAGGTACCTAGTTTGTTATGCAATGTTTGATCTTATTGTTGATTTTTTCCCATATTTGTTTTAGGTCTAGTTTTAAGTTCAGCATTCCAATTCCATGAAACAAATAATTTCTTTATATTAGCATAGTCTGCTTTGTGGTAATTCCTAATTTTGGTCACCTCTTTTTTGGCACTGGTAAATCTTTTTAAGTTCAATTGGACCATATTGTGGTCACTATCCCCAAGTGGAGGAAGCACTGTTGGTGTAAATCCTGTGTCCATCATTTTTACAAATATTAGGTCAAGTAGATTAATACTTCTAGTTGGCTTTGTCACAATGTAGATTAATACTTCTAGTTGGCTTTGTCGCAAGTTGTTCTAAGTTATGCTGAAGAACAATATCTAGGAACCTTTTTTCTAGATGTCCTTTAGCCTCAAGAGTTGTCCAATTAATGTTGGGTAGGTTAAAATCACCCATTAAGATGTAATCATTACAGGTTTCCATGTTTTCTAATTCATTTATAAAGATTCTATTCTTCTTCACTGCTAGATTAGGAGAGAGGTAACTTAGACCCAGTGTTAAAGTTTTCTTTGAAGTATAGATTTTTGACCATGTGATTTCACTTTTAGTGTCCTCTTGCCTTGTTTGATTACTTAGTACTTTTTTGCTATATATAGTGCAATGTCTCCGTCTTTTTTGTTTACACAATTTTTATAGATCTTTGTGTATCCTGGTATGTCAGTGCACCAGTCATTATCAGTAAATCGTGGCTCAGTAACACCACATATATCAATTTTTTCGGAAGCTAAAGTATATTTTAGTTCATCCATATTGTTCTTTAAAGCTCCTTCCATTGATTAATAAAATCCTAAGTTCACTAGTTTGGTTCGGATTCTTAAATGTTGTAGCAAGCATTGCATCCATATTAGTTTTTTTAGGCTGTGCTTAGTATGTATCTTTACCAAGTTCTTTAGTGACACCTTGTTTATTTTTTGACTGTGACTCAGACATGGGATTAGAGATTCACTGCTCCCCCAATAATTCAGTTTAAATGTTCAGAAATATAGGAGTTCTAGGAGTATGCTGAATAAAACAAAAATAGCACTGTTATCTTAATAATCTTTCTGCAATAAGGAAAAAACAAACAAACAAACAAAAAGATACAGTATACTCTATATAGTTAAGTACTCTAGTAGTGTCTGTACAGTATGCCAAACTGGTATTTTTAGTGAATGTTTTCTTTTAAGCAAAATAAACAATACATATATTTGTATGAAATGTTTTTTTTTATAGATGGCGATTGTGTTAGTCACATGATTTTTTAAACCTTTTTAATGATTAAAATCTTAATGTATGCATTTTGTATACTGTATACAGCTTCAATTTACCATCGTGGTGTGTTTCAATAGTGTGTTCAAATAAACTAAAGTAAACACAACTAATCTAAACTATATATTGTAAAATGCACTGTGAAAGGCAGATAGCAGTGGATTATAAGGAGAGCGCAGAATAAAAGTATGCAAAATGGTTGCAAACATTTGTTATATAACAATGAAGAAGGACTTTCAGGGTAAAAGGGAAAGGTGCAGAATGGATAAGACAGATGGCTAGTCAAAAGTTGAGAAAACCTTTAGGGAAGAGTAGATTGATCCAGAAATGGTTTCATGTGAGGGAAAGAGATAGAGAACAAATGTCCAAGTAATTGAGGGGCTGTGAGGAGACTAGTTTACAGGTGAGTAGGGAGCAGAGATAGGTGGAATGGTTCCAAACCACAGCTAAAAAAGAAATATATAAAGCACAAATGGCAAGTTGTCTGCCCTCAAAAGATAGGGAGGGGTGACTTCTTGTGACATCACAGCTGGGTTAGCTGCTTGAACTTACAGCTCCCTTCCCTCACAGGCAAAAAAGTTCCCTAAACTAACTAAAACCAGATGCAAATTTACAAATATGCCTAATGGAATGGATGGGGAAAACAGGCAGTTTAGATCCTGATCCAATAAAGAAAAACAGAGCTGGGATGCAGATCAATACCAGAAGCTGAACTCGGATTGTTGTTTCTGTATGTTACCGACTGGTGTGAAGGGCCTAGGTACAACAAGGATGGAGAAAGAAACTGACCCAAAATAGATTTGAAATGCTGCCTAGGGAAATTAAAGCATCCCATCAAGAAAACAAAAAAGAATTAAAAAAATTACGTAAATGCATTTCTGGGATGGAAAAATGGATCAACAAGGCAGAGGAGAGAGTGGCAGTACTGGAGGATGGGGCCCTGCAACTGGGAGCAACCCTGACTTCACTGCTGTAATACGTGGTGATAAAAAAATGTGTGGATCTGGAAACCAGATCAAGACAATCTGAGGCTTACAGGTCTCTCTGAAGCAGCAGAAACAGTGCAAATTTGTGACTTATTAACTGATCTCCTGAGAGATGTGCTGGCCCTTCCCCACATTCTGGAATTTCACATTAAATGTGCACACAGAGCTCTGCTACCAAAACTTACAGATCCCAGAGCTAGAGCTAGACCAGAGCTCATGAAATTCTACAGCTTTAGGGCAAAAGAAGAGATCCTGAGCCTCCTGGCAGAAAGGTAAAATTAAATAAAATGGAGCGAGGTTATACCTGCATCCGGACTATCCCCTAGTTATCTTCTGTAATAGTTGCAATGTCTGGATATAATCAAAGCTCTACATGCCAAGCAAACAACATTTCAGACCCATTATCTGGCCTGAATGTGCATCTTTTGGGAAGATGGTGTGAAAATTCACCACACACTACAAGATGCTACAGAAGTCCTGAAAGAACATGGAATTCCACTGGAGCCCAGACAAACACGCCAACCCACGGACCAGCCACCCACCACCAGAGGAGCATGGATTACGGTGTGGCACCAGAATATCAAGGCCTTAGGACACCATGCAGCACAACACCCTATCGAAGACATATGCACACTGCTACAACAGCTGCAAAATACGCAGCCAAAGTGATCAGCTTGAGACCAGGATACTTGGGGCTAACCCAGGAGGGGTTTTACCATGCTGCTGAGACATCGAACATGGAGACATCCCTGACAGTGACAGCTTCAGTGCCAACTGTCAGCACTGCAGTGTCGGGGATGCCTCCATGTTTCTGTCAGGGAGCTGTGCCCTCCGAACCCCCCATCTGAGTCGGAGTTGGACCGGGGGGGGGGTACACCTTGTGAGGCAGTCTCGGGCACTACATAGACCATCACAGCGATGTATGGGTTTTGCCCGATTCTTGTTGCTGTGATGGTCTTCGCAGTGGAGGAGTCGCTGCAGTGATGGTATACCCCCAGGAGGTGAGTCAAACAACTTAAAAAAATTTAGATGACGGACCCCGCTATCCCACACCATCTTCAATATAAACTTAATTAGGAAAGGCCCATGGTAAGCCTCTGTCCTAGGAACTTTCCTCCCAACTCCCCTCACCACTTGTGACTTGAGCAATTACCTGACATTACTGCAAACATTTTGCTTCTTGAGGATTCCAGTGTTTTGTTTCCTCCTGCTTTGCACTGACTTTTCGCACTGAGATCTCACACCCTACAACTGTCACTGAGATATACCAAACTAGAAGGTTAAAGTATGATGCTATGAACAACTGGATAACATCTCCCAAGTGATATGGACTGCTGCATTATGCGGTGGGGGATCAAGGGAAGCTTACCATAAAACATGCACTATGCCACTGGAACTCCAGTGATTACACTTTGAATCTGTTGGTGGTGAAAATCTCCAGAGCCATGTATAATGTTGTGACCATAAACTAATGGTAAGATAGGGAGAGGCTGATACCAGCTTTATTTGGTGGGATTTGGGCTGTGATGCAGAGCGAAGTCACTATCGGTCACTCAGCTTGCTCACAGAAGGTGACAATATCCACTTCCTATACAAGGACAGACTACCATTAGGACACCAGGACTTGTGCACTGTGCCTGGCCTGACAATTAGACTCAGATAATAGAAGCCAGGAGTTTTGGGGATCAGCTGGGTGGGGGCTGGGAGGCCGCAGGGGTGAACCCCACATGTAAGAGGGGTTGTGCTCCTGGATGCTCCTCACCTACTCAGCCTGGGCTGGCACCCTCAAAACTGACCAAGGCATTGTCTGAGCCCATAGTAGAATAATGAACTATTGCCTTCCATTCTTACTGTGGTCCTCTGATGTCTAGTAATTTGTTCATGACTACAGAGGACTAGCAATCCTAGATCCCTACATACATGACAGGCCATTTGCAATGGGGGGGGGGGCACCAACTCTGCAAGTCATTGGAGTAGTCAGGTGGGGCAGACAATTCCTTTCCCCAACTACATGAGGACAGGAAATCCTATTGCCACTGAATTGCAGCTTCTGATACCCTTTGTTTGTCTAGTTGGCAATCAGAACTGGCCCACAGCAGTATTTCTTTGATCTGGTGAATTCAGGGAGAGATATTTTTGCTTTTTCCACAAGATGTTCAAGTTCCACAACCTGTAGTGCAGGACTGGATCCATGCTGTAGTTCAATATACATACCTGCCCAGGGGGTGAGAGAATGGGAGTGAGTTAACCACCACGTCCTCACCATGGCTTCATTTCTTATTTTGTCTGACAGTAATCGACTACCCTTTGAGCTTTTCCACTATGGAAGTAGCTTGTGTAGGGCTCCTGATCTTTGGGGAAATGGCACCACCACTCAACCTCCCTGCAGGCCTTCCCTCATGCTAAGGACTCCTCTGGAGAAGTCCAGGGAATTCTCTGAAACATTCCCCTGCCTTATAGCAGAAAAAAAAAGTGTAGTTTCTGTTGGTTATTAGTGCAGTTGGCTAGCTATGTAATAATTATATGGTTGTTGAGAGGCACGCATTCAAACTGTAAATCAGGTACATGGTGGAGGACATGGAGCCTGGGACATCATCCCCCTTGGCCTCGCTAGACTTCAGATTACCCTAAGATAGACTGATAATGACATCTTCACCAGCTAAGGTTCTTACTTATAATGTTAATGGCCTTACCCATCCTATTAAAAGAAAAAACGATCATGACATATATGCGCCACACTAACGCTGACTTAATTTTTCTTCAGGAGACACACCACACAGATACCAAACACCAGAAGCTGACCACATTTTGACTACCCACAGGCACACTTCTTCTCATATAAATCTCAGTGGAGAAGGGGTGTGATTGTACTGGCCCCCTTTGAAACGACAGAGGTGCACAGAGATACTGAGGGCAGGTATATTATTGTAAAATGGCTCCTAAATGGATAACAGCCTATGCTGGTATCAGTGTGTGCTCCCCCGGCAGCAGATTTTCTATCTTTTAGGAAATTGGTCACACTTGTAGCTGAAAAGGCCAAGGGGATCCTAATTTGTGTGGGGGACTTGAACCAAACATTGTCTGTCAGATAGCACTTTACAAAGTTCACAACTGGGGCAGGTAGTGGCTAGAAGAGTAAAGACCATGCCAGGACAACTGGGCATTATGGATGCCTGGAGACACGTACACAGGGCAACACCAGAATACACATTTTACTCACAAGTACAACAAGGCCCAGATATTCAAAAGGGTTGCACCCCAGCGTGATATTCAAACGGAGAATTAAGCCTGCGTACAAATCTCGCATCGGAACACATCAGTAATGTATGAAGGTGCAGGTGAGGGCGTGCCCATGCATACTCTGCATCCCAATATTCAGCCTGGGATGTGCTGGGCCATGCCACGTACCTTCACACACACAAAGTTGATCCAAAAAGAAGTTATTCAGCCGCCACCATTGTAGTGAGCTGCCGCATTGCAGGGTGCAACACGGCAGCTGCCACCTGTGTGATGGCCACCCGCTCTGGCTGCACCTCCGTGGTGGCTCCTCCCCCCATGTCCGATCGCGGGCATTGGTATGAAAAAATAGAATCCTATATCCCTGGTGGTCCAGTGGACCACTGTCAGATCGATCGCGGGCTTAAGTAAAATAATAATGATTCCTATAACCCTGGTGGTCAAGTGGACCACTGTCAGCCCAGTCGCGGGCTTAAGTAAAATAATAATGATTCCTTTTTTCCTGGTGGTCCAATGGACCGCTGTCAGCCTGATTGCGGGCTTAAGTAAAATAATAATGATTCCTTTTTCCCTGGTGGTCCAGTGGACCGCTGTCAGCCCGATCGCAGGCTTAAGTAAAATTATAAAGATTGCTATATCTCTGGTGGTCCAGCGGACCCTCCTCCCCACCTGCCCACTGATCCCCACCGCCCTGCTCCCCCCCCCGTCAGTGGTGGGAGGCAGCACTCCACCCGCCTGCTGCCCTGCTGCCCTGCTGCCCACCAACTGACACCATCGGAGGGCTGCACGTGGCGTGCAGCCCTACCGGCGGTGTCAGTCGGCGGCAGCGAGGCGGCAGTGGAGTGGGGGTGCTGCAAGTCTGCAGCTCATAGGGGCAGGGCAGTGGGGATCACGGTGGGCGGGTGGGGAGGGTCTGCTGGACCCCCGAAGAATATAAGGAATCTTCTCAATTGCCAAGCCTAGATCAGGCAAGCGATCCCATGGAAAAGATCGTGTCAACCCCCAGCAAGCCAGCGGCTGAAAAACTTGACGGTGGTCCTGGGCCCGCAAGAATCGTGTATTACAGTTAGCGTGCTATCAGGCTGACAGCGGTCCACTGGACCCTCGAGGGAATCCGGACTCTTTATTATTTTCAAATACCAGCGATTGAGCTGTGGGGCACAATGCCACACTGCAGGGGGTGTCGGTCCCCGACAGCTGCTGCCTGGCAGGGGGCCAGGTGCAAGTAGCCGGGGGATCAGCGCACCTGCATGCAAATGGGGCCATAATGACATGCAAATGGCCCCATTTGTGCCTTGCATACATTATGGCCCCATTTGCATGTGCTCTTTTGAATATCGCGGTTGTTGCACCTAGCGCAATGGAACTTGCGCTAGCGTATCCCCCTGCTCCACCGTGGCCACTTGTGCTAATGCAGTGCCACTGCACCATGTGCACTGCGGGTGGCCAGGGTGCGATATTCAACTATGCTGAGCCATGGCGCAGCTCCATTGAATATTGCCCAGTCAATGCCCCTGCGTAGCCAAGTTGCGCTGCGCCCAGGCTTGCGCCACAGCCTGGCACAGTTTGAATATCTGGGCCCAAGTGTACTCCAGGCTTGATATTTTCCTACTGTCCAAAGAGTCAAGTTCAAGTTCAAGTTTGTTTTATTTTCCAAATGTATTAAAATCACATAATTTATCACATTCAAATACCACATACATATCTGACACAGTAACACAGTGCATGTCAGTCATTCAATAAAGTGCATAACAGGAACTTACTCCAAAATTACAAAGTTAGGGGTACAATATAAATACAATTCATAAACAGCAGAAACTCTACTTAAATTTGACCTGTTAAGATCTGCTACACCCCTATTCATAATGTATACATAATCACATTCAATCCAAAGTACAGAGAGTCCTATCTAATGTTACATATCACAATAGAAATTAGCAGTCCCTGGGTTACCCCTATCCAAGGTATTAAGCTTGTTTAGGGCCTAAGATCCCTCAATGGTGTGCTTTGAATTACAAAAGTGCAAATTTAGCTAATGCACACATTAATGGTTCATGCTGTGAGGTTAATATAACAACCGTTTTTTGCAAAAGGTTATCTTCTTCTATTTTATCAATAAATGTAGAGATCCATTTATTCCTGGGTGTGTTCAAGAGTGGGCATTCACATAGTATATGTGGGATATCACATTTTATACTCTCATTACAGTAGCAGGGGATAGACCCAACTCCTCTACCTCATACCATACATAGATTGGCGTATTTGCTCCATTCACAGCTTACATATTGCCTTTCTTTGCCTCCAGTTATCAGAGAAATGGAAATATTTTTCAGCCTCAAACAAGGTTTTAATTTTTTTTATAAATTACCAAATCCCAAAAATCCTGTATGGCTGCTAAATCCAAAGAGACAGCAGTATCCCATAATCTCTTTATGGCTAAGGATTTAAATCTAAGAATGTTTTTATCTGGATTTAACAAGTAATCCTTCATGGGACAGACATAAGGCAATTCTGGTGGGGAGTAGGAAGAAGCAGGCTGTTGGTTAGGCAGGATCTGCAGTTTATCCAATAGGTAGGGAAATGGGCAGATTGGGTGGGCCAAGCGGTCCTTATCTGCCGTCAAAGTCTATGTATCCATGTTCTCTGTTTTATTTCTCTCTGAGTGAACACTCTAGTAGACATGCCAGACAAATGTAAATATCTTGAAAACCATTCAAGTTACACATACACAACCAGTGTTAAAATTGCTCATAACAAAAATACCTTTACAATGAGGGCAGTCACCAAGCTGAACTCTGTATAGTTTTTAAAATATAGCCATCTATACTGTTGTGAACTGATTGTAAAGCAGTGCTTGCTGCTGAATCTATGGTCCCAGCTAAATCACTGTCACATGAGACAGAATGCATTGTAGGAACAAGGAAGGCAATAAACTTAGCTGAGCTGGCGATCCCCAAGGGTTATAAAATTGCCATAAAACTAGCAGTCAAATTTAGGAAAAACTCCTAATAGCAGGCAGAGGGAAGGACACACTAAGACTTCACATACAAATGAAAACACTCTGCACAATATGTGTTTTTGCAAATTCTGAGTGTGCTACTCCTATAAATCAGAAACTATATCATGGCATTCTTTAGTAACCCCCAACACCAGACAATAGAGTCCCAAAGATCCCATCCCTCCTTCAAATAGTCAATACAATGTCACAGAACAGGGCTGTGACATGGGGTTATCAGTTCCTCAATCAGGCTCATGAACATGTGGCCTTTAACTAGTTAACAAGTAACAGGATGAAGCCGACTTTTACCTTTCAAATAAGGAACTGGTGAGATTGTGGCTGGCGTCCTTCCAGACTTTCTCCCCAGCTAGGTGGCAAGAAATTGTTTGGAAGACTAAAACCAGATATTTCCTAACACCATGTATTAAAGCTGAATGGAACAAGGGCTTCACAACTGCCCATGAGAGAAACTGTGGAGAACTGCATGTAACACACACCCACAGTTTTAGTACATGCCCTGTCCTAGAGAAGTTTTGGAGAAAAATGCAGAAGAGCCTATAAAACATAATTTGTTATCCAGGCTCCCTTCATATTTCAGACTCTAGTATTGGGAATCCCCCTGCAGGCATCAGGGGAAAGGATATACTCTATATTTGGTACATTTATATTGCAGTAGCAGGAAAAGTAATCAGGAGGAGATAGCTATAGATTGACCACCCTGGAGATAATAGAATGACAGGCCATAATGGAAGAAATAGCAGAAATGGAATGCCTGACTGAACAGATTCTGGAATGAACAGAAACTTATATGGCATAGAAACATAGAAATTGTCAGCAGATAAGGATTGCTAGGCCCATCCAGTCTGCCCGTATACCCTATCTTTATTAGTAGCTGTTGTCCCTGTCTGGTAAACTGTTTCAGCCTCTCTTTTCTACCTGTAGGGTTCCCTTATGCCTATCACATGCATATTTAAATCCCCCCACTGTGCTTGTTCCCACCACTGCCTGGGGTAGGCTATTCCATGCATCCACCACCCTTTCTGTGAAAAGAAAACTTCCTCACATTTCCCCTTATTCTGCCCCCTCCAATCTCATATCGTGCTCCCTCATTCTTGTACCTCTCCTGTACTGAAAGATGTTGCCCCCTTGCACCTTGTTTATGCCCTCAAGGTACTTGAAGGTTTCTAACATGTCCCCCATTCCCTCTTTCCTCCAGTGTATATATATTGAGGTCCTTCACTCTCTCCTCATATGTCTTCTGGTGTAAGCCATGCTCCATCTTAGTCACCCTACTCTGAACTGTCTTCACCATGTCTGTGTCCTTATGAAGATGCAGCCTCCAGAACTGTACACAGTATTCCAGAAGTATCCTAACCAGTGCTTTGTATAGTGGTATCACTACCTCCCTCCTTCAGCTAGTGACACCCCTTCCTATGCACCCCAACATGCCACTGGCCTTCCCTACAGCCTTTCCACTCTCCTTGGCCACCTTTACGTCATCTGTGACAATAATCCCCAAATCCCTTTCTTCCCTGGTGACTGTCAGCAACACCCTCCCCATCTTGTAGCTCTCCCCAGGGTTTCTGCACCCCAGGTGCATGATTTTGCACTTCTTCACATTGAACCACAGTTGCCACACCTCTGACCATTTTTCCAGCTTTCCTAGGTCCCTTCTCATTTTCTCCACCCCATCTGGAGTGTCTTCTTTGTTGCAGATCTTGGTGTCATCTGCAAACAGTCAAACCTTTCCTTCCAGCCCTTCCACAATGTCACTAATGAAGACATTAAAGAGGACTGGCCCTAGGACTGATCCTTGAGGTACCCCACTGGTTACCCCTCTTTCCTCTGATTTGATCCCATGACCACCACCCTTTACTTCCTGTCCTCTAACCAGTTTCTAATTCAGTTCACCACCTTGTGGCCCATGCCCAATGCTACCCAACTTGTTAACCAGTCTTCTTTATGGAACGGTGTTGAAGACCTGGCTGAAATCGAGGTTGGCGACATCCACCGCTGCCCCGGTCCACCTTCTTCATCACCCAGTCAAAAACATCTACCAGATGTGTTTGACATGACCTTCCCACTGAGAATCCATGCTGTTGCAGATCCTGTGCTCCATTGGATTCCAAGTGTTCCATAATCCTTACCTTAAGCAGTGCCTCCATAATCGTACCTACTATTGAGGTGAGACCGACCAGCCTATAGTTTCCCACCTTCTTCCAGCTCCCATTTTTGTGAAGAGGGACTACGTGTGCCCTTCTCCAGTCCTCTGGAACCACTCCTGTGTTGAGCAAATCACTGAACATGGTTGCCAGTGGTGCTGCTAGCTCAATTAGTAGTTCCTTTAATATCCTGCAATGTATGCCATCTGGCCCCATTGCCTTGTCCACCTTCAGTTTTGTGAGTTCCTCCATGGACTCTCTCTTCTGTAAATGGACTCCCTTCCCCTTGCTTTTGATGTCCAGCTGTGGTCCCTGCCCCTCCCATTCTTCAATGAATAATGAACAGAAGTATTTGTTCAGTATTGATGCCTTTTCCAGGTCTCCCTGCACCCTCTACCCTTTATCCCCTCTGAGCCTTATAATCCCCCCCCAGACTTCCTTCTTTCACTAATGCACTCATAGAATGTCTTCTCCCCTTTCTTCACTGTCTGTCCTAATCTTTCCTCTGTTTGTGCCTTTGTGCTCCTAACAGCTTTCCCTGCTTCATTCAGACATTTTAGGTACACCACCCTATCCTGTTCCTTCTGAGTCTACTTATATTTCTTGAAAGCCACCCTTTTGACACTTACTTTCTCTGCTACATCTTTTGAGAACTGTAGTGGTTTCTACCTTCTCTGACCTTTGTTTCTCAGCCTAATGCACTTGTCTGTCACCTCCACTATGTCCCCTTTTAGGTGTGCTCACTGCTGCTCAACCCCCGTCCTGCCTCCCTGCTTGCCAGGGCTTCTTTGCTAAATATCCCCATCCTGGCAAAATTCACTCTCCTGAAATCCAAGAACCTTGCCTTTGTGTGGCTTGACTGCTACCCTGTATCCAAGTCAAACCACACTGTGTGGTGTTCGCTAGACCCCAGGTGACCTTTCACCTGGACTTCTGTGATTCTGTCCCCATTAGTCAGTACTAAATCCAGGATTACCCTGTCCCTGATGGGTTCTCGCACTAGCTTGCTGAGGTCTGCCCCCTGCATGGAGTCCAAGATGTCATGAATCCTGGGTGAAGCATCTGCCGGGATGGTCCAATCCACATCTGGCATATTGAAATCTCCTAGCAGCAGTATCTCTCCTTTTGCTGCCATCTCCTGTATTTGGCATGCTAGATTCAGTGCAGAGTTACACTAAATGAAGTCCTCACCCCAGAGGAAGGGGAAAGGGAGGAATCCTGCATTGCTAGGAAGTGGACAGACAGAAGAAGAAGGCTATATTGGGACCAGGAGGAAATACCTCCTCTTCCAATCAAATAGAACATAGGGTTTGGCCCATGAGTTAATTAAGTTATGAAGCTTGATGTCAACAAACTGGAGATAAGAGGCCACCCTGTCTTAACTCCAAGGAACCATGATTCCAGGTACAACAGTCTCATTGATGTAAAGAATCTAACTGCCCCAACCTTATATAAAATGTTGGTTGCATTTTCTAAAATGTTTACTCTTTTCTGTGTATATTGTATAGAGGACATGGATATTGTAGCTAACAACTTCAGTTGTAGCAAATAATGTCTCCTCTGACTGCTCCAGCCCCATCCCCCTTCCCTCACCCATCCATCTCTCTGCTTTTTTCCTCCTACCCCTCTTTCTTCTCTCTGCTCTTTCTGCCCGTTATGCCTGTATGTCTATTGCTATTCAGTTCTGTACCAGGCCTTGCATGGCCTGTTTTTTTCACCTTATTACTATGAATGCTTGTAACTGATAATGTGCATTCGATACTTAATGTTTTCTTATCATTTGTTTTCTCTCTGTATATTCATTTTATTGTTTACACTTCTCCGACTTGGAGCCTTTGTAAAGGAGCGTCCGACTCAAAGGTCTGTAATTCCAAAATTTCAATAAATAAATAAAAATAAATAAACTTCTTGCTGTAAATCACAGTGCTTATATGTGTAAATATGAATATGTGGTTGTAAGAAGAGCTATCAGAAATAAAGTATAAAAAAGTGATAGGGAGAGAGTGAGGAGTAAGGGGGGACAGTGGTGAGTGGGAAGGGGGGGGCACAGTTAAGGGTCAAAGGCCAGAAACAGTGAAAAAGGGGATCCAGTCTAGTGAGGGTAGACTTTGGTGCAGTGCTATACACTATACCATGTATTCAAAAATTGTGAGGATCATCTTAAAAGTGATCTCATGTCTGACAGGAAGTGGGATACAGGATTCATTCCTATAAAGCACTGCCAGTTTGGGGTGGAGTTCCTTGTGGATTGCATCTACATGACAGAAGTCATGGTGGTGGTCCAGCCAAACCCCAAGGAACGTGAAGGCCTTGACCTCCTCCAGTGGTACACATGCAAGAGCTGTGAAGGCAGCTGTGGACAGTGATTTGGCAAGACACTTCTTGGTGCCAAAGATAACTAACTGAGACTGTTTTTTTTGCATTGAGGTTAAGCTGATTACAACAGAGCCAGAGTTGGAGAGTGGTAAAATCCACATGTAGGCAAACAGCCAGATCCGAGGCAGATGGCCTGAGGAAAAAAAAAAAAATTGCATCAACTTCATATGTATATTTGAGGAGACATATGCTTTGGGGAGGTCATTTAGGAAAATTAAGAACAGGATAGGGCCATAGACATATCCTTGGGGGTTTCTGATCTGATATGGAGTGGAGAAGGGTGGGATTCTCCTATGTATTCTACTTGGGATCTACCCTCCTGGTATAAGCAAAACTGTTTACCTTCTGGGTCATATAATCCAGCACATATACATTTGTCCAAGAGAATGGGATGGGCAACAGTGGCAAAGGCATTGGATGGGTGACAGAGTCTGAAGCAGCTATCAGGCCCTGGTCCATTCCCTTCAGGATGGTGTCAGTAAGTCAGAGAAGTGACAAAACAGTTGAGTGATACTTCATGAAACCAGACTGTGAAAAGTGGTGAGAAAGAAGTAGGAGGAGCACAGATAGAGTGAGAGTTCAGCTACCACCAGGTCTTTTTGAAGTTTAGCCAAAGCTGGCAGGGGTGATAAAGAGTGGTAGTTGCCAGGGGCTGAGGGATCACTCCCTTTATGGAGGGGAATGACTGTAGCCCTTTTCCAAGTGTTGGACTGTTCTCAAGTGGAAAGAGAGTTTTAGGAGATAAGAAACAGGAGCTATCCCAGTAGGATTTAACAGATTGAGGAACTTGAGGTTTAGCTCATCAGAGCTGTGATATTTGTGAGAACTCATGTCTAAAAAGGCTGAGAGGATGGCTGCAGGAGAGGCTAAGGAGGAGAAAGAGAAGGAGGAGTGAATAGAGATAGGAGGTGGAGGGGAGAGAGAAGTGGAGGGGAATGGTGAGAGGGGCACAAGTGGTAAAAAAATGATTGAAGACGGAGACAGCATCAGCAGTGGCAGTAATAGACATACTCCCTAGTTTGAGGATTGTGACTGTTGACTGGAGGGGAGGCTGAAAGAGGGCATGGATGACCTTTCATAATTTAGAGAGGTGGTTGATATTAATCCAAAGGGTGGAAGCAAAATAGTCAGCTTTGGCAAATCACTTAGCCTTATTCAGGGATTATATAATGATTTATACTATACCTAGCAAGGACTGCTGGTGAACTGGAGCCTTTTGGGAGTGCCAGACTGGGTCCCTTACTTTAAGGTAGCTTATTAACTCTTAGAGTAGTCATGAATTTAGCTTGAACATTTACAAGGGCCTCCTTTATGTCATTGGATGCTGAGATTAAGAACCAGTCAGTATTTAAGAGGTTAGCATGCAGTGCAGAAAGTTCAAGTAATCAAAATGACTGAATCTGGATGATCTTAGGAGGACTTTGGTGCAGTGGATCTTCCACACACACAGTAGACCATGCAGTGGTCACTGAAAGCATCATGGAGTGTACTAGTTTCCACAATATGATGGGAGTGGGAGGTAAGGATCCAGTCAATAAGGGAGTAGTTTGTAGATGTTGGGTTAAGTCATGTGGGTTCAGAGAGACAGTAAATTGACTGAGTTAGCGTGACTTTACATTTGGATTTTTTTTTTTTATTGGCTTGGAGTAAACAATTATAGTTGAAGTCATCCAAAACTGTGAGTTCCCCCAGATGAGCCCAAGGAGAAGACTTGAGAGAGGAGGTCAGTGATGGAGACTGGATTGGCACGAAGGCAGCATCACATTCCAGCAATGAAAATGGAGGCAGAGAAATGGAGGAAGAGCTTTCTAATCAGCAGCTCATGAGAGAAAGGAGCAGAGGAAAAGTGTACTACCTCATAACTGAGTTAGTGGAGACATACTGTACACTCAAGTCCCCGCCCCCTCCGTCAGTCCTGACTAGCAATAGAGTATCCAGGGATGGCTTTGGTAAAATCATTCTTGGTTTACAGCCAAGATTCAGAAATGGCCAGAACATCTAGTTGAAGGTTTAAGGCCATCAGATGGAGCTCATTCAGTTTGGGGAGGAGGCTGGTATGTAGATGATTCTCAACCCCTTTGGGAGGGGGTAGATAACTGAGGGGAGGGGCAGGGTTAATTTCAGTATCATCTGCCACAAGAATGAACAAGGTAGAGATGTGCTAGGGGTAGCTCTTGTGAGGTCGAGTAGGGGTAGCATGTGGGGGGGGGGGAGTGTGGAGAAGGGGTAAGAGGGAGCAGTCTCCAGATGGCTTTCAGATGCACCCAAGGTAAATATATGATGCTGAATGCAGGAAACCAAGGACAGCTAAGAGGGCACGCTTATTATTAGGCAAACTTACTATTGCTAAAAGCTTATTGAAAAAGATTAAGTTTTTTTTTTTTGACTAGCAAGAATGCATTCTGGGGCAAATAATGCCTGCATGTCACAGATAGGCTGCAGCTGTGCTAGAAGGAGTGGGTATTGTTCCAGAGAATGGGCAGGGCAGTCAGAGGGGATATAAACTAAAGGATAGGGTAGGGTATGAGCTAGTACAGAGGATCATCACAGGCAGGAATTATATGCATGGGCTCACCAAAGGAAAGACAGCAGAGCTGTGGAGCTCAAGAACAGAATACTACCGGCTGTACCAAGAAAGCTTAGTGGGACATGTGATAATCACATCCATTAGAACTGACTAGCCTGAAAGACTGATAAACCTGGAAGGCCAGGACTTAGAGGCACTCACAGAGACCTGGCAGGGGAGAAAGTGACTAGGACACTAGGCAGGAGAAATTCAGTTCTGGCTATTCAGGGGAGATAGTTCTCAGAAAAATGAGAAAGTGGCTCTCTTTTTAAGAGAGGACATCACTACGAAGAGCAAGGAGGATAACAGGTGGTAAACTGTTCCAATGAATCCATCTGCTCAAGCTCAGAAAATAAAGAGGAGGGAGAAAATATTCACCCAGAGATGTATTATAGGACAGCAAACAGCTTAGAACAGCTGGGAAAATTATGAGAACAGCCTAGTTAAATGTAGTGTGTTGATAAGTTCTTTGCAGTATTAAACTTCTACAAGTGGGCCTAAGAAATAAGGCAAGGAAGGAAAAAGACCAGATATCAAGTAGGGACTGTGGTGGCACTGTAGGTAGAGAAAATATTGCTGACTAGGTGGGCCAAGAGTCCTTATCTGCTGACAACTTCTATGTTTCTATGCTTCTATGGAATTGTGTCAGCATTACCTATTCTGCTTCCAGGAATTTAAGAGAACATTTTGCTAATTTGCAATCTTAGAAACATAAAAGTTGTTGTCAGATAAGGACCTCCTTGCTCACCTATTCTGCCCTTTTTTCCCTTCCTACTGAGCCCCCACACACCCTGCTTGTTCTCCAGTCTTTCCACCCCTTGCCTTATTTCTAAGGTCCCATTGTGTCTATCCCATGCATACTTAAATTCTGTTACCATTTTGGCACCCACCACCTCCTTTAGGAGGCTGTTGCAGCAGTCCACCACTCTTACCATGAAGAAGTATTTCCTCACACCTCCTCTGAACCTCCCCCTCCACCAGCTTCATAGTGTGATCCTTTGTCCTCGAGCATCTTTTTCTATGGAAAATGCTACCTTCATGTATCTTATTAATACCTGTGAGATTCTGAACACAAAATGAGCCACACAGGGTGCTCTGTGACAATATACAAACTGAGCAAAAGAAGTCACTGCACACCTACCTTTGCACCCGAAAATAAGCCAAGAGTCACATCAGATTAGTTTCTCAAAAATCTGATTTCATTTATTTATATCCACCACAACAGTGCACCACCTTGATCCACCTCTCTGGTCGCCCAGTTGAAGAACTCAGGTTTGTCTGGCAAGAGCTCCACCCTGTGAAACAATGCTGCCCCAGATCCTGTAATCCACTGGTCACAAAGTATTCCCCAATCCTTTCCTTCAGTAGTGAAACACAAAATGAGCCACACAGGGAGCTCTGTGACAATATACAAACTGAGCAAAAGAAGTCACTGCCCCAGAGCCTTAGAAATAAGGCAAGGGGTGGAAAGACTGGAGAACGAGCAGGGTGTGTGGGAGCTCAGTAGGAATGGAAAAAAGGGCAGAATAGGTGTCTACTTCTCTCCACTCTAAATACCATAGGCATGGACTCAATCTCACTGGATTGGTTCCAGAACTACCTCACTGATAGGCAGCAACAAATCAAGGCCGAAGGAGAGCTTTCTCCACTCAAACCAATAAAAAGAGGAGTCCCACAGGGATCCATATTGGGCCCACTACTGTTCACCATCTAAATTAACAACTTGGACTTAGGAATCAAGGAAGCCAGTATCCACTTATTCGCCGATGATACAGTGCTTTACCTAAGTCGTGACTCCCCTGGAGCCGCATGCTCTGCATTGCAAGCCAAATTCAATAAGCTGCAAAACCAGCTCATCAACAAAAAGTTATTGCTAAATGCAAAAAAAACCAAGGCCATGCTGTTTGCACCATCCAGCTCTGGGGCCAACACAGCAGCTGTTGGTACAGCTCCTCCTATAACCACCCTACTTGGTGAAAAACTTGAGTTTGTGCCGAAATTCAAATACCTGGGTATATGGCTGGATAACAAACTCTTCTTTAAGGAGCACACTGAAGAATTGTTGAAAAAGCTTAGGCAGAGGCTTGGCCTCTTTACAGAATTAAACATCTCCTGACTGAGACACAAAAAAGACAGCTTGTTCATTCTACATTCCTCTCATTAATTGATTACGCTGACATTATCTATGGCCATGCTCTGTCTCACAACTTGCAAAACTGGATGTACTGTACCACAGAGCCTTAAGATTCATAACTGGCCTTCCATCCTCCACACAACTGCTCGTTATACGCTGCGTAGAGCCTTCTCTGCAATACAGACGGCATAGAAATGCAGCTATTTGGACATTTCGAGCACTCACCAACAAACTCCCGGATTACATTGCTGCCTGCCTCCCCCTAAGTCCACCAAGTAGCTATGCCATAAGAAGCCACTCACTAATTTCCCTAAAAATTCCCAGGATCTGTAACCACTTTGGTAGGGCAGCCATAAGCCACGCTGTGCCCTCACTTTGGAAAAGGATTCAATGCTCACTGAAACTTAGCTCTCCTGTCAGTATTGCGATGTTTAGGACTCTTTATGACAAAACATTTGCCAAAATCTGTAAATGTTTCCATAGTTACTAGTGGTCCTGTTAATGGCTCCCTTTCTAGCCCTACCACATGCAGCCATGAACATAACCCCTCTCTTCCCTACCTAACTTGTTCAATGGTCAGCTGCCATGTTGGCCTTCGGAACCCTTGGCACTTTTTTTCTTTACCTAATCCCTCATGCCACTCTAATAGTTGTTACAGTTGTTAACATGGGCCCTATTGAAGCCTTGGTTACCCTCCAAGCTAAAATTAGTTTCTGAGGGATGAAATGATCATAATTTGTACCCTTCTATAGAGGCCTGGACAAATGTGTTACTTTAACTTCCATGCATATGAAGGTTGAATATGCCACAATAATGTCATGTGTTGCTTGTATGTTCCCACATGTGTACTTGGAATGTATATATTGTACCTTTTATTTGTAAGTCTGTTTTTTTACTTAAAACATTTTGTGTATTGCACCGCTAATCTATGTATGTATAACTATCCTTGACAACAGCAGGTCCACCTTGTAAATGAGCTTGCTCAACGGTGATCGCCTGGATAAATAAAGAATTTGATTGATTGATTGATTGATTGATTGATTCCATTACTTTACCCACAAGTGAAGTTTGGCTGTCAGGTCTGTAATTTCTTGCCTCCTCCCTAGTTCCACTTTTGTTAAGTGGGACCACATCTGCCCTCCTTCAGTCCACCGGAACTTCCCCTGTATCTAGTGATAGGTTGAATAGGACTGTCAGAGGTAAAGCCAGTACCTCCTTGAGCTCTTCATGAGGCTCCATTGCCTTGTCCACTTTTAGTTGCACTAGTTCCTTGAGAACTCTCTCCTCTGTAAAAGGACTAGTGTCCACCTTGCTTCCTTTAATGCTCTTGTCCCTTATCTGTGGCTCGTCACCTACCCCTTCCTCCATAAATACTGAACAAAAGTATCTGTTTAATATGTCTGCTTTTTTGGTCCTCTTCCACACAGACCCCTCCTTCCCCTTTTAGTCTTACTATCCCTCCTTTGGTCTTCTTCTTTTAGCTTATATACCTAAAGAATGTTTTATCCCCCTTTTTTACTGACTTGTGACTCTGTGATAGTTCAAATCTAAATTTAAAACTACTAAACCAAATTTCTTAAGCTTTGTTATGCCCAGGAACCAGTGACACTGAGTAGGAATTCTAAATGCCGGGCCTATTCCTGCCATGGCAGCAGACTACAAAATTTTCATACATTTCAACAATGATTAAACTGTGAAAACATGAGCCCTGGTAACTTCATTTCTTAGTGAACCTTTTCGAATCAAGCAGTTTTTAGGGGTCTTCTGAAAAAGTTATTTATGCTGCATCATTCCAGTGCCTCATAGCCATGTTAGGCAGCATGGTGGCCCACTGGGGTGGCACTGCAGTGCCACTAGCCACTCATGTAGGCATGATTGGCCACCCAGTGCTGCATACAGCCAATGGGCACCTTCTGTGGTAAGGTGCTACCATACACTATGTGTGGCCCCAGATGGCCACACTCCACATTGACACATACAGGACCGGGTCCATGTGCCTCCGTGTCTTGTCCGCCATGTCCTGTGTGATGTTGGCACTGTGATGAGGTTGCCCATTCCATTCACAGCTGCAGAGCTGCACACTGCACAGTGCTGAGATCTGTCCCACCACTTCACCAGTGCTGCCCGTCCCATGCCACCATGACCACTGCATAGTCATATGGACTGCTGTGTGGAGGTCTATGCCCTTCCGTTTGTGTAGTGGCTGTCATAGCACCCTTGGGGTTCCCCACATCAACATGGGGTGTATTGCAAGTTGTTGTCATGGTCGGCCTATGTGAAGTCTCTGATGATGAGGTTGGCCCGGATCCTTTGGCCTACAACCATATTGTGAGACCATCTGTTCCCATGCATCGATCTGTATGGACGCTGTTCCTCCTCTGTGGCCACAATGTCCTCTCCTGGTCCCAGTTCCACCTCAGGCATCATGACGCAGTGCGCTATGGGCATGTTGTGGAGGATGCAGCACGCCACAAAGATTTTGCATGCCAAGTCTGGTGTGCACTGGTCCTGGAGTTCTCCACATGACCTGCTGAGGCATCAGAACCACATCTTGGGAAGTCCAAATGTACATTCAATGATGTTCCACATTGTGGCATGTGCCTCATTATACCACATGTGTACATCAACCACAGGGTGCTGGACTGGTGTCACGAGCCACGGTTGCTGGGGATAACCACTGTCACCTGTGAATGGAAACACATACATGTTACTGCTGCAGGCACACCCTATGCCTATTCCTGTACATGTCCCCACAGGACTGCATGTATGGGGCATGTCACACATCTGCCTGGCTGTGACAACCATCCATTCCCCTGGCTATGCACAGTCCCCATGGACCACCCTATATGTGCATGCTGATTCCCTGCATGCATCCCATGCTGTGCCCTATACCGTGTTGTGCTGCCACATACATTTTCCACAGTGCACAGGGTCTGGCCATTGTGGCAGTGACACCGGTGCATACACACTGCAGTACTCTGCCCTCTCATCCCATGGTCTTGCTGTTGACCCCCACATGTCGTGCCCTGTGTGATATGTGTGCCCTATGTGTGTGCACCACCTTCTAGCAGCACTGTGGGGTTGAGGTGTCCATGCGTACATGTCTACATCATACCTATGAGCCAGCCATCCTAGAGTATACCATTCTCAAAGGTCTGACACAGACTGCTGTTCCTGTAGATGAATGCATCATGACATGACCCAGGGTACTTTGCAAACATGTTGAGGATGCAGCTCTGGCTGTCACACACCACCTGGACATTCATTCAGTGGTACCCTGTTCTGCTTACATACACTTCCAGTTCCACAACTGGTGCCCTGATGGCTATGTGCATGCAATCAATTGCACCAAGCACATGGGGCAGGTCACAATACCATGGAATCCCAGTTTGAGAGCTTGCTGCTGCTGTCCATCCATGGGGAACATTATGTACTGGTGTGCCCTGTGTACCTGTGCATCCAGGAATTGCCTCAAGCACTGAGACACTGAGGACTGGGATATGCCCACAGTATCTCCACTGGGTGTCTGGAATCTACCATTGGCCGAGACATGGAGTGCTGCACTGACCTTCACATCTATTGGTAGCAATCTCCCTCTGCATGTCCAGGTCTGCATTTCCTCTCTCAGGTCCTTGCACAGCTCCATTATGACTGCCTTGCCCAGGCAGTATCAGGCAATACATTGGTCTTTGGTTAAGTCGAGGTAGGATATTCGATGACAATATATACACCTAACATGTCTCCTGCATCTGGTATGTGACTGCCCTGCATGCCTCTGGGTAGCACCACCCTAATTGTTGGGCATGTTTCCGTTGCTGTGCTATGGTGGCCAGCCTCATGGCCATTAGAACCACTGCTCCTGACATATCTCTGTTCTGTTGCTACTGGTGCAGCAGTGTTCCCTTACCAGAGATGATACTCAAACTGACCACTGCTTGCACCCTTTTTATGCTCTAAGTGTCTTTAGATCAGCTGTGGCTGGTTAAGTGGGTGTTTGAAATTTTCTGCAGATTCCAGCGTTAAGAATGCCATATTAGGGAATGGTGCATTAGTTGTCTGGTGCATGTTGCATTGCACCAGGTCGTAGCACTTATGCTGGTGCAAGGGCAGTGCATGGCCCTTTGGTGCATGTGACCTGTGTTTGATGCAGTGTGCATTTGAGAATCACATTTGGCACAAGCTGTGCACAGCACTACTTGCGCCATTCTGTTTGACACATGCCTCTTGTGTCATATGGGCTCCTTGGAGAATTGAGCCCCAGAACTGGACACAATACTGTAGGTGGGGTCTTTCCAGTGATCTATACAGAGGCAACACCACCTACCTTTTTCTGCGGGTGATACCCTTCCATGTGCACCCCAGCATCCCACTTGCCCTCCCTACTGCCTTGTTGCATTATTATTTTTAGGATCCCTTGCTATCTGTTTTCCATCCAGTATTAATTTTGACATTTAAGCCTGGTTCTGAAACCTGACATTATTAATCAAGTAGAAGCCTAGAGTGAACCATTCACTGCAGGATACCACTCAACTCATGTCATCAGGTTGAGCAACTGATAAATAATTTAAAATAATGAATACCATGCTAGAAAAGTCAGCAGTGGCACAGGATTCTAAAAATCTTAAAAACAAGAAACTAGTCTAGGGATAGAAAACAGACTATACAAGCCTACTGTTCTAATGACATCGAAAAAAAATGACAGCCTGGTTTATGTACTGATTCTTAATGGCACAGAATCTGTGTTTATACCATTAATCCATACAGGGGAATTGTTATCTCAGGATCTACCACTTCTAGAACTGCATATTGCTATAATAACAACGTTATCTTATAAGGAAAGAAATTGTATTTTTTATGGAAAAAAGATTTAGCTGCAGTTTATAATGATGAACAACTGGTAATTCAAATTCAGTTCAAAATGCTGAATAGCTGTTACTGTCCTGCTGTTTACTTCATGTTGATTAATCTACAGTGTAAGAATTTGGAGCAGATAATTGGAATAGATCTTCAGTACAAGCAACCTGCATTTATTTATCCTTCACCTTTAGTGATAGGACAGAGATTAGTTTTGTCAATTTTAAGTTAATGGCCCTATTCGGCACCACACAGAGTGACATTTATATACCCATTGCCCTAAGTAACGGAAATGAAAAACAAACTGGGAAACACATCAGTTTTGCAATTCAACACAATGCAATACAATTTAATAGCAAAGCTTTTACTAAAGTTGTGTTAAACGTTTTATAAGAAAAAAACTTCAAGTATAATAGTACAAAATAATGATCAGGAGGCAAGATTTTCAATTCACAAGATTGCACTTAGGTTTGGCTCATATTGTAGAGTCAAAAGTCAAAGACAAGGGGAAATGGAAGTGTTTTAGTTGGGATTTGAAGATGGTTGAGGAATTTACAAGGCATAAAGTACTATTCTTAACAGAAGATGCAGCTGTGCTAGATCACAATGAGTAACATGAGTTATAGAAGCCCACAGGTAGATGAGCTGGAGTGTGGAATGGAAAGTAGAAGGTGATTAGGTAAGAGAGTTGGGGGGGGGGGGGGCAAGCCATAGAAAATGTTGAAGATACAAAGGGCAATCTTTTGCATTATTTGAAATTCAACGGGGAGCCAGTGCAGGTTTCTGTTGTTGGGGTAATGTAGTGTCATCTCTGAGAACAAATGAGCAGATATACAGCAGCATTTTGGACAGATTGTAGCTTAGTGAGGAAGGACATGGGGAGACCATACAGGAAGGAGTTACAATAGTCAAGTCAGACAGATATGCAGACCTGAATGAGAGTTTCAGAAGACTGAGGGTTGAGGTAGTGATCAATACTGGCAGGATTGTGGAGTTAGTAGTAAGCAGATTTACAAGTCATAGAGATGGGGCAGGGCAACAAAAGGGAGTTCAGGGCCAACAAGGACACTAAGGTTCCTGGAACAAGAAGCAAAGTACAGGTTGAAGTAAATCAATGGAGTTAGTGGAGTTGTGATTAAGGACTTTGTTTGTGGAGCAGAATTTGAGTCTTAGAGATATTGAGTTGGAAGAAGTCAAGACAAAGCCAGGAGTTGATTTTTAAGAGTCAGACATAAAGATGTAGGTCAGAATGAGAGAGTGAGCGAGAGAGAGACAGAGAAAGAGAAAGAGAAAGAGAGAGGAGTTGATATATGACAGACAGAAAGAAAGTGGTAGATCAGAATAAGAGAGAGAGACTAATCAGATGTAGACCGTTGAAAGATAAGGTGGCCAAGGAGGAGGTAATAAATGGGAAAGAAAGAAAAGAGGCTGAGAACAGAGTATTGGAGTATATCATAAATAGATCAAAGCAGGAGTCATTTGAAAAGCCAAAGTAGAACCACGACAGTAGACTACCAGAGATCCCAACATAGCATACACGTTGGGGAATTAAGATAACATGGTTAATGGAGTCACTATAGGACTGAGGTCAATGACCCTGAGGAAAAAGAAGAAGCCAGAAAAAAATTCCACTATCAATAGTGAGAAGGTGAGACTAAAAGGGGTCAAGGAGATTGTTGGGGAGAAGTTAGACAACCACTTTTTCAGAATTTTGCAGAGGAAGAAGAGGTTGGATATATGGCAGTAGCTGGAGAGGAAGTGAGCGATTAGGGAGGTTTTATTAATGGAATGGAGTAACAAAAGTCATTGTTAGGGATTTAGATAAGTCACCAGTAGAAATACACTAAATTATGCTAGCAGAGACATAATAGACCTGTGTTGGGGAACAAAAGAGATTAGTTATGATGGAATTAAGGCAGTATGAACTTTCATTCATAAAAAGGATATCAGACAGATCATTTGTAACCTGGGACTGGAGGATACATCTGGAGGAGCAGAAAATGGATGTGGAGAGCAGGTGTCAGTAGAGGTACAATGGTGCTCAGCATCAGGTTCCTTTGTGTCAGTTGGCATATTACATGAAGAATGGATGAGAATAGTCAATGCCATCACATTGACCTTACCTACCTTCTTACAGTTTGGAAGTGCACTACTAGAGCTTCTATGTTACAGCATACATGGCAGCCAATATCCTACAGTAAGTCAACTAGGATGTTAGGGTGTATTGGGAGGGATTTTGATAGTAGGAGAAATGTGGTATCACCACCTCTCCACAGTTCACTGGTGAGGCCAGATCTGGAGTACTGTGCTAGTTCTTTGTCCTCACATAAGGAAAGACAACAGCAAGCTGGAAGCAGTACAACATAGATTCACAAAAATTATTCAAGGCTTGCAGGATAGATCCTACAAGGACTGGCTTAGGGCATTGAACATGTACTCACTAGACACCAAAAGGATGAGGAGCAATATGGTAGAGACCTTCAAGTTCCTGAAAGGAGTGAACAAGGTAAACATTGAGGAACCATTCAACAAGAGTGGTGAATTTAGAACATGGGACATGAATGAATGCTGGCAGGAGGGAGAGCCAGGAGGGACAAGAAGAAGTTCTATTTAAAGAGAGAGTGGCTGAGCTATGAAATAGCATACCTGTTGAGGAGGTAGGTACCAAAACCATCAACATGTTACACAGCTGGGATGGACTGAGTTAAGGACTTAGTGACCAAAAGGATAGCAGTAAGGCAGGAAATATGTAGGGGATAGAGTGAGTAAAACGCCATATAGACACTAGGTAGCAGGGTAGGTTTGGGTTGACAGCAGACTAGATGGAACAAGGGACTTTTTCTGCTGTCATTGTCCATGTTTCTATGCTAACGAGTTTGTGGAGGCATAAATATGCGCATCACTGCTTCTATACAACGTACCTGCTGAGTCTTCAATAGCCCTGAAGATGTTGATGTAAATTTTTAGCATTTAAAAAAAAGTGACACCAAGCATCACAATTTGATGTGACTGAAAATACTGTGAAAGTAGTATCTGGACATCTTTTGTCATGTGGGAACCTGATGCTGAGTGGTAGAAAGGATACCACATGTGCCATAATGCATACTGGAGTAAATAAGAGGTGATGACATGTAGGAAGAGTCAGACGGGAGGTGAATACATTGTCAGGGGTGTGAGGAAGGTGCAGTGGTTAAGGGTCATTAGTGGGGAAGAGAGATAGCAGCAAGACAATTTGTGGGTTAAAAAGGAAAGGGTATTGTATAGAAGAAAATTAATTAAGCAATAATACAGGACAAGGTGTGGGTTGTGCTGGGATAACCTCACACCTAGGATGGTTGGTCACAAGGCCAAGTGCATCCAACATCCCACACTTTGGAGTGCATTATTGCTATTATACAATAGCTGTTATTTATTAATATTGTGGGGACACAAATGAACACATGTAGGTGGCTATTAGGCAGAGAACAAGTGTTGGAACATCCCTTTTATGTGTAGGAGCATCAATTTTATAGTATCAGTTGTGCAGTTTTTTTTTAATTAATTTTTTTTTTTTTGATGAAACGCTCCCCACGTGAAAGCAATGCATCATGTGTATGCAAATAACCAATTGTCTTTTATCACTGTAGTGTATTATGCAATACCAGGCAATTGGGTACAATACTTGCATACCCATGATGCAGTGCATTCATATGTGGTATGTTTCCTCATAAAAAATAAAACTGTAAAACTGATACTATAAACGAGATGTTCTGACACTGTAAAGGAGATGTTCTGACACTTGTTCTCTGCCTTACTATGAAATATTTTAGCTATGACAAAAATGTTTGTCCCACACAATGTAAGTAAATATGTTTTTTATATGAAAGAAAGCTTTTGCTTCTATAATACAATAGCAAGACTTCAAACTTTCTGGTAAGAGGAGCTGTGACTTGTTATTTAGTCTGACGTGTGGTCATTTTTACTTTTGGACTTGACACTGTGAGGTTGTGCTCAAATAACCACACTATAACAAGCACACACTAACCAATCAGGGTCCAGGAAATATTCTTGCCATTGTATAATGAGGCTTAGTTGGAAGGTGGCATAAAGGAAGGGAAGGAATGGGATGGGATGGGATGGGGGGACAAATAGTGTCTGAGGCAGTTAAAAGTTAGAATGCAAGGAGGGAAAATTCCTTGTAATTGGATTAGGTCATGGAGATGGAGCAGATAAAGTTATAGGGCTGAAGCTGGAGTTAATAGCGCTGAAGTAGGAGCAGGTGCTTCTGACACTTTTAATAATATTTGAAGCATGCAAATGAGAGTTAGCATCATGAAGAGAGGCTCTGTACTATGACTATTGGCCTTTCTAGGCCTTGCAGTTAACAGGCAATCCAAAGGGGTGTCATTGTTTCATAAGATAGTGGCCAGTGGATTAAAGGGTCCAGATGCTGGTGTACCATGGTGACCTGGAGTTATGGGAGAGAGTGTAAAAAATGTCATGGTAGTGAGCTGGTTATGGGCAAAGCACAGGATAGAGTTAGACATTTGAATGTTAATGCTGGAGTGGGGAGGGACAGCAAAAGAAAGGCCATTAGAAATGATTTTCTTTAGAAAGGTTTGAGGAATCTAGATGTTTAGCAAGTTGGTGAGATAAATTAATGGAGGAGTGGAGGTTCATTAGGTTAAGATCAAATCTGAGAAGGAAGTAACCAGTGAGGGTGACTTCAAGGATGAAATGGTTAAGGGTGGAGGGAAAACTTTTTATAAGGATGGTAGGGATATTGACACAGTTGTTGGTTAGTAATGTTACTGACAGAGATAGGTTTGAGATATTCTAGTAAGGAGAAACAATTGGAAGTTAGTGGGTTCAAGGGGGTCATCAACATGGATGTTTAGTTCTCCAGTGAAGATTATGTTAGAAGTTGATCTGTAGAGAGGTGGTTGGAGAATTTTGAAAGGAAAGCTGAGTTAAGTTCAGTGAAGGGTTTGTGGATGAGAGTTTAAGGTTCATTGGGTGTGGTAGAAGATGTAGAAGGTGTTCGGAGTACAAGAAGAATGAGTAGTAGTGGAGAATTCAAAATTAGATATGGATATGATAGTAACAGAATCTACATAGCCCAGAGTAGGGCTTTTCAAAGGGGAGCAAGAGAGGCAGACAGTGAAGAGGGGGAAAGATGAGGAGGGGGTAGAGTGAAGGGAAAGGATAAGATTAATAAGAATATTACAGTAGCTGTTGTGGTCTGTAGGAGGGACAGGAGGAAGTAGTAAGAAGGATGATGGAGAGAGGATGTTGTTCAGGGCTAAGAGGAACCTGGTGGCAGAAGGATGTAGGGGTGAACAGGAAGCTGCAGGTGGCATAAAATTAGAGATGGCAGAGATAAAAATGGAAGCTCCATGTTGGGTAACGTGCTGTGTGTAGCTTATTTTTCACTAAAGCAGATGGTACACATGAAATTTATATATCGACCCATTTAACTATATCCCACCCTGTGTAACAGGCTTCACTTTCAGATGAATTTAGTGTGACATGCCATGGCAACAAAAACAGTACAGCTGGCAGTGCACAGCACAAATGTGACCCTCACTGGAGCATATGACATCAAAAGTAACTGGTGGATTTCCCCTATAAGCAAATTAATATCCTTCTTAAGGGCATCGAAACTGTACACTTTACTCCAGGTGCTGTCTCACCAGTGACCTGTACAATGGTAGTATGACCTCTGCCATCCTACTGGTAATTCCCTTGACTGTGCAGCCCAGTTTCCAGTTTGCTTTTGCTGCTGCTGTCCTGTAGAGTGCCAAGTGCTTGAGGTCACTCATATGATTACTCTCAATTATTTCGATGTACCCCTTTTGGTCGACACTCCCACGGTAGAACAGGAGAAAAAGACCATTACAGTGACATTCACGATAATGGTCCTTTTTCTGTGTTTCAGCTTCCCCCAGTGTTCTGCCCCCTTCCCAGATCAGCTCTGACCTGGAGTTGGAATTCTAAAGTCCAGGGGGTGCAGGGGGCAGAGTCCCCCCACATGGGGCTGTGGGGGGGGCACTGCCTCCCAACAGAAAACACCTTTAAAACTGGCAGCACAATACCTGTGTCAGTATTGTGCCGTCGCTGTGGGGGAAGTCGGCATTGTCACCATTGACCAAACTTGGTGCTTCACAATTATTTTCCTCCTCAGACTTGGTTACCTGCACCCGACCCAAACAGTCATTTCTGGTGTGCATGACTTTACACTTTTTAGCATTGAACTCCAGTTGCCAAATGCTAGACTACTTCCCTAACCTAGCCAGGTCTTCCTCAGTGTTCCTATCTCCACTCCTCCATGTCCACCCTCCCACAGAGCTTTGTGTCATTCATGAACAGGCAGATTTTACCTACAGTAGGTTTCTGGTTTCAGGCCCAGTCCACTGGTAGGCAAGTAGATATACAAAACTACAAACGTGTCTGAAATGACTGCACCAAAGAAATACGCCTGAAGAAAAGTAACTATTACAAAGATGCCCTCACAAACACCTGGGGAAAGGGGAAGTCCTTCTGGAATAATCTCAAGTAAATTACAGGATTACTGCCCAAAACATCACCTTCAATGTTGGATGTGGATGGGACTATAACTCACAACCCTTCCACTATAGCTAACACGTTCAATAATGCGTTCACTGACCTCAGTAGTGTTCTTTCTCCAGACTTCTTTGATGAAGACCTTGCTCCTGCACCCTTCCGCACCCCCACCCCCTTTTTCAAGTCACCCCCCCTTTTTACTTCAGAGCAGTCAGGACACATGACGTCCATAGATATGTCTGTAAAGCAATTGCTGGATCTAGAATAAGTGGCGACTCACGCAACCTCAAACTGCTGTCCCTAACTCTTGATGAAGTGCTATCTCCTCTAACCTGGATTTTCAACCTCTCCCTCACCCTTGGTCAGTTCCCTGACAAATGGAAATCTGCCACCGTGACACCAGTCTTCAAGAGTGGGGACAAGGCCCTTCATGGAAATTATAAGCCTATATCCATACAACCCCCCCCCATAGACATTGAATGTCTGGTATCTGACCAGCTAATGGAATATCTGGACAAGTACAACATCCTTTGTAAACAAAAGCATGGCTTCAGAAAAGGTCACAGCACTACATCTGTCCTACTTGAATTCACAGGAGCAATTCACAACTTCCTGGACAATAATTACCTTACTGGTTCGGACTTCATAGACCTGACCAAGGCTTTTGACACCGTTCATCATCAAATACTCATCACAGAACTGCTAAAAGCTGGGCTCTCCCCTGAGTCTACAACTTGGTTTAAGAGCTACCTGGAAAACCATTCCCAAAGAGTGAGAAAAGCTGATGTCCTCTCAGATGCTAGACCAGCACGTTCAGGAGTCCCCCAGGAATCCATTCTCAGGCCACCCCTTTCAGCCTGTTTTTGAACAATCTTCCACAATACTGTCTAGAATAAATCCTACTCTATGTTGATGGTGCTGTCATTTACACCACCCAACAGGACCCCCACCTACTCCAAAACAAGCTTCAGAAGGGTTTCACCTCTATTGAAACATGGTTTAGTAGTAAAATGCAGGTTCTCAACTATAAGAAAACCAAGTCAATGCTTTTCTGTGGCCCCCACAACAAACATAGGCTTCATCCCCTTAATATAACAATCTGCCTTGGTGCTGTCCTCGAACAGGTTCACTCCTTTAAATATATGGGGATCACCATAGACAGCCACCTGTCCTACAGCATCCACATAGATAGCGTCGGCAAAGCTGCAAACACGTGCATTGGTCTCCTCTATAGGCACAGAAAATGCCTTACCTCGGATGCCTTAAGGATAGCAGTACAGAGCTCGGTGGCCTCTCTAATTGACTATGGTCTAATTATTTATGGCTCTGCAACTGACACAGCCCCCAGGCACTTATCCTTGGCCCTAAACAAAGCTTGCAGACTCATCACAGGATCCCACCGACTCACCCATATGTGTGACCTCTATGCCCAAACAGGGTGGCTCCTGTTATCAAACTGTATCAAGTACCAAACTTGTCTAATGGCTAAGAAAATTATGCTACATCTTTCTCCCCCCAGAGACCAAAGTCTTCTCCATACAGCATGCAACCCCCACCTCACCAGGGCTTCAGAAAATGAAATGCTGCACATTCCTCGGTGCCGCACCAGACAGGGCCAAAGATCCTTTGCGTACTGAGCTCCTAGCTGGATTAATGGACTCAACAAAGAATCTCCTCTCTGCAAAAGCTAGGCCCGTTCAAAGCCAACCTTCATCTCCACCTAGCTGCCTCTAGCTCCTGCGACTGTCCCTCATAATCTTATCTCCCTCCTAGCACTTCTACTCCTACCCCCTCTCTTCCTCTTCCTCTTCCTAAAGCCTCCCTTCCCCTCTTGTTTTTGCCCCCTACCTCCAAGCACTTTTTTGAGACCTGACAAATGCCCAAAGCTGCACCACTCTTTTTGTGTCCATTCCAAGCCTTGGTTACCTCTGGCTACTCTGCCCCCTAGTACTCACTTTCCCTCAATGTAAAGTATTTCAGCTGCTTAAAATGTCTGTGCACCATTTCTGCATTGTTACTCAACTCTATGTAATGTTTGCATTGTACCTCAATTGACATGGAACCTTTGTAAAAGAGCCTTGGCTCAAAGGTACTTGTAATCCTAGAGTCTAAATAAAGAATAAAGTATTGTGATTGCCTGAAACTCAGTTTCCCGAGTTTCATTATCCCAGCACCATTTGCCCAAAACACGTTTACCTGACTTGCGAAGTTTGCCCATGGTGGAGTTAGTTATATAAAGTAAGGGGGTGTGGGGGGAGAATCCCCTCGAAGCATAAAAAAACTCAGTTGCAGGAAAACTTCACCTGTTGGGCAACTGTGTTTCAGGCTGCAGGCATCGGGTTACTGAACATTGGGGAAGCAAGTTTCAGTAAATCATAATATATCCTTTACCTATGATCCCATCTACTGTATCACTGATGAAAATGTTAAACAACACTGGATCAAGCACTGAGCACTGTGGGATACCACTGGTCATTGACCTAGTTTCTGAAAACATCCTTTCGATCCCCACCTTTTGGTTTCTTTCTTGCATCCCATTTTTGACCCATCTAGAAAGCTTGGCCCCCCAACCCCCAGATCTTCCAGCTTCCTGATCAGTCTCATATGGGGCACAAAGTCAAAGATCCTACTGATGTCTAGATACAGGATATCAGCTGCTTGACCCTTGTCCATGGTCCTGGTTACCCAGTCAAAAACATCAACCAGATTCATCTAGCAGAACCTCCCTGACACAAATCCATGTTGGCTCTCATCCTGCAGCCTGTTATTCTCGAGAAAGCTTACCAATCTTTCCTTCAAGATAGTCTCCATCGGTTTTCCCCACTTTTGATGTCAGGCTGATCAGCCTGTAATTCCCTGAATCATATCTTTTTTTTTTTTTTTCTTAATATCTTGGAGAACACCTGTGAGTGGATGCTCATTTGTAGGTTCCATGTCGGTTACAAGAAAAAACTGACCAGGCGCATAGCTTTACATTACAAGGCATTACATTACAAGGAGTTACAAAACTGCACTGGTACAAAACAATACATTACAAGATATGTGGACAATAAGTTTGTGTGAATTACAAGATTGGGATAGCATTTAGCTTAAGGTATAACATTTAGACACTGCTATGGCATTGGTGAGAAGGTGTCTGTGATGGAGTGTTAAGCATACTTGTGGGGGGGGAGAAATTAAGGAAGGTTGGAGACAATGGGGCTAGAGGAAAAGCAGACAGGGAGGGCATGAGGGCAGAGGCAGAGAGGTGAATGGGTGCCCAGTGGGGAGGGGAGGGGGATAGATAAGGGGGTGGGGCAATGAAGTGCTGTGAAGGTAGGTTCCTCTAGGATCAGGTGGAACACTAAGTGCTGCTGCTTTACGGTGGTCCCAATGTAGGAAAGTTGTTTTGGTCATCATGAATGGCCATGCAGTCACAGTTGTCATCTGTGACAAGGTGATGCCTGAGTTTATGCTTGAAAGCCCCAATGGTTGCGGTATCGGAGATGGCTTAAGAAAGGGTGTTGGTCCAGTGGAGTGCATGGTAGTAGAATGCACATTGACCCTGTGCAGTGTGGCATCTAGGTTCACTGAAAATTTGGCCGTGGGTGCTTCTGGTCAGCCTGGCACTTACATGGCACATGAGCAGATCGTGGACTCCTGGTGGCATCAGATTTAGTGTGATTTTTCTGGCCAGTAGACAGGTATGGTACGTAACCCGGCTCTTCAGCTGGAGCCACCTTGCCTGTGAATAGAGCTCACTGGTGTGTGTCAGCCTTGCAGCACCTGTGAGGAGTCAGCAGACCTTATTAAGGGCCAGGGAGATGCGATGGAGCACTGAGTCCAGTGTACAACCATCTCTTTGACCACTTTTGTGGAGAGGCACCACATGGGCATGCTCCAGTCCTGTGGCACACTGCCAGACTCCACAGAGGTATTAAACAGGTCTGCCAGGGGCCCGCCAGCATCTCTTTCAGATCTCTTAGGACCCTTGGGTGCATGCCATCTGGCCCTGAGGATTTGTCCACCTTCAGGGCCCTTAGGCTGTTGAGCACTCTGTTCACCTGTATTACTACATATGTAACTCCCCCCTTCCCCACCTTCACCCCCCCCCGTTCCCTCGCTGCACTGGTCCATCATTTTGTTTAGTGAAGATGGAGTAGAAGTACTTGTTAAGCACCTCTACTTTCTCTTCACTTGCTTCTCCCCAACACCCCTCTTTTTTTTAATCTGACAAGCTCATCTTTAATATCCCTTTTTTCCTTTATATATTTGAAAAAGACTTTCTCACTTGATTTTACTCCCTGTGTCTAACTGCACCTCCCTTGTAGCATTTGCCTCTGTAACCATTCTGCTCGCCACCCTAGAATTTGAACAATAAAGCTCCCTGGCCTCCTCATTCTGAGCATATTTGTACTTCCAGAAGGCTGCCTTCTTTTACAATTTCCACTTCCCTTCCTAACCATTTGGGCTTTTTGCCTTTAGATTCCTTGCTTTTGATATTGGTACACTCACTGGTAGCCTCCATCAAGCCTCCCAGCATTATGACCCATTTCTGTTCCATCTCCATCTCCTTTCTGATCCCAGCAAGATATCCTGCCAGAATTTCTCCCATCCTATTAAAGTCAGCCTTCCTGAAGTCCAAAACCCTTGTCTTGGTCCTGATCATCCCTCTGCCCATGTCCAGGTGAAATCAGACTGCATGGTGATCACTTCTTGCAAGTGGTGCTTCCAGCTTTACATCCTGCACATGTGCACAGTAAGACAGGACCAAGTCCAATATGGCACTCTCCCTAGTGGGCTACATGACACCCTGTGACATGAATCTATCTGAAATGCACCCAGCAGTACTTGCTCCATGGTTCTGGAGGTAGTGAGGATTTTCCAGTCCACAGTTCATTTTCCCTTTCTATTCCATGCTTCTTTTCTCACTCATCCCCACTTCTCATGAGGTCCTTGAGGGAACCAATCCTTTTCCTTGATACAGTACTCCCTCGCTATAGCGAAATCACACTTATAATGAATCAAGGTGATGGCTCCCGATGCAGTTTCACTAATTGACAGGCTCTTCTGCAATTAACATGTAATTAACATGCATACACTGCATTTAAAACAGTGATGGCATCCTGCAGCTGTATAGTATGCAAAATGAAGCGATCCGACTACACAGTTGAAACTAAGCTGGCAGTTCCAGACCACCTGAAAGGTGGTGAAAGCTTGACAAAGTTGTCTCTAGAGAGTGGGTACTCAAAATCCACAATACTGTATGTACCTGGCAGAAACAGAAGAATGCCTTGTTCTGGAGGTGCCTCCCTGACATGACACTGGCTAGTAAGAATGAAGTCAATGCGTCCAAGGGGTTCAAAGTTGCCAAGGACAGGGTAACCTACATGTTCTGTATGAATGCAACAGGAACCCACAAACTGCTGCACTTGTGTATAGGGAAATATGCCAGCCCATGATGTTTCCATCATGTCTCAATGGCATCCCTGCCTGTGACCTATGCGCATAGTCATAATGCTTGGATAACTTTGGACATCTTCCGCAAGTGGTTTGTGGAGTCATTTGTACCATCTGTCCAAAGTCATTTACAACAACAAAATCTCCCAGGCAAAGCACTTCTGCTGCTGGATCAGTGCCCAGCTCACCCCCCAGAATCAGAAATGAAGTCAAGAGATGGGAGAATAAAAGCGTTGTTCCTCCCAAAGAACACTACCTCTAGAATTCAGCCATTAGATGGTGGCATTATAGCAACGTTTAAAAAGCATTATCGTAAGCGTCTGCTTACTGATTTGGTTGCTGAGGGTAATGAAGTGTGTGCATTCTTAAAAAATCTGAACCTAAGAGATGTGGTAACAACTGCAGGTGAAGCATGGGGAAAAGTCACACCTGCTACCATTACACACTGCTGGCAAGCCACCTTGGGGACAGCATTTGGAGAACAGCTTTGTGACCCTGAAAACACCCAAGAAGATGATGAGGATGATTTACCTGAAATAGCAGCTCTTGCAACAGAGTAGAGCTTGCTGGACATGCCAGATCCTTCTGCCATCGATGACTGGCTGTCCGTCGATGATGAGGTGCAGACATCAGAGTCAATTGCAGACTCTGAGATTATCAGTGCGGTGACACAAGTCAAGCACCTGAGTGAAGATCAGTCTGAGGATGAAGACACGGAAGAAGTGAAAGTCCCCAGTTATGCCGAGGCGATACGGTGATGGAAACTGGGCTCCACTATTTGCAGTCACAGGACAGTGATCCAATAAAGGTACTGCAGCTAAGAAACATCATATCACATATGAGAGACATTTCGGCAAAAAAATGTAAACAATCTACAATTACCTGTTTCCTGAAACCAGCAGCTAATAGTTCAGAATGAATTTACATCTAATGCTTAGAAGCGCTGTACTTTTTAAATTGACTACAACCTAAAGTTAATAAAATTGAATTATCTAAATCAAACTGGTGTTAGTCGGGCAATTGCTGGTAATGTATGTTTTTTTTTTAAGAGGATTCCTCGTTATAACGAACACACTGCTATAACGAATGCAGGGCTTGGCTCCAGACGCATTCATTATAGCGCGGGAGCACTGTATCTCATTTTTCAGTAAATCAGTCAGTGACATTCTTAATAACTTGGCTAGGTGCTGACCTTCCAAGCTTCAGAAAGATACAACTTACAGTTTATGCATCTTCATCAACCTTTCTGTTCTTCAGACTCTAGAAAATACAGGCCTCTGGACTAGGGCCTTTGCCTGCTGTTGTTGTTGTCAACTGAACAGAACTCTGGAGCTTTCTGGCTAGAACTGGCTTAACTCCCTTTTTATTTCTTCTGGCAATTAACTGTGAGAAACAGCGGACCTGGCTGTTAACTCGTTAGTAGAAACTGGATGCTATATATAGGATGTCACTGAGTTCCAACAGAGAGTTAGTTTGGGGATCAAGGTGGGCTGCTGCATGAGTAGGACAGAGCAAGCGGAGAGACTTGCTTATAGTAAGAGGCACTGTGAGTAAGAGAGAGTAGCAGAAGAACAAAGTGTTTATTTGTAGTGAGGAAAAAGACAGGATGAATAAGGATGGGTAAAGAAGAAAAGTGTTTGATGAGTAGGTAGAACATAAACAGGAAAAGTGCATAAGAAATGGGTGTATGATGCAAAGGGAGAAGAGGGGGTACTGGAACTACTGGGAAACAAGGGTGTCATTGAATATGGGAGGAAGGAAAGATGAGAATCAAGGACAGGAGAGGGAATAAGACCAAATGAACATAAAACAAGTTGTGTAGAAGGTTGGGGACGATAAACTAGGAATCAGGATCAAATCTGAAAACAAGATGTGAACAAATAATGCAGAGGAAGTGACCAGTAATAGATAAGGGCGGGATAAGTGTGGCTGGGGAGAAAAAAAACCTGTGAAAATAAAAATGGCTGATGTGTAAATAATCTGGTGTACGTGTGTGTGTGTATAAAATCATAGTTCTGTAGTTTAAGCATTAGGGCATGACGTAGGATTGGGTTATCATCAGCCAGCAGGAAATGTTGAAGGCCTTATACCCTTATATTATTTTCAATGTTTGGTGAATATGTAGTGCTTGTATATACTTATGAACTTCTGGCCTTTCTCTAGTCCCACCCATGGTACATTTATGCTGGGTGGCTGTAGGAACGGAGCACCCAGCATCAAGGATGAGCAGAGTGCTGGAGGAGGAGGAGGAGGAGGAGGAGGAGGATGGTGGGTGTTTCCAAACTCGGTTAGTGTGGGCTGCTGGGAAAGGCTGCTTTAAGGATGGTATGTGGGAGGAGCTATTCCCCCACATTGAACCTCAGGCTTAAGCCCTCCTATTCAAAGTTTGGTGAATAGGTACTGTAGTGCTTGTGTATATAGCCACAGACAATGCCAGCTATTTCCTGAAATTTCTGTGATATTTGTAGAGAAATCTCCTGCTTTCTGCATTTCCACAGTAGGGGCAGCAGAGAGAAATGCTTTAGAAATTTCAGGAAATTTCGGGAAATAGCTGGCAATGCCTGTGGCTACTACTGTACTTATGAACTTTTGGCCTTTCTCTGTTCCCACCCTTGGTAGATTTAAGTTGGGTAGCTGTAGGGAATAGAGGGCCCAAAAAGATTACCTCCTCTAGCTCATGGAGAGTATGACCAGAATTACTCATGAGAGGAAAAAAAAACCTTGGGGGGGGGGCTCTGAGGACCCATTGCTTTTGATCTGCCCATTCTCTGGACAAACTAGGAGGAGATGATCCTAAATGCTTGTCTGAGTTCTGTGACTGGGTCAGGAATGTGGGATTTGAAGGCTGATGACTTCCATCTTCTGAGCCTCTTGGTGATGTGAACTGGAATATTATTTCTTGATGCAGAAGTAGCTGTTCCAATCCAAAATGAGTGGCCTGAATATTAATATGAATATGGATTAAGACTGAACCTTTGAAGAAGGGTTGTGATATAATCTAAAAAACATTTTGTAGTCATGGGAGATTGATTGTATTAAGTTAACAAGGGAGATGATGGATTTGAGTCTGCATGGAAGAGCATAAGTTTTTCCAGTTAAGCTACAGGGCACCAAGTGTTCGATGAAGGGTAATAAGTTATAAGAACTCCATTATGTACAGTAGTCTGTTGTTTTTTGAGGAAGGTAATGCTAGGATATAATGGTTAGGCTTTTTCTGAAGATTGTTTTACATTATTTCTTTCTATCTCCTTGGCTGTGGGTGGTGGTCCTATGGATCCCCCTATCCAGCTTGCCTTCTCAGCCCTCGTGCTGCCCACAGTCCTGAGTTCCTACACCTCACCCTACCCTCTCCAGGCCACTTCACAATGCATACTTACCCCACACACTGCGGAAGACCTGAAGGCTGGGCTTGGGGGCGAGCTAACTTCGAGTGTGTCCACTGTGACGTAATCGGGGCTGGCCTTCACGCATGCTAGAGGATTCAATTTTTCCCTTGATTACCCCCAGGATGTGGGTGTGCAGTGATGTCAAGGACACTGCCATGCATGCTTCCACGCACTGCATGTCCAACGTCAGCCTATGCCGACCCACTCTGTGACCCCTTAGCATGCACCAGCCCCAGGCCACTGCAGGGAGTCAGTACCTCAGCAGTCATCTCATCCCACCCTCCCTGGAGGAGGACAGCAGTCCATAATATGCTCAATCCTCCTCCCCCAGGTGACCATCTGACACCCTAGGTCACTCCTGACTCAGGGTCATTGGCATGGTAAGAGGTAAGGCACCAGCACCTCAGCTCTCTACACCACTGGGCTGGCTCTTTTTCTGAAGATTGTTGATCTTAAGGAAGTTGGTAGAGTGGGATGATGGCTCAATGAATACTCTGGGATGTAGGAATCCATAAAAAGTGAAACAAAAAGTGGGCAAAACCATAAGGTTGGAGGTAGATTCCAGTGGCCCTAAATCCAGTAAATCCAACATGTTTCTCACTGTGGATCTGTGTATAGGAAGACAAAGAAGTATATTTGCAATAGATGCTCTTTGAAAACCCAGTAGAAAAATTTTGATTGATGGATTGGAAATCAGAGATGGCAAGGATGGAGCAGATTGTGAGGAAAAGAACTGAATACCAGATAGGTATTGCTTAATAGTTCTATAGGATAAGTTCAACACTTGATAGCAAAATGTCAAAAATGCTAAAACATAGTCCATGGAAATGGAAGTAGAATGAGAGAACTGAAAAGCACAAAATGAGGAATACTTTTACCATGCCATTGTATAAGTAGCTCTAGTGGATGGAGCTAGAGTAGCCCACAAGATGGAGGTAGCTTGCTGGTGATAAAACTCTAGCTCATTATTAGGTCACTGAAGGAAGGTGAAGGAGCCATTACTGGATCTGCCAAAGGACGGAGACAATGAAAAGTCTGAAAATGAAATCGAGATAATGCATTAGCTACTTTGTTTGCATAGCCACAAAAGCGAAAACACTGAAATATAAAATTATGAATAAGTGATAGCCAACTTAGCCTTGGCATGAACAGCATGATGGGATGGGACAGGACTGTCCTTTGCTGATGACAGCCACAGTAATTTGATTATCGGAAAAGATGGATATTGACTGAAGGGACCAATGATGACCCCGAAGGATGGCGGCTGCCACTATCAGGTATACTGTATCTTGAAGAAAGGACATTTAGAGGAAAGGTCAAAAAGTGACAAAATATCTGGAGGCCATGAAGCGGCAATCCAGGACTGCTTAAATATAGCAGCATAGGCATGAGTAGGAGAAGCATCGGCGTATATTCTGGGATGCAAGTTAGGAAAAGGGTCATTGTGGAACACTGAATGGCCATTCCATAGAGCTTGAAATAGGGGCCACATAGCAAACCTGATTTCACTGCAGCTGTGATTTATACATGATGATGCAATTCAAAAACTGATGAAGCCTGTGTTAAGAGGAAAGAAATGAAGGATCAACCTTGCAGGATTTTTCTCATAGCAAAATTGAGGTAACCCACAAGAGAAAGGAGTTCATGTTTTGTACAGGAGGATGAAGTTGAAAAGGACTTTACTAAGGCTCGGATCATAGACAGTTTTTCAAGAGGTAAACAGGCTTCCGTATTGTCAGTGTCCAAAATTACACCGAGAAATTTGAGGAACGTTGCTGGTCCTGCTATTTTCTCTGGACAAAGGAACTGATAGTTTGTGGAAGAGCTGTATAACAGCAGAAATACCAGCTGCTAGAGGAGAATTGGATGGATCGGTCTGGACAAAGTCATCATGCAGATGTATAACTGCTGGTCCATGACAGGCATTAAGTAATGCCTAACAAAGTACATCAGCAAACATGTTGAAGAGTTTGGGTCTGCTGCGGCAGCCGAAAGTGAGACATATGGCAAAGTAGTAACAGTCATCCCAAAACAAGCCATATAAAGTAGGTGCCAGAGAGACAGGTGAATGGACAACAGTTTAAAGGTGTCTGTCATAAAAGCTTTGGAGAGTGAGGAGCCAGGACAGAAGCATTTTATGATCTTAATAGCATCAGCAATACAAGCATATGACAAAGAATACTGATCAGCAGGAATCAATGAATTGATGCTAGGCATGGAGGAGGACTGAGGAGCTGAAAAGCCAACAATGAGATGCTTCTTACCAGAAAATGTTCTCCTTGCAATGCACATGGGATTGATGTGATAGGTAGGAAATGGTGGATATGGAAAGGGACCCATTAGGAATCCTTTTTAAAGTTCTTTTTGCAGTAGTTGATGAATGACATCAAATTCTTTCATGGCAGACTGAAGATTACCACAATGGAAGGTGGTGGAGGGAAGCACGGAGATCCCAGTGTGAAAACCATGGATGATCCTAAGGAGGAGATACTGCACAACTGAAAGAGTAGGATGGGAAGCTAGGAGCTTAGCCAGGGCAGATAAACTGACTGGAGTTGAAGGATAAATGGTCTGTCATTGAGGAGGTCTGAGAGCTTTCAGGCAGATATAGTGAGCATGGGCATCACCACAGAAACTGCAGACATGCATAAATACACAGCTGAAAATGTGGCAGCCCTTTTCATTGAATTTACTGCAAATTAATTTGCCCCAACATTTTTAATGGAACGGCCATGAACATCCAGGCTAGCACGAGGGTTGGAGATTATGCAAGTTAATCCCGAGAAGGAAGCAGAAGGCGAACTTGATGGTTGAGTCATTCTGGTTGGATAGGTGGAGAAAGAGGAAGGAGTCACTGCCAGAGGACAATGGGAAGCAAAATGTCTGAAAGAGCCACAGAGGGAACAGGAGTAGGTATGTTGTCCAGTGAAGTGATGGAAAAGGAGTTCCTTATCTAGAACGTCCCAGTTCGGTTTAGTATTATAGTGGGCCAAGACTGCCACAGCTTTAGCTGAAAAAGATTTATGATAGTCACAGAAATGAGTTCCAACATAGCGTGTACTTACAGTAAGCTGACTAAAAGATATAAATAACAGTCCAGTTCTTCTCATTGTGCCGGAAATGCTGAACAAATGAAATCAATCAATTAAACTTTATTTAACCAGGCATAAACACCATTGAGCAAGCTCATTTTCAAAGTGGTCCTGGACAATAATACAATACAACACATAGTCACAGATGTGGTAGCCAAAAATGCAAAAACATTGTACAGGTGAAGGTCGATATAGGCCTATACATACAGGTCTGACATAGGTACACACAATTACAATTTATAATAAGTTCACTGGAGACAGAAGAGACGACAATCCTAGGCTGTCTCCATTAAACAGAAGCTAGTACCTTCTTGATTATAAGTAGGGAGGGGAAAGAAGACAGTGTAGGTGAGCTAGGGGGAGGGGATAGGATGAAGAGGACCAGGAGTGGAAGAGATAGGCTAGTAAGTGCTGGGTATCCCTTACTAGGCATGTGAGTTGAGTGAGATTCTAAACATAGGATTCGTGGGAGGAACCAGAAGCTAAGGGTTCATAGTCGCCTAAAACAGCCACATGTTTCCTTCAGATATTTGGCTATCAGAGCTTTCAATGAGAATAAACCTAGCAGTGAAGAAAGCATTAATGAGCTTTGCGTGGCATCCCAAAGTGATGGGAGTGAAAAATTGATTGCGGCCGAGCAATAGGTTGTTTTCACTCTAGGAATCTGGAAACAAAGTATGGAGAAGCATCACAAGCCATAAGATCCCTTGCCATGTTCGAAGAAACTTGAGATGAATGCAGGAAGATTATCAGCCAGTGCTCTGAAGAGCCAGAGGAGAGCATTTCTTTTCCTTCTATATGAGAGTGAGGGCCATCCCATCTCTTGGTACAGTAGGCAGTGGTGAATACGAAGGGGTAGGTTAAGGATAAATCTTTGAGCCCGATGGTAAAGAGTGTCAAGTTTGTTGAGCACCGTTGTGGGGCAATGATTGTAGAGCAAGTCAGCATAGTCCAGTACGGGTAGGAATGTGGATTGTACTAGTCTCTTTCTGGCTTCTAAGGTAAGCAGATGTTTACTACTATAGAATAAGCCTAACCGCTACCTTAGTTTTTTCGAGACTTCATTCAGGTGACACAGAAAGTTAAGCTTATTATCCAGCCAGAACCCTAGGTATTTAAAGGTATCAACTATTTCAAGGGGTTCATCCAAAAGTGTTAGAATCTTGGGAATGTGTGTTGGTCCGAAGGCTGCCTTTGGTAACAGAATCATGGCTTTAGTCTTTCTGGCGTTGAGTAGGAGCTTGTATTTGATTTTTTTTTTTATCATGTAAAATTTTTATTAAGTTTATCAAGTATCATTAGCCAAAGAACGGCCCTCATACACCATGTATACAACCTAGAGTCATACATGCCCAGTACATAGATAGCTGTTCTCAGGATATAAAGGATTATCTACAGATTTGTACTACAGATGGTATACTTCAAGCAGGCATCTCCTAGAACAAAGTACAAAGTGTACGCTCCTTCAGGCTTCCTGGAATAAGTCTCACACAGTAAGGAGACCAGTTGTCAAAAGCCTTCTAGCTAAACCAGAAAAATTGCTCTGGTCTGGTATCAGCGTTCCAAACACTGTCACTTGCCATTAAACAATATAAATATCTACAAAGTAGCAGCTACTCAATAAAGCCCTATATAGGCTAAGATGAAGCTGTCCATCAGATTAACAAACAGAACAGAGAGGGCCATAAAGGTCCCAATATATAGACTACTATAAAGTAGAAATGGCAACAAGACCATACAGCCGCAGTCAACTAATATTATATAAATAGTCTATGCTGTCAATTATATTGAAAGAGGATTTTGGAATGGTGGGGGTGCAACCGAACAAATGTGGGAGTGTAGGCTCGCTCCCCATTTTTTATAGTATCTATCAAGTCGGCCCTTGGCCAACACTGAAAGCCTTTCAAAGTTAGCCAGCCTAGTCATGGCAGAGCGCCACTGTGAAATCGTTGGGGATGTAGGTTGTCTCCAGCGTACCAGGATGGCCCTCTTAGCTTTCATCAAAGCCACTAGGATCCATGCTGCACTGGGGGGAAGTGGATTTAGTGCCAAAGTATTTCCCAGTAAAAGGCGGTAATTTTGAATCTGGATTGGCTTACCAACCATCCTGGAGCAGTCCCCTAGGACTAGAGTCCAGAAGTTTTGCAAGGTCGGGCAGGTCCGTAGAACATGGATTAGGTGGGCAGGGGAGGAATGGCATCGCCAACACTGGTCCTGCAGTAGGATCTTCAGGTTATGTAGTACTGCTGGAGTTTTATACCACCTTAAAAGAATTTTCAGTTGTATTAATTGGCTCTTAGAGTCTTCGTAGGCTGTATGAGCTGCTCTGATGCATAGCGACCATTGTTGTTGGGATACGGGGTGGAGGAGGTCCTTTTTCCAGGCGGCCCTACTGGTGAGAGTGGGCATCTGGTTGGGCATCTCTAATTGTCTTATAGAGAGTACTCACTAACCCCTGGCCATTTCTGTGTAAGTGAAGAACTCTCAGACAGTCCCAGGAGTTTTGTGCTGAGGGGGCTTTGAGAAGAGAAGAGACAGCACTCTTCAACTGCAAAAACCTCCAGAAATCTGAGGGTCCCAACCCATATCTATCATGAATCTGTTCAAAGGACATTAGCACATAAGAGCTTGGGAGTAGTAGATCCCCTAAAATTCGAATGCCCTTCGATGCCCAGTGGGGCCAAGAGAGCGGTTTATGGTCAATCGTGATGAGACAGTTGTTCCATAGTGGGGCATACCAAAGTGGGGGATGGTATTCTGATTTTGGGACCCCAGTAATTACCATTGCCCTCCGCCATGCTCTACATGTTTCTAGCATAATAGGAGTGAGTCTACTTACCACCTGCTTTACACCAGAGAGCAGAGAAAAAAAGGGGAGTGTCCACTGACAAGGAAGCTTCTAAGGATACCCACTGCGGAGGGGAAGTGAGATGGGGGTGAACCAGGCTGTAGCTTGGGTCATTCTGTAAGCCAGGTGATATCCCTCAAACCAGGGAAGACCCAGTCCACCTCTAGTCCAATGTGCATGGAGTTTCGACCATCCCCACCTTGGGGCTTTTCCCTCCCATAAAAAAGAAGTGACTAAATTATCTAGGGTCTTAAATAATTTTGAGGGCAGAGGAATGGGAAGATTATTCAGTAGATACGACACTCTAGAGAGCAGAAACATTCTGATGGCTTCTACCTTACCTTTGAGGGTGAGCCAGAGTCATTTCCATTGCTGGACTTCCGCCGTTAAAGAGGCCAGCAGGGGGGAAAAGTTTGCGGACTCTAGATCTTTCCAAGCCATGGTAATAAAGACCCCTAGATAGGGGAAACCTTGTGGGGCCCAAGTAATATCAGTGCTGGAAAGACAGGATCTGGTACAGGCTCCGTTTAGGGGGGACAGGATGGTTTTCTTCTGATTTACCGTTAGCCCTGAGAGACAAGCAAACTCCTGTAGGATTGCTAAAAGTGGGGTGATGGAAGATTGGGGATTAGAGAGTGTGAGGAGCATGTCGTCCGCATAAGTGTTAACCAAATACGTTGACCCTTTTATAGGAATACCTGTTGTATTATGAGAGTTTATAAGTTTCCTAATTAGGGGGTCCAAAGCAATGAGAAAAAAGAAGAGGGGGAAAGGGAAAGCCCTGCCTGGTGCCTCTTTGTAATGGAAAGGGGGGGGTATCTTTATTAGTGACAACTCTAGCTGTAAGGGGATGGTACAGTGTAGAGACCCATGAACAAAAATCTGGTCCAAATCCATACAGCATAAGGCCTTTGTGAAGGAACCCCCATTCTAGGGAGTCAAATGCCTTGGCAAAGTCTATTGCCAGGGCAGCCATTGGAGTTTTAGATTGCAGGGCCATTCACTTAAGGTTCAAAACAAGGTGCAGATTGTCTGCACTCGATTCCCCCTTTAAGAAACTGGTTTGTGAAGGATGAATTAAGGTGGGCAGAATTGAAGCTAATCTGTTTGCTAGAATTTTGGCTAATAGTTTGGTGTCTACGGGGAGGAGCGAAATAGGCCGGAAATTCGCACAGAGAAGGACATCAGATGATTTTTTAGGGATAAGGGTTATTAATGCCTTACACATAGTCGGAGGGAGTAAGGTGTCTTTTTGGGCTTCCTGCAGTGCATGTAAAAGCGGATCAGTGATGTGATCTTGGAGTAACTGGTACAGTTCTTCTGATACCCCATCCAGCCCAGGCGCCTTTCCCTTCACCATCTGGGATAGTGCATTTCGAAGTTCTTCCAATGTGATGGGGGCATCTAACTTATGCTGTTGAGCCTCCGAGAGCCAAGGAAGCGGGGTCCCCTGGCACATAGTGCTCAATTGGAGGGAGAGCTCATCATCTGAGAGGATACTCTATGATTGGAAGAGCTCCTGATAAAAATTTTGCATCTCTACATTGATGGCCTTTGGGGCCGTAAGAAGTTCTCCCCTCTTATTTCTAAGTGCCAAGATTCTAGAGGAAGTCTGTTGCTTCCGTAAGTAGTAGGTGAGGAACTTTCCTCCCTTGCCCCCCCCCCATACCCTATGTTTTGCCCGGGTCAACTGCCATTCCGCTTTTCTATTTAACAGCACATTAATCTAATCTTTTAGACCTGTAACAGAGGCCAAAAGTGGAGAATTTAACGGATTCTAAGGGGAAACTTTAAATTGTTTTTCCAGTTTTGCTAGTTGGTCCTGTAGGTCCCGAAGATGTTTTGCATGCTCCTTATTTTTAGCAGCAGCATAAGAAATAACTCCCCCCCCCTTAGGACAGCTTTAAAGACTTCCCATACCGTAGTCGCTCTCGTCTCTCTCTCTAGGGTATTCAAAGCGAATTATTGATGTGTTTCCTCCTTTATGTACTCCCAGAAGGCTGCATCTTGTAACAGGAGGGGATTGCATCTCCATCTAGTAGATAGGGAGCTTTGACCTGGTGGGGAAAAAGTGATCGCAACAGGGACATGATCAGATATCAAAATGTTCCCTATGGTCGCATTGCTTACACCTGACATTGCAACATGATTAACTAACCAAAAGTCTAGTCTACTATGGGTACCATGCACATTGGAGTAGAAGGTATAGTCGCGCCCTTGCGGGTGGCTGTTTCTCCATGGGTCTCCTAGAGCCCACTCCGACATCAGTGTATTCAAGATGGCTAAGACTTTGGGGTGGGATTGCAGTGTGGGAATAGATTTGTCTATGAAAACATCTAGTACCAAGTTGTGATCACCCCCCAATAGTATGGGAATCTCTGCTTTCTCTTCCGAAAGGTCTGTTAAGGCTTGGTTCAATTCGGAATACAGGTCCTCAGAATCTGTATTAGGACCATAGACGTTGGCTACTATAACTTTGTCGCCTGGCTAGGACAACCTGGCCGCTAGCCATCTCCCCTGAGTGTCCTGATGCTGAGTTTCAACAAACCATGGACCTGATCTTCGTCGGAGAATGACAACACCCCTTGATTTTGTAGTTGCACAGCTAGACAGGACTGTACCTACCCATAACTTCTTTAACCATTGGACCGTCCAGCTGGTGAGGTGTGTCTCCTGGAGCAGGGCCACATCAGTCCCCATAGAGTTTAAAAATTGCAACACCTTAGTGCGCTTTGCCGGGTGATTGAGTCCCCTGATGTTCCAGGAGACGCGCCTCCACCCCCGAGGACCTGCTGCGGTCATTGCCATGGCGGTACCTCCTCAGCTACCTGTAGAAATACAGAAAGTACCCTTCAGGAGGACCTAGGTATACACACAACAACAAAAAATTGGGTAACCTGTGACCACAGGGTATATGGGCAGACTCCAGTCAAGAAGACTAGTAAGGAATAGAATAGACAGCAGCATATGGTCTTGTCTAAATCAGGTAAATACCTAGACAAAATAAGGATAGAGACGAAACAGAGTTATCTATCTTAACAATGGTTACAGTAGAACAGAAAATTATCAAAATCAGTAAACTATAACAATGCTATTAATCTTATATTCCTAAATCTAACTACGTTGGTGGTGTCGAGGTGAGCGTGTGAGTAGGGGTAAAAGACCCCTATAAGCCACACTGCTTCAGGCACCACAAGAGAGCAATGGGAAAGGTTACACCCAGAAGATGATGACCTGACCCAGCCTGACTCCATAATACCAACACTGGAGAGTCTAGGCATATCTGGTGACGTTAAGTCGTCCAGGTGAGGAATGGGGGGAAAGGGAAGGGGGGGCCCTCTGTCAGCCACCTGTAATCAGATAATCTCCCTACTGCATACTAGTGCATACTAGTGCATTCTAGTGCATGCTAGTGCCCTCCCGTCTAGGACCTAATTCCTAGAAATAGCGGGCTGCCACTTGTATCTTTTCAAACATGTTCTTACTGTAATGTAGAGGTCTACCCCTGTATATCTCTATACTTACTAAAAGGATTTCCTGGGCAGTAAATTCGTACACTTCCATACTATACTGTTCCACTAGGGAAGGGGAATCAAGGGGAGGATGGGGGGTGGGTCCCTTATAGCTACCCTTTTTGCCCTTTTGCCCGCTGAAGGAGGGGGGGAAAAAACTGCATCACATGTAGGAGGCAGGTAGCAATAATGGCAGATACTGCCCAGGCAGAAAACTGCTGAGCACGGCGCTTCCAACGCCCCATATGTTAAAGGCCACAGGGGGCTTTCGCCCATTTGAAAGCATCCTCAGGTGAAGCTGGGATGCTTTAAGTGTCAGAGCGTGTCATGGCATCCCCCGATTTACAAATTTGTCCACAGCTGTGGGGCAAGCACCCAAGGCCACGGCCTCTGCAAAAGTCTTCAAGCCCGGTTTTAACAAGCCGTCAGCTGCTGCAGCTTCTTTCTCATAAACTTCAATTTCGGATGCCCAGTCCAGCGGGGTCGGATCACCTAAGGGTGAAGCGGCCTCTTCCTCTGATTGATCCTTCTGATTAGATTTGCTCCAGGTTGAGGTAGTGGCTCTAGGTTGTTTAACAGGAGGTGACTCTATTGAGCCTTTTAACATCGAGGAGCGAGAACTTCTGGAGCACTGCCTTTGCCTGGCTGGCAGAGAATTAGCAGTATCTCCCAGGGTATTGTTGTGCACCTCCTGATTCATGGAAATATCAGTCCCAGCTTTATTCATCTTATCCCCCGTGGGATGTGAAGCCCATAACTGTTTACTACTGGGGGACTCCTTGTTCAGCGAGACGTCCAGCCCGAATTCTTATCCCCTTGTGCAGCTCCTCCTTTTCTTATAGTTCCCTGAGGCATATGGTTCCTAGGCTCCCAGAGGCATGTGGGGGATGTAGTCTGCGGTAATATGCCCGGCCAGTGGGCCTGAATCCAGGCTTCTGCGTCTCCTGGAGATTCCGTGAGAAAAGACTGACCATTTCTATTCAGGCACAAAGCAGTGAGGCCCTTGAAATGATGTTGCACTGCATTGGCTGCAAGGATTTTTTAAGGGTTTTATATGCTCTACATTTCATTGCTACCTCTTGTGTAAAGTCTCTGTAGAAAGACATGGTGTTCCCCTTCCATTCCAACTCTCCCAGCTCTCTGGCTGCCCGCAGTAGACGTTCCTTGACCGAGAAACGCAACAGATAGGCAATAATGGTACGTGGGCCTTTAGTATTGTTAGGGTTGCCAGAGACATGATGGGCCCTCTCTACCCCAATTGGCTCCTTCCACTGGTCACCCAGGAGTTGTGGTATCCAGTCATTCAGGAATCTTTCAATGTTAGGCCCTTCAACTCCTTCAGGTGCCCCTAAAATTCGAATATTATTCCTTCTACTTTGGTTTTCCTGGTCCTCTGCTCTATACCATAACTAAGATAACTTGGTCTCATGGTCTCAAAGCCTCTGCAGTACATGGAGGTGCTGTTTCTCTAACTCTTCTGTCCGTTGCTCTAAAACATTATGCTAGTCATCTAACCTGCGTATGTCTGCCACATTAGTAGATAGTGAGGCACCAATTGTGTCCACTCTACTCAGTAAGGCCTCCAACATTTTAGTGATATTCGCTAGGGCTTCGCCAACTTGCATTTGATTGAGAGAAGTCAGGGTATCTTGGTGAGACACTTCAGCCATACTGCAACTCGCGGGCTCCATGCCTGCCAACCCCTCCTACAACCCACAACTAACAGGTTCAGCATCTTCTCCTTCAGCGGGGAGCAGCAGTAAGCCCCACCGGTACTGGAATTCTCAACGGACTTGCTCCGGTGATCACTTCAGGGGGAGATGGGGGGGGAGATCAGAACTGCTGCAGCTTCCACCCGGGAGTATGAAAGCACTGGTGTACCGAGCTCGGGCCTATATGGCCTACTACTCCGCGTCGGCTCCAGAGTAAAAGTGGCCTGTCAGGTGCAGGCTAAGAGCATGGCTCACTCAAATTACATCTTGACGGTGTTGATAAAGGCAGAGGAAGGTGTGTGGGGTAGCTCAGGTAAATTCAGTCCAGCATTTAGGACATTTTGATCGGTTTTCCTGTCAGGCTGGGGCAGAGAGAAAATGTTAGGCAGCCATCTCCCCCGGCTACAAGCCATGCCCCCAGGAGCTTGTGTTTGATGAGGTTATATTGGAGAGTGATGAAGTCTCACTGTAAGTCCTCATGGGCCAAGTCCAAGGAAAAATTTGAGGTGTAGAGTACAGTATCATCTGCAAATGAGTGCACATTAGCTTTGTGTCCAGGTTATTGATATAGATCGCAAAGAGGATTGGGCCCAGGATGGAGCCTTGGGGGACACCTCGTAGAAGAGATTTTTGTGGAGACAGATCACCTGCAGCTTTGACTTGTTGTAACCTGTTGGTGAGGTAACTGGTGAACCATTTGATGGCAGAACTATCGAGACTGATATTGCTCAGTGCAGTAAGCATGATGTTGTGATCCACGGTATTGAAGGCCTTACTAAGATCAAGAAAAAGGGAAACATATGCTTCTTAGAATCAAAGGCAATTTGCCAAACTGTGGTTACTTTTGCAAGGGCAGATACTGCGCTATGTTCAGCTCAAAAGCCGGACTGTGCAGGGTTTATTAATTTCTGCGAATCCAAGTGTTCTCTAATTTGGGTGTTGACAATTTTTTCAAGTAGTTTTGAAAGGACTGATAGTATGGAAATGGGCTTGTAATTGTTCAGATCACTCAGATCCCCAGACTTGAATAAAGGTAAGATGTGGACAGTTTTCCACGACACAGGTAGCTCACCCTGCTTCAGGGAGGTGTTGAATAAATGGGTGATGGGGCGGTCAAGTAGAAATCGAGGAAAAGGCTAAAAGCCAAGACAAATTTGGACACTGTCATTTTTCGAAGAAGGCGAGGATCTTTAGATTTTTAATATTATTGACACATCATCACAGGAAACAATTCTATTGTCCATGAGGTGGGGTGGAAAGGACGAAAAGGGACTTGGCAAGGTTAGAGGAATAGTCAAATGTATGGCAGCTTAGATTCAACGCAAAGAAGTGGAAAGTAATGCACCTGGGAAACAAAAACCCAGGGGAAGAGTACACAATGGGAGGTGAGATACTGACAACAACAACAAGCATTTGTCAATGCCGAATGTTTGCTTGCTGGCATTGGCATTGGTAGTGTAGAAGTTACAGAGCTGCATAATAGGAATGGCAGCAGAACTAGTAACCCACACCACCACCTGCAGAGAGTGACAGGCATTGGGGTGTGCCTTTGGGTTGTCAGGCATAACGACCATGCCATTTCACCACACTACCCTGCAGACACTGACAAGTGTCACAGTGTGCCTTGGGGTCTTTGGCCTTATGCGCATCCCATTCCATCAGGAAATATGGTGAGATGGGTGCGGTATAGGAGAATGGGGTGAAGTTTGGGCCCGAAGAGTCTGAGGCACACCTTGATACCTCTCACTGGCTGCAGGGTGTGGGTGGGGGTGGAATGGTATGAGCATTTCAGGCAAGAGTACCAAGTCACACCCCTGATGCCTGTCATTCTCTACAGGGTGGGGCGTTATGGTTGGAAACCCTAACGCCTTAGGCATTCATTGGTATTTTCACTCCAAATTTTCAGCATGGCTTTTTGTGACCCCCACCTCATGAACAGTGGCAATATCAGTTTGTTAGCCGAAAACTGCTTTTGCACAGTGACTCTGACATTGGCACCACAGGTGCAAAACACATTCCGAACAGGATGTGAAAAATGACAGCGGTACTGTTCATGGGGAGGTGTAAAAAATGGCAATGTTGAAAATCTGTGAAAATCTTAAAAAAACTGGTGAAGTCACGAGCATGCATAGAAACTGTGCAACGCACACCTGTAATGTAACTAGTTTGGGGATTTTTTTTACAGCAGATCGTTAACACAGGCATTTTGGTGCCTCCGATCATGAAGAGTGTCAGTGTGATTTTCTTTATCTGTCCCGAACAATGATTTCCCACAGCGACCACGCATTTCTGCGCTGAAAGTGTGAAAACACATTTCAGCCATGTTGTGGAAAATGACAGCCATACTGTTCATAAGGAGGTGTGGAAAAATGCCACTGGTGAAAATCTGGACTGAAAATATTACAAATTCATGAACTTACGAGGGTGTGTGGAAACTGCATAATACTCACTCGTAACACAGTCATTTTATGGAGTTTTGTCACCAAATTTTCAACATAGCCATTTTAAGACCTCTGCTCATGACCAGTGTCACTGTGATTTTCTTAATCTGTCCCAAACATTGTTTTTGCACACCGACTGTACCATTGTGCGCTACATGTGCGGAAACACATTTTGGGCGAGATGTGAAAAATGGTAGCTGTACTGCTCATAAGGAAGTGCGGTAAAATGGCACTGTTGAAAATCTGGTGTGCAAATATTACAAATTCGCAAACTTGCTAGCTGCATGGAACCGCTAACGTAAGGCCCTAAACAGTCATTTTGGGAATTTTTTCACCAAATTTTCAACATAGCTTATTTTAGCACCTCTGCTCATGACCAGTGTCACTGTGATTTTCTTAATGTGTCCCATACATTGATTTCGCACACCGACTGTGCCATTGTGCTACTATGGGCGGAAACACATTTTGGGTGAGATGTGAAAAATGACAGCTGCACTACTCATAAGAAGGTGTGGTAAAATGGCAATTTTAAATCTGGAGTGAAAATATTGAAAATCGCGAACTTACGAAACTAGCGTGGGAACTGTGCAACATGGCTAAGTAAAGTCATTTTGGAACTTTTGCAAATTTTCAAAATAGGCTTCTTGAGAGCCCACTTATGAACATTGGCAGTGTCGTTTCATTAATCAGTCCCAAAAGGTGATTTCGCGCAGTGACTGCGAAATCACCCTTCGGGCCCGAATAACGCCATGACAGTGACTGCATTCATGAGAAGGGGTCCCAAAAACCCCATGTTGAAAATTTGGCGCAAAAATTCCAAAAAATGCCCGAGATATGCAGCAAAGTTGATAAAACCCTATCTATTACATTATACAGCTTACCGGCATTTCCTCAGTTCGCGGTCGGCTTTGAAGAGTGCAGACGTGTTCCCGGTCCACCGAAGATCGTTGTGCCGGACTCCAGAGGTAAGTATGGGGTGAGGGGGGTGTGGGGAGGCAGGGTGCGCAGTGGGTGGGTGCGGTGGGGGCAGGAGACTGCAAGGGACCATTTTTTATTTACAGGTTTGTTTTTTAATGATTAAGACTACGCTGGACGTTTGCCACGCTGGGGTGGGCTCCCAGCGTGGCAGCTGGAAAGGATGTTTGGGGGGGTTGGAGCCGACAGGGGATTGGGCACCCCCGTTGGCCATACAGGCTAGTGCCACGCTGGGGTGGGCTCCCAGCATGGCAGCTGTAAGGCTGTTTGGGGGGGGGCTGGAGCCGACGGAGGATTGGGCACCCCCATCGGTCATACTGACGTGTACCACGCTGGTGTGGGCTCCCAGTGTGGGAGCTGTAACACTGTTTTGGGGAGGGCTGGAGCTGGCGGGGATTGGGCACCCCGTCGGCTATACTGTATGTGCGTGGGGGCGCGTCAGCACGCAATATGCGTGTGTGCGTGTTGAGGGGGGGAGCTCTGCTCACTGAAGTGCAGCTCTCCCTTTCAACTGTATGCCACTGCATTTTCAGCTGTCATAGACAGCTGGAGCAGTGATTGGCGAACTGCGACCGTGCCTGCAAACACACTGATTGAATTGGAAGAGGCTGACACACCTCTGGAAAACTCGGATGATGGCACTAAGTTTCTTGCACATGCATGCAGACAAACATAAAAATGGAAAGGGACCTCGGGGTAGACATATCAGATGACCTAAAGGTGGTCCAGCAACGTCAGAAGGCAGTAAGGAGGGCTGGGAGGATACTGGGATGCATAGGGAGAGGCATCACCAGTAGAAAGGAAGTTGTTGGCCCTCTGTACAGACAGTTGGTAAGATCACATCTGGAGTACTGTGTACAGTTCTGGAGACCCCACCTCCACAAAGACATAGACAGGGTGGAGGCTGTCCAGAGGAGGACAACCAAAATGGTGCAGGGTCTGCACCAGAAGACATATGAAGAAAGACTAAAGGAGCTTAAGATGTATAGCCTCGAGGAAAGGAGGGAGAGGGGGGATATGATAGAAACTTTCAAATACCTCAGGGAAATCAACAAAGTCCAAGAGGATAGCATCTTTCAGAAAAAGAGATGTGCAAGAACAAGGGGACACAATTTGAAGATAGAGGGAGGATGGCTCAGAGGTAATGTGAAGAAGTATTTCTTCCCAGATAGGGTTGTAGATGCATGGAACGGCCTTCCTGAGGAGGTTGTAGAATCAAAAACAGTGGGAGAATTCAAGAATGCATGGGACAGACATAAGGCAATTCTAGTGGGGGCTAGGAGGAAATAGGCTGTTGGTTAACTAGGATCTGCAACTTATCCGTTAGGTAAAGAAATGGGCAGACTAGGTGGGCCGCTTCCTTATCTGCCATCAAATTCTATGTTTCTATGTCATGAGAGGAGATGAGAAGAGAGGCTAAGTTGATGTCCTTTCCATCAATAATGTCCTTACAGAGGTGAGCCGGAATAAGGTGAATGGGAGAAATGATTGGAGGAGATAAGGAGGATGACGCACCTGAGGTGAGGTGAGGAGAGGTGATGGCATAGAAGGAGCTGGTATATCAATGCAAGGAATGGTACTCTGAGGAGGACAAAGGACAGGAGAGCTGCTACTAGATGGGTTCGCAGCAGGAACTGATGGATCGGAGGGTTGAGGAGGCAAGATTGGAATTCAGGCCTCAAAACATAGAAACATAGAATTTGTTGGCAGATAAGGACCACTTGGCCCACATAGTCTGCCCATTTTCCTACCTAACAGATAAGCTGCAGATACTAGTTAACCAGCAGCCTACTTCCTCCTAGGCCCCCAGTAGAATTGCCTCATGTCTGTCCCGTGCGTTCTTGAATTCCCCCACTGTTTTTGACTCCACGACCTCCTCAGAAAAGCTGTTCCATGCATCTACAACCCTCTCCATGAAGAAATACTTCTTCACATTACCTCTGAGCCATCACACCTCTATCTTCAAATTGTGCCCCCTTGTTCTTGTACATCTCTTTTTCTGAAAGATGCTACCCTCTTGGACTTTGTTGATTCCCTTGAGGTACTTGAAAGTTTATATCATGCCCCCCCTTTTCCTCCTTTCCTTGAGGCTATACATATTAAGCTCCTTTAGTCTTTCTTCATATGTCTTTTAGTGCAGACCCTGCACCATTTTGGTTGCCCTCCTCTGGACAGCCTCCACCCTGCCTATGTCTTTGTGGAGATGGGGTCTCCAGAACTGCACGCAGTAGTCCTGATGGGGTCTCACCAACTGTCTGTACAGAGGGATGACAACTTCCTGTTTTCTACTGGTGATGCCTCTCCCTTTGCATCCCAGTATCCCCCCCCAGCCCTCCTTACTGCCTTCTGACATTGCTGGCCCACCTTTAGGTCATCTGATATAACTACCCTCAGATTCCTTTCCATTTTTGTTATTGTCAGTATCTCACCCCCCATTGTGTACTCTTCCCCTGGGTTTTTGTTTCCCAGGTGCATTACTTTGCACTTCTTTACATTGAATCTAAGCTGCCATACACTTGACCATTCCCCCAACCTTGCCAAGTCCTTTCTCATCCTTTCCATCCCACCTTGTGTATCAACCCTGTTGCAGATCTTTGTGTCATCTGCAAAGAGACATACTTTTCCTTCCAGTCCCTCTGCAATGTCACTTATAAAGACATTAAAATGGACCGGCCCCAGTACTGAGCCCTGCGGTACCCCACTAGTAACCTCCCTTTCTTAACTGTGGACTCCGTTTACTATTACCCTCTGTGTCCTGTTGTCCAGCCAATGTTTTACCCAGGCTACCACCCTGGGACCCACTCTCAGGCTGGATAATTTGTTTATTAATCTTTTGTGCGGGACTGTGTCAAATGCCTTGCTAAAGTCTAGGTAGGCCATGTCCACAGCCCCTCCCTGGTCTAGTATTTTGGTCACCCAGTCAAAGAAATCGATTAGATTCATCTGACATGACCTTCTTCCTGTGAATCCATGCTGCCTTGGGTCCTGTGCCCCATTGGCCTCTAGATACTCAACAATTCTTTCCTTCAGAAGTGATTCCATCATTTTCCCTACCACTGAGGTCAAACTGACAGGTCTGTAGTTTCTGGCCTCTGTTTTGCTCCAACTTTTGTGAACAGGAATCACATCTTCCCTCCTCCAGTCCTCAGGTACCACACCATCCTCCCATGATTTGTTAAAAAGGGTAGTCAGTGCTGTTACTAGTTCTCCCCTTAGTTCTTTTAGAATTCTGGGGTGAATCCCATCAGGCCCCATTGCTTTATCCACCTTCAGTTTTAGGAGTTCTTTCAGAACCCTTTCTTCTGTGAAAGGGCCGATATCAACCCCCCTGTCCAGAGTGCTTCTATTGACTGCTGTCATGTGTGATTGCAGATCTGAAACTGATGATGCAAGTTGAGCCATGAAATCCCAAATTTCAGATATTGGAGAGGATTCCAGTTGAGGAACATGTTGGATTGGGACTGGGGTTCCCGACTGGGTGAGGCAGCGAGGCCAGACATAAGTCATGTTGTTCTTGCTTGTGAGCAGAAGCCAAGTAGTGGATACCTTGGTGAGTAAGTTCAGCCACAAGGCAGGATATGGTCTACTCTTTGATGGAATGGTTGGTCTTGGAAGTTTGCTTATAGGCTAGGGGAGCTTGAGAAGGAGTTCGAGGAGACCGAGGAGGATTAACTTTGAGTTGAGGAGGTGTGATGTCCAGTGGTGTAGGAGAAGCCATGTTGGTCAGTAGGTCCTACGAAACTGAGATAATAACATTAGGAGAGGACAGGAACTGGAAGAAACAGTATGATAAAAAGACTTCCATCCCAGATTGACTTGGCAAGTGCATGGCAATTGACACTTCAGATTTTGATTAGGGATGGAGATCATTGATTGATAGAATAGTTGAAGTGAATGAAACAGAACTCCCATTCCCAGTAGCTATGGCAAGTCCACCAATGCTCAAATACAACTTGAGGTCTGAGGTATGGAACGGGATTATTGAATGCTGGAATAGGTTGGAGTTGGTTAGCAGTAGGGGTAGAATGGAGAGAACCTAACTCCCATCCCCAGTAAATGTGGCAAGTCCACCTGCACTTGAATACCACCAAGGTATGAGTTAGGGATGGAGACTGTTGGAGTGAAGGAAATAGGATGAATTGAATAACTCAGGTTTCCATCCTTAGCAGACAGGGCAAGTCCACTTTCACTCAGTACCTCATTAGATAGAATTAAGGATGGAAACTGGCAGAATGATGATATAGTTTGGAGGCTGATAGAACAGGGCTCCCATCCCAGGTAGACATGGCAAGCCTACCTGCACGCGATACCCCACTAAGTATAGTTAGGGATGGAAACTGTGAGGTTGCAGGTGTGTGCTGAGCAAGACAAGGAGCTGCAGTACTGAAAATGGAGATAATAAGGAGTACGAGCAATGGAGGTCATAGGGATAACTGAAAGGAGCTAATAATTAAGGCAGGCAAGATTAGGATAAGGAGAACATAATTGATTCACTGAAAACAATAAACAAGCAGAAGCCTATGAATCAACTATAAACAATGATCATACTACATGAATAAGTAGGACTGAAGGGATATGAGATTAATGAAGGCTCACCGCACTATGCAATTACAAGAATTAAGTTTTAGATGTAGGAGAAGTAGATTATGCTCAGAGAACCTCAGGTATCTATCACTTTAAGAGATCCAGGAGCACTCACAACCCAGAAGTGCTGGTGAGAAGTGAAGAGGCACTCTGACAAGGATAATCCAGTGAGTTCCCTGATGTGTTCCACTGAGCGCCTTGATGCCTTTGAAAGAAATAAATGAAAGTCAGACAGGGAATGTATACAGAAATGGAGTACTGTGCAAAAGAAATGAGGTGGCTGTACCCTGGATAGTGAAGCCACCCCAGAAGGGAAACAACAACAGTAGGAAGCCTGGACGCTGCAGCAGTTGGCTTGATAAGGAAGGTCATTGCAATGATTGGTGAATAGGTAGTAAAGACAGGCATGCTGAGAAGTGCCCCCCTCCCTGGAGGACAGCAGATGTAGTCCTCTTATACAAAAGTGGGAACAAAGAGGAAGTGGAGAACTACAGACCAGTCAGCCTCACCCCGGTAGTGGGGAAGATCATGGAAGCACTACTGAAGGAGAGATTGGAGGAACACCTGGTTGTCAATGGACTACAGGACCCAAGGCAGCATGGTTTCACCAGGGGGAGGTCATGTCAGACCAACCTCATTGAATTTTTTGACTGGGTGACTAGGGAAGTGGATCAGGGGAGGGCAGTGGACATGGCCTATCTGTACTTCAGCAAGGCCTTTGACACTGTGCCACATAGAAGACTATTACACAAACTGGGGAATATGGGGTGTGGGAAGGACAGTAGTGTGGTGAGTAGGTAACTGGCTGGGCGGCAGGACACAGATGGTGGTGGTAAATGGCTGTCACTCCACAGAAGAAAGAGTGACCAGCGGGGTACCACAGGGACCAGTGCTGAGACCGGTCCTATTCAACATCTTCATCAGTGACATTGCGCAGGACCTAGAAGGCAGAATTTCACTGTTCGCTGATGACACAAAGCTCTGTAACAGAGTAGACACACCAGAGGTGTAGACAGAATGAGAAGGGACCTGCAGAAACTTGAAGAATGGTCAGGGGTTTGGCAGTTGAAATTCAATGCAAGAAGTGCATGATAATGCATATGGGGCACAAAAACCCTGGCACAATATATCAATTGGGGGTGAGGATATAGCATGCACCAAGCAGGAAAGGGTTCTTGGGGTTATCATCTCTGATGACCTCAAGGTAGGGAAACAGTGTGACAAGGCAGCAGGTAAAGCAAATAGGATGCTGGGATGCATAGGCAGGGGCATCACCAGCAGGAAAAGGGAGGTCAAAATTCCACTATACAAGACACTAGTGAGGCCCCACCTGGAGTACAGTGTACAGTTCTGGAGACCTTAGCTACATAAGGACATAGACAGGGTAGAGAAGGTTTAGAGGAGGGCAACAAAGATGGTACATGGATTGCATCACAAGTACTATGAGGACAGGTTGAAGGAACTGAACATGTACTCCCTGGAGGAGAGGAGGGAGAGAGGGATATGATAGAGACATGCAAGTATCTTACAGGGAGGAACAGGGTGCAGGAATACACTATTTTTAAGCGAAAAAGATGTTCCAGGACTAGGGGGCATGGGATGAAGTTGGAGGGAGGACGATTCAGAGGAAACGTGAGGAAGAATTTCTTCACAGAACAGGTGGTGGACAAGTGGAACACCCTGCCAGAGAAGTGGTGGGGCAGAAACAATCACAGGATTTAAGAATGCATGGGATAGACATAAAGGAATTCTGGAGGTCAGGGTTAAGGGGCAACAGACTTCTAGGAAAACATAAACTGAATTTACAAGCTCAAATGGGCAGACTGGGTGGGCCATAGGCCCTTATCTGCTGACACTGTCTATGTATCTATGTATCCCAAAAAAAAACAACAAAGAAACAAATGACAACACCGGACAATGAGAGCGGAAACAGGTAGGACCGAGGGAGCTCAAAACAAGTGGGGAGAGAACGAGGGGGCACAGAGATGACTGCAGGGGGACAACAAATGGAGCACAAAAAACAAATGGAGGCAGAATGGGAAGATGCAGAAAGACAATGGGGGCAGAGAGAGCAGGAACAGGGAAAAGCAGCAGCCAAAGGAGAAACAAACAAAAGGCACAGACACATGCCATGCAGGAGCTCAGAGTGAGAAAAATGCAGTGGTTCAACACTCGCTAAGCATGTGCTGCTGGGAAAGGCTGCTTTATGAATGGTATATGGGAGGAGTTATTTCCCCACATTGAACCTTGGTCTTTAGCCCTCCCAGAAGGCAGCCCAGTCACTGGATTACCTTAATGCTAGTAATAAAGTGGATATTCCACAGTAGACCCATCCTTTCTCATGGTTTAATTCTTACTTAGAAAACTGTCAGTCTATCAGATTACTCCATTTCAAACAATTGGTTACAAATTGCAATTCATGTAGTGCACGTTTATGCATTTAGGATGAACATTTTACATTTTCAAAATGTTATAATATACCCTATGATAGTCCAACTGGGATGTAATGTTTTATTTTTTGTGGGGTCCTGCTTTTAACCAATTTTACAGTTGGGAGTCCTGCAGCATAGGGAAGCCAAATGTCTTTCCCAAGTTTATACAGTGAGCCAGGAGTCCTGGTGGGATTCAGACCAGTTTCCTGTTTCAGTTTAATGCTGCAACCACTAGACCACACTGCTTTTTTTAGCAGTTGTCCCTTTCCTGGAACTATGTCAGACTATTAATTTCAGTCTCAGAACCCAGGTTACTACAGTTAATCACACACACTTCCTCCACTGGTTGCCCGATGTGAAATTTCAATGAAAGACAATGAGTGCATACATGGAACATTGAAACATAGAAACATAGACTTTGATGGCAGAAGAGGACCGCTTGGCCCACCTAGTCTGCCCATTTCCCTACCTACAGAATAAGCAGCAGATCCTATTTAACCAACAGTCTATTTCTTCCTACCCCTCCCAACAAAAATTACCTTATGTCTGTCCCTTGCATTCTTGAATTCTCCCACAGTTTTAGACCACACAACCTCCTCAGGAAGGCTGTTCCATGCGTCCACCACCCTCTCTGTGAAAAAAATACTTCCTTACATTGCCCCTGAGCCCTCCCCCCTCTATCTTCATATTGGATCCCGTTGTTCTTGCACATCTCTTTTTTCTGAAAGATGCTACCCTTTTGGACTTTGTTGATTCCACTTATGTACTTAAAAGTTTCTATCATGTCCCCCCTCTCCCTCCTTTCCTCAAATGTATACATATTAAGCTCCATTAGTCTCTCCTCATATGGCTTCTCTTGCAGACCCTGCAACATTTTAGTTGCCCTCCTCTGGACTGCCTCCATCCTGTCTATGCCCTTGCGGAGATGGGGTCTCCAGAACTGGATGCAGCACTCCAGATGGGGTCTCACCAACTGTATGTACAGAGGGATAACAACTTCCTGTTTTCTGCTGGTGATGCCTCTCCCTATACATCCCAGTATACCCCCAGCCCTCCCTACTGCCTTCTCACATTGCTTGCTTACCTTAAGGTCATCTGATATGACCTATGGGGAGAGGCTCGAAGAGCTAAATATGTACACATTGGAAGAGAGAAGGGACTGGGGGGACATGATAGAGGTCTTCAGGTACATGAAGGGGGTAAATAGGGGAGGAGCAGTCAGGGTGCTTCAAAGGAAGGAGGAGGGGGCAACTAGAGGGCATGGGTGGAAGCTGGAGCGGGGAAGATTCAGGGGAGAAAGGAGGAGGAGGTGCTACTTCACTGAGAGGGTGGTGGAGCCATGGAATGCGCTGCCTAGGGGGCTGGTGGAGGCAGAGACGGTGGAGAGGTTCAAGAGGGGGTGGGACAGGTACAGGGGAAGGGTTCTGGAAGCAAAATCCAATGCAGCGGGAATATCCGGAACTGGGAAGGGAGAAGCCAGAGAAGGCCAGAGGGGCAGCAAGGTCAGCTCCCAGGATGGGGGCTGACCAACCGAGCAGACATGAAAGACCATTAGGCCTATTCTGCTGGCATTTTAGTATGTTAGTATGATTACCCCCAGGTCCCTTTCCATTTTTATTGTGGCATGTAAAGTGTTGCTGGAAAGGCCCCGTGAGCTATGTTTTCAGCTTTTGACTGGCTTCACCATGCCTCAGCACTAAACAAAATGGATATAGCCAAGGAGCTGGACAACAACAACAGGATGGCCATACGAACATATGAAATTTGCCAGCAGATAAAGGCCTAGAGGTCTATCAAGTCTGCTTGAATGTGTAGCTAGCACCCCTTATTCTGCAGTTGCCCCTCCCTTCCACCCTTCCCCTTCATTGACCCTCCTCCTTGTCCTGTTCCATCCCCTTTTGAAGCAGTCCACTGTTCTACTGGATACCACTTCTGCAGGTAATGCATTCCACCCAGCCACCACCCTCTCTGTAAAAAAGTGTCTCCTCATCTCCCTCCTGAACCTTCCTCCCTCCAGTCTCATATCATGGCCCCTGGTGTCCCTCCCCTTCCTTACTTTGAACAGCCCCTCTGTACCTGTCTTGTCTAGTCCTTTCATGTACTTATAGGTTTCAATCATGTCCCCCCCGTCCCTCCTCTCCTCCAATGAGTACATGTTCAACTCCCTCAGCCTCCTCTAGTATGATAAATCCCCCAGCCCCTTGATCATCTTTGTCTCCCTGCGCTGCACCACCTCCAGTAACTTAATATCCTTCTTCAGATACGGGCGCCAGTACTGCACGCAGTACTCCAGGAGTGGTCTAACTAATGACCTGTACCATCTCTCTAGACGGTAGAAAACCTTAGTAGAAAACATAGTAATCAATTCCATATTCAGTTTAAACCAGAAGGTTAACTTCAATTCCCTATTCATATCTCAGAGAACATATAGCAATGCCAGTTCTAGCTGAGTTGAAAAAATAAAACTGATAATCACAACAGAAACTGTGAAACAGCTTACTTTAACTATAGATCACAGTGACAGACAAGCAGTAGCTTTCTCATCTAGCTAAGATGCTGTAGGCTCAAAATGAGAACAAAAGAGGTCACATCAGTTTCTGAAGATGCAAGGGTAGACCTTGACTTCCATTACCTTAATAAATGTTGGGAAATCATTTTATACCAGCCCACTTACATAAATCACAATAAGGACACACAGGCTTCTTGAGAAATGAAACAAGTTTCACAGCTGATGAGTAAATGGGAGACTGTTTCTATTCCTGCAAGGTGATTGAACTTGTGACAGATTTGGCCTAGCAAGGGCTGAGTTTGCAATTTCTGACATTGCATACCATCAGTACAGAAAGAAGGGCCATGCCCAGAAGAGTCCTGTTCCTCTGTGAAGTGATTGCACCTGGCTTCCAGAAAAACTTCTTCTCTTTCTTTCAATTTTCTACGTTGCACTTGCACACATTGTTTGAAAGGCAAATTATTAATGAAATGAGGGATCCATTTGTAGCATTATTCAGGGTTTGACTTTGTTTCTCAACAACAAATGGGCATTATACAATAGGGTGAGCAGATAACCCATTAGATAAAAACAGGTATTCTCACTGCACTCCAGCTATCACACTGTGATGACATCATCACAGTATAACTTATGAAATTGCCAGTTATCACACCTGCACAATGCGCAAACCCACGCAAACCTGTGCAAATGCAAATGGTAACTTTTGCAGCAATAGGGGTCCCTAGTGCATAAAACGGATACATGATGTGCACTAGTGTGATATCAAAAATATCTTCACTCCTGCACAGTGACTTCTCGATACTCACTCGTGGCTTTACTACTCGTGAATATCCAAAGGTCACTCTAAAGAAGAGAAGATATTTTCCATATCACACCCATGCCCATCATGTATCCCCTTATTATCTATTTTACAATTTATTCACCTGGGACAGCAATAGCCCAGCTGAGATGCAACATCTCTTATCCAGTGAGGACTTGCTTTACTCCCAGCTGCAGCTAGGTGGACTGGAGTACTCAGAGGTTAAGTGACTTGCTCAAGGTCAAATATTGAGAATATGACTCTTGTGGTCTATGAATCTGTGATCTCCTGGTTTCCAAGCCAGATTACTAGGTTGCTGTAGATGACAGCACACTATCCCTGCCTTATGGGTTCAAATAAGGTTCAGAAACCTGTCTCAATAACTCCTGTGGGGATTTATTATCCAAAGATGTTGAGACAAAGTTTAGATATTATTTGTGTGGAACCATCACCGAGGGAAATATTAAGTGGGCTAACTGAAAGGCTAGTACATCCCCTTGGGAAACAATACCAGCCCACTATGGTCCTCACTGATATAGTCCACCCAACTCTCACACAATGCGATCAACCATGCACCCCAAATTAAATGCTTCTTCTTACTCCATGGCACAGATTCTCATTCCCTTTCCCTCTCCCCCCAGAGACTCTTCTGGTGGCAAAACTGCCTTCTCACATTGTTTCCCCTAATCTCTGGTCCTCTCTTCCGCTATCCATCTGCATGACCTCCTCTTCCTTCTCCCTTAAGTCTCCTTCATGACTTCACAACTCACTTCTGCAACTGTTCATGACTCTAGCTCCTAAGCGGCCACCCACCTCTCCCCAGCCTCAGATCACTGTAGCCCAGCTGTTGCACTGATGATTCCTCCTTCCTGCCTTCCATCTCCAAATTCAAAGTTGTCCACTGTTTTTCATCTGTTGCAAACTTACTCTTCATAGGCTCCTTGTTACACTTACTACTCTGCACTGAATATTTGTTGTTTGCATAACTTTTAATTTACTGTACTTATTGCACTTTATTTTATTGTCTGCTCTCTCTTGCCTCCCTTCCCCCAGGACACATCTAGAAACAAGCTGTTACCAGCTCAGTATGACTTTCCTGTAAAAGGTAAAAAAAAATAAACAAAATTACAAATAATATGATCACACTCCAAATAACATGCTCATAACACAGATTTACAAACAAACTGATGGATTTATTGGGGTAAGCAAGATCAGGGTTCTAGGGAAAAATAAAGTTGGGCAATGCAAATATATAATGCAACAGTTATGCTTGCTTGGCTGTTCTTAGAGCCTTTCTAGGCACAGCCCACCCCAACACTCTGTTCTGCCTGACTTCACTGTTGGGCACTACCCACACCCTACTGGTATCAGTGTTGCAATCCTAATCCTATGTAGCACTGGGAAAGTCTGGGTACCCAAGTAATGAAGTATTGCAGGCCCGACAAGAGTAGTGTGTGGTGGGCTGATGTTGGTGCACTGAAACAAACAATATTTATTTTAACCCAAACTTTGTACTCCTGGCAAGATGGCATAGTCCATCAACTGTAGCCCACCTCAGTGGCCCTATCAAAACTATCTATACAGTGTGGTGTGGTGCAGAACCTGAGGGCCCTAATTTAGTTACCCATGAATTACCTTTGGTGGTAACTTCTCTGCAGTCCTGACCAGATTGACCGGCTCTCATTTGCAGTCTCTCTCTCACACCTCCAGTATCTACATTAGCTCTCCTTTGCCAGTGGCTCTATCTGGCCCTTCACATATGTTCAGCTGGGCTCTCACTCTGTCAGTCTCTTGGGGTGTCTGGAGGATTCCATGGCCTCTGCAACTCCCCTCTTCAAACCCAAAGATAATGCCTTCTGCAGACTATTTACTGGCAGTTGTGATCAGCACAGTGGCTTTCATCCCTAGCTGGTACAGTTGCTACACAGCCCCTTCAGATCTATTTCTGGGAAAATGTTTCTGGTGACACTATTCAGCTGCAGGATGGCTCCCCCACAGACTGTCCTCTTCAGCTGCTGGGTGCATGATCTCTCTCATGTTCTCTGTCCCTGCATGTAGCAGCCTCTTCTTCTGTGACTGTTAAAACTCAGCAAAACACCTTCTGTCACCAGGTTGTGGAAGCCCCAGGCAGCCTCCAAGAGCTGGTATGCCCAGAGAGCAGCTCTGTCTCCAAGCTGTCTCTGAGGCTGAACTGAAAAGTTCTGAAACTTTTTTTTACTGTTTACTGGTGAATCTAGCCCTCTACTTGGTTAAGACCCTCTGTCAATCACAGAAGAAGGTCTGTTTGGCTGATTCTTAATGGCTGATAGTTTGCCTCTCTCCTGGAGGAGTTCATGAAGTCATTCTGTATCCCTGGGGCTCTTGGATCAGACTCTGGAGCCTGATTGGCTGACGTGTTGCCCTCAGACCCCATTGCAATGTCAGATGTCTGGTTGCCGGGACATCTTAATCAGAGTGTATCACACTAGTGTTGCATGATCTGCACTGACTGCCAGTTTGGTGGAACACCAACATAAAGATATGCTTGCTGACTTACAAAGCCGAACACATTTTGGGCCTTCACTACCTGTAAGATCTCCAATCTGCATAAGCCCGTATCTGCTCTCTCTGCTCCACAGAGGTGGGTTTCTATTTGGTTTCACAGTCTAGGCTGGACTTATCTATGGAGAAAGCCTTTGCAATTTAGGCACTGCAGCTTTGAAATTCTTTGCCACCTTACGTTCAAAGTTCTTCCTGAGTGGGATGCCTTCCACAAAGTCTGAAGAACCATTTGTCTGAACTAGCCTACTGTGACCTTTTAAAACTTATTTCTGATTATATTTAATTGATGTTACTTATTGCCTTTTCTGTTTAAATTTTCTGTAATTTATTTGTAAGGTGTCCTAAACACCAAGGATAGGGCACCAGAAAAAATTGTCTTGACTTGACTTTGAAGTCAGAGGTTGACAAAATGGCTGCACTCCTGGTAGATTTCAGGGTTTCTCACTCAAAGGTTTTTTTCCAAAGGATTCCTGCCCTTAATACATTCTTGCTGTCCCCAGAATGTGTGAGCATTAAGTATTACTGATGTTCTGGCTAGTCAGAACCATTGGTCAAGGCAAGTCCCACTGGAGCATGTTTGCTGCTCCATTAGTGGCAATGAGAGATGATTTCTGTGTGGCATGAGCAGCAGTTTTGGACAGTGCCAAGTGCTGAATCGTATCCTCCTTTTACTCCTTCTCCCACCTCCAGTCTTCTTCTGCAGAATCCATGTACTTGGAGCCAGATGGAAGCAGCAACTTGGGCTGCCACAGACAAGCCCCCATGCTTTTTCATAGATTTTCATAGATTTCATAGATATTTACAAGCTGTAAGACTTTCGTCAATAATGCTTGCCCAGACCCAATATTTAGAACTTTGTAGTTCTGTCTCTATATAGGATGTCTAGTCTGGCCTTAAAAGTATCCATGCTTCCACTCTCCACTAAACTTGACAGAAGACTATTCCAAAAGGAAATTACTCTTTGAGTAAACCAGTGTTTTCTGTGATTAATGTTCCATTTGAGCATCACTAATTGCTTGTTCTCTCCTTGCACTACACCAGCCTGTTTTAAATGTGAATCCCAAATCTTCCTTAAGCTTGGTATCACCCATTATTTTATAGAGCATACATAAATCACCTTTGTGTCTTCTGTAGTGTAGTGACTATAAGTTGAAGTGCTCTAATCTATCTGAATATGGAGTGTCTTTTAGGCCAGAAAGGGAACTTGTAGCTCTTCTCTGTACCGTTTCAAGTTTTAGAATGTCTTCCCTGTTCTGTGGTAACCATACTTGAGCGCAGTATTCCAGCTGGGTTCTAACCAATACTCCATAGAGAGGCATCAAAATCTTCTCATCTCTGCTTGCAATATTTCTCAGGATGCTATTAAGAATGTAATTTGCCTTTTTTACTTGGTCCCTGCAATAAGAATTAAATCTCAGATCAGCCGTTACTTTAATGCCCAAATCCCACTCTTAACTGGTATTAGCTAGTGTGTTATTTCCAAGTTTATAAACCAAGTTGTTATTTCTGGGCCCTAAGTGCATTGTCTTGCATTTAGCTATGTTCAGTTCAAGTTTGCTAGACTGTGTCCAAGTATGGATTTCATTAATAGCTGTTTGGAGTGAAGAGGCATCGACTGTATTGTGTATTTTTGGCAGGCTACAGTTTTTCTGAGGCTTCATACTTGACTTCAAATCAGGATCAGCAAAGTCCGTCTACAAAGCACAGTACTTCACAGTATCATACCACCTAATGAACTGGTACTAATCTCAGCAACTTTCAGTAAAGCAATAATAGACATCCTAGGCCCGATTCTCAAAACTCGTCGTGAGTCACGCCAATGGCGGCTTGCACTGGTTGCGAAGTCCTGCTGCCTTCAGCAACTGTGGCCATGCACTAAACAGTCAGCATATTTGGATGGGTTGCTGCTAGGTATGGGGTGGCCATGTGTCACTCTAGGACATTCCTGATGTCTAGTGGTCCCCCCAACCCCAATCCCCTAGTTAGTAATATTAATCATGTCCATGGTGGTCTAGCAGACACCCCAGCCCCAATCCCCTTTTGTTAATATTAATCACATCCTTGGTGGTCTAGCAGGCACTAGGAAAAAATGTAGAAAACAAATACAATGCAATCAAAAACCACACGGGAAAAATGCCAAAAGCAATGGCAGCGCTCAGCAAAAACACTGAGCACAACCATGGCAACATAAATAAAATAAAAAAGCAACATTGTGTGTTTGCGGGTGGTTCTGCCCCCCCATACCCTCCCAAAGCCCCCCAAACTGTAGATAATCACCTCCGGGGGGTGGCAACTCGAGGACAGGGAGGAACCACAGAAGGGGGAATCATTGAGGAGAGGCAGGAGGAACCCAGCAGGACAACCGGGGGTGGGGGGCCAAAAGTGCAGGGTGGGGGGTGGACACAATCCAGCTGTTAGTTGGGAAGGGACAGAAAAAAATGAAAAGAATCACTTGTCCTGGGACTGGGAGTCAAACCCCAGTCCACCAACCTCCGCTGCCTGTGGCCCTACTCCCTACACCATAGCAGCTGCTCAGTAGCACACCACCCAACAGACACTTTATCCTTTTCCCCCTCTGACAGCCAACAGCTACAGGGATAGTGTTAACATTACCTGCACTAAACTATCCCTGAAATGGACTCAAAGACATGCATCCAAAAATAGCAAGACTTACAAGTATCACAGGTCGTTACACCTGCTGGCATAGCTGTAGCAGTGGTCTGCCTGTTTCTCCTAGCTGTTTTGTGATACTTGTAAGTCTTGCTATTTTTTGGATGCATGTTTTTTACACTGGGAAAAAAAAACAGTTACTGCAAAATAAAAAAGATGTAAGTAACTGGGCTTCTCGTTTGTGGTTTTTCATATTTTCTGTGCTAGCACCTGATATATGAATGTATGGTTGTTAGTGGGTGCTCCATATTTCAGAGAAGAAAGTACACATGGAAAAGGGGACATAACATGAGGCTGGAGGGAGGCTTAGGGGGAATTCTAGGAAGAATTTTTTCACAGAGAGGATAGTGGCTCCGTGGAACAACCTACCAGTGGAGGTGGTGGAAGCGAAAACAGTATGGGGATTCAAAAGTGCATGGGATAAGCATAAAGACACCCTGCTGTACAGCAGAGTGGAGGAAAGGCAGTCCAGATAAGAGCAGGAATTACCAAAGCAAGTCGGAAAATGAGCAGACTATGTGGGCTATATGGTTCTTATCTGCCGACATTCTATGTTTCTATGTTTCTCTTATCTTTGAGTCCATTTCTGCAATTTAAATTTGTGTAGCACCACTAATTTGTGGCTTTTTAGTGGGGCGCCAGGTCTTGTTTCTTACTATACTATCCCTGTAGCTGTATTTCAGGTCACTATTTTTACAACGTGGACTTTACTGCACTGTAATCACAGTGACATTTTTCACCTAATAGGGGTCTATCAGACCCCCCCAAGTCCTGATCTGCCCATATAATAATAGATAACATTTCCTGGTCATCTAGTGTCTCCATCCCCCAACTCCAGTAGGCAGTGCTCCACCACCCCGCTCCCTCCCTGATCAAGCCCCAAGCTGGCAACTGGCACATCCCTCCACTCTCCATCACAGCCTGCTGCTGACTGAGCTTCAATGAGCACATATTGTATACAATGATTGACAGTGAGTTGTCATTCGATGAGCACATACTGTCTGTAGTACGTGCTCAATGACAGCTCAGTCAGTGGCCGGCCATGGTGGACAGTGAAGGGCTGTACTGGTTACCGGATCATGGATGGGTCAGGAGGAAGTGGAGTGGTGGGGTACTGCCTGCCAGGGTGAGGGGGTGGGGGGTCCATTAGACCACCAGGGAAAGTTATCAATTATTATATGGGCAGATCAGCATTGGGGGGGAGTCATCAGCTGGACCACCAAGGACATGATTAATGTTAAGAAAAGGGGATCAGGGCTGGGGGAGCCCATTAGACCACCAGGGACATGATTAATATTAACAAAAGGGGATCAGGTCTTGGGGTCAGCTAGGCCACGAGGGATAGGATCAATGTTAATAAAAGGGGATCGGGGATGGGGGAAGGACTTTGGCACATGTTTCTTCCCATCCAGGGAGGGCTCTGAGAGTAGTAAAAATGCTCTGACCCTCCCAGAGGGTGAAGTTTTAAGTACCCTTAGACCAGCCATGGCTAGTCTAAGGGTAATTAGAATTTCGACTTCTTGGAGGATTTAAAGAATACCAAATTCGGGGATGTGGCAGCTTGTGTCTGCTGCATGCCTCCTTGTGCCATGCTACAGCCTACTTTGTGCTGCAAGGGAGGTGCAAGCCCCCTATGGTGCATGCAGCCTGCAGTTGACACAGGCTGCATTTGTGAATCACTCCCGGTGCATCTTTTGACGCAAACTGCACTTTGCACCATTCCTTGTGGCGCAAGCCTCTTGCACCATTCTGGGAGATTTCAGAATCAGGCTCCCTGTGTTTACAAATACTTATTAACTAAACAACATTATACACAGACATTAGTAGGCTGTCTATACAACCAATTCTTTTCTATTATAACAAAATACGTTTTATTTTATACAAGTTAAGACAATAGGCACAGCTTGTTTACATACAGTAGTTAACTTGTTATACAGCACATTATATAGTAGGTCACATTCATATGGTAGTCTATCCTTTTTTTTTATTTAGTATACTTCTTGCCTCAGAGTCCTGAGCTGGCCCCAATCAGCCTGCCGTTTACCCCTGGCCACATCACTCATCATCTCTGGGACTTACCATCCCACTGCACAGTGCCCCACAGATTTCCCCTTGTGGTGGGGTCCCCCAGGACCCCACTAATCCCAAGAGGAGCTGGGCATGGGATTGCAGCAGGTAGCCCAGTAGATGGTGCAGGTCCTGTGAGGAAGTGCATCATCATCCCGCCTGGCTTAACAGTTTCTGCCATTTTATATACCTCCTCATAGGTGCCTTAGCAGGCTATGGCTGACAGGGATGAACACAGACATGTGTGTCGCAGCCCACAAAGCCCTCCCTCTCACACTGTGTCTCCATTGTCGGACCACAGTCACCCAAGTGGTGTTGTCACTGTGGAGGCAGAAGTTCACCCTCCCCCAGAGGTTGAAAGCAGCCCATAGGATGCTCAAGCCTCCTCCCCATGGCCACCCCCCACCCAAATGATGCAGGTCCATTGCCATACCCATGACCAGGAAAGGCAGTAATGCTTCAGGTCTCTGTGCCACAAGGCTAGCATGGCAGCCTATCTAACAAATGGTTCTAGCTAAGCATTATGAAAAAGAACTATACAGTTCCCCACATTTTTTATTTATTTTTATTCATTTACAGTATATCTCAGAATTGCAACCTGTGAGCTAAAGTTCATTTACATAGGTTCCACATCAGCAGAAGGACAAACAATGAGAAAACAAGGACAATACACAGTTTACATGAAATTGTCAGTGATGGTTTTACACTGTGTTACAGATTACAGTACATAAATTGCACGTAAGCCAACATGAGGGCAGATTAAGTTTGGGGTTAGGGTCAAATACAGAGAATAAGGTATGGTAGAGGAACAGATGAGATAGTGCAGGAAACCTGTGAAGGCTTCCATTGTCAGCTTAGAGGTAAGGGAGGGGAGTCAAGATATTAATGCACAGTAGGGAGAAAGGAACATGTGTGGCAGCTGGAAATGGGAATGGCGTATCCATTGTTAGGCTGAAGATGAGAGGGGGCATGGAAAGTAGTGGAGGAGAGGTGGGTTGAGGGTGGAAGGGGGGAAGGAAGGTGGTGGGATAAGAATAAGGGGTAGAATGGAGGGGTGATAGAAGTGAGGAGTGGGCAGCAGGCATAAAAGAGAAGGCAGCAGGATGTGGAAGGGTGGAAGTGCTGTAATCAGGGGATGAGTAGAAGTGCTATAATTGGGGGGGGAAGAACCGTGAAAGGTAAGTGAAAGCAGGTTATGGAAAGCAGGAGCAGGACATGTGATTAGTGAGGTGGGACCGTTATTTGGATTTAAAAGGCCCAACCTTAGGTTCAGCAATGAGCTCAGTTAGCAGGGAGTTTAACCAGAGCGGTGCCCTATAACCAAAGGATCTCTGGCCTTGCTTAGTGTGATGGAAAGGGACCTTGAATAGATTGTCGTTTGAAGCTCTAGTTGGCCTAGCAGTTTCTGTTGGGCTGAGCATAGCACACTCTCCAGGTGGCAGCAGGCCAAGAGCAGCTTTTTTGGCCAGGAGACAAACCTGATATTGAATTGGAGAAAATAGACTCCTTTGCCCCAAATATAAATGGGGTTCAAATAAAAATTCTATTATATGTGGAAGATGCGGTATTACTATCACAAACCCTATTAGGGTTAAAAAGAGCAATAATAAAGACAATGCAGACATTGGAGAGGCTGTATATGGCATTAAATATTGAAAAGATGTAGATTGTTGTTTTTGGGAGATGAAAAACAAAAATAGAATATGGTAAATTAATGGAGTTAATATAAGTGAGGTAGCAGACTACCAATATTTAGGGGTAGTTTTTAGTAAAAACATAAACTGGAATAAGCAAATAGAGAAACTGAAAGATAATGCAAATAAAACAATGAATGGTATAAACCATTTTGCTCATGTTATGTCAAAAAATTCATATACTGCACAGTACCGCTGTATAATTGTTAAATTAAATTCTCAAATATTATAAAGTGCAGAAGTTTGGAGCTTGTTCTGAAATAAAAAAAAAACAGAAGTATTACAGAATCAATTTTTTTTAAATGTTTTGGGCGTATCAAAAGCTACATCAAATGCAGCAGTACATGCAGAAACCAGTACAGTTTCAATGTATGTTCAGATTATGAAGACATTTTTTAAATACTGGGGGAAAATAAGACGAGTAGATTCTGATAGTCTGATATATAACTGTTGGAAAGAAGCTTTAGGCAAGAAAAACCATAACATGACAACTTGGTTTGGTAAATTAAATCATGGATTGAATCACTGTGGAATGCAATATAATCTAATATATAATGAGACACAAAACCCAGAGAAATTGGTTTTGGAAGGGATCCAAAGAATTATAGATAATGGAATACAGAAAGACATGGAAATAATAAAGAATGTATGGAATTGTACTAGTCTGAGGTACATAAAAGAAGATGTGAAGCCTGAAAAATATCTATTAATGTGTGAAAATATTAAACACAGGAGGGCGTTAACCCGTCTAAATTTGGACAATATTAAAAATGGGGTAATAGGGAGTACATCAGGAGTGATGAACAAGTGTGTGCAGGTTATAATAATGTGCAAATGTCTATAGCTCATTTAACTTTAGAATGTAAAAGTTTTCGAGATGATAGGAACATTTAAATATTTGACATGTTTAAATTTATCTCTTATTTGATGACAAATGAGAAATTGAAAGTTATTTTTAACACAGAAAAAATGGCACAAATATTCATTTTAGCAAGGTTTGCATATAAGATAGCAGTACAATTTAAATAGAGAATTTAATAGAACATGGAATGGAAATGTATACATGCTTTGACCAACAAAATGTAGAATATGATTTATGGGAAGGTAATGTCTTATAAATTTTAAATTACATGCAGCAAATGTTCGGAATGTGTATTTGATGTGTTGGATTTATCAACTATTTTTAGTATGTGTGTAGTATGGATTTTAAGATGTATAGTATGTAACAAATATTTGTTATACATACAATGTTAAATACATTTGACCTTGACCTATTAGAAATGTAAGCGAAAGCAGGTTATGGAAAGCAGGAGCAGGACATGTGATTAGTGAGGTGGGACTATAATTTGGATTTAAAGGGCCCAACCTTAGGTTCAGCAATGAGCTCAGTTAGCAGGGAGTTTAACCAGAGCAGTGCCCTATAAGCAAAGGATCTCTGGCCTTGCTTGGTGCGATGGAAAGGGACCTTGAATAGATTGTTGTTTGAAGCTCTAGTTGGCCTAGCAGTTTCTGTTGGGCTGAACATAGCATACGCCCCTGGTGGCAGCAGGCCAAGAGCAGCTTTTTTGGCCAGGAGACAAACCTGGTATTGAGTTCTTTTTTCCAGGTCTAGCCAGCTGGTAAGAGAACTGAGATGACTAGTGTAGGTTAGACGAGGTGCGCCTGTTGCTAATCTGCAGGCCTTATTTAGGGTGGTGTCTATGCATTTAAGGGAAGTGTTGGGGGCTGCATTATATATGGCAAGGCTGTAGTCTATACAGGAGAAGATTGAGCTGGTTATAGCAAGTTGGAAGACAGCATCAGTGAGACAGTGACGGTGTCGATGTAACTGCTCAAGTTTGCAACTAGTGGACCTGGCAACCAAGTCAATATGGGTGGAGTAAGACAGAGAACTATCCAGAGTGTTGCCAAGATAGTTAAAGTTGTAAACCATCTCAAGAAATTCGTTTGTTCATAATGGTTGTGTTCATATTGGTAAGTTTGTTCATAATGATTAACTTGGATGACTTGTGCCGACTATGAGTTGTGGCAAAGAGCATAGTCTTCATTTTTTATGATTTAGGAGTAGCTTGGCATTACAGAAGCAGTCTTTAATGTTTTTGAAGTCATTCTGAGGCTGTTGTTCTAGGGTGACAGGGTCTGGGTGACTTGTGTATATGACGGCGTTGTCCACGTAAAGGAGGATTTGGTAACAGCATGCTTGGGGGAGTTGATTTAAGAAGAGGCTGAATAACAGTGGACCCAAGATTGATTCCTGGGGACTCCAGTACAAACATGTAGGGTATCTGACAGTGTGTTGGCAAATTTTTACTTGCTGTACCCAATCAGAGAGGTAACTCCTGAACCAGCAAACTGAGTCTAACGATATGCCTAAGGCACCAAGTTGTGACAGAAGGAGATCATGGTTGACTGTGTTGAAGGCCTTGGTGAGGTCTATGAAGGTAGCACCCACCAAATGCCCTCAATCAAAGGTTTCATGTATGTAACCCAAGCAGTGCAATTGTAGTACTATGAATCCTTTGAAAGTCATATTGCTGTTTGTATTGTAGTTGGTATTTTTTGAGATGGCCTACAAGCTGGTCATATATGATTCTCTCAAGAGCTTTAGAGATGGGTGGAAGAATAGATATAGGTCAAGCCCTACCACTCATGAGCTGATAAGGGAACTAAATGGAATTTGGTACAGCAAAGCGTAATGTGGAGCAAGGCCCTCAGAATGACATACAGAATACACCTCCATATATATTGAACATAGGCAGGTTGGTGTAGGCGATAAGAAAGTCATACGTGATGTTGTTGACAGACTTAAATTACCACTCAGAATGACTGAGCTAAATTGTCACTTCTTCCTGAGAATCTGAGCTGTACTTTCTGGTCTCTTCAACCAGCAAATGAGCATCTTCAGTAAAAGATTAGTCTGCAACATCCACTGGTTCCAGGGTGTCTTCAGTCTTCCTGCTTAGTGGTTTTCTCTGCAGATTCTGGCTGGACATCTAAAGGTAGCAACAGTTTGACAAAAGGATCCAACTAAATTTTTGAAGGGTAGTTGAACCAAACTTGCCCCTTTGCTTGAGGCGATCCACAACAGCATTTGCCGTACTGTAGCTTCTGATAACTAAGATTATTTGATCATGTCACAAGATCTGTGATTCCTCCTGGGTCTCTTACTCCTCCTGGCTGGTCTCCCAGCTTTGGCAGATTTCTCAATGTCAGGTAGAATTGAGCACATATTTCTCCTAAAACGCCTCTTCCATCAATGACTGGCACAGGGGAAATCTCTACACACACACATATCTCTTTGGCTTCTGGCACCCTCAGCTGCTAAGACATGGTAGAGAATTTTTCCTTTCAGGCTCATGTGGCTATCAATAAGACAATTAATCTTTTGGCACTCCTGACATCACTGGCTCCTTTGTGCTCCTTCCCCGAGTCCCATCTGTGGGTCCTCTGATCCAAAGTTCTTTGGTAGAACTGCTTACTGCTCTTCTTCATATTTGGGGGGATTGGCGCATTTTTCTTAAATGTAATTTTTGTACAAATCTGTAGCAGAAGATTCCTTCCAACGTCTCACCCCCTAATGTACTAGCCCATTAGGGAGCACCCAGATCTTGCCTCTCAGCAAGTTCTTCTACATGTTGCATCTCACAGTTACCTTACCATAGCACTTCTTAGCTTGATAGGTTATTTATTTGTTTATTTGTTTGTTTCAAAAGTTTCACCAGGAAAGACATACAAAGCTGGTTACAGCTCATTTCCAGATGTGTCCTGGGGGACGGGGGAAGGGAGAATAATAAGGAACACAAGAACAATAATACAATAATGGTTGAACAAGCATCACAAAAATAGCAACTGTGCAAGGACATGAATTGTAAGAAATAAAATGCATAGCAATACAATAATGTGCTGAGGATAACTGTATTTGCAATTACAATACAATAAAGTGCTGAGGATAACAATATTTGCAGTGTGCAGGGCAATACTGAATTCAGGGTGGGAGAAAAGGTTGTTGAATGGGGAACATAGAAGAGGGGACTGTACTTGTGTAGGTGCAGAGAAAGGGGTGCAGAGATAGGAGGGTGGTGGGCAGCAGCCTAAGGACCAGTATCAGGGGCGACTGCAGGAGTGAGTAGTGAAAAGTAATGGAGGAGAAAGAGGAGAGTTGATGTTGGGAAGAGGCAGAGTGGGTGGTAAGGGGTAGAGAACCCCATAGTTTGGGGATAGGAAATCAGAAGGCAGCTTGACCAGCAGCAGTTTTCTAAGAGGTCCCTGATGACATTAGAACCCATTAAGGGGTGTCTGAACCTAATCTCTTTGCTTGGGATGTTTCACACATGGCACTTTTTTAGGACACCTCACCAAAATGTATCCTTCTCATGCATCCTCACCAGCTATAAGTTGCAGTTTTGGTCTTGCAGCTCTGTCACCAGCTCCCTCAAGTCATTGATCAGGGTCTGAAGCTCCTCCACACCAGACGCACTCATTAACGCTGACAAAAAAACATTTTGTTTGGTGCTCAGGGTGCTTGCTCATAGGACACAGTGTCTTCTAGCGCACACACCTTTTGTACCAGTACTCCATAAAATGGCAAATGTTGTATACTGTCCCTAAGACCCAGATTGATCCTTTGTCAGTGACAGTGAGCACCACTTTGGTGTGTGGCATGACTTGTGATTCTAGGTGGCACTGAGTGCTAATGATTCTGGCTTCTCCACTTTTTGCTCCTGCCACCACCTCCAGTCCCCACCTGCAGAGACCATGTGCTTGGGGCCAGAGTTAAGCAGCAACGTGCAGGGATCACTGGTGGCTGGGGCTCCATAAAGCCAAATGTAAGCCCCCCTATGCTTTTGGGGGAAGGGTAAAACCATTCTAACTACTAAACAGCATTGCCTCCAGATACTGCACTGTCTCCACAATGTAAGCCTTTGGTTTAGCACTTTGATCTTAATGCCAGAAGTATGACTAATCCCTTTATAATAATCTTTATGCCTTGTTATAACCCAATATTTGAAACTCTCAAACTATGTTATACACATGTATGTACAGTATAATGCTATGTGTAATAGAGTTTGAGTGAAAAAGTTCAGTAAAGAACTGTTTTTTAGTTTTAAAACACTTTTTTTTCCTAACAGCCTGTTCCATTCAGCAGCACTGTCACCTGCTAATGGTCAAAAACTGCTTGCTCTGTAGAACAGCTAAACAGGAACAAACCTAGCTTGCATGCTGCCAAATAGCTCTCACAAAGCACATAAAATCAGTCACAATCAGCACAGTAAAGAGTTCCAGGAAAGAGTTTTATTTATTTATTTATTTATTTGATATATCGGTTTACAACCTTTGAGCCAGAGGCTCATTTCCAAAGGTACCTCGTCACATGTAAGACAGAAGGTAATACAGACAGAGTATAACAACAGTTACATGAAGCATGTGCTACAGACATTTGTCACAGACATTTAAAACTGATATGTTTCAAGATTTTAAGGTCTGTGTTTGTAGTTAAAAAAAGAGAGAATCTGAGTTACTGCTATTTACATTTTTTTAACAGTAACAGGTTCAGAGTTGGGGGTGAATTGAGAGTTGTATTGGGGTGTATCCAAACTACGTGGGTGATTACAACTGAGGGGTGGGGGGGACTATGTACAGTATAAATCAATTTCACTGTAAAGCATCAGTTTATGTTACCTGAATGTTTATAAACGTGCAGTTAACATTACGTCATGTTACATCATAATTTTTGCCAGTTATACAAAATAAAACATGGTGAGGTGTGGTTATTCAGTTTTTATGTACTCCCTCATTGTGAGATGCCCTGATAAACTACTCGATCTTTGCTCTCTTGGTTTATTGGATATCCCACGCCTCCAGTGTGCATAAAAATCATGCTACACACACCTCCCTATGCATTATTCCGTATTTCTGTGTTTAATCATTTTTGGTTTCTGATGTTGCATATTATGTCAAAGATCTGGCTGAATACAACCTGCTGGTAGTAAACCCCAGGCATCTTGTATGAACTGACCACACAGATTTGCTAAGGAAAGCTTTCCATTGTTGATGAAATAAAATCAATTCACTTACTATCATTTAATTTTTGGGCTTGTGTCTTCTGTTTAGATTCAACCTTTAACTTCTGTAATAGACTTATTATGGCATTGTCTACCCATTTAACATACAGTACTGAGTATCTACTAATGCTACAGTCAGTCTTGATTTAAGGACGATCTGAAGAATGAAATGACAAGGACAATTTAATTGTTGTGGTGGCCATGGAATAATAACATTTGTTCCCAAGCTTCTTTATTTTCAAAGTACAATGATCTTAGTTGATTTACTGAATATAGTTCTGAAAGGTGCATGTATAACTTGGTATCTCAAAATAGTTACAGTCTTGGAAATTGCTACAGGTGGATTCTGGGTCTTCTTGGAGTATAGATGCAATTAGATGTTTTTGGTGTAGTATCAGCCATGGCCAAGCAATTTAAATCACAAATGATATGGGGAAATCAATAATGTGACTTACTGGGAACTGAACCCAGGCCCTCAGAATACCACCCCCATGCTCTAACCACTGAGCAATGGGATCACATGGTTGGACCTGGGGTTCCCAGTAGCACTTTCTTGCTCTGGTATTGCATATCCTGCAACTAGGAATAATTAAGATGGCATTTTTTTTTTATTCTTTGGTAACCAGGTAAGGCCCACTAGGCACAAGTGCCTGTTTTCAGGAGTGACCCAGGAGCACCGAGAAGGTTAAGTGACTTGCTTAGAGTCACACAGTATGCAAGTGGAGGTTGTGGGGATCAAACCCAGGTCTGCTGGAAGTCCAAGCTCATTCACAGCTCGTTACTCTAACCTCTAGGCTATACTGCCTAGAGGTTAGAGTAGAAGGTGCAGTATTAGCCACTGCTAAGCAATTTAAATCACAAATTGGTATGAGAAAGAAATAATGTGACCTACTGGGAATTGAACCCAGGCCCCTGGAACATCATCCCAGTGCTCTAACTGCTGAGCTACAAGCTCATGTGGTTGAACCTGGCATTCCTGGCCAGACTTCTTCCTCTGGTATTGCATATCCTGCAACTAAGAATAATCAAGATGACAATTAGATGTTGTTTTGGTGCAGTATCAGCCACTGCTAAGCAATTTAAATCACAAATTGGTGTAAGAAAGAAATAATGTGACCTACTGGGAATTAAACCAAGGCCCCTGCAGTACTGTCCCAGTGCTCTAATCGCTAAGCAACAGGTTCACATGGTTGGACATGGGGTTCCTGGCCACACTTCCTTTCTTTGGTATTGCATATCCTGCAACTAAGGATAATCAAGATGACCATTAGCTGTCTTTTGGTGCAGTGTTAGTCACTGCTAAGCAATTTAAATCACAAATTGTAATGAGAAAGAAATAATGTGGTCTACTGTAATTGAACCCAGGACCCCAGAATATCGTCTTGGTGCTCTAACCACTGAGCTACAGGTTCACATGGTTAGATCTGGGGTTACCAGCCACACTTCCTTTCTCTGGTATTGCATGCCCTGCAACTTGAAATATTGAAGATGACAATTAAATGTTTTTATTGCAGTATTAGCCACTGCTATCACAAACTGTAGTGAGAAAGAAAGAATGTGACCTACTGGGAATTAAACCCAGGCCCTTAGAATATCATCCAGGTGCTCTAACCACTGAGCTACAGGCTCACATGGACCAAAGATTAAGACACTGAATACTATAGTACTACAAATTCAGGAAATGACTAGCATGCATTGAAAAATGAAGAACATGTCAGTAATGGGGGTGTAAAAAACTGTTTGGAGACAAAGGACTGGATAGAGTTGCACCATGATTGCAATGCAGTTGAACTAATTGCATCAGGATAATTAGCCACAAAAAAGGTGGTCTAACATCTGGATACATTTGCCATAAGATGAGCACCAGAAATGAGCATATGTCAAAATATTGATGCATGAATCATTTTTGTGCCTCAAAGTGGTTAAAGTGTCATATATGTTAGGGCACAAACATTCTGATGCATTTATCACTGATTCACCAAAGAGGGGCTGCTGGAGATTCCCAGGGTGTGTTTGAAGACATCTGGGGCCCGTTCCTTTACATTTGCAGCCCCCCACCCTGTGGAATTCTCTACCTCATCGGGTAAGGGATTGCCTGACTGTCCAAAGTTTTAAAAGAGAACTGAAAACCTATCTATTTCGTCTCGCATTTCCTGATGTTGATGGCTAATAGTGTTCAGCTACATTTGTTATGTTTTTATGGATTGTGACTGGACTGCGCTTTAGATTTGTCATTTATGTATTAATTTCATGTTAATGTTTGTATTTGTACAGGCGCATTGATCATTTAGAAAGACACCTTTTAAAAATAAAATTTTATTTGATTTGATCTGATCACGATGCATTGGCATCAGAAATAGTGGGGCAAGTTCAATGTCCAGACTTGAGAAAATCCAGACCAAAAACTTTATTAAATCCTTTTCATCTTTAAAATTTAAAGGGACACTGTCAACCTCCATGGGCATATTTTTTGCATATTAAATTAAAGGGGTGAGGGGCTAGCATCTTAAACAAGCCCTAACTTTGTGCTTAACACTTCAGCAAACATCTTACATTAGTTAAGCAAAACAACAAAAAAATAATAATAATTATGTTAATGCCATAGTAGCACAACATATTATTGACATTTTTGAGAATGTGCTCAAGATGTGAGTGGGGTGCCTGGGTGCCTGTACTTTGGTCTTAATACACCAATATAGTGCCCTGTTTAATTTTTTTTTTCCAAACTAGACCTTACTAAGACATCAAAACACATAATTAAATTTTGCATTTATGATATCATCAGCTTCCACATTAGTCAAAAAGGGTCAATACTGTCACATGGGGCTTCATACAGTTTATTTGCATTTTAGTCAGAAGTGGCTTCCCTAGTCCTAAAAATTGGATTTCTCGGGTGACACCAGGTTCAGATCCTGCTAGAGTCAGTGGATCACTGAATTATATCTAGCAATTTATGTGACCTGAGTTTTGTCTGCCTAGATGTACAACAGTACATATGAAATACAATACAATGGTTAGCAAGATGTACTGTTCTATTGAAGTGCTGTACACCGGCCCTAGAAAAGATTTGGCGCTGTATTTTGAAAGAATTTTGTCAGTGTTGCTGCAGTTGTGCTACTTGTGACATGACTGTTAGACCACAACAAAAGATCGTTAACTTCATGTCACAAGTGCCACAAGTTGCACAACAAAAATGATGCATTAATCAAATTAATGGTGCATGTGTCATTGTTTTGTAGTAAAGTGTCACAAATGTTGGAAAACAGCTTGCAAAAATGTTGGCTCATTTGCTGTTATGTAGCTGTGGCTGAACAACTGCCACAAGTCATGTGTCCAAACATCTGAAAATACAGACCTTTATCTCTTCATATAACATGAGGGGACACAGTTTAAGCTGGAGGGTGAGAGGTTTAGGAGGGAGGTCAGGAAGCACTTTTTCACAGAGAGGGTGGGGGCACTTGGAATGCGCTGCTGGAAGAGGACATCTCATTGAAGACAGTGGGCAGCTTTAAGAGAGACTGGGATAGGCACAGAGGAATGTAAGAATCATGTGTAGGGAGGATGGGAGGAGGATGAGAGGAGTAGGGAAGGAGGGCACAGTTGCTCAAGCTGTGGACCCTGAAATACAAGCAGACTTGCTAGACCAAATGGCCTTCCTCTGCTGGCTTCTTCGTATGTTCATATGTTCGTATATAGTTTGGTTTATTGTGTAGCATAAACAGATAATGCATCAACTCTTTTTAGTTATGCTTCCTGTGGGAAATGCCTGCAATGTCATCATTTAAATGATGTATATAACACCAGTCATCAGTTGGGGAGTGCAAGTCCATGCACGTGTTTATTTGACTAGCTCTCATACTCAAGGGCCAAATATTCAGGTGTTCATTTTTGTATTCAGTATTTGACTAGAAAACTGGTTAAATAGAAATTTAATACAAAAATTTTCTGCCCTCTGCTGATGACCAGGTCTAGTCTCATAGCCATCCTGGCCTCCATTCATTTCTCACTCTCCACTCCCTCTCCCTTCTTACCTGCCTATACAACTGAAAAGTATAAAACCAAAGTTTTATCATCGTGCCAGGATACAGTACCATCTTTTGCCGAGTTCCCTCTACCTTAGCCTGACAGACCCTCAACTAAGTGTGAATGGGTGTCTTGCATTTGTTGAACATGCTAAAATCCAACATTCTGGACACTGGAGAAGCATGTCTGAAGGAACTCAGTTTCCCTTCAGCACTTGTACACTGAGCAAGCCACGTGACCTGCAGCAGCCAGCCAACGATGCTGGATGTCTAGAACTCCTTGTACTGCACATGTTTCAATGCAATTTCCAGTTCTCACTCACAGGGGACCTGTGGCAGGAAGTGAGCTGTTTTTATATGAAAAAGAGGGACTTTTGATTACAGTAGGACAGGTATCCATCACTATAGGAGGTTGGACAACACTAGTTCATATGAGCCATCACAGCAGCAGCAGGATGCAATCCTCATTAAACAAAATGGCAGAAATGGTTCTGACGCAAGATGTGGACAAGTGTGACAGCATTGGTTGAGACCCGCAATTTGGCATGGCACAACTACTGGATCCCAGATACTATATTAACATTGGTGTACCTCAGGGCTCCATCCTAGGGCCCTTCCTATTCTCTATTTATATAAATAACATTGGAGCTGCTCTAAATTCCTGCTCTGCTATTCTATATGCTGATGATCTTGTCATCAATACAAGTTCTACTAATATAGACACTATCAATTCAACCCTTTCCTCTGACTTTAACAATATCCAGAACTGGCTATATAACCACAAACTGGCTGTCAACACTAGCAAAACTAAAGCCGTGCTGCTTGGATCGGCCCCAAAGCTCCGGGCTTGCACAACAGCACTGACGGTGCAGGACTTAGAAGGTCAATCACTGGAATGTGTGACCTCTTTCAAGTACCTGGGCATCCTGCTAGATCAATCTCTTGATCTTAATCTTCATGTACAGTCTGTTTGCAGAGCTGTCAACTCCAAACTGGGTGTTGCACATAAGACTAGTTATATGCTCATGCCATCAGCTAAAATGGCCATTGCAAGGGGGATTCTGCTCCCCACCCTAACCTATGGGGCTCCCTTATTTGGGGCTACTCATAAAACTGACCTACTCGATGGGATATTACGTATAACAACATATGTCGCTATGCCTCTTCTGCTCCTCGGCTTAAACACCACTGTCAACTTTATAATGATCTTGGTTGGCTCTCTCTGTTAGCTAGTAGGAAATACTACCTTGGCTCTCTTATTGATTTGATAATTTGAAATCAAACCCCCTAGGTGTCTTACAGCTATGCTTGTTCCTCAGGGCACACTCCATGGTCTACAATCAGCTGATAAATCCTTTCTGAATTTGCTGAAGTGCCGCACTAGGAAAGGAACTGTTGTATTTGAGCATGCTGCTCCACAGCTATGGAATTCCCTTCCCCTTGACATTAGACTTTCTAGCTCCCACACATGCTTTAAGAGAAAATTGCACTCAAACCTGCTGATTGCTGATACCTGTTCCTGCTTTCACCATACCTAATGACCGATGTCTCTTGCCATACAATAGTATTTCCCTCACCTCTATATAACCCTCTTACTGCCTCAGCCTGTCCCGGCTTCCTTTCCCTGCCCATATGCAATCTTGCACTGCAGGCATCTCCCTTATACTTACATATACTCATATAATCTAATTTCATGGCTTGCTCCCCTTTTCCTCACTTGCCGACCTTTTCCTTAATGACACCCCCCTGCTCTCAATGGTTATTTCTTCCTTTTGTATTACCTGTTTTTGTTTTTGTGTACCTTGTTCTGTTTATATGATATGTCACCTGATAATTTATTGTCCAAGGTCCTCTCTATTCATTGCATAGGTAGGCACTCAAGAACTTATGAATGGTCTACTCTGTATGTCTCTGATATATTGTATCCTCTTTAACTCATTGTATGTAAAGCACTTACAAACTGTTATCCTGTTAAGTTTCTGCATGTCTGTACTGTCCTGGGTCGTGCCTGAAAATAGTCATTTTATGGCTAGTGCACTTACCCGGTTAACAAAAGCTAAATAAATAAATATAGAACTGTATTAATATCCCATGCACATCTTGACTAAATCAAATAGAAACTGCTGCACAAGCTTACAGTGGAGCAGCAAAGGCACTCTGAAGAAATCAGCATGAATGTGTATACAAAACATACTGGCCATACTCCTCTTCCTCCTCTTCTGCTGACTTCACATCAAAGCTAGAGCCTGAGCATTTTGAATTCTTAGTATTTATCAAACTCAATTAACCGAGGACCAACCTGAACTGTTCATGTGATTATTCACATGTCCAACAAGTTACTTTTCCCCACACCCACACCTCCTGGAGGTAAGTTTTCATAGATCCCTCAAACTGTCACTGGCACCACCGTCTGGCTCACCACTTCCAACAGTAGTGGCAAAACTCCTTCTCCTGATTACATGTACAACAACTTTCACATTGTCATCACCAACAAGCTCAAGGATCAGATGTGCCACTAAGAGCACAGTCAATTACAGTTAAAGAAGACCTGCCATTGGCAATGTAATGCCCTACATATAATGTCTTTTAATTTCTTTTCATTTGTTTATGTTTTTAATGCATTTTTTTGGGGGGGGGGTTTATTATTATTATTATTATTTTTTAGAATGGATTCCTTACCAATGGAACTGTACTTGAAAATTATCTAGTTTTATTGTTTACCTAAAGTTTTATTGTTGTTTTAACAATTGTGTTATTGCAGTGCTGTTTGTCTGCTTACTATTGTATTGCCTGTACCTTTTCACACTCAGGACAACTCAAAATAGGCTTACATCTAATAGTTTCATCCTGTTGAAATCTAATAAATTCTTTCATTATTATATAATTTGAAAATCAGAAGGTCAGACTGCAGAGAAAATATAGTAATGGACATGAAGGTAATGCAGCGATTGTGTGTTGTGTATGTGTGTGTGGGAGGGGGTGTTATACATAATGTACCTTGAGGTCAGCAAGTAGTAACAACTATTACTGTAGCTCACAGTGGATTGTAGCAGTCTTAGGGGTTTTTGCCGTCTATGTTACAAAACCACAAACAGTAATCCAGCACAGATGCATGCTAACATCACTTGCCACAAGTAAGCTACAGTAAATAATATTAATGCTAGTCTAATGGCTTTTTTTACCCCTCATTTATTGTCTGCTTTAACCACTGACAATCACTGTGTTGGGAGCCAAAATAGTTCTGAATTCTGGAGGCAGAACTGAATTTATGGGCCCCAAATGGAAGCCAAACTGTGACTGCTAATGGCCCACCTCTTTCACTCTTACATGAGAGGAGTGAGGTCTCAGCCAATCATAGCTCTCCAGTTCAATAATCCATTTTATAATAATCTTTACAATATTGAAATTATATTACTAAACTTAATTGAGAATGTTAAGTTCAGTTCTGTTTCCCTGGTTAAAAAGTGCATACTGTGAAAAATGTTTATTTATTGCAGAAGTATGAATGGGCAATCTATTCTGCTATACCTGTATGTCTGATATATAGCAAGTTTAGCACACTTAAACTAAAACAAATTGTTCAGGCCTCCCGTAACCCTTTATCAAATCAGAAAATCTTTAAAAACTGAGTTATATCATTGAATTTGTAATGCATGGTTTACATTTAGAAGAAAGCAGCCAGACAGTACTTTGTGTTTAAAATGCAATAGCAATTCATATACGTAAGGCACAACTCCAGAGTAAATGACTTGGCTCTTGTCCAATAGAGCATTACTGTCACATATTGATTCTTTATTAGTTACAATAAATGGACACTGAAGCTTGTGAAAAATAGAATCTGGCATAGACACACGATGAAGCTTTATTTTGTAAGTGAAATGTGCGCTGGTCACATTGTGGGTGACTTAAACCTGTTACATTATTTACAATGTTGTACTCCAATTCAATTAGCTATCAAACAGTGTGATAAAACTACTTGAATTTTCATTATACAAGAAGATGCTCCACAGTAATTATTAAAAATGTTTGGATTTTTATAGACTGTATTATTACTTAGAGTTCAGCAAGTCTGGTGATTGATTTTTAAAACCCATAATCTGATTAAAAGTGAAGTCTTTACTAGGAGCTTGGGAAATTAACTAGATGAGTATTTACATTTTTGTTTCCACATATGCAACATCACGTACCACCTTAGAGACTGAATGGTTTGCAGTTTTCTGTGTATTAAGCATGCAAACAAAATGTATGAACAACATTTAAATATTTTTAAAAATCTCAAAGTAACAAAACTCACCTGTAGGTGATGTCACTGATGCTGTATAGAAGGGAACCATTATTTTACGCATAAGTAGATTTATCATTTCTCTGAACACTTGTATTAATATTTGAAAGTATTTCTCAGATTTAGCCTTGTGGGGAAACCCTTTGTTCTACAAAGATGTATAGTTATGAAAGGTAGACTGCCTATACTAGTGTATACCATGGAACTGAATTGGGTTTCTCCATGTCTTCTGCTGGTATTAACAACAGAATATTGAGGAGGGGACCGGAGGAGACTTGACATGGTCATTCTAACAGAAGAGCAGCAGCAGGGATGAGGCTAGAAACTATAGGCTGCTCAGTCCTACTTCAGTGGTGCTGAAATAATGGAAACCCTGCTAAAGTAAACACTGGTAGAGTATCTTGAATTCAATGGGCTGCAAGACCACAGGGAGCATGAATTTGGGGGAAGGGGTCATGCTAAATGTATCTGATAGATTTCTTTGACTAGGTGACCAGGAATAGATCAGGGGAAGGCAGTGGATTTGGCCTATCTGGATGTTAGCAAGGTCTTCGACGCTGTGCCACGCAGGAGGCTGATGAAGAAATTGAGGAGAATAGGGATAATATCCAGAGCTATGAACTGGGTTAGAAATTGGTTAATGGATAGGAGACAGAGAGTGGTGATAAATGCTACTCAATCTAATGATGGGAGAGTGACCAGTGGGGTGCCATGGGGCTCAGTGCTGGGACTTGTTCTCTTCAATGTCTTTATAGGTGATATTGCAGAAGAACTGGAAGCTAAGGTATGCCTTTTTGCAGATGATACCAAAATCTGCAATAGGGTGGAAAATTAAGAGGGGGTAGAGACAAAGTGCAGGGATCTTGGGAAACTCAAGGAGTGGTCAAGAGCATGGCAGTTGGTGTTCAATGCCAAAAAGTGCAAAATCATGTACTTAAGGCACTGGAACCCAGGAACCGAGTATAGGATATGGGGGAGGTACTGACTGTCACTAAACAGGAACAGGACATTGGAGTGATCATATATTACCTCGATGTGGCAGGGCAGTGTGACAAAGCAGGTGGTATGACTAGTGGAATGCAGGTGTGTATAAGGAAGGGTATCTCCAGGAGGAGGAGGGAAATGATGTTGCCATTGTATTGTTCACTGGTCAGATCCCACCTAGTGTACTCTGTTCCATTTTGGAAGCTGCAACTCAGAAAGGGCATACAGGGTGGAGGCAGTCCAGAAGAGGGCAACAAAATGGTACAGAGGTTGTACTAGACAACCTTCGAGGAGAGACTGAAGGAATCTCAACATGTACACCCCACAAGAGAGGAGCATAAGAGGTGACATATTAGAGACCTACAAATACCTCACAATGGTGAATGGGGTGAAGAAGGGGAATCACTTTTAAATGACAAAAAGCCTCAGGACCATGGGGCACATCGTGAAGCTGGAGTTCAGAAGTTTCTTGAAAACAATATACAGTACTTTATTGAACTTTGTATGCAAAACAGTCAAGAACAAACAAATCAAGATATAGTTTGCATTCTCCACCCATCAAAATTCAGGGAGAGAAGGTTGCTATGTGAGGTGATACATCATAGATAGAAATACAAAGTCTCATTACATGACTATAGAGGTAGTGATTGTCATACGGTGGTTGTTTATAACAGTATTGTGGATAGGTTTAATCTAGGAAGCAGTACAATTCTGTGGTTTAGGGCACTGAGCTGCAAACCTGGACACCTGGGTTTGATCCCACAGCCCCCACTTGCATACTGCGTGACCCTGAGCAAGTCACTTAACTTCTTTGTACTCCTGGGTCACACCTAGAAACAAGCTTCAGCTTACACCTGCTGCCAATCATTTTCGCTAGTCTTTGGACCTCTAGAGTTGTGTTGTGCCATTCAGTATAAGAAGGTTCCATGTCATCAAGCTTGTGTTTTAGTATTAGTTTCTTGGTTATGCTTGCTATTAGTGATATATGGTATCTCCTTTGGCTCGCTACCCGGTCTAAGTTTAATTCCAGAAGACAAATCCTCAGACTAAAGGCTGTTTCCAGGCCTAACATGGGGTTTAGGTGACTATGAATTTCTTCCCAGAAGGTTTTAGCTTTACTGCAGTCCCACTGCATATGTTTAAGGGTGCCTTGTTCCTGGTGCAATCTGGAACAAATGGTAGACTCCAAGTGGCCTATTTTGTGGAATATTTAACTGGAGTATAGAATAGATTATGGGCTACTTTGTATTGTGTGAGTTTGAACCCATGGAATTTAATGTACATGTGTAGATTACAACACATTTTGGTTCTTGAGTAAGGGTCTGCCAACTCTGGCAATTCAATTTGCCAGTATTGACACAGGTCCCATTTACGGGGAGGAGTCATAACAGCTTTTTATAGATCAGAGAAGTGGAGTGCTTATGTATAGTCAATATCCTGAGTTTTTCCCATGCTTGCAAATGGATGAAAACCCAAGGCCATGGACCTAATGTGGCCACTAGCATGTGCTGCAGTTGCAAGAAGGGGAAAAACAGTATTCTAGCATTACCATTGTCTGTTTTAAACCTGTCAAAGGAGATTAAGTGTTGCCATGCATCATATGGTGTAGGGTAGAAATATTTGCTGGGCTTTAGAAGGATGGAGATATGGGTTTGCTCTGAATCCTAGGATTATATGTAAGTGGTTGGTAAGGACCATACAGGGGTTATGTGCCCAGAAGACTATGTAACTGTTAAGCAACTAGAACAGAGGTGTCAGTGGGTGTATTTTTCAAGGTTTGAATGCAATTTACCATATAGTGTATATAGGACAGTTTTAATATTAATTTCAGCTTCATGGCATAGGCACACCTCCATTTGCCTCCACTGGGGACGTCATCTTCCTGGTAAGGGTCACCTTTCCACCATAAGAATTGTCCTACATGGAAAACTACTGTAGGTAATAGAGCCTGAAATTAGGTAGTTGGAAACTCCCTCGTTCTTTAGTGGGGGTAAGCTTGTGATATGCTCTAAGGGGAGTTTTCATGTTTTAGGTATCTTGGTCTTGGTATCTTGGTACAATAAGAAAATAGAAGGCCAAGGCCCATTGAGGTTGTCTCCCACCATTAGGTGGGTTATTTTATGGATCTAGAATGGATAATAAATGTATCTAGTTCTTGCTTAAAGTTATCCATGAACTGGAGATTCACTAAAAAACTGGGAAATTAATTTCACAGATGGGCTGCTCTTATAGTTAAAAAATGTGCCCTTTTTATTTGTCTTAGCCTGTTGTACCACTAGTTGTTTGTTATGGGATCTTAACTGGGTGTTTTATTCACTGAGTTTGATACCTAGTTCTTTCATTAGGTCCTTGTTCCTAAGCATATTATAGACAAATAAGAGATCACCTCTCTGTCTCCTTTCTTGTAAACTAAAAAGATCCAGTTTGTCTAGTCTAGTTCCATAATCTATGTCTCCATAGCCCTGTAACATTTTCGTTAATCTTCTCTGGGGCCTTTCAAGTAATTTTATGTATTTCTATAAATGAGGACACCATGGAAAAGCTGACAATGTGGCCTTAAGGCAAGTGAACCAGTAGTTTACCATTACCTGTCCTATCATATCTGGATGGGGTAGGGCTGCCCTTCTGGTGAGGTCTTGCTTCACTTGAGTTAGTGTTTTTTTAAGTTCTTAGTGAACATGTCCTTTTTCCTTCTGGTGATTAGTATGTCCAGATATTTGAATGCATCTGGGCATCATGCATCCACCTCCATTTCATCACTTGCTGTTTATGCATGAAGTGATCAAGTGACAACAGGCAAGTTTTAGAAAGATTCAGTTTATACCCCCATAATTGACAGAATTCATATAGCGTTCTAGTGGTGCTGGGATCGACTGTCAAGTCTCATCCAGGTGCATGAGAAAGGCATCTGCAACGGTGGAGATTTTATAACAATGTTCTGCAACCAGTGTATCCTTAATGCGATCATCATCCAAAAGCCATCTGGTAAGGGGTTCTCTATAAAGATTGAAGAGGTGCAAGGAAAGGGGGCACTTCTGTTTGGTTTCCTTTTGTAGAGAAAAGGGTTGGTTTATATACCATTATAGGAAGTTTAGGCTGTTGAGTGAGAGTATAACAGTGTGACCCAATCAGTAAAGGAGGTGGGTAAGCCAAACTCCTCAAAAGTGAGGTATAAGAAGGGCCAGGAGAACAGATCAAAAGCTTTCTCCTCATCCAGTGACATTAGTACTTTCAGTTGCTTTGAGGCTGGGAAGTTTATCAGAGTTGTGATGAACTATTTCTTCTCTGAAAGGGTAGTAGAATCCTGTACCAGACTGCCAGCAGAAGAGGTAGGCTGAAAACAGTGGGGGGCTTCAAAGATGTGTGGGACACACATAAGGGCAGGTTAGAAAGTAGAGAGGGAGGATTGCTGGAGAGCAGTTAGAGTCTGTGGAGACAGATTGGGCAGGGAACATCTGGGCAGACTGGGTGGGCCAAGCATTCCATTTCTGCTGACAAATTCTATGTTTCTGTGTTTCTACAAGTATCCCCCCACACCAACTGGCCATAGAGTATCACTCATGTCAGCTGTTAAAAATGATGCTCACTGCTTGACTGAAGGATTGTTGTGGCCATGGTGACCTCTAAAATGGAAGGGATTGAAACAGAGAGAAACTGATGAAAATTTAAAAAACAACTAAATTAACTGTTTTATCATCTGCTCAATATTTTTTTACTGCTGTCCTGAGAAGATATGCATCTTTGTGTTCATTGCGCTCATGCACAAGAAACATATTGCGGCAGCTTGCTGCAGAAGCAGGTTGTGGAGGTGGGGCACTGTCATGGCCAATGCCCCCACTGCCTTTTAAGGCTTGGCCCACTTTCCCCAATGGGGTGGCATGCTGCTGCTGATACTAGTTCAGCCAGCCTGCCACAACCTTGAAACATTTTAGCCGCTGCAATGAGGGAGTCACCCGTCATTGCAGGGTTGGACCTTACATGCCCCTGACCAAGTTTGCTGACAGGGAGCCCAGTCCCCATCGGCATATTGTCACCCCCTTCCCCATTTGTTGTGTGCTGAGGGGGTGCCCAATCCCCCTCGGCATCATGCAACCCCCCCAACAGTCTTTCATTGCTGATGGGTGCCAATCCCCATCGGCTTCAGTCACAGTTCTATTTGCCGATGGGGGAGCCCACTCCCCATTGGCATAATGTCCCACCCCCCCAATGAATTGTATGCAGAGGGGGGTGCCCAATCCCCCTCGGCTCTTCCCCCATATTTTCCGATGGGGGTGCCCAATCCCCCGCCAGCTAAAGTCACCCCTAAAAAAACCATTCAGGTGGCACACTGGGAGCCCACCCCAGCATGCCAAATGTCCCTGCAAAAAGGAAAACAGTCCCATGATGTTTTTTTTTTTAAGAACCCTGTAAACAAGAAAATGGTCCTTCGCTGACTCCATGGCCTTGCCTCCAATCCACACCCACCCACTGTGCATCCTGCCTACCCACATCGCCCTCACCCCATACTTACCTCCGGAGAGCAACGCGATGATCTTCGGTGGACCGGGAACATGTCTGCACTCTTCAAAGCTGACCGCGAACTGAAGAAATGACGGTAAGCTGTATAATGGCATACATAGGATTTTTTCAACTTTGCTGCATATCTCAGGCATTTTTGGGAATTCTGGCCCCAAATTTTCAACATGGGATTATTGGGACCCTTCCTCATGAATTCAGTCATGGTCATGGAGTTATTCAGTCCTGAAAGGTGATTTTGTGGTCACCATGCGGAATCACCTTTCGGGACCAATTAATGAAATGACAGTGCCAGTGTTCATGAGATGGGCTCTCAAAAAGCCTATTCTGCAAATTTGGTGGAAAAAAATAAAAAAAATGACTGTTTTATGAGCATTCATTGCTCAGTTTTCACTCCAGATTTTCAACGTTAGCATTTTTCCACACCTCCTTATGAACAGTACAGCTGTCATTTTCCACATCCTGGTCGAAATATGTTTTCGCACTTCCAGCACAGAATAGCATGGTTGTTGTGGGAAATCAGTGTTCAGGACACATTAAGAAAACCATAGTGACACTGTTCATGAGCAGAGGTCCTAAAATGCCTATGTTGAAAATTTTGTGATGAAAGTCCATAAAATGACTGTGTTATGAGCGTGCATTGCGCAGTTTCCACGCACTCATAAAACTTCACAAATTAGTAATATTTTCACACCAGATTTTCAACACTGGCATTTTTTCAGACCTCCTTGTGAACAAACAGTACAGCTGTAATTTTTCACATCCTGCCCAAAATGTGCTTTGCGCTTCCAGCGGAGAATAGCGCAGTCGTTTTGGGAAATCAGTGTTTGGGACAGCTTAAGATCGAGCGAGTGAGAGGGGGGAGTGATTGAGCTCAACGGAGCTCTATTGGGGCTGCTGCAGATTTCTTTGTGGGCAGAAAAAGGTGCCAATGCAGGCAGGAGCCCAGTACAAAATGGCTGTCTGCAGTGCCGGGAGAAACAAAATGAGTGAGTGAGAGAGGAGGAGTGAGTGACCTCAACGGAGCTCTGTCAGAACAGCTGTAAACTTCTTTGTGGGCAGAAAAAGTCACAAATGCAGGCAGGAGCCCAGTACAAAAGGGCAGCCTGCAGCGCTGGGAGAAACAGAATGAGCGAGTGAGAGAAGGGGAGTGAGCGACCTCAGCAGAGCTCTGTCGGGACAGCTGTGAACTTCTTTATGGGCAGAAAAAGGCACCAATGCAGGCAGGAGCCCAGTACAAAAGGGCAGCCTGCAGCACTGGGAGAAATGGAAAGAGTGAGTGAGAGAGGGGGAGTGAGCGAGCTCAACGGAGCTGTGTTGGGACTGCTGCAGATTTCTTTGTGGGCAGAAAAAGGCGCCAGCTTATTAACAGAATGAGTGAGTGTGAGAGAGGGGTGGGTGAGCGACCTCAATGAAGCTCTGTTGGGACAGTTGTGAACTTCTTTGAGGGCAGAAAAAGGCACCAATGCAGGCAGGAGCCCAGTACAAAAGGGCAGTCTGCAGTGCAGGGAGAAACAGAATGAGCGAGTGAGAGAGGGGGAGTGAGCGAGCTCAACGGAGCTGTGTCGGTACTGCTGCAGATTTGTTAGTGGGCAGAAAAAAGCTCCAGCTTGAGCAGGAGCCCAGTGCAAAAGGGCAGCCTGCAGCATTGGGATAAATAGAACAAGAGAATGAGAGAGGAGGAGTGAGCGAGCTCAGTGGAGCTCTGCTGGGACTTTAGAGTTGCCCACCTTCCCGCCCAGGGTCCTTTCTGGTTCTATATTACAGCAGGGTCTCTGGAGTGGAGACAAAGAAATGACTGGACTCTTTTAGGATTGCTGTGATAATACAGATTAAGTTGTTCTGTTTATTTCTCTAACTGAGCTAAGTACTGAGCTATACTGTTATGATTGCGGTAATAATACATGTTTGTTCTGTTTATTTCTTTAACTGAGCTAAGTAATAAATTTGGTAGAAAAAATCCAAAAAATAACTGTTTTGCGAGCGTACATTGCACAGTTGCTACGCACGCTCATTAGTTTACGAATTTCCAATATTTTCACTTTAGATTTTCAACATTGGCATGTTTCCACACCTCCTTATGAACAGTACAGCTGTCATTTTTCACATCCTGGCTGAAATGCGTTTTTGCACTTCTGGCGCAGAATAATGCAGTTGCTGTGGAAAATCAGTGTTCAGGACACATTAAGAAAACCACAGTGACACTGTTCATGAGCAGAGATTCTGAAATGACTATGTTGAAAATTTTGTGACGAAAGTCCATAACATGACTGTGTTACCAGCATGCGTTGTGCAGTTTCCATGCATCTTTGTAACTTAGCAAATTAGTAATATTTTCATGCCAGATTTTCAACAACAGTACAGCTGTCATTTTTCACATCCAGTCCGAAGTGTATTTTTGCACTTCCGGTGCAAAATAGCACAGTCGCTTTGGGAAATCAGTGTTTCGGACAGATTAGGATTGAGTGAGTGTCAGAGGGGGAGTGACCAAGCTCAACTGAGCTCTGTCGGGACTGCTGCAGATTTCTTTGTGGGCAGAAAAAGGTGCCAATGCAGGCAGGAGCCCAGTACAAATGGGCAGCCTGCTGGGAGAAACAGAATGAGCAAATGAAGGAGGGAGAGTGAGCGAGCTCAGTGGAGCTCTGTAGGGACTGCTGTGGATTTCTTTGTGGGCAGAAAAAGGCACCATTGCAGGCAGGAGCCCAATGCAGGCAGGGGCCCAGTACAAAAGGCCAGCCTGCAGTGGTGGAAGAAACAGAACGAGTGAGTGAGAGAGGGTGAGCGAGCGAGCTCAATAGAGCTCTATCAGGGCTGCTGCAGATTTCTTTGTGGGCAGAAAAAGGCACCAATGCAGGCAGGGGTCCAGTACAAAAGGGCAGTCTGCAGCGCAGGGAGAAACAGAATGAGCGAGTGAGAGATGGGGAGTGAGTGAGCTCAATGGAGCTTTGTCGGGACTGCTGCAGATTTCTTTGTGGGCAGAAAAAGGCGTCAACAGAGGCAGGAGCCCAGTACAAAGGGCAGCCTGCAGCGCCAGGAGAAACAAATGCGTGAGTGAGAGAGGGGGAGTGAGCGATGTCAACGGAGCTCTGTCGAGACTGCTGTGAACTTCTTTATGGGCAGAAAAAGGCCCTAAAGCAGGCAGGAGCCCAGTACAAAAGGGCAGTCTGCAGCTCAGGGAGAAACAGAATGACAGCATGAGAGAAGGGGAATGAACAAGCTCAATGAAGCTGTGTCAGGACTGCTGCAGATTTCTTTGTGGGCAGCAAAAGGTACCAATGCAGGCAGGAGCCCAGCACAAAAGGGCATCCTGCAGCTCTGAGAGAAACAGAATGAGCAAGTGACAACGGGGTAGTGAGCGAGCTTAACAGAGCTCTGTCGAGACTGCTGCATATTTCTTTGTGGGCAGAAAAAGATGCCAACCCAGGCAGGAGCCCAGTACAAAAGGGCAGCCTGCAGCGTTGGGAGAAACAGAATGAGTGAGTGAGAGGGGGGGGGAGTGAGCAAGCTCAACGGAGCTGTGTTGGGACTGCTGTGGTTTTCTTTGGGGGCAGAAAAAGGTGCCAATGCAAACAGGAGCCCAGTACAAAAGTGCAGTCTGCAGCACTGGGAGAAATAGAATGAGTGAGTGAGAGAAGGGGAGTGAGCGAGCTCAATGGAGCTCTGCCGGGACTTTAGAGTTGCCCACCCTCCGCCTAGTGTCCTCTGTGGTCATATATTACAGCAGGGTCTCTGGAGTGGAGACAAAGCAATGACTGGATACTTTAGGATTGCTATAATAATACAGATTTAGTTGTTCTGTTTCTTTCTCTAACTGAGCTAAGTACTGAGCTATACTGTTATGATTGCTGTAATAATACATATTTATTTGTTCTGTTTATTTCTCTAACTGAGCTGAGTAATACTTGGAGTGCAATAGGATTTCTAACTGGGCTAAGTGAAACTATATGAGAGCCGAGAACAAAAAATATGGTAGCTGAGGGGTGAAAACCGGACAAGAAGGCTTTAGGACTGCTACAGTAATACAGTATCTAACAGATGAGATTTGAGACTGAATTACCCCGGCTGGCAAGGGGTCAGTAGGAGGACTAGTGTGGGGGAGGACAGGAATTAGAGTAAATAGGGGCCTAACAGCTGTAGTAGGGTACAGAACCTGGGAATAACACCCCGTAACATAAGATGTGGCCACAAAGGGGCAGGTGCCAAATGTCAATAGGGCAGGCATCTTTGGAAGGGTGGAGGGGTGTACAGAGTGTGGGTCTGCCATGATCCTGGGCTGGGCTTGGAGGATGGGTGGGGGAGCATGGTCTATAGATGACTGGCTAGTTTGAGGGAGGAACTGTGGAGGTTAGGGAGGAGTCTAAGTAGCAGGGCAGATGGCTATGGTAGGCATCCTGAGGTGGGGAATAGGGGATGGCAAAGGGGGTTGGAGGAAGAACAAGTAGGGACTGAAACTGACCCCAGTATCAGAGGCACTAGCAGAAAAGAGAGGAGAAGGGAAGGGGGTGCCCGAGGTGAGGGTGGGGGGGCCTCCTGATCGGGGAGGAAGAGACTACGAGGGGTGTACCAGGGGAGAGAGGAGATGGCTGTCGGTAGGGAGGGACCAAGGGTGGCACAGAAGGCAACAAGTAGGAGGGGGAAACCGATAGGGAGAAGTGATGTAGGACAGGTATTAACTAGGAGTAGATTCAAACCTCTGCTATGTGACAGAGAGGGGGAGCAGGAACATACTGAAGGGGAGAGGACAAGCAGGGCATGAGAGGGATGGCAACAGGTAGGGGAAGAGATAGCAAGGATGAAAGGGTAGAAGGGGGCTAGTAAGGAAGGAGGGGGTGGTGACTGAAGGAGAGAAGGCTACGGGAAGGGGGAAGGATGGGAAGGGCATCACTATTGGGGTAAAAGGGAATGAGGGCTCTAAATCAACAACAGCAGGATTAGGAGAGGGGTTGGAAATCAGCAGGGGAGGAGGGGAGGAGGGGAGGTAGACATGGGAAGCCCAGTAGGAAGTAGTCAGGCTAGGAAGGGGTTCAAGGGGGATGGGAGAAATAAGGCAGAGAAAAGGAGTGAGGCAGAAGTAGGTGGTACAGATACAGAAGTCACAGAGGGTGCAGTTGGTGGGGGTAAGTGGCAGGGAAGAACAAATACTGGGGGGTGGTGGAAGGGGCATTAGAAGGGAAAGAGGGTAAGAGGCGTGGGAGTACCTGTCCTGGGAGATTCTATACTGAAATGGGTGAGATGGGCCAGAAAGGGAAAGGCTCAGCCATATTTGGGTTGTAGCTGTCCCCAGGTTGACTGCAGGAGGGGCAGAGCAGGCACTGCTCAAACGTGCAGTGAGGAGAAGGAAGAAACCTCATTTACTGTTGCATGTGGGTACAAATGACTTGGCAGGGGACACTGTGCAAGTAGTGAGGGGGAGGTTTGAGTAGTTGGGCAGACAGTGTGAGAGGGTGGGGAAGTCGGTGGCATTCTTGGAGGCACTGCTGGTGCCATGTGCAAGCATGGGGAGGAAGGGTAGGCTTGAGGAGTTCGAGTGGCTGAGGGATTGGTGCCACATGAAACATTATGGGTTAGTGACTAACTGGGGTAGGGTCTGGGGGGAATAGTAACTTTTACACGGGGGAGAGGGTACAGTGGAGCAGGAAGGGGAGGGAAGTATTAAAGGTAGCATTGCTGCCGGGCCACTGGCGCTGAGGGTTGAGGCACTGGACGCCACACCCCATGCCACGCTGGTGACTCGAGTTCAGACGCAAGCCCGGGCTGCCAGGGGTTGGCAAGGGAGGGATAGGATTGAGCATCTGGAGGACTGCTCTCCTATCCCGAGGGTGGAATTCAGGGACACACCACTCTGTAGCGCCCCTGGTGACAACGGCCCCACAGGCGCTTCACAACACTGTAGTAAGGGTAGCAGAATATGGCAGATGTTGTGCCGCTGTGCCTAAGTCATGCATGCCACGCCCACTCATAAAGGGAGAAAAAGTGGAAAATGGAGCTACGGTCAGGCAGCATGAGCTTCCAACCCCCTGTTCGAATGGCGCCCCTCAACGGATCCTGCTCTGGTGGGTCAACCGAGAAGCTCCTCACCACCCACCATGAGAGTAATCTGTGGAGGTGAGCAGGTTGGCCTGATGTCGGGGCAGGGCTAGGGGGTTCCATCGAGATGACCAAGCTGACCATAGCCTGGTGAGAAAATATGTAAACAAAAAAAAAAAAGCAGGATTACAGGAGTATTTTTCTACTAAGGTGGATTTAAACAAATGGTGGGGATGGCCAAAAGGCTGACCTTGGTAGAAAGGTTCAGACAAGGGACCCTGATGAGCTCACCACCCTAGATATATATGTAAAGGTGGAGGCGTAGTAACCCTGGAAGGGGGTGGGCAGACTGGTCTGAGTGTAATACAGAAGGCACCACCCACTGATAAGAATAAGCAGGAGAAAGGGTGCGGACTACTTGGAGGAGGGACACAAGCCAAGGAGGAAGAGAAAAGTGAGGAGAAGGAGGTGTACAGGTGGAAGGTGGTCAGACTAAATGGATAGATAACTGGTTGCAGGGGAGGGTGCAGAGGGTGGTGGTGGTGGGGTAGCTCTCGGCACCCAGAGCAGTGACAAGCGGGGTGCCACAGGGCTCAATGCTTGGCCCAATGCTATTTGGGCTCTTTATCTTTGATATAGCACACGGAGTGGGGAGCATGGTTAGTCTGTCTGCACATTATACCAAATCAAAAGCAAATACTTATAATAGCATAACCCCCCCACACACATTCCCTGAAAAGCTGTTTAAAAGCCTGCAATTCATTCAAATCAGTTCCATTTTCTTACTTACTTGGGGTTCAATGCCAACAAGTGTAAAATCATGTACCTAGGGCATAGGAACCCCGATGCTGGATATAGGATGGGGCGAGGTACTGATCCTCACTAGACAAGAAAGGGTCCTTGAGGTTATTATATCAGAGGACCTGAAGATGGCAGTACAGTGTGACAAGGCTATGGACAGGGCAAATTGGATTCTGGGGTGTATAAGGAGTGGCATCTCCAGTAGGAGGAGGAGGGATGTTGTGCTGCCATTGTATCATTCCCTGGTATACCCACAGCTGGAGTACTGTATCCAGTTTTAGAGTCCACACTTCAGAAAAAAAAAGGTAGAGGTTTTCCAGAGGAGGGCAACTAAAATGGTTCAGAATTTTCACAGGAATCCCTACAAGGAAAGTCTGAAGAATCTCAACATGTGCACTCTGGAAGAGAGGAGGGCAAGAGGTGACATGATCAAGACCTACAAAGTACCTCACAGGGGGTAAAGAGGGTACAGTTGGGGAGTTACCTTCAAATAAGGATGAGCACCCAAACCAAGGGACATACAATGAAGCTTGGGGGGGCATTCAGGATAGATGTGAAGAAATATTTCTTTACTGAAAGGGTGGTAGATGCCTTAAACAGACTGCCAGAAGAAGTGGTGAGAGCTAAAATGGTAGGGGCCATGAAGCATGTATGGGATAAACATAGGGATATATTAGAAAAAGTGGAAGGAGGGGGTCAACGGAGATCAATAGGGCTATGGAAGTGGAGTTGGTTCAACTTCATTGCAGGAAAAATCACTTAAGCAAGCTCATTCACAAGGAGGCAGTATAAGACATGCAGTAACATATACAGGCAGGAGTTACAAGTAGGTAGAGAACACTTTGGCTGACTGGGTGAGCTGAGCAGTCCTTTTCTGCTGACAAATTCTATGTTTCTATGGTATCATGTGTTAATTCAGGTGCAGTGTTTATTTAAAGTTGTGCCTACCATACAGCCAGATGTAAGGTACAGTACATTACCAAATTAGATGCAGCCCACTTACAGTACAATAAACAGAACCTCAGTGCTTTGAGAAGCCTTTACTCTTCATAAGGCTGCTTAAAGAGCTGGAGTTCTATTTGCAGTGTCCATACCAGTATGCTGATTTTAAAATCGACGCCGCATCTGAATGAGTACTTGATTCTTGCTCACTCCATTTCTTCCCCACTTTGAAACCTGCTTGTCCTGAGTTGCCTCTGTTGGAAGATGACCAATAAGTGGCACTGAAAGACATCAGACTTCACAGACTGTGAAGGCAGCTGCTCATGGACAGAAATACGGCAATTCTACTGGGGGGTAGGAGGAAGTAAGCTGTTAATTAATACAATCTGCAGCTTATCCATCAGGTAGGAAAATGGGCAGACTAGGTGGGCCAAGCGGTCCTTATCTGATGTCAAATTCTATGTTTCTATGTTTCTCACCCACCATCTTGGCAAGAAGAAGGCTGCAGCTGTGGCCACTGATGACTGTTGTGGTGTGGGGATGGGAGGACCAAAGGGGACAGACATAAGGAGATAAAATCATAATAAAAATTGTGACACCTTCACCAGCTTTCCAACACACTTACCAGTAAAAAAACACTCTATGAAGTTTTTCAAATGGCAACACAATCTGGTGAGCTGTCTGTCTGCCATGTGACACCAGGCATTAACCAGCATAAAACTGCTGAAGGCAGTGTGGTCATGTGGTTCCTGAAATACTGGAGATTACAGATTTATAAGAACAAAAGAATCACACAGAAGCTGGCACATATGCCTATAGCAGCTGTCTCCTGCTTCTCAGTAGTTATATTTATACCCTTCAGGTACTTGAATGTTTCTATCATATCCCGTTTCCCTTCTCTCTTCTAGTGAGTATATATTGAGGTCCCTTAATTTCTCCTCATAAGTCATTGTGTTGCAAGCTCTGTACCATCTCATTCGCCCTTCTCTGGACCATCTCCAGCCTGTTAATATCCGTACGAAGGTGTGCCCTCCAGAACTGCACACAGTACTCCATGTGAAGCCTGACCATGGTTTTATATAATGGCATCACTACCTCCCTCCTTATGCTGGTGATGCCCCTGCCTATGCACCCCAGCATGTCACTGGCTCTCCCAGCTGCTTTACTACTTTGAAATTTTCAGATTATCTGAAATAAGAACCCCCAGGTCCCTTTCCTTATTTGTGACTGTCAGCAACTCCCTCCCCCCATCCTGTGCCTTTCCCCAGAGTTTCTGTGTCCCAGGTGCATAATTTTGCACTTTTTTGAATTAAACTTCAGTTGCCAGTCCTCAGACCATTTCTCAAGCTTCTCCAGGTCCCTCTTCATTTTCTCCACCCCCTCTGGGGTCTCCACTGTGTTACAGATCTTGGTGTCATCTGCAAACAGGAAGACCTTTCCCTTCATCCCTTCTGCAATGTCACTAATGAAGACATTGAACAGGACCGGCCCCAGGACCAGTCCCTGCAGCACCCCACTGGTCACCCCTCACCCCAGACTGCACCCGATTTACCACCACTCTCTGCCTCCTGTCTGTTACCTAGTTTCTAACGCAGTTTACCACCCTTTCCCCCATGCCCAGCCTACTCAGCTACTTTATCAGCCTCCTATGTGGGATGCTGTCAGACGTTTTGCTTACATCAAGGTAAGCGTTGTCCACTGCCCCACCCTGATTTACTTCCTTTGTCACCCAGTCAAAGACATCAACCAGATTTGTCTGACATGGCCTCCCCACTTTGAATCCATCTTGCCTATGGTCCTGGGCTCTGTTGGCTTCTAGATGCCCCACTATCTTTTCCTTTAGCAATACCTCCATGATCTTCCCCACTGCTGAAGTGAGGCTGACCAGCCTATCGTTCCCCACCTCCTCTCTACTGCTGGATTTGTATAGAGGCACCACATCTGCCCTCCTCCAATTCTCTGGTACCACCCCTGTATTGAATGGTTTAGTGAACATGCCTGCCACAGGTACTGCTATTTCCCATCACAGATCTCTTAATATCCTTGGGTGTATGCCATCTGGTCTCATCGTTTTTTCCACCTTCAATTTACTCACCTTCTGCAGGATTCTTCTGCCTGTGAATGGACTATTGTCCACCTCTTCATGCTGTTGCAACTGCTGTACTGCTGTGGCCCTTGCCGCTCCCTCTCTTTTGTGAACACTGAATAGAAAGACACAGTGGATGTCTTGGGGCGCATGGCAGTTCTTAGGCATGGTACTTTCACTTCCAAATACCTAAACAGCACATATAAGCAATCAACATTCGGCATTGATAAATGCTTGTTTATAAAGTGTTACTAATCACAAACATTGAAATATACAGTATTGCTGTTTATATTGGAGATGTGCACAGCTTATTATTTATTCAACATCAGCTGTAATTTTATTGCATGGTATAAACAATGCATAACTCTGTCAGATACATGTACACATGGGAAGATTTTCAAAAGGTTCTATTGCAGATGCAGGAGCAATATGAATGCATCCAAGTTCAGAGGCCCTATTATCAAAGTGTACCCTACATTAGCGACTCTTTTCACAACTTACATCAGCTTGCATCCAAAAAGATGACTCATGCATTATTGTTTTGCCACAAGTGCCAGTGTACTACTACATCTGAGCTTTAGTTGCTGTAAGACCATCTAATAGATGACTCTAACAGTGAGATAGCTAGATAGATAGATAGATAGATAGATAGATAGATAGATAGATAGATAGATAGATAGATATACAGTACTTTATTTTTAAAGTGCCCCTTCATGGGGGCTCAGAGTGCTGTACAATTCATATAATACAATATGTATAAAACATTCATCTTTGCATGCATAAAAACAATGCAATACAAAGCATCAGCAGATTCAGAGTCAACTTCAAATCACTATATTTATAACTAAAATGACAATCATCAAGTGTTTCATACCATAACAAATTAAATGCTTTTTCGAATAAAAATTTCTTGAGCCCCTCTTAAAGGCTTCCACTGAGGGGGCCTCTCTCAGAAACCCCAGAAGCAACTTCCACAGAGTAGGTACAGCAACTGAAAAAGTACAAACTCCTGAGAGCCACAACCTCACTCTGGGAATCACCAAGTGGCCACCCTCGGAGGAATGGAGCAGGGTAACTGGACAATGAGGCACTAGGAGGTTTTGCAGATAGTCAGGTCATCAACCATGCAGAGCTTTATAGGTCAGTAATCCTACCTTGAAGGCAATCCTCCACCTTATTGGCAGTCAGTGCAGTCTGCGAAGAAGCAGCGTAATATGTTCGATTCTAGAAACACTCATCAATAGCCTGGCCCCCGTGTTCTGCACCAGCTGCAGATGGTGGAGTTTACCTCCTGACATCCCCAGGTACAAGGCATTGCAGTAGTCCAGCCTTGATGTAACTAAGGCACGTACCAGAGTGGCAAGGTCATCCGGCAGTACCAGAGAATGGATCTGAGCAATGTTTCTTAGATGGTAGAAACCACTTTGAATGACGGCTGACATCTGACCATCAAGTGTCAGGCCATCATCAAGTATCACACCCAGATCCCTAACCTGAGTGTAGGGGTCAGGGATGAGCCATCCAGTCTAATACCACATCACTCCCTAGCACTCCTCCACCTCGCTGACAACCCGGTTCCACCACCAATACCTCCATCTTGTTTGGATTAAGGCATAACCAGTTTCGAATGATCCAGTCCTGGATCTTGGCCAGGCAGGAGTTAAACACAGAGACTGCCATCTGGCTCCCAGGCACACAGAACAGGTACAGCTGGGTATCATCAGCATAGCAATGAAAACCCAAACCATACCACCTGATAACATCTCCCAAGGGCAGCATATACGCCCAGAACAGGAGGGGCAACAGGACCGAACCCTGCAGAACTCCGCAGCACAGCAGCCTCATTCTGGACAAGGATAACCCCATCACTACCCTTTGCACTCTGTCCGTGAGGTAGGACCTAAACCAGCTGATGACATTGCCAGTTAGTCCACACTAGTCCCACCAATGAGGACAGATGTCCACTTTTAAAATACAACTGGTAGATCAATGACTGATCTGCTTTGAAAATCTTGTTCCTTCTTTTAGTGCTTCACTTATCCACTGTCATCCTATCCTACTGGAACTGCCATTTCTAGTTACATTTTTCATTTATTAATTTTTTATTCAAAATTTGAGGACCAGAAAAGGGTCACTGATCCAGAGCTCATTACCAGGTTGGACCCAGGGTGAGGGGATACAGCAGGGAGTAATTCAGCAGTAACACATATAGTGATAACCATGGGTTCATGCACAAGAACAAAAAATAAGGAACAAGTAGAGATGTAGAGCTATTGCGAAATTTAGCTTCAGTTGCAACCTTCACCACTTTTGGATGTTTTTTCTTGGTGAAGTGGCATTAAGTCTTCACCTGGCACATACTTTGCTAAGTCGGTGCTTCATGCTGTGTAAAGTTTGTTAACTTCCCAATGTACTTCTCGAAGCAAAGCTTGCCAACTTTGCACACCTCTAGGTACAAGAATAAATTCCAGAAAAGGAAAAGACAATTTAATAAGTGCTAAGATGACAGCTTGGGGACTGTGCAGTGAGCAATCTAGATCTTGTATGCATTCAGTTCTTGACCTTTGCTGACAAAAAGTGCCACTCTCCATTTTTTCCTAATTCACAAAAGGTAGTTTGGAATGTGAACCACTGAACTTTGGGCTGTGAACATCAAGCTAAGTTCACCAGCCACCTGAGACCAAACTCAAATGATTGTCTTTAACTGGGACATTCTACTGTGCTATATACTCAACTACCTACAGTGTAATTATCACACTGCACCATATGTGTCCATACAAGTTCCATCATGGAATATTGCCCACCTAGAGACAAATGATCTGGCTGGAAATGGGATCAGAGCAGTGCAGGAGGAGTTCATGGAGTTGGGGGATGGGCCTTAGACAAGTAGCATGCACTGTAACCTTCTCAGAGGTGCTGCTTGTCTATGGCATGGGTGAGGCTAGGGTGCTCCACGCCATGGGATTCAATCAGTGGTTGAAAACCTGATGCAGAGCTCAGGATTTTGGCTTCATTTGGAACTGGGGGTCCACTTGGAGGGATGCAGGCCTATACTGGCGTGATGGTCTGCGTCTGTCCAGGAGGGGAATCAGGATCATAGGTGATAGGTTTAAGTGCCTCATTGGCAAGCATTTAAACTAGCCAAGGGGGGAGGCACTGCAAAGGAGCAGGGAAATCCCAGCCTCCCCCCAAAAAACAGGGTAGTCAGTGTGGTAAACACCAAGAGAAGTTGATAGGGAGAAGGGCAAGGGTAAATGGAGGAAAATGCAAAGGCAGTAAGGACAGGGATAGGGCTAAAAGGAGTAAGGCCATCAAAAAATGGAGGGCAATGAGTACCAATGCCTGTAGTCTGGGTAACAAGCTCCCTGAACTAGTGGCCTTGATGGAAGACGAATGCCTGGATATTGTGGCAGTCACAGAAACATGGTACACAGAGAACCATGAGTGGGATGTCAACATACGGGGGTACACAATCTACAGTAGGGACAGGGAGGGTAGAAGAGGAAGAGGAGTAGCTCTCTACATAAGGGAAGGGATCAAAACAATGAAACTAAAGGGTAAACAGGGAGGTGAGGAGGCACTGTGGGTCACCCTGGAGACAGGAAATGGCACCACAGTCCGCATGGGGGTTGTATACAGACCCCTATCTCAGAGTGAGGAAATGGACAAGAAAATGATAGAAGGTATCCTTAGGATGGCAGAAAAAGGGGAGATATTGTTGATGGGGACCTGAATAAGCCAGATGTTAACTGGAACACATTTGCTGCAGCCTCATCCTAGAGCAGGGTCATTCTCGATGCCCTACAGGGGGCAGACCTCATACAGCTAGTGTTGGAACCCACTTGGGAGGGAGCAATCTTGGACCTGGTACTCTCAAATGGGGACAGAAAGAGGATCTCAAATTTAGAAGTGGGTAGACATCTGGAAACAAATGACCACCAAACAGTATGGTTTTATGATAAACACAGTAATAGAGTCAAGCCGTACTAAAGTGAGGGTACCGGACTTTAGGAGGGCTGACTCTGTCAAAATGGGATAGTGCCTCAGAAAAGCACTGGCAAATGGGCAAGAAGGAGGGGTGGAGGAACAATGGGGAAACATCAAAACTGCCATCACAGAGGCAACAAGCCTTTGCGTGAAACAAATAAACAAATCAAAACAAAGGAAAAAATCACTATGGTTCTCAAAAGAGGTGGCGGGGAAGGTTAGGAGAAAAAGACAGCATTCAGGAAGTATAAGGAAACACAGAAGGAGCAGGACAGAGATCTATACCAGTTAAAGCAGAAGGAAGCAGGGAAGTCAGTCAGAATAACAAAGGCCCAAACCGAGGAAAAGATAGCCAACTCAGTTAAGAAGGGGGTTGAAACATTTTATAGGTACATTAGGGGAGTGAAGAAAGACCAAGGAGCAGTAAATTACAGGGAAGGGTGGGGTGGTAGCAGTCGCCCGGCGCAAGCCTCCCTAGGGGCTTAGTTTGATCTGAAGCTCACGCTATTATTAACGAAAAAGTGAGCACTGCAACTTTCATTTTTGTTTTACTTTCTTTAGGTAATTACTATTTGCTGCCAGCAGGGCACATCCACAGACCAGCAAGTCGGGGGGGGGGATGGTCACATAATATGTTGCTGCAGCAAGAAGAACAATCATGTGGTATACAGAACAGAGAGTTTGTCTGTGGGGGCAGGCTGGCGCCAAGTGAAGTACTTAAGGTAACGTAAGCAGCAGACTCCAGAGCATTGTTAGAGTGGCAGAGCAGTTGAGCAGAGGCAGTTAGAGGAGAGCTGGAGTAAAGGAGAGAGCGAGAGAGCGACTAGTATAGTAGAGAGAGAGAGAGAGAGAGAGTGGAGTGTTTAAATTGATTTTGTGTAGCAGCATGTAGCAGACAAGAGAATGAAGCTTCCTTCCATGTCCACGATCCATCTAATTAAATAAATGATGATGATCTGTTTGTTATGGGGAGGTTGTTGAAAAAAGAGTAAAAACTACTTACTGATCATCCCTCATTCAAAGACAGCAAAGGGTTAGCCTAGGATATATAGGGTTAGATTATTTGGCTCAGGGCTGGCTGCTGTGTATAACTTGTCCGTTTTACTTTGCTTTTGGAGTGGACCCTTGTGCTGATTGACTGGCCGGTGCGGCCTTGTTCTCCCTCATCCCCGCCCATCCCCCTGATTCATTCGTCCTCCCTCCGAGGCAGGCTGAGCGATCATTTGTGAATGATGAGATTCCTTCTAGTCTGGCCCTGGGTCCCAGTCCCCTGCCCCTCTTGCTGACTCCTGAGGTGATTTTTTAATTTTACAAGACAGAAAACAATGTCTTGTTCTCCACATCCACGGTCCCAGACTTCCACCTCGCAAAAGTTGATTCAATGATTCTTGATTGTCCGGTCCCAGGTCCCTGCCAGTTGCCCCACTCACCTGTTTTGCCGACTCCTGCCAACTCCTGATTAAGCCTGGAGGCTGCTTGACCTGGCTGCCTCTGCCAGCTGCCCGCCCCACACTTGCTGCTTTCCTAATCCCGCCCGGGTGTCCCAGCAGTAGTTACTTAGTTTCGTGCTGCCTCAGTGCTGCCGTCTGCGCTGCCTTTGTAACCAAGTCTGCTGGCTAGGGCCTAGGCTGGCTGATTTCTTTAAAATAAAAGCCTGGTGCCTCACGCCTCCTGAGTCAGTCCTGAGTCCAACCCAGACCCTACTACAAAAATCAGTAGAGCAGTATTTAGAAACAAAAAATTATTCTGTGTGTGGGGGGGGCGGATTAGCAGTAAAAAAAAAAAAGTAAAATAAAGCAGTTGAAACTCAAGTCTTCTTTCTTTATCGTGTCAGTCTGGGGGTATTAGTGGTATTAAAATAAAATAATTAATCTGCAGAGAGTCTGAAGGGACTATGCTTAAAAGATCAAGGGACACAAGTGAGACACAGGGTCCTCTTACTGAAGAAGCTTTGCTATACATGCTTGGGTATCCTATGGGAGTGCAGGAAGGACTGAAACTGTGATTACTGTGTGCTGGTGCCAACAAACAAAATAATCTGAGGGACAGGGTGGGATTAAAGGAGGGTAAGGAGATATCCAGAATAGTGGTAGAGTGGGTGAAGATTATGGGTTTTTAAGTGACTGCTAGAGAAATCCTGTCTGGGATACCCCCTGATAAAAGGGTCTCTGCCCATGAAACAACTTCAGCAGCACTAGTGAAGCACTAGGGATGGGGACCCTATGTCAGTAGGTAAAGCAGGGGCATATGGGAGTCATTCAAGAGGATGTGGAGAGTTATGGGGGGACAGGGTAGGAAGGAGGCATCACATGCCACAGCACCCGTAGTGCAGTCATCTTCAGGAAAGTCCTCGGGAGGCAGTGATGTTGCTGATGTGCAGCAGGTTTGCAGCACTCACTGTGGAGCTGGGTGCAAGAAGGATGAACTTAACCTTTACAGTGAGTCCCAGTGGACACTGGTGCAAGCAGCCACTACTCCTTTCCACCCATGCTGTGCCACACCTACTGTAGGTAGGGGCGATGGGAAGAAGGGTCTATATAGACTGAGACCCTGGTGGCAACAGCAAACAGATTCACCCTCATGTGCAGTTTGGACATTCTAGTCCCCCAAGTGAAAAGGCCGTACCCTTGCAGGTATCGAGAGATCAGGTCTGTAAGAAGAGTACCCCATGCGATCGGAGTCCAAGAAGCAAGACACTGCTAGGAAAGAGCTTGTGATAGGTGATTCCATCACAAAGAGTGACAGAGGGTAGTGGTGCAGAGAAGCAGGGAAGGAAGGTTAGATGCCTTCTGGGGCTTTGGTTGGATGGGACATAAACAGGGTAGAAAGAATTGTTTAAGTGGAAAGCAGTCCTACTAGGCACCGATAACCTGGTTTGCAGACTCCTAGAGGAGGTTAAGAATTGCTTTAGAAATTTTGTGAGGGGACATCCAAGCTGGCAGCTGCCTCATTGACTTCTGAGTTTTTCTGCCAGTTTGAGCAGAAGGGGAGAACTAGAAGAGGGTTCATCCACTGCTCACTTCAGCTCATGGCTGATGGAGTGGTATAGGCAGGAGGGATGGCGTGCCTGGGATATTGGAGCCACTCTTGGATGGATTGAAAGCTATTCAAGCTGGATGACCCTCAACCCTCTGAGGAGGGTATTAGGATACCAGGAGCAAGTTTAAAGAATTATTTAAAAAATTAGCTTAAATCAGTAGAGAGAGATGCCAGCAGATGCGTGGACAACAAAATACACCTACCAAACTGCTAAAAACATGGAAGGAACAATATGGCATAACAAATGTGGAGAGAGTGTGAGGTTGGAACAAGCTGGAGGAAAGATGTTGCAATACTGGATCTGGGTATCTAGGGAGGAGGAGATAGGCAGGGCCAAGGCTTGAAAAAGAATTGATTTTAGTTTTCCCTTTGTTTACACACTTCTAAATATTGCCTCTGTCTGCTCATGCTCAAAGATTATATTTTTAAGGTTTTACTTTTCTGTATTAAAAGTATGTTTTCTTCAGAAAGCCCCAAACCCACCGAAGAGCATGTAAACCCCCCAGAGCTTCTGGGGGGCCTTGCAGCCCACAGACCCCCGGCTCTTTTCTGAGGGGGAGGTGCAAAATTAGTCTTTTGCCCAGGGCACCAAAATGCCTTCCTACAGCTCTGCAAGGGAGGGATAGTGAGGCTTAATAAAGGGGACTGTGGGTGGGCAGAGGGTGACAGTGAAAAAGCAGGGATACTGAATGAATACTTCTACTCAATATTCACAAAAGAAGAAGAGGGGGAGGTACTCCTAAAACTGAAGGTGGATAAAGCAATGGGGCCTGATGGGATTCACCCCAGAATTCTAAAATAACTAAGGGGAGAACTAGTGACACCACTGACTACTCTTTTTAACAAATTGTGGGAAGATGATGTGGTACCTAAGGACTGGAGGAGGGTGGATGTGATTCCCCTTCACAGAAAGCAAAGCAGAGGCAGAAAACTACAGACCTGTTAGCTTGACCTCAGTGGTAGGGAAAATGATGGAATCACTTCTGAAAAAGAATTATTGAGTACTTAGAGGCCAGCAGGGCACACAGGACCCAAGGCAGCATGGATTCACAGCGGAAGGTCATGTCAGATGAATCTAATAGATTTCTTTGTGGGGTGACCAAAGTAGTAGACCAGGGAGGGCTGTGGACATGGCCTACTTAGACTTTAGCAAGATATTTGGCACAGTCCCACACAGAAGATTAATAAACAAATTAGTCAGCCTGGGAGTGTGTCCCAGGGTGGTAGCCTGGGTAAAAAATTGGCTGGAGAACAGGACACAGAGGGTAATAGTAAACTGCATCCACTCCAAAGAAAGGGATGTTACTAGTGGGATACCACAGGGTTCAGTACTGGGTTCGGTCCTTTTTAATGTCTTTATAAGTAACATTGGAAAGGGACTGGAAAGAAAAGTATTCCGCTTAGCAGATGACACAAATATCTATAAATATTTATGCTTCTCCTGCCACCAGCCACCCGGTACCCTCTGCCTGGTCATGGACCACAGGCTTCCAATCTCCCACAATGGCTGCAATGTGACCCTCCAATACCCCCTGGATTATCCTCCAAGGTGAGGCTGAGGCGCCGCCCCTAGTGCTGCAGTCAATGGGATAGGTCAGAGGGTCAGCCCTGGGAGGCTAATTGAAGCTGTGGCAGGCTTCAATGAGGGTGGCTGGCAGCTGCTCTTTTTTTTGGTTTTCTGGGGGTGGGGCATGCAATGACATTTTGCATCCACCCCTCCCCCTGGACGTGCTAGGCATCGGTTGCTGCGCAACCCCCGGCCTCCACCAGGGATCCATCAAGCACTGGATACTCTCCCCACCCTTCCCCCAGAGAAGGAGAGCAGTCCTTAGGATGCTCCATCCTTCTCCCCCCGACTAGCCCTCAAGGGCCCAGGTCCGTTCCTGATCCTGGGTTGCCGGCGTCGAAAGCGGAAATCCAACTGCTGCACCGATGGGCTGGCATGGGTGATCCAAAGTTGTAATACTGTTTTCTTATTCAAAGTTACAGCACATGAATTCTGTAAATAAGCAAAGTACCATAGAAATATAAATCAAATCATAATTTGATATTCCATATAAAATGGTTCTTGAGTAGTTTAATTCAAGAAAGTACATGTAAAAAATCCAGTATCTCTTGGTTACTATTGCATCTCGTCATTTCATTTAGTGCCAGTGCAAAAAATGCTTTGAAATAGCTGGTTGACAGGCTCCCAGTGTTGAAAGTCAATCAACTGTTTGCTGACTGGCTTCATACACATCAAAGGACTGAAGCCCTCCTCTGATTGGAGTGGTTCTGTCTTTTGAAGTACACAAAGTTTCTGCCCATCAAGCAGAGAGTGGCATCACATCCAGCGTGCATGGTCATTGGTCTAGACTGTCAAGCCCTTTCTGTTTTGAACTGCAATGGGCTCGGTAGTGACCACCCAACCCCCTAAATCCCCTTTCAGTTAAAGCAAAACGTTTGGTCTGCATGCACATCAAATGTAACAAAGGAGTTGCTGCACACTCTCAAGGGAAGGAGAGGGGGAGAGAGAGTGAGATTGTATACTGAAGGTTGGAATTACTGACAGAGATTCTCAAAGAGAGAGGTATTGAAAGAGAGAAATTTTGAAAGACAGTGTTATAAATGAAGAAAAAATTAATTTTTATATGTGTCAGTTGTGGGTCTGGTCTGGTGTAATGATTTTGTTTGTGTCCTGCAGTTTGGCTATCAGATTAGAATGCTGTAAAAGTACCTCAGCGTAGGTATGTGCTTTCATATTGCTATGTTGTGTGATACAAGCTAACCATGGAAGCTGTAGGATTTTTAGAACCCCTTATATACTAAATTTGAAAAAGTGTCTTGCAAGAGGGAATGAATTATGGATTATGGTTCCAAGGCAGAACAAAGGCTTTGTTTCCAGACTGCATATAACCGAGCCAGTAGGTGTCCCCATCAAAGATAAGGGAAGGTTAAAGTCTTAGGGGTATCTTAAAAAGGAACTGCACTAAAATTAAGGTTCCCTCATGTTCCATATAAAATCTTCCCCAGTAGAAGTAAATAAACTCAATGTTCTCGCTTTCAGGGATGGTGTTCATACATGTCTGCTACTTCTTCTACTTCTTCTCCTTCTCCTTCTTCACACTGATCTCACTCTGAACTGTCCTTCCAGAGGTGACTTTCTTTTTTTGCTCTTCTTCTCCTTCATTCAACCCTTCCACCACCCCAAGGTAATGAAGCCGAGAAGTCAAGGATTTAAGTAACCCTCCATCCCTCTAAATTACTATCAGCATTTGGATAGTGGACAATGGAGACCTGATAAGCTCCATTTCTCAGAGCTTCATTGATAGCAGGTTTACACTCTCCTAGTTGAATGCCACTGCCATTTTGGGACAGGCAGCTGAAGAAAGCACTATACTGTCTGCTTCACTTGGCCAAGCAATGTTTGAAAAAGAGAAGTGTCCTCCTGTTGATGCATTGGCAGCATGGTCAGTAGGAGAAACTGTATTTGGTGTTCTGTCAAAACAGAACACTCATGTGGCTCATCTGCTTGTTGTCCCCCCCTCACCCCAGTTCCAGTACAGAAATGGTTCCCTAGGGAAACCAATCTCCTTGTGCAGTCTTGCCCAGCCAGAATATATTAGACTGAGCCTAGGAAAAGTGTAAAAGAAAATTGTCCAAATATTATCATTTCCTCTCCCCCAAGATTACTGATGCAGAGAGTAGCACATTGAGTGGTAAGTACGTAATGGAAACTAAGTGCTCCACTTGCCAGAGCCACTTTAGGAATTAATCAGAATGGCTTTCTACAGCTAGAGTAGGAAAATGCTAGGGCCTTGCAACTATGTGGCAGGACTTCCAGGGGATTCAGATGGGACTGGTGCATCTCTTTGAAAGCTGCCTTGTGTCTGACACCAGAAAGAGAGAATTCATTAAAGCACAAAGGCTATTATATTTGGCAAAAAAGACAAGACATAGAGTTAGTGCAGAGAAGCTCTGAATGAAAAGTTACAAAGGGTGGTACGGAGCTGACATAAGTATCAGAATATAAGTATTTAGGCATCTGAGTAGATAAATATCTAAACTTTGATCAACATAATAACATGGTGACAAAAAAAGTAAATTGCAGTCTTGCAGCATTTAGGCATACAGCATTTTATGTAAATAAAAATCTGAGGTGTACAATCGTAACTCAACTTTTCCTCCCCATCTTAGATTATGGATGCCATATTTATGGTTATGCAGATGCAACAAATTTAAAAAAAAGTGGAAGTTATTCATAACAGTTTGGCCAGATTTGTGCTTTGTTGTGACTATAAGATTCATCATTGTGCAATGCATGAAAAATTACCCTGGCTTACAATAGAAAATAGGAGAAAACTAATTTGGGCAGATTTAGTTAATATATTAAATCAAAACAAGCCAGTAAACTTAATGGATAGATTACAAACAGTTGAACATAACTATAACCTAAAGTATACAAACATAGAGAATATATTAAATTTGTTTAAAAAAATAGATATGGGGATATGGTATTTCCACAAGCAGTAGCAAATCTTTGTAATGACAATAATCCAAATATCAAAAAATTGGCATCTAAACCAAGAGCATTTCTCACAGCAATGAAATAAGAATTGCGTGCATGATGTACCAGTATAAAATGAAATATCAAAAAGCTACTTCATTGCACACTCCCCTGTTGCACTATGTTTTTGTATTGAAATGTTGTTTGTAATAGTATGTCAAATTTTTTGTTCTGCTTGCAACTGTATTCACAAACAGGATCACCTTCTTTATTTATTTGAATTTTGATGACCGGGTAAGCCCACTGAGACCACAGGTCCCTTTTACAGGGGCAACCTGGGATTAGCTACACATACAATCATCCAAACAGTAACAGCATACATTCTGTGAGGACTTCTTAGCCCTACTGGTGTTACTTGAACTAACATATTTTACCTGTATAAAAATAAAATTTACTACTGCTACTAAAACTGTAGCAAGTAGAGGACATGCAGTTTGTGTCAGGACTGCAGTGACAGTGCCTTTACACAGGGCAATGTAGGTTGAGGTCTGCAGAGATAGGGGTTCAAGGTCCTCAATTTACTGGGAGAACCCACCACTTTGGGTGTATGATTGAACTTACTTGGCAGGAGTCTGTGACATGTCTCCTGTCAAAGGCCTTGCTGAAGTCCAAATAAGCCATGTCCACTGCTCTTCCCCAAACTATTTCTTTGGTCACCCAGTCTAAGAAATCAATCGGATTAATCTGCATGACCCCCATTCCAGGAATTCATGCTGCCTGTGGTCTTGCACCCATTAGGATCTCCTTGGACAAATAATCAAGCGTGTGAACCAGAAAATGGGTGTCTGCTACTGCCTAAAGCACCTTCTTACCCCAGCGGTACATCTGACCATTGCTCAAGGCACACTCCTACCTCTCCTGGATTACAGCTCTCCTATCATCTCCCAGATTTCGAATCGATACCTCACATGATTCAATACCATCTTCAACAGCATCTGCAAGTTTATCGCACTTGCACAATTCCACACATACCACTGGTCATTTTGCTTGTTGCTTGGTTGGATGTCTCTTCAGGCTTACTGTGACTACCTCATGGGTACCCTTATCAAAAAGTCCCTTCTTGATGGGGGTTAACTCCCCCTAAGAAGGCTTCTTAGTGTTAAGTCTGGCAAACATGAACTGAGGTCCTCCTCTCAATGTCTTCTTGACTGTCCCTGGATTGCAACCGAGATGGGTCAGATAGCTTTCTCCATCACTACTCCAAGGTTGTGGAATTTTTTACCAGCCATGCTTCATTCACTAGGCACTTCCCACCTCTTCAAATCACATTTTAAAACTGCCCACCTATCTACCACAGCTTGCAAGTGCCCTTCCTTACATGGGGCAGAGGCTAGATTACTTATAGTTTGCTTTCTCTCTCTCTCTACCTGGCTGGGTCAACCAGTCTTCTTGCCCTTGCATTGGTTTTTGTTTGGCATGTATTATCAAACTGTTTGTATCACCTCCACTTGCAGTTTGATCCTAATGTACTGATTTTCTATTTGAATTGTCTGATTACATGTATTACCCCCAATTGTATTTTGTTGCTTATGGGTTATATGCTGAATCTCATGCATTATATGTGCCATCTAGATGGCCCGGGTCTTTCCTGAAAATGGTCCCTTGGACCAGTGTACCTACCTGGTTATCAAATAAATAAGTAAACTGGATTTAAGACAATCTACCATCCTTTTCTTTATCTGGGTTTCCATTAATTTCCCCACCAATGAGTTGAGACTGACTTGCCTATAGTTCCTAGCTTCCTTCCTGCTGCTGCTCTTTTTTTGAAATTCAAGATTTTTTATTAATTTGTTTTAAAAAGGAAAGAAAATTCACTTGTACATGGAAGAATGTACACATGATATACAGCAGTAGTAAAAAAATACTAAACCTACAAAACAAACCAACTGAATAACTCTTCCCTCCTCCCACCAACCCTCCCCAGCCCTCCTCCCCCTGCCCCTCCTAGGAGTGCACCTTAATATATTGTTAGAAAGAGGAGAAAGAGACAACATCATCTCTTAGTCAAAATACCTGAAACAAAAGCACCAAAAAGACATTTGAATACAGCTAAGTTACAACATACCTAGTTTAAATATAACGCATACAATTTGCCCCATTTTTTGTCAAAACCTGTCATGTTATTACGAAAACCTGCAATCAATCATCCTGTTCTGAAAAAAACAGATATGTCATTTAACCATTCACTATAGAAGATGGTTAACTGGTCCACCCAATGTTTGAGAACCAGCTTTTTGACAATAATGGCTATCAGAGCCATGTGGAATCTGCGCTCTTTGACTTGGATACTAGAATACATGCCTAGAAGACAAACATCAATCATGAAGAGGTCTTCCAGCCCCAACCAGGGGTCCAATTTAGATCAAATTTCTTGCCAAACAGGGGATACTTTTTCACAGTACCAAAATATGTGCACCATATTCCCTTCTGCTTTTCCCACATCTAGTGCAAGTGGGATCCAGTAGCCTACCCAATTTGGCTAATCTAACGGGTGTATAATACATATTATTCAGTATGCGACATTGGGTGAGTCTAAATCTGTCTTGAGACTGGTATATATAAAGGTCCTTCCAGATCTGGGCCCAATCAAAGTTCAGGTCTGGAAGTAAGGAGCTCCAGATTGAAGAGCTAGGAAGGGGGTTGGAACAGGTAGTGGTCAAAAGGAGGGCATATATTGTGGAAACACAATGTGGTTTTAAGGCATATTCAGCTACTTGAGTCGGTAGGGGTCCTGCTGCTGCTCTTATATGGAGGGATTGGCCTTGATTCATTCCCTTGTATATAGTGTAACCCCTCCTCCCTCTGTATCTCTCCTGAACAGAGAGTAGTCCAGTATGGTCATGTTCCGAGTTGTAGCTGCCAGTGCATCACACTTCCATTATTTATTTATTTATTTAAATTTTGGTAACCGGGTGGGCCCACTGAGACCATTATGGTCCCTTTTTGAGGGGAACCAGGGATTAATTACATGTACCTAGAGAAAAAAAAATACATCAGAAGGACCAGACCATAAGGAACAGAACAGACATTTCAGACATAATTAACAAATTAATGTTACAAAGGGTAAGTTAATTACAAATTACACCAACAGAAAAGGCAATACATATTCAAGTACACTCATGATTTAACTGCAGGTCCCAATATGGGTGTAATAATCTACAAGTAACCAGTCCAGCCATTACAGCAGCCTTCTGGTAGAGTCTTAAGAACATCACCGATAGCAGGTGCAGTGGCTTAGCTCTAACAGGTGAGTCTTAAGACCCTTCTTGAAGCTCCCAAGGGAATCACATTCCTGGAGACTGTTAGGGAGATCGTTCCAAAGGGGTGGTATATATGCAGTGAAAGATTGGAACCCTTGGGAGGACCTGACCCTGGAGATGTGGAGAAGCCAGCAATCGGAGGACCTTAGCATTCGTCCATTCTGTCTGGCTGTTATCAAGTTAATTAGTCTGGGGGAGCATTAGATTGCTAGAGTTTAAAGGCAAGGCATAGAGATGGGTATGCTACTTTCCATTCAAAATAAGGCCACATTAGTGAAAGTAGCACTTTGCAATGGTGCTTCAGTTGTGAGGTTCCTGCAGTGAAGCATCCTACCCTGTGGTACAGGGTTCTCAGCCTCTGCATCTCTGAACTCTTAACAGAATGTAGCACAGGGGAACCATATAATGAAGTGGGTAAGAGCGTACCAGCGGCTACCTTTAGTTTGGATTCCTGAGTGAGGAATGGGCTCAGATGGTACAGAAGACCTAACTTTTGGTTTAATGTCTTGGTCAGATGGTCAATCTGACCCTTGAATGTACAGTCTTTGTCAATGTGCACAGCTAGGTACTTGAAAAAGTTAACAACTTCAATCACAGAGCCAGCTGAAAGAGATAGAAACAACAAGGCAGTCCTGGGTGAGAAGTGAGGTGATGGAGGGATGGTTTTTGAATTCAGTCCAGGTGTGTAAGAAATGCTTTGAATGCATTAGCAGAATCCTGCGGGTTAGTGTGGCGGACACCATCAGCTACAATATCACATTCATCATGGGCGGGGCATCCCTTTAGGACAGTATTAATTTTGGCCCAGAATTCTTTGGAGTCTGAGAGATTTTTGGTTTGCAAACTCCAGAGGTATCACTTTTTTGCAGATTTCAATGCCTCTTTGCACTTATTTCTTAATTCCCTATAAGTTACCCACTCTCTTGTCATATTTGTGGACTGGAACCTTCCCCATGCCTTGTCTCTCTCCCTCATAAGTTGTTTTAGATCTTGGGTCAGCCACCATGAATGCTGTCCTTTAACTCTAATTTATTTTAAGGGGCGTGCTTGTTAGTAGCCGAGAGGAAGTTCTTGATAATGAAATCAAGGGCTATATCCAAACTGGGCACGAGCTGGATTTGTGTTCAGTCCACTGCAAATAAAGTTCTAGGAAGGAACATGAATTGAAGTTGGAATAGTCCCTAGCCCAGAAAAGTCTGGGGGGGAGGGTGAGATGGTCATTTTTCCAAATGCTGAAAATATGGGCATGGTCGCTTAAGGAGTCAACAAATGTGCCAGCCAGCTTGAACCTCTTGGGATTGGAGATGAGGATCCAATCCAGTGTAGTGTGATTTCTGACTTTAAATTTAAATGTGTGGGTTCTCAGATTAATTGGACCAGATTAACTTCTTGCAGGCTGGATTTTATTTCATTTTTGGTAAATGGACCCCAGTGTAGGTTGAAGTCGCCAAGGATTACTTTCTCACAATAGGCAGACCAGGGATTACCAGAATGAGGGTCTTTAAGGAATCTAATACGATATTAGGTGGGTTGTAGACACACCCTATCAACAGGGGCTTAATCCCACCTATCAGATGTTTGATGAATATCACCTCACAGTCCGAGTGAGCGAAGGCAGGTGTAGCCACCAGGAAAGACGTTAGTGAGGATTTTACATAGATGATGACTCCACTGCCCTTTTTTCCACGTCTATCCTGGCTAGAAGAGCTGAACCCCTGAAGCTCTACTTCATGTGGTTGAATATTAGGTTTAACCTATGTTTCAGAAATGGCAATTATATCAGTTGTATATAGATTTACCCATGCTTCAAGCTCATGAATCTTGAGTCTGAGACCATTAATATTCAAATGTACTATTTTCAGACCTTTCACATGAGCCCAGATTGGCATTATGGGACCCACAGTTGGGAGATTAGTACAGAGAGGGCCCGGATCTGTTTCGATATCACCGGCTAGAAACAGCTTTAAACTCATCAGGATTTTCAGAAACTGTCCTGGTGGAGGGAGGGAGAACTGGCATTTGTGGTCCCTTAGCTATACCATCACCATGTAGCAGTTCCACCCTTTTCTGAGTCCATGCAGGGCAACTATGATGGGGTTGAGGTTGTTTTTAGGGTAAGCACATGTAAAGTGGGTGCACAGAGAACCAGTAGGTTGTCTATTATCTGCCTAAGATTAATCAACAACCGATCTGTGCACAGGACTGCCAGGATATAAGTGCAACCCAACAACATTCCCAGAGACATGTTGGTGCTATAGGGATGGATCACCTTAAAGAAGGAGATCAGATATCCCAAGGGTTTAGTAGTCTTAACAGGTAAAGGGGTATCAGCTCTAAAGGAGCTTAATGGTAGCAATGAAGCAGGTAGTACCTATATTTAGCATCAACCAATAATTCAGACTAACCTTACCTATCCTTCTGGAGTTCTCTAAATCTGTTGCACCAGCTATAGAAACAATGGTGCCTATTCACAAATGCGGGCATGGGTACTCAAGAAAGGCATGTAACCCCCCGTGCAGTTTCGCACCCTGGGGAGAGCCGCACATTGGCTGTATTCCTGAACACCAGCCAACGCGTGGCTCCCATCTGCAGCCATGCCCCCCTGATATGCAGGTTCATGGGGTGTTCCCCAGATGTCTGCCCCCAGCCTACCCAGAGTGCCCCAGTGACTGGGGCGCCCTTGGTGGGGGGTCCGATAACCCCCGTCAGCCCCACCACGACTTGTGGCGGCAACCCAGGAGAGGTGCATATCATTTAGGGCTGCCGCCAGAAGGTGTAGCCATTGACCCCATGCACTGCACCTTAGTGAATGACATAAAATGTGGCCACACCCCCTGTGCTGGCCCCTGGCCCACCCCCACACAGAGCTGCACATTCATCTGGGGTCTCAGACACATGGGGGGCATATAGATTTCCTGCATGCCACACAGGGGGTGCAGTGTGGGCATGGCCAGGTGTGGGTATGTGTGGAGTGGGTTATGCACTGGGGTTATGCAGCATGTAGCCACCCCACAACATTTGTGAATAGGGCCTAATGATTGTACCCCTTTCTCCTTGGTATCAAAGCTACAATTACAAGGCTTAGTATCCTATTACAATTATCAGTTTCAATGTATGCAAATTCTGCCTGGTAGAAATGGATGGAGCCATTTGTTCAATGACCATTTAATAGAGTGATGGGGTTGATAGGGGCTGGGTGGGGAGGCAGGAGAATTTTGTGCACTCAGGAAAATTACAGTTCATGAGAGGCAGGCAAAAAAAACTTGAGTTCATTTTTTTTTTAAAAGTCACAGATTTTGGTAAAGCTTAGCCGTAATAGTCAAGTTGCAGCTTGCCTTGCAGTTCCAATCACTGAAAGAGGAGGGTGACAGCAGAACATCACTCCCTCAACCCCTGTTGTCCTCTCTGGGCTGCCATTGGTGTTTCAGCTGATGCAGGAGGAGGGTGCCGGTTCTTCGGCCACTTCCTCAAGCCCCGTTCCTCCACAATGGTCCAATCGAATGTGGCCACCCAATCCAGGCTAGCATCCACCATGATGACCTACAGGTCTGGAATTTTATTTTTTGGACTCATTTTATTGGTGCACATGGCTCTCCATGCCTTACTCCCTCCCTGCCTGCTTCCCTGCACCCCCCACATGTGGGCTGTTTCCTGATGCTCCTTCTGATCCATCTCTTCCCTTGTAACTTTCTCCATTACCTGTCTCCTTTACTTTTTCCTTCTTGCTTCCCTGATTTATATCCCAATTAACATCTCCCTTGTGCCTGTCCCTGTCTTCTTGCTCCAGCTCTGTGGGAGTTTACTCCCCTCAGGCACTCCCACCCTCCCTTCTGCTTCATCTCTCGGGTGGGGGGCTTTGGTTGCCTTTGTTAGCTCTACAACCTCCCTGCTGGCTAGTTTAAATGCTCATCCAAGTAGTATTTAAACCTCCCACCAAAGACTGTTGTCTCCTTCCAGGAAGGATGCATGTCATCTCCCCTATAGAGACATATATCATCCCAGGTTGACCCCAATCCCCAATATATCTGAAGCCCCCCACCATGCACCATGCCTCCAACCACACTAGGTTGGGGTACAATGGATTCAGATTCCTAGTTTTGAATGCCAGAAGTTTAAGCATAGTTACAATCAACGAACTAACTGCTATCGTAAATCAACAACAAATTTATATTACAGCAATAATTGAGACGTGGTGGGATGAGGGCTCTGAGTGGTACAGAGAACCCCCTGGTTACCACCTTTATCATAAAAACAGAAATGATAAGAGAGGCGGTGGTATCTGTCTCTATGTAAAAGATACTATCGAGTCATCAGAAATATCATTGAATAGTTTAGTTTAGTTTAGTTTATTGTTCTAGGAATTACTATCTTTGAGCCAGAGGCTCTTTTACAAAGGTTCCACGTCAATTAGGTACAGTACAAAAGGTTACATAGATAACGCAACAATTTGTGTTGTGTCAAGAGCAAGAAAACATATACAAATACTGTACATATCAAATAATTTGTGCAAAAGGACATGAGATATCAATAATCACATTATTATTACAAGAAAGAGGTCATGCCAGATTAGGAGAAACAAATAGGGAAAAAGTCCAGAACAGAGAGGGTAAGTGAAAGGTGTGGGGAGCAGACAATAGCAGGAGAAAAGGTTTCCCAAACATGTCTTTGTCAAATAATGGAACAGGGTGGGTAGTGAGAAAATAGGAGGTTTAACCAGGGCAGTCACATGAGCTGGAGGTGGGTGGCAAGGCGAGAGAACAGCCTTGATTTGAAAATACCTAGAGAGGTGGAGGCAGTAATATGAGTGCTGAGGGCATTTAGCCAGCTGGGGGCACGATAGGGAAATGATCTTTGTCCCTGAGAAGTCCGGCATCGGGGGACTTGGAGAGGCTGGTGTTCTGATTTTCTGTTAAAACGGGTGCTAGCGCTCGGGCATAACAGGTCTTGGCTACAGGGTGGAGTGAGGCCCAGAGTGGATTTTTTCGCCATCAGGCAGGTAAGGTACTTTATCCGGTTAGAGAGTTGCAACCAACCTGAGTCAGCATAGAGTTCACATGTGTGGAGTGCGATAGAGTGTGCACCAGTGAGCAGCCGACAGGCCTTATTTAGGATATTTGTAATGCGACTAAGTGCTGTAGTAGTGGCAGATCCGTATATAACTAAGCCATAGTCAACGACTGAGATGATAGAGGATTGGATGGCAATCCTCAGTTCAGAATGGGTAAGAGCTGTCGGTTCTGATACAGAATCCCAATTAAGCTGATTAATAGTTTTGCTGTACTACCAATGTGAGTTGCAAAGTTAGGCCTTGATCAAAGTTGATTCCAAGATTTTGAAAATTGGCACTTGTTCACGGTATTTCCCAGGTATGTATTAATGTGAAGTGTGACTTGCCGTTTCTTGTTTTGCGGGTTAGAGGCGAGCATGGATTTAGATTTTTGTGGTTTAGAACCAGCTTATGTTCAAGGAACCACATCTCAACTTTGGAAAAAGCATGCTGAAGGTTGAGGCGTAGAGGTTTGGATCTTTATGGTGGCAAGAATCACGGCATCGTCGGCATAGAGGATTATTTGTTCAGGGCAGGATTTGGGAGGAGTTCAGGAAAAGGTGAAAAGGAGGAGCCAGGATGGATCCCTGGGGAACTCTTGAGCGAACCGGTTTGAGTCTGAGACAACTCCAGCTACTTTTACAGATTGAGAGCTGAGCAAGGTAATTTTTACCCAGTCACCAGGACCCTCAGAGCCCTAGGGATAGTAGTTGTTTGATAAGTAGGCCATGGTGAACTGTATCAAATGCCTTGGTTAAGTCAATGTAGACTGCTCCAGTTAGGTTTCCTTTGTCCATGGCATTGTGGATTGCTCTGAGAATTCAAGTAGGGCAGTCGATGTGCTGTGCCTTTCCTAAATCCATGCTGCTGAGTGCATAGGATGTTGTGCTTTTCAGGTAGTCTGAAAGTTGGTCCGCCACCAAGCGTTCAAGGGCCTTAGAGAGAGGTGGTAGTATTGATATAGGCGATAGTTACCAGGCAGTGACTTATCACCACTTTGTGCACTGGAGTGACAACTGCAGCCTTCCATTTCCTAGAGAATTGGCTGTAGCAGAGGGAGAGATTGAAAATTTTTGTGAGGGGGAACAGTACTTCCTCCAGAGTGAGGGACAGAAGTTTAAGGTCAATAGTGTCGCTGCTGCTCGGGACTTAGAAATGGCCTTCTTTACATATTTATAGACTTCATGTGCCTTTACTAGTTTGAAATGGAAGGGTGGTTTGGTTGGAGAGGCAGTAGTAGAAGTAGAATTTGGAGGGTCTGCATCAGTGAAGAAATCAGATGAGAGGACACCACTAAGGTCCGTGAAGGTATCATTTAGGGTGTTTGCAATGATCTCTGGGTCTAATGTAGTGGTTCCATCCACATTCATTATTGTAGGAGAGGATTTGGACTGCTGACCCATGATATTCTTTATGTTGTTCCAGAAGGATTTCCCTTCACCCCAGGAGTTGGAGAGGGCATTCTTGAAGTAGGAGCTCTTCATCAAGTGGATCTGTTTAGTACAGTGGTTGCTAGCCTGTTTATACTTTTGAATGTCTGACAGAGTGCCAGTAGCTCTTGCAGTGGCCCAGAGGTGATCCCTACTTTTGAGTTGTGCCAATAGCTTCGCCGTGAGCCAGGGATTTGTGAGTGCTTTGATTTTGCACTTTTTTACTGGTGCATAGATGTCACTGGCAGTGTTGAAAGTAGTAATAAAGTAATCAAGGGCTAGGTCAACATCTTGAGTTTTGTAAATCAAGGACCAGTCTATCTGCCTAAGACAGCTCTTGAGATGAGTAAGGTTGCCATAAGGTAGGACTCTGCTATAGATGGTTTTTGGAGGCGGCTTATGAAACTTATTTGTCCAGGTACATATTATTGGAGAGTGATCACTGGAGCGAGTCAGGAGAACACTTACATTGGTTATCTGGGTAGGGTGACTGGTAAGAGCCAGTCAATGAGGGTGCTGCTCCTGATTTGTAGTTTTTCCTGGTAGGGGAGATTACCACTTATGTTAAATTTGCTGCTAGGATAGCATCTTTGTTTGACCCTGCATCAGGAGCAAGCCAATTTATATTAAAGTCCCCAAGGAGAAGGAGTTCGATGTCAGAAGGTTGTATACTTACGAACTCGAGGACAGCCTGTAGGCCGGAATCAGGATCTTTTGGTGGGATATAGACAGCAGCAATCGTGAGGACTTTGTTTTGGGCACCAAGTAGTATCTTGATAGGAAGGAGTTGCACTGAGGTTTCTGTGGTGGGGTAAGAACCAGGAAGACAGGTGAGGTAGTCCTTTATGTAGATTGCACACCCACCACCCCTTTTCGAGGTCCTATCCAGCCTGAATATCTTGTAGCCTTGTATAGAGATGGCATGATCTGGAGTATTAGGTGTCAGCCAAATTTCGACGATGGCAAGGATATCAGGGTTGTGTTGGCTGGCAAAGATTTGAAGGGAGGCCAGTTTTGGGAGGAGACTGCAGATGTTTAAGGTAGCAATTTTGAGCCCCCCCTCCATTTTGGCAGGCTTTGTTGTACTGTAGGAGACAGGGCCAGGATTTGAGTGGACACTTCCTGATATCAAGAGGAGGAGGAGTAGGAGTTTAAGAGACAGTTGCTGTACTTTGTAGTCAATAGAATTACACTTCTGAGGCTTATGCGGCTTGGACCAGTGCAGGCGTTTAGGGACCCAGAGCAAGGAGGTTGTTAGTAATAGAGGACGATATGCCCATTTATCCTTGTTGTAGCTTGTCAGTTGCACCCAGTCGCTTGCAGATAGGTACCTGGTGGTTAAGTCAAAAGCCAAAAGAATGATCAACAGCTGAGGTCCAGAGTCACTGAAATGTTAAAATTCCTGAAGGTGATTAACTGTGCCTGCACATATGCAGGATGTGAGATCCCTTTGTCTGTATGCTTCTTTGTCATTCAAACAGGTTGCTGAAAAGCCCACATACAGATCATGGAGCAGGTCAGACGAAAATGTGGATTCCAGCAGGACCCAGAGTCATCGAGTTTGTCAGATGTAGTTGCTTCACTTAGGTTTTGCTTGGGATAGCTTCCAAAAAGTTGATTTTAAAATGAAAATAAAGATACCTGACGATGATTTTTTGCAGAAATCCAGTCCAGGAGACTTTCACAGATGTAGTGAGCAAGAATGGTATAGTTACCACAAGCAGAAAACATGTAAATCCACAAAAACTAAGCTACAGACACAGACAAACACAAGCAGCCACCACACAGACCCAGGGGTCTTAACAATGACAATGTTCAAATTGAAGGCGTGTGTGCTGAAATAAGACTAAAGAATGGCAGCAAGCTCTTAATTGGTAACTTCTACAGGCCCCCATCCGTAACCCAAATATATGACTGATATCTGCAAAATGAAATTGCTAAAATGTCATCCAACACTGAAGAAGTGATAGTTGATGATTTTAATATGCCTGGCATTTCTCAGGATAAACTCATTGCTTTCAATGCTGTGGAACTAGAGTTCATAGACACTGTATTGTCATCGGGTCTTGAACAACTAGTGGCACTCTAGACCCTACTAGGAGGAAAAATACACTAGACCTTGTATTAACCAACTTGGCAACTGATATTATGGACACCTCTAGTAATTGCCCGTTATGGAACAGTGATCACAACTGTGTTACCTTTAATCTTTCCCAATCACAAACTTTCACTAAGGAATCCTCCTTTAGGTACAGATTTGCAAGACGTAACTATTAGAAGATAAATTCTGCCTTTGAATCATACAACTGGTACACTATATTTGCTCATTTGAATGTGAATAACTGCTGGTCCCTGCTGAAATCAATAATTAATGAATTAGTAACCTACATATCCCGATAAAGCAGGTGCACAATAGAAAGGGAAAGGTACCCCTTGATTAACACCTAAAATCATGAGACAGATTAAAAGGAAAGAAAATGTTTTTAAAAACCTCAAACAAATGAATAATGAATGTAATAAGGAATTATACAAAGCAGAACTAAAAAACCTAAAACCATTTACTCTTGGTCACTTTATAAAGATGTGCTTTTTATAAACAAAATGTAAGGAGTAACCTGGAGCTTAAGGTTGCCACGAAAAAGGCTAACCAGAAATCCTTTTTTGCCTACATCAATTTTAATCATCATAGGGACAATGGTCTAGGTCCTTTAGTCATGGGTGTGGAGGAAATTAGAGAATCTAAGGAAATTGGAGACACATTTAACAATTACTTCGGTCCTGTTTTCTCAAAAGAGGAAACAGGGAGTTTACCTATTCCTAATAACTCCTGTGAGTATGAGTTTTTCCAGCAGGATGTGATCAATAAAGTATTTAAAGGGTTAAAAGACAACTCATCATCAGAGCCTGACAACATGAATTCAAAATTTCTTAAAGAATCAGCTGACCAATTGACCACACAATGTACCATCCTTTTCAATACGTTCCTCATTTCAGGCAGTATCCCCCATGATTGGAAAAGGGCTACTACGGTGGTCCTGATTCACAAAAAGGATACTAGAACAACTGCCAGTAACTTCAGACTGATTAGTTTACCATCAGTAGTCTGCAAAGCTATGGAAAGGCTGTTAAAAATCAGGTTGGAGAAACAAATAGAGACCAAGGGACTAAGTGATCCAACACAACATGGTTTTGTAAAAGACCTTTCATGCACCACTAACCTTATAACATTCTATTAGAAAGTTAACAGTAGCCTTGACCAGGGTATACCTGTGGATGTGATCTATCTTGATTTCCAAAAAGTGTTTGATAAAGTACCTCACTTTAAGTTAATTAATAAAATGGTACATCTGGGTCTTAACACCTATATCATTAGATGGGTGAAGGAATGTCTTCATGAAAGAACTCAACAGGTTAAGGTTGCAAATATACTTTCTGAGGAAATCATTGTTAGTAGTGGGGTCCACCAGGGCTCTGTACTGAGCCCAGTTTTGTTTGTTATCTTTATTAGTGACCTGCATAAAACAGGTCAGTGCAATGTCATCACATTTGCTGATGATGCCAAACTTAATTTTGAAGTTGATAATGATAGTAACTATAACACCTTCACTAGGGATCTATTAAGGATTGAGAATCGGGCGATCATTAACGATATGACCTTTAATACTGATAAGTGCTCAGTGCTCAGTGGCCCATTTGAGCAAGGAAAACTGCCTCTATACGTATAGACTCAATGGGACTATTAATATCAGTCACATCAGAAACAGATCTGGGGACAACCATTAATAGGGATCTTATACATGGGAAGCACTGTCGGAAGACTGCAATAAAAGGTAACAGACTTATAAAAGCAATCCACAAGGCTTTTGTTACCAGGAGTGAAATATGTATTATACCTCTATATAAGGCATATATCAGCCCAGATAGATAGATAGACAGACAGACAGACAGACAGACAGATAGATAGATAGATAGATAGATAGATAGATAGATAGATAGATGGATGGATAAAACTTTTATTTTTATACAGGATACTTCATGTCATTAGGAATAAAAATCCTTGTTTACAAAACAGTCCTGTTAGAAAATTTCAGGGTTACAATACTGAAAAAAGAAGACATGTAAGGATAATTACAATATGTAACACATAACACTTATACATACTTTTGTCTATATACAAATATACAATTTATAGGTGTCATTGTTTACAAAGCTTTTGTTTAACAATTACATACCATTTGGTGGCAATTTTTCAAATAAGTAACAAGATTTTTATGGGATGTAGTTGTACACATATTAAAAGGAAGGTTATTCCATGAAGAGGCTGCTTGAAAGTTTAAATTGTTGGTTCCATATTTAGTCTTACATTTAACTGGGCATATCTTGTTGATGTGAACAGATCTAGTTAATACACGTGTGGTAGATTAATCTTTACCAGAAGGAACTCTTGAAATGCAATGTTCTGGATGTGTACTAGAAATTTGTGAAGGAGCTTTGACCAAGTTATGTTATTTTTTATTTCTAGTGATTGCCATCCTAAACCTTTTAACATTTCACAATGGTGAGCTGTGAATTTGCATCTTAATACAAATCTCGCCATTTTATATTGTATCTTATCCAATTTGTCAACAAGACTGCCTGTTATAATATGAATTTCTACCACATCTTTATTTTATGCTCTATTGTAACCTACTACTGCCTTATCAGTATTGTTTATTGTCTGATCGCTGTTTTTGTTTTTTGATGTGGAACCTTTGTAAAAGAGCCTCTGGCTCAAAGGTATTGTAATCTAAGAACTAAATAAAGAATAAAAAAAATCCTCTTGTTAGCCACTCTATATATTAGATTTCCATATTCTACTGTTGGCAAGATCATGTGTTCCATCATTGTCTTTCTTGCCTGTTTATTTAGGTGTTTAGCAGTGCCCCTAAGAGCTCCTAACTCTCTATTTGTCTTTGAAATTAATGCAGTGATGTGCTCAGTAAATGTTAGCTCAGCATCAAAAACTATGCCCAGATAACAGTAGTCAGTTACTTGTTCGATCTGTTCCAACTTATTTATTTGGATGCTTAGTTTAGGTTTGTTCTTTGCTCCAAAGTACAGCTCCTTTCTTTTCTTTATATTCATCTGAAGCCTTAATCTGGTGAACTACTCCCTTATCCTGTTAAAATCTATTAGTACGTGTTTTTTGAAGTCTAGCTGACCATTCCCAGTTGCTATTAATGTCGTATCATCAGCATATTTTATTTTTGAATGTAGAGCCATCTGTGGAAGGTCATGGCTGAACAGCAAAAACAACAGGGGTCCCAAGATTGAACCCTTTGGGACTCCCCAGGTTACATTTTTATCGTCTGAAAGGGTCTGAGATGCCAACACCCTCAGGGACTGATCTGCCAAACAGGACTTGATCCAGTACCAGGGGACGTCATCTATCCCCAGCTCCTTGATTTTTTTTAACAGTAGGGAGTGGTCCACCAGGTAAAAAGCCTTTGATGAATCCACAAAAAGGATGACGGTTTCCAGCCCGGCCTCCAGGGAAGTTGTCACCACATCATTAAATTCTACCAATATCCTGCCCTGAAACCAGACTGGAAAGGTGTTAACAATCCGTATGTTTCCAAATAATCTGTCAACTGTGAGTGTACATGCGTTTCAAGACATTTAGACAGGATTAACAATAACGCTATTGGCTGGTAATTTCCAGGATCTTGAGAGTCCCCTCTCTTAAAAATAGTCACAACTTTACTTTGTTTCCACAATGTTGGAAAAGAGCCTGTACATAGACTTCAATTAAATATATAAGTAACCGGTAGTGCAATATAATCTGCAGCTAGTTGCAAAACTTTTTCCTCCACTTCATCTAGCCTAGGGGTTTTGTGTATATTGATTTATCTTAAGCCTTTCTTTACCTCAGATATACTCAATATTTTAAAACAAAATGGGGCTGGGAATCATTTTTCATTTTTTTCACATTGTTTATCATTAAATTATGTGTGCTACCAGTAACCTCCAGACCTGGAAAATTAACAAAGTAGTCATTTAACATGCTAAATATATACCAAATGGTTATTTTATCAGTTTCCCATTATATGCCATCTGCATGATCTTTTGGGATCCCTCCTTGCCCAAGCTGATTAAATTGTTTACGGTCTGACAGAATTCTCTGGCTTCTTTGTTATTATCTATATTAGTTCTATAATATTTCCTTTTTCTTGTTTTATTACTTTCTTACATGCATTTCTCTTTGATATGAAATTTCCCAGTCTTTTCCTTGTTTTGTTCTTTCAGCAATGTGCCAAAGTTTGTTTTTTATTCTTATGATTTCTAACAATTTTTCATTAATCCAAAGGACTTTAGCTATTCCTTTGTTAGTTTTATGTCTAGGGGCATGTCTACCACACATTGTCTTGAAAGTCTCCAAAAAATATTCAACTGCTGAGTAAAGGTCCAGAATTATTTTACACCTTTGCCAGTATCTGGATTATGCTGCATCCTTTTGTGCCCCACAACTTATCAGAGATAAGAATCTATTGGATAACATCCAGAGAAGGGTCACAAAGATGATTCAGAGATTAAAAGGGCTACCATATCTGGATAGGCTATAAGCTTTGAACATGTATGATTTACTAAAGTGTAGGCATAGAGGGGACTTTTTAATGTTATTCAACAATACATGATGTCAACCTGAGTAGGGAATGTAATATTTCAATTGCCCCCAAACCACCTAACTTATGTTCCCACAATAAACAACTGAGCATACAGTTTACGTCAACCAATAACAAGAATGGGTACTTCACCATTCAAGCTTGTAGGTCATAGAATTCTCTCCCCCAAAAGTATAATGGACATAACAGAGTTCATCAAATTTAAAGTTGCAGTGGATAGGTAGTTATTTGACATTAGTGGTTAATTTTCCCCACACGGTGTGGGGAAGGCAGTCCAGACAGGCCCTGTGCCTGCTTCTGCCTCTAAAACTAAGTAAACATAGTAAACCGGTTGTTAACTCTGGTGTGACCCTGATGTGGAGTATCTATTACTTTCCCTGTCTGCATACACGTAACACTTCAGTAAACGCTACCGTGCATGTCACCTACAACTCCTTGAAATTTTCCTACACTACCCTTACTCTGTCCCTTACCAAGTCATTTGGTCCCTGGAGGACAATTACATCTAGCTCCCTTCATCTCCTATTGCCCTAGCAATCCTCTAGATCCACTCTCCATCCCTCAGAGTAGATGCACCTCTCAGGCACCTCACCCCCCTTTACCTTCATCTTCCTGCTCCCAAGTCTATCCCCTAACAATAGAGTCCCCCCAGCAGCTGTTTTTTCCTTGGCTGGGCCTCTTCCTCCCTCCTTGGGGCCTCCTCTTCTGAGGACACTCATATCTTCCCTTCCCATTGCTGTGAGTGCCTCCTCCTGGCTGCCTTGTTCCACCATTATGGTGAAGGAATTCTGTAGTGGTATAGGCTGAGGAATGTGTACCCTTCCCACCAGCCCCACCCTCCGAAAGCATACCATGGTCCAACTGCTGTGCCTCCTCCTAGGCATCCTCTTGAGGAATGACAGCAGACTTGGTGGGTCCTGGCTAAAGAGAAAGTACTCTGCACCCTTACCAGTTAAGCCTGGAGTCCAGCAATCTCTGCCCTCAAACCAGAGAGGTGACTATAAATGGGAAAGCACCTTAGCTTCCAGAAAGTGTTCTGAAAGACTACGGTTCCACACCCAGTGCACTGCACAACTCCAATAGTCTTTTATCCTTTTACCTTAGTGCCTGTTAAAACTTCCCTGTTCTGTGCTTCCTTTCTATGCCTATTGAATTCCTCTCCCTTTGCTTGCTTGATATTTATTTAATAACCCACCCCGGATAGGGTGTCCCTTATTTTTCCTTTTTTAACCCACATATGTGTGCTAACATGCTCTGGGTGTCTACTACTTCTTGCCCCCTTGCCAGAGCCTAATGTGTTACCCTGCCTTAGATAGGGTGTCTCCTAAGTTCCCTTTTCAACCCTTCAACCTGTACTTACCTTATCCTGGTGCATATTACTTCTTACCCACTAGATGTTGACACACTACTGGTATCTACCTACCCAGAAGTTGTACCGGAACACAGTAGAGTGTTATCTCCTTAGCCTTGTGTTTCTCTTGCAGAGTATCCTGTGGACTGCAGACTATCTACAGACACCTGCAGATGTTTAAGACAGATTCCTCACTATAGCACTGTTCCACTCATGTGCTGGGACACAAGTGTGATGAAACATGCTAAGCAAGGGAGTCTTCTATAGTATTCTTGTTAGAAGGCACTAAGCCTTTGGCAGCTCCAGCCCATCACACACTTGATTCACATGGTGTTTGTTAGTTACTCACCCCAAGATTAATTTCCTGAGCTAAATTTTCCACACTATTACAAGTTTAAAGGTACATCTCGCCAAATACCCCAAATACTGACTAAAATTCTCTTTTCTCCACCTGCCCACTTACATTGCTACTTTAAGTATGGAGAGAAAAAATATACATATACATCCCTAAGTGTAAGCTGGGTACTTCATCTCCTCCCTGTCAGCAATTCTAGCACTTCCAGCTCCAAATTATTCTTGCAGTCATGTAACTAGTTCCTAATTCAGACAAAGTAAGATCTTGGCTAACAAGGAGGTGCTGGTGGGCCACATTGCCTGGAGCCATCAGACCCCATGGATTACATTCTCCATCCCAAAGTGTGGCAGTTTGAAATGGGGGACAAACTATTACCCTGCTGTGCCATCACTTTTGGGGGCATAACACAAAAGCCCTGCTTAGGCATGGGGAATATTACGACCTATGACTAAGCCTCAGCTGTTGCTGGGTAAAAACATACTGACCAGCAACTTCACTAGGGGGCTCAGCAATGCATAGCACCAATTCAAACCCATAATTTCATAGAATCTCTTAATTTTCACTTTATGTATCTTTATAATGGGTTATCTTTAGTATTCTGAAAAGGGAATATATTGCACATTATTGGTTCCTTATGTCCCTGCTTAGAAAATCTTGTAAATGCCTTTGGTAGAGGTAAATGCATGTCACGGAAGTAAAAATAAATGCAAGCACACTCACTCTCCTGGTTTCATGAATAATGCAAAAGTTAGAGTATCACTTTTTAGGCATTTTTTACTCTCTATTTATCTATCTATTTGCCCTTCAACCCCTTTCAACAAATCCAATCAGGTTGAGAGCATTTTAATGCACCTATAATACATACATTCATCAGAGTTCTGAAGGAAAGCAGTACAAGAGGTCCTTGCAACCTTCATGAGTTGCATTTAAGGGTCAGTGTGGTAAATAGCATTTCATAGTACAATTCAATAGAAATACCATCCAGTTTGCAAAAAAAAATGAATACTGTAATGAACATTCATTATAGATGTCATTATGACATTGCCTTTCCAAATCAGTTTTACTAACTTGCCATCCTATGATTTGTCTTTTAAGAAAAGGTTGTGTGTTTTAAGATTGTGCATGGGATGAGTTTGCTGAGAAATTTGGTATGTGCCTGACTGTGGAAATAACAGTGGAATCAGGCCAAATCAGGTTATAGTAGTTAGAAAAATTAAAAACAGAATTTGTTGGCAGAAGAAGACCTGTCGGCCCATTCAGTCTACCCTATTTTTCCCTGCCTATTCCAACTCTTCAGACCCTGGTTGGTCACCAGCTTTCCTCCTGTCTCCCTTTCCTTTACTTATTTTGCCTGTGTGACTATCCCATGCATGCTTGAAGCTCCCTACTGTTTTTTCCCCACCACTACTTCTGGCAGGCTGTTCCAGGTGCCCACCACCCTTTCTGTGAAGAAGTATTTCCTCACATCCCTCTTAAACTCCCCCACTCTAGCTTAATTGCATGCCTCCATGTTCTGGTGCTTCTTTTCCTCCGAAAGAGACTCTCTACCTGCACCTTGTTGACCCCTGTGAGGTACTTATGGGTCTCAGTCATGTCCCCTCTCTCTCCTCTCCTCCCCTCCAGGGAGTGCATGTTGAGATCTCACAGCCTCTCCTCGTATAGCTTCTTATGCAACTGCCACACCATTCAGGTTGCACTCCTCTTGAACACTTCCACCCTGTCAATGTCCTTGTGGAGGTGCAACCTCCAGATCTGGACACAGTACTCTAGGTGGGGTCTCACTAGTGAGCGATACAGTGGCAACACCACCTCCCTTCTCCTGCTAGAAATCCCCCCTCCCTACCAAATCAAATCAATTTTATTTTTAAAGCACTTTTCATAACCAAAGTACTGTACAGACAATAAATAAATATCAAATAAGAAACAAAGTTAAAACAGATAAATACAAAAATTACAGAAAAAATTAGCTGAACTTAGGGAAGGCTAAGTCAAATAAATAAGTTTTTAATTTAGTTTTAAAACTGTTAATGATCAGGCACTCTCTCAACCAATGAGGTAGAGAATTCCACAGGGTTGGTGCAGAAAAAGGAAAAGCACAAGCACCAGATATCTTCAGGTGAACTCTGGGAATCTCTAGATCCCTTGTTGGTAGATCGGAGGGGACGGATGGGGCAGTAGGGTACAAGGAGATCTTGCAGATAACTGGGTCCCTGTTCATGTAGGGCTTTAAAGGTCAGTAAGCCAACCTTAAAGGTGATCCACCACTGAACAGGCAGTGAGTGCAGTTCGCGGAGCAAGGGCGTAATATGACTAGACCGAGAGGTCCCAGTCAAAAGCCTGGCTGCCGTGTTCTGCACTAGCTGCAAGTGGCAGATATTAACCCCAGGTAGCCCTAGGTAGAGGGAATTACAGTAATCCAAGCAGAAAGTAACAATGGCATGGACTAACATTGGAAGATCGTCAGGGGAACCAGATGTTTCACCCGGGCAATATTCCTCAGATGGTAAAAAGAGGTTTTGACGACGACCGACGCCTGAGACTTAAGTGTCAAACCCTCGTCAAAAATAATACCCAGGTTACACACCTGGCCTGAGGTAATGAGTGGGACATCATCAAGATACAAACCTGATAGCTGTCCAACCCTCATACCCACCCTGAGGTGACCAGAGTCCACTAGCAACACCTCAGTCTTATCAGGATTCAGCCTCAGCCAACTGGTATTCATCCAACATCTGATCTCAACAAGGCAATTATTTAGCATGGAGAGTGTATCATTCTGTCTGGGTAGAAAAGACATACTGTATACAGCTGAGTATCATCTGCATTGCAGTGAAAACTCAAGCAGTATCACCTGATGATATCTACTAATGGAAGCATATACACTGCAAATAACATGGGAGCCAAAATGGATCCCGGCGGCACCCAACAGAGCAGAGGTTGAGCACCAGAGGAATGAATTCCGGTGGCCACTCTCCACGATCTGCTCATGAGGTAAGAGTGAAACCACTTGAGGACTGTACCAGACAGTCAGCAAAGAAGCTGCAGGTGATCCAAAAGGACACCATGGTCTACAGAGTCAAATACAGCAGAAAGATCAAGAAGGACCAAGATGGTATGTGCCTTTTGATCTCTGGCCATTAGGAGGTCATTCAATACCCAGATCAGAGCAGTCTCCATGCTATGCTTCTTCCTGAAACCAGATTGGAGAGTATCATAGATATTTGTGAGTTATAAGATGATCATCCAGTTGCCGTGCCACTACCTTTTCTATAACCTTACCAACAAATGGTAGGTTAGAGATAGGTCAGTAGTTAGTTAGGCAGTCTGGGTCCAAGGAAGATTTTCTAAGGAGTGGTCGAATGACCGCCTCCTTGAGGGGATCAGGAAAAATACCCCTTTCCAAGGACTGCCAGACAATCTCAGCAAGGATTGGGCAGATAACATCTACACAACCTACTAAAAGGGGTGTAGGGCCTGGATCCAAACTACTATGCACCCCAACAACCTACTAGCCTTGCCTACTGCCTTGTTACACTGCCCTGTTACTGTAAGATCATCAGATATGATTACCCTGAGGTCTCATTCTTGCTTGGTAACTATCAGTACCTCCCCCCTCCATCTTACACACAGCTCATGGGTTTCCCCACCACAAGTGCTGCGCTTTGCTTTTTTTGGCATTGAATCCCAGCTGCCACATTCTAGACCACTCTCTAGTTTCCCTAGATCCCATTGTATTCTCTCCACGCCTTCCTGAGCATCCACCCATTTTCAGACTTTAGTGTCTTCTGCAGAGAGACACACCTTCCCCTTCAGTTCTTCAACCGTGTCACTTATGGAGACATTGAAGAAGACCGACTCAAGTACTGATCCCTGTGGCACCCAACTAGTCATTTTCCAGTCCCCTGAATGTTTGCCATTTACCACCATCCTCTGCCTCCTATGCTTCAACCACTTTGATACCCAGCTTATCACTTTATCCTCAATACCCAGCCTGGTTAGTTTCTTTACTAGCCTCCTGTGTGGCACAGTGTTGAAGGCATTACTGAAGACCAGACAGGCCACATCCACTGCACTCCCTGGTGTACCTCCCTAGTCACCCAATCAAAGAAATCTATGAGATTTGTTTGGCATGACCTCCCCGTGAAAAAATATTGCTGCTAGTGGTCTTGCAGCTCATATGCCTCTAGGTACTCCCTCAGCCTCTCTTGCAGCAGGGTCTGCATTAATTTCACCACCACTGATGTGAGACTGACTAGCCTATAGTTGCCTGCCTCTTTCTTGCTGCTGCTCCTGTGCAGAGGGACCTCATCAGCCTTCCTTCAGTCCTCTAGAATTACCCCCGTCTCCAATGAGGTGCTGAATAGTGTTGCCAGAGGGGTGGCTAGCACCATGGTCAGTTCTTTTAGAACCCCTTGGGTGAATCCTGTCTGGTCCCATTGCATTTTTCTCATTAAGGGGTTCTATCTCTTCCAGACTGTCCACCAAAAATGGACTTGTGTCCATTCCCCCCTCAATGCCTGCTGATACATGTTGGTCCACCCCCCTCCCCTTCTACTGTAAAGAATGAGCAGAAGTACTCATTTAAAACGTTAGCTTTTTCCTGATCTTCTTCTGTACAATTCCTCTGCCTCCTGATTCTCAATATCCCACCACCTAGGGTGGGGGATTGGTTTTAGTTGTTAACATCCTCTGCATTGTATATGTACAACGTCACAATGTGTTGTCCTCTGTAATCTGTAAAGTCTTGTGTGTATATGTATAATTTGAATAAAATATACTTAATTAAAAAAAAAAATCTCACCACTTGCTTTTCTCTTTTCACTCATGTACCTGAATAAAACATCTTGTACTCTTTTTCGAACTCCTTGGCAATCCTCTCTTCTGTTTGCAAAGGAGTAGTTGCAAAGGATCATGGTAAAATGAAAACTGCTGAGCAGCAACAGCTGTAAGCATGGATTCCTTCTATGATAAACATATAGAACAGTGTATGGGCAACCATACACAACAAGGCAGTGTTTCCATTGAGGGGCTGAGATGACATCACAGGGACCTCGAAAGTAAAGCTCGAGAGGTCCCGATATCAACTCAACTCCGAGATAGAAACATAGTCCTTGTTTGTGTATGGTTGCCCATATACTCTTTTATATAGTAGAAGGTTCAAAAAACTACAGACACAGTGGGCTGCCAGCTTGTCTCTCCCCACCTGTTCACTCATCTCCCCGCCTGTTCACTTGTCTCCCCCTCCTTCTGGCTTGTTCATCTCTCCCCACTCTCCCATTCATCCAACCGCAATAAGTGGAACACATTTTTGAAAATACAGTACTGTAATTTCTTACCCAAAATGAAGTGTTTGTTTTTGAAGAACTGTGGTGTGGCTTTCATCAATTGCTCCCTACTGCCACAAATGAACTTCTGCCGGCCTAGTCTGTTGAGACACGTTCGCACTACTCAAAAAAAAAAATCAGATACAGTATTTCACTACTGCTCTGAGGGTAATGGACATAAGTTGATGGAGGGTGGTACTATTACCATAACTTGGGCCCCTCAGAGCCAACTCCTTAACTCTAATGAGGAATGGGGGTGGTTCAAAGGCCATAAAAAGTTGTAGTATTATTGTGACGTCACAATGATACTAAAACAAATTGTCATGACCTTTGAACTGTCCTACAACAGCTTTTAAAAAGCCACTGAATTCCATACACAATAAGCCCTAACAATATACTATTGTAATGATGCCAAGCTGAGGTAGAGTAGATCAACTGCTACCCAGCAGAAATTTAGAAATAATAGAAATCAAACTAAAATAATGGACAGGAATGTCCAACTTTTTTTTTTAATATGTACATTTTTCTGTCCTGTCCCTGCCCTCCCATCTACCCCAGTTGAACACCCAGCTCAGTTTCCCCCAACTACATCCCTCTTTCAAACCCTTCAGCTTGGCCCCTAGTGTGGGGCAGGAGTGGTATAGGTTCCCCTAAATGGAGCACCTAAGGTTATAGAAAGTAGAGAGGGTGCAGCAGATTGCACAGAACTTGAAAGTACTGGGCATAATACTGTAGGCCAGGGAATTATACTAGAGCTCAGCTTGCATGCCGCTGTGTGTCGCAGCCAGGTATTCTCCCTCTTCTGTCAATCTGACTGCACTTCCACCTGTGGACACCAGGTGACAATGCTGAAGTCAAGACTGACCTTATTGCAGCCCACAGAAGGAGACATCCTCTGGGATACTCAGTTCTCTCCCCACTCCCAACCAGCCGTCTGGTGATCCAGACTCAAGGTGTGGACCCAGGTCATCAGGACTGCAAGTGGCACTGACAGAAGGGCCTGAAAAGTCGTACTTATATTCATAGCAGTGGCTTTTCGCCCACCAGCGTTGGTGTACAGTCCTTCCTTATTAGAGACTTTAATGCTTGATATTTCTGAAATTAAACCTATGGTTGCTTCAACTACCTCTGACATCCTTACTTTAAAAGACCAGATGCATGCAGTCGATCAACGGTTCTCCACCTAGACAACTGTCATCTCATTATACTGCACTACTTGGAGGACCACGAGTGGTGGATGTATCAACTCTGGGAAAGGACCAAGGTGTTGGATAATCGTGGCCATCGGAATAACCTATGCATATTATGCACACCTGAAAGTGTGGCGGGACCATGCCTAGAGAGATTTTTGTCTGACTTCTTACTTCAGCTGGTAGTTCCAGCATTGAGAGGTCCAATCGAAGTGGAACATGCTGTTCACCTTCAACAACCGAGTACCTCATGAAGCTCCCGGCTCTGGCCCATAATCGCCCATCTTCTGCAACATTCTGTAAAAGATTCCATGTTAAGACTGGCGAGAGATAAAGGACCGTTCACTTGGCATGGCTCCAGAATCTTCCTCTACTCTGATTTTTCTGTGGAGGTCTTTCAAAAACAGCAACAATATAATCCCATAAGATCTGCCCTTTGGAAGATTGTTATTCATTATCAGTTCAATGGACTGGCTGATACTGTTATATGCCACTACCGGAGACAGCACCTATGCCGCTTTTCCTGGGAAGCCTGAGTGTATCAACACCGCTGCTGGCCTCAGCTTGCTATAGATTCTCCCCCCTCCCCAGGAGTTCATGGAGGGAGTTGCACAAGGTGGCCGAACAAGAACATCCCTCTCAATAGAACCTTTTTACAGCTTCTATGGAGGAGTGTGATCCACTGGACCATGAATGGCACTGCACATTTTGATAATAGTAGAGGCCTGGCAGCCAAATATGCTTGACCTGTCAAAGCCAACTCCTCCTCAAATGGAGAACCATTGCACAGGAATCCCCAGCTACCGGAGCATAGCAGGCTGAGACATTGAGGCTGTAAGGCCAGTTCCAGTTCTGAACATTCTGTCCTTTCCCCTCCACCTGCTAAATCTGCAAGGGATGATCCAGTCTCTACTCAGGAGGACCCCACTATGGTTGCTTCTCAATTAGACACTGTACACCTTTTGGAGCCACAGTCTGATAAACAGCCAAGCTCTCCTCTTAATTCTCATGCAGCTATTTCTCCCTCTCTGATGGATGCGTTACCAGCTCTCTCTGCTGAAGATGACCAGACCACGAACATATGGATATTATCGGGGATCCAGTCCCTTTTGCTTCATCTGAATGAGGACATCAGACTGCCTAACAACATGGCAGTTTGTACTGGACTAGTTGCGATGTGCACAGCATGAGTACTTGGACTGCACTCTTTTTCTTTTTTCTCATTGGCCTGCAAATGACTCAGTCTGTTTTTTCTTTTGCCTGTACTTGCAGTATGGTGTGTGAGTTTTAAGTACTGCAAGAGGGCCAGAAGTAACACCAATGTTTGTGCTGGTGTGTGTGTGTGTGTGGTGACCCTCCTCTGTCCTCTCTACCTGTTGGCCTCATAGCTTTAAAAGTTACTTGTTTTTTTCCTGGTGTCTCTCCTTGCCTTTGCTACTAAAGCTTCTTCTCCCATCTCTTCTTACCCTCTCCCTTCTTTTTTATGTATCCTGTAGGTTCTCAACCTTGTTTAGTGGTACTATAGGCTGTATTCATATACATGTACAGTTAGCTGTCCCCTAGCTGTTATCTATTGCTCTCTAGAGGACCTTTGTCGGCTCTTGGCTCATTGCTGGCTACTGCCTCGTGATGTCCTTCTCCTCTCATGGTAATGTATTTCTCCCTTATGGATGGGGGATTGCACTGGAATATATAGAAAGGACAGGAGATCTTTTGTTTATTTCTCCTCCTCCTCCTCCTCCTCCTGGTTGATACTTATTGCCCTGCCATATAGCGGGTGGTTGCATTAGACTTGTTGTCTTCCCTACTTTTTCATCCTACCCCCTCATCTTCCCTTTTCCCCCCTTGTTTCTTCTTTATTCCTGTGCTCTTTCCCTCCCCTTTTGTGGCTTTCTAGTTCTATTTATGGTGACCTCTGCATGTGGATTGTGGTCTTCAGGTTTTTTATGTGCCTCCTCTCTTTTTTCTGTCTCTATACCATGTCCCCATGACTAATATCTTTTATTGATGTCATATCTAATTCCTTCCCACTATGGCAGTCCTTGACCCTCCATTTTATTCCTTCCTTTTTTGGTCTTTATTTCAACCTCCCTGTGTAGTTCCTATATAGATGTCTCCCAGATGTTGGTGAGTCTTTCCTTCTTTTTCTTATTCATTTTTGGAGCTATTGGATTATATGGTATCAGATTATATTATATCTTTCATACTTGCACCACTGCAATGTCTGTCTTGGGTGGGAGGCCTATTCGGGCGGCCTTGGATTTTTAGTCAAAGGTATTCATTCTGATCTTATATCTGCTTATCTGGTCAGCTCCATATAGGGCGTGCACATTGGTATTCTTGGTTGTATCATTGGGTTGGGTTGGGGATTGGTTAGGGCATCCTGACTTTTCTTCACCCCCTTTTGTGCCTCTGTTAGTGGGGCCAGGAGGTTACTTTGTTTTCTTCTTCCTCCATAGGTAGTAAGCACAGTAGCATTGCCTCTTGCCATCATTTTATAGTCCACTTCTTCACTATCGACCTGATTTATTGTGGTTGGTTGAAAAGAGTTTTTGCACTTGTTATTCATATAACTTCGTAGGTTACCTATTTGGTTTTTGTATACAGTGCTTTATCTATAGAGTTGTAATTGCTGGATCCTCATTTTCACTTATTGTTAGGGACTCTGGGGTTTTGTTACTCCTTTTTATGTTTGCTTGTGCACATGTGCAAGAAACATGTTGCGACAGCTTGCTGCAGAAGCAGGTTGTGGAGATGTGGCACTGTTGTGGCCAATGCTCCTGGTGCCTTTTGAGGTTTGGCCTGCTTTCCCCAATGCAGTGGTATGCTGCTGCTGACACTAGTTCAGCCAGCATGACACCACCTTGAAAGGTTTTCATCGCTGCAATCAGGGTCCGCCTCATCATTGCAGCATCAGCTATTCCACTGCAACGAGGGAGCGACCCATCATTGCAGGGCATACCTTGCCATCCCGACCCAATAATTTGCCGACGGGGGAGCCCACACCCTAGTAGCAAACTGTAACCCCCTCCCCATTTGTTGTTTGCTGAGGGGGTGCCCAATCCCTCTCTGCTTCATGCGCCCCCCCACCAAGTCTTTCTTTGCCGATGGGGAGCCCAGTCCCCGTCGGCTTCAGTCTCCCCCATTAAATTTGCAGATGGGGAGCCCACTCTCCATTTGCATAATGTCCCCCTCGATTTGTTATATGCTGAGAGGGGTGCCCAATCCCCCTCAGCTCTTCCCCGCCGTATGTGCAGACGGGGGGGCACAATCCCCATCGGTTCCAGTCCTTCCCCACCCCAAAACATGCAGGTGGCACACTGGGAGCCAAACCCAGCATGCCAAAAGTACCTGCTAAAAGGAAAAACTGTCCTGCAATGTCTATTTTTTTTTAAAAACCCTGTAAAGAAGAAAACAGTCCCTTGCTGTCTGGCTCCCTCCCCAACCCAGCTCCACCCTCTGTGCACCCTTCCTCCCCACACCCCCACACCCATACTTACCTCCGAGCCTGCAATGATCTTTGGTGGACCAAGAACATGTCTGCACTCTTCAAAGCCGACCGCGAACTGAAGAAATGCCGGTAAGCTGTATAAAGGCATAAATAGGGGGGTTTCAACTTTGGTGCATATCTCAGGCATTTTGAGGAATTTTGGCACCACATTTTCAACATGGGGTTATTGGGACCCCTCCTCATGAATTCAGCCACTGTTATGGCATTATTCTGTCCCGAAAGGTGATTTCTCGGTCACTGTGCTGAATCATTTTTCGGGGCTGATAAAAGAAATGACAGTGCCAGTGTTCTTGAGGTGGGCTCTCAAAAAGCCTATGTTGCAAATTTGGTGGAAATAATAAAAAAAATGTCTGTTTTATGATCGTGCATTGCGCAGTTGCTACGCACGCTCGCAGCTTCATGAATTTGCAATATTTCCCTCCAGATTTTCAACATTTTTCTTCACCTCGTTATGAACAGTACAGCTGTCATTTTTCACATCTTGGCTGAAATACGTTTTCATACTTCCGGTGCAGAATAGCGCTGTCACTGTGGGAAATCAGTGTTCGGGACACATCAAGGAAATCACAGTGGCACTGTCCATGAGCAGTGGTCCTAAAATGCCTATGTATGTCGAAAATTTTGTGCCGAAAGTCCATGAATTGACTGTGTTACAAGCGTGCGTTGCACAGTTTCCACGACCCTGGTAATTTCACAAATTAGTAATATTTTCACACCAGATTTTCAACACTGGCATTTTTCTACACCTCCTTATGAACAGTACAGCTGTCAATTTTCACAACCTGGCCGAAATGTGTTTTCATGCTTCCGGTGCAGAATAGCGTGGTTGCTTTGGGAAATCAGTGTTTAGGACAAATTAAGATTGAGCGAGTGAGAAAGGAGGAGTGACCGAGCTCAACTGAGCTCTGTCGGGACTGCTGCAGAATTCTTTGTGGGCAGAAAAGGCACCAATGCAGGCAGGAGCACAGTACAAAAGTGCAATCTGCAGCGCCGTGAGAAACAGAACGAGTGAGCCAGTGAGGGAGGGGGAGTGAGCGAGCTCAGTGGAGCTCTGTCAGGACTGCTGCAGATTTCTTTGTGGGCAGAAAAAGACATCAATGCAGGCAGGGGCCCAGTACAAAAGGGCAACCTGCAGCGGTGGGAGAAACAGAACATGTGACTGAGACAGGGGGAGTGAGCAACCTCAACGGACCTCTATCGGGACTGCTGCGGATTTTTTTATGGGCAGAAAAAGGCATCAACACAGGCAGGAGCTCAGTACAAAAGGGCATCCTGCAGCACCGGGAGAAATGGAATGAGCCAGTGAGAGCGGAGGAGTGAGCAAGCTCAGTGGAGCTCTGTCAGGACTGATGCAGATTTCTTTGTGGGCAGAAAAAGGCACCAATGCAGGCTGGAGCCCAGTACAAAAGGGCAGCCTGCAGCGGCAGGAGAAATGGAACGAGCGAGTCAGAGAGGGGGAGTGAGCGAGCTCAATGGAGCTCTGTCAGGACTGCTGCAGATTTCTTTGTGGGCAGAAAAAGGAGCCAACAGAGACAGGAGTGCAGTACAAAAGGGCAGCCTGCAGCACCAGGAGAAACAGAACAAGAGAGTGAGAGAGGGGAGTGAGAGAGCTCAACAGAGCTCTATCGGGACTGCTGCGGATTTCTTTGTGGGCAGAAAAAGGTGCCAATGCAGGCAGCAGCCCAGTACAAAAGGGCAGCCTGCAGCACTGGGAAAAACAGAACAAGCGAGTGAGAGAGGAGGGAGTGAGCAACCTCAATGGAGCTCTATCGGGACTGCTGCAGATTTCTTTGTGAGCAGAAAAAGGCACCAACACAGGCAGGAGCTCAGTACAAAAGGGCAGCCTGCAGCACCGGGAGAAATGGAATGAGTGAGTGAGAGCCGGGGAGTGAGCGAGCTTAGTGGAGCTCTGTCAGGACTGCTGTGGATTTATTTGTGGGCAGAAAAAGGTGCCAATGCAGGCAGCAGCCCAGTACAAAAGGACAGCCTGCAGCACTGGGAGAAACAGAACAAGCGAGTGACAGAGGGGGAGTGAGCAAGCTCAGCAGAGCTCTGTTGGGACTGTTGCAGATTTCTTTGTGGTCAGAAAAAGGTGCCTGCACAGGCAGGAGCCAGTACAAAAAGGGCAGCATTCAGCACTGGGAGAAACAGAATGAGTGAGTGAGAGAGGGGGAGTGAGTGAGCTCAACGGAGCACTGTTGGGACTGCTGCGGATTTCTTTGTTTTCAGAAACAGGTGCCAACACAAGCAGGAGCCCGGTACCAATGGGCAGCCTGCAATGCTGAGAGAAACAGAATGAGCGAGTGACAAAGGTGGAGTGAGCAAGCTCAACAGAGCTCTGTCAGGACTGCTGCAGATTTCTTTGTGGGCAGAAAAAGGTGCCAACACAAGCAGGAGCCCAGTACAAAAGGGCAGCCTGCAGTGTTAAATACTGAACTGTCTTGTTATGATTGCTGTAATAATACATATTTATTTGTTCTGTTTATATCTCTGAGCTGAGTAATACTTGGCATGCAATAGGATTTCTAACTGGGCTAAGTAAAACTATATGAGAGCTGAGAACAAAAAGTATGGTAGCTGAGGGGTGAAAACCGGACAAGGAGGCTTTAGGATTGCTACAGTAATACAGTATCTAAGGGATGAGATTTGAGACTGAATTAACCTGGTCGGCAAGGGGGCTAGTATGGGGACTAGTGTGTGTGTGTGGGAGGGGGGGCAGGAATTTGAGTAAATAAGGGCCAAACAGTTGTAGTAGGGTACAGAACCTGGGAGCCCATAACATAAGATGGGAGTCAAAATGGGGGCAGGTGCCACATGCCAATCGGGCTGGCATCTTTGGAACCATGGTGGGGTGTACAGGGTGTGGGTCCACCATGATCCTGGACTGGGCCTGGAGGATGAGGGGTGTATGGTCTATAGACGACTGGCTGGTTTGAGGGAGATACTGTGGAGGTTAGGGAGGAGTCTAAGTGGCAGGGCAGATGACTATGGTAGGCATCCTGGGGGGGGGGATAGGAGATGGCAGAGCGGGATGGAGGAAGAAGAAGTAGGGACTGAAACTGAATTCCCAGTATCAGAGGCACTAGCAGAAAAGAGAGGAGAAGGGAGGGGATGCCCGAGTGAGGGTGGGGGGGCCTTGATGGGGAGGAAGAGACCACAAGGAGTACCGAGAGACAGCAGATGACTGTGGGTAGGAGGGACCAGGGGTGCTCAAGGGTGGCACTGTGAGGAACAAGTAGGAGGGGAACCAATGGGGAAGAGATGTAGGAGGGGTATCAACTAGAATAGAGTCAAACCTTTGCTATGGGAGAGAGGGTGAGCAGGAACATACTGGGGAGGACAAACAGAGCATGAGGGATGGCACCAGCTACAGGAAGGGGAAGGATGAGAGGGCATCACTATTGGGGTAGAAGGAATGGGGGCTCTAAATCGACAACAGTGGGATTGGAGAGGTTGGAAATCATCAGGGAGGAGGGGAAGGGAGGTTGACATGGTAAGCCCAGTAGGAAGTAGTCAGGCTGGGAAGGTGTTCAAGGGGGATGGGAGGAATAAGGCAGAAAAAAGGAGTGAGGTGGAAGTAGGGGGTACTGATACAGAAGCCATGGAAGGGAGCAGCTGGTGGGGGTAAAGGGCAGGGAAGAACGAATACTGGGATGGTGGAAGGGGCATTAGAAGGGAAAGGAGGTAAGGGAGAGGGGGTACTTGTCCTGGGGGATTCTATACTGAAAGGGGTGAGATGAGGCAGCAAGGGGGAAAGGTACTGTCATATTTGGGTTGAAGCTATCCCCAGGTTGACTGCAGGAGGGGCAGGGCAGGCACTGCCCAAGTGTGCAGCGAGGGGGAGGAAGAAACCTCATTTAGTGTTACATGTGAGTATAAACGACTTGGCGTGGGGGACTGTGGAAGTAGTGAAGGGGAGGTTTGAGTAGTTGGCCAGGCAGTGTGAGGCGGTGGAGGAGTCGGTGGCATTCTCGGAGGTACTGCCGGTACCATGTGCAAGCATGGATAGGAAGGGTAGGTTTGAGGAGTTCAACGAGTGGCTGAGGGATTCATGCCACACCGAAAATGATGGGTTAGTGACTAACTGCAGTAGGGTCTGGGGGGAATAATGACTTGTACATGGGGGACAGGGTACACTTGAGCAGGAAGGGGAAGGGAGTATTAAAGGCAGGATTAGAGGGGTATATCTCTACTAAGGTGGATTTAAACTAGTGGGGAGGGGTGGCCAAAAGACTGAGGTTGGTAGAAAGGTCCGGACAGGGGAGCCTAATGAGCTCATCCCCCTAGATATAGGTAAAGGCGGAGGCATAGTAACCCTGGGAAGGGGCAGGCAGAGTGGTCTGAGTGTAATACAGAAGCCACCACCACCCGATAAGAATAAGGAGGAGAAAGGGTGCGGACTACTGGGAGGATGGACACAGGCCAAGGAGGAGAAGAGTGTTGAGAAGAAGGGGTATGGGTGGAAGGTGGTCTCACTAAATGGATAGAGAACTGGTTACAGGGGAGAGTGCAGAGTGTGGTGGTGGTGGGATAGCTCTTGACACCAAGAGCAGTAACCGGTAATTATGCAGCAGGGGTCAGTGCTGGACCCGGTGCTATTTGGGCTCTTTATCTCCCATATAGCACACGGACAGAGGAGCAGGGATAATCTATTTGCACATTATACCAAATTTGGGGCTGTGGTGGATGAAGAGGATGGATGGGAAAAACTGCAGGGGGACCTAACCAAACTACAGACATGGTTGGTGGAGTGGCAGCTAGGATTCAGTGCAAAGAAGTGTAAGGTGATGTACTTCAGGGCTAAGAACCAGAAGAAGGACTGTTGGTTGGGGATCACAGAGGAGGAGAAGGACCTAGGGGTGTTGGCAACTGGGAGCATGAACAACTCAGCCCAGTGCAGGAAAGCAGCAGCAAAGGCAAACAGGATGCTGGGATGCATTGCAAGGGGGTTCTCATCCAGACACAGAGATGTGATCCTACCTCTCTACAGATCATTGGTTACACCACACCTAGAGTACTGTGTGCAATACTGGAGGCTATACCTGAGGAGAGATATGAAGTTACTGGAGGGGGTGCAAAGGAGGGCAACAAAAATATTAATGGGGATGGAAGGAAAGGAATATGAAGTTAAGTTCAAGTTCAAGTTCAAGTTTATTTCAGGAAAACTCCATTGAGCAAGCTCATTCACAAGGAGGTCCTGCGACATAAACACTTAAAGTACAAACAGATAGATAATAACAGTATATACATGAAATGCACATTACATGATACAGGCTGGATATACATACAAGGGTACCACATAGGGTGACCGCAGGTGGTAAACATTAATATGAGACAGGGAAGCGACTTACAGGTTGCATACTGATAAATGAAACATGATGACTGGTGTGTGCAATACATATATTTTGGCAGCTAGAACAAACAACAGACTACAACTGATATGGGGGGAGGAGTGATTTGATAGAGTAAGAGTGGAGCATAAGCTTAGATAAACCCAGGAGTAGAAGGGGAAGGGAAAGCAGTTAATATGACAAAGCAATTATACCTTACCAGTGGATAAATATGGCACACATGGGGAAGGAAGAGACTTAATAACAGTTACAGGTGTCTTTTATTTTGGCTGAACTTAGCGATTTGTAGAAGTTTATTCAAACTGTGCTAGTTAGTTTCAGTACGGTTTGTAATTGGTTCCAGATGGAGGGAAGGGCATATGCAATAGCACGTTTACCAAAGGAGGTCCGCGTCCTTGGTATGTCAAGCATAATAAAGTCAGATTTTCTTAACAAGTATGCACTATGTGAGATACCAATAAGGGAAGTGATAATAAGTTAAAGTAATAATAAGTACTAATAAGTTAGGCTGATGGAGCTGAACATGTACACACTGGAGGAGAGGAGGGATGGGGGGATATGATTGAAGCATTTAACTACCTGAGGGGGTAAATAAACCTAGCACCAAGGGGGTGTTTAAACTAAGGAGTAGAAGAGAGATGAGGGGACATGGACTAAGGTTGGAAGGGGGACGTTTCAAGAGGGGAATGAGGAGGTACCACTTCCCCGAGAGGGTGGTGTCTAGTTGGACTACGCTGTCGGAGAGGGGTTGTAACATGTAGGATAGTCAATAGCTTTAAGGAGGAGTGGGATAAAGCAAGAGAAAGAGTTGGGGGGGCAGGGGCTGAGAAAAGCGGGGGACAAACTGAGGGGGAGGAGGCTGGGGTAGCAGCAATCTACGGTGCAAGCTGCACACTCGGGCAGACTTACGTAGACCGATTGGTGTGTTCTGCTGGCAAATTCGTATGTTCATATGTTTGTATGTATGTTCGTATGCAAAATCACAGTGACGCTGTTCATGAGCAGAGGTCCTAAAATGATGAAAATTTGGTGACAAATGTCCATAAAATGGCTGTGTTACAAGCGTGCATTGTGCAGTTTCCATGCACCCTTGTAACTTCTCAAATTTGTAGTATTTTCACTCCAGATTTTCAACATTGCCATTTTTCCACACCTCCTTATGAATAGTACAGTTGTCATTTTTCACATCCTGCCCAAAATATGCATTTACACATCTGGTGCAGAATACCACGGTTGCTGTGGGAAATCAATGTTCAAGACAGATTAAGAACATCATAGTGACGTGTTCATGAACAGAGGTCACAAAATGCCTGTGTTGAAACTTTGGCAAAATAATTCCACTAAATGACTGTGTTATGCACATGCATTGCGCAGTTTCCATGTACACTCAGAAATTTGAGCATTTTTAATATTTTCACTACAGATTTTCAACATTGCCACCTCTTCACACCTCCCTATGAATGGTACCAAATGTCATTCTTCACATCCTGCCTGATCTGTGTTTTTGTTCATCTGGCGCACAGTGGTACTGTCGCTGTGGAAACTCAATTTTCAGGACACATTGACAAAATCACAGTACCACTGTTCATGAGAAGAGGTCCCAAATGCTTTCATGAGGTGGGAGCCATAAAATGGCCATGTTGAACATTTGTACTGCAAATACCAACAAATGCCTGGGGCTTTATGGTTTCTAATCATAATGTCCCACTCTTTACAGACTGACAGACATCAGGGGTGTGCCTTTGGATTGCTGACTGTACTGCTCATGCCATTCCAACCCCACCCCCCCACCCAGCCACTAACAGGCATTGAGCTGTGCCTTTGACTCTTCAACCCCACAGTCCACACCATTCTATATTGCACCCATTTCAGCATATGTCCTTATGTAGTGGGCTGACTGTAAAGCCGAACACCCCAAGGTGTACCCACAACACTCTGTCAGTGTCTACAGGATGGGGTTGGGTGAAATGGCATGAACGTTATGGGCGACAACACAAACGCATACCCCAATGCCTGTCCATCTCTGCAGGGTGGAGGTAGGGTTGGCATGAAGTTCAATACTTCACTGCCATTCCTACTCTGCAGCTGTCCAACTCCTGCTTTTACAATGCTAATACCAGCAAGCAAACATTCAGCATTGACAAATGCTTGTTATTGTTTGGACTTGAAGACACTTTGTCACATACAACAGGTTTTTGGCTTGTCTAAGGATGTGACTACTTCATTTACTGTCTTCTTTCCTTCTCTGTTCCACCTGAACTATTTTTCCTTACAATGGCTGACTCAGTAAAGGGGTCCCCAGTGTGGTTGGTCTCCTGGAATATGAAGGGCCTTAATCATCCAGTTAAAAGAATGAAAGTCCTTTAACGTTTGTAATCTTATCCTATGGATATAGCTGTCCTCCAGGAGACCCACCTCACCAGCAGGACAGCTCTATGGATGCAGAAAGAATGGGTGGGCCACATCATACACACAGCTCCTCTTTGACTAAATCCAGGGGCACCATGATTTTGATTAGCCAAGTGCTGAATTGGAAGGTGGAACAGATTGCTGAAGACCAGCATGTAGGCCAGTATTAGCAAAACTGAGCTTTCTCAAAGTCATCTAACCCTAGCTTCCAATTATACCCCTAACATACATGATGTGGAATGTTTTCCTCATCTTTGCCAGGCCCTGGATGACATGCAATAGGACATTTGGGCCCCAATCCTGATAGGGGGGTGATTTTACCTGATGCTGGATCCCTCTTTGGATCATTCAAAATAGTCCCCTGATACCCATCCAAGGTCAGATCTTCCCTTTCAGAGTTGTTGATGGAATGGGTCCTGGTCAATGTATGGCATCTGGCAAACCCTAGAGTGTGGGACTATACGTTCTACTCTGGGGTCCATGATACGTTTAGCTGATTTGACTTTTGGCTGGTGAATGATCTTGCCCTTCCTGGCATTACTGATGCGTCTATCGGACAAATTCTTATCTCTAATCATACTCCTGTTGCACTTTGCTTTCAACTAGCTAGCATGGAATCCCACTCTACCTGATGGTGTTGTAACCTCCACCTTCTTTTGATCCCTGCTTTCAACACTGGATCCAGAAGGAAGCTCAACTCTACTTCAATACTAATGAGAATGGTGAAGTAGGTTCTAGAACCATTTGGGAAGCCTTTAAGGCATTTTTGCAGGGCTGCATTATCATTTTTACTATCATGATGTGGAAGGAGTGAGGGTCTGAGATATCCGAGTTAACCCAGATCCTCATGAGGCTAGAGCACTGCCATAAACAGGGTAACTCTGTGGATCCCTCTCTTCTGGCTGAAATTACCAGTATAAAATACCAGCTCAATACCCTTCTCTCTCTTCAGGCTGATTGGCAGGTCCTCTGAAGCAGCCATAGCTTTTGAGAATTGGGGAAGAAGGGGGGTAAACTTTTGGCATATTACTTTCGCAAGCAGCAGGTAGAATCTAGGATTTCCACCTTCTGTAGATCTGACAACTCAGACACAACTGTATGCCAAAAGACATCAGTGATACTATGTGGCAATTCTATGAACACTTTTATTCATCTCAGCAGGATTCTATCACCTTATCTCACCTTCACACCCTTTTTGGGGACACATCCACTCAGTTACTTTCACCACAGCTCCAGGAGGAACTGGATAAGCCTATTACAGCAGCTGAACTTCGCTAAGCGCTCCTCTCTTTGGCAAGACATAAAGCTCCAGGTAGGTACAGCTTTAGTATTGATCTCTTATCAGCTTATGCCTGATATAATAATCCCCCTTCTCTTAGATGTGCTTCAGGAAACCCATGCAAATCAGTATCTTCCTCCCATTCTTTGGGAGGCAATTATAACCCTCCTTCCCCAGCAGTTGACTGATCCTCTGGATTGTGTTAATTTTTGCCCAATCTCTCTCCTTTTTACCGACAAGAAAATCGTAGCTATAGTGTTAGCTTCTGGTTTGGAACATGATCTCCCTAGTCTAATTCACCACACCCAAGTAGGCTTCTATAATGGTAAGGCCAGTGCAGATCATATTCATGCCCTGCTCAATTTGAAATTCCATGCTCATTCTGCTCTATCACCAGGGTCAGCCCTTGTGGTTCTTTTCTGTAAGGTTTTCAATTCAGTGGCTAGAGTTACAGGCATACAATGTTAGAGCTATGCAGCTGTAGTCCTAGCTTCCAGGCTTGGGTCCACACACTCTGTAATGATCCTACATGGGTAGTTTTGACCAACTGCTTCCTTTCATTACCTTTTACTTTGAAATGAGGGATATGGCAGGGGTGCCCTCTTTCTTCCTTGCTTTTCTGTTGGCCCTTGATCCACATTCATACAAACTGTTGGCATACCCAGCTATCCAAGGAATTAACGTAGGTGCTTCTTCCTACCTAGTACTCTCATATGCAGATGACCTTATGGTACAGTCTCCTTCAACTTCTCTTCTGGCCGCTCTCAGTGTCCTTAATCAATTTATAGCCATATCTGGCCTCACAGTGAATCTCTTCCCCCTGAACCACCTTTGCGACAGCAACAGTTGTTTCAGTTTATATATCAAATGGGTGGGAGGTGGTGTTAGATAATTAGGCATCCAAAGTACAACCCAATGGGACAAACTGATTTCAGCCAACTTTTCACCTATACTTACCAAACTGGATCATGATATTCATAGGTAGCATAAGTTATCTCTCATTCTTTCTGGAAAAATAGCAGCCATCCATATGATTACCCGTCCCAAGTTGTCATATGTGTTCTCTGACCTTCCCCTCATAGTTCCTTCTTCTATCTTTCATAGAACTGAATGTCTCCCCCAGCCTCAGCAAGGCAAAATTATGTACCCATTGGTCCAAGGTTGGCCTGGGCCTTCCCAGGTTTGAGGGCTATGCTTTAGCCTTTTGCATGTTGCAAACCTATTGATGGTTTACTCCTCCCTCTCTGGATACCCCCCAATGGGTGAGGTTGAAGGCAGATGTACATAGGCTACATAGGTTACATGCATAGGTTACATAGGTAAATGCAGAGCTTGTTACGATGAATGTCCATATTGCTTGTCAACATTGGTACCTATATCCCCTGATGTTATTAACTGTACGAAAAACATCAAATTTATTTATTAATTCCTGCATGGTTCTACTACTCACCACTTCATGTGGTAGTGAGTTCCAGACTGAAACAACTCTCTGTTTGAACCAGGTGTATCTTTTATTTGAATGGCATAGCTCCCCTCTCCATTGTTTATTTGTTTGTTTTGCTTTTGTTGACCAGATAAGTACACTAGACAAGTCATATGCCTATTTTCAGGTACGACCCGGGAGAGTACAATGAGATACAGATACAGTGAGATACAGGTTCATACAGAGGACAACATGACACAAGCTAGGCAGTATACAGAAATGTGAGCTTGCATACAGTATGTCTGAGCTCTCATTTCCAAGCCCAAGCAGTCTCACAGGTCATGATTAGTCAGTTCCCAGTACAAAAGACACATATCAATTCTTAAATCTTCTATATTCGAGTGTAAACATCCCCAGATGCTCCAGTCTAGTCTCATGATCATCACCTCTAAGATCTCTTATTATTGTTGTGGCCCTTTTCTGTACTCTCTAAAGTGCCTGTATTTCTGACTTTTTGTTTGGCGCCCATACTTGGGTGCAATACTCTAAGTGCAACCAAACCAGAGATATGTCTAATGGTACAATCACCTCCTGTCCCCTGCTTTTAATGTGTCTAATTATGCTGTTTAGTATAACATTTGCCTTTTTGTGATAGTATGGCAGTGGCTCTTAAATTCCATATCCCTATGAATTAATATGCCTAGGTCTCTTTCCTCAATCACTTCCCTTAGAATACAACCATTTGGTATGTAATTAGCATTTCTATTACTTTTACCCATGTGCATGATCATGCATTTATCAGTATTAAACTGTAATTTATGTTTGATAGCCAAAATCTTGATCTCAGTGAGCTAAGGCTTTCTGTAATCTTACAGAATCCTCCATGTTCTCAACAACTGTACTGATTCTAGAATCATCTGCAAACTTTGTCACCCAGATACCATCCTCACCACCCATGGAGGCGATACAAAGATTGAACAGAAATGGCCCAAGGACCAACCCCTCGGGACCCCACTGCCCATGTTTGACCACTGTAGCCTTGGTAACCTATCTTAGTCTGTTGTTAGGATAGAAAGTCCCCAAGCGGTTACCAATATTAGTTGCAAATCTCTAGCCAAGGAATTTGAGTTAGTTTCGCTGAGCCTTCATCTCCCCTCCTCGGAATGTATCACTATCCTAGGTGGCTATAGACCCCCGTCTGGTGGTGATGAAGTCCTTAATCTTTTGAAATCCATGTTCGTAGATGCAAAAACTGAAACAATATTTCTAGGAGATCTAAATATGGACTGGCTGTCACCTAAATCACACGGCCTCAAATCCCTTTGTGACGAGCTAGGTCTTGGGCAATTAGTCAGTGAACCCACTAGGAACAACACTCTAAATACTGCCAACAGTTCCATTCTAGATGTGGTACTAACCACCCATCCACACAAAATATCTCATTCGCAGTGTTTCACAGCGACATGAGCGATCATGGAATTGTTGCTTGCATAAGATCTCAAATTAAGGCCCGGCCGCAGCCCATCTTTATAACAAAAAGATCCTTTCGCAAATCCAGTGCAGTAAACTTCCTATCCGACCTGAGCATGATCAGATGACAAGATCTCTACCTAGCCAAAGATGTCAACAAGGCAGCTTACATCCTTAATGACAAACTTACTACAATAATAAATAAGCATGCCCCATTCATCAAAGTAAGGGTATGGAACAATTCCAACCCCTGGTTCATCTCGGATCTCAAGACAGCCCTTATAGCTCGAGATAAGCTCTGGGCTAAAGCTAGACATTCCAAAGAATCTTCGGATTGGCAGGCCTTTAGAACAGCCAGGAATAACTGTGTGAAAAAACTTCACTCTGCTAAAGCTAACTATTATATTTTTACTCTTGAACAAGCTAAAGGTAACCCTCATAAAATATGGAAGACTATCAAAGCTATAGAAGGACGGCCCATGGCCCCCTCTGTCCCAACAAAGATAGTTGCAAGTGGCAAGATTGTGGAAAACAAGTCCCTAATCCTGGAGGAACTTCACTCCCACTTTGCCACAGCTGGATTAGCTTTTGACTCGTCACCTTATGCTGGTGCTGCGGTGAGCCAGCATACCCCTCCCCCTACATCTAGTCCTGCACCCAGCCCCTTCCAATTGCGCGAGATAACTTATAAAGAAGTAGAAGATTCTCTTCTTAACTTAGACACCAAAAAAAGCACAGGGGACGATGGCTTGGAACCCTTTTTCCTAAGGTCAGGCTACGCCCATCTCACTGCCCCAATTCTCCACATCTTCAATCTTTCCATTACATCTGCTACTATGCCGGCCCTGCTGGAAATCAGCACATATCCTCCTGTATTTAAATCTGGTGACCCATGAGATGTAAACAACTATAGGCCTATTCCATATTGCCTATCCTTTCTAAAGTTCTCGAAAAACTGATCCATATTCAGTTAAAATCTCACTTGGAAACCTTCTCTCTCATTAACCCAGCTCAATCCGGCTTCCGGGCTAATCATAGCACAATCACTGCACTAGCAAAAGTAACCAATGATTGGATCTCTGCTATAGATGCTAAGAAGGTAACTGGCACAGTCTTTTTGGACCTCAGCAAAGCTTTTGATACTGTTGATCACAGACTATTAGTCAATTGCCTTGCAAAGTTGGGTGCCACATACCATACTACCCAGTGGTTCTCTAGCTACCTAACTGGAAGATCCCAAAAAAGTAAAGGCGGAAGGCTTTTTTTTCTGCGGCCTTGCCAGTTGCAAGAGGAGTCCCCCAAGGATCCATCTTAGGCCCTATCTTGTTTTCTTTGTACATTAATGACTTAGATGCTAACATATCTACTTCCAATCTGCACTTTTTTGCAGATGATATTGTGTTGTATACTTCTGGCTCATCGTTATCTGAAGTCAAGGGAGTGCTTCAAGCGGACTTCGCACAACTTGAGCATAATCTAATAAAGGCAAAGGTTCTGCTCAATGCTAAGAAGACTAAAGCGATGATATTCTCCCACAGTGCTGTCACAGGCCCCCCCAATACCCTTGCCCAAGACTTCATTGTCACCACGCTAAACGAGCCTCTGGAAGTTGTAACCAAATTTAAATATCTGGGTATCTGGATCAACAATAAATTATCTTTCAATGACCACGTCGAAGATGTCTCTAGAAGGTTAAAAGCAAGGTTAGGTTTCTTCTACAGAAATAGGCCCCCTTTTCCCCCTTGAAACTCGAAACAAGCTTGTACAGGCCACTTTTCTCCCCCTACTCGACTACGGCGATGTAATCTATTCCTCCACCACTCTTGCAAATCTAAGTAAACTGGACATCCTTTATCACAGTGCGTTATGGTTCATTACCAACTCCCCTTACCATTCGCATCACTGTGACTTATATGCAGCTGTTGGTTGGACATCCGTTACTACTAGATGCCTGCTCCATGCTGGGCTATGGACTCTTAAACTGCTCCTGCAGAAATTGCCAAGCTATCTCTCTTCCCTTATTACTATCTCACATAGTGCATACTCGTTAAGAAAATCTGACTTTATTATGCTTGACATACCAAGGACGGGACCTCCTTTGTAAACATGCTATTGCATATGCCCTTCCTCTATTTGGAACCAATTACAAACCGTATTGAAACTAACTAGCACAGTTTCAATAAACTTCTACAAATCGCTAAGTTCAGCCAAAATAAAAGACACCTGTAACTGTCATTAAGTCTCTTCCTTCCCTATGTGTGCCATATTTATCCACTGGTAAGGTATAATTGCTTTGTCATATTAACTGCTTTCCCTTCCCCTTCTACTCCTGGCTTTATCTATGCTTACGCTTCACTGCTACTCTATCAAATCACTCCTCCCCATATCAGTTGTAGTCTGTTGTTTGTTCTAGCTGCCAAAATATATGTATTGCACACACCAGTCATCATGTTTCATTTATCAGTATGCAACCTGTAAGTCGCTTCCCTGTCTCATATTAATGTTTACCACCTGCGGTCACCCTATGTGGTACCCTTGTATGTATATCCAGCCTGTATCATGTAACGTGCATTTCATGTATATACTATTATTACCTATCTATGTTTGTACTTTAAGTGTTTATGTCACAGGACCTCCTTGTGAATGAGCTTGCTCAATGGAGTTTTCCTGCAATAAACTTGAACTTGAACTTCATAAACCATCTGATTATAGTGACTACCCTGCAAATTTGGAATAGATGCATGAATATTATGAACATTCTTAAGTCTTCTAGACTTCTGCCTCCGTCTCTTACCTACCTATGGCATAACTCATATATCCTCATTGAGGGTAAACCCGTGTACTGGTTGGAGTGGGTTGACAGGGGCATCTTCACGATTGCTGATATTACCATGCCCTATATGGACAATCTCCTTTCCCTTCAACAGGTAGAAGATAAGACTTGGTTACCCAGAACAGAGTTCTGGCATTATCTACAGCTTCGCTCAGTCATTTGGGCCTTTGATAAGACTCTTCCTCAGCAGTCCCCATGGTCTTGTCTACAACAGCTCCTTTCTGCTGATAGTACTCAGGGTTGGGCAGGTAGGACCTACTCCACTCTAAGGGATGCCCTCCCCCCATCCAAGACAGGAGTAAGGAAAATTGAAAGCGTGACCTAGGTAAACCCGTTCCAAATAATCTTTGGATTTCAGGGATTACAATGTCTTATGAGGCCTTGTGGGATATTGAGAGCTGCCTAATTCACTTTAAGATCCTACACAGTTGGTACAGGACACCTCAGGTTCTGCATACTATGGCACTGTCAATGGAGTCAAAGTGTTGGAGGTGCTCTCAGTTGTCAGCTGGGCTCCTCCACATTCTGTGGAGTTTTCCCAATATCACAGATTGGTTGTGTACTATTTTATCTGACTGTTCACGGGTTCTAAGCATGCCCATACCATCTAGTCCAGATCTGGTACCTCTGAGACTTCCTATTGGTATCTTCTCCTTGTCTTATCCCCTACAATGTTGGTAGTTAGCCACATTAATAGTAGCTAAATGCCTCCTGCTGATGACTTGAAAGAGCTCTTTTCCTCCACTAAGTCATACTTGGCATTCTGCCCTTTCAAAATTAACCCTGTTCTAAAGACTTTCTCTGGTGACTTCTGGTAAGCTACATCAATACTGTAGTAAGTGGGACCCCTTTCTACATTCATATCTATGCTCTGTGCCCCTGCCATGCCCTCGTAATCCCCCATTACATAACTTCTTAGTGGACAGGTTTTCTATTATGGAACCTTTTACCCCATTGGTATTCCCCCTCATCCCTTCCTTATATATGCTGCTTTGTGAGTTGTGTATTTACTCTACTAGTTTTATCCCATATCTTCATCATGTAGCCTTGTTGTAAAGGTGCCTATCTCACCTTGTTATTTTGTAGATGCTGGTTGCTGACCTTAATGTTTCTTTTTGTATTTATGAGACCCCAGTGCTTTATTCATCAGTTGATTTGTTAATTTTGTGATGTTGCTGTACCAGTTTTGCTTTTTGTGTTTCTAACAACCATACAATAAAAAGGTGCAGGATAAAAAAAAATATATACATATATATATATATATATATACACACACACACACACACACACACACAGTATAAATGAATATGTATGTGAAACTGGGATATTTTGATTTGCAAATGTATATAATTATACTGTTGAAATTAATGTAGAAAGCTACAGTATTTAGGTTTCTTTTAAAAATGGCAATCTGTAATACAAGGATTTAACCTTGAACTGTATTTTGACATTCACAAACTTCTTTGCAGAATTATTGACAGGAAATTTGCTCTGTGACAGGATGTCTTTATTGGTTGCACCTGTTAAGAAGACTAATGTACTCTTCAGGCTGGTCACAGCAAGGTCAATGAAAAAAAGTCTTGTTGCATTTTGTGAAAAACAGGAGAAGAAACTTACAAGGACAGGATGCAGAGATTAAACTGCCAGCCAAAGACATCTTATAAAAAGAGAGCAATGTTTTGTTTAGGATAGAAAGAGCTGGATATTTTACAGATACTCACAGATGTAGGACTTCTGTTCATTTGAACTGCCTGTACAAAGAACTATCCTATAGAGTTTTTATTATTTATGTTATTGTTATTGATAATAATAATATGCTATTGTTATTGATAAAAATAAAATGGTACTTGCAAATTTTATAGCTTCTCCTGGTTTGCCTATGCTTTGCTTCCAATGCCTGTATGACAGTTGGTGTCAGACAAAGTGGGATTGATGCCATGCATACTCTAAGCCAGGAGCTTTGTGCATGGGCACTAGACCTTTCAGGTATGTAAGTGCAAAGAGGAAGAGCGGGGGGTTGGATTGTAAAGTTAAAAAGGGATGGGGAGGCAGTGCAGAGGGGGACCAGGAAAAGGCAGTGATCCTGAACAAATACTTTTGTGCAGTGTTCACAGAGAAAGGAGAGGGGGAGGGGCCACAAAAAAGTAACAGAAACTTTAGAGGGAGGGAGGGAGGTGGACACTAGTCCTTTTTGGAGAAGAGTCGTGAAGGGGCTTGCTAATCTGAAGGCGGGCAAAGCAATGGGACCATATAGAGTGTATCCAAGGGTATTGAGGGAGCTCAGGGAAATAATAGCTGCACCTCTGACAGTCCTGTTTAGCAGTTGATTGGAAACAGGAGTTGTTCCAGAGGACTGGAGGAGGGTGAATGTAGTCCCACTACAGAAAAGTGATAGCAGGGAGGAGGCTGGCAATTATAGGCCAGTCAGCCTGGCATCAGTGGTGGGAAAATTAATGGAATCACTGTTTATGGAAATGACTGTGGAATATCTTGAATTCAGAGGTTTACAACAGCTGAGGCAGCATGGTTTCACAGGGTGGCGGGTATGTCAAATGAATCCAATAGATTTCATTGACTGGGTGACAAAGGAGTTAGATCTGGGTGGAGCGGTACTGTTGCCTACTTAGATTTCAGTAAGGCTTTTGACATTGTTTGACATAGGAGACTGGTATGTAATCTGGGTAGCTTAGAAGAGGGCCCAAAGATGGTAAGCTGGGTAAGAAATTGGTTAGGGGACAGGCGACAGAGGGTGGTGGTAAATGGAGTTCACTCTAAGGAAGGGAGAGTGACCAGAGGGGTGCCTCAAGGATCAGTGCTGGGACTGGTTCTTTTTAATGTCTTTATAAATGATATTGCAGAACAGCTGGATGGGAAGGTCTGCCTCTTTTTAGATGACAACAAAATCTACAATAGGGTGGACACTTCAAGGGAAATGAAAAGGAGGAGCAGAGGGAGTGGTCAGGGGTATGGCAGCTGGGTTTCAATGCAAAAAAGTTCAAAATCATGCACTTAGGGCACAGAAACCCAGGGGCAGAGTACAAAATAGGTGCAGTGGTACTGACAGCCACCAAGCAGGAAATAAACCTGGGGGTAATCATATTGGATGACCTAAAGGTGGCCCGGCAGTACAACAAGGCAGTTGGGAGAGCTAGTGGGATGCTTGGGTGCATATGGAGGGGTATCACCAGAAAAAAAGAGAGGTGGTGTTACCTCTGTATGGATCTCTGGTAAGACCCCACCTAGAGTACTGTGGGCAGTTCTGGAGACCACATCTTCAGAAGGACATAGACAGAGTGGAGGCTGTCCAGATGAGGGAAACTAAAATGGTTCAGGGTCTGCATCAAAAGCTGTATAAGGAAAGACTAAAGGACTTCTATATGCACACCCTGGAATAAAGGAGTAAGAGGGAGGATATAATAGAGACTTTTAAATACCTCATAAGTTAATAAGGTACAGGAGGGAAGTATTTTTCAGACGAAAAGGAGCACAAGAACAAGGGGACATGCAATGAAGCTGTTGGGGGGTAGATTCAGGAGAGATGTTAGAAAGTTCTTCTTCACAGTAAGAGTAGTGGATTCCTGGAACAATATTCCAGTGGAGGTGGTGGGGTGAAGATGGTAGTGGGGTTCAAGAATGCAGGGCATAGACACAAGGGAATCATAATGGAAAGGAACGGGGGAGTGAGAAAGAACAGTAGATTGAGTACGGTCTGCAGTAACAACATCTGTAGGGAGAAAAGGGCAGACTGGATGGGCCAAGTGGTCCTCATCTGCCATCAAATTCAATGTTTCTATGTTTCTATGACCTGGTACCAGGGAAGCATAGAAGAAGGGTATAGATCCTGCAACATCGAGCCCAGGAGTGATTACCAGAAGAATGGCAGCCAAACCAGAAGCAGAAACAAAAGTCCAAACTGAGACTCTACAGCCAGCACAAGTGATGGAAGAAGAAGAACATGCAGGGACAGAATGTGAAAGCATATCTGCCTTCTTCATACTGTGGGCTATGCAACAAAAAGGTACTAAGAAACAGAGAGAAAAAGAGATACTGTACAGTATCTAGAGGCACATAGAAAAAAGACAGCACACAGAAGAGAAGAGATGTTGCGACAGCAGCAGCGATGGCTAGATGCCTTGCAAGATATCAAAGCTGGAGGATCTGGTATAGGTCCAGCAGATCAATAAAACACAAACAGCTTAAAAGATATTAAACTTTCAAAGCTGTGTCCCTCATATGATATTGAAGCATAGTGGACAACTTCTGAAAGGATCACCAGAGTGTGCCAATGGCCAAAACAGCAATGGGCAATCAGGCTGATACCTTATCTGACAGGTGAAGCTCATCTTGTCTGCAGCAGTATGGACACTGCACAGTCAAAAAACTATGACATTGTAAAAACAGAAATCATTAAAAAGGTTTCACATCTCAGGAGAGACTTACAAGCAGAGATTCCAGTCCCCAAGGTGCAACTCTGTCGACACTCCTCAAGAAGTCTTTACCCAACTCAGAGAACTTCTCATTAAATGGCTCCAACCAGAGGGCAATCATCAATATAATTGTAGTGGAGCAACTCATCAACTTCCTTCCCATAGATGTGCAGTTTTTTGTAAAAGAACGCTGACCAGAAGGTGGGAAAAGGCCATTTCTTTGGCTGAGGACTACCGGATGGCCAGATAGACACCGCAGCAGTGAAGTAACAGCTATGGACTGATAAGACCCTTTTTTCCTGATTTAACTCCATGTCAGATAAGAACCCTGACTGGGGTAACAAATCTGTACCCAAAGACTTTATTTGCTGTAACTGTAACAAGTCAGGCCATATTGCAGGAAAAATAAAGAGAATAACGCTGGAGCAAATCTGGCCTTAGCAAATTGGGGCAGCTATTTAACAGATGTCATGGTGGAGAATAATAATGTGATGGGCTTTACATATTTGGGAAGCTGACAGACCCTGGTGCATGCTGAATTTCTGAGAAAACACTGTGCAAAAGATCAGGTACTGGGTCATATGCATCCATGGGGACACTCTGTACTATCCCATCACCCAAGTGACTCTGAACATTAATGGGGTGTCTCACCAAATGAAAGTGGGGGTAGTAGATCAGAGTTGGAAGGATCTTATGTTGCCAGGTTGTGACTGTGATGAACAATAAGGATCATAACAAGGCATCAATGACTCAGCTGAGGGAAGTGGAAAGACAGAATCAATTGAGGGAGTTGATAAAGTGACCCATCCTAATAGATATGCAGTCCTATCCCAGATAGAAGAACAGGATATGACCAACTGGGAACAGAATGTAAACAATCAGAGCATAATAATGGAGGAATTACGAAGCCCTAAGACTCCATGTCCCAGGCAAACCATAGTTCTAGGTGATCTATCATCGGGTATACAGATAGGTATATTTGCAAGAAGGACAATGAAAACATGGTTAGCAGCTTTTCTGGTGCAAGTATTCACAATTTAGCTAGCATGGCACCCAACATCTTATAAGGAGCAGGAGATAGACCTTTGACCCTGATACATTTAGAGACCGTTGACATAGGTAGAAAACCAGAGGCCAACATAAAAGATGATTTCATTAATCTTGCCACAATTTTAGAAGATAAGGGGTGTGAGATTATTTTTTCAGAGTTATTGCCAGTACTGAGGGCTTCTAAATATAGACAACAAAAATCTGCCACTTAAATTATTGGCTATGGCTATGAGCCAGAGAGAGAAACTATCTATTTAGTAGTAGTACTATTTTTATTCATAAAATATGAACAGGGATAAAACTCAATTGAGCAAATCTCATTTTCAATGAGGTTCCATAGGAAGTTGTACATGTTGCCAGTTACTAACATAAAATTGCATATAAAAGTAAAAATAACCATCACATTCAAATCACATCACATGAACAAATATACATAATCATCTGTACAAATAGCATTATAGCAGTTGTACATTTAAAAGCCACATCTTTCAGTTTTGCAACCCTTATCCAGCCAAGAACAGCATCTTGCAACCAGGAACCCCCTAACTTGTACACAGACAAGGTATCAAACCACAAGTTGGCATAACAATAGGCATCACCCTTGGCTCTGGGGCAAATACCTGGCTCAGCTTCTAAGAGATTGGTGGGTTAGAGTACAAAATAACATTTATATTTACACTGAGTTCTTGGAGAGAAGTGCTAGGGCTATGCTATGCCTCCTATATGAGGGGGCCCATAAACAAGTTCACACTGGGAAGCACAGATGAAATGTCCAAAACTGAAAATGGGATTCTACAATATGGCTTTATTCTGACACAGATGGAAGGCAGAAAGGGGTGGTCTCCCAAGTTGGTACTGCACTTTACAGAACACACATTGCACAGGAGCTTTTCCATCTCCAGAAAAAACAGTTTGTTTTTTTCTTTTATTTTCCCTTCCACAGAACTACGAACAATCCATGCCTCTTTTGTAGGGACCTCATGGACTTACATTTTCTACAAGTGTCTATTACGTGGGGGTTTCCACACACTTAAAACATTACATTCCTCCTGACACGATGGGCTTAGTTAACATTCGCAGAGTAACCTTGTGCCCTTCCAGTAATCAGTTAGCCCTGCATGCAGTTTTAGATGAAGGTCTGCCCACCCCGGCTCCAGCCAGCCTCTGCCATTCCATCCAGGTTACACAAAATGGATCCTTCAATCCCCTCAGATTGCTAAAGGCATCCACACATTTAAATCTATATTCAGCACATAGTTGTGATGATATTGGGACCCTGAGTGGTGTACTCTAGCCTTATCTCTGGGCACATACACTACCAGATGACTCCCTCTCAAACATTTCTTTAGTTGCTGTACTCACAGTTTGTTTGTCCCTTTATTACAGACATGGACCATAGAAGAAACATACTTATTCTCTTTTCCAGTAGTTTTTATTGAGACTATCTCTCTGTCTCTGATCTGGGCAGCTGGACAATCTTCCGGTCCCTAAAGGTATTGCCCATTGGACACACTGGATCTCACAGTTCCATCAATTCTCACAGAAGTGTCCCACTGGGGTCTCAGAAGTACAGGTCTCCACCACTTCCTGTGGTACTGCTGTTGTCTCACACACTGGGGGGAGAAAAATGACCAGAGGTCCTTCACCCAGCCTCAGGACAGGCTGGCAGGCACCTCCACACTGGGAGTTCCTCTATCCTCTGCTCCCACACTCAGACTCTCCACTCAACTGAACTAAAGATTCTAAACTGTTCCCCTAGTAGCTGATTTCACTGTGGTTCAGGCTGCTGTGAGAGTTCTAAATGACCTCACTCATTTCTCTCTCAGCTTAGCTAGGTAAACAATAAGAGGTCTGATGAGAGCTTCTAATAAGCACTCTAACAGCTGCCCACTACCTTCTTAGTCTAACAATGATGGGATTTTAGTAACCCCAGGGGACTGGGTGGTTACACTCAGTGTCAACAGATGATCCTTGCTGTCCACAGCAAGGGCTTTTGACTGCAACACAGGCCATCCAACCTCAGGGCACCCTATCTGGCACCCTATGGGGCTAGGTGGCCAGGCTCACCCCTACCTATGCTGAGGCATAGGCAGGTTGTACCAGAGAACAGAGGCTTGCTGAAGAAACTTCAACTCCACCTAACAAAGTATCTCAGGACTTTTTCAGTGGCTCCAAGAAGCTAACTGAAGCATGCCCTGACAGATCAGCTCTGAAGGCCCATACTCCAGTTAGGACCTCCAGCCTGTCCATCCCCCTAGCTCTTTAGGGAAAAGCTATCTTCTAACTTATTTTACCTATGAGGTACCTATACCCACACACATTTTGCATTCTAAACTGTAGACTGCTTTAGAAACAAACATAAGGTATTGCTATGCATTTCCCAAACCCCAGTAGTACATGCCGTAAAACTGAAAAGCAGAAATAAAAAATGTTTAACATTCTCTAGTTAAACATTTCTAAAACTCAAAACACTGTAAAATGAGGACTCCATGGAGCCCTATCCATCCTCTTCTTGTCTTCTTTTCTTCTCTCAGGTGCACTTGCAAAAGAAAATATTCCAAAAAACACATCCTGTAAACAGGAAACAACCTGCAAGAAAAACAGTAACCACACCTCCCACCAGCAGATACCACACAATCCCAAAAAGTTGTTTAAAGAGTTTTCTACAAACGGCAGTATAAAAGTACCAAAATAAACATATACAAAACATTTGGGGGGAGAGAGTCACTACAAAGTCCCGTCTGGAAGAGAAAATGTCCAGAGTGCACAAGGCACTCACATTCAAGAACAGTCTTTTACTGGCCAAAACCTTCTTAGAACTATTCTTACCATAGGCTCAAGGCCTGCTAAACCATCAGTCCAGATCCAGGAGTCTTTTGGACCAAACTGTTTAAAGAACATCTTCTCTTATTGGCAGTCAAAACATAAAAAATAAGAGGAGATTTTAGCTTACCATGTTAGACATGCAGGTTGACTATCTGCCTCACATCTCTGGATCTGGTCTGGATCTCTTCTCCATCTTGGCTGAAGACAGATCTTTGGAACAAGTTGTTCCACGCCACTTCTGGACCTGGTAGCTGTTGATCAAGGAAGAAAAATGTAGGCACAATATCTCTAGTTGCTCCCATGGGGGATGGAGACATGTTGCTCCCTGTGGCAGGACGCTGACAGGTTGCTCCCTGTGGTGGGACGCTGACATGTTGCTCCCTGGGAGAGATGCTGATGTTGGCTTTCAGATCTCTTTCTTCAGCTGATTGCCTGCAGAGTTGGGTGGTAGACCCACCTTGTTGCACTGCTTCTGGTGTGGCTATCTTTCACGCTGGCAAAATGCTGGTAGTGGCACTCAGGGTTGTACCACTTATATCTGGGTACATACACCACCAGATGACTCCCTCTCAAACATTTCCATGTTACTGTACTCACGGTTTGTTTGTCCCTTTATTACAGACATTTATCATAGAAGAAACACAATTCTTCCCTTTTCCAGTAGCCTTTACTGAGTCTATTTCTCTGTCTCCGACCTGGGCAGCTGGACAATCTTTTATTCCCCTCAGGGGATTGCCCCTTGGACCCACTGGATCTCACAGTTCCATCAGTTCTCACAGAAGTGACCCACTGGGGTTTCAGAAGTACAGGTCTCCACCACTTCCTGTGGTACTGCTGTTGTCTCACACACTGGGGTGAGAAAAATGACAAGAGGTCCTTCACCCAGCCTCATGATGGGTTGGCAGGCACTTCCATACAGGGAGCTCCTCTCTCCACTGCTCCCACACTCAGACTCTCCACTCAACTGAACCCAAGTATCTAAACTATTCTCCTAGCAGCTGATTACACTGTGGCTAAGGCTGCAGTGAGAGATCTAAATAACCTCACTCATTTCTCACTCAGCCTAGCTAGGTAAAGAGTAAGAGGTCTGTAGAGAGCTTCTAATAAACTGTCTACCAGATGCTCACTACCTTCCTAGTCTAACACTGTTGGGATTCTAGTAACCCCAGGGGACTGGCTGATTACAGTTTAATATTGCAACTTAAGTGATTGTAACTGGACAGCATATCAGGGGAACCATTGCTTATTCCACCAACCATTTTTTTAAATAATTTAGCTAAACAGGGTAGTTATATTGCCTCAACCCTAATGGAACTGAGTTCCATAGGACTGCTCCCCTATGGGGAATTGATGACCTCCTCACACCCAGTTTGTAGTGTCTCACGCAATATTCAATACCTTGCTCTGATCTTAGACTTTCCTTAATACTTCTTATTTGGAACAAGTCTCAGATATATTTAGGATGAGTACCCTTCCAGACTTTAAACATGAAATATAGCAAGTGTGAATTTCTTCTGTCTTGTGGTCTGAGCCAACCCAGAGAGTTATAGAGTACACAGCAATGGGTTGTTTGTGGGGCATCCAGAGCATATCGAGCAAGTCTACTAAACATAAGATCTACTCTATCCAGCTGTGTCCCAGTGGCTCCAGCATAAATTATATCCCCATAGTCCAGGATTGGGACAATCATTGTATTTACAATTCTCAACCTTACTTCTAGTGACATGTAATGTTTTAATCTACAAAGGACACCCGATTTTTTACTTATGTTGTTTATCAGGCATCAGGACAGTTTTGTCAACATGCTTGAGTTTTACTGTAGGGATGATCTTCACTTAATCTTCACAGGGAGTAGAATGCTGGGTATAAGACTACAAAAGGTTATCTCACAACATTTAAACTAAGCAGCAGTGGTCTGATGGGAATAGTACCTGGAGTTCTGATATCTAAATTGAAGGCAAAAGAGAGAAGGTTATATAAGACAGCTACTGCACTATACCTAAATGCAAGAAGTCTAAATAAGGAGAAATTATCAGAGCTTGAATGCATCCTGAGGCAGAAGGTTATTGATATAGTGGGAATAACTGAGACTTGGTGGGATCAGGATAATAAATGGAGTAGCACCATACCAGGCTAACTGTTGTTCAGTAGAGAAAGGATGGGTAAAAGAGGAGGTGGAGTACCGATTTATATAAGGGACTCTGTTGAATGCTACCTACTCAATGTGGTGGGGGTTGGGGCCATGGTTCTTGAGGCATTATGGTTTCATGTGACCGGATTCCAGTGGAGACATGTGAAGCTGGGAATCTTCTTTAGGCCACTGAATAGTTCACCACAATATACTGAGAAACTGTTTGACCAAATTATTAAGCTGTCAGATAAGGTTTGCTGGCATAAAGCATCTAGCTTTACCTCAGCTCTTTTCTTCTAGGGTTTGCTTGAAAGGACAGAGCAAGGAGCAACATTAACAGAGCAAGGAGAAACACTAAGGCTGCTTTTGGATAAGCTGAGTTACTGTTGTGTTACAGTTTTGTTTAGTGCTTACAGGTTGTGCTTACAGGTTTTATTACTGTTTTGTGCATACATGTTGTACAGTCTACCAGGGCCACTGCCACTGCCTCAGAGGTTGCCAAGAAAGAGGAGCAGTTGGGACACAGTGGGCTCTGGGAGGGTGAGGGTGGTGGATCAGAGGCTCATCCCTCCAGTTGTACCTCTCCACAATTCATACGTCATTCAGGTGAAGTGTGGTTCCTCTATGGTGGCACCCACAGTGGAGACCAAGGAGGATGCTGGGAACTTCTACAAAGGAGATCCAGAGGAGGATGGAATGAGTCCCCAGAGGGGAAGGAAACAACTCCTGGTGGGGGAATCAGTCATTAGGAGGTTAGAACTGGGGGGTGGTGGGGAGAGGGAGGTAAGGTGCCTGCCCAGCACCATGGTTGGGAGGGACAGGATGCAAATCCTCAGGATCATGGGAGCAGCGACACGGGAGAAGGAAGTGGACATCACTGTCCACCTAGGGACAAATGACCTGGCTCGGAATGGGATCAGAGCAGTGTACAAGGAGTTCATAGAGTTCAGGAGGGGCCTTAGACAAGTAACATGCATGGTAATCTTCTTGGAGGTGCTGCCTGTCTATGGCATGGGTGAGGCTAGGGTACTCTGCACCACAGGATTCAATGAATGGTTGAAATACTGGTGCAGAGCTCAGGATTTGGCTTCGTTGGGGACTGGGGGTTCACCTGGAGGGATGCAGGCCTATACTGGTGTGATAGTCTGCATCTCTCCAGGAGGGGAACCATGATCCTAGGTGATACGTTTAAATGCATCATTGGCAAGCATTTAAACTAGCCAATGGGGAGGCACTGAAAAAAAGCATGGAAATCCCAGCTCCACCCCACAAAACAGAGTAATTAGTGAGGTAAACACTAAGGAAGAGAAGTCGAAAGGGAGCAGGACAGGGGTCAATTGAGAAAAAGGCCATGACAGTAAGGACAAGGATGGGGCTAAAAGGAGTAAGGCTATCAAAAAATGGAGGGTGATGAGTACAAATGCACATAGTCTGGGTAACAAGCTCCCTGAACTTGTGGTCTTGATGGAAGTGGGACACCTGGATATCGTGGCAGTCACAAAAACATGGTACACAGAGAACCATGACTGGGATGTCAACATACCAGGGTACACAATCTACAGGAGGGACAGGCAGGGTAAAAGAGGAGGAGGAGTAGCTCTCTACATAAAGGAAGGGATCAAAGCAATTGAACTAAAGAGTAAACAGGGAGGAGAGGAGGCACTGTGGGTCACCCAAGAGACAGGAAATGGCACCACGATCCATACGGGGGTTGTATACAGCCCACCATCGCAGGGGGAGGAAATGGACAAGAAAATGATAGAAGGCATCCTTAGAATGGCAGAAAAGGGGGAGATATTGTTGATGGGGGATATGAATATACCATATGTTAACTGGAGCACCTTTGCTGCAGCCACATCCAAGAGCAGGCTAATTCTCGATGTCCTACAGCGGGCATGCCTCAGACAACTAGTGTTGGAACCCACTCAGGAGGGAGCAATCTTAGACCTGGTACTCTCAAACGGGGACGGAGAGAGGATCTTGTATTTAGAAATGGGTAGCCATCTGGGAACAAGCGACCACCAAACAATGTGGTTCACGATAATCAAAGCCATAGAGTTACACTAAGGTGAGGGTATTGGACTTTTGGAGGGCTGACTTTGGCAAAATGGGAGAGTGCCTCAGAAAAGCACTAGAAAATGGGCAAGAAGGTGGGGTGGAGGAACAATGAGGAAAAATCAAATCTGCCATCACAGAGGCAACAAGCCTTTGTGTGAAGCAAATAAACAGAAGAAAATGAAGGAAAAAAACACTATGTTTCTCAAAAGAGGTGGTGGGGAAGGTTAGGGAGAAAAGGATAGCATTCAGGAAGTATAAGAAACACAGAAGGAGCAGGACAGAGAGCTGTACCAGTTAAAGCAGAAGTCAGAATAGCAAAGGCCCAAACCGAAGAAAAGATAGCCAACTCAGTTAAGAAGGGGGATAACACCTTTTATAGGTACATTAGGGAGTGAAGAAACACCAGAAGAGGGATAGTGACGCTTAATAAATGGGAGGGGGTGGGCAGAGGGCAACAGTGACATAGCAGAGATACTGATCGAATACTTCTGCTCCTTATTCACAAAATAAGAGGAGGTGGAGGTACCTAAACCAAATAATAGAAGGATACAGAATAGGGGGGTTGATACCAGTCCATTCACAGAAGAAAGTTCCTGTCCAGTTCACTGCACTCCCTTGAGCAGGTCTCATCATATAAATACCTGAAGGTTATCTTTGACCCTACTCTCACCTTCCACAGACACATCAGCACACTTGCACCTGCAACTAACTCATGTATCAGCCTCATATACTGCCACAAAGACTGCCTGCCCCCTGAAGCCCTATGACTAGCTGTCACCTCATCTGTCATGTCTCTGGTCGACTACGGACTACTGATCTACACCGCCATGGATGCCATGACTATCAATAAAATAAAAGTGATTATCAACAAAGCCTGCAGACTCCTGACTGGGGCAGACTGTACAATGCACACATGCACCCTCTACTCCCATGCCCAGATCCTCAATTTTGATGAAAGACTCCAGTTCCAGGCCTGCCTCATGGCCAAAAAATCCCTTCTTGGACTAACACCACCAGGAGTATTGGCCTCCCTGCCCTCATCCACCCCCATGGTACACACATGCAGCTTGGACAAATTATCAGTTGCTATCCCCAGGGTCAGGACAATCCTTGCCCAGAGGTCTTTTCCTGTCAGGGCCCCTACCTGGTTCAACTCCCTACCACCATCAGTCACCGCTTACACCAAGCTTGGTCCCTTCAAAGTGGCCCTCAGGAACCACCTCTTCACCACCCGCATCTGTACCTGCTTACAATAGGCCCACTACCTATTACACTGTTACTTCACCGCTACCTCAAGTGGGCCCTCATATTGGCAATGTCTAACAACTAGATTGCCCCGCCTTCTCTGTCTGGGACCGTTTTTCTGTCATTGTAAACTGCTGAATTGCTTAGCTAACACTCTGTATAGGTTGCCTCACTGTATTATAATGTTATTGCTGTACTGCAGAACTATGGCATTTTTATCTTTATATCATACCCTGTTTATGTATGTCTATTGTTACTTGACACAAAGCCTTTGGAAATGAGTCTATGACTCAAAGGTTTGTAATTCCGATACCACTAATAAATAAATAAATAAATAAATAAATAAAGAGTCCTGAAAGAACTCCTAAAACTGAAAGTGGACAAAGCAATGGCACCTAACAGGATCCACCCCAGAATTCTAAAAGAACTAAGGGGAGAACTAGTGGCACCACTGACTACCCTTTTCAACAAATCATGGGAGAAGGGTGTGGTACCTGAGGACCGGAGAAGGGCAGATGTGATTCCCCTTCACAAAAGTGGGAGCGAGGCAGAGGCAGGAAACTACAGACCTGTTGGTTTGACATCAGTGGTAGGAAAAATGATGGAACCACTTCTGAAATAAAGAATTGTTGAGTACCTAGAGGCCAGCAGAGCACAGGAGCCAAGACAGAATGGATTCACAGTGGGAAGGTCATGTCAGATGAATCTAATAGATTTCTTTGACTGGGTAATCAAAGTAGTAGACTACGGAGGAGCTGTGGAAGTGGTCTACCTAGGCTTTATCAAGGCATTTGACACAGTCCCACACAAAAGATTATTTAACAAGTTAGCCAGCCTGGGAGTGGGTCCCAGGGTGATAATCTGGATAAAAAATGGCTGGACAACAGAACACAGAAGGTAATAGTAAATGGAGTCCATGCCAAAGAAGGGGGGGTTACTAGCAGGGTACCGCAAGGTTCAGTACTGGGACCAGTCCTCTTTAATGTCTTTATAGGTGACATTGCTGAGGGACTAGAAGGAAAACTATGCCTCTTTGTAGATGACACAAAGATCTGCAACAGGGTTGATACACAACAGGGGGTGGAATGGATGAGAAGGGACTTGGCAAGGTTGGAGGAATGGTCAAAAGTATGGCAGCTTAGATTTAATGCAAAGAAGTGCAAAGTAATGCACCTGGGAAACAATAACCCAAGGAAAGAGTACACATTGGTTGGGGGGGGAGGTATTTACAACAACAAAAATGGAAAGGGACCTGGGGGTAGTCATATCAGATGACCTAAAGTTAGGCAAGCAATGTGAGAAAGCAATAAGGAGGACTGGGGTGATTCTGGGATGCATAGGGAGAGGCAGCACCAGTAGAGAACAGGAAATTGTTATCCCTCTGTACAGACAGTTGGTGAGACCCCATCTGGAGTGCTGCATGCAGTTCTGGAGACCCCATCTCTGAAAGGACATAGACAGGATGGAGGCGATCCAGAGCAGGGCAACTAAAATGGTACAGGGTCTGCACCAGAATCCATATGAAGAGATACCAAAAGAGCTTAATATGTATACCATTGAGGAAAGAAGGTGGGGGGACATGATAGAAACTTTCAAATACCTAAACGGAATCATCAAAGTCCAAGAGGGTAGCATCTTTCAGAAAAAGAAGTGTGCAAGAACAAGGGGGTACAATTTGAAGATAGAGGGAGGATGATTCAGGGGCAACGTGAGGAAGTATTTTTTCATGGTGGATGCATGGAACATCCTTCCTGAGGAGGTTGTGGGGTTAAAAACAGTGGAGGAATTTAAGAATGCATGGAACAGACATAAGGTAATTCTAGTGGGAGGTAGGAGGAAGTAGACTGTTGGTAAAACTAGGATCTGCAGCTTATCCAGTAGGTAGGGAAATGGGCAGACTGTTTAGGCCAAGTGGTCCTTATCTGCCATCAAAGTCTATGTTTCTATGTAACAGTAACATTATAATGATGGGTGACCTTAATTTGCCAGATATTGATTGGGAGAATGGTATAGCTTCAGGAACACAAGACTAGTCTTCTCTCCATATTATGTACACATGATTTAAAATAGTTTGTGTTAGAACCCTCCAGAAGAAAGAACATCTTGGATGTAATATTTACCAATATAAGTTCTGATATTCCAGAAAATATACTTGCCACTCTCATCAGCAACAGTGATCATAACACCATAAAGTACACAAATGGTAAGACAATATTAGGAACTATAACATGGCTAATGTTGAGGCCATAAGGTCAGATGTTTCACAAAGGGATTGGGACAGTGCAATAGAAAAACTTGACCCTGACTGCCTATGGAATCTCCTAGTTACCACCATGTTAGAATTGGAGGACAAATATGTCCCCCAAAACACAAGGATATAATAGTAGGGGAAAAAAGCCTATTTGATTTAATGCCAAAATATAAAAAAAAAACCAACAGCTAATGACATTGAGGGGTATAGAATTGCACTTAGGCAATTAAAGAAAACAATAGGGATGGAAAGAAAGAATACTGAGTTTAGACTGGCCCACACTAAATAAGATCAAAAGGCTTTTTACTCTTATCTTAATAGTAAAAGAAGCATTTCTAGGGTAATAGGTCCAATTATCAAAGGGAACATTGTATACAATACTACAGCAGACATGCACAGGTAATTTAAAGACTAGTTCTGTTTGGTCTTTACCCCAAGTGATAAAGCCTTCCTGCCCACACTGCTAGAGCCAAGAGATACAAAGTTAAAGTGTGATGAAATATACAGAAAACTGGTAGCCTTGGATGAAAATAAACCAGCAGGCCCAGACAGTCTCCACCCCTGGATGTTGAAAGAGATGGCTAGATAAATAGCCCCAGTACTGACAGCGGTTGGTAACAAGTCCATTAATATATGCATAATTCCTCATGATTGGAAAAGGGAAACAGTAGTACCCATTTACAAGAAGGGGAATAGATCTGATCCAGGAAACTACAGGCTGATTAGTTTAATTTCAGTTGCTGGTAAAATAATTGTCATCTAAGAGGAGTTATGCAAATTCTTGAATGAAAAAGTGATATTGGATCTTTCGCAACATGGGTTCTCCAAGACTAGATCATGTGTTACTAACCTTATCACCATTTATGATTATGTTATCCATACAGTAGTATAGATCAGGGTCAGGAGGTGGATGTAATCTTTTTGGATTTCAAGAAAGCTTTTGACTCCATACCTCATATAGGCTTAGTTTCAAAACTTCATCAGCTGAATACTAACAACTCACTAGTGTCTTGGATCGACAATTGACCCACAGATAGGACCCAGGCAGTAAGAATTGCTCACCTCTTGTCGAATGAGGGCAGGGTTACAAGTGGGGTACCCCAGTGCTTCGTTCTGGGACCATTATTGTTCAGTATTTTTATCCATGACCTGCAACTTAGAAATGGTAACAGATTGATTGAATTCACCGATGACACCAGGTTAGGTGGGATTTAGGTGGGATTATAAATAATGCTTCAGGTAGGGATGACATATTAAGGGATCTAGAAGAGATAGTAAAATGAGTAGCTGGGAATCAAATTCAATTCATCCTGGTCAAATGTGTGGTAATGCATTTCGGGAAAAATAACATCTCCCAAGATTATTCTATCCATGGGATAAAAGTGAAATTGGTAGATAATGAAGGGACCTGGGCATTATAGTTAGTAGCAACCTTAAACACAGTCACCAGTGCAGACAGGTAGCCAACAAGACCAGCCATCTTGTAAATAGTGTCAGATGTGCATTCTTCTCTTGACCACAGTCAGTCTTAATGCTCTTGTATAAATCTTACATACTACCACATCTGGACTATGGTTCTCAGTTCTGGAACCCTTATCTTAAAAAGGCTATAGATAAGTTGGAGAAAACCCAACAAAGATTTGCAAAATTAATATCATGTTGCAGGATGAAACCATATGAAGAGAAGTTTTTAGATTTGGGATTGCGGTCTCTGAACAATAGATGCTTCAGAGATGACTTGCTTTACATGTATAAAATATTGGATGATAATAGCTTAATGATGGACCTAGGTCTAAGATATAAGTAGATGAACTATGACTTACAGGAGCACAAACAACAACTGGTAGACTATATCCCCAGGTCAGAAGCATGGAAATACACATATTTACCTAGATCTATAAGACTGTGGAACCAAATTGCCTTGTGAATTAGTACACACATCAACAGTTGACATTTTTAAAGCAAGGTTAGATAGATTCATATTGGGACAGCAACCATGGGCAATGGCCTGCCACTGTCCTAAAACCAGTATTAACCAAAGTATTAGTAGCTAAGTTACCTGTACCAGTGATGGCTGGAAATGACTTTTCAGAATTTGTAAAGTTAATCACATAGGGAGTAAATCCTGCTGTGTCAGCAGCTGTGATAAGTGCACAGGAAAAAAAACATCTCATATGTTACGGACTCTTTTCCTTTTGGTGACTTTGATTCAGATTTGCTTGAGTCCAGCTCCAAGATCCAGAAGTCCAGGAAAGAAAGACGATGCCTGAAAAAACAATGGCAATGAAAAACTGATGGACATAAGGGGCTGATATATGAAAATGCTAAAACTAAACTGATAACTGATTGTGATTTTGTTTCTGATCAAAGTAACTGTTTCACTCCAAGGTTATTTTAAACAGCTGGGGGTGAAACAATAACAGGGTGAACCAATGTTTAAAAAATGTAATGGGCTACTACACAGAGTTTGGGTTAATCCTCAGATGCAGGAACTGATAGCACATTTGGTCATAGCAAAGACGTATAGAACTGAGTTGTGAGAAATAGCACACAATAGTCCTATGGCTAGTCACTAAGGAAGGGACCACACCCTTGTGAGATTGTTATACAGCTTTTACTGGTCTGCAATTCATGAGGATGTTGTTACCTACTGCAGTTCTTGTGCTTAATGTCAGAAAGTAGCCCCAGTAACTGAAAAAGACAAGGTGTCTCTGGTGCCCCTACACTTGATAGATGTGCCTTTTGAGAGAACTGCAATGGATATAGCTGGCCCCCTAGACAAAAGTGCAAAGGGCAATCAATTAATTTTGGTAGTATGCGACTATGCTACACAATACCCAAAGGCAATTCCAATATGTACTGTCACAGCCCCAAAAGTGGCAGCTGAGTTTGCTAACATTTTCATCAGGGTGGGCATACCTAAAGAGAGTATTAGTGATCAGGGTAGTAATTTTGGTGCTGCATTACTGAAGAAGCTATACTTACTACAAGGAATCACAGCCACAAGAACCTTCTTTTGTCACCCTCAGACAGTCTTGTTGGGAATTTTAATCAAACTCTAAAATGCATGTTAGAAAATTTTATAATGTATGGTAGAATGATGTTATAGGTATAAATCTACCTTATAATAAAAACATTTTACCACTGATGCGATGTCATGATGTTGTTAACCCATCGATGGGTTAACAACTGGGAACAGTCTGGACATGTGCACAACTGGATTGGATGGCTTTGAAACGGCCACGGCAGTGAGAGCGGAGTGGCGGTGACATTAAAAAAACTGCAGTAAGGAACTGCTTTCTTTTTTAAAAAACATAAACGGTACCATACCCTATAAAATATAATGTATGGTACATCGATGGTTAACCAGTTTTTTAACCATCTTGAGGTTGCCATGGCGATGTAAACCTCTTAAGCTTTGCTCCCGAGGTTTACATGGTTGCCCTTGCAACCTCTCGATGGTTAACAAACTGGTTAACCATCGATGACCATACATTATCCTCTATGTTAAAGGAAAAGACTAGGTCCAATACTTACCTGCTTTTTGCTTACAGAGAAGTGCCACAAGCATCAATAGGTTTTCACCCTTTGAAATGTTGAATAGTAGACAGCCTAGACGGCCACTAGATGTAATAAAAGAAACATGGGAAAATAACCCCATCTTATATGTGTGCACTGAGAAAGAAACTGGAAAAATATGTTGAAATTGCCCACGGTAACCAGTAAGAGTCCCAAAAGCAGCAAAAGATATATTATGACTATGGAGTAAAAGAAAAAGTTTTTGAGCCAGGTGAAAAGATCTTGTTGCTGTTACCCACTACAGAAAACAAACTGTTAATGAAGTGGCAAGGGCCTTATAAAGTGGTTAGACATACTGATACAGAGAACTATGAGAATAAGACCCCTGAGAGGAAAAATCCTACCAAGATATACCATACTAAGCTTGTGAAGAAATGGGTTGAAAAACACCAAAGGTTGCTTTGTTAGTATTACCAGAAACTGCTAAAGAAGATATTGATATAGTTTATGACAGACTGGAACAAATTTTAACTTCTGATGCTGTAAAGGTGAATGTTTCATTATACACAGAACAAACCACAAAAATTAATAACTTGGTAAACAATTGAAAGTACTGTTACCACAGTGCCAGGCTGAGCAAAAAGGGTCAAGCACATAATCGTGACAGAGAATGCTCCCCCTATCATGCAAAAGATATACAGATTACTAGAGTGGTTAAGAACAGACAATGCCAGATGTGATTAAGGAAATACAAAAAATGAAAAAGTCGGGTATCATTAAAGAATTGAGAAGTGCTTGCTCATCACCAATGGTGATTGTAAATAAAAAAGAAGGGGATGCAAGCGTCTGCCTTGATTTTAGGAAACTCAAGAGTCCATATTTGGCAGCTACTCTATGCCTAGGATAGATGATTTGGTGGACAGACTGGGGAGTGCCAAGTGCACTAATATCCTCGATCTCACCAAGAGTTACTGGCAAATTCCCCCAGCAAAAAAATCCAGAGACAAAACTGCATTGTCCTCTCCAGTTGGACTCTGTCAGTTCACTACCTTGCCATTTGGTTCACATGGCATGCCTGCTACATTCCAGTGGTGCATGGATGTAATTCTAGCCCCCCAAAGGTTACTGTGCTGCTTACTGGGATTATGTCATGGTGTATAGCCCAGACTGGAAATGCCACCTGGAACACCTACAAACAGTTATCCAATCTATCAAAAATGTAGGTCTGACCATTAATGCTACCAGGTGTGCAATAGGCATGCAGGAATCCAGATATTTGGGTTATAGTTCGGGAAATGGAGAAGTAAAGCCAGTGATTTCCAAAATAGGAGTATAGCTAACAGCCCTGTCCCTAAAACAAAGAAACATGTCAGGTCATTTTTAGGTCTGGCTGGTTACTAAAGAAGATTTGCTCCCAACTTTGCCCAGTTAGCTACTCCCCTCACCGAACTCGTAGAAAAACAGGACCTGGGTAATGTGAAATGGTCCGTGGTGTGTGATGAAGCTTTTTGGGCCATCAAGGCTGCACTATATTTAGCTGCTATTTTAATAAGTTCAGACTTTAAGAAACAATTTCTGTTACAGAGAGATGCATCAGAGGTAGGCCTAGAGGCAGTTCTGAGTCATAGTCTGCTAAAATAATTTTCTTCTGTCCTACTGCAGGCTTCAAACCCTGCATCCTTACCACCAAAGTCGGCAGCTCTACCACTAGACCTACAAGTCAAGCTAATTTCTCTTGGTTTGTTTTTAAAGCTCTTAAAGATTTTTGGCTCCCCCCAACCACTTTGTTCTGCATCCAAGGCTACCTAGGCACCATGTCTGTTCACTTCCTCTTTATGTGCCTCGTCTTTATAACCACCCTGGGGCTCACCTCCCACCAGCCAGACCTCACCCCATGCCCTTTGTGGACTGCACCTTCATATCTCTGTGGAATTAACCATCCCCCCCACCTTGTCATTGCACCCTGGACCCCTGCATCCACCTTCTAGCTTCCCTCCCAACCCCACCGCCCACCTGGCTCCCCATGGCTCCACCCCCTTTGTGTCTTCCCAACCCTCCAAACCCTGCCCATCCCCTGCTCCACTATGGCCTGTCTCCCCTCTCAACGTACTCCCAAAAAGTTAGCTAGCTGCCACCCTATGGTTAGAACCTTGGTCATTCTACTACTCCTCTCTGGTAATATTCACCCTAATCCAGGCCCTGCCCCCACCAGTCCACCTACCAGGTCCTCTGGACTCCGCATTGCCTCTTTGAACATATGCAGCCTGCCAAAAGAATCTGCAGTGCTCCAATGTTGGGCCACCCTACACCAACCAGACATCATTACACTAGTTGAGACCTGGCTCTCCAAATCTACTCCTGATGCCTTTGTCTCACTCCCTGGATGCACCCTATACCGGGAAGACCGGGTGGGAAAATGTGGGGGCGGCTGTGCGATCTATATCAGAGATAACATTATTGGCCTCATGCTCCCACCCCCCAAACTCAAAAACAGAGCCCAAGTCCTCACCTAAAAATCACCCTGGACCCCTCCAGGGGCCCACTATACCTCACAGTCTCCTATATACCCCCTACAAACCAAAAGCCAGCCATCACATCCCTCACTGATTACCTCTCTAACCTCCTGCACAAAGCTGAACAGACACTGGTAGGGGACCTAAATGTCAACTGACTTGGCCTCTCGGCCACACAAATGAAGGACTCCTTCTCTGCCCTCGACATGATCCAATTAGTCACCCAATCTACTAGACTTCATCCTTCTACTGGTACCAGCACCCTCCTGAATATCACTATCTCTAACTGCCCCCACAAAATCCAGGATATACAGTGCCTTCAGAAAGTATTCACCCCCCTTGGATTTGGTCACATTTTGTTGTGTTACTACCAGAATTTTTTATGCACTGAAATGATTTTTTCCCCCTTGATTCACACAGCATACTCAACAATTTAAAGAGGCAAAAATAGTTTTATTGTGTAACAAAATTTATGAAACATTAAAAACTGAAATATCTTGTTTACTTAAGTATTCACCCCCCTGAGTCAATACTTTGTAGAAGCACCTTGGCAGCAATTACAGCTTTGAGTCTTCTTGGGTATGTCTGTGTCAGCTTTGCACATCTGGATTTGGGGATTTTCGCCATTCTTCCTTGCAGATTTGCTCAAGCTCTGTCGTAGTTGGATGGGGAGCGCTCGGTGAACCGCAATCTTTAATTCTTTCCACAGATTCTCAATGGCTTCAAGTCTGGCTTTGGCTGGGCCACCAGGACATTCACCTTCTTGTTCTGAAGCCACCCAGTGTTGCTTTGGCTGTATGCTTAGGTCGGTCCTGTTGGAACGTAATCTTCGCCCCAGTCCAAGGTCTATTGCAGACTGATGCAGGTTCTCTCAAGGATGTGCCTGTATTTGGCTCCATTCATTGTTCCCTCTATCCTGACAAGTGCCCCAGTCCTTGCTGCTGAAAAGCATCCCCATAACATGACGCTGCCACCACCACGCTTCATGGTAGGGATGTTGTTACACGGGTGATGAGCTGTGTTCGGTTTGCGCCAGGCATAGCGCTTTGCATTCAGGCCAAAGATTTCAATTTTTGTTTCATCAGACCAGAGAATCTTTTGCCACATGGTCTCAGAGTCTGCCATGTGCCTTCTTGCAAACTCCAGGCATGCTATTATGTGGCCTTTTCTCAGGAGTGGCTTCTGTCTAGTCACTCTCACATAGAGGCTACATCTGTGAAGTGCTGCAGAGATTGTTGTCCTCTGGACAGGTTCTCCCATCTCAGCCATAGAACTCTGTAGTTCTGTCAGGGTGGTCATTGGATTCTTGGTCACTTCCTTGACCAAAGTCCTTCTTGCCCGGTTGCTCAGTTTGGGAGGATGGCCTGCTCTAGGAAGAGTCTGGGTGGTTCCGTAATCTTTCCATTTCCTAATGGTGGACTTGACTGTGCTCCTGGGAACTTTCAACACCCTAGAAATGTTTTTATACCCCTCCCCAGATCTATGCCTCCTCACAATTCTATCACGGAGTTCTATGGACAGCTCCTTGGTCTTCATGGTAGAGTTTCTGCTCTGACATGCACTGTCAACAGTGGGACCTTACATAGACAGGTGTATTTCCTCTGAAATCATGTCAACTATTTGAACTGACCACAGGTGGACTCCATTCAAGTTTTAGAGTGATCTCACAAGGAAATTGGATGCACCTGAGCTCAATTTGGAGTGTCATAGCAAAGGGGGTGAATACTTTTCAAATCAAGACATTTCAGGTTTTTATTTTAAATTACATGTACAAAAAATTCCAGAACTTTCATTCCACTTTGTCATTATAGAGTAATTTGTGTAGAGACGTGACGAAAAAATTCCATATAAATGTATTTTAATTTGAGTTTGCAACATCACAAAATGTGACAAAATCCAAGGGGGGTGAATACTTTCTGAAGGCACTGTAAAAGTTTTTCCCTACTCCCTAAGCGACCACTCACCCATCCTATTCCTATGGCCCTCTTCCACCCCCAATCCCATAGCCCAAACCACCTTCCAAAGGCGTCTCTGCCCAGGGGGTTACAAAAACTTAAACAACTTCTCATCCAAATGGACTGGTCCCCCATTAATATAGCCCCCAGCATTGACATTGTGCTTGATCTGTTCACGCAGGCCTTCACTAAGGCCTGTGATCTCTATGCACTACTCACCAAACACCGCACCAAAAGACAAAATGCAGCATGGATCACCCCCTCCCTACTCCAAAAACTGAGGGAAAGGGACAATCTCTGGCACAAAGCTATGGAGTCTGGAAGGTCGGCTGACAGACAATCCTATAATGTCTCAAGCAATGGATGCACTCGAGCCATCCGCAAGGCCAAAGTGTACCACTATCAATCTACTGTCACCGCCACATGGGGGTCTGCATGGACCTTCTGGAGTAATATCAAAGAACTTAATGGAAAATCATGCTCCCCACCTCCCTCCCAGCTCTCCATGTACGGCACCATTTCCACTGACCCACTTACCATAGCAAACTGTCTAAACACCACCTTCACAGATCTCATCACTGTTCTCCCCAGTTGTTTCTTTGACCCTGTGCCCAATTCCCAACCCCCAACCCTGCAGCGCCCTCATTTCCTCCTTCGCAAAGTATCTACCCATGAAGCCCATCCATACCTGCAAAAAGCACTAAACAGCAATAACCCTAGCAATGACCCCCTAGGCACTAGGCTCCTTTGGCTAGTGCTCGATGAGGTCCTAGTCCCTCTAACAGACCTACTCAACAGATCCCTTTGCCTGGGGAAATTCCCCAGTGCCTGGAAGACAGCCATCGTTACCCCCATTCATAAATGTAGTGACAAATCCTCCCCCAGTAACTATCGACCCATCTCCATTCCCCCCCAAAGCTTTAGAAAAAGTGGTTGCCACACAGCTCACTGAATACCTAGCCAAGTATGACATATTATGCCCAAAGCAGCATGGCTTCTGTTCAGGCCATAGCACTACCATAGCCCTCCTAGAATTCACCAGCTTCCTACACTCCTACCTAGACTCCGGTAACATTGCTGGAGCTGTGTTCATAGACCTTTCCAAGGCCTTTGACATGGTCTGCCATCCACTCCTTCTTGACTCCCTCTGCCAACTTGGTTTCTCCATGGGCCCACTGGCATGGTGTGCCAGTTACCTCTCCACCCGGTCCCAATGTGTCAAAATAAACAGGACCCTATCCGACACACTACCTGTCCGCTCCTTGGTGCCTCAGGGCTCCATCTTGGGTCAACTACTATTCACCCTCTACCTTAACACCTTGCCCAAGGCCTGCTCCGAAAAAATCCTACTGTATGCGGATGATGCAGTGCTCTATGCCTCACATCATAAACCTACTCCCCTCCAGGACTCCCTCCAACATGCCTTCTTCTGGGCTGAAACATGGTTCAAGGACCGTAGACTGGTCATAAACTTAAAAAAGACTAAAGCGATGATTTTCTCCCACCACCAAAACAAAGCAAAAAGTGCACCTCTCCTCATCCTCTCCAGCACCCCCTTGAACAGGTATCCATCTACAAATATCTTGGACTTACCCTTGACTCTGCCCTTACCTTCCATGACCACATAAACACCCTAGCGACTGTCACTAACACTTGGATTGGACTCCTTTACCGGCACAGGGACTGCCTCCCTCCTGATGCCCTTAGGCTTGCCATTACTTCCTCTATACTGTCCCTAGTGGACTATGGGCTCCCTGTGTATGGGACAGCAGATAATTCTGCATTCCAGAAAATTCAGATCTCCCTCAACAAGGCTTTCAGGCTCCTAACTGGTGCCCCTAGGCTCACCCACACCTGCGCCCTCTATTCCACTGCCAATCTCCTCAACCTCAGTGAAAGACTCCACTACCAGACCTGCCTACTGACCAAGAAAATTCTGCTCAGTCATTCCCCTCCTGGGGTCACTGCCTCTCTCCAACTTGCCACCCCCTCTATCTCCACCCGCAACTCAGACAAAGCTATACTGGTGGTACCCAGGGTAAAAACATCCCTTGCCCAGAGATCCTTCCGCTACAGGGCCCCTGTCTGGTTTAATGCACTCCCAGCCACCATCACTAGCACAACCAAGATTGCCCCTTTCAAAGTCGCTCTGCGCAATCACCTCCTCAATGTCTACTCCTGTAACTGCAACTAGCCTGTGCTGTCATGCCCACTAGGGCCCAAACCTCTGACAAAGCCCATTATGGACTGCTACCACTTACAACAATGTCTAATCCACTTCTGGCCCATGAATATGATGGATTATACTGTAATGGATGTTTTTTGCTGTGCTTATGTAAATATCTGTATCCAAAACTGTATATAATGTTTGTAAACAACCTCTGTAACACATACATGATGGCTTTTCCTTTGTAATTGTACCCTCTTTGTTTTTTACTGTCCTCCATGTGACGAGGTACCTTTGTAAATGAGTCGATGGCTCAAAGGTTGTAAATCCGATACTTCAAATAAATTAATAAATAAAGAATATAGATGTGAAGAAACATCCCATTCTGTATATCAGTAGGAAATTGCATGACAGAGAGAACAAATACTCCACTATTGAAAAAGAATGCCTGCTGTGAAACGGGCAATGAAGTTCCTTAAGTTTTATTTGCTAGGAGCTGTCTTTGTACTTAAAACAGATCACAATCCTGTCTGCTGTCTTAAGCAAATGAAGGATACAAATCCCAGAACTGCAGGGTGGTACCTACACTACAGCCACTTAAACTCAAAGTGATGCACAAATCCAAAAAAGAGAATGTCAATGCTGATTTTCTGTCACTATATAGTTCAGGAATTGAGAATTCAGAAAGTTGAAAAAAATGAGTGTGTTTAACTGAAATGTTTGCTGTAATAGGTGTCATGAAAAGGGGATACTGCAAATGCAAAGAACTGTAAATGTTATAAAGGTAATGTTAAAAGAGAAATAAAAGAAGGTTTTGGAAACCTGTTTTAAAAATAAAAGAAAACAGGTTATCTCTTAAATTAAGAGGGGGCTATGTGATGGGTAGGGCAAGACCAGTCCCATTTGTTATGCAGAGAGAGTTAAAAGCAAGGATCTATTTTGTTCTGTCCTACAGTATTTCTGCCACTTGTCTGTCTCTTGCCTGCCTGATTGTGCAATCACATTTTTCCTTGTGGCACCTAGGAACTAGCCACTTCGATGGTCACCCAATTTCCTCCTGTTTTCTCCCTTCCTTCACTTGCTGTTTCTATTCTTTCTTTTTTCCCTTGCTTCTCTGAGGTTAATATATATATATATATATATATATATGTGTGTGTGTGTGTGTGTGTGTGTGTATGAATCTATATGTAGAATTTGGATCTTCTGGTTTGTGAATGTATATAATCATACTGTTGAAATGAATGCAGAAAACATTTTGAGTCTCTTTTAAAAATTGCAGTCTGTAACACAGGGGGCTAACCTTTAGCTGTATGTTGACTTCTACAAACTTGTTTGCAAAGTTGTTAACAGGAAACTTGCTCTCAACATGATATCTTTATTGGTTGCACCTGTTAAGAAGACTAATGTACTCTAGCTGGCCCACTGGTGCAGTGGCAAGGCATCCGTCTGTGGCAGTGACATCCAGGGTTTGGGGACTGACCAGGGAGTCAGAGACCTGGCTGTGGGAGAGAGGGATTGAGCATCCTATGGACTGATCTCCTTCTGTGGGGGGAGGGGAGTAGAGTGTCCAGTGCAATGAGGATCCCTGGCAGAGGGTCCCACTCGGCTGGCACCACATGTATCGGGGGGTGGGGCGGATGCTGGCATAATTGCACATCCCGCACCGGGGAAAAATTGAAAAATACCATCCACTAATGATGGCCTCCACTTCGCTGCCGCTCTTCATTCAGGCTGAAAGTCCACCGGGGTGGTCCCGCTCCCATGACCTCACCCTGGGGGGCAAACCAGGGCTTCACGACCTGTGTTCCTGTGGAGAAGTCACCCTCCTGGAGGCCCCATCCAGGGGGAAAAGCCTGGAGACAAGGGGAGCAGTAGGCGAGTCGGGGACCTGAGCCATGGGCCAAAAAAAGAAAGAAGACTAAAGTACTCTTCAGGCTGGTCTTTAGGAAGATCAGTGAATATGCGACGTCTACTGAGACTTTGCCTCATTTTTCTCTTATAGACAGATTCTTGGACTCTGTGACTTTGCCCTCTCTATCCCAGTCTCAACAGGCATTTCTAGGTACCCCATCTTGGCTGAGGAGGTTAGGCAGGTCATCATCCAGCTACCTAAAGACAAGGCCCCTGGCCCTGATGGGTTTAATAACTCATTCTATGCGGCTTTCACAGAGGAGCTCACCCCTTTCCTTACACAACTTTTTAGCTCCTTACAATCCTCTGGTATCTCATACCACTCACTTACTCAAGCCTGGATTTCTGTCATACCAAAGCAGGGCAAATCCCCACTGCTGCCGGGCAACTATCGCCCCATTTCATTGTTGAATTCTGATATCAAGATCCTAGCTAAGATCCCAGCAAATCATTTACATAAAGTTTGGCTGAACCTAGTTAGCAACTCACAGGTGGGCTTTGTAGGGGGGCCAGCTGTCCTCAGATCATACACATAAGATTCTTCACCTTATGGCTTCTGTGATGGATTCTCCTGTCCTGTCAGTTCTGGTCTCGCTCTACACCAAAAAGGCATTTGACCATTTCTCTTGGCATTTTCTCTTTGCAGTACTGAACAAATTCAGCTTCCCTTCCTCTTTTTGTGACTGCCTGCGGGCACTGTACTCAAGCCCTACAGTGAGGATCCGATGTAACGGTGTCCTCTCCTCCCCATTTTCTCTTTACCAAGGCACTAGGCAGGGGTGTTCCTTGTCCCCATTTCTCTTTGACCTTTATCTTGAACACTTGATTCGCTCTCTCCAAGCACATCAGAAAGTACAGGGCATTCATATAGGGAAGTCCACATTTCTCCTCTCCGTGTATGCGGATGATTTTATGCTCCACTTGGAAAATCCCCAGCAGTCAATCCCAGTAGTTTTAAACATTATTGACTGATTCTCATTGGTCTTGGGATACAAAATTAATGTAGGCAAAACTTGTGTTTTGCCTCTCAATCACCAGGTTCAAAAATACTGGATTACTGACCTGGACCTGAAATGGGAAGCAGATTCCCTCACCTACTTGGGCATCAAACTCCCACGCAATCTCTCGCAACTAGTAAAACTTAATCTTACCCCAACCTTATCTGTGATCAAAGCTGACCTCCTGAGATGGGACACCTCCCTCTTTCCCTGTGGGAAGGCACCAACATTATAAAAATGAACATACTCCCATGTATACTATATCCCCTTAGCATGAGTTGTCCATATCTCCCAAAAACATGGGTCGCTAAATTACAATCTACAATCTCAGATTTTCTCTGGCAAGGGAAAGCAGTCTGGAGGACGTATGCTAAGCTGACATTTCTGAAATTGGTGGGGGGAAGGCCTTGGTCTTCTAAACTTCTTTTTATACTGTTGTGCAATTCACTGCAGCAAGGTTTTTTGCTGGGATGTGGGCGGTAGTAGGAATGGTATCGCGGAGTACACACCCCAATGGTTAACCTTAGAGCAGCAGCTTTGCCGGGCACAAGGTATAGACTTGAAGGCCCTTCTCTATGCAAAACCAGCTGACTTACCAAACACACTAAAAACCTCCCCTCTGTGGTGGTCTGTTAAGGCTTTTGGCCAAATTACCTCTTTACTGGCCCTTGATTTGACCAGGGATTTTGATCAACCACTCTTTGGCAATCCACACTTTAAGCTAGAAGGCTGGGATAAACCAGAAGGCTTTTGCCCTAAATTGTGGAGAGTATCACTCTCTTCACTCTTGCATGCAGGCAGTCTAACTCTGAAACAAGATATTCAGCTATGCTACTTGATCCCCGTGCTTCACACTTTCAAGTATCTTCAGCTGAAGAAAGTGCTTGCACATTTTTTTGGGCCCTTCACCTTGGTGCCCACGAGCAGCTTCCATGAAGGTATCTCTTCTGCAATTGGCCTCTCTCCCGCATGTTATTTCCCTCTTTTACAAAACGTCAATGACCCATGTACCTAATGCCCTTCAGGCAACAAGAACTTGAGCTGGCTTTGACTAATGGGGAGTGGTAGAAAGTATGGCATCAGTGGTATAAGTATTTAAAGTAGGACAGGCTACAGTTCTTACAGTTCTGCATCCTCCACAACCTGTATTTTTCCCCACCTCATCTATACAGGATGGGGAGGATCACCTCTCCCCTTTGTACTTCATGCGGTAAAACTGAAAGCACAATAAAACATCTCTTCTGGGACTGTGACAGGGTGGTGCCCTTCTGGCAAAGAATCAAGTACTCATTAGATCCTATGCTGGGGTTAGACTCCTATTTTACCCCGCAGATTTGTCTAGTGGGTCTCTTCCTGGCTGACATGATAGGGGCTTCGCAAGGCACACATGGTTCTGGTCTTGGCAGTGGTGAAGTTGATTATTGCTCACCACTGGACAGACCAACAAAGTTCCCCCTTTCAGGAATGGCACGCAGAAACTCTTCAGGTGCTGGAACTAGAGAAGCATATTGCCAAAGACAGGACATGATCCAGGCCTTTAACGGCAGATGGGGCCAACTTCTTGCCCTGTTACCACTCATACATTGTGGCAGGAGGCCCTAGTGGCTATGAGATGCAACTGACTTGCCCTGGGGGTTGGAGGGGAGTGCCCCCAGTGGGGTTCCATTTTCAGGTTGATTAACTTGCCCCAGCCTGCAGTCCTAGGCCCTTTGCAGAAGTGGAAATTGTCCTCAAACACTTCTTAGGTTACTCCCTCTGTTTATTCATCATAGCTCCAGGCGGAGGCGGGGAGGGTGGGAGGAAGGGGTAGTTACTGTTATTATGGTTATGATAAGTTTCCTTTGCATTACCTTAATCTTGTACTGCACTTAGTGATTTATACAGTTTGGTACTGCCTTCTTTTACCCAGCTGACAGCTGGCCGGATTGAATTTCCTTTTTTTTTTCTATGCCTCGGCTGAGAAAGACAGTTGTATATTGTGGTGGACTATTTTGTTGTATGGTCAGTTTCTCTTTTCCTTTGGATGTATTCCTTGTAAACTTGAAAACTAATAAAGTATAATAATTTGTAAAAAAAAAAAGCAAAAAAGGAATATCAGTGAAAAAAAAGTCTTGTTATATTTTGTAAAAAGCGGGAGATGAAATTTACAAGAACAGGACACAGAAGTTAAACTTCCAGGCAAAGATATTTTATGAAAAGAGAGCAACATTCTGTTTAGGATAGAGGGATTCTCAGATGAAGGACCTCTGTTTGTTTGAATTGCCTGTGTAAAGAGCTACCCTGTAGAATTTTTATTTTTTTATTTTATTGTTATTCATAATAATAAAACACTACTTGCAGATGTTATAGCTTCTCCAGGTTTGCCTATGCTTCCTGTCCTATGGCTGTATGACAGAGTGGAAATAAATTCCACTGGACTTTATCATTCCCCACACCTCTTGTCCTAATGCATAAATGTAATCTAGATTAATGGTTCTTAAAACCTCTCATTTGAAAAACAGTGATCCAGATTATGGAATTGCAGCTGTTTTAACAACATCAGCTGTGACTGTAGCTATCTAATTTGCAGAACTATTGTGCCAGCTCTTCTTATCACATTGTAGTAAAAGATTTAATTTCAACAAGTGTGCCTTTTTGGCCCAGCTGGAGGAAATTCACAGGTCTTCTATTTCAGCATAGGACAAAGACAGGAAGTTAATTTAGAAGATTACAACTTTCCTTAGATTCAGTCTTTCATTTCTAACATGCGCAAGTCTCAAATGTAGGTATGTATGCCAGATTTTGTCCTCCAGTACTGTTACATGGTCAGTTTACTTGGATTCCACTTTTAGCAGAAACCCTTCTATTTGATCACCATGAGGCAAATAAAAAGATGTGATGTTGCTATAATTTAGAACCCAGTTTGGAGCACTGTGTACAGTACTATGCCCTTTTCCATTTGAAGGCTATCATTGCTCTCACAGTACCATGTAGTGTACTGTGCCCTAGGAACTCAATGCTACAGCCATAGTCATTCCTTTATTCCCCTTGCTCTGTACCTTAGTGTCCACTTCCTGTGAAGCTGAAAAATTATTTTATATACCTTCTAGTAGTCTTTGCTGTGGTCTGCTGACCACAGAGTTGTGTTCAGTAGTGCACCCTTTACCTGGTGACTAATGGATCCCCCCTTTCTTTTGCTCTGTTCCCACAGAGGGTGACATTCAGTAGCACTGTGCACCACTATACCCTTTCCCCTGATGGAATAGACATTCTAGTTTGCAAGACAGTGACTGCTTAAAAACTGCTTTTATAAGTTCTTCAGAAGCTGGGGTCAATCAATCAAACAAGCAATCTATGTTAATAAGCAAGGAAGACGAATATATGTGCTTTATACAGGAGGAGGGTGGAGAGGGTGCCAGGAAATCAGTGTCTCTGTACATACTGGCATGCTCATTAACAGGGGCTCCCCATGCCACTTTCCTATACAGTCATTCTGTTCTGTGTTATAGCACAGGGAAAGGCTTCCAAACCCTTTGTTGAATAGCACAAAGGGTCATAATGCAGTAATGTGCTGCAATGTGGTCTTTGTAACCCCTTTATGGCATTAAATATGAACTGTGTATTATATTATTCTGTGCCATAATGCAGTCACAAGGATGAATTTCCATCACAGTTCTACATTGTGCCCTATCTTGCTATACACAAAGTGGTTGAAAGGCTTTTCCTGTGCTATCATACAGGTCAGTGTGACAGCATAGACAAAAGAGGAGGAAGGCCCTTTTAATAATGTTATGATATGCAGTGGGCTACAGTGCCATGCACAGCAGCTCTCCAGTACCCTCAACCCTAGTCACAACATGCAGAGACCCCAAGATGTGAAGCACTACTAAAAGCAGTTCTTCAAAGGGCAACTATGTTTGAGCTGAAACATCCATTCCAGCATGGCAAAAGGTTAGGTTCTAGACTGCTCCACTGAACAACAGACCAGGATGGAAATGGGGCTATGGAGTCAGAGCCACTGGACACCAGTGGAGAGATTAATCATTGAGATTCTTACTACTGTACTATGGTCATACTACCATGGGCTGTAGGGTAGAGTCATGGAGACCCATCAAGTCTTCCCTCCCACTACTCAGCGCAAGTTCACATTAATTGACCATACGTATGTTTGTCAAGTCATGTCTTAAATGACATTTTCATGTTACAGTTTATAATATGTTCAGGTAATTAATTCCATAGGTTTACTACTCTGTAGAAATTCTTCCTTTTATCAGCCCTAAAGCTGTTTCTTTTAAGTTGTCTATAATGACCCCATAATGTTTTCCTACATCAGTACATTCCAGCTTACATTCCATCATTAGATCTTCATCTCTTCAAGTATCAAATAAAAGTAGGAGTTCCTCCCTAATTCTTCTGCTCTCTAAACTGTGTAAATTAAATTTTTGCAGTCTGCCATTATATGATAAAGTGTTCATTCCCTATATGGGTTTTGTAATTTTCTATTGGATTCATTCATGTGTCTATATCACCCATCAGACGCTGGGCCCAAAACTGTGAGGCGTAGTCCAGGTGGGGATGGACACAAGCCCTATACATACCCACCTCCAGATTTTCTTGTTCATGCTGGTGACACTGCAGTGAATGCTATATTTTATTTTTTCTTACCACAACAGCCTCACATTGTTTAGTTTGTTTTTAATTCTTTGTCTATGATAACACTTAGATCTCTTTCCTCATCTGTTGCCCTGAGAGGTGTATCATCTAGGTTGTATTTATGCTTTGGATTATTATGTCCCATATGTAGGACTGCACATTTCATAGTGTTGAATTTCAACCAACTCGGTGGTTCTGAGGGCTGTGGCTCTGGATACCACACCTTGCACCATGTCAGTGACCCAGGTTCTGATGCAGATTTGGGTCACTGGATGTGGGCTGGGGAAGGAGAGGATTGGGGAGGGAGAGGACTGCATTTCTCTCTGGGGAGGAGTGTTTCAGTGCCTGGTATTTGCCTGGCCCCTAGCATTGGCTGAGGGTGATGCAGGCTGGGGCTCTCAGTTTAGTGGAGGGAGTGGCAGCTGATGATGCTACATACATAGAAGTATACGTGGATGTCTGGACAGCATTGCATGCCACTCCTCAGGGGAAAAAAACACAAACTAGTTGTCTGAGATACTGCTGACCCCAGCCACCTGGTAGCCCTGCACTTCATCAAGAACCCAGGCTGTGCTGCACTAGCACAAAAGTAAGTCCCGGAAGAAAGCAGGGATATGAGGCTGGGGTGGCCGGCATCCAGAGAGCAGCTTAAGCCACAGGAGAAACATCATTAACTGCAAAAAAAAAAGTGTTGAATTTCATACCCCAGTATTTTGCCAACCACATTAGTATATTAAGGTTGTCCTGAATTTTGTATGTAGCTAGGATGTCTGTGCACTCTCCAGTTTTGGTGTTGTCTGCATATTGTATAAACCAAGTTTGAATACCTTCATTCGTATTCATTATGAATAATTGGAAGAGAATCTGACCCACTACTAAGCCCTGGGGGACACCACTGGTGAGCCTGCCTTCGGTTGATTAACGTCCATTTTCAACTACCCTCTGCATTCTATGTATTAGCCAGACTAAGATCCATTTTACCATGTATTTGTTAACTCTCATGTTCTGTAGTTTTTCAGTGACACCCATGCAGGGGGCAATGTCAAATGCTTTGCTCATGTCTAGCAACACTACATCTAGAAGGGAAGCCATTATGTAATTCACTATTTGCTTTTTGTAGAAGCTCAGACTGCTTGTTGTGTCTCCTCTTTTTAAATCTATGTTGCTTCCTATCCTTATACCTAGAACTGTTAAATATTCCATTAGTCTGTCCTTTATGATGGATTTCACTATCTTGCTGACCACACAGGTAAGCTTGATAGGTATGTAACTAGTAATCTACTCTTTATTCCCTTTCTTACAGTTTGGTGTTACATTTTCCCTTTTCTAGTCTCTCAGTACTATACCCAATGATAAAGATTTATGCATGACATGCAATGGGGGGGGGACTTTTTTCATCATATTTTTTTTAAATTGGGGGAGATCTAATCTGGTTCCATAGTCTTCTTGATTTCTAGACTATTAATTTTGTATATCAAATAAGTAAAATCAGGGCCACTGGGCCACCAAGAACAACCACTGAGGGACAAGATAATTCAAGAACATGCCAGCCGTGAAATGACCCACAGGTAGGGGGAAGAGGAGTGGAGGATGTACACAGCAGTAGCCTCGAGTGCCAAGGTACAGTCCATGCATAGCACTGTGCAACTAATGCCTCTGGCTGTTACAGTCCATCGTGCTAATGATCACATAGCCTGTATGCAACCACTGCCATGAGGATTAGCAATTTGCATAATGAGACCATGTGGCACTGTCACAGGGGGCTCAGTGCTGGGCCTTTGTGTCTGGCAGTTTTGGTAAGTGTTAGTATAGGTAACCTCTGGCACCATGGAGCCTAACAAAGCTCCCCACCCCACTGCAACTGTGTATTGAGCCCCAAATCTCATGAATCTAAGTTTCTGGAACTGGTTATGGAAAAAAAAAATACAGAATGCAGTACCAGTGTGTGGGCTGCAAATAAAGCAGAAGTTAGGTAACATGCACACTGAAAATGGAACCCACAGTTAAAACCAATGTTTTGACAGTAAGACTTCAAGACAAAATATGCAAAGTGGGTGATTATGAGCTTAAGCTATTTTAAATGGAAAGAAATATTCTTAAGTGACCTGATAGAGTTTTTGGCAATTATTAAGGTGATTAATAACATTAATCTATGAAAATGGATGTCTCAGATGATGGGTTCAAAAAGTAAGGGCCATTATTAAGAGATAACAGAGACTTCAGGCAGGATGTTTTTCTGTCAAATTGTACTAAACCAATGGAACAAATTACTGCAGAAGGCAATCAATGTCATTGGTATACAGCAGATTAAGATCCAACTGAATATGTTTCTGGAGACAAGGGATAGAGGGATATGGCAATATAGCAGGTAGATGTGCTTAAGGGTATTCACAATGTGGGGGCTGGCCGGGTTAGCCAAATGGTCAAAATGTTTGCAAAATCACTTATGTAATTATTATTGTTAAACACATAAAACCTTCAAAGCTGATATTTAGGTAGAACACAATTGATTGCCACACGTCTGGGTAAATTATATTTATATGTGAATAAATGTGTTCTTCATTAATGAAAATGTAATTATGGACTCCTAGTTTTACAGTTTATAAACTACACTAGTAGGAATTCAACAAGGATTATGCAAATTGTGAAATGTGTTAAATAAGATAAGCTTGATTAACACATTTTTTTTTGTGACCTGAAAATGCTCAGACCTTTTGGTTGATTACAATATTAGCAGGATATTTCAAGAACCTTTTTGAAGTAGGAACCTTTGCAATGTACAGTGTTAGATAATTAACCTGAGGAGAAACAAGGTAATCAAGATATCCAAATGATGTGTGGTTATAGTGCCTGGTCTATCAATTTTGTACATGAATTGCTGGCATTTTGCACACACTTGGCATTTTGCGCGTCACACACACACACACACACACACACACACACACACACACACACACCCCACTTATTCTACCATGTCCAGTGTGAAAAAAGTTCACTGGGAAGGGTCTGCACTGCATACACTAAGGCACTATGGTTTTCTAAAAAAAAAAAAAAAGGCAATCTGGAGTGAATGCCAAAGTAAAATCTAGATTCCAATCCCGAAGGGCAGTGCACAAAGCAAGTTAGTACTTGGGTCCTATTTTTCACAACGCCTGAAGTACTGGTTTGATGTCACACAACAAAGTAAAAACAAAGACTAATATTAATTTTGGTGCAAGGTGATTTAATCTAATTTATTTAGCATTCTCAGCACCAGGATTGTTTACATACAAACAAAGATACATACTATAGATGGCTTTGGACTGATAAGAACTTTAATCCATCTAGACCCACATACTCAAAAGAGATGCGTGGCGTGTACCTGGATGCACCCATGCATCTCTGGACTTGTGAAGGCCCTCAAGGGTGTGACAATATTCAAAAGCTCCTGATTCATCCCGCAAACTCAACTGCACCACTGTGTCGAATATTGCAACGTGGGCATGCAAATGAGGGGTTCCTCAAGCATATTCCCCACATCGCAATATCAAAAGTTTCCTGGAGAAGACAAGACCAGCTGCACCAGTGCACAGATAAATTCATAAAACCCTACCCTAATGATATGAGGGGCAGGGGGATGCCCTGTGGATAGTCCAGGGCTGGTCACATGATCCCCAGCCCCAATCACCATTGAAATAAAAAACAGTCTCACTGATCCCTTATTTTCCATAGTGTAGTGGCCCCTCCACACCCCGATCACTAGGAGCAATAGTAATAAATACAGGATCCCCATTTCCATAGTGTAGTGTCCCCCCTCTCTAGCCTGATCCCTCTTATAATCATGAAATGTAGCTCCTTCCCTTTAGTTTCCATAGTGTAGTGTTCCCACTCCCCAGCCCTGATCCCGATTATAATAATGGAAATGTAGCTCTGTCCCCTTAGTTTCCATAGTGTAGTGTCCCCCTGAGCTTAAACAGGTACTCTCTAAAGTTAACCCTATTTGGCCCTTTTGAAGTCCAGAACACATGTCTTTGGATTCATGATGTCTTTCTCCATGCTGAGTTGAAACCATACTGACTGGAGAGCATTGCTTCGCAGGAGCTCAGCCATACTGACACCACTGTCTTGGTCAGCATTATTCAGTGCCAAGTCTAATATGGTCTGATCCCTAGTTGGCTCTGTCACCTCTTGGGTTAAGAAGCCATCTGGGACTGCATCCATGAATATGTGTGGCTTCTTCTTCTGCTGGCATTTGGGATGCTCCAGTCAATATCCAGTAGGTTGAAGTCACCCACTATCACCATTTCCCCCTGTTCCGAAGCTCCAAAGCCTTTCTGGTCTCTTCACCTAACTCCCAGTCTGTGGTATCACTCTGGTTTGGTGGCATATACACAACTCAGCCATAATGTTTCTCACTGACCCTGACTAACTCTGTACCCAGGCTGACTCAGTCACCAGAATCTCCCCTTGTAGATGTGATCCCTTCTTTTTTATACTTTTTATGGTAATTTTCAATGCAAATTAATACTGGAAAGGGTACTTCAATACTGCTCACATTATGTATAAATAAATCAAAAATCCATCCACAGTATCACAGTACACAGTCAATTTGTTCTGCCTTTTCTGCTTTCTCCTTCTACTTCTTCATGACTTTTCTTCTCCCACCTGCACCTATCCATGACTCCCATTAGTTGCAAGAGTAGTTTCCCTCCTCTAATTTATTTCAATTGTATCTGCCACACTTATCTGACTACACAGTTCTACTCTGCTCACTACATGGCTATGTCTGATTTGGGTTTGATTTTATTATTGTCTTATGAAGTTTGATGTAATGCACTAATTATTCTATTGTAATTTTTATATTAATGTTTTTATCATGTTGTGATTCTATAACTTGTTCTGTGCTTTGATTTCTTGAAAAGCGCATTATAAATAAAGAATATTATTATTATTATTATGTACCGGTTATTCTGATTTGCCTTCAATTGTTTGATTGTTTCTTTTATATATTTTACTGAATTTGCTGTATATAACTTACCACAGCCCTTATCACCCAGGACACTTCTATGTTTACAGCTCAGATTATCTTTCCTGTTGAAGTTTTTAAAATAAGTAAATATAAATAAATAGTAAATTAAATTGTAAAAAAACCCACAACGTAGCATGTCATTAAAGTTGTAAAAAATAGAGAGCAAGTGTCAGTAATAAAATAAACATTAAATTCAACATAATTTACACATCAGTTTGGTTGTAATGACAAAACATTATCTCTTGTCAGAATTAATAGACTAACCTAACACCTAAAGTAATGAAATAATTTACATTTAAATAATCTATAGCTAAGCTAGCTATATATACATTTCATACAGTACAGTATCCCACAAAAAAACCAAAAACAGGTCCACTAATTCCATCAAAGAACATACCCCGGGGCAAGATCCACTCTCCCATGTTCCTCGCTGTGTTCATGCTGCCCCTTGGTGATGTCATTGAACATTACAGATTGGGCTCTCATTGCTATGCAGATGACACCCAGCTGTATCTATCCTTTGCACTGGGGACAGCTAGCACAATTGATACACTGAGTTTATGCCTGGTAGAGATTCCGTACTGAATGTCCTCCAGCTTGCTAAGACTCAACCCAGACAAGACAGAGGTATTAGTGATTGAGCCTAGTTGTCAGCAGGGTGTGTGGGCTACAGTGGAGATGACCAGAATTGTGCTTGCATCCTTCAGCCTTGTGGCCTCCACTAAGGTTAAGAATCTGGATATCATTCTGAATGAAAGACTGACACTTGAAGCTTAGGTGTTGTCTTTAGTCTGGAGTGGCTTATACCATGTTAGAAACATCTCTTGGATTAAAGCCTTTATCCCACCAGATGACCTGCTCTCACTGGTACATGCCTTCATGACTTCCAGACTCAGCTACTATACTATAATACTCTGTACCTTAGAGTTAGTGGAGAGGTCCTACAACACCTGCAGCTGGTGATAATCCTTCTGAGATCATGTCAAGTGACTCCAGTCCTGCATTATCTACACTGGCTGCCAGTAAAGTGAAAAATCAACTTCAAGGTCAGTTTACTGACCTATAAAGCCCTATATGGGCTGCACCCTCGTTATCTGAATGATCTCCTGACTCCTTACTATGCTGCTCACCCTCTCTGTTCCTCTGAGGTGAGCCGCCTAGCGGTTCCCAGGGCCAGACTTCAGACATCTGGGGACCTGGCATGTGGAACATCTTTACATTTACTGGTTTCCACAACAGGTTATATGTTTGCAGTATCTTTTTGAATGGGGCTGGAACTCACAGTCTCAGCATCAGCTGACGGACTGACCCTCCCAGGGCTACCTGAGGTTGTAACACCTAGGTACTCATCCACTGGACTGGTGCACTCCTCCTTCTTATTGGGATGTACCAGATCTGAAAGCAAAGTAGTCAGTTCCTTTCTTTTCTCCTTTCCCTGTCTCTTTTGTAGTTGCTTCCTTTCATTTTTGGCAGTTTAGATAGATCTACAGAAGATGCATCCATTCGTGGTGGAATTAAGTGCAAGTACACAAGCAAAATCAAGGAATTGATGATTTTTTTGGAGCATTCCACAAAGCAGTTCAAACACACAGCCACCTGCTGTTGGCCATCATGTTCTCTGCCTCTTTTGACACTGTTATCCCTTCTTTAATGCAAATTGTCATTTCCCTTCCTACTGCTCGATCATTTCCTTAAAGCAAGGCCCTGATTTTTCTGTGGCACTTTAGGACCAAGCTCGGCAGCGGGATTACCATTTTCTGCAGAACATCTGCAGTGGTAGTTTGTAATTTCTGCAGAAGTACTGTGACACAAATGAACTGCCACATCACAGTGTCAACTTGTCATCCTGACACCATGTTCAAGGCAATGACTTTGGCAAATGGGATGAGGGAACAAACAGTACCACTAGCTCTAAAAATAAACCCAGAGACTTTTTAATCTATCACTTAAGGTTGTTTCCTATTGCATAAATGATATATGCAGAGGGGACCTTGTGTGATAAATGATTTATCTATACTCATGCTGATTATGCCATGCATGAGGTCCCCACTGTGTATCAGTTATATATTTATATGCAATCTCTAACATAGGTTTTTAAAAATGAATTTTCATTCTTGTGGCATGAAATTGTATCCTCAATTGTACAGGTCCCTTTGGAAACAGAATAAACACAAAAGTAGAGATATTTCAAGACTCATTTTTGTCAGCCTGGTGGTGAAGACAACTGAGACACAGGGCACACTTTACCTTTTCCCACTCCGATGACCTGAGTTTGGGAACTGACTTGGGTTGTTGGGGGTTGGTTGGGGAGGGAGAGGATTGAACATCTGAGGAACTGCTCTCCTCTCCCAGGGAGGGAAGGCCTTTCATCCCAGCCTCAGTTGCTCCCAGGTGGAGGCCTGAGGATAGAGCAGGTCAGGGAGGCAAAGTATGGGAGGGAACTGTGAGGAACATAGGATAGGTGCTCCTCCACACATGAGTCCTATGCTCTGCAGGAGGGATGGGACAGAAAAACAGAAATTGGATGTCAGGGAGGTCTTCAAGAAGCCTTGCCCAACCATCTCCATGGATGTACTGCTGGTTGGTGCACAACCCAGTCTGCCTCGGACCTGATTTACTGGTGGGGCAGGATGGCCCTCCCTCCTCTGCCCTGCCATGAGTAGGGAACTTGTAGGGAGATTTGTGATCAAGCATGTACTGGGAGAGGTGGAGAGCTGGCCTGGGGAGGCTGTGGACTGAGTTGGTGCAGCCACCACTGCAGACATCAGAGTGATAAACACCTATATGAAAAAAAGACTCATTTTTTATATAGCCAACATCTCCTGATACACTACATCACCCTGACAGGACATGATATGCATGTGAACCCCTTATGAAGGAAGGCTTCTCGGCCCATCACAAGTTGTCACCAGTACGACAGAACACTACCCTATACCATCCCATGCTTGGGGAGGTGGTGTGCGATAGTGCTGGTCCCCTCATCCTTGTGCTGCTCATCCAGCTCCATGAGCTACATAGAAACATACAATTTGATGGCAGATAATAACCAATAGGCCCATCTAGTCTGCTTAGTGTTCCTACCTGATGAAAACAAATGTTGCAGAGTCTACATATCTGCAGCAATTACCTCCCCATTTGTCTTAACAAGGTACCCCTGTGTTTATCCCATGCAGTTTGGAATTTCTCCACCAATGTTGCCCCCACCACCTCTGCTGGGAGGCTGTTCCATCCCTCCACAACCCTTTCCAAGAAGAAGTACTTCCTCATGTTGCCCCTTAGCTTCCGCTCTTCCAATGTCATGTCATGCCCCCAAGTTCTAGATCTCCTCCTTTTCTTAAGGATGCTGTCCTCCTGAACCTTATTTATTCCCTTTAGGTACTTGAAGGTCTCTGTCATGTCTCCTCTCTCCCTCCTCTCCTCCAGGTTGTACATACTGAGCAGCTCTAATCTCTCCTTGAAAATCCCTGGTGCAGACCGTGCACCATTTTTGTTGCCCTTCTCTGAACTGCCTTCATCCTGTTGATGTCTTTACATTGATGCAGTCTCCAGAACTGGACACCATACTCCAAATGAGACCTCATCAACGACCTGTACAGTGGCATCACCAGCTCTTTTCTTCTGCTGGTGATACCCCTCCCTATGCACCCTGGCTTGCCGCTAGCTGTCCCCACCGCCTTGGCACATTATCTGGCCACCTTCAGGTCATCAGATATGATCACTCCCAGATCTCTTTCTTATTTGGTGACTAACAGTAATTCCCCACCCATCATGTAATTCTCCCCTGTGTTCCTGTGCCCTATGTGCATGATCTTGTACTTCTTCACATTGAAACCTCATCTGCCACACTCTGGACCACTCCTCCAGTTTAGCAAGGTCCTTCCTTATCTTTTCCACCCCTCTTGGAGTGTCTACCCTATTGCAGATCTTTGTGTCATCTGCAAAGAGGCATATCTTCCCTGACAGTCCCACTGCCATATCACTGATGAAAATATTGAATAGGACTGGTCCAAGAACTGATCCCTGTGGCACCCCACTGGTCACCCTCCCCTCCTCAGATTTAGCTCTGTTTACCATCGCCTTCTGTGTTCTATCCATCAAACAATTTGCAATTCAGTCCACCACCTTATGACCTAATCCCAGGCTGCCCAGCTTGTTCATAAGCCTCCTTTGAGGAATGGTATCGAATGCCTTGCTGACATCCAGGTAAGCCACATCCACCACCCCTCCCTGGTCCACTATTTATTTATTTATTTACTACATCTTCTGAAATGCCCATTGAGCATGATGCTTTTTTAAAAAGATTTAAAAAGTTATTTGTACCAATAACAATTGAGCATTTACAAATGGCTACACAGACATCACTACATTGACATTACTAAGGTTTTGGATAAAAATAGAAAACAAGAAGTAGGTTTTAATTCATGTTTTAAGCTGGAGCAGTCAGGTATGTAGGCACTGTTAGTTGTTTCATTCAGTGAGAGTAAGAGGAGAGAGAAATGGGGGGTGGGTCTTTAGTAAAGCTCTGTGGAGGGAGGGAAGCTGTGAAATACATGGAAAAATAGGGAGTGGAGCAGCCAGGGTGGGGGTTGGGGGTTAGGGATAAAGAGAAGTGGGGGGTTAGGGATAAGAAGAAGTAGAGGTAACTTTAGAGAAGGTAAGAGCATGTGGTTGGCGTAGGGTGGCAGTAGGGTCAGGCAGTAGGGGGCTATTTGGGTGGGGGTGGAGAGGGAGAGGGAGATATATGACCATGAGGCCATCAGGAAATGGAGGGTAATGAGTACCAATGCCCGTAGTCTGGGCAACAAGCTCCCTGAGCTGGTGGCCTTGATGGAAGAGGGATGCCTGGATATCATAGCTGTCACAGAAACATGGTACACAGAGAACCATGACTGGGATGTTAATATACCAGGGTACATAGCCTACAGGAGAGACAGGCAGGGGAGAAGAGGGGAAGGAGTAGCTCTCTATGTAAAGGAAGGGTTAAAAGCAACTGAACAAAAGAGTAAACAGGGAGGAGAGGAGGCACTGTGGGTCACCTTGGAGACTGGAAAGGGCACCACAATCTGCACAGGGGTTGTGTACAGACCCCCATGTCAGGGGGAGGGAATGGACAAGGATATGATAGAAGGCATTCTTAGAATGGCAGAGAAAGGGGAGATACTGTTGATGGGGACCTGAATATGCCAGATGTTAACTGGAGCACATTTGCTGCACCCACATCCAAGAGCAGGGCCATTCTTGATGCCCTACAGGTGGCAGGCCTCAGACAGCTAGTTTTGGAACCCACTCATGAGGGAGCAATCTTAGACCTCATACTCTCAAATGGGGGCAGTGAGAGGATCTCAGATCTAGAAGTGGGTTGCCATCTGGGGACAAGTGACCATCAAACAGTGTGGTTCACGTTAAACTCAGCTACAGAGTCAAGCTATACAAAAGTGAGGGTACTGGATTTTAGGAGGGCTGACTTTGGCAAGATGGGAGAGTGCCTCAGAAAAGCACTAGCGAACAGGCTAGAAGGAGGTGTAGAACAACAATGGGGAATCATCAAAACTGCCATCACAGAGGCAACAAGCCTTTGTGTGAAGCAAATAAACAAATCAAAATGAAAGAAAAAAACACTATGGTTCTCAAAAGAGGTGGCTGTGAAAGTCAGGAAGAAAAAGATAGCTTTCCGGAAGTACAAGGAAACACAGAAGGAGCAGGACAGAGAGCTGTACCAGTTAAGGCAGAAGGAAGCAGGGAGGGAAGTCAGAATAGCAAAGGCCCAAACCGAGGAAAAGATAGCCAACTCAGTTAAGAAGGGGGATAAAACCTTTATAGGTACATCAGCGAGTAGAAAGACAAAGAGAGGGATAGTGAGGCTGAATAGAATGAACGGTGGGTGGGCAGAGGGGACAGTGAAAAGGTAGGGATACTGAATGAATATTTCTGCTCAGTATTCACAAAGAGGGAGAAGTGCCTAATCCAATTAACAGAAGCACTCTTGATGGGGGGTCGATCCCAGTCCTTTTACAGAAGAAAGGATTCTGCAAGAACTCCTAAACTGAAGGTGGACAAAGCAATGGGTCCTGATGGAATTCACCCCAGAATTCTAAAAGAATTAAGGGAGGAACTAGTGAAACCACTGGCTACTCTTTTTAATAAATCATGGGAGGATGGTGTGGTACCGAGGACTGGAGGAAGGCGGATGTGATTCCCTTCACAAAGAGGGACCAAGACAGAGGCAGGAAACTACAGACCTGTCAGTCTGACCTCTGTGGTAGGGAAAGTGATGGAGTCACTTCTGAAAGAAAGAATAGTTGAGTACCTAGAGGCCAGTGGAGCACAGGACCCAAGGCAGCCTGGGTTCACAGCGGGAAGGTCATGTCAGACAAATCTAATAGATTTCTTTGACTGGGTGACCAAAGTAGTAGACCAGGGACATGGCCTACCTAGACTTTAGCAAGGCATTTGACACAGTCCCACACAAAAGATTAATAGTCAAACTAACCAGCCTGGGAGTGGGTCCCAGGGTGGCAGCCTGGGTAAAACATTGGCTGCACAACAGGACACAGAAGGTAATTGTAAATGGAGTCCACTCTGAAGAAAGAGGGGTTACTAGTGGGGTACCGAGAGTTCAGTATTGGGTCCAGTCCTTTTAATGTCTTCATAGCTTACATTGCAGAGGGACTGAAGGAAAAGTATGCCTTTTGCAAATGACACAAAGATCTGCAACAGGGTTGATACACAAGGAGGCGGAAAGGATGAAAAGGACTTGGCAAGGTTGGAGGAATGGTCAGACGATGGCAGCTAGGATTCAATGCAAAGAAGTGCAAAATAATGCACCTGGGAAACAAGAACCCAAGGAAGAATACACAATGGGTGGGGAGATAGTAACAACAACAAAAAAGGAAAGGGACCTGGGGGTAATCATATCAGATGACCTTAAGGTTAGCAGGCAATGTGAGAAGGCAGTAGGGAGGGCTGGGGGTATACTGGGATGTATTGGGAGAGGCATCAGCAGCAGAAAACAGGAAGTTGTTATCCCTCTGTACAGGCAGTTGTCGAGACCCCATCTGGAGTACTGTGTCCAGTTCTGGAGACCCCATCTCCGCAAGGACATAGACAGGATAGAGGTAGTCCAGAGGAGGGCAACTAAAATGGTGCAGGGTCTGCAAGAGAAGCTGTATGAGGAGAGACTAAAGGAGATTAATATGTATACCCTTGAGGAAAGAAGGGAGAGGGGGGACATGATAGAAACTTTTAAGTACCTCAGTGGAATCAACAAAGTCCAAGAGGGTAGCATCTTTCAGAAAAAGAGACATGCAAGAACACGGGGACACAATTTAAAGATAGAAGGAGGGCAGTTCAGGGGCAATGTGAGGAAGTATTATTTCACAGAGAGGGTAGTGGATGCATGGAACAGCCTTCCTGAGGAGGTTGTGGGGTCTAAAACTGTGGGAGAATTTAAGAATGCATGGGACAGACTAAAGCAATTCTTATGGGGGATAGGAAGAAATAGGCTGTTGGTTAACTAGGATCTGCGGCCTATCCTGTAGGTAGGGAAATGGGCAGACTAGATGGGCCAAGCGGTCCTTATCTGCCGTCAAAGTCTATGTTTCTATGTTTCTAAGAGGAGTGCAGGGAGATGGCAAGAGATGTACTGTAGAAATAAGAAAGGTTAGAGCCATTTGTTAGGAGGGGTGGTAGTGGGTCAGGAAGAAGAGGGCCATTGGATGGAGTGTTTGGGGGTTAAGGGCATAGATGTAAGGAAGATGTGACTAGCAGGGAGATGGGGAGTGAATAGTTTCCTATCATGCACAGGGTTAAATTAGGCATAAATCAGTGGTCATGGGCAGAGATTGAAGGACAGTTGCTTACCTGCAGTTGCAAGTACTGGATATGGCTAGATGTTGCTTCGGTTCCAGCTTGAAGGTTGGGAGCTCACGGCATTAATTATTACTTCCAGGAGCTCATTCAGCCAGAGGGGGGCCATGTACACAAACAAGTATTGTCTAAGTGAGGTTCTTCAGAGGGGGACACAGAGTTTACTACATGTTTTACCCCTTGTGGTGTACTTGGCATGAGTCGCTTGGAGAATATTTTGGATGTAGGGAGGTGAGTGGTCTAGCAATGCTTTTTCCCCAGGATGCATATCTGGAATTTTATCCTGTTTTTCAGGTTAAGTCATTTAGTTTGTTCATACAGTTCACATGTGTTGGTAAGCTTATCAGCACCTAGTGTAAGTCTGTAAGCTTTATTAAGAACCATTGCTACCTGTTTGAGTGCCATGTCACAGGCTGCACTGTAAATCACCAACCCGTAGTCTATTACCGACAGTATTGAGCTGGACATAGGCAAAGAGCTGTGGGTGTTAGGTATTGCCTGTGCCTATAGAATACACCAAATCTACTGTTTACTGTTTTTATTACCATGTCAATATGCTGACTAAAAGAGAGGACTTGTTCAAGAGGATCCGCCTTCTTTGTTAGTGATAGTCAGAAGGGGGTTGCTCTTATTTTGATGACTTGAGGGAAGCATGGTATTTGTTTTTTATAATTAAGTAGTTTATGTGTGTTAAACCAGTCCTCAAGAAGGCTGAAGGTGGACTGTAGGTCATTTTGGAGGTGGATTATATGGGAATTGCTGTTTAGGATGACTGTGTCATCAACATGAAGTATTATTTTACTAGTGCAGGCCTCCGGTAAAGTATTCAAGAACAAAATGAACAAGGGAGGGCCAAGGATAGATCCTTGAGGGACACCCAGATTGACTTCTCTAGCAATGGAGAAAGCTGTCCCTATTTTTACCCTCTGTGATCTGTGCGATGGGTAGTCCTGAAACCAGAGAACAGATGGGGCAGACAGCCCCATAGTCAGCATTTCCTGCAAAATAAGTGAGTGGTTTACTATATCAAAAGCTTTAGTGAGGTCTATAAAGATAGACCCCACAAGCTTGCTATCATCCAGGGACTTATGGCCAAAGTCAGTGAACTCGACCAAAGCAGAAGATGTACTGTGGCCCTTCCAGAAACCATGCTGCTGAGGGCATTGGAGACTGTACTTCTGGAGGTAATCTGTGATTTGATCAGCCACTATTCTCTCCAGCACTTTTGAAAGCCTGGTCACCCAGTCAAAGAAATCTATTAAATTTGTTTGACATGATTTTCCTGATGTTAATTCATGTTACCTCGGGTCTGGTGCTCCGCTGGTTTCAAGGTGCCCCCTATCGTGTTTTTAGCAGTGATTCCATAATTTTCTCACCACTAAGGTCAGGCTGACAGGTCATTGGCAAAGGAACAACACGCTACCTTCTCGCCCAACAGCTGGCCCTGTGCACAATGTTTCTTTATAACTTTTAGGTAATTCTATCAACCCATGATAACATGCAATCAATAATCCTGGCAAAAATGTGTACAGCACAATTATATTTAATAGGTCTGTTCTTTCAACAGGTCTCCACATCATTATATTCCACATTTCTGGGTATAATTCTCTTTTTTTCTTGTTTTAAGACAGTATAATTCAGTTTACCAGTTATTTATTTCAGAGGGCTTTCCAATATGTTAAAGGTACAAATAAATCTGTACAAAGTAAGGCATTCAGTTACTAGGTCTATGCTATCGTCAAAAATTTGTTTAAGCTGACCCCAGGGTGATAACCTATGACTGAAAATGTTTGACTATAGTACAGGTTAAGCAAATATCACAGCACCTGATGTGATGTGCCACTTCCGCAGAGAGTGGGATAAATGTTAGATATTCATTTCTGTGGCAAAATGCAGCCCTGTCATTAGGTAATGTATAATGTGATGTCACTGATAACGTAACATGCTGAACATAAAAGGGTTTGGGATATAAAAGGAGGGGAAGGAACCAGGTACTATGGAAAACTGTAAATATTAATAAAGAATCACCAAGAGCAGTGACTTCTGCAGCACTGCAGATATTCTGCAGTAGGTTGCAAGTTCTGCACAAAATTCTGTGGCTACAGAATTCTAGGGCCATTGCTACAGAGGGTGAACACCAAAATAGAGAGACCTCAGTCATTGTTCAATGTTGCCAAGGTCTCGGTGACAACCAACAGAGCCACTCAGCCCTCTAACACTATGTTCCAGAGGCCATCCATCCTATTTCCCAGGCTCCTGGAATTGTAGGACTCCACCCTCCAAGATGCCTATCTTCCCCCTCCCATTCACATTGTTACCCCACCTCATCTGCTGATGCACTGAACTCCTCCTGTCACTTTCATCTAGCTTGTTCTTTCCTTGCCCTCCACTTGGCACACACCTCTTACCCTCCTCTTCACCTACTCTTTTTGTATTGCCTACACAGTCCCCCACCCTCCACACCTCTCTCTCTGAGTCACCCCAACCCATTTTGAGCATAATTTGGAGGAACACCTGTCAGCCCCCTCTTTGGGAAAATTTGGAGTTCTGTGCCCCATAATAGTCCCCACTCGGGATAGGCACATACCTTATTCTGAATATTTGGCTAAATATTTGTATTTGGGTTCCCAAATATTCAGAATTTGGTATTCATATTCTTTATTCATGTTCTCGTGCTACTGAGGCTGGGCGAGCTGTGAGCTGTGAGCTGTGTGTTTTTGCTGCAATTTGTGTTTATTTGCAGTATACTTTTTATTTGTTTTTATTTTAGTTTTTAGCTATGTGTTTTGATATTTGGAACTAATGGAACTAACGATTTGAAATATAGAACAGTTAGGGACGCTGCAGTTGAGGTAGTAAGCAAGTAGTGCGTTCTCTTTTCGGTACTTTGTTATCTTTACGTTGGAGTGTTTTGGAGCGGTGTAAATGCTCTTTTAATACTGCTCAAGTAGGACTTGTATATTCTTGTGAATCGGATTATTGGGCCCCTGTTTTGATTTTTGGGCCCAACTGGTGGATTGGCGTTTAGAGGTGGTACCTTGTGCTGAAGGGTGCTGAAGGAAGTTTCTTGCCTGGAGAACTGTGTTGAGGGAAGCCCTTTTGTTTGAAAAGTCACACTGTGATGTTTCCTGACTGGTTTTAAATCGTTTTTTATCGTTTGGATTACTTACTGGATTTCTTTTCTGGGAAGAACATGAGGTACAGCCGAATTCCTCTTGTTGTGGAGAATGGAAGGTATTGCAGTATTGGGTTCGGCATTTGTGGGCCTCACCGTTGTTGTGGAGGAGGGGGCCAATTTTGCTCCATGGAGCTGTTTTGGGTTCGGCGTTTGTGGGACTCACCATTGGTGTGAAGGAGGGAGTCCAACTTTGCTCCATGGAGCCTTGTCACCGGATTCTTCACTGTGCAGGAGTCAGGGTTTGTGTCAGCTGGGGAGTCAGCTGATCTGCCCTGGGGCTCCTAGGTTTTCAGGGAGTTGGCTGGCGGGTCGTCTCTAACTGTGGGCCGGAGCTGCAGGAGGGGAATATCTCCAGTAAGGGTTTCTTCAGGGCAGAGTTTTTTGGGCCCCTTGCCAGCGTTCAGGTGGTCTGATATCCCTGAACCCTTGAAGAAGAAGATCTGCTAAATTCTGCATGAACTGGACTTTGGACATGGTCACACCTCCTTTATTTGATATTCTTATGTTCATCTGGAAGGCAGTGAAAGTATTTATACCATTTTTTTCAATAGTTATGGTTCTGCCTGCCTATGTGGGAGGTAGCTCAGACAGAATCATTCCTGTTTTCTCATTTATCAGGTTGTGAGAGTACCTGGTCAGTTTTTCTCAAACAACTTTCTAGTTCCTTCCTGTCTATGTGAGAGGTAGTGCAGGTGGATTGTCTCTGGTTTCTTTGTACCTTCTCAGGCAATGAGTGTATCTGGCGTACTATTTTTTCCCATACTCAGTTTTTGGTGTCATCTGCCTTTGTGAGAGATTGAGCAGATTGAACCTCTCCTTGGACATTTACTTGGTGAAGGTGTGAGCTCCATGACCTACAGTTTCTACTCGACAGACTTTCAGTGACTGGTTTATAATTTATGGTTTTGAAGTGTTGTTTGTTTTATTTTTTTTTTTATATTTTCAATTAAGTTTTTTATATGTTTTATTACATTTGACTGTTTAGTTATTATTATTTATTTTTTTTTATTTACTGTTTGGTAGTGAGAGTACCTTATTATTTGTTGTTTTGGGTTTTTTTGGGGTTTGTGTTTTGGGATTTTTAGCAGTTTTAATTTAAATAGCAGCTCTGTCTTGGATTATATTAAGAAATTGAGTTTTGTGTTTTTTCTCCTGGTTTTGTAATAATTTGGTGGAATGAGTTTGCTTGCTCCCCCTGTCCTGTGCTATTTGGCCTCCGCCCTCCGTGCCCTCTACCCATTCTCTCCCCCCCCGTTCATATCTACCGGTGCTGTAGGGTGCTGGGGATTGCTCACGAGGGGGATGGGGATGGGTGGGCGTGGACAGCAGAGTCTGAATGAGTGGCACTCTCCCATCTGGGTGGTTAGGACCAGAAGATGCCCTGGGGTGAAATGGTGCCTGGAACGTGGTGATCCTTGTCTGGTCCACATACCCAAGGGCACCTCCTTTTTGGGAGGGTAAGTAGCTGGGACAGCTCACCAACATCGTTCAACTCGGGCACTGTAATGCAATGCCAGATACATTAGGAACAAAACTGCTCTTATTGCAGATTTTGTTGAAACAGTGGATCTGGCCTGTATTACCAAGACCTGGTTAGATGGGAATGCTGCCCCAATTTTAGAGGCAGTTATTCCCTCTGGGTACGTGGTTATACATCGCCCGAGACTGGATCACGTGAGGAGAGTGTTACGGTTTGTTTCAAGACCAAATGTGCCTAATTGGGGTTCCAGTTGAGGAGGCCACATCATTTGAGTGTACTGTGGTAACTGGTGTGGGGTGAAGGATAGCACTCATTTACTGTCCACCAGGTGATGAGAAGCTGTTCCTGTATGAAGAAGCAGACTTCGCCGCCGACATGGCATTGGAGTCGCCCAGACTGATGGTTCTGGGTGACTTCAATGCTTGAGTCGACGTTGAATCCTCGCTTTTTGGACAACACTTCCTCCAGGGGATGACATCACTGGGCTTCACACAGGTTGTTTCCTCAGTTACTCACAATGGTGGTCACTCTCTTGACTTAGTCTTCCTCCTGAGGATCGATGCCTCCAACTTGGTGGTGGAACCTGTCAGTTGGTCTGATCACTGCACCATTAGGTTCAATTTTTCTGCCCCCCTGGGTAGGTTGACCCCTGTGGAGATGGTCAGTTATCGCCCTTTGCGAGATGTTATCCCCGAAGACCTGGTTGCGGTGATTGACCTCTCAGTGCTTGGCGAGACCAGTTCAGATCCCGAGCCGTTAGTCACGGCCTAAAATATGGCCATTTTTTCACCTCTCAATCTGATTGCTCCTGTCTGTGTTCACCCCCCTTCTGCTTCACCCAGGGGCCCCATGGTTTGATGGGTCCCTGAGGGAACTGCGGAGGTTGAGGCATAGGTGAGACCGTCGTTGGCAGAGGTCTGCCTTGGATGCCGACCATCTTATTTTGTTAGATCATTATAAACTCTATCAGTCAGAGATTTCTCATAAGAAGGCAGAATTCCTGTCCAGAGAAATCGCTGTTGCATGGACCCGACCGGCTCAACTCTTCTGAACTGTGGACAGGCTGTGCAACACAGCCTGTCTGCAGCTCCGTCGAGCTTTTTCACAAATAGAGTGTGATGAGATCACTCATTTCTTTGCGAATAAGGTGGCCGACATCAGGCAAGAGTTCCATCAGACTCGCTCTATGGGGGATGCTGTTGGTTGGTACTTAGTCACAGAGCCCGGAGTTATCTGGAGTTCCTTTGATCTGCTGGAGTTTGTTGATATTATAAGGATTGTCCAGGGGATGTGTCCCAGCTGCGTTAGTTTAGATCCGGGCCCTACTTCCCCGATTTTGGGTTGTAGTGACATTATCAGCCTGGTCTTAGCTCAGATTGTCCAGAGCTCTTTGGAATCGGGGGAGTTTCCTAGCTCCCTGAAGGAGGCGGTGGTGACACCCCTCCTGAAGAAAGCTTCTTTGGACCCAGAGAATCTAGCGAACTACAGACCCATCTTTAACCTTCCTTTTGTGGGAAAGGTTATTGAGAAAGTTGTGGCAGCTCAACTGGAGAACCATTTAACCATCCATAATTTATATGAACCTCTCCAATCGGGTTTTCGTAAGAGGCATAGTACTGAGACTGCTCTGGTTCGGGTGCTCAATGATCTCCTGATGGCAAGAGATCAGAGAAACCACTCCATCTTGATACTCCTTGATTTGTCATCAGTTTTTGACACTGTGGATCATGGGGTTCTGCTTGAGCACCTGAGGCTCATCTGTGGGCTGTCAGAGACAGTTCTCAGATGGTTTCCATCTTTTCTCACCGGTAGAACTCAGAGTTGTCTCAGGAATATTTTCTTCTGAGTCTTTCTCTCTGCCTTGTGGGGTACCTCAGGGCTTGGTGATGTCTCCCATGTTATTTGCAGTGTATATGCTGCCCCTCGGAGACATTGTAAGATGGTATGGGCTGAGGTTTCACTGCTATGCTGATGATACCCAGCTCTACCTGTCTTTTGGCCCCAGCCAGGTTAGTGCTGTCTTGGTATTGAACCGTTGCCTCATGGAAATCCAAGATTGGATGAGTTCTAATGGTTTAAAGTTGAATGCAGGAAAGACTGAGGTTTTGGTGTAGACCCTGGTCACACGACAGAGGGGTTGAGGACTGATCTCCCCCCTGGTTTAGTCCTGCGGGGGGGCTCAGATCCTCACCTCTGAGCGGGTGCGTGACCTGGGAGTGGTGCTTGACGATGGGCTGACCCTTCATTACCAGGTGTCGGCAGTCATCAAGCTGGCCTTTTACCATCTTAGAAACATTGCCAGGGTCAAGCATCTCTTTCTGTCTAGCGATCTGCCTGTTTTGGTCCACGCCTTTGAGACCTCTTGCCTTGACTATTGTAACTCCCTTTACTTTGGGTTTCCTAGGGTTGATATTCGCTGCCTGCAGCTAGTGCAGAACGCTGCTGCACATTTGTTGACTGCGGTATCTAGGAGATCTCACATTACCCCAGTGCTGCGTGATCTGCACTGGCTGCCTGTTCAGTGGCGGATGAACTTTAAGGTAGGTTTATTAACTTACAAAGCCCTACATGGACAGGGTCCTGACTACTTGAAAGAGCTCCTGGTTCCTTACACCCCACTGCGACAGCTCCGCTTGGCTGATGAGGGTTGTTGGAGATTCCGAGGGTTAGCTTAAAGTCATCTGTGGCCCGTGCCTTTGGGTTTGCTGCTCCTACCCTCTGAATTCTCTGCCCCATCAGCTATGGGAGTGCAGGACAGTGGGGTACTTTAAGCAGGCATTGAAGGCCTTTTTAAGGGGTAAAGCCTATTCCAAATTTTGCTGATTTTGTTAATATTTATTGTATTTGCTGATTTTTTATCTATTTGTTCAGTGCCTTGATATTTGAAGGCGCTATATTTTTTTATTTCATTTTTGTTGACTGGGTAAGTGCACTAGACAAATCCTGCCTATTTTCAGGCATGACCCGGAGAAGGGGAAATACAGATGAACGTCAACTGACCTTGCACCAGAATAAGCTGAATAAAATTTATTATTATTCTTGTATGGGGAAAAGCAGTAACAAACAGACCCCAAGCCTCCTTAGTCAAACTGCTTACAAATCTACACTATAAGAACATTAGAATATAAAAAGTAACTAGCAGATGGGGACCGTGTGCTCCATCTAGCCTGCCCCCAAATTTCTTCCCCTTCCCTGTTTTATTACCCATTCAGGTGCCCGCATTGCCTGTCCCATGCTAGTTTGAATCCTGTACTGTCTTCAATGCTACCACCTCTGAGGTCAGGCTGTTCCATGGTTCTAGCACCATCTCACTGAAAAAGTATTTCCTTACATTGATTCTAAATGTGCCTCCCACTAGGCACAGATTGTGCCCTCTTGTATAAGTTGTTTTGTTTTCCTGGAATAGATTTCCTGTCTGGGCTGTGGTGATTCCCCTTATGTAGTTGAATGTTTCTATCATGTACCCCCATTTCTTCTTTACTCTAGAGAGTGTAAGTTTAATTCATTGAGTCTTGTTTCATACTGTTCTTGATGCAGACCCTGCACCATCTTAGTGGCCATTCTCTGAACTCTTTCTAAGAAGTCAATGTCCTTCTTTAGGTGGGGCCTCCAGAACTGCACGTAGTATTCCAAGTGTGGCCTGACCAAGGACCTGTACAACAGTATGATTACCTCAAGCTTCCTGCTCTTAATCCCTCTACCTATGCAGCTGAGGATGCCACTGGCCTTCTGTGCTGCTTTTTTACATTGTTTCCCCACTTTCAGATCATTGGTAACAATTACTCTGAACTCTCATTCCATCTTTGATTCTTCTAATTAATGCCCATTCAATGTGTACATCTTTCTTGGGTTATGTTAACCCATGTGCTTCACCTTACACTTCTTAGTGTTAAATTTTAACTGTCATATTCTTGACCACTCTTCTAATTTCTTGAGATCAGTTTCCATCCCAGAGGCACCTTCATCTGTGTCTATCCTGTTACAGAGTTTTGTATCTTCTGCGAACAACCATCTCCCCACCCACCCTCCCCCATCATTCACAGTTAGTTCTTTCAACAACGATCCCATGATATGCGACCAGTAGAACCCACCCACCTCCATGGCCAGCTGATGTCTCTTGTAGCACTTTTGTGCTTTTTTAATTAGATTATATGAAATATATAACTAATCCTCCACCCTCCCATCCTGGTAGTAGCTCTCGACTCCCAACCTCCTTCCCCCCAGCCCCCACAATTTCTTACCTTGAAGATGCTCCCTTAGGCATGCAAAGGTGACCAAATCGATCCACCCTACTTTACAGCTAGTCACCTTTTGTGAAAGAAAGCACTCCTGCGTTAGCTCACATAGTAAAACAGTCACTCAAAAAAAGGCGACTGGCAGTGAAGGAGGAGAGGTTGAGTCGATTGCCTTTCTGTACTGGGGGGGGAGTGCTTCTTCATTGTATGAAAATGTGGATACTGGGGGAGAGGAGGTTGGGAGTTGAGTGCTGCTGCTTGGGTGGGATGGATTATTTTTATATTTCATATGATCTATTTAAAAAAGTGCAAAAGCCCTATGAGAGGCTGGCCATGGAGGCTGGAGGAATGCGACAGTCACCCATCATGGGATCATTGTTGAAACAATAAATTGTGGTTGCTGACAGAGGTGGCTGGTGGGGAATGGGGAATGGGGATTGTAGATTTTTAAAAGGTTTGGCTGGGGGAGGAGGATGGGGGAATGTGCTCTACTTGTTTTGAAGTATTTTCTGAATATAAATAATAGTGCCACTGTTCCTTATTTGTATCCAAATAATAAATAGAGCATTATTTGTGGTATTTGGGAAACACTATTTGTCCCTCGCACACCACTAGTCTCTACTGCTCAGTTTAAATTTAAGTTACAGAATAATTAATATAGTCTCCAATCTTGTCCCTAAGCATCCTGGTACACCTGCTAAGGTGTAGTTTTTGTGGAGAGAACAGGTATTTCTCATCCTAGACTCTTCCCTGGTTCCCTATGCAACTGAAGCCCTCCTTCTTGCACCTTTCTCTGAGCCAGTTGTTGAAGTCAGAGAACCTAAGCTTCCTAACTGAACTGGTTCTAGGCACTGGCAGCACTTTGGAGAATGCTACTAGTTTTGCCACCCCCCTTGTATTTTGCCCAAACACACTGAACCTGTTCTAGAATACCCCTACCTCACACCCTGCCAGGTCAGTGGTACTAAGGTGGATGACTGAATGGGGTTTACTCCCACCCCCTGAGTGAGCAAGTGCACCATCAGAATGATCTTTCAGCCATCATACGTGGGAGGCACACCATGCTCTTTTTATGTTGGCCATCTTAACCTGTGGCCACCCTACTCTTTTTAATATGGAGTGACCTATAACAAGGACTGTGATACCCCCCATTGGTTCCCAACCCCCCCTTGTTTGAAATGGAGGCATCCCTGACACTGCATTGCTGACACTCGGCACTGCGACTGTCGCTGTTGGGGATGTCTCCATGGGAGATGTCATGGCAGCATGATAAAACTGCAACTGAAGAATGTTCCTCTAACTCTCCTCCTTCTTCCACTTCCTAGACCCCATCCTCATGTCTGTGAAGTGTGATCTTTCCCCTTATTCCCACCCCCACCTCCACCACTGTATGGTTGCGCTACCTTCCCTGCTTCCTCCCTACTCCTAGGGTTCAGACCCTGGTTGACCCAATCACCCCTCTCTGTTTTTGTCCTTGCTATCTTGGTTCCCTTTGGCTAGTTATAGGACTACTATTAGTTTCCCCCTCTGTGCCATCTCCACTTGCTATGTGTTTGTTCATTTTCCCAATGTCATCCTCTCTGTTCCTCTCCTCCCTTTTTCACCCCCTCTTCCATCACTCCTATCTGGTTATTCAGCTTCAATTTGTCCTCCCATCCCCCTCCTTGTCTCTTCTCATTTTTGTGTGTGCTTGCCATTTCCAGCAATTTTCTGATCACCATTCACTGCCTCCCTTGAATTGCCTGAGCCCTCTGTCCTGCAGGGCATTCACCATTCAGTTCTGATACTTCCCTTCCCCATAATATACTGTCTGCTCCCCCCCCAGTGCCTATTTTCCCCAGCAAGTTTTCCTTTCCCACTTCTTTATCCCTTAGACTTCCTCAGCTGCTACTCCTCTCCAGAGAGCCTAGAACCTGGTAATGATTCTTTATCAGCACCTCTAAGGTTTGCATGATATCTGTGTCCCACTTTCTATTCCTCTTTCCCCCAACACTACTCCAGCATACCTCCTTTAATCTTTTGCCCATTGAGGCAGAGGGGTTCAATACACAAGGGCTCTCTAAGCCTCTAACATCCTATCGAATTGTACCCACTGCCTTCCTAACATTTTGTTATGTTATGCCCTGAGCAGCTGTACTTCAATCATCATGAACCCTAGTCTCCTGCAGACAATGCACCCCAAGCCTCAGAGAATGTGCCTAGAAAGACTGTTTCTGCAGACCCCCTGCGGCTCACAATCCGCCCCCTTCCTATTTCTTGTCTGAACATTGTCCTGTTCTAACTTCACTATCTCGAATTGTGTTCTGGGCAAACCCCAAATATGTAGTATGGCCTACTTCTTTGTTAGTGTCCTGTGGGCCCATCCCAGATTGGGTGTGACAGCCTACCCTTACTGTAGACCTAACTCAGGTAGTGTGTAGTTCCTGGCTGTGTGCCCCTCTGGTTTCCCCATCTACCCTCCTGTAATAAGGCCTACCTCTTTGTTTATCCCAGCAGTCCTTGGTACTGCCACCTTGGTTAAGTAGTGTCCTCTATGACCCTGCAGCCTGCCTTTCAGATGCTTTGCAGATGGCCCTATGTCAGAAGCCACAATCCTGCTTCATGGCAATCATGCTTTTGGGTCACTCATGTGAGCAGTCACATGACCATCTGGGAATGAAATACAGGACTACAGCCTCACTATAGGTCAGCTGTAGTCGTGATCACTGAACTATTAACAGTGGCACTGCTCAGGGCCGCCTTCCACCCTGCTTCCCACAATGCAGCCCCTTCCCCTCATTTCCCAACTCCCCTTCCAACAGCTCTGTTTTTTTGTTTAAAATATCAAGATAGAGCCAAACCTCCTTTCAACTAATTGGCTGCTCTCTTGGTCCTGCAGAAGGAAAAGTGCACAGCACAAATAACGCAGAGCTTTTTAGTCCCCAGACTATAGCTATGCTGTAGTCTGTCTGTAGTCACATGATCCTTGATTTCTTTAATGGTGCCATTTGTGGCAACCTTCCACCCGTCCTCCCACAATAAAGTCCTTTTCCCACCTCCCCAGCTCACTTCCCCAAACAATTATTTGACAGTTGCGTTGTTTTGTTTAAAATATTATGAGACCCTCAAACCTCTTGGCAGCTCAGCAGTTGCTCTCTCAGCCCTGAGGGAAGGAAGGAATGATGTACAGCACAAACACAAAAAAGCCTTTTATTTTGCAGACTATAGCCTTGCTATAGCCTGACTACAGTCACATGATCACTTGGATTCTCAACAATGGCGCTGTTCGTGGCTGCCTTCCACCCTACCTTCCACAATGCAGTCTTTTCCCTTCTATCCAGCCCACTTTCCCAAACAATCTGTTTACAGCTCTGTTTTCTTGTTTAAAATATCAAGATACCCCCAAACGTCTGTGCAGCTCTATGGCTGCGCTCTTAGCCCTGTGGGAAGGGAATGTGTTTACATGTGTAGTGTGAAGTATCTCTTATGGAAAATAATGTCATTACTTGCTGTTCGGGTAAGAGGACCACAAAACAAAGCTGAGTTTTTCTGTCATAACAAACCACACAAGAGGGCATAACTGTTCCAAAAGAGTGACTGCACATTATGTGTATAATTTATGAATCATGTGAGTTTCATAGAGTGATTTATGTTTTAATTTCCTTTTGTTAAAAAAAATTAGCAATCATCTACTCCACTATGAGAGTGGAATCTTCCACTTGAAGCTCTCAGACAAAACACCAACTGTGCACAGGATAAGAGGTCTTGTGGTCCTCATTTCTGATTGGCCTGGCTAAGAAAGGGATCAGAGCAGTGCAGGAAGTGTTTGTGGAGTTGGGGAGGGGCCTTAGACAAGTAGCAAGCATGGTGACCTTCTCGGAAGTGCTGCCGGTTTATGGCAGGAATGAGGCTAGGGTGCTCCACACCATGGGATTCAATCAGTGGTTGAAAAACTGGTGCAGAGCTCAGGGATTTGGCTTCACTGGGGACTGGGGATCCACCTGGAGGGATGCAGGCCTATACTGGAGTGATAGTCTGCTTCTGTCCAGAAGGAACCAGGATCCTAGGTGATAGGTTTAAATTCTTCATTGGCAAACATTTAAACTAGCCAAGGTGGGAGGCACTGGAGAGGAGCAAGGAAATCCTAGCCCACCCCGAAAAAATCAGGGTACTAACTGAGATAAACACCAAGATAGAGATGTCGATAGGGAAAAGGGCTGGAGTAAATGGAGAAAATGACAAAGACAATAAGGACAGGGATGGGGCAAAAAGGGGCAAGGCCATCAAGATATGGAGGGTAATGAGTACCAATGCCCATAGTCTGGGCAACAAGCTCCCTGAACTAGTGGCCTTGATGGAAGAGGGATGCCTGGATATTGCAGCAGTCACAGAAACATGGTACACAGAGAACCATGACTGGCATGTTAACGTACCAGGGTACACAACCTACAGGAGAGACAGGGAGAGGAGAAGAGGGGGTGGAGTACCTCTCTATGTAAGGGAAGAGATAAAAGCAACTGAACAAAAGAGTAAACAGGGAGGAGAGGAGGCAGTGTGGGTCATCTTAGATACTGGAAATGGCACCACAATCCACACAGGGGTTGTATACAGACTCCCATGTCAGGGGCAGGGACTGGACAAGGATATGACAGAAGGCATACTTAAGATGGCAGAGAAAGGGGAGATACTGCTGATGGGGGACTTTAATATGCCAGATGTTAACTGGAGCAGCTTTGCTGCAGCCACATCCAAGAGCAGGGCCATTCTCGATGCATTACAGGGGGCATGCCTCAGACAGCTAGTTTTGGAACCCACTCAGGAGGGAGAAATATTAGATCTTGTACTTTCAAATGGGGACAGTGAGAGGATCTCAGATCTAGAAGTGGGTAGCCATCTAGGAACAAGTGACCACCAAACAGTGTGGTTCACGATAAACTCAGCTACAGTCAAGTCATATAAAAGTGAGGGTTCTGGACTGCAGGAGGGCTGACTTTAGTAGATGATAGAGTGCCTTAGAAAAGCACTAGCAAACAGGATAGAAGGAGGGGTGGAGCAACAATGGGGAAACATCAAAACTACAGTCACAGAGGCAACAAGCCTTTGTGTGAAGCAAATAAACAAATCAAAACAAAAGGAAAAAACACCATGGTTCTCAAAAGAGGTGACAGTGAAGGTTAGGGAGAAAAAGATAGCATTAAGGAAGTACAGTATAAGGAAACACAGAAGGAGCAGGACAAAGAACTGTACCAAGTAAGGCAGAAGGAAGCAGGGAGGGAAGTCAGAATAGCAAAGGTCCAAACTGAGGAAAAGATAGCCAACTCGGTTAAGAAGGGGGATAAAACCTTTTATAGGTACATCAGGGAGTGTGGAAAGACAAAGGGAGGGATAGTGAGGTTGAATAGAATGGATGGTGGGTGGGCAGAGAGGGACAGTGAAAAAGCAGGGATACTGAACGAATACTTCTCCTCAGTATTCACAAAAGAGGAGGGGGGAGGTGTCTAATCCAATTAACAGAAGCACTCTGGATAGGGGGGTCGATTCCAGACGTTTCACAGAAGAAAGGGTTCTGAAAGAACTCCTAAAACTGAAGGTGGACAAAGCAATGGGGCCTGATGGACTTCACCCCACAATTCTAAAATAATTAAGGAGAGAACTAGTGACATCACTTAATACCCTTTTTAACAAATCATGGGAGGATGGTGTGGTACTTGAGGACTATAGGAAGGTGGATGTGATTCATAGAAACGTAGAATTTGACAGCAGATAAGGACCGCTTGGCTCACCTAGTCTGCCCATTTCCCTACCTAATGGATAAGCTGCAGATCCTAGTTAACCAACAGCCTACTTCCTCCTACCCCGCACTAGAATTGCCTTATGTCTGTCCCATGCATTCTTGAATTCCCCCATTGTTTTTGACTCTACGACCTCCTCAGGAAGGCTCTTCCCTTTATCCACAACCATCTCTGTGAAGAAATACTTCCTCACATTACCTCTGAGCTGTCCCCCCTCTATCTTCAAATTGTGCCCCCTTGTTTTTGCACACCTCTTTTTCTGAAAGATGCTACCCTCTTGGACTTTGTTGATCCCCTTGAGGTATTTGAAAGTTTCTATCATGTCCCCCCTCTCTCTCCTTTCCTCGAGGCTATACATCTTTAGTTCCTTTAGTCTTTCTTCATATGTCTTCTGATGCAGACCCTGCATCATTTTGGTTGCCCTCTTCTGGACAGCCTCCACCCTGTCTATGTCTTTAGGAGATCGGTCTCAGAACTGTACACTAGTACTCCAGATGTGGTCTTACCAACTCTCTGTACAGAGGGCCAACTACTTCCTGTTTTCTACTGGTGATGCCTCTCCCTATGCATCCCAATATCTCCCCAGCCCTCCTTACTGCCTTCTTACATTGCTAGCCCACCTTTAGGTCATCTGATATGACTACCCTCAAGTCCCTTTCCATTTTTGTTATTGTTAGTATCTCATCCCCCATTGTGTACTCTTCCCCTGGGTTTTTGTTTCCCAGGTGCATTACTTTGCACTTCTTTGCATTGAATCTAAGCTGCCATACATTTGACCATTCCTTCAACCTTGCCAAGCCCCTTTTCATTCTTTCCACCCCACCTTGTGTATCAACCCTGTTGCAGATCTTGTGTCATCTGCAAAGAGACATACTTTTCCTTCCAGTTTCTCTAGCAATGTCACTTACAAAGACATTAAAAAGGACCGGCCCCAGTACTGAACCCTGCAGTACCCCACTGGTAACCCTCCTTTCTTCACTGTGGGCTCCATTTACTATTACTCGCTGTGTCCTGTTGTCCAACCAGTGTTTTTCCCAGGCTACCAACCCTAGGACCCCCAGAGCTGAGCTAATTTGTTTATTAATCTTTGTGTGGGACTGTGTCAAATACCTTGCTAAAGTCTAGGTAGGCCATGTCCACAGCCCTCCCTGGTCTACTGCTTTGGTCACCCAGTCAAAGAAATCAATTAGATTTGTCTGACATGACCTTCCACTGTGAATCCATGCTGCCTTGGGTCCTTTGCCACTGGCCTCTAGGTACTCAACAATTCTTTCCTTCAGAAGTGATTCCATCATTTCCCTACCACTGAGGTCAAACTGACAGGTCTGTAGTTTCCTGCCTCTGTCTTGCTCCCACTTTTAGGAGGGAATCACATCTGCCCTCCTCCAGTCCTCAGGTACCACCCCATCCCATGATTTATTAAAAGGGTAGTCAGTGGTGTTACTAGTTCTTCCCTTAGTTCTTTAGAATTCTGGGATGAATCCCATCAGGCCCCATTGCTTTATCCACCTTCAGTTTTAAGAGTTCTTTCAGAACCCTTTCTTCTGTGAAAGGACTAATATCAACCCCTATCCAGAGTGCATCTATTGACTGGATTAGGTATTTCTCCCTGCTTTTCCATTGTGAATACTGAGCAGAAGTATTCGTTCAGTATTCCTGCTTTTTCACTGTCGCTCTCTGCCCAACCACCTTCCTCTTTGTTCAGTCTCAGTATCCCTGCCTTAGTCTTTTTTTGCTCCCTAATGTACCTATAAAAGGTTTTATCTCCCTTCTTAACCGAGTTGGCTATCTTTTCCTCAGTTTGGGCCTTTGCTATTCTGACTGCCTTACCCGCTTCTTTCTGCTTTAACTGGTACAGTTCTTTGTCCTGCTCCTTCTGTGTTTTCTTATACTTTCTGAATGCTATATATTTTTCCCTTACCTTCCCTGCCACTTCTTTTGAGAACCATAGTGTTTTTTGCTTTCATTTTGATTTGTTTATTTGCTTCACACAAAGGCTTGTTGCCTCTGTGATGACGGTTTTGATGTTTCCCCATTGTAGCTCTACCCCACCTTCTTGCCTGTTTGCTAGCGCTTTTCTGAAGTACTCTCCCATTTTGACAAAATGAGCCCTCCTGAAGTCCAGTACCTTCACTAATGTGTGGCTTGACTCTACAGCTAAGTTTATCGTGAACCACACTGCTTGGTGGTCGCTTGTTCCCAGATGGCTACCCACTTCAAGATCAGAGATCCTCTCTCCATCCCCATTTGAGAGTACGAGGTCTAAGATTGCTCTATCCTGAGTGGGTTCCAAAACTAGCTGTCTGAGGCATGCCACCCGTAGGGCATCAAGAATGGCCTCACTCTTGGATGTGGCTTCAGCAAAAGTGCTCCAGTCAACATCTGGCATATTCAGGTCCCCCATCAGCAGTATCTGCCCTTTCTCTGCCATCCCAAGGATGCCTTCCATCATTTCCTTGTCCATTTCCTCCCCCTGAGATGGGGGTCTGTATACAACCCCTGTATGGATTGTGGAGCCATTTCCAGTCTCCAGGGTGACCCATAGTGCCTCCTCTCCTCCCTGTTTACCCTTTAGTTCTGTTGCCTTTATCCCTTCCCTTACGTAGAGAGCTACTCATCCTCCTCTTCCTCCCTCCCTATCCTGCCTGTAGATTGTGTACCCTGGCATTTTGACATCCCAGTCATGGTTCTCTGTGTACCATGTTTCTGTTACTGCCACAATATCCAGGCATCCCTCTTCCATCAAGGCTACCATTTCAGGGAGCTTTTTACCTAGACTATGGCACTGGTACTCATTACCCTCCATTTTTCTATGGCTTTATTTCTTTTTTCCCCATCCCTGTCCCTACTGCCTTTGCCTTTTTCTCCATTTGCCCCACCTTTCTCCCGATCGACTACTCTATTTTGGTGTTTACCTCCCTAATTACCCTGATTTTTGGGAGCTAGGATTTCCCTTTTCCTCTTCAGTGCCTTCCCCTTGGCTAGTTTAAATGCTTGCCACTGAAGCATTTAAATACTATCACCTAGGATCCTGGTTCCCCTCCAAGACAGATGCAGACCATCGCACCTGTATAGGCCAGGTGGAGCCCCAGTCCCCAATGAAGCCAAATCCCTGAGCTCTGCAAAAGCTTTTCAACCAGTCATTGAATCCCAGGGTGCAGAGTGCCCTAGCCTCATCCATGCCATAGACAGGTAGTACTTCCAAGAAAGTTACCATATGTGGTACTTGTCTAAGGCCCCTCCCAAACTCAACAAACTCCTGTTGCACTGCTCTGATCCCATTCTCAGCCAGGTCAATCATCCCTAGATGGATAATGACATCCAGCTCCCTCTCCCTTGCCACTGCTCCCACAATCCTGAGGATTCATTTCCTGTCCCTTCAAGCCTTGGCACTGGGCAGGCACCTTACCTCCCTTCCCCTCCCTCCCCCCAGTTCTACCCATCTAACAACTGAGTCCCCTACCAGGAGTTGTTTCCTTCCCCTGTGGGATCCTGGGCCACCCTCCTGTGGGTCTCCATTGTGGAGGTTCCCAGCATCCTCTTTGGTCTCCACTGCAGGTGCCTCCATAGATGAACCATGCTTTGCCAGAGTGGTGAATGAATTGTGGAGAGGCACAACTGGAGGGATCCACCTCTGATCCACCATCCTCACCCTCCCTGAGCCCACCGTGGTCCAACCACTCCTCTTTCTTGGCAACCTCTGTGGTAGTGGCAGTGGCCTAGGTGGTCCCTGGGTGGGGGAGCAGGTTTCCCAAATCCTTGCCAGGTCAGCATGGAGATGAACAACTTCCTCCCTCAGTCTAGAGAGGTGCCTGCAAATAGGGCAGCAACGCAGTCTCCAGAATATCTCCTGGAAGACTGCTACTCCACAGACAGTGCATTGCACCACTCCCCACATGCCTGTGTCCCTTCCAGTTACAGATGCTTTTTTGGTTTTTGTTCTTGTTTTAGTGTGTGCAAGCTTGTGAGTGTCTGTACCCCCTATTCAGTGTGTTGTGCCTTTAAGGATATGAATAGGTGTAAGTTGTTAGCAGTTTTGAGGATGTGATGTCAGAGCCCCTGCTATAAAGAAGTTATGTGCTTGGGGTGGGTGGGGTGAGGGAAGGGTGGGTGGGAGTAAACCTATGCTGTCCAGAAACAATCACCTACAACTCTTACCCTCTTGTGGCTGCTTTCTCACTCTTCTTGTCTTCAATGTGAGAAGGAGACTACAACACCTTTGAGACAAAAAACCTTTTCAGCAAAAAATAAATAAATAAAATAGGGGCAAACAGTAATTTTGCTTAGTCTAATGATAAAAAGTCACAAAAATTTAAGCACCACTTGTAATAATTTCACGGAAAATATACCCTGTAAGAAACACTTTGCTACAGAGAAAAGTAAAGCAGTAACAGAACAGATACCTTGCAAAAGACAATTTGAATCAGAAGATTACAGCAGTAATCCATTAGCACACACATGCAGGCACACCTTGTAATAATGCTGCAGAAGGTATGCCCCTTCACAAAAATTGGGGCAAGACAGAGGCAGGAAACTACAGACCTGTCAGTTTGACCTCTGTGGTAGGAAAAGTGATGGAATCATTTCAGAAGGAAAGAATTGTTAAGTATCTAGAGGCCAGTGGGGCACAGGACCCAAGGCAGCATGGGTTCACAGTGGGAAGGTCATGTCAGATGAATCTAATTGATTGCTTTGACTGGGTGACCAAAGTAGTAGACCAGGGAGGGGCGTTGGACATGGCCTACCTAGACTTTAGCAAGGCATTTTACACAGTCCCACACAAAAGATTAATAGTCAAATTAGCCAGCCTGGGAGTGGGTCCCAGGGTGGTAGCCTGGGTAAAACATTGGCTGGACTATAGGACACAGATGGTAATTGTAAATGGAGTCCACTCTGAAGAAATAGAGGTTACTAGTGGGGTGCCACAGGGTTCAGTCCTTTTTAATGTCTTTATAAGTGACATTGCAAAGGAACTGGAAGAAAAAATATGCCTCTTTGCAGATGTCACAAAGATCTGCAACAGGGTTGATCCACAAGGAGGCATGGAAAGGATGAGAAGGGACTTGGCAAGGTTGGAGAAATAGGGGGGTGGAGGAGGGGAGTTTTAAGGTCTTATAGGAATTTTAGGGTTGGGGGTATAGCAGAGAAAATGTCTTACCTTTTTTGTAATGAGATAATTGTATACTTTATTCATATCTTGTAAAGTTTTTTTTTTCTCTCAGTTATGCTGTCTCTGCATAAAATTGAATAAAATGTTAATGAAAAAAAAAAGGTTGTAGAAATAGTCAGAAGTATGGCAGCTTAGTGTCAATGCAAAGAAGTGCAAAATAATGCACCTGGGAAACAAGAACCCAGGGGAAGAATAAACAATGGGTGGGGAGGTAGTAACAACAACAAAAAAGGAAAGGGACCTTGGGGTAATCATATCAGATGACCTTAAGGTTAGCAAGCAATGTGAGAAGGCAGTAGGGAGGGCTGGGGTGATGCTGGGATGTATAGGGAGAGGCATCACCAGCAGAACACAGAAAGTTGTTATCCCTCTGTACAGACAGTTGGTGAGACCCTTTCTGGAGTACTGTGTCCAGTTCTGGAGACCCCATCTCTGCAAGGACATAGCCAGGATGGAGGCTATCCAGAGGAGGGCAATTAAAATGGTGCAAGGTCTGCAAGAGAAGCCATATGAGGAGAGACTAAAGGAGCTTAATATGTATACCCTTGAGGAAAGGAGGGGGAGGGGAGACATGATTGAAACTTTTAAGGACCTCAGTGAAATCAACAAAGTCCAAAAGGATAGCATCTTTCAGAAAAAGAGATGTGCAAGAACAAGAGGACATAATTTGCAGGTAGAGGGAGGGAGGATGGCTCAGGGGCAATGTGAGGAAGTATTTTTTCACAGAGAGGGTTGCGGACACATGGAACAGCCTTCCTGAGGAGGTTGTGAGGTCTAAAACTGTGGGAGAATTCAAGAATGCATGGGACAGACATAAGGCAATTTTTGTGGAGGGTAGGAAGAAATAGGCTGTTGGTTAAATAGGATCTGCAGCTTATCCTGCAGGTAGGGAAATGGGCAGACTAGGTGGGCCAAGCGGTCCTTATCTGCCATCAAAGTCTATGCTTCTATGTTTCTATTGCGTAAGTACTTTTACTGTAATTCAGCAAGAGTACATTGATCAGCAGTGAGCTGAATTAGGTAGAAACATTGAAGAAAAGGTATGTGATGTCAAACTGTGAAAAGGGCAGGCAGTCAATGACAGAGAGTGGGTGAGGTGGGGGGCTGTTTTTTTATATTTTTTTACAGGTTCCCAATCACTGCTGGACAACAGATACTGTGACGGTGACCATTTAAGATGAAGGAGGGACTACGCTAGTCACCTACTGTGTGTAACAGGGCTGAATAAGGCCCTGCCTCATTTGTTATGCAGAAAGAGTTTAAACCCAAGGGTCTTCTCTATCCTCTCCTTTTCTGTCTCTTCTCTGTTTGGTTTTATTTATTTTTATTTATGACTTTGATAACTGGGTAGGTGCACAGATCCCAGGGACCGTTTTCAAGCATGACCCGGGCCATATTCAGAAATGGCAAAGATAACATACAACAGAAAAAAAAATGAAAAGGCAAACAGAGAAAAAAACCAAAACTGTGATACATGTTACAAATAAAATGAGATAGGATACATAGGTCAAATTAAACAAGAATTTGATAACATAAGTCAGTCATTTACAATATATAATTAGTTATTACAGAAGTACATTTTTGCGGTAGGCAATATTAGTACATTACATATAATTGAAGTAGAAACAGCAGTTGATAGTGAGTGGATGAGGAGGGAAACAGAGGGAAAATTCTAGGGGAGGGAGGCAAAACGTGACTCAGCGGATGCTGGACAAATTTGGTAGAAACAGGTGGTCTATCCAGGGGAACTAACACACCAAAATCTGGCCAATGGAATATCATGTACACAGATGCTCACAGCCTGGGAAATGAGATCCCAGATCTGAAGGCAATAATGTTAGAGGCTAAACTGGGCATAGTAGCAATTAATGAGATGTGGTTAACCAGTAATCACACTTGGGAGACTGTTCAGAAGAGACCGAGGTGCAAAAAAGGGGGGTGGAGTGGCCCTGTATGTCAATGAAAATATCAAAGCTACAGAAATTCAGAATACACATAAGGAGCCAGAAGAACTGTGGGTCACCCTGGAAACAGGAAATGGGACAGCCATAAGAACTGGGGCTGTCTACAGGCCCCCAGACCAGGGGGAGCACATAGACACATTACTGTAAGAAGATATACAAAACATGACAGCTAAAGGGGAGGTTCTGATAATGGGAGACTTCAACATGCCAGATACAGATTGGTCAATACCAGCAGGAACATCTGCCAGAACTAGACACATGGTAGATTTCTTGCAGGGGGAGGGCCTCAAACAACTGGTACAACAACCCACAAGAGACAGGGCTATCCTAGATCTAGTACTGACTAACAGGGAAGGGATCGCAGATCTCCAGGTAGAAGGTCACCTGGGGGTCAGTGACCATCACATGGTATGGTTCAATTTGGCCACTACATCTAAATCATCCCATTCCAAGGCAAAAATATGGGACTTCAGAGGAGTTGAGTTTGATAAGATGACCAACAGAGTTAAGCTAGCCCTGGCAAAAAGAAACACAGGTGAAGGGGTACAGGCAAAGTGGGCAAGCATTAAGGATGCAATACTTGAAGCAACACCCCATTGTGTTAGACAGAAAATGAAGTGCAAAAGAAGAGGAAACTACTTTGGTTCTCAAATACAGTAGCAGAAAAGGTCAGAGCCAAAAGGCTGGCCTTCCAGAAATATAAGGGAACATAGTGGGATGAAGATAGGGAGGCATACCAAACTGCCCTAAGGAAAGCAGAGAAGGCAGTAAGGCAGGCAAAGTCCCAAACTGAGGAAACACTAGCACAAACAGAAAAGGCTGCACAAGACTTTCTATAGATACATTAGTGAAAGGAGAAAGTCCAGAGGGGTATTGCTAAGCCTCAAAAGAGAAAAGGGGCATGTATGAGGAGGACCCTGTAAAAGCATCTATCCTAAATAGATACTTTTGCTCAGTATTTACTGAAAGAGAAGGTGTAGGGCAGGGCCCCAGCTCAGCACCATGGGCAACAAGGGGGGAGGAAGTGAGCACTACTCCTTCACAAAAGAAAAAAGGTCCTACTTAGAGCTTGCTAAGCTCAGGTGGACAAGGCAATGTGACCTGACAGCATACATCCCAGGGTACTTAAGGAGCAAGGGTGGAACTAGCAGAGCCATTAGCAGAACTGTTTAGTGAGTCTCTGAGCACAGGAGATCCCAGAAGACTGGAGGGGCTCATGTGATCTCGCTCCCACAAGAGTGTAGCAGGAGATGAGGGGGAACTACAGACCAGTCAGTCTTACCTCAGTAGTGGGCAAGATTATGGAGGCACTCCTTAAGGAAAGGATAGTGCAACACCTGGAATCCATAGGGGCACAGGATTCAAGACAGCATGAGTTTACAAAAGGAAGGTCCTGTCAAACTAATCTCATAGATTTCTTTGACTGGGTAACCAGAGTGGTGGACCAAGGGGGAGCAGTTGATGTCACATACCTTGACTTCAGCAAAGCTTTCAACACTGTTCCACATAGAAGATTGATAAATAAGCTGGGTAGGCTCAGGGTGGGTCAGAAGTTGGTCAACTGGGTGGCAAACTGGTTGTGGACAGAAAACAGAGAGTGGTGGTAAATGGTATAGTCAGAAGAGATGCAAGTCACAAATAGGGTACCTCAGGGATCAGTCCTGAGCCAGTACCTTCAATATCTTCATTAGTGACATTGCAGATGGACTAGAGGGTAAGGCTTGTCTGTTTGCAGATGACACCAAGATCTGCAACAGAGTAGATGATCCAGATGGGGTGGGCAGAATGAGAAGAGATCTGGATAAACTAGCAAAATGGTCAGAAGAGTGGCAACTGGGATTTAATGCAAAGAAGTGCAAGATCATACACATAGGGAAGAGAAACCCTGAAGCCACCTATAGGCTGGGAGGTGAGTTGCTGGCAGTCACAAAGGAAGAAAGAGACTTGGGCATCATCATCACCGATGACCTGAAATCATCCAAGCAGACCTCTAAAGCAGTAGGTAAGGCTAGGGGGATGTTAGGGTGTATTAGTAGGGGTATCACAAGTCATAAGAGGGAGGTAATAATCCATCTTTGCAAGACACTGGTTAGACCCCATCTGGAGTACTGCATGCAGTACTGGAGGCCACACCTTCACAAGGGCATTAACCAAATTGAGGCAGTCCAGAGAAGGGCAACTAGAATGGTGCAGGGACTGCATCAGAAGACATATGAGAACATATTATCGAAGCTCAGTATGTATACCCTTGAGCAAAGGAGGGAGAGAGGTGATATGATCGAAACATTCAAACACCTTAAGGGCATTAACAAGGTGAAAGAGTCTAACATGTTTAAATATAAGAAAAATAGCAGGACAAGAGGACACAGCATGAGATTAGAGGGAGGCCAATTAAGGGGGAATGTGAGGAAATTCTTTTCCACCAAAAGAGTGGTGGATGCATGGAATGGCCTACCTCAGGAAATGGTGGCTATGAATACAGTGCAGGGCTTCAAACAGGCATGGTATAGGCATAAGAGAGCAATACAGATGAGTATGAATAGATAGGCCACTGACAGAGCAAGCAAAGGCCGTTGGAACATTTATAAGGTAGAAAAAGAAATGGGCAGACTGGATGGGCCTTGTGGTCCTTATCTGCCGTCAACCTCTATATTTCTGTTTCTATGAACAGTGACAGGAGGAATTGGTTGCGCAACCAAATTTTCTTGTGAGACCTAGGAGCTGATCACTCCAACAGTTTCACAGTTCTCTGCCTCTTGCTATCTGTCTGCCTTCCCTTGCTATTTCTGTCTTTTCTTCACCCTTGCATATCTGCAGTTATAAAAATATATACAAATCTTTTTGTGGAAATGTCACAGATATTGGTATCCCTTTGTTTAAAACAGTATATAGTTATATTGTTGAAATGATTGCAAAAAGCTATTTGGAACTCAAGAGGTTAGCCTCAGATGCAGTTTTTTGCAGAGTTGTAAACAACAGGTCAGTTCTGGGTCACGGTGTTCTTTTTGCTGCACCTGAATCAAAACTTACAAGAACATTCTGTGAAAAGCAGGCTCTCTTAATGAGCTCCCTGCAAAGACCGGTTATAAAAAGAAAAGCAATGCTTTGCAAAAGAGAGAGACTGAGTTTTGAAACTGAGAAGAAACACTCAGAAGGAGGACTTTTTCTTTGTTTGTACTGCCTTTGTAAATAGTTATACTGAATAATTTTTATTTTTTATTTTGCTGTTATTGAGAAAAATAAAATGTGATTTGTGAATTTTGACACTGCTCCTGGTCATCCTGTGCTTCCTGACCTGTGCCTCGATGACACTGTGGGATCTTTAACATGAATGCATCAGGGTGGCAGTAAGGGGAAGAGGCAGGCATGGATATGAGAGGGTGAAGATGTGGGGGTTTGCTTGACAATTAGTGCTGGGGTTGGAACACATTCTTCACAATGTTTATAAAAATGCGAAGCAAAGCAGTAGACAATTGAATTGTTCAGTAATACACACCCACAGCAATGGGCATTAATTCAGACTTCTTCTATTTTGATAAATTCAACCATGAAATGATCTTGATTAATTCAACTTAAAGCAATTATTTTCACTACATATCACAGCAAGAATTACCAATGATTCACTTCAAACATTGAAACTTTTTCAAGGGATAAGGTCCTAAAAAGTGTAAACATAAGTAATTGAGTCAAAATAACCTCTAAATAAGCTCCATCCCTTTGAATTTATAAGGCATACAAGCCAATAGTCCAGTGTATAAGTGAATAGGAACTAGGGGAGACAGGGTGGAAGGGAGCAAAAGATGGAGGAAGAAAGAAAAGAGGTGTAGACAGGAGTTGCAAAAGTGACCATTTTTTTTTCTCATGGGTTCTGGTAATACTAAGTAATTTGAAGGAAGAAGACTGACATACTGTATTGAGAAATGTCCATGTTATACTGTATAGATATAGAAAGTGTCATGCTCACTGACTCAAGAGGGTCAGGAGATCTTTATTATTCCTTAAGTATTATCTTAAGACAAACCATAACATGGAAATATAATCTGAATCATTAAAAAAAAAGTAGCTGGTTGTTACTCATTATATGTGAAGCATTTTGATCTCAACCCTTTTGCTAATTAGCAGATTTTCTACCTGGCAGTGCATGATGTGAATTCTGGAATAGTGCTCTAGTCCTTGTATTTGTAATGTTTTCCACTTAATACCTCATCAGCACAGTGTGGCCTTACCATCAGTGGGATCATAGCTGACCAAGAATAAAGCTACTCATCCTCTTCAAGATGTATTAGTTTAGGTGTCACAGTGACAGAGGTCATGGTGCTTATGAAGTATGCTTTAGAAATGAATTACTGTTCCTATGCTTTAGTACTGACTTACTGTTCCATGATTCAGAGATTGCACTGTCTGGTTGAACCATTAATTAACAAAATGAAAAAGGACAATTCTTCAAATTTAGCAATAGGAATAGCAACATAGGAACATAGAAATTGTTTCGGCAGATGGGGAATGCATGATCCATCTATAGTAGTCTGCCCGTGTTTCTGCACACCTCTGTATTTAGACTGCACCCTGATGTGTCCACAATGTCTACAATAACAGATTGACTTTTCAAAAGTATGAGCTCTTAATGCATTCAATATTCCACACACAGTACCATTTAGAAATCTTGGTTGTGACTCTACTAGGCAGGGCATACAATCTCTTTACTGGAGTGGAGCCTTCCAAGGCTACTCAGCTGCTCAGGTCTCTTACAGAAGGTAACAGAGTCAGGAAGGAGATGAGGTGGAGGGGTCAAGAGTCTGGGTTCTTCAACTGATATGCAGGAAGCATAGTGGTGTCATTTGCTGGGAGGGACATTTTCCAATTTTGTCCCTTCGACCCTTACCCATTAGGGTGCTGATGTGTGTTTCCTTATCAGCACATGATGCACTTGTGCTTTTACCCTCATCATCTAAAATCCCCGTGTCACTACTGGAGTTGAAGCTTCTATCCATCCTCCCTGAAGTAGGAAGATGATATTCTGTGGGATATCCCATGCACAGTCCTACTAGCAGCTAAGGTTGCAATATGAGCCTCAGTCACTGCCTCTACAAGCAGCACCTGTTGTCACCTGACCATTTGTCTCACATCACAATGGGGTCTTTAAAGATCAAGAAGCTCTTAAAACAAATGGCTAAAACTATGTTATTTGCAACAATTGTGTGCAACTTTACTGTTTCCTATTTTGTTTTTTCACATTCCTCTGTTCTTGGTTGCTAGATATTTCACATGATGCAGTACTTGCTTCACTGTGCCTTTCAGAAAGGCTGTGACTGTCCCCAACTGGCCTCACAATTGTTTTTATGATGTCACATTCTGTTGTCATGGTAAGCAATATCATTTCATAAACAAAGTCAGCTGGAAATAGTCAAATGCTATTTATACACACTGCTTAGACTGGCTACTAAGGTGTGTTATAAACCATGGAAAGAAAAATAAAAATGAAAAAAAAAAGCTATATTCTCTGGAATATTACAATAGGCGAAATATTATATTTGTAAATATACATGCTGCAGTGGAATGTTGATATTTAGCATTATGCTACGCTAAGCTTTCAGAAAGCAGAAGGAGGCCTGAGTTCCTGTTTTACTGCTTTCCCCACAATTCAGTGGTAGTATTGTGAGTTATTTGGTCCCAAAAATAACATAGCTATATTAGTGTGTTTAAATATCTCTTTATTTATTTTTTTTAAAGGAATAGACATTACAAAAATAAAACATCAGCATAAGAATCCTAGGTTAATAAAGCTAGAGTGTACTCTTTTGCTGTCTTATGCATAGAGAGAAACAGGTTATGTATATAGTTAATTTCTAAGGTATAAAACCCAGTTTATGACCTATTATACGACAGGTATCTGGTCTCAGCCAATCAGAAAACAGAACAGCTGTCAGTTATTCTCTCACAAACTTCAAACCACACCCCCCAGAGTCGTTTATTCACTCAAACCTCACCCACAGTCAGTTAATGAAACAGTAACCCCACTCACAGTCATTTAATGAACCGTAACCATGCCCACAGTCATTTAATGGGACATATGCCAAGCCCACACTCAACACACTTTCAGGATTCAGAACAAAGTAAAACTCTGTGCAGTACAAACTCATATTGTAAAATGTAAATCTATTGTTAAATGTATTCTGTAGTAGTTTTCATTTCTGACAGTCATTGCAAACATATTTTGAGTGCACCATCAGAAAGCTCACTGTCTCGCGTTCACACACTGCAGCAGGCTGAGATAAGGGAAAACTCGTTCCTAAACGAATTACACAATTTTCATAAAATACAAGTACACCATTGTTTTTGATGTAGCTCACAACACAGAATAGCACAAATGTACTCATACCCTAAAATGAGCGCTGTAAACTTATGTAGTTTCTGCCCAAAAATGAAAGCAGGATTCTAGCCATGTGCATTAGCACCTCCGGTAATGGGCATGCCTGGAATCCTGCTTCAGTTTTTACATGCAAACTACATAACTTTATAGTACTCATATCAGGCTGTGAGAAAATTTATGCTGTTCTGTGCTCCCACCTGTATTAAAAACAATGCTTTACTTGTATTTTACCAAAAATGTCTAACTCGTTTACAAATGAGTTTTGCCTCTGCTCCATTCTGCTTCACTGACAGGATGCTTAACACTGAGCTTTCCGAAGATAGACCCCAAAACATCTTTGTGCTTCTATTTTACCAAATATATACTTCACTTCTAGTCATATAATAGTACTAACATCCAGTTGCTTAGAGTATACTCGCAATAACCGGCTTCTGTGAACAATTAAATGCCTCAGCTTCGCCTCAGCATTTAATCATCCACAGAAGCCAGTTATTGCTTCATATACTCCAAGCAACTGAATGTTATCAGCTAAGTATATACAAAATCCTTCTCTGCCATAAGGTCTCAGAGGGCTCAGTGATGTTGTTTAGTTTAGCTGTCAACTTTTCCATATCACATATTTGGAGCATACCATCCTGCCAGTGTGATACAGTAGGGACAGACAGTTGGGTCCATGTGATAACGGTGATCGCGCAAAGGCGATCTCTGTTAGGGAGAGTGTACATCACTGAAAATCAATTTCAGCAATCTATACTTCTGGTGCATAGCAAAAGGGTGCCGGGGACTTAGATTTTAGGTTGATATGTCAATCTCCCCTATCCGGTCTCCCTTCCTCAATGGTAGCCCTGTTGATATGTGCCAGGACTGAGTCGCCATTTTAAAAAGTGCTCAATTGCTGACGCCCATGTCACGGGTTACCCAACAGTCTGGTTATAACTTTTTTCACCACAAGTAGGCAGATCCAAACCAGTTTTTTTTGTCTGAGGACCTCTCTGTCCTCATGGGGGATCAAGAAGTAGCACTGTTGTAGCAGACAACATAAAGTCTGTACCAAACAATATCTGAAGAGCTGCAAGGAGTTGTGCCCAGTATGTCTATAGCAGTGGGCACAACCAGAAAATATGGCCATGTGTGGTGGGGCTAATACCACAGCCTCTCCAGCACTGCTCAGTCTGGGGTCGAATATACTGTATATGGCAACAATTTGTGGGGCTTGGAAAAATCTAATGGAGCATTTCCAAGAGAACTCCTTTCAGCAATGAGAGGTGGTTGGCATGTGAATATGAATCAAGTATTCACTTCAGTCCAACTGAGAAATAGGGGTCTGTAAGTCTGCCTCCCATTTTAGCCTAATAGAGTCTACGTAGAGCCACTGGAGTTTGAGGAGCACTTGGTAACCTGAGAGATCAAGGATGATATAGGATCCCCTAATAATATGGAGAGAAATATCTAATGAAACTGAGGGGTCCCCAGGGCAGGTGGCCAGTTGTGGAGTGTATTTTGCAGGTAATGGGTAACTAGAGGCATTTAACATGATCCTGGTGACATGACCTGAAGGACCTAGTGAGTTCCTGAAAGGGGATAAGATCTCTGCCCTGGAGGAACTGGGCAGGAAAAGAGAGTCCCACATGGTCCCACTGGGTATATACATTATTCAGTCACCCAGGTGCAAAAGAGAAATCATGGGAAGGGGGTAATTAAAGGTCTGGTTGTCTGAAGCTGTTTATGAAGCACAGCTTTCCAACAGCATAGTAGAGTGGGTAAGGTGCAAGGATTAGTGGAGACTTCAGTGGATTGTGAGAGGGGGTCAGATAATAGTATTTTCCATGTTGAGAGACAGTTCGCTTCAATTAATTCTAAGGTCCTCCAGTGGGCTGTTTATTGTGCAGTCAGCCATTAAACAGCTGTATGTATCTAGGCTGCTGCACAGTAAAAGGATAGGTTTGTAGGGCTAACCTTTCATGTGATTTAGGGAGTTGAGGCACAGATAATTTTATATGTGGTTTCGCACCTCCCCATATATACTGGGATATTAATCTATCCCTTCCTTGAAAAGAGCCCTCCAGAGGAAATATTGGTAAAGTTTGGGCTAAGTATAATAGTTGGGGCAGAAGGTTCATTCAAGTGTTACTATGCACCGAGATAAGGAAAGAGGTGCTGTCTTCCACGTCTTTAAGTCTTTTACAAGTTATTCTATAAAGAGTTCATAGTTTATAAGTTGTTCTGTAAAGAGTTCATAGTTTAATCTGCTAAGTTGAGCTAAGTTGACATTCAGATAGACCCAAGTACTTTAGCTTAGGCGAATTCCACTAACATTTTGAAAAATTGTTTGGTGTGTGTGCTATGGGTATAGTTAAATTGCAAAACCTCCATTTTAGTGGAATTAAGTTGATAGCCTGCTAACTCTCTGAATTCAGTGAGTACTCACCAGAGATATGGGCATGCCAGTTGAGGGTCCTGTAAATATATAAGCAGTTCATCTGCATAGAGTGCTAATGTATGGGTTCTGCCACCCAAGGTAGGTCCCTGGATGTCAAGGTGGAGTCCAAGGGCTTGGACAGGGGGTTCTAAATAAACAGCAAATAATAATGGAGAAGGGGATAGCCCTGATGGGTTTCATTTTGCAGTGGGAAAGGATCAGAGATGTGTTCATTAACTCTAACATATGTTTTTGGGTCCTTATAGATAGCATGGAGGACTTTAATAAATGGCAAGGGGAAATTCATAATTTTTTTAGTGGGGAAAAAAAGTTCAATGCCACCGAGTCAAAAGTCTTCTTAGGTTAAAAGCTTTTCTTGTCCTTACAAAGCAGGCACTTGTGCACAGTGGGTCTTCTCCAATTACCAGAAGAACCAAAAGAAACAAGGTAACACATATGAGCTTGCTATTTTTTCCAAAATGTGTACTTATGATGGGCTTTGCTAAGGCAGGTAGGAGAAGGGCGGCTGCTCTGAGCAAGTCTGCTTTTGTTTCCAAAAATTGTGCCCATGACAGGCACTGCTGAAGTAGGTAGGACATGTACAGCTGTACTGAGCAAACCTGATGTTGTTTCCAAAAACTGTTCCTATGATGGGCATTGCTGATTTAGGTACAGTAGAACAGGTACAGCTTCTCTAAATGAGTTTGCTGTTGTGAAAAACATTATACCCATCTATGATGGTCATTGCTGAGGCACATAGGACAGATGCAGCTACTATGAGCAAGCCTGCTGCTGTTTTCAAAAAATGTAACCATGTCTGGAATTGCTGAGGCAGGTAGGACTGGTGCAGTTACTCTAAAAGAGCCTTCTGCTGTTTCAAAAAATGATACTCATGATGTCCATTTCTGAGACATGTAGGACAGATGCAGGTGCTCTGAGTAAGCCTATGGCTATTTCCACAAATTGCACCAATTACAGGCATTGTTATAGCAGATAATTCCATCAATTACAAGCATTATAATAACATGCACTGGGTTTCCTTTGTTCTCTGCATGCACTGACTGCAGCTGTTCCCTCTTTTAGCACCGGCTGCCTTCCTTATTCCGGAGACTGACTTCACCACTGCTCAGATTCGGTGGTAAGTTGTTCACTGGGTGGGCTAAAACAATAAAATCTAAAAAAAAAAAAAATCACCAATGGGGGGAGAGGCAGCTTTTTTCCCACAGCCACCTCAGCCACGTTGAACCTGACCAGCCTGCAGTGGCACAGGGACATCTTTTTCATTTATTTTATATAATTGCTGTGGTGAAAAAACAATATCCAGCAGTTCTATAAAATGAAACATGGGGTTGTCTGTAAAACTCAAATTTTACACACACCCTCGGTACTAGATGCTTAAATAAACCCTTCAAGCTTCACTCTAGGGGTATATGTAGCATCCAATACCTAGGGTATGTGTACAATTCTCATTAAAAGCACAACCCCATGTATTATTCTATATGTTATGGCAGATAGTTGTACCAATTACAGGCATTGTTCTGGCAGATAAGTGCTTCAATTACAGGCATTGTTGTAGCAGATGGTGCAGTCATAGCTGCTCTGAGTGAGCCTACTCCTGCTTCCAAAAATTGCTCCCATTATGGGCATTTTTGCGACAGATAGGATTGGTGCATCTGCTCTAGGTGAACCTACTGCCATTTCCAAAAATTGTTCCCATGAGTGGCATTGCTGAGGCAGGTAGGACAGTCACAGCTGTTCTGAGTGAGTCTGCTGTTGTTTCTAAACATTATACCCATGACAAGTATTACTGAAGCTGGAAGAACAGAGGTAGCTTCTCTAGGTGAGCCTGTGACTGTTTCCAAAAATGATACCCATGACAGACATTGCTGAGGCACAAAACAGAAAATAGATAATTGAAAAGAGCAGCTGGGCAAGTGTGCTTAGCAAGGCGGGGGGGATGATGACAGCAACTGAGCGTGTGTGTTGTAAGGAAAATATCAGGAAAACTGAGGAAAGCGATGCTGCCAATGCAATCTGTGGTTGCAGTTCAGATAGAAGCCAACAGCCCTTCCAGTACTGGTGTAGTTGCTAATTTTTTCGGTTAAGTAAGCAATAACCCATGACAGGGTGTGCGTTTATTGGGGATTAATCAACACCCCGGGTGTGTAGTGAGGCTGAGTGTCCTCACAGCATCTGGGGTGTTGATTAACCCCCAATAAACACACACCCTGGAGTGGGTTATTGTGCTTATAACATGGGCCACATTTGGGGAGAAGCGGACAAAAGGTGTTCCCATAACAGACAAAACGTGGGAACTACTTAGTGTTCTTCCACTGTGTTTTGGCCATAGAATCACAGTATTCTGTGTTCTGCCATGGTACAAATAGTTCCACTGGCAGAAGTTCCTGGTGAACAAGCCAGTGATTCATGAATCAAGGTGCATGTGAATACTTTCACTGTGATGTGCCGATTATGTTGGGTGCTGCCTTTTCACTTGCTTACACTGTGCTCTGGGATTTGACATATTCCTCCCTCTCCCCCCATTGGTACAAGGATACTGACATTCACCAGTGCTCAGTGTGGCCACATTAACACATTATTAGCACAGATAGTGATTATTTACTGAAATTTTAAAACAACACTTGACAGATTATACTGCACGATGTACACTCAATTGTTACATGAGGCACATCGGGAGACCGCTACATCTCCACAACTACCAGAACCTCTGCAAGTGGACAGTGCAGGGAAATTATGGTAGTGAATCACTCAGGCACTGTGTGTCTTTTTCTCTGTCTTAGCGGCTATGTGTCATGGAGTGGTATGTGCCATGATTCTTCAGTGCAACGGAAGCAGCAAGCGTGCCTGGTGTTCAAAGCGAGAGGACGTCTCCCATTACTGGCAACTGTTTAGAGGATATAATGCAGTGCAGTGGGAACGAGGAGACAATGTGGCCAACTCAGTTCCCATCAATGATGAAGCAGTGGACAGTGCACGTGATGCTTTACTCTCTCTCTGGGACATCAGCAAACGCTATGGTACAGATATACTTCACTTCTTTTGTTTCTGCTTTGGACACTTCTAACTTGCTTTTCTGACATGAACTTGATCGTACAACTATGCACCTCTTGAGTCTGGATGGCTGTGTAAATATGTGATTATGTCACTCACTGCAGTGCATTGTTAACCATGTCATTATACTTGTGTCTACTTTCCATGATACACACTTGCATTACTGCAAATTACTACTTTATAGTGTGATTGTCACTGTCCTTTGGGTGGGTGGGGGTTTTTCCTCGCTAACATCTATTTCAACATGGCTACTACTCATATTTGTGTATAGAGCTCAAAATTAGTGCTGTTTCTCATCTGTCTGTGTCCTTGGGCACCTTTTCACCACTTGCAGAGACTGTTCGTAGCTTAGGAATTAATGAATGGTCAAGTGATTGTGATTGACCAGTCTTTTTCCTAAGATATAGATGCCCATGTTATAATTCTTTTTATTGTTTCATATAATAGAAACAGAAACAAACATCAACTTTTCAACATCCACATACAGACAAATTTAACAGTAGACAGAACATTGTACAGATACTATGCTGTTTGACTACATAAATGGACAATTCAGTCATCAGAGATGGGGTGCCTACACATCTGTAATACCTACAGTAACCCAGGCTAATTATGCATGCATATAAAATTAGGTGAGTGAAGTATGTGTACATTCCTCCACATTGCACCTTCAGGTCTATTTTGCCACTGGAGGAGGAGGACAGGGCAAATAAAGGAATGGGGGGAAGGGTGCCTATGGCTGTGCCAGACAGAGACCACCGAGGAGGTGGAGCAATTTGTCAAGACAAGAAGGCATAGACAGTGAGCAGGAGAGGCCCAGAGAGGAGTAACCCCTTGGTTGTGCCTTTGTTAGATAAGCAATGGAGGGAGAGAGGGGAGGGAAGGAAAGCTGAAATTACAGAAGACTAACAAAGGGTGGGGTGGGGGAGCTTATCCTTTTACTTTTCCAAGGTACTGTTAGGGGTCACAAAGCCTAGAACCAAGCAGGGAGTCCATATGTCCTGTTATAGGTGCATTGTTTTCCTGGCCATGTGGGGCATTCTTGCTAAGGTGGCCAGCTATCTAACAGCTGATAGTCATTATGGAATAGAGGGGACCTCTTCTGATCGCCAACATTGGCGTATGAGTCATTTTGCATCTATGCCTATTATAACAGTCTTTTTCCTATGAAGGTTTGTGATATGATGAGATGGTGGTGTGAGGCCTAGAAGATACAGTTGTTGGGGGGGGTGGGTAATTTATGCATAGGACCTGCGTATCACATCTGTGGACCTTGTCCCAGATGCTCTTAAGCTTGGAGCAGGACCATAGAGCATGTACAGTAGGAGGTCTGCCCCTAAGTGTTTACACCTCCAAAACAATCCTCAGTTATTAACCACAGGACTTTAAATTGGCGAGGAATTTGGCACCAGTATTGTTGAACTTTGTTCTGAATAGGAAGATTCCTGCTGTCTAGGCAGGCTTGTTATGCTAGTCACCATAATTAAGAACATCCTTCCTCTGATATGATTACCTCTAAAGATGGTTCCCATTTATGCTTAGCCTTAAATAAATGATCAAGTATGTTGTCAGTAATTGCTTTATACATTCTGTCTGCTTTTCATTTTTTTGAAGAAGCCAAGACTGTACAGTAGAGGCTGTATCCTGAGTGGTTCAAAATGGGCCTCATTTCAAGAAGAGTGAAAGTAGACTGCAAATCTAAAGAAACCTCTGAATTCTGTATGAGGCAGGCCATTGCACCTTTGGAGGTTTTCAAATTAGTCTAGGTGGGAGGTCTGGGGCTGTACGAGTCTTCTCTCAAGTGTCCCAGTCAAAGGATCCCCCCAATATTAAGTAAGGTGTTGTGTCACAAGAGGGTAAGGATTTTAGGGATACAGATTCCTTTACACTGGCACCCTGTATTCTCCAACTATTTATGGAGAAGCCTATGGTAGGCCACATCATTGCAGATTGCGGGGGGAGTGCATATAAGTATACTGCTGGAAATACACCTTTAAGGAGCACCTTCTCAAGCACTAGCTGGGGGGTGAGCACTAGCTGGGGTCTTAAGCCAATGAACCATCTGGGTCTCCCAGAATGTCACATAGTTTGCCTGGAACCATGAAATGTCCCAGCCTCCTTTTCGCAAAGTGGACTCAGAGTTTTGGTCAGTAACAGCAGGGTTGTTTCACTCCCCCCATGAAGTCCCCTATTATGGCGTCCACCTTACAAAACCAATATAAATGGATATTCACTGCCAGATGGGAGAGACAGTGTAGTAGTTGGGGTACTGTGATCATTTTAATAGTAGACACCTTGCTTGCAAGGGACAGATGTAAAGATTTCCACCTTTCACATTCATCTGTAGCTGCTTCAGTAAGTAAGAGAGATTACTAGAAACAATAGAGGGGATGTTTGGGTTATCCATATACCCTCTTAATGCTCTTAGGTGACCATTTTAACTCCAAGTGAAATACAGAATCAGGTGTACATTGCTGTTTAAGAGGTGGAATCTCAGTTTTACTAGGTTTCATCTTTAACTCAGAAATTTTCTTGAAATGCCCTCTGCAAGTCAAGAAGAAGGGGTGCCAGCTGAGTTGTCTTGTAGGAGCTCTAAGCAGTCATCAGCATAGAGTTTAGATCTGAACTCCAGAGGGCCTACATTGATGCCATGAAGTGTGGGGTGGTGCCTGATAGCTAGGACTAGAGGCTGTATGGCCAGTACAAATAATAACAGGGATAAGGGACAGTCCAGACAGGTGCCTGATACAGCCAGAATGGAGAAGACAGTGAAGAATTACTAAGGACTCTTTGTTGTGGGTAGGGTATAGAGTGTATGGACCCATCCCCAAATGTAGGACCAAAACCCATTTTGATCGTGATAGAGTGCAGATACCCCCACTCCACTGAGTCAGATGCCTTCTTGAAGTTCATCACCAAAACAGTGGCTGGAGCGGTGGTAGAGCTGGCCACTGTCATGAGTAACAGAAGGGAGCACAGATGATCTGTGTTGAGGTGCCCCTTCACGAATCCCACTTGGAAGGCATGGATCAGTGTGAGGAGGATGGTGTCCATTCTGGTGGCAAACAATTTGGCCAAAATCTTGGCATCTACATTACATAGTGATACAGGTCTATAGCTGCCTGCCAGTGTAGTATCCTTGATTTTATCCATTGCACACCATCTACTGGCATCATAAGTCATTTTCAGTCGAGCTGCCTTGGAGGAAATAAGCAGGGGCACTACTTAAGCATATAACCTGTGTTGATTCATAGATTGGCAGGGTCATACCTTTCCTTCAGACTAATTTCGTTCATTACTCCCTCCTCAGGCAAAGGTCCAAACTACAGTCCACTGGTTGGTGTGGACAGCTGTCAGCAACACCATGGACATTGTCAGCTGCAGGCAATGTGGTGCACTCTACAATAGGGCATAATTTCTGCATATTGGTCACTGCCCCACTTGCTGGGCTGTTGCTAACCTAAGGGCCCAGCTTTGGGAAGCCTGGGCCATAATACATGATCTGCAACATAGCTTCCTCAGATGCAGGCCCCCGCCCACTCTGCCTCCATTCCACCATGACCCAGAAGCCAACTTCTGCCCCAGACAGGATATGGGGGCAGGGGGTTGTCAGGTGGTGAGGAGAGGGAGGCAAGGCAAGGTGGCCAAAATAAGACATGACCTTATGTGTAAAACTGTCAGCCCAACTGACAATAGATATTGGATGCTGGGAACAGCATCTGACTCTGAGCATGTCAGTGCATAAAACCAGAGTCACGCTGGGCCAAAAAAGGGTGACATGTCAAAAAAACAGGGCTGATGTAACAAAAAGAAGCTGCTCATAGTTGGAGAGTCCATGATCTGCAGTGTGGAACCCCACTTAGATGCAAACAGCACAACCAAAATTGTGGTCAAGTGTCTCCCAGAAGCATCTGCAGAAAGGGATATGTACCACATTAAAAGGCTCATACGTAAAGAAGAAGAAAGGTCACTCACTTTAGTCCACCTCGGGACTAATGATCTGGCCAATTAGTCAGTTGAGGGGGCCAAAAAACACCTAGTGGACCTAGCAAACAGATTAACCTCTATTTCGTCCACCCTGGCCTTCTTGGAAGTTCTACCAGTCTGGGGTAGAGGTGACAACACAAAGACGGTCAGAGTGGAGAAAACTGACCACCTTAACTCCTGCATGCGGGAATGGTGCCATGACAGGGGCTACCGTTTCACTGAGAACTGGAATAACTTCTGGTAGAGCAGCTTATTCAGGTATGATGGCCTTCACCTAACCAGGGAAGGGGTGAGGGCACTCAGTCAGAAGTTTGACATGTATGCCAATTTTTTAAACTAGTGAAAGGGGAGATGGTGTTGACTCTCAACAATGCAGCAAAGGAGCAGGCAACCACTCCCCAAACAACAAATAAATGGCACAGACCACCAAACGAAACAAAAATGACTGGCAGCAAAAGCGACTCAAATGTTGGGAAACAAAAAAGGAAAATTCAAATCTGCATGGGGGGGTAAGCATTTGGAGGGCAAAGGTGATAAATGCTAGGAGTTTAATCAAATAAGCTTCCCAAACTCGTGGCCACCATTGCAGAGGGAGGGCTAGACTGGGTCGCCGTAACATTAATTTGGTTCACTGAGAACCATGGATTGGACATGGTGATCCCAGGATGCAACCTATACAGAAGGGTCAGAAAGGATAAAAATGGAGGCGGGATAACAATATACATCAGGGAGGAGATAAAGACCACAGAAATCCAGGGGTCTCCTGGTGAGACTAAGGCATTATGGTTAACAGCTGATATGGGAAATGGGGCAGTCATCAGGCTAAGGCAGTCTATAGGCAAAGCCCTTAGAATTCTGCCGCCGCAGAATTTTGTGTAGAACTTCTGCAGTGCCACAGAATTCACTGTTCTTGGTGATTCTTTATTAATATTTTCATTTATCCATAGAACCTGGTTTCCTTCCCCTCTTTTTACATCCAAAAACCCCTCTATGCTCAGAATGTAATGTTATCAGTGCTACTATATCATACTTTAGCTAATGAAATGGCGGCATTCTGCCACAGAAATGAATAGTCTCTTATCTACCACAGCTCCCACTGTCAGAGGCGGTGGCAGAGCACATCAGGCACAGTGATATTTGCTCAACCTGCACTATAGCCTAATACAATTTTCAGTCTTACATTATTACACTAGGGCAAACAAACAACTTGTTGACAATAGCATAGATCTGTTAAATCCATACCTTACTTTGTACAAACTTACTTTTGCCTTTAAGGTATAGCGATGCCATCTGAAATTAATAACTGGTAAAATGAATTAACCTGTCATTTTTAAGAAAAATAAAGTAATTATGCCCAGAAAAGTGGAATATAATAATGTGTAGACCTGTTGAAAGAATAGACCTGTTTAATAAATAATTGCTCTGTAAACATTTTTGCCAGGGTTATTGATTACATATTGTCATTGGTTGATAGAATCACCTAAAAGTTATGGGGAAATGTTGTGTGCAGGGCCAGCTGTTGGGCCAGAGGGCAGCATGTTCCTGTGGCGCCAACTCAGGTTCAGAGACGAGCTCTGGGAGTTGGCTGGGCAGCACCAGGATTGGGGGAGCACACCACTGCTCTGAGCCTGGAAAGGTATGGCACAGTGTTCTGCCACAGGGGGAACACATTGTGATGAATTGGAGAGCTTTATCTCACAATGGGTTCACATGCATGTCATGGCCTGATGGTGTTACGTAGTGTGTCAGGGGAAGCCGGTTGACATGAAAAATGAGTTTTGCAGTATTTACTTTGTTCTGTTTATTCCATTTCCACAGGGACCTGTATGAATGAGGATATTTCATGGAAATTAAAAAAAAAAATATATATATATATATATATATATGTACGCAGTATCTCTCTCACTATATATATATATATATATATAAGTAAAACAAATACAAGGTGATGCATCAGCATGTGGTCTACAAGCAAAACAAAATGGTTATATTAAATGCACGCTGAAAATAGAAAATAGAGTTAAAATCTACGTTTCGACCTTAGGTCTTCTTCAGAAAATATCTAAAAGAGAAAAAAAACAAAGTTAGTGTAGAGGAGGTAAATATATATATATATATATATATATATATATATAGGGAAAAGAAGAAAGGGAGGTTCAGGGAGAAGAAGTGATAAATGGTAAGATTAAGAGAGAATCTGTGAAACAAAAAGGTGATGATGGGAAAGACAAAGCATAATGGGAGTGAAAGAGCTAGGGAAGTTCCCAGGTGGGGACTAATTAACAGGGCCTAGTAAGAATGCTGAAAGGTGACAAATGTGTGGGAAGGAGACAGAGATGGAGACATGGTGAAAATGAAAAATAAATTAAATGACTACAAAATCAGATAGACTTTAGGGGAAAAAAAGGGATGGCTGAAAGATGTTAGTAGAAAATAAGTATATCATTTAAACCAGAGGGCTGCTGGGAGCCAAGGCAGATGATCAGCTTGGCTTCCATGTTTTTTCTATTGTCAGGATCCCAGAAGCCCTGCTGAAGGACACAAACAGAAAGGTCATTGACACTGTCGTCCCTGGAGATAAAGTGGGATACAGTGGGCTTAGCAGTTTCACCATTCCTGACTGTTCTGTAATGTTCCCTGAAATGGCCAGCAAGACGCCTACCAGTTTCTCCGATGTAAATAGCTGTACACTTCCTGCAAAGAATACAATACACCACATTAGTGGAGGTGCATGAGAACTCCTTGGTGATGTAAAAAATACCTGTAAGGCCCCGAATTTCAGTCACACTGGAAATACATTTGCAGGTGTAGCAGCAGTCCTGTTGCAAGGTTTGGTACCTGGGAGGAGGAACTGTTAGGAGTAGGTAGGCTGCTTTTAACAGGAGATTCCATGAGTTAGGTGGCGGCGGTAGGAGGTGATAGAGTGGTTCTGTAAAGGAAGCATCAATGTTAGGGGTCGGTTTGCAAAATGGGAAAGTTACTGGTGATTCTGCGACGAGAAGGTGTGCTCTGATGGAAAGGAAGCACTAGTGGAATTCGCCGTTGTTCTTGTCTGACAGTATCCTTCATGTGGGGGTCAATGTTACGGGGCATGTTACTGACTCGGGAGAGTGCTCTGTCCACTGTGCTTTTAGGGTATCCTCTGTTGATAAAAAAACTGTGCATTATTTGAGTCTGCTCAGCAAAATCATCCTCTTCACTGCATAACCTGCGAAGTCTAAGAAACTGTGAATAAGGCAGGCCATTCTTGACATGTTTAGGATGGAAGGAGCTGTGGAGGAGGAAACTGTGAGAGTCAGTGGGTTTGTAATAAAGTGATGTCTTCAGACCAGTTTTCTGTACTGACAACTGGATATCCAGAAAAGGCAGTGTAGAGGAGGATACTTCAACAGTGTATTGAAGGGAAGGATGGGCCATGGTAAACTTGTCAAGGAAGACTTGGAAGGCCTCCCTTGAGCAGGAGGTGGCCCCCACACAGTCATCAATGTAGCATTTGTAGAGTTCAGGCACAGTCCCTGGGAATGAGAGAAAAAAATGTTCCTCCACCCAACCCACAAACAGATTAGCAAAGCTGGGGCCCATTTTGGTACCCATGACAACTCCATTGACCTGCTGAAAAAAACTTATTGAAATAAAAAGCATTGAGTGTAAGAACCAGTTCTGCCAGATGAGTTAGTGTGTGTGTGGGTGGTTGCTGGACTTCCCGCTTATTCAAGAAATGCTGCAAAGCTGTCAGACCATCACCATAGGGGATCACTGTGTAAAGAGATTTGATGTCCATGGTGAAGATGAGCTGATGAGAGTCACTGAATCTGAACCTGTCAAATAACTGGAGAGCATGGTTAGTGTCTTTAACATAGGAGGGCAGGGACTCAACAAGGGGTCTCATGAGGCTGTCCAAAAATGCAGAGATGTGGGATGTGGGGCAGGAGCAGGCAGACACTATGGGATGACCCGGGTTACCTGTTTTGTGGATTTTGGGAAGGAGATAAAACCTGGATGTCTAGGGATGCTGAACTATGAGTCTCTTAGCAGAAGCAGGGAGCTCTTTGTTTTCAATAGCAGAGGTGATGGTGGTGGTGACCTCAGTCTGATTGTCAGCAGTGGGGTCCTGTGGAAGAGAAGAATAAAACCTGGTGTCAAAGAGTTGCTGTGTGGCTTGAGTGATGTATAGCTCCTTTTGCCAGACCACAACAGCACCTCCCTTATCAGCTGGTTTAATAACAATGTCATTCCCACATTGTAGAGATCTGAGGGCTGCAAGCTCACCATGTGTCAGGTTGGCATGGTTGTGCCTGCAGTGAAGATTGAAGTTAGTGGTGTTTTCCATGCATTGGTTAACAAAATAATCAACAGCAGCAAAACGTCCTGGAGGGGATGTCCATGCACTTTGCTGGGGATTGATATCATTGATTGTTCTGGTGATACTGTCATCATCTGTGGGAAGAGGAGTCACATTAGAAAAATGAGCTGCAAGGCATACTCTACGATAGAAGCACTGCAGATCAACTTGAACCTGGGGAGCATCAAGATATCTGGGTGTGGGTACAAAAGAGAGACCTTTGCTAAGGAGTGATTGCTTATCTTGTGTCGGGGAAGGTCTGGAGGAATACAAAATACCAAGTTGTTACATCCATACACGCACACACACACACATATTTGTATGTATGTTACAGACTGCATATAAATATATAAGTGATACACAGTAAGGACCTCATGAGTGGTGTAGACAGCACATACAAATATATACATGTAAGTGATGCACAGTGGGGACCTCATAAGTGGTATAGCCAGCACAAGTATACAAATACCTTATTTATCACATAAGTGTCCCCTCTGTGTATTTCATTTATGCAATAGGCTAGGACCTTAAGGGATAGATATTTTTTTCTTTGCTTTTTTAGACATAAAATAATTTCTATAAGTCTGTTATTTTTTGAGCTAGTGTTACTGTGCTTCCCCCACCCTGATTGCTATAACTATTGCCATGGATGGGAAGTCAGGATGACAAGCTGACACTGTGATGTGGTAGTTCATTAGTGCCGCAGAACTTCCACAGAAATTACAAACCACCGCTGGAGAAGTTCTATGGCAAATGGTAATCTTGCTGCAAAACTTGGTCCCAATGTGCCACAGAAAAGTAGGGGCCTTGTCCACAGGCACCCAATGCAGGAAGAAAAGGGGGACAAAGAACTAGCTGAGAACATACACAAAATGACAGACAAGGGCGAAGTACTATTAGTAGAGGACTTCAATTTACCTGACATCAAGTGGAGTGCTCAAATGGCAACAACAAAAAGGGGCAGATACTTTTTAGTGGCCCTGCAGGGAGCAGGCTTAAGGCAGCATGTGGATGCCCCAACAAGGGGTGAAGCTGTCCTGGACTTGGTCCTTACAAAAAGCGATAAGGTAAGTGAGATCAAGGTAGGGTGTCATTTGGGAAATGGTAACCACTACATGGTAGGACTCCAAGTTAACACCTCATAGAACACCAGTCACTCCAAAATCAGCTTACTTGATTTTAGGAAAACAGACTTTGAGAAAATGAGAGCCAGACTAGCTGGGAATCTAAAAGGAGTGGAGGGGTGGAATAAATGTGGGATGTCCTGAAGAGAGCTATTATGGAGGTCACAAACCAAAGCACCAGAAGGGTAAGCAAGGCAAAGAAGAAAAGAGATCTCCTCTGGTTCACCAAAGAGGTAGTAACCACAGTTAAGAAGAAAGGGGCTGCCTACAGAAAATTTAAGTCAACCAATAAAAGGGAAGATATGGAAGCAAATAAGGAGGAAATGAAGGAAGCGGGCAGAGTGGTAAGGAAAGCAAAAGCCCAGACTGGCGAAGTCGGGATAGTGGAAGAGATTAAAGGAGGTAACAAAACCTTCTTCAAGTACATCAGGGAGAAAAGAATGACCAAGCGAAGAATAGTATGATTAGCAGTGGAAGGGGAAAACTAGTGGAAGGGGATGGGGGAAAAGCAGAGGTTTTAAACAGGTACTTCTGCTTGGTATTCACTATAGAGGAACAATGGAATGTAGCTGCACTAACAAGAAACAACACCACCAAACCAGGGATGGACACAAGCTCCTTCATGGTGGAACAAGTCTTGGAAGTGCTAAATAAACTAAAAGAAGACAAGGCCATGGGACTGGATGATATGCACCCCAGGATCCTAAAGAAACTGGGGAACGAATTGTAGTGCACCTGGCAGAACCCTTCACCAAATCTCTTGCAAGTGGAGTGATACCTGAAAACTGGAAGTGGGCTACGGTGGTACCACTACATAAATCAGGTAGCAGAGGAGGCAGGAAACTACCAACCAGTGAGCCACACTTCTGTTGTAGATAAACTGATGGAGACATTACTGAAACAGAGGATAACAGCATTTCTGGAATCTAGCGGGCAACAGGACCCAAAACAACAAGGGTTTACAACAAGGAGGTCATGTCAAACAATTCTGGTTGAATTCTTCGACTGGGTTACCAGGGCAGTAGATGATGGTGCAGCAGTGGATGTAGTCTACCTGGACTTTAGTAAGACCTTCGACTCTGTGCCATACAGAAGAATGGTAAAAAAGCTGGGCTACATGGGAGTGGGGAACGAGGTGGTAAATTGGGTCGAAAGCTGGCTGGGTTGGGAGAACACAGAGAGTGCAGGTCAATGGTTCCCTATTGACAGGAGTGATAACTAGTGGAGTGCCCCAGGGGTTGGTGTTGGGGCCTCTACTTTTCAACATATTCTTAGCTGACATCGTAGATGGGCTGGAGGGAAAGGTGTGCCTGTTCATAGACGACACCAAGAAATGCAACAGGGTTAACTACCCTGAGGGAGTAAGAAAAATGGAATCAGATCTAAGGAAGCTGTAGGAGTATTCCAGAGCATGGAAGCCGAAGTTCAATGCCAAAAAGCACAAAGTCATGCATCTGGGAAAGTGCACCCTAAAGTGGAGTACTACTTGGGTGGTGAGAGGCTGGCACGCACTAGCCAAGAACAAGATCTGGGAATCATCATACTGGAAGACTCGAAGGTGGGTAAACAGTGCAAAAAAGCAGCACTAAAGGCAAATAGCATGCTGGGTTGCATTAGCAGTGGAATCATGAGCAGAAAAAGGGAGGTGGTGTTGCCTCTGTACAGGTCACTTGTGCGTCCTCACCTGGAATACTAAGTACAGTTTTGGAGGCCACACCTCAGGAGAGATATAGACAGAATTGAGATGGTGCAGAGGAGGACTACAAAAATGATTAAGGGATGGCACCATCTGTTCTAAGAAGACAGGTTGTGGGATTTAAACATGTACTCCCTTGAAAAGAGGAGGAAGAGGGGACATGATAGAGACCTTCAAGTACATCAAGGGTATAAATAGGGTACAGTCACATGATTTCTTTTAGCTCAAGGAGGACTCTTGAACAAGGGGTCATGACCTGAGACTTAAAGATGGTAAGTTCAGGACAAACATAAGTAAGTTCTTCTGCTACATAGAGGGTGGTGGATGCCTGGAATGGTCTGCCTGCAGAGGTGATGAGGGCTGAAACTCGGGGGAGTTCAAGAGCACCCTGGACAGACACAGAAGCATCTGGATATGGAAAGGGAAATATGGGGGGGTTCAAATAATCTTTGGGCAGACTAGATGGATCTCTGAATCCCGTTCTGCTGTCACCTTCTATGTTTCTTTGCGAAGACTGTTTTTAACACTTCCTTTATGGTAGGAGGAAGGAGGATGTGCTGCTGAGCTAAGGTAAAAACTGTGCAAGGCTGGAAAGATAATCTCTTGCAGTAGTTAGTAGAAGTCCACCAGGAAGCCATTGCTGCCTGGTGACATGTGTGGGGAGTTGCTATATATCGACACCACCGCCTCATGGAGGGAGAGAACAGTATCCAGAACTTGTTTCTGAGCATCTGTCAGATGGGGAAAGGGGACCTTGGACAGAAAAGCTTCCTAATTAGCCGGGCTGAGCTGGCTTCTAGAATTTATATAATTCCTCATGTAATGCCTGCATGATCTGGTTGATCTACTCAGGCTAGGTTTGGAGATTACCATGTGGATCTTGCAGGGCTCAGATGTGTCTCTGCCTGCTGTTTACATAAGGGATGAGAAAGTAAATTCCCTGCTTTCTCACCCCATCCCAAAATGTATGCTTAGTGTGGAGAACATCCAGTTCAGCCTTTCTGGTGGCCATGGAGTTGAGTTGCATCCAAGCCACCTAATTTCTGCCAGTAGGGGTAGTAAATATGCTGGTTACTGCCAGACTTGTATTGGTTCTCTTTATCAGCAAGATGAGCTTCAAGCTCCTTCGTCTCAAGTTCCCATTTTTTTTTCAGTGGTGTGCAGCATATCCATTGATGAGCCTCTTATGGTGGCCTTAAATGCCTCTTACAGAGAGGCTATACTGGTGTTACCTGTGTCATTAACCTCAAAGTAAGAGACTGCCTCTTTTCTGATCCAGTCTTGAAAATCTGCATCTTGCAGGGGCACATCTGCTGGTCCCCAGACCTCTCATAACCACCAGTAGAACTGGAGTATGGTCTGAGAGGTATTGGTGGGCAATAGAGGTGGATACCATAGCTTGGGTAAGACCAGGGGAGGTCAGCCATATGTCAGTTCTGCTCAAGGTGGTGTGTACCTGCATAACAGTTATAAACCAGTTCCTTAGGGTGCTACTACTGCCATATCTCAGTTAGGAAGAAAACTGCCATCATGCCCTACAGAGTTACCCAGGCTTTAAGATTGGGTTCAGGACGGTCCTAGGATTACTACATACAGGCCTCAAGGGCAACATTAAATTCACTGCCCATCAATATAGGGATCAAAGGATTCCAGATGTCTGAGACAGCATAACTGAGCTCATTAAAGAATGTGAGATTGTCTGAGTTTTAGCCATAGATATTAATAACTACCAAGGGATACTCAGAGGTGTAGAACCTTACTCCTACCAATGTATGTCTGGTATCCAAAAGCAGCTAAGCAACCTTCCAATGTAGCTGCTTGTGCATCAATATGAAAACTCCTGCTTTGGAGGAAGATACACAGCTGTGGACCTCCAAACCCACCCACTCCCTTTATAGCTCATCAGCTTCATCAGTGCTAAGTTTAGTTTCTTGTATTTGGGCTATTTGTGTTTTTATCAATTTCAGTCTAGTTAAGATTCAATTCTGTTTAACTGGGAAGTTCAGGCCCCTAACATTATAGGTAACACATGTCACGGAGGCCATAAAGATTCTTTGAGAGGAATGGCAATAAAAGAATGGGCATCCCAGTGCTAAACAAGCACAGCAAGTGGAGATGGGCCTCCTCAAACCTCCTTCCTTTCATGAAATCAAGTAACACTGATGGTGAACACTGTCTATAGATTAGTAGAACTCATAAAACACATTACTATAAATTGACCAAGAGGAAATTGGAGACAAGCTCCCATAATCAGAATTAAAGGCATGAATAACACATAAAAACACTGTGTCAGGTCAGAGGTAACTCTGGTGAGATGGCCATCTAAGTCCATCTGGGTATCAAAGACTGAAGGCTGAAAGGCTTCCAAGGTCAAAGCTCAAGCAGACGAGGCAGTAGATTGAGCCATGATGTGAACTTTAAACAAATACAATACTTTAAAAGTATAGAGCAGAGCCATGCCCCTAGTAAACCTCTGCAAGGGAAACTGATATATAGTCAACCACACAACCAATATGATGATTGTGGAGATGCACTGGGAGGAGAAATAGGAGGAGTCAAGAATGCTGCCTTAATGACTGGCCATAGCATATTGTGGATTCCATCAGTGAGGCAGATGGGGAGAGGGAGAAGGATGTGCAGGCATGTAAGGTGTGGCTAGAACTAGGCACATGCCAAGGATGGACTGGCCATCTGGGGGCTGCCTATTTCAGGGACAGGGGTAACTGAGTGAGGCATGGGAGGAGTAGAGCGGTAACTTAGTAGGTATTATCATGCTCCTAAAAATATACTGCTTCCTGACTGGGAGGGAGGGAGGAGGCAGGATATCACCAAGATGTACCATATGTAAAGGTGTGCTATTCTTGTGAGAAAGTACCTCAGCAGGATATAACTGGCAAAGGGACTATGTCACCTATGCCTTCCTGTGAAGAAACCATGAAAAGGAGGGGATGATGCTTTTTAATGACTCATCAAGAGGATGGAGAGTGAAGGAAAAACCTAGTCCCACACCCCATCGGCCAGGCTGTTCCTCAGCCCTCCAAGTGGATGAGAGAGGGCAGTGTTGATTGCCCTGAGGCTCCTCTAGCCATGCTGCACCCTCATTTCAAGCTTCACACCCCTAAGGTACTCCTGTCCCAGCCCCTATTGATATGGAAAGGAATACTCTGCTCCCAGCCCAGAACAAGCCAAGAGAAACCAGCCAGTAGCCTCAAGTGAATGTGACAAGGATTACATAGGAGAAAGTGGGCTAGGAGGTCTAAAACTGCACGAGTATTCATGTGTTGCATTTTTTGCTGTTGTTCTAGCGAGGATGGTGAGGTCAGGGTTGGGTGAGGGTACCCTGGGAATAAGGAAAAAAGAGGGAGATCGAGTCCAGGTTGCTCCAACAAGATAAAGAAGGCATGCATTGTGACATCAGTATGAAACAACCCACCAAAACCTTTAACATTTTTGCCAGCCATATATGCAGCCAACTCACTCGTAGTAAAATTCAAACTCATCTCCATAAAGTAGAGAAGACAGCAACTAAGCAGTGGAACTAGAACAGGAATAGAAAATGTATTTAAACATTTAACCAGTAACTTCCTTCAGGACTGCCCTGAGAAGGTGAGCTCTCCCCTTGCGACTGGCGGGAGGAAGCCATCAGCCACATTCATCTCCCCAGCCCACCAGCACAGAAGCTCTGCCAGAAAGTGTTCAGGACTGCCCTGAGTGAGCGAGCTCTCCCTCTGTGACTGGCGTGAGGAAGCTGTCGGCTGCATCCATCTCCCCAGCCCACTGGCACAGAAGATCTGCCAGAAAGCATTCAGGACTCCCTGAGCGTGCAAGCTCTCCCTCTGCGACCAGCAAGGGGAAGCTGTCACTGCATCCATCTCCCCAGCTGGTATACTGATGGTGCAGTGATGCAAATACCACAAAGACCATCACAGCGAAATTTTCGGCAGTTCTACTGTGATGGTCTCCAAGTAGTCGGACACTTCTGCTTCCAGGGTGTTTACCCCCCTCCTCGAACTAACTTTGACTGGAGTTAGTAACCTTTAGTGCGGGTATTAACTATTTCACTACCAGTACCTGATCCCTGATCATAGGAGAAACATCCACCTCATGTTGATTCATACTGAAGTGGCCCCCCACCCCATCTGTACTGGACCCCAGATCCCATTCCCTTCCAACCCAGTCATAGCCGGCAACTGTCTCAGTCCTCCACATACCACCATGGCTAGCCGCAGACTGAACTGTCACTGAATGTGAACTGTAAAGAGTACGCACTCAGCCAATGAGCGCATACTATGTACAGTGCACATTCAGTGACAGTTCAGTTGGCAACTGCCCGTGGTGGTGTGCAGAGGGCTGAGCCAGTCGCCGGCTCTGGCTGGGTTGGGGAGGGAGCGGGATTGGGGGGTCCAACAGATGGAGTGGGGGACACTTTGTATGGATCAACATGTGGTGGACATTTCTGTTATGATTGGGGATCAGGTACAGGTGGGTGGGGATACCTCCTCAGTGCAGTACTGGGATTGGGGCATTATCCTAATTCAGTTGGGGATCGGCCATTGGTAGATGGCCCTGCAATATGTTTGCTTTTGTCAGTGATTGGGCCAGAACGGGGGGTTCTGCTGGACTACCAGGGTTGGGGAACATTTTTAACTTATGGATAGGGGCTGCGGAGGAGGGTCCACTAGCCTACCAGAGTATGGGGAGTGCTGTACAGTCAGTACAGGTGATCGGGGCAGGGGTGGGGGATTGTCACATGCTCCCGGGGCTGGCTGGCTCTGGTGCACCTATGTGCTGTGGGTGGGAGGCTGGCCGATTTAGGCCAACTTTTCATGGCCTATCTTTGGGCTGCACATTTCTGGCCTTTGAAGGGTGCAGACCCCCTTAATATGCTAATGCGCAGTATATTCATGGGAATGCCCCCTCAACCTGCACGGCATGGCTTGACTTGCAACAGGGCACATTCACATGTGGGTGGGCGCATCATGCACTTTTGAATATTGCACTGTGTTGCAATGCTGGGTTTGCATGGCATATCTCCCATTTCTGCCGGAATACGCCACGCATCTCCTTTGAATATGGGCACCCTAATCTTCTGTAGTATTAAATAACAGTTCTATAAATCTGAATCCAACACTGAGGGAATCAACACCCTGCCACTACACCCTCCCTCCCCTCACTGGGGTGAAATCAATGTATAGGTAACCAGTAAAATGGAATCCATGTAACCATTTTGTATCTAATCATAATGCAATACCACTATGTACCACCATAATATGTTCACATGTTGTCCCTGAAGCAGGTAAATAAACAGGAGCTGTTTAAGCAATGTAATGTGACATAAAACCCAAATCTATATTCATCTCATCTTCCACCATGCTCAAAGTAAAATAAGTCTGACCTCAAAGGCTCACCTTTGTTGTGTATTTTTGAAATGTTCTTTCGAAACCAGTACCGACATATTGGAGATGGCGTGACCAGACTGAGAGAAGTGTAGCCCCACTGGTTTATCAGTCATCTTCATTGTAATAGTATGTATGTGTGAGTTCATTCAGGTGCGGAGAAGTTGTCCAGTCTCTCCAACATAACCTTTTGTGGACATCTCTTGCACTGAATAAAATAAACAACATTATGATATGCACATGTGTAATTCCCCTGTATCCTGGATTGTTTGTTTTGTGAGGTACTGATACAATCGGAAGTTGAAATGTGCTCACAAGTCTTACATCTAACTTAATTGCAGGATCTTGTGCCATCTAGTGTTGTTATTTTGTTCACGTACAAGCTGGCTCCTAACAATCAGGTTGGTTAAATTAGGTGGTTACTTAAAGCAGCAGTGCAACGAAAATGGGTTAAAATTTGATCCTGCCGATTTTTCTTCCTAATTGATGCCAGATGTCTTCCAGATTATTTTGGTGGTGAAATTTTCAGTTTTCATTATCATTTAAAAATGTTATGAACATTTTAAAGTAATTATTTCTCAAGAAAAAAGATGGTGCCTAATTTTTGCATGGAAATAATACTGAGGACCCGAGGAGGATAAGAGTCCAGACAAAAATGAAAATGTGCAGCAAACAGCTTATAAACATCTAGAAAACCCAAATCAATAGTTCTGCCAATATTTTTTATAACCACAGCAGAAAATGTGCTTTTTGGAATAACTTTTTTCATTGCACTGTTGCTTTAAAAGACAGTAGAGGTACTTTTTGAAAAATACACTTCAGGGTGTCATCCTTACTGAATATTGATTGTAGGGCCTTAATAATTTTATGTTGAAGCTCCAGATCAGCATGATAAGTGACAACTAAGGGTATTCAGTTAGTGGTAGTCCTTTCCTTATACTGTAGTAGTTGTTCCCTTGGTATCTGTATTGCATGTTCTACTGCTCTGTCAATTTCCCTAGAGGTATGCCTGTGCTCTATAAATGTCTGTGATTTTAAAACGTGTCTATCTTGTAAAAATCTTGGTCTTCATTGGGTAACCCATATTTCAGTTTAATTGTGCAAAGCAGTGAGGTGTATTCCCATTGACAAACTGATAAAATGAGATAATCCTCATCCATCCCACTGCACAAATCTAGGGTCAAGTCGGACTGGTCCAATGGTGACATTATATATGCTCAACAGCATACTGCTGGATAGCCTTCTATTGTCCTAGCAGCCGTTCCATCATGTAAAAAGTGGAATTTCATTTTGTTGCCACATCTTATTACAGGTGATGGAAGGGAAAGTGATTCAACTTCTGCATGTTTCATAATAGCTTCAGTGCTCTTATAGAAAGGCTACAATGACCACAGATTTTTTTGTCCAGGTCTTCACATGTCTGCACAATGGTGCCTTCCTCACCTAGGAATCCCTGAACTACCAGATTTATACAGTGAGCAAAACATGGACCATGTGTATGATCCCCATCATCAACTGCCTTTACTAAGTTCTTTACATTATCTGATAGTATAAAGCCTGGTGCTAATTGAGTGCGGTATCAGTCACTCATAAAACTGCTGTGGAAGGAAGTGTAACACATTTTCTGCATGACAGTCATTATCAAAGACAGCAATACATAAAGTTGCCTGCTTGCAGATGTTGTGAAGAATCGGCAATTTGCAGCTACTACAGCTGCTGCTGTTGGCATGTAAACCAGTAGAGGAGAAGGAAGATGAGGGGAATAACAATGGGAAACTTACCCAATGGGCAGTCACTACTGTGCAATCAATAGTCTGATCACTGGTTCACATGTCAGTGGTGATGTAAATGACTGGAACCAATGATGCTTTCAGAGCATGTGACAGTCTTGATGACACTCTTATACAAATCAGGAAGAGTCACTGAGGAAAAGTAGGTATGGCTAGGCACTTGATGTCTTGGCACTGCAACTTGCACTAGTGATAGAAAACCTGCGTTCTTCACACAGAAGAATGGTAGCAAGTCAGTGGCTAGCATTTCCACAACTGCTCTTGTTAACTGTTTTGCCTTTGGTCTGTTGACTTTGTATTCCAGAGTGGACCAGAGAGAGTTGGGTACTTTTTTCCTGGATGTGACAATTGGCTCCTGTTTTTGCCACCCTTGGAGGTGGACTTGGATAGGGATTTGTGGTCCCTTGGAGGTATGGCAGTCAATGGGCTAAAAAACTGATGAATGAAAGATGTTGGAGTTGTGCATCATCTATCACTTGAAAGACTTCTCTTACTCTTCTCTACCTGGTCTCCTAATGTCCTCCTCCCCTTGGCCATCATCATTATCATCATCGGCTTTCCTGCCTGGTGCTACTACTGCTGCTGATGCTGTGTGTTGGCATACCTTCTCATGCCATGGGACTTCAGCAAATGTCTTTTCACAGTAGTTGTTTCCAGCTTTGTTCCTCCTTAACCTGACTCAGCCTGTCTTTACATATGAGACAGTAAGACACACTACATGTGTCTGTGATTTTTTGTCCACTCAAAAGAAATGCCACACCATTGACATCCAGGTTTGGTCTTTCTGCCTGGAACTCTCAGCTGTTGCCTAATTGGTTGGCTGCTGTGGTCTGCTTCCACATCATCACCCTCCTATTCATTCAGCAGTTCTTCAGGTTCAGGGAATGGTTCTTTTTCCTCTACCATGTATTCTGGACCAACAGTTTTGCCTGTGGCTTCTTTATCTGCTGTAATTTCAGATGCCTGTTGTTGTGTTTTCCCTTGTTGCTTTGTGGCCTTTTTTGATTTGTTTTACTACCACTTGTGGTCCTTTTTGATCTCTTATGTGCACCTTCCCCAAGTCAAACTCCCATCAGTTCCACCTCCTCCTCCCCCCGAGAACTGCCGCTACTAATATCACTTTTATCAGGTGTATAATTACAATCTGTATATTTTTGCCCAAGCTCCTCAAAATCACTCTGCTCCTCTGCCTGTGTCGCTATCTGATGTTCTCCTTTCTTATTCCTCTTTTCTACAATGATTGCTCATATTGCAACCCTTGCTGTGCCACTATGAGTGGTTCCTGCAGAGTGGGATACATTATGGACCGTTCAACAACTGCTGTCATCTTCCTCTAGATGTGTAGTTCACATCGAGGAAGAGAGTCTATGACCAAGCCCACTCTGCTTTTGTTTTTCTTTGATGTGACTGAATGAACCCATGCCACCATCTCCTTGGTCTCTCTTGTTCTCCATTTCCTACTACTTACTACAGGACTCGGCCACTTGGGTGATGATGACTTCATTTTACTTAACTCTTAATTATTTATTTTTATTTATTTTTTATTTTATCAATGGGATGCCACCAAGGACTATCAGAGGCCAGGCATTGAGTCACTATCAGCTGACATCCACTTGCTGCCCACTGCCCAGATCACACTGCAACAGCACAGCTCAGGACAGCCCACATGGGCATCTTCAGGACTCAGAAGGAGGAGGAGGAGGAGGAGGAAGGAACTTCAGCAACTTGAAGGAATGTAGACATTTTTTTTTTATCTTTACTTTTTAAGGGATGCTACCAAGGTGGCAACTAAGAGGCTGGTTACCACCATGCTGCCTGCTGGCACGCACTTGCTGCTCACTGCCTAGATCACAATGCAACAGCACTGCTCAGGACAACACACACACAGGCTGCTTCACGACTCAGGAGAAGGGAGTGGAAGAAGGAACTTCAGCAGCTTTAGGGAATGTGGAGACGTTTATTTTTTTTTCTGTATTTTATTTTCTGTTCCTGCATCTAGGGGCAGCTAATCATCCCAGTCCCTGCTTCCCCAGACCGTCTCCCACTTCTCCCCATACTCACAGTGGTCAGAGATCTCCCCCCAAATTCTCCCTCACAGTTGGACCAGAAGAGGAGATCCATCCTGCCCCCTTGAATAATCCAAGGTGGACCTATTGCAAAGTTCAGATTGTGGTGTGGGTTTGGGGACAGGAAGGCTGGGCTTCATTAAGCCGTCAACACTCCATTTTTCTGTTTTTCTCCCTGCCCCATTCTACAGAGCACACCTTCATACAAGGAGGCACACCCTGATGTTATCCAATGTCCCTTCCTTATTGCCACCCATGCTGCACCACCACCAGGTCTCTATCTGGTGGCAGTCTAAGACTGGGCAAACCTGCTTTCCCACCCTGGGAGAGAACAGGAGAACTAAACCTCAGATGCATGATCTTCTGCCTCACCTGATCCTTGATGACCTGAGTCCATTCGCAAACTTTGATCACCAGCAAGGCTGGAGGTAGAGTACAACACTAGCACCTTAGTCCTCCATGCCACTGGACTGGCTAAGAATTTTTAACATTTTTTTTTTTTACATTTTTTACTTTTTAAATTTTTTAACATTTTTCTATGGGATGCAACCAAGGCACCAACTACCTTGGGTCAGGCACTTGCATGCTGCCAGCTGACACACTTGCTGCCCACTGTCCAGATCAAAATGCAAAAGCACAGCTCAGGACAGCCCACATGGGCATCTTCAGGACTCAGAAGGAGGAGGAGGAGAGGAGGAGAAAGGAACATTAGCAACTTGATGGAATGTGGAGAACTTTTTTTTTTTTTTGTAGGATGCCAGAACGGAGCCAGCTGCTAGGGGCCAGGCACTGGCAAGCTGCCAGCTGGCACACACTTGCTGCTGGCCTGCCCACCATCTAGATCACACTGTATATGACTGCTTCAGTACTCAGGAAGCAACAATTCCTGTTCATAGTAATAATTATATTAATCAAATTTATTACAACTACTATTACTACTCAGGAGGAAGAAACTTCAGCAACTTGAGGGAATGTAAAGATTTTTTTTCATTTTCTGTCATTTATTTTCTGCTTCTTCATCTGGGGGTAGCTAGTGAGCCCAGTCCCTGCCTCCCTAAGTCAGTTTCTGCTTTCCCCAATACTCACTGTGGTCAGAGATCCCCTCCTGAATTCTCCCTTGTGGTGGGGCCAGAGGAGGGAGGGCCATCCTCTCCTCCCAGTGAATAATCCAAGGCGGAGCAATTGCAAAGTTCGGGTTATGGTGCAATTTCAAGGAGAGGTGGCCTGGGCTTCATTAAGCACCTGAAGCTCCATTTTTTTGTTTTTCTCCCTGCCCTATGCTGCAGAGTGTCAGCCTCATACATAGAGGCACAACCTGCTGAAGTTCCCCACAACATCCCTTCCTCATTGCCACCCTTGCTGCACTGCCACTAGGCCTCCACCTGGTGGCAGTCTAAGGCTGGGCAAACCTGCTTCCCCACCCCGGGAGAGAACAAGAGAGCTGTCCCTTAGATGCTTGATCTTCTCCCACCCCAGTCAACCCCTGGCAACCCGAGTCCATTCCCAAACTTCAGCCACCAGCAAGGCTGGGGCTAAGGAACTAGTGCCTTAGCCCTCCACACCACCAGGCCAGCTAAGAATTTTTTTAAAACTTTTTTATGGGATGCTCCCAAGGTGCCAACTAGCGGGTTCAGGTGTACTGGGTCAATACGTTGTATGAAAAATGCCGCACGGGAAAACCGAGCAACAGTAACAGTGCATAGAAGAACAGCTACAGTTACACAATGCTGCATGACACAAATAATGTGGAGCGGTAGTGGTGATCCTGTAGCTGTTTCTGGAAAGCTCTGCTGCAGAAGGTAAAAGCTATAATGGAATGGGGTCCACTGAGCAGCTACCATGGCTCAGGGAGTAGAGCCATCAGCACTGGAGGACAGTGGAGCAGCTGTGGACCAGGGTTCTATTGCCGGTCCCAGATTGGGTTAGTTAAATTTTTTTTGTTGTCTTTTGTGCGGTTTGCCTGAGTTTCACCCTGTCCCTGAGTTGCCCCCCAAGGATGTTATTTTAATAAGGGGGTTCAGGGGTGCAGACCCCTATAATGGGGGATGCGGGGTGGAGCCCCCCAGAGAAAATAAGTGTTTTAGTGTTTTTATTTTTAGTCACTGTTTTGACAGCATGGTATAGTGCCATGCTGTTTTTATATGCAACTCCATGACCCCGTGCCAGGGCCGGGCACCTGCATGCTGCCAATTGGCACACAGTTGCTGTCCACTGCCTAGATCACAATGCAACAGAAGAGGTAAAGATCTCACACACACACACACACACACACACACACACACACACACACACACTCTGCTTCAGGACTCAGAAAGCAGAGAATGAGAAAGGAACTTCAGCAACTTTTGATTATTTTTTACCTTTTTTATGGGATGCCATGAAAGTGCCAGCTCCCAGGTGCATGGCACTGGCATGCCGAAAGCTGGTACACTTTCTGTCCCGCCCACTACCCAGATTGCACTGCAAAAGGCAGCTTCAGGACTCAGGAGGAGAGGAAGATCTAACTGCTGCAAGCAAGCCTGCAACTTGAGTGAATGTAGTAGTGGTATATTTATTTCTTAGGCACCCAGTCCTGCAGTCTCTGGGCATCTTACAACTCAATGCAAAGAACAAATACAGCAGCAAAATAATATATGATACATAAATAATAAAGGGTTTGTAACTGCCTCAAAAAGAAATGTGAAATCATGAATGTGAATAAAGAAGAATTATTTTTTTAAGGGATGCCAGCAAGGTGCCAACTATCAGTGGCCAGGCACTGTCCTGTTGCAAGCTGACACACACTTACTGCTCAGGAAAATTATTAAATAAAAGTAACTCACCTGCATCTCAGGCTTCTACCAATGGCTTTGGTCAAAGTCTATTTGTATTTGTAATGCCCTGCTAAAATGGTGGTTCTTCAATGAAAAGAAATGTGTGCTACACTCCTGAGATTAGGCAATAAATGGACATTGGCAGACTGCCACCTCTTGCCCCATCTGCTCACTGCCCAACCCCAAGCACACTTCTCCTTCTCCTCCTCCTCCAGAGTCCAGTCTTTCCCAGGTCTCCTCTCTCAGGCAAAGCCCTGGTCCCAGAGGCCTGCTGCAGCCCTGCTGCTCAGCCTGCCTTTTCATTTTTCTTTTTTTTTGTTCTTTTCCTTCTAAACATACCTTTCAGCAATCCTGCTGTTGTAGGGCTAGTGTACAGTGCGTTGAACTTTTGAAGATTTTCTTTGCTTTGAAGAATTTCCTAGCTAGTCTAACTAGAAGTGAATCACAGCTCCACCTGAGCTGCTGAACAGCCTGACGATGAGCGCACAAAAGAGCTTTCTTGCTGGTTCATGTGGTCAATCTAAGTCTAGCTCCAAAACATGGCTATGACTCACACTGTGCCCTAGTTAGCTGTTTCAGGAGAGAACTTCAGATCATAGTTCAACTCGTCCATACCATTTAGAACAGATGAACCAGTCGAACCAAAAGTCTGCCTATTTCCTCTGAAAGTTTGCTGCAGTCTGAAAGAATCAAACACCCAAAGTTCGTGGTGCTCAGTTCTTTTGTGAACAGAATTTGCACCCCTACTTTCTGGTTAACCTTTGCTTCAGTGCTTTTGTGCTGAGGTTCTTTGACTTATAGATGACAATAAGTTGTTAGCCCTCTGTAGCCCCTTCAAGTTATTTTGTGCCTTCACTGAATAGCTGAAATGATTATGTATTTTCCTTGCAAGACCTAACAAACTTTGGACATTTCTTTTTATTAATTGTATTTTATTATGATGTGCTCACTTAATAGAGCTTACGATACACAGTTTCTTCCATTCAGTCAATTTACAGAGTTAGTTATGCCTGGAAGATGAACGATTGAATGTACATATCACATACTAATAAGAATTTAAATTTTTGTTCAAATTTGACCAAAAGAAACAAACATCCTTCCCATTAGATCAGTTTAATATGTAATTCATTTCTAGTTTAGTCTATTTAGTTTAGCTTATTTTGGGTTATAACCGTTGAGTAAAAGCTCACTTCCAATAGTGACCTTATAGTACAATACAAATACAAAATGAAAATACATGTACAAACATCATAACAGACACCATCACACATACAGTATTTAACTTCATATGTTATAATTAATTAAAACAGTTACAAGCCTCTTGAGAAGGTAGTAAACATTGTTTCAATGCTGAGACAGATAAAGGGTTTTTATATAATCATCTAAATTCAAAAGGAAGCATGTTCCAATAAATGAGGACTAACTGGCTAACAAAATGCAAAAATATTTTTGTTTTAGTACATGGTGCCAATAATTCCTGTGAGAATTTTGCAAAGAGGAATATATTTTTCTAAAAGATAACCTATTACTTAAAGGAAAGTTGTTCAAATTAGATACACCTTCCCCCAAAAGCCTTACCACCCCCGCCCCCAATTAAGCATTTCACAAGGAAACACAGTTTTTCACTTACAGGATTGTAGTTTTTTTTTCTTTTGAAAAGTCTGGTTTTCCACAAAATGTTGGAACCTGCACAGTTGCATTTTCGTTGGAAAGTGCGTCACTGCATAGCTCTCTTCAATACAAGTGTATCGAGGTGTGTGGTGCCACACTTTCCGATGAACTGGAACAGCACAGGTTCCGACATTTTGTAGAACATCAGACTTTTCAAAAGAAAAATAAACTACGTTCTGGTAAGTGATAAACTATGTTTCCCTTGCTTACTTACTTAATCAAAATGCTTAATCGGGGGGGGGGGTAAGGCTTTTGTGGGAAGGGGTATCTAATGTGGACAGCTTTCCTTTAAAAAATTTGGAACAAGTCCCAGTCCACTCTTGTGGGCAAAAATAGATTTATGTAGTTCCCGCCTATTTGTTAAAGAAATAAAACCAAGCTGCTGATACAATTCACAGAGATGCACATTCTTGGGATATTTCAAGATCAATCTGGCTAAGTGATTGTATAGTAAATCCAATTTATGAAGCAGATCCCAAAGAAGCATTATCGTATAGAATGTCAGCATAATCAATCAAAGGTAAAACCTGAACCTGAACTATTGCTTTCAGTTTTTCTGCATTCAAACAAAACTGGTTTCTTTGCAGGAAACCCACACTCTTGCCAGCTTGGGTAATTAAGTTATCCACATGTTTATTCCCAGAGCCAGTTTGTTCAAGCCAATAACCCAAGTATGTGTATGTTTCAACACACTCCAAAGCAGTTCCACTGTCATTCAAAACTATTAACTTCTTACTTGACTTTAATTTAAGAGCACACCCTAACAACATACTGTAGATTTAGTCTTAGTAGTGTTTAATTTCAACTTAGAACCTGTAAAGAACACTTGGAGTCCAACAAAGCTTCTCTGGAGTGCCTTCTGAATCTCAGATACTGATGGTTGAGAAACATAAATTATCATGTCATCAGCATATAGATGGTATCAAGAACCTCCCATGTTTTTACCTAAATCTTTTAAGTAAATCAAGAAAAGAAGGGGACACAGGACTGATCCCTGGGGCACACCTCTAACCACATACAATGCGGCAGACTCATCATCTATAGCTGTAATTTGACATCTGTTATTTAGGTATGAGCAAAACCATGTTAATACCTCCCTACTTAAACCCACTTCACAAAGTCTTTGCAACAAATGCCAGTGGTCACCCATGTCAAAGGCCTTGGAGAGATAGACCAGAATATCCCCCATAAAACATTGGTCATCATTAGCCCTACCGATGTCATCCAAGTCCCTCGACATGGAGACCACAGTTCCATGGAGTTTATGGACTACAGATTGATACTGCTCAAAACAACTGTGTTCTTGAAAATATTCCACAAACTGCCTAGCTAATAATCTTTCAAGTGCCTTGCTTACAATAGGGACTAAAGAAATGGTTTATAGTTGGATTGGTGACCAGGGCTGCCTCCTTAATGATCAGGCAGCTCTGGCCAGCTTCCATGCCTGGGGTGGGGAGGGGGGAACAAGAAAATAGACTGGTTAAATAAGTATGTTAGGGGACCAGCTATCTGAAAGGTGGAATATTTTAACATAGTTGAGGTCAGACCATTAGGTCCACAGCTCCCACTATTATTCAGGTCTAATAAAATTTCCAGGACTTCATATTTTCCTAATGGAAAATAAGGAGGAACCTCCTTTTGAATGTCCCATGGGTTCCACAGGGGCAGTGTTACATCACCAAAGAAGTTACCAGATTCAACAAAGAATTTCTTAAATACGTCAGGAAGTGTACTACCAGGAGCAAAAGTTTCTTCAGGTGAAAGGTGAATAGCATCATTATGACTGGAATGACCATTCAAATCTTTAATAACAGACCAACATTTCTTGGGATTCCCTACAGATTCTGAAGTTTTTAACCTAAATAAATTCTTTTTTAGTTTCTCTTACCCCAGTAATGTAAATATTCCTTAATTTCCTATATTGCTGTCAGTCCTCTAAAGTTCCTGTAGGTTGTGCATTTTCCCATGCTTTATTTTTATCCCATTTTAATTTAGAAGTGAACCAAACAGTTGCATTTAATTAAGCCTTTTTAGATTTTATTGGTATATGCTTATTGGATACTTTCATTATTTCATCTAAAAAATACTCCCACGCCAACTCCAAATCTGGAATCAGCTCATACTGGTCCCAGTTTAGACTTTCAAGATCAGAGATGAAATTTAAATAGTCAAAATCTTTAAAGGATCTAAACCTTTCAAATATACAGTAGCAGGACCTTAATTCTAATTTTCCCCCTTATACAATGCACTACATTGTGATCACTAAAAAGATCAGCAGAAACCCCCACTGCACTGTAGTGATGAGAGCAACTTGTTAAAATGAAATTAAGTAGGGAGGAGTGTTTAGGATTAGTAGGATTTATACGTGTAGGATATACTAACAATTGAGATAATCCCAGGCCTAGTGTGATTGTTCTTATATTTTTAGATGTGTTAACTATCCAGTTAATAAAAAAAACAGTAAAATAACATAAAAGTGACTGTAGGATTATAACTATAACTGTGTCAAGTTTTTACTGTCCACAAAATCTGAAGCCTACACGGGTACTATATGTCCACATGTTAATAGCTGTTGATTATGTCCAAATATTGGGAAGACAACTGCATCTTATTGACAAAGGAGCTCTAAGATACATGTTTTTGACACTTCTGTTACCAGTTAAGAAATGATGGATAAGAAGGTTTAAACAATAAGCAAAACATGATACTGTATGTGTTGGTAGCTGCCATCTCTAATGGCTTCGACTGTGTTGCCCTCATTATCTGACACTGCAAACATTGGAGACAGGGAATATGCAGTGAGTCATTTCTGAAACTGGTTTTGCAGCTCCTGCATAATATTGACTGCAGAGTGGTTTTCCTCAAAAGTGGTGGCACACAATACAGCCTGCTTCCTGTTGATTACTGTAGACCTGGGATTATTACATTCTGACCAAAAAATGGCCTAATCAACTGTAATGCTCATGTAGTCAATTGTTTGGTTATTGGTCCATATACAGTATCTCTCATTATGTGAACCTGCTTCACCTCAGAGTATTTCAGTTCCTTACTGACTTTAGTGCACACCAAATCTTACAAGTGTGGAACGGCATTTTTGAAAAGTATGTTCGGTAGGGAATATTGTACTGTGGTCCAATGCAGTGCATGAACCTGAAGAAACTTTTCTAGGAAACAAAAGTGAAAGGAGTTGAGAATTGACCGACAGCTCTGCAGTCACTCAGTTTAAATGTTGATATGTTGGATGTTTGCGGGTAAATTGTGATATCTTTGTAACACTTGTTTTTTTTTGCAATTCACTTTACTTTTTTCCCCCTTGAGCCGCCTGCCGCCTTCTCATCCGTTCGTTCACTGCTCACTGGCTTCTGTCCCCAAATCGGCCACCCCGATACCCGGCTTCCCCATGGTGGGGGCCAGCGACAGGGAGTAATGTCGAGGCTGCGTAGTTTTAGGTGAGGGGTCAGCCTGAGGACATGTCGGAAGCGCGCGCGGCTTCATTATCCGGCGCAGGCGCCGGCTGTTTTCTGGTTTTCTGTGAGGGGGGCCATGCTCCTTGATGCCTCACGTCACCACCCGCCCCACCTCCCAGGAACACGTAAGCATCGGATGCTTGGGCACACCCCGGCCTCCGCCAGGGGTCCCCAGTGCACCGATCACTGCCCCACCCTCCCGAGGTGGGAGAGCTGCCCTATGGGCGCTCGGTCCCTACTCCCCGGCCGGCCCTCCGACGACCGGGTCCGTTTCCGAACCTGGGTCACCACGTCACAAGCGGAAATCCCACCGCTGCGCCAGCGGGCCAGCCACGTAACACTTGTTTTTAGTGTTAGTTGACAAGATATTTTTGATTTCTTTGGAAATATAATTTCACACCTTTCTAGTGGGGTGTACTATGGGATTTTCCATTGCTTGATGGTGTCAGAAAACATTCTGTATTTTGCTGAGAACAAGAAGACTGCAGTGATACATACATTCACAGATTCAATGTCACTTTCTGCTTTCAGTTCATTGGTATAATCACTATTGTCACCACCACTACCACCATCACCATACATGCCAACTACACTACCCATTTTTATATTGCCCCACTCAAATGGGTGTCTTTTCAAGGCATGCTGCATCATTTCTGATGTGCCAGGCTGTGTCCCCCAGTGATGACTGACACTATTTTTGCACAGATTGCATACAACTCAAGAGTTGTCTGCAGGAACAATATAGAATAAACTCTACACTACAGATTTACCTTTTTTTATTTTGTGCCAGGATGCCTGGTACTATTCTTTGTGCAGGCAAAAGAACAGGAAAACCTACATTGCCATTTTCTTTTTCAGAAATACTAGAATTATGCATGCTCTTCTTACATTTACAGTAGTGTGTGATTTGTTTTCTGCACTTGCCTCTTATTTCATAAACCAGTATTCTCTCCTACCTCCTCATTCAAACTACTGGCCTCATATTTTCTGTCACTGGAATGAGACATACAAGAACAGTCCTTATGTGGAACATGTCCTGAGTTATCCTATTCCCTGTCCTAACCATCACTATCTCCACCAACATTTTCTGACTCAGTATCTAAGCTTTCCCATGAGGAGGATGCTTCTATGCATGTTGCTTCAGCAGCTGGAACTATCCAGACACATGTGGAAAAACATTCAGCACCTCTACGAATTACACTATTCAGTTGTTTCTGAAACTCTACTATCCTTTCAGTGCTAACCTACATTTTATTTGAGGGACACTTAGTGCTGGTCATAGTGTTATTATTATGATCACCATGTTCTAATTCACTAGTGCTATGACTACTGGAGTCCATAACATTATAAACAGTTGTACATGCAGCAACATTGTGCTTCCTCTTAGTACTGGATTCACAACACGACTGGCTAGTAATAAATACAGTGGCTGATCACAAACAGGTAGTACAGGAAAGAGCACATTCTTATAGTTTGTATGAATAAATGCCTTTTACCCTTTACTGTGGTCATTCTTTCACTGTATTATAGAGGTGCAGTAGAGTCCTTATAGTTAGGGTTGAGTAGCCTGTTTAATGTTAAACCTCAAATCTTGCACATTAATGTATTTGATTCTCTTTGACAAAATGAACTGAAACTTTTCATGTGTTGTCTAGGAAGCAAGGTGTTGATGTGTGGAAATTTTTGTGACAGCAGCTTCTGCCGGATACACGTGTCATTTTTTAGAGAAAAAAACAAACTTTTTTCCCATGCTTAACATTGTTCTTTTTTTTTTTTGCTCTTGACCTACAGCTCACATAGAAAGGATTTTTTTGCCCCAAACTTGCAGGGGACATGTGTCGTGTCCCAAGGTAGTGCCTTTGACAGGTCAGGGGAAAGATAAATGGCTCCAGCATTATTAGGCTTTAAATGTTAATGTTTTCCGACCTGTGCATGCACAGTAGGCTGTTCCAGATAACGTTCTGTGACTAAAGTAAAAATCTGATTCCATCAATACTGATTTTTTGGTTTCATGCCACTGAATTGTCATGGCACCAAACTTTTATTGTGTTGTGCCAAACACCATCTTGTGGATCCTTTCCACGAACCAACAAACATGGAAAATACACAAAAATGCTGGGATTTTAATAAACAAAGATCAGAACCTAGCAAAATGGGACCCGTTTAGCTAGATTCTGATTTTTTTTTAATATTATGCACACTAATATGTTTTCAGGGCATGCAAAATCCTGGGTGCCCAGCTTAGCAAGAGGAATGCTTCCTCAGCATTCTCTGTATAAAAAACACTGGGATTTTCTTGACTTCTGCAGCCGCAGCTGAGGTTGTGCTGCCAGCTGCAGTGCTCACTGTGAGCTACCCTTTTCCCTGGTGTCTAGTGGTACTCCCCCACCTGCCAATTGCTGTCCACAAAACAAAATAAACTATATTCCCTGGTGTCTAGTAACACCCCCACCCTCTGATCAACATCCTCTAATGTTTATTTTAGTCCCCCCCATCCCCTGCAGTCTGCTGTTTATATAGGTAGTGCCAACATCGGTAGGCCCAATCCCTGTGTCAGCATTACAAGCCCCCAGCATTGTGAAACACTGGGGAATCCACCCCCAGTGTCCAGAAATATTTATTGAGTAGTATCCTATAAAAAGAAAACAGTCCCCGATGCCTTTTTTTTAAAACCTGCAATAAAATAAAATGATCCCTCATTGTCCCCCTTCCCCATCATGACCCTCCAACTGGGCACCCACCACCCCACCCCCCCTTACCCTATACTTACCATCAGAGGTCATATACTGTCATCTTCTGTGGACCAAGACATGTCTGCACTCTTCAAAGCTGAACCGTGAGCTAAGGAACCTAGGTAAGTGCAGTATAATGTATTTCAAAGGTGTTTTGAACTTATGTTCATAACTTTGCCATTTTTAATATTTTTTCACCAACTCTTTAACAAGGCCTTTTTGGGACCCCACCTCATGAACACTGGCACTCTTATTTCATTAATTGGCCCCAGAAGGTGATTTCACAGTTGGTGCATGAAATCACAGTTTGGCACTGAATAATGAAATTTCACCACCAGTGTTCATGAGATGGGGCCTGAAAAAGGCCATTTTGAAAATCGGGTGAAAAAATTCCTAAAAATGGCTGAGTTATGAGCATTCATTGAAATTTTTTTATGCACGTGCATAACTTTGTAAATTTTCAATATTTTGACTCCAAATTTTCAACATAGCCATTTTTTCACACCACCTCATGAATAGTACAGCTGTCATTTTTCATATCCATAACATGCTTTCGCACCTCTGGTGCGGAATGGGTATTTGGCACAGATTTGACAATTTTTTCATGAAGGGGTTATTTATAAGGTGAGATCATAATATTTATAAGGTGATTACAATTAATCTTTTTATTGAGTATTTGAGATATACAAAAACACAAATTCTCAATAACAGAGTTGTACATCAGTGTTGTAACAGGATTTACATCACATATATTTTTGCATGTTACTAACTATGAATCCAACTTCTGCGTTGATACAGGTGAAACATTTGATATTGCAGGGGGTTGGGGCAGCTGCAGACTAGGGGTGTTGGCTGCACACTCAAGCAGACTTAGATAGACTTAGCAGTCTGTTTCTGCTCGCACATTCGTATGTTCATATGTATCTTCATATGTAACATTTGGATTAATTTAAGGAAGTTACACATAACAAAAAACTTACTAAGTATACCTGGGGCAGCCAATTAGAACACATAGGCAGTTTGTTAAGCTTATATTTGTTAGTACCTTCTAAATCGGGTTTTGTGGTTAGTGGTGTGTGGTCATAAGGAATCCTGAGATAGGGGTGAGGGCTTGCCAGGGTAAGGTTTAGGTGGGCCTTTGCTAGGAGTTCTGAGTCTGACTCCTAGTTAGGAGTCCACTCATGGAGGTTTCAGCGGGTCTTTGCTTTGGGGGGCTGTGGTGCATTGAGCCCTGCTGTCTATGTTGTGGATGAAAGGGGACCATCTTATTCATGGGATAGACATAAGGGAATTCTGGATATCAGGGTTAAGGGGCAACAGACTTCTAGAAAAACATAAAGTGAACTTACAGGCTTAAATGGGCAGACTGGGTGGGCCATAGGCCCTTATCTGCTGACAGTGTAGCTCCTAAGGCAAAGTAGATCATCCTAGTAAAGGTTACCAATTTTGCCATGGCTGATAGCCATTCCTTAAACAAAGGAAATTCTGTCATGTGCCATTTACTTAAAATGAGTCTCTTAATCTCCACTGTGGCTTATATAAGCCATAACCTTTGCTGCATCTTCAATGGTAGGTCGTCTAGTGATAGACCTAAGATTATTAGGGTTGGAGAGGATGGAAGCTGGTATCCTACCACTTCTGAACAGCATTGTAGTACACTGCTCCACAGAGTGGAAAGTGGGGGGCAGTGCCATAGCATGTGCAGTAAGTACTGTTGCACCACACCTCCAGCACTCATTTTCTCTAGTAGACCCATGCTCTGTATTTGTGTAGGCATATGATACCATAGGTGGAGAATTTTTTTTTGTATTAAGAGAGTTCTCAGATCCCCACAAGCTTTGTGGGTCTGCATCCAGCAGGTTTTCCATTGTGCCTCATCAATGGGTCTGCCCACAAGTTTCTATCACCGCAGTCTGGGAGGTTGGGATGGGTCTGCTATTGCATCTCGTAAATGTCTATATATTGTCCCGGCCAGGCCATTTCCCTTGCCAATCCAGCTATCAAGGGGAGAGTGCTGTGGGACTTGCACATTTTGGCAGGCAGACTGTACATTGGCAGTTCTTTTTTGCCAAATCTTGAACTAAGTGCTGAATCTGCAGGTATTTCCAGAAATCCCTTTTGGACAGGGTGAATCTGGCTTGCAGGGAAGAAAAGTAGTCTATTGTGGAGTTCCATGGTAGCAAGATGTCCTTGACTGCCCTGATCCCCTTTTCTTTCCAGTCTTTCCATAAAAAGATAATTTTTTTCTATTAGTCAGTGATGGTTTGATCAGAAAGTCGTTAGGCTTCCAAGGCCTAGACATGTCCCCATGCTATATCCCACCTTGTGCCAAGCCGTATGCGCTGCCTTCACTGTAAGCCACTTTTTGTAGAGTGCAGGGAGTCTGTGGCCCAGTATAATTTCCATGCCTGCCCCTTGTAGTAGCGTTGATTGTAGGCTAATCCACAGTAGTTTGTTGGGGTCTAGGTTTTGGAATATTTTATATGTGGTTGCCATTGAAAAGGCATAAACATAGTGCTGGAAATGGGGGAGACCCCACCCACCTCTAGTCCAGTGGGTTCAGAGTTTGGCTCTGCTGTATCTGGGAATTAATATCTTCCACAGAAAACTACCTGGCATGGCATCTAGTCTGCTGAACCAGCTCCCTGGAATTTCAAAATGGATATGTGCCAGCAGATAAAACACCCTTGGGGCTAACATCTGTTTGATCACCGCAGTCTTACCAGGCATGGAGAGGTGCAAATGCTTCCATCGGTCAATATCCATCTGCAGTTTGGCAAGCAATGGGGCAAAGTTTTTGGTCAGCAAATGATTCCACATTATGGGTGATGTTAATTCCCAAGTATTTAATTCCCTTGGTTGCCCAGCTCAGGTCTGTCTTGGAAGCAATGTCGGAAATTACAAGGCCACTAAGGGGAGTACCTCTGTTTTCTCTTTGTTTATGCAGAGGGCTGCTATATCTGCAAAAGAGCTTAGGAGCTGCAGTATGTGCGGAGCAGTATATGAGACATCTTTTGTTAAAATTGCAGTGGCAGAGTATGGCATGCAAGAAGTGCCATTCAAATGAATCAAACACCTTCTTAAAATCCACTGAGGTGGTGGCTGTGAAGGTATTCAGGGAAGAGGCCTGCTGTACCAGGGTGACAAAGCTCTTACATGGTCGGCACCTGCCCGCCATTTGACAAAACCCACCTGTGAGGGGTGAATCAGGGAGGAGAGGGCCTTTCCAATCAGGTGGCTAGGACTTCAGCTAACATTTTTGTGTCAGCATTTATAAGCAAGAGATGGGCCTATAACTAGATCGAAACATAAATTTTTAACTCTATTTTCTACTTTCAGTGTGCATTTAATATAACCATTTTGTTTTGCTATAACTGTATTGTAGTGAGTGGTCTTTACCTTCTTTTGGAAGTACTGTAATGATGGCGTCTCTCATTGTCCCTGGCAATTCTCTTTTTTCCAGAGCGCTGGACAACAAATTTTACATTGGTTTAGTCACTGACCTTTGAATCAGCTTATAAAAGTCAGCCGAGAAGCCATCACCACCTGGTGCCTTGTGGGGTGCCATAGTTTTTATAGCAGCCTCTAGCTCTCTCAGATGTATTGGTGCATCCAAGTCCTTCTTTTGTGAGTCAGTGAGGCTACGCATCTTGAGCCCCTCCAGAAAACTGAAAACCTGCCTTGATCCCAATCCACATGTGGGTTGTAGAGGGCATGGTTTGAATTTCCCCCCTTTGGTTTTTAAGTAGCAGAATGTGTCTCTTGACCTATTGCTTATTTAGCCGGTAGGCCAGTAGTTTCCCAGATTTTTTGCCACTGGCTCAATGTTTATGTTGTGTACATTGAATCTGCAATTCAGCTTTTCTGGTGGCTAGTACATTTAGCTGGATATCTAAAGAGACCAGTTCATACAGCAATTCTTTGTTTTTTAGTAAATTTGGGTCTTTTTTGTACAACTGTTCCTTAGTTTCCAGCTGTTTTTCTAGGTCGACAGCCTCTTGTTCTCTACGTCTCCTATGCTTAGTAGCATAGCTAATTATTTGTCCCTGCATTGTAGCCTTAAAGGCTTCCCATATGGCCTCGGAGGATGCTGAGCCTTCTGGGTTATCAATACAATAATGCTCTGCTACTTGGGCCACCCAACTTTGAAAGGCTGCATCCTGTGTCAGTAGAGGATCTAGTCTCCATTTTGAGGATCTAGGTGCAGGAGGTCCATTGGTAAAGGAGATTGTTAAGGGGGCATGGTCTGAGAGGTATAAAGGGGCTATCAAGACATCTGTCACCCGCTGTGTTAGATTATATGAGGTAAACCAGTAATCAGTTCTACTAGCTACAGTCATCACTATTGAGCAATATGTATAATCCCTCTCAGCTGAATGCTTGAGGCGCCATACATCTTGTAAAGAATATAAGGCAAGTAAGTCTTTTAGGGCCTAGTTCTATCTCTTATGGGGCTCCAGCCTGGCGTTTGACCTGTCCATGAGGCAATCCATAGCTGGGTTGTAGTCCCCCCCCCATCATTATGCCCATACCCTCCTCTGTTATTTCCATTAAGGCTTGGGAAATTTGATTATATAACTCTGGAGAGTCCTTATTTGGAGCATAGAGGTTCATTAGTAACATCGGCCCTGCAGGCGTTAACACTTTGGTTAGTACCCATCTTCCTTCTGAGTCTTTCTTGTTGCCCAGTAAAGACCATTTTAAATGTTTATGGTGTAAAACGGACACCCCTCTCTTGGTAGCTTGTGCTGTGCTGTGCACCTCCCAATCCACCCACTCCCTGGCAAGCTTTTTAGACTCTGGACCTGTAAGCTTGGTCTCTTCTAAGAAAGCAATTTGGGTTTTCAGGGTCTTTAACCTAACCAGAATCTTTTTCTTCATAATGGGCAAATTTAGGCCCCTCACATTCCAGGAGCTGGCTCTTATAATGTCAAACTTATCCATAATCTGTGAGGGGATAAGATTCTGAACTGATAATAGTAAGCAGCGCCTGAATTCCAAACTGCTCAGGGTAAACAGTTGCCAGTGCTTCCCTTTCCATTAATTCCCCTCTACCTTTAAACCTCCCCCTAATCCAGACCCTTTAGTGTATTAGCCCGTGTGTCAGTGTAACTCCCTAGTGTCTCTTCTACTCCTTTTCTGTGATCTGTCCAGGGGTCTGCCTTCAGTCCCTTGTATTTGTTGGTCTTGTGTGTCGACTGGGTCCCAATTTAGGCTGCATTGCTAACATTATTGAACATTGTGGGGACTGGTCCCCAAACAAAATGACATGCACTTTTAACATTGTTATCATAACAAAATACCCCTTTAACCTGTGTTGGGAGGTCAGCCCATAGTGGTCTGGCCTGTTTCAGCAGTGCAGACCAAAGACCAGGGTCACCCTCCGGGGTCAGAGTTCATTTCCCTTACACTTCTGCCAAAGGGAAATTCCCACACTCCTTGGTTGTGGCATGTTACTGCCCAGCTGAGAGCGATTTGCTCTGGGGTCCTTCTTTGTCAGACTAAAAAGACAAAAACTGGGTGGGCTATCCTATTAATGGGAGATATGGAGTACCAGTGACTGAGAGTGGCACCTCCCTTCTCCCTCTCTCTCTTCTGCCATGCAGGGCTGTCCCATGGCATTGGCTACATACATGTTGGTGATGCCGGGGTCTTAAATACAGGTGCAGGTGCAGGAGTAGTGCCATCCCTCCCTTCCCCCTTTTGTCCTCCGTTCCCATGCTGAAAATTAAATGCATTGACACAATGGTGGAAAACTTGGTTGGAGTAAACCTTGCGGATGCAGTAGCAAATCTATGGGGGGAGGGCACCAGAAAAGAAAGCCATCTGTAACACCAGCATCATTTGCATATACACAGCCTCATATCATGAGGTTACCTGCATAACAGCATTGATTTACCCCCTTGGGGCTATGGAGAGCCTATATTTGAGCTTAGAGCTGTTTTTCAACAGTGTACATGTATCAGAGGCTGGTGCTGTCACGGGTCCTTGGGTGGGCGCCACATTGCAGGAGTGTCTAGTTGTAAATTAGCATAACTTAGGAATACAGCGGATGATTCGGCTTAATGTAGCTTAAAACGGTAGCCTTCACTTTCTGATCATTCTGTATATGTTTTTAATTAGCCCTTCAATGGCACAAAGTATGAAGTGGGGGTCTTAGGATATACCCAAGGCTTCTCTCACTGAATTATGCATCCACCATCTTGGATGCCAGCCTCTGCCCTCATGAGACAACTATGTTGAAAATTTGGGGTCAAAATATGAAAAATGCCAAAGTTATGACCATACATTGCAATTTCACTACATTCACTCATAACTTTGGAAATGTTTAATATTTTGAGCCCAGATTTTCAACATAGCCCTCTTATTACCCCACTTCATGTATGTTACAGTTGTCATATTTCAAATCCTGCCCAAAATGTGTTTTTGCATCTGTGGCATGGAATGGCGTTGCAGTTGCACAGAATTACATTTTGGCAGGGACTCAAAACTTTTCTGTACTGGGTACATGAGGTGGGGCAATACAATGTCTATGCTGACAACTTGGTCACTGTTGTCCTAGAAATGAAAGCACAGGGCCCTTTGGGCCCTGCACTTCCACAGCTACACACATATATATTCATCTACAGAGGGCTGGGAATGCAGGACCCGGAGGGCCAAGAGCTCCCACAGGCAAATAAGGATATGATTATACAATCTCAAAAAATAAGGAAATGAACTGCAAAAAACTGTGTTAATGCTCTAGTTAGGTTTATAGCCACTAAAGCAGGAAAATGTGGTGTTAAGATGTCCAAACCTAACACCCCACACCCATGCTGTGCACACCAGCAGGCATCGGGGGTGTACCTTGGGGTTGTCAGCCCTGATGCTCACCCCATTCTTCTATACTGTGCCTATCTCAGCTGATTTACTTATGGAATGAGGTGTGTGTTAGGGCACACAACCCCAAGGCACCCCCAATGCCTGTTGGTGTGCACAGCATGGGGGTGGGGTGTTAGGTTTGAATACCATAATGCCACATTTACCTACTTTTGTGGCTATAACCCTAACTAAAGCATTAACACAGGTTTTTTTTGCAATACATATAAATGATAACATATCTTGCTATTTATCAGATTAATAAGGAATTACCAGAGCATCCCACAGTGGCCCTATAGATAAAATCCCTTATATAGCCATGAAATACTGTTTCACTAACAACTGCAGAGACTCATAGAAACATAGACTTTGATAGCAGATAAAGACAGCTTGGCCCACCTAGTCTTCCCATTTCCCTACCTACTGGATAAGCTACATATCCTAGATAACCAACAGCCTATTTCTTCCTACCCCCTACAAGAATTGTCTTATGTCTGTCCCATGCATTATTGAATTCTCCCACAGTTTTAGACCCCACAGTCTCCTCAGGAAGATGGTTCCATGTGTCCTCCACCCTCTCTGTGAAAAAATACTTCCTCACATTGCCCCTGAGCCACCCCCCATCTTCAAATTGTGTCCCCTTGTTCTTGCACATCTCTTTTTCTGAAAGATGCTACCCTTTTGGACTTTGTTGATTCCACTGAGGTTCTTAAAAGTTTCAATCATGTCCCCCCCCTTCCTCAAGGGTATACATATTAAGTGCCTTTAGTCTCTCCTCATATGGCTTCTCTTGCAGATCTTGTACCATTTTAGTTGCCCTCCTCTGGACAGCCTCCATCCTGTCTATGTCTTTGTGGAGATAGGGTCTCCAGAACTGGACACAGTACTCCAGATGGGGTCTCACCAACTGTCTGTACAGAGGGATAACAACTTTCTGTTTTCTGCTGGTGATGCCTCTCCCTATACATCCCAGTATCCCCACAGCCCTCCCTACTGCCTTCTTACATTTCTTGCTAACCTTGGCAGAAGACACCAGGAGAAAGGACTGCTGTGTGACTGAACTTCTCTCCTCAGACTATATTGCCCTCCTTCCCCCCCACCCAAAAGCTAGTTCTATTTTTATAGGCACAGGATTTGACTGACAACAGGAACTTCCTGTTTAGGGGCAGGAAGTGAGTGATCATAGCACCACCAAGGACCCACTATCCTAGAAGGGCAAGAGTAGCTCTCCGGCCCCCTCTAGCTGCTGGAGGTCTGCCTCTGAACAAGTAAGTGGTCTACTGAAAAATATAGGATATTCTTGTCTCAGAACAGGACAATCAGGAGCTTAAAGGGAACACAGGCAGAAAGTAAGGAGAGAGAGAGAAAAAAAACAGAGGAAAGAGTAAGGATTGCAAACAGTTAAGGGGTCAGAAATAAGACATGATTGGAGTGGTGCAGTGCAGTGGCTGTGGAGCAGCAGTCTTCCGGGAGGTGTTCTGGAGGATGCGGTTTTGTCCCATCTGCAGGCACCTCTCTGGGCTGAGGGAGGAGGTTGCTCATCTCCAGGCTGAGTTGGCCAGGATTTGTGGGACCTCCTCTTCCATCCAGGGACCACCAGTGCCACTGCCATTGCCTCAGAGGTTGCCAAGAAAGAGGAGTGGTTGGACCACAGTGGGCTTAGGGAGGGTGAGGGTGGTGGAACAGAGGCACATCCCTCCAGTTGTACCTCCACAATTCCTATGCCATTCTGGCAAAGTGTGGTTCCTCTATGGAGGCACCTACAGTGGAGACCAAGGAGAATGCTGGGAACCTCACAAAGGAGACCCACAGGAGGGTGGCAGGGGACCCTGCAGGGAAGGAAACAACTCCTGGTGGGGACTCTATTGTTAGGAAGGTAGAACTGGGCAAGGAAGGGAGAGGAGGTAAGGTGCCTGCCTGGTGCCATGGCTTGGAGGGACAGGGAGCGAATCCTCAGGATTGCAGAGCAGCTGCACAGGGAGGAGCTGGATGTCATTGTCCACCTAGGGACAAATGACCTGGCCAAGAAAGGGACTAGAGAAGTGCAGGAAGAGTTTATGGAATTGGGGAGGGGCCTTAGTCAAGTAGCACGCACGGTAACCTTCTCGGAAGTGCTACCCATCTATGGCATAGGAGAGGCTAGGGTGTTCCGTACCATGGGATTCAATCAGTGGTTGAAAAACTTGTGTGGAGCTCAGGGATTTGGTGTCATTGGGGACTGGGGGTCCACCTGGAGTGATGCAAGCCTATACTGGCATGATGGGCTGCATCTGTCCAGGAGGGGAACCAGGATCCTAGATGATAGGTTTAAATGCTTCATTGGCAAGCTTTTAAACTAGCCAAGGGAGGCACTGGAAAGGAGCAGGAAAATCCTAGCCCCAAACAATCACGGTAGTAAGTGCAGCAAACACCAACATGGAGGTGCTCGATAGGGAGAAGGGCAGTGGTAAATGGAGAAAGTGACAAAGGCAAGAAGGACAGGGATGGGGCAAAGGGGTAAGGCCATCAGGAAATGGAGGTAATGAGTACCAATGTCCGTAGTCTGGGCAACAAGCTCCCTGAGCTGGTGGCCTTAATGGAAGAGGGATGCCTGGATATCATAGCAGTCACAGAAACATGGTACACAGAGAACCATGACTGGGATGTTAACATACCAGGGTACATAACCTACAGGAGAGACAGGCAGGGGAGAAGATGGGGAGGAGTAGCTCTCTATGTAAAGGAAGGGATAAAAGCAACTGAACAAAAGAGTAAACAGGGAGGAGAGGAGGCACTGTGGGTCACCTTGGAGACTGGAAAGGGCACCATAATCTGCACAGGGGTTGTGTACAGACCCCATGTCAGGGAGAATGGACAAGGATATGATGGAAGGCATTCTTAGAATGGCAGAGAAAGGGAGATACTGTTGATGGGAGACCTGAATATGCCAGATGTTAACTGGAGCACATTTGCTGCAGCCACATCCAAGAGCAGGGCCATTCTTGGCGTCCACAGGTGGCAGGCATTAGACAGCTAGTTTCAGAACCCACTCGTGAGGAGCAATCTTAGACCTCATACTCTCAAACAGGGGCAGTGAGGAGGTTTCAGATCTAGAAGTGGGTTGCCATCTGGGGACAAGTGACCATCAAACAGTGTGGTTCACGTAACTCAGCTACAGAGTCAAGCCATACAAAAGTGAGGGTACTGGACTTTAGGAGGGCTGACTTTGGCAAAGATGGAGAGTGCCTCAGAAAAGCACTAGCAAACAGACTAGAAGGAGGTGTGGAGCAACAATGGGAATTATCAAAACTGCCATCACAGAGGCAACAAGCCTTTGTGTGAAGCAAATAAACAAATCAAAACAAAAGAAAAAGCCACTATGGTTCTCAGAGGGTGGCTGTGAAAGTCAGGAAGAAAAGATAGCATTCCGAAGTATAAGGAAACACAGAAGGAGCAGGACAGAGGCTGTACCAGTTAAGGCAGAAAGAAGCAGGAGGGAAGTCAGAATAGCAAAGGCCCAAACTGAGGAAAAGATAGCCAACTCAGTTAAGAAGGATAAAACCTTTTATAGGTACATCAGCGGCGTAGAAAGACAAAGGGAGGGATAGTGAGGCTGAATAGAATGAACGGTGGGTGGGCAGAGGGACAGTGAAAAGCAGGAATACTGAACGAATATTTCTGCTCAGTATTCCTAAAGAGGAGAAGTGCCTAATCCAATTAACAGAAGCACTCTTGATAGGTGATCCCAGTCCTTTCACAGAAGACAGGGTTCTGCAAGAACTCCTAAAACTGAAGGTGGACAAAGCAATGGGTCCTGATGGAATTCACCCAGAATTCTAAAGAATTAAGGAAGGAACTAGTGAAACCACTGGCTACTCTTTTAATAAATCAAGGGAGGATGGTGTGGTACCCGAGGACTGGAGGAAGGCGGATGTGATTCCCTTCACAAAAGTGGGACCAAGACAGAGGCAGGAAACTACAGACCTGTCAGTCTGACCTCTGTGGTAGGGAAAGTGATGGAGTCACTTCTGAAGGAAAGAATAGTTGAGTACCTAGAGGTCAGTGGAGCACAGGATCCAAGGCAGCATGGGTTCACAGTGGGAAGGTCATGTCATCTGAATCTAATAGATTTCTTTGACTGGGTGACCAAAGTAGTAGACCAGGGAGGGCTGTGGACATGGCCTACCTAGACTTTAGCAAGGCATTTGACACAGTCCCACACAAAAGATTATTAGTCAAATTAACCAGCCTGGGAGTGGGTCCCAGGGTGGTAGCCTAAATAAAACATTGGCTGGACAACAGGACACAGAAGGTAATTGTAAATGGAGTCCACTCTGAAGAAAGGCGGTTACTAGTGGGGTACCGCAGGAGTTCAGTATTGGGTCCAGTCCTTTTAATGTCTTCATCAGTGACATTGCAGGGGACTGGAAGGAAAAGTATGCCTTTTGCAGATGACACAAAGATCTGCAACAGGGTTGATACACAAGGAGGCATGAGGAAAGGATGAAAAGGGACTTGCAAGGTTGGAGGAATGGTCAGACGTATGGCAGCTAGGATTCAATGCAAAAAAATGCAAAATAATGCACCTGGGAAACAAGAACCCAGGGGAAGAATACACAATGAGTGCTGAGGTAGTAACAACAACGAAACAGGAAAGGGACCTGGGGGTAATCATATCAGATGACCTTAAGGTTAGCAAGCAATGTGAGAAGGCAGTAGGGAGGGCCGGGGGTATACTGGGATGTATAGGGAGAGGCATCAGCAGCAGAAAACAGGAAGTTGTTATCCCTCTGTACAGACAGTTGGTGAGACTCCATCTGAATACTGTGTCCAGTTCTGGAGACCCCATCTCCGCAAGGACATAGACAGGATAGAGGCAGTCCAGAGGAGGGCAACTAAGATGGTGCAGGGACTGCAAAAGAGGCCGTATGAGGAGAGACTAAAGGAGCTTAATATGTATACCCTTGAGGAAAGAAGGGAGAGGGGGGACATGATAGAAACTTTCAAGTACCTCAAGGGAATCAACAAAGTCCAAGAGGGTAGCATCTTTCAGAAAAAGAGACTTGCAAGAACAAGGTGACACAATTTAAAGATAGAAGGAGGGCGGTTCAGGGGCAACGTGAGGAAGTATTATTTCACAGAGAGGGTGGTGGATGCATGGAACAGCCTTCCTGAGGAAGTTGTGGGGTCTAAAACTGTGGGAGAATTCAAGAATGCATGGGACAGACATAAGGCAATTCTTGTGGGGGACAGGAAGATATAGGCTGTTGGTTAACTAGGATCTGCGGCCTATCCTGTAGGTAGGGAAATGGGCAGACTAGAAGGGCCTAGCGGTCTTTATCTGCTGTCAAAGTCTATGTTCTAACCTTAAGGTCATCTGATATGATTACCTCCATATCCCTTTCTAGTTTTGTTGTTGTTACTACCTCCCCCCATTGTGTACTCTTCCCCTGGGTTTTTGTTTCCTAGGTGCATTATTTTGCACTTCTTTGCACTGAATCCAAACTGCCATACTTCTGACCATTCCTCCAACCTTGCCAAGTCCCTTCTCATCCTTTCCACCCCCCATGTATCAACCCTGTTGCAGATCTTTGTGTCATCTGCAAAGAGGCATACTTTTCCTTCCAATCCCTCTGCAATGTCAATTATAAAGACATTAAAAAGGACTGGACCCAGTACTGAGCCTTCCATGTACGCCACTAGTAACCCCCCTTTCTTAAAGTGGACTCCATTTACTATTACCTTCTATGTCCTGTTGTCCAGTCCATGGTTTACCCAGGCAACCACCCTGGGACCCACTCCCAGGCTAGCTAATTTGTTTATTAATCTTTTGTGTGGGACTGTGTCAAATGCCTTGTTGAAGTCTAGGTAGGCCATGTCCACATCCCCTCCCTGGTCTGCTACTTTGGTCACCCAGTCAAAGAAATCGATTAGATTCATCTGACATGACCTTCCCACTGTGAATCCATGCTGCCTTGGGTCCTGTGACCCACTGCCCTCTAGGTACTCAACAATTCTTTGCTTCAGAAGTGATTCCATCATTGTCCCTACCACAGAGGTCAAACTGACAAGTCTGTAATTTCCTGCATCTGTCTTGCTTCCACTTTTGTGATGGGGAATCACCAACCCTCTTCAAGTCCTCAGGTACCACACCATCCTCCCATGATTTGTTAAAAATGGTAGTCAGTGGTGTCACTAATTCTGCCCTTAATTCTTTTAGAATTCTGGGGTGAATCCCATCAGGCCCCATTGCTTTGTCCACCTTCAGTCTTAGTAGTAGTAGTAGTAGAAACATTTATTTTTAAACAGGAGAGAAACGTGTCATTTGGGCTCGGAAGCCCAGTTTACAAGACAGTCCTGTACAATGTTCACTAAGTTACACATGTAACAATACAATAAATAGTAAACAAGACTTACATCATAACATACATTATATAATAAAAAAAAACACAATAACAATATATGGATGAGAAAAGATATAATACTATGTGCAAGTACAACTGTAAACAAAAAATGTGTTTACTGCCTCAATAAAGGCATTACATTTTGTTTCAATAGGTGCTGCAGGAGGAAATGTGTTCCAGTATGCTGCAGCTCTAGAAATAAGAGTTTGATCACCATATTTATTAAAACATTTTCCTTGGTAAATTTTGCTCAAGTGTACAGATCTTGTTAATTCTTTCCTCAGGTTAGATACATCAGGAAAAAGTTTACGTATGATATTATGCTCAGGGTAATATATTTTGTATTTAAAAATTAATTTTGTCCAAATTCTAGAGAACTCAGAGTTAAGAGTTTGCCACCCCAGACTCTCCAACATTAGGCAATGGGCCGTCCTGTAGTTACACTGCAAGACATACCTTGCTGTATTATAATGTAATCTATCTATCCTATCCAACAGACTTTTATTTGCTACCCGATAGATCGATTTCCCCATATCTCATGGTGGGCAAAATAAGTTTTTCTGCTGTTTTTTTCCTATCTTGAATTTTTAGACCTCTAGTAGTTCTCCTCAAGGCTCCAAGTTTCCTAGTAGTTTTTGATATTAATGCTAAAATATGATCTTTATAAGTCAAAAATGAATCAGTATGAACCCCAGGATAACAATATCTGGATACCAATTCAATTTGAGTATGAGAGCTTGTAAAAATCTACAAATGTGATGTATATTTTTTATTTTAGGAGCAAAGTGCATCACTTTAGTTTTCCCTATATTAACATGCAACTGTGACCTGGTAAACCACTCCTCCACCCTGCTGAAATCGGCCTGGAGCTTTGTCCGAAGGTCTAACTCATCTACCCCTGAGGCAATCAGCACTGCATCATCTGCATATATTCTTATATCTGACTGCTGTACCACAGAAGGGCAGATCATTAACAAAAATCAAAAATAAAAGTGGTCCAAGGATGGATCCCTGTGGGAACCCTCTTGATACAGTAGTAGACTTAGACAAATGATGCTGTATTGCAACCCTCTGGGTACGTCCATTTAGGTAAGAGTTGAACCAGTGTAAAGGGCCTTTGGCAAAGCCCAAGTCCTGCAATCTCTTAAGCAAGAGGGAGTGGTCCACCAGGTCAAAGGCCTTGGACAGATCTATAAAAATAGCTGATGTTTCCCTTCCTGAGTTCAAAGAGGTACAAATGAGGTCATTAAACTCCAAGAGGGCCGTTGTTGTAGAATAGCCCCTACGAAATCCTTATTGTTATGGTGTTAACAGCTTATATTAATTTAAATGATCACATATCTGTCCATTTACCAACATTTCTAATCATTTTGACAGAACTGGTAAAATGGATATCGGACGCTAATTTTCTGCCTCTGCTGGGTCCCCACCCTTATGAATAGGCACGAATTTACTCCCCCTCCACATCCTTGGGAAATACCCTTTTTGAAGACTCCAGTTAAAGATATATGTACTGTAACTATTGAAGCTATATTATTAGCTGCTAACTTCAGAAATCTTCCCTTCAAACCATCCAACCCGGCTGCTGTATGAATATTTATGTTTAATAATTCTTTTTTAACCTCTGAGATAGTTAAAATCCTAAACCTGAATGGTGGGTATTTTTTGGCAGATGAGCTCTTGTCATTTATTAAACTTTTTAAGCCCATACTAACTGAATTCCCAAAGCTTGGGAGGACAGAAAAAATGGTGTTTAGGTAGTCTGAAGTCACTTCAGGAGAATCTGTTAAAGTATTTCCAGTTTTAAGAGTTAGAGCTTTTTGACTACCACTACCTCCTGGATTTGTTAACTGCTTAATAACAGCGCAAAACTTTTTGGGGTCCAAGTTCTGATCCATTTTGTTTCTGTAATATTTTATTTTTGCCCTTTTTGTTAATTTTCTATGTTCATTTCTTTTAGTTTTAAACACTTTCCAACCTACATTCAATTTTGATTTTAATACTTTTTTTCCAAACCCTATTTTTAATCCTAATCCTTTTTAGTAATGTCTCTGTTATCCATGGAAATCTAGGAAGCTTATTATTTTTCTTATTCACTTTGGGGGCATGAGAATCACATATTCTTTGGAAAGTTTTAGTAAAATACTCAACAGTCTGTTCAAGATCAGGAATTAGTCTACAGTGTTCCCATTTTTCAACTTTCATATTTAGCAAAAATTTAGGTTCAGAGAATTTTCAAATATCCCTTAACCAATTTTGTTTTAAATGTTTTTGGGAAGAAATTAATTGTGAAGTGTTCAAAGTTAACCAAATGGGATTGTGATCACCAAAATTGGGAGGCAGAGTTCCTGAGGCTTCAACTTGCAAATGCAGAGAAATAAATAATAAATCCAAAATAGAACCTAAGGCAGATATTTTTGTGTACCATTTTGGAGAATTAATTAATTGTTTTAGTCCCAGCTCTGCAGTAACTTCCATAAGTTGTTTTCTCCAGGGTTTCAACCAATCACAATTCAAGTCCCCCTTGAGTATTAATTGTCTATTTCTGGTACTATCTCCTATTTTATTTAATACACCTCCCACAATACTTAAATTGGAATTAGGAGGAGAATAAATAACAGCAATTACCAAATTGATTTGCACTACATCAACAACCAGGTATTCAACCTTACTATCACTCCCTTTTATTACTGTTTCAACATGCCCTACGGAGTGTTTGATATATAACATCACCCCCCCACCACCACCACCATTCCTATCTTCTTTAATATGTTGGTAACCTGGAATAGATAATTCTTGTTCATTAATTTTCTGAGAGAGCCATGTCTCACTAAGTTCAAGAACACAAGGGTTCTGGGCATTAATTAAGGCTGCCAGCAAATCAGTTTTTGTGGCTATGCTATGAGCATTATCATGTAGGGCCTTCAACTTTATCTTACCATCTGGGTCAGGATTTAATTCTACATCCCCTCCCAAAATTAATATCAAACTTAAGACTCCGTAATACCCCTTTGCAGGTCTATTAAATGAGTAGGGGTTTAACATCAGTCTTTCACTCATCAAATCATAGTTACTCCAATTAACCAAAAACACATTCCATCTATTTGTTAGCCTGTGGGTTTTAATACTATTTAGAAGCCCATTGAATGAATACAACCAATTTGTACCTTGTGCAAAACTGTCAGGTTCATTCAGCATTGAAGCAAACATCAATCCACTCAAAATTAAATAACTCAAACTTTGTGAAATCAACATTTTTGTTATTAATAATAGCAGTGACCTAGGAGAAACTCCAACAGCAATACTAGTTATACACCTATCTATCTGAATTAGGCATTTGAGTAAACAAAATATTCTAAACTTACCAGGCTGCCATGGGATTTATCCAAGGAAATGGCTATACAAGTTAAAATTTTTGTTTCAGAGTGGCACAGCCACTCAGTCCCGTGCCTAAGGGCTTGCACTCTTCGGGTAAGTGCAGGAGTTTTGAGCACTACAGCCTGCCTCTCCTGTACCCCAATTGGTCTGATGGCTCACCGCTGAGCCCCCTTTCACAGCTGTTCCCAACCAAATGTTAAAAGTCCGTTTTTGGCAGAAAATGCCGATTACTGCAGGTAGTTTGCTAATGGCAGTCTTAGGCAATAACAATGTCAGCAGGCTGAACAGTTCCTCTCTCCAGACACAGCACAGATGGAAATGGTGAAGGCACTGTTCATTAATTCTTCAGGCAAGTGCAGGAGTTTTAAGCACTACAGCCCCACCTGTCCTGTGCCCCAATTGGTCAGATGGCTCATCTCTGAGTTCTTTCAGAACCCTTTGTTCTGTGAAAGGACTGGGAATGATCCCCCTATCCAGTGTGCTTCTTTTAATTGGATTAGGTACCTCCCCCTTCCCCTCTTTTGTGAATACTGAGCAGAAGTATTAGTTCAGTATCCCTGCTTTTTCACTGTCCCTGTCTGCCCACCCACCATCCATTCTATTCAGCCTCACTATCCCTGCCTTTGTTTTTCTATGCTCCCTAATGTAGCTATAAAAGGTTTTATCCTCCTTAACTGAGTTGGCTATCTTTTCCTCAGTTTGAGCATTTGCTGTTCTGACTGTCTTCCCTACTTCCTTATGCCTTAACTGGTACAGTTCTCTGCCCTGCTCCTTCTGTGTTTCCTTATACTTCCTAAATGCTATCTTTTTCTGCCTAACCTTCACCGCCACCTCTTTTGAGAACTGTAGTGCCATTTTCTTTCATTTTGATTTATTTGCTTCCCACAAGAGGCTTGTTGCCTCAGTAATGGCAATTTTGATGCTTCCCCATTGTTGCTCCACCCCTCCTTCTTGCCTGTTTGCTAGTGCTTTTCTAAGGCACTCTCCCATTTTGACAAAGTTAACCCTCCAGAAGTCCAGTACCCTCACTTTTGTATAGCTTTACTCTGCAGCTGAGTTTATCGTGAACCACACTTTTTGGTGGTCACTTGTTCCCAGATGGCTACCCACTTCTAGATCTGAGATCCTCTCTCCGTCCCCATTTGAGAGTACCAGGTCTAATATTGCTCCCTCCTGAGTGGGTTCCAGCACTAACTGTCTGAGGCATGCCCCCTCTAGGGCATCGAGAATGGCCCTGCTCTTGGATGTGGCTGCAGCAAAGGTGCTACAGTTAACATCTGGCATATTCAGGTCCCCCATCAACAATATCTCCCCTTTCTCTGCCATCCTAAGGATCATATCCTTGTCCATTCCTTCCCACTGAGATGGGGGTCTGTATACAACCCCTGTGTGGAATGTGGTGCCATTTTCAGTCTCTAAGGTGACCCAAAATGCCTCATCTCCTCCCTGTTTACTCTTTTGTTCCATTGCTTTTATCCATTCCCTTCCCTTACATAGACAGCTATTCTTCCTCCTCTTCTACCCTCCCTATCTTTCCTGTAGGTTGTGTACCCTGATATGTTAACACCCCAGTCATGGTTCTCTGTGTACCATGTTTCTGTGACTGACACAATATCCAGGCATCCCTCTTTGGGGCAGGCTGGTTATGTCAAATTAATAAACTAATGGGATATAAAACAATGACCGTATAGATGAATGCCTTATATAACCATAAAAGGCTTTCTGTCTTACTATCTTCTGTGAACAATCTGACTGCCCACAGTCTTCAAGTTAATAAATAAATGTCAGACCATCTAACAGGGTCCAATAGATCAATGCTTTATGCTACACATAATAGGCTGTCTGTTTTATTGACTGCCATATGGACTCAGGTGGGCTGTGCCAAACAGAGAAACATGTTGGGGCATCTGACATGTGACCCTATAGACAAATGCCTTATACAGTAGTAAAAGGCTCTGTTTTGCTAACTGCTGTGGAGAAGGAGACTTTGGCTAGCTATGCCAAATTAATAAAGAAATGTTGGAGCATCTGACAGTGGTCCTAAGACAAATACCTTATACAGCTGTAAGAGACTGTCTGTTTCACTAACTGCCATGAGACTTAGGCAGTCTATGTCAATTTAATAAATGAATGTCAAGTTATCAAACAGTGGCCCTAAAACATATTTCTTTTACAGCCATAAAAAGCTGACTGTTTCACAAACTGCTGCAGAGATTCATGCTGGCTATGTCAAATTAATAAAAAAAATGTCAGGCCGTCTCAGAGAGTCACAGTGGACATAATGATGAATGCCTTATACATCTGTAAAAGATTGTTTCACTAACAACTGCAGCGACTCAGGCTAGCTATGTCAAATTAATAAACAAATGCAGCGGTGAAGGGAATACTTGTTTTTTTTTTTTAAATTTAAACCCTTTTTGTGCTGCTGTACAGTATATATTGTCAGGCACAGTCAATCACCCCACACACTCACTGATTTCCTTTTCTCTCTCTTAAATTCTCTTTGACGTGCTTCTCTATCCTTTTAGTGCCACAGCCTCCCAGTTGGTTCTTTTTTTTCCAGGCACAAGAGGCAGCCAACACTATGAGTATTTCTCTCTTACAATCTCTTCCTTATGCTCTTACTCTGAGTTTTTTTTGTGTGTGTGTGTGACAGGCATGGTCTGGCAGCCAGCACAGGACAACACAGCAGGCCACAGATTATTCTTTCTCTCTCTCTATCTGACCTCTAGTATTTTGCATATCTGTCTTACTCTCTCTCCTTTTTGCTCTTCTCCCCTTGTGCTTTGCTTTTTCTTCATTTAATATTAATTTTTGTATTTACTGATTGTGCTCTTCGGTTTGCTTTACTGGGAGTGGCAACTAAGTGGCAATTTCGCCAGTAGCAAAGGCTCCCAAGCTCTTCTGAAGCCTCTCGTCATCTCTTTTTCTTTCTGTCTCAGCAGACGAGCTGACTCCATCCTGTTTGTCTTCCCAAGTGATGATGTGCTACGCAATATAGTAGAATCTATACCCCATGCAGCTGGTTACAAGATGTCTGTCTCAGCAACAGTGAGGACCGGTTAATGGTATCTCGCAATTCTCACTGCTGCCAAGTCACAGAAGAGTCTTACCTCCTGAAAGACCTTTACTTGTCGACTCAGTGCCAACACACCCACAGGACTTCTGAGTGCCACCACTGATTGCGCTAGCACTGGGTAGAGTAATGATGTTGTCTCTTAACTTCCCCCCCACTCAGCAGAATCCAACACATACATGTTACACTACTCTAAAAACTGGGGGGTGCCCCCGCACAAGTCAGTTTTGCAGCAGCCATAAATAAATTGGATCATGTCATTGTAAATTATGTGACCCAGTTACAGTATTACTTTTTTTTTATTAATTCAATTCTTCGGATACAACCTTTACTAAACCAGTTGGGGTAGAATATTATCCATACTGCCCAACCTTGTTGAAATAGTTGAATATTTCAGCTGCCCAGTTACCCTTCTGGTAATCCAAGCCTAGTCAGTACCCAAACAAAACTACTGATGTTGTTACACGCTATATCCCATTTAGACAAATTACCAATGGTGGTGTTAAGAAAAAGCCTGAGTTTTATATATTTAATTGTAACACCTCCTCCCATACTCTAGTGGGAGGATTTGTAAAATGTAAAAAATCCAGCACTCACCACCTTAGGTAGAAAAAACACTGCTCTCTAAGAGTTACAAACCATTACAATTTATTGAGGTGCCATACAAAAATTCACATGCCTTGATGCTTTTTGGAGTAACCTCCTTTATCAAAATGCATTTATCTAGTGGGATGATAGTGCCTTTATCTAAGTCTCTGTGGTATAAAGAGCTATAACAGTAGTAAGCAATAGGACATGAACGGGTGTGCATTATGCAAGCAATAATACCCGACAGGGGTGGGCGGTATTGGCAATGCGGACCGAAAGGCGTGATGAGACCACGCCGGCGAGAGGGCCTTATAGCCCCTGAAAGGTCCGGTATTACCCATACCTCCAACACTGGAGGGTATTGTTGTGCTTAGAAAATGGGCTATTGGCAACAGTGTTGTAAAATACATTAAAAATATAAAAACAAATTGAAAAACTAAATAAAAAAATTACTGAAAAGTTAGCTGTGTTGTAAAGTAATACTTCTGCTACTATACTTGGCATACTTACCAGGAGAGGGAGCTGTTGTTTATAGTTATCTGTTGAGGGCTGAGAAGGGCTATTATCACCATAGTAGTGTGTATCCCCCTGTCTTAACCCAGTGCTGCTGTTAGTGCTTTTTTTTTTGTATTGGAGACATACTGATTTGATCGCTTTCCACCGGAAGGGAAAACAAGGTGCCGTTTGACTGTATACCTGGAGACCTGCGAGTGTCTAGCGCTAAACTGTAAGTCCCGTAACAGCAAGTATGTTTTAAACACTATATTCTGTTGGGTACAGTGACTGTAAGAATATATAAAAACTGCAATGTGTGTCACCTCATGGTTGGTATGGATTCAGCAGCAAGAATACAGTGGTGTGTGGGAAAGCAGTGAAAATGATATGGCAGATTAAGACAGTAGCTCGTACTAGGCCAGCAAGCCTAACGCTACAAAGAACTGCCACTTCTAAGGTGTCAGTTTTTTTAAAATAGGCTAAAATTTTTCATTTCAAAGGAGGCTGGATTTTGCAGACCTGGTCGTGTTCTTTTTTTTATAAAATAATGACTGTGATTGGGAGTAGGCGGTGTGCTGAAGGAGCAAGAACTTGGTTGGCTGTGTGAGTTGCGCTATGGGAAATGTCCAAGCAACACACAAAAGGGTACAGTAGAAAAAAGAAACAAAATGATGGTTTGTGACAAGGAAAACAGATATATTTGTTTTGGGGCAGTTACTAGGTGGTGGTGTCTGTGATAAGGAGTAAGTCTGTATGTGGGGAGGGGTCTCTCACTCACTCTCTCAGTAAAGTGACAAAAAAAATGGTGGTAGTTTCAAATTGTGTGCTCAGTGCTGCAGCCAATGACAAAGCAGGCTGGGCACAAGGATACCTGGCTAGGCATGAGGCACGTTAGGGCTGGGACTTTTTATTTGGTGGGGATCTATTGAAAGTTAATGTACCCCTGTGGAATGGGTACCAGCCAATCAGATGCCTCCAAACAAAAAGCCCATTTTCTAAGGTGAAATAATTGCATGCCTCAGGTGTGTTGTTAGGCATGAGGTACAACCAAGTGCCATTAAATGCACCTAAGAAGTGTGATTATTTCATCATAATGGTACACCTTGGAGTGTTGTATTGCTCTTATAAAATGACATTGAAATGTTTGACTTGAAATGAATGAAAATAAGAAGTATTTAAAAAGATAAAAATTGGACCTTTCATTGAAATATGCTTCCATTTTAACTCTGAATACAAAAAATAGCCCATATTCTCATAACTGGGGGATTAGCTAAAAACAATAAAACAAGAAAATTACATGTGGCACACATTTTTCTAAGAAAAAAAACATGTTACCTTTCATTTCACAATAAAAAAGTGTTCAAAACTTTGAACTGGCCAGGTTTTTTTTTTTTTTGGGGGGGGTGATAGATTTCAGCAGAAAACAGCCATATATGATTCAAATGTATGCGCATTTATTAAGTTCAGGAATGTATTTGAGCAGTTTGAGTCTGCCTCTGTCTTTGTAACTATGTTTTCCTACCTTTTATCTTTGTTTTTAAAGTATTATTGCCTCCTTTCTCTATTCTGTTTCATTTTTCTCTGTCTTTCTGTACATTGACATGTGGAATGTTTACCATGGAATACAGGGATTCAAAATTCTGCTCAGTTCCCCAGGCAGACTGTTCTTCTCCCAACATTTTGTACACACACACACACACACACACACACACACACACACACACATACACACCCACAACAAAGGTCTCTTGTAGAGTCAGAGGCTCAATTATATCACTGTCCCAGCAAGGAGAAGAAATTTCCCTGATAGGCAGGTAAAGACAGAATTAGTATTTTTCATTGTCAGCAAAGAAACACTTGTAATAAAAACTATGAACAGTATTCACAGTATGTTTCAAGTCTGTTTATGTGTGTCAGGAGAGTGTAATGATCAGGGAAACAACTTTTAATTATTATTTTTTTAATTTAAGATAGTTTTATGTTTAGGGCCTAGTTGAAAGTTTTTACTGTGTAAAGGTATCAGCCATGTTTGTGATGGAGGATCAGTTCTGGTTATAGAGGGACTGATTTGCTCATTGTGTGATGTAGCTACTAACAAATCCAGTCAGGTTTAGGACCAGGGTGACTGTGCATTATACTCTTATAATGCATGATCACCTGACTGGTTTTACCCAATAAAAGTTCTTTGATTTTTAGACCTATTTTGTAAGTATAGGTAGTGTATAGTAAATAAAGAGTTATGATTATCTGCAAGCTTGTGGGAGGAGCTTAGGACTATAAAAGAGAAAGAAACTGACATTTTATGTTGATGAGGATGAGAAGGGGTCAACAAGTCAATGGCAATTGGTCACCATGAGGCCTCAGTGCTGGGGGTTCCCCAGGAGACCGTGAAGTCATGGCCCCAGGATCTGAGTGTCAGACCATTGTGGGTAGGCTTTAGAGCAAGTTGTAGGCTATAGTGACAGAAAGCAGGCTGATGTCCAGCATCAGAATTACAAGATGTCTATAGGATGGTTCCACACATTCAGGGTACCAGCGGCAGTGCGCCCAGTAATTAGGGTGCCAAGTCCCAAAATCGCTGACCCCTCTCTTTGCAGGGAGCTGCATCCCCACCCCCTTTTTCTAAATATACCAGCTCTGGGGGGGCATACCTCGGGGATGGGGAGGCGAATATCACTATTTGGTGCCCTAATGATGGGTGCACTGCTGCCAGTGCCCTGAACTAGTGCAATGCAATAGGACAAGGATGTTTTGTGTAACATCTTTGCCTTTGTATCAAGGGGAACAAGTGAGGGACTAGAGCGGCAATCCAAAAGGTTACTGCCTACTGTTGTGGAGGGGATTGAATCCAATTTTCCAGGAGTGGAAAAGGTAATTCCCTAGTGGGGATGTTGAAGTGCAGAGGGACTTCATTTTAAGGGTTGATCACCCCTTCTGACCTACAGTCTGGTGCTAGAGCACCACAGATGTTAGTTGTTGTATGGTATAGGCCATGTTCTGTGATGGGTGCTGTTTCACCACAAAGCACCAAAAGCAAAGCAATGTACACTATGAGAGCAGTTGTGAGTATAGGTTTTGTTTGACATACCTCAGCTACAGTATATTTTAATCCTTATGTGCAAAATAGCAATTCAGTCTACTCCCAAGCAGCAGAGACCAACTGGCTAGAGGGTCTGGAAGCTGAAGATCACCTGCGGACTAGATGGATACCAAATATCTTTTAAGATGACTTGATAGGCTGATAGTGATCTGTGATGAACCGAAGACCTGACTTAAAGAGGGCCCAGTCTGCAGCATACTACTCGGTATGTCTCCCAACTCTCAGGCCTATTGATACTGAAATACAAATATCAGTGATGTGCACCCCTCCCTGGGAGGCATGTTCTATTCTCAAAACTCCCTAGACCAGGGAGGTGTTTACATAAGGTTGAGCATTATATCACCAGTGTATGTTGCAGTTAGAAGTCTGACCTTTACCTTTTTACGTTTGCTTGCGTGCATGCACAAGACACATTTTGTGGAAGCTTACTGGAGTAGCAGGTTGTGGAGGTGTGGCAGTGTTGTAGCCAATGCCGCCACTGCTTTTTTGGGCTTGTCTCTGTGGCACCAATGAATAAGCACACTGTCTATGACAGCAGTTGAGAAGCGTGCCATCAACATGAAAGAAATTTGCCGCCACAATGAGGGAGCTCCCTGTCATTGCAGTTCATAGCCACCCATACACCTGGCACACCACAGCGTGCAGCAGACCAGCGGGGGGCAGTAGGAACTGAGAGCAGAGCCAGCCTTTCTTCTAAGTAGGACTACAGGGCAGAGGCAGGCATATGCCAGACACACTACAGCGTGATTACCGAGTAGCAGGGGGTAGCAAAAAGCCACCTGGCATGTCTGCATATTCCTTTGTTTATTTTTTTCAGGCACTTCTGACCTTGGATAGTCCTCTATGCACATCCTGGGGAGGAAGGGGATGCCAGTTGATATATTTAGATGTTTGTGACATGAACACCAAGTGGATCTGAAATATGTAGCAGCTTTTCTCAATCAGGTCTGCTGGATATGTCAGGAGGTGAGGCTATAAGGGTGGCATGCTTAAAAGCCCCTGAAACAAATTACCAGTTCTGCTTTGTTGTTCCTGTTCGGAAGAGTAGTAGCTACTGTGCATGAAGCCCTTGAGTCAGAGAGGAGTATCATCAAGACAGTTGACAGGCCTAACTGGAGCTGCAGCCATAGGGGGAATGCCACTGCCAAGAAGTAGTTCAAGCAGCAGCCAGGACTCTTATCTGCGACGGTGCCCCGCTAAGAAGACTGAGCACCGAGGATGAGCCGTGCAAGTGTACTTCACCATCAAAACTAATAACTGAAAGGAGTACTGTGCAGATGGAGCTTTACCAGCAGCACCCCGGCCCTGCATGCCCAGCTGATGGGCGGCAAGAGTCAATCCATAGCCGAAGAGCGAGAGAAAGCCAGAGGAGTTGTGCTACTGTGCTGCGTGCATCTACTCCCACTGAGGTACTGAGTCTGGGCTGCCTGAAAATCATCCTGCCCCCCCTCCTCCCTCAGACAAGATAGGACCTCTCACAGCAGAAACTTGTAGGTACAGTGAAACTCGTCAGGATGAAACCCACTGCTAAGGCATTCTGCAGTATGCTGCAGCAGGGTTACTGCAGTAAACAATATAATTTCCTTCTGAATTAATCCCTTTTTTCATGCAGGAAAATGTGACACTTCCAGGATAAACTGAATGTTGCAGTTTCCTGCATGATAAAAGGGACTAATTGAAATTGAAATTTCATTGTGTTCCGAAATAACTCTGCTGCAGCATGCTGCAGAGTTCCGCAAAATGCTGCAAAATTGGGTTTCATCCTGGTGAGCTTCACTGTAAGACTACTAGAGGAGATCTCTGATCAGTCTCGGCTCACAACTTGCTCCTTAGGTTCCAGTTCTAGTCCTGTAGTGAAGTGTAACTGCTGTTATATTAGTCAGTGGAGTGCTAGTGGACGGTGGTCAGTATGGTACTAGTAGTAGTACTTAGTCCAGAGCAGTCCTTCACAGGCTAACTAGTAGCAGCACAGCACCTGCAGCTGCAGAAGTGTATTTATACTGCTGTAAGTAGCTGCGAGCCTGTGAATTTCAGTGTGAAATAAGTGTCATGTCTCTGTGGGTGGGGAAATTATTAAATGAAGTGAACTTTCCTGAAAGGCAAGAGATTATGTGGCAATATACTAAACTAAAGGGTTAGAATGGAAAAATGTCTTGCTGAGCCCACTCCAATACAAGGTTAATTAACTTGCTTGCTGCATAGTTTTGATCTTTCTTCCTGTAATGCTGCAGTAACACACATAAGTGAAGAAATATGATTCATGTAAGGTTGCAGGAAATGTTGTCAAACAGAACTAAGACAGAATTATTTTCTACTATGCTATAAGGCTATAAGGCAATTTAATACATCTTGCTGCTGACCTTTGCAAGATTATCATCTGTTAATGCTAGCTATAGCAGGGTTTTATAGAACCATTGTTCATTCTTGTTAGTGGAAACTTTTCCTAAAACATTATATTAATCTTTACTTATTATTTATGTTAAACCTCCTAACATGCAGTACTGCAGAGGGATAAAAAATGTGCAGCAAGTCAAAAATTCACTCTGCTCAATGCTCACCCAGCTGAAGTGCTGTCTCTCTCTCCTAGTGGTGGTGCATATACTGATTTGCCCTGCTGTGTTTATTTTTTTTTGGGGGGGGGTCCAAACGTACAGTACTAAGTGAGCGCTACTATAAATCCCGGACTTGTTGCAGCTGCTACAATATTTAAGACAGCATGCATGATGCATAGTGCAGTTCTATGAGGTTAATACAGCGATGGGTGTTGGATGTTTTAAGTTAGTTACAGAGCTGTTCAGTAAAGTAACGTTGATAATTGTGCTTCTTAATTTTGCCGTCCAGCAGATTTCACTAAATATTATTGCTTATTTAGGAGGCTCCACCCACCACACCCCCGATGTAGTTTTCTGCAGAAGCAAATGTACAGCACAATGATCATTATTTACTGAGCAATACTACATGAGGGTGGGGTGAGGGGTTGAGCCCCCAAATAATCAATATTTGGTGAACAACTCTGGACCTTATTGTGTTAATATAGCAATGCTATAGCACAGAAACTACAATGTGGGTGTGAAGGGCAGAGCCCCCCAGATAAGCAATAATATAGACTGAACTCCTACATGCTACAATGATGCATTCTGGGGTGTGGGGGGGGTCACATCAACAAGTACCTAACTAATTACAACAAGTACATAAGTACCAAATTAGAACTTTTTGTTTTCGGTGCTTGGTTGGTTTTGGTGCTCTTGTACATTTGCTACCTAGCTTGGTGGGTGCTTGATTTGTTCTTGGACTTTTTTAGTGCTTATTATTTAAGCACCACCATTTCAACTTATCTTTCGTGGGTGGCTATCTGTCTATAACTGTGCACTGTTGTTGAAGAATATGCAGACTATGTTGTCCAACTAGGAGGGAGCCTGGTAGAAGGTAAGATGGGGACAACCCTATATTTCATTGTTAGAAAGGTTCTGTATTAAGAAGTTCAGTCAGTAAGACCAATGTATAGGCAACTATTTTCATTAGCCAATAAGTTTGCTATGGTACAAGCAGGTACCTTGTTTTGTCTGCCTCAGACTAGAGGCAGACCAGCTGTTTTTTTTATGCAAAAGAATGGTACACTAGTCATTATCTGGCTAACATACTGTGTTTCTGGGATTTTAGGATATGTTCAATAAAGTAATTAAAATCATTGACAGAGATGTTATTGGCAATGAAAAGAGGTGCCTACACATTTGATAATACTTGCTGGGAGCGATTTCTTAATAAAGAACATTTCTGTCAAAGAAATATGGGGTTATCCTCAACTATGGGGTTATCCATTGTGTATTTTCTACCAGTACCAAATGCACTCCCAGTTGGAAAATGTAGGGATAAAAATGTAATTTTGTATTGTTGACAAAGTGGTGTGTGACTGGACCTCTGAGGGATTGGCTACCTTGATGAGATACAGAGGCTTGTCACAATGCAACATTGTAATTGAAAGCCAGGTTGGTAGTGTGGCTAAAGATGTGGTGGCATGGCTAGTGGTGTGTGAATGGATCTCGGGGACTGGCTACCTTGATGTGGTACAGAGGCTTGTCACAGTGCAGCATTGTAACTAAGAGCCAGGTTGGTGGTGTGGTGGCATGCTGGTGGTGTGTGAATGGACCTCAGTGGGACCGGCTACCTGGCTTGATGTTGTACAGAGGCTTGTCACAATGAAACTATGTAACTAAAAACCAGTCTGTTAGTCTGACAACTGTGGATGATGATTTGGCTATTGGTGTGCTGGTATACACTAGAGAAAATGGCACTTGTCGGGTGAGAGGGCATGAACAGGGCATGGACGGGAGGGAACTAGCCCAAACAATGTGGGGGGGGTAGCAGTGAGTCCACTTGGTGTGCAGATCTGAAATTCCTGGCTACACCCCTCCACATCATGTCTTCAGAGTGTACTGGGAAAGAGTGAGAAGAAGCCTGGCGCAGGGCACAGCAGAAGAAGAGAGCAGCATGGCCATGAATTTTATGCAGCTTGGAATGGGAACAGCTAGTGGACCGACTGAGCCTAAGCAGAGGAGGCAGAATGCTTGTCAGCACCTGTGGTCGGTCAGGGAGCAGCTGAGACTTGCCCTCTGTAAAAAAAAAAAGCAATTGAGCTCTTGGTGTTTGTTTTTTCTTGTACAGCGAGTCTAAGTTTGTGTGTGGAAATCGACTGCAAGCTCTCCTGACATACTTCATTCCAGTCACTAGGCTCAGCTGGCCCATCACGTTTGGTCGTTGCCATGTCGAGACTCGGAGCAGTGAACACTGGAGAGAAAACGTCCTACTGTCTTGCTCAGTCACTGGAAATAAATGCAGCAGCTTCTGAGTTCTGACTGTTTCCACCACTGAATCATTCAAGGCATCAGGTACTGTTATTGCACACTGACTGGCTGCAGTAGCTTAGCTTCTTGTTGTGTGTAACCACACTGTCACTATCTTTAGTAACAAAAATGCTGCCCCGACCTGCAGTGAACTTTGGACCATTTAGGTAAAACCAATAACTTTTCTTTATTTTGACATTTTGACCAGTAGCTTAGCTTTAGTTTTAAATGCTAACCCCCCCATGACCTGTAGTGAACTTGTGTTTTTTGTCTGTCACCTCTAAATAAGTTAAAACTTGTATGGCACATGGGTGGGTGTGGGTCTGGGAGGGACTCTGTGTGGACATAAATCAGCAGAGAGTTACAGTAGTGTGGGGTGTGTGTGGGTGTGGGTGTGTGTGTGTGTGTGGGGTGTGTATGTGAGTGTGGTGTGTGTGTGTGGGTGGGGTGTGTGGGTTGGTGTTGTGTGTTGTGTGGGTGTGTGTTTGGTGGGTGGGTGCTGGGTGTTGTGTGGGGGGGTGTCTCAAGTGTGGGTGGGTGCTGGGCATTGGGTGGGTGTGTGTTGGTATTGGGTATTGTGTGTTTTGGGTGTGTGTCTGGGGTGGGTGTGTCTGGGTGACTGGACCTCTGTGTGATTGTCTACCTTGATGTGGTACAGAGGCTTTGTCACAGTGCAACATTATAATGAAAAACAAGTCTTAGTCTGACACTTGTGGCTAGCATAGTCTGTGTGAATGGACCTCTGTGGGACTGGCTACCTTAATGTGGTACAGAGGCTTATCACAATGAAACATTGTAACTAAAAGCCTGTTTGTTTGTCTGACACTGGTTATTGAAAGGCCTTCTTGCTGTATAGGAATGGGATCATGTGTGTTACATCTTTACATGTCATATTTACGGTATATGCACAATTTATAGCATATACTACAGTGTAAATGATGTTTGTGTCAGGTGGGTGGGGTTGCAGGGCACGGTCAACGGGAGGAGGTAACAGTGTGTCAACTTGGTGTATACATCTGAAATAGCTGGCTACACCCTACAGTCACTGTCAGTTATGGACTGCCTTGAGGAACGAGTCGAGGAGGAGCCGACAGATGGGTAGCTTTGCCGCCAGGCCCACCAGCCCAAGACAGGAGAGGGAATAGATTATTGGAGTCGACTCAGTCAGGATGGAAGAGAGACTGTAGTGCTTTGCTGATCTCTAGTGCCACTATCTAGCAAGAGCCAAGGGGAGCCTTGAGCAGAGATCTGGTCACCTGAGAGCTTTGCTGCCTACCAGCCACCACATTGCTGCCTGCACAACAGTCCAGTCAGTCCATCTGAGTCTGAGCCATTCATTTCCTAGCAGAATTTTGGGGTGATGCCGCTGGACCCCTGTGGGACTGGATACTTTGATTTGGTACAGAGGCTTGTCACAATGCAATATTGTAACCAAAAGCCAGTCTGTTAGTCTGACAACTGTTTGTGATGGTGTAGCTACTATTGTGGTGGCATGTCTAGTGGTGTGTGATTGGGTGAAAACATTTTAAAAAATTACTGCGTTATGAACATGCGTTGCACAGTTTCTATGGACACTCGTAATTTCACCACTTCTTCATATTTTCACTTCAGATTTTCAACGTTGTCGTTTCTTCACACCTCCTCATCAATGGTATACCTGTCATTTTTTTACATCCTGCCTAAAATGTGTTTTCACACCTGTGGAGCCAAATGGTACACTCACTGTGTGAAATCACCTTTTGGCATTGAGTAAAGAAATCATACTGCCACTGTTCTTGAGATGGGCTCCCAAAAAGTCCATGTTGAAAATTTGGAGCAAAAACTATTACCACACGCCTGGGGCATTAGGGTTTCCAGCCATAATACCAACTCTGTACACACTGACAGGCATCAGGAGTGTGACATGGGGTAATCGGCCATAATGCTCAACCCATTTCACCCCTACCCTGCAGCCACTGATGGTCTTGGGGCCTTCAGTCCTAAAATTCACTCCATTATCTTATACTGCACCCATCTCAGCTTATTTCCTTTTCAAACCAGCTGTGCGTAAGGGCCAAAGACCTCAAGGCACACTGCAACACCTCTTGGTGTCTGCAGGGTGGGGTGAGGTGGAATGTTGTGAGTGTTATGGCTTATGACCCAAGGACACATCCCCAATGCCTGTCAGTCTCTACAGGGTGGGGGTGGGGGTTGATGTTACTTCAATACTTCACCGCCATTCCTATTATACATCTCTCAAACTCCTGCACTACCAATGCCAATACCAGCAAGCAAACATTTGGCATTGACAAATGCTTGTTATACTGTTATATATTGCCTTTTTTCTCCTTTCTTGTAAAATGCCATTTTCCTTTATTTTGATTATGCTTTAGCACTTTTTTTTATTTTAAATAATTAAAGAAGTGCATCTATCAATATGGCTGTCACATTGTTATCAGTATTCTCAGAAGTTTCTGAACACCCAGTGTCCCATAAGGTGACCAAGCAGTACCTTTTGCATGGTAGCTCATCTTAATCACAGAAAAGGTGATATTAATCAATGGGTTTTCAAAGACAGCTGAGGACAGTGATAAAATCCCTTGAATTGCCATATTAAAAGGAGCTTTACTAGTAATCATTTAAAATCTACAAAATGTACTAAAGCAAATTCAGAATGAAGTAAGAAGGGCATCTTACCAGCCAGAAGAAAAGGTTGATCTGAAATTGAATAGTAAGGTATACAGTACAGTACAGAACAGTATGTTAACAAATTTTTGTTGCAACATGTACTGCTACTGTAATACAGCCTGAACAATGCTAAGGCCACTAATTTATGATATTTTAAGTAATAAAATTCCATTTTCAAAGATTTGAAACTCTGGGATTGCACTAGTAATTATTAGTTGAATTTCCATATTTTACCGTGGTTCTTCTTTCAAACTTTTAGTATGTGTATAAATATTCAGAATAAAAGAAGACTAGATATATAGACAATTATATAAAGCAAAACTAAACGAGTATTGGAAAGGATTTATAGAAAAATACAAGTTCTGTAGATTCACTGATCTGGAAAAAATGCCAGGTTCCATGAAATTGTTTGTTTCTACTGGTGTCTAGAAAGTCCAAGTTCAAGAATTTTACTGGATTTTCCTTGAAAAAACAAAGATCAGTGCCCTTGCAATGGCAAAATGAGCTTTGTAGATGCGGTTATTTTTAGGTTTATATGCCAACATGGATATAGCATCAACAGATCTGTGAACCTTGGAAATATGGTGAATAAAGTAAAGAGAAGGATCTAAGGTAATTCCCTTCATCTGAATCAACCTCTTCATAGGGGAACCATCCAGATAACAGTCAAATAATATCTTGGTTAAGGGGACACATTTGCAGTTGGGGCTTGAGCCCAAATGGTAAAACACCCTGGGCCCCATTCTTAGTCAGAAAAAGTCGCACTAAGTGTTCACTGCAGGAGCACAGCAGCACCAGTGACTTTCCAATTCTGTTGCTCAGTCGGGGTCACAACCCATTCCTTCATGGTTGCAAGTGTTTGTGACCATGAAAAGAAGGAGGGCAGGGGCTGCTATTCACAAACATGCAATGGCCTTCACAAGGCCGGTTGCTGCCTCCTGCAACTCCTTCTGCCTGTAGAACTGTTACATGCAGGTGGTAATGTGGATTGCAGTGCTGCAAATAGCTGAAGATGCACAGCAGAAGGGGGATACTCACAGAAGCACCTGCAGAAGTTATGTGACTGGCAGGGAACAGGGACTAGGTACAATTAGACTGCCAGGATGGTCACCTTATGAGGGCACAGGAGCAGATCCACTGAACCAGGTTTGCAGGCTACTGGGCTAAGGATATGAGGAAGGGCCAACTTCCTGGAGCCAAAGAGGTACATGAATCTTTGGAAGTGACACTTCTGGGTAGGACACCTATTCATTACTGAGTCACAGCATGGCATTGTGTTGTTACTAACCAGCAAGTTAACTGTACTCTATAACATTGTAACATTGTCACACAGAGGACTGTTTCTCATGATGTGACATGGTATATATCTCTGACTGCAACATTTCTATAGTGACCGACATTACAGTGACAACAGCGCCAGGCCTCTGTAGTGTCAGCGCTGGACCCCGGCACTGCTTTCAGGGGGTCTTGCACCCACTACCCGAATCAACTCCAACTCGGAGTTGATTATTTTAAGTGGGGGAGTGGGGGCACAGCCCCCACATGGGGGGTTCATGGGGCAAAGCTCCCCAAAGAACACACGGTAGATAGTGACTGCTGTTATTCCGACCGCAAATGTGGTCAACATAACAGTGTTGCTGTAATGCCAGTCGAGATCGAAACTGTCGAACTCCAGTCATACATTCATGTGACACACAACTATTTTTTTCTGCATAGCACATGTGGCTGGCTGTGCAGTTGGGTGACAGCACGAACTCCAAATTCTTGGCCCCCACATGTTACCAATCTAATAATCTATTTCTGTATGAAATCACATAATGGACAAGCACTGAAAAAAGAGTGCTTCTCTGGTGCCAGGCTTACACTCATGCAGGACTGATTAACAGTGGATGTGAGCAATTACAGAGGAGCAGGAATGATACTGAATTGCTACTTTTTATTTCTGAAGTATGTTTCATTTTTCCAGTTGTTTAATATATATATATATATATATATATATATATATATATTAACTCATTGTCTCGAGGAGGGATGTTTGGGAAACCAAATTTGCAGATGACACTAGAATTGGTATTAGTATCAAAAATTGGGAAGATGTAACGAAACTGCAAAAAGCCTTATTTAAAATGGAAAGTTGGGCTAGGAAAAATAAGTTATCCTTTAACACCGATAAATGTGTAGTGATGCACTTTGGGAAAAATAACAAAAAAGCTGATTATATTCTAAATGGTCATATATTGGGAAAAGTAGTGGAGGAAAGAGATTTGGGTGTTAAAGTGACAAACGATCTCAAGTTCCATCAGCATTGTAGCCAGGTTATAAAGACCACTGGTGGTATTCTTATCAACATTAAGAAACATATAAAGAGTAGGAAGAGGGAAGTGATTGTGCCTCTTTTTGGAGCACTGGTGAGGCCACAGTTGGAGTATTGCACAGTTCTGGTCACCAGGTTTTAGGTTGGATATAAAGAGATTGGAAAGGGTTCAGAGAAGGGCTACCAGGTTGGTAGCTGATGTTTGGGACCTGGACTATGAGGACAGATTAGAAGATTTGGGGATGTTCACATTGGAGTATAGATGATTGAGAGGGGGCATGTGTATGGTGTATAGTTCACTTAAAGACTTCAATCTAAGGGATAAACTGGGACTTACACTAAGGGAACAGCGTTATGACACTAGGACACATTCATGGCAACTTAAGGGGCAAAATTTTAGGACCACAAAAAGAAAACACTGGTTTAGTGTTAGAGTCATTCCAGTGTGGAACAAGTTGCCTAAGGAGGTGGTTGCTAGTATGACAATACTTGAGTTCAAGAGGAAATTGGACAAACATTGTATAGCAAACAAAATAGGGAGTTACCATAATTAGAGTCAACAGCGAGCACAATGGACGTAAGTCTTCTTTGCTCTGAAATTACCTGTGATACCTATGATACCTATGATATTCTGCTCACAGTAAACAGTGTCAATGTGAGATCAGCAGTTGAACAGAGAGGAGGAGCTTGTTCTGTTAAGCTCTGTGTTTTGGAATTTCTGCTGTGTCTTTTTAGAAGAAAAAATACATTTGGATATTAGCAGAGATATTAAAGTGCTAGTAGTGCCAAAAATAGCAGGCAGGAAATGGTATTACATTTTAAAAGTAGTGGGTTGCTACTTTTTATTTCTGAAGCATGTTTTGTTTTTCCAGTTGCTCATTAGAAGGTTGTCTACCTGAAATTATTAGGTGTGATGTGAAGAGCAGTACTTTACCTGGAGACTTTATGCCTCAATCACATTGCGTCCTTCCTTATTGTGACATCACAAAAATGACTGATCTGGCAGCAGTTGATTGGCTCTTTTTGGTCTGTTGTAATGTCACAGTCAGTGAGGTCACAGGGTTAACACAGCATGAAGAGGAACAAAACTACTGTAGATATGTCAGCCTCCAGGTGAAGAACTTCTCTTTACGTAACACCAAGTATTGTTAAGTAAACAGTTTTCTAATTAACAAAAGGGAAAAGAAAAAAGTACTTCAGATATAGAGGATAATGTATGGGCATCGGTGGTTAACCACACTATGCTAGTGCCGAGTGGTTACTTTGGCAACTTTAGTTAACCTCGGGCGCGCAGCTCGAAGGTCAAACTAAAGTTGCCAGGCGCTACCAGTTTCTTTGTGGTCGGATGCCAGCAAACCAGCTCTTTATAGTGTATGGGCATCAGTATTTTGGCACATTTTGGTAGCTGCGTCTTTGTACGGCGAATAAATGGGGATTTACATAAACCTCAAATCGGTTTGGACGAACGATGAGATGCAGCTGTAGTGAGCTGTGCGACAGTTCGGTAACTGACAGTTGCTCAGAGAATGGACAAACAGAGTCCGAGAGAGATGCCTCACCTACGGGGGAGCCGACGTGAGTTACTCTAATTACTTGAACTGTCCAATGGTCACACGCTTTTGACAGGGCGCGGGCTGCCATGGAGATGACAATGCCTGTAGGTTCCAATTTGTTATGCCATCGATGTGACGTTACATCGATGGGTTAACAACACAGCAACGTCACATCGATGGTATAACAACACTAGCAAAAGATGATTTTCTGCCATTAACAGCGTTCTACCATACATTATATAGAGGATAAAGTATGGGCATCGATGAATAACCAAGCTGTGCTAGCTTCCAGTGGATCCCTTGGTTGGCAACCAGGAAAACCTCGAGCGCTTTGCCCCTGTCCCAGACCCTCGCTACCCCCGTTCCACTAGGAGCCGTGTCTTAGCTGTCTGGGAATAGCCAAGGACCGTTATTCTGCACCCAAACTTCCACACCAAGGGCCCGGGATAGGAGACGGGCGCGCCTGTTGCTTCTCAGCCAGAAGCCGTAGTGGCCGAGGGCAGCTGGTGCCACTGCCAGCCCGTCCCCCGACCCGCTCTATACTGATAACTCACCGTGAGCAGCGAGGAAGATGAAGCCTAACACACTCGGCGCCGCCCGTGCTCCCTGTTCCAGTGTGAAAGGCACGCCCCGTTGTTAACCTATGGATGTGACTTAGCATCCATAGGGTAACAACATTTCTATGTCACATCGATAGGTTAACAACCTTAGGAAATGATGATTTCCTAAGGTTACTTAACAGTGTTCCACCATACGCTATATAAGAAGTAATAGTTGAGGGTTTTTTTAATTAATGTTATTTTCTGGCAGCATACCAGCTCTTTGAGGCCACAAAAGGAGACGGTGAAAGAAAAATTATTAGTTTGGCACAGGCAAGGAAATTTGTGGCTGAATGGGGAGGGGAGACCACAAGTGACCTGCATTACAGCCTGGGCAAACAAAACTCTAGCTATATCAGAGAGATTTACCAAAGCAGAGCATCTCTGAATTACTTAGAAACATTTGTTAGGCAGTCTGGTGAACTTATGGCTGCAGCGGGTAGGGTAAGATGGGTATCACTCAGTGATGCCAGTGTAGCCTAGATTCAAGAACCTGGCTATGATAGAAATTCAGCAACAATGAACATCAACTGGCTCATTTAGAAAATAACATACCAGCCTGCCAGATATTATTGAGCTGATTTGGGAAAACTACAGTTCGACACTGGCTAAGCAGATGTGCACTGAGCTACACTGAAAGCCTCAGTTTCTGTGAGAAACCATTAAGCACAGCAGCACTTAAAATCTGGAAGAGAATCATATTGCAGTGAGCTTGTTAGGACAACTTCATGAGCAGGAGACATAGGCAGGAGCAGTGCTAAGCTGTAGCTGTAGCTTTACTGAAGCTATTTGTGGTCAGTGACATGATTTGAGATAGAGCCTTAAGCTTCCTGCGATGTTACTAGCTTGAGCTGCACTGAGCCTGTCTGTGGGGCTATTCACTGCAGTTGCTTCCTCAGCTGGTTTAGAAAAATAAGCTGCCAGATTGTCAAGTTTATTGGGATTGTCATGGAGGGAGAGATTTTGATGCAAGCAGGGCTAGCCAGCTGGGCTAATGATAGACAGGACTAGTTGTACTATGCATTCTCTTGGCTCATAAGCAGCCACTGACAGTGGGTGATTGAGCCTGCCTGTGTGGGAGAGGCAGTCATTTCGCTTGCTATTAAACTGTTAAAAAGTAAACTAAACAACCAGATTTTAGAAGTGTATTGGAACTGTCACAGACAGGGGAGGGAGAGAGGGAGGGAGGAGAGAGAGAGAGAGAGAGGGAGGGAGAGCAAGAGAGAGAGAGCGAGAGAGAGAGCGAGAGAGAGAGACAGAGGCAAAGAGACAGGAGGGCTAGTGGGTACTGTAACTAGAGAGGAGTTGTGCTGCAGATCCCAAAGTGTCCAGCTAAGCAGTAAGCAGCTGACGCTGTCTCAGCCACCTGCATAAAGCAATAAAGGCAGGACCAAATAAATTAAAGCACAAATGGGTGAGGAGGAGGAGATATATGGAGGAGCACATTCAGCAACAGAGTTCAGAAGCTGCTGGTGGAGGGGGATACCATGAAACAGCAGAAGGCAGCTGCCGCCACTACGTTGTCTGAGCTTACACAAAAGAATACACAGACATAACAATAAGAAAGGTAGCAAGATAAAGTAAAGCAGTAAATGGGTACAGAAACAAAAAATAAGCAGAAGCACAGCATGTTTAAAGTTCGGAGGGGGGCTGTTGTTGACTAGGGGTGAGTGGCGTAGGCGACAAGCAGCTGCAACACAGGAGCCCCTGTGATTTATTAAAAATCATGACACCATTCTTTGGCCAGTCAGGATTGTTTTTTTCTAACTATTCCAGGAACGCTTTTTTTAAAATAAGAGGTTGCCTCATCCAAACAGTTCTAAAATTCTACTGTTGTAATTTCAACTAGCATAGTCAATTTCATTAAACAGGAGTTTCTCAAATTTTCTCCAAAATCAAACAGTTTTATTTTAAATTCAAATAGCATGTTTTTTTTTTTTGAAGAAAAATATTCTACATGATTTATACTATGTTTATATGTAGAGTTCCTGTGTCTCTTATGGTTAAAAGAGTTTCTTCTCAAGTCCTGTGTGTGTGGCAGTACTGCTCAGTTTCACTTCACAGTTCTCTCACCTAAGAAACACAAGAATGCACTCTTATAACCATAACGGATGCAGGAACTGTACATAGAAACATATACTAGCTTGCCACTGAGACACAACAGCTCAGTTTTACACTGTACCAACATTTTATTTGCTATGGGACATGTTTGCATTTTTCCAGTTACAAGTCTTCTACATAAATTGTGACACCATACCTTTCAACCTTTTGTCCCCCAAATGCGGAACACTGCCTTTCAAAATGTGGAACAAATGAGCAAAATGTGGAACACTTAATCAAATCTTTAACCAGGAAGCTCAGAACACTGTTAAAATGTTTGCATTTATGTTCAGAAAGTCTGTTATTATTTGAATAATAGATTTTTTGCACCATTTACTATAGATTTTTGCTTTAAAAAGTTAATACTCCTGGAAAAGTTAATACTCCTGTAGTAAGCTCCTGGAAAAGGTGGTGGCCGAACAGATCTCGGAGCACATCCAGTCCAAGGAGCTGCTGTCCCCAGCTCAGCATGGGTTTCGCAAGGGTCACAGTACCACCACTGCCCTAATCTCGGTCACATCTAAAATAAGATCAGCCTTGGATCGGGGCAACCTCTCCGGAGCCATATTCATCGACCTGTCCAAGGCCTTTGACCTTGTCGACCACACATTGCTCTGCTCACAACTATGGTCACTCGGATTTTCTCCTCTAGCCATGAACTGGATCATGGGCTACCTGCATGGCAGAACTCAGCGGACCAGTTTCAACAAAGTCCTCTCTGAGTCTTGTCCAGTGACCTCCGGTGTCCCTCAGGGCTCGGTATTGGGCCCTCTCCTCTTTTCCCTCTTTATCAACCAGCTCCCTACGGTGACCTCCTCCTGCAGTGCCACCCTCTATGCTGATGACCTGGTGATCCTGGCTCATGCCCGAGATGTTGCAACTCTAAACAGAGCTCTGTCCGAAGGCTTCTGCAATGTTCAAACCTGGATCACCAAGAACAAACTGGTCCTGAATCTGAAAAAAACTCAGGCCATGCTCTTTGGCTCCACAGCCAGGCTCAAAACCTCATCGGCCTTGTTAAAGATTTCCTGTCCTGAGGATCCCTACTCCCTGTAGTGAACTCTGCCAAATACCTCAGGGTCACCCTTGACTCCCAACTCGACATGGTAGTCACCTCCTTAATATCTGTGGGGCAGTCAGCTGTAAGCTGGGCCTGGCCTACAGGGCCAAGTTCAACCTCACACCCGCGGCCAGACTAGCCCTTGCGAAAGGCGTGCTTCTCCCCTCCCTGAGCTATGGACTGCACCTATTCGCTTGCTCCCCCCAGACTCACCTTGCACGGTGGCACATGACTTACAACAACATCTGTCGCTTTGCACTTGCTGTCCCCTGCCTCACCCATCGCTGTGAGTTATACGATAAACTAGGATGGCTCTCCCCTGCGAGGTACCTGGACTTCAGGGTGGGCTGCCTTACTGACAAAGTGGTCAGAACCGGCACCCCAGGCTGGCCCAGCTCCTTCCGCCATCAGACACCTCTACCTACCACCTTAGGTCCAATGCCCTGGGGATGCTCAAGGTCCCTCCCTCCCGCACCCTCATGGGTAGCCGGGATGTTACAATAGTGTCACGCCCAGGCTCTGGAACTCCTTCCAGAGCCAACCAGGTTGTCGTCCTCCCACCTGTGCTTCCGTAACTCCTCCGGGTTTCCTGAAACTTGCATCTGCGTGTGACTGTCCCAAGCCTCCCTAGAGTACTCCTCTATCACGGATGCTCTTCTGGCTTCAAAGCTTGCCTCCCTCTGACACTACCCGATATCTCATGCTGCTCCTTGTCTCTGCCTATACACCAGGGCACCTGACCCCGGATATAATGTCCACGTCTCGGTTCCCTGGTCATTTTCCTCTCAATCTGTCTTTTACGTGAAATGTGCAAATGCTTTCTGTTGTAAATTTGTGTGTGACCCACTCATCCTGGGGGTTCGTTACCTCAGCAGATATAAGTTGTATTATGTCCGTATATATCCCCTGGACTATGTTACTATCTCAATCATGTTGTTAAGCTGTACTTACTCGCTACTGTATACAATTGTCTGTATCCTTATGTTGTACTCTCCCGGGTTGTTCCTGAAAATAGGCATAAAACTTGTCTAGTGTACTTACCCGGTTAACAAAAGCTAAAATAAATAAATAAAAAATACTGAATGTGGGACAAGTCCTCACATTGTGGAACAGGGAGCTTTTGTGAAATAAAATGAGGAATGTTCCTCATAATGTGGTACAGTTGAGAGGTATGTGTGACACACAAGTAAGACACATTTCTAATTGCAAATTCAGGTTATTGACAATTCACAGACACATCATGGGCTGATGGAGGTCTTGCAGCAGTCCTCTAAAGTCTCCATCCCTTAGACAGTAAACCATACAGAACCACCTGAAGGGTTACGGTAGTGTCTCCAGGGAAGGGGGGGTCCTTGCTAAGAATTAACTATAGCTAGAAAGGTGATTTCCTGCAGGGGTGAGGGAGATTATGAGGGGACTCCCATTGAGGGATCTACGAGAAGTCTATATGTAAATGGGAGAGGGCGTACATTTCAAAGAGAGAGGGAGGATGGCCACACCAATTGAGATATCAAATCATGGAGTGCGAGAAAGGTTTTTGTTCATACTCTGCACTGCAAATGCATACAATACATCCATATTTTGTTACTGATGTATGCATACAATACATCCATGTTCTGTTACTGATTTACAGTATGCATACAATACATCCATATTCTGTTACTGATTTACAGTATGCATACAATACATCCATATTCCTGTTACTGATTTCCGGGAATATTCACCCCAAACCTGGACCTCTTGGCACTGGGTACCCATCAACCCATGGATGCCTAAAAATTGCATCAATTAATATTGGGAGTCTCCTACCCAAACTACCCCTATTCCAGGCATGGGTTGCTGTCCACAAACTGGACATCATCTCACTCACCGAAATGTGGCTGTCACAGAAAATACCTGATTCCTCCATCTGGCTTGATGGATACACCTCCTTCCAGCTAGATAGACAAGCCAAGTGAGGGGGTGGGTGTTTGGTCTATCTGAGTAACAAAATAAGTGGCCAGGTTATGCCACAAAGTGTAAACACTAACGAAGCCCAGCTCCTCTCCATCAAGCTAGCTGTCAGATGACAAGGGAAAGCAATGTCTCTGACCACCGTCTACATATCCCCCGCCAAGCAAGCCATTGGGCTTCACCTATTCTTCCTAGCAAGTTCAATAAAGACTGTGAGCAGGTCATTCTAGGGGACTTTAACACTAACTGGCTTGCCCAAGAATCTGTTACTGTGAGGGACAGAATCCATGGCCTATATCTTACTCAGACGGTCATGCAGGCAACAAGACTGAACTACCACACTGGCTCTAGCATGCTTATAGACTGGCTTCTTGCCACCAATCCTGAGCATATCAAAAACGTTTCTGTCCTGCCCAACACCTTAAGCGACCACTGATCAATAGTCTGCTCCTGGACTAATAAGGGCTCTAAATAATCCCCCTCCGGATCTCCAAAAGCCGCTACCTCAAAAAAGGGCTTGAGGGCTATTTTAAGGGGTATCTGAAGGATGCAGACTGGTCTCCCTTAGCTGGCTGCAGAGATGCTAATAAAGCCCTAGACTACCTCATATCTAACTTCAACAAAGCTTGTGACATATTTACTACTGTCAGAACTGTCAAAATAAAAGGAGCCTTTAAGCCCTGGCTCATGGGCCCTCTAATTGGCCAGATGAAAAAAACGCGACAACCTCTGGCATATTGCCAGAGAGATAGGCAGGCAAACTGACATTGCTGCTTATAAAGAGGCTAGGAATAAGAGCACCTGGCAAGTAAGAAATGCCAAAGCTACCTACCATACAGAACAACTTAACAGAAACTGGGGCAATGGCAGAGAATTCTGGAAGAGCATTAAGTCCCTCACCGGCAAAGAATCCAGAGCTCCACCAGATATTATAATAACCACCATGGGCCCATTACAGCAACCTATTGACCTGGCTAATGCCTTTAATAATGCCATAACAGATCTCAGCTCTGTTCTCCCCCTTGAATTTCTCCATACCCCACCAGCAACAGACTTCACAGACCCTAACCCTCCCCACATCCTTAAACCAGGCCAACCACCATTCTACTTTAGATAAATTACTAAGGCCCAGACCATTAAATATGTAAAAAAAAATCTTAAACAAAACCAGGGTTGGGAATTACTCACTAGACATGAAGTTCCTAGCTCTAGCATTGGACGAACTTGCCTCCCCAATAACCATACCATTCAACATCTACTTGCACTCTGGAATCTTTCCAGATAGGTGGAAGACCGCCTTGGTCGCCCCAGTGTTTAAAAATGGGGACAGAACTAACCTAGGAAACTACCGCCCAATCTCAATGCTTCTACCTCTCTCTAAAGTGCTAGAAAGGGTTGTTTCCTACCAGCTCACTGAATACTTAAACATGTACAATCTGCTCTGCCCGCAGCAGCACAGGTTTCGTATCGGACATAGCACCATCACAGCTTTAATCGACTATACCTCTCATATCTATGAAGCCCTTGACACAGGAAAAACAGTGAGGTCTATATTTATAGACCTCATTAAAGCCTTTGACACTGTTAACCACCTAATCCTGCTCAGACACTTGAGGACCTTGAGACTGTCAGTAGATACCATTTCTTGGCTTAACAGCTACCTTTCACACAGGACACAGTATGTGAACATAGGGGGCGTAACCTCCGAACTCAAAAAGGTAACCCTTGGGGTTCTCCAAGGATCGATCGTAGGACCACTTCTCTTCGACCTCTTCATTAATTCCCTTCCCAATGCCTGTCCCGCTAAAATGCTGCTCTATGCAGACAATGCAGTTATCTCAGTGCCTGGCTGCAACATACCAGAAATAGCACAAAACCTACAGCATTGCTTTGTAATGCTTGAGAACTGGTTCACCCAAAACAGACTCCTTCTAAACTATAAAAAAAACAAAAAATATGCACCTAACTTTGCCACATGCCAAGAGGAATGCTGAACACCTAACTATCTATAGCCAAAAAGGGGATGGCATTGAACAAGTCTCCACATTTAAATATCTCTGGGTACACACTGATGACACTCTCTCCTTCATGCACCATGTTGTCAAATCTGCTAATATTAAGCTAGGACTCCTCTATAGGCACAGGCAAGCCATGACCCTGAGGCTCTAAGCCTAGTCACTAGAAGCTCCATTCTGTCGGTCATCGACTATGCCCTCATCATTTACAGTGCTGCCACAGACTCAGCCCTAAATTGAGTAAAAGTACTAATCAACAAGGTGTGCCACCTGGTTCTGGGGGCTAAACACTGAACCCATACTTGTGCCCTCTACTCCTCTACTGGTTGGCTCCCCTCACACCTTAGGGCGAAGTATCAGGCTTACCTAATAGGCAAAAAAGCCCTCCTTAGACTCACTCCCTACTCCACCGCTGCAGTGTTCCAGTACTCTTAACTCCTCAAAAGTCACTAGGAGTTCAGCCAAGGGTGGGCTCCATGTCCCATTCAAAAGAACCTGCCTTACACAGTGTTCACTTTCCTACCGTGGGCCCAGCTGGTTTAATTAACTCCCTACTTCCACCCTGGAGCACACAGAAATTAGACCTTTTCAAAGAGAACTGCTAACCCTTCTGGCCCAAAAGAACCTATGTGATTGCAATTAATAATTTCTGTGACTACTCACCTTCATAAACTTTCACCCCTCTGCTTACTGTCCCCTGCCTACTTCCCCACCCCCATCTCTCCACCTCCTCCCTGACAAAGCCCCATGGCGGCTACCCCCCTACCCCTGCTCTTCCCTTCACCCCCACTTTCCATATTCTGTGACGAAGCCCCCTCAGGCTGCTCCCACCATGCTCAGTGATTAACATCTGTTTGACTCCTTTCTTTGTTTTTTACTGAGGCCAGTTCAGCATGTCAGATTCACTCCAACTTCATGTAATACCTCTGACACTGTAACAACCAATTTGCCTGCTACCTGTAAAGCATGTAGCCTTTTGTGTACTCTGAATGTTCTGTAACTTGTTTATGTAAATTTGTCTCTCATCCACTTGACATGGAACCTTTGTAAAAGAGCCTTCCTGGCTCAAAGGTATTAATCTGCAATTTGAAATAAAAAAATAAATAAATAAATAAATACCTTTCAACCTCCTGACTCATAAATCAGGGATGAGGCTTAAAAACATCAGGGACAAAGGGTCAAATCCAGGGACAGATCTTCAAAATTGGTGATATCCACTCAGGAAACTGGTAGAATAGAGCTTTAGTGTAAAATACATTTTGTAAAGAAAAACAAATCTCTAACTTTAATGTTTGGCATTATTTTGTGCTTACAATCACCACTGCTTAGTCACAGAAACACACATTTTAGGAAGGACAGAGCAAAATTATGAGGCAAAATCAGGGACATCCCTGAAAATCAGGGAGAGTTAAGTGGTATGAATACCTCTGTGGCTTTAGTAAGGGGCCCTAGATTTCTGCAAAAGCTGATATTGTATTTTTTGTATAGTATGACATCCTAGTCATGTTTGCTATATTATGAACTACTGCAAGCCATTCCTGAATGGATGAGATGTCACGTGTCCTTCATTTATACAAGTTGAGGCATTTAGACTCCATGCCTACTGCCAACAACTGTTTCAATTGGTAGGGTCTCAGAGAGACACCTCCTGCCTGAAAATCCAATAAGAATAATACTGGCAAGAAGGGGAGACAGGTCTCTAGGATGTTGGAACAATCTAGATGGATAGAGGACCAGAATTCGGATTGAGCGTGGCAGCCCCACAGGACATGCAGGAGGTCCGGACAAGGACAGCGACATCTCAGTGACATAAGCTGAGTTTGAGTGTGGTACCACTGGTGCAATATATTGTTCTGGATTAAAATGCTATGGCTATCTGGACAACTCCAATGTGTGACACTCCAGCAGTTTTTCTGTTCCTCATCTGATAAATTAAATTGGAGCTAGTTCTCCCATTTCTTCCTCACAGTGAGATTTGGGTCATGCATTCCATCCCTGATAGTTTTGTATATTTCCCTTGCTCTCCTGTTCTGTAACAAACACAAAGATTTCAGTTGGGATGTTTGTGAAGGTATCTGGTGGGCAAAGAGTTTGGCAGTATGAGAGGGTTCCTCCTTCATGTTTTATTCACCAGACTGCAGGGCTGGAGATAATCTCCAGAAATCAGATCAGAGTATGCAGACCCAAGATCTTTGAAGGAATAAAAGTTCCCCTTCTGTGACAAAAACAATTGCATTTATTGAATTTATTGTGCCTTGTAAGTAAGTAAGTAAGTAAGTAAAATTTTATTTATATTAAGCGCCCTTCCCAAGCTCAGGGCGCTTTTACAATAAAACAAGTAAAATCAAATCCTCAAACAACTGGTACAGCAACCCACAAGAGACAGGGCTATCCTAGATCTAGTACTGACTAACAAAGAAGGGATCACAGATCTCCAGGTAGAAGGTCACCTGGGAGCCAGTGACCATCACATGGTATGGTTCAATTTGGCTGCTACATCTAAATCATCCCATTCCAAGGCAAAAATATGGGAATTCAGAGGAGCTGACTTTGATAAGATGGCCAACAGAGTTAAGCTAGCCCTGGCAAAAAGAAACACAGGTGAGGGGGTACAGGCAAAGTGGGCAAGCATTAAGGATGCAATACTTGAAGCAACATCCCATTGTGTTAGACAGAAAGGAAGTGCAAAGAAGAAGGACCACTTTGTTTCTCAAATACAGTAGCAGAAAGGTCAGAGCCAAAGGCTGGCCTTCAGGAAATATATCGAACACAGCGGGATGAAGATAGGAGGCATACCAAACTTCCTAAGGAAGCAGGTAAGGCAGTAAGGCAGGCAAAGTCCCAAACTGAGGAAACACTGCTATGCAACAGTAAAAGAAGGTGACAAGACTTTCTATAGATACATTAGTGAAAGGAGAAAGTCCAGAGGGGTATTGCTAAGCTTAATGGAGAAAAGGGAGCATGTGAGGAGGAGGACCCTGTAAAGGCATCTATCCTAAATAGATACTTTTGCTCAGTATTTACTGAAGAGAAGGTAGGGCAGGGCCCACAGCTCAGCATCATGGACACAGCGGGGAGGAGGTGAGCACTACTCCTTCACAAAGAAAGGGTCCTACAAGAGCTTGCTAAGCTCAGGTGGATAAGGCAATGGGACCTGATGGCATACATCCCAGGGTACTTAAGGAGCTAAAGGAGGAACTAGCAGAGCCATTAGCAGAATTGTTTAGTGAGTCTCTGAGCACAGGAGAGGTCCCAGAAGACTGGAGAAGAGCTCATGTGATCCCGCTCCTCCACAAGAGTGGTAGCAGGGAGGAGGCGGGGAACTACAGACCAGGTCAGTCTTACCTCAGTAGTGGGCAAGATTATGGAGGCACTCCTTAAGGAAAGGATATGCAACACACTGGAATCCATAGGGGCACAGGATCCAAGACAGCATGGGTTTACAAAAGGAAGGTCCTGTCAAACTAATCTCATAGATTTCTTTGACTGGGTAACCAGAGTGGTGGACCAAGGGAGCAGTTGATGTAAGCCTACCTTGACTTCAGCAAAGCTTTTGACACTGTTCCACATAGAAGATTGATAAATAAGCTGGGTAGGCTCGGGGTGGGTAGAAGTTGGTCAGCTGGGTGGCAAACTGGTTGTGGGCAGAAAACAGAGAGTGGTGGTAAATGGTATACAGTCAGAAGAGATGCAAGTCACAAGTGGGGTACCTCAGGGATCAGTCCTGGGGCCAGTCCTCTTCAACATCTTCATTAGTGACCTTGCAGATGGACTAGAGGGTAAGGCTTGTCTGTTTGCAGATGACACCAAGATCTGCAACAGAGTAGATGATCCAGATGGGGTGGGCAGAATGAGAAGAGATCTGGATAAACTAGCAGAATGGTTAGAAGAGTGGCAACTGGGATTTAATGCAAAAGTGCAAAATCATGCACATAGGGAAGAGAAACCTGAAGCCACCTATAGGCTGGGAGGGAGTTGCTAGCAGTCACAAAGGAAGAAAGAGACTTGGGCATCATCATCACTGATGACCTAAAATCATCAAAGCAGACCTCTAAAGCAGTAGGTAAGGCTAGGGGGGTGTTAGGGTGTATTAGTAGGGGTATCACAAGTCGTAAGAGGGAGGTAATAATCCCTCTGTACAAGACACTGGTTAGGCCCCATCTGGAGTGCTGCATGCAGTATTGGAGGCCACACCTTCACAAGGACATTAACCAAATTGAGGCAGTCCAGAGAAGGGCAACCAAAATGGTGCAGGGACTGCATCAGAAGACATGTGAGGACAGATTAACAGAGCTCAATATGTATACCCTTGGCAAGGAGGAGAGAGGTGATATGATCGAGGCATTCAAACACCTTAAGGGCATAAACAAGGTGAAAGAGTCTAACATGTTTAAATATAAGAAAAATAGCAGGACACGAGACACAGCATGAGATTAGAGGAGGCCGATTAAGGGGAATGTGAGGAAATTCTTTTTCACAGAAAGGGTGGTGGATGCATGGAATGGCTTACCACAAGAAGTGGTGGCTATGAATACAGTGCAGAGCTTCAAACAGGCATGGGATAGGCATAAGGGAGCAATACAAATGACTATGAATAGATAGGCCACTGACAGAGCAAAGGCCGATGGCACATTTATAAGGTAGAAAAAGAAATGGGCAGACTGGATGGGCCTTGCGGTCCTTATCTGCCGTCAACTTCTATGTTTCTATGTTTCTATGTAAATTTCAAACAATAAATCAAACAACCATACAATACACTTACTTGTTATGTACCAACAAATGCTGAGGCAAAAAGGAAAGTTTTTAGTTGTTTTTTAAAACTTTCAACAGTTAGGCATTCTTATATCTGACGAGGTAGAGAATTCCACAGGGTTGGTGCCATATAGGCAAAAGATCTACCTCCTGACATCTTTAGATGTACCCTGGGAATCTCTAGCAATCCCTCATCAGAGGAGCGAAGAGAGCAGGCAGTACAGTAGGCACAAGAGCTCTTTCAGGTAGTGGGGTCCCAAATCATGTAGGGCCTTAAAGGTCAATAATGCAACCTTGAAGGTGATCTGCCACTGTACTGGCAGCCAGTGCAAATCACGCCCAGCACAGGTGTTATATGGCTAGATCGTGAAACTCCCATCAACAACCTGGCGTCGCATTCTGCACAAGCTGCAGCGGCGGATATCCACCCGGCAGCCCTAGATAAAGCGCATTGCAGTAATCAAAGCGGCTGGTAACAAAGGCGTGGACCAAAATGGGAAGATCTTCCCGTGGAACCAAGTGTTTCACCCAGGCAATATTCCTCAGATGATAAAAGGCAGATTTGACTACGGCCGACACCTGCATCTTCATAGTCAGGCTTTCGTCCAAAATTACTCCCAGGTTACGTACTTGGCCAGAGGCCAGAAGGTGGGCACCCCCAAGATATAAACCCGAGGGTTTTCCTGTCCAAGCCCCTGTTATCCTCCCTCCAGGGTCCACAACCAACACCGCAGTTTTCCCTGGATTCAACCTAAGTCAACCAGCACTCATCCAATCCTGAATCTCCAGAAGGCAGTTATTAAAAATAGTGATGGAATCCGACTCCTGATCAGGCATAAAAGACAGGTAGAGCTGAGAATCATCAGCATAACAATGAAAACTCATCCCATACCGTCTTATAATGTCCCCCAGTGGGAGCATATACACCGCGAATAACATAGGGGACAGCACCGACCCCTGCGGTACCCCACAGGGCAGACAGTGAGGGGCCGAGGTGTTAACTCCCGATACTACTCTCTGAGATCTGCCCTCCAAAAAAGATCGAAACCAACTGTGGACTGCTCCCCTCAGACCACAGAGAAACCACAGGCGGTCGAGTAATACCCCATGATCCACGGTGTCAAATGCTGCTGAGAGATCCAAGAGAACCAAGATGGAACAGGTCCTCTGATCTCTTGCCATCAGGAGGTCATTCAATACCCGAACAAGAGCCGTCTCTGTACTGTGCCTTTTCCTGAAGCCGGATTGGAGAGGGTCATAGATATTGTGGATAGACAAATGATCCTCCAGTTGCAGAGCGACCACCTTCTCAATAACCTTCCCTACAAAAGGGAGGTTAGAGATTGGTCTATAATTTGCTGGGCAGTCGGGGTCAAGAGAGGGCTTTTTCAAAAGGGGGTATATTACCGCCTCCTTTAAGGGATCCGGAAGATCCTCTCTCTAATAACACCACCACTATCCCAGCCAGGACTGGGCCAATAACATCTACACACTCCACCACCAAGTGAGTAGGGCCCGGGTCCAACTTACAATAGGTAGGTCGCAGAGTCTGGATAATCCTCACAATATCTATTACTGCTGGTAGTCTAAAGGTAGACCAGTACAACTGGCATTAGTACCACCGATTGATCAGTACAATGCTCAATAGAAAGACACTGGCTGATCTCATCCCTGATGGTGGATACCTTGTCAGCAAAAAATTTCGCGAACTCCTCACATTGTACCTGTGATGACTCTACCAGTCTGGAGACAGACTGGATTGCACGATCTGTCCACAGTCCGGAAGAGCTGGGATGGTCTATTCTAGCTGCAGCAATTTCCCTGGACAGGAACTCTGCCTTCTTATGGGAAATTGCTGATTGGTAGAATTTATAATGTTCTAACAATTCAAGTCTATCCACCTCCAGTTGAGTTTTTCCATAGCGTCTTTTCTAATCTTCGTCCCTTCCTCTTCCACTCACGGACCTCCCCATCAAACCAGGGATCCCCTAGGTGAAGAGTACGGGGACGAACATGAATTGGAGCTATGGCATCCAGGGCCCCAGTCACAACCCTATTATAGGCCAAGACCAGTGGCCCTGGATCCACACTATGCCTTGGAAAATCCGAGAAGTCCAGCTCCATCATTAGGCCCTCTGAGGTAATCCCTCTTAAAGGACAGAACTGTACTAACTCCCTGGGGGCAGGCCTATTTCGGGGGGGCGCAAATCTAAACCTCAGGGCGTGATGATCAGACCATCCGACTGGCTCCACCTCCACATCAGATATCTCCATCCCCAGATGGAAAACCAAGTCCAATGTATGCCCCCCCTCATGGGTTGCAGAAGTAATTACTTGTGACAGGCCCAATGAATCCATTAATTGGAGAGATTTTGACCAACGGCGAGAATTATCATGACCCAGGCATTGAAATCCCCAGAATTATCCATCTGGGAGATTCCAATACCATGTCGGGCGATTTAAGTCCGCAACCTCCTTCAGGAACTCCCTCTCATCCCCTGGTGGACGGTAGATAAGAAGGGTCCTGTAGCCTGCACCTGCACCCACTATGCATTCAAAGGTGTTGGTATCACCAACTGGCACTTCCCTGAGATCCAGATCTTGCCTAAAACAGACAGCACCCCGCCCCTCCGGTCCTCTCGGCGGTGAATCACCGAGAACCCAGCCAGAATCGCAGAGTCCAACACAGGACCAGCATTTCCATCTAGCCAGGTCTCGGTGATGCAAGCCGGTCAACTGAGGAAACAAGATCCGCAATCACTGCAGTCTTGTTCCTAATCGACCTGGCATTGCTTAACACCGCCGGAAGGGACGGAAATCCAAGGGTGATCCCACTTCCTGCCTGACACACTCCAAGTCAGTGTCAGTGTCCTTGGATATGGGAACTAGGCAAGGGGGACCTCGCTCCAGTACCCATTTCACCCCAGGGCGTCTCCTAGCCCTCACTGCCCATATCCGTTCTCCTCCCTCCCATCCTCCCCAAGAGTTCCAAGATCCCCGTATCCTTCTACTTTTTGATCTTACAATGCCAAGATTACGACATCTAGCATAAACCTCCACTGTAAGTGGGGGTAATTTGAAGGGACGGAGATCCCGAAGTCTTGAGGGGGAGTACTGCCTAACCATTTTACTTATACCCCAACACATATTTAAACCAATTTATTCACTCTCATACAAACAACAACCCTCCCACCCCAACTTAAATAATAATAGCCGAAGAAAAAGAATAAAAAATAAAATACCCTTTAAAGTATTAAAGCAATTTTATGCACATCTAAGAGAGTCCAACTGACCTAGGCCCAAAATTCCAATCAAATAACTATCAAACTAAACAATAACTAATAAAATAAATCCCACCAGGCAACCAGGAACTCTCACTTAACTGGTGCCGCAAAATAAAAAGGAAAAAAAAATAATAATAATAAATAATAAAATAATGAACCCCCCGAGCTACACCATACTCTCACTATGGTAGCCAGGAGGAATAGAATCCACTGATCCTTCAGTGTCCAATAGTGTTACATCTTTTAATGCCACATGTTCTACCCCAGATCTGCTAAGAGTTCTGTTTTTTCTTGACATGTTTAGTTCTTCTACTGCTGTGTCTCATGTTGCATCTAGTTAGCGTTACCTCTAATGACCTGTTGGTGTCAGTTGCTTGTCTCAAAGGTATTTTTGAAGACATTGAACAAACTAAAAAAAGTGGTCCTAAATTAAAGCAAAGCCAAAGTGCAAGCCATTTTGAGGGGAGTCCAAATTTAATAGTTGTAGAAGACCGTTCAGACCAGTTTGGAAATGTGACAGTCTGTGATTCATGTACAGTGCCAGGCAATTATTATAAAATGGGCGACAGTAAAATCATTGGTCAAAAGCTGTTACATGACTGCACATCAATACAGAGTGATGTAAGGTCATCCTGGTGTTTGCCTACTCACTGACATCATTCCATTATGAAATCAGTATAGCAAATTCCAACCCTATCAAAAACATTTCAGGAGCCATTTTTCCCTAAGTAAAAATGCTACTGTCTTGTTAATGTGAAGTAAGTCTGTTAACTGGGACAAAACCTGCAACTTGGAAAACTGTATTATGAAATGCAAGTGCTACAGTGGTGCTCAGAGTCAGGTTCCCTCAAGGATAATCATGCCAATCAGCAACATGAGTGAAGAACTGTTGAAAATAGTGGCAGTCATCACACTGCACTTGCCTGTCTTCTTGCAAGTTGCCAGCTGACTATTAGAACCTGCAGGATAAAGGACTTGTGGGGGCATGCAAACAGTATACACACACACCACTGTTTCTGAACAACACCTAGTAACTCTATTGATGATAATGTAAATTGATGGCATTTAAAAACAGTGACAAAGTGACACCAAGCCATACAATTAGATGTGACTGTGGACATCGTTACAGTAGTGTCAGGAAGGATTTCTGTAATCATGATGGAATTTGACAATAAACACTATATATAAACTTGATGCTTTTAAATATTATACTTAAATTGATGTCTGTTCTTATAAAAGTGAAAGTTATTCCAGTATGCATATGTATTAAAAATATTCACGTTTTCTTTTTTTTCCAATGCAGAGCTTGCCTGAGGCTAACCCTTGTATTTGAAGACTGTATTTAATATAAATGTAACCTACAGTATATAAGCAGAAGTTGCCTGAATCTACATTAATACTGAAAAAAATCTAACTTAGAGACACTATTAATTGAAAGTCTAAAGCATGTATTTGACAGAAAATGTAACAATAGCCTAATTAGTAGAACCGTACAGAAGATAACATTGATGTCAGAATGTGGAAAAGTAGGAAAAAAAATGTTAAACAATGAAAAGATTCAAAGATTTAGTTTTGACAAAAACATCATTGAGGCCAATTTTGCATACTCTCTTGTGTCTGCTCTCTGTGGAACATTTATCAGTGAGGTTCTCTTGTCACAATGCTCAAGAGTGCTTGACAGGATTGTCTAAAAATTAAAAGATTGAAAACAGCATGCAGGATCCAGTTGTTAAGGGCCTTTGGTTTATACACTGTAATTTAGTTAATAATTGCCTCATTTATATGATTTCTTTCTTTTGAGTAAAGGATCTGATAGTCTGAGTTAAGTTGTAAAAAGATATATTCTTCATTGTGTTCTAGACAGCATGAGGGCTTGCTAGACATGCTGAGGATTAATGTCCAGGGACAAAACAAAAAGCACGAACAGGCAATTCATTTGATGCTATTATTCATTCAGTTCACCTGGGAGAATGATGTGCTACTAAAATTAATCACAGTATCTTTTCAGTCTGTCTTATAGAAAAGAGCTCTGCACTTCAAAATAGTATAAAAAGATCTGGATTGCCTTCCTGTTAGCTACAGGAGATTATATTTTGCTATTTCTACTGCTGATTTACAATACTTAGATAGTCAGGCAGGCTACATTGTGTTTCATTTCAATCAGGATCAGCCTTTTATTATTTTTTTTCCTGAACTTTATCACCCTGGCCACAGGTGGACTTCTTTCCACCTTCCACCAAATTGCCCTGATCCTGTCCTATTGAGACTCTACAAGTCATCCCAGTACCCCCAATCCAACCACAACTCACTTCTGTGCTGCCCCCCTGGCTTGCCCCCAGAGCAGGGTACACCATCAGTTCTTTTGGCATTTCTTCTATGCAGGCATCGGGCCACCCATGGTGGAAGTAAAGACTGGTGGTGTCCTTTGGAGATGGTGACTTGAATCCAGTGTGGATTGTGGTGGGCCAGTGGAGGTTTCATCCTCCCAGTTCTGTGGCATATTACCCTTGAGTCCTGCCCATCCCTCAGGAGTTCACTGATGTCACTGGGTGCCTGCACATCTGATACACCCAGATGACACAGCACACTCCAAGTCCCACTTTCATCTTGTGTATTTCCCTGCACCACCAGCTTATAACCTTCACACACACATCACTACAACAGGGTCACCTAGACGTAATGAGGTGAACATGCATGCGATTAATTACTAGGTTGCAGCATTAGATGCATCATCTTTACATAGGTTAACAGGGTTGCACCACCAGTAAGTTGTTTGCCTCTCTTTTATCACCTACAACCACTGAATTGGGTATGCACGAGAACCTGTTATAACTACCTCCCCAAGGCAAGTAGCTTCAGAACCTGTATGGAGAGAGAGGTGCTATGCTGGACTGACTTTAGGAGACAACAGGAAAAACATGAGACTTGGACAACCTGAAGCACAACTGTGACACAGTTTTTTAAAGTGAAAAGAAGGTAAATCTTTACTGACTGCTATGCTATGTACAGAGATAGCTGTATTCCTGAAAAAAAGTCTTCAGTATTCAAACAATAACACAATAACCTTTAAAACATGAGCATCACTCAATAATATTTCTTAAACTGTAACACAATACCCACAGGTCTGCACCTGCTATTCCCTGGAGATTGTAGGCTATTTACTACTCTTCAGCCCTCCAATATTCCAGCAGTGCTCCCCAGCACTAGGCTACACCCTGGACCTCAGTCACTGCTCATAAATATTTGCCAGCTTTATGGGAGTGCAATAGCTGCTAGGCTATACCAACCTTAGTCAGTCGACTCACCCCAAAAGAACCCAGATACCATTTCCCTGGTATCTATTGCTGTACCTTATAGTCTAAAACCCTTAACACACTATATTCTTACACTTTACTCATTCACAATTACTGTACTGGTATTGCATATCATATCACATTCCCCATTATACAATTAATTTCCCTCCATATTCTCTCAACAAACACAGTCCTTCACTCCTGGATGGTAGTCCATGTAGTTTAGAAGAGCAGAGTGTCCCTCTTGAACTAGTCTCTTAGGCACAAATTAAATTAGTACTGTAACACATCCCTTTGGTTTTGAAGAAATTGCTGTTTCTCTGGACCAGTGGAGTTTGGCAGATGGTTGCAGTTGTAATTAAGGAGGCACCTGGCAATGTAGCTGCTGAAAATCTTCTTCTGTGTTGAAAAACTGGAACATGTGGAAAAATATTCAGGTACTAAAAGCAACAGGCTACCTATTCACTGACCCTGTTTTCACTGACTGCCCTGCTATCCCTAGCACTGGGATACAGGTGATCCCCTGTATTGATAACATTAAACTTGAGGAGTGGTTCCCCCATGCACTATCGAATTGGTAGGTCTCTATAGACTGGATTCCCTCTGGTCTCTTCTGGGCCATTCAGGTCGCTCTCCCTGCTTAAACTTCCTTCAACTGAGCTGTGCAGCTCCTTTTATATGCTCTGAGTATTCCAAATGCCCCAAATTCTGCTCATTGAGTGAACACAAACATTTGTCACTCTTTAGCACTTACCACAAGCATTCTCAGTTTGGAATCCTGCAGCACCATAAGCCACAATGGAATCCAACTTTTGAATCCTATCTGCTCTCTCTGAACATTCCAAAGCTGCCTTTTTCTGTAAGCCTGAACTGCCACCATTATGGCTACACCTTGAACTTGGTATTCTCACTGGGCCTTGAAGTTATCAACCCAAGGATTGATTGGATTGTTTGGTCCTATCATTCTACAGTGGAGTTCACGTTTGGGGCCCCCTCGATGGTCTCTCATCTGTTGAGATGGTCAGTTATCACCCTTTAAGGGGATAGTCCCCAGAGGGAGTTTTGGCGGTTGTCGATTGTTCTGATGTTAGTGCTGTATGCGCGATCGTCATGGGTGAGGCAGTGGTGGCCTATAATGGGGCTGTCGCCAAGGCACTCAAAGCCATTGCACTGGTCTGTATATGACCTAAGTCTTCTAACCTGAGACCCCCATGGTTTGATGGGGCTCTCAGTGAGATAAAGACCAAGGGTCAGAGGTTGGAGTGCTGCTGGGAAGGACATGGTCCATGGAGGACAAACTGGCTTTGAGAAATCATTATAATGATTATCAAAGGGTAATTGACTGTAAGAAGGCAGAGTTCCTGTCCAGGGAGATTGCTGCAGGGAAAAACAAACCAGCTCAACTCTTTTGGACTGTGGACAGACTACTTCATCCAGTCTGCCTAATGCCGAAAAGAGCCTTTTCAGTCACACTTTGTGAAGAGTTTGCTCTGTTCTTCTCTGACAGGGTGTCCTCTATTCAAGCTAGGATCTCATCAGTGGGGCAAGTTTTATCCCGCAGTGGAAGGCCTTGTTGGAACAAGGGCACTCCAATTGTCTGGGGGGAGTTTCGGCTGGTGGAAGTGGCCAAGGTCATTGAGGTGATTTTGAAGCTGTGGCCCACCTATTGTGAGCTGGACCTGCCCCAACTCGTCTCCTAGTGGGAAGTGCCGTGGGCATTGGTCCATTGTTCATCATGATAATCCAGTGCTCAGTTTTGGAGGGGCTTTTCCCTGATGCATTGAATGAGGCATTGGTGAAGCCCCTCCTGAAGAAACCATCTCTCGACCCTGACATCCTGGCAAATTATAGACTTAACTCCAACTTCCCATTCTTAGGGAAAGTGGTAGAGAAAGTGGTGGCTCTGTAGCTCAAGGCACACCTCATGACCTTTGATATCTATGAGCCATTCCAGTCTGGATTTAGGGTGAGGCATAGCATGGAGATGGAGCTGGTTCAGATGCAAAATGACCTCCTCAGGGCTAGAGATAGAGGGGAATGGTCAGTTCTCGTTCTCCTCACTCTCTTATCAGCATTTGGCACTGTGGATCACATTGTGCTTTTGGATCACCTTAGAGAGTATTATGGACTCACTGGAACTGTCATCCAGTGGTTCGAGTCCCATCTCTTGGGCAGGAGGCAACGGGTGGTGGTGATGGGGAATTGCTCCTCCTCCCTGAAGCCCCTGTCATGTGGAGTTCCTCAAGGCTCAATCCTATCACCAGTGCTGTTCACAGTGTACATGTTGCCCCTGAGTAAGCTCATTAGATGTTACAGTCTGGGTTGTCACTGCTATGCAGATAACACCCAGCTGTATATATCATTTGACACCGGAACGAATGGCGACATCGAAGTGCTGCATAAATGTCATGCTGAAATCAAGGACTGGATGTCCTCTAACTGGCTGAGGCTAAACCCTGGCAAGATGGAGGTTCTGGTGATTGAGTGTGGTCATGGGCATGATGAAGGTGCTTCCAGGATGGTAACAAGACTTGTCCTGGGATCTACACTATTGATGGCATCCTCCAGGGTGAAACATCTGGGTGTCATCCTTGATGACAGATTGACACTTGATGCTCAGGTGTCATCTGTTGTCCAAAGTGGTTTTTACCATTTAAGGAATTCCCCTGGATCAACCCCTGGTTCTGTCCAAGGACCTGCTCTCACTGATTCATGCCTTTGTGACATCAAGGCTAGACTTCTGTAATACTCTTTACTTCAGGGTCAGTGGAGGGAACCTCTGCCGACTACAGCTGGTGCAGAACTTGGCAGCCAGGTTGCTGGTGGGTCTACCAAGGTCTTGCCATGTGACCTTGGTCCTGTGGGATCTGCATTGGCTGCCTGTCAGGTGGAGGATCCTCTTCAAGGTTGGTTTACTCACCTTTAAGGCCTTATATGGCTTGGGCCCTGGCTACTTGTCAGGCCTCCTTACAGCTGATATCCCAGTGCGTTCCCTCTGTTCCTCCACTGACGGCCTCCTAGTGGTTCTGAGGACCATGCTGGAAGCCTTGTGATGATTGTTCATTTGAGGTGACTGGCCCAGTCCTCTGGAACTTGCTTCCAAAATCCTTGCGGGAGGTCCCATTGGTGAAGGCATTCAAGAGGGAACCTGAAGACCTATCTTTTTAAGAAAGCCTATCCTGAATATGTATGTTGATATTTAACGCTTTTATTCATATATTAATTTATTACATAATTTATACCTTCTTATGTTGTCCATCTAAATCTGCTTTTATTGTTTGTAAGGCACCCAGATCCTCCAGGATTGTGCTCCAAATAAAATAAAGTTTACTTACATATTTTATACATAAATAATTTTTCACAATGTCTAAACATGTTTACACTTAACTGGTGAGAAAGCCCGCTTTCTTAGCTTTCTTCTGAATTTTTTATTTGTAAATTCACTTATGGGAACCCAGAGTCACTAAAGTTCAAAATTTACTTGCTCTGAAAAAGCATACATTTTATAGTGACTCTACCCCACTGTCTAACACTAAAACCAGCTCCTGCAGTAGTCTGCAGCTTGGTCTCTTTACATATTCATTTTGTTCTCTCAGACTCCTCCCTGGGGCTGTCCTACAGACTCCCATAACACCTCCTGCCTGAAATCTTAAACCAGTCTCTGGCTCCTCCTCCATTCTGCTTCCCTGAATTATGAAACCCAAATTCTGGTCTCTCCACCTTCCCAGGTCAGTGACACCCTTTTCCTGCCTTTTTGCAGCGGTACTGGATAATTAAGAAGTGATTATCAAAATTCTGCTTTTTGGCTGGAAGCATGCAGCCATAGTTCCAGTTTCCATATCTGTAAATATTGTCTCTAGTGATCTTTAGTTTTTAGATATTTAAAATGTATTTCCATTGTTGTGGATCCACAGTAAATATGGCTGCTGTCTAATATGAAGCCCAGCTCCCCCCTCATGCCACATCACATCTTTTGTTTACTTCTGTGGGACCCTGTACTGAATGTTCCCGCTGTCCCTGTGTAGTACTTTGAGTCATGCACATGTGTGGTTGGCAGTAGAGGGTTTCAGTTCAACATGGTAGATAGGAGAAATGTAAACAAAACAAAGAAAACAGGAGCAAATTACAGGGTAATTGTACAGGGAAAACAAGAAACATTACCAGGTAAGTGCTCAACAGAGCACAAGGAACACACTGTTGCAAAAGAACCAATTTTCTTTACCTAGTACTGCTCCTTTAAAAATAACATTACCACCTTGTAGAGTACATTTAACTGTACCTTTTCACCAAGTTTGGTAAAAATTGAATGAATAATGGCTTAGTAGCAACTGTTAGTAAAAAAGTTGCATTGCTTTTGCAATTTAAAATGGCTTCCCCATTTTGACTGCATAAGCCAACTTCATTTAGCTCTGCTTTTGATATGGTCAGCTTTGTGTGTAAAGTCTGCACATACTGTAGACACATCCCTTGGACCCCATTCTAGTCCTCTGTGGCTTTATTAAATGAATTTACCTATTTTAAATATGTAGTTTCATCGAGTGCTTGTTGTGGTGCATATTAATATACTGGAGCGGCCTCCTGCTGCTCTAAAATGCAACCCGGCTTGCGCTGTTATTGCTGTGAATGGGACTCTCCCATACATTTCTCTGTGCCCCTTTATTTATTTCAAATATAAAAAATAATTGCAGCCACTCCCTAAGGCACAGTTCTGGTGCTTGTCACCTGCTCAGCTAATTCATTTTTAATACAACTATCTGGCCAAATCCTACAAGTGAGAGGAGCTCTCTTACTGCACCTCACTCTCCAACAGAACTCTGCTCTGGCAGACCTTAGCCTGCTCCATGACTGCTGTTGCAGTGCTGTGCAGCTGCTCTAAGCTTCTGTCAGGGGCTTCCCCTCCATGCGGAGTCAATGCTCAGCTCTCACCCACACTCCACATCGCTCTGGGCATCTCAATGCCTTGTTGCTGCCACTCTGTATTAAAACCTGCAGCAGACCAGTTATTTTATTTAAGTAGAGGCACCACATGTCATTTATTAATAAATAAAGACTAATTGCACTGTTACCACAAGGCTGGCCCCATTTTACAACTGGATCTCCAGGGCTATATGATTACTAGCCTGAGCAACTAATTACTGGCCCATGGCTTTTGATTTTATGAAATATTTAAATACGTGTGCAGATGTGTAGTTTAGCACGGAGGCTGAACCCTATCTCTCCCCCTTTTTGCTCACTACGACCCCATCGCTACTAATATGCTCACAATTACTTTTTGTATTACTCTGCATGTTCCACTCATTCTCTCTCTGTATATATACTGCAGAACCTGGTCTTGAACCGCCCACCTAAGTGTCCCAATTACTCTATGGTCCCCATTTTAACTTCCCGGTGAAACAGTCATTCCACAGCTGTTACAAGTTGTGGTCATACAGATGGTGGTACAACAGCAGGCTGCAGAAACTCCCCTCCCTGGAGGAGGAGAGCACGTGATGGGATGCTCAGTCCTCCTCCCCCCAGTTGGCCCTCCAACAGCTCAGGCTCATTCTTGAACTCGGGTCATTAGTGATGCAGTTGGTAGTGCTACCATTGCACTGGCAGGACAGCTAACATCCAGCTGTTATATCTGGCATGAAATACAGCCCTGTTTCAATAAGGTCATGAGAAGAGTATAACTCTTGAAAACTAGTCTGTCCCTTAGAGTTTTGTTACTCCAATAAATTGCATCGTTCACACACATAAGGTACACAGCATGTGTTGTTTTCTCCTGTATGTTCAACTTGACTAACATGGCTACGGCATTACCTTGCTATGGGGGAAACCTGGCAATAGCCTTTAGGATTTCTGTATCAACCTTTCCATGATAGCAAACTACAGTATCAGTTAAAAGTTCAGATGAGAGTTGTTTTATTTAAAGGAAACTGTTTATTTTATTAAGCTACTCTAAGAATGCAGCTACATAGCACAACGCAATATAACTATCACTGGCTTTGTCCCAACTAACGTTTCCAGGGAGGGTGTGCATTTTTATTTCTAGTTTCACACTTCCATTTAAAGCTTCCACTTCATCTTCCCATGATTCAGGGACTCTGCCAACCTCACATATTAAAGAAAATGATAAGGCTTAATTTTATTTAATTTGGAAAAAAAAAGATCAGACTTTGACTTTAGGCCCTTGATTAAATGCTAGCATTTCCCCCAATAACTTGATGCCCAATAGTAAATCTGCTACTGGCTCACCAGGCCTTTTCTTTATCATAAGGAAATAGATTCTAATCCGCTTATCAGTCTAAATAAAAGCACCACTTGAAATCTTTGAGTTTTCTCAAACCCAAAGAGAAAATTTAGGAAAATGTCATTGTGGCATGATATTTCACACTAAAATGGCAGTCTAGAAATATGATTGACTAGATAGCATCTGTGAGCCAGAGGGAGTCACATACTTTTGGACACTAAAGTCTTAAATCAGCAGTGCAATGAAAACATGTTTCTTTTTTCAAAAAAGTTAGTTTCAGATACAGTTAATACAATATTAGCATTCCTGTCAAATACACTTTTCTGGGTATATTCTGTGCTGCACATCTTGAGTTTTATTTATTTTCTTGATCCTAAACCTTGTCATGTCTACAGTGCTATTTCTAAGCCAAATGTGGTGGCCATCTTTTGTCCTCAAGAAAAAAAAACATTTATAAAATGCTCTAATTTCAGTGGAAATAGAAAATGTTACCACCAAATAAAACTAGAAGATGTACGGGATCTTTTATAGTGAAAAAAGTAGGCTCACATTTTGTGCCCGGTCTCATTGCACACCTGCTTTAAAGGGGAAATGATAGCATGTAACCCTGCAGTTTCTGAAATGGAACTTACAGCAGCTTGGGGTATAAGCTGTGAAAGAATTTTAGCCAGCTTAAAACAAGTGAGAATAAATTTCTTCATGATTATACTTTTATTTTCCTAAGTAGTTCTATTTGAAAGAATTACCATTGATAAATCAGATTTGAGTCCTCCTTTGGCCATCTTTTCTTTTCAAAATATTCTTTCTTTTATTATTTTGCTTTTTGTATGACTAATATTGTGTGTTTTCTGTCTGCGTGCTTATCTAAATATAGTACCATAGTAATACAAGAGTGGAAGAGATTCTGGGTACATCATGCCCACCACCCCCTGCTTCACAAGAAGGGATGAAATAAATATATTGTGCAACGGCATAATGATTTGTAAGGATTTCTTACTCACTCTACTACTTGCGGTACCCAGTAAGTTCCTTGGTTAGAACAAATTTGTCCAGGCTTATTCTAAAAGCCTGAAGTGTTGTCATATCTACTTTCTCCACTGGAAGACTGATCAGTAGGTTCACCACCCTCTGCAAGAAATGTTACCCCTGAATTTACTACCCATGAGCTTCAAAGTGTGACCCTGGGCTCTGCTGCAAGACACAGGATCAAACACCTCTAAGTGTTCAGTCTTGTCAATATCCTCGAATATGCAGAAGACTGTGATCATGTCCCCCCCCCAAGCCTGTTTTCCTTCATGGTGAGCATTTGAAAGACCTCCAATCTCTCCTTGTAGATTTTGTCCCACAGATGTTGTAGAAGTTTAGTGGCCTTGTATTTAGGGTTACCACCTGTCCTGATTTTTGCAGGACAGTCCTGATTTCCTGATGCCCCCTGATGAATGGTTCACACCCAAAGAACCAGGGCTAGTGGAGTGCAGGGTTGTTCCCTCTACACTCTTTTCTGTATGGAGCAATAAAGCCCTTTAAATGGATTTTTGGTACCTATGAGTGCAATTCTTCTACCTCTAGGAGTGCTTGCATTTCTTGGATCTCAGTCTTGATTTGGGCAGCTGTTTCCTGCCAAAAACATGAAAAATACTACATGTTGTGACCTTACAGTACAAAAAATATTTTCTAACTTTCTTTTTAATGTTGCAGAGCACTATAATATCTTAATTAAAATAGCTTAAATGTAAGAAACAATAGAAACAACAACAAAAAAACTACAATGCTTAGTCTTAATTCATATCATTTAGAGAAAACAAGTCTGTTGCATTGGTCTAGGTTACATATTGTCCTGTGAAAAATCATGATTCAGTAAGAAATGTCCCACTTTGGGCTTCTTAAAAGGTGATAACCCTACCTGTGTTGTATCCTTGGAACTGCCTCAATAACCTTTTGTACTGAGGAGAAAAATGTTAAGTCCAGTTAAGGACTGACCAAAGCCTCATAAAGAAGCAAGATTACTTTCCCTGCTTTACTGGTCACTCCCTTTTGATGCATCTCAGAATTCTGCTGGCCTTTTTGAAAGTATCTACACACTGCTTGTCCTGATTTAGCCTCTAGTATATTATAACTCCCCACTCCTTAACCTCCTTGAATGCAGTAAGAGAAGCCCCACCCAATGCATAGCTTCTATCACTCTTTTTCTTCCCCAGCTTTAGCACCTCACCTTTGGCTACACTGAATTTGAAGCTTCAGGAGTCAGATTAGCTCTTCATTGAAGATCTGTCCTCTATTAGGCCATACATTTCGAACTGCAAGCTGTCAGTGTCAGGACCATTCAGAAACTTTTTTCTAACTAGGGACCACGCACAGTGACATGCAGCATTGGCACGTACAGTATATATTGTGGGTGGCCTCATCACTCCTCAGTTCTTTCTCCTGCCATCGATCATCCTCATTAGACTGGCTGAAGAAAATTTTGCTGAACATGGTGTTGCCATTTGTTATGTTTGTTTTATCAGTTTACCATTGTCATTTCTGTATGCCACCAAACTCAAAAGACCCTTCATTCTGATATTGTAAGTGTAGTTATAAACTCTACAAGGAAGACACACATGTTTTTGTGTTTGCTGTTTGAGCCTGTGTCACAACATGAGTAACTGTGAGATTTACCAGAGTTTTAACCAGGATACAAGGCAATGTCATAAGAAAGTTCTTGAAAATATCCTTGCCTTGAAAGTGTTAAAAGCCATGGAGAAGAACAAGGGCTCAATATCTGCATCTCCTTCATCGACAGTCATTGAAGCCTAAGGATGAGGAGAAGGAAAGTTTGTCATCTCAGGCCTCTTCTTCATCTGGCCATATGCACGAACACAAAGACAAGTCTACTTCATTAGCAAGGTCCCAGTCATCATTGAGAAAAAGTATGACTTTGCCAAAACCCACTCTGGCTGTGCCAACTACAGTCCCCATTACCATAATTGAGACACCAAGTTTGGGGCCTGGCTCAGGTGCTGCTGTAACATAGAATTTGACGTAGAATTTGATGGCAGATAAGGACCGCTTGGCCCACCTAGTCTGCCCATTTACCTGGGATACCTACTATGGACAGTATGATGCCACCATCATCAGGTTCTGGCCTATCCATGCAGGTAGCCTCAGTCCCTTTTCAGGGCTCCATCGACTCCCAGGCTATGCTGACATTGTTCTCTAAAATGATTCAATGCTTTCTGCCAGGGTTGTAATTGCAGGCAGTAATACCAGTGACAGGGCCTTCTGGTTCATGGCCCCTTTCATTGGATTCCAGTAGCACATCGCAGATTCCTGCCTCTCAGCTGCCACCATCACTGCTGGTCCCTTATGCTGCTCCCATCATCATCTGTGAGGACAATGATGGAATTTGATTGGAAATTGCTGGTGGCTCAGGAATTACTTTGGAATGTGTTGATAGTTATAAGTATTTAAGGTTTTGGTTAGATAGGTTAGGTTCAGGGAACATCCATGTAGATAAGCATATAACCCAGGTGAGTAAAAGGGTGGGCTTTCTTTATAGACATAAACATTGTTTTGACTCAGAAACATTAAATCTAATCATAAAAGTTCATATTTTTCAGCTTATATGTAACCCCCTTGTTCCCAGGGTTTACTAGAATCCCACTTAGAATCAGGGGCAGGCAGGGAGAGGCTGCTAGTGAAATGCCAGTTAAATGGATTTCACAGTGTCCCACACTGTTTTTCAGTCTCAGCTGAGCTGGAGTGATGATGTTGATTTAGAGTTGTCACAGCAGCATAAGCCACATTAGAATGCTAGCTGGGGAGTTAGCTGTAGAATGTTGAGTTAGAGGAGAGTAGTCTGTAGAGTGGAGTTCGAGGAGGAGGAGTGCTGCAGTAGACAGCTCCTCAGTTTTAAGCTCTGATGGAGACCTGCCTCTGTAGTTTGGGTGGTTTGTTCTCACCCTAGAAGAAGAACACAGAAGACAGAGAGTGAAGTGGTGGAAACCATTCCATGAGGATTTTCCGGTGCCCCATCCCCGGAGGGATGAGGGGATTCCAGGATTCAGGGGCAATCCCCTGATCCATGCCTGGACTGTGTTGAAGCTGCCGGAGATTCATCTGCTCTGTGAGTACCCGAAACTTTTGTGTGGAAAAAGCCCCTGGGCACCTGCATTCCTGTGGTGAGTTTTTCTCTGACAAAAGGACTCTGTCACCTAGAATGTTTTTCTGATTTAAAAGTGTCTGTCTGCTATGGGATCCAGAGAGAGACTTGCCAAGTACAGAACTTTTAGCTTGTGCCTGATTTAAAAGTGCCTGATAAAGTTGGGGTCTAGTAAGAGACATTCCTAATTACAGAACTTTTAACTTCAGGACACCTCAGAGGTGTGTAATGTAGTGTGTTAAATGTGAAAAACATTTCAAGATAGCATCTACAAGTTTTCTGTGAAGGGTGTTATTAACCAGATGAATGGCCAAGTATAAATTTGGAAGCAAAAGGTGGGAGTCCCTCCCCATCTGGAGTAACTATTTTTACCTCTCTGGGTTCAGTTTGAGCACCTGTGTTTTCTGTCAGTGCATTTGGACAGTGCCTGAAGAAAATAGTTTACCCAGACATGGGTTAGAAACATAGAAACATAGACTTTGATGGCAGATAAGGACCACTTGGCCCACCTAGTCTGCCCATTACCCTACTTACAGGATAGGCCGCAGATCCAAGTTAACTAACAGCCTACTTCTTCCTACCCCCCACAAGAATTGCTTTATGTCTGTCCCATGCATTCTTGAATTCTCCCACAGTTTTAGACCCCACAACCTCCCCAGGAAGGCTGTTCCATGCATCCACTACCCTCTCTGTGAAAAAATACTTCCTCACATTGCCCCAGAACCACCCCCCCATCTTTAAATTGTGTCCCCGTGTTCTTGCCGTCTCTTTTCTGAAGATGCTACCCTCTTGGACTTTATTGATTCCACTGAGGTACTTAAAAGTTTCCTCAAAGGTATACATATTAAGCTCCTTTAGTCTCTCCTTGTACGGCTTCTCTTGCAGACCCTGCACGATTTTAGTTGCCCTCCTCTGGACTGCCTGTCTGTGTCCTTGCGGAGATGGGGTCTCCAGAACTGGATGCAGTACTCAAGATGGGGTCTCACCAACTGTCTGTACAGAGGGATAACAACTTCCTGTTTTCTGCTGCTGATGCCTCTCCCTATGCATCCCAGTATACCCCCAGCCCTCCCTACTGCCTTCTCACATTGCTTGCTAACCTTAGGTCATCTGATATGATTACCCTCAGGTCCCTTTCCTTTTTTGTTGTTGTTACTACCTCCCCCATTGTGTAATCTTCCCTGGGTTTTGTTTCCCAGGTGCATTATTTTGCACTTTTTTGCATTGAATCCTAGCTGCCATACTTCTGACCATTCATCCAACCTTGCCAAGTCCCTTCTCATCCTTTCCATCCCTCCTTGTGTATCAACTCTGTTGCAGATCTTTGTGTCATCTGCAGAGAAGCATACTTTTCCTTCCAGTCCCTCTGCAATGTCACTTATAAAGACATTAAAAAGGACTGGACCCAGTACTGAACCCTGCGGTACCCCACTAGTAACCCCTCTTTCTTCAGAGTGGACTCCATTTACAATTACCTTCTGTGTCCTCTTGTCCAGCCAATGTTTTACCCAGGCTACCACTGGGACCCACTCTCAGGCTGGTTAATTTGACTATTAATTTTTGTGTGGGACTGTGTCAAATGCCTTGCTAAAGTCTAGGTAGGCCATGTCCACAGCCCCTCCCTGGTCTACTACTTTGGTCACCCAGTCAAAGAAATCTATTAGATTAGTCTGACATAACCTTCCGCTGTGAACCCATGCTGCCTTGGGTCCTGTGCACCCCTGGCCTCTAGGTACTCAATAATTCTTTCCTTCAGAAGTGACTCCATCACTTTCCCTACCACAGAGGTCAAACTGACAGGTCTGTAGTTTCCTGCCTCTGTCTTGGTCCCACTTTTGTGAAGGGGAATCACATCCGCCTTCCTCCAGTCTTCGAGTACCACACCATCCTCCCATGATTCGTTAAAAAGAGTAGTCAGTGGATTCACTAGTTCCCCCCTTAATTCTTTTAGAATTCTGGGGTGAATTCCATCAGACCCCATTGCTTTGTCCGCCTTCAGTTTTAGGAGTTCTTGCAGAACCCTTTCTTCTGTGAAAGGGCTGGGATCGACCCCCCCTATCAAGAGTGCTTCTGTTAATTGGATTAGGCACTTCCCCCTCCTCTTTTGTGAATACTGAGCAAAAATATTCATTCAGTATCCCTGTTTTTTCACTTTCCCCCTCTGCCCACCCACCATTCATTCTATTCAGCCTCACTATCCCTCCCTTTGTCTTTCTATGTTATCTGATGTACCTATAAAAGGTTTTATCCCCCTTCTTAACCGAGTTGGCTATCTTTTCCTCAGTTTGGGCCTTTGCTATTCTGACTTCCCTCCCTGCTTCCTTCTGCCTTAACTGGTACAGCTGTCTGTCCTGCTGCTTCTGTGTTTCCTTATACTTCCTGAATGCTATCTTTTTCTCCCTGACTTTCCCAACCACCTCTTTTGAGAACCATAGTGGCTTTTTCTTTCATTTAGATTTGTTTATTTGCTTCACACAAAGGCTTGTTGCCTCTGTGATGGCAGTTTGATGATTTCCCATTGTTGCTTCACACCTCCTTCTAGCCTGTTTGCTAGTGCTTTTCTGAGGCACTCTCCCATCTTGCCAAAGTCAGCCCTCCTGAGGTCCAGTACCCTCACTTTTGTATGGCTTGACTCTGTAGCTGAGTTTACCGTGAACCACACTGTTTGATGGTCACTTGTTCCTCTCACTGCCCCTGTTTGAGAGTACGAGGTCTAAGATTGCTCCCTCATGAGTGGGTTCTGAAACTAGCTGTCTGAGGCCTGCCACCTGTAGGGCATCAAGAATGGCCCTGCTCTTGGATGTGGCTGTAGCAAATGTGCTCCAGTTAACATCTGGCATATTCAGGTCTCCCATCAACAGTATCTCCCCTTTCTCTGCCATCCTAAGAATTCCTTCTATCATATGCTTGTCCATTCCCTCCCCCTGACATGGGGGTCTGTACACAACCCCTGTGTGGATTGTGGTGCCCTTTCCAGTCTCCAAGGTGACCCACAGTGCCTCCTGTGGGTTGGATTTTCTGTGAGCCTGTATGTGCTATTTGGTGGTTGAGGGTGCCACCAGTAATTCCTCATGAAATATGTGAAAGTCTGCTAGTACTGGCTGTGCCTAATCAAGGGAAGTGTAGCAGTTCTGGCAGTGTGTGCCAATCTCCATTTAGAACCAGAGTGTTCGCTGTTCCATTCAGAACCTGAGTGTTCACTGTGTGTGTGTTCTCTGTACCTCAGTAATCTGCATTACCAGTGGGAGTAGCCCTGTGGGGGTCCATCTTCACTTTGTGATTATTCTCTGTGTATGGGAATAAAAGCCACACTCTAGAATCCCAGCCTGGTTTGTACAGTACTGTTATTGGTTCCACTGTGTCTGGATTTACTTGGGTGCCCTTGACCAGAAGTACAAACCTAGCATAATTGTGAGCAAATGTTTTCTCCCAGGGACCCAGATTGATGGCCGTGGTAAATGGCTCCCCCAGGTATGAGCCAGGTAGTTGCCACACTTGGTTTGCCTGTCTGAGGAGGGCAGGCTCCGAAGTAGAAGTATTGGTAAACAGAACTGTTGTAGTGACAACCCCCATCCCTCTCATTGGCGCCATTTGTGAGGGGAGCAGCCCTGCTAGTTGAACAAGGGGGGCCGGTGGAGGTGGGTTACATATAGATTATGGAGATATTTTGTAAGACAATGCAACTAGTGAAAGGCTGTCCAGATTGGATGTATTACTAAATAGGCTAGCCAGATTGGTGCTAAAATGTCCAAAACGTATGCATCATTGTGAGATGTACAATTAGGTTGGATACCCATATGTGAAAGAAGGGAAATGCATAAATGGGAATTTGCTTATAAAAGTGGGTCGGGTCATATACCTTCATATTTGAGCAACAGGTTAAGTTTTAGGAACATAGAACCTTCTTTGAGGAATTCTAGTGCTAGAGAAGTGTTGGTTCCTTTTTATAAAACAAAGCATTCCCAATCTTGTTTTAGTTATTAAGTTATAGTTTTCTGGAACTGTCTCCCTCAAGAATTTAGTATTCGGACCAGAAAATCTCCCTCATTTCTTACACTGCAAAAGTTTTTGTGGTTGTCAAAAACATTCTGCAATTGTTTTAATTAACTGTGTTTATTGTGTTGTTTTAATTTATATTTATTGTATGTTTGTATATTGTATGCATGGAAGGTCACCATTGTAAATGAGTTTATACTCAATGTTCTTAACCTTGAAAATAAAACAAACAAACAAACAAGAAATAGAATATAATCCTGACATCATGGACTTGGAGGTGCATTTAGAGGAGGAATATGAAGGTGAAGAGCAGTTTCTGGACACCCTCCTTCTAGCTCTACCCCATCGCCCTGTAGTGAGGACTTAGTGATTTATACCCTGATGTCGCTTCTTGAGGACCCATCTTTTCAAGACATGATGCAGTAAATGCCATCTGCAATGGGATTTGATGTAGAAGAGGGGAAATTTCACTAAGAGGAAGCTCATGGAGTTTCTGGAGGTTTTCTGCACCCTCTCCATTACGATTTCACCTGTATATCCTGCTTTAGAGGATTTCACTTTGGCTGCATGGCATAGACCTAATTTACAGCTTGCAATCCCTAAAAAAGGCTGATAAGCAGTATCATGCTCCAACTGCTAAGCCTTATTCTGCTAACTAGCCAGAAACTACCTCTGCAGACATCCTGTTGATCATGATAGGTCTAAGTCTCCTAGACATAGTTCTTTGTCTCCTGATAAGGAATCTAGGAGACTGGATGTGATGGGCAAATGTACTTATGCACCTGGATCCCTGGGCCTTTGGTTTGCAAAGTACCTTGCCCATATGTTTAAGTACCAGAATAGTTTGTGGAAAGCTGCTCATATAGCTGCTCAGACTTTGCCTGATAGCTCTGCTAAGACTGATTTACATAAAACACTGCTGATTCTGAGGTTGGCAAACATTTGCTGCACTCAGCTTACAATGTCTCTGATGCCTCTGCCAGGGCTTCAGCATCAGGCATTTTCATAAGACAATATTCTTGGGTCAGAGTTGCTGGCTTTGTCACTGATGTACAACAGGCAGTTTTGAATGCTCCCTTTAAAGGGTTTAAACAGTTTGACTATGACGTTGAAGAAGCCCTACATGGCCTTCAGTCTTCTGAAATGACTCTGAGGTCTGTCAAGTCCCTGTACCCCACTCTCACTGGAGGTCATGGCAGGAGCACTTCTCATAGGCCTTCTGCCTGAAGTAATCATGCCTAATGTCACCAAGGCCATGTCAGAGGTGGTGGTCCCCTTCCAGGTCCCCTTCTCCTAGTACCCATGCAAAAGCACCTAAAGGAATTGGTTCCAATGGCTCTACTACCCTGGTTCCACCTGACTCACTTCTGTCTCTCACTTATCCTCAGTTGTAACCTCAAGGGGTGAGTGTGGGGGGCAGATCTCCATGAATCTGAAACAATGGCAGGAGATCACTACAGATGAATGGGTTCTGAGATAACTGTAAGAGGACATGCTATGGATCTGCTAGAAATTCCTCCAGATCATCCTCCACCTCCCTCCTTTTATCCTCTAGGCCACTTGTCCTTTCTAAAGAAAGAGATTCAGACTTTATTTCAAAAAAGTGCCACAGAACCAGTTCCTCCTCAGAAAAGGAACAACGGGTTCTATTTCATATACTTCCTAGTCCCAAAATGGACAGAGAATCTGTGTCCTGTGTTAGATCTCAGAGATCTCATCCTATACATCAAACACAAAAAGTTTCAAATGGTGTCTCTGCAGGCCCTGATTCCCCTACTGCAAATAGGGGACTGGCTCTGTTCTCTGGATAAAATTAATGCATACCTTCATATAAATATCAGGAAATCCCACAGACAATACCTCCACTTTATGCTGGAGGGCAGGCATTATCAGTTCAGAGTACTGCCCTTTGACTTGTGCTCTGCACCACAGGTCTTTACAAAAATGCTTGGCAGTAGTTGAAGCAGCCCTTCACAGGGAAGGCCTGTAAAGTATGTTTTCCCCTATTTGGATGACTGCCTCCTGAAGGTCAGCTCCAGAGAAGCTCTGCTTCACACTCTGTCTTGGACACATCAGTTGTTTGATGATTTGGGAATCACAGTAAATGTGACAAAGTCTGTGTTGACTCCATGCCAGACACTGCAATAAAAAAAGGTGGTCTGTGACACAGACAGAGGTTGTGCCTTCCTGCCAAAGGACTGGGTGAACACTCTGATTACTCAGGTACAATTAGTGCATAGCAGCCACAATGTTTCTGCACAAGCAATGTCATGTCTCTCGGTTTTCGTGGCTGTGCCATAAGCCCAACTTCTTATGAGGATTCCACAGTGGGCACTAAGAGTCCAGTGGGATTAGTTGATGGATGAACTGGAACAAATGGTTCTTATCTCACCTTCACTTCACAGAGCGCTGTTATGTTGGGTGGACTATGCCAGCCTAGAAAAGATGTTTCATTAATTGTATCATCTCCATTACAAATCCTCACCAAGGATGCCTTTGGCTGTTGCTGCTGTAGTGCTCATCTCGGCCCTTACCAGCCACAGGGTTCATGGACCAAGGTGGAAGTCAGGTGGCGTATAAATGTTCTGGAAATGGTGGCTGTCCTTTACAGCATCCAGGCTTTTCAGAATCATCTTTGCCCTGGTTCTCTGCTAATCCAGATGCACACTGTCAGTGTGATCTATTACACCAACAAACAAGGGAGCACTCACTCCTACCTCTTATGCAGAGAAGCAGTAAGAGTGTGGTACTGGGCTCTGTCTCATAGCCTTCAACTGTTGGCTGTATTTATCTCAGGTCTACAAAATGTCTTGTCACAGGCTAAGCAGGTCCCAGTCAATGGTTCACAAATGGAAACTTCTGGCCTCCATGGTAAATGACCTCTTTGCAAGATGGGGTCATCCAGAGCTGGATCTCTTTGTGTCCCTACACAATGCAAAGATGTCGTGTTTCTGATCGCTCCATCCAGGGCCTGGAGTTTTTTGATGAGACGCATTTTCTCTGTCTTGAAAATGGAAATTCCTTTATACATTTCCCCCAATTCCTCTGATACAGATGGTTCTGCTCATTGCTTTACTCTGGCCTACCAGATTTGTTTTTCACTCCTTCAACATCTGGCGGTGGAGCACCTGATCCCATTACATCTTTGTCAGGATCTGGTGTTACAGGGCAAGGGGCCTTTGGTTCATCCAGGCCTCAAGTTCCTTCACCTGCACTCATGATTTCTGAAAACATAGCCACTGTTCATTTTATGGTGTCCCCTAAGGTTGCTGATGTCCCTCTTGCAGCTAGAAAGCCTCCTAACAGACATACTGAGTCCCTAAATGGAAGAGGTTCACTTTGTGGTATGCCTCTTGGATTATGGACCCTTTCACATGGCCTGTGGATTCTGTGTTAGAATACCTGCTTTTTTTTTTGTCCGACTCTGACCTGCAGTATTGTTCTATTAAGGTGCATTTGGTCACTATATCAGCTTTCCTTGCCCCTATTGATGGTTGTTGGTTGGCCAGTTAGAGGGGTCCCATACGTTTCTGAGAGATATTCTTCATACAAAAACTCCTATCCCTAATCCAATCCTACTTTGGGACTTGAATTTCATTCTAATGAAATTGATGCTGGCTCCATCTGAGCCTACTGCAAGTTGTGGCTTATGTATCTGTTCTATTCTTTCTAAATTGTTCTAGGAACAATTGTTCTAGGAATTACTACCTTTGAGCCAGAGGCTCTTTTACAAAGGTTCCACGTCAATTAGGTACAGTACAAAAAGGTTACATAGATAACACAACAATTTGCGTTGTGTCACGAGCAAGAAAACATATACAAATACATATCAAATCACTTGTGCAAAAGGACATGATATATCAATAATCACATTATTATTACAAGAGGTCATGCCAGATTAGGAGAAACAAATAGGGAGAAAGTCCAGAACAGAGAAGTTAAGTGAAAGGTGTGGGGAGCAGACAATAACAGAAGAAAAGGTTTCCCAAACATGTCTTTGTCAGATAACGGAACAGGGTGGGTAGTGAGAAAATAGGAGGTTTAATCAGGGCAGTCACAGGAGCTGGAGGTGGCAAGGTGAGAGAAAAGCCTTGATTTGAAAATACCTAGAGAGTGGAGGCAGTAATATGAGTGCTGAGGCATTTAGCCAGCTGGGGCACGATAGGCAAATGATCTTTGTCCTGAAGTGTCCGGCATCGGGGACTTGGAGAGGCTGGTGTTCTAATCTTCTGGTAAAATGGGTTGCTAGCGCTTGGGCATAACAGGTCTTGGATACAGGGTGGAGTGAGGCCCAGGTGGATTTTTCACCATCAGGCAGGTAAGTACTTTATCCGGTTTGAGGTTTAAACCAACCTGAGTCAGCATAGAGTTCACATGTGTGGGTACGTCGATGTGCACCAGTGAGCAACCGACAGGCCTTATTTAGAGATGTTGTAATGCGACTAAGTGCTGTAGTAGTGGCAGATCCATATATAACTAAGCCATAGTCAACGACTGAGATGATAGAAGATTGGATGGCAATCCTCAGTGCAGAATGGGTAAGAAGCTGTCGGTTCCGATACAGAATCCCAATTCGCTGATTAATAGTTTTTGCTGTACTATCAATGTGAGTTGCAAAGGTTAGGCCTTGATCAAAGTTGATTCCAAGATATTTGAAAATTGGCACTTGTTCAAGGGTATTTCCCAGGTATGTATTAATGGTGAGTGGGACTTGCCATTTCTTGTTTTTTGGTTAGAGAAGAGCATGGATTTAGTTTTTTGTGGTTTAGAACCAGCTTATGTTCAAGGAACCACATCTCAACTTTGGAAAAGCATGCTGAAGGTTGAGGCATAAGAGTTCGGATCTTTATGAGTGGCAAGAATCACGGCATCATCGGCATAGAGGATTAATTGTTCAGGGCAGGATTTGGGGAGGAGTTTAGGAAAAGGCTGAAAGGAGGGGCCCAGGATGGATCCTGGGAACTCCTGAGTGAACCAGTTTTGAGTCTGAAAGAACTCCAGCTACTTTTACAGATTGAGAGCTGAGCAAGGTAATTTTACCCAGTCACCAGGACCTCACGAGAGCCCTAGGGATAGAAGTTGTTTGATAAGTAGGCCATGGTGAACTGTATCAAATGCCTTGGTTAAGTAAATGTAGACTGCTCCAGTTAGGTTTCCTTTGTCCATGGCATTGTGGATTGCTCCGGAGAATTCAAGTAGGGCAGTCGATGTGCTGTGCCCTTTCCTAAATCCATGCTGCTGAGTGCATAGGATGTTGTGCTTTTCCAAGTAGTCTGAAAGTTGGTCCGCCACCAAGCGTTCAAGGGCCTTAGAGAGAGGTGGTAGTATTGATATCGGGCGATAGTTACCAGGCAGTGACTTATCACCACTTTTGTGCACCGGAGTGACAACTGCAGCCTTCCATTTCCTAGGGAATTGGCTGTAGCAGAGGGAAAGATTGAAAATTTTGTGAGAGGGAGCAGTACTTCCTTCAGAGTGAGGACAGAAATTTAAGGTCAATAGAGTCGCTGCTTGCTCGGGACTTAGAATGGCCTTCTTTACATATTTATAGACTTCATGTGCCTTTACTAGTTTGAAATGGAAGGTGGTTTGGTTGGAGAGGCAGTAGAAGTAGAAATTGGAGGGTCAGCATCAGTAAAGAAATCAGATGAGAGGACACCACTAAGGTCCGTGAAGGTATCATTTAGGGTGTTTGCAATGATCTCTACGTCTAATGTAGTGGTTCCATCCATTCATTATTGTAGTAAAGATTTGGACTGCTGACCCATGATATTCTTTATGTTGTCCCAGAAGGATTTCCCTTCGCCCCAGGAGTTGGAGAGGGCATTCTTGAAGTAGGAGCTCTTCATCAAGCGGATCTGTTTAGTACAGTGGTTGCGAGCCTGTTTATACTTTTGAATGTCCGACAGAGTGCCAGTAGCTCTTGCAGTGGCCCAGAGGTGATCCCTACTTTTGAGTTGTGCCAATAACTTTGCCGTGAGCCAGGGATTTGTGAGTGCTTTGATTTTGCGCTTTTTTACTGGTGCATAGGTGTCACAGGCAGTGTTGAAAGTAGTAATAAAGTAATCAAGGGCTAGGTCAACATCTTGAATTTTGTAAATCAAGGACCAGTCTATCTGCCTAAGACAGGTCTTGAGATGAGTAAGGTTGCCATAAGGTAGGACTCTGCTATAGATGGTTTTTGGAGGCGGCTCACGAAACTTATTTGTCCAGGTACATATTATTGGAGAGTGATCACTGAGCGAGTCAGGAGAACACCTTACATTGGTTATATGGGTAGGGTGGCTGGTAAGGATCCAGTCAATGAGGTGCTGGTCCCTGATTTGTAGTTTTTCCTGGTAGGGAGTTTACCACTTGTGTTAAATTTGCTGCAAGGATGGCATCTTTGTTTGACCCTGCATCAGGAGCAAGCCAATTTATATTAAAGTCCCCAAGGAAAGGAGTTCGATGTCAGAAGGTTGTGTACTTACGAACTTGAGGACAGCCTGTAGACGGAATCAGGATCTTTTGGTGGGATAAGACAGCAGCAATCATGAGGACTTTGTTTTGGGCACCAAGTAGTATCTTGATAGGGAGGATTGCACTGAGGTTTCTGTGGTGGGATAAGAACCAGGGAGACAGGTGAGGTAGTCCTTTATGTAGATTGCACATCCACCACCCCTTTTTGAGGTCCTATCCAGCCTGAATATCTTGTAGCCTTGTATAGAGATGGTATGATCCAGAGAATTAGGTGTCAGCCAAGTTTCGATGATGGCAAGGATATCCAGGTTGTGTTGGCTGGCAAAGATTTGAAGGGAGGCCAGTTTCGGGAGGAGACTGCAGATGTTTAAGGTAGCAATTTTGAGCCCCCCCTCCATTTTGGCAGGCTTTGTTGTACTGTAGGAGACAGGGCCAAGGATTTGAGTGGACACTTCCTGATATCAAGAGGAGGAAGAGTAGGAGTTTAAGAGACAGTTGCTGTACTTTGTAGTCAATTGAATTACACTTCTGAGGCTTATGCGGCTTGGACCAGTGCAGGCATCTAGGGACCCAGAGCAAGGAGATAGAAACATAGAAACATAGAATTTGACGGCAGATAAGGACCGCTTGGCCCACCCAGTCTGCCCATTTCCCTACCTACTGGATAAGCTGCAGATCCTAGTTAACCAGCAGCCTACTTCTTCCTACCCTCACCCCCCAGAATTGCCTTATGACTGTCCCATGCATGCTTGAATTCTACCACTGATTTTGACTCCACAACCTCCTCCGGAGGCCATTCCATGCATCCACAGCCCTCTCTGTGAAAAATACTTCCTTAAATTACCTCTGAGCCGCCCCCATCTTCAAATTGTGCCCTCTTGTTCTTGCACACCTCTTTTTGAAAGATGCTACCCTCTTGGACTTTGTTAATTCCCTTGAGGTACTTGAAGTTTCTATCATGTCCCCCTCTCCCTCCTTTCCTCGAGGCTATACATATTAAGCTCCTTAAGTCTCTTCATATGTCCTCGTGCAGACCCTGCACCATTTTAGTTGCCCTCCTCTGGACAGCTTCCATCCTGTCTATGTCTTTGCGGAGATTGGGTCTCCAGAACTGCACACAGTACTCCAGATGTCTGTACAGAGGGATAATAACTTCCTGTTTTCTACTGGTGATGCCTCTCCCTATGCATCCCAGTATCCCCCAGCCCTCCTTGCTGCCTTCTCACATTGCTTGCCCACCTTTAGGTCATCTGATATGACTACCCCCAGGTCCCTTTCCATTTTTGTTGTTGTTAGTATCTCACCCCCCATTGTGTACTCTTCCCTGGGTTTTTGTTTCCCAGGTGCATTACCTTGCACTTCTTAGCATTGAATCTAAGCTGCCATACATTTGACCATTCCTCTAACCTTGCCAAGTCCCTTCTCATCCTTTCCACCCCACCCTGTGCATCAACTCTGTTGCAGATCTTAGTGTCATCTGCAAAGAGACATACTTTCCTCCAGTCCTTCTGCAATGTCACTTATAAAGACATTGAGAGACTGGTCCTAACTCTTGAACCCTCACGGTACCCGCTAGTAACCCTCCTTTCTTCTGAGTGGACTCCATTTACTATTACTCTCTGTCCTATTCTCCAGCCAATTCTTTACCCAGGCTGTCATCTTGGGACCCACTCCCAGGCTGGCTAACTTGTATATTAATCTTTTGTGTGGGACTGTGTCAAATGCCTTGCTAAAGTCTAGGTAGGCCATGTCCACAGCCCTCCCTGATCGACTACTTTGGTCACCCAGTCAAAGAAATCTATCAGATTCGTCTGGCATGACCTTCCCGCTGTGAATCCATGCTGCCTAGGGTCCTGTGCCCCTCTGGCCTCTAGATACTCGACAATTCTTTCCTTTAGAAGTGATTCCATCATTTTCCCTATCACTGAGGTTAAACTAACAGGTCTATAGTTTCCTGCTTCTGCCTTGCTCCCACTTTTGTGAAGGGGAATCACATCTGCCCTCCTCCAGTCCTCGGGTACCACCCCATCCTCCCATGATTTGTTAAAAAGGGTAGTCAGTGGTGTCACTAGTTCTACCCTTAGTTCTTTTAGAATTCTGGGATGAATCCCATCAGGCCCCATTGCTTTGTCCACCTTCAGTTTTAAGAGTTCTTTCAGAACCCTTTCTTCTGTAAATGGGCCGGTATCAACTTCTGTATCCAGCGTGTTACTACTGCTTGTTTTATGTACCTCCCCCTCTTCCTTTGTAAATACTGAGCAAAAATATTTGTTTAGTATCTCTGCCTTTTCACAGTCTCCTCTGCCCACCCTCCTCCCCTTTATTAAGCCTCTCTATCCCTCCTTGGTCTTTCTTTGCTCCCTGATGTACCTATAAAAGGTTTTATCCACCTTCTTAACTGAGTTGGCTATCTTTTCCTCGGTTTGGGCCTTTGCTGTTCTGACTGCCTTCCCAGCCTCCTTTTGCTTTAACTGATACAGTTCTCTGTCTTGCTCCTGCTGCGATTCCTTGTACTTCCTGAATGCTTTCTTTTTCTCTTGAACCTTCACTGCCACTTCCTTTGAGAACCATAGTGGTTTCTTACATCATCTTGTTTTGTTTATTTGCTTCACACAAAGGCTCGTTACCTCTGTGATGGCAGTTTTATTATTCCCCATTGTTCTTCCACCCTCCTTCCCACCCATTTGCTAGTGCATTCCTTAGGCACTCACCCATTTTGGCAAAGTCAGCCCTCCTAAAGTCCAGTACTTTTGTCTTTGTATGGCTTGACTCTATTGCTGTGTTTATTGAGAACCTTACTGTTCGATGGTCGCTAGTTCCCAGATGGCTACCCACTTCTACATCTGTGATCCTCTCTCCATCTCCATTTGAGAGTATCAAGTCTAATATTGCTCCCTCTCGAGTGGGCTCCAGTATTAGTTGTCTAAGGCATGCCCCCTGTAGGGCATCTAGAATAACTGCACTCTTCGAAGTGGCAGCTGCAACTGCACTCCAGTTAACATCTGGCATATTCAGATCACCCATCAGCAATATCTCCCCTTTTTCTGCCATTCTAAGTATACTTTCTATCATTTCCTTGTCCATTTCCTCCCCCTGAGAAGGGGGTCTGTATCTAACCCTGTGCGGATTGTGGTGCCATTGCCTGTCTCCAAATTTACCCGAGTGCTTCTTCTCCTCCCTGTTTTCCCTTTTGTTCTGTTGCTTTTATTCCTTCCCTTATGTAAAGAACTACTCCGCCTCTCTTTTACCCTCCCTATCCCTCCTGTAGATAGTGTATCCTGGTATGTTTACGTCCCAGTCATGGTTTGTGTGTACCATGTTTCTGTGACTGCCATGATATCCAGATGTTCCTCCTCCATCAAGGCCACTAATTCAGGAAGCTTGTTACCTAGACTACGGGCATTGGTACTCATTACTCTCCATTTTTGATGGCCTTACCTTCTGTTGCAGCATCCCCACTGACCGTTCTACCTTGGTCTTTTCTCATTTAGTACCCTGTTTTGTAGGGAGGGCTGGGATTTTCTGCCGCTTGTCAGTGCCTCCCCATTGACTAGTTTAAAAGCTTGCCAATGAAGCATTTAAACCGATTGTTCAAAAGACTTGTTCCCTTCCTGGACAGATGCAGACCATCCTGCCAGTATAGGCTGGTGTCCCTCCAGGTGGAACCCCAGTCCCCAATGAAGCCAAACCCCTGTGCTCCGCACCATTTTTTCAACCATTCATTAAACTGCATGGTGCCAATTACCCTCGCCTCCCCCATGCCTTTGACAGGCAGATTGTTAGTAATAGAGGATGATATGCCCATTTATCCTTGTTGTAGCTTGTCAGTTGCACCCAGTCGCTTGCAGATAGGTACCTGGTGGTTAAGTCAAAAGCCAAAAGAATGATCAACAGCTGAGGTCCAGAGTCACTGAAATGTGAAAATTCCTGAAGGTGATTAACTTTGCCTGCACATATGCAGGATGTGAAATCTCTTTGTCTGTATGATTCTTTGTCATTCAAACAGGTTGCTGAAAAGCCCACATACAGATCATGGAGAAGGTCAGACGAAAATGTGGATTCCAGCAGGACCCAGAGTCACCAAGTTTGTCAGATGTAGTTGCTTCACTTGTGTTTTGCTTGGGATAGCTTCCAAAAAGTTGATTTTAAAATGAAAATAAAGATACCAGATGATGATTTTTTTGCAGAAATCCAGTCCAGGAGACTTTCACAGATGTAGTGAGCAAGAATGGTATAGTTACCACAAGCAGAAAAACATGTAAATCCACAAAAACTAAGCTACAGACACAGACAAACACAAGCAGCCACCACACAGTCCCAGGGGTGTGGCTTTTCCAAATTGTTGGAGAGGTTGGTCCATAGTCAACTTATGAATTATTTCGAAAAATATAACAAGTTAAATAAATTTCAATCGGGCTTTAGAAGGGGCATGTCGACATCCACCACACTCATGGACTTCATAAATCTAGTATCGACTTCTCTTGGCAAGTCAAGATCTGTGGGTGCGGTAGTCGTCGACTTATCAAAGGCTTGTGATCTGGTTGATCATTTCATATTGATACACAGGTTGAAACAAATAGGTCTAGCAGTAGAACCACTAAATTGGTTTCAATCTTATTTAGAAAATAGATCCCAGATGGTAATGGTGGAAGGTATGTGTTCCAAATTTCTTCCTGTGACTTGTGACATCTAGCAAGGTTCCATTTTAGGACCCTTGTTTATTATTTACATAAACAAACTTCCTAGCCTAATAAAATCCACTCATATTAGGCTTTATGCTGACAACACGGTCCTGGTTTCTGTTAGATCAGATTCTGGAGAGGTTGAAATCAAGTTGCAGACAGACTTAAACATGTTACAAAACTGTTTCACCTCTTCAAATCTTATCCTAAACATCAGAAAGACCCAGACAATGCTATTTGGTATAGACACTCTTAAGAAAAGTTTAATTGATGGTAAATTGCAAATAAAATACTGCAAATGGCAGTTGTGTATCACAGGTTCCATCATACAAGTACTTGGGGTGCTTATTGATCAAAAGCTCTCTTTTGAACAACATTTAAATATATTAGTCAAAAAAGTTCATTCCAGGATAGGTGTGCTTAGGAGAGTAGCAAACTGTTTGAGCACTAAGGACAGATTGGTTATAGCAAATCAATTAATAATTCCCCTGATTGATTATGGGAGTCAAGTTTACTCCAGTGCCAACAAAAAAACACTCCATAAGCTTGATACATGTTGTAATAGACTAGCCAGGTTTGTATTGAGATGCAAATTTGATACTCACCACTGTTCAACGTATATAAAGTTAAACTGGATCCCCCTAGAACTCAGGAGACAAAAAAGTTGGACAAACCTAGTTGATAAAATCTATAACTCTGGCCTGCCTTCTGGCCTGGCAGATAGGCTTATTAGCCCCACCCATCAGTTTAACTTATGAAAAAAAGGGGTAAGAGACCTTATAGTCCCAAAAAATGTAAATAGATTTGTAAAATGACTTTCCAGTGCAAAGCTGCTGCAACCTGGAATGAACTTCCACCTGTACTTAAAACTCAGGATATGACTATAGTGAGATTTAATACAGCAATGAAGTGGGAAATGTGTTTTTGTTGCTTATGCAATAGATGATTTACTATGTATTTATAAGGACGCTATTGAAATGTGTTATTCCATCTGTTTCTTGATTGCGTATTTAGTGACTTTGTATTGTTAAATGTGTAATTATTGTTTAAATCGATATCAGACTGGTGCACCTTGTAAAGAGGGCTTTGTGGCCCTAATCATGTTTGAAGCTATTCTTCTTATCCTGTATAAATAAACGTTTTACTACTACTTCTACTACTACATGGAAAACTTTATTTTTAGATGCTATGACTTCTGCTCAGAGGATTTCTGAGTTTTAGGCTCTAATGTGTGAGCCTCCTTATTTGATTTTTCACAAAGACAGAGTCTCTGCATGCAAATCATACATTTCTCCTGAGGGTGGCATCAGAATTTACACATAACCAAACCATACACTTCCCCATTTATTATTCTGAGCATGCCAACCAGGGTGAAGCACTGATCCATACTTTAGATGTACACTGAATATTGAGATACTGGGACAAGTTCTCAAATGTCCTGTGAATGCCACAAGCCATGGATGTGCCAAACATATGGTGCACAGGCTTGCATCATTCCATGGACAGCGATTGAGATTTTTGATCCTGTGCACTAACTGCCGCAAGTTAGATCAGCTTTCTCTGGTCTAGTTTGCAGCAATCGCATGTACCCTTTTCACAGAGCTTGCATCAAGTATTTAGTCCAAGCTGCCGTAAATCAGAAAAATTGTCATAAATGCACCCAATCTTCTTGAATTATGTGCATTCTGTTGCAAGCTTTTCTACGCAGCTGTTCTGACCACAAGGACACACAACCCTGAGTCATCATTCTTGAATCTGGCCCACTATGTTACTTGCATCAAGAGCTGCAGAAAGTCTTCTCAGCTTTTCCTTTCATTTGCCAGAGGGAAAGAGGGTGCTCCTGTGTCTAAACAATGTTTTTCCAAATGGCTGGCACATTGCATTACATTCTTTTCTAACAAGTACAGTAAGGAACTTCCTGGTGCTGTAAATGCTCACTTCACTAGGGATATGGCAACTTTGTTACTTATTTCAGAAATGTCCCTGCAACTAACATATGTGCTGCTGCCACATGGAGCACTGTTCACGCTTTCACTAAGCATTACAGTCTGGACATCTTCTCTTACAGACATGCTGGTTTTGGTCTTGCTGTACTGCAAGGCCTCCTGTCCTAATTGCATATTAGACTGTGCCATTCTCCCAGCTGCTTAGTACTGCCTGGGATTCAGTCAAAAGGTGTGGCTTAATGGAAGATATAGCTTGATAAAGATAGAACAGTTGTGTAAGAACTTACTGTAACAGTAGATCTTTGAGAGAATCTCCTTCATTAGGCCATGCTGCACACTTTCTCCTTCCCCCATTCTGTATCCTGAGGGTTATATCAGTTGCTGTACCTAAACTCTTACTCCATGTATCATATTTTTTTCCAGTCCCATGCCCTCCTTATTTGCTTTGTCCTTGTTTAGTCTCCTGGTTCCTCATGGTTAGAGGCCCTCTGAGCCTAATCTCTGGCAGGGAACTGAGGAGTGATGGGGCTGCCCACCTTATATACACATTGTCACTGCACATCACTGTGGGCATCCTGTGGCCAGCAAAAAGTTTCAAAATGGACCTGACGTTAATGGCTTACAGTTCCAAAGGTGTGGCCTAATGGAGGAGATTCCCCTCAATGATCTACTGTTATGGTAAGTTCTTACATAACTGCGGAAAAAAAAAATCTCTCAACCCTGACCTCTGGGCAAATTATAGACCAATCTCCTGCTTCCCATTTTTAGGGAAGGTTGTTGAGAAGATAGTGGCTTTGTAGCTCGAGGAACACCTAGAAACCTTTGACATCTATGAGCCATTCCAGTCTGGTTTAGAAAGAGGCACAGCACAGAGACGGCACTAGTCTGGGTGCATAATGACCTCCTCAGGGCAAGAGACTGAAGGGAATTGTCAGTTCTCATTCTCCTCAATCTGTCATCAGCATTTGATACTGTGGACCACATTGTGTTGTTGGATCACCTTAAGAGAGTACTGTGGACTCACCGGTACTGTCATCAACTGGTTTAAGTCCTTTCTCTTGGGCAGGAGGCAAAGGGTAGGGATGGGAAATTTCTCTTCCTTCCCAATGCCCCTGACCTGTGGAGTTCCTCAAGGTTTGATCCTATCACTGATGTTGTTCGCAGTATACATGCTGCCCCATGGGGAGGATCATTAGACAGTACAGTCTGGGCTTTCACTGTTATGTAGATGATACTTGTATGTACTTGTCTTTTCCACCAGGGACAAATGGTGCCATCGAAGTGCTGAATAAATGCCTTGCCGAAATCCAGGATTGGATGAACTATAACTGGCTGCGACTTACCCAAATAAGACAGAGGTGCTGGTGACTGAGCCATATCATGGATATGACAGGGATGCCTCTGGAATGACAGCAAGTTTAGTCCTGGGATCGACCCCATTGATGGCATCCTCTAGGGTGAGAAATGTTGTCATTGTCTTTGAAGATGAGCTGACATTTGAAGCTCAGGTATCGCCTGTCGTCATAAGTGTTTTTTATCATCTGAGGAACATCACCTGGATTAAACACCTAATTCCACCCAAAGACCTGCTGTCACTGGTACATGCCTTTGTAACATCCAGACTAAACTACTATAATGCTCTTGACCTCAGGGTCAGTGGAGGGAACCTCTTCCAGCTGCAGCTAGTGCAGAATGCAACAGCCAGGCTGCAGACAGGGCTGTCTAGGTCCTGTCATGTGACCTTGGTCCTGCGGGATCTGCACTGGCGGCAGGTCAGGTAGCAGGTTCTCTTCAAGGTGGGCTTGTTCACCTATAAGGCCCTATATGGATTAGGCCCTGGCTACCTGTCAGATCTCCACACTCCTGCCATCCCAGCTCACTCCCTTTGTTCTTCCACCCAGGGCTTCCTGGCAGTTCTGAGGACTGGGCTGAAAACCTTGGGTGATCGTTTATTTGGGGTGGCTGGCCAAGTCCTCTGGAACTCGTTACCAAGACCTTAGAGTGAGGTCCCTACAGTGGAGGCATTTACGAGGGGCCTCAAGACTCATCTTTTTAGCCTAGCCTTTCCTGCAAATGTTTTTTTAATTTATACAACATTTTTTAAATAATTTAATCTGTTGCTGATTGTTTATATGATTGTTTATAACCCTGTTCACTGTTCTACTGTATGGCACCCAGAGGGGCGCCTAACAAACCATTACTTACTTACTTACTTACTTGTTTACCTAGCTTATTCAGATCCTACTGATGTTTGTCCACATCTCCATGGAGAGCCACTTTCCTGGCTAGCTTTGTGCCATCTCCAAACTTAAGCAGCCTGATGGAGACCCCAGCATTTAGGTCATTGATAAAGATATTGAGGAACAGTGGTTCCAGCATCAATCCGAGAGGGATGCCATTTCATACTTCTCTTCACTCAGAGTAGCTCCTGTTAACCACTACCCCCTGCTTCCTGCTTCCAAGTTAGTGAGCAGTTCATTTATTTATCTATTGAATTATGTTAACTGAGTTGGCTCACTAAGCCTAATGTCCTTTTTCTGGAGTGACCCAAAATTAATTACATTCAATAGGAGAAAGTAAAAAAACAACATTTACAGGTATATACCATACAAAAGCAGTACCAGACAATGCAACCCAAGAGAGAGTACAAATCATTGCATTTACTTTTTTCATGTTATGTATGTTTGAGGTATACCATACTGGTTTACTTTACCCCAAAGTGTGTTATATGCCACAGTATCAAAGACCCTGTAAAAGTTTAGATAGGTTACTGTCGTAATCATGCCCCAGTCCAGCTCCTTGGCCAAATCCCTTGAATAAGTTACATAGAAACATAGACTAGGTCACCAGAAAAAGGCCATTTGGGTCATTGAGTCTTCCCATTCCTACCTAACTAATCTTGAATAAGATACCCCTAGAGGCTCTTTGCTACTCCCTTTCACCTTCTCTTTCTGTTGTGGTTTTTACCAGGACTTTGTATTACCACACCCACTTTAAATTACCCCACTGATTTTACACAGAGCAACTCATCAGGCTGCTTTTTCCATCCCTTCACCACCTGCTCCTGCAAACAGTACTCTCTGGCATATCTCTTAAACATGCCTCCTGCCAGCTTCCCCTTCACTTTACTTACCTAGTGGAGGTGACTCTGTGTTTTAATCATGACCCCACTCTTCTTTCCACCTCAAGCATGCACATATTCAGATCTGCCAGACTTCACTCATACATTCTTTCTTGTCTCAGGAGCATCTTCGTTACCCTGCTCAACATTGTCTCCACTCTGTCCTTATTTCTCTTTAGATGTGGACTCCAAAACTACACACAGTACTCCAGGTGAGGATGAATCAGTGACCTATACAGTGATAGCAGCACTTCCTTTCTGGTGCTGGTGATCCCCTCACTATGCACCCGAACATCTGATTTGCCCTACCCACAGTCCTGATGCATTGTGCTGATGCCTTCAGACCTTCTTAAACTATTATTCCAAAGTCCTATTTCTCTGCAGTGTTTTCCACTACTGTCTCTCCAATTCTATATTCGGGTGTTAGAATTTGTTGTCCCCATGTGCATCACCTTGCACTTATTGGTCTTACATTTTAAATCCCATACTTTTGAGCACCTTTCCAATTTACCCGAGTCTTCTTTGATAATGTTGACATCCACTTCTCTATCCACCCAGCCACTGATCTTAGTATCATCTGTTAGAATGTATATCTTGTCCTGAACCCCTACCCCTCTGTTGCAGATACAGAGAATAGTGCACGGGCAACCATGCACAACCAGCCTATTGTGCTACAGAGGGGATTTAAGGCATGATAGGCTGGTTGGGCATATGGTTGCCCAAGCACTATTTGTTATAGTGTATAATCTCCTCCCCTTCCACTACCAAGAGAGTTGCCAATGTGGTTTTAACACTTTTTTATTTTTAAAATACAAAAATAAAAAATGTTTGTGGACATGTCATATTCTGGGAATTAGGGCTGGTTACTAGTGTATGATGTGTGGTTGCTAGGGAGCAGACATCCCTACATTTGTGGTGCAGCCTTCTATTGGCTGTCAACTGGGTATGGGAGGGATTTTCCAAAAAAAAATGGCCGCTGTATCTTTTGCTTAGTGAGAGGATGTGGGCTGTGAAGAGCATACTTTTGTTCTGTGAGTTAATTTAAATATTTGGTTGATCCTACATTTCATTTACCATTTTTTGTGCCATTCTTCTGTTTTCCTGCTCTTCTATGAATTTTTTCCTCTCGTCAGCCATTTTCAAAAATACTGCCGCTGCCATTGTGCCAGTTGCGTTTTGCTAACTGCTTGAGGAGCGCACAGTAGTGCTGTGGCTGAATGTAGGTGTTTTGTTTACAAGACAATGTGTGGAACCTCTAGAGATTTTCTAAATGTAGTTGTACCACAGTAGAGTACAATCACATTCTAAACCTTTTGAAATGTGATACAACAACATTTTGAAAGCCACCGATTTCCATACACAACAAGGGCTGACTATACACTATAATGATGTTGAAGAGGACTGTTTCCCAGGCTGATCCTTGTGGCATCCTGCAAGTGACCCCTCCCATACCCATAGAACTCCTCATTTATTACCACTATCTTGTTTATGTCACTTAACCAACTGCCCACCCACCTAGTTATTTTGTCCCTGTGCTGGTCCTGCACTTTCTTAACCAGCCATGCAAGCATGCTGGAATTGAAGGCTTAACTGAAGTCAAGGTACAAATGTCCACTGCCTGTCCCTTGTTCACTACCTTTTTCACCCAATCAAAAAAATCAGTTAGCTTTGTGTAACCCCCCATGAATTCATACCACATTTGTCCTGCAGTCCAATCACCTCCAGGAAACTTACAGTACTTTCTCTTATTATGGTCTTTAGCAGTTTACCCCCAATAGATGTTAGACTGACATATCTGTAGTTCTGCATATCATCACACTTCCACCTCTGTGCAGGGGAAGTGCCTTTGCCATCCTCTTGCCCCTAGGTACTATCCCTGTCTCCAGTAAGCTATGAAATAGCTCATCTAGTTGTTCAGCTAGGACCTTACCATCTCCTTAAGAACACAAGGGTATAGCCCATCTGGGCCCATGGACGTCCCCACTTTTACTGTTCTTAATCCTTCCAGTACCCTGTTCACCACAATGGAGCCCACATTGACCCCTTCCTTCCTTTTCTCTACCATGAAGGCACAGTCAGACATTGGCTCCTTGTCATCACTATTTTGCAGACATAATTATCTGTTCAGGATGACATCCTTACATTTACCTTCCCCTCCCGTCTACTTTCCTTCTTTAAGCCCTACTTTTCCTTCCCTCATGTTCCTCATCTCCCTTATGTAATATAGCCTAGAGGTTAGAGTAATGAGCTGTGAATGAGCTTGGTACATCCAGCACACCTGGTATTTATTCCCATAACCTCCTCTTGTACTGTGTTACTCTGAGCAAGTCACTTAATGTCCCCAGTGCTCCCAGGTCACCCTAAAAACAGGCACTTGTGCCTAGTGGGCCTTACCTGGCTACCAAACAATAAAATAAAATAGAAAATAAATAACGAAAGAATGTCTTATCTTCCCTCTTTCATACCTGCCACAGTTCTCACTTCCATGTTAGCCTTAGCCCTTTTCAGTTATGTTTTTGGCCTCTTCAGTTGATCAGGTTGGTGTGCCCCTCAAACAATCTAAGTTGAGTAGGTGCAAGAACCTTGACCTCAACCAAGTGCTTCATTACTCTGTCCATAAAACTAGCTGCTGCCTCTGTTGCTAACCCACTCTCTTATGTCATTAACCTATCTTTGTCCATTTCCACTGTCCCATCACTCTGGAAGGAAGCTAGAATTGTCCCTATCAATACGTCAGGGGACCCACACCTTCCAGAAAACTACAAACTAGTGTCTATATTATCCCACATGGGGAAAATGCTTGAGAAAATAGAATATCACCAGTTATCTAAACACTTTGAAGAATATGACCTGCTATCCATTGATCAGCATGGTTACATGAGGGGATTTAGCACAACCACGGCACTTGCCAAATTTACGGATCATGTACTCCATGAAGCTGATAGGGGAAATCTCACAGGGGCGATATTCATGGATTTATCAAAAGCCTTTGATGTGGCTAATCATAGGATTTTGCTGAAGGAACTGACCACCCATGGTTTCCCCATAGATACAGGTTGGGTCCAAAGTTATCTAGATGATAGGACTCAAATGATTTACATTGGGGGTGCACTGTCCAATCTTCTCCAAATTCACACAAAAGTCCCCAGGGGTCAATATTAGGTCCTTTTTTGTACTCTCTTTTTGTCAACTCCCTACTTTCAGAGCCATACACCAGCAAGAGAATCACGTATGCAGATGACCTGATCTTACACTACAGTGATAATATCCCCTCCCAGCTATCTTACACCCTGAACAGGGACTTCTCCTCGGTTGCCCACTGGTTCACACAACAGAGGCTCATTGTGAATGCCAAAAAAATCTAAGTGCATGCTGTTTGTATCCAAACACAGGCTATCTAGGGTCTCTTCTTCTCAACTAAACTCCCTCAACATTTGGTCCCCAGACAGATCCTTGCTAGAGCAAGTAAAGTATTTAAAATACTTGGGTGTCACCCTCGACCCATCTCTTATTTTTTGCTACCCAAATTGGCTTAGCAGTAAAAAAGGACAATCAATGCCTAGGGGTGTGCTATCATCTTAAACACTTCATGTCCCCTGAAGATAGACTAGCAGTAGGGAGGGGCACCCTTCTTCCCATTCTAGAATACTGTTTCCCCATCATCTCCCTTACATCTTCCCAGCTCCTCAGTCATATGAGCATGACTTATAACAATGTCTGCAAATTTGTTGTCCAAGCCCCCCTCTAGTACCCACCATTGCCAGTTATACCAGACTCTTGGTTGGCTCTCTCCCAAAGATTGTAGGGAGCTGCTGTTAGGCTCTTTTACATTTAAAACTCTGCATGTGGGAATGAAATCCACACTGCTGGATTTGCTAAACCCCAAAATCAACAGGTGCAAATTATGCTCCTCTGCTAGCTGCCTGTTAGAATGCCTAAGGGCTTCTCAGTGATATGGGTCAAAGAGTCTTGTCCTATGCTGCACCTAAGCTTTGGAATTCCCTCCTGGATAATCTGCATTCACTTGTCACACCTACTACCTTTAAAAAGCACTTCATGGATACAGTGTCATCCAGAGCACACTGCAGATCTCTATCCTAAAGCCATTCTTAGTGTTACTAGATTGATTGTCTTACTTCTGGGTCCCAGTTATAATCTGAATCAACTGCACGATGCTATCTGGAACAGAATGTCCTCAATCTTTGCTCTTCTTAATATGTATGTTTGTTTACTGTACCGTTATGACTTTACTCAGTATCCACTTACTCACTATACGTTGCTATTGTCCTGATGTAACTGTAAACCTGTGTGCTATATGCCATCTAAATGACCCGGTTTATGCCTGAAAAGGTCCCTGGGACCAGTGTACTTACCTAGTTATCAAATAAATAAATACATATATAATAAAGCCTTCAGGACCTATTGTCCAACACCAATGTCAATCTGACTGGCCTGTAGTTGTCCAAGTCTGACCTAGACCCCTTTTGAAGATGGGGACCACATTGACTATTCTCAATCCTCTGGTACCACACCTCCCAAGACAAACACCTGAAAATTGTTGCCAGAGGCCCCCAACAGTTGTTCCATTAGTTCTGCTATGATCCTGGAGTGCATCCCATGTACCCCTTGAGGCTTTCTTGGATTGATCTTTTCCAGATAGTCTGCTACCAGTCAGGGCAGGTGTAATGTCCATTGGCTGTTTCATAGCTACCCATGATGCTATGTTATCCTGGCTTCCTGTCCTTCCTTGGCTTTCTTAACTTTAGTTTTGGAGTCCCTCATTGCTGCTCTGTACTTCTCTTCAGCCTGGAAGCCACATGCTCTTTCTGGCAGTCATCAAACTTTAATTTGCTTAGAATCCATTGACTTCAGTCCCTGTTAAGCCAGGGGACCACTTTTTTGCACTTTCCCCCTCATTGCTTACAGGAATACAGACCTCTGCAGCTACTTCTTCTTCTTTAATGCACACCACCACATGTGGTTTGTGTTGCTAGCCTCATGCAGCCACTCCATCCCTTGGACACCAGGTTCTTCATCATGGCAAAGTCTGTCTTTTTAAAGTTGCAGGCCCTGGGGACTGAGGTCAAGCTAGTTTTCTCTGTAACCAGGGAGAAGATTATCCATTTATGGCTGCTGCCACTCACTGGTTCCCTGATTTTTAAACTGGAGATGACTCCATCACCATTGCTAAGAACATGGTCAAAGGTGGCCAAATACTAATACCCTCTTTAATATGTTGCTCAAGGAAGCAGTTCTTGAAGGTGGGCAGGAATCCAGTTTCAGCACTGCTGTTAGCCCATTCAAGATGCCAGTTTATATCAGGAGGAATAAAGTCATCAAGGGTCACTGTGGCAACCAGTTTGTCTGCTCTCAAAATGTTCCCAATCCCCTTTTCATCATGCTACACTAAGCTGAACGGTGGTCTGTGTAGCACACCAGGATGTCTCTTTTGACCCCTTTTTCCCAAACTTGACCCAGATGGACTCAGTGACACTACTTCCCCCCCTTGATGTCCTCTTTGTTCTCCAGAGTGACTCCTTCCCTTATGATGAGAGACACCCTACCACCTTTCTGTTAGCCTTATCTCTCCAGAATATTGTATATCCTTCTATTCTGGTGTTCCAGTCATTTTCTTGTATTCATCGTGTTTCCATTAGGGCTACTAAGTCCTGGACTTCGAAGTACAATAGGCACTCAAGCTCACCCATTTTTTCTGGGTATGCTCCTTATGTTGGGGTGCATGCATGTGACAATAGTTGCCCCTCCGTGCTTCCTTGCTCCCGAGGTTGTCTCTTCCTTGTGCTCCCCTGCTCTGTTGTCCTTCCCATAATGACAACCTGTATCTGTCTTCTTTCCCTGATAATACCCTAGACTAGCCCCTCTGTATGTCTAGTTGAAATCCCTCCCAAATGAACTCTCCATTCACCAGGTCAGTACCCCAGTCCCTAAGGGTGCAGATGCCGCCAATCCTGGACATAAAAGCATCCCATGACACAGAAGACCATCCAGCTGGGCTCAAAAACAACACCCACCCTCTTTCAGGAGACCTTTAACCAAGTGCTAGTCTGCCTAATGGTCCACTACCACACATTAGCCTTAAGGACTGGAAGGGTATCAGAAAAGATCAAAACAAACAAGAGAGAAAGACACAAATGTCCTAACTGGGATTTGAATGTAGGCTTACTGAAATACTGTTCAGATCTTGCTACCAGCTGTACCACCAAGGCAACTGGAAACCTAGGACTCCCCAAAGCACCTTACTCTTTCTCTAATGCACAGCCTGGTGGTGCACACATAATTGCATTTTTAGTCACAAGGCTGTGGTGTGCACATATATGGAACCCAAGCAAATAGAAGAGGGAAATAAACAAGTGCTCTAACTGGGATTTGAACCCTGGCTGCCTTCCTGTAGCGCTACCAGCTGCACCTCCAGAGCAACTAGAAACCTGGGACTCGCAGAAGCACCTTACTCTTTCTCTACTGCACAACCTGGTGCTGCATGGATAACTACATTAGAAAAGATAACCTGGAATACCTTTCCTTTCAGGAACATCCCTAGTTCCATGAATGATCCCCTTCTATCTTTGAATCTTATACTTCCTACGTTGTTCATTCCACATTGGACAATGTTTTGATCCTTCCGTCCCCCTAGCTAAATGCTTGGCCCTGAAGAGTACTCACTCATCCCATGTTCCAGGCAGGCAAACCACCCCAGATGAGCTACAATCCTGGTCCAGCAATGCCCTGTCCTCCTCACGCACTGTCTAAAGGCAAAGTCCCAATGACAACTACATTCTTGCTACTTTTCCTTCCTACTCCTTGGCAGATTGGTTGTCCTGGTGCCATATCTGCCACCACCTGCCACAGTGGCCTGTTGGCTCCTTCAGTTTGGCCAGATAGAAGCTGATACATGTTGCTGGTGTCCTCTGGCAATGGTGCTACATTATGCCCATGACTGCTACCTCCCTTCACCACACTGATACTTCCCCCATCCTTATCATTAGAGATCTCAGTCTGTGACACCCTCCTCCCTACTCTATCTGCCCCTGCCAAACACTCTTCTCTGAAAGTAGTGCCCATATCCAAGGCTGCCTCCCCATCCTTAGCTGCATGCTCACCTCCTTGCACCCCATATTGCCTCAAACTGACACTCTATTCTGGTAATGCACAATTTAAAAGCAATATACTTTAATTTGTTTCAAGAATTCTGACATGTCCTGGTTTCTTTAAGTGATTATGCATCTCCCTGTCTTAGACACAAGTGCTAACTGAATAATACATGGTGACTGTCAATGTTAGATATTAGAAGTAATCTAAGAATCAATAGGTCAGAGCATCTCCTTTTAAACTAGTACAGCATATCTGTAGTGTTTACAATATTTTATACCACTTGGTGGAGCCATTTCATTTTGTAATATTTTTCAGACTGTCCCCATCAACTACTTGTACATGAGTAGTAGAAAGATTTCAAAATGACTTTCAATAAAAGCTATAACATTTCAGCATACAGTAGGTGATTTATCAGGTGCTTGTCTTCTACACTGAATTATTTGTTTGTAATGTGCAATGTGTATTCCAGTGTTCTTTTTGGATTAATCAAATACAGGCACTTGATTGTTTATATATATCTAAATATATAATGTAGAATGTAGGAAAATGCAAAATACTATGCTACATCTATTTTCAATAGTTACAGAGTGGCTCAGAACTCATAAAACACAAAGGCAATTATATAAAGTTATTTCCATGTATAGTACGTAGATATAAATATAATGTCCCTCTTCATCTTATTATGTAGTCTACATTATTTTACTGCATGCATAAAAAGCATAGTTTCTCTCTCGCTCGCACTCATTTCCTCTCTCTCTGGTTGCCTTTTATTCTGGCACCACTTTGTTAGTGGAGTCAGTTTTGTTTGCATACCAAGTAAAAGATTATACTGAGCACTAGTGAGGCAGCTACAGTGAGAGGCTGGAAGCAAGATCATTCACACTGGTGAATTGTTACAGTAATAAGGAGAAACCAAACTACTGTGGCAAACACCAATAATCCCAAATGTAAACTAAAATTAATAGCAGAATGCCAGCCCAGTGGCAGTGAGGACTAAGGCATCTGCCTTACCTCACGCCACACTGGTGATTCGAGTTTGGGAGTGAGTTTGGGGAGCCAGAGGTTGGCTGGGGAGGAGAGGATTGACCATCCAGAGGATGGCTCTCCTCACCTGGGAGGGAGGGGAGACCCTGTTCTGCAGCATTGGTGGCTCCTAATGAAGACTGGGAGCACAACAGCCATAGACTCTAGATCGGGGTAGGTGTCATCAGATGTCCTGCATGTGGGCACACTAGACATCATTGCACATCTGTGCCTTGTGGAGGGGCAACATGAACAAGGAAAAACCACAGTGGTCAGGAGGATGAAGGTGGACCTTGACAGATCAGCCAATATACCCAAAACTGGACCCAGCCTGACCAGCTCTCCCAGGCTTCTCCTTCTCACTAGTGCTCAGTATATCTTTTAGTTGGTATGCAAACAAAACTGGCTCCACTAACAAAGTGGTGCCAGAATAAAAGGCAACCTGGGAGAGAGGAAATGAGAGCGAGCGAGAGAGAAACTATGCTTTTTATGCATGCACACACAGTATCCTTCTCAGAGGTGCTGCCTGTCAATGGCTTGAGTGAGGCGAGGGTACTTTGCACCATGCAGTTTAATGAATGGTTGAAAAAATGGTGTGGAGCACAGGGGTTTGGCTTCATTAGGGACTGGGGTTCCACCTGGAGGGACACCAGCCTATACTGGCAGGATGGTCTGCATCTGTCCAGGAAGGGAACAAGTCTTTTGAGCAATCGGTTTAAATGCTTCATTGGCAAGCTTTTAAACTAGTCAAGGGGGGAGGCACTGATAAGCAGCAGGAAAGTCCCAGCCTCTCCCTACAAAACAGGATACTAAATGAGAAAAAGACCGAGGTAGAAAGGTCAGTGGGGGATGCTGCAACAGAAGGTAAAGTCATCAAAAAATGGAGAGCAATGAGTACCAATGCCCATAGTCTGAGTAACAAGCTTCCTGAATTAGTGACCTTGATGAAGGAGGAACATCTGGATATTGTGGCAGTCACAGAAACATGGTACACAAAAAACCATGACTGGGATGTAAACATACCAGGATACACTATCTACAGGAGGGATAGGGAGGGTAAAACAGGAGGAGGAGTAGTTCTTTACATAAGGGAAGGAATCAAAGCAACAGAACAAAAGGGTAAACAGGGTGGAGAAGAAGCACTGTGGGTAACTTTGGAGACCGGCAATGACACCACAATCCTCACAGGGGTTGTATACAGACCCCCTTCTCAGGGGGAGGAAATGGACAAAAAAATGATAGAAAGTATACTTAGAATGGCAGAAAAAGGGGAGATATTGTTACAAAGGCAAAAGTACTGGACTTTAGGAGGGCTGACTTTGCCAAAATGGGCAAGTGCCTAAGGAATGCACTAGCAAATGGGCGGGAAGGAGGGGTGGAAGAACAATGGGGAATAATAAAAACTGCCTTCACAGAGATAACAAGCCTTTGTGTGAAGCAAATAAACAAAATGAAATGATGTAAGAAACCACTATGGTTTTCAAAGGAAGTGGCAGTGAAGGTTCAAGAGAAAAAGAAAGCATTCAGGAAGTACAAGGAATCACAGAAGGAGCAGGACAGAGAACTGTATCAGTTAAAGCAAAGGAAGCTGGGAAGGCAGTCAGAACAGCAAAGGCCCAAACTGAGGAAAAGATAGCCAACTCAGTTTAGAAGGAGGATAAAACCTTTATAGGTACATCAGGAGCAAAGGAAGACCAAGGGAAGGATAGTGAGGCTTAATAAAGGGAGGAGGGTGGGCAGAGGGTGACTGTGAAAAGGCAGAGATACTAAACAAATATTTTTGCTCAGTATTTACAAAGGAAGAGGGGGAGGTACCTAAAAGAAACAATAGAAACACTCTGGATACAGAAGTTGACACCAGCCCATTTACAGAAGAAAGGGTTCTGAAAGAACTCCTAAAACTGAAGGTGGACAAAGCAATGGGGCCTGATGGGATTCATCCCAGAATTCTAAAAGAACTAAGGGTAGAACTAGTGACACCACTGACTACCCTCTTTAACAAATCATGGGAGGATGGGGTGGTACCTGAGGACTGGAGGAGGGCAGATGTGATTCCCCTTCACAAAAGTGGGAGCAAGGCAGACGCAGGAAACTACAGACCTGTTAGTTTAACCTCAGTGGTAGGGAAAATGATGGAATCACTTCTGAAGGAAAGAATTGTTGAGCATCTAGAGGCCAGAGAGGCACAGGACCCAAGGCAGCATGGATTCACAGCGGGAAGGTCATGCCAGACAAATCGGATAGATTTCTTTGACTGGGTGACCAAAGTAGTAGATCAGGGAGGGACTGTGGACATGGCCTACCTAGACTTTAGCAAGGCATTTGACACAGTCCCACAAAAAAGATTACTATACAAGTTAGCCAGCCTGGGAGTGGGTCTCAAGATGACAGCCAGGGTAAAGAATTGACTGGAGAATAGGACACAGAGAGTAATAGTAAATGGAGTCCATTCTGAAGAAAGAGGGGTTACTAGTGGGGTACCGCAGGGTTCAGTATTAGGACTGGTCCTCTTCAATGTCTTTATAAGTGATATTGCAGAGGGACTGGAAGGAAAAGTATGTCTCTTGGCAGATGACACAAAGATCTGCAACAGAGTTGATGCACAAGGTGGGGTGGAAAGGATGAGAAGGGACTTGGCAAGGTTAGAGGAATGGTCAAATGTATGGCAGCTTAGATTCAATGCTAAGAAGTGCAAGGTAATGCACCTGGGAAAGAAAACCCAGGGAAGAGTACACAATGGGGGTGAGATACTAACAACAACAAAATGGAAAGGGACCTGGGGTAGTCATATCAGATGGCCTAAAGGTGGGCAAGCAATGTGAGAGGGCAGCAAGGAGGGCTGGGGGAATACTGGGATGCATAGGGAGAGGCATCACCAGTAGAAAACAGGAAGTTATTATCCCTCTGTACAGACAGCTGGTCAGACCCCATCTGGAGTACTGCATGCAGTTCTAGAGATCTAATCTCTGCAAAGACATAGACAGGATGGAAGCTGTCCAGAGGAGGGCAACTAAAATGGTGCAGGGTCTGCACCGGAAGACATATGAAGAGAGACTTAAGGAGCTTAATATGTATAACCTCGAGGAAAGGAGGGAGAGGGGGGACATGATAGAAACTTTCCAGTACCTCAAGGGAATCAACAAAGTCCAAGAGGGCAGCATCTTTCAAAAAAAGAGGTGTGCAAGAACAAGGGGGCACAATTTGAAGATAGAGGGGAGCGGCTCAGAGGTAATTTAAGGAAGTATTTTTTCACAGAGAGGTTGTGGTTGTATGGAAGAGCCTTCTGAGGAGGTTGTGGAGTCAAAACAGTGGTGGAATTCAAGCATGCATGAGACAGTCATAAGGCAATTCTAGGGGTGGGGTAGGAAGAAGTAGGCTGCTGGTTAACTAGGATCTGCAGCTTATCCATTAGGTAAGGAAATGGGCAGACTGGGTGGGCCAAGTGGTCCTTATCTGCCGTCAAATCCTATGTTTCTATATTTGTATGTTGGGGACATAGTTGGGGACAGTTCAGCACTTGGTCCTGGTCAAGAGGGTTTCAGGTGAGTAGTAGGTGCCGATCGGGTCAATTCTCACCTGGGGGAGGTTCTGAAGTGCCGGTGACCGGAGGGAAAATAGAGTAAAAAAAAAACTAATGGCAGAATTACTGTTACATATTTTTGATTTTTGGATATAACTTTAGATTTTATTTAATTCATTTGCTTCCAGTGGCCATTTTGGGTCGGGTCTAGCAATGGATGGTTCCAATGCCATATGGCGTCTATGGGAACAAATGTTTTGGCTTCTAGTTATCTTACAAATATTTGTGGTTCACAAAGCGCACCCATACACCTTTAAAACAAGTTAGAATAATTTATAATACAGTGCACCCCACTTAAATGCATACCTGATAAACACATAGGGCCCAATTTTAAAAAGCTGACATTTAGTGCAAGATGCCCATGCCAAAAAGATTCGATGCGAGTGGCACCTTGCATCAAATGTTGCGCAATCACGATTTTCAAATGCAGGCTGCATTGAAATTGGGGTGCCTTGCACCAAAGTGGCCTTATACCACCCTTGCAGCAGAAGTGCCAGTGTGCCAGGTTGCAAGGGGGCTTGAGCCATGGCGGGGCTGCAGCATCTCCTTATTTGGGATTTTAGAAGCCTTGCCATGGTCACATGATGGGGGCTGAGGTTAGTCCAGCTAGTCTAAAGGCCCTGTGCCACTGGCTTAGAAGTAGGCAAGTGGGGAAAGCCTGCAAGGTCGGGATGGGGAAGAGGGACCAGTGGCAGTGCCATAGTGGGCAATGAGGGCATAGAAGCAGTGACAAAGTTCACAGGTGGCACTCAGAAAAGGTTTCATGGCCAGTGGGACAGAGTCACTAGGTCCTGGGTTCACTGAGGTAGGCATGGACAGACCCTGTCCCAGACCCCCAGTTGACAATGGCCTTGGCACCTGCCCCATAGGTGATACAGTCCCTGACATGCAGAAAGTGGCATTGGTTCCAGGGTAGGAGGTGCAGTCAGTGGATGGGGACATCCCTTGGGCACCTTGGCATTCCCCTGCTAAACAGCCCACCAGGTGGAGCCAGGCTGATCCCTGACTACACTGTTAGGAACTGTATCACCTATGGGACAGGTGCCAGGGATGTTGCCACCTGTGGGTCTGGGACAGGGTCCACCTGTGACTACCTTGGAGTACCTGGTATCTTGTGTCTCTGTCTCACTGGCCATGGCACCTCCACTGGGAGCCACCTCTGAACCCTGCCACTGCTGCCTTGCACCCATTACCCACTGTGGCACCCAAACTGCCCCTGGTTCTGACCTTGCCAGCATCATCTCCCCTTCAACTTTATGACTGCACCAGGGTTGCGCTGGGCTGGGGGGGGGGCTTGACGGGACTCTCTGACAAATCCATCTAGTGTGCCAAAGGTTGGCTGCAACATTACAGAAACTCTTGGGACTTTAATGCAGGCACCCTTTTTTTTTCTGAAATAGGTGGCAGGGTCCCTGATGCACCTGGAGTTTGCTGAAGCCATGGATCAGCACATCTTTTGCAGATCTAACGACCCTTCAAAATTCAGGCCGATAGCTCACATAAATGCATAGAATTTCCAAGTCCCGATGTTTTCCCTATACCTCCTATGTAAAATAGGTGGGTTAAACACATAAAGGATGCCTTTTAAATGCATACTTTTTCCCCTTCAGTTTTGCTGTTCAAGTGTGGACTGACTGGCCCAGTTTTACTGACACTGCCTGTACCTGCCTTACTAATTAGCTCTTAATTGTCTATTAATGGCCTGCCCTATTCAAAGAGTGGTGTTAAACACCTATTTCACCCAAGTCATAAAAGCACCTTCCCTTGCACTGAAATCAAAACAAATAACCCTAAAGAATGTCACAGAAGTACTTTACCAAAATCACAGAACCACCATCCATCACACAGGAATCAGATCAAAGAATGCCACAACATGTCACAAATCATGTTATCTGAATCAAAGAAGCACTTAAGTGCTTCTGGCATTTGCTTTCCCTACCTAGTCCAGTGGGATACACAGAAAGTTGAGCACAACATTAAAAGAATACTAGATCTGATAAAGCCATTGTACCCTTAAACGCAGACTTTTTGGCTGTCCCAAGAGAATGCATTTAAGAGGGCTGTGCTGTATTAATTATTATGGCTGCAGTGGGCAGAGCCTACAGACATTTTGCATGTACAAAAGGGCTGATGTCATGTTTTCTGGCTGAAGGTGTAAATAGTCTCCTCCACCTTACCCTCCTCCAAGAAATTCTCTCAAATAAATACACTTTCATGTTAGTCAATGGTTGCAGGGAACTACTTTCTTTCTTAATTGGGAGGTACAAGAACTGGAACCTGAGCAGTGGGAGGCAGCATTAGTTCATTTTTTTTGGTAAGATCCACCCCCACCTCCATCTGAACAGCTCCTAAAGATCCACCCCCACCTTTTTTTGGTTCATGTGGGAAGGGCCTGAGGTGGATCTATCATGTTGGAACAACTGACCATCAGAGCTGCCTGGGGCATCAGAGCTTAAGGTTCAGAAGGAAAGAAAAAAGTATTTAAGGAGTGCCTGAAACTGCATTCTGAAATTAGAGCACCTCAGAAAAACAGACACAGTGCTCTGACTCAAGTTGAAAGAGCCACATGTTTTTCTTAAATATTCTAAATAATACTAAATGCATAAAATCAAGCCCTTTGGATGGACTGAAGCACCAGACACACTAGTTTGGGACCTGGACCAAGCAATAGAACAAGTCTGTGGAGTGATCGAGTTGTGGAACCCCTGCATTTTATTAAGTACTAGGAGAACAGAAGATACTTAGTGCCTTCAAATGATCTTAAAAACCCTTGGAACAAATGATTATCAGAGCCACCTGGGGCTTCAGAAGGAAAAAGTAATTAAGGAGTGCCTGAAACTACAGCACCCAAGGAAAACAATAGACACAGAATTCTGATTCAAGTTGAAAGAGCCACAGGTTTTTCTTAAACATTTAAATACTAAAAGCATAAAGCTTAAAGTTCAGCATTTGGGAATTTGGGATTAACAATATTTGTTTACCATATTCAATTATATATATATATATATATATATATATATATATATATACACATATATGGTTTGTCTTTTAAGTAGTTTCAAAACTTTGAAAGTATTGGTGTTAGTAATGCATTTAGAAATACATTTTTTACTTGTCTTTACAGTTAAACATGCAGTTTCATGTGAGGGCACATTTTTGGGGGGAAGGGGTTTAAACTATTTTAATCATGGGCACAGTACTTAGTAAAAACACACCCTTGATGATAAAGTGTATTTTTTCTTTTACGTTTGAAAACTATGTATTATGTGTAAGTGTAGCAGTGTTGTAAATGGGACTGGGGAATAAATAATGTTTAAGTGCCTAGAATTTTATTTTAATATAATCGAGTTTATATGTGGCAAGTAAGTAGGGGATAATGTTTTGAATGTGGCAGTAGGACAGATTTGTTAGGATAAATGTATGCTGTCTTGCAAATTTGCAAATAAGAACAAATTGTAAGGGATACATTTTGAAAAACAGTGATATATATCATAGGGTTTTCTTTCATGTATTGTTGGAAGAAATAGCTATGGCTCATTTTGTACTATCAGTAAAAGGAGAGATTAAAAAATTGAACAAGAAAACAGTTGGTAATTTTAAAAGCTATTCTGATCAGAGCTGACATTAAAAAAAATCACAACTGTATTTTTTATTTTATTTTATCAGGGACACTAGAAACAGGATGTTTGAAAACATCAGTGAGCACTGATGACATTTGTCTGCGTTAGGGAAGTCGGGGGTGGAGTTGCATTGCACATGTTAAAGTATACCAGTTGCACGTAACAACTGCTTGTTGCTGGGTGTGGTTTTTTTTGTCCTTCCTTCTTTCTTTTCAATGATATTGTAAACTGAACCAGGAAAAAAGTAAGACTGAACAGATCAGAGCTGACATTAAAAAATGTGACATTCCTAAGGTCTGTTGCATGCCCTATATGCTTTCATTTTCAGATGTCCATCAAGTCTAAAAAATGTATTTTTGGTATAAAATGTGTCTCTTTTTCTAATTTCTTAAGTAGTTCTGTGGGTTTGAACATGTTTCAGCTGGTTCTAAATATTTACAAATGAAGTGCATTCCTCCTGCCTGTCAGATAATAGGAACACTGATAAAAAAGTGATCTGTTTTGCCTTTTATTAAACTTAGATTCAGAAAATCTTGCATATATTCTTGCAGTAAAGAGAGATTGTAACTGAATAGATTCTTGGAAATCATGAGGCTGGGTAGGATAATATCTTCTATTGGACAAACATAAGTCTTGCAAATAGGTGGTATAGTATATATGTTTTGGGGGGCCACACCAGCCTCTTCATTAGGTGAATACCACTCTGAACAGAAGAAGCTAAATTGTTTTTCAGAATCTTCCTTTCTGTTCCTGTTACAGACCTGCTCTTTCAGACACTGAAGTTATTAAACTATCCAGTGACTTCTGCTTTTGACATCAGGGTGCTTAATGACCCTCCCCGAACATCCTTTAATGTAGCACACTGGGAGCCCACCCAGTGTGCCAAACCCTGCTTTTGTGTTTCTGACACCAGGATGCTCGCTCACAGTGTCAGATGCACCCCCCACCCACATATCTTCCAACCTCAGGGTGTCCAATCCCTAGGTTGACATTGATAACCCCAGTAGTATGGCACACTGGGAGCCCACACCCAGCATGTCAACATCCAGGTTTCTCTGTAAAAAAAAAATGGGCCCACAATGTGTTTTTTTACCTGAAAAACAAAAAGCAGCCCCTCATTGTTGCCAGTGGCCCCCTCACCCAACCCACACCCTCCCTCTGCACACCCCACTTCCTTGCACTCCCCATCCATACTTAACTGCAGAAGTCAGGAGCAGTGATTGTCAGTGGACTGGGAACATGTCTGCACTCTTCAAACGCTGACAACAAACTGACGAAATGACAGTAAGTCCTATAATGGCAATCAGTATGCATGGGGGGATTCAGTTTAGGTGGATATCTCAGCCATTTTGGGGAGTTTTAGTTCCAAATTTTCAACATGGGGTTCTTGGGAACCTCCTCATGAACACAGTCACTGTCATTTCTTTATTCAGCCCAAAAGGTAATTTCATGGTAACTGCATGGAATCACTTTTTGGGACTGATTAATGAAACAACAGCGCCACTGTTCATAAGATGTGCTCCCAAAAAAGCCTATGCTGCAAATCTGGTGAAAAAAAGTCCAAAAAATGACTGTTACAAGTGCGTGTTGTACAGTTTCCACATATGCTTGTAACTTTGGCAATTTTTAATATTTTCAGTCCAGATTTTCAACATTGCCATTTTTGTACACCTCCTTATGAACAGTACAGCTGACATTCTTCACATGCTGCCCAAAATGTGTTTTCTCACATGTGGTGCACAATGGCATGATTGCTGTGGGAAATCAATGTTCAGGACACATTAACAAAATCAGTAACACTGTTCATGAGCTGAGGTCCCAAAATACCTATGTTGAAAATTTGGTTAAGAAAATCCCCCAAATAATTGCATTATGGACATGTGTTGTGAAGTTTCTATGCATGCTCATGACTTCTCATTTTTCATATTTTCACTCCAGATTTTTTAACATTGTCATCTTTTACACCTTCTCATGAACAGTACAGTTGTCATTGTCTGCATCCTGCCCAAACTGCTTTTCTGCACCTGTGGCGCCAAATGGTGCAGGCGCTGTGCAAAATCACCTTTTAGCTAATGAACTGATAGTTCCACTGTTCATGAGGTGGGGTCACAAAAAGCCCATGTTAAGAATTTTGAGTGCAAATACTAACAAACACCTGGGGCATTAGGCTTTCCAGCCACAACACCCCACCCTGTAGAGACTGACAGGAGTCAGGGCATGACTTGGGATTGCTGGCTGTAATGCTCACACCAGTCCATGCCCACCCCCACCTTGTAGCCAGTGACAGGCATCGAGGTGTGCCTTGGGCTCTTTAGCCCCAAAGTTCACCCCGTTCACCTATACAGCACCCATTTTAGCATATTTCCTTATGGAATGGGGTGAGCATAAGGTCCAAAGAACCCAAGGCACACTGCAACATTTGTCAATGTCTGCAGGGTAGAGTGAGGTGAAATGGCATGAGCGTTGTGGCCAATGACTCAATGCCTGTCAGTCTCTGCTGTGTGGGGGTGGGGTTGGCATCAGTTCCATACTTCTCTGCCATTCTTATTATGCAGCTCTCTCTCTTTCACTACCAATGCCAATGCCAGCAAGATAACATTCAGCATTGACAAATGCTTGTTTTCATTTGAAGATATGGCTTTAAATCCCTGAAAGCCATTAGTACAGCCCTAGATCACTGAAGTCAAATGAACCAAAACAGCAGCAATTTAGGAGCGACCTTTGTTAGAAACAAAAAGCTTTCAGGATAGCAAACAACTGATACATGATAGCCCTACCTTATAAATTCTGGGAATATCTTATCTGAGTAGGCTGCACTAGCTAGCATGTCTGATTAAGGAAAGAGACTGTAAGATGGAGTTCAGCCACAATAGTTTGATTTGAACATACAGTAGTAGCGTTGAATTTGTCAAGCAATTTTGTGAGATTCCCTATTTATCCTTCACAAAATTTAGGGAAAAAAAATCCTCTAAAATTATTTTTGTTATACCCACAGAAAGAGGCCAGTTCCTATTACTGTACTTAAGTGCCATCTGGTTGATTTTCAACTACACTATCAGATGAGACAACCCTCTCTGGGTAGCAGTGAACACACTAACAAACAAAACAAAATCCCTAACTAAAGGTTTCACAATTCTCAATAGGGATTTTTAAAAATCCTTAAAAATCCTTTGACTAATTCAGTGCTACTACTGTAGGGCAAATTAATGTATGCCATAACCAAAGAGGTTCTGTTAACAGAGGGAGTAAAATTCATAGAAATACAATATCTCTCAGCTTATTAATCCAAGGTCATGAGTGCACAAGTGTGCTACAGACACACACACACACATTCCTGCAGTGTTATTAATTTTATACACTTGGCAGCAGACCAAAAAAATAAGTTCTCGGTAGAGCTCCCAATCTCTGGCAGTTACAGCACTGCTGAGATTGATCATGCCATGTTGTATTTTAGGCATACTTTTTATGTTTGCCTGCACGCATGCACAAGAAACATGTGACAGCTGGCTGGAGTAGCAGTTTGTGGAGGTGCTGTTGTGTTGGGGCCAATGCCCCCTCTGCTTTGTGGGACTTACATCTGTGGCAACAATAAATGAGCATGCTGTCTATGACAGCAGTGCAAAATCATACCACCAACTTGAAAGAATTTTGCCACTGCAATGAGGGAGCACCACCTCATTGCAGGGAGTGCCTTGCCTGGTGTAACATTTCAATAAACATGTCAGCTGTCACTGTTGTCGTCTGCCTCTAGTCCCCAGAAAGCTGACATCTGGGGTGCCCAATCCCCCTGTTGGCATGCTCCCTCCCTAGTTCATTTGCTGATGGAGGAGCCCAATCCCCATCAGCATAATGGTCTCCCAGTCCAATAATTTGTCTGCTGAGGGGGGAGCCCAGTCCCCCTCGGCATCATGCCTCCCCAAACAAAGACCGTTTTTTCTTTGCCGACGGGGTGCCCAATCCCCGTCGGCTCCAGTCGCCCCCCCACACAACACCTAAGTGGCATGCTGGGAGCCCACCTCAGCATGCCAGATGTCTCTGTAAAAAAGAAAACCTTTCTGCAACAGTTTTATTATTCTGTTTAACCTGTAAACAAGAAAATGGTCCCTCGTTGTCTGCGGTGCCTCCCCTTCCCCAACCTGCACCCAGCCACCCTCTGTGCACTCCACCTCCCCACCACCTCACCCCATAATTAACCTCTGGAGCCTGGCACAATGATCTTCGGTGGAATGAGAGCATGTCTGCACTCTTTAAAGCTGACTGCGAACTGAAGAAATGCCTGTAAGCTATATAATGGCATATAGTAAATGTTTTTTTTTTCAACTTAGGTGGATATCTCGGCCAGTTTTGTGACTTTTGGCATCAAATTTTCAACATGGGGTTTTTGGGTCCCCACCTCATGAATTCAGTCACTGTCGGGTCACTATTCAGTTCCAAAAGGTGATTTTGCAGTTGGAATCACCTTTTGGGACCGATTAACAAAATGACAGTATCACTGTTCATGAGGAGGGCTCCCAAAAAGCCTATGTTGCAAATTTGGTGAAAACATTTCCAAAAAAATTACTGTTATGAGCGTGCATTGCACAGTTTCCACTCACGCTTGTAACTTTGAGAATTTTTTATATTTTCACTCCAAATTTCCAACATTGCCATTTTGTCACACCTCCTTATGAATAGTACATCCGTCATTTTTCACAGCCTGCCCAAAATGTGTTTTCACACATCTGGCACACAATGGCACAGTCGCTGTGGAAAATCAATGTTTGGGGCAGATTAAGAAAATCACAGTGACACTGTTCATGAGCGAAGGTCCCAAAATGCCTATGTTGAAAATTTGGTGACAAAATTCCACAAAATGACTATGTTATGAGCGTACATTGCACAGTTTCCACACACTTGTAACTTCGAGAATTTTTATTATTTTCACTCCAGATTTTCAACATTACCATTTTTGCACACCTCATTATGAACAGCATAGCTGTCATTTTTCACATCCTGCTCAAAATGTGGTTTTGCACATCTGGCGCACAATGGGTGCAGTCACTGTGTAAAATCAACATTCAGGTCAGATTAAGAAAATCACAATGCTGAGAGTCGCGTGATGCAGTGCACCTAGAAGCAGCACTCGACTGGAGCTCCTACCTACTGCCCTTTGCAAAGTCCCAATTACTAATTTCTGGAAGGGCTAAATGCTGATTTCTAGCTCTATTTATTGCTACTGCTCTCCTGCCTTCAGTGCTCATTTTTTTGTCCAAATTCTACATCGCAATTAGCTTTTCAGTGGTGTTGGATGCTGAGGTGAGGCAGGCCGGGATCAAGCATACTCCGCATTCCACCCCAGAGAAAACCTACAAAAAATCAAGATGTCAAGGAGCAGGGAGTTCTGCTAAAACAAATACTACCAACCCTCCGGCGATCCCTCTGACTGAAGACCGATTTCACAAGGAGCTCTTACCCTTCCGGGAAACTTTGGAAGACATTTCTACGGAGCTGAAATCTATCAAAGGGGCTCTGACTAGCCTCAAGACAAGGATGGGGGCCAGATCCTCATCCCTGGAGATGTGGAAAGATAAAATTGACCCCAAGATCGTTCAACTCCACCAACAAGTACACAAACTCCAGCTCAAAATGGAAGATTTAGAGGAGAGAAGCAGGAGAAATAATGTCCTGATCATCGGGCTACCTGAAGCTGAAGAGGGAGCTGACACCATTGCCTTGATGCAGAAGTTTCTACATAAGATTGTGGGCTCCTCTCCATTGAGCCCACACTACCACATAGAAAGAGCTTATCGCTCCCTCAGATCGAAACCTCAATCCGGAGCCCCCCCCCGACCAATCATCATTAAATTCCTTAGCTTCGTGGAGAAACAGCACATTCTAACAAAATCCAAAGAGCTACAATCAAAAACCTGGGGCTGTTCTAAAGTAAGAGTCACACAAGATCTCCCCTTCATGACCTGCCGGAAGCGTTCAGCATTTCACCCAACTGTTAGCAAGCTGATAGCCGCAGGCATCCACTTCAAAATGATATAGCCTGCTAAATTACAAGTGGCAATTGAAGGTACCTGGCATTCCTATGACTCTCCTGAACAGGCTGTTACAGATTTCACTTTCAGATTTCCTAATCTCTTCAAAGCAGGCTGACTTTTCAAATGACTAATTTAGGTCTCACTTGTTCAAAAGGGGAATTGTCTCCCAAAGCTGATTGTAATGATTGTAGTTATGGTAGTTATTTACCTGTTGGGTCTTTCTTCTCTCTGATCGATGGGGTTTGGAGGGTAGGGCAGGATAGGTCTTGGTGGCTTGTGGTAGGCCCGACCTTCTCCTTGTGGTGTTGCTTGCTCGTTTTTGTGCCGGGGGGGTAGGAACCTTTGGTGGGTGGGCGTGTCCATGCAGCAATTTTAGGTAAGGCCATTTTTTGGTCCCATCCTGTATATTGTCCCCATTATTTCCTCATTTTTTGGGGGCCTGGATTATTTGGGATGCTGGATGTACGTTACCAGTTTTTTGGGGGGGTCACTGCCTTATAACTGTTTGATCTTTCCTAGTTTTTCCTCGTTGTCGGTTCCTGAAAGCCCCAATTCGAATCAGCAAGCTGCATAGGGGTAAGTCATTACTAATATATCTAGGTAATGCTAGAGGAATGGAGGGCTCAGACTTGGTTTGGGGGATGATCTTACTCACAAGATAAGAGAGTGCTAGTGGTCACAGTCATGGATATTTTTTTTCCCTGTCCTGTCCCTTACTACTCTGAAACACTTAATTTTGGTAGATCACATGATCTGGCTATTCAGTTGGTGGTGGCGGAGGGCAGGGGAAGGGTCCAGTTTGGAGCAGACTTAGGGAGAACTGCATAGCATTCCAGTACGGGGGGGGGATGGTGTATTTTGGGGGAATCTAACTGGGTACGCTAACATCCGGTGTCTGGCTAGGCACCCTCCCAAACTGAAATGTAGATTCCCCACCCAGGATAGGATATATTGTTTTTGGGCAGATGCTCCCTGAAATACTGCCAATGGGGGTTGGTCTCCAAGGGTCTTTGCATGGGACTTTTGACTACTTTTTATCTACACTTGAGGACCTCTTGTATATAGTTGTTGGGGTTTCTCAGGGGGAGGTTGGGAGGAGGGTTTCACAAATCTGATACTTGTTCTGTGGACATTGCCTATAGATGTTATGGATAGGTTGTTAACGTTTATCATGTTACTGCTAAGAATCCTAAAGGTTTGGATTAGCAGGAGAAGTAACAGCTTTAGTACTGATTCACTTCCTCAACAGTGGGGGGGAGGGAATGGAGAGTGCCTTTTAAAGTTTTTTTTTTTCAGTTGGCTACTTGTATCTGTTCCTTCTTTTTAGGGATGGACAATGGCTAATCACCTAAAACTGCCACATGGAATGTCAGAGGTGTTAGAGATATAACGAAGAGATAGCAAGTCTTTAAAAATTGTACTTTATTAAATGTTGATATTATTTTGCTCCAAGAAACCCATCTTCTTGTCAATGAAGCTGCCTAGTTATGTAGACAAGGGTATTCCCAAATTATTGCTGCAAATGGGTCCTCATCAAGCTTGGGTGTAGCCATTTTGATTAAGGGACACATTTTGCTCCGGGCAGAAGAGACACTTATAGATCCAAACGATAGATTTGTGCTAATTAAAGGTGATCTTAATAGCACCAAGGTAGTGTTAGGTTCCAGCTATGGCCCAGTTGGTGGGGATGCCAAATTCCTAATGGATTTGGCTAATAGGATAGCAAGCCTGTTACCCTCACCATTAATTATGGGAGGTGACTGGAATATCCCACCATCCCAAGATCTAGATAGATCCTATTTGCCACTAAAACCTTTATCTTCCCCACAAAAGGCCTTAGCGGACTTCATGGGACTTCTTGGACTCTGTTATCCCTGGTGCCTTCTCAATCCCTCCCACCATCTCTTTTCTTTCCACTCCCAGGTGCACCAATCATGGTCCCGTCTAGACTATATTCTAACTAGTATCTCCCTTTTACCCCTGTGTCAGGCAGGAATCAAGCCTATTGTTCTATCAGACCATTCTGTGGCATGGTTGTTGATCTCTCCTGCTCCAGACCTCCAAAGGGACACTACTTTGCGAGTAAATACCCAACTTCTCAGAGAGGAACAAATAGTTTCCTATATTAAAATGTTAATTTCTTCTGTTATAGATATTAATAAGGGTTCCACAGCAAGGGAAGACCTACTATGGTGCACTTTTCAGTGTTATCTTCAGAGGGAATTCATCAAATTAGCATCCAGAAGGAAAAAACAAAGAGAGGCTAGGGTGATCTCCCTGTTAGCACAAATAAGAGAAGCCGAAAACTCTCTATCGGCAATCTCTTCACCAAATTCCCTGGAAACTTTACTTGCTCTAAGGAATGAATATGGTGATTTACTAAGGGAGAAAGCAGAATATGCCATCATAAAAACAAAATCCAAATACACTGACCAAGGAGAGAAAGCTGGTAGAATGTTGGCCTTTCGCGTACGGAAAATAGAAAGTTCAAGGCTAATCCCTTCTTTACAAGCACTGGATGGTACTACCAAAACTTCCCCTCAGGATATAGCCCAGGTCTTTGAGAACTTCTATAGCGCACTCTATAGCAAAAATACTTCTCCTGTGCCCTCCTCAAGCATTGAAAGATACTTGGAGGCTCTAGATCTTCCCTGCTTACAAGCTTTTCACAGGTCCTCTTTATCTTCCACTATCATGTTAAAGGAAGTGGAGGAGGCAATTACGGGTCTTACACTGGATAAGTCAACGGGGCCTAATGGTTTTCCCTCAAATTTCTATAGGACTTTCTATAAGGAAGTATCTCCCCTGCTTCTTAATCTATACGAATATATATTTAAGGCTGATACATTAGATCCCACACTGTTAGAAACTACGATAGTTTTACTTCTCAAACCGGACAAACCACACGCAGATCCTGCCAGCTACAGACCAATTTCCCTTTTAAATTGCGATATTCAAATACTAACAAAAATTTTATCTCTTTGGATTAAAAAGATTTGTCTCCCACCTACTCAGCCCTGAACAAGTGGGCTTTGTACAGGGCCATATGTCAGCTGATCATCTCAGAACTCTCTCACATATTTTCTATACAGCCCAGTCCTCTCAGATCCCCATGGCCCTGATCTCATTAGATGCTGAGAAGGCTTTCAACAGAGTCAGTTGGGATTTTCTGTGGTTAGCCCTTAAGAAAATGGGATTCCCCTTTTCTTTTATCTGGTGGATACAGACTGTATATAGGTCTCCTTCAACAAAAATTTACTGCAATGGGGTCTTTTCTTCTCACTTCCCTTTGTACTCAGGTACCAGGCAGGGCTGTTCCTTATCTCCCTTTCTCTTTAACTTATACTTAGAACCTCTCCTTCTTAACCTTAAATGATCCCCCCAAATACAGGGTACTTCAGTACTTCAACAAACCTTGTCTCTCTCAGTCTATGCCAATGACATACTTCTCCAACGGAACATCCAGATACATCTCTAGTATATGCACTAGAAATTATTGCACAATACAGACATTTCTCTAACTATAAGTTGAACTTATCAAAAATGGAAATTTTCCCCTTTAACGACCTCACTCACAGAGCTGACTTTGCCCATCTTGTTATGAAATGGTCCCCAAAATCAATTAAATATCTAGGTGTACATCTTACTAAAGATCCTGTGGCTTTTAGGAAACTTAACCTTGAAGATTTGCTGGTAAATATTCAACAGGATCTCCAAAGGTGGGCAAATCTCCCTCTCTCTTTATGGGGCTGGATTAGTATTATCAAAATGAATGTTCTGCCCCATCTCTTCTATCCCTTAAATTTAATGAACCTGTGGCTCCCATTATCCTTTTTTCAGCATATTCACTCAATCATTTCCCAATTCATTTGGCAGGGTAAACTTCCTAGATGTTCCTTTCTTAAGCTTAGTCTTCCTAAATATTTGGTTGGTCTCTGTCTCCCTAACTTCCTTCTATATTATTGGGCTAGTCATTTATTCAAAGTGGGCCTATGAATTTTGGTCAGAGAGAATGAACATATCCCAGTTTGGCTTCAGCTCGAAAGACTGCTTCTGGAATCACATAATCTCAAATCATCTACTATCTTTTATCTCTCCTATTCAGTGTTACCAACCCCATTACAAAACTCAGTTATTGGTATCTCGCTTAAAGTCCTGGTCCAATGTTGGTCCTATTTCAAGATCTTTCCTAATTTAGATCTCGGTCAACCTCTTATCCTCAATCCTAATATTAAAATAGGTGGATTACCGTTTTCTTCAGACTGGCTTCCTCAACTGCAAGGAGCCCTTATAGAAAACCTCTTTTTTCAGGACTCTCTTTTTACTTCTACTGATATTCTGGTCAGATTTAAGATACCTCAGAAGTTCATTTTCAAAATATTCCAATTGAGAAATTTAATCTGCTCGGTCTTTAGTACTACACCCAAAGAGTCTCAGGTTAGGCCCATTCTAAACCAGCTGCAAGAATATGCTAACAAGTCCCATGGTGTCTCAAGAATATACTCCTACCTTTTGAATCTCAAGTTCCCAGACACCCTTCCAGGTTCCAAAGTCTGGAGGTCTCTTCTGCTGGATAGTACCCCTATATGGGGTCAAATTTGAAAGGATCTTCATAAATACCTCACCCAGGACAGACTTAGGCTTATCCAATATCACATTCTAAATAATATGTATTACACGTCAATAAGGCTGGCTAAAATGGGCAGACTTCCAACTCTTATTTGTACCAGGTGCATTAAGTATGAAGGGAACTTGATACATATATTTTGGCAATGTGAAAAAAATGTCCTTTTAGGCCAAACAAATCAATCCAGGCTAGATCCAATACTAGGCTTGGAGGAGCTTTTCACCATAGAGAGATGCGTCTTGGGAATATTTTCCAGCATTGAGATTCAAGAACATAAATTCCACATGGCTCTAATTTCAATTGTGGTTAAGAAATTGGTACTTAAACACTGGATGGATCAGCTGGTCATTTCATATACTGAATGGCTGAAGGATATATCAACTTTCTTCAACACTGAAAGACTGGGGGGCTAGCTCCCGTAACAACATGAAAGTATTCACCAAACAAAGGGGCAAATGATATGCTTTATATCTACACTAGTTACCAATAATCTTATGTCTCTAATTATGTTTTTTGTATACTGTCTACAGGTTGTATATTGTTCACTGAATGCTGCTTGTAGGGTTGGTTTTAGTTGGCACACTCCAGTGGAGGTAGGGGAGATAGGGGAGGGGTGGTGGGAGGGGGAAGGGGAGGGGAAGGTTAAAGTTTTATTATATTGTGTATAGTATATCCGAAGATAGAATATCTCTTGCAAGATGCGAGTATGTGTGTTGATGGGTCAGTATGACAAAATAAATAAAGATGTTGAATTTCAAAAAAGAAAAAAATCACAATGCTGCTGTTCATGAGCAGAGGTCTCAAAATGCCTATGTTGAAAATCTGGTGTAACAAATTCCTAAAATAATTGCATTATGGGTGTGTGTTACACAGTTTCTACCCAAGCTCATGACTTCACCAATTATTTTTAGATTTTCACTACAGATTTTCAGCATTACCATTTTTTTACACCTCCTCATGAACAGTACAGCTGTCATTTTTTACATCCTGTTCAAAATGTGTTTTTGCACCTGTGGCACCAAATGGCACAGTCACTGCACAAAATCACCTTTCAGCTAATGAACTGATAGTGTCACTGATCATGTGGTGGGGTCACAAAAAGCCCATGTTGAAAACTTGGAGTGAAAATACCAAGAAACGCCATGGGCATTAGGGTTTTTGACCATAAAACCCTGCCTTGTAGGAACTGACAGGCATCAGGGGTGTGACTTGGGATTGTCAACAGTAATGCTCACACCATTCCACCCCCATCCCCACCTTGCAGCCAGTGACAGGTATCAAGGTGTGCCTTTGGCTCTTTGGCCCCAAAGTTCACTCCATTCTCTTATCTTGTACCCATTTCAACATATTTTTTATGGAATGGGGTGAGTGAAAAGCTTGAACACCCCAAGGCACACCTCAACACTTGTCTGTGTCTGAAGGGTAGGGTGAGGTGAAATGGCATGAGCGTTATGGGCAACGACCCAAAGGCACACCCCAATGCCTGCCCATCTCTGCAGGGTGGTGGTGGGGTTGGCATCACTTCAGTACTTCACTGTCATTCCTATTCTGCCTGTCTGTCTGTCTCTCTCTCTCTGTCTGGCTATGTAATTAGCTTTCTATTGATTGCATGTATCGCTATTTTTACCTTTCTAAAACAAACCTGCATATCACATTTGCCTGCACTCTGAGCACATACTTATGAAACTGTGCATATTTGTACTCTGCTTCTGCATAGACCTCATACTTTCTTAATATTCTCATTATCACAAGCATAACTACCTTACCCTTATCAACAGTGAAAGTTACTATCACATTTTCTCTGCTAACAGTCCATCATTACACCTGACTTCCTGACATCAACACATTGCTTAAATATAACTTACATCACCTCATGGACAAAAACCCTGTTTCTCTAAAAAAAAACAACTGTGTAAATAATTCCAAAGCTGAACATATGCCAGCCATTACTTTTTCATGTACTGCCACCTTCTGTACCATCATGGGTATTTGCTTTGCATTACTGGAGTATGTGCAACTGTGTTTTCTTTAAAATGTGGTTATCTGGCCAATATTATTTGGGATAACACATACCTCAGTGGCATTTGCTCTGGGGTTCTTTTGTGAACCTATATTGCTTCCTATTCCTTCCATTAATATGTACGCCTCCATATATTTTCCTAATAATGTGTATGCCTACCTTAGAACAGAAGCTAAAACAAATCTTACTACTTACAAATCATGTTGTTTCTCCATACCTCCTTAACAATTCTACACAACTTTATTAACTTCAATATGTAGCCATGGTGGATCTGACCAGAATTTGTTAGCCATGGTATGGAGACAGGCAGAGGTGGTGCACATACAGAAGAAGGCACTATAAGGGATCATCAAGGACCACATTGTACAATTTATGCAGCTAATGGGGGATATTGACCACACGCAGTACAGCTTTACCAAGGGATGATACTGCCAGACAAACCTCATGGGGTTCTACAGTAAAGTCAGCAGTGCATTGGATGATGAAGAATCTGTATATGTTATTTTTCTGGACCTCTCTGAGGTGTTTGACAAAGTCCCACATGGGGAACCTGTCAATGCCCTAATTGACCACAGCATTCAGGGTAACATCAGCAAATGGATAGCACCCTGGCTGACTAATAGGAAGCAAAAGGTGTGCATTAGAGGGGCATATTCTGATTGGTCTGAGGTCACGAGTGGAGTCCCACAGGGTTCCGTACTGGGGCCCAGCTTATTTAATATCTATAGTTCCTCCATGAAACCCAAAGAGGAGGTCTGGGTGTCTAAATTTGCAGATGACACCAGGCCAGGTCTAACAGTTAGAAATAGCAAGGAAGCAGGCACACTACAATCAGCCTTGGGTGATCTGGAGGAGTGGGCAAAAACTCACAAACTTACATTCAGTGCTGACAAATACATTTGGGGACCAAAAATCATAAACATAGGTACAGATTAAATGGAATAACCTTGAAGGAAGTTAAGGATGAAAGGGATCTCAGTGTAAGAATATCTAATGATTTAAGTTGTAAACTACACTGTAACCAAATAGTCAAGAAAGCTAGCTGTATTTTAAACTGCATCAAAAGACTTATCAAGAGCAGAGACAGGCAAATAATAGTCACCCTTTATAGTTCCCTGGTGTGACCCTATATAGAGTATTGTGCCCAGTTCTGGGTCCCAGGTGTAAAGACTGAAGTTAAAGCATTTGAGAGAGTACAGAGAAGGACAACTAAACTGGTCAGTGATATAAGGGATCAGGAACATGAAGATAAACTGATGGAGTTGGGAATGTGCTCTCTGGAGTACCACAGGTTAAGAGGGGTTATGTGTCTAGTTTTTAAAGCACTTTCAGACCCTGCTCTGTGGGACCAGCTGGGCCTTTAAATCAAAAATCAAAATTACAACATGAGAGCACACCCCTTGCAAGTTACAGGCAAGGGATATCGATCCACCAAAAGGAAACATTGGTTTTCCATAAGGGTACAGAAGGTATGGAACGGTCTACCCACTGATGTGGAGGCAAGTAATACCTGTGAAGAATTTAAGCATAGACTAGATAATTATTTAATAAGTAAAAACATCAGGTGGTACTACTAAGTGGCGAGCATTATGGACTTAGGTCTTCTCTGCTCTGGTATACCTATGAAATCTATGAAACCTCAATGCAAAAGCACTGAAGCAAGGTTTACCTTAGAAGGGTATTGGCAAAAGTTGAGTTTCAAAGAAACCTGAGTAGGGGTATGCATAATTTTGTAATTGTTGGAAACTTGGCTTTATTGCCAATGCCCTTGCAGGGTAGCCCTTGCTTCAGCACTTTTGCACTGGGGTTCTTATCTTTTAAATTACTTTCCTAGTTTGGGCTCACCATGACTCAAGCCATGGAAGTCATATGGCTGGTTCCAACTCCTTGACTTTTAAGTTAATACCCAGATAAAATACAGTTGTAGCCAAAGACATGGTCAGATATTTTGCAAAATTTCTAAAGAGTTTCTCTCTGCTGCCCCTACTGTGGAACTGCAGAAAGCAGGAGATTTCTCTAAAAATATCATAAAAGTACAACAGAAGAGTCCTAGCAAGGACAAAACACACACCTGTAGTCTACTGTTTTTGGCCTGTACAGATTATTTATGAGGCCTTTTAGCACCATAAGGTCCTGCTTAAAGTCAGGCCTGTTCTAATTACATCATGGGCTCGATTCTCAAAGGGCCCTTAGATTGACACAAGCTGTGACAAAAGGCAGTTTGGGTCAAAGCCTGATGTGCAGGGAACCATCCGCCGGATTCTCTACTAGGCAGGGTCCCAGCAGTAAAGTCCCTCAGCTTGCGAAACAGGGCCATGCACCAAGCAGACAGCACACCTGGAGGGTTTGCTGCATAGGGGATGGGGGCTGTGTGCCACTCTAGGAGGTCCCTGGTGATCTATCAAACCCCACCAAGCACCGACTCCATAGTATTATAATAACTATTCCCTGGTGGTCTAGTGGATCCGCCCAATCCCATTATCAGTAGTATATTTCTACCCTGGTGGTCTAGCGCTCTCCCCACCTGACCCCATTATCAGTATAACATTGTTTCCCTGGTGGTCTAGTGGGCCCCTCACCTGATCCCCATATTATTATAGTATTTGTGCCCTGGTAGTCTAACAACCTCCCCCCAATTATATTATTGGTATAATATTGTTTCTGTGGTGGTCTAGTGGACCCCCTACCCAATCCCCATATCATTATAATATTTCTGCCTTGGTGATCTCACGGATCCCCTGACCAGTCCCCGTATCATTATAATATGTGTGCACTGGTGGTCTAGAGGACCCTTGCCCAATCCCATAATCAGCATAATAGTTTTCCCCAGTGGTCTAGCAGATCCCTCACCCAATCCTCATATCAGTCCAATATTAGTTTCCTTGTGGTCTAGTGGACACCCCCACCCCAGCAGGCAGTGTTCTCCCCCCACTCCCCCATCCCATTCCCAAGCTGGCGACTGGCACAGGCCTCGTTTCCTCACTGTGACTAGCTGCTGACTGAACAGCAAGGAGCTCGTACAGTATACAGTACTCGATCATTGATTGACAGAGCTGTCAGTCATGAGCACATACTGTATTCAGTGTGCACTCCTTGTTGTTCAGTCAGTAGCTGGCTGTGGTGAGGAGAGGATTGCTGTGCCAGTCAGCGGCTCGTGAATGGGATGGGGCAGCAGGGTGGTGGGGCACTGCCTGTGGGGGTGGGGTTCACTAGACCACCAAGAAGCTAATATTGGACTGATATGGGGATTTGGTGGGGGTCCACTAGACCACTGGGAAAAACTATTATACTGATTATGGAATGTGGGAAGGAAGGGTCCGCTAGACCACCAGGGCACAAATATTATAATGATATGGGGATTGGGAGTGGGATCTGCTAGACCCCCAGGGACCTACTTTACAAACAGTCGGATTGGGGCTGGGGAAGGGGGGAACATGGCACATTGTCGCAAATGGTTCATGTCTCCTGGAGGGCACATTTCTAAGTGTCTTAGACCAGCCCTGGCTGGTCTAACATTACTTAGAAAGTTGCCCTCTGGGAGAGGTTTGAGAATCCTGATTTAGGGGATGTGGCAGCTTGCATCTGATCACATGCCCTTAGTACCATGTAGCAGACCATTTTGTGCCACAAGGATGGCACAATCATGTTTTTTGTGCAGGCTGCCTTTGAGATTCATTCACAGTGCACTTTTTGGGGCAATGGGCACTTTGCACCATTCCTTGTGACACATGCCCCTTGTATCGGTCTGGGAACTTTGAGAATTGGGCCCATAATTCTTTGGTTTTCATCTTTTTGTTTGCTTTTAATACCTTAAGAATGCACATGAAACCACTCTTACAACTGTAAATGTGGTCTCAGAGGACATTTTAACATACAGAATATGGACAATAAAATCTTATTCTAATGCAAAACAAGAAACAACCTTATAATCAATATGCTGTGAATCTAAAACTTATATTGGGTTAAAAGTTCTTATAAAATAGGTCAAAAAGGTCACTGCAAATACTACTTTCTGATAGGTATGGGCAGATACCTATATACCTGACTCCAAAGACTACCCGTGGGTGCTCCAAAAGTACCCTAAAAATACCTATGTGAAAAATGAGTAGTCAGGTTGAGTCGGATAGTTATTACCTGACCCATTCTGCTGCTTGATTACTCGACCATAACCATAATAAAAATCTTGTGAAAGACTGTTTTTTTTTTACTATTAGACTGTTTGTTAGATGCCCCTAGCTGTTATACCCCTGCCTGGCATTGTTCAGGCAGGTACAAGAGGTGCAGACTATCATTGTGAGCCTGCTGCTGTTTCCAAAAATTATACCCATGGCAGGCATTGCTCAAGTAGGCATGAGAGGCTCAGGTGCTCTAAATGAGGCTGCAACTGTTTCCAAAAATTATACCCATTGCGGGCATTGCTCGGGCAGGTACAAGAAGTGCAGCTGCTCTTAGCAAGCCTACTGCTGTTTCCAAAAATTATACTCACAGAGGACATTGCTGAGGCAGGTACACTATAAGAGGTGCAAGCTTTCTTAGCAAGCCTGCTGCTGTTTCCAAAAATTATACCCATGAAGGGCATTGCTGAGGCAGGTACACTATAAGAGGTGCAGGCTCTCTTAGTGAGCCTGCTGCTGTTTCCAGAAATTATACCCATGGCGAGCATTGCTCAGGCAGTTACGAGAGGCACAGCTGCTCTTAATGAGCCTGCTGCTGTTTCCAAACATTATACCCATGGTGGGCATTGCTAAAGCAGGTACCCTACAAGAGGTGCAAGCTCTCTTAGTGAGCCTGTTGCTGTTTCCAAAAATAATACCATGGCAGGCATTGCTCAGGCAGGTACGAGAGGCACAGCTGCTCTTAGCAAGCCTGCTGCTGTTTCCAAAAATTATACCCATGGCAGGCATTGCTTAGGCAGGTATGAGAGGCACAGCTGATTTTATCGAGCCTGCTGCTGTATCCAAACATTATACCCAAGGTGGGCATTGTTGAGGTATGTATGAGAGGTGCAGCTGCTCTGAGTGAGGCATCTGCTTTTTCCAGAAATTATACCCATGGTGGGCATTGACCAAATGACTGACAAAAGAAAAGCAATAGTAGTGATACTAGTGTGGCACATGTGGCAAGCATGGTGGCAGTGATGATGGTTCCATTTATTTAATATACAGCCATAATTCAGTGTTTGTGACAATTGTGAAATTGACAGCATTCATTTTGAGAAATGTAAGCTGTTCCACATTTACAGGACTTAGCAGTATACTATGGTCAGTGACTATTTCTGCAGCTGCACTAAATATGCATTCTGAATATACTGTATACTCAAAGGTGGATAACTGAGGTACATTATTGCAAGATTTGCTAGATCTGGCCATATTGTTCTCTTTTGTCTCCAATGCAGTAATGGATCTTCCCCGAGACCAATCACAGTGTGGTCTACAAAGTACTCCAGGATCATTGTGCTGTGTGAGACGGTTACCAGTCTGGCAGATGAACCAGCTGCACTTTCTTTACAGGATACCAGTCCATGTTGTTGCAGGTGACTCAGAAGTGATTTGCATTTCTGACCCTGAAGATAGGATGCCTGAGAAGTAGCTGTAGATGTCATTTCCTTTTCTGATGACACTGCTGACTATGAAGAATTGATAGATCTGCTATTTTTTGCGGCAGAGGTGGACTGTGATGGTTTAGCAGGGTTTGACTGCTGTATATCAGTTAATGGTGTTGGTAGGGAAATGTCACATTTGGTTAACAGGAGATCTCTCCAGTACTCAGTGTGTTCCCCAGCAGGAAGGATGGCTTCAATGTTCCACTTAAAGTGGGGATCTAGCAATGTAGCCAACACATTGGTGTCATTCTTGACCATGGCTTTTATTCTTTGCTCAGTCAACAGTCTGAGACTCAAGTCATCTGCCAGCATAACAGTGGTGGTGTCATATTTTGTCTTACAGTCTTTCTTTATATCATCAAGAAAAAGGTGAAGAAATCTGATCTGAGGAAGAATTTGACTCAGAGTTGCACTGTCCACACTGACATCACTTGTGACAGCCTCAAATGACTTCAATAGTGTGACCAAAGATTACAGTAGAGTCCTGTTGCTGGAACTGAACATGATGTCCACCTTACCTATTTGATTCTGCATGGTGTAGTCATGTACAGCTTTTTTCTGTTCATGAAGCCTTTCCAACATGTAAAATGTTGAATTCCAGCAGGTTGGAACTTCCTGCTTTAGTGTTTCCAAGGGTAAGGTATTTGACTTCTGTAGCCCCTTCTGGATTTTTCTTTTCTTTTATGGAGTGGATGAAAACAGAGTAGCTATATGTCACACACAGGGCTTGGGGCACCTAACAGACAGTGTATAATACAGCTGAAATGGCTTTATGCAGAGGCATAGAGTAGCTATATGTCACACAAAGGGCTCAGGACACCTAACAAACACTGTTTTATTCTGTTGAAATAGCTTTATGCAGAGGCACAGAGTAACTATATGTCACACACAGGGCTCTGGACACCTAGCAGACATGGTGTAATTCAGCCTAAATGGTTTTCAGTGTACTGCAGAGACACACAGAGTACAGTAGCTATGCCACAGACAGGGCTCAGGGCTTGTAACAGACAGTGTGTAATACAGCTGAAACAGCTTTATGAAAACACAGAATGGCTATATGTCACAAACATAGGGCTCAATGCCCCTAGCAGACAGTGTGTAACACAGTCAAAATAGCTTTATGCAGAGACACAGAGTAGCTATACGTCACACACAGGGCTGGGGGCACCTAACAGACTGTATAATACAGCTGAAATGGCTTTATGTGGAGACACAGAGTAGCTATATGTCACACGCAGGGCTCAGGGCACCTAACAGACAGTGTGTAATACAGCCAAAATGGCTTTATGCAGAGACACATAGTAGCTATATGTCACACACAACGCTTGGGGCACCTAACAGACAGTGTGTAATGCTGCCAAACTGGCTTTATTCGGAGAAACAGAATAGGTATATGTCATGGACAGTGCTTGGGGCACCTAACAGACAGTGTAATACAGACTAAATGGCTTCACTATACTGTAGAGAGACTTATAGTATATGTCACACATAGGGCTCAGGACACCTAACACACAGTGTGTGTATATAGCTTAAATGACTTCACTATACAGTACATAGTAACATAGTTGTTGATGGCAGATAAGGACAGCTAGACCCACCTAGTCTGCCCCTATTCTCTTACTGCATCAGCAGATGCTGACCCTACTGGCCATTGGCTTTCACTTATTTTCCCCACATCTACGGTTCCCTTATGTCTATTCCGTGCATGTTTGAATCCCCCCACTGTGCCAGCACCCACCACTTCCTGAGAAAGGCTATTTCAAGCATCTACCACCCTTTCTGTGAAAAGAACTTCCTCACATTCACCCTTATCCTGCCCCCTCTACTCTCATATTGTGCCTCCTCATCCTTGTGTAACTCTTATAATGAAAGATGTCACCCACCTGTTCTTTGTTCAATCTTTTAAGATACTTGAAGGTCTCTATCATGTACCCCCTTCCCTCCTCTCCTACAGTGTATACATTTTGAGGTACTGCATTTTAATATGTCCTCATGTTTCGTGATGCAAACCCTGCACCATCTTTGTCACCCTTCTCTGGACCACTTCCACCCTGTTTATGTCCTTGCAAAGATGCAGTCTCCAGAACTGAATGCTGTATTCTAGGTGAAGCCTCACCAGTGTTTTGTACTATAGCATCACCACCTCCCTTCTTCTGCTAGTGATACCCCTTCCTATGCACCCCAACATCCCACCAGCCCTCCCCACAGCCTTGGTACATTGTGTGGCCACCTTTAGGACATCTGAGATTATTATCCCTAAATCCCTTTCTTCCTTGGTGACTGTCAGCACTCCCCCCACATCCTGTAGCTCTCCATAGGACTTCTGCACCCCAGGTGCATGATTTTGCACTTCTTTGCACTAAATTTTAATTGCCACACTTTGGACCATTTTTCCAACTTTCCCAGATCTCTCCTCATTCTTTCTACCCCTGTTGAAGTGTATTCTCTGTTGCAGATCTTGGTATCATCTGCAAATAGGCAAACCTTCTCCTCCAGCCCTTCAGCAATGTCACTGATGAAGACATTAAATAGATCTAGCCCCAGCACTGATATTTGAGGCACACAACTATTTACCCTTCTTTCCTTGGAATTGTTCTCATTTACAACCACCCTCAGCTTCCTATCCCTCATCCAGTTTCTTACCCAGTTTTCCACCTTGTGGCCCACCCCCAGGCTACCTTGCTTGTTCACCAGTCTTCTGTGCAGTACGGTGTCAAAGGCCTTGCTGAAATTGAGGTAGGCGATATCCACCACTCCACCCTGATCTACCTCCTTTGTCACCCAGTCAAAAATGTCAAACAGATTTGTTTGACATGACCTTCCCACTGTGAATCCATGCTGCCTTGGATCTTGTGCTCCCATGGTTTCCAAGTGTTCCACAATTCTTTCTTTAAGCAGCGCCTCCATAATCTTATCCACTACTGAGGGGAGGCTGACTGGCCTACAGTTATCTGCCTCCTCCCTGCTACCACTCTTGTGAAGAGGAATTACATTTGCCCCTTCCAGTCCTCTGGAACCACCCCTGTATTGAGAGACTCACTATACAGTGCTGCCAGTGGTGCTGCTAGCCCCATCCATAATTCCTTCAATATCCTGGGGTGTATATCATCTGGTCAGATAACTTTATCCACCCTCAGTTTTGTGAGTTTCTCCAAGACTCTCTCTTCTTTAAAAGGACTGGTGTTTACCTCTCCCCTTCCCATTGTTTCTGCTGCCTAGTTGTGGTCCCTGTCCCTTCCCCTCTACCGTGAATGATGAACAGTATTATTCAGTATAGATGCTTTTTCTAGGTCCCCCTATGCTGTAGGGAGACACATATTATATGTCACAGACAGGGATTAGGCAATCTAACCAACAGTGTATGTGTATATAGCCTAAATGGTTTTCACTGTATTGCAGAGATGCACAGAGTGGCTATGTCATTAGTAGGGCTTGGGGCACCAACAACAGACAGTGTGCAATACAGCCTAAAATGGTTTCACTATACTGCAGAGAGACAGAGTGCTGTATATGTCACCCACAGGACTAAGGGAACCTAACAGACAGTGTGTGTGTGTGTTTACAGCCTAAATGGCTTTCACTATACTGCAGAGACCCACAGAGCAGCTATGTTAAGTAGGGCTCAGGGCACCAACGACAGACTAATATTGTTTCACTATACTGCAGAGACACAGAGTATATGTCACACAAAGGACTCAGGGCACCTCAGACAGTGTGTGTGTGTATACAGCCTAAATGGCTTTCATTATACTGCACAAAACACACAGAGTAGCTATGTCACAGATAGGGCTCAGGGCACCAAACAGACAGTGTCTACAATATAACCTAAAACTAAAATGCTTTCAGTTAGCTGGTGACAGCAATAAGCATATTCTCCCCCACCTTCTCCTTCTCTCCTGAGTTACACACAATCCTGTGATTTCCCCCTTCAGTCCCCAAGTTCCCTTGCTCCCCTCCTAGCCTCCTTCATTGGTGGATGTGCTGGTGTTTTTGTTTTTTAATGAAGTTTAACCTCACCATGAATCATGATGATTTGCAAGGTCAGCCATTGCTTTGCTCCCTCTCCCTCCAAGCTCCAGATGTATTCTGAGCTCACACAGCAGACAAGGAGCTCAGACACCAGCACTGACCAATTGGATTATCAGGTTGGTGTCATGTGCTCCTGTCTGCTGTGTGAACTCCACAGGCTGCCTGTGCTGCCTGTTGTAGCTTGGAAGACTCCCAGAACCCCACAGGCTGTCTGAAAAATGTTGTTTTTTTTAATTACCCGCTAGCCACCCCATTACCCACAAGCACAGTACTCACCTTGTGAATTGCACTCTTAGGGTGAGTAAAGTAGTAAATTACCTGAACTACCCTACTCACCTCAAATCCACTGATAACTGACGTACCTGCTCCAACTACCCGATGGGTAGCCAATCCTTACTCTTTGATTGGATGAACCAGGTCACTTCCTATGTAGATCTGTGTGGAATGTGGAATTTGGCCTGCAGAATTTGTGTGGATTGCCAATTCTGCTTCTTAAATGCTTTTTAGAATTTTTTTTTTAATGCAAATGTTTTATTGAAATTGTCTTCTTATACATCAGGAGTAGGATGCATGAGTAATATGAAATTTATGCAATACATACCATATCTTTGAGTTATACTTTGTGAAGGAAATAAGACACCTACCAGACACACATGTCAGATGTCATCTCAAGGAGGTGACATTCAGAAGAGTAATTAAGCTAGCTATGAGGTAGATGATATGATCATCTTGCCCTGATAAGGGAAAATAAGCAACCACAAAGAAAATCAAAAAACAGCTGCATAGAAAACTGGGTATAGTACAGAGACATGATGATAGAATATAGCAACACATCATAGTATTAGTGTCACTCCATGTGTCATGGCTAAAGATAAGGGTAATTAGCAATGTTAGGGCTATGCTATGCCTGCCCTAGGCTTGACATATTCAGCGAAAGGCTGCCAGAAACCAAAGTAGGCAGGAAGGGTATTTGCAGCCACGTGTGTTAGATGGTCTGGTGTGGCAAACTTTACCATAGAGTTTAGCAGTTCAGGTATGGTAGGGATTTCCATTGTTCTTCATCTGCCCAAAATAAGACATTTGGCCTGCATGCTTAGTAAGGTGAGCCATTTATGCTCCATTACAGTGAGGTGGGAAGCATCATTCACCATACCTAACAGCATCAGGGTTGAGGACTGTGGTATCTGCTTATGAAGAACTTTGGTGCCTAAGCCAAAGACCTGTTGCCAAATGGTTGGACTAAGGGGCATGACCATAGTATATGACATAGATCTCCTTTATGCTGCTGGCATCTCCAGCAGTGGTCATTGTCCAGGAGTTCAGTGTTATACAAAACTACTGGAGTTCTATACCAGGATTGCAGAATTTTGTTCTGTATCAATCTGTGTCTAGCATCTGGAAAGGTCTGATGCCCAAATTTCCAGCAGGTCTGTCACTGTTAGTCAGGAATGCTAGTGTGCAGAGCCTTTTCTCATTTGGCCTTGTATTCCTGAGATTGAGTTGGCAATGTATCACGAATAGCTAATTATATTGCACTGGCTTGGCCTTGTGAGAGGAACAGCCACCTTGACAAGGGAACTGGCTTATTGTTTTGGGGTTTAGCTCTAAGGAAAGAATTGAATGCACTCACGAGTTGATGGTAGCACCAGAAGTCTGTTTTTGGGAGGTCCCAATGGTTTTGTAGGTCCTGAAATATGGGCACTCACAGTTTCCCAGGTTCTAGTATGTCTTTTGGACAGTAAATTCCCTTAGCAGCCCAGTGGCCACAGGAAAGATGCCTCCAATCAACAGTGATAGCTGCATTACCCCATAAGGGGGTGAATCAGAGAGGAGTAGGATTCGACTTTAGTGTCTGATAAAGTTTGGTCCACTATTTAACCATGGGACATATAGTAGGGTAAGAGGTGAGATCTTTGGGGGGTGCAGCATACAGAAGTAGTGGGAGGAATTCTACTTTACCCGGATCTTCTTCCATTTGGAGCCATTGAGGAGAATTAGCTGATCTTGGTTTAAACCACTTTAGGGTTTGCATTGCTTGAGAGGCCCACTCTAATATCCTTCAAACCATGGAAGACACCATCCTCCATCCCTCCTGCCAGTGAGTTTGGAGTTTATTCCCACTATACCTAGGTGTCTTGCCCTCCCATATAAAGTTGCCAATCATTGCATCCAACTTAGTGTACTAGCTAATTGGTATCTCTGTTGGCAAGTGTGATAGTAAATAAAAGAGTTTGGGGGCTGTGACCATTTTCATAGTGGCTATTTTGCTAGCCATAATGAGCTGAAGTAGTTTACATCTCTCAAACTTTGTTTTTATAGCAGATGTTAGTGGTTGTATATTCAAATCCCAGAGTTTAATTATGATGATGGGGACAAGCTTAATTCCAAGGTACCCCTGTATGTGATTCCTGTTGGAACCCATTTTAGGCCAAGGGATGTTACCCAATTAGGCTGACAAATCAAGTTTAGTGGTAGCACTTCCATTTTAGACTGGTTTAATTTTAATCTAGAGTGTCGTGTGAATTGATTAAGGTTATCTAGTAAGGGTGTGAGGGACACTTTGATATCTGCAAAGTAGGGAGTTAGTGAGGACTCCAGCTGTTGGGAGAGTATAAACGGAATGTGTCCAGGACTAACCCTGGTCTCCAAACCCTAGATGTGCAAGGACTTTATGCAGGTAGTTCCATTCAAGGGAATCAAATGCCTTCTCAAAATCAATGGCGATAGCAGCAGGTGGGGAGGGGTTGTTCTTAGCAATGTGGATAAGATTCAGTAGAGAGCTGATGTGGTCTGCACTATATTGACCTTGTACAAACCCGACTTGGGCGGGGTGGATAAGATGTGGAAGAAGGGAATTAAGTCTATTGGCTATAGCTTTGGAGAAGAGCTTACTATCCATGTTAATTAAGGGGATGGGTCTGTAGCTGGCCACAAGTGTGGGATTTTCCCTTTCTTGGGGAGGACTATGATGACTGCCTCCATAAAAGTGGGTGGAAATCCCCAAGGTAAGTGCTTTCAAGTATATGGAGCACAGTACAAGTGAAATTACAGGAGATAGGGACTTCCAAAATTCCACTAGAATCCATCTCCACCAGGGGCTATACCTGCTGTTAAAGAATGAAGGGCTTGGGAAACCTCTGTTGTGGTCATGGGAGACTGTAAATGGGTAGCTTGTTGCTTGTATAGACAGGGAAGGTCCACAGAGTTTAGGAATTCCTGTAAAGTATTAGGGTTCAGGCACCTAAAGGTAGAGTAAAGATTAGTGTAGAAAAGTTTCATAATATTATTAACCTCTTCTGCTTTAGTTTGGACCTGTCCATTGGGACCCAGGAGACCCACAATAAATCATTCAGATTGCTGTTTTCTAAGGCGATATGCCAGAAGTTTCTCCCCCCGAATACTTTTGTTTCAGTCGAAGAATAGAGATCTCAGCCCTCCTGGAAAGTAAGGAGTTGATCGCCATGCGAAGCCCTATGATAGTGCATCCAAGCAGAGTGTGTGGGTCTGAGTGGGGAAGTGACAAATTGCATTTCTGCTGCTTGTAGATCTGTCTTCAATTTGTGGAGATGCTGTTCCCTCTTTTTACGTTTTGCTGCCGAATAGCCAATGATTTTCCCCTTCATTGTTGCCTTGAATGCTTCCCAGGTGTTTCCAGCCTAGGTATCTGCTATAGGGTTATCCTTGAAATATAAAGTGGCTTCAAATTGAGCCCACGGAATAAATTCTGGATCCATTAGCAGAAGGGGGACCAGCCTCCAAGATGGAAAAGCTGGAGAAGGAGATCCCCACAAAAAATGTAGCTGAACCAGGGCATGGTCAGAGACAACCACAGAAAGGATTTTAGAACCAAGTGAGGATCAGACAATCTGGGGGGAGACCAACCAAAAATCTAGATGACTGTTAGAGTCGTGGACTGAGAAGTAACAGAATAGTCTTGGTCTTGTGGGAGAAAAGTCCTCCAGATGTCCACCAGGTGTACGTCTTGTATTAGTTTAGAGACAGCCTGTGCTCCCCAGGCGTGAGATGCAATGCCTGTGGAGCTCATACTTAGTAGGGGTACTAGTGTGTGATTGAAATCTCCTAATAATATAGGGGTGGGTGCTGTGGCAATTTTCTCTATTTTATGCTCAACGGTATGAAAAAAGACAGAGTCATCTTCGTTAGGGGCACAGATGTTAGTCAATAGGATGGGGCCTGTTGGGGTGTCCATTAGAGCAAAGACCCATCTACCCTGAGGGTCACTGCCTGTGCAGGATTCCATCGAAGAGTTTAGTGTATGAAAATTGCCACCGCTCACTTATGGGTGAGTACAGAGACATGGAATTCTTTCCCTAAACAGTCACTGGCCAGTTTAGCATGGTCAGCTGGAGTTAGTTTGGTTTCTTGCAAAAAGGATATGTGTGACTTGAGGTTTTTTTAGGTGAGCTAGTGTCTGTTTCCTTTTCACTGGTGTGTTGAGGCCCCGCACATTCCAGGTGAGGCAAGTAATCTCACCCATGATCAAGGGCAGAGGGCTTAGTTATCTAATAAACACAATCCATTTTACAAGAAACCAAAACCAGTCTAGATCCTATCTGTAATAATATAAAGGTGTGGGGTGTTGAACTGCTCCAAGACAGAGTGAGAGGTTTGTTGCTATACCTGAATGACATGTAGTAAAGCATACAGTCAGATACCTCTCTGTAGGTACCTATACTACCTTTGACAAGCCAAAACACAGATCTATATACATACAGAAAAGTACAATTAAAGTAGGAGCAATAAAGGCTCGGTGCCAACAGCAAACAGTTGTATAAGGCCCATCTTTGCACTCTGGAGAGCATGAAACTAGCAAACCGGTCCATCGAAAGGGCAAGGATCTGTAGAGGTGTCAAGGTAAGACAGAAGCACTGAGAGAGTAAGCAATGTCAGACCCATCCACTGTCCCTCGTGATTGATAGCGTATGTGACTGGTAGACTCTATAGTAGAGAGTATGTTGGCACGGTATACAGAGGGCACCACAGCTAGCTAAGCCCTGCAATGGGGCCTGATGGGATTCATCCCAGAATTCTAAAAGAACTAAGGGTAGAACTAGTGACACCACTGACTACCCTCTTTAACAAATCATGGGAGGATGGGGTGGTGCCCGAGGACTGGAGGAGGGCAGATGTGATTCTCCTTCACAAAAGTGGAAGCAAGGCAGAAGCAGGAAACTACAGACCTGTTAGTTTAACCTCAGTGATAGGGAAAATGATGGAATCACTTCTGAAGAAAAGAATTGTCGAGTATCTAGAGGCCAGAGGGGCACAGGACCCAAGGCAGCATGGATTCACAGCGGAAGGTCATGCCAGACAAATATGATAGATTTCTTTAACTGGGTGACCAAAGTAGTAGATCAGGGAGGGCTGTGGACATGGCCTACCTGGGCTTTAAAAGGCATTTGACACAGTCCCACACAAAAGATTAATATACAAGTTAGCCAGCCTGGGAGTGGGTCCCAAGATGACAGCCTGGGTAAAGAATTGGCTGGAGAATAGGACACAGAGGTAATAGTAAATGGAGTCCACTCTGAAGAAAGGGAGTTACTAGTGGGGTACTGCAGGGTTCAGTATTAGGACCGGTCCTCTTCAATGTCTTTATAAGCGACATTGCAGAGGGACTGGAAGGAAAAGTATGTCTCTTTGCAGATGACACAAAAATCTGCAACAGAGTTGATGCACGAGGTGGGGTGGAAAGAATGAGAAGGGACTTGGCAAGGTTAGAGGAATGGTCAAATGTATGGCAGAATAGATTCAATGCTATGAAGTGCAAGGTAATGCACCTGGGAAACAAAAACCCAGGGGAAGAATACACAATGGGGGTGAGATACTAACAACAACAAAAATGGAAAGGGACCTGGGGGTAGTCATATCAGATGACCTAAAGGTGGGCAAGCAATGTGAGAGGTCAGCAAGGAGGGCTGGGGGGATTCTGGGATGCATAGGGAGAGGCATCACCAGTAGAAAACAGGAAGTTATTATCCCTCTGTACAGACAGCTGGTCAGACCCCATCTGGAGTACTCGTGGCAGTTCTGGAGACCCAATCTCCGAAAGACATAGACAGAATGGAAGCTGTCCAGAGGAGGGCAACTAAAATGGTGCAGGGTCTGCACGGAAGACATATGAAGAGAGACTTAAGGAGCTTAATATGTATAGCCTTGAGGAAAGGAGAGGGGGACAAGATAGAAACTTTTACGTACCCAAGGGAATCAACAAAGTCCAAGAGGGAGCATCTTTCAAAAAGAGGTGCAAGAACAAGGGACAATTTGAAGATGGGGGGCGGCTCAGAGGTAATTTAAGGAAGTATTTTTCACAGAGAGGGTTGTGGATGCATGGAGCGGCCTTCTGGAGGAGGTTGTGGAGTCAAAAACAGTGGTGGAATTCAAGCATGCATCGACAGTCATAAGGCAATTCTAGGGGGTTGGGGAAGGAAGAAGTAGGCTGCTGGTTAACTAGGATCTGCAGCTTACCCATTAGGTAGGAAAATGGGCAGGCTGGGTGGGCCAAGCGGTCCTTATCTGCCATCAAATTCTATGTTTCTATATTTCTATGGTACATTATTTCTTAACTGCAGAACAAACAAAAGGGGGTTTAATATGGTGTCTCTGTTTGCACCTCTCCTCCTCTGTGGAGTGGCTGGCCATGCTGTGGCTAGGGAGGAAGTATCAACATACAGTATGGCGGGAAAGGCAATAAACCCAACGTGACACTCTTTTGGGGGGGGTGACCAGTTTGAGCATTGACTACTGTGGGGAAAAAAGTGTGGTCATTAAAGTTATTAAAGCTCTAAACTATACAACCTCATATGTATAACATTAGGCATGTCAGCAGCTGTATTATATTGAGAGAGGTAAATAAAGAGCAAAAAGGGGAAGTAAAAAACCCAAACACTTTTTTTTTTTCTAGACACCCATATCAGTCAGTCATGATGTCATAATGATGAGAGACATTGAAACAAGGTATCTAGAGTTCTTTTAGAACATCTTGCATAGTGACATTGTTAGCTCCCCCCCACATGTAACCGGGTAGCGTCCAGGATATCAGGAGGCAGAAGAGGATGGCCTCGTCCAAATGAAATATCAGGGATGTTATGTCCTGCACACAAGTTTACAAAGAAAGTGTTTTAAATTGCAGGCATCCACCAGTTCCATATGTACTGGCATAGAAAAAATGTAAGGTGTCTGAGAGGTGACATCCATAGTCAGGTGTGGAGGACTGTGGGTAAAGTCAAGGCACCTGTCAGAACAGTAACCCGTGAAGTTGGCACATGAGAAAGGGCACCATCCATTATGGCGATGGAAAGGTAGGGCGACCAGATGAGGGGGTGGGTGAATTAGGTGACAGGATGTCGCTATACGTACACACGCAGGGGGTGAGAGCGAGCACGGCGAGTGTGGGCTGGGAGGGGGTGAAGAAGCTATAGTGGGTGGTGCTGCGGTTACTGGTCAAGCTGCGTCGTGGTGTTGGGGATTGGCTAGTGGCTGGGGTGGCTGAGGTACAGGGTTCGGGTCCGGACGCTGGTGCGATTTTTGTGCACCTGGCCGAACCTTTTCTTTTTTTTTACTGCTTTCACCCCTCCGACATGCAGCCCCCTGGGGTTGAGAATCCTTAAGTAGGGGGGTTGGGGGGTAAAGCCCCCCATGAGGGTGTGTGTGGGAACATGAAAACCCCCTACAGAAAGCAGTAAAATCTGTCCTGGCGCTGCTGTTCTGGTGCGCTGGAGTTGTCAGAGTGCCAAAAATGTGTTAGGCACTCCGACTGAGCGATAACGATGGTTGCCTTTAGGCATTCGCCGTTATCACATAAACCCTGTCAGAACAGTCACTGGAGCATGGGAAGGCAGACGGCATCTAACCCCTTCACAGTGGCACCTAGCGGGGAGTGTCCATGTAACATATCATTAGGGTAAATAGCCCCTCCTAACTTCCTAACTCCAGTCCCATTCCTTCACCCATAAACCGAGCAGTACTTACCTGAGACTGAAGTCAGCCTTGGTCAATTGTTGTGAGGCACTACAGCACAGTGGTCCCATCAGCCCCCACTTGCATACTGTGTGACCCTGAGCAAGTAACTTAACTTCCTTGTGCTCCCAGGTCACACCTGGAAACAAGCTCCGGCTTAGTGCCAGCTTAAGTTTCACTGTGTGCCTGTTTAATTAGACAGCATTTTATTTGCTATGGATCCTGATCACAGCAAATCATTGGTAATTAGCATGCATTCCAGGCTACTGGCCCTACCTGACTATTATTCGGGCAAGGTTTGCAGAGCATGAGCCCTGACTGCTGGAACAGAAATTTAATTCTAAGCACACAAAGGCAAACTTAGAGGGGATAAAAATAAATTTAAACCAACCCCCTGGATTTGATTAGATCTTGCTAACTGCACACAAAGGACAGTGCTGACCCATCTCATTCAATAGCTCTGTGGCCCCCACCTGTTTCATCTGTGGCACTGTGTAATATTGAATGGAGATGTCTCAGCCTAATTAGGGCATGCACCCCAACGCTTTACCTGGTAGGAGACCTGTACTGGCTGTCATATACATCTGCGCAATAATCTAGGTTGACACAATAATGGGTGCATGCTACACCCCTAACCTGCTCTGGGGTGTGCAGGATTGTCTGCTCCTGCACCTCATGGATTGCCCTGTAATGTCATCTGTAGACACACTGTTAATGATACATGGGCTAACTCACAAGGGAGCCTGCTACCACATGGTCGCTGGTATAAGAGGCAAAAGGGCAAATCTTGCACACTTCCCCAGACTGAGAGCCCTCAGCTGCCTCATCATAATGATGCTGCTCTGCTCTGGGGACACTGAACAAAATCCTGGGCCCCCAGTTAATAACTGCACAATAGGGTCACCCCTTGACCCAAGATGGAACAACACTAAGGACCTGAGAGTCGCCCATATGAATGCCTGTAGCCTGCATCCCAAAATGCACTAGGGCCAATCCTGGGTTGCCCTATATAATCCTGATGTATTGGCCATATCTGAAACCTGGCTCAAACCACACATCATTGCCCAGGAGGTGAAACTAGCTGGCTATGATACCTTTAGAAAGGACCGAGAGGGAAAAAAGCTGGAGGGGTTCTCATCTATGTGAGAACATCACTTGAGGCCTCGCTAGCCCTTCACACCCAACTTGACTCCTCCAGTTGTGAATCTATATTCATTAGGATAATCCTAGGCCATGCAAAGCACCTAACTATAGGCTGCATATATAATCCTCCAAAACTTGCCCAACTTGCTTTGGAGGATCTAACAAAAGCTCTGGTGGGTACTCTTCTTTCAGAGTTACTGCTCCTGGGGGACTACAACTTAAACTGGGATACTAGCACAGAGCGAGCAGTCAGAGCATCGCTCCTCGAAGCTAAACTGATGCAGGCCATAACCGAAATCACTAGACACAATCCCAGAACAGAGAACCATTCCACCCTAGACTGGATCCTTGCCTCAAATCTTGCAAACATAAAAATGGCTAGCATAATGTCAGATGCCTTGAGTGACCATTCACCAACTTTCTGCATTTGGAAGAATAAGCCCACCAAGGTCCTCCCCAGACTCATTTCTATCAGAGATTACTCAAAATTCTCAGATGAAGCCTTCCAAACCTACCTGAGTGGATCTGACTGGACTCCAATTAATTTCTTCCCCAGCGTGGGGGAAGCTGCAGAATTCTTTCAACTCAAATTCTCATCTGCAGCAAACCTTCATGGCCCATTAGGGAGAATTCATGCCAAGGGTCGCTGCTTCACGTGGATCACAAGAGAGCTAAAATCCCTAATGATAAGCAGAGATAAGGCCTGGAAGAAGTACAGGTGCTTGGCATTCCCGGATGACCTAGTCGCCTATAGGTTACAGAGTAATCAATGTAAAAAAGCCACTAAAACCGCTAAGAGGGAATACTTTAAAAAACCTTCAGCAGACAAATTTGTCTGACCCAAGGTCCTTTTGGTCCTGTGTAAATGACCTGATAAAAGGTAATAAGAATCCCCCCTCCAGGGCCACATAATCAGCAGTGGTCAAACGCTAACTTAAGGAAGTGATGCAGTGGCCACCTTCAACAGATTCTTCACAGACCTAGGAACATACCAAACAATCTTACCCCCCTGAAAGGAGGATCCAGTAACAACTGAAGTACTGAATCCTCTACTCCTGTACTTCCACCTAAGAACTTTATGCACCAAGGAAGTGCTCTCCCTCCTACTGTCCATAAAGTCCAAAGGAACAGTGGGACCAGATGGCCTAGATCCTAGGCTGCTCAAGGCTGCAGTCCCAATCATTGCCCTTCCAATTACCTGGCTCATAAATTGGTCCTTGCTGGATGGAGAAGTACCCAAAATATGGAAGTAAGCAAATGTGGTGCCAATCCATAAGGGAGGCTCTAGGGAGCCAATAGAAAACTATAGGCCTATCTCCCTGCTCTGCATCCTGGCAAAAATCCAAGAGAGGCTCGTCTATTGCTGACTTCACGATTACCTGGAAGTGAACCAACTGTTGGTACCCACCCAGCATGGCTTCCAACAAAGGCACGGGATTGACACGGCACTTATCAGATTCACCACTGATATTCTATTGGCACTGGATAAAGGCCTCCCAACAGGGACTGCCTTCATAGACCTGACCAAGGCCTTTGACCTGGTTGACCACGCCCTACTGATAGCAAAACTGAGTAAACTTGAACTTGATCAGCATTCACTGAATTCATTTAGCAGCTACCTGTCTGACATCTCTCAGTAGGTCAAGTGGAGGGGAGCTGCCTCTGGGTTTCTCCCAGTAACTAAGGGGGTACCACAAGGCTTAATATTAGGCCCCTTCTTATTCTCGTTGTTTGTCAATGACCTCAGCAACCACTGTGGGTCCTGCTCCATGGTCCAGTATGCTGACAATGTGGTCGTGTACAGATCTGTTAAAGCTGATGAACTTGGACTGCAACTCCAGTCAGACTTCACCTTGATTGAATCTTGCCTACTAGAGAATCGCCTGGTCCTAAATTAAAAAAAAACAAAGGCTCTCGTGTTCGGACCATGATCCCTAGGCCCTGATTGCAGCCTCTTACTTCCACTCAACACAGCAGTATGCTCCACTATAGAGGTGGTGCAATCTTTCAAATCTCCCAGCCTCGTGCTGGATCAGGGACTCACCCTAAAACCCCATGTGGATTTTGTAACCAAAAATATCCACCAAACGCTAGGCCTGCTCCACTACCTTAGCGCCCAAATGATTCCTGAGACCCAGCTGGCAATAGCCAAGAGTATCCTACTCCCTACCTTAACATACGCTGCCCTAATTCTGCATGGAATGGCAAAGCAGAGCTTCAACAGCTTACAAACCCTATCATACCTCTCAACTGTCCCTGATTTTCAGGGATGTCCTTGCCTCAAAATGTTACTCTGTCCCTCCTAAAATGTGTGTTTCCATGGCTAAACAGTGGAAATTGTAAGCACAAAATAATATCAAACATTAAAGTTACAGATTTGTTCTTCTTTAGAAAATGCATTCTGCACTAAGCCCCATATTCTACCAGCTTTCTGGGTGGATATCTCTAATTTTGAAGATGTGTCCCTGATTTTGGTCCTTTGTCCCTGATGTTTTTAAGCCTTGTCCCTGATTTGTGAGGCAGGAGGTTGAGAGGTATGAACCCTATATCACAAAATTGTGTGCTTTACTTACAAATGCTGAACCAAGGAGCCATCACTGCAATGTACTTGCCTTTCTCTGTTGGCCCTCCTCTGGCCAAAGACTTCAGTACCCCCTACTATGTAACACTTATAAACTCATCAACAACCACCCTCCAGCTACTCTAGCTGGACTACTAGCTCCAAAATGCTCCAGCAGGCTACTCCATACCACTGGACTAAAGCTCCTTGAAGAACCCAGGATCAGAACCACAGTAGGTAGCAAATCTTCTGCCTGTGCTGCCCCTAGGCTTTGGAATAAACTTCCTGGATACCTTCAACTAGCTACTTCCATAGGGAATTTCTGAAAGGGTTTATGCATGCATTCACTGGACCATAGTCACTGCTCCTGTCCCAGCGAATAACTTTTTTCTCAGAACAGTCCCCTCTCTTTCTCCGACATCTCTCCTGTTCCTCCTCTACCCTCAACTTATCCAAGCATGTCTTGACACTACCCACCCAAACCATGTCTTATAGTATTGTGGTTGCTACGAATTTCTGTTAGTTAGCTAAATAACCCCACTGTATGTAATCTTGCTTTGCACTGAACACTGTATTTCTGACTTTGTATTGCCTGTTCAAAAATGTACTGTACTATAAAATGCCTCACTCTATGTAACTAATTCCAGGTCGCCCCTGCAAAAGGGACCTTCGGGGCCCAGAGGGCCTACCTGGTTAACAAAATTGAATAAATAAATAAACAGTGTGCCTTTCCTGGTTAAAAATTCCCGTTCCCCTTCCCTTATTTCATCCGTGGTCTGAGGCAAAGATTTAATCATCTGTGTTTCAATTGGACAGTTCAGCTGGAAAGTTGATGGGGTGAATGATGCTCCATTCTGAAGGCCAAAACATTCACAACATGTAACAGCAATAAAGTGTATGACATGAAATCTTTCTTTAACTGTGTTACTGATAATGTAGTTTACATGGCTGTCTGTGAATGTGGCGCCTTCTATATTGGGAAGACTGCACAACCATTTAAAATCAGAACTGGAGAACATCTTAGATCAATAGCAGGAAGGACAGCAGAAATACCTTGTCTAACCATTGTAAGTTGGCAAATCAGACTGGCACTAGTCCTACATTTAAGTTTTGTGGCATCAAGAAAGTGGGGGTGGGCCCTGGTGGGGGCAAATATAGCAAACTTATCCAGCGAGTCATATTGGATTTTCACTTTGGGAGCTGTGTACCCTCCAGGCCTTAATGATATAATAGTTTTACTTCCCTTTATTAGAAAATAACTCCTAGCATTAGAAGCACAGTGATTGGATGTTTGTGTAAAAAAATGTGCTCATTTTGTTTACTCTTTTTTCCAGGGTGCAAAGGATTAGATAAATTAATTACCTCAAGCACCTCACTAATTACTTCAAGATTTTTAAGGAACTACACAAAATTTTGAAAATATGAAATTATTCCTGTGGTTCAGATTTCAGGGATTTTATTATTACCATTGTGTTGTTATCCATTTGATTTAGTATGTATAGTGTGTGATTCTTTATGTATGTGACACTTGAAACTGGGCACTTTGCAACTCATTACACTTGTGAGTGCACTGTCACTTTAAATATTTTACTGTTTAAGACTCTGTGCTTATTCCATGTCAATCCCCCTGATGATGCACTAGTTGCGAAACCAGTCAGGGTTGGTGTTTCTGTTACATGTGAGCTAGGTACATGGCAGTATGTTTTAAAATGTTCCAATAAAGCTGTATTTAAATGCAAGTGAGTGGTGCATACATCTGCCTTTCTGAAAAGAAAAGCACCAACAAGTTCCTTACAATTAGAACTACGTGCAAAATAGTTTTGTCTCTGAATCGTGGCTGTGATTTTCAAATGGTGAAGGATTTACTGCCTTGAGGGATGCAATGCTAAGAAATTAACAGACATTTTTGCCTGTTGTTCTAGAATTTCTTTTTTAATTCCAGAGAATTCCGAAAAAAACATTTCCATGTAAACCACAGAATAATATTCAGTGCTTATGTAATCTGTTAACATAAACCACTGACTGCTATTTTGTGGTTTATGCTGTATACACCACAAATTACTAATCTGAAGTTCAAAAAAAATCACTTTTGAAATTTTGGAATTTCACTTCCTACAAAATTTCATTAAATTAGGCAGCATTTCCCAAATTCCATAGAATTCTGGTGGATGTACAGAAATACAGAAACACAGAATTTGATGGCAGATAAGGACTGACTGGCCCACCTAGTCTGCCCAATGTCCCTACCTACTTAAACTCAAGATACTAAATGATCTGCAGCTTGCTCTCTCTTTCCTGTCGCCAATGTTGCCTTTTGTCTATCCCATGCATTCTTGAACTCACTTATCATTTTAGCCTCTACAACCTCTGCTGGGAGACTGTTCCATGAATCCACCACCCTTTCTGTGAAAAACTACTTCCTGACATTACTCCTGAGTACCCCCCCCGCCAGCCTCATATAGTGACCCCTTGTTCTTGCACATCTCTTTTTCTGGAAGATGCTGCCCTCCTGGACCTTGTAGAGTCCCTTGAGGTACTTCAATGTCTCTATCATATCCCACTTCTCCCTCCTTTCCTCCAGTGTATACACATTGAGGTCTTTCAGTCTTTCCTCATATGTTTTTTGGTGCATTCCTCTCACCATTTTTGTTGCACTTCTCTGGACAACCTCCATTCTGTCAATGTCCTTCTGGAGATGCAGTTTCCAGAACTGAACACAGTATTCCAGATGTGGCCTGACCAATTGTCTGTACAGTGGTATCACCACCTTCTGTTTTCTACTGGTGATGCCCCTCCCTATGCAACCAGCATCCATCCTGCCCTCCCCATTGCCTTTTGAATGAATGAATAAAATATTTGTATGCAAGTATTATAATTGATAGGGTATAACCCTATTTACAACAATCTCCTGTACAAAACATATTAAAATGCAAACATACATACATTTGACATATAACATATAACATAATTTCTATCACTCACATTTTGTAGTTTCAGTAAATGCTTTTGCTTAACACATACACAAGTGTGATCTAAGTATTTTTTCAAAACTTTTTGAAAAGTGCAATATGAAGAGGTACATTACAGATTGTTAGGTAACTTGTTCCAAGATATGGACACAGAATACTGAGACATGGCATCCCCATATCTATTATATGAGCTAACTGTTGGAATGTTTAGACTATGATTTCTCAGCTTATATCCTTTTTCCACTTCGTAAGTAAAGATCACAGTACCCCCTTGTTTCTTGTTTTTCATCTGGTATATTAGTTTATAGCACCAGGTTAACTAAATATAACTTCTTTTCCCTTCCTGGTGCAACTAGCCTAATTTCTAATACAGTGTACAGTGATGTACTTTATGTGTACTCTTTGTTGCAAATTTGGCCAGTTTATAATAAAGTTGATTTAATTTATTTAGTTCAGTTTTATTAGGGTTTCTATATGTCATGAAACCATACTCTATCACAGGACTCATCATGTGATTCACAATTTTCTTTCTTGTCTCGGTTGTTAAACAATTTGATACTTTCCTTAAGGCCGCAAGTTTTTGATTTTACCTTCTTGACTATTGATTGTATGTGTTCATTAAATTTAAGTTTGTTGTCCACTATTACCCCCACATATTTATAGGTGGTTGTGTTTGTCATCCTGAACCCGTTGCCAAACTCTCACATTCAGGCTTCTTCTCTGGAGTTTTTTATTTAAGCAATATACCATGACAGGGAATGGGTATATTGGTGGATTTACCACACCAGAAGTGTTAAATCCACCCATCTACCCACTTCCTGTCATGGTATACTGCTATTATAGAATGTTCAACTTGTTTTTTTGTTTTTATAGTGATATAAAACTTTTACAGTGGGTATACTGAAGGATTTACCACAGTCATGTGATCTGTTTTTACCAATGAGGTTACAGGATTTTCATAGCCCATTGTATAATGCCAGATTGAAAATATAGGCATTGTGGTTTTTTTTCATTTAACAATAGGCCTGATGTCTCAAACCAGGACTCCATACTACTCAAGGTCTTCCTGGGTTTGTAATTCCAACTGTAGGCGACACTGCCCAGATGCCTGTAATCTGGATGTCGTCAGCATACAGACGCACCCCACTATTTTTGATGTTTCTTTCCAGAGCATTTACATAGACATTAAAAAGCAATGGGCCAGGATGGATCCCTGTGGTATCCCCCGAATTACCCTCTTCATTTGTGTAACACAGGTACCATTAACCACACATTGTCTCCTATTAGATAGGCATGATTTAAACCAGTGTAGTAGTTCTTGATGTATACCTGTTTCTAATAATCTCTCCAACATTGTCTGGTGGTCAACCAAGTCAAAGGCTTTGCTGAGGTCCACGAATACCACCCCCTGTCTCCCTCCACTGATTCACTGATGAAGCAATCATTTTGTTAAACTCCATAAGGGCAGTACCGGAGGACCTCCTAGCCCTAAACCCATGTTGCGCAGCAGACAATAATTCATGGTCCTCCAAGTATTGATAGAATTGCCTATGTACCAGCCTGTCAAATACTTTAGACATGGTTGACAGCAATACGATAGGTCTATAATTAGAGGGTACAGTTGCTTCTCCTCTCTTATATTTTGGAACCACCTGACCTATATTTCAGTTTTCTGGAAGAATTCCATTGCACACGCTCCAATTGAACAGGTATGTCAGTGGGGTAGCCAATATATCCACTCCCATTTTAAGAAACTTTGGTTCTATACCATAAGTACTTCCTACTTTGTTACACTTTGAATTCCTTACCTCCTTCTCAACCTCCTTCACTACCAGTCTTCTAAACCTGAAGGTGGGATGGGAAGGTTTAAATTGTTTTGAGGCTGCTGCTTCTCTCTGTTCAAACATTTTTACTAATTCCACTATCATTATATCTTCAGTGTCACAGTGCTTGACCACTTTTAGGTCAACCGCTATGTTTACCCTCAGGTCCCTTTCCAGTTTTGTTGTTGTTAGTAACCCCCCTATTTTGTATTCCTCTCCAGGATTCCTGTGGCCTAAGTGTATGACTTTGTACTTTTTGATATTAAATTTAAGCTGCCACTCTCTTGACCACTCCTCCAATTGGCCTATGTCTCTTCTCATTTTTTCCACCCCATCTGGGGGTGTCATCCGTAAAGAGGCTTCCCTTCCAGCCCCTCTGCAATGTCACTAATGAAGAAATTGAAGAAGACAAGCCCCAGAACTGAGCCCTGTGGCACCCCGCTGGTCATCACCCTCTCCTGGGATTGAACTCTGTTTACCACCACCCTCTGTGTCCTGTTGCTCAGCCAATTTCTGACCCAGTTTACTATATCGGGACCTACTCCCAGGCTGTGCAACTTGTTTACTAGCCTCCTGTGTGGGACGGTGTCAAATGCCTTGCTAAAATCTAGGTAGGCCATGTCCACTGCCGCTTTCTGATCCACCACCCTGGTTATCCAGTTAAAGAAATCTATCAGATTTGTTTGATGAGCTCTGCCTGCTGTGAATCCATGTTTCCTCAGGTCTTGTGCCCCACTGGCCTCAAGGTATGTCACAATCCTTTCCTTTAACATGGATTCCATTATTTTCTCCATCACTAAGGTACATACATACAAACATACAAACATACGAATGTGCCAGCAGAAACAGACCACCCAGTCTATCTAAGTCTGCTCGAGTGTGCAGCTAGCCTCCTAGTTTGCAACAGCTCCACCCCTTCCCATTTGTCATCCAACTTCCAACCCACCTCCCCACCCTCACTCTCCCCTGTTCCCTGTCCCATGCCCTTTTAAGCTGTTCACAGATTTACATGATACCACCCATTCTGGTCGGGCATTCCATTTTGCCATCACCCTCTGTGAAATAGTGTCTCCTCATTTCTTCCTAAATCTCCCCCCTCTATTCTTAGCCCATGCCCCTGGTGGCTCTCCCTCTCCTTAACTTAAAGACCCCATCTGCCCCATCCTTATTGATTCGCCTCAGATACTTGAACGTCTCTATCATGTCCCTTCTATCCACCAGGGTGTACATATTCAGGTCTCTCAGCCTGCTGTAATAATCTGTCCCTTCCATTCCAAATATCATCTTTGTTGCCCTTCTCTGCACCCCCTCCAGTAGCCTGATGTCACGCTTTAGGTATGGCCTCCAAAACTGCACACAATAATCTAAGTCCGGCCTTAACAGCAACCTGTAGAGGGGAAAGATCACCTCTCTTCACCTTGATGAAAACCCCCTTACTATGCTCCCCAGCATTTTGTTTGCTTTTGCAGCCACTCTTCTGCACTTGGCAGTGTTGTCCATGGTCCCTGTTATCATTACCCCCTAGGTCCTTCTCCTCCTCAGTGATCCCCAGCTTATCCCCTCCCAGTGAGTATACTCTCCTTGGGTTCTTCACCCCAAAGTGCATAACCTTGCACTTCTTTGCATTGAACCCCAACTGCCATGTCTCTAACCACTGCTTAGCTTGCTTAGGTCCCCCTGCAGCTGCTTCCATCCCTCCTCTTCATTCACTACTGCTCTGATTTTGGTGTCATCAGCGAACAGACTTATCTTGCTCACCATCCCATGTGCAATGTCTGATATGAAGAGCCCAAACAATACTGGCCCCAACACAGAGCCCTGTGGCACCCCACTCGTCACCAACTTGTAATTCAGTTTATCATTTTTGCCCCTACCCCTACAACAGTTAGCTTCCCCTAAACCACCCATAAGGCACAGAATCAAAGGCCTTGCTGAAGTCCAAGTAAAGAACATCCACGCATGACCCTTATCCTGCTCACCTGTCACTCAGTCATAATATTGCATCAGGTTGGTTTGGCAAGACTTCCCTGAAAAAAACCCATGCTACCTCACATCCTGGAGGCCATTGTCCTCCAGGTACCAGACCAGTCTTTCCATTAGTATTGGCTTCATGAGTTTGCACACTATGGAGGTGAGACTTACCGGGTGATAATTTCCCGGTTCATCCCTTGGTTCGCTCTTGTGTAATGGTACTACATGTGCCATCCTCCAATCCAGTGGCATACATCCTGACTCCAGTGAGATGCTGTACAGATCCGCCAACAGCTCTGCCAACACCTCATCCATCTCCCTCTGCACCCTGGGGTGGATACCATCCGGCCCTGGTGCCTTGTCTACCTTCAGTACCCTCAGTCTCTCTAGGACTCTACTCGCCCCAATTCTTCCATCTGTTGCCTCCTCTCCCCCTCTCCCCATCTTCCTAGCCCATGGTGGTAGCAGTCCTGCTTTTTCTTTTGAACACTGAGCAAAGTATTCATTCAGTAACTTCTGCCTGCTCCTCACCTTTTCCGTCCTCCCACCTTTTTTATCCTCATTATTGTCTCCTTGCACTTCCCTTTCTCACTGATGTATATGAAAAAGTCTTTCTCCCCCCCGTTAATTCACTGCACTGATCTCAGCTCCCTCTGGGCCTTGGCTTCTCTCACTTTTATGGTCAAGCTGACCGGCATGTAATTCCCAGCCTCCACCTTGCTCCCACTTTTTTGTAGTGGTACCATATTTGCCCTCCTCCAGTCCTTTGGTACCATGTAGGGTTTGAAAATTCTGTACATGTCTACTGCCATGCCAGCATGGTCAAGAATGCATAGTGCTGCATTCTGAAGTCAAAATCTTTAATGCCAGGCCATTTTATAACTGCAATAATACACTTCAGGGTTTTGTGTTTATTGGACAATAGCTGAGATGCACTTGGCCATTGCCTTTTTGTCTTTAGCATGCACGCTGGAGATATGCCTATATTGCTCAGTGAATACTTAACCTGCTGTGTAGTATTACCCACATACTGTATATCATCCACCAAAACAGGCAACGTTGTTTGCAAATAATAGTATTTGAATAATGGCTGGACAGGTGGAAGTCTGGAGGCCTATGAAACAGTGAGTGGATATTTAAAACTTTTTGGCTATTCTAGACCTGCAGTAGGTGACTGAAATGCAGTATAGAGTTTATTAACGCTATGTTTCATGTATTTGTTATCTTCCAGCTCTTCAAGGCACACTGACTCTTCGTTGGAAGGGGCGTGGTTTAGTCAGACACAGTAATGTCATTCAAATACACTCAGCATAATTACAATAGGTCAAAATTCTGAATGGCAGTCAATAGCATCTGCTAAAACAGCAATTATAAAATTGTGCTTGTCATATTATCAACTGGCAAATTTGTACCCTAAGCATTCAAATGACCAAGTGCAAAAGATGACATTTCATTCCTAAAGAAGCCATCACCAAAAATCATTGTTTTTGGCCATTAGGTCTGTGTGGATTTATTGGTTATGCTACAGCATTTTGTGTCCATTAACACCTGCACATATACAAGATTACCTGCCTTTGCAATAGTAGGGCAGCTAAAGGCCTCAGAGTATGTTTGTGGGTATGCAAAATGCTGAAGGCTAAAATCTTTGGATTAAGTCTAATTTTTGGATTTCTTGTTTAGCCAGAATACATAGTTTGTATTACATAGTATTAAGGGCATTGTAGGTTAACAAGGGAAAACCTACACCTGATACCCACATTACCCCACCTGGAGAGACTGAGCGATCTCAATATGTATGCCCTAGAAGAGATGAGAGCAAGAGGGGACATGATAGAGACCTACAAGTACATCATGGAGGTGAACAAGGCACAGGGCAGGAGTCTCTATCAAATGAGAAAGATCACCAGGATCAGGGTGCATGTGATGAAGCTGGAAGTGGGGAAGCTTGGGAGGGATGTGAGGAAGGACTACTTCACTGAAGGAATGGTAGAAACCTGGAACAGACTGCTGGTGGAAGTGGTGGAGGCAATAAGGGTGAGGGGCTTTAAGCGTGCACGGGATAGACAAAGGACAATATTAGTAAATAGGCAGAGATGAAGAAGGGTTGCTGGACACCAGTTAGGGTTTGCAAAGACATATTAGGCAGGGATCATCTGGGCAGACTGGGTGGTCCTAGTGGTCCTTTTCTGTGGACAAATTCTGCGTATCTATGACCCATAATCTTTTTCTGCTGACATTGTCTATGCATTTATGTTTCTGAATCATACAGTTCTGTATCTTGTTCATGCACCAGGAGTGCATGTCACATGGGAATCTAAAAATCACTCGCTATTGTGCGTCATCATTGTTAGAATCTGGCAGCAGATACATCCTGTCATCATCTGTCATGTGTGTTGATGTGTGTACAGAAAACATGAAGAGAAGTACAAAAGGAGAACTGTGTGTGTGTGTGTGTGTGTGTGTGTGTGTGTGTGGGGGGGTAGGAGGAGCAGATAAATGATCCACCATGCCACTTCCAACAAGTGCGAGTTCTGCAAGTAATGATTGCAAAGTAGGAGCTGGTTATGGTTGAACAGGGACTGCATCTGTTATGACATAAGCTGGGTACCTGAAACACAGAAAAAGAAACAGTGGTTCATTAGTCACAAGAGATCCACTGATATTGTGGTCATTGATTTCATCTGGTGAATAAACCATCCTGAGAAATCCAGAAGCACACCATTTCCCCTCTTCCTTCAAGTTCCTCCAGCTCCTCTACTCAGAATAAGCATGATTCATCCTGAAATTTGAAGTCCAAAATTGTCTTGCATGTTCCAGTTAATAGGCTCTCACTCTCTATATCATTAGTTCTACTTCTCATCATGAACATTTTGTATCCGGTGGAACTCTTTATATATGCTATGTACTGCTATATAATTAGTGTTACTTTTCATCATGAATATTTTGTATCTGGGGATCTCTTTATGTATGCTATGTACTGTTATATAATTAGTGTTACTTTTCATCATGAACATTTTGTATCCGGGGAACTCTTTATGTGTGCTATATATTGTTATGTAACTTTCTTTATGTATTGTATACTTGTCTGTATACCTGTCCCAGGACCGCCTTGTGAATGAGCTTGCACAACGGAGATTTCCTGCAATAAACTTGAATTTGAATTTGAATTCCTCAAATGCTCCCCATTGGCAGTGGTGGTACCCGCACCACAACAAGTCCACTGTACCTAAAATAACAGATGGATCTTTGCCAGTGTATGAACATACGAAATGTGCCAGCAGATAAAGGCCTAGAGGTCTATCAAGTCGGCTCGAATGTGCAGCTAGCACCCCTTATTCTGCAGCTACCCCTCCCTCCCTCCCATCCTTCCCCTCCCTTGACCCTCCCCCTTACCCTGTCCCAGCTCCTTCCGAAGCAGTCCACTGTTCTACTGGATACCACTTCTGCCAGTAATGCATCCCACCCAGCTACCCCCCTCTCTGTAAAAAAGTGCCTCCTTATCTCCCTCCTGAACCTTCCTCCCTCCAGTCTCATATCATGGTCCCGGGTGTCCTTTCCCTCCCTTACTTTGAACAGCCCCTCCATACCTGTCTTGTTTATTCTTTTCATGTACTTCAAGGTTTCAATCATATCCCCACTGTCCCTTCTCTCCTCCAGTGAGTACATGTTCAACTTCCTCAGCCACCTCTTGTATGGTAAGTTCCCCAGCCCCTTGATCATCTTTGTCACCCTGCGCTGCAACCCCTTCTGTAACTTAATGTTCCTTTTCAGATATGTGTGCCAGTACTGCACGCAGTACTACAGGTTCGGTCTAACTATAGAGTGGCAGAATGACCTCCCCTCCTCTTCGAGGATTTACCCCTTGCAATGCAACCCAGCATTTTGTTGGCCTTTGCAGCTGCCTTCCTACATTATGCCAAGTTGTTCATTGATCCCATAATGAGCACCTTCAGATCCTTTTCCTCCTCTGTATCTGCTAGCTGCACGCCCCCAAACTGGTAACTCCTCCTTTGGTTTTTTGCCCCAAAATGTAGCACCTTGCACTTTTTGGCATTGAACCCCAATTGCCAGGTGTCTGACCAGGTTTCCAGTTTTGCCAGTGTGGAGTATTTTACAGATTCTGAAAAATAGCATAAGTGCAGGAAGTCGAGTGATAAGCTAAAATCACAAGTTCAATTTTATGATTCATGTTTTCTTAGCACACAAACAAAAATAATGAAAATGCTCATCTGCTAAAGTATATCATATCATATTATCATTTGCTACATCATATCTGCTGCCCTGCTCAATGCTATATAAAGGCATCTCATTTCAAAAGTAGCTGAAGAAATAAATCATCTTTTAATCACCACCTGTTTTCTGTAGAATTACCCTCCAACCCCCACCAGCAACAACAGTCTACTGTAAATACAAAAACAAATGGATCTTTCATAGTGTTAAAATATTTTGCATGTGACACTATGAATCCACTAACAGCATGGTGTAACAGTTGTGGTAAAAAAAATCATTCAAGGTTGGAAACGTTTACTCAAACGTTGGGAACCACTGTTCTGATCAAAGTTTTAAAATGTGAGCATGTTATCCTTTTAACAGCCATGTCCACTCCCAGTCCCCATTCAGATCACATCAACCAGCAGCAGTAGGCATGGTCAGGTTGGGTTACATATAACAACTGGCAGGATTAGATGGTTTATTAAATCTAGCCTCCATGGGTGGCATCAGCCACAGCCAACTAATGCATACCATGCTACCAGACTGGCATTGAATCTCAAAGGATCCATCAACCAAAATCCAGAACCAGGCCCACTGAATGCACCCCAACTGGTGATGAATTTGTTTTAAAAAAAACTATACAGCTGAATCATTAAATGCCTGCATGAAACTGCCAAGTTTTCTTCCTGCTTCTCCAAGTGCTGACAGTTTCAGAGACAGCTCATCTCAGGTTTTGTTTCAGAAAACAACACATCATCTTCAACATCATCCTCGTGATGTCCTCCATTGTGAATCAGGTTTTCTCTGCATATACTGTAAATAAAGCCAAATTTAAGAATAATAGTAAGTAATAATTATTTCATTAAAATGAAAACCATACAAGTTGACTGGTCCTGAAAACAACACATCCTTCTTATCATCCTCCCTCCATCAGAACACATGTTTCTTGGCATAAAAATATAGTCCACTTTATGAATACTAATAATAACTAATAATATTTATATTGAAATATAAACCATGGAAGTTGACCGATCCTATAAGCAACACATCCTTTTCCTTAGCCTCTTTCTCTTCCTTGCTCCATCATAAATCATGTTTTCCTCAGCATGCATTACTGCAGTGTATGGGTGAAACTGTCTTCTTCCCTGCACTTTTAGCATCAGATGGTACAGTAAGGCTGGTGTTCATCCATCACTACAGGACTGGAGGTAGTGACACCACTAATTCATCTGAATAACTGCAGAAGCAGCAGTACAATGACATGCTCATTACAGAGGTGGCAGAGATGTTTCTGACACAGCTTTGTAGACAGATTTGCCATCATTAGTTTAGACACATAATTTTGCATGGCAACACTACTGGATCTCAGATATAAAGAAGTGTTAATTCCTCATTAACACATAGGCCACTGAAAACAAACCCTTGCATGCACTTATGGTAGAACAGCAAAGATTGCTTTAAAAAACAACAAGAATGCATATACACAACCTCATGGTTGTATTCCTCCACCTCCTCCTCTTCTGCTGCCTTTATGTAATGCCTAGATCCTGAGACTCTTTAATTCTTAGTCTTTCTTAAACTCACCTTACCAAGGATCACCTTTAACTATTCATTATATTGCTCACATGTCCAACAAATGACATCTCTACTATTCCCACTTCTACACCTCCTGGTGGCAAGTTTCCACACACTTTTCCCACTCCCATTTGCACTGACACTGCAGTCCAACTTACCATTCCCATCAGAAGTGGCACAACTCTTTCTCCTTCTAATAACAACTACAACAACTTTCACATTGTAGTCACCAACAAGTTCAATATTATCAAGTGTGCCACTAAGAACACAATGCATACAGAGTCAGTATCAGCTAAAGAAGACCCATCATGGGCAATGTAATGTTGTGTGTTTCATGTCTTTTCATTTTTTTTATTTAGTAGGTTTTTTGATGCATAGCTTGATTTCTTTTGGGGGGGATATTATTATATAACTTGAAAATCAATGGGGCCGAACTCCAGAGAGAACAGAGTAATTGCCATGGAGGTAAAGCAGAGACTATAGTGACTGTATACCTTGAGGTTAGCAATGAATAGTAACAACTACTGTAGCTCATACTGTGCCATGGCAGTCTTAATGGGTTTTGCAGCCTCTGTCACAATAGCATAAACTATAATTCATAGGAGATGCATGCCAGCAGCACATGCAAAAAATAAGATACAATAATTAGCATTTATTGCTCACCTCAAGTCTCTCTACCTCATTAGTTGTAGTCTCCATTACCCCTTGCTACTTACTGCATTGAAAAACAAAGTGGTTTTGCTGAATTTGAGATGCTAAACATGATTTATGGGACCCAGCTCGAAGCTGAACAGAGGCTGTCAGTGACAAACTTCTTTAACCCCTTAATCATCTATCTAAATTCAGGGCTGGAAATCACCACTCCATTTATGGGCTACATCTTTCAGTTTCTATGGCACAACCAGCGCTTTGAGGTGGGACTCCAGTAAAGACACAGGAATAGATCTGTTCTCTACCTTGAGTAGAGCTGTTCTCTATCTCTTAGCAATGACAACTACATTGGATGCACTTCCCGTTAAACAACTGGTGATACGTTCAGTAGAACTTTAACAAAACATAATATTTAGGCACTGTACAGCTTGTATTTCCCATTAGTTCTGTATTCCTCCTCCCCATTATTCAGCAGTGAAGACATATGCACAGAAACAAAATCTTTACCCCTGAAGAGCTCATCTATTCCTACTACTTTCTCTCTACTTCAAGTCATAGATCAGTGTTTGTGACATCACAGTTACTCCCATGGCAACAGATTGTGATGTCACAACAGAGGATTATGACTTGAGGTAGGGATTACGCTATATAGGCAGATGTACTCAAAATGGACCCTAAGGGGCAACAATCATACAGTATATCCATACACATTTCTTTAGTAATAAATTAAGGGAGGGAGAAACATATAAATTATAAATGGAATACAAGAAGAATTGTACCTAATGATTACGTTTTTTAAAGTTTTCTTTGAGGCATCAGTAGCTCTTTAAATGGGATACATTAGAAAACGAACCTATGAAATTTTGGACAATCAGGGCACCTTTAATTTCAAAACCCCAGATATCATTATTCTTTTCCTGCACACCCTTGAAGGCAAGTAGCCGTGTCAACCATCTCTGACTCTGGGTATCTTTTACACAGGTACTGCTACCCCTCGATACCTCTCCTTCTACTCAGTTTATACACTCACCAGTTACCAGACAGACAAACTAAACACTTTTTGATTTTAAGATTAAGACAAAGGTGAGGCTATTCAGGAGAGCCCTTTCACGTGGAACACCCATATCTGGCCTTTCACTTCTCTGTGCTTAAGTGGTACAGCCATTACATTTCCCCAGTAGTAGTACTAGAACTTTCACTCTCATTATACTATCTCTCTATCTATCTATCTTTCCTGCAGTGAGTGGATGTTACATGTTGGGTTTACCTATCAAGCACCTTCCATATTCTCAGGACCTATACCTGCCATTTGGACACCATGACAATTGACTACATCATGGGCATTTCATTCACCCAGGATCTTGAGTTTGATCCTAAGCCACTCCAGCCTAATTTATCATGTTCCTAGGCTTAACACAGAGTGCATCTAGTAGCTGGCAACTTTGGATTGTAAAGCAGGACCACCGGAGCTGCCACCTGTGATACCTCCCTGGAACTCTCACTCCTAGATACAAGCTAGGTGAGTTGAAAGTGAAAAACCTTCATTACACAGAGTGCTATGTAAAGTTCTGCTACTGCACCAGACCCTTCAAATAGTACTCCATGTAGCAAAGAACAAATGACAGGTGGGCCAAGCAGTCCACTATGTGGGCCAGTCATTCCTTTTTGGCCATCAAATTATATGTTTATATGTTTGCCAGATGAAGGCTACACAATGTGGCACTTTACAGGAAAAATGCCACTTCACATAGCCTTTTGCCTAGGAATGATTCCATGACATGACACTTAGTCAGTGAAGTGCTACTTTATGGAGGACTTTCACATAAGAACATATTTTCCCCCCAACCCCTTGATTATCCATACTGCCCTTCACCCCCACTCAACCCTACCTTTTTTTATTTAATATACTTTGTTACATTTTGTAGCAATACAGAGTCAAGCATCAACCATAAGAACAACAGTGTAATATATCTACTACAACTAATTAACCCCCATTATTATTAATTACAAACAGAACACCCCTTCCCTTTCTCCTTCCCCCACCCCCCTGTCTGTGATCACATCCGAGAGAAAACTGAAAAACCTCTGGGAGTGCCAAGATAGGTCTAAGTACCCCAGAGGTAGAGCAAGGTATACAGTGGCTCCTATGTATTACAGAAGGAGTGCGGTCTATTTTGCATGGCTGCAATATGTTTTTCTAGTTGGATGGTGAGTAGGATCTCACATTGCCACTCCAAGAATGTGGGAAGAGAGTCCTCTTTCCAGTGTCACAGCATGACCAGTTTTGCAGCGACAGCAATCAAAGTCAAATGAAGCCTCCAAACCCAAAAGTGGATCCAATGCTTGTTGAATGGAATTCCAGAAGGACTGAGTAATAAGGCATTTCCATAACAGATGATAGAGAGATCCAGTGGCCTAATTGCATCGGGTACATAATGGAGATGCAAGTTTGCCCATTCTATGCAATTTTACTGGGGTAAAGTATAAGTTGTCCATTATGTTAAACTGTATAAGTTGGAGTCAGTTTTGCCTAATAAATTTAGGCACGGGGTCATTATGTTGCAAGACATTATGCCACATGCATATATCACGCTGCCAAAATAGCACAATATATGCTATGCAGCATAAGTCATTGTTTTGCCATCGAGCCATGGCAGCTGTTCAGTGGACCCCTCTTCCAGCAGGAATCTTATTCTGCACTGGTAAGAGTGAGAGGGTGCACTACCACATATCCTACCTTTCACGGTTTTGCACCCTCTCGATGTTACCTTCTGCTCTCTTCCTACATCGTGGTCATGTCATGCACTGTAGAGCATGTGATATTATGACCCAGAAGGATAAATTTATATATATATATATTACACCACAAGACTTTTCAGAACTCCCCATCCTCTGATATGTGAAATTCTTGGACCCAGTAATAGCAGATACCAGAGGGAAGGTGTAGGTTCAGGGACTGGAAATGTTTGTAGAGCACAGAGACCACATGTGGTTGCTTCACCATGGCTGATAGGGAGGCCACTTCCTCCAGTGTTGTTATAGCCCAAGGTTTAGGCCCCCAAAAGGAAAGGACTGCATTTTTTATCTGCAGGAACTTGAAAAGGTCTTGGTTCTTAAGCTGAAAACAGGCCTGTAAACTGGGAAAGGAGACTATTTCTTCTCCTTGGAGTATCTCAGCAAGCATGCAGTCATGTAATTGGGAACAAAATATTCGTGGGATGGGATGGGATGGGATGGTGGTCTATCTGAAAGTGGGGATTACTGAATAGTGGTTGGGTAGTGGATCTACTCCAGAACATGGGCAAATAAGTCTGCAGTTGGTGCCAGGCCCTGAGGGACCATTCTATGGGTGTTAATGCAAAGGTCGGGGAAGCTGAGAGGGTTGCAGATAGAGCAGCCTGGTCAAAGAGCAGCCCATTCTATTGGCCAGGGCCCTTTCAATGTCCATCCACAGAGGGGTATATGTAATGGGGCCAGGTTGAGTGGTCTTCGTGTCCCATTGGAGTAGTTTGCTGGTGTGTTGGGCCTCATAATACAAAAATACAGAAGGAAAGGATAAACCCCCTTCTCAGTTTGGGAGCAGTTAGTTTACTGTAGGCTCTAGGGACAACTGAGTTTTTCCAAAGGAATGAGTTGAATATCCTTTGGAGGCAAGTAAACCAGCACTTGGGGAGATAGAAATACAACATGCCCAGTGGGTATAACAAACAAAGTAAAACATTCATTTTGAGAATGTTAATCTGACCTCATAAGGACAGGGGAAGTGCTGACCATCTATCTAGATCTAATTTAAGAATGCTTAGCAAACTGGCTAAGTTTTCCTTAACCATTGTCGGGACAGAACCAGTGATTTTTATTCCCAAATATGACAGTGTTCTGGGTTCCATGCTAGGCCCAATTCCAGGATGTCCGCTTTAGCAAGCCTACAGTTTAGTGGGAATACTTTGGTCTTGGAGGGGTTCAATTTGTAGGAGGAGACCTTGGAGAAATTAATTATTTCTTGCAGTAAAATGGAGAGGGATACTTGCGGGTTTTCTAGATGAAGGAGAAGGTCATTCAGTGCTAAGAAGTGCAAGGTAATGCACCTGGGAAACAAAAACCCAGGGGAAGAGTACACAATGGGGGGTGAGATACTAACAACAACAAAAATGGAAAGGGACCTGGGGGTGGTCATATCAGATGACCTAAAGGTGGGCAAGCAATGTGGGAGGGCAGCAAAGAGGGCTGAGGGGGAATACTGGAATGCATAGGGAGAGGCATCACCAGTAGAAAACAAGAAGGTATTATCCCTCTGTACAGACAGCTGGTGAGACCCCATCTGGAGTACTGCATGCAGTTCTGGAGACCCAATCTCTGCAAAGACATAGACAGGATGGAAGCTGTCCCGAGGAGGGCAACTAAAATGGTGCAGGGTCTGCACCAGAAGACATATGAAGAGACACTTAAGGAGCTTAATATGTATAGCCTCGAGGAAAGGAGGAGAGTGGGGACATGATAGAAACTTCAAGTACCTCAAGAGGAATCAACAAAGTCCAAGAGGGTAGCGTCTTTCAAAAAGAGGTGTGCAAGAACAAGGGGCACAATTTGAAGATGGGGGTGGCTCAGAGGTAAGTTAAGGAGTATCTTTTCACAGAGAGGTTGTGGATGCATGGAATGGCCTTCCAGAGGAGGTTGTGGAGTCAGAAACAGGGGTGGAATTCAAGCATGCATGGGACAGTCATAAGGCAATTCTAGGGGGTTGGGGTAGGAAGAAGTAGGCTGCTAGTTAACTAGGATCTGCAGCTTATCCATTAGGTAGTGAAATGGGCAGACTGGTTGGGCCAAGTGGTCCTTATCTGCTGTCAAATTCTATGTTTCTATGTTTCTATCTGCATAGGCCGAAAAGGTATACCTCCCATCCCCTACTGGGATGCCCAGGCGGGTGGGTAGGTTACCAAGCATCCGTATCAGCAGCTCTAGGTAAAAGTTAAAAAGGAGGGTGGAGAGCGGGCATCCCTGCCTGGTGCCATGATGCAAGGGGAAGGGGGTTGATAAACATCCATTACACCAGACCCTGGCAGTAGGAGTTGAATATGAAAGCTGGATCCATTTGATAAAATCTGTGGGAATGCCAAAGTGACACAATGTTTCAAGCAAAAAACACCAAGAGACTCAGTCAAAGACTTTTTCAACATCCAGGGAGATCAGGGCCACTGGGGCCCTGGTCTCCCGGGACACCAAAAGCAAGTGGAGAAGTTTCCTGAGAATCAACCCCACATAAAGCCAACTTGTTCTTGACTAATAATGGCCCCCATTACCAAGATTTGATGAATAGCTAAGATTTTGGAAAGTATTTTCATGTCTGAATTTAATAGAGAAATTGGGCGATAATTTTCAGCCTGAAAGGGATCTTTACCAGGCTTTGCTATAAGTGTAATTAGTTCTTCCAATAAGATTGGGTCACCGACTCCCTCGGCAAACCAAAAGTTAAAAACTTCCACCAGGAGTGGTGTCAGCTGGTGAACGCAAGCCTTGTAAAGGTTGTTGGTTAAACCATCGGGACCCGGCGCCTTATTGGGAAGAAGTTGTCCAATCACCTTTTCCACTTTGGTTAGTGTGGTTGGTGCACTCAGGTGTACTACAGAAGGGGGGGGTAATATTGGGAGATTCACAGAGTCTAAATAAGCTGAGATTGAGTCTGCTGGGGGTTCTAGAGATGGGTCTATAACATAAAGATTTTGGAAGTAGGCTCTGAAGATTGAAGCCATCTGCTTGTGGTTGGTTATGATGACTGTGGCATCAGGGTCAGGTTGCAGTCGTGGAATAAACTTGGCTGTTTCTGCCTGTTGTAAGTGGAGAGTAAGGAGCTTCTCTGCCTTTTCCCTGGCTCCTAAATATTTCAATTTAGTATGATGCAAGGCAAGTTCATCCTTTTGTGGCAAGATATCTGCGTATTGGGTTTGCAATAGATGCAATCTGGCCCACTCTGAATCTTGGGAAAAGTGAGTCAAGGAGTGTTCCAAGAGATGGATATCTTTCAAAAGTGCCTCAAGCTGCACCCTGCCGTTATGGGCCCGGACAGCTGAGAGACAAATGAACTCACCTCTTAGAGCACATATAAGTGCCACCCAGACTATATCCACTCTGTCCCCTGTGTCCTTGTTAGAATTCAAGAAGGAGGTGATGAAATATTGAATATAGGATAGGGAGTCAGCTGTGCACTGAGATGCCATAAAGTATCTTGATGCAGCCCTGGTCCAAGTAAATAAGTGACACCAATGGGTGAGTGGTCAGAGAGCACTCTTGGGATGAATATCTGTTACTAGTATATCTGGCAAGCAAAATGTGCTTACTAGAAAATAGTCGATCCTGGAGAAGGTGTTATGAGGGGGAAGTAGAAGGTGTACTGCCCAGCCCTGGGTTGAAGGATACACTATACATCTAACAGTCCCGCCCCACTCATTAAATCACGAAGGGCCCTCTGTGCCGGGGATAAGCTGACCCTTTTGTTGTCAGAATGATCAAGGTCCGACTACGGTACTAGATTCCAGTCTCCACCCACTATAGTAGGTAATGGTGGGTCAGAGGCCAATAGATGAATAAATTGGGAGACAAATTGCGGGGAATCAGTGTTTGGGCCATACATTGGTCCTAGAACAACTGTGTAAGTATCCAGTATGCCCCGGACAATTATATAATGCCCTGAGGGGTCCCACAATTCTTGCATTAGGCTAAAAGGGATGGACTAAGCAATTAAAATGATGACTTTTCCTTGTTTGGAGGAGATGCCAGATCCAAAGACTTGCCCTACCCAGCCCCACTGAAAGAGGTATATCTCTTCTCTGTGAAGGTGGGTTTCTTGCAAGTAAGCTATTTCTACCCAAAATTGTTGGAGGTGGAGAAGGATCATTATGCACTCGTGCCTATCTTGGTTACCCATGACATTCCAGCTAAGAAAATTACAGGGTCTACTCATTGTGACTGGATGTTCTGCACATGGGACAGATGCAAGGGTATAGTGTTGTTTACTTGCTTTATATACCATACCCTCTGAAATGTTGAACAAAATGCTGTGTGGTCGCAGACACCCACCCCCCTTTTCCTCCCACACCCCAATCTGTATCCCCCAATAACCCATTCCACAAACCAAAAACATGCACCCCCCAACCCTGTAATCCCTCCCAATAGTTCCCACAATAAACCATCAAAACTTTAATTATTAATAACACTACCCCCAGTTCTATTAACTGTTCCACCTTAATATGCCTAGTCAAGTGATTACACTTCCCAGCAACCCACTTAGACACGTTCTCCTCGTTCCCCCCTCCCCCCGCCACTCCACATTGATTTGGGTTGGAACTTAACATTTACGATTAGTAACCTAATAATTAAACTCCAAGCAAAACATTTAGAGGTAACAACAAAATGTAAAAAAAATTGTTGGAGAAATTACATACAGTAGCTACTAGTCAAAAGCCTTAACCTGTTGTTGTTTTCTTCTAACCTGCAAGTTACCAAACTTACGTGTAACAGGATGTCATCCCATGAGCATCATTGAACAGATTAACCCTGGGTTTCAAAAACTGTTTGAGTCAAATGAATATGTTCACCAACATCAGGTTCAGCTTCAATCCCCCTTCCCTCTCCTTCATGCTATCAACGCACGAGAGAATTGCTATTTAAAGTCATTTAAAGTCATTTAAAGTTTGTGGAATCTGAAGCCTTAGTCAGGTGTGGCTTTAGATAGGGTAATCCAGCTTGCTCAGATTCAGGAAATTAAAGTGTCCGTGTTGTGGTCAACTAAGATCTAGGGAACCAGGCTGGACCATCATGTAGTGCCAGGTAGAAACAGCAGGACCTGGAACTGTGAGGATACTGTGGCCTGGTACACATGAAAATCTCTGCTAGTCTACCTTTGACTCATAGCACATCCATCAGGAGACAAACAAAAGGGAACTGGGATACTCCCCGGGACCCTTGTCAGATTTCTACCATTTGTTGCAGCAGTGAGAGGGGAGTATTCATGAAATAACAGCTGTGGCATTTTGTAGCCATTTCTTTGAGGCTGGAAAAGCTCAGCGTACCATCCTTAGTCACGAACTGGGGAGCCACAAGGCCAGTTTTGGGCACCATAACAAGGAAAAGTTCAGTTTAGCAGCAAAAAAGGTGACACTAACTGCAACCTTCATAGACTCAGTTGGCGATCGCAAGGGCAAGATAAAGGGTAGGCTTCACCTGAATAAATCTGGAAGCAGATACTTGAGCTCTGAGGGTGCTTGCACCGGAGTCTCAAATGATTTCCACTGGTCTATATACCTAACTTACAATATGGAAGGATATCTCACTCGATAAGGCTTCCCTGCAGCAATCAGTTCAGAAACAATGGGGTGCAGCTCCTGTCTCTTGGCTCATACAGACTGTGGCAGGTCTTGGGCCAGTCTCAAATGGTGCTACTCCCAGCTAAGCTCCTTAAGATCCTTTGTTTTAGACAGAATGTGCTGTTTACCCAGAAAGTTAAGTAATTTAAAAATGAAGGGACATGGAGGTGCTCCTGGAGGCGGTGGAGGGCACAGGGAGCAGTGGGCCCATTCTACAATGTATGTGGAGCTATTGGGAGAAGGGCCTGCCACTCAATCACAACATTTCTGGATAAAAGTGATGGGGTTGTTCCCTTCCTCTTTTCTGGCAATTCAAATAAAATTAGGTTATTGCATCTACTTCGTCCCTCAAGGTCTTCCGACTTGTCTTCGAGGTGATGGATCTTGTGGCACGTAGCCATCATGTCAGGGTCTACTTTCTCCTTCCATACTTCTGCCAATGCAACATGAGCCTCCAAATCAGTCACCCTGGTGGAGAGAGAGTTGACAAAGGATCGCAACTTTTGCACCTCTACTGTTAATGTGGAGACTGTATCCTGAAAAGGTTTCATGATTTCCAAAAACCTTTCCTCCATTAACACAGTACTTGCTGCAGATGGCTTGGTCATAACTGCGGCCTTGTGCTTAGGTCTTTTGGAGGCCTTATCTTTCTCTGGTGTTGGAGGTGGTGTGTGGCGCGGTGGAGGATTCTTTATCTCTGCATCCATTATCCTCAGTAAGCACTGTATTATCTTACTCTCAATAGCATAGATTAGCCTTTTCCACCAAGCCAAATGCATTTTAGGGACTGAAGATAGTTTAAATTGAGTGGATGTGGCAGGGAGTAGTGAGGAGATGCAGCTCTGTCCTAGGCAGCCATCATGTGACCCACCTAACCCTACCTGATTTCAATATAAAGACCCCTCTCCTTATCCACTAAGCAAAAGCACCCACCTTCCAGATGAAACAGATTTTAACAAAAAGCCCCACTTCCCACACCAGCTGAGCAGACACAACTCCAGCCCTAGATAAATCATTGAAACACTTCCCCACCCAGTCACTCTACCCATCCCAATCCCAACCAACCCTGCCCCATCCAAAACAATCACAAGTCCCCACTCACACCCACCCATTCAGCACCAGATATATCAGCCACCCAAGTAAAGGATAATGTGTTTGGCACTGTAGTGAAAGATGATGACCGGCACAGAATCTCCTTTCACCACCTTGGATGGCCACCCTTTGAATGAAAGAGAGCACAAAGTAATAGTAATCCCATTGTTTAGTTTTACAGTTCATTTATCCAGGATAGCCCAGCTGAGTTGCAACATCTTGTTTCCAGAAGGGTCCTGCTGTTAACCTTTTCTACAGATGGGTACCCTGGCACAGTGAGAGGTAAACTGCCTTGCCCAAAGTCACTCAATGAGTATTTGGATTTAGCTGAGTGTGAGCCTGCAATCTACCAGTTTCCAGGCCAGTTCTCTTACCACTAGGTCACACTTCCTTCCTTCCTTCCTTCCTTCCTTCCTTCCTTCCTCCTCCCTCCTTCCATCCTTCCTCCTCCCTCCCTCCTCCCATTATGGCCTAGTGGTTAATGCACCAAGCTGTGACCACAGAGTCCAACATTTGAATCCTACTACCATTGATTCTTCCCCGCATGACCCTAAGCAAGTCACTTAACCTCCCTGCGCTTAACATCTTTATAATGCATGTAAAACATAAATACAGGTCAGAAATGCTATGATTTGAAACATGTATTTTCTCCCCAGAACAGGTCAACATGTTGTTCTCCTTGCTTGTATGCAACACAGTGTGTAACCTGACCTCCTGGAAGCATCATACTGCCCACACTGATCTGGCTGTTCTCATATTTGCAGGCAGTAGAATGACAGGCAGTACTGACTGCCTGAATGGTGACTTAATAGAGAAAAGGAGAGCAATAAATTACAATTAGATAGATGTACTAACTATGTTCTAAATGCACATTGGAACACATTTGAATGTTCGAATAGCTTCTTGGTTCAGGGACTCAGGAAACCAAGGAGAGAAGAGGTGACCTGGACCTAGCGATCACGAATAGTAATTATGTCAGGGACATAAGAGTAGGGGAACTACTGGGTATTAATGACTACCGTTCAGTGTGCTTCACTATTAAACTGGGCAAGGAGTGCACCAGCTCAGAACTACAGTCTTGCATTTCAGAAGGAAAAATTTTGGAGAAATCAATGAGAATCTCAGAAGTAGGTTGGAGGGTGCTGAAGCGGCAGGGGGAGTAGAGAAGAAATGGACATCATCAAGAAAAGCCTGTAGGATGTCATCAGCCCCTGCTTGATGCAAGTACTTAATGACAAGAAAAATAGAAAAACTGATTTGGTTTACAAGAGAGAGAAGGGGGAGAAGTGGGAGAGAACAAAGGTGGCATTCAGGAGATTTAAAGGGAGCCATACAGAGGGAGACAAGTAAGTCTACCTTGGGAAGCTAAACAAGACTAAGAAAAAGACTGAAACAGGACTAACAATAATGGAAGGGGCCAATGATGGTGATACAGCTTTCTTTAATTACATTAGGTAAAAGAGACAAAGGAGGGCATAGTCAAGTTGAGGCAGAATGAAATGTGGGTGGAATAAGATAAGTTTAAGTCAGAAATACTGAATGATTACTTCTGTTTTGTACTTAAAAAGAGAAAGAAGGTTCACTACCAGAGGAGAAAGTTAACACTAGACCACATTAGGGACAGAACTATGCATGGAGACAATAGCCACAATAAAAGGTATTCAGTTGGCTCACATCCATAAAGATCAATACCTCCCCAAGGCCAGATGTAATGTACCCCATGGTACCAAGAGAGATGGTGCAGATACTGACAGTGCCCTTGGCAGATCTATACAATTACTAACTGCAGTTTGGAGAGGAGCCCACAGGCTGGAGAGCAGAAGGCATTGTGTGCCTTGCACAAAAGTGGTGGAAAGGATAAGACGGTGAACTACAAACTGGTCAGTTTGAACTCAGTAATGGGAAAACTGCTAGAATCTAAGACACAGAGAAGCTAGTGGAGTTCCTGGTAGCAAATGGGCTACAAAACAGAAGTCTACATGGGTTTGTGGTAAGAAGATTTTGCCAAACAAATCTGATTAACTTATTCTACTGGGTGATGAAGGCTGTTAACAATGGTCTGGTGGTTGATATACTGTACTATATCTGGACTTTAGCAAGGCTCTTGACTTTGTTCACCACAGGTGGCTGGTCAAAAAACTAGGGGATGTCAAGGTTGGGAACAGATTTAGGGCATTTGGGAACTGGCAAAGGAGGAAAACATAGAGGGTAGTAATAAATGGGGAACACTCAGGGGTCAGGGAGGCTACAGGTTCAGTCCCTCCGGGGTTGGTCCTCTGGCTGGTACTCTTTAATATCTTCATCAGTGACATAGGGGAGGGGATCAAAGGGAAAATCTGCTTATCAGCAGATGACAGCATGTTCTGTGGCAGGGTAGCTTGTGAGGAGGGTATCCATGATGAAGGAGGACCTGGAGAAGCTAGAAAAATGGTTGCCAGTCTCGCAGCTGAGCTTCAGCACCAAAAAGTGTTGGGTCATTCACATAGGCATCAGAAATTCTTGGACTGAATACATCTAGGAGGGGTGAAAGGAAGAAAGGGATCTTGAGGTGGTGATCTCCAACAACCTCAGATCATCAACACAATGTAACAAAGTGTCAGGGAAAGCAAATCGAATCCTTGGATGCATGTGGATGCAAAAGGGTTCAGCAAGAGAAGAAGAAGATGAGTCATTTTGCCCCTTTACAGAGCACTGGTGTGACTGCATCTGGAGTACTGTGTGTATATTTGGGGCTCCCACCACAGGAAAAATATAAATAAACTGGAGTCAGCTCAGAGGAAAGTGACTAAGATGATACTCTACATGGCCAGCAGGGTCCAATATATCTATGAGCAGAGACGGAAGAGCCTCAAAATGTACTGTCTGGATGTTCCACCATGCCACGGTGACAGGAATGTTGGCTATCTCCCCTACAGTGACACATGGTCACTGACATCTCTGACGCCGCCAAATCCGGTTCCGGATCATGAAATGCACTGACATCCAATCAGTGCTCATGCGAGGAGAGGCTGTTTCCACCCCACCCCGGACTTAAGGATTCCAACTCCGGGGCGATCTCGGGGGAAAGCGACCCGGTTGACACTGCAGATGTCGACAGCTTGCTGACGCTGTAGTAGCATCACTTAAGAGCATAGCTGTTAGAATGGTATACCCTCTCTGGAGACCAGGGGAGGGAGGGGGTCATGGCTGAAATGTTTAAAGGATAACTGCACTGAACATGGATAAGGTATTCCTTGATGAATTTTACCTTTCCCTCCATGCAATTAATTAAAAACACTATATTCCCTTATTGATTAGGTCATCTTCTCTACAGCATATATATTAACCCCTGGGAAAAAATAGCCTCAGAGGTTAAAATTAGAATAAGAGACCTAGATGTACATACCACCTTTACACAACTCTCTAATCTGAAACTGCATCATTGGTATAGGCAGTTCAAAACCTTTTGGGGCTATGAAGGATACTTATCTAGGATTGTGAACAAACTATTGTTATTGAGCCTTACTGCAAGTGCACTCATAAAGCACTGGACGATCTCAAGCACATGGTACTGATATGCCCCTCTGTTTGAGAAAAGTAGGAAAAGGTGGCTGGGGAATATAGTTGGTGGTCTCAATCTCCCTCCTGATAGTATTATACTCCATCTCTTCTCTTCCCAAGACTTAAAGGAGCTGCTGAAAATCACTAGATTCCTGATGTCAACCCATCTTTAATTTGTCTATCAGTAAGAACCCTTGCTGAAGTCATAACCTCTCGATGTTTTTTAATTTGGACTCCTATTGTCTATCTTAATATTTGTAAGACATTTGATTCTCCTTATTCTTAGGAAATGTGGGTGCTCTTGTATCATATTTTTAGAATATTGTAAAGGCTTAAGCTGATCAATAAAAACCTGTTGTACTTGTACTTGCACTGAACATGAGGCTGTAAGTCATTTTTCCAAATAGAAGCTGTTTTCTAAATACCGGTTAAAATCCTGTTATTGCATCAGCTATGAAGACATTTTAGCAACCTGAATGAGTGTTGCTGCTTTATCATTGGGTGGTAAGTATCATTTTAGAACTGTTTGATGTAGCCTATGTCCCTCTCAGCCACAGAGCTCTACAGTAGAACATGAGTGAATTGTTCCAACAATAGAAAAGTAGAGCAGGGACATAAAATACATCACACAGTTCAAAAAGTGTTCTTGCCAGCAGCATGCAAATCAGAATTGAAACAATCATAAGGATAACTAAAAGTCTTGGATAGCTAGAGAAATGAGAGAATTTGAATCAGTATTTAAACAAGCATTTGTCAATGCCGAATGTTGTCATGCTGGCATTGGCAGTGGAAGTGATGGAAATAGAGACGTATAGCACTGTGATTTTGTTAATGTGTCCCAAAAGGTGATTTTGCACAGTGAGCATGCCATTGTGTGCCACAGCTGCGGAAAGATATTTTGGGCAGGCTGTGAAAAATGTCTGCTGGACTGTTGATAAAGAGGTGTGTACAAATGCCACTGGTGAAAATGTGGCATGAAAATATTGCAGACTGACGAAGTTACAAGAGTGCATGGAAACTGCACAATGCATGCTTGCAACACAGTCATTTTAGGGACTTTTGGCACCAAATTTTCAATAGAGGCATTTTAGGACCTCTGCCCATAAATAGTGTCACTGTCATTTCCTGGAACTGTCCCAAAAACTGATTTCACACAGCAACCGTGCAATTCTGCACCAGACATGTGAAAACACATTTCAGCCAGCTGCACTGTTCATAAGGAGGTATGGAAAAATGCCAGTGATGAACAGCTAGAGTGAAACTATCACAAATTCACAAAGTTATGAGCTTGCATGCAAACTGCGCAATGCACGCTTGTAAAACACTAATTTTATTGACTTAAGTCCCCAAATTTTCAGCATAGGCATTTTAGGACATCTGCTAATGAACAGTATCACTGTCATTTTCTTAATGTGTCTTGAACAGGGACTTTCCACAGCGACCGCACTATTCTGCGCCAGAACCGCGAAAACAGATTTTGGTCAGGATGTGAAAAATGACAGCTGTACTGTTCATTAGGAGGTGCAGAACAATGGCACTGTTGAAAATCTGGAGTGAAAATATTATAAGTTTGCGAACTTATGAACGTGCGTGCAAACTGCGAACCGCACGCTTGTCACACAGTCATTTTATGGAGTATTGTCATCAAATTTTCAACATAGGCATTTTAGGACCTCTGCTCATGAACAGTGTGACTTGCATTTTTATAATCTGCCCCGAACACCGGTTTCCCACAGTGACCACGCTATTGTGCGCCGGAAGTGCAGAAACACATTTTGGCCAGGACGTGACAAATGATAGCTATACTGTTCACAAGGAGGTAAAGAAAAATGACAATGTTGAAAATCTGGCATGAAAATATTGCGAATTCATGAAGTTATGAGCGTGCGTAGCAACTGCGCAACACACGCTGGTAACAGTCATTTTATGGAGTATTGTCACCAATTTTCAACATAGGCATTTTAGGATCTCTGCTCATGAACAGTGTTACTGTCATTTTCATAATCTGCCTCAAACACTGATTTCCCACAGCGACCGCGCTACTGTGTGCCAGAAGTGCGGAAACACATTTTGGCCAGGATGTGAAAAATGACAGCTATACTGTTCATAAGGAGGTGTAGAAAAATGACAATGTTGAGAATCTGGTGTGAAAATATTGCGAACATTGAGTTACGAGGCGTGCTTAGCAACCGCGCAGCACGCCGTAAAACAGCCATGAGTTATTCCACTAAATTTTTCAACATAGGCTTTGAGAGGCCAACTCATGAACACTGCCACTGTCCTTGCGTTAACTGGTCCCAAAAGGTGATTCCACACAGTGACAGCAAAATCACCTTTCAGGACCGATTAAAGTCATAACAGTGACAGAATTCATGAGGAGGGGTCCCAAAAACCCCATGTTGAAAATTTGGTGCAAAAAGACCAAAAAATGCCCAAGATATGCACCAAAGTTAAAAAATCCTATCTATCCCATTATACAGCTTACCGGCATTTCCTCAGTTTGCGGTCGGCTTTGAAGAGTGCAGATGTGTTCCCGGTACACCGAAGATCATCATACCGAGCTCTGAAGGTAAGTATGGGGTGAGGGGGGGTGTGGGGAGGCAGGGTGCGCAGTTGGTGGGTGCAGGTGGTGGTAGGGAGACTACGAGGGACTGTTTTCTGTTTACAGGTAAAAAAAAATGTTGTGGGACAGTTTTTTGTATTTCAGGGGGATTGGCATGCTGGGGTGGGCTCCAAGTGTGCCAACTAACTGTTTTTTTAGGGGGTCTGCAGCAGACGAGATTGGCATCCTCATTGGCACTAGCAGAGGTCGGATTATACCGGCGGAGATTGGCACCTCAGTTGGCACACAATGAAAGGGTGCCGACGAGGGGATTAAGCACCCCTCAGCATTTCACAATGGGGAGGAGGGAGTTCTTTATGCTGACGGGGAGTGGTCTCTCATCAACAATAAGTAAAGGGGGTTAGAGCCGAAGGGGATTGGCCATCCCCACGGCATATAACAAATAGGGGGGTTATTTATGCCGACAGGAAGTGGACTCCCCCATCAGCAGTACAGCGGGCAGGGCAGGGGTAACTGACAGGGGGACTGGGCACCCCCGAAGTCGGCAGTTCAAAGGCCGGTGTACCGCCAAGTGCATAATGGCGGCAAGCATGGCAAGAAAGGGCACGCTGCGTCTGACGAGCTTTGCTCAGATTGCAGTGGACCTTTTCTTAGATGTGCTCACCACATTATGTATGCATGGTGTGGCGTCCACATGAAGGCTGATTGGGGAATGAGGGATGCACCTACTGATGCATGCCCTGCATTCGCCCAACAGCGACCTCGCCTCCAAAGCTGCACTGACCCAAGATGTTGGCTGCACAAGTGCGCCAACATAAAAACAGCTTCTATTGGGAAAATGATGTATAAATTCTGTGCAAGTCTCCTTTAAATAAATGCTGGCTATAAACAAAGTGGGTACAGGTAAGCTGATCACAGAGAGTGGCATTATCAATTCCAGGGGAAAGAAGAGAAAAATGGTGGGGTTGGGCATTTCTTCATCATCATTGAACAGGTCAGAAAAAATTTAAATAGGCTACCCATAGTGGTGGTTAGTGCAATAGCAGTGGAGGGATTAAAAAGAGGATGGAACAGACCTAAAGGGCTGGTTAAAGGAATGGTGGGGGGTGGCTATGAACCCCTTAGGTGCATGTGCCACCTTGCATAGAAAACTAAATACACTGCAAGGCCTTCTTCTGCCTTATTTTTAGGATTATAGGTTTCTGTAGCAACCGCTAAGGGAATATTTGTAATGGTTCTGTTAATCTGATTTTGTTCATTCGCTGATGTCTGAACTCCAACAAATAACTTTACCATTTCTCATGTTCTCTTAGCAATTATCATCTATGTAATCTCTCTTTCTCTTGCTGGAGTGCTCTGATATGCTAATCTGTCTCTCTCTCTGTGCTATTTGAACCTCTCTTTGAATTTTATGGCAGCAACAATCTTTTTACTCTCTCTCATAGTATTGCGGCATCAGAAAGGACTTTGGGTCCAGTTTGTCTACCCATAAAGCCGAATAGCAGTGACTATACCCGGTCTGAGTAATGCAACACATCGGATTTTCTAGACCTGCATTGAAAACCTGGATGGTGCCAGATTCTACTACCTCATTGGGTTTGTTATTCCGTATTATGTAATAGGTAGAAGGAATGCTGGCTCTTGATTGGTCAAGAGATGCTTTCAGCCAGGCCGTTATCCCAGCACAACAGCTCAGCTGAAAGTAGGTCAACAAAAATATGTTTAAAAAATATATCTAATTTATTAAAAAGGACCCATTTCATAATAGCAAGAAGGAATTTTTGGGGGTGAGTTATGGTGGGGCTAACAGCTATTCTAATGGCTGTCGGGCAAATTTTCTAGGGTGGCTCTTTATATATACTAATAATGTTTCTAGTATTTATGCTAGATACTTAAATGAAATAATTGCTTTTTTTGCACAAGACACACTGTAGTTTTGTTTCATCATATTGGTGGACTTGAGGGAGAGCTGCAAGGTGTTTCTGATTTAATTTATCTACCGGTCCTCCCACCCCCGATCGCTGTCCTGTAAGTCATGTGATAATGCTCAGGTGCCTAGTGGACCCCCGCCCTCTAAGCATCATTTGTGTAGGCATACAAGGAGTCCCTGGCATTCAGTGATGCCTTCCTGGCCCCCCAGCCCCAGCCCCGGTAATGGCAACAGCCTCCCTGGCATCCAGTGGTCCCCCCATCCCTGATACCCATCCCTGTAAAAAAAAAAAGCTTCTCCTTGATGGCCTGTGGTCCCCCATTCTCCAATCCCCATTCCAAATACATGAGTCCTACTTTTGGATAAATTGAGTAGTCACATAATAAAAAGTTGCATTGAAAATAAAAGTAGACAATATTCCCTGGTGTCTAGTGGTACCCCCTACCCTCTGATTGCTGTTCTCTTGTCAAGACATTACTCCCAGGCATCTAGCAGCCCCCCGTACAACACAGACAACCCACCCTGCCAACCCCACTTACATGAAGCACCAGTGCCAAAGGAATCCATACAGCAACTGGCATAGCCCTCCTCTCAATTCCTTGGCCAGCCACCATAAGGAAATCCAGAGAGCACACAATCTACATACTGTACAGGGTGCACGTCCTCTGTATTGTACTGTACAGGGCGTACATCACCTGTGTACTGTACAATAAACATGCATTCCTTGTACAGTACACAGGCCGGGTGCTCCCTGTAAAGTACAGATGATGTGCACCCTTTACAATATGTAGGATGTGTACTCTCTGGATTTCCATATGGCGGCCGAGCGAGAAAGTGAGAGGAGGGCTGTGCCAGTTGCTATATGGGCTCCCATAGCACCATCACTTTAAGTAAGGGGAGTTGGCAGAGTGAGTGGTCAGTGATACATTGTAGAAGGTCTGCTAGATGACAGATAGTAATGTCTTGACAAGGCAACAGCGATCATAGGGTGTAAGGGTACTACTGGACACCAGAGAATATTGTCTTCTTTTATTTTTAATACAACTTTTTATTATGTAATTACTCACTTAATACAAGAGTAGAGCTTGTGTATTTGGAACACGACTGGGGATCAGAGACCAGGGGGACCACTGGCCACTAGGGAGCCTGCTTTTTTATAGGGCTGGGGATCAGGGTGACCACTGGATGCCAGGGATGCTGTTGTCATTAACGTGGCTGAGGATTGGGGAGAGGGAGGACCACTGGATGCCAAGGAGACTGTTGTCATCACCGGGGCTGAGAATCGGGGACTAGGGGGGGCATAGGATGCCAGGGAGGCTGTCATTACCAGGGCTGAGGATTGGAAACTGGAAGAGATCAGTGGATGCCAGGGAGGCTATTGTCATTACCAATACTGAGAATTGGTAACTGGGGGGGGGTGACCACTGGACACCAAGGAGACTGTTGTCATTAACAGGGCAGGGGACTGCGGACCTTGGAGGGATCACTGGACAGCAAGGAGTAGGTGTGCTCCTCCACCACCAATTTGATTGTTGGCTACAGATACTCTGGCAGCCACTAGGGTTGCCCAAAGTAAGTTGAGGTTTTGATCGCTAGTATCTGCACTGCTCAAAGTGGCCTGCACTAACCCTTTGTGTAGTGCAAATCTGCTGAATATCACACTGTACTGGTATTCCTATCCTGCCCCTATTCTTTGCCCACAGCATACATTATTTTGTTTTACATATACTAACCCTGTTAGCACATGGGCAAGCCCTCTTTGAATATTGTGACAGCTTGCAAGCCCCAGGCAAACAGTAGGCAATCACTTTGACTACATGACAAACTTTTGAATATCGGCCCCTGATGTTATGCACATTGCTTGATTTAATGTAAATTGCTCTACATTCTCTGTACATATTGTGCTCTGAACATGTATAACTCATTTTATGTACTGCATAATGTACTATACATAGTTGTTTATCTCCCCTCCCTCATCTCCCTTCCCCCAGGTTGCATCTGTAAATGAGATTATCCTTATCTCTCTGTATGCTTACCTGGTGAAATAATTTCAACTAACTATTTAACTAAGCATGTACTACTTATCCAGGCAATATTTTATTGTATTTTTGCATCTTTCTTATCTTCCAGAGATTTTTTTTTTATTTGCACAATTCATTTTCTAAGTGCAATAAGATACTTTAGGGTCTGCGGTATTGGTGGATACCCACACTTCTGGGCCCTGTAAGGTCTTAACCTGTGGTGTCAAGCCTCATCCTGCCCCATGGCATGCGAGTATCCAGCAGTATCCCACACCATGTCAGGTCTTGAAGTTTACTGGTAATCACCCTCTGTGTAGTAATGGTTTCTGATCTTTCCTTCTTTTACTCCCTCCAGTTTGCTTTCATACAAAACTGGACAAAATGTTCTTTTTGTGGGCAAAAAGCAAGTGAAAACAAATTTTATGCAATTTTTGTTTTTGCAAAAAACATTGCATTTGGCCATTTTTGTGCAAATGGAATCACTAGAGTTGGACATTTCCATGCAAATGGCAAAATTAAACCCACATCGTGCAAACATAATTGTTGTATGATAATGCAATTTTTGAGTCTAACCAAAAATTGCTGGCTGCTTTTCATGCAAACATTGACATGTTACACTTTTTCATTTCCAGCCCTCTCATCCATTTGTTTCCTGGGTTTTCTGTTTTATTGCCCAGTTTTTTCTCTGTAGCCCAAACACTGTTTAGCCTCCCTGAGCACATTCCACTCTGTACTCACAGAATTGTCCAAGCAGTATTGCTGTCTTTGCTACTGTATCATAGACTATTTTGTATGCATTTTTCAACATCTGAACTTTTGGGGTTGGGGAATATTAACAACTTTGCTATTTAATTTTTTTATTATGGGGGCATTTTCCCCAACTGCCAGCGAGGCTTGGTGGTGATGTACCAGCCATCCACTCCATCCCCCCTTCCGGGGATCACAGGACATGCAGGGGGTGTGGGTTTTTCACGGTTACAGAGGTAGCTATGGGAAGCCATAACCCCCTCCCCAGAGGGCACTAGCATAAAGGACCAAGGTCCAGGTGGGAAGCCATGCTGAGACACGGCTTTCACTAAGCGCTTAACAGCACCCTCCCCTCTCGACATCATCCACTGGTGTTGTTTTGTAGCATAGTTTACATGTAAGATGTAAAAGCAACACCTGTAACATCCAAAGCTAACCGTAACATACTGCTAATGAGTATTTCCAGGTAACACAGCAGTACTGTATAACAACATGTGATGCTGCTGGTTTCATGCTTGAGCAGTATCTGAAAAGTACTATGTATGTGTCAGTTCTATCCGGCAGTGAGACGATTTTTGAATTATGACACATAAAAATCAATATTTTGAAAATGTATACAAACTACATGTCATTGTATGAAGAACATATGCCAGCAATAATGTGTCATCATACTGTGCTGGCAGTATAGAGTCAATCATACTATATTTGTTTTTTCATTACATAGTGTTATGTGAAATCAATACAGTGTTGTGATTATTTTGCTTACAGATGTGATGGAGAGGAATAGAGTCTTACAATCTTGCATATGTGTGTGCTTGTGTGTGGGGAGTGGGGGGAATGTGGAGTTTGGGGACTGAACCCTAACAGCACACTTCCAAACTTTTGTTGCTGTGCTATGAACCCTAACTGATGCATTAACTGAGTTTTTTGTAATGAATTTCTCTTCTGTTTGAGAAAGTGTAATGTTACTGGTAACTGGTATGTGTTAGTGGGAGTGCGGGCCCCCTAGGCCCTGAGCTCCCTTCACATTGTCAATTTTTTTCATAATGGTATATGTATGTGGGAGTGTGGGCCCTCTGGGCCCTGCGCTCCCACTCACATGCAATTACGGAATCATACAATTTCCCTATAGGACAAAGAGACCCTGTGCCACTAATGTGCCAATATCTCAGCAACTGTAGCAGCTACAAAAAAATTCAAGTGTCGCTGTAATCATGACAGTGAGTACTCCACACAATATATGATTGACTGAATCCGTATCTCACATCATTTACAAGATACAGGCACCAAAACACAGTGAAAAGGCACCCTTGGAACCCTTGGAACATGTTTCTGCCAATATCTCCATAACCATAGCAAACAGGAAATAAATTCCACTGCTAGTGTAATCAAAGGTTTCCAAAATTGTTTCAGCAGGTTAGTTCACTTAAAGGTGAACTAGGTAGCGGATGGCGAAAAATCCGTATCTTGCTTTGTTTTCGAGATACAGGTGCCAAAATGCGTCACTGATGTCACAATGTTATCAAATAGGAAATTTCTCAACTTCGGAATGCTGTAACTTTGGGCCCCTTGAATGTTTTGGTATTAAACCACCAAAAGGCACATCTGTGGGACCAGGGCTTGCCATCCTGCAAATTCCATCCCAAAAGACCCAACCATTTTGTTGCAAGAGGATGGCAAAGAATTCCAGATTTTTTGGCAAAGTTCTTTCCCAAATCACGAAAGTTTCGCAAAAAACAGCATGAAACCTTTGCATTTGCGAAACTTTCACAGACGTTTTTAACACAATTTGAGAAAGTACTTTGGCTTCGAGTTTTAAAACAGCATTTCTGAAAGGTTTTACCCCAAAAAAAAGTTAAAGCTGGCATCCTCAGGACCCAACTAGGTAAACCCAACAGTCAGTGTTTACCTAGAGGGTCCCAAATTTAAATGCAAGGCATTTTTCTCTTTTACTAACTGTAAACAAGATGGCAGCAGCATGAAAGTAAAAGGGCCATTTGCGAAAGTAAAATTGCATTTGCGACACTTTCATGAGACACATATTTTTCCCCCCATTGACTATAATGGAAAATTTGTTTTTTGAATACCTTTTGAACAGTTTAATATTTTTACACCAAATCTTTGAAAGGCACATCGGTGACCCAGACTGCATCTTCACTGAAGATTTCGTACCAAATGGATAAATTGTGCGGGCTGTGGGAATGAGCAAAAAACGCGCTTAAAGTCCTTTGTTTGCATATTTCGGCATTCTGCAGCTCTGCAACCATATAGTTGGTGCCAGCTACTTTGTCCATCATGGTATTAGACATTGGTTGTTTCACTTTCAATAAATCAGTGTGCATCTAGTTACTATTTGCCAAACTGGAGTGCTCAGTTCTTATTTTCTCTTTCTGGTTAATTTTCAGTGAGCACCCATTTTATGGTCATCAAGCCCAGTTTTTTTTTGCACCCACTACAGAATATCCTATTCCTCTGCTGTGTTCACTGTTTTGCCAATTTGATATCAACAGTAAACTTAATGAGTTTGCTACCGACTGTCCCCCTCAAGGTCATTGAGGACTGCAGTAGGATGCTTCATGTCTGATCACAGCCTCAGCCAGGGGAATTACTTTCGGAGTCAAGGCCTATACTGTGCTGTGCTCTTTGTAGTGGACTCCCTGACTTCAGGCTGTTCCTGTCTGGCTACTTTGCACAAAAGCAGTCCCTGGTACACTGTTGAGCTATTGGTTTTGAAAGCACTGGGTCATTGGTTAGAGTATAGGAAGAGGGGGTCATGGGTTCATGCTAACAAACTTAGCCTAGTGGTGCCTAGGGTGGTCAAGGCAATGGGATTGGATGGCATACATTCCAGGGTACTAAAGGAGCTAAGGGTGGAACTAGCAGAGCCATTATCAGAATCGTTTAGTAAGTCTCTGAGTACAGGAGAGATCCCAGAAGACTGGGGAAGGGCTCATGTGATCCCACTCCACAAGAGTGGTAGCAGGGAGAAGGCAGGGAGCCACAGACCAGTTAGTCTTATCTCAGTAGTGGGCAAGATTATGGACGCACTCCTTAAGGGAAGGATGGTGCAACACCTGGAATCCATAGGAGCACAGGATCCAAGACAGCATGGGTTTACAGCAGGAAGGTCATGTGAAACTAATCTCATAGATTTATTTGACTGGGTAACCAGAGTGGTGGACCAAGGGGGTGCAGTTGATGTCACCTACTATGACTTCAGCAAAGCATTCGAAACTGTTCCACATAGAAGATTGATTAATAAGCTGGGTAGGCTTGGGTGGGTCAGAAGTTGGTCAACTGGGTGGCAAACTGGTTGACAGGCAGAACACAGAGAGTGGTAGTAAATGGTATACAGTCAGAAGAGATGCAAGTCACAAGTGGGGTACCTCAGGGATCAGTCCTGGGGCCAGTCCTCTTCAATATCTTCATCAGTGACATTGCAGATGAACTTGAGGGTAAGGTTTGTCTGTTTGCAGAAGACACCAAGATCTGCAACAGAGTAGATGATCCAGATGGGGTGGGCAGAATTAGAAGCAATCTGGATAAACTAGCAGAATGGTCAGAAGAGTGGCAACTGGGTTTAATGCAAGAAGTGCAAAATCATGCACATAGGGAAGAAGAAACCCTGAAAGCCACTTATAGGCTGGGAGGGAGTTGCTAGCAGTCACAAGGAAGAAAGAGACTTGGGCATCATCATCACTGATGACCTGAAATCATCAAGCAGACCTCTAAAGCAGTAGGTAAGGCTAGGGGGTGTTAGGGTGTATTAGTAGGGGTATCACAAGTCGTAAGAGGAGGTAATAATCCCTCTGTACAAGACATTGGTTAGGCCCCATCTGGAGTACTGCGTGCAGTATTGGAGGCCACACCTTCACAAGGACATTAACCAAAATTGAGGCAGTCCAGAGAAGGCAACCAAAATGGTGCAGGGACTGCATCAGAAGACATATGAGGACAGATTAACGGAGCTCAATATGTATACCCTTGAGCAAAGGAGGAGAGGTGATATGATCAGAGACATTTAAACACCTTAAGGGCATAAACAAGGTGAAAGAGTCTAACATGTTTAAATATAAGAAAATAGCAGGACAAGAGGACACAGCATGAGATTAGAGGAGGCCGATTAAGGGGAATGTGAGGAAATTCTTTTCACAGAAAGGGTGGTAGATGCATGGAATGGCTTACCACAAGAAGTAGTGGCTATGAATACAGTGCAGGGCTTCAAACAGGCATGGGATAGGCATAAGGGAGCAATACAAATGACTATGAATAGATAGGTCACTGACATAGCAAAGGCCGATGGAACATTTATAAGATAGAAAAAGAAATGGGCAGACTGGATGGGCCTTGCGGTCCTTATCTGCCGTCAACTTCTATGTTTCTATTGCAATTAAGACGAACAGAATCGCCACATGTTTCTGCACAGTAGACAGTCTTCTACATCCGATATGTTTATGGAACAGGCAACTTTGTTTGCAGGATAAGTGTAAGCATTTAAATCTGCTGTTTTTTTTAAAATCCAAGGTTATCAGCATCCAGGACTTCATCTGTCCTACAACAGAAATTGTGGACAATGAGATAATGTAGGGTTCACCTTGAAAACTACAATTTCTGGAACCGGGTTGCATCAGCTTTATGCAGATTAAGTGGCTTAGGTTCTCACTGGAATTCGTTTCTCCACCTCAAATCTGGACACTGCCCCTAGTCAGTTGATCAAGGTCGTACTGGAGCATAGGAATTAGTTTTCACAGGCATCATCAGTCTTTCCTTGCATTTGGGTCTCCTCTTAATGGGGTGTTTTTCAAATTTTGCACTGTAATTTGCACTTTATTTGCACTTTGGTAATAAAAACAACATACTGCACAGTAATTCTTTTCTATGCAAAGTTTTGGCCAGTACCAGTTTTCAAAACACCCAGAAGAGTATGAGCATCATTGTGCTGGGTATCTCCTTTCCATGACCCTGAAAGGGGCCAGTGAGACTCATGCTGAAGAAGCCATCTCCCTCAGTCCTGATTACCCTATATACTACTGGCATTTTTCCAACCTGTAATTCCTGTGTGTTGAGATGGTGGTTGTGTTATAGATCAGTGAACACTTAGACTCAAATATCTCAAGCCATTCCAGTTCAACTTGTTTGGATTTTTTTTTATTTAAAAGTTTAGTAAGTCTATGGGCTTTTTCAAGCCCATTTACATGGTCGAACAGAACATACAAAAAGTACATAATGAACATTTAACTAAGACCAGCAAGGTCACAGACAAAAATTAACAACAGTCATATTATGTACATTGACAGAGTTTGATCATAATTACTTTTCCAATGCTCCTTTAAATTTGTATATAGTTTTGTTTGCCCAGTTATTGAATTTGGCAATGAATGGAATAATTTTAGAATTACAGTATGTATAGCAGAAATCATTGGCCTTTGTATGTCCTCATTGCTGATGCGAAGAAAAAATCTGGGATCCCAATCAAGTGGACACTACACTGCTCTTTAGCTGAACAATCTTTAGAAAAACACTTAAACCTGGTGGAGGGTAACATTTTTGGCTAAAATGTTTTGTTCAAGAGATGGCCGTTGGAGGGAGGAGTATAATGAACAGTGGTGAGTATAGGAAGGAAACTGTGAAGCAAATATTGCAATATGATTATAAAGGGTCCTCACTCTTGACAGCAAACCCTCTCCTGATGAGTAATACAACATGAGACTGTAATCAAGATCTGGGAGAAGGAAATTTTGTGATAGTGACCTTGTAGCTGATATGAACGTAGAAGATTGTATATAAGCAGTCATACACAACAAGGATATTCTTGTATCGAGAAATTTCCTTTGTAACAGATGACCTCGAGAGCACATCTCGAGAGGTGCTCTGTTACCAAGGGAACCTTGAGATACAAGAATATCCTTGTCTGTGTATGACAACTCATACACAATTGTTTATAGTATGGGCAGTCACAGCATAGAAAACCACACAATACCAGCTAGTGAAGACAATGGAGAATAGAAATTTTAACATTTTTCATTAACTGAAACAGTGTGCTGCAGATGTTTCTGCAAGTTCAAGTTTAAAAAACAACAACTTTCAGCTTAACTGGATAGAGGGAAGCAACTATGTGGCAGCATTCCAAGTTCTTCTGCTGTAGCAGTGACATCACTACTGCAGCAGAACAACATAATAATGTCACTACTGCAGCAGAACAAGCATATTCCAGGCATGGAATTCCATGCAGAACAGCATTCGACCATACACTATAAGCATTTGTCAATGCCATACTTGCTGTTATTAGCATTGGGAATGCAGGAGTTAGACAGATGCAGAATAGGAATGGCAGTGAAGTATTGAACTTCACACCAACCCCACCTCCACCCAGCAGAGAGGGACAGGCATTTGGGAATGCGTTTGGGTGGCCACCCATAATGTTCATGCCATTTCACCTCACCCTATCCTGCAGACACTGACAAGTGTTGAGGTGTGCCTTGGGGTGTTCAACTTTACAGTCACCCCATTCCAGATGGACATACGCTAAAATGGGTGCAGTATAGGAGAATTGGGGTGAACTCTGGGGTCAAAGAATCCAAGACACACCTCAATGCCTGTCACTAGCTGCAGGAGTGGGGGTGGGGTGGAATGGCATGAGCATTACAGTTGGCAATCCAAAGGCACACCCCTGATGCCTGTCAGTCTGTAAAGGGTGGGATGTTATGGCTAGAAACCCTAACACCCCAGGCATTTGTTTGTATTTGCACTACAAATTTTCAACAAGGCCTTTTTGTGACCCACACTTCATGAAAGCATTTGGGACCTTTTCTCATGAACAGTGGCACTGTAATTTTGTTAATGTGTCCCAAACTTTGAGTTCCCACAGCGACCATGCCATTCTGTGCCAGATGTACAAAAACACAGATTGGGCAGGGTGTGAAGAATGACAGCTGTACCACTCATAGGGAGGTGTGACGAGATGGCTATGTTGAAAATCTGTAGTGAAAATATTAAAAATGTTCGAACTTCTGAGCGTACGTGAAAATTGCACAACACATGCGCGTAACACAGTCATTTAGTGGAATTATTTCACCAAATTTTCAACATAGGCATTCTGTGACCTCTGCTCATGAACACTGTCACTATGATTTTCTTAATCTGCTCCAAACATTAATTTCCCACAGCGACTGCACTATTCTGTGCCAGATGTGTAACCACATATTTCAGGCAGGATATGAAAAATGACAGCTGTACTGTTCATAAGAAGGTGTGAAAAAATGGCAATGTTGAAAATCTGGAGTGAAAATATTACAAATGAGCAAAATTATGAGGGTGCATGGAAACTGCTCAACGAATGCTCGTAACAGTCATTTCATGGACTTTTGTCACTAAATTTTCAACATAGGCATTTTAGCACCTCTACTCATGAACAGTGCCTCTATGATTTTCTTAATCTGTCCTGAACACTGACTTCCCACAGCGACTGCGCTATTCTGCGCCAGAAGTGCGAAAACACATTTTGGCCAGGATGTGAAAAATGACATCTGTACTGTTCATAAGGAGGTATGGAAAAATGCCAGTGGTGAAAATCTGGAGTGAAAATATTGCAAATTTGCAAAGTTATGAGGGTGCGTGGAAACTGCGCAACGCATGCTCGTAACAGTCATTTTACGGACTTTCATCATCAAATTTTCAGCACAGGCATTTTAGGACCTCTGCTCATGAACAGGTTCACTGTGGTTTTTGTAATGTGTCCTGAACACTGATTTCCCACAGTGACTGTGCTATTCTGCGCCTGAAGTGCGAAAACACATTTTGCCAGGACGTGAAAAATGACAGCTGTACTGTTCATAAGGAGGTCTTGAAAAATGCCAATGTTGAAAATCTGGAGTGAAAATATTACAAATTCATGAAGTTACAAAGGAGCATGGAAACTGCGCAATGCACGCTCATAAAAGTCCTTTTTTTTTCCACCAAACTTGCAATATAGGCTTTTTGAGATCCCACTTCATGAACAGTGGCACTGTCATTTCATTAGTCGGTCACGAAAGGTGATTCCACACAGTGACTGCGAAATCACCTTTTGGGACCAAATAACACCATGACAGTGACTGTATTCATGAGGAGGGGTCCCAATAACCCCATGTTGAAAATGTGGTGGCAAAAGTCCAAAACATGGCTGAGATAGCCACACAAGTTGACAAAACCCTATTTATGCCATTATACAGCTTACCGGCATTTCTTCAGTTCATGGTTGGCTTTGAAGAGTGCAGACATGTTCCCGGTCCACCGAAGATCGTCGTGCTGGGCTCTGGAGGTAAGTATGGGGTGAGGGGGGTGTGGGGAGGTGGGGTGCACAGAGGGTGGATGCGGGTTGTGGGAGGGGGCACGAAAGACCATGAGGGCCCATTTTCTTTATTTCAGGGACAAAAATAATAAAAAGGACATCACCGGAAGGTTTTTTTTTCCAGGCTTCATTTGTGCACAGTGGAGTGTACTCCCAGTGTGCCACCTGCATTTTGGGGAAAGAGGGGGACTTAATTCAATGGGGATTGGGCTCCCTGTCAGCAAATAAAGACTGTTTGGGGGGCATGATGCAGAGGGAGATTAGGCACCCCTTCAGCACACAACAAATGGGGTGGGGGCATAATGCCAACGAAGAGTGGGCTCTCCCAGCGGCAAATGAATTGGGTCATTGGCATGCCGACAGGGGGATTGAGCACCCCCATCAGCTTACATGGGACTGTCAGGTGGCGGCATAGGTGCCATGTTCACAGAAATGTTACACCAGGCAAGGTACCGCCCTGCACTGACGGGTCGTTCTCTCATTGCAGCAGAATTGCTGACACTGCAATGATGAGGTGGCCTCTCATTGCAGCGGCCAAATCATTTCAAGTTGGTGGCACTTTTGCAGAACCAGTGTCATCAGGACACTAGGCCTGCATTGGGTGCACACTGCCAAGCCCACAAATGCAGTGCTGGCATTGGCCTCCACACTGCCGCACCTCCACAACCCACTTCTCTCCTAAGCTGCCGCATAATGTTTCTTGTGCATGTGTGCAAGCAAACATAAAAATTTATTTAATCTAAATAAGGCACCCAATCTTTGGTAAACTATTTTAATCATGTTAATTATGTGTGGTTTATAAGAGAAAGAACTGTCCATGGTGAGTCCCAGGTATTTAAAAGTAGAAATCTGTTCTGTAACTGAACCCTGCGATGTTGTTAAAGAAATAGATTTTTATTTATTTATTTAGTTTTTGTTGACTGGGTAAGTGCACTAGACAAATCCTGCCTATTTTCAAGCACAACCCGGGGGAAGGGGATACAGATGAATGCCAACTGACCTTGAACCAGATGAAGCTGTTGGTGGTATTTTTTAGTGAATGAGGGAAATTTGGCCAGGACACCAGGGAAATTCCCCTACTCTTGCTGCACATCGCGCAGTCACGCTGCAGGAGAGTCGAATGGAGGTTAGTGTGCCTCTGACTATGGACGGTGTGGGTTATCTTGAGGAGAGCTCCTGTCTGGAGCAAGTCTGTCAGGCTGACTCGGTGGAGATTTTGAATTTAGAGTCTGAAATTGTTACAAATGCTGAGTTTTCTCCTGTTGTGGACTCCTGTTCGGAGTCAAAAGACCCAGATGAAGAAACCCTTAAACGTGACTTGGACATTTGAAAACAACAATTGCTGGATTTGATTTCGGCTGCTGAACGGGATTTTTTGGCCAGGAAATTAATTTTGGATGAAAGGAAAAGAAAATGATCTGGGCAAAGCCCTTTACCTGGGAGTGGTAAACGTTTGCCCTTGGAAGTTGCTGCTGATTCTTTGGACCCTGTTTTGCATTCTTCGGCGGATCACGCTCTGGTTGATGACGTCATCACTTTGACGCCAGGTTCTGTTGCAGACTGGACCCCAGGGCTGGCTCTACAGAATGCCGGTTGGATTTGTGATGGGGATCGTTGGGTTCCTTACCCGGTTGTTCCATTGCCGGGTTCTCCGACTTTGTTGCCTACTCCGGTTTCGGCTGTTTTCTCTGAGTCCATGGCACGACAGCAGGGGACTCACTTGCCTGCTGCACGATTTCCGCCCAAGACAGTGTCTCCAGCTTCGGTGTGTGGTACAGACAACCACTGTTTAGTTAGCCAGCAGACCTTTAATGCTCCAATGGTAGCTGTTTCTTCTGATGTCACTCCTGCTGTGGATGGTAAGGTGCCTATTTCTTCTTTGGGAGGTGATGGTGCGGATGTTGGGACTCAAGCTGTAACCCAGGACCAGCCCAAAACATTTGCAGGACTGTTTCACAAGCCTGATGAAGCGGCGAAGAGGCGTTTTTTGGTCCGGTTAAAGTATATTGGGACTGCTCCTGTTATCCCTGATAGGATATGGGTGGGTAAAACATTGATTAAGGACTCTTTGGGCTTTGCACCCTCGGAGGTGTATGCTTTTATTCATGCACTGGGTGATCGGATTTATGATCTTAGTTTTTGCTCTATGTACTTACTGGACAAATTTTGGAAATTGTATTATTCTGTTAAGGAATTTGGGGCATGGCAAGATTTTATAGCCATCCCAGTAACAAAACCGACCTTTAAAATGGTTACTATTTTGTTTCAGAATGAGGGGGTTTGTATAAATGATATTCCATTTTGGCAGGAGAAAAAATGTACTGTTATGGAGAAACCTAAACCCATTATTGATGAAAATGGGTTTTGGAATGGGGATGGTTGTTTCGGGTACAGTTGAACCAATCTGAAGTTGGTATTTCCCATTTGCCTAGCTCCTTTTTTTTGGGTAGAGATCGGGGGGTCCTGTTTTATGCTGGTCAACCCAAGAGTTGTTATAAATGTGGGGCCCTCGATCATCTTAATGTAGATTGTGATCAGATCCGGTGTTTTCACTGTGGGATGCTTGGGCATACTGCCCCTCAGTGTACTGCCCGCCCCTTCTGTAATCTGTGCGGGGAAGAAGAACATTCCTTTCATGAGTGCCCTTGGGCAGCACATAATTTGGAAGGGGAATCAGACCAAGATTATTATCTGGATAAGGCTAAATAACGCTTTTCTGTACCTCTACAGCCTAATGAAGGATTGGTTTCTGGTCGAGGTAGAGGTCGAGGTCATGCGTCACGGTCTGTACCTTGGGGTGGTGGTTTAGTTCCCCCCTTTTCCCATTCAGATTTGGGTGTTTTGGGGATTCCCTCTTCCCTTTCCCATATGTCTCAAGGCCCATCACGCTCCAAGTTGGTGGACCTTGTCAATCCACCAGTTACTCCGCAAGGCTCCCCTGTCCGGACTGTGTCCTTAACTAATTTTCAGGAGCAGCAACATCCAGCCCATTTAGGTTTACCTTCCCAGAGTCCTTCTGAGGCCACTGCAGTTACTGTTGTGGTTTCCCCTGGCTCGGTTACTGAACCCGGACCAGATATTTTGGCTACAGAAAAATAATTTGTATTTCCTTTACAGTCTCACAATCAGCCTCAGACTGAGGAAATGGCTCCTCTTTCTCCTTTGCCCCTGTCAAATCGATTTTCAGCTTTTTCATGGAGTGAGCAGGTGGATTTGGATCTACCAATGTCAGGTATTGATCCTGACCCGTTTCCACCTCTTGCTTCCAGTACTGCTCCATCTAAGAAACACCAGTCTAAAACCCAAATGAAACGAGTTACCCGTTCTAGTCGTAAACTAGTAGATGTTCCTCCCTGATGGGTTGGGTTTACGTATTGCCAGTTTAAATGTCAATAGTGTGTTATCTAGAAAGAAACGCCTTATTACCTTCAGTATTCTTTCTCAGCTACCTTTTGACGTTTTTTTTCTCCAGCATACGCGGATTCACTCGTCACTGGACATTGACCAGATTACAAGAGATTAGAAGGACGGTTTGTCCTTTTGGTCGGCGGGATTAGACCCTTGTAGCGCGGTGGGGTTTTGTTTTAAAACTCATGTCTCTTGTTTTCGTTTGGTGGATATTGATAGTGCTTTTTTGTTGGATGTTGTTATTTTGTTGGACGTTATTAAACAGTGTCGTGCAGACTGATTAATATTTATGGTCCTCAATTTAAAGCCCAGAGGATTTCTTTATTGAAAAAAATCCAACCCTTTTTATATACTAATAGGCTTGTTTTTTTTGCTGGGGATTTTAATATTAATGTCCTGGGGCCTCTCAACAAAGTGTATTGTGATAGGGCATTCCTGCGGGACTTAATATCTCATACTGGGTTGAAGCAGGTATCTGTCAGGTCTTCACAGTCATTGAAACCTACTTATTATAGGGGAAGGTTAGCTTCCTGTATTGACATGATTTTTCTTACTAAATCTCTATCGTGTGGGAATTTGGTTTCCATCCCCATTGAATCCTCTGACCATGTTTTGCTTGGAGTCTTTATGGACTCTCCTTCTAGTAGGATTTCTGGCCCAGGATACTGGAAATTGAATTCCACTCTTTTACAGAATCCTCTGGTTTTGTCTTCCTTAACCGAGATTCTCAATGATAAATTATCTACAAAGTTTTTTTATGAAAATCTGGGTTTATGGTGGGAAGACCTAAAGATCTGCTTACGTGATTTTTTTTCTGGCAGTGGGAAATGATCAACAACTGTCTAAATATTCTAGTTATCTCTGATTAAGGCAACATTTAGGAATTTTACTTACAAAACATCATTTGGGAAGGGAGGATGTAGCTTTAGATATTCAAGAAGTTCGTGTTCAGATGGAGTTATTTCAATATAATTGGATGTTGTCTTTACAACATGAACAGAGATTTGGTACCCATGGGAAATTGGACCAAGGTAACCCCTTTTTCAATTGCCATAAACGAACGGAGAAGAAAGTGTTCCAAAATTTAATCTCGGCACAAGGAATTTTGGTTTTGGATAATAAGGGTATTATGTCTACCCTAGAAGAGTACATTAACCTTGTGTTTGGGACTCCGGTTCCTGATGAAGGTTTTAGTACTCAAATTTTGAACTCGGCTGCTTTACCGCGCTTGAACTCCTTGTCACAGGATGAATTGCTCTTACCATTTACTTCTTTAGAGATGGAATCGGTTATTCTTTCCTTGAAGGGGGATACGGCTCCTGGATCAGATGGTTTGACTGCTGAACTTTACAAGATCCTCTGGCGCCTTATTCCGACTGATTTTTTAGAGGTGTTTAATTTCATGTGGTCTGATTTCTATTTACCTTCTTCTATGTATAAGGGCTTAATGATTTTTTGTATAAATCAGGTGAACGGGTGGAGCTTACAAATTGGCGTCCTATTACTCTGCTTAATGTTGATTTTAAAATTTTGCTAAATTGCTTGGTAATAGAATAATGTCTAGGATGGCTCAACTTATTTTTCTCTACAAGTTTTGCTCTGTGCCTGGCAAGCACTGATTACTGAAACTTCTGTATAGAAATCTTGGACAGTGGGACTTCCTTGATGGCATCGGTTGGCAATGGGTATATTGTTAGCTTGGATCAGGCTAAGGCCTTCGACGGGGTTTCTCCTGCTTTTCTGTGGAATTGTTTGGCTTCCTACGGTTTCCCGGATTTATTTATACAAAGGATAAAGCTATGTTATGCTCTAGCTTGTGTTACACCTTATGAGAATGGATGGATGGGGAAAACAATTTTGATATGAAAAGGAGTTAGACAGGGTTGTCCCTTGAGCCCTATTCTATATGTCTTTACATTAGACCCTTTATTGCATATTCTTCAGAATTCCCCAAACATTTATCCTCTGGGTATGGGTATTTCATTTCCAATTAAAGTACTTGCATATGCAGATGACATTTGTTTGTTGGTTAATGATGCGCACTCTGTACGTTTGGCTTGTGCTTTACTTCAGGAATTGGGTAGAATTTCTGGTGCCCGGCTGAATATGGCCAAATCGTGTTGTTTGAATGTTGCGGGGTTTATTGACCAAGAAGATTGTATTGGTGATATTCCCATCTCACGGGTGCCTTGTCGCATTCTTGGTATTTATTTTGGTGGGGACGATATGGACGTACCAACTGGTCACGAGTCTTGGACGTGGGGCATTCCAAGGTTAAATTATGGAACCGGTGGAAATTATCTAAGAAACGACGTATCTTTCTCCTAAAATCCTTTTTAATCCCTGAATTTTTGTTTGTTAGTTCGATATTTTTTTTACCGGCATGTTTGTTTACTTCATTAATGGGTTGTTTTTTTTCTTGTGTCTGGGGTAGTAGATTAAATCCTATTAAAAGGGAGGTTTTATATGCTTTTATTAAGTCTGGGGGTTTAAACGTGATTCATCCAGTGGTGTTTTTTTATGATTTTTCTTTATGTGAATATTGTTCCTTTAGTTACGGGTTCTGGACATTTGTGGTGTAGGTGGGGTAGGGAAACCTTACATGGTGTGTTTTTGGAATGGTCAAACAATGCTTTTTTGCATAAAAACAAAAGATCTCCCTCGTCTCCCTTATAGATGGGATGGCGTCATTGATGCTATTAAGAAATGGGGTGTACGGCTAGATGCAGTTGTTATTATGTCTAGAAGAGCAATTTATGGGCAAATTATTTTGCGTTGCTTTACTGTACCTACCTTTACGAATTTTTCCTTATTGGAACAAAAACAGATTTCTGACTATATTTCAGATTCTAGACTTCCGGTTCATTTATGGGATACTGTTTGGTTGGGGTTGCATGGTAGGATAAATGTTAAAGGGAATCAGAAACATAAGGCCTTGTCAAACGGTACTGTCCCATGTTTCTTGTTCCATGAAAATTGAAACTATGGATCATTTATATTTACATTGTCCATATATTTTAGACTTTTGGGACATTATTAAAAATTGGTGGAAAAGGATTGGCTCTATTCCACCAGCACCAGGGTTGTTATCTTTTGGGATAACTCCATCTTTACCAAGTGGGGTACATTATGGTACTTACCGTATTCCTTTTGCTCATGTTTTATACTGGATATGGATAGGTCGTTGCAGGTTCATTCTGCAACAACAGGTTATTACTCCATGGGAACTTTTTCATATCATTAACACTGATTTAAGTAAATGGAAATTGGAGGAAAAATCGTGTTTTTCCTTTCTTCAATGGTCCGGCCTTTGGAAACACCTTGCCTTTGTAGGCCATTAACTGAGGATTAATTATTTCCGGGGGTGAATGGCAGGGGTTTGTTTTTCAATTTGGTTTGTTTTTTTCCCTTACTTTTGGGATTGTCACATGCATTTCCTTCTCTTTCTGTAACTGATTTTGTCCCTTTTATGATTTTATATAAAGAAGTTCTGTTTTGTTTAGGTTTTATTGTATATTATGACAAGTTCCCTTACTCCTTTACTAGGGGGGAGGGGGGGTTGTTTCTACAGGGTTTTTTTTTTCTATGTTTGGGGATATTGTATGACGTAATACTTATTTATGTTTTTGTTTCTCTTTTTACTTTATGATATTGTATGATGTGATACTTTACATTATTCACACCCTTGTATATAATTCTGGCACCATCCAATCATATCAGGTGATAATCCAAGAAATGGGCAGACTGGATGGGCCTTGCGGTCCTTATCTGCCGTCAACTTCTATGTTTCTATTGTATAAGATGTATTATGGTTTCAATAAAAAATTACCGTACTCTTTCTTTCGATAAGTGCCATGGGATCGTTAACATCCACGTGAACTGCCATCAATCCAGGCAGATGGGACCTCAGTTTAACGTCTCATCCGAAAGACAGAAAGATGAACTGCTAAAGTGCTTATTTCTGGGGTTAAAAAGCATCATGGATTTGGTCTTGGATGCATTCAATGCCAGTTTATGTTTTATAAACTACAGTGTCTTTGGATTTTTATCAAAATCATCTAACATACTAACATACTAACATACTATTTGCCAGCAGATTAGGCCTTACGGTCTATCGAGTCTGCTCGAACCTAGATCCTTATATGGGTGCCGAGATCCTCCCATTCCTTGTTCTCTAGAAACCCCTATCATCCATCCCCACCTCCCCGGGACAGGCCATCATCTGATACATCCACTTTCTGTGTCTGTCCCACCCTCTCTTGAAGCCCTCCACTGTGGATCTCTGAACCAGCTCACCAGGCAGTGCATTCCAAGGGTCCACCACCCTCTCGGTGAAAAACCTCCTCCTCTTTTCCCCCCTCACCCTTCCACCTTCCAACTTCAAACCATGCCCTCTGGTGATACCTCCCTGCTTTAGTCTAAAGATCCCCTCCATGTTTACCCTATTTATTCTCTTGAGGTACTTGAAGACCTCAATCATGTCCCCCTGTCTCTCCTCTCCTCCAATGAAAACAGGCAGGGCTCCTCAAGTCTGTCCTCATAAGTCAAATCCCCTAGCCCTCGTATCATCTTTGTTGCCCTCCTCTGTACCCTCTCCAGGAGCTGTATGTCCCTCTTCAAGTGTGGTCTCCAGTACTGTACACAGTACTCAAGGTGTGGTCTAACCAGTCCATTGTACAGCGGCAGAATCACTTCCTGCTCCTAGAGGTGATCCCCTACGATGCATCCCAACATCCTGTTTGCCTTGCTAGCTGCTCTCCTGCACTGCTCAGAGTTATTCATACATGTATCCACCATGACCCCTAGGTCTTTTCCCCTATTGAGGCCTCCGCCTCCCTCCTAGGTGTACCTGTGTTTAGGAGTTTCCCGACCAAGATGCAACACCTTGCACTTGGTGATATTGAAATTAATTTCCATGTGTGAGCCCAGCTTTCCAGGGTGTCCAGGTCCCCTTGCAGGGCCAACCTCCCCTCTTCTCCCTCAACTACTGCTCCCATCTTGGAGTCATCCGCGAAGAGACTCATTTCACACCCTATACCCTCCCTGATGTCCGATATGTATGAATTAAACAGGATCGGACCCAGGACTGAGCCCTGTGGTACCCCACTACCAACCTCTCTAGGGTTCGAGAGCTCCCCACAGACCACTACTCTCTGAGTGCATCCAGCTAGCCAGTTTTCAATCCATCTGACCATCAAAGGGCCTACTCCTAACCCCATCAGTTTCTCCACCAGACCATTGTGGGGAACAGAGTCAAACGCCTTGCTGAAGTCCAAGAATAATACATCCACAGGCTTACCCCTGTCCAGTTCTGATGTTACCCATTCATAGAACTCCACAAGGTTGGTTTGACATGATCTACCTGGCACAAACCCATGTTGCCGACTATCCAGACCTCCCACCTCCTCCAAGTACACCCCCAATCGTTCCTTTAGAATACTCTCCATTAATTTTCCCACCACCGAGGTCAAACTGATGGGTCTATAATTACCTGGTACTTCCCTCGACCCCCCTTTATGGATTGGTACCACATGTGCCTCTCGCCAATCCCTAGGTACCCTCCCTGTCTCAAGTGACCTGCTGAAAAGCTCCGCCAGGGGTGCAGCCAGTATGTCCGCCAATTCCCATAGTACTCTCGGATGAATGCCATCCGGCCCAGGAGATTTGTTTTCTTTAGGGCCTTGAGGGCTAACCACACCCTTTTGGTGGAGATAGCATCATCCGTCCCCTCCCCCTTACTGGTCTTTTTATCCTTATCCAGATGTGACCCCCCTGGGGTACCTTTCCCTCCCTCTTGCTCCATTTCTGTTGCTCCCCTGATCCCACTCCCTGCCGCTTCCATCCCCTTCATGCCTTGTTTTGTAGATATCCCATCCCCCTCCCTAGTGAACACAGAGGCAAAATACTCGTTAAATACCTCTGCCTGGTCCCTCGCCTCTTCCACCCACCCTCCTTCTGATCTCAATCTGCTGAGATGGCCCTTAGTTTTTCTCCGCTCCCCAATGTACCGGAAGAACCCCTTTTCCACTCCATGTATCCCCTGTGCCAGCCATCTGACAATGTCTTAGTCAAATCAGGTATGCTAGGACCATTTAAGAAGATCCCCACATTATCTATATAAAGGAAAATGTAAGTATTACCACATACCAGAGGGTGGGTATTTAAGAATAAACCAAAAAGTAACAGACCAAGGATGGAGCCTGGCAGAACTCCCATGTTTACAAGGATGAGCGGAGATAATGTATTGATGATTTCTGTACATTATTCACACCCTTGTATATAATTCTGGCACCATCCAATCATATCAGGTGATAATCCAAGATTTCTTAGTGATGAAAGAAGAAGTTGGTGGTTCACCAAATCAAAGGCTTTAGTGAGGTTCACAAAGGTGACCATAGAGTAGAGACCCTTATTATGAATCCTGTGGACACCTGTTTAGAAACATAGAAACATAGATTTTGATGACAGATAGGGACCGCTTGGTCCACCCAGTCTGCCCATTTCCCTACCTAATGGATAAGCTGCAGATCCTAGTTAACCAGCAGCCTACTTCTTCCTACCCCCACCCCCTAGAATTGCCTTATGACTGTCCCATGCATGCTTGAATTCCACCACTGTTTTTGACTCCACAACCTCCTCCAGAAGGCCGTTCCATACATCCACAACCCTCTCTGTGAAAAAATACTTCCTTAAATTACCTCTGAGCTGCCCCTTCTATCTTCAAATTGTGCCCCCTTGTTCTTGCACACCTCTTTTTTTTAAAGATGCTACCCTCTTGGACTTTGTTGATTCCCTTGAGGTACTTGAAAGTTTCTATCATGTCCCCCTCTCCCTCCTTTCCTCTAGGCTATACATATTCAGCTCCTTAAGTCTCTCTTCATATGTCTTCCGGTGCAGACCCTGCACCATTTTAGTTGCCCTCCTCTGGACAGCCTCCATCCTGTCTATGTCTTTGCGGAGATTGGGTCTCCAGAACTGCACGCAGTACTCCAGATGGGGTCTCACCAACTGTCTGTACAGAGGGATAATAACTTCCTGTTTTCTACTGGTGATGCCTCTCCCTATGCATCCCAGTATCCCCCCAGCCCTCCTTGCTGCACTCTCATGTTGCTTGCCCACCTTTAGGTCATCTGATATGACTACCCCAGGTCCCTTTCCATTTTTGTTGTTGTTAGTATATCACCCCCCCCCCTTTGTGTACTCTTCCCCTGGGTTTTTGTTTCCAAGGTGCATTACCTTGCACTTCATAGCATTGAATCTAAGCTGCCATACATTTGACCATTACTCTAACCTTTCCAAGTCCCTTCTCATCCTTTCCACCCCACCTTGTGCATCAACTCTGTTGCAGATCTTTGTGTCATCTGCAAAGAGACATACTTTTCCTTCCAGTCCCTCTGCAATGTCGCTTATAAAGATATTGAAGAGCACCGGTCCTAATAATGAACCCTGCGGTACCCCACTAGTAACTCCCCTTTCTTCAGAGTGGACTCCATTTACTATTACTCTCTGTGTCCTATTCTCCAGCCAATTTTTTACCCAGGCTGTCATCTTGGGACCCACTCCCAGGCTGGTTAACTTGTATATTAATCTTTTGTGTGGAACTGTGTCAAATGCCTTGCTAAAGTCTAGGTAGGCCATGTCCACAGCCCTCCCTGATCTACTACTTTGGTCACCCAGTCAAGAAATCTATCAGATTTGTCTGGCATGACCTTCCCGCTGTGAATCCATGCTGCCCTGGGTCCTGAGCCCCTCTGGCCTCTAGATACTCAACAATTCTTTCCTTCAGAAGTGATTCCATCATTTTCCCTACCACTGAGGTTAAACCAACAGGTCTGTAGTTTTCTGCTTCTGCCTTGCTCCCACTTTTGTGAAGGGGAATCACATCTGCCCCTCTCCAGTCCTCGGGTACCACCCCATCCTCCCATGATTTATTAAAGAGGGTAGTCAGTGGTGTCACTAGTTCTACCCTTAGTTTTTTAGAATTCTGGGATGAATCCCATCAGGCCCCATTGCTTTGTCCACCTTCAGTTTTAAGAGTTCTTTCAGAACCCTTTCTTCTGTAAATGGGCTGGTATCAACTTCTGTATCCAGAGTGTTTCTACTGTTTGTTTTAGGTACCTCCCCCACTTTCTTTGTAAATACTGAGCAAAATATTTGTTTAGTATCTCTGCCTTTTCACAGTCACCCTCTTCATTAAGCCTCACTAACCCTCCCTTGGTCTTCCTTCGCTCCCTGATGTACCTATAACAGGTTTTATCCCCCTTCTTAACTGAGTTGGCTATCTTTTCCTCGGTTTGGGCCTTTGCTGTTCTGGCTGCCTTCCCAGCTTCCTTTTGCTTTAACTGATACAGTTCTCTGTCCTGCTCCTTCTGTGATTCCTTGTACTTCCTGAATGCTTTCTTTTTCTTGAACCTTCACTGCCACTTCTTTGAGAACCATAGTGGTTTCTTACATCATTTCATTTTGTTTATTTGCTTCACACAAAGGCTTGTTACCTCTGTGATGGCAGTTTTTATTATTCCCCATTGTTCTTCCACCCCTCCTTCCTGCCCATTTGCTAGTGCATTCCTTAGGCACTCACCCATTTTGGCAAAGTCAGCCCTCCTAAAGTCCAGTACTTTTGCCTTTGTATGGCTTGACTCTATTGCTGTGTTTATTGTGAACCATACTGTTCGATGGTCGCTAGTTCCCAGATGGCTACCCACTTCTACATCTGTGATCCTCTCTTCATCTCCATTTGAGAGAACCAGGTCTAAGATTGCTCCCTCTCGAGTGGGCTCCAATACTAGTTGTCTAAGGCATGCCCCCTGTAGGGCATCTAGAATAACCCCACTCTTTGAAGTGGCTGCTGCAACTGCACTCCAGTTAACATCTGGCATATTCAGATCACCCATCAGCAATATCTCCCCTTTTTCTGCCATTCTAAGTATTCTTTCTATCATTTCCTTGTCCATTTCCTCCCCCTGAGAAGGGGGTCTGTATACAACCCCTGTGCAGATTGTGGTGCCATTGCCGGTCTCCAAATTTACCCACAGTGCTTCTTCTCCTCCCTGTTTTCCCTTTTGTTCTGTTGCTTTGATTCCTTCCCTTATGTAAAGAGCTACTCCTCCTCCTCTTTACCCTCTCTGTCCCTCCTGTAGATAGTGTATCCTGGTATGTTTATGTCCCAGTCATGGTTTTGTGTGTACCATGTTTCTGTGACTGCCATGATATCCAGATGTTCCTCCTCCATCAAGGCCACTAATTCAGGAAGCTTGTTACTCAGACTACGGGCATTGGTACTCATTGCTTTCCATTTTTTGATGGCTTTACCTTCTTTTGCAGCATTCCCCACTGACCTTTGAACTCTGTTAAGGCTATTGATGTGTATGACCAGGGTAAAACCCATGTTGGGAGGGTGTTAGAACTTTATACTTGAACAAGTGTCCTAACCACTGGTCAAATACTATTTGTTCCATGACCTTGGCTAATGGAGCCATGAGTGATATGGGGTGATAGTTCCAAGCTCTTGTTTTATTAACAGCCTAATGGACCAGTATGACAACTACTTGTTTCCAAAGGGTAGGGAAATGTCTGAAGCAGAGAGAGTAGTTAAATATTTTTAATAAGGGATGACAGATGATATCAGTGGTGATCTTCTCAAGCTGAAAGTCAACCTTGTCAAGTCCAGCAAAACGTTTTGGGTTCATTTGGGGTTTATTTTAGTGAGATAAGTAAATAAATCATGTGGGGATAAGACTGAAACAAAATGTTGGGTCTATTAGGGTTGAAATGAAGCATAACTCTAACATATAGTCTAAACAATCTAGTTTATCATTAGGAATGTTTTAGTACTTTGTCAAATCCGAGAAGACAACATTACATTCATGGGCAAGATCACTTTGCTCAGTCAAGATTCCTAAATCAGTTCAATATTGTCTGTGAATCTGTTTTCTTTTTTTTATCCATCATTTCATTAATAAGTTCCCAGATTGCTGAAATACTCCTACCAGCAAAGCTGTGCTGCTTCTGAATGAAAAACTGACATCTTAAGCGCTGTCATTTAGATTCTGGCAATACCATAGTAGAGAGATGGCCCTTATCAAGGACTGTAATGATCACCTTCAGGTGAGGAATAATGGTGATGTTTTAGTTTTGTCCCACTTCCATCTGTCATTGGCATTTGACATGGTAGACCACAGGAGGAAGATGGACAGATGCTGGTAGTGTGTGTGTGTGTGGGGAGGCTAGTAACCTACTTGCTTGGTTTTGGTCATTCCATTCCTTTCAGACTGGGAGAAGTCTGTGTCCATTCCAGTCATGGCCTGTTGGCTTGGACTGTGGTGCACCCACCCAGCATGGACAGGGATAAGAATACTATGGCTATGTCTGCATTGGAACTGCAGGCGCCACACACTGATCCCATCTCTCAGAGGTCCACAGGGGTCTGAGAGAGGGGACAGATGGTTGTGGGCAGGTGGTGGGAGAAGTAAGTTCTCTGGGTGGATATAGGATCCCAACTGCCTAACAAAGGACCATTTTACTCCATTTAGTGCAGTAACTCATACAGTCACTCTGGTTACGTAGGGCATGCCAGTTGCACTAAGCCTCCAAGATATAAGTGGAGGAAGTCCTGAACATAGGAGATCATCAAGATGAATTCTGGACACATAGAAAGACAGGCAGTGATGATAGAAAAGACAAAAGATCCTCTGTATCATTAAATGTTTCCCTGGTGTCTATTGGCACCCCTGATCCTCCAGTCATCATCCCTCATCATTAAATGTTTCACTGGTGTCTAGTGGCACCCCCACCCTTCGCTTAGCATCCCCCTTTCATTAAATGTTTCACTGGTGTCTAGTGACACCTGCCACCCTCTAGTTACCATCCCCCTATCAGTGAATGATTTTCTGGTGTCTAGTGGCACCCCCCACCCTACGATCACCATCTTTCTATCAAATAAATGTTTCCATGGTGTCTAATGGCACCCCGCATCCTACAATCACCATTGCCCTATCATTAAATGTTTCCCTGGTGATGGCCTGCTGGCACAGTGGTTGGATTTCATCTGAGATGCCAACAACCCAGGTTCAAAAGCAAGCGTGTGAGGTCAGAGGGCCAGCTAGGGGGGAGGGAGGTGGATCAAGCATCCAATGGACTGCTCTCCTCATAGAAACATAGACTTTGATGACAGATAAGGACCGGTTGACCCACCTAGTCTGCCCATTTCCCTACCTACTGCACCAGCTGCAGATCCTAGTTAACCAACAGCCTATTTCTTCCTACCCCCAACAAGAATTGCCTTATGTCTGTCCCATGCATTCTTGAATTCCTGCATTGTTTTTGACCCCACAACCTCCTCAGGAAGGCCGTTCCATGTGTCCACCACCCTCTCTGTGAAAAAATACTTCCTCACATTGCCCCTGAGCCGTCCCCCCCTCTACCTTCAAATTGTGTCCCCTTGTTCTTGCACATCTCTTTTTCTGAAAGATGCTACCCTCTTGGACTTTGTTGATTCCCTTGAGGTACTTAAAAGTTTCTATCATATCCCCCCTCTCCCTCCTTTCCTCCTCCAGGGAGTTGGGGAGGGTAGTGCTTAGTGCTTGACTGACACCTGGTGGAGGCTGGGGGTGTCACAGCCAATGCTCACAGGCCCCTGGGAGGTATGCCATATGTTGGTGCATACACCCTTATGTCATTGCATGCCACACCTCCCAACAAATGGGAAAAATTCAACTAAGTCACGGAGGACTTCTGTCTTCCCCACCAAGCCCCATGCAGAGAGCCAAGGCACTCTGCCACCAGATCATCCATGTGGCACTGTTCAGGCAGAGTGGGGTGGTTCCTCGATGGCCCCAACCTTGGGAGCAATCCAGGGTGCACTCTAGTAGGCAGTAGGTAAGTCCCGAGGGATGGGGCAAGGTGGTAGGGATGGCAGACTGATCAAGGAGTTAGCCACAAAAAAAAAAGGTTTCCCTTGTGTCTAGCAGTGGGCTGATTATAGAAACCTGCCACCCCCCTTTTCCATAGTCTTTGGGGCCACTGCTGCACTGCTGTGGGGAGCCCATAAGACTACCAGCACAGCCCACCTCTCACCACCTCAGCTGGCCACTGTATGCAATGACAGGGAGCATGGGAGCAGGCTCCCTCTCATTGCATACAGCAACTGGCCAAGGTGGTGAGAAAAGTGCTGTGCTGGTAGACCTGTGGGCTTCCTGCAGCAGTGCAGCAGTAGCCTGAAGGCTATGGAAAAGGAGGGGGTGGCAGGTTGCTGTAATCAGGCCAGTGTCGGTAGTGTGGGGAGTGGGTGCTTGACACCAGGGAAACATTTAATGATAGAGGGATGGTGATCAGAGGGTGCGGGTGCCATTAGGCACCAGGGAAACATTCATTTGATAGGGGAATGGCAGTCAATTGGAGGGTGGGGGGTGCTACTAGACACCAGGAAGTTATTTAATGCTATGGGGACAATGGTTGGAGGGTGGGGAGATGCCACTAGACACCAGGGAAACATTTATTTGATGGGTGATGGTGATTGGAGGGTGGTGGGTGCCACTAGACAACAGGGAAACATTTAATGATAGGTGGATGGCAATTGCAGGGTGAGGAGTGTCACTAGACACCAGCAAAACATTTAATAATGGGGGACAGTGATTGGAGGGTGGGGGTGCTACTAGACACCAGGGAAACATTTATTTGACAAGGGGATGGTGACTGGAGGGTGGGGGTGCTACTAGACACCAAGGAAACATTTCATGATAGAGCGACGGTGATCAGAGGATTGGGGGGAGTGCCACTAGACACCAGAGAAATATTTAATGATAGGGCGACAGCAATGAGAGGATGGGGGCTGCCTCTGGACACCAGGGACATTTTTTTTTAATTTATTGGGGACCGAGCAGAACTGATCACGCACTGAACTGAGGAATAATTACATGACTTGCAAATTAATGTATTAGCTCTGCAGCTCATGGGTGTCATTCTGCAGTTCAGTGAGAAAGTGTCATGAAACAGGGTGAAAATTTGCCAAACACATTTGGAAGAGTTCCAATTTTTCCAAAGGTGGAAGTTCGGAAAGTTCTGCCAAAGTTGTGAAATTTTGTGAAAGTTCCGCTAAAGCGGAATTAGCAACTTTTGCCAGCTCTAGTAGAGGGGGTGTATCACTTCTTTTGTCATACTATCAATACCCCCTCTCGATAAATTCCAGCTTCTTGTTTGCCCTGCAACAAGCCTTGTCTCATTTGGTAGCCTGCTTAAGGATGTCACTAATGATGACTCCCAGGTCACGCTCCACGATTGTAGTTCAGAGTTTTGCCCCACCCATCCAGTATTCTGTCCTGGGGTTCTTTTTCCCTTTACCTTGCACTTTTTAGCATTGAATTTTAACTGCCCCACATTTGACCACCTCTCTAGCCATTATAGGTCATATTGTAGTTCACTAATTCCCTTGATGCTATCCACCCTTCTGCAGAGCTTAGTGTCATCTACAAAGAGACTTAACCTACCTCAAATCCCTTCTCCAGTGTCACTGATGAACATGTTGAAAAGGACAGACCCCTGTGGTGCCCCACTGGTGACCTCCCTCTCCTCTGATTTAGCTCTGTTTACCACTACTTGATTCTGTCTGCCTATTAGCAAATTTTCCACCCATCCAGCTATATTCCTAGCTACTCCTAGATCCTCCAGCTTCTTCAGCAGGACCTCCTTGTGAATGAGCTTGCTCAATAGAGTTCTCCAACGATAAACTTGAACTTGAACTTGAACAGCAGGCAGCTGTGAGGCACAGAGTCAAAAGTCTTGCTGAAGTCAAAGTAGAGTAGATATATGGCATGGCCTTCTTCAAATTCCCTTGTTACTCTGTCGAAGAAGGCTATTAGGTTTGTCTGACAGGACCTCCTGACACAAAGCCATGCTGTTTACTATCCTGGAGACAATTACCCTCCAGATAGTCCACGAGGTCTGCTTTGATCAGCAACTCCATCAGCTTCCCTTCAATACAGGTAAGATTTACAGTTTTGTAGTTTCCTGCTTGTTCCTTGCCCCCCTTTATATAGTGAAACCACATCCACCACCCTCCAATCCCATGAGGTGACCCCTGTATTAAGTGAGTCTTTGAATAGGCTTGCCAGAGGTTCAGTTAGTTACACAGAAACATAGAAATTGACAGCAGATAAGGACCACTACACCCATCTAGTCTGCAATTTTCCCTTTCTACTATAAAAGCCGCAGACCTTACTTGATCTCCAGCTTTACCTACTTGTTTATTGCTAGGGTTCCCCTATGCCTGTCCCATGCATGCTTGAATCACCCCACTGTGTCTGCCCCCACCACCTTTTCTGGGAGTTTATTCCATGCATCCATAACCCCTTCTGTGAAGAAATACTTCCTGACGCTACCCCTTAGTCTACCCCCTTCCAGTCTCATGTCATGCCCCCTCATTCCTGGACATATGCTTTTTTTTAAAGATGCCAAACTCCAGTACTCTATTTATGCCTTTTAGATATTTGTAGGTTTCTATCATATCTCCCCTGTCTCTCCTGTCCTCTCCTCCAGGGTATACATATTGAGGTCTCCCAGTGTCTCCTCATGTGACTTTTTGTGCAGTCCCTGCACCATCGTAGTTGCCCTTCTTTGAACTGCCTCCACCCTGTCTATGTCTTTACTGAAATGTGGCCTCCAGAACCGGACACCATATTCCAAATGAGGTCTCACCAATGATCTCTACAGTGGCATCATCACCTCCTTCCTCCTGCTGGTGATACTTCTGCTTATGCACCTCAGCATCCCACTGGCTCGCCCCACAGCTTTGGCACATTATTTAGCCACCTTTAAGTCATCAGATATGATTACCCCCAAATCCCTTTCCTGTTTGTTCACCATCAGTTTCTCCCCCCCTCCATCATGTAATCCTCCCCTGGGTTCTTGCACCCCAAATGCATGAGTTTGCACTTTTTTTGCATTAAATCTCAGCTGCCACGCTCTGGACCATTCTTCCAATTTACCTAGGTCTCTCCTAATTTTTTCCACCCCTCCTGGAGTGTCCACCCTGTTGCAGATTTTATAGTCATCTGCAAAGAGGCACACCTTCCCCTCCAGCCTGTCTGCAATATCACTTATGAAAACATTAAATAGAACTGGGCCCAGGACTGATCCCTGGTCATTGTCCTTTCCTCAGATAGAGTACCATTTACAACCACCATCTGTCTTCTGTCACTCAGCCAGTTCCTAACCCAGTTTATCAACTTGTGACCCACTCCCAGGCTGCCCAGCTTGTTCACAAGTCTTCACTGTGGAATGGTTTGAAGGCCTTACTCAAATCTAGGTAGGCCACATCCACCACTCCCCCAATCCATGACCTTAGTCACTCAACCAGTGAAATCAATTAGATTTGTTTGACATGACCTTCCCACTCTGAATCCATGCTGTCTAGGATCCTGTACTCCACTGGATTCAAGGTGTTCCACGATCCTTTGTTTAAGTAGTGATTCCATAATCTTCCCCACTATCGAGGTGAGGCTCATGGTCTATAGTTTCCAACCTCCTCCCTACTGCCAGTTTTGTGAAGAGGGGCTACATCTGCCCTCCTCCAGTCCTCCAGAACCGCTCCTGTGTTAAGTGACTCATTGAACAGGGCTGCCAGTGGTGCCACCATCACCTCCTGTAGTTCCTTTAATATTCTAGGATGTATCCCATCTGGTCCCATTACCTTGTCCACTTTCAGTTTCACGAGTTCTTTTAGGACTCGCTCTTCCATAAATGGACTGGTGTCCATCCCCCTCCCATATTTGTTCATGTTGCCTAACTGTGGTCCCTCACCTTCTTCTTCTGTGAATACAGAACAAAAATATTTGTTAAGTATTGATGCTTTTTCCAGGCCCCCTTCCACACACTCTCCTTCTTCCATTTTAAGCCTTACTATCTCACCCCTGTTTTTTCTCCTTTTACTAATGTATCTATAAAAAGTCTTGTCTCCTTTTTTCACCTCCTGTGCTATTTTTTCCTCCTTGTGTGCCTTTGCACTCCTGACTGCTTTCCCATCTCCATCTGTTTATCCAGATACACTACCCTGTCCTCCTCCTGCTGTGTTTACTTGCATTTCCTGAAAGCCATCTTTTTGCCCTTACCTTACCGGCCGCTGCCTTTGAAACCATAGTGGCTTTCTCTTTTACTTGCCTAATGCAAAGGTTTGTTGCCTCCACTATGGCACCTTTCAGATGGGCTCACTGCTACTCCACTCCCCTCCTTTCTTCCCACCCTGCCAGGGCATGCTTGAGACATATCCCCATCTTGTGTGGCTTGACTCTGCCACTGTATTCATGCTGAACCACACTGTGCAATGGTCTCTGGATCCCAGGTGTTCACCCACCCTGACTTCTTCAATTCTATCCTCATTGGTGATTACCAGGTCCAAAATTGCACCCTCCCTGGTGGGCTTTAGCACTAGCTGCCTGAGGCCTGCCCCTTGCCCAGAATAGAGGATGTTCCTGCTCCTGGCTGAGGCAGCAACTGGGATGCTCCAATCCACATCTGGCAAATTGAAATCATATATCAGCAGCACCTCCCCTTTAGCTGTCATAGTGTGGATGGATTCCACTAGAACCCCGTCCACCTCCTCTCCCATGCTGAAGGTCTGTATGTCATGGCCTTACAAATAGCAGTGCCATTGCCCATCTCAAGGGTGACTCAAAGTACCTCTGCTCCCCCCTACATTCCTTGTATCTCAGTCACCCTAATATCATCCCTGACGAAAAGATCCACCCCCTCCCTTTTTAACCCCCCATCTCTTCTAAACAGAGTATAACCTGGTGCTGCTACATCTCAGTCATGTTTTCCAGTATATCACATTTCAGTAATAGCTACAATGTCTAGGTCAGCCTCCATTATCAAGGCCACCAGATCTGGGAATGTATTCTCTTGGCTGTGAGCATTGCTATTTATGGCTTTCTATGTCCGGCCATTTGTCCTTTTATCATCCCCCCTGCTATCTTTTTGCCTCCTCTGTTTGTCCTTCCTGTTTTCAATCTCCTTTTTCCTGTCCTCTGCTGTTCCCCTTCTATGGGTTTTGTTTCCTTTGTTGATACCACAACTTTATGGTCCTCCATGCTGACTTCACTATCCTGTGGGAGTGGGCAGTTTGGTTCCCCCTGCATCCTTCTGCCACCACCCCGCCCGCTAGTTAAATGCTTACCAATGAAGCATTTAAACTGTTCAGTGAGGACAGCAGTCCCCTCACTGGATAGGTGTTGGCTGTCCCCCTTGTACAGGGCCACATTCTTCCAGGTGGGTCCCCAGTTCCCAATGAAGCCAATACCTTTTCCTCTGCACCATCTCTCCAACTAAATGTTGAAGTCCTTGGTGTGGAGATTTCTAGCCTCCCCTTTGCTGTGTACAGGCAGCACCCCCGAGAAGGTCACAGAGTTTGCTACCTCTGTAGGTCCCCTCCCCAACTTCCTGAACTCCTTCTGCACCCTTGTTTTCTCAGCCATGTCTCTAGACAGGTCATTTGTCCCCAGATGAACAATGACATCACGCTTCCCCATGCTTCGCTACTGCTTTAGCAATTCTCTGGATCCTCTCTCTGTCCTTCTGAGCTGTGCTTCCTTGTAGACACTTTACCTCCCTTTCCTCCACTGATCCTGTCCCTAATTCCACTCCCCAGACTATGGAGTCCCCCACTAGGAGAAGTTTCTTCTTCTTTTTGGGTCCTCTTCCACCTGTTTGTGGGGGTGCTCTTCTGTAGAACCTGCTCATCCACCATAGTCACAACTTTAGGTGTCCCAGCAGGCTCCTCCCACTCCTTCAAAACTGTGTCGGAGTTTCTTAGTTGCAATGTGTGGGGGATATGATTTTGATCCACCCACTTCACCCTCCCTGAGCCCTCTGCAGTCCACACACTGTTTTTACTGGTACTCATTTGAGGTAATAAGTATAGACTTGGTGGCCCCTGGGTGGGGGAGAAGATCCCCTGAAACCTAGCCAACTTGGCCTATAGGCTGGCAATCTCTGCCCTCAGCCAATTCTCTGAGCACCCTTGGATGTATCCCATCTGGTCTCAGGACCTTGTCTGTCTTGAAGGCTGTCAGACCTGTTCAAACCCTATCCATAGTAAATGTTGATTTCTCCATCTCTGGGACCCCTATCGCAGCCACATTGATGCCACTCTCAGGCAAGGGGCTGCTGTCTTCTCTGGTAAAGGCAGAGCAAAAGGATTCTTTCAGGACTGTAGCCTTTTATTCATCCTCCTTTATCACCCTGCTCCCATCTAATAGCCTAATTACTCCCCCACCCCCTCCTTAATTTTTTAATTACATAGCAGAAACAAATCTTTTTCTCCATGCTTCACCCCTTTGGCTAATCACAGCTCTGTGTCTGCTTTTGCTTCCCTAATCACCTAGTTTGCTTCCCAGTTTGCCTAAGATATTCTTCCAATTCTACATCCCCTGCTTCCCTTTATACTTGTAGAAGGCTTTGCCTCCCTGACCCTTGCTGCAAACCAAAGTGGATTTGTGACTTTATTTCTTTTGGTTACTTTTTGTAAGCATAGCTGTGATGCTTCAAGGATGGCTCCTTTAATTATCCCCCATCTCTCATCTATCCCTGTTACATTGTCCACCCCCTCAAACTTGTTCCAAACCATTCTGAGTTTGTTGAAGACCACCCTTCTAAAGTCCAAGATCTCCATTCCACTGTTCATTTTATCAGTCTCAAGTGCTACCTTAAACCAAACTGAGTTGTGATCACTGTTTGAGAGTGGCTCCCCAACTCTTACTGCTTTCACTGCTTTGGAGTTGGTGAGCACCTCATCCAGGATGGATCCCTGTCTTATGAATTCCTTACCAGCTGAATCAGTAGGCAGTCTTGAAAGGTATCGAGCATAGCCTGGCTTCTCATGATGCTGGTCACTGGAATGTCACAGTTTATGTCAGGTAAGTTAAAATCCCCTACCACCACATCTCTCTTAGCTGTTTCCTTTTAATTTCTTCACTGATTTCCTTCTCCTCTGCTTCCACCTGCTCTTGCAGTCTATGCCTAGGCTTAGGTTTTTACCTGATGCCACTGTGAGTTGAACCCACAGAGACTCAGTCTCCACTGAGCTACTCTTGATATTCCCATCTTTCAACACCTCAATGCCCTATCTAACATAGAGGACTATGCCACCGCCCCATATACCTTTTCCTTTGTCCTTCCATAGCAGTAAGTACCCAGGCAATGTTAGCTCCCAATCATTTTTATCCATAGCCCATGTGTCTGTGATGGTGATGAGATCTATCTCAGTTTCTGTCATCATCATCTGGAGATCACTAATTTTTTTTGTAATTTCTATTTTTGCCTCCTTAATGCCGGCACTGTCACCCAGCTAACCATCCAGCACCTGACCCCCTTGGGAGGACCCTCCATTGAGCTGTGGCTCTACCCCCCCAGGCAGGGATGAAGTCAGAGGGGGGCCCACTGGCTCAATCCAAGCCCCGTGGCATACTTTATGATTTAGTCAGGGTTCTTTCTCCATGGATCAGGGTGCCAGTGGGTGAGAGCCATATGTCCAGCTCTCTCGTCAGTGTCATGCCAAGCTTTTTACCATGTACACCCCCCCAGAAGCATGATGTGAACATTTTGCCATGGCTAATGCTGGTGTCCATCACACTCCACCCCAGTTCTGGCTGTTTGGACATGCCAAACCTCCAGCTTCTGCTAGAGGTTGGTTATGCACTGAGCCAAGCTTTCCACTGCCCCAGAGGAGATGAGTGGTCCTACAGATGCTCAAGCCTTCTCCCCCTGATCAGCCCTTTGATGATCTAAGTCCATTCCCAAACCTGGGTTACTGGTGCTGCAAGTGGTAGCACTACCACCGTGCTGGCAGGCCAACTGGAGAGCAGTGATTTTATTGTCCAGACTCCTGCTATTGATACAGACTCCTTTCCAACTGCCCAATAAATGCTTTTTGTTTTTCTGCAAAACTTTTCTTGTTTTCTTCCGTAGTCACTTTTGTTTTACAGCATCCATTTTGTGCATACTTACTCTCAATCTTTCCTTTACCCCATTCTGAGCCTGAGTCAAGTTTTCACTTTCTATGTTACTAGCCCCCAAGTGAGGGGAAGACTCAGTGGTGAGGGGACTGAGAAAGTGGCATGCACAAGCAGTAAAGGAGAAAGACCTGCATTCCAGAGCCAACATCTGGAATGGTCCTCCCCAGGAGAGGGAATCTAGTTAGAGAGTCTGAGGGAAATCCTGGTGTCATCATCCACCTTGGGTGAAATGATGTGGCCAACCATACTATGGAGGAAGTAAACATGAGCATCTGCATGTTAGGCAGGATCCTAAAGGAGACATGGACTTCTGTGACCATCTCAAAGGTGTTAATGGTCATGATAAGGGGGGGCAGAAAAGGTAACATTTTTCAGTTCAACCATTAGCAGAAAGATTTGTGCAATAGTAAGGGATTCAACTTTGTAGGAGACTAGTGAGCATCTTGGTCAGAATGTAAGCTATTAAGGAGGGACAGCCTATACCACAGATAGGAGGGGTCTTCTGTATTGAGGCAGTATTTTGATGCCTTCATCATGGCTCATTTAGAAAAATAAAAACATGCACTACCCCTTGTGATGCCAATGACCCAGCTTCAGGGCCAAGCACGGGCTGCTGGAGGGCTAGCCAAAGATAGTGGTTAAGCATCCCATGAATGCTCACCTCCTTGGAAAAGGGTGGGATCCTGGTCTCTGTTGCATTACTGTCACCTGGGTGGCTACAGGTGGCTGTGTCTTGGAGCCAGAATTCAGGTAGGGAAGCATCAGCGCTCTGACGTATATATACAGTGTATATATATATATATATATATATATATATATATATATATATATATTTATATATATATTTATATATCAGATGCATCATCTTGGGATGCTCGACAGCATAGAAAGAAATGATGGAAAAAGTCCCTAACTGTGCAGGATGCTGCCTGCCACCCTGCTGCAGGTATTGCACTACCGATTGTGGCAGTCACTCCCTATCCAATGCTTCAGCTATGTTCCAGGGTTAAGGGTGGCCCCTGGAAGCCTTTCCCATAGGGTTCATCCACAATGGCACAAGGGAAGTCCCAGGGAAGATGGGTGATGGGGGTGGGCAGGACAGAGGGGCTGAAGGGGAGCCAGTCATAGAAAGCATAGAAATAAAAAAAAAGAAAAATCCAGAACTCAGAAACTTAGTATTTCTTGGCAGAAAATGGCTCAATGGCCCATCGTGTTTGCCCATTCCTACCTAACCAATGCTTAATGAGAGAGCCCTCAACTTTTTTTTTATTGTTTAACTTCTTTCTTTATAAACTAGTAGAAGTAGATTTTAATAAATGTTATTTATACAGCATCCTATTCCTTAGGCTCAGTAAGGGTAGGCTGGTGCACAAAAGGTTAGGGCATTACAACTAATTAGTACTCTCCCAATTAGAGGAGATGAACAGGAATACCAAGAGGTGCAGTTGCAATATTTAACTTGTCTGGATATTTCTAGCTATTATGACAAAATTAACCCCCTTAATCAGATTATTGGATGGGGAAGGGAGGGTGGCATAGACCGCTGAGAAAAGAGAAGCCACTGATGAGAAGCTATGATTTGAATCCAAGTTGTCAGCAGTAACCAAGGGCTACTTTTTGCAGTTTAAACAAATCATCAGACTTGGCACACATCTGGACCCTTCTGATCTGAGTACCCCAGTAAGGCTTTCATTTCTTCCCATTTTGGATTACTGAAAAGTGCTCATCACTAACTTCCTGCAGGTTTTGCACTGACTAGCTGTGAAGTTGTGAATCAGCAACAAGGTGCTTAACATTCGAAGCCCTAAAAGACCTTTACCCCTTTACCTCTGCAAGCTCCTGACCTCCCACTGCACTAGATAGATATACACATTATACTGACTGAGGACTCAGAGCTGTTGCACCAGTAAATGGAAATCCATGTGTGACCAGGGATTTCTAGTCAGTCCTGCTGGTATTTGGAATAGGCTTCCAAAAGAGAGCAGCCTAACCACCTCTTTGCCCACTATTATAAGTTTGCCCACTATAATATATAGTATTTTTTTGTGATATAGCTTTTTGGCCCCAATTGGCACCATACCAGCTTCAAGTAATTTTTGGACCTCCCAGCCCCATTTGCTACTCCCCACAACACGATATTGTGCTACTCTCTCCATTGGTTTTCCATGTGGAATTATGCCAGAGGCATTGTTGAAGTTCAGATAGATTAAATTCACCAAATGGACCCTACAACATCAAATAATGCAATCAAGTTTGTTTGGCAGCATCTGTCTTTTGTGAAGGCATACTGGATCCTGATGAACAGATCATTCTCTTTCATATACCAGCTCATCACATCTTTTTCATTACACCAAGGTAAATTTCACACCTGTACTTATTTGGGTCTGACCTCCCTCCTTCTTGAAAAGTGGGTTATCATTTGCCCACTGTCCAGTCCTCTGACATTGTCATCTTTTATCAGTGTCAGTGGCTCAAAAGGTAGCATACTCACCTCTGAGGCCAGGACATCAGAAGGCTGTGGGTTCTATCCTCACACCAGGCACTTGGGTTAAATACTGACACTGTAGTGCAGCATGAGGGGGGGTGCTGCACCCCTGAGGTGCCGTCTTTTGGATGAGACATTAAGCCAAGGTCCAATCTACCTGTTCTGGTGGTAGTTCAGGTGGATATTAAAAATCCCCTGGCACTTCTTGAAAAGAGTAGGGGTATTTTTATTGTAAATCACATCATAAATATACAGTATAATTTCACTTTATACACCACACCTATGTGCAAAAGAAAACATCCATGTAACATCCATAACCTGGGGAAGAACAAAAAACACAAAACAGGAAAAAAATAAGATAGAAACGATAAGTGCACTATTTACAAATTCCATCTTGTCCATATTTCACTTTTGTTCCTAGTTATCACCACTATTACTTCTAATAATACCTACTATCAAAATCTGTTTCACTATATTTAATCTATTTATATTTAATAAATATTGCAGATCCCTTCCACCATCTATATATCATTTGAGGAGTATATCGTGCTTTATCCTTTAGATATACAGAGTTCATAGCTCCATGGATTAAGATACTAACAGTCCCACAAGACATTATTTCTTGATACTTCTAGAAAAGAGATGGGGATATATTTATTAACATTCAAATCAAACAGAGGAAATAAAGAAATATGAAATCTTGTGCATGCTCAACAAAGAAGTGACTGTACAAAAGGAAAAATAAACCAAAAAGAAAAACAATCATAAAAAGAATAACTCTTAAATGGAAAAACAGAAAGCACAGACCTCAGGATGAGCATAAACTACTTAGCACAATCTAACCTGTACATTAAACTTGATAACATAAGGGAAATCACCTGACCTTGGTCATTCAGTAGTATAATTTCTTATCTGCTTTTCCCACCCAATTAATACCCTTCCATAACTGGGCAAAAAACTGAGTCCCCCAACAAGTGTTTTCCACCTCGTACAATGCATCCAATTCAGCTTGTATGTTAAATAATACATCATTAAGAGTAACAGTTCCTTGTTTTAAAACCCTCTGACACCTTACATGCCATATGGCCCATTTCACAAGAAGCAAAACTAACAAAAACAGTACTTTTATGCCAATGTAACCATGGGACTGTCAGTTGGCCATAAACTAAGGAGTCATATGTCACTTTTGCAAAGCCAGTAGTATTCCAAAAGGCATCTAATCATGACCAAAGTCCTTTGATAAAGTTACATTAAAAAAAAAGATGTACCATAATCTCTATCTGATCTACACAACCCTCAAAATCACCTAGTCGATCCTGTATCTGCTTATGTTTGTTGTTATCATGGACATTTAATTTATCATGTCCACAGATCAACATGGTATCTTGCATTTTTCGAGGAATTCTTGGTTCTAGCATACATCCTAACAACAAAGATACATCAACAGAAGGGCTAACCATAAATACTGATTCTTCAAAGTACCATTTTTCTACCATAGTAGCATAGAACTTCTTCCGTGAGACATTCAAAAATCAGTTCATTTCTATTTTCCACAACCTTTCATATTTTAAACAGGTTTGAACTGGCATGGGAGGAGACACTCATCCCTGTGCCATTTCCCTTTCCCCCAGGCTGTAAGAAAGCTCTGCTCCCATAATTTCATAGCAGTTGTACCCACCCCTGACTGCCCCTGTATTAGTGGTCTAATGTTTTAGAAAACAAAAATCCCCAAAAGAGTAGGGGAATTTTTTATTCAAAAACTGTAAAGTAAATATCATCAAAAGTGTGTTACAGCTCACACAAAATCATAGCAAAAACAAAGCAAAATTCAAAACAGAAGTAGTATAAGTGGTCACCTTATATAATAATGACAAAAAGGAAAAATACATACATATTGGTGTTACTTCACACTAAATCATAAGGAAAATGAAAAAAAAAGTATTTTATCATATCTCTACCCTCAATCCTGAGTACTGAAAAACAAAACCCCTTTCCCCCTCACTTAAAAGGTTGGAGAAAATTTGTTTTATTAATAAATAAAAAAAAATCATAATACAACACTTCATTTCCAACCCCCCCCAAAAAAACACTTTAAACTCACACAAGTATTACTGCATAACACCACTAATCCTTAAGAAATAAATTTAAAACAAAACCCATCCCGAAACTCGATTATAATGAAAACCAAAAGTTACACAAAGAATCCCATACAGTAAATGAAAAACCCAGCAAACCATCAGACCCGGAAACCCATGTAAATCCCCAAAATACGAGACAAACCCATTGCATGTATATCATATCCCATGGTCCCTAATTCCCCTTCAGCATCCTATTATTATATTCCTAATTATAATCCCTTAAGTAATGTGTTTCACTATACCTTTAAACTAAGTCAGGTAATATTAGTCATGAAAGCCCGAAACCCTGACCAATGTAGGGCTCCTAAAAAAGATCAGCCATATTTCTGAAAAACCGGAAAGCCTTTCCACCAGGCTTGTACTTTTGTCCTAGGATACAACTTTATATCTCTATCATAAACCTCTTTCAAAGCAGTTTCACATAAATTTCTAAAAGACACATAAGACATCCTCCTCTGTTGAAACATTAACTGACTTCTACCTTGCCAAAGATAACATTTTAAAACAGAGAAAAACATATTTAAGGTGGTATCAAAATCACTATACTGAGCTCAAATAATTTCCTAAAGCAATATGTTCATACGTAATTGAGTAGAGCCAGGACAATCTCCACCTTCTAGCTAAATAAGTCCATAAGCCTTTAGAATAGGGACATAACAACAAAAAATGCTTCATTGTCTCTGTTTGATTGATACGTTCTGGGCATGGACAAGTTCTCTCTTCTACTGCCTTATGCTTACTATTCCCCTTAACTCCTAATCTCCCATGTGAATCTAACCACACAATATCCCACATTCTATAAGGAATTCTTTTATTCATTAATTGATTAATTACGAAATCCACTTTTGTGGGTTTACACCCTTTAAATTCTGATATTGCCAGCCCTATGGTATCTAAAATCTGATCATATGATGCTTTCCTTGTTTTCCCTTTCATAGGAGATCTATACACCTCCCATTTGTATACTTTTTGCAGGGAAGATCTGAAACTATCAGGAATCTTCTATTTTGGATTAATTTTTAATGGCATCTCACTCCATGCTTTTAAAAAGGAGCTAAACTGTTAAAAAGCCAAGTTTTTACTAAGGAATCCATATCCCAGACAGCCACTTGAAGTGATCCAGACCAAAACATTGTATGAAAAAAACAACAACTGGGTTAATCATATTTAGGCCCCCTCTATTTTTAGGTAAATATGTCACTTCTCGTTTCACTGGGTTGAGCCGTGACCCCCATAACATTTGAAAAAAGATTCTTAAAAGTTTTGTTTCAATGTTAAAGGAAATACAGAACTAATGTACAATAAACATGGTACCAAAAACTGTTTAATAATGAAAATCCATTTAGTCTTAGACAATTTCTGATTTTTCCACCTATTTACTTTCCCTTCAAAAATGGTGAGCTTACCTTCCCAATTTTTACTTGCCATACCCCCTTCCTCCAAAAAAACACCTAAGATCTTAATGGGATCCTTTGATATGGTGATGCCCGCTATTTGGGAAACTCCCACATCTGCAGTCCATACCCATATTTCCTATATTCTTCGGTACATTCAAACTAGCCCCAGAAATTCTGCTATATTGTTCTATGTCTCGTAACATGGCAAAAATACTTTCCTCATTTCTTAGAAACAGACATAAATCATTGGCATAAACCACCAGTTTTATCTCCTGGGGCACATGCTCTCCTAAAATGCCCTGTATCTTGAGATTAATCATCAAGTGCCTAATCAATGGATCAAGAACACAAATATATAATAGAGGGCTCAAGGGGCACCCCTGCCTAACCCCAAGCTGTACTGGGATTCATGATCCCTATTTACCTGCAATCATGGGTGTTATCTCAGCATACCTGTATATCAACTTCAACCATCATATAAAATGTACAGGAACCCATAGATACCTAAAATATGAAACCAAAAATGATGTCTTACTTTATCAAAGGCTTTATGCTGATTCAATAACTGCACATAACCCGGCTGACCCATTCTATTACTAAATTCAACCACATCTCTAATTATCGTTAGATTTGCCTTTATGTTCCTATCTGCTCAGGGGAGTGCCACAAGGATCCATTCTTGGTCCGTTGCTCTTGGCAATCTATATCAACAACATCGTTGTAGGCATCAACAAGGCAAAAATACATCTGTTTGCTGATGACACAATGGTTTACATAAGTTGTCTGACTGCTGAAGCTGCGTGAGCAGACCTACTGGAAGAATTTGACCTGCTCCAGACTCAGTTACTCCATAAAAAGCTTCTCTTACATGCGAAAAAGACAAAGGCAATGTTGTTCGCACCTTATAGCCAAATGACTAATTCTGCCAGCTCCGGGACACTGCCCCTGATCACCACAATTCTGGAAGAGAAATTGGATTTTATCCCCAAGTTTAAATACTTAGGAGTGTGGCTAGACCAGAACCTCACATTCTCTGAGCATGTTGAAGGTCTGGCAAAGAAGCTAAGACAGAGACTGGGCCTATTCTACAGAATTAGCCAGTTCGTCACTTGTGATGACAAACGGAGACTAGTCCAATCTACTTTTCTCTCCCTAATCAACTATGGTGATTTTCTATACAGCCACTGTCCTAAAGCCTCACTTATCAAGTTGAACATGCTGTTTCACAGAGCCATCAGTTTCATTATCAGTCTTTCCCTCTCTACCCATCACTGCCTATTATACAAAGCTGTAGGATGGTTATCGCTTACATTCAGGCATGAAAGAAATGCAGTCCTTTGGATCTACAGAGCTATCTTAAAAAGGCTCCCTTATTACATTACTGAATGTCTTCCCATAAGTGAGCCAGGACCATATGGCCTAAGGAGTTCATCATATATCTCTCTCTATGTATCCCTAAAGCTTCCACCCACTATGGCAGAACAGCCTTTAGCTTCTCGTTGACAACCCTGTGGAACAAAATGCAAAAACTACTGAAACTAAGTTACCTCCATAGTGTTAATGCTGTCAAGGAACTATATGCACAAGGTGTGTATGAAACCTGCAACTGTCACTCCGACTCCTAATCATTAACTACTGTTAGCTTGCTCCCCAGAGTCTTGCCTTAAATATGACCAGCCATACCCCAAGTCATTTTGTGCATGTTTTATTAATCCGTATGTATTTGTTATTTCCAGTCCCTGTATCCCTCTTGTGCATTACAGGTAAGTCTTTCTGAAACATCTGAACCCAAAGCATAAAATCTATACCCCCTGAGTGGTTGCACCTTCACAAGCCACCTTCTGAGACCACTCATCCGGTGTCTTCTCCAACAAATTACTACTAAGGCCACCAACCAATTAGATCGTCAGCACCTTCCAGCTCATGCTTCTGACTGGCTCCTGCAGTTCTCTTCAGCAATCCTTCCAATGCTGGTGAAAAAAAAAATCAAATGGTCTGCCGTACTCCTCTAATACAGCTGCAACCACTTCATCCCTGTCCGATGTAATCCTTCCACACGGTTAAAGTGCTCTTATTGGAAGCATGAGTGTTTAAGCCCCCTTTAAATCATTGACTGTGACTGGCCACAGGAGCCTCAGCATATCCATTCCATCCCTGTCCTGTTACCTTCCCATGGCCCAACGGTATGTTGAACCTGGACAGCTAGCGATAGCACCTAGCCCTGGATTAAATATGCGGTAGGTGCTGTTTCACGTGTGTCCACTACCTTACTCACACCTTCCTCCAGTATGCCGTGGTCCAGCCGCCCACAGCCCCAATGTAAGGGCTCCCTGGGGATGTGGTATTAGTGTCCAGCAGGCTGCCTGCATCTTGTTCCCTCCAAGCATAACTACACCTGCTTTACTCATTTGTGAACCGGTCAAGAAAAAGCTGTATCACTTACTCCTGTCTGTCTGTCTGTCTTGATAGCAATACCTGGGGCTAGCCTGTCCTTTTTTTCTATGAAAATTACTGTGTCAATATTTATCACCTGTATCTCTGTGGATTTGCCTGTTCCCACAGCTCACTGGTCTTATTAATGCTCTAGAATCGCCTGTAATGTTATGTACGTGTGTTTCCTGATTTGCACTTTCACTATGTTTTTATTCCCTCTGTAAATATTGATGCTTGTTTTGTAATATAATCTGGACTTAACCAGGTCCATCTTGCAAATGAGTTTGCTCAATGATGTTCACCTGGATAAATAAAGATTTGATTGATTGATTGATTTATTGGAAGGGAGCAAGTCTGAACTGGGAGAATCAGATGCTGTGCTACATGTTGTAGTCCTTTTTGTAATACAATAGTGAGTATTTTGAAATCAGAGTTTAAAAGACAAGTAGGTCTCCAAATATCTAAATGTCTCCTCTTACCTTTTTATATAGAAAAACAACCAAGCCTTTAGAGAAATTTGGGTGTATTACGTTTTGAGAAAGGAAATAGTTAAACGCTTTAGCTAAAGAAGGAGCTATAATGTCTCCATAGATTTTATAAAAGGAATTTGATAGCCCATCTCTCCCAGGAGAGATTCCATCTTTTAAAGTATTTATGGTATCCAATATTTCCTGAGAAGTTATCCGATTAGTTAGCTGTAACAACAGTGTCCAAAGTCAGAATTACAACACCTTCCAAATATCAGTGTATAACTACCTGAGATACTTCATAGGGTTGATTTAAGGAAACTAGGTATTGTTCCACTTCTTGTTGTATATCCCTAGTGGAAGATAAAGTCCCCCCGTGAGGTCACTAGTTCAGTAAAACTAGAATTAATCCTTCTATCTTTACAAGCCTCACAGGGATCTTTATAAGGAGTCTTCTAAGTCCCAAAAGACAACTCTGCTTGTAAAGATCTTGATCTATCGTACTGCAAGGTCGACATCTGTTTCTTTATAACTGAAATTTGACTAGAATAATCCAGATTTGTACTATAGGTTAAAGACAGTAATTTAAAGAGGTGTGTTTTTAACTTAATATATTCCAAAAACCTTACATTTGATGTTTGTTTTCCATGTTTTTGGAACCATTCTGTTAAATCTTGTTTCTTACCTGCCCACCTCAACCCTAAATCCTCATACAAGCCAAGAACAGAGATCTTAGCCATTATAATGGAGGTAACTTGCAATCGTACCACTGGGTCCTTAGGGATGGAGGTGTTCAGTCTCCATCTAGTGGTGAAAGGCAAGATTGTTATATTTATTAAAATTACAGCTTTTAGTAAAAAATGATTTGAAAATTCTATTGGCAACACTGATGTAGCACCTATTGTTAACTGTTTAGAAACAAAAACATAGTCTATCTTAGAGGTTAAAGTGTTTTTCACAAAAGAATGAGTAATGGGGGGATATGTAGGGAACTATTTATTTTTATTTTATTTATTTCAATCTAGGATTACAATACCTTTGAGCCGAGGCTCTTTTACAAAAGTTCCATGTCAGCATGTACAACAGTCATCATTTTTAGTTACAAACATATAGTCATTGACTTACAGACATGTAATAATCAGTAAAAAGACTTGAGCTATGAGCAAGACAAGGGAAAGGGTGGTGGAGGAAGTGAGGGTAGGAGATTGAGGGGGGAAGGAGGTGCAGGGAGTAAGGGGGGGAGTACAGGAGGTGGTTGGGGTGGGGGCAGGAGTGGAGATACTGGGGGGAGGTGGGCGAGGGTGGGAGACAGTGCAGCCAGGGTGCCTTGTCGAGGGAATATGACAGGTAAGGTGCTAGGGGTGCAAAGACTGATTGTAAGTGGTGGGTGCTGGGGCATTTGCAGCTGGAACAGTGGAAATGTTAAGATGGGCAATCACAGGATACAAGCAGTGAGAGGCGCAGCTTGGACCTGAAGAGGCTGAGTGTTGGAGTGGTGGCTATGTCGCTGCCAAGAGAGTTGAGCCAGTTGGATGCCCAATAGGCAAATGATCTTTGTCCTTGGGTCGTGCGACATCATGGGATATGTAGTAGATGGGAATTGAATCTCCTTGTAGTGACATTCCTATGTCTAGGCTTAAGGAGGGCATAGACACCAGGTGGGGCCAGATCCATTATAATTTTCTTGGCTGTGATGCAGGTTTGGTATTTTAAGCATTTGTCCAGTTGAAGCCATCCAGATTGGGAATAAAGGTCACATGTGTGGGTACGGCAATGTGAGCCAGTGATGAGACGCCAGGCCTTATTCAGGGAGGTTGCGATACATTTGAGAGCAGAGGTAGTTGCAGACCTATATATGATAAGACCATAGTCTATGATGCTGACGATGGAGCTTTGGACGGCCACTTCCAGTGCTTCTGGGGTTAGGTGTTTCCTGTGCCGGAATAATATGCCTAACCTCACATTGACAGACTTTGCAACATTGCTGATATGGACAGTGTATGAGATGTGGGGATCAAGGTTGATGCTGAGGTACTTGAATGACTGTGTTTGCTCTAGGATGGCTCCTTGTTTGGTTGCAATGGAGAGGTGAAGTTGTTTGTTTTTGTTGTGGGGGCGGCAGAAGACCATAAACTTGTTTTTTTTCTGATTGAGAAGCAGTTTATGATTTAGAAACCAGGATTCAATGGAGGAAAAGGCCTGCTGAAGTTTATTATATAATTTGATTGGACCAGGGTCCTAGCTGAGGATCACAGCATCGTTGGCATGGAGAATTATTTGTTCTGGGCAGCTGTCCGGTTGTGAGTTTAAGAATAGGCTGAAGAGGAGGGGTCCCAGAATGGAGCCCTGGGGGACTCCTGAGCGAACCGGTCTAGGGTCTGAGAGTGTATCAGTGATTCTTACTGTTTGGGACTGTTCTTCAAGGTAGCTCTTAAACCAGCCAATGGAGTCAGTTGACAGCCCAGTGTTCTGAAGCTGGACAAGCAGGAGGTGGTGACTGACGGTGTCGAAGGCTTTAGTTAAGTCAATGTAGATTGAGCCTAGTAGTTCACCAGAGTCAAGTGCATTGTGGATTGCACCGGTGAATTCAAGTAAGACTGTGGAGGTGCTGTGACCTTTGTGGAACCCATGTTGTTGCTTGCACAGGATGTTGTACGTATCCAGGTATTCTGTGAGCTGGTCCGAGACGATGCATTCTAGTGCCTTGGAGAGTGGAGGTGTAGGAAGATAGGTCTGTAGTTATCGTGGGCAGTTTTGTCATCACTTTTATGGATTGGGGTGACTGTGGCAGATTTCCATCTGTCTGGGAACTGGCTAAGGCTGAGGGAGAGGTTGAAAATTCTGGTCAGAGGACTAAGCACTTCATCAAGTGTGTGAGAGACAGGATTTTGAGATCGAGGGAGTCATTACTGAATCTTGATTTACCAAGGGCTTTGGTTACATATTTGCACACTTGGTGAGCCTTGACTGCTTTGAAGTAGAAGTGGGGGTAGCTGGTGGGAGTACTGTTCATTGCGGACAGAGGGGCTTCACCATCTTTGAAGTAGTCCTGGGGTAGGACAGCGCTGAGGTCGGTAAAGGCTTTGTTAAAGGTATCCGCAATGGTTTTTGGGTTGAGGGTTGTGGTTCCATTGATGTTGAGTATTGATGGGGGGTTTTGGGTGGATTCCCGGTGAGTTCCTTTATGTTCTTCTAGAATTTCTGACCATTGCCCCAGGAGTTTGTGAGGGCATGCTTACAGTAGGCGGACTTCATTTGCTGGATGGTTTTGGTGCAGTCATTGCGGGCACATTTGTAGTTTTGGATGTTGTTTTGCCTTCCAGAGTTTCTGGCCAGTTCCCATTGGTGGTCTCTTGTTTTTAGCATCCTGAGGAGGTCACCCGTGAGCCAAAGGTTACTGAGTGATTTGACTTTGCATTTCTTAATAGGAGCATACGTGTCACAGGCCACAGTGAAGATGTTTATGAAGTGGTCAAGGGCAGTATTTACGTTGGTTTCATTGAAGATAGAGGACCAGTCTTGATGGAGGAGGTGGGATTTGAGTCGAGGAAGGTGACCACTGGGTATAATTCTGCTTGTGATAGTTTTTGGTGGTTGCTTGATGAATTTATTTGACCAGGTGCAGCTAACAGGGGAGTGGTCGCTGAGAGAGTCAGGGAGGACATTAGTGTTAGATATCCGCAATGGGTGACTGGTAAGGATCTAGTACAAGAATGTGCTTGTGCCGGTCCTGTAATTTTTCCTGGTTGGTGAGTCAACCATTTGTATGAGGTTCGCTGCAGCAATGGTATCCCTGTGTGCACCAGCATCGGCTGCAGGCCAGTTGATGTTGAAGTCGCCTAGGAGGATGGATTCAGCGTCCAGTGGGAGTGACTTTACAAAGTCAAGAACAGCTGTTAGACCAGTTCTTTGGGAGGGCTGTAGATGGTGGCAACAGTGAGGGCTTTGCTTTGGGCTCTGAGGAGGATTCTCATTGGCAGTATCTGGGCAGATGTGGGTTGGAGTGAGGTAATGATGTGGTGCCCCTGTATGGAGTCTTTTAGGCAGAGAGCGCAGCACCCACCTCTTTTGGAGAGGTGATACAGCCTAAATACATTGTAGCCAGGAAGACTGAGTGCATGGTCCGGTACTGATGACGTGAGCCAGGTTTCGACAACCGTCAGGATGTCAGGGCTGTGCTGGCTGGTGAAGGCTTGTAGGGCATCCATTTTAGGAAGGAGGCTGCAGATGTTGATTAATATGAATGAGAAGGCACCCAAAGGCTTGCTCAGATTAATGGCTTTAGAGAAGAATGGGCCAGGGTTTGGGTGCACATTGCCTGACAGCATTAGGAGGAGGAGGACTAGCCTCAAGGGAGCTGTGGCGTATTTCTTTTAGGGAATGCTTTCGACTGCTAGCATCTCGGGAAATTGCCGAGCATCGACGATAGTGGGTGAGGGTAAGCGTAGACAAGGGGGACCAGAGTGGAGGGCTAGGACCAGTGTGGGCATAGGAGAGTTTCATGGAGGTAGGATGGACCCTGGGCAAGGGGCAGTGACCAGTGTGCAGCTTGCCTAAGTGGAGGAAGGATGTAGGAATGTGGAAGCTGTGGGGGAGGGAGGGAAAGCAGGCTTTTGGGGCGTGCAATAGGGGAGGAAGACAGGCAAGAAGAAATAGAATAGGGGGTAGAGAACGGTGGAGGCACATGATTAAGGTAGGATTCGGGGTAAGCGGATAGAGGGGGTTAAGACAGGATGGCGGGGCTAGGAGAAGGGGGCGGAAGAGTAGTAGCTGGATCAGTGGAAGTGAGGATACAGCCAGGAAGGCCAGGCAGCCAGGGACTGTGTCTTTCAGAGGGTATATATATATTTTTTTTCCAATGAAAGACCAAGAATCCCTCTAGTGGCAGGTCTGTGTAATCTGCTAATGGAAAACTAGTCAAAAGTAGTCCTGGTCTCGGTTGGTGGCTGGCTGGGTGCCGGCCGACCGTGGGGGAGCTGAAGCAGCCCCGTTCAAGGGCAGGCAGCTGGAGAGAAGAAAAAAGAGCAGATCTTAAACAGCATTGAAGTAGGATGGGTTTAGATTTGAGCAGTTGAGCAAGACAAAGGAGAATTAGACTTTTTGGCGCCTAGGCAGAGTGCTTGGATGGGGGGGGGGTGCAGGAGGAGCACTGAAACAGGAGAGGTGTAAGCACTTTAAAACACTAGTAGAAATTACAATCCAGCTAATACAGATGAAAAACTTCTATTACACACTTGAAATGTGCTTAGTTCTATTTAAAAATCTATTTGTAAAAAGTGCCAGGTGGCAGAAGCAGGGGGAAAGTCCTGGCCAATCAGAGTGGGTTTGCTGGAAGCGCCCGTGTTCCGATTGGCTGTGCTGTCCCATACCTTCCAAGGAGCTGCATGCGGGCGTCCTGGTCTTGGTTGGTGGCTGGCTGGGTGCCGGACGACCATGGGGGAGCTGAAGCTGCCCCGTTCAAGGGCAGGCATCTTCCAAGGAGCTGCAGGCGGGCGTCCTGGTCTCAGTCGGTGGCTATCAGTAAGATCAGTGGTTCCCACTAGATTCTGAATGGCCACAGAATCACAATAAACTTTTTTACCTCCAAATTTCCTTGCCCTGACATCCAAGGTGCAATTAAAGTTACCCCCCACAAAGACCGCTTTAGCAGTCACCAAAAAAGGCTGAAGCTGATCAAATAATGCCATGCAGTCAGCCTTCGTCTAGAATGGATAAACAGAAATAAATCTGCAAGACATGTTATGCCAAATCCCATCAACTAGCAGAGCCCTTCCAGGTACAACGTCTACTACCTTTTGTAAGGTAAACCTAAATCCAGAGAACAAAATACCCACCCCATCAGCCTGGCCTGTCCGAAAGATCAGTATGAAGGACCCCAGACCCAGTTATTTTTAGCCAGTTGCATCACAGCATAGGACTGCATCAAGGTTTCTTGTTAAAAAGATACTGCAAACCCATAATTATACAACAATGAAAATTCAGCTGATCATTTCCTAGAATTCCTTATACTGTGAGTATTTAAAGAGGCCACTGAAAAGGAAGACATGTCAGAGATTTAAACACCATTTCCAAGACACTCCCAAAGCCCTAATATGCTTTTTTTGTTTCTTTTTCTTCTTTTTTATTCCCAGGGTGCTGGTTAATGACCATGGACCCTGATTTTGAGGAAGTGTCTGACACCAAATTGTCTTGCTCTGAATCACCCAAATTTGTTGAAGATAAAGCCTCAAATGAATTTCCAGTAACAATTTTTCTACCCTCCATCCCTGCTTTAGAAAGTCTCAAACTTCATCGTCTCATCCCCCGATTTTGATCTGGTGTCCTATGGGAGTGGGTTGCATGATGGATGTGTTAAGATCTTCTGGTATTATTGAATCTTGTATATCAGTTTCCATTGATGGGGCTGCCACCTCCTCAGATTGTGTCTCAGTGGGTCGCTCCGATGGGGAGGGGGGGGGCTGGAGTTTTTTCTCCCTCTGGAACCATGTCATTATCATCTGGGTCAGGAGGGGAAGCAGGGTCTGGAGTAGAAGCAGGATTATCCCTGGATTCTGTTGACTGTAATCTAGATACATCAGGCTCTGGTTCAGCTGCCGAAGAACCCTTTTGGGCTTTCTTGATTAACTCATCAGGATTCACCATTCTGGTTTTGTTGCAGGCAGCCCAAGGACACTCCTGGAAAAGATGACCATGCTCATCACATAAATTACATTTTGAGTAGTTCCTGCACTAATAGCTGGTGTGGTTAAATTCCCAGCAGATACCACAGTGTAGCTTATCACACACACTGGACAAATGTGTCCTGGCCCCACACTTATAGCAGGCCTTTGGCTGGCCTGAGTAAAAACACACTCCATGATCTTTGCTCAAAAAGAAACTATTTGGTATATTGGAAATCCCCTCAGCTGTTTGTTGAAGTTTCACACGAAAACATCAGCCTCCTGTCCAGAAAGCTGCTGAGTCCAAAAGAGCTTCTGGTGCACTAAACACTTCACAGCATTGCTGAAGCCAATGGTGAATGTCACCGATATGTATGCTTTCATTCCTGAACATGACCATAACCATTTTTATCAGGGGTTTTGTGAGGGGGATAGAAAAGAAGGAGGTCCACGAAGGGGCAAACCTGTATTGATTGTAGAGCATCCAAAACCTCTCCAGACCTGCTGGTGTCTGGAAAATTATGCCAAAGTTGTCCTCACCATTGTATTAAGGTATATACTGTACATCTTGAGCCATAAACCTCAAAGAATCTTTTAACAGTGTCCGCCCTACATACAATCTATCTGGGTGTACTTCCAGACCCCCTTTATATCGCACCTAACTGCATTTCTACAAGGGGTCGGCTCTGATCTATTGAATAAGTCTGAAAATTTAGGCTGGGGATGTCGAAATTTTGCCCTTCTGGTGGATCTTGCTCTTCTGATGAATGTTGCTTTCTTGGTGGGTTTTGTGCCTCTTGTTGTGAGTCTTGGTGAGAAAAAGAGTCTGAGTCATGGGTTTGAGACCAGTTAGGCTCCTCTGGAACCTCCATATTTTCATGCTGTAAATGGTGATCATTATCTGTAGCAATAAATATTGGTGCACAGGGATCCAAGATCTGTTTTGCACCAGCCAGTTGCATTTGTTTCTGTATAGGTGCTTGTACTAGCATAGGGTTCACAGTTGGTGCAATATCCTAAGACTCTACCACATCAAGATGTGATAAAAGTTTTTTTATTTTCTGTAATGTCAGATAATTTATTCATGTTCCAGTCATTCTGGGGGTCCGTGACCACAACAGTGTCCCGGATGCTAGGTCCGATTTATTTAGATTTTCTGGCCTTCCAACCATTGCTCCAGTATGTGACCCCTCCCAACCCGTGAAAGTCCTGAATCTAGCAGCATTTCATAACCACCACCCTGGGTGTCCTTAGTGGAAGACACTTGTAGAGCACCGCAGTTCTTCATCATTTGTGTTGTTTGCTCCTCCATGTGTGAAAATGCAAATCCCATCCTTTCCAGTCCACTAGAAGTGGCTCATCTGGGGGATTTTGTAGCATCCTCACATCTGTCGGGCCCTGTAGCCTGAGAGGGAGCTTGTGTAGCATACCAGTTCAGGTCTGGGATCCAAGTCCCATTCACAGCTGATTTCCAGCCTGCTGCACCAAGTGCTCTGTCTGGAGACCAAGCATCACTCGAGGTAGGTATCTCAGAAAGCCCAAATTGATTCAAAATAAACTGTCTTGTAGTCACAGTCCTATCTAAAATAGCCTGAGAAGTAGATGCAGTAGGAGAAGTATTATCTGACCTGGGTTTTGTAGCCTCCATAGCAAAATTAGTCCCATTCATATTTTGTATCCTCTGGTTTAAAACAATTTTCCTCTTTTCATATCATTCCTCATCTTCAGCCAGCATTCTTAGTTGCACTGTCCTACTCTCATCAATTTATTTTTCCAGCTGAGCAGCAGCAGCTGCAATATCATTGGTACCTGAGATAACATCCATATCATCCAGCACAAGAGGTGCAGCAAACCTAGATTCATCATCCTCTTTCATCGAGTCACCAGATTCTCCCTCAGAGGCAACATCTTCACATATCCGAACAGTATGAGACATTAACTCGCCAGCCTCCTGTAGCACATCCTCCTCTGCCCCATCCAAATCTGCCATCTTGGAAAAACAAGGGCCAGCAGCGCCCCCTTCCAAGAGTAGGAGAATTTGTTTATTCAAGAAAATTATACAAAACTCAAGAAATAAAATACATTACAGTCATGCAAGGGGAAAAAATAAAACAACATCATACAGAAAAATGCCTCAAAACAAAATTATTTAAGTAATAGGAGCATAAGTTCCTACAATTATGCAGTAAGGTCCTTCTATCCCACAATTTCACTTCACTGGTATAAATGAGTCACAGTTCAGTAATGACGTTACGTAAAAGTTCTACATGGGAGATATGTTTTTTCTGCAAGGTGAAGAGACACTTACTATTCCAGATATACCATTTAAGAACTGTAAATACCACATTTAAAGTACTCTGTTCCCATTTCTGCCAAAGGGGGGCGTACACCCCATACATCAATGCATTATATGTAACAGACAGGAAAACATCATCATTCCAAACATGAGATGAACATAACCAAAAAGGGTTTTATATAGGAGCAAGAAAAAAATAAATGATCCAAAGTCTCAAGTTGCTGGACACACTAGGCCCTGGAGCAGTACCTGTCCATCAGCTGCTTGTGCTTTTGGTTGCTTTTGATGTTGAGCCACTCATGGCAGCACAACCAGTAGACATCCTTCAATTTAGGGGGAATTTGTTTTTCAATCAACAATTTCTGGAGACTCTGTAAATAAAGGTCAGGGCATTTTGGAAAAAATAGTAGGTATATAAAAGTGCGATAATGAAACTCTTTGGTATAAACCCTGCTTCGAAAGTGTAAGTAATTGTGCACTGGTAATCTTCTAGGCCTTAAATTTAACAAAAACCTCCCTAAGATATGGGGGCACCAAAGGGTGTCTCTTGAGGACAGTCAATGTTCCAGCCATCCAGGAGGAAAACCAAGACCAGATAGATAGAAATAAAAAAACTGACCAAGGCTTCAAAACATTTCCCAATAAGGGACGATTGTTAGTAAAGGAAAACTGACAATAAAAAAATAAAATAGGATTAACCATGCCCAGACCCCCAGAATGGGTTGGTAAATAAAGAATATTCCTCTTGATGGGATTAAGGCCACTGCCCCAAATAGCCTGGAAATTAATGCTTAACAGGGTCATTTCTCATGGTTTGGGCAGGGGAAATGTATTGCTTACAAACAAAAAATAAAGGCAATAAATATGTTTTCACTAGGTAAACCCTGTTGGACTTATTGAACTGCCACTTATTCCAAGTTGCAACCATTGCTTTCCCCATACATATTTTCTTATCCCAATTATATAAATCAGGATCTGAGGCACCAACATAATTTCCAAGGATACATATAGGGTCTCTTGTCAATACAACACCTGAGATATCCGCAATCAGGTGGGGACCTTTCCACAGTTCCCGACCAATACATTTCAATTTATTTGAGGACGTGCTTGTGATCCCACCATAGTCTTCACAAATCTGAAGCACCTGAGATGCGGCTTGTTGATTGGGAGCAAGGATGCAGAGATCATCTGTGTAAGCCATTGCCGAAAAAGACATAAGGTCCCCAGCTACCGAGATCCATGGAAGTAGCATATTCAGCCTACACTGCTACAGTGGGTCAGTGCTGAAGATGTACAATAATGAGCTGAGGGGGCAGCCTTGTTTAACACCTTTCCGGAATAAGAGGTCCCACATACCCATTAATCAAAGGGGAAACCGTAACATGTTTGTACAGTTTCTGTATCCAACCAATAAAGGTTTTTGGAATATTGTATGTTTGCAGTGTTAACCATATTTTCTGGTCCAAGGGGAGAACAAACCCATTCAAAGTCTGTGTTAGGTCTAACTCAAAAAGACCCCTCAGCAGAATCAACTGATCCGTGATGTCCCTTCCCGCAATAGCACAGGATTGCACGGGGGAAATTAAGTGCAGAGCCACCACTAGGAGGTGTTTGTTCAAAACTTAAGTCAGAATCTTAAGTTTTACATTTAGGAGACTAATAGGTCTCCAATTTGATAAATTCTGCTTGTCTCCCTTTTTATGTAGGAAGATCAAAGTCCTCCCTACCATATCCAATGGAAAATTGGAGTCAGTAAGCAAAGAATTAAACATGTCAGCAAGTTCCAATGAGATGTCGAGGCTCAAAAATTTAAAAAGTTTCAACTACAGTCCATCATTGCCAGGAGCCTTTCCATTACTCAAAGTCCCAATCGTGAACTCTACTTCCGCGAAGGAAATGGGTTTAGTAAGATCGGTCAAAGCTCAGGGCGGACAATCCAGAACAACAATGTGTTGTAAAAACTGGACCACAGGCTCCGCACTGTGTTCAGTGTCTTGGAATTACAACTACCTATATTCAAGGCCCCTAGAATTCTGCAGCTGCAGAATTTTGCACAGAACTTGCAATCCACTGCAGAACTTCTGCGGTGCCGCAGAATTCACTCTTCTTGGTGATTTTTTATTAATATTTCTGTTTATACATAGAATCTGATTCCCTTCCCCTCTTTTTATATCCAAAACCCCCCTATATGTTCAGAATGTGATGTTATCATTGCTATAACATCATACATTAGCTAATGAAATGGCTGCATTCTGCAGCAGAAATGAACAGTCACTTATCCACCCACAGCTCCCACTGCCAGAGATGGTGGCACAGCACATCATGCATGGTGATATTTGCTCAACCTGCTCTACAGCCTAATACAATTTTCAGTCTTACATTATTGCACTATGGCCAACTTAAACAAAACCTTGTCAATAGCATAGACCGGTTAAGTGCATACCTCACTTTGTACAAACCTGTTTGTGCCTTTAAGGTATAGAGATGCTATCTGAAATGAATAACTGGTAAAAAATAATTTAACTGTCTAAATTTGTAAGAAAAATAAAGTAATTATGCCCGGAAAAGTGAAATATAATAATGTGTAGACCTACTGAAAGAATAGACCTGTTAAATATATAATTGCACTGTATGCATTTTTGCCAGGGTTATTGATTACATATTGTCATTGGTTGATAGAATCACCTAAAAGTTATTGAGAAATGCTGTGTGCAGGGACAGCTGTTGGGCCAGAGGGTAGCATGCTGTGTTTCCATGCCAGCAACTAGGTTCAGAGATTAGCTCTGGTTGCTGGCTGGGCAGCACAAGGATTGGTGGAACACATCACTGCTCGGAGCCTGGGAAGGTATGGTGCAGCGTTCTGTCACATGGTGGACACATTGTGATGGGCCAGAGAGCTGTATCTCACAATTGCTTCACATGCATGTCATGGCCTGATGGTGTTATGCAGTGTGTCAGGGAAAGCAGGTTGACATGAAAAATGAGTTTGCAATAACTCTTCTATGCCATTTCCAATGGGACCTGTATGAATGAGGATGCAAGTTCATGGAAATAAAAAAAATATATATATATATATACACACACACACACACACACACACACACACACACAATATCTCTGTCTCTCTCACCACACACACATATGCATATTTGTATGTATGTTACAGATTACATATAAATATGCAAGTGACATACAGTGGGAACCTCATGAGTGGTGTTGAAAGCACATACAAATATATAAGTGATAGACAGTGGAAACATCATTAGTGGGACAGATAGCATGCCTATAGTAATACCTTATTTATCACATAAGATCCCCTCTGCATATGTCATTTATGCAACAGGCTAGGACCTTAAGGGAGAGACACTTGTTTTGCTTTTTTAGGCATAAAATTATTTTTATAAGTTTATTTTTTGAACTAGTGTTACTGTGCTTTCCGCCATCCTGATTGCTATAACCACTGGCATGAAAATAAAGCCAGGATGACAAGCTGACACTGTGATGTGGTAGTTTGTTAGTGCTGCAGAACTTCCGCAGAAATTGCAAAACCATCACGCAGGTGTCTCTAAGTGCAAATGGTAGTCTTGCCGCAGAACTTGGTCCCACTCTGCCGCAGAAAAGTAGGGGCCCTGCCTATATTTAGTGACCTCTGCCAGTATATCCTGGGGTGCTGCCTTGAGAGAGCCATCCTGCCCTTTGATGGACTCAAAGGCCTTCCTCTGAATCCTGTCTTTACAGATAAGAAATGGAAAAACTAAAGCCATAGTGCCTTGGGTGCCAAATCCCTGTTGAGTTTTTAAATTTTACATACATCTGGAATGATAATTCTGCATCTGTGCCTTAATAACGGTAATTTGTGCAGAGAAATCATGTCTGACAGTGTGAGCCAGTGAAATCAAATGCTGCAGCTGTTTTCTGTATAAAAGATAAGCATAATAGTCACGATCCTGGAGATGTTTACTAAAAGATTTTAAAAGGTGTACAAGATCACGCTTCATAACCAGCCACCAATGTACTGGATCCTCATACATGTCCCAGACTGATTTATGAGTAATAATAAAATTATTCCATTGTTGCTGAACCTCCTCCTTCAGCAAGACAGAGGAGTTCAGCCTCCAGGAACCTCTACCACATGGTTGGGGAGAGTCCGTCCCAAAACTGACATAGAGTTCCCCATGGTTAGAATACTCCACCGGGCACACATGAGCAGAAAGTAAAGGCAAAGCCTTGCTAGTGAAAAGAAAGCCAATGCATGTGGCATGTGATCCTCTAAAAAAATGTAGGGTCAGATTTCAAATGGATATGATGGTAAGCATCCACCAAGTTTGTTGTCTGCCAAATACTGACTAAACAAGACGTGTCACAGAATAATTTTCTTGTGCTCACTCCCCGACCCCTGTCCACTAAAGTCAAACCACAGTTAAAATCCCCACCCCAAACCACATTTAGAGGTATGGAGGTAGGGTTGTATTAATTTAAACAAGCTTACTCTGTCAGCTTTCGACTTGGGAGCATATATGTTTATTAGGTTAAAGCAAACATCTTGAAACACAAAATCCAAAATTAAAACCTGACCTGGGATAAGGTCAATCACTTTTTACACCAAAACAGAAATATTGTGAAAAAGTACTGTGACTCCTGAACATTTCTCCAGGCCAGTAAGAAATGCCCGTTCACCACTGTGTGACGTCTAGTATCCTGCAGAAGCAGAATCTCAGCCCAATTTGTGTGAAGATGTGAGAATACTGCCCCTTGTTTTAATTTATTTTGGATACTGTTAACACTGATGGATCAACACGTCAGAGAAATATGCATCAGAAAGGTGTCAAAAAGGGAGGGGACCTATACCTCACAGTGGTATACATTTGCTCTTCCCCTTTATCCATACAGTATGCTGTTTAATGGGAGGTTGTGAGGAGGGGCTGCCTTCCAGTTCAGAACCAGATGTCCCCTCAAGGTGTTCAGACCCAGGTCTAGAACTCTCAAAATCCGTATCAGAAAGATCAGGGGGTGGGTGCAAGGCCTGGTATATGTTAGAGGTGGGACATTCAAAAATTTTGGGGACTTTTGAGGCAGGCTGTCCTCCATTCATGTTGTGATGGGTACCCATCTTTTCAACTGGCTGCTTCCCTTTTGCAGATTTAGATGGTGGAAGGGGAAGGGGCATTGTGGCAGAGTTTGTAATAGATGGGGGAGGAGTTACCTCAACCTCCATAATAGGTGTGTCACACTCACTGTCATTGCTGTGAACCATATCCTCAGTCAGGGTCAGAGCAGGCTCAGCATGAGAAACAAGTGGCTGCTCTGCATCGGGTGTTGGAGATCCCATGACAGGGGGCGAGAAATCAAATGAGTAGAAAGGGTTCTCTAGGCAATAGAAACAAGGAGACGCTGTTCCTCTGAATCAGCAGACATATTCTGTTTGTGTGCTGCCTCAGGACAAGTAGAATAAGCATGCCCAGCAATGCCACAGACTACAAATCACAGTGTTTCTACAATGGCTACTAACATGCCCTAGTACATTACAGAGTGTACAATGCAACTTATCACAAACACTGCTGATATGACCTGCCCTCCCACATTTGTAACATGTCTTGGGTTGCCCAGCATAAAATAAGACACCCCTATCTCTGCCCAAGAATACACAATTCAGTAAATGCTGTAAGCCTGTATCAGATGATTGCAGAATAACTTTTATCCTCCCCCCCCCCCCCGTCCATATCTCCTCGCCATCAAATATCAATTCTGGATGACCTAGAACAGTATACCTCTGCTTTAATCAACATACCAAATCGACAACACTAACCCCCTCATTCCTAAAAAGAACTGTGATCATTTTGTGGGCTGGTTTTATTAGAGGGATAACCTCAAAGGAGGACTATAGCAGGTGATTCTTTACTTTGCTGTATTTCTCTCCAAACTTTTCAAGACCACTGGTGAATTTAAAACTAACATCAAAGTTAGGATCTCCAGACATATGAATAAGAGCATAAAGTTCTGAGGAATGAAAACGCAAGTTTCCTTTCAATAAAGTACGTGCTACGTAGTGTCTGTCCAGAAAAATCTCCATGCTGCCCTTTTAAATCAATCATACCGCATTATGCCTCTTAGCAGCATAAGCGGGAGACTGAAAAAAAGAAGCATAAGTTCAAAGTGGTGGATCAGGTTCTATAAAGGAAGGCTGGGATGGAAGAAGGTCTTCCCAATGGGTCTGGGGAGTTGCAGTGCCCATGTTGTCAAATGAAAGTAAACCCTCACATGTAGGATCCCTGGGTCTAGGATCTCCCAATGGCAGTGTCTGAGGCAAAGGCAAGCCTAGGACAGGGTTCTGTGTGAGGTGTAACTCTGGAGGAAGGTCCAGTGGGTTAACACAGGAGGCTGTTATAACAGGAGGGTGCAAACTCAAGTTCACAGGGCTTGCACCCGACTCAGCAGGTTGCTGGTTACAAGGCGGCTAAGGTAACTGAGGAAAAGCAGTTTTTCCATTCCTCATCGTTACCCCAGGTATCGTTACGGGGGAAAACCCAGAAATCCATTTATCAGTCTCAACATTCTTCGCCCACCTGTCCGATCTCAAAACAGCATCTACTGACCAGGTGCTTCAGCCTGCTCGACTTGCTCGGCCCAAGATTGAGCCGGTCGATCCTTTTGCCTGGATAACGTTAGTAGCTTGCGCTTTTCAGCGCTGGTCCCAAAAGAGAACACGGTAGCGTCATTTTGGTCTAAAGCAGTAGAAAAAAACAGTACCTGGTATGGGTTCTGACCGTGCCTTCGTTACAGTATTCATTTCCATGAGTACCAGTCCAGCGTGGAGCCGGTCGCTAGGAGGCAGCTGATCTGTCTTACCCTCAGACTTTTGTAGAGCCGTAACCAATGCTGCCAATAATTGCTACTTCATCAAAAGGAATTTCTGTTTCTCTGCTGCCAAAAGGAGTCGTAGCTGTTCTGAGGATTGTTCTCTTCATTCCAAATCTGGATCTGTTGTTTAGTATTTAAGGTCTACATCCAGCGAGGTGGATTGCAAAGGAATCCTAATAGACTTGCTCTCCACCTGGAGGTTATCCATCTGTGGTTCTGTATTACCAACAGCTTCCAAAAATTCTTTGGTCTCAACAGCATCTATTGCCGTGGAGGAGATTCACTCTACGACAACCTGCACATCCTTCACCATCGGAGCCAGCTCAGCAACTGAGCAGGCCATCCTGCGACGGCCAGAGGTTCCCTCTGCTGGAGAGTAGGAGAATTTCCCCAGTGACCTGGATGAATTTCTCCCATTCACTAAAAATACCACAAACAGCTCAATCTGGTTCAAGGTCAGTTGGCATTTATCTGTATCCCCCTTCCCCGGGTCGTGACTGAAAATAGGCAGAATTTGTCTAGTGCACTTACCAAGTCAACAAAAACTAAATAAAAAATAAATATGGAGTCCTGATAGGTATCAGCAACAGGCCGAGTCAGAACCCCTTTTAACTGCATGATTATCCTCAGCTTAATGCCATTTGTACCCTAAGTATTTCCCTGCTTAGCACCCTCCAAATATTTACACACTATTCAGCAATGCCTCCTGCTTGGCCTACTGTACACATCACCCTCATCTTCTGTCCCCTGGTAACCATGCCTCCAGACATCCTGGATAAATACCATCCAAAAGTAGTTATTTAGTGCATCTCATATCCCCCTGCCTCTCCCAAATCCCGTCCCCCCCATGACATAGATCCCACCCTGATCTTTTTATTTCTAGTGCATTGAAAGGGTTTGTTATGCCCCTTCATTCCTTTATTAGTACCATCTTTAAGTCCTGGTTTAGTCTGCATAATCATAGTCCTGTGTCCCTGTATGATGACTTACATGTAAGCATGAATTCCCAACAGAGGAGAGCTCTACTAGTGGATTAATGCCAGGTTTGGGGTGCATAGGGCCGCAGGCCGAGTGCTTCCAACACCAATCAGGCATTAATCCACTAGTAGAGCCTGACTCTGGAGGGGATTAATGCACTTGTAACATGGCAAGTGCAAGGCAGATAGTGTGCAAAAATTGTTTGACTTCACAGTACAATACAGTTCTGGAGATGAATAATCATTCTTGCTAAACTGTCCTGCATGTCCTTGGTTTCTACACAGTTTCCTGGTCAAGATACATGTGCGTTCCCGTTGCATGCAATACTACTATTTATATAGTGAGGGCTATTTTCAGAGAAAGTGAGGATGAGAAGGTTCCTGTGTGAAACAGACAACCACATTTATGTTCTGTGATTCCTACCGACAGTTTCTGTGCTTTGTCCCTCGAGCTTCTATCCGGAAGGTGCATCACAGTGGTGCATCGTGGGACAGTTTTACAACCAGCGAGTGACAATAAGAAATATGCACACACTGATTTGTGTTCCTTTTGCTGTGTGTATCTGTTGATGGTGACAGTGATTGCTGCAGTGTGCAAATTATTTTTCAATTACTGTTGCAGTTACAGACCTCGGCCACTGGATGCCTCTGATGCTTAATGCCGATGATTCTAGGGCTCTTGCAGCACCACCGCAGAGATTGCTGCTGCACAGAACCGACCAGCTCAACTCTTTCGGACTGTTGACAGACTGTGCAATCCATTCTGTCTACAGTCTAGAAGAGATTTTTCACAAATAAAGTGTGATGAGCTTGCTCGGTTTTTCGCTGATAAGATTGCCAGCATTAGGTCGGATATCGGCCAGGCTCACTCTTCAAGGGTTTGCAGTGATCGGCAGGGGGAAACAAACACCTGTGTCACCTGGTTTGACTTTGGTAAGCCGGAATTCATGGATATTGTGAGGATTGTCCAGACTGTACGTCCAACCAGCTGTAGTTTGGATCTGGGCCCTACGCCTCTATTATTAAGTTGCGTAGATACTATCTGTCCGACCATTGCTGAAATTGTTTGGAAATCTCTGGAGCAGGGGATCTTTCCTGATCCCTCAAGGAGGCTCGTCTCGACCACCCTAAAACCTTCATTGAACCCGAACTGCCCAGCTAACTACAGACCTGTCTCTAACCTGCCCTTTTTGGGCAAGGTTATTGAAAAGGTGGTTGCACTGCAACTGGATGACCATATTACAAATCACAATATCTATGATACTCTTCAATCGGTATTTAGGAAAAGACACAGTACTGAGACTGCCCTTGTCCGGGTTCTAAATTATCTCCTGATAGCGAGAGATCGAAAGGCTCGTACTATTCTAGTCCTTCTTGATCTCTCTGCAGCATTCGACACTGTGGACCATGGTGTGCTTCTGGAACGCCTGCAGCTCTATTGCGGACTGTCTGGCACAGTTCTGCAATGGTTTCAATCTTTTCTCATGGGGCGGAGACAGAAGGTTATCACCGGAATTTATTCCTCTGATACCGTCCTCCTGCTCTGTGGGGTTCCGCAGGGCTCCATCCTAGCACCCATGTTGTTCGCTGTCTATATGCTGCCATTGGGAGACATTATTAGGCAATACAGCTTGGTTTTCACTGCTATGCAGATGACACACAGCTGTATTCGTCTTTTAGTCCCGGACAGGAAGATGCAGTCTCTATACTTAACAGCTGTCTATCCGAGATTAAGGATTGGATGAGTGCCAGCTGGCTAAGGTTAAACCCAGATAAGACTGAGGTGTTGGTGGTGGACCCAGGTCACCTTGAGGTGGGTTGTAGGGCTGGGCTTCCTTCGGGCGTATGGATCGATGGTGCCCAGCTCTCAACCTCAGACCGGGTGCGTAACCTGGGCGTTATTATTGACGATGGTTTGACCCTGAAATCCCAGGTGTCATCCGCTGTCAAATCCTCCTTTTACCATCTTAGGAATATTGCTCGGGTGAAACACCTAGTTTCTCCGGCTGACCTTCCGACATTGGTCCATGCCTTTGTTACTTCTCGCCTTGATTACTGTAATGCCCTGTACCTAGGGCTACCGGGGGTTGATATCCGCCACTTGCAGCTGGTGCAGAACGCAGCAGCCAGGCTTTTGACTGGGATATCTATGAGAAGTCATATTATGCCTGTGCTGCGCGAACTGCGCTGGCTGCCGGTTCAGTGGCGGATCACCTTTAAGGTCGGGTTACTGACCTATAAAGCCCTACATGAACAGGGACCATGGTATCTTCAAGATCTCCTTATTCCCTACTGTCCCTCTCGCTCGCTCCGCTCTGCTGACGAGGGATTGCTAGAGGTTCCCAGGGTCCGTTTAAAAACTTCTGGAGCACGGGCATTTTGTTACGCTGCCCCTACCCTGTGGAATTCTCTAACTCGTCGGATGTGAAGCTGCCTGACCGTTGAGAGTTTTAAGTTAGAATTAAAAACTTATTTATTTCAAAAGGCATATGGAGAATGATTTTATTGTGATTATATTGTTATTGTTGTTGTTTATGTTATATGTATGTATTTTAATTGCTTCTATTTGTACAGCGCTTTGGCACTGAAAAGCGCTTAAAAAATAAATTTTTACTTACTTACTTACTTACTAGAGAAACATCCGTTGCACCACACTTGTGCAGATGGGGAGGTATACAGGACTTGAATCCATTTAATGAAGTCATAAGGAATGCCAAGTCGAAGGAGGGAAACAAAGAGGAACTGCCAAGGGACCCGATCAAAAGACTTTTTGGCATCCAAGGAAACAAGCATCCAAGGGATCCTGGACTCACTGGATGCTGAAATGAGATGGAGTAATTTACTCATGTGGTCTCTGGATATCCTCCCTGTCATAAACTCTACCTGTTCCCTTATAATGACTCCACCCATAATCTGAGAGAGATGATTGGCAAGGATTTTGGCTAGAATCTTGACATCTGTGTTTAAAAGGGAGATTGGACGGTAGTTCCCAGGGCACTGGAAGTCCTTCCCCGATTTAGGAATTAGGGTAATCAGGGCTGTTAGGGAGCTGGCATTCTGTATATCATGGGAGAACCATAAATTAAATACTTCTACGAGTAGTGGACAGAGCTGCAAAAGGCAGGCTTTATATATGTTATTTGGAAGACCATCTCGTCCAGGAGCTTTATCCTGAGAGAGCTGTTTGATAGCAAGGTAAACATCTGGAAGGGAAATTGGAGACTCTAAGCACTGCATGAGACTTGGAGGAGTACAGGGACATCTACTGATTGAAGGTATTCCCTAACATTCTGAGCTACAACTGGAGGGGAGTCCTCCAGTGAGTAGAGCTTACTGTAATAGTCACCAAAAATGCGGCAATGTCTCTGGGGTGGGAGACCAAAGGTTGGTCAGGGGCTACTCTCAGACTGGGAATATATTTTGCTGAGTCTGCTTGTCTTAGCCTAAGTGTGAGAAGCCTCCCGGCTTTCTCACCGGACTCAAGGTACTTCAGTCATGTACGAAGAATGGCAAGCTCTGCTTTCTGCACCATAAAATCCAAAAAATGGGCTTGCAAATGATGGAGTTCAGCCCACGCTGACTCAGGAGAAAAATGGTGCAAGGAGGACTCTCTTTTTGCTTATTTTACCTAGGAGAGTGTCTAAAAGAAGCTTACTCTTTTGAACTCTAGTGGATGAAATTCGGATAAAGTCTCCACAGAGAGCACACCTAAGGGCCGCCCATACCGTGTTGACTCTTTTCACTGAACCCATATTATTGTCCAGAAAAGTGGAAATAAAGTCTTGTACATGAGATAGTGTATTGGGGATCTGAAGTAGTTGTGTATTCAAACGCCACAGAGAATCTCAACGTACCCTCGGACCCATTAAATGGAGAACACTGAACCGGGCATAGTCGGATATTACCCTGGGGTGAATAGCTATGTCTCCAACACCTGGGAGACAGAAAGCTCTTACTAACCAGTAATCTATCCTGGATAGTGTGCCGTGTGGAGGAGAGTAATAGGAGTATGATCTGTCTGTGGGGTGTAGGGTGTAGGGTATACCAGATATCAATGAGGCCTGCCCCAGCAATAAGATCGTGTAAAGCTCTTTGTGCAGGGGACAGCCCTCGCCTCTTATGTTCGGAATGGTCAAGGTCTGTTTCAGGAACCAGGTTCCAATACCCATAAAAAAGGGCAATATCAGAGGGTTGAAAGATATTAGGGAGAGTAGATGAGTAAAAAATAGGAGAGAGTTCACATTTGGACCATAAATGGATCCTATTAACCAGGAAGGAAGTCAGAGTGCCCTTAATTATTATGCATTGTCCTGATGGATCCCACCATTCTTGTACCAGAACAAAGGGCACTGACTTAGCAATAAGGATAACAGTACCCCCTCATTTGGAAGAAACTCTAGCACCAAACACTTGCCCTACCCAGTCCCTCTTAAAGAGGAATATGTCCTCTCTCTGCAAATGGGTTTCTTGAATACATTCCTGCCCTTAAATGGGAAAGATGATTCAGTACCAATATCAGTTTCTTTCTATCCTGCCCTGCTTTAATGTTCCAACTTGTAAACATATGGGGTCCTCCCATATGCACTCACACACTTGCGAGTAATGGTATGTCATGTGGCGAACCAAGAGTGAGGGAGCGACCCTTATTCATCACAAATCTGAATCCCCAACTGTAGACAAAAAACTGTGCAGATTTATTTACCCCAGACACCCTCAAGTAACAGAATGAAAAAAGCAGGTAACGGTAAAGAACAAACCCTGTCCCACCCACCCCCACAACAAACAAGAACATATTTTATCCCAGCAACTATCTACCCCCAGTTCTAACAAACTGATCTACTTATTTCACACAGTCAGGTGATGTTATTCTCGCTACTTTAAGAGAGACACATCCCACGCCCCGGCCCCATCACTCAAGCTTGCCCCATGAAAAGGAAGCATGTCATAACCGGCAAGTTTCTGCAACAAGATACTCAAAAAAGAACAGGCATAACATAATAATCATAAACATTGAACAGCCGAGTCAGTGGCAGAAAAGCTAGTGCCTATCTAAGAAAAGGTAAACATTATTAAGAAAAAATATAACAGAGGCACTATAAGCCTTCATCTTCTACTTAATGTCTCTCTTTTGTACCCTTCCAAAGTCTTAGGAGATACAGTGCAGGGAACTCAAAAGGTGGTTAAAATGTCACCAATAACAATAATAAGAAGCGGCCCCAGGAAACTAAATTAAAACATGGAACCAAGCTCCTCAGGCCAAAACAGAGGGTACAGTCTGTGAATAGCCTTGCATTAAGATCCCTGACAGCACAGGTAAAAATGAAAAGGAAATGAAGTAATCCCACTGTTCTTGCAAGTCATAAGTACTCACGACTGTCCTTCCCTCTGTATGTTCATGCAGAGTCAGTAAATATCCACTGGAAAGTTCCCCGGGAAGAAGAGAGCAGAAGCAAGGTCCGGAATGTCCAAATGATCTGCAGTATCAGTTAGTAGGTGCATTAGGCAAATCTCGTGGCTGTGGTCTACCAGGCAGAGGCCTGCAAATAGCTGTACACTCAGAAGTCTAAACACGAGCAAGGTCTCAGGCCCCTGGTAAGCAATGGCAGACCTAATTTCTACGAGACCAAGGAGGAGAGCTGTTTAGCACCACAGCACCTGAGATCCTCGCAACAGATCAGGATCACAAAAGCGAGTATTAACACCTCACTAACTCTCTTCCCGGAGAAGTAATGACAGCATAGGGGTAGTTTAAGTCACTTAAATAAGTCCAGCAGCAGGGTTTTTAACCCTGTAAGTGCTTGTTCAGTGGTGTCATTGGGGTCCACTTGTCATTATGCTTGACCTGCAAAACCGCTGGATATCTCATTCTAAAAGGTTTACGAGCTGCGATCAGTTTTGGAACAATCGGATGAAATTCTTGGCATTTGGATCGCACTGACTAGGGCAGGTCTTGGGCAATTCTTATTCTGTGTCCCTCCCATTGTACCTCTCAAAGCTCTTTAACTTTATTAAGGATGTGGTGTTTGTCCTGAAAGTTAAGTAGCCTGAAAATTAGAGGCCTCGGTGGTGCTCCTGCTGGTGGTGGGGGGGAAGGGCACAGAGAGTGGTGAGCCCATCCAAATTATATAGGTTGCAGCATTAGGAGATGGGCCTGCGATCTTGGCACAGAATTTTTGAACAAAAAATATAGGATTGTTGCCTTCCTCGGCCTCTGGCAATCCAATAATCAACAGATTGTTATGCTGACTGCACCCCTCCAAGTCCTCAATCTTTTCCTCTAATTTCTTAATTCTATGCCTGGTGCTGGTACCATCTTTTTCTATTCTCCCCTGCCATTTTTTGATCGAGACATTCCATGCTTCAGAGTCACCCACCCTGAGCATGAGGGACTCCACAGAGGAACGAATTTGCTGGAGATACGCCGAGATGGTGGATATCATCTCCTGGATTGGCGCCATGATATCTAAAAAAACGTTCCTCAGTCAAGGCCACTCTGCTGGACAGATTCTTGCTAACACCAGCGGCCTGCTGTTTGGTCCTTTTAGTTGCTTTATCCTTCTTAGGCGTGGGGGGCGGAGAATGCCGCGGGGTGCTTTTTTCATGCAGATGTCCATCATTTAACCTCAGATATCTGTGCTGTAGAGTAATAACGTCTTCCCCGATGAGGTTTGCCTGAGTGCAGAGTCATATTGAGATCGCAGAAATGGTAAATTAGCAAGCGGGCTGGACAGCGAGATGGAAGGTGCTGTTCTCACTTAGGCAGTCATCACGTGATCACTTCATGTAACTTTACATCTGGAGAAGTGTCCACTTTCCCAGGTGAAGAAGACTATACATGGTGGCACTTGACTTCACTAGTGAAGGTGCCATGATGCATATTTCCTAATAGGCAGAACTGTGCATAGTAGCACCTTCACTATCAAAGTGCCCATACTCACAGTTCTTTCTTTCATTTACTTTTTTGGCCAATTAAAACTACCCCCACCCACATATGCTATATATTTCACCTCTTCCCACCACAGCTGATCACTGGGTTAAGCCAATCAGCTATTACTTTAAGGGAACATCATTATCAATTCATTCACTGAGTGAATGAGTCGGTGATGAACAGACAGGTTAGTTGTCATGATGGGGGGTGGGGAGTTTTCTATTTTACAAGTTAAAGCTCTTCATATGAAATATATCCTTTGGGTAATGAGTGTGGGGATGGGATATGCTGCTGCACTTGAAGTGCTGCAACTGGGGTAGGAGTAAGGGTTATATTTAATTATTATAGGAAACTTTGTGAGGACACTGGGGCAGGAGGGAGGTGGGTGCTACCATATTGGGGGAACAATGCTATCCATCAGGTAAAGTTGGATGGGGGTTGGAGATATGATATGCATTGGTGGTGGTGTTTCTTTTTTTAAGCAGTAAAAAAAAAGATCTTCACCATGTGACGTGACATTGACGTAAGGAAACTTCACCCACATACAAGTAGTGTATAGATCCTGACTTAATCGCAACTTCACCAGACAAGTTTCAATTCATAAAACTCCTACTTCCAATGCACCCAGATTTGATTTTCCTCAGTAAACTTTAGCTGGTCTACATTCACAACACAAGCAAAAAAACATCACTTATGTGTGTTCCTACATCTAGTCCTATAAGCCTATTCTCCTGCATACCACTGCACCTTGTAAAACGTCACTTTTTTTGTTCTATGTTGCATCTTCATATCGCAGATCTTGTTTATTGTTGCTAAACTTTTTATTCAAACAGTTTTAAGAGACACAAACAGTAAACACATTGAGCTCGATTCTCAAATGGGGCTTGGATCAACATAAGCTATGGCAAACATCAGGTTGTGCTGAAGCCTGGTGCACCAGGGACCCTGCATCAGATTTTGGTACAGGTGGGGTCTGGGCACCTATGTCCCCACACTTGCAGCAACTCCTCCTGTCTGATAAACACATGACACATGGGAGGGGTTTGCCACAGGCTCAGGCGGAAAAGGCAAAAGGTCCCCCCATCCCTGATCACCGGTTCAAAAAAATTAAACCTCTTCCCTGGTGTTCTAGTGGCCCCCTCCCCAATCCCTGATTCCTGTACATACAATAAATAATACTCCCCCTTCCTTGTAGTCTAATGGCCCCCTCCTGAATCCCGACGTTGCCGTACATACAATGAAGAATAAAAACCCTTCCTGGTGGTCTAGTGGACCTCCACCCCAGCAGGTAGTGCCCACCACTCCGCTACCCCATCTTGAAACACAAGTGGTGACTGGCACAGTTCACCTCTCACCTTCGCATCTGGTCCCCAACTGAACTGTCACTGAGTGCCTAGTGTATAGCATATGCACCACTGATTAATCAATGAACACATACCCTATAGAATAGGCACTCAGTGACAGTTTAGTCAGCAGCTGGCTGCAGAGGTGAGAGATGGGCTGTGCAGGTCACTAGCTGTGTTTCAGGCTGGAGGAGTGGGGTGGTGTGCACTACCTGCTGGGGGGGTTCGCTAGACCAGCAAAAAGGAGTATTATTCTTCATTGTAAAAATGGTGACACCGGGGATCAGGGAGGGGGGCCGTTAGACCGCAAGGAAAGGGGTATTATTCATTGTATATACAGACATCGGGGAGGGGGGCCACTAGACCACCAGGAAGGGGGGTATTATTGATTGTATGTACGAACATTGGGGATTGGGTAAGGGGCCACTAGACCAAAAGGAAGGGGGGGGTATTACTCATTGTACATTATATACAGACATCGGGAATCAGGGATGGGGGCCAGTAGCCCACCAAGAAGGGAGGGTATTATTTATTGTATATATGGACATTGGGGATCAGGGAGGGGACCACTAGACCACCAGGAAGGAGGGGGTTAATTCATTGTAAATATGGGAAACATCAGGACTGGGGAGGAGGGAATGTGGCACATTGCCACATACATACAGGTCAACTCTCCCAGAGGAGAATTTTCTAAGTACCCTTAGACCAGCCCTGGTTGGTCTAAGGAAACTTAGAATTTCTCCCTTTAGGAGAGTTCTGAGAATCCCATATTCTGGGATGTAGTAGTTTGCATCTGCCACATGCCCACTTGTGCCAGGTCACAGCCCATTTTTGGACACACAATTGGCACAAGCCCCTTTTGGGGCAGGAAGCCTGTGGTTGAAGCAGGTTGCCATTGAGAATCACTTGCAGCACATCGTTTGGTGCAAGGGGCATTTTATGCCATTCTTTGCGCAGCAAGCCCTTTCACTGCACTGGGAACTTTGAGAATTGAGCCCATCTTGTTTATATTGTATGTGCACTGCCCTGCACCTGATTCTTTTTGTACTTTTCTTCTGTAGTTGTACTTAAATCATTGTTGTAGTCATTTTCCCTTCCCATAGCATGCATCTGGAAATTAACTGATAAGAGCTCAGTATGCTTTTCCTGATGAAACTTTGAATAACTAAATAAATGTTGGCCTATTACCAAGAAACAAGAAACCTATACCATGGTAGTTAGGGCTGTGCGAATACCTTTTTTCGAATATTTGGCCAAATATTCGGTATTCGGAGCCCATGCACCCGAATATTCAGGCAAATATTTGGTATTCTGCACTTTTGCTGCTTTTTAATAAAACAGCTAAGAGGCCCCCCCGACCAGATCCAGCAAGATAAGAAATAACCCCCCTTCCCCCAACCTCAGATAGCACCCATACCCCCTCCTCCTCTAACCACTCCAAGCAAGTCGTTATTTTGTTCAGAAATAAAACAAGCAAAATGAAATGGTGACTGGCACAACCCCACCTGCCTCCATGGCTGGTCAATCCCCACCAAGTTTCAATACTGTGTCCACCCCACACACACACCCCACACCCATCCCACCCCAATGCCAGATACACCCGCACCCTGCAGCTAAAGAGAAGTAAAAAAAAGGCGGCGGTGCAGCCTTCCCTCCTCCTCAGCCAGCTGCCTTCTTGTGAATGAAATCATTCACTTACTTGCGCTTATATAGTAGAACAGCTGATCATGTGATGATCAGCTCACTCTACTATATAAGTGCAAGCAAGTGAATAATTTCATTCACAAGAAGGCAGCCAGCCGAGGAGGAGTGCGGGCTGTGCCGGCTGCCTTTTTTTTACATTCTCTTCAACTGTAGGATGCGGGGTGCATCCTGCTACTGGCTACTGGGGTGGGGATGGGTGTGGGGGGGCGGACACAGTATTGAAACTTGGTGGCCGGCCAGCCGTGGAGGCGGGTTGGGTTGTGCCAGTCACCCATTTCATTTTGCTTGTTTTATTTCTGAACAAAATAACGACTTGCCTGAAGTGGTTGGGGGGAGGAGGGGGTTTGGATGCTATCTGAGGATGGGGGGAAGGAGGTTATTTCTTATTTTGCTGTGTCTGGGCTAGGGAGGAGGGTAGGGGCGATTTTAGTATTTTTACATGTGCTTCCCGAATACCGGACAAATAGTGCACTATTCGTTATTTGGAATCCAAATAACGAATAGCTCATTATCGTGGTATTCGGGAAATGATATTCATTATTCGCACAGGCCTAATGGTAGTACAGTAATTTAAGGCCAGAAAGGAATCTAGGTGCATCAGATCTGTCCCCCCCCCCCAACATACACACACACACACATATACACACACACACATGCTTTATAAGCTGGGATGAATTAGTATGCTATCCAGCATGTACTAAAATAATCAACAAGCCTGTAAAACTATAAGTTTGACTTATTGTAGTCATTATAAATCATGACATTGTCTGTTGCACTGAACAAGCAACAAACCACTGCGTCAGACAGGTTAGCAAAGGGAAGAGAAAAAGGAGACCACTATGGCTCTTTAAGAAGGTAGCGGAAAAAGTGAGAGCAAAAAAGAAGGATTTTAGAAGGTATAAAGAAACACAGAAGGAGGGAGATAGGGAGACGTCCCAAGAGAAACAAAGAGAGGTGGGGAAGGCAGTTAGAAGAGCAAAAGCACAAACAGAGGAAATGATTTCTAAATTGGTGCCAAAGAAAGACTAAGGGAGGGATAATAAGTCTGAAAGGGAAAGGAGGGGTGTGTGTGGAAGAGGACTACCATAAAGCAGATATATTGAAGAAATACTTCTATTCAGTATTCAAGGAGGAGGGGGTAGGAAAATGGCCAAAGATAAGAGACAATGGTGTAAAGGGATGGGGGGTGGACACAAATGCTTTTACAGAAGAAAGAGTGCTTAGGGAACTAAAAAAGTTAAAAGTAGACAAGCCAATGAGGCCAGATGGTGTGCACTCCTAGATACTGAGAGAAATGAAAGAGGTACTGGATGCATCTCTAACAGCCCTTTTCAACTTGTCATTAAAAACTGGGGAGGTACCGGGGACTGGAGGAGGACAGATGTAGTCCCACTCCACAAAAGTGGAAATAGGGAGGAGGCAGGTAATTTCAAGCCTGTTAGCCTGACGTCAGTGGTGGGTAAGGTAATGGAGTCACTATTGTAGGAAAGGATTGGGAAATACCTTGTTACCAATGGTCTATAGGATCTGAGGCAACATGGTTTCACAAGGGTGGGGGTGGGCTCTTGTCAGACAAACTTGATTGAGTTCTTTGATGAATGACCAAGGAAGTGGATCAGGGAGGGTGGTGGACATGGTCTACCTGGATTTCAGCAAGGCCCCTGACACCATTCCACATAGAAGATTGATAAGCAAGCTGGGGAGCCTAGGAGTGGGTTCTAAAGTAATAAAATGGGTAGAAAATTGGCTGAGCAATAGGATTCAGAGGGAGGTGGTAACTGGCATCCACTCTGGAGTAGGCAAGGTGACCAGCAGGGTGTTGCAAAGATCAGTACTAGGGCCAGTCCTCTTCAATGTCTTTCTTAGTGACATTATAGGTGGACTGGAAGGGAAAGGGTACCATGTGATAACGGCGATCGCGGAAAGGCAATCGCCATTAGGGTGAGTGTACATCACTGAAAATCAATTTTGGCAATGTACATTCCTGGCGCACAGCAAAAGGGCACTGGAGACTTTTTTTTGTTGTTTATGCAGGGGACTGCCACCCCTCGCACACCCCATGTGGGGGGGCTTCACCTGTCAGGGGGGTGTTAAAACAGGAAAATAAAAATCACGGCCAGGTACAACAAAACCAACATGCACCCAGAACCAAACCCGGCACCCTCGCAACCTTAGCCTTCCACCCACCCACCATGCCACAGCGGCAGCTCGGCAGCCCACCACCACACTATGCCTCACAAACCCTCCCTCTCCTTCTACCCATCGCACAGCATGCTCGCTCCCCCCCCACTGCGCATGTACATATAGTGGCATCCTATTGCTATATTCTCAGACCCCCCCATTCAGTCATCTCCTCCCTGCCCGTAGTCCTGTGGACAGGCACAGCAATTGAGTCACCCTTTTTGAAAGCACTCAATCACGGTCGCCATTGTCACAGGCTACCAAAGAGAAAGCATATCTCTTCATAGATGACACAAAACTCTGCAACAGAGTGGACATGCCTGGGAGAGTGGAAAGAATGAGAGGTGATCTAAAGAAGCTGGAATCATGGTCACTGGTTTGGGGGCTGAGTTTTAATGCAAAAAAGTGCAAAATCATGCACCTGGAGCACAAAAACCAAGGGGCAACATACCATCTGGGAGGTGAGGTTTTAACAGTCACAAAGCAGAAAAGTGACCTGGTGATGATAATTTCTGATGACCTGATGGTAGCAAAATATTGTGACAAAGCAGTGGGGAATGCTGGCAGGATGCTGGGATGCATAGGCAAGGGAATCACCAGCAGGAAGAGGGAGGTAATAATACTCCTGTATAGATCACTGGTGAGACCACACTTTGAGCACTGTGTCCAATTCTGGAGGCTCCATTTCTGCAAGGTCATAGATAGGGTGGAGGTGGTACAAAGGAGGGTAACCAAAATGATGCAAGGCCTGCATTAAAAGCCCTACAGGGCTAGGCTTAAAGAATTAAATACGTACTCCCTGGAGGAAAGGATGGAAAGGGGGGGGAATATGATCGAAACACTCAAATACCGCACAGGGAGAAACAAGGTACAAGAAGGAAGCATTTTACAAAGAAAAAGATGCTCAAAGACACGGGGTCACAACATGAAGATAGAGGGGGGAGTCTCAGATGAAATGGGAGGAAAAACGTCTTCAAGGAGAGGGTGATGGACACATGGAACAGCTTCCCATAGAGGGCAATGGGGGCCAAAATGGTTACAGGATTTAAGAATGCATGGGATAGACACAGAGGGATCTTACAGGTAAGGTGGGGGGACTGCAGACCGAATAGAATCTGAGGTGATACTATAGGTAGGGAAGATAGGGGAGACTGGGTGAGCCAGTCGGTCCTTATCTGCTGACAACTTCTGTGTTTCTATTTTTCTGTTGCCAAGCAGGACTGGTTATTTCGAAGTACTTTATTACAGCTAATTATAACCAAAAGAGGGTGCCTCATGCAAATAATTCTATAATTCTGAAGTTCTAAGCTCAGATGCCATATTCCATTTCACACACATGGGGTTCTCTAATTGTCTATACACTGAAACATTTTTAATTTAAATTTAAAGTTTTTTTAAAAAATAACAGAAATCTTCAACATGATTTACAATAAGTATATTTACTGTGTACCCTTATGCACTCCAGGGCCTTCCTCCCGTGCCAGGCTGCCCACACATTAAGTGCTCAACCAAAGCACACCTCTTGCCGAGTTGGTGTCCAACTCCCAGCAACAGCAGTGCAATAATCCCCCCCAGATTCCTGAGTATTGATTTGTTTCTGTTTACCTTTATATCGATTAGTGGCAGTTCGCCTTGTACACTTACCCTGTATACCTGGCTACCTCTACTGCTACCTGTTTTATGCCTACTGTATGCTCCTTATGTGTGAATCAATGTAATTAATTGCCCAACCTTTGTCTCCTGTATGTTAATGTGCCTTTCATTTGTAATTAATTCCAGGTCGCCCCTGAAAAAAGGACTCTGTTGTCTCAGTGGGCTAACCCGGTCAACAAATTTCAATAAATAACAAATAAATAAATAAATACTGTTTAATCAATATGTACAGTTCCCATGTCTCTTACAGATATAAGATTTTCTTCTCTGGTCCTTTGTATACCAGAACTGCTCAGTTCTCTACACAGTTCTCTCCCCCAAAGCATTCAGATATTTGCCCTTCGAACAATATAAGACAGAGTAACTGTCCATATAAACATATAGAAGTTACTGGAACTACTATTCAGGGATGTGATAGAACAGCTACTGTACAAAGAAAATTGTGATGTGGTAAACGATAGTTAACAAGGATTTTAAAAAGGAAGATCGTGTCTGCCCAGTGCAGTAGAGTCTTCTACAACATACTGTAACATCATCCAGTCCTCCAAACTGTGTTCTTGATGTGAGCTGCTTGATTTAAAAATATATATAGTGGGGAGATGCAGATAAACCAGGTCGGCCAGTTCCCTTCACTAACAACACATTTCCAAAAATACGTTACCATATTCAGATTAATTGACAATGTTCACTTAATTATGTTCTTTGCATTTCAATAGGAAGTAAGCACACAAATGATTTCATACTAGTTTAGGCTTTTCAAGAAATTATTTTATTATATTCTGGCACTTCTGCTTCAAAGGTCATGCGGCTATGCTACTATAAATTAAAGCAACTTAAAGAAATATCTGTCTGTACCCAATCCATAAAACTCCATTGCTCCTTTAACTGACTTTAATGTGTCTTTAAGGAACTGCCTATAGACCCCCCCCCCCAAAAAAAAAACAATCACTGGGCAGATAAAGGATAAACATTACAATGCAGCATGTCTGTCTCCCACAATCTCGTTTTTATTCAGCTACCAACATCTTCTTCAGGAGGTGTGGTTATTGCAACAAATCTGGCTGTTTAAATAGCCCAGTGGTTGCTGTAGAAAACAATGAAAAATAAACATAATTCCTTCTTAAGTAACAGTGCTATTGTGTGATTATGGTACAAAATAAAATGACTATGAAATTGCCTGCAGCTCTTAGAGTCAATAATTAATAAAACATTACCCAATAGGATGTTGCAAAAAATATTACAAAAACATTTTGATTGCAATTTCCAAAAGAGTCATTAAATTCATAAGCTACACCATTCAGAAGATAACAATATTAAGTCCATAAGATTTAAGACTGTCAAAGTATTGGATCATTTTATTTCAAGTGTTCCATACTTTTTTTAAATGGATATGCATCGGGTCTCACTGTTCTGCTTACTGTACAACAATTTTTCACAACTACAGAATAAAACTTAAACCACAAAAGTGGTATTGCATGTAATGAATTGCTCTGTCCTATACTGTAGGTTGCTCTAATGACAGGATGCTGAAAATGTTTAGCAGGCACACAGTATGTACAGATGTTGCAAATTCTGCAACTAAAGAAACCCTTGGGGGTGGGTAACCAGTTTCTTGGATCAGGCAATTTTGATGGTTGTTACCTGCTGTAAATTAATTTTTCTTGAATATTGAGTGCCCTCCTGAAGTTAATTTGGAGTCTTGTTCCCAGTTCTTGTTTCATCTACCATCAGGATACTCCAGTGCTGATGGATCACCAAACCCCCATTACTTTATTTCTTGCTGTTTCCACCACTTCCTAGAATATCTTCTCCTAATAATCTTTTTGAGAGTTGATCTGCCTGTTCTTTATACACAGAATTCTCATTGCAGTTTCTTCTAGTTCAAATGAACTGAGTACAGGATGAAATATTTAAGTACTTTTAGGTATGCACTACTTAACAAGCAAATTTGAATTGCATCATCCTATTCCACCATATCAAAATGACATGCACAAAACACACAAACCATACAACACAAAACACCAAACATAAACCATAACATATATCAGCAAGAATGAGATTGTGGCGAAAAGTTTCTTTATATTTCAGAAAATTGTTTGGTGCAGTCCTGCAAAAAGATTGATTTACTCATCTGTAAGCATGTTGAGAATCTATATTTGGAATGCATAAAAATGGACTATATACCTGAAGGTAGAGGGTGATATGGAGAAACGTTTACAGTTGGAGAGAGGTTGCTACCGTATTGGAGTTGTACAGAAATCAGTATTTGGGTTTCTTTTGTTTACTCTGTATATTAAAGACTTTGAAGGAGAAACTTCCACAAAGCAGGACAAGTTTATAGATGGTACAAATGTGAAAAGCACTGTCTTTAGGATTCAGTAGGTAAAACAAATGTGGAAGACATGGGCAACCTGGATCATGGGCATAAAAGTGTATAATGCAATTTAATGTAGAAATACAATATTTAAAATACTGTGGTAGGGCTGTTAGAACTGAAGTCCTGGGTTCTGTTTTTGGTTTAGAATGTTTAAAATAGTTCAGGTGTTCTAATCTTCCTTAGAACTGAAACTATGTTGTATCTAGAGCTTGAGAGAAAGGACAGACAGAGTTACTGTCAGGAAAAAAAAAAAAAAGGTCTTCACTCTGACCACAGCAAAATATATATTGATCCAATGCACATGTACAAAAGAACAAGAACCAATATATTATCTCACATCACTCAGTAGATACTAAGTCTGCAAACTTGAGCAGACTAAAGCCCTTTTCTGCGGCTATTTTCATATGTTCATATTATTCCAAAAGCAAATGTCAAGAGTCAGAAGTGGTGTGTCATAGTTTGTCACAGCTGAGCAACACATTCAGCACATTTTAACATGTGCCTTCTGAAAACTATTTAGGATGTAAATCCCAATAATTAGTTTGTTCTCCAGACTGGCATCTCCTGGTTTTGAAATGTCTTCACAAAACATGGATTTTATTTAATATTTAGAACTCCATGGGCCAGATATTCAAAACTTTGCCCCGGGGCTAAATTAGCAAACTTAGCCTGGAACACAAAGCAAGCCATTTTATTTATTTATTTATTTATTTGAACAGCAGTTTGGAAAAACCTTTGAGCCAGAGGCTCATTTACAAAGATACCTTGTCACAGGAAGACATAACACAGTACAACAGTAAATTACTACAGTAATAAGTACAAAAGGGGAAAATACAGCAAGTTGGTACAAGCAGGAGTGATTCATACAATAATAGGGTTTAGGCAATCAATAAGCAGCCAGCAGTAGCTTATTAAGTAATGTGATTGGAGTAAGGCTAAGACTAGTAGCAATTACAGCTTGGTTATTAAGTAGGTGATCCTTAAGGACATTTTGAAGCAGGATATCGATGGGGCCTCAGAGATGGAAGGGGGCAGTGTATTGAACCAGGAGGGGGCCCTGTAGCTGTAGGCTCTTTGACCGTGTGAGGTCCTAGCCCTGGGAATGGATAGAGAGGATTTCCCAGAGGTACGAGTTTGAACTAGTGGTATAGAGTGGCGAATAGTAGCGGTCAGCCCCAGTGGGGATAGCCCAAGGAGGGTTTTGTTTAGTAAGGATACAGGTCTGATATTTGAGGCGCTCATCCAGGTCAAGCAGCAAGGCTTTAGAGTATAGCTGACAGGTGTGTGTTAACCTAGGCGCCCCAGTAATTAACCTGCAGGCCTTGTTTAGAATAGTGCGAATTTTATGGAGCGCAGTCTGATCAGTGGCACCATACACCGGCAGCCCATAGTCCACTAGTGACAGGATGGATGAGGTGACTGCAAGTCGTAGAGCCTCAGGGGGAGGCAGTTTTTAAACTGGTGTAAGATGCCTAGTCAGATATTTGCAGCTGTGGCAAGGGCAGATATGTGTCCATGGAAGGAGAGAGTGGGGTCAAAATGGACCCCCAGGTATTTATAGGAGCAAACTTGCTCGAGTGGGAACATAGACCCAGAGTGAATGAGAAGTTTGAAGTTGCAGGACTTGTTTTGAGGGTGTGCAAAGATCATGGTTTTTGTTTTTTTAAGATTTATCACCAGTCTGTGTTCCATGAACCAACCCTCGGTTTCATTGAAAGACCTCTGCAGGGAGTCCTGGAGGGCGATAGGGTTACGATCTGTGGCAAAGATGACAGCATCATCAGCATACAGTAATATGTTACCAGAGCAGGAGCCTGGAAGGGTGTTAAGGTAAAGGGAGAAGAGTAAGGGGCCCAGAATGGAGCCCTGGGGAACACCAGAACGGATGGGACAGATGTCTGAGTGAGTCACGTTAATTTTAAAACGCTGTGAGCGGGCAGACAAATAACTGGCGCACCAGGAGGCAGACCCATTTGCAAAACTGAAGAGACTAAGGGCATCCAGAAGGAGGGGGTGGGAGACAGTGTTGAAAGCTTTAGAGAGGTCTACGAACACAGCACCAGCCAGAGAGCCCATGTCTAAGGAGGAGTGGAGAAAATTGGAAAACTCTAGGAGGCAGTACTGGTACTATGGCCCTGGAAGGCTCCGTGCTGTTCAGGACAGAGAGCGTTAGCAGTTGGTGGAGGTAGTCAGTGATTTTAGAAGCCACCACCTTTTCCAAGGCTTTGGAGAGAGGAGAGAGAATGGAGATAGGCCGGTAGTTTCCAGCCACAGACCTGTCACCACCTTTAAGAATGGGAGTGACTGTGGCAATTTTCGAGACAGATGGAAATTGCCCCAGGCAGAGAGATCGATTGATGAGGCAGGTGATCGGGGTAAGGACCAGGTCTAAAACCAGTCGAAGGATACATGGGTCCAGGGTGTCACTGCCCATACTATTATTCCTAAGGGCATTGACTAGGTGAGGTCTGAGTTCTTGGGCAGAGACACGGCGGAGGTGAAAGTACGGGCACGCAATGCTTATGGCAGGCGACGGGGGTGGAGGGTTGAAAAAAATCAGTAGGGAGGATAGGGCTAAGATCCATGAAGGAGGCATTGAGGTAGTTGGCTATAAGGGCTGGGTCTGAGGAGATAGTGCCATTGATGTTGATCTGGGAGGGTGAGGGGGAGCGTGTGCTCCCATTTAACTGTTTGATATTATCCCAGAAGGGACAGCCATATTCAAAAGGAATAGCCCGGGGGCAAACAGCTTCTGAATATAGCATGGGAATGAGGCTGGGAAAACTGGGCTGGGAGTGCAGGGCAAACTTAGCCCTGGAATTAGACAGCTCTGAATATGGCAACCAGAAAGTGCAAACCACAGCAGCAAAACAGTGCACAGTGATGTGAAGGTAGGTAGAAGTGAACTATGTGGCCAATGTGTGTGCCAGCAAATGCGTGGACCCAGTTCAGCTGCAGGCAGCAGTGTATGTGAAAGTACAGTGTTCAAAACTGTAAAATATTTCCCGAACTGTTTGCGCAGTGCTAACATGTTTGCGCGGGTTTAGTGCAGGGCTAAATCGATAGCCCGGTGCAAACACTTTTGCCTGGTGCTAAACTTTGCCATATTCAAAAGTGACATGCAAATGAGCCTACTTATGTAGTATCTGGGCAATCATCCAGATTAGCATCTCATTATGCCCTGATTTGCATGCTGTTTGCTCCGGGCTAACGGTTTAGCTGTGCGCTAAATCCCTGCAAACGTGTCAGCGCTGCACAAACAGCTTGGGGAATATTAAACAGTTTTGAACACTACTTCCACGTGTGTTGCTGCCTGCAGCTGTACTGGGACAACACAGCATAGGCACAGATGGTGGTGGTGCTGCATGCAACTGTCACACTGTAGGTCATGCTACAGTGCACAGCAGACATTACAGTAGAAAGGGGCCAGTAGTGTGTGGACACAGCCCTGCCTATGGTGTGTAGGGCAATGCTGATGACTGCACTATACACAGTGACAGGCCCAACCTGCAGGTGTTTACTGACAGTGGAAATTACTGTTACACTGTTGTGTGACCCACAGATGCTGCACCTCTGGCATGGGATGCTCACAGTGACATATACATGTCTGGCTTTGTGTGCTGTGGCAGTTGTACAGGTGTGCGGTATGTGGCCGGAGGGGGCATATATTATCAGAAAGGCACACTGGTGTTGTATTATGCCCAATACTGGCCATGTGCACTGCATGATGTGTCCCAGCCTTGTGGCCACACCTGGTGTTTGGCACAGCCTGGCCACCCATACACTCTCCCCTCAACATCTTCAATGCCCACAGTGCTGCATGTGTGTGCTGACATCTGTTGGTGTCCACAGAAGTGTGGTCCGCAGGTGTGTGCTGTATGACCACACTGCCATGCTGTCCACTGGTGGCAGGGTCACCACTTACTGCCTGGCATGGCTGGGACTGGTGGCAGATGATGGCATCATTGTGATGCCATCAGTTAGCAGCATGCTTCCTCTATGTTTTGCTTTGACTATGTGTCATATTTATTTGCTAGGGTCATGCAAAATCCATGCAAAACCCTTGCAAACACCACGCAAAGCCATAGTGTTGCACAAAGCTGATTGGCCAGGGTTAAGACAAGCTTTTCCTGGGCTGTAATGTGCACCGCACTAAGTGTCACTCTAAGTCACGCAAAACCACTTTGCGCAGCGCTAGTCGCTGAATATAGCATTGTGCCTGTATTCGTGTCAGTTTGCCCCTTGCATACATTATGATTTTGCCCGGCGCTAATGCAATTTGCCCGCACTATTTGGCCTTTTGAGTATAGCAGACCCGCGCTAATCTCGCGCTAAACCTGCGCAAATGGTTTTTGCCCAGCGCAAAGTTTTGAATATCTGGCCCCATATATTTTACCCAGAATCCATGTGTGTTCTAGTAGTATATTAAAATTCTGAATCTTGGGATCTGAAAACATTCTACTCTTTTTAGAACTACAGTAGTTTTGACAACTCTATAATGAGTCTGGAACTAGAAACATACAGTAATATATTATATTCAAAATGGTCTACATTTCAGAACACAGACCAAGAGAGGAATCTAGGGGTGGTTTAGTAGACAACCTCAGCCTCAGCCCTTCTGTATAATATTTCAGTGGCACAAAAGCAAATAAAATATTACGATTTTACAGTATATAGAGTATAGATTATACAATGCTAGAATTATTGCCACTCACTTAAAGGGGTAGTGAATCCATACTTAAAATATTCTGCTCTGGTCTGTGCACTGTATTACCAATGCTGTAAGAGTGTATATAAGTCCAGAATCTGTGTATTTTCAAACATGTTAAGCACTCAGAGAGTTGATATTGTAGGGACAAAGCTTGGACTCACCTCAAATCCACACTAACCCCACAAGCTTGGCAACTATACAAATCCCTCCAAAACACCTGCATCAAGTGATCCATTGTGCTAAGGCGAATCACTTTAAAAAACACCTGCAAACCAACCACGCATCCCTCCCTCCTTCTGGAGAGTAGTCCACTCTCTTAGAAACCCCCTCCACAATCAGTCTTACCAGTCCTAAAGCATATCCAGCTCTGATCCACTTAGTGTTGCTGAGACCCTCAATGAAATCTTTAACAACTGTGCCCTTCCCAACCACCCCTGACATCATACCCCAGACCCCTCCCCTACCCCATCTCAGGATGGGTTCTGCTTTCCACCCATCTCCCCACAAGAAGTTTTCTAAGCACTTCGCTCACTAAATATTAACAAATTTAGCCCTGACGGTATTTATCCCCAACTCCTTCATCTCTGAGCCCCTGTAATTGCTTATTCACTAGCCCACTTCATAAACCTCTCCTTCTCTTATTAGTACCATGCCCCAGGCTTGGAAGATGGCTAGAGTAATCCCCTTCCACAAGGAAGGAGATCCTTCCATATCAGGAATCTACCAGACAACCTCCCTTCTCCTTGCTGTCACCAAATTACAAGAATCCCTAGTCCACTCCAGACTGTCTGACATCCTATCCTCCTTTGGTTTCCCCTCCCAATTCCAATCCGGTTTCCAGAAACAACATTCAACAATCTCATCCCCCTAACTGCTGCCATCTTCGTGGACCTAGCTAAGGCTTTTGACTCCATCTCCCACTCCCTCCTTCTCCCCAAGCTCAGAACAGCCAGCCTGGCTCCCCACACTGTTCGCTGGTTCAGACTGTATTTTAGAGACAGGCTACAATCAGTGCAGGTGGGCATCCCCCCTTTCCAATCACAGCAGGCCCACCACAAGGATCCATCTTTGGCCCTATCCTGTTTTCAGTGTTTATTAACAACCTCCCTTCCATGTGCACCAGCTCCCACATACATAAGTATGTGGATGACACCATCTTGTTTACCTCTGGGCCCTCCATCTCTGACATCCACTCCTCTTTCCAACAGAACCTAAATAAGGTACAGTCTTGGTTCCTCATAAACCAACTAAAGAGCAACACCTCTAAGACTGTTACCATGATCTGTGGCACTGCACAAAAATTGGCTGAAACACCCTCCCCCCACCTTTCACCACACTGGACATCACCCCGCTAGACTATCTCCCTGCTTAAAAATATCTTGGCTGCCAGGATGACAGTGGCTCTTTGCTTTTCATGGCTGGTAGTCATTAGAGGGACAGATTTAACTCCCTTCTGGTCCACAATCTTTTCCCTGGGCCTGTCTGCCCATATGACTATCTCATCCATATTGCCTATAGATGAGATGGTGATGTTGTGAGACTTTAAGTTCCTATCACAAAAATACATAAAGTGTATCACAGTTGGAATATAGTCAGAGGGTAGACATTAATTGACTGTGGTTTTCTGCTGAATGATAAACCCTCACCCTGACAAAAAATGGTCCACCCACCCATGGCATAGCTTTAAAAGTGGGATCCAATATTTATGCAGAAGCTTTTAGGGCAATCACCTTTCTGGTCACTGTTAGATTTTCCTCTCGCTGCAGGAAATCCACTCAGCTAGGTCAGCCTCCTGCTCAGAATATGGTGATTTGCTCCCACCCCATCATGTTTATGCCTCTTTCAGTTACTAGCTGTCAGGTTGGTCTCTGCAAGCTTAGCCTCTAACTTGTCCAGCTTTCTGTGCCAGTCATGGGTCTACTTTTCATCAGTAATGAGATTATCAGCCCTGCCAATTACCCTCCTTCACAGCACATTGGGCAATATGCAGCTGAATTTGAGATGTACTGCTTTTATTTGGTGCTCATTTTTCAATTTGTTTTTCAGCTCTCACTTTCTCACAAGTCGCAACTCCATCTCTAGCAACCCTAATCTGTCAGGATTTCAGGATGTCCTTTATAAGGGCATCAATCAGGTCCCGGGGAGTGGCTGTCAATTAGAAGTCACCTACAATTAATAGCCACTTGTGATTACTAGATGAAGCTGAATATTGATGAAATACAGTATACAATGACTTGTTTGGAAAACAAATTTAAAAAACAAAAAGTTTATTAAAACTGGATGTTTTTGTTTTTTTTACGGCTGCACAGTGAGACAGTTAAAAACTTAACTAAGTAGCATTTGACACAGATAAAAAAGGCACATAACTAGGCAACATGTTGGTCAAGAAGGTAAAGAAGAAAATCCATTGCTAGGAGGAATTAGCTACGGGAGGCCATGTCAACAAAATGGGGGGTAGAAGGTGTAGGTAGGTAGGTAGGACTAGGAGAGAGAGGAGAGGTAAAGGAGGAATGTAGGGGGAGGGAGCGAGAGGAAGAGGTGGAAGTGGAGGTTGCGAGGGGATGGTGAGGGTGAAAGGTAATGGAGGGGTTGAGGGCGGGGGGTCAGTGACAGGGGGAAAGGAGAGTAAATGCAGAAAGGAAGGGGCAGCTAGTGGTCTATTGCTGGAAGGTTAACATCACAGGGTGTTGGAGAGGTTAGTGGAAGCAGTCATAGCTGCTGTCAGCTATATAGAGCAGCAAACATGGAGTAGAGAAATACTGGGCCATCTTGCTCTTCCACTCTCCATTTAAAGGTTCTTATACCATGTCCTGGAACAAATGTGCTCCTCAAAGTGGCATGGGAGGGGGCAGTGGAGACATCTACAATCTGAACAGTCATTTCATAACATAAAGTCATGCATTGCAGTGCAGAGCTACAGTACATACTGTAACTGTCAAACATCAAGCCCATAGTCTGTTATTACTTACTTCTGTGTCTAGATCCTAAACTCTGTGAGGGAAATCTAACTAAATAAAGAATAATTTTATGTAAGTTACATCCTTTAGTATTTATCAGTCTTTAACTTCCGGAACTTCTTTTTACAGCTGCATAGCAAGTCCTGACATCTTGCTGTTGTATTACAGAGAAGGGGGCTCAGCGGGCATGGTCGTGGCTGGATACTAAATGTACCAACATACAAAGAAGACAGGCCATTCAGTCTATTAAGTCTGCTCATACTGCAGGTTTCACAGCTTAACATAATGACCCTACCCCCCTGATCATCCCAACCTTTCCATCAACCTTCTCATGACCCCTACTTTCCCCTTATGTCTCTCCCAGTCTCGCTTGAAGCTGCCCAATGTGTTCAATGAGACCACCTCTTTCAGTATCGTGTTCCAACTGGACACCACCCTTTCCACGAAGAAATGCTTCCCAGCCTCCTCCTAACCTCCCCAACTTACGACTGTGTCTCCACATGTTTCAGTGTCCACTTAGCTTAAAAAGTCCCTCCTTATCCAGTCTATTTATTCCTTTCAAGTATTTGAAGGTCTCAGTCATGCCCCCCTTCTCTCCTCCATGGAGCACATGTTCTGGGTTCCCAACCTCTCCTCATATGCTTTGCCCTGCTGGCCCATGATCATCTTCATTGCCCTCCTCTGGACTGTTGCCAGCAGGTTAATGTCCTTTGTAAGATGTGGGTGCCAGTGCTGTCCTCAATTCTCCAGATGTGGCCTCACTAGCAACCTGTACAAGGGTAGTACAATCTCCGTTCACCTACTGCTGATTCCCAGGCTGTGCATCCCAACATTTTATTTGCCCTTGCTGCTGCTTTCATGTACTATGTGGAGTGCTTCAGGTCACTTGTTATCATCACTCCCAGATCTTTCTCTTCCTCTTTTTGCAGATACCCGGATCCCTACCTGGCTGCACTCCATCTTGGGATTCTTGGCTCCAATGTGCATAACTTTACATTTCTTTGCAGAGAAGCCAAGCTGTCAAATCCCAGATCACCTCTCAAGTTTCTCCAGATTGTCCTTTAGATCCTGTATCCCTTTGGCTGTGTCTACCCTCCCACATAACTTGGTGTTGTCTGTGAATAGATACATTTTGCCCTTAATGTCATCCCCAATATTACTGATGAAGACACTGAATGACACCAGTTCTAGCACTGAGCCCTGTGGGACCCGAATGGTAACCTTCATGGAGCTAGATAACTCTCCACCCACCAACACCCTCTAGGTCCTGTTCCTCAGCCAGTTTTCCACCCATCTGGTCATCATCTTCCCAACCCTAAGATCCACAATCTTTCTGATCAGTCACGTGTGGGGTATAGCGTTAAAGACCTTGCTGAAGTCCAGTTAAAGGATATCCACCACTTGGCCCCTGTCAACTGTTTTAGTGACCTAGTCAAAGAAGTCAATCGGATTAATTTGACCCAACCTGCCTCCCATAAACCCATGCTGCCTCACATCCTGGACACCATGCTCCTGTAGATACTCTACTAACCTTTCCTTAAGTATGGTCTCCATGAGCTTGCACATGATTGAGTTTAGACTGACCAGTCTGTAATTCCCTGGGTCATCCCTGGGACTGCTGTTATAGAAGGGCACCATATGTACCATTCTCCAGTCCTGTGGTACCAAGCCTAACTCCAGTGCAACATTGATCAGGCCTTCCAGTGACTCCACAGGCTCACCTGTAAGTTCCCTCAGCACCCTTATGTGTACACCATCCAGGCCCAGTGATCTGTCCACCTTCAATGCTAGGAGCCCTTTTTTTCCTTACTTTGCTTTATTTGCCAGGATGGCTCCCCATCAACCCTATCGTTGCACAGGTCCACCATCAGTGATGCCACTGAGGACTGCTCCATCCAGCGTTCCTCCCTGGCTTACCCCCCCCCACGGTGGGACCTCTGGGGCTCCCCCTTACCCCTTTGGATGCCACGTCATGTGGGTTTATGTCCCATAAACTGCAGAAAGGCCTGGCTTGCAATGACACTGCAACAGGAACATGCCATGCATCCAGAATGCCTCCCATCAGCCAGTTCTAGCTGGATCTCCAGTGGTAGGACATCCTGTGGTCACCCAGGACCCCTGTGCTGAGGACATGATCCCCCTCCCCAGATGGAAAGCGTGTGGCAGCTGCTTAATCCACCTCCCCCCACCTGCCCTCTAGCAACCCCAGTCCATTCCTGAATCCAGGTCACCAGCATCGTAAGCAGTAGCCCTACCACTGTACCAGAGGACCAGCCTACAGCTCTTTCCTCACTCTTTGCCCCTCTGTCATCACATCTGTGCTCCACTCCAGCCTGCTCCTCTTCTCCCTGAACCCACCACAGCTGTCTCCTTACCTGGAGTGTAGTTGAAGCACATCTCTCCGCATGCTCTCCATTCACTACACCATGGTTTCTTCCTCGGTTTCCCCTGCTGTACTATTTTCTTTCTCCCAATGTAGTAAGGTAGCACAACCAGCACCCCCAAATAGGAGTGCTTTTACTTGCAGTAAGAGGCAAGAGATTCCTACATGCCTCTAATTTTTCACAGTGACTTTCCTACCCGAATGCAGAGTGCATTGAAAGTAAACAATCACCAAAGTGCAGGATCCACTAGTATTTAAAACCATCTAGCAGATGTTGGTTCTCTTCATGCTACCCTCTGCTTTACGTAGAAAAATAGAAACATAGAAGTTGATGGCAGATAAGGACTGCAAGACCCATCCAGTCTGCCCATTTCTTTTTCTACCTTATAAATGTGCCATCGGCCGTTGCTCTGTCAGTGGCCTATCTATTCATACTCATCTGTATTGCTCCCTTATGCCTATCCCATGCCTGTTTGAAGCCCTGCACTATATTCATAGCCACCACTTCCTGAGGTAGACCGTTCCATGCATTCACCACCCTTTCTGTGAAAAAGAATTTCCTCACATTCCCCCTTAATCGGCCTCCCTCTAATCTCATGCTGTGTCTTCTTGTCCTGCTATTTTTCTTATATTTAAACATGTTAGACTCTTTCACTTAAGGTGTTTGAATGTTTCTATCATATCACCTCTCTCCCTCCTTTGCTCAAGGGTATACATATTGAGCTCCATTAATCTGTCCTCATATGTCTTCTGATGCAGTCTCTGCACCATTTTGGTTGCCCTTCTCTGGACTGCCTCAATTTGGTTAATGTCCTTGTGAAGGTGTGACTTCCAGTACTGCACACAGTACTCCAGATGGAGTCTAACCAGTGTCTTGTAAAGAGGGATTATTACCTCCCTCTTATGACTTGTGATACCCCTACTAATACACCCTGACATCCCCCTAGCCTTACCTACTGCTATAGAGGTCTGCTTGGATGATTTCAGGTCATCAGTGATGATGATGTCCAAGTCTCTTTCTTCCTTTGTGACTGCAGCAACTCCCCTCCCAGCCTATAGGTGGCTTCAGGGTTTCTGTTCCCTATGTGTATGATCTTGCACTTCTTTGCATTAAATCCCAGTTGCCACTCTTCTGACCATTTTGCTAGTTTATCCAGATCTCTTCTCATTCTGCCCACCACATCTGGATCATCTACTCTGTTGCAGATCTTAGTGTCATCTGCAAACAGACAAGCCTTACCCTCTAGTCCATCTGCAATGTCACTAATGAAGATATTGAAGAGGACTGTCCCCAGGACTGATCTCTGAGGTACCCCCACTTGTGACTTGCATCTCTTCTGACTGTATACCATTTACCACCACTCTCTGTTTTCTGCCCATAACCAGTTTGCCACCCAGTTGACCAACTTCTGACCCACCCCAAGCCTACCCAGCTTATTGATCAATCTTCTATGTGGAACAGTGTCAAAAGCTTTGCTGAAGTCAAGGTAGGCTACATCAACTGCTCCCCCTTGGTCCACCACTCTGGTTACCCAGTCAAAGAAATCTATGAGATTAGTTTGACAGGACCTTCCTTTTTGTAAACCCATGCTGTCTTGGATCCTGTGCCCTTATGGATTCCAGGTTTTGCACTATCCTTTCCTTAAGGAGTGCCTCCATAATCTTGCCCACTACTGAGATAAGACTGACTGGTCTGTAGTTCCCTGCCTCCTCCTTGCTACCACTCTTGTGGAATTATGCACAGAATGCAATAGGTCGATGGGGAAGGCTAGATCATTCAGTACTTCCATCTCCTTGAATATCCCAGATCCATGGGTTGCTGGAGAAAGTGGATGCTGAAGTTCAGCTGAAGTTTCTGCTCATCGCCCATTAGTATTCTGATCAGCCAGAGTGGCAGAGCCGAGAGCCCCTCTGGCTACATCCACTCCAGTTAGCTGCCTCCCTCTGTTCTAGCTGCCGACACACCACTAAGTGCAGCAGGGACAGCAAAGCAGCTGAAATCCTAGCATCCAGCAGCACCAGGGGGACCTTACAAACTCACTAGAAAGTGGGGGTTGGATAACGCTCCTGCCTGAAGGGAAGGCTTGTAGCAAAATGTGGTTAGGGCCCACCTCCTATACTTTCCATAACCTCTAGTGGGCTGTAGCTTTACAGACCTTTTATTGACTTTTTGACAGCTGAGAACTATGTGGTGATGAAACAGAATCCAGGCCACATTCTCTCTATTGTGCTCAGTGCAGCAGTCTGCATCAATTGCTGCTAAGGCCAAGATGCTGCCGTAATCACACAGCTGGTCTGAACTGCTATGCATATCACAGCATACTCATACTATAGCTCCATGATTTGTACTCCCAAATTCAGCTTTGCTCTGCAAAGATTTACAGATACTCATAATAGGATCCCAATTGGTGAAATACCACTCCACCCTCTCAGACAAGGCTACAGTTAATATTGGTGTGCCTCAAGGGTCTATCCTAGGACCCCTGCTCTTCTCGATTTCATTAATAACATCACCTCAAACCTCATTATTACTTTTTCCCTATTATATGCTGATGACATTGTACTATATGCTAGCTCCAAAAGTATTGAGGACATAAACTGTCGGCTCACCAATAACTTTCAGCTTATTCAACAGTGGCTCATCAATCACAAACTTGTTCTAAATAAATCTAAGACCCAAGCAATGTTATTTGGCTCCAGTCTGAAGCTCAAACACTCACAAACACTCTTTAACATCTCCACCCTTGATGGCACATCTGTTGAGGTTGTAAACTCCTTTAAATATCTGGGCGTCACTCTTGATCCATCGCTGAGCTTCAAAGTACACATCCAGACTACCTGTAAGCAGGTAAACTCCAAGCTTGGGATTGCCTACTGTACCAGCTGTGCGCTCACCCCCTCTGCTAGACTTGCCTTTGCTTGTGGGATATTACTTCCCTCTCTCACCTATGTGGTTGCTACGTATGTGTCTGCCAGCAACTCGAGTCTACGCAAGTGGGATGTTACCTTAATGACATCTGCCGTTATGCATCCTCCTCCTCCTTCTGGCTTAAACATCACTATATTCTCTATGCTGATCTAGGATGGTTTCTGCCCCAAGCATTAAGGTCATATGTGCTTGGGTCCATCACAGACAACATTATCAGATCCTGTATACCAAAACCCCTGGCGTGTCTCTTTCTATACCAGTCTACCAACTATGGCCTACGCTCAGCAGACAATACCCCTGTTCACATCCCAAGACATAGCACCACAAAAGGTGGCAGTGCCATTGCCATTGCCTGTCATGCACCCAATTTCTGGAACTCGCTCCTGCTAACTCTACACCAAGCAGCAGCCCACATCTCTTTTAAGAAAGAACTATGCCACTATCTCATCTCCCTCCACAAATGTTCCTGTTTCAAGCCACCCTATCCCCTCACTCTCTAACTCCTCCACTCCATCTCAGGTCTCCTGGGTTCAACGCCAACATGCAGCACTTCCTCTCAATTTTCTAATTTCTGAAATTTCATCTACCATTTCCCTACTCTACTTTTCTGGATAACTTATGCTTATTCTGTACCCCAACCTACACCCCCCACTCTTGTTCTTCCTACTCCCTTCCCTTTCACTTTAGTTTTCCCCTATACCTATCTCTGCTGGGTCACATTTTACTCTCCTGTCACTTATCTTTCATTTTTAATACTGTTCAGTCATTTTATATTTGCCTCAAATGTAGTGTCACATGTAAAACTTAAATGCTGTTAGTTGTTCTTACTTCCTCTATTCTAGTTATTTTACTGCGGTTAATGCCTTAAATATCTACATGTAACATGAATTATGTACCACAATGTATCCTGATGAATTATGTACCAAAATGTATCATTTGAAGTTTGTCTCTGTACTCTCCCGGGCCATGCCTGAAAATAGTCATTTTTTGGCTAGTGCACCTACCCGGTAAACAAAAATGAAATAAAGAAATGTTACAGCTATTTATGGGCAAACAAACTTAAACATTTAAACTAGATAGAAACACTCCAAAACACTAAATGCATGGTGCCCACTATTCTTAAACTTTGTGTTCTTTAAACTAAGAATATGCTTTGCACTTTGACCATTTGGTCTGTATTTTAAAAGGCAGTGCTACACATTTTAATGCTGAGAAGTATGTCAATCATCCCTCCTGTATTTATTTTTATGGCTGCATAGTGAGAGCTATGCTGACATCTTGCTGATGTATTACAAAGAAGGGGGCTCAGAGGGCGTGGCCAGATGCCGAATGCAACCCATTCACTACACTGTGGTTTCTTTCTTTCTCCCTCCTCCACCACACTATATTCTTGCTCCTGATGATATCCGTCCATGAGATGATATCTCCAGGAGATGGTGTTCACTGGTAGTGCAGCAGCTGGGTGGCTGCCAGTGATGGCTTTTGGCTGTTTAAATGTAAATGGATGTCATGATGTATGTAGGAGTAATCATTGATCAGAGGAAAGGGTGGCAGTGAAGCATTTATTTAGCCAACAGTCTGTGCAGAAACAAGCCAGTTGTGTGCACCGCCTATGGCTACAGTGCCACATTCTCTTATATAGCTGATGGCATGAAGTAGCTACAAAGAAATAAAGGGTGGCATTTGCCAGAATGTTGACAGCTGGTTCTGACTCTGATTGACAGCTTTTTTTATTTAGGGTGAGTTCAGTTATGAAGCACATGCCCAATTTATCTATGTTCACCAAGACAGTCTGAGAGACACAATTATTGCCACGGTGTGACAAATGCATGTGGCTGGTTTGTGGGTGTAGGGACAGGTCCTGGCTCAGAGTGAAGTGGAGACCTGTGTTCCTTTTTTATGGGTTGGGGGCACACAATAACCCCTTCCCCAAAATTTGCTGCTGGGTTATCTAACACTGAATGTGCATTTAGCTATCAGGGAACCATACTAGACTGGCATTTATCAGTGGTCATATAAAAGAAAATAGTATCTTTTGATCTCGTTTGTGTACAGTCATGCAAGGACCAAAGGATTTTGATAACACACCTGAGAAGGAGATTTTAACTAGTAAAAAGCAATGTACAGTATACATTTGCCTTCTGAGGAGTTTTCTATTTGGTCTTTTCCTTGACTGCAGCATGAACCACATCACTGCCATTCATGGATTTCAACTTTCTGATGTTGCACTTGAATCATTTGAAATTGAAATAAGAAATATGTGTGCTCCTGTCTGGTGACTGGGAAAACATTTTCTCTCATGCTGTCTTGAGATTTCTCTTTCTCTCTCTCTTTTTTTTTTTTAGAGTTACCTGAATCAGCAATTTTAATTGGTGGAATGTACTGTAGGCAGAATGAATGAATGAACTGGGTAGGTTGGTTGCTTGAAAATTGCAGAATTTAGTTGTGTTGTTATTCTTGTATGCCTACCACATAGAGTTTAGCTAAGAAGTTGGCAGGTCATGAAAAATCAATTATTCTGTTCGCTGTATGTTATGCCAAGTACCTTGCTTGTCCTCATTGCATCGTTGAAAATCTTTGAAAGATTCTGTTTAGTGCAGGCTGTAAAGCAACCAACAATAACAACTGCATAACAGTTCTAGGTGTGTGCTGTAATTGGTTTCTTCATATTCAGATATGTTTAACATTTGGTGTTCTCTCTCTCTGTTTCTGTCTCTCTCTTTCTCACTCCATATCTATCTATCTATCTATGTATCTATCTATCTATTTATCTATCTATCTGTCTGTCTATCATATCTTTGTCTGTCTGTCTACCTACCTACCTATCTACCTACCTACCTCCATATACTGTAGATAGCAATATCAAAATGACCTTTGGGATTGCATTCATTTTATATTTTTGGTGGCACTAGATGAAGGTGAGTAATGCAGTCATACTCTTAGAAGCACAGCTGTGCTGTGACCAGCATGACTGATTTACCACAGTATGCTATGTAATGTAGTGATTTATAATAGCATGATCTTTTATCAGCCACATAGTGAGAGCTATGCTGACGTATTGCTATATATAGAGAAAAGGGGACTCTGGGGCCATGGACAGATACTGAACACATCACAGCTGTCTCCTTACACAGAGTGGAGCTGAAGCACATCTATGTCCTTTCCAGTCACTAAAGTGCACATCCTTCCTCTCTCCCCTCCCCCTGCCACACTATTTTCTTGCTCCCGATGTTATCTGGACATGAGACAATATCTCTAGGAGGCAGTATAGTAATTTATTAATAAATATGTATATACACCTCATTAAAACATGTGGGAGGAAATTTGAGACATAAAGGCTATTCCACCCTTATTGTTGCCACTGCAGTCCAGACAAATTTGGCAGTAGTGCAGTGTGGACTGATTGTTGAGGATTTGTACATGGCATATACTGACAGTTGCATTAATAAAAGAAGATGAAGTCATGTAGTAGAGGGTGCAGTTATGGGATTTCTGAATGTCAAATGTTATAACTGCCAGACGCAGTTTACTGCCATAGTAATCAAATCAAATCTTATTTGTAGTGCACTTTTCTGAAACCAAAGCACATACATAGTTCAATACCAAACATATACAATATAATATAAAATCAAATATACTATCTAAAAATATAAAGATAAAAAAGATAGCAGCAATAAAACTAATTCTAGTCCCCAAAAGCAAGGTCAAACAAGTAAGCCTTTAGTGAGTACTTGTAGGACTCGGCGGTCAGGCACTCTAATACAACAAGGAAGAGAGTTCCACAGGGTCGGGGCTACAAAAGAAAAAGCCCTAGCACCTGATGTTTGAAGATGGACCCTGGGAACCTCTAGCAATCCCTTGCCAGCAGAGTGAAGTGGGAGGGAGGGGGTGTAAGGCCGAAGAAGGTCTTGCAAGTAACCCGGTCCCTGTCCATGTAGGGTCTTATAGGTCAGCAGTGTGACTATGATGGTGATCCTCCATCACACCGGCAGCCAGTGCAGTTTGTGCAGCACAGGAGTGATATGGCTAGTTCTTGACAGCCTTGTCAACAACCTGGCCGCAATGTTCTGCACCAGCTGCAGGAGATGGAGATCCACCCTGGGTAACCCTAGGTATAGAGCATTCTCTAGTAGCTTCTATTCTGAACAGTAGTGATGCATTGTGGTTTTCAATTTTGCCAGTGTATGTTTCATTGTAAGCTCTACAGTATAGTAGCTGGTTATAGCCAGTATCACACAGACATTCTGAAATGGAAAATACATGGTTTTGTCCATGTGGTGCAATGCATCACAGTCACTAAAATGTGCATGACCAAGGTTGGACTGAGATACAGGGGCCCCACCTGGAAAATAAACAGAAGAGAAACTATGGCATTCCAGCTTGGCTTTCCCTGAAAATTGGAATCCCTTTCTTCTGCCCCTTGCAGGAAAAAGGACGTGGCCATGTATCTGTTTTTCTTGTACCTTGTACTGTACTCTTTTACTCCTTATTTTTTTCATTTTTACTCATTTCCATCCATTTTTTTTACTGCTTTGTGGCCCTGAAGCTATAATGATACTGGATACCAAGACAATTAATTGAAATGTAAGGGTGTAATAGAAGAATGGGGGTCTCAAACACCATAACAGGACGGGGACCCCATGCAAGAAAAATTTTGTAGTTAAATGTTAGAAAACTGAGATTTCCATTACATAGTCATGAGGTATTAAGTAACAAGCAGTTTACTGTTTAAGGTTTTAATTTATGTTCTATTGACATTTTAGGTAACTTTTGCCCTGAGAAAAACTGTTTTTTCCTTCAAAATGTTGGCAGGTAACTTTGACTGTAACCATGGTTATTAAATACAAAATTCTGAAACTTGAAGAATATATGTGGTGAAAGAGAACATTTCTCCAGAAATGGTAGAGACTTAGATAGGCTTTGTCTGGAGCAGACTTCTCTATGTGGTTTCTTTTTGTTGCAGGTGGTAGGCCACACTGGGTTCCTGCATGAAGTCAAGGTAGACCACATCCACTGTTCCACGTGGATCTAACTTCTTGGTCACCCAGTCAAAGAAATCTCCCCTGGTTCTATGTGATAATGGTGAAAGCCTAAAGACGATCACCGTTATCGCTCAGTCAGAGTGCTGAAAGCATTTTTGGCACTCTGACTCCCTCAGCACACAGGACAACAGTGCTGGGACATGTATTTTAATGCTTTCTGTGGGAGGGCTACACACCCTGCATCCCCCTACTAAAGGATTCTCAACTCCGGGAGGTGCATGTTGGAGGGTGAAAGCATGGAAAAATAATGATTCGAGCCTGGCACAATAAAATCACACCAGTGCCCGGACCCGAACCCAGTACCTCACCCACCCCAACCACAAGCCAACTCCTGATGCCACGACGCAGCACGGCAATCCACCACAGCACCACCCTCTACAGCTCCTCTGCCCCCTCCCAGCCCACGCTTGCCGTGCTCAGTCCCCCGTGCGCTACATATAGCGACATCCTGTCACCCAGTTCACCCACCCCCCCCTCATCCAGTTGCCCTACCCTCCCATTACCATGAGGGATTTCACCGGGAAGGAGCCGCTGTCACGGACAGTGCCCTTCCCCATGCACCCACTTCACGGGATACCACCTCACCCTTAATGAAACCATGCTGTCTCAGGTTTTGTAACCCACTGGATTCAAGATATTCCACAATCCTTTCCTTCAGCAATGGTTTCATTAACTTTCCCATCACCAATCTCTGGCTGACTAGCTTAACTGCCATCCTCCTCCTTGCTACCACTTTTGGGAAGTGGGACTACTCAATCAATCAATCAAGCCTTTATTTATCCAGGCAAACACCATTGATCAAGCTCATTTACAAGGTGGACCTGCATCACACAAGGTCAAAGAACAATACATTTATGTACAGGCAAAAAAAAATATATGTAGTTATATATAAGAAAGGTACATACAGTGCAAAGTAAATAAGATTAGGTAAAGGTTAACAATATTCAGAGAGAAATGGAGGTAATAAATAATGGGAGCAACGTGAATAAGTCAGACACGTTATCAGAACATTTTTGCATACCTCAGACATAGAAGAACAGGCTGGAGGTGGTGGAAGTAGAATCTGACATGGGTGGGTATGGCACAGGGACAGTTTCTCTATGAAGAGTGCTAGGTTGGCAGGCTGAGGACATGTAGAGGAGGACAGGGGTAGGAGGGGTGAGTAAAGAAACAGTGCAGTGGAAGAATTTTTGAATGATAGATAGGGGCCAGGTGGTGATACGTGGTGATACAGTGGGAAGGTAAGCAGAAGGCAACAAAGCATACTAGGAGCGATGGAAACAGTTGCATAATTCCATAACAGTTTTGGCATACAAAGTCTTGAAAATAGCAAGACTAACGGGGGTGCTCAATTTCATTGATTTTTGTAGTTTGTTCCAGAGTGAAGGCAGCACAAAGCCTAAGGCTGCTCTCCCAAATCATGTGCTAGCCCTAGGCACTTTCAATGAAATCAGAGAGTAGCTTCTCAAAACATAGTTGCCTATCAAACTTAGAGGCAGACAGTCAGCAAAGTACTGGGAAAGTTTGTTGGTAATAGCTCTGAATGTCCAGAGAGCCACATTTCTATTCTGCCTATGCTGAAGAGAGGTCCACCCCGCAGCTGCATATAAGGAGCAGTGGTGGGTGGAGAGGGGAAGGCCAGTTATGAATCTCAGAGCTCTGTGATACATTGTGTCCAATTTTTCAAGGCAGGAGGCAGTACACTGACTATAAATAAAATCAGCATAGTCAATTAAGGAGAGGAACATGGATTGAACTAGCTGCATCTTGGCATCTTTGGTCAGGAGGCACTTTATCCTAAAGAAAAGACCAAGCCTCTGCCTCAGTTTTTTCAGTAGATCCTTTATATGATCCACAAAGGAGAGTCTGTGGTCAAGCCAGACCCCCAAGTACTTGAATTTCATTACAAATTCCAGTTTTTCTCCTTATAAAGTGGTGATGGGAGGTAGAGAACCGACAATAGTAGGGTACACCATATGATTAGCAGGTGAGAACAGCATTGCTTTTGTTTTCTTGGCATCAAGTAATAGTTTTTGCTGAGGAGCTGACTCTGCAGCAGATTGAAGTCAGTTTGCAAGTCTCCATAGACAGCTTCTTGCGATGTGCGGCTTATGTAAAGCACTGTATCATCTGCAAACAGGTGAATGTTTGCCTCCTTAATGTCGATGTCTATACTGTTTATATAAATAGCAAACAGTTATGGCCCCAAGATGGATCCCTGTGGTACACCTCTTTTTAGCGATTTGAGTGGGGAAAGCTCCTGTTCAGCCTTGACCTGCTGTTGCCTATCTGTGAGGTAATCATGAAAACAGCACAAGGAGGTCGAGTCCAGGCCTATCATGTTTAAAGTAGAAAGAAGCAGGCAATGGTCGACGGTGTCGAAGGCCTTGCTAAGGTCCAGGAACATGGCACAGACAAACTTTCTGTTCTCTAGATCTCAGCACCAATCATTAGTTACTTTTGCCAGAGCCATAATAGTACTATGTTTAGCTCTGAAACCAGACTGCATCTACTGTACATCTGCCCTCTTTCAGTCCTCTGGAACAACTCCTGATTCCAATGAGTGATTAAATAGCACAGTCAGAGATGCAACCAGTACTTCCCTGAGCTACCTCAATACCCTTGGATGCACCCCCATCTGACCTCATTGCCTTGTCCACTTTCAGATTAGTGAGTCCCTTCAGGACTCTCTCCTCTGAAAATGGACTAATGCCCACCTTTCTCCCTTGAAAGTTTCCAAGTTCTGTTCCTTTTTTGTGACCTCTTTCTTTCTCCTTCCTCTGTGAACACTGAACAAAAGTAATTGTTCAGGATGTTTGCCTTTTCGTGGTCCCCCTCTGCACACTCCTTCCTTTCCTTTTTCAGCCTTATGATCCCAACCCTGATCTTCCTCATTTCGCTTACATACTTAAAAAAAATTTACTCTAGTCCCCCTTTGTCATCACCTGGGCTTTTCTCTCTTCAGCTTGCACCTTCAGGCTCCTTACTACTCCCCCTGCTTCCCTCTGTTTCCCCGATACACCTCTCTATCCTCTTTGTTCTCCATCAACTTATATCTTCTGAATGCTACCTTTTTATTCTTATTTTTTTTTTGGAACCCACATAAGGCCCACTAGGCACAAGTGCCTGTTTTCATAGGTGATCCAGGAGCACTGGGGTGGTTAAGTGACTTTCTCAGAGTCACACTGTATGCAGTAGAGGATGTGGGAATCAAACCCTTGTCTGCCGGATGTACCAAGCACATTCACAGCTCATTACTCTAACCTATAGGCTATAGTACCAGACCCTTTTTATCCTTTACCTTTTCTGTCACCTCTTTTGAGAACCATAGCAGTCTCTTTTCCTCTTGCTTTTGCCCACTTGCTTGACACAGAGGTTTGTTGCCTTCCCTATGGCTCTTTTCAACTTCACCCACTGTTCCTCCATCCCAGACAGGTCATCCCCCAAGTAGGTCATCCCTGAGGTATTCCCATATCTATTTAAAATCTGCCTTTCTGAAGTACAGGATCCTTGCCTGTGTGGTTTGGTTCCGTAGCCATCCTTATCATGAACCACAGTATACAACAATCGTTGTTCTCCAGGTGGCCTTCCACCTTGACATTTGCAACACTGTCCCTGTTTGTGAGTACCAGGTTCAGTATTACCCCATCATGAGTGGGTTCACTGACTAGTTGCCTGAGGAATGTCCCCTGAATGGAGTCAGGGATGTCCCCACTTCTAGCTGAAGCCACAGCTGGGAGGTTCCAATCTGCATCAAGCAGACTGAAGTTCTCCACCAGCAGCATCTCCCTCTTTTCTGCTATCTTGCCAATGTCCTCCACCAGTACCTTATCTAACTCCTTACCCTGTCCTGTTGGTCTGTAGATCATGCCAGTGCAAACAGAGGCTCCATTCTCTGTCTCTAGGGTGACCCACAGTACCTCTCCTCCCCATGTATTCCCTGTATCTCTCAGTTTCTGTTATGCTTTCAGGGACACAGGTGTATACTATTTGGAAATGTCTGTTTTCAAAACATGGGATTCCCGTATTATTTTTTTACAGTGTGGTCTACATTCCCAGTTATGATAAAACATTAAGGATTCCATAAATCTGGTGATATGTAGAAAGTTTTATTTTCCCTAGTTTTTGTTCCTTGAATTCTGAGGATTTAAAAAGATTGACTAATACTGACTGGTTTGGATATTTGAGCTGGTTTTGGAAGCCCATGTCCCTGAAACAGTAGTTGCATTTTGAAAAGACTTGCCACCTCAAAGTTTAAGGAAACTGGTGTATTTTCCGACCAGACTATTAGTCTGAGCCCTGTATAATAGTAGTTTCCCCCTGTTTTTATCCAGTAATAAAACCATAATCATTTTTAAAAGTGACATTGGTAAAAATTAATTTTTACTTCTTGTTCTTACAGTACATCTTTGTTAGTATTATGTATTAAAAGTACAATAATGTGATCAGTAATGACATACCTAGGCATTTGAGTATTGAGCTATACTCCATTTTAAGCATTTACTCATAATGAGCCCATTATTTCTTATAAATAGGGACATAAATGATGTTATAGTATGCTATAAAACAGCAATTTATTTTACCCTTGATAATGCAAGATGTGTGTGGGTTGATACTGAATAAAATGTAATGTACTGCATTTGGCAGTGTACTTACATTTAGATGGTTGGGTTCATTAACTTTTCCATTGTGCATGCTCTTCAGTCTATTTGTGACACCTTTTGTTTCATTAATAAACAAAGAGCTAAGGGCCCCCATTTCCATTAGTATTTATAAATGCATGATGGCCTTATAAGGCTATTTCTCATTCTTTTCAATTATTTCAATTGACTTTTGCTCTCAGTGATTCCTTTAGAAAATAATGAACTGAAATTAAACTGTAAATGCTGTTGTGTTGCTGCAGTATGAGGACATAGCCAAGTACTGCATCCTCATCTTTAAGCAATAACATTGACTAGTCCAGGGCAAATTAAACTACATTATAAAATGGATAGAAAACATCCTGAAAGCTGATTGATCCAGAGGCAGTTCCAGCCATTGTGTTATATAAGCATAACAATGTGGGTTGAAAGTAATCTAAATAAAAAAAACTTACTTAAATGCCTTTTATTAACTTCACATGATCCATTGTGTAATTGTACTAAGGCACTCCAGGGCTTGTATTATGCTGGTTAATGTCAATTGTTGGGTGGTTGAAGGTACCTGGCTACACCTTGTACTTCATAACGCACATGAGACATAATGGTATCCCAGCAGAATACACACCACATTGTTTCTTATATCTTAACTGGCAAGGGCTGTCATGAGCTAAAGGCTTGCTTGGCAAAGAATATGGGGAACCACTTTCATTTTGAAGTGAGGTGGTTTTGGTGATGTTGCTACATCTTTTGAGGGCTTTAATATGTTTGAAGCTAAACCTTTCCAGGCATTGCAGAAACACAATACAATGTTATATTATATAGCACTTTTCATATACTATATCACAAAATTTAGTGTTTTGGATAGATTGCAGCTTGCTGAGTAGGGACTAAGGGGTCATAATGTTTTAATGCTAAAATTAGAATTTTATGAAGGTGTGAATTCATTTTTCTTTACTGACTCAGGGCTGACGTAGAGGCAAATATAGTCAATACTGAAGAGGTGATAGTAGGCAGATTTAAGGATTATAGAGATCTATTATCAAAGAAAGTTCCAGAACAATTATAGATCACAGGAACACCATCTCAGCTAGTCAGATCACTCCTTCACCCTGCATGCAAGACACTTCTATTCTGAAAAGAGAGTATCACATAGATGTGACCTGGAAATGAATTCATTTGATGGAGGGATTTAACATTTTGTATCAATTACTGATCAAGTTCACTCAGTAACATATAAATACTGCCACAGTGATGACTCTTATGATTATAAAAATGGTTTCACCTACATTCTAGGGGTATTAGAACTGCTCTTCTTTGGTTCACTGTTCTCATAACTTAAGAATATGCATGAGACCATTCTAGCAACCATAAAAGTGGTCATCATAGCAGTATTAGCATTCAGGACAACATTAAGGGTTCTGACACAAGTGGCAGAGAACAGGTTGGGTTCAAGGTGGATGAGCAATGTAGTGTATGAGCACTGTATTAGCATTCAAGGCAACATTAAGGATTCTGAAACAAGAGGAAGAGGACAGGTTGGGTTCAAGGTGGGTGAGCAATGTAGTGTATGAGCACTGTATTAGCATTCAAGGCAACATTATGGGTTCTGAAACAAGAGGAAGAGGACAGGTTCGGTTTGAGGTGGGTGATTAAGATAGTGGTGCATGGCTACAGACACCTTTTTGCCAGACAATACCATTTTTGTCTCAAAAACATTGAGTTACAAGAAGATAGAATGGAGTCAGGAGTTGATGTGTAAGAGAAAGGGAAAGAAAGAAGGTACAGTGGATTTCGAGTAAGTATATCTAAAGTTAAGTATTAACTATTTAAATTTAATATCTCGGTTCGAAAGATGATATTCCATGGACAAGAGAGAGGAGCTAAATGTAGAAGAGGTGGGGAATAAATGACAAAGCCTTGGAATACTACATAGAAGAGAGGCATAACAGCATAGGAAAATATTCCACAACAAATAAAGGAATGATTGGAGAAGTAGAAGGGGAACCGTTGTGTCTACCACACACCCCATCTTAACATTCAAGATAGTCAAGTAGGAGGATGTGGTCAGTGGTGTCACTGAGACCAAGGGGGAATAGGAAGAGAGAAGAGGCCATGATTAGCATTGTGGAGAAAGCCATTTAGCACCCAGAGAATAGCAATCTCGGTTATATGGAAGGAATAGACACCAGAAATGGTTCCAGCTGCTTTAAGGAGGTTGTTACTTTTATAGGCACAGGATTTGACTGACAGCTTGAACTTCCTGTTTGGGAGCAGAAAGTGAGTGATCACAGAGCCACCAAAGACTCACCATCCTAGAAAGTCAAGTGTAGCTCTCTGTCCCTCTCCCCCAGCTGCTGGAGGTCTGCCTCTGAGCAAGTAAGGAGACTACTGAGAAATATAGGATCTTCTTGTCTCAGAACAGGAAGATCAGGAACTTGAAGGACACAGAGGCAGTCAGTAAGTAGGGAGAAAAAATAAATAAATAAATAGAGGAAAGACTAAGTATTCCAAACAACAGTGAAGGGACCAGAAATAAGACAGGATGGGAATGGTGCAGTGGCTGTGGAGCAGCAGTCTTTCAGGAGACGTTCTGGAGGATGTGGTGTTGTCCCATCTACAGGCACCTCTCTGGGCTGAGGGAGGAGGTTGCTCATCTCCAGGCTGAGTTGGCCAGGATTTGTGGGACCTGCTCTCCCATCCAGGGACCACCAGGGCCACTGCCGTTGCCTCAGAGGTTGCCAAGAAAAAGGAGCAGTTGGACCACAGAGGGCTCAGGGATGGTGAGGGTGGTGGAACAGAGGTGCATCCCTCCAGTTGTACCTCTCCAGAGTTCATATGCCATTCTGGCAAAGTGTGGTTCCTTTATGGAGGCACCTGCAGTGGAGACCAATGAGGATGCTGGGAATCTCCACAAAGAAGACCCACACATGGGACCCCACAGGGGAAGGAAACAACTCTTGGTCAGGGACTCCATTGTTAGGAAGGCAGAACTGGGGAAGATCTGGAATGTGTAGTACAGTATGGGCTGCACACCCATTGGCTCATGCTGTGGACCAATGGGCATACAGCCCTACCGACGGTGTCAGTCGGCAGGCAGCGGGGTGGCAGGCAGGTGGAAGCTGCCACCCACCACTGACCAGGGGGGAGCAGGGCGGTGGGGATCAGTGGCCAGGTGGGGAGGGGGGTCCGCTGGACCACCAGGGATATAGGATTCTTCTTTTATTTTACTGAAGCCCGCGATCAGGCTGACAGCGGTCCACTGGACCACCGGGGAAAAGGAATCTTTATTATTTTACTGAAGCCCGCGATCAGGCTGACAGCAGTCCACTGGACCACCAGGGAAAAAGAATCTTTATTATTTTACTGAAGCCCGCGATCGGGCTGACAGCGGTCCACTGGACCACCAGGGATATAGGATTCTTCTTTTATTTTACTGAAGCCCGTGATCAGGCTGACAGTGGTCCACTGGACCACCAGGGATATCAGATTCTATTATTTCATACCAATGCCCGTGATCGGGCATTGGGGCGCCACCATGGAGGTGCTGCCAGAGCTCGGGTGGCCACCCACAGGTGGCAGCTGCCGTGTTGTGCCCTGCAATATGGCAGCTCACCTGTGGGGGGCCGGCCATTGCTCCTTTTTTTGGGGGGATCAGCTTTGTGCTGCGCAAGTAGGGGTTGTGCATGCATGACTCAGCACATCCCGGACTGAATATCAGGATGTGCAGAGTATGCATGGGCACATCCCCCCTACTTGCACCTGCATACATTACTGATGCGCTCCGGCGCATCAGGATTTGTGCCAGGCGCAATTCCCATTTGAATATCGCACCGGGGCGCATCAGTGGGTTGCCCATGGTGCAACACTGTTGCGCCGTGAGCAACCCATTTGAATATCTGGGCCTTTGTATTTTCTGTAATCATCTGTAACCATTCTGTAACCGCTGAGTTTAACTACTATGTTACTTGTTACTCTGTACACTGTTGTCTCTTCTTATGTATGACGTGGAACCTTTGTAAAAGAGTCTTTGACTCAAAGGTGTTATCTGATATTTATCAACAAATAAATAAATAAATAAATGTAAATGTCAGTGGAAGGCCACTTTCTGAAATCTGTAATTCAATATCTGCTCAGTCTGAGTACCTGCAAATACAGTAAGTACTAGCCATATATGATTTTTAAATTTTATTTATTTAAAGTTTCCACAAGGAAACTTACTGGGCCAAGCTGAAACAGCTAATTTCTAGATGCAAAGAAACATTGTGTACATACACTCCAGGTCAAAAAGGACACTTCAGTCAATGCTCAGGCAAGGAAATGTTTTATTGTGTCAGACCACAACTGCCACTGTTCCCAGTGCTTCGGCCCCACAATTGTTACAATTTAGGTAGGCTCTTAAAGTGATACATACATTTTAATTCATTAAAGAAAAAGAAAAATCATTTTTATAACGTCTATAAATCTAAACAAACACAGTCATAAAGTAATATCACTTGTAAATGTAACATGTGTAACCTGTTGGTCAGATAGAAAAGAGGAGAGTGAGCCACAGAAGGTGGTGACAGTGGGAGGTCAATAGGTCAAAGTCAGAAAATAAAGATAGATGTGTGAAAATGACGGGGGGGTGTGTGAAAAAGGGAGATGGGGAAAGAGAGATAGGTAAACAGGCACTATGCTTGAAATGTATGTTAGAGTGAAACTTTTACCATAAATTATACTAGGATACAAAGATCACAGGTTAAGCTCTTTATGGTAATTAAATTTGGGAGGTACTGTAAGATCCCTATACCAATTATTATCCGAAGTAGAAAAATTCCAGGGTGACTGGAGAGATTTCCGTTCCTGTGAACTTCATGACCTTTGTGAGAGAAAACAAAATAAAATGTATTTCTTAAGGTCTTGAAAAATAAAGCATGCTGATTGGCTAAAAGCCATGGTCAGGCATGCATTTGTTTTTCAGTACAGCCAAGTAGATAACAAGTGCTAGCCCCTTCACCCAGTCAAAGCAGCTGCTTGAATTGCAAGTCTCTGCCACTTTTTTCTCTCACTTTGCTGCATCTGCCGAATTGATGTCTTAGGCTGCTTCTTTCTTCTCCAGTCTCCTTTGAATTGTAGCCCAGCTCTGCAAATTTGGACATGTTGGGGGGGGGGCTGTGTATTTACGGTAAAAAAAAACTCTCTCTTTTGCCACATAGAAATAAATCTTCCCCTGCTTGTAGTGCTTTATAATATGTTGGGCTGCTTCTTTCTTCTCTGTAATTTGATAAGACTGCATTGACACAGCTGCCAACAGCAGAAAAATAGTGCCTGTGATAAAACTGCATTGATACAGGGAGGGCTTCACAAACTGTGTAGAGGATTGTGATATGATACAACTCTAAATTTTCATTGTCTTAAACTGTTGTTCAGTCAGAAAGAATGCAGAGTCCTATTTTGATAGCAAGAGGCCTGCAAGGCTCCACCCACTGCAGTCCTAAAAATGAGTATGTAGCATAGGTTGTGAAGCAGCTTTCAAACACAGTAGTCAAATGCTGGTAGAGGGACTATTTTATTACAGAACTTATTTAAAACAAATTTTTAATTAAACTTTTTTTTATTAAACTTATTTTTTTATAGTGCTCCTTTTCTAAGCACAGTAATACCCTCCAGGTTGGGCAGTATTGTGTTATACTGGACCTTCCAGGGGCTATAAGGCCCTCTGCCTCTGGCATTGGGCCTCATTACACTACTGCACAGTCTGGTATAGCATAATACTGACCACCCTCTCTGATATTATTGCTTACATAACCCAATCTTATGAAAGATGCGCCACTTTACCAGCAACCAGTGCAGCTCCCACAGAGCAAGGGTGATATCACTAGATCTAGCATGTCTTGTTAACACTCTCACAGCTGCATTCTGCACTAGCTGCAGGCATTATAGCGCACCTTCACTGACCCCGAGGTAGAGGGCATTACAGTAGTCAAGGTGTGACATCATGAAGCATGTACTAGTGAAGGCAGATCCTTGGAGGGAACAAGGGAACAAATCCAGCTGATGTTTCTGAGGTGATAGAAACCACTCCTAATGACCACCGACACCTGAGCCTCCAGCAGTGTCAGCTTTTTGCCCAGAATGAAGCCTAGATTCTTCACCCCAACAGCGTCAAGATGTGAGGCACCAAGACAAAGGTTTGGCAACCCCTCAGATGCTGACCATCCCCCTTTCTGATCTGGCACCAACACCAATATTTTAGTTTTTTCAGGATTGAGCCTCAGCCAGCTCAAGAATTTCCAGCCCTGGATTTCAGCCAAGCATTTATTCAGCATGTCCACTGTCCCCTGGTCCTGAAGCACAAAAGACAGATAGAGTTGAGTATTATCTGCATAGCAATGAGATGAACTCCTTATTGCCTGATGATCTTGAACCAAGGGTCACATGTAAATCAAAAACAGAATGGGCAAAAGGACTAATCCCTGGGGAACCTCACAGTGCAAGTCCCTTGGGCACAATGAGAAATTAACCAGCACTACTCATTGAGACCTGCCCTGAAGGAAGCACTCAAACCAGCATGGATTTCTGCATGTGAGTACCACATATTCCCTGAGATGATCCACAAGCAGTTCATGGTAAATGGTGTCAAATGTGGAGGAGAGATCCAGGGGTATGAGACTGATCTCTCTCCTCTGTCTCTCACCATGAGTAATAAGGTGGTCTTGTATGTATTTCAACAAACCACTGGCATAACTGCCTATGCTTGATCCACAACTACTGGTGTGATAGAGTGCTGGATATCTGGCCATCTGGTATGGCTTTTACCATATTTCTCAAGGACCTTCCAGATCCTGAAGGCACAGGTTGTATCCATGAATCCCAAAACTCAGGAAAACCATGACAAGCCCACCAAATTTTGCCCAACAACCCCTGGTGTCAGGCTTTGTCACTTAGCTACCATTATATAGCTACACAGCTGATCAAGCAGAAAGGGCCAGCTGTTCAGCCATCCCTCTTCTTCTCCTGAGGTTGCATTATAATGCTTCAGACCACAGCAGTAGGCCACTCTGGTCTGGAGAGCAATGACGTCACCTATGCACTACTAGGTCTGAGGGTCACCACCTTCATAAAAATTGGGGAACTGGTTGCGGATGTTGCTCCACCACTGTGACCAACTCCCTGAATTTCTGCCACTATGAATGACAAAGCATAAGCAATTCCATTCTCAATGCCCAGAACATGTATGGCTTTAATATTAAGCAACAAGCATTTTGGGATAGATAGTCTCATGAGGTCACCCACTGGTCCCTTAGCCCCCAATTACCCATTTATGGTGTGCACCATACCCATACTGTCCAAGCTAAACAAGACACTCTTGTCCCTCAGCCTGGGACCCAAAATACATAGGGCTACCACAATCAGGACAAACTCTAGAAGCTTGTCTGCCTGTCGAGTCCAGTAGCTGCCCACATGCATGGTCACTAGGAGGCACATCACTTGCCTTGGAAATATGCCCCAAACCCCACCTTTCCAACCATGTCTGTGTATAACTCCACGCCCTAGCTGTCAATGGTCTCTGGCCTTATACAGACACTGATGAAGTAGGCAACAACTGTCTGCCATATCTGCAGATCTTCACAGAACCCATCCATCACACAATTCCAGTGATGAAGTTTCTGAGTCCTCACCACCAGCTGCACTATCCATCGCAAGAAGGTCCTCCCTATAAGACTGACCCAACAGGAAAAACTAAAGTGCCCCACTATCTGTTTTAAGTCCCACAGGGTTATCTTCTTAGCTACTATGACCTTGTTAAAGAGATAGCTTAATGTGTCTGTCTTGTCTTGAGGCAAGCGACACCCCTTCTTCACTGTGTCAATCTCTATGCCCAAGAACATCAACACTGAGCATACTGCTTTAATTTTTCTGGGGGCCAGGGGCATGCTAAAGAGGTCACACAATTCTATCAAAGTGTCCAGCATCTGCCACAGACCAGGGAGTGCTCCAGACACACAAACAGAAAGTAATCCACATAGTGGACAAGGCTCTGGTTCCCTGAGACCTGAGCAGTTGCCCAGTGTAAAAAGGTACTGAAGCCTTCAAACTCTGCACAAGCTACTGAACAACCCATAGGCATAAAGTTGTACGCATAGTTTTTCCCCTCAAATCCCATCCCCAGGAGGTCCCAGTCTGCCGAGTGTAGTGTTAGTAGGTAGAAGAGATGTGTGAAGTTAGCAAACTTTGCTCCACAAAAAAATTCCCCAAGTTTACCACATTCATGAAGTGCAAAATGCTGACTTTGCAAAGTTTTTGGCAGGTGAAGAGGCACTTTTTCAGGCGATGTTAAGGCGAAGTTGCAACTTCACCTTAACTTTGCCTCAAAAACTGCCATTTAATTAAGAAAACTCAGTGCAGAGTGACAAACTGGTGAAGTGGGCAATTCATGAAGTTTTTTGCGAAGACAAATTTTGTAACTTTGCCAGAACTTCACTAGCAAAGTAAAACTTTGCAACATCTCTAGGCTGATTCTATGTCTGCCTTCACCATCCGGGCATGAGGCCCTGCTGCCCCAACTACATCAACTGCCCTGTGGAATGACTCATATTTAACTGCCATGAAGTGGGGATCAGTGTGTTTTTACTGAATCCCCCTCCAAATGCGACAGGTGGTTGCTCACAGGAATTGTCCTGGGACCTTTTTGGGCATCAAGCCGATTGGGAACACCTTGAGATTTGGCAGGGGATGAGCCAAATATGGACCATTTCCCTTCCCAGCCCATCTACTTTTCCACTTTATCCCAGACCACTTGTTGATGGTCTGAGGCAGACTTTAGATTCTCTGCTTTGTACTCCCGGTGGTGACCAATATATGAAATTCTGAAGCCTACTGAAATAACTTCCATTAACAGATGGGCAGCCTTTTCATCTAGGTACTGGTCAAGCAAGGGTCTATGCAGTTCATCCTTAAAAGGATTTGCAGGCTTACCTCCCTGGCTCTTTTTGAGTTTTTATGCTGAAGGGGAAGTTGCCTCCTTTTGGGGGTTTGGGAGGGGGAGGAACACTGTAGGGGGGTATCACTGCTCACGAGTGAGACATTCATTCAGAAACCTGAAGTTGTTCTTGGTACAACTCCCATGGTTACAGGTGAGGCATGCCTGGGAGTGGGACCCAGCAGGCTCAAACCACTGTGGCTGGAGTGTCCTAACAGGCAACCCATTATTTATATGGATAACCCCCTCCTGTACATCATGTCCACCAGGAGGGGCATGTCCAATACACCCACCTCAAGTGATGTATCAGTCTGCATTTGACACCTGAACACTTCATCATATTCTAACCATGCCACCCCCCGTGCCTAAGTACCAACATGATTCAATTCAAGTAATTAAATAGAGCTAAACCTTTTTCAGAGGCTGTTAGGATAATGGTGCTGGTGAAAACAATGAACCCTGCTAGCCAGTTATCAAAAGTGCATACCACCTTTTCCTTCTTCTTCTCAGAGTCCTTGGTCTTGTTTGTTTTGTCTTCCTGTTCACCTGAGCAGTTGAGCAAGGAAAACATACCCATGTATTTCTGGCTCTGGATCCATTGCCAGACCTTTTCCTTCAAATGGGAACCTACAAGTTGCACCACTATGATGTAGTGATCGAGGCTACTCTCTGTGCGGCTGGCTTTTGCATTGCACTGGTGCCTGCTGCACCTGTAGCACCTGGTCTGTCATGCCCTTTTGCTGTTGGCCCTGGATTGGCATGACAAATGTGTTCATAAGATTGTCTAGCTTTTCATCCATCATAGACCGTTTTATAGTCTCTGGCTGCTTCAGAGTTGGGGCCAATAGAGCCAGGTCCTCTGCCTCTGGTTTGGACTCATAGGATGGGACCTCCATCTCCCTGATATCTTAATCTGAGCCCAAGAGGGCTGATTCATTAATCACCTCTCTGGTCTCAGCAGGTGGAGGCAACCCACTAGGAACCCTGCCAAAAGCTTGAATGACCATGTTTCAAAACAATTCATCTGATATCTGGGGAACCCCTGTATTACTCTTCACTTCCTGAGGTTTCTTAGTTACCTTTAATGAGGGTGCTGCTGCCTCCTTTGCTGGCCATTTGTTCTGATCTTTCTAGGAGTGCTGGTTCCCTCCAAGCAAGCTTCAAGCCATTCGCACCTGTGCTTCTTATACATCTCTCATAGCTGCACTTCCAGGGCTGCAGTCATTGCTGCCTTCATGCTGGTGGTCTTGTTGTTGCTGTGCATTGTCGAAGCTGTAATGACAAAACTACTGTCCCTGAAAAAAGAACACAGTAATAAGGCTCTGATATGTAACACTGGCACACGGGGGGAGGGCCTTGCTGCAGCTGTCAGTCTTTCTACTAATGCTCCCCCACAACCAGCCAATTTTCTTTTCTTTTTTATATATAGATTTATTATATTTTTTTATTATTCCCAGGCCCACCTATATAGGATCCTATTGGGGTGTTGCCCTTAGCTATGCCAACCTAAACTCATATCCCCCAGTGTGCAATGTTGCCTCATCACACCATGTGCTCTCCAGCACAGCTGTACTTATCAGACCCATCATCTTGATAATTTGCTTACACGTTTAATTTACTGATCAAAATTATAAAATTTATTTATGTGAAATTTAACATATAAATTGTTCTAGATCAATTGTATCAATCAGAGAAACTGTGCTTTCCTGTATTGTGAAAAGCATGTGTACCTTAATGAGTGATGAACTAAAGGTCACTTGGCTTCATTACCTATGTACAGAAGCTAATAGGAAAGTTTTAAATGCTTGTAGAGCATGGCCAGCTGGCTGCTGTAGCTAGGGGTGGGAAACTGTCACCTGCTGTGCTGGCCTCTTAATTACCCACCATTGTTTGTCTTCTCTCACCAAACATTTCCCCAGCTCAGATTGTATCACCAACTGTTTCCAATAGTGTGATATCCAGAATTTTTGCAGCCTAAACCTAAATTGTGTGGTCAGTGTCTCGCTCTCCGTGAAACACCTTCATTAAGAAGCTCCAGGCTCCCTCCTCTGGAAGTCCCCAGAATATCCACAAACTAGGGCAGTAGAGCCTTTTCTGTCACAGCGCCCAAGTTATGGAACAATCTTCCTGTTTTCTTCCACTCTTTTGACTTGCACAAGTCTTTCAAGTCTTACTATAAAGCCTCCTTAGAGGCAGCAGCAAAGTGTACTTGCTCCCCATGGTGATGCTAATCGTGTGACTTGCTTTTTTGGTTGTTGCTCAATCACTTCCTAATTGAAACTGTACATTATGTAAATGTGCCTCATCTTTATTTTGCAACTGTAACTGTACTTTTACCCGTACCCTATTGTACCTGGCCTATGTAACTGAAATTATAATGTTTGACTATCATCCTACCCGTCCGCAGTGGGGTCCCACAAGGATCTGTCCTTGGTCTGATACTGTTCTCTCTGTTTATCAACGGTCTGCCCTCTGCTGCCACTGAAGGGCACCTTACCATGTATGCGATGACCTTGTATTACTAGCCAGTGCCCACGACGTTACCAACATCAATACCCAACTCAACCTAGACTTCTCTCGTATCACAGCATGGCTGGATGGGCACAAACTCGTAGTCAACCTTAAGAAAACACAGGCCATGCTATTTGGCACCGCGGTTAAAATCTCCTCCTGCTCAATGGTTCTTAACATTCTTGGCACCTGTAATTCCCCCCTGCCAACAATTGACTCTGCAAAATAGCTTGGAGTCACCCTCGACCCTCAACTGGACCTCGCAGGGCACATCAGGAATGTATGCAACACTACCAATGGCAAACTCGGCCTAGCACACACAGGGCCAAGGACTGCCTCACCCCCGCCACCCAGCTGGCCCTATCCAGGGGGATACTACTGCCCACCCTCTCCTATGGTCTCATTGCCTTTGCCGCAGTCCCCTCCTCCTGCCTAACCAAGTGGGATACCACGTACAATAACATATGCCGCTTTGCACTCGCGGCCCCCCGTCTCATTCACCTATGTGAGCTCTACTCTCATCTGGAATGGCTCCCCCCAAAAAAATACCAGATCTACTCCATGGGTAATTTCATTGACAACATCATTCGGACGGCAGCTCCCACCTCGCTTGCCCTCCCCCTGAGACACGCCTCCCCCGCCTACCATCTTAGGTCCTGTGCATCCCAGACCTGCTTGGTCCCCAAGACCCGCACCCTCACTGGTGATAGGGCATTTACCTCCCATGCACCCAAACTGTGGAACTCTCTTCCGCCACAGGTTCGCACCTCCCCCCCCTCCCACTCCACCTTCAGAACCTCCCTTCGGAACTTCCTGAAATCTGCTGTAGCCTGCCTATGTGCCGCCTAACTGTCCAGCTCCACCTCCCAACTTCTTTGGTACCCCAACCTAGCTCTGTCCCTCTCGCCTTCTTGGTGCCGCACTCTACTAGAAAGTATATGATCTAACTATTGTCTTTCCACCTGAGGTGTGGTCTGTCACCACCCCATAGCCCCCGGGCCTGTATTGTTTGTTAATCTGTAACATATGGGTATGAAATTCCATTGCTGTATGTTGGTAATCTGTGACATGTGTGTATGTAATTCCACTGCTTGTTCTCCTGCCTTATAAATCCCTGATGTTTTATTCCCAATATTGGAGTCTGTCTCCTCCTGACTGTAATGCTACTATGTAACTGCTTCTCTGTCTCACCATTGCAGTATGTCTGCTCCTGTTTGTAATTGATGTCTAATGTATTTCTCCTTTGTAATTACCTTGTAATGCTCCCGGGTCATACCTGAAAATAGGCACTTGCTGTCTAGCGTGCTTACCCAGTTACCAAAAGCAAATACATAAATCAATAAATATTGTATGTGCCATCTGTATGGCCTGGATCGTGCCTGATAATGGTCCACCGGATCAGTGCACCTACCTAGTAAACAAATAAATAAAAATAAAATTAAGTGGAAGCAGTAATTTGTGAGTCATATTAGTAGAATGTACTGAGTAGCGATTCCCTGCCAGCTGTCAGCCACTGGCCACCCTCTGTTCTGCTGAAGTGACACACACACACACCACAGCACTGCATTATTGCCTGTTTTTAGTATCAAGGCATTGTGCTGAACTGTTGTGATTGATCTACTTCTTGTAAATAAGCTCTGAGAAAACTGTGGGGTATGGTACAGTAAGTTCTATAATAAGTATATTTCTTTAGTAAGTATGAAATCATCAGTTTCCAATTCCTTGATGAAACAGACACTAATATAATAGCATTCTATTGAAAATTGCCACTCATAGAGGCTATGACTTCACATGAGTCCATATTCTGCACAGACTCAGAATGTGGTTCAAGTATCTGTCTGTCTTGTTTGCCCTTCATAGATTACTAATTTTGCTGTTTTGTTATGCCTGGAAGGAAACTTGCAGAATGTTCTTTGAAGCATCAGCATTCATTTGAATGCTGTATGACTATGTTAACATATCATGTTTGGTATTACTGTAGCCTTATACTCTTCTTTGCAAATAATCTAAAAATAGTTATAAATATTTATGGTTATTTTTATTAGAATTCTGTGAAGATGACAAGATGTGTGCTGTGTAGACCTGCATGACATTATTGTCTATTTATAAAGTAATGGCATTGCTGTTTTAATGACCTGATTTGCGCGTTGGTGGGTGGGGGGGGGGTGGTGACCACCACATGGCTCAACCCAGGAGCTAAGTTCAACACTCCTGACCAAGATCCCCCATGCTGTCAGGAATCTTGTATCCAAGCTCACATTCTGGATTCCACTCTACTGCTGGCTTTCAGATCTGGACAGGGTGCTTCACTTTAGCCTTACAGTAATCAGAAACCTGTGTGTCCATATGTCTCTTCTGACTTGGAGTCCCTTTGCCTCAGTTTGAACAAGGGAGTCATCTCATCACTCTAATAGACTATGCAATTTATAGCTGCTTGACGAGTGCTTGCTCCTGGTAAGATGCCCTGAGAGGTGATCTGTCAATCTCCCATGAGGCACGGAGTATGAAGGAGGCACTGAGACCCAGGGCCTTCACAGATAGTGAATTAAGGAAATGCCTTTTGTTAGCCCATGGGAGCTCTGCTCAATGCAGCACCTAAACTGCTAGACCACCTGCCGATATGGAGAGTCCCAACACTCCAGTGGTGCCCCCTTCCCACATTGCCACCATGCCCAGATCCCTCTTCTTCTCGCAGGTTTTTATCTCTTTTTTTTAAATTTAATTAACGTGTTCCGAGTCTCTCAGTCTGCAAGTGGAGGCTGTGGGAATCAAACCCAGGCCCAATGGATGCACAAATCCCATGCTTATTCTGCTGCTCCATCCTCCAAGTTACACTGCTAGCTCTATTTAAATGTGCTGGGTGAGTCTGACCACCAATCTTATTACTTACGTCATCTGTGCCATGAATAAAATGCCCTGCTCCAAAGTGCCTTCTTGGGCACTATCCTGCAGCAAGGAGGTCCCTGACTCAGACTAGTGCAAAACAGCCTGGGGGACAGACCTTACTGCAAGAAACAAAACTCAATGTAGGGGTAATTTTTGATGATCTGAAGAGGGAGGCAGAAGAAAAGGGGAGCTGCTGGATTCTGCTCTTTTTAATCCCTCTCTTCCCTTTCCAGATGGCAACTGCCCTGCAGGAAACCACTGTGGTTCCTCCTCCAGGGGTGGTGCCAAGGTTTGTTCCCCACCCCTGGGAAAGGAACCCTAACTACCTGATTACAGGATGCAGAGGAGGAGACACAGACAAAGGGACAACTGGTACAATACTTTGGCAGACTTTTTATTACATTGTTAGCCATGTTGTTTTATTGGAACAAATGAGCATATGATGAAAATGCACTTGTACTTATTTTGTCAAAGGACACAGTTGAAAATAAGGCTTAGCGTAATAGGATATTTTCCTTTGCACAAACTATATCTACATCTACTATTACAGAGCTACGCATTCAGAGTACACAGCTGAAAAATTGTAGGGTAAGTAATAAATGTTATCAGCCAAGGTTAGCCAAATTGTTATCTTCCTTTTCAGAAATGAAATGCATCTTCATCTACACATCGGGTTAGCGTGTCCATAAAGCTCAGTACTCTGCAAGCATTGTACATAGACACATTTGAACCTGAGTGGACATTTATGAGCATCACCTGACTGTTCTGGCAAGATGAATTGACTGCATGTGGTCAAACAGATATTTCTCCTTTCTGTGAGGAGCATCAATTGATTTGCTAAGCTGGCTTGGCCCTTCATGTGATTCATCTTGTTTAAGACTGCCCAGGGCCATGAATGATCCTTCAGGAGAATGTGTTCCTTTGGATCTTTGAAATGTGGGTTAAGAAATGTTGCCAATGCCTGTACTGTACCATTGTATATCACAGGAAATCCCATTCATTTCAACATAATTTAATGTGCTGTATCACAATATATTGTGGTATATTTGGAGATACAGTACTGCAATGTACCACTGACTGCATTGTAGTACTCCATCTTATGGCTGCATAGCAAGAGCTATGCTGACATTTTGCTACATATAGATAGAAAGGACTCTGGAGGGCATGACCATGGCTGGATACCGAATGCACCACAGCTGTCTTAGTACACCGAGTGGAGTTGAAGCACATCTCTCCACATCCTCTCCATTCAGTACAGTGCACTTTCTCCCTCTCCCCGCTGCATTATTGTCAGAAAATGTTTGACAATAGCGGTTGTATGTAGGCACAAACCATTTTCCTATTGCATCAGTAAGTACAGCCAAATACTCAGGAACTGAGCAGCTGACACATCAAAACACTCAGGAACCCAGCTGCTCACAAAGGTAAAAATCCTTTTGTTTTCATAAAATCCATTTGTACTGTTATATACACAATACAGTTACATACAGGGAAAGAGAAATTTGCAGACCCAAGAGAGACACAAAATGGTATCGCTCCTCTCAATAATGTTCTCTGTTCATCTCTGTTCACCACTATTAATGTCCTCTGTTCACCAACAAGCACCCAAAGGAAGAGACCTGAAATGGTTCTGCTCCTCTCAATAACATTTTCTGTTTGTTACCAGATAATGTCCTCTGTTCAACACCAGACACCCGAAGGAAATTTAATTTTTTTTATTTATCGTGGGAGAGATGGCACAGTTTGTTATGTATTTCTAAGTCAAAGTGTCCCCATTATTTCCACCACTGTGACAGAGTGCTTGCATGTCAAAGCCAAGATAAGCAGCACCTGCGATGCACTGGAGTGAGTTCACATTCACAGCCACTTTTCTCTCCCTCAGTGGTGCTGCTGCAGGGATTAACAATGGCTGAAAGGTGCTGCTCCATTTAATGTTTCTAAAATTGCATAACAAACTGTGTCATCTCCCCCATGGCCTTGGGATGGATTCATTTTATTTAGTAAGATGAATTAAAGAGTGTCACTGGCCAGCCACTGGGAATGTGTCTGAAGTTGCAGGGGTTAGTTTTGCGAGTGACCATTGCTACTACTGTTATAGATGGGGCTCGTTGTCGCTGACTAGGTGCACTTGCTGAGATTTGTGGTTTTTGCTTTTGAGAAAAAATAAAAGCTGCAAATTTCCTTTAGGTGCCTGGTGATGAACAGAGATTGTTTTCTGGTGGCAAAAAGGGAATTTTATTAAGGGGAGTGAGACCATTTTGTGCCTCTCTTAGGTCTGTAAATTTGTCTTTCTCTGTATGTAACGTCTGTGTGTAGCAGTATGAATAATTTTGCAAAAAAGTTTATTTACCTTTGTGACCAGCTCTATTCATATGTGTTTAGCTGTGTTTACCAACACAATAGGAAACCAGCTTGTGTTTACATGCTACCTTTACTGTCAAAACATTTTCTTACTAGCTTTTAAGGCTGCATAGTGAGATATGTGGCCACCCATTCTAGCATCTAGCTATGAAATATCCCATTCAGCAATTATCAGATGTGCACATTTGTTTGTTTTTATGGCTGCATAGTCCTTTTCTCTGTAAAGAAAGTACCTCCCGTTGCCAAGTAGCCCTCCCACCTTCTGGTTCTTCCCTCAGGGTCCCATCCCTACAAACTCACTCACACTGCCAAGTATCCCCTCACCTCCCAGTTCTTCCCTTGGTGTCCCACTCTGGTTCCTCAAAGTCCCCTGACTCAGGGAAAACTATCCATCTACTCTACCTTCTCATAACATTGGACATTTTCAGACAAAAATCTGGCCTCAGGTAACTGTACTGATATTAATCCTCTGTACCATTCCTGCAGGATGCCTCTGGACCCGAGCTATCCTCAGATCAGTAGGCCTGTCCTAGTGAACATTTCATAAATAAATCGATAATTAAATTGTTAGTGCAAGTGAAGGTTCACACTTTGTGCCTGTCTATTGCTGAGGCGGGGTGTGAATGCTTATGTGCAACTGTTCACTACAATCCAATCCACACATTAATTCCATATCCCTTGTCAGGTTAATGTATTAGCAAACATTTTTTTGCTCTGACCAGAGTTTGTCTAATATAGTATTCAGCTGCTTATCATTTGCCAGTATTTTCTGTAGGATCTGAATGAGCTGAAAGGATCCCCGACTGGTCATCGCAAAAGTTTTGTCGAATGACCAGACAGCGAAACCAGCAGGTTGACTGCTTTTTGCAGTTGGCTGCTGGTTCCAATAAAAACAAAGGGACATAAATTGCTTTAGCTAGACATTCCCAACCTGCTCCCCCACACCCCCCACTAAGGATTATCGACGCCGAGTTGGAGCTGATTTGGGGGGGTGCAAGACCCCCCAACAGACAGTGCCGGGTTCCAGCATGGACAGTACAATGATGTGGCACTGTAGTTGCTGTAGTGTCATTCGCTGTGCGGGTGTCGCTGTTGGGGCCGGGGTATACAAGCTGTACACTACTATTGTTGCCTGCTTCATGCTGAAAATCAGTTGCTATTTGCATAGAACAACTTACAAAAAACAAATACATGGTAGAGTTTGCCATTGCATGTTATCTCAGAGCTGGCTTGCCATGGATTTGCCTCAAATGATTACAGATTGACAACAACATGTTTACTAACTACCAGTTACTAATGGAAGTCATTACATCTGTGCCAGAAATTTTGCCATGGGATATTTGTGAGTAGCAAGCTGGTTTGCAAGACTTGTTCTTATATTGTACTATATGGAATTTCATCAAATTATGGCATCTTATTTTTGGATATTTAAGGGAAGTGTTTTGCCTGCTGGATGACTTGGAGAGCCTTCTGCACCTTCACCAAGTGGAAGAAGTGAGCTGCAATTTTTTTGCAGGACCAATAATGTCAACATGGCACCTTTTGGACAGGAAATCATGCACCACCAATTTGAGACAGGAAGCAAAGCAGGGCACATGTGTGTAAATTCTCACTGGCACTACTTTTACCATAGTGTCCTCATTGGGACCTATATATTATGTAGCACTGGGTACACAAAAGAAGATCTTATCCTGGCCACACAGCTCTGCACAAATGCATGCCAATGCCCAATGCTAGTCCACACCCCAACACCCCAGTGTGCTGTTGCATGGGGACAGATTGGAGGGCAGAAGGGGCATCCAGTTGGATGCCCATCCCTTAGTGGATCCACTGCTACATGGGGAGCAGGGATTCTGGGGAGGTGTGGGTCAACAAAATTTCAGAAGTATGGGTGAGTGCTAGAACGGCTGCCACCAGCCTTCCCTGTCTGCCCAGAGGGCTGGGGCAGCATGGTAGGGGGGTGGCTTTTCCCATCACAGCTGACAGGTTATATCTGGGGGGATACATAATGGATATGGCAGTGTCCCTGCTGCCACATCTTGCACTCCACTTGCCAGCACTCTACTCCTATGTGAATGGTGCACCCCTCAGGACCATCTGCATGCCTATCTGCACAAAAAACAGAGGACAAAGTGTGGTAGGAATGCACATCCCTTCCATGCATGCCTCTTGGTGACCATGGGACCCCTGGTGTGTAGCAGTGTCACTTAGAATTGCTTATGTGCTGCAGATCTGCAGCTCATAGGCAATCGGTCCCTTAGAGCATAGGGGCCATTTTCAGTTACCAGTATAGAACCCTTATAGAACCCATAGGTGCACACTTTTTAAGGAATTAGATTGGCATAAACCTGTTGTGAGAAGAGACTTACACTTGTTACAATTCATGATTAAGGTTTGATACGGGGAAGTACCTAATTATGTAATGGACCTCTTTGAAGTTAGGAAAACAAAGGAATGTTTGAGAGCCTCTGTTGGAACCCAATTTGTTTCAATTAAACATAATTTGAATATTGGAAGATCTTCTGTACCTGCTAGAGGAACAAGATTATGGAATAAATCTCCCCTAGAATTGAGAAAAAATAGAACTAGATATAACAAAAGTGAATTAAGGAATTGGTGTACTACTGTATTACATAATACTACTACATGTATTAATTGTTAGTGTCTTAGGTATGTTATTATGCAATGTGACTGATTGTTGTGTATTAATTTTTCCTTATTTATTGCTGTATTGTGATTGTCCTATCCTATGTGTGGTTTTTAGTGATTTTATGTCATGTTCTTTTGATGTGGAACTTTATTTATTGTGATATGGAACTTCATTAAAAATGAGCTCTGCTCAATTGAATGTATCCTTTTTATTCATTACGAATAAAAAATGATTTACTACTACTACTACTACTACTACTACTACTACTACTACTACATAGTTTTTAGAGTCTGTGGAATTTACCAACTGTTGAACTGCTGATAAAAGTCAGTAAACATATCTTCATATGCATAGTCTGTTTGTAAGATTGTTCATACAAAGGGTTGGCTGGCTCTGTTTAGGTCCTGCTTGCTGGGGGGGAGGGTAGTACTGTATCTGGACTGCTGGATAACACCCGTGTGATGCAACTGACATGTAGTGTTTCGTACACACTCTTATGATTTACTTGTATTATTGCAGAAGAATTTTAATAACACAGACAAATGGTTATTTGACTATAATTTTACTCTTAATATTAAAAAAGGCAAACATTTTGGTTTTCTCAAATTAAAGACCTCTGATTTATATTAACTCTATGGTTCTCTAGTTGAAGCTGCATTCAGTCATACTGTTGACACGCTAACTTGGATTGATGCTTGACCAAAGACTGTGCTATTCTGAACATATAAATACATTTATAAAATCTGTTAATTGTCACTTGGGTATGCTTTATAAGAACAAAAACAACCTTGCCATTTGGTCGCATAAATAGTTGTGTTACATTTAATTCTACCTCAAACTGACTATGAGTAACAGTATTTTGTCCATAGTAAAATAATGCTTAACAAAGTGTGCCAGTTTGTTTTAAATAAGATACACGTACTCATCATTGTCAGCTATATTCCAAATTGGAATGATTTCCATTTAATTTATGTAAGCACAAGTTTATGAGCCTCATTACAAGGAAATGTTTTGGGGGTACATATCCATGCATTTGGGATACGTTTTGTTTCCCTAACATTACTGAATAGTTAAGGACAAACCAAACAAAAAGAATGTACCCTTCCCATAAAAAAAAAAACCTTTTTATTAAAAACAGTTACTTTTCTTACACTGCAGCCAAATAATGAAATATTTCAACCAGCAATATACGGTTTTGTAAAACAGGATCAGTTAAGCTCATTTGCTGTGGCTAACTAACATAGAAACATAGACTTTGATGGCAGATAAGGACCACTTGGCCCACCCAGTCTGCCCATTTCCCTACCTACTGGATAAGCTGCAGATTCTAGTTAACCAACAGCCCACTTCCTGCCACCCGCCCCCACTATAATTGCCTTGTGTCTGTCCCATGCATGTTTGAATTCCCCACTGTTTTAGCACCAACAACCTCCCCAGGAAGGCAGTTCCACGCATCCACCACTCTCTCCATGAAAAAAAATTTCCTCACATTACCCCTGAGCCGTCCCCCCTCTATCTTTAAATTGTGTCCCCTTGTTCTTACACATCTCTTTTTCTGAAAGATGCTACCCTCCTGGACTTTGTTGATTCTCTTGAGGTACTTGAATGTTTCTATCATGTGCCCCCGTCCCTCCTTTCATCAAGGGTATACATATTAAGCTCTCTCAGTCTCTCTTCATATGGTTTCTGATGCAGACCCTGCACCATTTTAGTTGCCCTCCTCTAGACTGCTTCCATCCTGTCTATGTCTTTGCATAGATGAGGCCTCCAAAACTGCACACAGTACTCCAGATGGGGCCTCACCAACTGTCTATACAGAGGGATAACCACTTCCCTTTTTCTACTTGTGATGCCCCTTCCTATGCATCTCAGCATCCCCCAGCTCTCCTTACTGACTTCTCACATTGCTTACCAACCTTTAGATCATCTGATATGACTAACCCCGGGTCTTGTTCCATTTTTGTTGTTGTTAGTACCTCCCCTGCTATTGTTTACTCTTCTCCTGGGTTTTTGTTTCCCAGGTGCATTACTTTGCACTTCTTTGCATTGAATCTAAGTTGCCATATGTAATATAACTTCATTTTTTGTATGCAAGCTTGGTTTGCCTGTTTCTTATTTACTGAACCTGGGTCACCCAGGAGAAATCGCACAAGACCAGCAGGCTGAAGCAATTCAGTGCAGAGGTAAAAATAGATGTTTGTTTGTTTGTTTATTAATTTATTTATTTCAAGTATTTCACCAGGAATGACATGCAGAGCTTGTCACAACTTGTTTCCAGATGTGTCCTGGGGGGATTGGGGAAGGGAAGTAAACAGTATAATATGCAATAGTAAAAAGACATTGTGTAAGGTGCAGTAGCAATAAATATAGTACACAGAATTTCAGCAAGTTAACATTAGATATATAAAAGTGCACAGCCATAGTAATGAGGTATAATATGTTATGATTAAGAGCTAATGCCTGCAGGGAGCAATGCAGACAATATGAGGATGACACCACCCAACTTACAAGGTGCAGCTAACTAGGCAAGGCCAGAGGCATACTCCAGAATGCAGATGCAAGCAATAATACATGACAGAGTGGGCAGTATTGGGCCATACCGGACCACCCAGGGGTGTAATGAGCCCCTGGAAGGTCCGGTATTGCCCATACCGCCCACCCTGGAGGGTATTATTGCACTTAGAAAATAGGCACTGTATTTCAGATGCGTGAAATAAATAAGTTTGCATGGTAAAACTTTTACTATCTTAAGTATTTTATTTGTATTGTTAAAAAAATAGTTCTGACGACTGCTTTTTTTAAGATTTTTGAACTAAGTTGTTGGTTGTCATGGCTACCCCCCACACAGGAAAAAAAAAACTTTTTTTGTCCCAGTTTTTATTTCTGTTTGCAGCCTGCTTCTTTTTTTCCTTGTTGTTTAGTAAAGTGGTAGACTTGGGGAGATGAGCCGTTACCTCGGGCGTCCGTATGCCCCCCCCCCACTGATACAGGGCTTGTGTTTGAAAGTATGTTTTTTTTATCTGTTTTTTTTTTTAAAGTGTTTGCAGCCTGTTTCTTTTCCTTTTTGTCTTCTTTACTGTAGCAGTGGAGCTGTTACCTCGGGTGTACGTAAAGTCAGAAGTACAGCACAAAGTGATACCACAAAATTGTTTTTTTATTTCCCCAAATACAGGCAAGGTTTGTCATTTTTATTTTGATTTGTTTATGAGCTACATTTAAAATGTGTATGTACCTGTGCTTAAACAGGTATATTTGTATTTTTTTTGTGTGTGGTTTACGTTGGAGAGTGCAGCCGATGGACCGAGCTAAGCAGGTGGTGGAAGGTGGCACAAGATCACTGTCAACATGTAACATGACTGTGATTGGGAGAAATGCTCATGTTTCCTCTCCTCGACCGCATACAAGTAGGTTTTTTATGCATTTTGTGCAGTCAGACTTGTCAGGAGGGGATACTGGTAGGTATTGAGTGGGACATGGTATCTCTCACTGATGGTGACATGCTGCCAGAGAAGGTGGCTGGAGAAGGGAGCGAGGCACTGTGAGCTGATGGAAGGATTTCTTTTACTTTGTGACACTGCAGTGCTTAGAATTTTTTACCATTTAGAGACACAAAAGAAATTGCCAAAATGGAGGTGGGGGGAGGTTACTAACTTTGTCTGCTGACCCATTACTGTGTTTGTGTCAAGAGTCGGGGGCTGGGGGGAAATCTGTTGCTAGCTGAGAGTCATGTTGTCAGGTAACTGGGTAGTGCCAAGCATGGGACAAAAGAATACTAAAAAAGAGAAGGAAAAATAACTGTACATTTGTAGTTTATGTGTGTTTACTTAGGGCAGACAGGTGTCAAGGAAGTAAGGAGCATTGGGCCGCCAGTATCTCTCACTAAGCAAGAGAAAAAATGGCAGAGATTTTAAATTCAATCAAGTGTTTTTGGCCAATGACAAAGCAGACTGTGGGCACAAAGATATCTCAGTGGGTGAAGAAGCACTGGGGCTGGAGCTTTTTATTTACTGGTCGTCTATTGAAAGTTAATGTACCCCCCTGACAGGGGTACCAGCCAATCAGGGACCAGGAAATAAAAAGCCCATTTTCTAAACCATAATAAATAATTAGTAAATATAATTCTTATTGAACAATGTTCTATGTCTGAGTCATCCATCTTTGAACATAATAAAGACAACCTGCTGATACAACATGTGTGATCCTGAGTCATTATTATAGTTATAGAGTAGTTCTGGGGGAAGATGATGATGATGGCAGTGTTCCCTCCACTCCCTAAGCTACAGTGCAGGTGGTGGGAAAGGCAATCAGACATAACTTGATTTAGCTAGACATTCCCCACCCCAGACATTGTGAGGTACACAATATTTTGGATAAGACTTTTGGACAAGGCAGGGGAGAGACTGCAGGATTACCTGGGTTCCCTGTCCCCAAGGAAAAGAGAGAAGGAGGGGGGGAACTGGGCAGCAGGGGTGGGCCAACCAACATGATGTAATGCTTAAATGGTCTGGGAGGTTTCTAGTCTGGGGGAAGGTGTAGGGCTCACCTAGTTGGCGGGGGGCAACCTGCAGTATTGCATGATATTTAGGCACAAATTCACTATCTTTGCTCATTATATTCAGGGCTACCCACTCCATCATGAGGAGCAGAGATCTGCCCTATCTTTCAGTGAGTGTGCTATATTCTCCATTCAGTAGATATTTTTTCCCCCTTCACCAGCCAGGCCCTCCTTCATACTGGCTCCCCAGGGCCCATTACACAGCTTCTCATGAGCTTACCTTCCAACTCCATCCTCCACTTGTTTCACCCTTTTGGCAGGGGGCAGTAGGCTAGGTCTAATACTGCATAAACCAGATCCAAGATTGGAGGACAGCTATGTTGCCTGTATGAGGCCTGTGAGGAGCCAGTTTTCATCCAGCCTTGCCAGGGCTTTTCTCTTTTCTTGTTCCTTCCCTTGGAATGCAAGCAGCATGGGTGCACATGTGTATGCACACAATCATACTCAGGGTGGCACCAGCCTGTGTCCCCTCTCGTCTATGCCACTCTGACTATATTGCCACCTATGGAAAGCCAGTTGGCAGTAAAGCAGCAATACTGGCAACTCTCCATCCCTCCCCAGAAGGGGGAGAGCATCCTGTGGGGTGCTTGATCTCCTTCCTCTGGCAGGCACCCAATGACCTGTCCTCATGCCAGAAAATGGGATGCCAGCATAACAAGTGGCAGCACTGCAGCTGCACTGACAGGCTGGCTCATTCTGTTGATTGATGAACTCTGGTATGCCATGCCAGGATGGTAGGGAAGTGGGGAGTTAGCCATTCTCTCGTGATGGTTTTCTTCTGGCTGCCATGAGTAAGATGCCTATAAGGTATCTTGAGTTTGGGCCCCACAAGCCTCTGGGGAGTTGAAATAATAGAAATAGTTCTGTTGTTAGGGGAATCAGCTTTCCAAACAGTTCCCCCACCTTCTCTTTTGGCAACTGGAAGAAGCAGTGTAGGACAGGGTAGGTCCACATAATGTGGATGTGATGGGCCCATTCCTCCCATAGAGACTCCAACTGGAGGCATCCCTAGAGAATAGGTAATGTGCAGAAATGGTCAAGGTATGAAAGTATCTGATTTGATGCTTTCAGAAGTATTCTCTCCACTGATGCGAACTAGTGACTCTGGAAGATATTTGGCATGCCTTGTGACAGTGTTCTAGGGATGTTTTAGTCACTAGTTCTCCTTGCTAGCACTGGAGAATATCCTGTATGGAATCTCCAGTAGATTCAGCTAGGGGCTTGTAAGGAATGGATATCATATGTTTGGTGATTCCTGTTCTTATTCGTGAAATTATGGAGGAGATGATGGCTGGGTGGGTATTAGGGTTGTGCCAGCCCAGGGGGAGAGAGGAGTAGTGATGCTGCAGTTGCACGAATCTATAGAAATTGGCTTATAAGAGACCAAATTCCTTGTGGGCTTCAGCTAATGATTTTTGTGTAGCCCTTGACATGACTTGATAGAGGTATTGTGTAGAACACCATTCCCAGTTCTTGAAGGTCAGGTCTATGTGTGTTACTATAACAGATAACAAGACACAGTTAGTCTGTTGGGGGGAATTGCTCAATGCTGGGGAGAAGAGTCAACAACACAGGAGCAGGGAAAACAAGGGGGAGCTTGACACGCAGGTGGAGGGAAACAAGGGTCAAAGGTCACACACAGTTGCAGGAGGGGGTAGCAAAGTCCTGAATAAGGCATCTGAGGGAGAAGTTGAAATTGAGCAGATAGACAGGGAGAAGAAGGACCAGTGCTTAGGGAAACAATACAGGAAGGCAGCTTGGCCTTTGGTGTTTTCATTGGGGGGAGGTAGAGGGAGATGACAGCAGTGTTTCTAAAAAGGCAGGAGGAATGTGGGGGAAGGAAAGGAGGGTAGAGAGATAGGGGGAGTTAACCAAACCAGAATTTGGAGATGAAGGTGGCATATTGATTGAGATGTCTGGCTTTGAGAGAAGGGTGGGAGATGGAGGAATAAAGAGAACAGTGGTATGTGCAAGGGGGGCAGTCCAAGGCAAGGTACCAGAAGGAGTGAAGAATGGAGTTCAGTCTGGCAAGGGAGTACATGGGAGCAGTGCTGTAGAAAATGTCACAGAAGTCAGAAATGGGAAGGAGCCTCTTCGTGATTAACACCCTGCAAAGAAGGAGGAGGATGCTTGCATTGTTCTATAGAGAACCCCAGTTTGGGGTGAAGTTTGTGGTGGATGGCATCAATGTGCTGCCAGAAGTCAAGGTGCCAGTCCAACTAGACCCCAATGTACTTAAACAAAGGGATATCTGCAAGTGTGGTACCATCAAGAGTGTGGAAAGTGGGGAGGGGCAAGAATCTGGCTTGCTTCTGTTGGTAGCCAAAGGTCATGGAGACCATTTTCCTGGCATTGAGGAAAAGAAGGTTTGCAAGAAACCAGCACTGCACACTGTCAAGTCCTGTTGACGATGGGCAGTTAGATCAGCAGCAGTGATGAACAGCACTATACCAATCCGACACAGATGTACAGTTCTATACCAATCCAGCAGCAAACTGTGTAAGTTTAAACCATAACAATGCAGTACACTGACTAGTGGTGCTTGGAGGTTTTATGTGATAAGGGTAAGTCCCTTATCATGCTGCTTACAAAGAGTGATGCAAATGTGCCTGCATTAAAAAGAGTGACCTGGATTAAGAGAGACCGCCTCAAACAGTGATGGTCCTGTAAATCTAAGTGCTTTTTTCCTTTTTGCAGGGGCCAAGCCCCCCGCACCTCCCAAAATAATGATTCTCAACTCCAGGGGGAGTGGACTTAGGCAAAAATATAAACTCCCCCTGGAAGCAAAACATTCACCTGCACCGGGATCCAAACTCAGCATCATAGACTCCAATAGTAGTGGCTCACGTCAGTACACTACATGGCCAGCTCGGCAGGGCTTGGCTAAATAAATATTTTTATCCCCTTCTCTCACAAGTGTAGCGCATATCCCTCAGCACTACACTCACATAACTATTCTGAGCTCTTGTTCCCTACTTGCTTTATATGAGAGAGGTATTATTGTTTCTCTCATATTGAGCTGCTCAATAATACTCACCCATATAGTCTGCTACCATGCTTGGATAGTGCTTTTAGGGATCTGACTGTCCTCCAACAGACAGTGCTAGTATTCCACATCTGAGATGCATATGACCAAATTTGGATGTTGGATCTGATGTAAGATTGTTCAATCAGATGACTGGATCCATTACATCTGATTACTCCAATTGGATCCTGACATGGGATTCAAAAGGCTGCAGATCTATTATTGGATACCATGGCTAATCAATAGCATCTGAAATCTGGGTAATTGGGCACCATTTCATGGTATTTGAGTTCAGTGGATACTATCCAAGCACAACTAACACATATTATAATTTAGAATGGAAGTAGAGGTAAAGTACAGGACTATATTTAAAGCAAATAGAGAAACACCTGTGCCTCAACCAGATACAGGTGGGGTGCTAAACTAGGGCCTGCCAGCCCAAACAAAAAATGAACAAAATCCACCAGTAGCAGGTAGCACTCCAATCATGAACAGGATCCAGGCAAATGTAGGTTTCAAAAATAAAGTTATTTATTCCATCAAAAATGCAATGCAAGTCACAAATAGCAAAAGTGTGCAGGTTACAAACAGTCTCACCAGAACACCTGTGCTTTGACCTGTGGTCTTCCTTAGGGTGCTGCATTTTTGATGGAATAAATTATTTGATTTTTGAACCTGCATTTTCCTGGATCCTGTTCCTGATTGGAGTGCTACCTACTACTAATGGATTTCCTATATTTAAAGCAGCAGTGCAACAAAACTGAGCAAAAAAAAAAAAGACTCTACTTTTTTGTTCATTATTAAATATTTCAGGCATTTTCCAGTTTTATTTGGTGGTACAGTTTTCTCATTTCACTAAAATGTGAGTATTTTGTGAACTTTTAATTTTGTTGTTGTTTTTTTTTTTTTACAAGAAAAAAAAGATGGCCACCACATTTTATATAAAAATACAAGCATTAGATAAAAAAAAATCTGGTGCACAGCATAAGATGCACCTAGACAAGTACATCTCACAGGCATGTGAATATTTTCTTAATTGTAGCTGACACTAGCTTTCATTTGGAAAACATTTTCTTTATTGCACTGCTGCCTTAAGTGGCTAGTTAAAGCAGCATGGTTGGTTTTGTCACCTCCTCATACTGGCCTTTCAGGCTAGGTTAAGAGGAGATGGGAGCATAGTGGGAAGGGAGTGGTATGATGTGTTCCATGGCATAGAAAGGGGCACCACAGTTAAGAAGGTGGTTGAGGATGCAGATGGTGTTTTGAGAATATGGGGATCAGCAAGGAATGTGATCAGTGTGATACAATTATCCCTACTCTGGTTTTCCTTTGAACATGGTATTCTACTCAGCAGATTTAAGAAAAAAAATGTGCATGTTATAAACAGAAAAAAAACACAAGTTTAAAAAGAACATTTATTTCAATAAAAGCCTGTACCAGGCCACCCACATTGGAAAAACAAACAGTTACCTACCATGCAATGTTATCACTTATTAGTGGGAGAAGAAAGGTTGAGGAACTATGTACTTTTCCCTCCAAACAGCTAAACAATTATTTTAATTTAAAGACAAAGGCCATCCTTCTAGGCCCTAAAAGTCTAGATCCCCATCAGCAACATATTCTGACCCATTCTTTTGCAAACAGGTCTGTGATTGAAGTAGTGGAGTCCATTAAGAACCTTGGTGTATAATTAGACTAAGACTGTACCTTCAAAGTACACATAGAACATCAAACCAAATCTCCAAATCTCTGAACAGAAAGATTGTCCTCCTGTATTGCCTAAGTCCATATCTCACAACTGAGTCATGATTATGTATTGCTAATGGTATCCTTCTCCCTACTCTGTTCTATGGGTCTCTGGTCTTGCATTCTATCAGAAGTTGTATAAGCTTAAAACTCGGTTTCATAGAATAGGACACTTTGCAGTCAGTGTCTCCACTAGGGAGAACCACTGTAATGTCCTTTATTCACTAAACTGGCCATCACTTGAAGGTAGATTAACTTATTCTGCGCTTTGCCTAGCCTTCTCACCTAGACTCAGAAATGCTCCCCCTAGCCTAAAAAGCCTATTAATAGCCTAACCATGTAGGCGGTCCCTCACATCCTCCGACAGAACCCTCTTCTATGTCCCTAGAGTCAGGACTTCACTAGGCTATAAATCATTTGCTACCTCTACTCTGATCTTGTGACATGCCCTTCGTAGTCACCTACAAGAATGCTCTTCACTTGGGGGTTTTAAGAAAGGTTTAAAAACCCACTTGCTGGAATGTAGCTTATGAATCTGTAATCGCTGATGGGCTTGTAAGCAGTGTTGAATCAATTGGCCTGTTCATTCCCTTTAAGTCTCAATGTTTTGGAAGACATTCCTATTAGACTACAATCTTTTCTCCTGTTATGCAGTTTAATTTGCTACTTATTTCTGTAATTGTATTAAGTGATTCATATTTGACACTGTATCTTTTGTATAAAGTGTTAGTCTATGTTACTGAACCTGTTGTAACTCACAAATTGTGATTACATGTATACAGAATTGTGATTGTCTGTATATTCCTTTTAATTAACTTCAGATCACCCCTGAAAAAGGGACTCGTGATCTCAGTGGGCAACCTGGGTAACAAAAATAAATAAATATACTGTAAAAAATACACTTTACAATGTAAAAAGATACAGTCTTACACCTGAGACAATAAATTAGCAATTGAATACAGATTTATCAAGAAAATGCTGTTTCAGTCTAATTTGAAAGATCATATGAGAATTAGCAACATGAATAGTAATGGGGAGAAATAAGAAAATCATAGCCTGCAGCCAGAGCTCTTTCAAAACACATCCCCCCTCTCCAGCAGCTAGCTTTGCCTCTTCATTCATGTATTTTTGATGAATGTATAAAACACAAAGGGAAGAACAGGACGAGAAAGGGTTGCAGAGCTGAGAATAGAGCAGATAAATCATCCTCCATGTCAGTTCCAGCAAGTACAAGTTGAAGTTGTGCAAGTGATGATAGTGAGAAAGAACAAGCCATGGGGTGACAGGGACATGGACTGGGAGTGAAATCATGGTAATGGGACTGTGAAGACAAGTGCTGGGAACATGATAGCACAGCAAAGTGCTAGGCACATGACAGCTCAGCAAAATAAACCATGGTTCATCATTTTTCAGAAATTCACTGGTTCCACTCCCTTTGAAGTGCAAGAAGCCTTCCCTGTTAGTAATCCAGTATATCTGGGGATGAAACCATCCTTTAGAATCTAGAAACACACCAGTTCCCCTGTGTCCTTCTTCAAGTACTTCTAGTTCCCCTACTTGAGAAAGAAATAATCCAACTAGAAATGTAAAGTCTAATTCCCTTCAAAGAATCATCTTGTATTCGCTGCCCAGTTCCTCAAATTTCCTCCCCTCCGTTGTTACTAGCAGTTTCTTAAAACAGCATTTGGGCAGGCAGTCAAGCAACAAGCACAAATATCAACTTAAATTTCATGATTCATGTTTTCTTGCTACATAATTAAAAACAATATAAAAATATTAAAAATGAAATTATATCATGTTTTTTCACATTTTATAATCCTATCATATCTCATATCTTATCTCGTCTTATCTTATCTTATCTTATTAGATCATAATATATCAGATTATCTTTTCTATGTAATATCTGCTTCCCTGCCTGCCCCGCTCAGTGCCATCCAAAGGTTTGTCATTCCACTGTAACCCCCCAAAAACATTCTGTTTACAATTGCTCATCAGTTCCTCTGGCAGTACACTCCCCACCCCCAACACCCTTACCAGTCCACTGTAACTACAAAACAGACTGACCTTCTGCAGTTCTGCAGTTCTGCAGTGTGGGACTATTTTTACAGATGACATCACAAACCTGTTAAAAACATATGCAGTCAATATGGTAAAAAATATTTTTGGGGTCAGTGAAACTTTGAGAACCAGAATTCTGGCTCATTATTTAAAACCTATCCTCCTAACAGCTACTATGTATCCACTCCCACTCCTCATTCAGGTCAGATGGACCACCAGCAGCAGTAGGAAGAGTCAGGTGAGGCAAGACATGGGAAGTAGTGGGATAAGATGATTCATTCAAGTAATCCAGCCACTGTGGGTGACAGCAGCCTAAGCCAACTGATGCATTCCTTGGTACCACACCAGCATTGAATCACAATGGGTCCAACAAGGAAAAGCCACAGCCAAGCAAATACACTCACCCCAGCCATTGAGTTTGTTGTTGAAAACAAAGTATGTTACCTGGGTCATTAAAAACCTGTAGCAAACTGCCAGGCTTTCACACTGCTTTTAAGTTCTGACAGTTCCAGAGACATCTGTGTGGAGTCTTGCTCCTGAAAACAGCCCATCTTCTTCAATTTCCACCTCCTTTTTCCATCTGTAAGTTTTCTCAGTATATCAGTTATACCAAATTTAATAATAATAAGCATAATAACAAACATTTAGTTAGTTAATTAGTTAAACTGCACCTTAAAGGCAGGATTTCATATCAGACCTGCCTGCTTGCAAAAAAAAATCAGTCTAGGGCTCATCCCGACAACCACCCAGCATCTTCTCATATACACGCTTAACTCTCATAGCACCAGGAGTGTATCTAAGCACACCTACCTGGTACCTTACTGTTGGACCACCCAGGCTCAATGTTCTTTCATGTTCTGAGCTCCTAGTGGATTAAACAACCTCCCACAGGATATCCTCGATGAACCCAAGCTTGGTTCCTTTAAACTCAAACTCTGAGCGCATCTTACTGCTCTTAGCAACTGTTACTGTCCCAACTAGTTTTTTTATCCTAGCAGAACATTGCCACCCCATTCCCTTTGTTGTGCTAGCACACTACTACTGTTTCCCTTTATCAGCTCCCCTTCCCTTCGCCGGTCACTCCCTCCCCACTCCCCCCATCCTCACAGCCTGGTATCTCCCAAATTTTCTACACTCTCCCCTAATCCTTCTCTCTGTCACCACCATGTCCTCTGTGCTCCCTCCCTTCCTCTCTCCCTCCCACTCTCCCCCATACCACTCCACTCCCCTTCCTTCAGCCCTTGACCTAACAAAGTCCATTTGCTGACTGCTCTGGGTTTGCCCCTTCTCCTTTTCTCCACTCTGTTACTTGACAAAACCAATAGTCTGACTGCTCAAACATTGCTGCATCACACTATTGGTTCACCAACCAGTAATTCATATTGTAAACTTGTATTTTCTACCTATAACCACCCTTACCGGTTTCCCTGTACACTTGCATGCCATTAGCTTTCCTCATTATTTATCAGTTTGTGCTGGGATTGGCACTCTATGCTCTTTTGACAATGTCTCCTCACTGATGGCTCAAGTGTCACCAATTGTTCTCATTGTCTGTGCCCTCTATTATCATCTGCACCCACTATGTTCACAAATGTACACAATGCCAACAGTTACCCAAATGTGTATACATTTGTTTACGGCATCATTCTGCCTTGTAATTCAATATCCTACTGTCTGTACTATTTTATTGTACTTTATATTCTAACCTATTGTATGGTCAGATGTGGAACCTTTGTAAATGAGTCTCTGACTCAAAGGTATTTGTAATTCTGATAAATAAATAAAATAAAATAAAAATAAATAAAATTTATGTGGTAACCAGGTAAGTGAGCTAGGCAAAGAGTTTGCCCATTTTCTAACCTGAGACATAAGGCAGGGTTTGTTACTCACAGTGCCAAGGCATGAAGTAGAAACAATTACAAGACTGGTAGTAACAGTTCTTAAGCAAATCAGTTCAATTCAGTTAAGTTTTATTTGGCAGAAAAGACTCCATTGAGCAGGCTCATTTACAAGGAGGTCCTGATGCACTCAATCATGTTACGGTGTGATCACACAATGACAACAAAAATTTGCAAACTATGTACAGATATTTACAGGATATACAGCAGTCATAGAATCAAGCAGTATAATGTATATACAGGTAGATACATAAGCCAAGGATTTGTTGGCAGAAATGGGTAGTGATTAAGTGATTTGTAGACTGGGAGTGCCTGACTGGGGTAGTTGTTAATTGAAGGGTTGGAGGGTGGAGGGGGTAGAGTTCTCAGGTTGAATTTGGCTGCTGATGGAGGGGAGTGGTGAGAGAATGGTGGAAGAGGATGATAAAGGAGACAGGCATGATAGAGGACAGGCAGGTTTGGAGATAAGAAGGTGTGTGCAGGGAGGATGGAATGATGGTAGAGATGGAGGATTACTGGGAGTGGGGAGCTATTATAGATGGAGGGGAGTTGTGAAAATGGGAATGGATAGGTGAGAGTGAAAGGGAGTAGGCTGATTGGGGATAAAGAAGGGTTAGATGGAAAGGGTAGCTGGCAATGGTGGGGGTAACTAGGAGCAGGAGCAGGGGAGATGATGGAAGATCCGCTTAGTTGGTAGGGTGGAGGTGGGATGGGGTGAAGGTTGGTGGAGGGGTGGGGTGGAACTGAAATGGAGACCCTAGCAGAGTCGTGGGTGACCTGTGATAGGCGAGGAAGGGGTGTAATTTGGGTGGGAGGTAGGGTGGGAGTGACATGGGGAGCCTGTGGGGGCAGTTGGTGTCCTGGGATACTCAAGGTGCAAGGGAATGATTCTTAATAGAAGATGCAGTTTTCGTTGAACTTGCAGGTGATCAACATTTTGAAGTTGCTTAGGGGGATTAGATTTTGTAATTTAAGGCTGGATTGGGCTTTGTTCCAAACAGTTGGGAGAGCATGGTTTATGGCCAAATAGATCGCAAGGCAACAGTCCAAGAAAGTGAAAGTAGAAAAGCTGAAAAAAGAGTGAAATCCAAACATGTTCCCTGAGCAGCAGCTTTTACTGTCCACAGTTGAAGGCCCATGATAAAGCATACAGAAAAGCCAAAACATTGAACATGCCAGATTGTTGGCACTGTTTTCAAAAATTATGGAATCACTGAGCCAGATTTGCAAAGGGTGCTTAGATACATGCAAGCTGTATCAAGCAACCATCTTGAGTCAGATCTTGGTGCGCCAAATACTGTGTGCCATATTTTGCAAGGAAAGCGTTCTCTGTGGCAAAGTCCCCCAAACTGACACAAGAGATCCACTGCATCAACAAAAGGGCATAAGGGATGAATGAGGCAAGCTGCACCAAAATAAATGGTGCAAGTTGAGTCATAAATGGTGCAAGTTGAGTAAGAAAAATGACTCAAGGAACTAAAATGATGCAAACAGAGTAAACAAATGGTGCAAACAGTAAAAAAAGGGGTACAAGTTGAGTAAACAATGACACAAAGGACAAGAATGATGCAAGCTAAGTAAAAAAAAAATGGCAGATGAAATGTCCAAGATTAAGGCCCCAAAATGTTTTCAACAAGTCCTGTAGGAGAATTCTGGCCCTTAACAGTAGCATAGTCAGGTGTGACCACATGCTGTAGGTATCTTTATATGCTCTACTGTCCCTTAGACCAGCTCTGGCTGGTCTAACAGTGACATGCATCTTAGGCACAAGGACAGGACATGCATTCTTTGAAAATCCCAAATAAGGGGATGGTGCATTATTTTGGTGATGCAGGCATCCCTTCCAACATGGTACGGGTATTGTTTTGATGCAGGCATGTGGCAAGTCACTCTGGTGCACGCAGACCTATTTTTGACTCGAGCACCATTTGAAAATCAGAATTGGTGCAAGGTTTGACGCATCCTGCTCCTTGTGTCAGTTGTTTTTGATGCAAGCACCCTGGGTCATTCTCTAGCTTTTGAAAATCCGGTCCATTGTCTTTCCCTTATTAATAAAGGGGAGGGAATGTGGGCAGATGGTGACAGTGAAAAAGCAGGGATACCGAATAAATACTTCTGCTCAGTATTCACAAAAGAAGAGGAGGGGGAGGTACCTAAACCAAACAATAGAAACACTCTGGGTAGGGGGGTCGATACCAGTCCATTCACAGAAGAAAGGGTTATGAAAGAACTCTTAAATAAACCAAAGGTGAACAAAGCAATGGGGCCTGAAGGGATTCACCCAAGAATTCTAAAATAACTAAGGGTAAAACTAGTGACACCACTAACTACCCTCTTTGTCGTAACAGTTTTTATTTTCCAAAAATAGGTGACTAAACATACAGCTTGAGGCCTAGGTTCTCATATAAACAATCAATGTACAGGTACTTAGAACCAGTTCAGAAAGGGGAGGGAAGAGGGAAACAAGGAAGGAAGGGCGAAAAAGTCAGGGGGAGGAAGGGACTTGGGAAACTTAATCTAAACACAAATTAGTCAACAGAATACTTGCTAAAAATGTACAGGTGTATCCTAAAAGGTAATATATGTACATACAGGTCTGCCAGGTTAAAGGTTAGTGAAAGAGGGGATATACTGAAGCTACCTAATGACTCAACAAGGTAAATGTCATTATTGCACTCACCAGGAAAAACTTCTCTCAACTAGTCATTGCTGGACATAAGCACACTGGACGTATCTTCTTATCTTAGTCAAGTCAAACCCCTCTTCAAGGCTTCGGGAGAAAAGCTGAGTTGAGTGTGTACTGTACATGTTCTGCAAGATCCGAACTTAGTCTAAAACATAAACGTATGAATCCCAAAGAGTCTTGTGCTTGACTGGAGTAACATATATCTTACAGAAACACAATTAAGAGCATAAACAGATATTTCAGAAAAACCGCAGCTATGTATAACTGAAAGAGGAAGATACTGTATGTCTTATATTGTACCTAGGTACTGGGGTCCATGACAAAGAGATAAGTTACAGGGACAGCTAAGAGTCATCTTTGTCCTATTCTGTCAGTTCGGCGTTGATTGTCTATAACTACCCTGTGAGGACCAACAACCTCACTCAGAGTGGGAAGATTACAGCCTAACTGTGTGCAGCAGGGTAAAAGGTTGTTCAGCCTATGCCTATCTGGGGGTTAACATAGCTTAGATAAGGGGCCCAGCAAAGTCTGAATGTGGAGAGTTGATATGTCTGAAAGTGTGAAAGACTGTCTAGCTTGGCAAGGGCTGAAAGAGTTGCCATAACTTATGTCAGTGTGGGGACCAGTGAGGATCTCCATTTACAGAGCAAGGCTCTCTTGGTTTGGAGGGTCAGTAGGGCAAGCCATCTGTATTCAGGAGAGGACAACTTTGGGATGTCACTGCAGATTCCCAGGAGATAGAAGAGGGGACTAAGGGGAATCTGCTGGTGTAACACTGTGGATGCTAGACCCTGTATTTCTTTCCAGAGGGGCTGAATCTGTGGACATGACCATAGTATGTTTAGTAGGTCTCCTCTTGCTCCCTGACATCTCCAGCATTTATCTGATTCCAGAAGTTTGGCTTTAGCAAGAACCACAGGGGTATTATACCATGAGTGAGAGACTTTGTTATGGATTAGCCTTGATCTAGCATTTCTCAACCAAGTGAAGTGTATGTGTCTCTCTAGGCCTGTTCCCAGATCATAGATGGAATAGGGTGTTGTAGCATTTTTTCCAATTTATGCTTCACTTCCTCAGATTGGGAAGGGAGATCATCTCTAAGTTTGGCATAAATGCATCCTGTAAGGCCCTTCGGGTGTTGTATCCATGTCTGTAGGGCTGATGGAGTACTTTGTAGTGAGGGTGGGTTCAGAGAGTGGCGGAGTGCATCTCTGAGTTGGAGGTATCTCCAGAACTCTGATTGGGGAATACCCCATAGCTGCTGGAGGGATTGAAATATGTAAAGGACTTTGAGATTCTGGTCCACTAAGTCTCCCATTTTGTAAATGCCAAGATCAGCCCAGTGCTTCCAACATACCCAACGACCCCCTATAGTGATGGAGGGATTTTGCCAGAGAGTGATAAGGGCAGGCGGAAGAGGGTCCATCTTCATCTTTATATGTGTGGTAAACCAATTAGATCTAGACACCTTTACTGTAGGTGAGGTGTGACCCAGTCAAAGCCTGTTGGGAGGGTCGATTTTAATGTGCTTACCTGAAAAAAGAAGTGAAGAGGGGTGTATGGTTCCTGTGATGTCTAGCTCATATGAATCTACTGTAAGGAGAGGAGCGAGGGGGGGATACATCCATTTGACAGTCTGGGCTAGGAGGAAAGCCTGATGGTATCCTACACTCCAGGGGAGATGCCAGCCCCCATGTTTCCAGTGGGCTCTAAGCTTAGATTGGCTAAACCTGGGCTTGGAGCCTTCCCAAAGGAAGTCCCCAAATAGCCTATCTATGGCCACGAGCCATTGCTTGGGGAGGGGGATGGGTTTGTGCATTAGAAGATAGAAGAGCTTTTGGGTTGAGACCATTTTAATAGCTGCAATTTTCCCTACCAGGGTAAGTTTAAGGGGCTTCCATCTATTGAATTCTGTCTTGATAGAGGAAAGAACAGGTTGTATGTTAGTATGCCAGAGTGTATCAAGCGATGGAGTAAGGAGAATTCCCAGGTAGGTGATTCCTTTAGGGACCCAGAGGAGGTCAGCTGACTCTGCCATCTGCTGAAGTACAGCGGTCATTCAGGGGGAGTAACTCAGTCTTAGTTTGATTCAGTTTAAGGCCTGAGTATGTAAAGAAAGTGCCTAGGAGGTGGAGCAAGGGAGGCATGGAGCAGTGGGTATCTGCCAGCGGAAGAAGGAGATCATCTGCATACATAAGAGTGGTGTATGTTGAGTCCCCCCTGTTAAACCAGTAATATCAGGGTGGCTTCTTATAGCACTGGCCAGGGGTTCCACCGCCAGAACAAACAGGAGGGGAGAGAGGGGGAAGCCCTGTTTTGTCCCACATTCCAGCAGAAATGGGGGAGAGAGAATAGAGTTTGTATTAACTCTGGCAGAGGGTAAAGTGTATCCTAGAGAGGAATTTTTCACCCAAGCCAAGGTGTTTAAGGACTAGGTACAGGTAGTCCCATTCGATAAAATCGAATGCTTTCTCAAAATCCACTGTGATAGCAGCAGCTGGTGTGGAGAGGGATCTATGGATCTAAGGAAATGTAAGATTCATAAGGGTTCTCAGGTGGTCTGAGCGATGGCGGCCAGGGATAAAGCCCACTTGTGAAGGATGTATGAGTTCAGGGATTAAGGGGCTTAGCCTGGATGCTAGAATTTTAGCATACAGTTTTCTGTCAAGGTTAATAAGAGAGATTGGGTGATAAGTGCCTGGATTTGTAGGGTCCTTGCCCTTTTTGGGGATAACTACAATGGTAGCTTCACACAGGGAGGGAAAAAGGGTACCTTTGAGCTCTATTTCTTGAAACATTTCAGTTAGCAGAGGTGTAATTGTTGGGACCAATGCCTGGTAAAAATCTACTGTATACCCGACATTACCTGGTGATTTTCCCAGCTTCAGACCTCAGATGGCTGAACTCACTTCTTCTTTAGAAACATAGAAACATAGAATTTGATGGCAGATAAGGACCGCTTGGCCCACCCAGTCTGCCCATTTGACTACCTAATGGATAAGCTGCAGATCCTAGTTAACCAGCAGCCTACTTCTTTCTACCCCCACCCCCTAGAATTGCCTCATGGCTGTCCCATGCATGCTTGAATTCAACCACTGTTTTTGACTCCACAACCTCCTCCGGAAGGCCGTTCCATGCATCCACAACCCTGTCAGTGAAAAAATACTTCCTTACATTACCTCTGAGCCACCCGCCATCTTCAAATTGTGCTCCCGTGTTCTTGCACACCTCTTTTTTTGGAAGATGCTACCCTCTTGGACTTCGTTGATTCCCTTGAGGTACTTGAAAGTTTCTATCATGTCCCCCCTCTCCCTCCTTTCCTCAAGGCTATACATATTAAGCTCCTTTAGTCTCACTTCATATGTCTTCCGGTGCAGACCCTGCACCATTTTAGTTGCCCTCCTCTGGACAGCTTCTATCTTGTCTATGTCCTTGTGGAGATTGGGTCTCCAGAACTGCACACAGTACTCCAGATGGGTTCTAACCAGCTGTCTGTACAGAGGGATAACAACTTCCTGTTTTCTACTGGTGATGCCTCTCCCCATGCATCCCAGTATCCCCCAGCCCTCCTTACTGCCCTCTCACATTGCTTGCCCACCTTTAAGTCATCTGATATGACTATCCCCAGGTCCCTTTCCATTTTTGTTGCTGTTAGTATCTCACCCCTCATTGTGTACTCTTCCCCTGGGTTTTTGTTTCCCAGGTGCATTACCTTGCACTTCTTAACATTAAATCTAAGCTACCATACATTTGACCATTCCTTTAACCTTGCCAAGTCCCTTCTCATCCTTTCCACCCCACCTTGTGCATCAACTCTGTTGCAGATCTTTGTGTCATCTGCAAAGAGACATACATTCCCTTCCAGTCCCTCTGCAATGTCGCTTACAAAGACATTGAAGAGGACTGATCCTAATACTGAACCCTGCGGCACCCCCACTAGTAACCTCCCTTTCTTCAGAGTGGACTCCATTTACTATTACCCTCTGTGTCCTATTCTCCAGCCAATTCTTTACCCAGGCTATCATCTTGGGACCCACTAACTTGTATATTAATCTTTTGTGTGGGACTGAGTCAAATGCCTTGCTAAAGTCTAGGTAGGCCATGTCCACAGCCCCTCCCTGATCTACTACTTTGGTCACCCAGTCAAAGAAATCTATTAGATTCATCTGGCATGACCTTCTCGCTGTGAATCCATGCTGCCTTGGGTCCTGTGCCCCTCTAGCCTCTAGATACTTGACAATTCTTTCCATCAGAAATGATTCCATCATTTTCCCTATCACTGAGGTTAAACTAACAGGTTTGTAGTTTCCTGCTTCTGCCCTAGAGATAGGAAGATCAAGCAGTTGTGCCTGCTGTACATTCAGTTTAGGTAAATAGAGAACATCTAGCAATGACTGGGTCTCTCTATTTGACTCTGTATGCATGGAGGAGTAAAGTGATCTGTAGAAGGAGGCCATGACATTACTGATCGTCTCTGGGGTAGTGGCCAGCACCTTTTGTGCATCCTTCAGGCCAGAGATATATCTACTGGCTTGCTGCTTTCGCAGATGGTAAGCGAGTTCTTTGCCACCCTTATCACCTCCTTCCCAGAAGGTGTGTCTGAGGCGTAGGATGGCCACTTCTGCCTTTCTGTTGAGGAGCTGGTTAATTTCAAATCTTAGGCCTAAAATGGTTCTACCTGTGGTAGATTGAGGGGAAGGAGAAGGCATAGCCTTGAATGCAGCTTCAGCAGCTGCCAAGTTCTGTTCAAGCACAGCTAGTTGATGCTTCCTTTCCCTACATTTAGCTGCTGTAAACCCCATAATGTTACCCCGCATTGTGACCTTAAATGCCTCCCAGATGGTACCTGCCAAGGTGTCTGAAATAGGATTTTTGGCTATGAAGAAGGGTGCTTCATTCTGGGCCCAAGGGATAAAAATCTGGGTCTCTCATTAGGAGAGGATCTAATCTCCAGTTTCGGGGTTGGGGAGCTGCAGGGTCCCATTGAATAAGGAACTGGACTAGGGCATGGTCCGAGATGACCCTCGAGAGGATTGTGACATCAAGGACTTTTCTTATTAATGTGGGTGAGCCAAGCCAAAAGTCTAGTCTGCTATGTGAGGCATTCAATTCTGAATGGAAAGTATAGTCCCTTGTCCTGGGATGAAAGAGTCTCCAGATATCTGTCAGATCTTGGACTGAAATCAGTTGGTGCCGTGCCTTCACACTCCTTAGGTGAGACTCTTTGCCCCTGTCATTCCTATCTAAGGATGGGACTAATGTAAGGTTAAACTCTCCTCCCATAAGGAGGGGGCAGTCTGGGGGGGGGTAAACTCCAGTATCACCTCAGCGATATTGTGGAAAAACTGTGGAGTGTCCTCGTTAGGGGCATAGAGGTTGCAGAGGGTAATCAGCCTTGAGGGGGTGTCAAATGTTACTATTACCAACCTACCGTCAGAGCTAGAAAGTGTCTCGATGAGAGACCAAGGTAGGGACTTGTGCAGGAGAATAAGGACACCATGTTTCCTGGTGGAGGAGTTAGAATGTACCTGCTGGCCCACCCAATCTTTAGACATGCACATATGATCTTCTCCTGTTAGTTTAGTCTCTTATAGAAATGCTACTTTAAAGTGTAGGCATTTCAGGTGGGTCAGGACCTTCTTGCGTTTCACAGGGGAGTGGAATGCAATATCAGACATGTTGCTCTGATAGGGAAGTAAGTGGCTGAGGAAGAGCTTTGAACACCCAGGCAGTTGCAGGTAGGGGACACTGAGGCTCTCTGCAGAGAGAGCAGAGAGGTACAGTTGTTAGGCATTTATTCCAGACTGTAATGTTACTTTCCCCCAAGGGAAGGGAAGGGCAGCAACAGTCTCTAAGGTATTTTGGGAAAAGGATCACCAGTGCTAGAATGTCAGTCTACACAAAACAATTTATAGCTAACTCACGGCAGAAAAGACAGTACCTTCACCTGCACACTTAAACTGTTAGCACTAAAACTGATTAAGATTTAAACAAAACAGTAATAGAGAATGTGAGAGGACTTAACTGGCTAGGACCCCAACCAATGGTATGCCCAGATGCGTCTGTGAGGCGTGAGAAGGGTGAGTCAGCAGTGAGGGGGAATTTTACCCCAAAATCCACCACTTTGGATAAGCTATATACTGACTTCTTCAAAAAAGGGTATCACAGGAAGTAAATTTAGGCAGTCTATAGGCCACTGCCCAGAGCCAGTTGGATATAGTCTGTCCTGTAAGCCCCCAGAACCAGGAATGGTAAAAGGTCTGAAAAGCGGGCAGTTATATTGCCCTAGAGGTAATATCTACAGACCTTTAGGAAGTTATTGGTCCATGTTTGGGGGAGGGATTAGCAATAGATAATGAGGAGCAGGGATGGGAGGGCTATTTGGGGTCTGTCGGAGCAGTTACGAGTAAAGACTCTGCAGATTGCTGGCGTTAACTCCCTCCCATCACTGCCTATTGCCTGGGGGGGGGGTCTGATAAGAGAGGGCTGGAGTTGGGTAGTAGGTGCCATCACATTTCAGAAAAATAACTTGAAAAAGCTAATAAATGGCAACATTTGAACACTTACTGTAACTTAACATTAGTTAGTCATATAGCATGCAGAGAATACCACAGATGTACCTCCAAGGTAGGGTGTCTCCTGGGGGGTGGAAGCCATCTGAGGCTCAACCCGTCTTATATCCTATCCTTTAAAGCATGAATAAGGGGAAAAGGGCCTTGCTGAAAATTCTTGATAATTTAGGCATTAGCTCTGCACCCCATTCGGCTATTCCCCCAGTTATGTCCCAGCATCCCACCCAATTACTCCCTGAGACACAAAACCTTTGATACTTATCTAACTATAGAAGCTCGATCAGCCTGGGCGATCTTCTAGGGTGGATTGCTTCCTTGCAGGAGAGCGGAGTTCTGACTCACGGCCTGTCAAGGAACAGAAAGCCACGGTGTGTGAGTCCAGGTCATTTAGTGGCAGGGCAGCGTCCATGGCAGAGGCCCAGGAACAATGTGCACTATCGGATTCCACTCTCTCAGGGATTGCAGGGTTGGTGTCCATGTCATCCTGAAAGGTTTTTTTTTAACTTTCTTTTTATCCCTCCTTATCGCCCTCAGCGTTCCACTCCTTCAGGCATTGCTCATGCCATCCATGCCTCCTTGACCTTGAGTCTGCCCTCTAGAGTGCCTCTGTAACTCCTTTTCTCCCCTCCTACCTCTGTGGAGCACCTGCACAGCGGGGATCTGCTCGAGGTTCCTGGACTGGATGGCATGGAGCGGCCGTCATCTAGGCCCGCTGAGGGTTTTTTCCGCTTTTCTCCTTTTCCCATCCCCCTCCCTCCCCTGAGGATGTCAGCTCAGGCAAGTGTGTGCTGACATATGCCTGCCAAGTGCCTAACAATGTTCTCCCCTCCCTGACTCCAGCCCTCTGGAGCTGCCAATTCCCCATGAAAGTTGGTGCTCCCACCGGCTCCCAAGGATGTCGGGTGCATGCAGCACCCCTGGTAACCCACCCCGAAGGAGGAGAGCATCCGTTGGGATGCCCAATCTTCTTCCCCCTGCTGACCCCTGATGACCTGAGTCTGTGCCCAAATCCGGGTCACTGGCATGGTGGAGGTGTGGCGTCCAGAGCCTCAACCCTCAGAGCCACTGGGCTGGCATCCTGAAAGTTTTTTCGGGGTGGTCCCGCAAAAGAGAGCATAGATTCTGGGAGAAGTATGGGCTGATATAGTCTGGCTCCTCTGTATCGGGTGTACAGGAGTTCTGACTGGATTTATCAGGAGGGCGTCTTCGGTCCCTGGGGATGGTCACACTTAAAGTGGGGTGATTTCAGAGGCCTTTTCTGGATTTTTGAGCCACGGGGTTCCGGTTCCTTGCATGAGGTTTTAAGCGGTGTCTCTGGTGAAGTTCTGGGGATTGCTCCCATTGTCAGAGGGTGGCGATCACTTCTCTTGTCAGAGTTTGTGTTCTTTGGGAATCCGGGCCTATCGGCTATGTTTCAGAAATCAAAGCCCTGGCTGCATCTGGAGAGGCAAATTGATGTGAGGTGCCGTTCACTGATAACTTTAAAATTACAAGGTAGCGTAGAGTGAAAGGGATCTGTAGGTCGTGCAGTCTTTGGGGATCCTCCGTAAAGGCCTTACATTTAGCTGCTAGGTCATTGGAATAGTCCTAGAAAATCATGAGTTTGTGCTCTCTCCACTGAAGGTTACCTAGCTCTCTGGCTCTGGCCTGGATGGCTTCCTTCTCTGTGAAGTTCACTATTTGGGCACTAATTGGTCTTGGCCTGTCTCCTTGTGTGGGTTTAGGCTGCAGGGAATGATGTGCCCGCTCTATCGTAATTCTGGTGGCAAGAGGGAGCTTAAGGAGTTCTGGGAGTGCTTTTTGTAGAAATAATAGAGTTTTTCCTCCTTTGCAGCCCTCCGGAAAATATAGGAGCCACAGGTTATTGTGATGGCTCCTATTTTCTAAATCATCCAGCTTATCTTGTAGTAAATGGATTTGCGCCGCCTGCTCCCACATTGTCGCACAGTGGCCTTGGAGTACACTGTCTGAGTGACTGACTTTTCTTCAGCCTGGTCAATTCTTGCATCCAGTTGTTGGATAGAGACTGCAGAGGTGTTAGAAGCTAGAGTTAGTGCGTCTATGCTAGTAATAATAGATGCAAACATTTCTCTGATGGAGGGTTCTTCACCTCCCTTAGCGGAGGGTATCATGTGGCCTGGTCTGTATGGATTGCCCAGCTTGAAAGAGGTGAGATCTTGGCAGTCTTGTGTTGAATTCCCTTAATTTTCAGCCTAGTAGTAGGGAACCACTTCCGATTGTCATTGATGTGAAGTTTTCCCATCGGGGTTCAACAATAGGAAGGTATTTGTTGAGTTCTGGACTCAGGGTTCACGGTGCTAGTGAGTTATGTCACCATCTTGCTTGCCAGTTGGCCACACCCCCTGACTACCCTCTTTAACAAATCATGGGAGGATTGGGTGGTACCTGAGGACTGGAGGAGAGTGGATGTGATTCCATTTCACAAAAGTGAGAGCAAGGCAGAGGCAGGAAACTACAGACCTGTTAGTTTGATCTCAGTGGTACAGAAAATGAAGGACTCACTTCCGAAGGAAAGAATTGTTGACTACCTAGAGGTCAACGGGGCACAGGACCCAAGGCAGCATGGATTCACAGCAGGAAGGTCATATCAGATGAATCTAATAGATTTCTTTGACTGGGTGACCAAAGTAGTAGACCAGGGAAGGGCTGTGGATGTGGCCTACCTAGACTTTAGCAAGGCATTTGACAGTCCCACACAAAAGATTAATATACAAGTTAACCAGCCTTGGAGTGGGTCCCAAGGTGGTAGCCTGGGTAAACAATTGGCTGGACAACAGGATGCAGAGGGTAATAGTAAATGGAGTTCACTCTGAAGAAAGGGGGGGTTACTAGCAGAATACAGCTGGGTTCAGTACTGGGACTGGTCCTCTTTAATGTCTTTATAAGTGACATTGCAGAGGGACTGGAAGGAAAAGTATGTCTCTTTTCAGACAACACAATAATCTGCAACAGGGTTGATACAGAAGATGGGGTGGACAGGATGAGAAGGGACTTGGGCAAGGTTGGAGGAATGGTCAAATGTATGGCAGCTTAGATTCAATGCAGAGAAGTGCAAAGTAATGCTCTAGGGAAACAAAAACCCAGGGAAAGAGTACACAATGGAGGGCGGGATACTAACAACAACAAAAATGGAAAGGGACCTGGGGGTAGTCTTATCAGATGATCTGAAGGTGGGCAAGCAATGTGAGAAGGCATTAAGGAGGGTTGGCAGGATACTGGGATACATAGGGAGAGGCATCACCAGTAGAAAACAAGAAGTGTTATCCCTTTGTAAAAACAATTGGTGAGACTCCATCTGGAGTACTGCATGCAGTTCTGGAGACCTCATCTCCACAATGACATAGACAGGATGGAGGCTGTCCAGAGGAGGGCAACTAAAATGGTGCAGGATCTGCACTAGAAGACATACGAAGAGAGATTAAAGGAGCTTAATATGTATACCCTCGAGGAAAGGAGGGAGGGGGGGACATGATAGAAATGTTCAAGTACCTCAAGGGAATCAACAAAGTCCAAGAGGGTTACATCTTTCAGAAAAAGAGATGTGCAAGAACAAGGGGGCACAATTTGAAGATGGGGTGGAGAACTCAGAGGTAATGTCAGGAAGTATTTTTTCATGGAAAGTGTTGTGGATACATGGAACGGCCTTCCTGAGGAGGTAAGGTAGTGGAGTCAAAAACAGTGGGAGAATTCAAGAAAGCATGTGACAGACATAGGGCAATTCTAGTGGGGAGTAGGAAGAAGTAGGCTGTTGGTTAACTAGGATCTGCAGCTTATCCATTAGGTAGGGAAGTGTTCAGACTAGGTAGGCGAAGTGGTCCTTATCTGCAGTCAAATTCTATGTTTCTATGTAACTCCAAAGCATTTTATTTTGAATCATACAAATGCAAGGAACAATCCTAAGAAATATTTTTGATTGGTGGATTTAATTGGGAAGAGACCTTTAGATTGTCCTTCCCCAAATCTATCACATGGTGTGGGGGGGCTATATCTATTTATTTAAAATTTGGTAACTGTGAAAGGTACAATGAGCAGAAGCTTGTTTTTCAGGTGCGACCCTGGGACAGGGGTACAAATGCTACATAAGGATAACAAAAATACAGATACAATAATATACAATAAGCAAATAAAATTCCTTATTACAGAGTTCAAGAATACAGTAATATACAATGTGCAAGTAAATTCCTTATTTTAAAATTAGATTACAGAATATTGTACAGGAGATAAAAACATATGCAGAGTTGAGCAACAAAGCATGACGTGAGATCACAAATTAATACAGAAGATGGGAGAAAGGAAGGAGGACAGGAGTATAATTGTGGATTAGGATAGTGGACAGCCACAAGATGTAATGGAGGATGTTCTGAGGAGGTGCTTAGGAAAGGAGGGGGTATTTCATTCTACTGAGGGTATTGCACTTGTAAATTCTTTTTTAACTGAGTCCCCTATGACCTTATCAAACAAAACCAGTTTAGGACCAGCCCCTTTGCCAGATGTTACCCCTGGTTGAGTGTCCTGAAAACAGACCCAAGTTCTAGTTCAGAAAAATGAAGATTGATGAAGTGATGACATTGCACACATCATCTTGTCAGCTTCCCTTACTCACCTATTTAATTTATCCTTGCTCACTCAAATTTTATAAGCAGCATAAAAACAATCTTTGGTTATACCCCTACATAATGGGGGACAAAACCTTTGCCAGAAACTATCGTACCATTTCCCTCTTGACCATTTGAAATTTATTGACAAAAATTGTGCTATTTCAGATTAATTCCTATTTGACCGAATATTAGATTTTATTCACTCATCAATTTGAGTTTAGGCCCAAATATGCAACTCTAACAGTACTGACAGACTTTCACAATTCTGTTTCTGTTATACTTCATTTAGGATACTCTGTGTACTCCATTTGTATTAATTTATCAGAAGCTTTAAATCTGATAAATAAGTTTAGCATCTTTCTTGATTTTTTCATAAGTTTTTCTGTTATTGTCACTAATTGTTTTCTTATTTACACAGGAGATTGCAATCTGTCTTTTGGAATGGTTGTTTGTCTCCCTCTTTACCTGTTTTTTTAGGGGTTCTGCATGGTTCTATTCTTGGTCCTGTTTTGTTTAGTTTATTTGTTAATCCTCTACCTTGTGTCTTTTATTGTAGTTCTGTTAAACTATATGCTTATGACACGGTCCTTTTTACACCCACAAATCTGTTTTTTTTCTTTATTTTCTATATTACAAGGTGATTTTGACAAAGTTGACAAATAGTTTCTGACAACCTTTTGATCCTAAACAGAAAAAAGACACAGACAATGCTGTTTGGTTTGCCACACTCTCTTTATTCTTTGGATTCACCTTTTTCCATTATTTCAAATAACCATCCACTTGAAAATGATCAGGAGTTTAAATATCTTGGGTTCATTTTGGACACACCTTTAAATTTCAAACCCCACATTGATAAAACAGTTTTTAAAATGTGTTAATATCTGGGTCATATGAAACAGGCCAAGCACTGTCTTTCTATTACAGATGGGAAACATATTGTTGGCCAACCTATTCTCCCTATGTTGGACTAGAGGGACACAAGATATCATTATTCCCTCAAGTCCTATCTTACTTCTGTTTATGTAGTTTACTATTAACTACTATGTTTCATTCTAAAAGTAAAATGCAATGAACATCATTGTCTATTAGTAAATAAGCTAAATTGGCTATCCCCCTCATCCAGGTGTAATTTAAATGATCTCACTCTTACTTTTAAGACAGTGACCAACCAAACCCCTGTCTTCTAAGAGAGGTTAGTTGTACCAATTCATTAATATAGATTATGGGGTATTCTCATTTGTAGTTTTTCTCTCCCAAAATATGCTGCATATTATGGTAAGGAGAGCTTTTCATATGGGGCACTGCTCTCCTGGAACAACTTAACCCCAGGTAAGGAATTGTACCTCTATAGCATCTTTTTTATATTGATTGCACACATGTGCAAGAAGCATATTGCAACAGCTTGCTGCAGAGGCAGGTTGTGGAGGTGCGGCACCGTTGTGGCCAATGCCCCCACAGCCTTTGGAGGCTTGACCCATGTTCGCCAATGGGGTGGCACACTGCTGCTGACACTAGTTCAGCCAGCGTGCCACAAGCTTGTAATATTTCAGTCACTGCAATCAGGGTCCACCTCATCATTGCAGCATAAGCCATTCTGCTGCAATGAGGGAGAGACCCGTCACTGCTGGGTGGAACTTTGGTACTGTGATATTGTTTGTGAACATGGCGGAGGCTTGCATGTTCTAAACAATATAGTAAACCCCTGCCAAAGGGCGCCGTCCCCTCAGCAGCATGTGCCCTCACAGTGTTTGTATGCCGAGGTGGGACCCAATCCTCAGCGGCTTGTGTGCCCGTAACACGTTTATGTTGCTGATGGGGGAGCCCACTCCCTGTCAGCATTATGTCCCCCCCAAAAAGTTTCATTTGCTGATGGGGAGCCCACTCCCTGTTGGCATAATCCCCTCAAACACCCAGTGCAGTTGAGCCAAGGGTGCCCAATCCCTCTTGGCTCTTGCGCTTCCGCACAGGCTGACGGGGTGCCCAATCCCTATCCAGCTAAAAGCTCCCCAAAAAAACACTGTGTTGGCATGCTGGGGCCACCCAGCATGCCAAATGGTCCTGTAAAAAAAACCATCCCACAATGTTTTTTCTTAAGTAACCTGTGAAAGAAGAAAACAGTCCTCGCCATCTCCTTGCCTCCTCCCACAACCCACACCCACCCTCTGAGCACCCTGCCTCCCCACACCCCCCCCACCCCACTGGTGGAGTCCGGTGCAACAATCTTCGGTGGACCGGGAACATGTCTGCCCTCTTCAAAGCTGACCACAAACTGAGGAAATGCCGGTAAGCTGTATAACGGCATAAATAGGTTTTTTTCAACTTTGATGCATATCTCAGGCATTGTTTGGAATTTTGGCACCAAATTTTCAACATGGGGTTTTAGGGACCGTTCCTCATGAATTCAGGCACTGTCATGTTGTTATTCGGGCCTGAAAGGTGATTTTGCGGTCACCGTGCAGAATCACCTTTCAGGACTGAATAATGAAATGACAGTGCCAGTGTTTATGAGATGGGCTCTCAAAAAGGCTATGTTTGAAATTTGGTGTAAAAAATCCAAGAAATTACTGTTTTATGAGCATGTATTGTGCAGTTGCTATGCACACTTGTAACTTTGCAAATTTGCAACATTTTCACTCCAGATTTTCAACATTGCCATTTTCACACACCTTCTTATGAACAGTACAGCTGTCATTTTCCACATCCTGGTCAAAATGTGTTTTCGTACTTCAGGAGCAGAATAGCACGGTCGCTGTGGGAAATCAGTGTTTGGGACATATCATGAAAATTCCAGTGACACTGTTCATTAGCAGAGATCCTAAAATGCCTATGTTGAAAATTTGGTGCCGAAAGTTCATAAAATGACTGTGTTACAAGCGTGCAGTGCGCGCTTTCTCCATGCATGCTATCATCAATTGCAATATTTTTACTCCAGATTTTCAACATTGCCATTTTTCCACACCTCCTTATGAACAGTGCAGCTGTCATTTTTCACATCCTGGCCAAAATGTGTTTTTGCACTTCCGGCACAGAATAGCGCCGGCGCTGTGGGAAATCAGTGTTTGGGACACATTATGAAAATCACAGTGACACTGTTCAGGAGCAGAGGTGCTAAAATGCCTATGCTGAAAATTTTGTGATTAAACTCCATAAAATGACTGTGTTACGAGTGTGCGTTGTGCAGTTTCCACACACCCTTGTAACTTCACAAATTAGTAATATTTTCATGCCAGATTTCAACACTGGCATTTTTTCACACCTCCTTATGAACAGTACAGCTGTCATTTTTCACATCCTGCCCAAAATGTGTTTTCGTGTTTCTGGCGCAGAATACTGCAGTCGCTTTTGGAAATCAGTGTTTGGGACAGATTAGGATTGAGCGAGTGAGAGAGGGGGGGAGTGACCAAGCTCAACTGAGCTCTGTCGGGACTGCTGCAGATTTCTTTCTGGGCAGAGACAGCTGCCAACGCAGGCAGGGGCCCAGTACAAAAGAGCAGCCTGCAGTGCCGGGAGAAACAGAAGGAGTGGGTGAGAGAGGGGAACTGAGTAAGCTCAACAGAGCAAAGCAATCAACATTCGGCATTGACAAATGCTTGTAAAAATTGTTTTAAGAAAAAAATTTAATGGATCAGTTTATACCTGCTTTTGTTAAAGGACATTTTAAATTTTTTTTTTCTCTTGTTATGTATGATATATATTGTATTTTACTTGTGACATTTTACTAGTACAATACTAATTACATTAAAGTAAAAGCCAGAGACATTGACTGATTCTAAAAAAAATCACCTCATGTTAATCCTTCATCTCATCCTCCTTCCATCATAATGAATCAAATTTTCTCAGCATAAAAGTAAAGGCAAATTTAAGAGTAATCATAAATAATAATAATTACTTTAAAATAAAAGCCACAGGAGTTGATTGGTTCAGAAAATAATGCATCCTCTTCATCTTCCTCCATCCTCCTCCATCATGAATCACATTTTCTTCATCATGTGCTACTGTGGAGTGTGGGTGACACTTTCTTCCCTGCACACTACATAGCACATGTTACATTCGGGCTGATATCCATCACTATAGGAAGTTGTGAAAACACTAGTTCATCTGAGTCATCACAGCAGCAGCAGATGCAGCAGCAGGATTCAGGGCAAACTGATGGAGTAGCACAAATGTTTCTGACACAAGTTGCAGATAGATTTGACAGTATTAGCTTGGACATGAAAACTGGCATGATAACACAACTGTATCACATGTATGTATGTATATATATATATCTATATATATATAAAGATGTGTTCATTCAGCTCTTAGGCTCATAGACAATATCAAACAGAAACTGTTGCATACACCTACAGTGGTGGAGCAAATACAACTTGAAGAAACCAGCAAGATGTGTATACACAACCTCTTGGTTGTACAACTGCTCCTCCTCTTCTGTTAATGTCACATCAAGGCTAGACCCTGAGAATCTTGAATTCTTAGCCTGTCTCAAACTCATTTTACCAAGGATTAACTTTAACTATTTGTTATATTGTTCACATGTCTGACAATGGACATCTACTACTTTTTCCACTCCTACCTACTGGTAGCAAGTCTCCCAAACTTCTCCCACTGGCATTGGCATCACAATCTGGCTCACCTTTCCCAGCAGTAGCTACTCAACTCGTTCTCCTGATGACATCTACAAAAACATAGTTTTCACATTGCCATCACCAACAACCTGAATATGATCAGGTATACCACAAAGAATACAGACCCATCACAGGGAAAGTAATGCCCTACATTTAATGTATTTTCATTTATCTTTTATTGTTTTATGTTTTTTGATGCATAACATTTGTATTTTGTGTGTGTGTGTTGGGGGTATTATTATGATATAATTTGAAAATCTATTGGGCTAGAGAGAGAATACAGTAGTTGGCAGGGAGGTAAGGCAGAGACAACGGAGGGGGCATATGTCTTGAGGTCAGCAATGAATATTAACTCTTGCTGTATCTCCACTGGGATGCAGTGATCATAGTGAGCTTGAAATTTATAGGGTAGCTATCCTTACTGCCATGGATGTACTTTTCAGTGGTTAGGTGTGTAAAATGTACACAGGTGAGGAATTATTCCACTCCGACAAATGAAAATTTTGTTCATTTCACCTCTGTAACTTTTGAACCATTTGCGTGATTTGCGTAACATTTGGTATGTAGAAAGAGTCATCATAGATCTTGGATTGTGTCAATATTTGTGTCGGTGGCAGTTACAGTTGCTGAGTTGTGGTGCATGATCATTATAGTTAGTGGGAAAACATTTCTGTGCATTATGATAGGCATGGTGAGCATATATTTGGTTGTGTTTGAAGATTTCATGGTAAGGTATAGGAGAGCTAAAAATGTATGGCAGATGTATGTGGTTATGGAGTGCTGGGCAATGTGGGAGGGAGCGGGGGGCCCAAAGGGCCCCGCACACCCAGCAATATGAGCTCCCACAAATACATATGATATGTAGTACTTGTACTGTGATGTTAGGCAGAAATGGACAAGTTGGTGGGAGCGTGGTGCCTGAAGTACCCTGTGTTCCCACCAATATGTGCTCCCACCAATATGTACTGTATGATATTCAGTAGTTACAGTGTGATGTTAGGCGGAAGTGGACAAGCTGGTGGGAGGCTCCCAGCAGCTGTTGAAGAATGCATTTCAGTGACTTCAGATTGGGTTGTATGCATGGGTGCTGGGCTTTGGTGGTGTCCTTTGAAGATTTTGTAAAAAAAATATTGCTCCATTCTAAGGTAATGCTTTTTTGGGGGGTCTGTCACTGTAGTTAATAATGGGAAAATATATCTGTGTGTATTGTGAAAACAGTGATTATGTTATCGTTTGGTGTGCAGCAAGGATGTATTTGACTGACTTCAGATTGTTTTGTCTACATGGGTGCTGGGATGTGGTGTTTGAATATTTTGCAAGAAAATGTTGCTGTTGACACGTAATTATTTGCCACTTGTGGGCACTTTTCTGCTTGTGCCACTCTGGAACTGTTGAAGATATTTGGATAATATTTTGTATACATGCACTGGCATGGCACATCTCTTTATTTAACAATTTCTATTTCACTAGCATATACAGTTTTTATGCAGAGAAGTACCAAAAATGCAGTTTCTGCTTTTTGTGCACACTCTCTTCTGTAACACATAGTGCAGCTACTGTGTAGTGGATTTGTCTCAAACCTGGCAAGTGGAAAGCCCTTGGTTTAAGGAACATGTCAGTTTTTGTTTGGTGCAAACATGTTGTTCTGTTCCAGAGTTATAAGGATTTGAAGTTGCCCCCCATAGCGATCAAAGATTTTTGGGTCGTGAGGTCTGCCATTTTAGCGCATTTTTCCGCCACGAGGTCTGCCATTTTGTGTGTCATGCCCAATTCTCACGATCAAAGAATTCTTAAAGATGCACAAACTTTGAAATTGAATATCTCTGAAATGGTTTGGTGTTTTAACTTGAAATTTGGAGGGTGTTGAGGGAATGTCCTGTGGACGTGAGTTATCATGTTTAGGTGTTGTAAAATACATTTGTTGTGGAGATATTGCGTGGTGCAGTTTACGTTTTGAAGGCAGTGTTCTGCATTGTGGTAGTGGCTTGAAATTTATAGGGTAGCTTGCCTTACTGCCATGGACATACTTTTCAGTGGTTAGGTGTGTAAAATGTAAACAGGTGTGGAATTATGCCACTCCGACGAATGAAAATCTCAAAATTTAAAATTAAATTGCTCTGAAACAGTTTGGTATTTTAACTTGAAATTTGGAGGGTGTTGAGAGGATGTCCTGTAGATGTGAATTATGGTGTTTAGGTGTCAGAAAATTTATTTGCTGTGGTGAAATTGCATGACACAGTTTATATTTTGTGGATAGTGTTCTGCATTGTGGTAGCGGCTTGACATTTATAGGGTAGCTAGCCTTACTGCCACGGAGGTCATTTTCAGTGGTTAGGTGTGAAAAACGTAAACAGGTGTGGAATTATGCCACTGTGACAAATGAAAATGTGGTTCATTTCAAGTTTGTGGGAGCGCGGGGCCTAAAAGGCCCTGCTCTCCCACCAATACATATGATATGCAGTACTTGTACTGTTACGTTAGGCTGAAATTTGGGTCCTGTGCTCCCACCAAACTTGTGCAACATTGTACTTTACTATGCTTTCTCAAAAAGTAAGGAAATTCTTTGCAAAAAACTGTATTCATGCAACAGTTAGGGTTTTTTACAGCGACAAAAGCGAGGAAATTCGACATTAAGGTTTTCATCCCTAACTTCAACCCCCCCCACTGCCACGCATACACACACACACACACACAGACACACACAGACACACACAACTATGGGGTGGCAGTACATGGTAAGACAACCAATCACAGACACACACCATAATGCAACAGAAATAACATACAACTTCTTAAACATACTACAACAGGCATCCATCATCTTGTTTCACCAACTGTATCACTTCTGCTGCCATCCTAATCTCTTGGGTGTGTACACTGACATCCTCTACAAGCATCTGATATGCTGCTACCAATACATGTGTTTTATTACTTATATTATGCTGTTATACAGAAATGGGCAAGTTGGTGGGAACATGGGGCTATGCTGTTATGCAGAAATGGGCAAGTTGGTGGGAATACATGTGTTTTGCTACTTATATTATGGTGTTATGCAGAAATGGGCAAGTTGGTGGTGGTGCAGGACCTGAAGGACCCCGCACTTTCACCAATACATGTGTTTTGCTTCTTACATTATGCTGTTATGCAGAAATGGGTAATTTTGGGAAAGTTGGTGGTAGTGCAGGGGCCCGAAGGGTCCCAGACTCTCACCAACACATGTGTTTTGGTACTTACTGTATATTATGGTGTTATGCAGAAATGGAGAACTTGGTGGGAACATAAGGCTATGCTTTTATGCAGAAATGGGCACATTGTTGGGGGCTGGGTCCCATGCTCCCACCAATACATGTGTTTTACTAGTTATATTATGGTGTTATGCAGAAACAGGCAAGTTGGTGGGGGCATGGGGCTATGCTGTTATGCAAAAATGGCCAAGTTGGTTGTAGATGGGGCTATGCTGTTATGCAGAAATTAGCAAGTTGGTGGGGGCTGGGTCACCAATACATGTATTTTACTAGCTATATTATGGTGTTATGCAGAAATGGACAAGTTTGTGGGGGCATGGGGCTGTGCTGCTATACAGAAATGGCCAAGTTGGTGGTATCATGGGGCTATGCTGCTATGCAGAAATGGGCAACTTAGTGGGGGCATGGGTCTATGCTGTTATGCAGAAATGGCCAAGTTGATGGTAGCATGGTGCTATGCTGTTATGCAAAAATGGGCAAGTTGGTGATACCATGGGCCCAAAGGGCCTTGCACTCCCAACAATATATGTGTTTTACTACTTACAGTATGCTGTTATGTAGAAGGGTGTATGCACCCAAGAGACTGGGATGGCAACAGAAGTGATACAGTTGGTGAAACATGATGATGCATGCCTGTTGTGGTATGTTTAAGACACTGTATGTTATTTATTTTGCCTTATGGTGTGTGTCTGTGATTGGTTGTCTTGCCATGTACCGCCCCCCCTTATAGTTGTGTGTTGTGTGTGTGTGTGTGTGTGTGTGTGTGGCAGTGGGGGGCAGTTGGAGTTAGGGTTGAAAACCCTAACATCAAATTTCCTCACTTTTGTCACTGTAAATAACCCTAACTGTTGCATTAATGCAGTTTTTTTTTGCAAATAATATAAATTCATGGCAATAAACTCTGTTTAATGCATCAGTTAGGGTTGTTCCATGGTGACAAAAGTGAGGAAATTCAGTGTTAGAGTTGAAAACCCTAACTGCACATTACCTCTCACCCCCACCACCACCACCACACACACATACATGCAAGTAGGGGAAAGACCAAGGCAATGCAACCAATCACACACATCCAGCAGGAGGTGTATACCTGTGTCACTATAGGAAGTGGAGAAATCCAATTTCAGATATGATACATTATTTACAAAGTTGTTCTTCGGGGTTATTTCACATAAAGGTGAACCAAGCTGGCAGTAGCGAAAATGGTGTACCTCGCTGTGTTTTCAACATGTGGGTGGCGAAAGGCATCATGGGTGCCGCAATATGAGTCTATGGCAAATTGCTCAATTTTTGAACAGTGTAACTTTGTAATCCTTAAGTATTTTAGTACAATAGCAGGAAAAAGCACATCTGTGGGACTAGGTCTTGCCACCCTGCAAATGTCAGCACAAAGGACCCAACCGTTTGCCTGCAGGATGATGGCAAAGATGTGCAATCATTAGGAGCATACTTTCACAAAATAATTTCACAAACATGAAAGTGTCATAGCACAATATGTGTTTAGCGGTGCGTGGAATGTCCGGGATGGCAGTTAGCAGTGACAACCCCATGCCACAGCCCGATGCGAGCATGGGTGTGTGGTTTTGTGGTTTGGATAGTTGGATGTTATTCTTGTTACCTGCTGCTGGTTGTGTGTGATTGGTTGTGTTGCCTTGGTCCTTCCCCTACTTGCATGTATGTGTGTGTGGTGGTGGGGGTGGGGGGAATGCACAGTTAGGGTTTTCAACCCTAACACCAAATTTCCTCGCTTTTGTCGCTGCGGAACAACCCTAACTGATGCATTAAAGAGATTTTTGCCATGAATTTCCCTTCTTCTTGAGAATGTGCACTATAAATAGTGAAGTAAAGGTAATGCAAACGCAAGCGCAAATGGTAACACACATAGTGATGCAAACGAAAATGACAACGCAAACGGTAATAGAACCACAAGGACAAATGTTAATGAAAACAGAAATACAAATGCAAGTGTGTACAGAAACACAAATTGTAATGTGCATGGTCAATGTAACACAAGTGGAAATGCAAACACTTATGGGAACAGCAACGATGTCGCCAAAGGAAACACAAACATAAAAAGAAATGCAAATGGAAGCGCGTGCGCAAATGGAAATGCACACGGTGATGCAAAAGGAAATGCAAACAAAAACAGCAATGGAAACACAAATGTTAACAGAAATGCAAGTGCAAACAAAAGCGCAAAGGGTAACGCACACGGTGGTGTAGATGGGAAAGCTAATGCAAACGCTTATGGAAACACAAGTGGAAATGCTAACTGTAACAGTAACAAAAATGCACCCCTTTTTCCCCCCAGAAAGCTGCATTGAGAAACACAGTGAATGCAAAGAATGTATGCATAATAATGGGCCTTGGAGCAGAAAATGAACACTTGGAATACTAATTTGCTTATATGTCAGGAACCGTAAGACATAGAAAAACAATTTAAATTTCATATAATTTATGACTTCCTTGGCTAATTTTGCACTTAGCTCCCTAGTGTGGGGGGGGGGGCTAAGCATTTTTCTGATGAAAAGTCCATATCTAGAAGCATTTCCAAGATACAGGCCCCAAAATGCACGGCAGACGCCGTAATGTTAACCTATGGGAAAAATTGTCAAATTCAGAGTACTGTAACTTTGCAGCCCTCCAGTATTTTGCCACCAAACCACCAAAAGGCACATCTGTGGGATCTTGGTGTTCTTCCCTCCAAATTTCAGTCCAAAAGACCAAACTGTTGTTTTGCAGCAGGGTGGCAAAAATTTCCTATTCTTTTGGCCATAGTGTCGCAAAATAGTGTCGTGATTTGCGACACTTTCACAAAAAAAAGCACGAAAGTGTCGAATGTGTGACACTACTTTGAAACACTACTGTTTACAAAAATTTAAAAAACATATTTCTGGGGTGTTTAGCCCCCAAAACAAGACATAGCTAGCATCCTCAAGGCTCGACTATGTGAATGCAGCAAGAACTGTGTCCCTAGAGGGTCCCAAATTTAAATGCCAAGCATTTCTGTGACCACCAACTGAAAACAAGATGGCAGATTTGCAACACAACAGGGGTCATTTGTGACACTAAAAACTGCATTTGCGATACTGTCGAACTTTTTGTTAACTTTTCCCATGGACTATAATGGGAAAATTGTTTTCTGAATAACTTTTGAACTGTTTAACAATTTTTCACGAAATCTTTGAAAGGCATATTGGGGACCCAGGCCATATATTCCCTGAAGGTTTTGTACTGGTCACACAGACCGTGCGACCTATTGGCGTGAGCAAAGAATGAGCAAAAAAGTGTAAATACCACATTCTATGTCACAAAGTAGCTCCGCAACCATATATCCGACCATTACAAAACTTGGCAGATCCAGAGATCTATGGCACCGCTCTGAGCATTCAGAATTTCAGGCAAATCCATATTACGATGGAAAAGTTATTAAGCTGCCAAATTTCACACTTTTACCTTAAATGGGGTACTCAACCCTAATTGTAGTGGCACTACCATGCCACTATAATATATATATATGTATTATTGTTTTTTTGCATTTTTGAATTGTATTGTGTTGTATTGATGTATTGCTGTACTCTTGGCCCACCCAGGTCCCCCTTGTAAATAAGGCTGTCTCAATGGTGTTTTGCCTGGTAAAATAAAGATGATTGATTGAGAGGTGGAGTAAGGCAGAATTGCAATAGGTGGCCAATGTTGATGATAGCACTGAAGTGGTGCACAATTGCAAACATTGCAGGTCAAACACTACAGAACTGTGCTATGGTTTTCACAGATTTGCCCTGGGCTAACTTGTTTGGTGCTAACATGTTAGCCCTGTGCAAACACATTAGTCCGGGGCTAAATTTTGCTATATTCAAAGCTCCTATGCAAATGGACCTACTCAGGCAATCTGTGAGCAAACAGCCACATTAGCATCTCATTATGGCCTGCTTTGCATGCGTTACTATGTAGTTAGCCTGGCACTACTGCATGGTGCACACAGCTCCACCTGTATGTCAGACTTGAACTACTGTGCAAATCGGTAGCTGCAGGCTGGATTGTGCACACAGCTCCACCTGTATGTCAGATCTGAGCAATAGTTCGGTAGCTGCAGGCTATGTTTGTACACAGCAGCAGAGATGAATGTGTCCCACGGGACTAGCACCACAGGCACGGATGGTGGTGCTGCATGCTGTAGACATATTGTTATCACTGCTACAGCACGTAACAGATGCTACAGTTACATAGTGGCTGGTAGTGTAAGGGACACTCCAATGCCTACAGTGTGTCAGGCGTCAAAGACAGCAACCAGCCACACAGTGACAGGCCCAGCTGGCCGGTATTTTCTGACAGTGGACACCACTGTCATGCTGTCCTGTGCCCTCATACACTGTGCCAGTGGCATGGTATTCTCACAGTAGCAAACACATGGCTGGCCATGTGTGATGTGGTGTCTGTACAGGTGTGCAGTATGTGCCCTCGGGGTGGCAGACACGTACCATCAGATATGCACACTGATGTCAGGGGCATTCCCGTCACTGGTACATGTACACTGTGTGGAAGGCCCCTGCTGCATGGCAGCACCTACTGTGTGGTGCAGTCTGGCCACCAGTACACCCTCCAGTCCCCCAGTGCTGCACATGTGTGTTGGAATGTGTTGGTGTACCCCAATGAGGGGTCTGGAGGTGTGTGCTGCATGGACACAGTGCCATTGTGTACACTGGGTGCTGGGGCACCCACAAATGCCTGGCAGGGTTGGGTCCAATGCCAGATGCTGACAATGTGGGTGGTGCCTGCTGTAAGCAGCATGTGCAGGCCATGGCATATGGAGTGTCCCAAGGTGGCTGTTGGCCCTCTCTGCCCCCTCATTGACTGCAGTCATCGGGCTTGAGTCCCAAAGTCCTGAGAAAGACACAAGGTGCCAGCGCCGAACATAAATGGTGCAGGTGGCACCTTGCATCAGAAACTGCCCCCTGAGCAATACACAAAAGCAGCCTGAATCAACCACAGGCTGCCTGCCCCAAACAGGGCTTGTGTTGCTCTTGTGCCCAGAACTGGGTTGCAGAATGGTGCAAGGCGGCATATTACAGACATAGGCTACCACATACCAGAATGTTGGAGTCTCTCATACCCCACCCAGAGGGAGGATTTCTAAGTACCCAATAGACCAGCCAGGGTTGGTCTAATGATTTTGTGTGTTGCTAACTGAAAACAAGATGGCTGCTGCACAACACTACAGAGGCCATTTGCGACAGTAAAATGTAGTGGTGGCAGCTTTTGAGAGGCACATATATTTTTTCCCCAATGACTATAATGGGAAAATAAAAAAATTTGAATAACTTTAGAACTGATTAATATTTTGGTGGTTTTTGCACTTTTCTTTACTCTGGGCTATGGCCCAAACAATTCATCCATCTGGTCTGAAGTTTTCAGGGAAGATGCAGTCAGGGTCACTGATATGCCTTTTGAAGATTTGGTAAAAAAATATTAATCCATTCAAAAGTTATTCAAATTTAAATTTTTCCATTCTAGTCAATGGGGAGAAAAATTATTTGCCTTTTGGTGGTTTGGTGAAAACGTCTACTACAGCCCCATAGTCACAGCATTCCGAAGTTGAGAAATTTCCCATAGAATAACACTGCGACGCCCACAGCACATTTTGGTGTCTGTATCTCGAAAACGATTCGAGATATGGATTTTTCATTCCTGTCAGCTTGTGGACTAAGCATACATGGAGGTTTCCAAGTCATGATTACAACTGCAATGGAATTTTTTTCATAGTTGCTACGGTTACTGAGATATTGACAAATTAGTGTTACAAGGGTTCCTTTTCAGTACTATAGGGCTGCTGTATGGCTCCATAATTATGTGTAAGTGGGAGCACAGGGCCCAGAGGGCCCGTGGTCCCACATATGCATACCATTATGCAAAAATGAGTAGTGTGAAGGGAAGGCAGGGCCTGGAGGGCCCGCGCTTGCACAAACACATACCAGTTAATACTTACATTACACTTTCTCAAAAAGAAGGAACATTCATTGCAAAAAATGTCGTTAATGCATCAGTTAGGTTTAATAGCACAGCAACAAAAGTTTGGAAATTCAGTGTTAGCATTCCCACTCATACCAACCCCACCCCCACCTTTCCAGACACCAACAGACGTAGGGGTGTGCCATGGGGGCATCAGGCCTAACTCTCACCCCATTCTCCTATGCTGTAGCATGTCAGCTTGTTTACACATGGAATGGGGAGAGAGTTAGGCCTGAACTCTATGGCACACCTAAGTATGTTGTGTGTGGAGGGGTGAGGGGTGAGGTGGAACCTTAAAATCGAATTTCAAACTTTTGTCACTGTGCTATCAACCTAACTGATGCATTAACAAAGTTTTTGTGATGAATATATATCTGTCTATATATATGTATATATCTATATTAGAGGCAAAAAACTCCATTTAATGCATCAGTTAGGGTTGTTCCACAGCGACAAAGCGAGGAAATTCAGTGTTAGGATTGACTTTGGCCTCTCTCAAGCCCACCCCCACTGGCATCGGCGTTAAGGTCGTTGGTCTAACTCTCACCCCATCACAAGGGTAAAGAAGCTGAGGAATAGGAGAATGGGTGAGAATTGGGACCGATGACCCAAGCCGCATCCCATGCCAGTTGGGGATGGTAAGGTCCAGAGGGTTTCAACCCTAACACCGAATTTCCTCACTTTTGTCGCTATGGAACAACCCTAACTGATGCATTAGATGGAGTTTTTTGCCTCTGATTTCCCTTCTTTTTGAGAATGATGACAAGAAATAGTGAATGTAATGCAGCGGCAGAAAGGGCCCAGTGCTCCCGCTACATGATGTCTTATGACATAGTAACAGGTACAGTAATGCAAACACAAGGTGGAAATGCAAATGGTAACAGTAACAACAAGCATTTGTCAATGCCGAACGTTCACTTGCAGGTATTTGCAGTGGTGTTTGGCATGTATGGTGCTTTACCCTAATGCCCTGTGCGATTGCTGGTATTTGCACAATAAATTATCAGCATGACCTTTTTGTTACCCCCTATTGTGTGCTACATAGGCGGAAACATGTTTTGGGCAGGATGTGAAAAATGACAGCTGTACTGCTCATAAGGAAATGTGGTAAAATGCCAATGCTGAAAATCTGGAGTGGAAATATTGAAAATTCGCAAACCTACGAGCGTGCGTGGGAACTGTGCAATGCATGCTTGTAAAACAGTAATTTTAATTTTTTCACCAAATTTTCAACATTGCCATTTTAAAACCTCTGCTAATGAACAGTGTCACTGTGATTTTCTTACTGTGTCCCATACATTGATTTCGCACACCGACTGCGCCATTGTGCACTACATGGGCGGAAAGATGTTTTGGGCAGGATGTGAAAAATGACAGCTGTACTGCTCATAAGGAGGTGTGGTAAAATGGCAATGTTGAAAATCTGGAGTGAAAATATTGGAAATTCGCAAACTTACGAGCGTGAGTAGGAACTGCACAACACACGCTCGTAAAACAGTTATTTGCAGGAATTTTTTCACCAAATTTTCAACATAGCCATTTTAAGATCTCTGCTCATGAACAGTGACACTGTGATTTTCTTAATATGTGCCATACACTGAGTTCGCACACCAACTGTGCCATTGTGCGCTACATGGGCAGAAACACGTTTTGGATGAGATGTGAAAAATGACAGCTGTACAACTCATAAGAAGGTGTGATAAAATGGCAATGTTGAAAATCTGGAGTGAAAATATTGAAAATTCACGAACTTACAAGCCTGCATAGGAACTGTACAACGCGCGCTCGTAAAACAGTCATTTTTTGGAATCTTTGCACCAAATTTTCAACATGGGGTTTTTGGGACCCCTTCTCATGAATGATTTCACTGTAATGGTGTTATTTAAGGCCAAAGGGTGATTTCATGCAGTGACTGTGCAGTGCCTGCGAAATCACCCTTTGGGCCTGAATAACACCATGACAGTGACATCATTCATGAGAAGGGGTCCCAAAAACCCCATGTTGAAAATTTGGTGCAAAATTCCAAAAAATGACTGAGATATGCAATAAAGTTGAAACCCCCTTATCTAGCCCATTATACAGCTTACCGGCATTTCCTCAGTTTGCGGTCGCCTTTGAAGAGTGCAGACATGTTCCCGGTCCACCGAAGATCGTCGCGCCAGAGTCTGGAGGTAAGTATGGGGTGAGGGGGGTGTGGGGAGGCTGGGTGCGCAGTGGGTGGGTGTGGGTTGTGGGAGGGGCTGGGAGATCGCCGTGGGACCGTTTTTGTTTTACAGGTTTAACAAAAAAAAGACGATGTGGGATGTTTGCCACACTGGGGTGGGCTCCAAGCATGGCAGAAAGATGGCTGGGGGCCGAGGCCGATGGGGATTGGGCACCCCGTTGGCAAACTGCAGGCGAGGCCGAGCGGGGATTGGGCACCCGTTGGCAAACCGAACTGAACATTTGCCACACTGGGGTGGTCCCAGCGCGTGGCAGCAGGATGGCTTTGGGGCCGTGGAGCCAACGGGGATTGGGCACCCTGCTCGGCAACATTTGCCACGCTGGGGTGGCCCAGCGCAGGCACCAAAAACTTTGGGGTGGGCGTGACACACGCGGGGCAGTGCGTGACGCAAGGGGACGGCAGATGATAGCGGTAAGTTTCAATATGGCAGCGGTGCTTTCCTTTGAAGCAGAGGAACACCGCTGTCATACTGAGCTCCTGCACCCATTGGTGCAGGACCGCCACGCCTGCTCAAGGGAGCAGTGCACTGGATGGGAGAGGCACACCTCCAAGTGTGCTACTCTCCCAAAGCATTCCTTGCGCATGCGTGCAAGCGAACGTAAAAACACAAGCCCAAATGACAACGCAAAGAGTAACGCACATGGTGGTGTACACGGCAACGGTAATGCAAATGGGGACAGAAATGCAAGAGGAAACAGTAAGTGTAACAGTAACAGAAGCACATACCCTGTTTTTGCTGAACAGCTGCATAGAGAAACACAAAGAATGTATGCATTTTAATGGGCATCGAAGCTTAAAACGAGCATTGGAAGTACTTAATTGCAAATATCTCAGCAACAGCACAACGTAGAAAAAACAATTCAAAATCATGATTTTCCTGACTAGGTTTTTGTTGTTGCATAGCCCATAGGGCTATTATGCAACTTGCAACAAAAAATCTGTATCTTGCATCATTTTCGAGATACGAGCCCTGAAAGGCACGGGTAACTCCACCATGTTAGTCTATGGGAAAAAACACAAACTTCAGAGTACTGTAACTTTGCAGCCATGCAATATTTTTTCACCAAACTACCAAAAGGCACATCTATGAGATGTTGGCTGCGTTCCCTTCAAATTTCAGCTCAAAAGACCAAATTGTTTTTCTGCAGCAGGGTGGCAAAGAACTGCTGTCATTTTGGCCGTAGTCTGAAAAAGTAGTGTGATGATTTGCGAAAGCTTTCGTAAGCATTTGCGAAAGTTTTGTGAGTGCGACACTACTTTTTCCAGAAATTTGAAAAACATATTTCTAGGGTGTTTCACCCCCAAATAAAGACATGGCTAGTATCCTCAGGGTTCGACTAGGTGAACACAAAAAGAATTGTGTTGCTAGAGGGTTCCAAATTTAAATGGCAAGCATTTTTCTGATCGTTAACTGAAAACAAAATGGCGGATTTGCAACACTACTAGGTCCATTTGCGACACTAAAAAGTGCATTTGCGAAAGTGTCACACTTTTTGTTAACTTTTCCCATTGACTTATGATGGGAACTTGTTTTTTCAACAACTTTTGAACTGTTTAATATTTTTGGACTGGTCGCGCAAACCGTGCGACCTGTAGGCGTGAGCAAAGAATTCACCAGAAAGCGTAAATGCGCACGAAGATCACACTTAATAACTCGGCAGCCGTATATCCGACCAGTACAAAAGTTGACAGATCCCAAGATGTATGGTTCTTGATCATGCATTCCAAATTTCAGGCAAATCTGTTGAATGGTGGCAAAGTTATTATGGTGCAAAGTTTGACCCTTTAACCTTAAAAGGGCTCCTCAACCCTAACTATGGTAGCACTACCGTGCTACCATAATATATATGTATATGTATATGTATATGTATATGTATATGTATATGTATATGTATATATGTATACTGCAATACCCTCCATGATCAATGATCCACGAAGTCACAAGAACTACATATATAAATATTAACATACCCTCATGGTCTAGTGGCCCTCCCTGATACATGTGGTAATAATAAAATGCATATTCCCTGAAATAGTGGCCTCTCCCCTAGCCCTGATCCTTGGTCCCTGATACATGTTGTATGTACACACTGTCACTCTCCCTGGTAGTCTAGTGGTCCCCCCAACCCTGATCCCTGATCACCGACACATGTTGCAATTAATAACTTTCACTTTCCTTGTTAGTCTAGTGGTCCCCCCCAACCCTGATCCCAGATTGCCAACACATGTTGTAATTAAAAACCCTAATATGGCATGGTAGTCTACTCCCTCTCTGGTCCCAATCTCCTATAATAAATATTAAAGAATTCCTGGTGGTTCAGTAGACCACTCTAGCCCTGATCCTCCATAAAGTACAATTCCCAAATACCTGGTGATCTAGTGGACCCCCCACCCCGTAGTACCTACCACCTTACTCTTTCTTATCCCTTCACCAAGCCAGCGACTGGCTCAGCCCACTGCTCACCTCTGTGGCCAGTCACTGACTGAGCTCTGAATGAGCACGTACTGCACACAGTACATGCTCATTCAGAGCTCAGTTGGCAGCTGGCCGTGTAGGTCGGTGGTGGGTTGGACCAGTCACCAGCTCGGTTCCAGAATGGGGGGAGCATGGTACTAGGCACTTCAGCATTGGGTGTCCACTAGACCACCAGATAGTTAGGAATTGCACTTTACAGGGGATCAGGACTGGAGTGGTCCACAGTACCACCAGGGATGCTTTCATATTTGTTATGGGAGATCAGGGTTGGGGTGGGAGTAGACTACCATGCCAAATTAGGGATTTTAATTACAACATGTGTCAGCGATTGGGGATCGGGGTTGGAGAGACCACTATACAACCCAGGAACATAAAAGTTGTTAAATACAACACGTGTCTGGGATCAGGGATTGGGGTTGGAGGGACCTCTAGACTACCAGGGAAAGTGAGAGTTATTAATTACAACATGTGTTGTCGATCGGGGTTGGGGGAACCACTAGACTACCAGAGAAAATGACAGCTGTAAATTACAACATGTGTCAGATATCGGGATCGGGGCTCGGGGCCACTAGATTACATGGGAAATTGAAAGTTATTACATACAACCTGTATTGGGGATCAGGGATTGGGGAGGGGCCACTTGACTGCCTGGTTTTATTACAGCAGGAGCACCATGCTGCTTGTGTTGCCGTTGCGTGCATGCCCCCATCCACAATTTGCCCGGATTTAAGATGACCTTTTTAGTCAAGGTAATTTGCATTGTGCTACATGTCATGCTGATGCCTGTTTTGTGGTGCTATTGGTTTGAAAATGCCGATGCCCCTGTATGCATGTTCCCACCCCTCGCTTCGGACTATGCATACATTGACTTTTAGCAGTAGTGCTAACACGTTGCATTGGTGCTTTTTGAATATGTCAGGCTGGTGAAAATGGGGTGCAATCATGGCACTAATGGTTTGCACCCAGCGCTAAGTTTTGAATATCTGGCCCCTGGTAACTTGATGTCATTCTCAAAAAATGCTTGAGCTGCATCTGGATCTTCAAAGTGCTGTGCTTTCCCTTGGAACTGGATCCACAAATCAGCTGGTGCTAGTAAAGTGTCTGACACCACAGCATCTTTAAACTCTGAAAGAACAGGCAGGAATCTCTTGTGTCTATGTTTTGTCTGCAGGCAGAAATCAGGGTACAAGAGTATTTTGTGACCATCATAAACACATTGCTTTTTCTGTCTGGCCATCTGGAGCATTTTATTTTTCTTAGCAAAGGTGGAAAAGTTATTTTAATTTTTAATAGCTTGTACGTTCAGAAATAACTAACATTATGTGGAACACCAGTACATCTTCATGAAGCAAGGGTAAATGTAGGTGTAATTGTGTAGCACTTATTAATTAATACATAGTAATTGACAGTTATGAGTGGAGCTAATTAAAGACTGGGTGAGCCACTGCATATCTGGTTCACAATGCTGAGTGCTACCGTGTCATTATTTAATCTCTAGGTTGGTCTGTACTAGTTGCCTTGTATAATGGCCTGTTTTGAGAACAGAGCCATATGCGTACTGAGTTGATGATAGACGCAATTCTTAATAATAGTTTACTCCAGTAATGAGTAAGAAAGTCTGGTTGTAGAGAAAAAGCAGCATTATTTGTATGTTATGGCCTGAGTAAGAAACCTGATAGAGATCATAGCATCTTGTTAAAAGGAAGAGGTTCTGCATGGTTTTGAAAGTGTCTTCATTTCTGTAGCCAAGACCGCAGTGCAGTATTTGTCTCTGGTACGGTATGTCATGTTATACATGAATATTATACATAAATGTTATACATAGCAATGCCTTACCTACTTAACTGTATAGCTGCTTTGGTCAGTTTGGGACATTTTACTTGAAGTAAGCTGTTGATCAAAGCTGAGTATGGCTGCATAAAGGCAATGTTCCACAAAATAATTCAAAAACTATTGTTCCAAGTATGCCTTGAGTTGAACATTGTGAACTCTGATGAGGGTTTGCCACAAGCTTCTACAGAATTCTTAACCAAGGACGTATGAGACTTTTCTGACCTTTAAAGTGGCCCTTGTGTGACATGCTTTCATGGTGGCATTTGGATGTGGCTTTTACAAAACATATTATATTATCATCAAAGTACTGCAGAATGGAACAGATGTATAGAGCTGTGAGCTGATTAGGCAGGACTCTATATCATACAGTAGCAGTCTACCAGGACACTAGCATTCTTTCTGCTGTTCACTAAATGCCTTATTTGTTTCTTCTTCTCCTTATTAATACTGAAATGTGTCATGTCTGGCAAACAATTGTTAACTTCCTACTAGAGTGTTAGTACTAGCATTAATTATCTAAGTTTTAAAGGATTTGTCAAGGATTGGGTTGTGTAGGAGATGGATTTTAAAAATAGAATAAAATATCAATTAAATTTGGACTTGTCAGTGCTGCTATGGTGCTCAGTGATAGGTTATCACAATGTCAGTCAATAACTCCAGTTAAAAACTATTAATCCTATAAACTTGACACACTTTAAACAATATCTGTTCCTAGTGTTGTAACTAGTTAAGTCTAGGGTGATCATGATAATGGTATCACAATATCTTCAGCTATAATGGAACCTAGCACTGAGCACCACCATAGCTTCATTCATATAATACCTATCTCAATGCAGTTTACAAGTACAGTATGCACCACTTGTAATGGACTAATTTGACCCAGGACATATTGCCGGTTACATGCGGTGTCGGTTACTCATTTTACATCGCAAAACTTTTTTGATCAAAAGTGGTCACAAGCTGGGGCAATCAGGAAGCAAACAAAATGGACAAACAAACAAACTTGAAACATTAGACAGTAGACAGTTATTGCTGTCATATGAATTACAGCTCTTTTTGTGATTAGTTACATTTTACAAAAAAAAACAGTTTTTTAGACTCTTTTTTTAAACCCAAAGCAAACCAAATCAAACAAAATAAAAAAAATGTGCTATGTGCCTTATACACTGCACTGTCTAGCCTACTTTGTTACTGCTTCTGTTGCGAAGGATATTCTAGTATGCAGGTCTGTTTCTTTGGTTTCGTAGTGTATCTTCACCAGCATTCCTCCATAGTTTCCAGCTGATCCAAGCGTGGAATGAGGTCATCCGTCTGCTCGACTGCTCTCCACAGAGTAAGGAGCACTCGGGGTTCTGGTTATCATGCCAGTCGGCTAACAGTTTCTTTATTTTTGATTAACTCTGAGACAGTCAACTTTGGAATGGAGAAGTGAGTGCTTAAGTCCCTAATACTGAGTTTCGGCATTTTATCCATTGATTTTTTTCATTTCTACTTTTTCAGCTAGAATTAAACATGTGTGCTTAGCAAGCAGCCTCTGGTAGGAGCAGCACAGCACAATGGCACAGACAAAATGAGATGAAAAGAATGAATGTGCTACAATGCAGTATTCAGATTAAACAGAGTGCAAATTAACACTTACTTACACTGGTTTAGTTAACAGCATACCATGAGAGCATCTAATTGCACACGGCTGCCTTACAATTAACACATTAATAAAGCATGAGGTTCGGAAACTGCTCTACGTGATCGCCCTGGTGGCCACTAAAAGCAGAGTTACAGGTCCACCTAAACCGTAATTAATAACGCTGCGGATATAGTGTTTGGTATTTGGAAACCGTAAAATGTGTGGTACAAATGAATGTACGGTTAAACCGCGTCATTACATTTGGCGCATACTGTATTGAGTTTAAGGGTCCATGTATTTAGAGGGCTGGGATCCATCCATGATGGGAGCTGGTAAGCAGGTGCATGTCACTGAATCCAAGCCCTTCAGCTGCTTGTGAGAGGTTTAGGGCAATATAAGGGCTGTATTAGGTTATTCCACCAGGCTTTGTCAGGGAGGTGCAGGAGCGCAGGAGAAGTGTGGGCATGGGCAGTGGGAAGGGGGAATGTATCATAACCGTCTGCAACTCGTGGTTGCAGCCACATTGGTTATTTTCTGCCAATATGGTTTACAGGTCTCTTTTAAAGGGGCCAATTTCTGTGTGCTCCAGTGTGGTAGTAGGGAGTTTGTTAAATCATGTGGGGCCATGGTAGGAGAGTGACTGCTGAGCAAAGTATGTTCTTTTAAATGGGACATGGAGCACTCCCTTAGTCGTTCCTCTAGTGACCTTTGAGGAGGGGTGTCGCTGGAACAGTGCAGTAGTAGAGTCGAGCGTGAGACCTAGTCGGGCCTTTTTTCCCATAATACATGCCTGATACGTTGTAATGAGGTGGAGCTGGAGCCACCATGTAGAGGAGTAAAGGGTGCAAGTATGGGTATGCTGGTTGGCACCAAGGACCAGGTGACAGGCCCTGTTTGCTCATAGTTTAACTCTGTTTAAGGCTGAGTCGGTGGCAGCACTGTAACTGACCAGTACATAGTTGATGATAGACAGGATAGAGCTTTGAGTAACTAGTTTAAGAGCCTTGTGTGTCATGGCTTGCCTATGCCTGTATAGGATGCCTAGCTTAATATTGCCAGTTTTGACTACGGTGTCAATATGGTGCACAAAGGAGAGTGTGTCATCAATATGTACTCCGAGGTATTTGAAGGTGTAGACTTGCTCCATGCTATCCCCTTTTTGGCTATAGATAGTCAAGGGTTCAACATTCCTTTTGGAATGTAGCATGGTTAGGTGCATAGTTTTAGTTTTTTTATATTCAGTAGGAGATGTTTTTGAGAGAACCACGCCTCTAGCATGGCAAAGCTACTCTGTAGGTTTGTAGAGAATTCACAAGCGTTGATGCCTGGGACTGAGATCACTGCATCATGTGCATACAGCAGCATTTTAGCAGGACAGGCTTTGGGAAGGGAATTTATGAAGAGACTGATGAGAAGTGGCCCTAGGATCGAGCCCTGTGAGGCCTCTAGTGTTACCTTTCTAGGATCAGAGGTAACACCCCCTATCCTAACACTCTGCATACTGTGTGATAGGTAGCTGTTGAACCAGGAGATGGTATCTACTGACAGTCCCAGGGTCCATAGGTGTCTAAGCAGGATTTGGTGTTTAACAGTGTCAAAGGCTTTTGTGAGGTCGATAAATATGGACCCCACCATTTTTCCTGAATCAATGGCTTTGTATGCGCGGGAGGGGAAGTCGATAAGGGCGGTGATGCTGCTGGTGCTGTGCTTTTGAAGAAAACCATGTTGCTGAGGGCAAAGCAGATTGTACTTGTTTAGATAGTCAGTGAGCTGATCAAGGACGACCCTTTCCAATGCTTTTGAGAGAGGTGGTAGTATTGAGATAGGGCGATAGCTCCCCATATCAGTTCTGTCACCACTCTTAAACACAGGGGTGACCAGGGCAGTCTTCCACCTGTCTGGGAAGATTCAAGTTCACAAGGTGTTGAGTAGTTTGGTTAGTGGGGCAGCAAGTTCTTTCAGGATGAGCGCGAGCAGTTTCATGTCTAGTGAGTCAGTGCCAATCCTGGTTTTGTTTAGAATACTTTTAACTTATTTCACAGTCTGTTGCCTCATGATTTGCCTGAAGTAGAAAGGTGGTTGTCCATTTCTATGTGATAGTGGAGAGTTTGTTCTGCGAAATATTTCATGAAATTCACAAAAATTGTGATTTTTGTCAGCAGAATTTCACATTTCACACCAGCAAAATATTTTACAAAACATGCAAATTTCGTTAAATATTTCGCAGAACGAGATTCGTGGATTTTGCACATCTCTATGCACATGTAACAACTGAAGGATATTGGGAGCACAGGGAACCAAGGTAACATAAGGTTACAAAGATCTGATATTACATGCGCACCAACTGCCTATTAGATGAGCATAACCCAGTCTGTAAGAAGCAAGGAATGTTGTAAAGAGATGTGATAATATATACTCCCATAAACTGTCATATCAATGGGTTTGTTTTACACTGTTTTTGAAAGTTGTTAATGGATTAATAACTCACATGGTATTGTTTTCAAACACTTCAACAACTTAAAAGCAACTTTACAAAAACACACTTTAACACTCGTAAGTAACTTTACAAAAATGTTTGTGACTCAACTGGAATGCATCTGCAGATCTGTCTAAATGTTACGTCAAGCTAAGTTACAATCCTTAGACAACTGCTTTTGTAAGGATTTGTGCTCGATCAAGTAACACTTATTCAACTGACTGAGAAATGCTAAAGCAGCTGGGGTGACAGTTTTATGTGAATTGTACTTTAAGTCCCCAGCACAACTTTCCAGCATGGGAATTAAAGCTGAACACAGACAACCTGCAGGGAAACTCCAATTTTTAGCATTCTCTGTACAGGCATGCCACTTCCCCATTTGGCATACAGAACATGCTATGTCTGATGACACCGAGAAAAGCATGTACACAAAAACAAAATTCTGCATTCTGCCACACAGGGGACATAAATCCTGTTTCTGCTTTATTTAATGTAATGGTAAATTTGGCATTTGTGATGTCAGTTGAATAAACCTAGAGTGCATGTTTGTTTCACACAGTATTATTTTTCCTTAGTTGGGGTCCCCTGTTAATGCAACTGGACTGCATCTGCAGTTGTGTTGCAGTGCAATTCAAAACTGAGTTACAACTCTTAGGCAACAGTTTTTTCAAGACTTTGTGCTAACTCTACAACATTTACTGTGTGCAACTCATTGAAAAATGCTAAAGAAGCTCAGTGGTATAATAGCTTAATGTGAATTGTACTGCACAGATGGGATAAAGTAGGTACTTTTAGTATATGTTAAATAACAATATTCAGTCACTTAGAACTCATCTTCTTTTTGAGATAGGAAGCCAAGTATTGGCATGTACACCCTTAGATGCCGGATCTCAGAACTTGTCAACTTTGGGGAAATTATTTTCATTAGTGTTTAAGTTAAAAGGGTGCCAAAATAACACAATTCAGGTTCTTAACAAACTTACATTTTTTTTTGTTTCTCTGCATCTTCCTAACCCACATATACATACTCTAAAGTGACAAACTCATTGAAAGGCATCATGGATATGCAAATCCTTGTGCAGGAGCATTCTGACAAGGCTTCAGCAAAAGACAGACTTTTACATGTGAACCAGCATAGGCTGAGAATGAACAACAGACTGTTTTGGTGAGACTCTCCAGTGCAGTCATTGTCTGAGTCAGTAACCATGTCAGCTTCAGAGGATGCCTTGCACTGGGATTGAGGCTTTAGAGTGCATGTGTGGTTTGGAGAGATGCACAGAAACCAAACAATGTAGATATTTGTTCTCTCTTGGCATCCTTTTTTTGAAGCATACACTTTGTTCTGTTTGCAAACTGCCTGTTCAGTGTACTGCATCCAAGTGTACTAATATACCTTTTTGATGATCTTCACCTCTGACTGTTACCCCATGTTGATTTCCACTGACATAGCTGCCCCCCTCTCCTAATTCCTATCTAAATTCATGTCCATCTGGTATATACACACATCCATCACGAGGTCAAATGTACAAGGCTCACACATTCCCTGGATCTTTGCAGACCTAGCTGCATGCCTAAAGGCTTGTGAATCTGCATGGTACCAATGTAAGGCCTCTGACTTCCTGGATAACTAAGTTGGATACACACAGCTCTAAACTGCTAGCACTAAGGCTATGAGAAAGTAAAATCAAAATATGTCTTGCATCTAACCTCCCAAATAACCGTGAGTTAGAAAAATGGAAAAATAGTCCAGGATCAAACGAAAAAAAAAAAAAAAGTATGCATATTGAGACTGAGGTGCTCAGTATCATAGTCCTTCTTGTCCAGTCATGTCAGCACCTCAAGGCATGAACAGACAACAATGGACAGAACCAGCACTGCTTATTATGTAATTGCTATGGATTTCCAATCATTATGTTTAGATTTTCACTCACATTGGTGTCACAACATGACTAGGCAAGAAGGAACATGACACTGAACACCACTGTAAAAAAATACAAGACTGAGTATTGAATTAGAGATGTAAGAGTAAGCCAATCAAATGAGAAGAAAGACCTTGCAGTAATCATTAGTGATAACCTCAAGTCATCATCCCAGTGCAACAGGGCATATGCAAAGGCCAACAGGATTCTAAGTTGATTAGGCAGTGTCATCACCAGTGACATACAGGAAGTGATTCTGCCCCTATACAGATCTTTGGTGAGGCCACACATTGAGTACTGCATGCAGTTCGGGAGCCTGCTTCTTAAGATGGACTGTGATCACCTAGAAACCTTGCAAAGAAGAGCCACCAAAATGGTACAGGGTATGCAGGGAAGGCCATACAAAGAACAATTGAACAAAATGAACATGCACTTGCTTGAATCAGAAAGGAAGGGGGAGATATGACTGAAACTCTTACGTGACTAAAAGAAATTAAACTCCATTGACTGTTGGACACTGTTCAAATACAGCGAGGGGCCATGCACCACTGAGCATGGGTACAGTCTGATGGGAGGCAAATTCAGAAAAGATGTGAGATGATATTTCTTGATGGCGATAGTGGTGGACAGATGGAAAAGCTTACCAAGAGAATTGGTTAAGGCAAAGATGGTGCTGGGATTTGATGGGGAGTGGGACAGGTATAGAGAGTTGGTCACTGTAGGAACATGGGGGAAGGGGAAGGGAACACATCTACAAAAAGGATCATGCTATCAGTAGGAGGCCCAGTCTAGAGCCTGACCAGCAATAGACATGAGAAGTAGTACGTGGACTCAGAGCAGACATAATAGAAATGGTCTTCTGCAGCCTGTAAAACATTTTCTGTTTCTATATTTCTATGTCCCCATTCAAATTCTGGAAGGTGATTCACTCTTGTTTTGACCCTCTACACCAACTCATGCAATCATCCATTCCTGTCCTCAAGCTCACAGACTCCCAGATTTCTGACACTACAAAGGTTGCCATCATTTAATGAATATTATGGTGCCAGCAAGGATGCATTTTAATACACTGCAGTGTTACTGCAGAGTGCTGCAGTGTGTTGCAGGGAACAGTGTAATTAAATGCTAATTATCCCTTTTGTTATGCAGTAGTTTGTGGCATGTCTTTTATTGTGAGGTATTGCATTGCATCCTGGCTGACAGTACTGTACTTTGCCTCTGGTGCCCTCTTACTGCTCTTCCAAATCCCTACTTCACCCTCCACCACTGTTCACTTTTACCCAACAGTCTATATCCCTTTTCCACATGTTTCTTCTCACATGCTTCCCTTACTGCTGCCCTGACTGCTCTGCTTTTACTCAACCCTATCAAAGGTCACAACACAGCCTTGATTGTCTTGCCAGTAAACTCCTGCACCTCTCTGCTACATCTTGTAATTGCAGTCCTTATCTTCCCCTTTTTCAATCTCTCTTTTCATCTTGGCTAGGTTCCTGTTGCTTGGAATCATGTTAACGTTATACCCTTCATGAAGGGGGAGACTTCAGCTCTCCTGGAAACTGCTGCCCTCTCTTTCTGCCCACTACACTGTCCAAAGTCCACACACAAAAAACCTGTGCAATTTATTCTTGAGAAAACAATCACCACTAATTTATTTACTGCTTTGTTTTAAACCTTATGTATAAAAGTTGAAAGCAGGACTGGTAAAAACACAATAATTGGTTTGTGTTATAGACCCCCCCAATGCAAGCAAGGAAATTTTGGAGGCGATCGACTTAGAACTTGAACTGGCAAGTGAGTTAGGGAAGGTTATTTTCCTTGAGGAATTAAACTTCCAGGACATCTGTTAGACATCTGGGACTGCACAAAATAATCCCAGTAAAGAATTCCTCAAGGTCACTAAGCTGTTTAGTATGACCCAACACATAAAAAGCTCTACCTGTGGTGACAATATCCTTGACGTTTTATTAAGTACACAAAATATTGAAATAAATAAATACAAGGCAGAGGTGTCCAATGGATCAAGTGACCACAATTGTGGGTCTTTTTCCTTCTATAACTCCTTTACTAGCATTAAAGAATGCAAGGAGATTTATGCCTTTAGCACAGCAAACCAGGAAGCCATCAGGATGGAACTGAATAAAATTAGCTGGGATATAGTTTTAAGGGGTACATCTGTCAGTGATATGTGGTCTATAATAAAACAATACATCTTTCAGATCTGTGATAAACACATTAAAAAAGTGAAAAAAAATGCAATAATAGGGGTCTAAAACTGAAACGGTTAACCAAAGATATAAAAAGGCTTCTGAAGAAAAAACTTAAAGTTTATAATCTTTATATGAAAAATAAATCAGAACAGACTTTGAGTGATTATAAGACATTATTAAAAATGTAAAAACAAAATCAAAAAATCAAAAGACATCATGAATATAAAATGGCAACAAACAAAGCAAATAATATGAAATAATTCTATATAGACATAGAAACATAGACTTTGATGGCAGATAAGGACCACTTGGCCCACTTAGTCTGCCCATTTCCCTACCTAGAGGATAAGCTGCAGAACCTATTTAACCAACAGCCTATTTCTTCCTACCCCCCACAAAAATTGCCTTATGTCTGTCACATGCATTCTTGAATTCTCCCACAGTTTTAGACCCCACAACCTCCTCAGGAAGGCTGTTCCATGTGTCCACCACCCTCTCTGTGAAAAAATACTTCCTCACATTGCCCCTGAGCCATCCCCCCTCTATCTTCAAATTGTGTCTCCTTGTTCTTGCACATCTCTTTTTCTGAAAGATGCTACCCTCTGGGACTTTGTTGATTCCACTGAGGTACTTAAACATTTCTATCATGTCCCCCCTCTCCCTCCTTTCCTCAAGGGTATACATATTAAGCTCCTTTAGTCTCTCCTCGTATGGCTTCTCTTGCAGACCCTGCACCATTTTAGTTGTCCTCCTCTGAACTGCTTCCATCCTGTCTATGTCCTTGAAGAGATGGGGTCTCCAAAACTGGACGCAGTACTCCAGATGGGGTCTCACCAACTGTCTGTACAGGGGGATAACAACTTCCTATTTTCTGCTGGTGATACCTTTCCCTATACATCCCAGTATCCCCCCAGCCCTCCCTACCACCTTCTCACATTGCTTGCCAACCTTAAGGTCATCTGGTATGATCACCCCCAGGTCCCTTTCCATTTTTGTTGTTGTCACTACCTCCCCCTCATTGTGTAATCTCCCCCTGGGTTTTTGTTTCCCAGGTGCATTACTTTGCACTTCTTTGCATTGAATCCAAGCTTCCATACTTCTGACCATTCCTTCAGCCTTGCCAAGCCCCTTCTCATCCTTTCCACGTCTCCTTGTGTATCAACCCTGTTGCAGATCTTTGTGTCATCTGCAAAGAGGCATACCTTTTCTTCCAGTCCCTCTGCAATGTCACTTATAAGACATTAAAAAGGACTGGACCCAGTACTGAACCCTGTGGTACCCCACTAGTAACCCCCGTTTCTTCAGAGTGGACTCCATTTACACCTTCTGTGTCCTGTTGTTCAGCCAATGTTTTAGCCAGGCTACCATCCTGGGACCCACTCCCAGGCCGGTTAATTTGACTACTAATCTTTTGTGTGGGACTGTGTCAAATGCCTTGCTAAAGTCTAGGTAGGCCATGTCCACAGCCCCACCCTGGTCTACTACTTTGGTCACCCAGTCAAAGAAATCAATTAGATTCGTCTGACATGACCTTCCGCTGTGAACCCATGCTGCCTTGGGTCCTGTGCACCATTGGCCTCTAGGTACTCAACAATTCTTTCCTTCAGAAGTGATTCCATCACTTTCCCTACCACAGAGGTCAAACTGACAGGTCTGTAGTTTCCTGCCTCAGTCTTGGTCCCACTTTTGTGAAGGGGAATCACATCTGTCTTCTTCCACTCCTCAGGTACCACACCATCCTCCCATGATTTGTTAAAAAGGGTAGTCAGTGGTGTCACTAGTTCTCTGCTTAATTCTTTTAGAATTCTGGGGTGAATTCCATCTGGCCCCATTGCTTGTCCACCTTCAGTTTTAGGAGTTCTTTCATACAGTTACATAAATTCATTGAAAACTAATTCTGAAAGTAAACTCGGGCATATAGTGCTAAATGACATGGTCATCAATGAACCTGTTGAAATGGCAGAAGTATTTAATAATTATTTTGTGTCTGTATTCACCAATTATGTACCTTACACCAGAAATATACTGGTAAACTCAAATAATGCCATGAATATAACTGAAGAAGAAATTAATAGAAGAATCTTGAAATTAAAAAATAGTCACTCTGCTAGTCCAGACAATATTTCAGCAAGATTATTAAAACTATTTGGGCCACAGATACCTAAACCCCTTAAGTATTTATTTTGATTATCATTGGAAACAAATGAAGGTCTATATGATTGGAAAACTGCAAATGTGATTCCTGTAAACAAAAAGGGGAGTAAAACAGATCATATAAATTTTAAACCAATAAGCTTGAATGTACAGGGAAAGATTCTGGAAGTTGTAATGAAAGATATGATCATAGAACACTTGGAACAGAACAATATTTATTTATTTATTATTTATTGAATTTTGTTGACGTGGTAAGCCCACTGGGCCTAGAATTCCCCTTTTCATGGGCGACGGAGGGGGGGATACAGATGGTAAGCAACTGAAATTGTACCAGATTAAGCTGTTGGTGGAATTTTTTTTTAGTGAATACAGTATGCAATATAGTAGACAAAGAAAAATATGGGTTTACAGCTAATAGGTCCTGTGTAACAAACTTGCTGTATTGTTATGAAAATATCTCTGCTACACTTGATAATGGTTTGCCAGTGAATTGTGTTTATCTTGATTTATTAAAGGCATTTGATACAGTCCCACAGAGAGCAATCCTTGAGAAATTGGTCAACTTAGATATTAATTATAGGATAGCGAGGTGGATTCAAGCTTAGTTGTGGGAGAGACAACAAAGGGTTAGCATAAACGGCTTCCATTCAACATACAAGGCATTGGCTAGTGTGGTGCTGCAGGGGTCTGTGCTTGGACTGGTTTTCTATAAGGTGTTTATCTCTGATTTGTGCAAATACTGTACATCAGGAATTGGACTAGCAAGTATGCAGATGACTTTAAACTTGCAGGAGTAGTAGGCATAAAACATAGAAAGTGATGGCAGAAGGAGACCGTGGGGCTATCTGGTCAGCCCAATGGTTTCCAAGACCTCTTTCAAGTCCTGAGATGTAACCCCCTTTACTGAATTTTACCATTCTATGTCCTGCCATTCCCACTTGAGCCCTTGTAGGTACACTTGAAGCCAGTTCTTCACTACAGGCCAGTCTGGATTTAATAAAAGAATAGGCTGACAAATGGGGTATGACATTAAATTATGATAAATATTGTGTCACATTTCTAGGACATCAGCATCAAAAAATCACATATACATTAGGAAATAATATACTTAGGGAATCCGCTGAAGAACTGGATTTAGGAATAAAAATCTGCAGCACCTTCACTTCTACCTCATACTGTACCCCTCTAGTTAAAAAGGTGAAAAGGTTATTATGGAACATAAAGAAATACTTCAGGAGTCATAGTGAAGAAGTAATTATGCCAATTTACAGTTCCTATGTTAGGCCCATTTTGGACTACAGTAGCCTGGTATGGTGTCCTCTCAATAAGAGAGCTACTGGGAAAATTGAGAGAGTACAAAGATAGGCCAATAAAATTGTGTATAATATTAAGCTGCTGGCTTACAATGAACATTTAAAACATTTAAAGCTGATGTCATTTGAGGCCAGAAGGTTGAGGGGTGACTTACTGTTATGCCACGATATAAAGAAGGACGACTGCTTGATGAATGATATGGAATTTGAATTCAGAAATGACGTTCTGGGTACTAGAGGCCATCCCTTGCAATTAAGGCCAAGGAAATTCTGATCTAACAAAAGAAAACAGCTTTTTACACAGTGGATTGTAAACCCTTGGAATAAGTTGTCCATGGAGGTAATCATCAGTTAGGACAAATCCGAATTCAAAAGTAATCTGGACTCATATATGTTAGGGGGTAATGTCCTATCTTACTATGGATAAGAGGTATTGGAGCACTTATGGGCCTACAGCCTTCTCTGCTCCTACTTGCCTTAGTATGCACCTTTATTTCCAATATAAGATATGCAATGGTGACTAGTCAGTGAGGAACACAAACGGCAATGAAATATCCAGGAAACTCTTGTACAGAATATTATAACTCGGAAAAGGTGTGAATCTGAATCACACACAGCATCAAAACAGTAATAAAATAATTTTCTAAATTTAAAACAGACAGTATAGTGTATGTCAAAACAGTGGGCATAACTGTATGGAAGATAGAAGAATGTCTTAAGATATTTAAAACAGTGGAGCGGGCAGATGGACACTCTGTGGCCTGCATTCATGAACATTACCTCCAGTGGTAACAATACTTTACTTTACCTTAACTAAGCCAATACAGCACTCATCTATGTTTCTCAATGGAACATTGCTGAATTGGTTTAGTTACAGAAAAGTTAAGTGGCATTAATGCTGGAAGCATGTTTGTGATCGTGAATACAAGCCAGTGTCTTTTAAAGGAAGAAGATATAATGGAAATTTGAAAAGGAACTACTTGTAGCCTCAAACTGAAACTAGTTAAATACATTGAAGGAGAAGAATTGATAGGATATTCCCACTGAGTTGTTCAGAGAAAGAACTTGACTAGCCAGTTGTATTCATTTTTCTTAAATCATCTGTTTTGTATGTTTCAGTGAGATATGAGATAAAGATCTCTACTTACAGTACAAAAATACCTTTAAATAGTAACTCAGCGAGACTCTCTTATGAATATGTGCAGTATTATTGCCATTAGCTTACAGTCTTGTAAATGCCATTGGAATCACTATATTTGAGTCTTACCGCTGTTACCAATTGTTGAGAATGTAACTTGAATGTATATAATATGCCTTGTTTGTATTATGTTTCTACTGTTTCTGTTCTGTTGTCATCTTCAGGGCTCAGGTCATGCCTAAATATTATCCTGAGAATTAGTGCACTTACCAAGTGAACAAACAAATAAATAAATAAAATGTCACACAAGTAAGAAAGGGATTTAACTTTCCTTTTATAGCACATTGCAGTATCAGTACTTGTTAGTTAAATTTAAAGTTAATTTAAGTTAAATTTCCTTGTATGTACTGTTGTCTACATACCCTCTGTTATAACTAGAGATGCAGCGAATTTAAATTCTGCCGGCAAAGTGAATGCGAAGTGGGCACTTCGTGTTGCGGAGTGGGCAATGCAAAGTGCTCACTCCGCCTTGTCATCACCACTTCGTGTTAAGGTGGAATGGCAATGCGAAGTAAGGTGAAGTCATTGTTTTTAATGGACTTTGCATTCCTCATTGTGATTCTAAGTGATCCACTTGGTGTTTCAGATTTGGCAGCCCCCCCACATCACATGACTTACAGTACTATGGGGTTAAACTGCACTGAGAAGTAGTGGAATTTCTAAATTGGTTTCTGGTTGCAGATTAAGCAACACTAGAGAGAAAGGAATGTGTGACTGTGAAATAGGAAGTTCTTCGGACGCTGTAACCAGTGGGCCTGTAGCTTAATGGTTAGAGCACTGGAACGGCATACCAGAGCTCCGGAGTTCAAATCCCAGTGCACCCACATTTTTCTTTCTCATTTCCATCCTTGGTTTAAAAAAAAACTATATACCTTGCAGGGGTTAAATTGCACTGAGAAGTAGTGGAATTTCTAAATTGGTTTCTGGTTGCAGATTAAGCAACACTAGAGAGAAAGGAATGTGTGACTGTGAAATAGGAAGTTCTTCGGATGCTGTAACAAGTGGGCCTGTAGCTTAATGGTTAGAGCACTGGAACGGCATACCAGAGGTCCGGAGTTCAAATCCCGGTGCGCCCACATTTTCCTTTCTCATTTCCATCCTTGGTTTTAAAAAAACTATATACCTTGCAGGGGTTAAACTGCACTGAGAAGTAGTGGAATTTCTAAATTGGTTTCTGGTTGCAGATTAAGCAACACTAGAGAGAAAGGAATGTGTGACTGTGAAATAGGAAGTTCTTCAGACGCTGTAACCAGTGGGCCTGTAGCTTAATGGTTAGAGCACTGGAACGGCATACCAGAGGTCCGAAGTTCAAATCCCGGTGCGCCCACATTTTCCTTTCTCATTTCCATCCTTGGTTTAAAAAAATTACAGTACTATAAGGCACATGCTCTTTAACTAGGTAGGAAGAAAGTGAGTCATACAAGCAGACACTTTTACTTTCTCCTGTGCAGATGGAGAGAGAGTAGTGTTTTGTGACTGCTGATACTTTGAGATCAGAGCAAGGAGGAGATTTAAACTCTGATTTAGACCCAACAGCTTTTTTAAAAGCTACATTTTTTGTCTTTTCTGTACTCCTTTTTACTTAATTTGTTCTTTCTGTAAATTTTATTTTTCTTACCTTTATAAGTAGTTAATTGTCTGTGTCTGTGTCTGTGTGACTGTGTGTATGTGTGTGTGTGTGTTGTGTGACAGTGTGAGTAGTGATTGCTCAGACTGAGGGAGCTCAGTAGGAGAGATGGATCAGGGTGAGGGAATGTATGGGGTGGGGCAGTTCTGGGAGAGCGTGGTAGTGGTAAACATCATACCATGTGCATGTGTGGAGGGCATGGGCACCTATTCCTGTTGGACCGCTCAAAACCTGTGAGTGCCCCCCCAGAAGCAGGACCAGCACCACCTTCTGTCCTGACTCTGAAGCAGTTGAACCACAACCACCACCAAGTCCAGCACCAGGTCCTCTGGAGCAGGACATGCCTGTTCCCCCAGGCCCAGGTGTGGATCCCATCCCTGTTCAGCACCGTGACCAGCTGGCTGCCAGTTCATCTGGCCATCCCCTGCTTGTGCCTGGTTCTCCCCGCACCTCTGTTGTTTGGCAGTTTTTTGACTGTGTCGGGGGGGACAGCAGTGTGGTCAAGTGCTACCTATGTGAGGTGGAGGTGCGCCGTGGCCCCCAGGGGACTCACCTGGGGACTGAGGCCCAGTGCACCCATATGCTCAGTCACCGGCAGTTGGAGTGGCAGGCTGCCACAGAACAGACCATGCCTGCACCTGCAGGCCATTCCATGGCAGATGCTGCAGCTATGCATTGTGGCATCCCTAAGAAGAGGAGGGCCACAGCAGCACCTGCTGCTCCACCAGTACCCCCACCCCTACCACCACCACCAGCAGGCCAGCCTGTAGAATATGTGGACCCCAGAGAACTGCATGTAGCACAGGCTGACTTGGCAGTTCTCTGAAGTGCTGTTGAAGAGAACAACGAGAGGGTGAGTGCTGTGGAGCAGTGGCTGGATCACATAGAGGGACATCAGTTGCAAATTATGTCCATGCTGGAACTGCTGCTGGATCACTATGGGATCCCATATTAGTTTTTTTTCCTCACACCGTGTGCCCCCACACCTTCCTTGCTGTGTTATAAAATGTATTCCTCCACTATCCCTGACCTTTGTATGTAATTATGCCCTTTTTTTGTTGTCTTCCGTATGCGTGACACTTTGTATTCTGAGCAGTGCAAGTATACTGTGCTAAACTGCATGTGTGTAGTCAGTCTTCTTTCCAGTCTGTGTATGTACTGCAGACACTGTTCAACTCCCTGACTTAAAAACAAACATTAATGAGTACAATGGTGGGGTGGTGAAGCATGGAGAGATACTACAAAACAGGCTTACAATACATCCAAGTAACTATTAAAAAAAATAATGTTGTGATTCATGACATGATCGTAAATCATGATTTGTGACTGCATTTGTGACCATGATGATGAAGAAATGTGAATACCTACGGCTGTACTTCCCCGGGCCCCGCTGAGCAGTAGCTTAAAACTCCCAGACTTAAAAACACGTATCAATGAGTACAATGGTGGGGTGGTGAAGCCTGGAGAGATACAACAAAACAGGCTTACAATACATCCAAGTAACTAGAAAAAAAATTTAGGTTGTGATTCGTAATGTGAATGATCGTGAATCGTGATTTGTGACTGCATTTGTGACCGAGATGATGGAAAACGTGATTTGTATCACGAGTGACTCGTGATGATGGTCTTGACTTAAAAACTCATATGAATGAGTACAATGTTCATGCAGAATTAAGCACCACACCTGTCCAGTACTCTGAAGGGAAGCCAAAGAAACAGCTGTGACTTAAGTTACAGATGGAGATCGGGCCCTAAAGAAATGCAAATGCACAGACAGATTAAGACTGTGCTGTGCACTGAAGAGATGCAGACACAGAGGCACAACACCTAACCAGTGCTCACCATCAGAAATTCAAATCTGGAAAAGAATACCTTTGCCGGTTGGGGCGGTCCGCGGAGGGGGGGCAGTGTACTGTATTGCTGCAGTAACAGCCTCTAGTACTAGTACCAGTAAAGATATCACTAAGAAGTACAAAAATCACACAGCTGCAGTGGATAGCAGCTTCACATTGCTGAAATTATTATGTGGCACAATAAAATGTGTCAGATTTGATGACATGCTTCACACACATACTCACACACACACTAAGTAATGCATAGCAAATTGAAAACTTCACTAATATAACCACATATTTTAAACAAACTAAAATTATGCACTGCTGCACAACAATAAGCAAAAAATGACAAGAAATATTGAAAATATTACTGTGTGTACATTAACACAGTTATACAAGAAAAATATCACCAAAACAGAAAGCACTGTCTTTTTCTCCAAGTTAATCTACCTACACCACAGACACACCCCTTCCCCAAAGCACATTTCCACTGCCTCTCAGTACACAGACTGAATGTTGTACATTAACATTCAAAATTCATACACAAACAATAAACACTCGATGATATGAGCACAGGAGGGTTTCCTATAATTGATGAACTAAAGTTTTAGCAAAAAAAAATTACTCAAAAAGGCTTTTTTAACAGCTTTTTGAAGGTTTGAATCGCAGAGAGCTCTCAGAGCAGATTGTCTCCTACAGCTTCCTACACACACTACCCCAAACTGAGGCTGTGCAGAACAATCTAGAGCCCATGTGACCTGAAATCCCATGAATCACTGCAAAATTCACCTTTGGAGCTTAAAAACAAGGCGAAGTGAGGTGAAGTGGAAGGTGGAGTAACGCGGAGTCATTGTTTTCAATGGACTTCGCGTTACCCATTATAATGCGAAGTACTCTGCTTCGCATTGCGGAGCACTCTGCGAATTCACCTTCACTCCGCGAATCACTTCGTGGAGCGAATTGTAGCCACTTCGCCCATCACTAGTTGCAACTTCCCGGGTCGTACCTGAAAATAGGCAGCCGTGCTGTCTAGTGTGCCTGCCCTGTCAACAAAGACTAGATAAATAAATCAATTTAGCTTTCTGCCCATGATGACCATTTTATGTTGAACTAGACTGATTCAGATCTGCCCTGTACAACTAGATTCATATATTTAAATTGACCTGTTATTCTCCCTCAATATTTAAAGTCTTTATTACTACTTCACTGATAAACTATTATATGAAAGGTAGATAAGTGTGAAAACTTACACTAGATGAATTCTGGGATGATGTAAATCCATTATAGTGTTTGAATGAACCTAATCTGGATGCTAATTAAATGCTTGAAACACCTGTAAAGTTCTTCATGAAGGTTATTAAATCAATTTCATTGCAGAATTGCATTATAGATAACAACAGAAGACCTTATCTATATAGTACTAATGCACATTTCATTAAAATGAAGCACAGTTCACATTAGCATCCAAGTAGCTATGAAAGAAAGAAATGGAAGAGGCTTTTTGAACAGTACAACAGATGTCTTTAAAAAAAAGTCAGTGATGCAGCCTCTTCCTATTTATTACTGTGTCAGTCTGGAAGGTTTAAACTGTAATTAAATGGATTGGAACTATTACTACATTGCCATTTTACAACTTGGATGGCTTTAACTGCTGAGCCGTCCTACCTGCTTCTGTAAATTATAACCATTGCATGGCCCTTTTTTTGCGAGCTTTTACATGTGGGATATACTAATCATCAAGGCAGATTATTGAATGCATTTTCAGGCTTTAAAGAACACTATAAATTTCTTCTGTCAAAATCGGTCTGCAGTTGCTTGCCAAAAGTCTTTGGAATCTAATATTATCAAACAACAAAATTTCAGTTAAAGCAGTTTTACATCCCATCTTAATAGTTATTGATGCTAATGCCAATAAAGCATGTTTGTATAAGGCATGCAGAGAATAAGTACTCAATTACTACAGAAAGACTACAAAGGATGATGCCATGAATGATTGAGAATGGGATTTAACCCATCCCCTTTAACCAACTCCTCAATATCTGATTTTACAGTTGTGCTTAAAAAAGCTGTGGATGTATCATGGGTAGCTAAAATACAGTAGGTTTAAGAATTGTTGAAGTCAAGGAGATAATTCAGAAGAAAATAAGTTAAACGTTTAAAGGAAGAGGGACACAAGATACAACCTGTTTTGTTGTATTCTGAGATTGGTATGTTGTTTATTTGATTTTTCTATATTATGTGCTGCTATATGGTATACTAACCTGAAATATTTATCAAAATGGCACCAAATAAATAATCTGCCTACCAGTATAAAAGCCTGTTGTGTTAATTTGAGAAATTCTGAGACAGAGTGCACACTGAGAGACAAATGTGTAATAGTAACTGTTTTAGTTGATGATAGGGACTCCTCAATACAAAACAAACATCAAGGCAGTCAGAAGGATGTTACACAGCCAGCCCAGTGGTGTGGAGGGCTGAAGCACTGGGTGCCTTACCTCGTGCCATGCCAGTGACCCGTGTTCAGGAATGGACTTGTGCCACTGGGTGTCGGCTGGTGTGGGAGAGGATCGAGCATCAAAGGGGCTACTCTCCTCTCCAAGAGATAGGAGGTTTGTTGACCCAACCTTAGACTGCCAGCAGATGGGGGTCTGGTGGTGGGGCAGTTCAGGTGGCATGAATAGAGGGGCTGCAAGTGTAACATGCATGTGTGCCTCCACAAGCACGTAATGATGTCCCGTGGCAGGGGTGGGGGAAGGAAAATGGTGTTGGGAGCTTCATGAAGTCCTGACCACCCATCCCTGAGTCCGTACCATCATGCAGGACTAATTGTCTGATCTAGTTATTTACACACTGGGAAAAATCCATTGGGGAAGCCCAATGACCAGGTGAGTCCTGGAGGAAATGATAGCTGGCTCAGGGGCAGGGACAGGATTGAGTACCTGCTTCAAACTGAGGATCAAAAATTACTTGTGGGAAAAAAAAGAATGCTCACAGAGCCACCAAAAGTGTTAGTGGTATGGAGGACAAAAGTTATGAAAAAATATCAGAGGCCCCTTGGCATGTTCACAGTGGAGAAAAGAAACCTGAAAGCAGAGATGATCTCAGGCTTTTGGATATTCATGGGTATCAACAAGATCTAATGGTCAGATATCTTTGATCTACTGTCATGCGGCAGGCAGGGGTTTACACCCTGAAGCTCAGAGGTATTACATTCAGGGGTAATGTTAGGACACATGTCCCAGAGGGCAGTGAACCTATAGAACTGCCTACTAGCAAGACAGTGAAGATGAAGACTTTACAGGCCTTCAGGGTAATCCTCTCCAAATTTCTGATTACCAGGGAAATTCACAGTTAAGTTGGGTAGTGGAGTGGGTATAGAGTCCTTATAAATTGGTATGTGTTGGCACACCATACTTATTCTACACACATGTATTTATGTATAACTCATCATTCCTTTCTGACTCTGATATTGGGTAGGAGCAGGTTTCCCCATACAGTGACAGGCCCAAATATTACAACAATCACTTGCTTTGGGCAGAGTAGGTCTCCTCATCCAGCAGGAGACCCTGATATGAAAACAATGACTGTGTGTAGCAAGAAGGGAGTCTCAGTTCTGAACAAGTCACTGAGTGAAAAGAAACATTAGTCATTATCAAGCAAAGGCCTTATTTGGGAGTTGGTTTATGGAGAAGAGAAAATATTATTAAATATCAATTTTATTTTATAGGGAGGTAGTCAGGCATATGAATATGAGGAATGTGACTGGTAATGAATTCCAGACTGGGTGGTCATAAGAAAGCTATTACATCCTTGTAGGAACTCAATAGTCAATGAAATCACTTCGGTTAGCTTCTTGTAGAACTCGAAGTTGTAACCATGACCAAGGAGGCATATAGTACAGAAGGTTTGGTGTGTGTATGGTGTGTGGGTGTATGATTGGAAAGTTGAGTGGTTGGGTATATAAGTGTGGTGTGGATTAAATGGTGTTGGTGTGGTAGTTTATATTGGGTGCTCATTGAATGTATGAAGATGTGCTGAGAAGGTGCTGGGATGGTCAGACACGATTCCCCCTCCTGGCTCAAGGACCTCCACCCTTTTAGGCACCCCCCACTGTCCCCAGAGGTATATAGATGGTGTCAGGCTCTGGGATTGTGAGGAGGAGGAGGGCAGGGGCTGTGCCTGGAGGGGTAATGGAAAGGAGTGGGTGGATTAGGATAGTGGGGAAAAGAAGATGCCCTGGGGTGAAATGTGTTCAGGAGAGGGGTCCTCCCTTCCTGATTCCCATACCCAAGGGCTCTGCTTGTAGCAGGCAGATAGCTCGGCCTTCACCGATGACTCATCCTACTTGGATGGTGTTATATAACGTCCGGTCCATTAAAAACAAGACTGCTATAATAGCTGCTCTTGTTGGGTCATCGGACCTGGCGTGCATTACTGAGACCTGGCTGGATGAGAATGCCAGCCCAGATTTGGCTTCAGCTATACCAGCCGGGTACTCAGGTGATGCACTGTCTGAGGTTGGATCGTAGGGGCAGGGGAGTTGACATCTGTTTTAGATCAGAACTGAGCCTAGTGGAGGTACCAGTGGGGACCACCAACTCCTTTGAATGTATTGTGGTGAGGGCGTGGGCTGCAGGATTCTTCTCCTCTACCGTCCACCAGGAGATGGTAATGTTTTCCTGTGGGAAGTCACGGACTTCTTTGTTGACCTGACATTGGGATCCTCCAGATGGTTGATTCTGGGGGATTTCAATGCCTTGGTCGATGATGAACTCTTGCAGTTTGGTCAGGACTTCCTCCAGCTAATGAACTCGCTGGGCTTCACACAGGTTATTTCCTCCTCGACCCATATAGGTGGTCATTCATTGGACTTGGTGTTTCTCCTGGGGATGGAGATATCTGACTTGGTGGTGAAACCAGTCAGATGGTCTGACCATCACACTATCAGGTTCAGTTTTGTGGCCCCCCCAATAGGCCAGCCCCTACAGAGTTGGTACAGTACCACTCTTTGAGGGGTGTTTTCCCGGATGGCCTGATGGTGGTACTGGACCTATTGGGTCTACCGAGTGAATGCATGGATCCTGGGTACCTGGCACTTGCTTATTATAAGGCAGAGGTAGGGGACCTGGATTCCATTGCTTCTGTTTGTGTTTGACCCCTCACTCTTCACTCCAGGTCTCCTTGGTTTGATGAGACCTTGAGGGAGTTGAGGAGAGTGGGACAAAGAATAGAGAGGTGTTGGTGGAAGTCTGGCCTGGAGTGTGACAGACTTAGTTTGGTGGAACACTATGGGGTCTATCAATCAGCAATTACCCGTAAGAAGGCAGAGTTCCTGTCCAGGGAAATTGCTGCCATGCAGATTCAACCAGACCAGCTCTTCTAGACCATGGACAGATTGTGCAGTTCAATCTGTCTTCAGCTGGAAGTACTTTTTCACTAGGACAATGTGAGGAGTTTGCTCAGTGCTTCGTGGATAAGGTTGCCACAATCAGGTCCGATCTCCTCTTGACTATCTCTAATGGGAGTTGTGGTGTTCGGCAGGAGATGTCAGACACACAGTTTGTGTGGTCTGACTTTGGCCTGGTCACAATCAGTGACATTGTGATGGTTGTCCAGTTACTGCAACCGACCAACTGTAGTTTGGACCCGGGCACCACACACCTCTTAGTTGGCTGTGTGGATAAAATCATCCCAGTCATTGCCAAGATAGTCTGGTTGCCCTTGGAGAGGGGGATCTTTCCTGATCCCCTGAAGGAAGCCGTGGTCTGGCCCCTTCTTAAAAAGCCATCCTTGGACCCATACTGTCCGGCTAACTGCAGGCCTGTCTCTAACCTACCTTTTGTAGGTAAGGTTATTGAGAAGGTGGTTGCGTCGCAGTTGGATGGTCATTTGACTAGCCATAAAGTCTATGATTCTCTCCAGTTCAGATTTAGGAAGAGACACAATACTGAGACAACCCTTGTCCAGGTACTAAATGACTTCCTAATAGCGAGAGATAGAAAGACCTGTACCATTTTGGCCCTTCTAGATCTTTCTATGGCATTTGACACTGTGGACCATGGTGTGCTGCTGCAACACTTGTGGCTCATCTGTGGACTGTCTGGTACAGTCCTCAGATGGTTTCGATCTTTCCTTGAGGGTAGGACTCAGAGGGTGGTGTCTGGGACTTTTTCCTTGGCACCACTCCCCCTATCCTGCGGGGTGCTACAGGGTTCCATCTTAGCACCCATGTTGTTTGCGGTGTATATGCTGCCGTAAGGAGTGATTATTAGGTGGTATGGCTTGAGTTTTCACTGCTATGCAGATGATACTCAGCTGTACGTGTCCTTTGTGACTGGCCAGGGTGTTGCTGTCTCAGTCTTTAACAACTGTCTCACCAAGCTCCAGGACTGGATGACTGTGAGCTGGCTATGGTTGAACCCAGAAAAAACTGAGGTGTTGGTTGTGGACCCAGGTCATCAGGAGATGGGTATGCTGGCAGGATCACCTTCAGGTCTTTGGCTTGGGGGTTTTCAGCTAACTACCTCAGACTGGGTGCGGAACCTGGGAATTATGTATGATGACTGCCTGACCCTTAAATCACAGGTGTCGGCAGTCGTCAAAACCTCTTTTCACCATCTGAGTAACATCGCTCGGGTGAAGCACCTGGTTTCTTCTGATGATCTTCCAACTCTGGTCCATGCCTTTGTTACCTTCTGCCTTGACTACTGCAATGCCCTGTACCTAGGACTACTGGGGGCTGACATCCGCTGTCTGCAGCTGGTGCAGCCAGGCTTTTGACTGGTACCTCCAGGACCAGTCATATAATTCTTGTACTCTGCAGACTGCACTGGCTGCCAATTCAGTGGCAGATCACCTTCAAGGTTTGATGACCATAAGGCCTTACATGATCAGGGATCTAGTTACCTGCAAGATCTTCTTCACCCCTACTGTCCCACCCCCCGATATCTCCGATCCACCGTTGAGGGATTGCTACAGATTCCCAGGGTCTGTTTGAAGACTTCAGGGGCCAGATCATTCAGTTTTATGGCCCCAACCCTGTGGAATTCTCTACCTCATCAGGTTCAAGATTGCCTCACCGTCCAAAGTTTGAAAACTTATTTATTTAGCATAGCCTGCCCTTATTTTTAAATGCCGCTATTGCCGATTGGTTTTAATTCATTGTTTATTTGCTGTGTTTTAATGATTTATTGTTGTACAAGTACCTTGGTTTTGGAAAGGCTCTTTTTTATAAATAAAGATTAACTTGACTTAACTTGAAAGTGTATGCAACTTCTTCTACAAGCAGTGGATATTGATAGACAGGTGACTATAGAGTGTCAGCCTGACTGATGATACTTTTACTACATCTTATAAATGCACAGGATAAACAGGGTAATTTTGGACTGCATGTTCTATACTTGTTACCACTGCAGAAAAGCAATATATTTTTCTTGACAAAAGACCCTAGGATTTCAGTAGTTAGAACCTAAACACTACATTCCTGCCAGTCAGGTTTCTCAGACTTTTAAATATACTGTATAGCAGCAGATTATTAATTGTCTACTGGACTGATGTTTTATTTAATTTTACTGTTCAATGACCAAATAGCGTATGTTCATAAACTTACATTCTTCCTCTTAATGAAAGCTGCTGAATTTAAAAACTATCTTAAAGAGGGACTCCAGCCAAAAGTGCTACTTTTCAGAATTAGAATAAACATACCCCCAATAAATCACATACCAAAAATTAGGTTTCTAAGTTACTTCATTTTAAAGTTATGAGCTATTTTGTAACCCTGATTTCACTACTTGTTCAAAAAAAAAAAAACAGTTTCAGTGAAGAGCTCTGATGATGTCATCTCCAGAACTCATAGTCTAGTCTTCCCTGTCTGCAAGTTTACTGGACTTGTTTCTCCAAAGTTTAAAAATCATGTTCAATGGTTTTTACAAGCAAAAGAGGCAGCAACATTCAAAAAACATTTCTATAAAAACTATGTGTTTCAGGTTTTGTAACAAAGTTGACAAATTCATATTTTATAATGCCATTTTGATGTGGTCCATTTCTCCAGGGTTGCTGAATGCTGAGTCAGCATGCCGCCAAGCTGCTGATACCATTTGGAGTGCTACTCTACTGTGTCTGTAAGGAAGTTGTATTGTTACTTGTATTGCATAATGTTGGTAACTTCACTGCTGTTTGTCAGTGTCTGTACTAGTATAGCATAATGCTGGTAACTTCACTGCTATTTGTCAGTGTCTGCTTTTTAATAAGTTTTAAAGAGCACCTTTCTCAGTCCTTTTGACTATCGTGCATAAATTACCCTTTCTTGCATTGATTCTGAAATTACATTTCATTACTGTCCTCTGCAGTTAGATTTTGCATTCTTCAAAATGAATGAAATGCAATTCCAGAATTCAATTCAATTCAATTTTATTTATATGGTGCCTTTTGAATACCAAGGCACCTTACAACAAATAAAACAGCTTCTACATAAAATTACGTATATTATAAATAGTGTACAATAGCAACATACAGTCAACAATATTAAATTAATCCCCAAAAACACAAATCCGTAGGACAGTTTTGGGGGCCTGTTTAAAAACCTCCACTCATGTAACTGGTGGGTAGAGAATTCCAAAGAGTGGGGGGCCATGTGCATAAATGCACGGGCCCCAGAAGATTTTAAACAGACCCTTAGAATCTTTAGCAACTCCTCGTCAGTCGAGCGGAACGATCACCCAGGGCAGTAAGGGACCAGAAGCTCTTTCAGGTAGTCGGAACCCTGTACATGTAGGGCTTTAGAAGCCAGAAGTCCGACTTTGAAGGTGATTCACCACTGTACCAGCAGCTAGTGCAGTTTGCACAGCACTGGGGAAATATGACAGGACTGAGAGGTTCCCGTCAACAACTGGGCCACTGCATTCTGCATCAGCTGCAGGCGGCGAATATCCACCCCAGAAGCCCTAGGTAAAGGGCATTGCAATAATCCAGGTGAGAAGACTCAAAGGCATGGGCCCAGCATAGGAAGGTCACTGGATGGAACAAGGTGTTTAACTCTGGAGATATTCTCCAGATGATAGAAATTTGACGATGGTGACACCTGCGAATGAAGTGTCAAACCTTCATCAAAAATTACCCCAGGTTTTGCACCTGTTCAGTGGTCGGGATTGGGAGACCTCCAAGAAAAAGTCCCAAAGGTGGCCCCACCCACGACCCCTCTATCTGGCAACCCGGGTCCACCACCAACACCTCAGTCTTTGCCAAGTTCAACCTCAACCAGCTCAAATTCATCCACTCCTGGATTTCTACGAGGCAGTTATTAAATGCTGAGACATCTCTATCCTGATCAGGTGTGAAAGAAAGGTGGGTATCATCGGCATAGCAATAAAACCTCAGCACATACCTTCTTACAATGTCTCTGAAGAGTAGCATGTACACTGTGAACAACATGGGGGACAACACTGATCACTGAGGAACCCCACATGACAATGGAATTGGGCCAGAGGAATAAATCCCTGACACCACCCTCTGAGTTCTTCCAGTGAGGAAAGATGAAAACCACCTGAGGACCATACCTGAAAGGCCACAGATGAACCTCAAATGATTGAGCAGGACCCCATGGTCCACAGTGTCAAATGCTGAAGAGCGATCAAGAAGGACCAGGATGGAACGGTTCTTCTGTTCTCTAGCCATCAGGAGATCATTGAGCACCCGAACCAGCGCTGTCTCTGTGCTATGCCTCTTTTGAAAACCAGACTGGAGAGGCTCGTAAACATCATGGATGGTCAAATGGTCCTCCAGTTGTAGGGCAACTACTTTCTTGATCAACTTCCCCATAAAGGGTAGGTTCCAGATTGGTCTATAGTTCGCATGGCAGTCTGGGCCCAAAGAAGCTTTCTCCAGGAGGGTTGTTACCACCGCCTCCTTCAGGAAACTAGGAAACTCACCTGTTTCCAAGGAGCACCATACTGTCAATGCTAGGACCGGGCCAAGAATGTCACTACAACCCAAAATCAGGGTAGTTGGTCCCGGATCCAAAACTACAGCATGTAGGGTGCATACCCAGGACAATCCGCATGATGTCCATAAGCTCTGACTTGTTGAAGGTACTCCAGGAAAACTGGGGGACAGTGACCAAACATTGGCCCAGAGCAGCACCAGAGCGTGCCGGTAGGAGTTCCACCTTGGTGTCAGTCACCTCAACCAGAAAGAATCGAGCAAGCTCCATGTACTCAATGTGTGAAAATGCTTTTCGAACCTGTAGACAGGCTGGGTTGCACAGTCTGTCCACGGTTTGAAAAAGCTGAGCTGGTTGGTTCCATGTGGCCGCAATCTCCCCAGACAGGAACTCTGCCTTCTTATGGGTGATTGTGGATTGATAGGCTTGATAATGGTCCATCAATCTAAGGTGATCAGTATCAAGGGTAGATCTACACCAGCAATGCTCTAACCTTCATCCTAGTCACTGCATCTCCCTCAAAGATCCATCAAACCAAGTGGACCGAGGGTGAAAGGAAAGAGGATGAACTCAGACAGGAACAGTGACATCCAGTGCCGTAGTTACTGCCATATTATAGGCCACAACTAGGGCTTCTGGGTAATTTATTGCCAATGGAAGGACAGATAGGTCAAGCCCCACTGCCAGGCCTTCAGAGCTTACATCTCATAAAGGGCGGTACCTGATCATCTCCACAGGGGCAGGCCTATGAAGGGGGGCACAAAAACTGAAATGAATGGTGTAATGGTTGGACCATAAGTGCAAGAAGAAACATAGAAGTTGATGGCAGATAAAGACGGCAAGGCCCATCCAGTCTGCCCATTTCTTTTTCTATCTTATAAATGTGCCATCGACCTTTGCTCTGTCAGTGGCCTATCTATTTATACTCATCTGTATTGCTCCTTTATGCCTATCCCATGCCTGTTTGAAGCACTGCACTGTATTCATAGCCACCACTTCCTGAGGTAGGCTGTTCCATGCATCCACCACTCTTTCCTCACATTCCCCCTTAATCAGCCTCCCTCCCTCTAATCTCATGCTGTGTCTTCTTGTCCTGCTATTTTTCTTATATTTAAACATGTTAGACTCTTTCACCTTGTTAATGCCCTTACGGTGTTTGAATGTCTTGATCACATCACCTCTATCCCTACTTTGCTCAAGGGTATACATATTGAGCTCCATTAATCTGTCCTCATATGTCTTCTGATGCAGTCCCTGCACCATTGTGGTTGCCCTTCTCTGGACTACCTCAATCTGGTTAATGTCCTTGTGAAGGTGTGGCCTCCAGTACTGCATGCAGTACTCCAGATGGGGCCTAACCAGTGTCTTGTAAAGAGAGATTATTACCTCCCTCTTATGACTTGTGATGCCCCTACTAATACACCCTAACATCCCCCTAGCCTTACCTACTGCTTTAGAGCTCTACTTGGATGATTTCAGGTCATCAGTCATGATGATGCCTAAGTCTCTTTCTTCCTTTGTGACTGCCAGCAACTCCCCTCCCAGCCTATACTGTAGGTGGCTTCAGGGTTTCTCTACCCTATGTGCATGATCTTGCACTTCTTTGCATTAAATCCCAGTTGCCACTCTTCTGACCATTTTGCTAGTTTATCCAGATCTCTTCTCATTCTGCCCACCACATCTGGATCATTTACTCTGTTGCAGATCTTGCTGTCATCTGAAAACAGACAAGTCTTACCCTCTAGTCCATCTGCAATGTCAAATGAAGATATTGAAGAGGACTGGCCCCAGGACTGATCCCTGAGGTACACCACTTGTGACTTGCATCTCTTCTGACTGTATTCCATTTACCACCACTCTCTGTTTTCTGCCCATCAACCAGTTTGCCACCCAGTTGACCAACTTCTGACCTACCCCGAGCCTACCCAGCTTATTTATCAATCTTCTATGTGGAACAGTGTCGAAAGCTTTGCTGAAGTCAAGTAGGCAACATCAACTGCTCCCCCTTGGTCCACCACTCTGGTTACCCAGTCAAAGAAATCTATGAGATTAGTTTGACAGGACCTTCCTTTTGTAAACCCATGCTGTCTTGGATCCTGTGCCCCTATGTATTCCAGGTGTTGCACTATCCTTTCCTTAAGGTGTGCCTCCATAATCTTGCCCACTACTGAGGTAAGACTGACTGGTTTGTAGTTCCCTGCCTCTTCCCTGCTACCACTCTTGTGGAGCGAGATCACATGAGCCCTTCTCCAGTCTTCTGGGACCTCTCCTGTGCTCAGAGACTCACTAAACAGTTCTGCTAATGGCTCTGCTAGTTCCACCCTTAGTTCCTTAAGTACCCTGGGATGTATGCCATCAGGTCCCATTGCCTTGCCCACCCTGAGCTTAGCGAGCTCTTGTAGGACCCTTTCTTTTGTGAAGGGAGTAGTGCTCACCTCCCTTCCCTCCGTGTCCATGGTGCTGAGTGGGGGCCCTGCTCTACCTTGTCTTCAGTAAATACTGAGTAAAAGTATCTATTTAGGATAGATGCTATTACAGGGTCCTCCTCCTCACATGTCCCCTTTTTTCCTTTGAGCTTAGCAATACTCCCTCTGGACTTTCTCCTTTCACTAATGTATCTATAGAAAGTCTTGTCACCTTCTTTTACTGTTCGTGTTAGTGTTTCCTCAGTTTGCAACTTTGCCTGCCTTACTGCCTTCCCTGCTTCCCTTAGGACATTTTGGTATGCTTCCCTATCTTCATCCAGCTGTGTTCCCTTACATTTCCTGAAGGCCAGCCTTTTGGCTGTGACCTTTTCTGCTACTGTATTTGAGAACCAAAGTGGTTTCCTTCTTCTTTTGCTCTTCCTTTTCTGTCTAACACAATGGGATATTGCTTCAAATATTGCATCCTTAATGCTTGCCAACTTTGCCTGTGCCCCCTCACCTGTGTTTCGTTTTGCCAGGGCTAGTTTAACTCTGTTGGCCATCTTATCAAAGTCAGCTCCTCTGAAGTCCCATATTTTTGCCTTGGAATGGGATAATTTAAATGTAGTGGCCAAATTGAACCATACCATGTGATGGTCACTGGCCACCAGGGAACCTTCTACCTGGAGATCTGTGATCCCTTCCCTGTTAGTCAGTAGTAGATCTAGGATAGCCCTGTCTCTTGTGGGTTGTTGTACCAGTTGTTTGAGGCCCTCCCCCTGCAGGGAATCCATCATGTGTCTAGTTCTGGCAGATGTTCCTGCTGGTATTGACCAATCTGTATCCGGCATTTTGAAGTCTCCCATTATCAGAACCTCCCCTTTAGCTGTCATGTTTTGTATATCTTCTGACAGTAATGTGTCTATGTCCTCCCCCTGGTCTGGAGGCCTGTAGACAACCCAGTTCTTATGGCTGTCCCATTTCCTGTTTCCAGGGTGACCCAGAGTTCTTCTGGCTCCTTATGTGTATTGTGAATTTCTGTAGCTTTGATATTTTTCAATGACATACAGGGCCACTCCACCCCCCCCCCACCGTTTGCACCTCGGTCTCTTCTGAAGAGTACATAGCCAGGTACTGAAGTCTCCCAAGCATGGTTACTGGTAAACCATGTTTCACTAATTGCTACTATGCCCAGTTTAGCCTCTGACATTATTGCCTGTAGGTCTGGGATCTTATTTCCCAGGCTGTGAGCATTTGTGTACATGATTTTCCATTGCTCATATTTCAGTGTGTTAGTTGTTGGGTGAGATTTGGCATTTCCCCTTTGCGTCGAATGGGAAGATGGATCTTTTTTCTTACCTGGTGATGCAAATGAACTGCAAACATGCTGAATCCCTGTTTGACCACTAGCTGAGGGGGGAAGGGTGTTCTTCCCATTCGATGTATGGGGTGGTGCATCCCTCTCCCCATTTGCTAGTTTAAATATCCTGCAAAGACGTCAAACTTCTGTCCTAATGCACTGACTCCCTCTTAGTCAGATGCAGTCCATCAAATTTAAATAACTTTCACTCCCAGAACTGTTGCCAGTTCCCTACAAATCTGTGTCCTTTTTCCTGGCACCAGCCCTTGAGCCACATGTTTAGCTCCCCTATCTCCCCTCCTCTGACCTTCCGTTCATTTGCCCCCCTCTCCCAGACTAGCAAGATCTCAGAGAAGGAGATGCCAGATGAAATGGATGATAGTTTGTCACGCAGCTTGATCAGGTGTTCCTTGGTCTGCATAACTGACTGGCTGGTGAGATCATTAGTCCCTATGTGTACCAGGATACCAATGTTTTCTCCTGCTTTGTGAACAATTTTAGCAATGCAGTCAGTGTCTCTCCACGCTGATGTACCTGGGAGACATCTGACCATCACCCCGCCTGGAGATGGGCATCAACTCCCTGAATCATGGAGTCTCCTATGATCAGAAGTTTTTTGGATTTCCTTTTTGCTTTTTTTGTTTTGGTTCCTGATTTGGGTGAGTTTTGTTGTGCTAGCTCCTGTGCTGCAGTGTCCTGCTCTGCAATGTCCTCTGCCTCTTTGTTTGATTTCAGAGATAGAGGCAGATTCCTGTTTGTAGTGTTTATATGGTTTTTGGAGGCAATATGTTGGAGAGCACAGAGTGATGGGGCACCCAATTTTCCCCTCCTAACTACCTGCCAACCTCCTGAACCAACTACCCTCTGTGGTCGAGGTTCTTCTGTTGGATATTGGGGAAATGGCGGGTGGTTCTTATAATGTATTTCCTCTTGAATATGAAATTTGAGGCACACAATCTCTGCCCATCCTGCCCAGAGCTGAGCCCTAAGATCTCTAATGGTCCATCATGTAGGACAGTGTCCTAAATCCTGTAAGACTGTCCTTCTGAAAAGTGTTCCACAGTACCTGCAGTTAATGATAGCCATTCCAGATAAGAAGAGATATTATATGCATGAAAGTCAAAAGGACTGGGAAAGGTGATCTAAATCTCAATCTCTATCGCTCAACAAAATATTGATCTGTTTTATAAGAGGTCTTTTCCTAGCAGTTGAAACTCAGCCTCCTGTTCTGGTAAGCTTGTGTCCTGTCTTTCTCAAAATGGGGTAATTCTTGCATAAAGTCAAAAGGACCGGGAAAGATACTGACAGCAACTTTATTTTCTCTCAATCCCCATGCTTTGTTACTGAGGTAGAAGAAAAGTCAATTTTGCAAAATAAAAAAATAAAAAACATATTGACAAGGCATTTGGATTTTGGCATGTTGCATTGCTAACTGGGTGTATTAGGGAATGGGGAACATAGTGTGTACATTGAGTATTGGCAGTTTTCCCTTGCAGAATTGCTGTGACTGCACTGTACTACACAGTGTGAGTGACTCCTCTGTCCTACAGTGATGCCATCAGCAGCCAGCAGCCCAGAAGTTGAACAGCAAAGGCAAGTGCAGCAGAGATAAAGCAGGGCTCAAAAACAAATCCAAATTATGGAAGGCAGAGTAAACCATGGCCAAAAATAACAAATGCACACACCCTTTCAGGTATAGTACTGCAACTGTTTGGACCATCATGAAAGGTGCTCTTTAACAGGGGCCTAATATGTGTTAATTCCTGCTAGTGGTGGAAGTGTTAACTGTGGTAAAATTATAATTTTAATGTGGAATACAACATAGATGAGTCTGAATACAGGTTAAGTAACAGCCTACCAGGGAGAAAACACTAGGAGCCAGATATTCAAAACTTTGTGCCTGACACAAATTGATTGTGTCAAATTTGTGTCAGATTGCTATATTCAAAAGGTATGATAGCACCAACGCTATCAGATAATGTATGCATGGCACAAAGTGAGGCACAACGGTATATTCAAAAGTATAGTGCCACGTAACGTGTAGCACAGTGCAAATTACTGCCCATGAAAAGGTGGTCTTAATGCTGGGCAAACCCAGGATGGGGGGCATGGACAAAGCAGCAACAGGGAACAAGGCTGTGTGCATCCAATGAGGAGGAAGTGTGGGCAGATGGCCACCCTGGCCCACTGCATATGCACAGGCACACAAACTGTGGAATGCAATGCTCCTACAGTGCTATGAAGTGAACATTCATGTAAATGTTACAACTGAGCTAGAACAACACTTGCAGCAACAAACTATTTGTACACTATTGTAATGTAGTGTAACGTGTACCTAATGTGATATTTGTGTATTGTATGTTATTGTGCATTGTATGTCTTTATTGTACACCATTGCATCTCAGTCACTTAGTTAGTGTCTCCGGATCATTCCTGACACTGGGCCTTGGCCCAGTGTGCTTACCTGGTGAACAAGGTGATAAAAAACAATGAACAGAACACATACATGGCAGAGGCATATGCTGCACACAGATGGCACTGCCCATGTCGCCATCATCTGGCACTGGTCCTAAACCTGCCAGGCATTATTGGGTGCTAAAGCACCCAGTGGACACCATGACACTGCTTCCATGCAGTACACCCCTCCAGTTCCCCCACTGGGGTACACCAACACAGTCCAGCAGACACAAGCTGCACTGGGGGAATGGAAGGTGTTGGGGGAGGGTATACAGGTGGCCAGGCTGTACCATATAGTAGCTACTACCACATGGCTGGGGCCATTGACACAGTGCACATGTTCCACTGATGGGACTGCTCCTGACAGCAGTGTGCCAGTTTGATGGTATGTGTGCCCACTCCTGGGGCACATACCCTACACCCGTCTGTAATCCCCATATACACACAGGCAGCCATGTGTATGGTAGTGAGGGGATCCCATACCACTGCTGCAGCACATGAGGGTCACAAGACAGTATAACTGTGGTGTCCACTGTTAGATCACACCTTCCGGCTGTGCTTGTCACTGTGTGGATAGCACCAGTCACTGTTGACACACCATAGCTATTTCTGTGTACCTCACAGTATCGCCTACTATGGTACTGTACAGTCTGAAAAATGCTGCGGCAGGAACAATGATTTGCCTCTGGCATGCAGCACTGCCTCCCCGGAGCTATATTAGTCTTTGCATCTGTGTCCAAAGCAAGACCGCAGCTAATGTTCTGTGAGCTGTGAGCACACAATGAATGTAGCAACTGACCTGTAATACCAGTCAGACCTGCAGGTGAGGCTGTGAGCACAGAAAGAAATGTGGCTACTGGCCTGTAATTCTAGTTGGACCTACAGGTGGAGCTGTCTGCATCATGCTATAAGACAGGGCAATCCACATGCAAAGCAGGCTGTAATAAGATGGTAATGTGGCTGTTTGCCCATGGATTGCCTGAGTAGGCTCATTTGCATTGCAGTTTTGAATATAGCAAACTTTAGCACCGAGCAAATCGGATTGCGCAAGGCAAACGTGTCAGCGCAGTGCAATACTGTAATGTTCCATTACATGGTTCTGCAGTAATTGGCCTGTGCTGCTTGCTGTTGTTGTGCTCCACTGCTTTGCTAGCACACACATTGCCCACATTGTTCAGCCTTACCTCACTCCACCTCTGTGTGCACTGGGCCACTGTTGCAGTTTGCGCGACTTTCGGTTGCTATATTCAGTGATGTCTTATTTGCTGGGCTATTGTGGCACTGCATGCACTTTCAGCCCTGTTTGCACACCTTCATTTGCACACTATATTCAACTTATTTAGCCCTGGGGCCTATTCCTTTGAATACGGTATGCAAATGGTTCCGGGCTAATTTTGCTCACCGTGCAGTGCTAATTTTGCCCTGGACAAAGTTTTGAATATCTTGCCCTAGGTTGGCTGAGTTGGGTGCTGTGTAGAGACTCATAGTAAGGTTTCAAAACAGCATTATCTTTCCAACCCTCATTAACGGGAGGTCAGAATAATTGTTTTAAAGTGCCATCCTGATAAATCACCTCAATTGAATGACAGGTGTGAATGATCACAGCCTTCCACCACATACAACAAGCATTTGTCAATGCTGAATGTTTGCTTGCTGGCATTGGCATTGGTAGTGTAGAAGTTACAGAGCTGCATAATAGAAATGGCAGTGAAGTATTGAACTGAAGCCAACCCCACCACCACCCTGCAGAGAGTGACAGGCATTGGGGTGTGCCTTTGGGTCGTCAGGCATAACGGCCATGCCATTTCACCACATCCTACCCTGCAGACACCAACAAGTGTCACGGTGTGCCTTGGGGTCTTTGGCCCTTATGCGCACCCCATTCCATCAGGAAATATGGTGAGATGGGTGTGGTATAGGAGAATGGGGTGAACTTTGGGGCCGAATAGTCCAAGGCATACCTCAATGCCTCTCACTGGCTGCAGGGTGTGGAATGATATGAACATTACCGGCAAGAATCCCAAGTCACACCCCTGATGCCTGTCATTCTCTACAGGGTGGGGCGTTATGGTTGGAAACCCTAACACCTCAGGCATTCATTGGTATTTTCACTCCAAATTTTCAACACGGTTTTTTTGTGACCCTCACCTCATAAATAGTGGCAATATCAGTTTGTTAGCCGAAAGCTGCTTATGCACAGCGACTACGGCATTTAGCACCACAGGTGCAAAAACACATTCCAAACAGAATGTGAAAAATGACAGCTGAACTGTTCATGGGGAGGTGTAAAAAATGGCAGTGTTGCAAATCTGCAGTAAAAATATAAAAAAAACTGGTGAAGTCACGAGCGTGCATAGAAACTGTGTAACGCACACCCATAATGTAATTAGTTTGGGGATTTTTTACAGCAGATTGTCAACACAGGCATTTTGGGACCTCCGATCATGAACAGTGTCACTGTGATTTTCTTTATCTGTCCCGAACAATGATTTCCCACAGCGACCACGCATCTCTGCGCTGAAAGTGTGAAAACACATTTTGGCCATGTTGTGAAAAATGACAGCTGTACTGTTCATAAGAAGTGTGGAAAATGCCACTGGCAAAATCTGGACTGAAAATATTACAAAGTCATGAACTTACGAGAGTGCGTGGAAACTGCGCAATGCTCACTCATAACACAGTCATTTTATATACTTTTGTCACCAAATTTTCAACATAGCCATTTTAAGACCTCTGCGCATGAACAGTGTAACTGTGATTTTCTTAATCTGTCCCAAACATTGCTTTCACACACCAACTACACCATTGTGCGCTACATGGGCTGAAACACATTTTTGGGGAGATGTGAAAAATGGTAGCTAGTACTGCTCATAAGGAAGTGTGGTAAAATGGCACTGTTGAAAATCTGGTGTGCAAATATACAAATTCGCAAACTTGCCAGTGTGCGTAGGGAACAGCAGAACGTGCACTCCTAAAACAGTCATTTTAGGAATTTTTTCACCAAATTTTCAACATAGCCATTTTAAGACCTCTGCTCATGAACAGTGTCACTGTGATTTTCTTAATGTGCCCAAAAATTACCAGACCGACTTTCGCCATTGTGCGCTATATATGAAACACATTTGGGCAAGATGTGAAAATGACAGCTGTGTTGCTCATAAGGAAGTGTAATAAAATGGCAATGTTGAAAATCTGGAGTAGAAAATATTGAAAATTCAAACTTACGAGCTTATGTGAGGAACCGCGTAACGCACTCAGAAACAGTAATTTTAGAATTGTTTCACCAAATTTCTCAACATAGCCATTTTAAGACCTCTGCTCATTAACAGTGTCACTGTGGTTTTCTTAATTGTCCCATACATTGGTTTTGCACACCGACTGCGCCATTGCGTGCTACCTGGGCGGAAACATGTTTTGGGTAAGATGTGAAAAATGACAGCTGTACTGCTCATAAGGAGGTGTGGTAAAATGGCAATGTTGAAAATCTGGAGTGAAAATATTGCAAATTCGTGAACTTACTAGGGTGCTTAGGAACTGTGCAACGCATACTCGTAACAGTCAATTTTAGGAATTTTTCCACCAAATTTTCAAAATAGGCTTTTTGAGAGCCCACCTTATGAACAGTGGCAGTGTCATATTGTTACTCAGTCCCAAAAGGTGATTTCACGCAGTGACTATGAAATCATCCTTCTGGGCCGATTAACGCCATGACAGTGAGAGCATTCATGAGAAGGGGTCCCCAAAACCCCCATGTTGAAAATTTGGTGCAAAAATTCCAAAAAATGCCTGAGATATGCTGCAAAGTTGAAAAAACCCTATCGATCCCATTATACAGCTTACCGGCATTTCCTCAGTTCGCGGTCGGCTTTAAAGAGTGCAGACGTGTTCCCGGTCCACCGAAGTTTGTCGCGCCGGAGTCTGGAGGTAAGTATGGGGTGAAGGAGGTGGGGAGGTGGGTACCCAGTGGGTGGGCGTGGTGGGGGCAGACAGCTAGGGACTGCTTTTGCATTTCAGGTTTTTTTTTAAATGAGGACTACGTGGACATTTTCCACGCTGGGGTGGGCTCCCAGCGTGGCACAATGACAGCTTGTGGGGGGGTGTGGAGCTGACGGGGGATTGGGCACCCCTGTCAGCGATAGCATTGTGTTGCCACGCTGGGGTGGGCTCTCAGTGTGGCACCCTGTACTCTGGGGGGGACCAGTGGAGCCGACAGGGGATTGGGCACCCCAGTCAACTATACCATGTGTAGCCATGCTGGGGTGGGCACCCAGCATGGCATAGGGAACTCTGTTTTGGTACGGGGCGCAGCACAGCCAACGGGGGATTGGGCAACCCTGTTGGCTACACAGTGTGTGTGTGTGGGGGGCGAGCATGCAGTATGCGTGACTGTGTGTGTGTGTGTGTGTAGGGAGAGCGCGCATGAGCAGGTGATATCTTATCGCTGCTCACTGAAGCGTAGCTCCCCCTTTCAACTGTACGTCACTACATTTTGGAGCTGTCATAGACAGCTCCAGCAGGCATTGGATAACGGCGGCCATGCCTGCAAACACACTGCCTGAATTGGAAGAGGGCTGCCACACCTCCAAAAAATCAGATGATGGCACTATGTTTCCTGCACATGCGTGCAAGCAAACATAAAAATTATTCAGTCTGCAAACCTCACCAGTGAAAATAGGAAATTTTGCTCCATTGCCTTTCCAAAATATAAAAAATAAACTTAACTAAACCACACTGCAGTGTGGTATGATTCAGCATTCAGCAACCCTGGAGAAAAGAACTACAACATAAAGGCACCAAAATAAATAAATAAAAAAGAATACACATTTGTCAACTTTTTTACAAAACCTGAAACACACATAGTTTTTATAGCAATGTTTTTTAAATGTTGCTGCCTGTTTTACTTTTGAAAACTATTGAACTTGAATTCTAACCTTTGATTAAACTGGTTCTATAAGCTTGCTGACAGAGAAGACTAGACTCTGAGTTTTGGAGATGACATCATCATCAGCTCTTCACTGAAACTGGCTTTTTTGAACAGGCAGTGAATTTAGGGTTGTAAAATGACTTGTAACTTTTAAACAAAGTAACTTAGAGATCTCATTTTTGGCATGAGGCTGATTGGAGCTATGCTGATCCAAATTCTGAAATTTATTGATGCCAGAAATTTTGACTGTAGTCCCCCCTTTAAAGCAAGAATCAGCAAAATGCTTGCTGTCTGGAGGCTTTTGCAGTGCATATAGTTGATTATTGTAATACTTTGTGGGCATGGTAAAACTATTATTGATAAGAGACTCATTGTGGAAGAGTTTAATCCATACTTTGTATCTGCTAGAATGACTTCCGGCCAGTCACCTGCTTCTGCACTCCCACTAAGAAATTTCAATCTCTAGCCTTTAAAGCATGCAACCCCTTTCTGCTTCCAAACTATCACTTAAAAACAAGTGGAAGACATGCTACTAATTCTTGACTCTAAAAAAACCATGGGCAGACAGTTTGAAACTATATTTTCTTAGAGCTGGAGTCCTAGTGTTAGCATCGCCTATAGCACACCATTTTAATCGCTCCTTAACTAGCCATGAAATTCCTGTACTTTGGAAAACAGCTCACCTAAATCCACTGTTCAAAGCTGGTGATAAATCTATAGCAAGTAACTACCAGCCTATCTCGAGCTTGCCTGTCCTAGCTAAGGCCTTAGAAGAGTTAGCCAGTAAACAGGTTCGGGAGTGTCTTACCAGTAATAATTCAATTACTGCATTCCAGTCTGGTTTCTGGGCTCTGTACAGTACTACTACTGCACTCAACAAGTGACAAATGGTGAGTTAACTTCCCTTGACCAAGAGCTTGTAATGGCTGCCATTTTTCTTGACCATAGTAAGGATTTACATATGATTGATCACCAAATACTTCTGCATAAACTTTCTTCTATTGGAATTGGTCAGCATGCTTTACCCCAGTTTAAAAATTACTTGATGGGTAGACAACAACAGGTTAAATCTGGGGGCCTACTGTCCTCCTGTTCACAAATCTCCAAAGGAGTCACACAAGGATCTGTCCTTGGACCACTGTTATTCACCATATACAGTATGAACAAATGACCTAGGAGATGATGTTGGGGGTGTCAAACTACAATGCTATGGGGATGACACAGTGCTTTATGTAACCAGACCTAACAGGCCAGAAGCTTTAAATGACCTCTAGTCAGCTTCAATATTTTTCAACTGAAACTGTGTGCATTTAAACTCCTTCTTATTAATACTGCAAAAACGAAGTACATGATCTTTGCCCCTAACAGTGAATGATCACTGACCCCTCCCCTCCTGGGGTCCTTACTCTCCTAGATGATAAATTGGTGCAAGTAGAGAATTTCTAATACTTAGGAGTATGGCTAGATAACAAGCTTTCTTTCAGTAATTATATTGAAAATGTATGTAAGAAGCTGCAGCCAAGGCTGGGCTTCTATTATAGAAACAAGTTGACTCTTCAGTTGGATGCCTGTAAAATCCTAGTCAAAGCTATGGTTTTACCCCTGCTTGATTACAGGGACTTAGTGTATGGAGGTGCTACAGCTGGCCAACTTGTCAAATTGGATATCCTTTATCATAGCGCACTGAGATTCATCACGGGGCTGCCTGCAAGAACCCATTACTGCACCCTCAATGCATCTGTTGGTTTGTCTTCCCTTGCTACTGGATGACTGAAAAGCCTATACTTATGGTCCCACAAATCTCTTAGACAGGAAGTCTCACAATATCTCTTTGACTTTCTCTGCAAAGCCTCTAGTTTATATAACCTGAATGCACGTAGTTATATTTTGCTCGAAACTCTCAGAATTGCAATCAAATACTGCAAAACGGCTTTCAGCTGGCTCGCTCCAACATACTGGAAAAAACATCAGGCCTCCTTAAAATGTTATTCAACTGTGAGTTTTCATTCTTTCAAACTACTGAGTGATACCTTTTGCACTGGTAGTTTTACTTGGTCCTAGGCCCTACGTGGATATTTATTGCAGTCTGACCGCTGCTTTAAGTGCTGTCTCGACTGCAACAGCCTTACTGTTTTTTTATGTTATGTTTCATATAATATTCTATTTTTGTTGCTCTATACCATTATTAGATTTATCAGATATTCACTGCTTGTAAATTATGTTCCTTTCCTTATCTTGCACCCTTGTAATTGTGATATTTCTGTACTGTACTGTACTGTCCCACCAAGGACCTCTCTGCAGGCTACAAATGAGCTTTGATCAGTTGAGCTTTTGCTAATAAAACAAATAAAATGAAATGAAATGATTGCCTACTGAGGCACTGTCTAAATTCCTGTTGGTTACCAGTGTCACTGCTAGAATGGTCTCAGGAACTACAGTCATGGAGCACCTCATGTCCATGTTAAAGAACCTTCACTGGCTATCAGTAAACTGTAGGTGTGATTTTTAAAGTTCTATTCTAATGTAAAATTTTGCCTGCTCAAAAACTAATTTATGAATACGTACTATTGAGGACTTTGAGTTCTTCCACTGCAGAGCTTTTGTCTGTTCAAAAATCTTAATTAAAGTTAGTGGGAGGCAGTGCTATTAACCAACATGGCACCAAACCGTATGGAACGCACTGACTGAAATTATCTTTTAAGTAAACAAATCTCATTAACTACAGTTTGATTTGACTTTTCCAAGTATGTGACTAGCTACAACCAGGAAGATTGTTCTGAGAGATCCCTTTTTGTCGGAGAATTTTAATTATATATATTGTTGCATTTTTTTTATTTAAATATTCAGTCTATTATTACTTTAGACTATGATTATAGTGATATCCGTGCAGTGTTTTGAGCCATTTGGGAAGAGGATTTGTATATAAAACTGATTGAATTAGATCATGAAAGGAGAACAAAAACTGAGGACTGTAGTCAGCTACTCTTTTCATAAGAAGGGAATGTAGTGCTGAATAGAGTCCAGAAAGTATTGGTACTATATTGCAATTGTAGCACTGCAAATTGGGCCCACATCCTTCCAAGAAGAAGCTCACAGCCCTTGCTGTTTATAAAGCTAGCCTTACATTCTAATGCAGAAGAAACAGAACTTGGGGATGGGATATATATAAAGTATCAGGAACCAGGAAGTCGCTCAGCACCAACACACCTATGCCAGAGCCAGCAGCAAGTAGGAAAATTAAAAAAAGACAGCACCAGATATTTGATATTTGTTGCACAAATAGTTTATTGTGAAAATGATGCAAAACAGTGCAAAATAAGAAATGCCCTGGAGAATGAACAAAAGGGTGCACACACAGTACCTCGACCAGTTTTACTGAAGAGCATGGTCAGGAGGACCCGAATGTCTCAGCACACTCTGGTTATGTAGTGATAAGAATTAGTAACAGTGCATAAGTGTAAAAAATATAACAAGTGCAAGTGGAATCCGTATCATCATAAGACCTTACAAAATGCAAATTTAGGAACAAAGAATGAGAACAACAGTCACGTAAGCATTCTACAAAGAAAGCATACTAGTGGGAGTATAATAATGTTGTTGATACACTAAATATCCTGCCTGCATGCTATTAGAAATAGAAATATTGAATGTGTTGGCAGAAAAGGACAGGTGGGCCAATCTAGTCTGCCTGATTTCCCTGCCTAACACTATACCTTGGACTCTGTTTGCTCACAGGTGTCCCTCCCTCCTCCCTTACCTCTATTTCTTATACCCATGTGCCTATCCCTTGCATGTTTGAAGCTCCCCACTGTCTTCACCCCTGCTACCTCTTCTGGCAGGCTGTTCAGGTGCCCGCCACCTTTTCTGTGAAGAAATATTTCCTCACATCTCTCTTAAACTCTCTCCCCAAGCTTCATAGCATGCCTCCATATTCTGGTGCTCTTCCTCCTGTGAAAGAGACTCCCCTCCTGCTCCTCATTCACCCCTATGAGTAACTTATAGTTCTCAATCATGTCCCATCTTGCTCCCCTTTCTTTCAGGGAGTACATGTTGAGCTCCTGCAGCCTCTCCTATTATAGTTTCTTGTGCAACCCCTACACCGTTTTAGTAGCTCTCCTCTGGACAGCTTCCACCCTATCAATGTCCTTGCAGAGGTGTGGCCTCCAGAACTGGAAAAAGTACTCCATTTGTGATCTCATGTGATACATACACAGCACTCCCTCCCTTCCGCTAGAGAGTCTCCCCACCCTAGGTGCATGACTTTGCACTTCTTAGCATTGAAACCCAGCTGCCACTCACTAGGTCATGACTCTAGTTTCTCCAGATCCAATTGCATTCTCTCTGCTCCCTCCTGGGTGTCCACTGTGTTGCAGGATTTTTCTTTTATCAGCAAAAAGACACACCTTCCCCTCCACGTCATTTATAAAGACATTGAAGTGGACAAGGCCAAGTACCAATCCCTGTTGTACTCCACTGGTCACTCTCCCTTTCTCCAAGTGACTGTCTTTACAAGCAACTTCAGCTTCCTAACTTTCAACCAGTTAGGTACCCAGCTCACCACCTTCTCCTTCACCCCCGGCTGCTAAGTTTCTTATCAAACTCTTGTGTGGTACAGTGTCAAAGTCCTCACTGAAGACCAGATAGGCCACATCCACTGCCCTAACATAGAAACATAGAATTTGACAGCAGATAAGGACCGCTTGCCCCACCTAGTCTGCCTATTTTCCTACCTAACAGATAAGCTGCAGATCCTAGTTAACCAACAGCTTACTTCCTCCTACCTCCACTAGGACTGCCTTATGTCTGTCCCATGCATTCTTGAATTCCCCCACTGTTCTTGACTCCACGACCCCCTCAGGGAGGCTGTTCCATGCATCCAGAACCCTCTCCGTGAAAAAATACTTCCTCACATTACCTCTGAGCCATCCCCCCTCTATCTTCAAATTGTGCCTCCTTGTTCTTGCACATCTCTTTTTCTGAAAGATGCTACCCTCTTGGACTTTGTTGATTCCCTTGAGGTACTTGAAAGTTTCTATCATGTCCCCTCTCTCCCTTCTTTCCTCAAGGGTATACATTTTAAGCTCCATTAGTCTTTCTTTTGTATGTCTTCTGGTGCAGACCCTGCACCATTTTGGTTGCCCTCCTCTGGACAGTCTCCACTCTGTCTATGTCTTTGCGGAGATGGGGTCTCCAGAACTGCACACAGTACTCCAGATGGGGTCTCACCAACTGTCTGTACAGAGGGATAACAACTTCCTGTTTTCTACTATTGATGCCTCTTCCTATGCATCCCAGTATCCCCCCAGCCTTCCTTACTGCCTTCTCACATTGCTTGCCCACCTTTAGGTCATCTGATATAATTACCCCCAGGTCCCTTTCCATTTTTACTGTTGTCAGTATCTCACCCCCCATTGTGTACTCTTCCCCTGGGTTCTTGTTTCCCATGTGCATTACCTTGCACTTCTTTGCATTGAATCTGAGCTGCCATACATTTGACCATTCCTCCAACCTTGCCAAGTCCCTTCTCATCCTTTCCACTCCATCTTGTGTATCAACCCTGTTGCAGATCTTTGTGTTGTCCCTACACTGATCTACCTCTCTAGTAACCCAGTCAAAGAACTCTGCTGTATGAGATGTGTTTGACATGACTTCCCTGCGTGAAGCCATCCTGCCAGTGGTCTTGCAGCCCATAAGCCTCCAGGTACTCTATCAGTCTATCTTTCAGCAGTGACTCTTTTAACTTCCCCACCACTAATATGAGACTGACTGGTCTGTAATTGCTGGCCTCCTCCTTGCTGCTGCTTTTGTGCAGAGGAACCACACTGAACCACCTCTGTCTCAAATAAGGTGCTAAATAGTGTTGCCACAGGGGTGGCAATCACTATACTCAGTCCCTCAAGTATCCTTAGGTGGATCACATCTGGCCCTGTAGTCTTTTTTCCCTTTAGCGCTTCCAATCCCAGGTGGACTCACTGTTACATAGATGTACTTGTGTCCACTCCTCCTTCCCCCCAGTGCCTAGTAATGCATGTCAGTCCATCCCCTCTTTCCACTTTGGAGACTGAACAGAAGTATTCATTTAAAATTTTAGCTTTTTCTTGATCTTCCTCTGCACAGCTCCCCCCCCCACTGTCTCCTGATCTTCACTATACCACCCCTTGCCTTCCTCTTTTCACTCACATAGAGGGAGTTGTATCCCCATTCTTGACTTCCTGGATGATCCTTTCCTCAGTTAGAACCTTTGCTGTCCTTACCATCCTTCCTACCTACCTCCCTTTGTTTCTCTTAATATATCTCCCTGTCCATCTCCGTTTGGGTCTCTTTGTACTTCCTGAAAGGTGTTTCTTTCTCCCTTACCACCTTAACCACCTCGTTTGAGAACCACAGTTGTCTCTTTCTCCTCTTACAATTGCTCATTACTTTTAAACATGTTGCTCTTGCTTTAGTTATTCCCTCCTTTATTCTATTCCACCATACCTCCACCCAACCAGCTATCCCCCATGTCAAGGTATTTCCTAAGACAGTCTGCTGTTTCTTTCAGATCTGTTGTCATGATGTTCAGGACTCTCTTCCTAGTGTGTTCTTTCTCCTGCCCAGTCCATATGCCAAACTACACTGTATGATGATCTCTTGTCCATGAATGCTACCCACTGTGATATCTGCAATGCTGTCCCTGTTCGTAAATGCCAGATCCATCATTGCCCCATCTCCAGTGGGTTCTGAAACCAGCTGCCTGAGAAATGCCCCTCCAGGGAATCTTGGATGACACTGCTCCTAGTTGTAGCTGCAGCCAGGATGTTCCAATCTACATCACACACAATAAAGTCACTCAAAATTACTACTTCCCCTTTGTTTGTCAGTGTTCCTATGACCTCCCCTAAAACCTTGTCCAATTCCTCCTACTGTGTTGGTGGCCTGCACATCACCCCCACAAGCATAAAGTCCCCACACCCTATCTCTAAGCCAACCAAAACAACTTCAAGCCCTCTTTTTCTCCAATGTGACCTTGTATTTCCATGGCCTTTATACCTTCACTTACATATAACCCCCCCTTCCTCCCTACCCTATCCTTTCAAAATATGTTGTAACTTGATATGGCCACCTCCCAGCTGTGGTTGTCAATGTTCCATGATTCTGTTACTGTACAGCCACCAAATCCAGGTCTTCCTCCACAACAGTAGCTTCAAGGGCAGGAATATTTGTTTCCTTGGTTCCTTGCATTGGTGCACATAGCTCTCCACTCTTTTCCTTCCTCCCTCCTCCCTCCCTTCCTTCCTTCCTTCCTTCCTACCTTCCTTCCTCCTTTCAGCACCCCTGATTGTACCCCCATCTCGTGGACAGCAGCACATATGTAGGTACATGTACTAACCTTAGGGCAGAGGCACTTATTGTATAAGCATAAGTGTCAGCATCTGAGTTCTACTGTACTTCTCTAATGCTTATTACGCTTCAGTATACTTTTATAATGTATTCTGCCACTGGGAGATGTTATCCATTATATTTTATTGTATAATCATAAGTTAGGCAACAGTGCCATCTGTAGTGCTTGTGCACGACTGTAACTTCAAGTGACCTTGAAAGCATCACCGACCTTATTTTTCAGTTATCTTCTGCAAGCGAAGCAACTTCTTATGTTAATTAGGATGGTTACTCAGGCCACCTGTTTCTGGCCAATTATACACTTTTTATGTGTCTTATTTTATAGTTAGCATAGTGATTATCAGGGTATAAGACCCCTTGCAGCACATAGCTTTACTGAGACTAGAGACTGCGCTTATGTAGGTAAGGAAGTTGGACACTCTCCCAGTGATTACACCATTGGTTGTAAGCCTGTATCATTATAATTTGTCAGTAATAAATTATATTTATTATCTGGACACCAGTTGTCTGTCATCTCTTCCTTTTGTACAGTTCCAACAAGAACCTGAGAAAGGTAATTTTTTTACCCGGTTACCCTTCCTTCCTTCCTTCCTTCCTTAGATCCTTCTCTTTTCACTGGTATGGTACTTCCCCTTTTTATTCTCTCTCTGCCCACCCTCCCTAGTATTTTTCTCAGCCTTAATTCCACCTCACCCTCCCTTTCCCCCTTGTGCTATTCCCCAGTACCCCTAGGGAATTTATTTTGTCTGGGCTTTTCTTCACTGCTGCTCCACTCTCTGGGGGGAGTATTAACTTTCTCTCTCATTTCTTCTGCTTCCCCCTTGAAGTAGCCATTGAAGTAGCACATATAACTTCCACCCAGGGCCGTCATTCTCCTCCTGGATGGAGGAGGCCATCCAATTTGTACATGTCTTTATCCCTCCAGGTTGGACCCAAGACCCTGATGTAGCCAAATCATTCTTCCCTGCACCATACCTTCAACCAGTTGTTGAAGACTGTGATGCAGTGTTCCCTCTCCTCCTCCCAGCTTCGCACAGGTAGCACCTCACTGGAAGGCCACTGTGTGTGCTACCCACTTCAGGCCCCTTCCCAACCCCATAAACCTACACCACATCCACTGCCAGGTCATTTGTCCCCAGATGGACAAAACTACCCCCATGATGAATGAGACCCCTGCCAAAAATTGCTTCCTGTTCCACTGGAGTTCTCTTCCTCCTACACTGGGGCCTAAACTCTGAAGAACCACCACACCCTGCCTTGCCATGGGTGCCTCATCTCAGCAATCCTATCTTGCTAGGGTGATGAAAGAGTTCTGTAGTGGCACTGGTTAAGGAATGTGCTCCCTTACCCCCATCCTCCACCCTCCTCAAGCTCACCACAGTCCAGCTGGCCCTCCTTCTAGGCACCCAGGTCTGTACATGCCCAAATATAAATCACCTTCTTAAGACCTGATTGGTCAATTTCCTGTCTTGGTCCTGCCTTCCCTCCCAGTGGTGTCATTGATTTCTGCTCTGAGTGCTTCTATTAAATTTCATAAAATTTCCATAAAATGTAGCAAAATTTCATATTTCCATAAAATTTGGCAACATTTCACAAAAATTATGATTTCAGTTATTTCCTTCTAATTTAAAATACGTTTGTCTAAATTGCACCATATCTGATATGATGTCTCTACCAAGGTCAGTACAGACATATAATAAGTTTCAAATCTCTAGCATCAAAGTTGACTGAGTTATAAGCTTACAGATGTTTTGTAATTTTAAAACTGCATTTATTTCTTTTTAATTTTTTATTTAGTTGTTTAACCAGGAGTAGAACACTAAGCTGAAAGCTTTTTTACAGGAGCGACCTGGGAGCACAGGGAAGTTAAGCGACTTGCTCAGGGTCACACAGTATGCAGGGGGAAGCTGTGGGATTCAAACCCAGGTCTGGTCTGCTGGATATCACCAGATTTGCAGCTCAGAGCTTTAAACCACTGCGCTATTTAACTGCAGAATTTTAAGCTCTTATAACTTTAGAACTAAAGAGTGGAATATCACCAATTTTGTATGTTCATTGATCCTAAACATTAAGCTTTGAGGTCACCCTCATGGCCCAGCAGCAGAGCACCAAGCCACTATGCTGACCGACCTAGGTTCAGAAGTGAGCCCAAGAAGTCACATGGGGAGGCAGGTCATAGTTGAGACAGCTGCTGCTCAACAGAGCATCTCAGGGAGGTCTGGCAGCAGGTTCCACCAACAAAGTGACTCTGCAGCTGGGCCAGGGAGGTTGCTCTGGCTGCAGGGGATGCTGTGGCTGTATGAGGCTTACAGAGACACTGTCCTCACCTAGGGAGGTGGGAGGGGAAAATGTGGGAGAAAAACCCAAAAGCCAATTGAATGATAGTTGGGTTCAGCTTGATCAGGTTATGTCCCTGTGAACAAGTTATATCCCTCAGAGACAGACTGCTGGCTGGAAGAAAAACCAATATAGAAAAAGGAAGCTGGGTGTGTCAGCTCTCTAGTCTCTTGATCAAAGGCTGGGCAAGTTATAAGAAGCCAAAGATGTCAAAATAATATCAGTAATTAAAACTGAATTTAATGAGCTTTTGTGAAGTTTTCAAATATTGTGATACTTTTATCAAAATCATGTCCATGCATTTTGCCCAGTCATACAGCTGAACAGAAGTGGCAATAAGGTAGCATTCATAGAGACTCCATAGTAAAAGCATGGTGGTGCAAAGCATCAAGTCACTATCTTGAGTGAGGAACCATTAAGAATAGTCAAGGCATCACTATGCACTATCCTGTCTTCTTGCAATATGCCAGCTGACCACTTCAGCTCACTAACTTAATAGCTTGTGGAAGCACATGCACGTGCAGCATTGTTTCTGTACAGTGCCACCTGCTGACTCTATAACAAGCCTGTGGATAATGATGCATATTTTTTACTATTTAAAAACAGTGACACCAAGTGATGCCAAACCTTACAACTAGTTGCAACTTAGTCCATTTTAACAGAAGTATCTGGATATCTTCAGTCATGATGGAGCATGATGCTGGGCATCACTGTCACAGGAGTGTTGGAGGGGCATTGCAGGGACTTGATGCTAGTACAGTCAAGGTGATTCAGTGGTGATAAGTGCATTGTGAAAGTTAAATTCCGCAAGTGGAATTCTAGTGGCATTACCTACATAGGTTACATAGGTTTTCCAGAGCTCTATATAGACTGAGGTCCATTATAGCTAGCTGTGGTCATTGATATCCCAAGATGTTGTTTTTAATTAGGTGTGCATCCAGTTGTGCCTTAAAGCTAAGCACACTACCACTAGCCATTACTTCTAGTGGAAGCTTGTTCCAGATATTTATTACCCTAATAGTAAACCAGTGTTTCCTTTTGGTGGTATTAAATCTTTCAACTTCAATTTGTACAAGGTGAGCTTTTGTACTATAACTCTTGTCTTTTAACTCTAATCCCAGGAGTGCCCACAACTGGGTGTCAGTGAAAGCTCTATACAGCAAACACATATCCCCACTCATAAGTCTGAATTCCAAAGAGCACAGCCCAAGGATATGTAGTCTGGATTGATAATCCAATCCCTAAGCCTCACTGATCCTGCATGTTGCCCTTCTCTGGACCCTTTCTAGGGCTTGAATCTTCCTTCTGCCATCTGGAGACCAAAACTGGGCGCAGTACTCCATATGTGGTCATACCAGGGATGTGAAAAGTGGAATCAAAACATCCTTATTCCTACACCTGATGTGTTTAGTAATATAGTGTAATATACTGTTAGCCTTTTTAATTATTTGATTACACTGTGACTTGAAACTGAGATCTTTCGTGATCCTAATACCCAGATCTCTTTCATCCTCAACAATGCTGAGCTTCCACAACCCCTAATAGGTAATCTTCCTGCATTTTCTTCTTTCCGAAATGCATCACACTACACTTGTGCACATTGAATGACAACTTCTTATCATTTGACAAATTTCTGGATCTGTTAAAGCTAGTTGAAGGGTGTCTGCATCCTCTGGAGTACCCACAATGTGCCCAATTCTTGTGTCATCAGCGAACTTAGATAACCATACACCTGTGGCTGTACTCAATGAGGAAATGTAGACATTGAACAGATGTGGCCCCAGTACGGATCCCTGCGGCACCCCACTGATCACATCTGCCCATTCTGAATATGTCCCTTTACACTAACTTTTTGTTTCCTATTGGAAAACCATGCTTCTATCCAACGTGATGCTTTGCCGGTAATTCCATGTTCTATTAAAGCATCGACAAGTTCCCCATGTAGCACTTTATCAAAAGCTTTGGAGAAATCTAGGAAGATAACATCCACTGAATGCCTGTCATCCAAGGCTTTACTGACCCCACCATAAAACTCCAATAAATTGGTCTGACATGACCTGCCCTGGGTAAATCCATGCTGGGTACAATCTAGGGCATTTGTTAACATAAGGTGGTTGATTATATGATCTTTAATAATGCCTTCCAGGATTTTTCCAAACACAGCTGTTAAGCTAATGGGTCTATAATTTTCCACCTTATGCTTGGTACCCTTTTTGTGGATTGGTACCATGACTGCCTGCCTCCAGGCCTCCAGGACCATCCCATCATCCAATGATTTCTGATAGATGGATGTAATTGGGCCTGCTAGTGCCTCTGCCAGTTCCTAAATAATTCTAGGGTGTAATCCGTCTGGCCGTGTGACTTAGTCTGGTCAATATTTTGGAGTCTCTTAAGCATGACTTCCTTCTTAATATGGGGACTTGTATTAGCAGATTGATCTAGGTGGTCTGTCCTGGAATAGGTCTTTTTGTTAAAAACTGAGGCAAATAAGCCATTGCATTGCACGGCCATAGCCAAGTTATCTGTAATCATAATGCCATCTGGCCTTTTAAGGGTCCAATGGATTTGCTTGTCCCCCTTCAATTACTAATATTAGTGTAGAAGGATTTATAATTATCCTGCACCCATCGGGCAAGCATAAGCTCATGTTCTTGCTTGGCTTTTTTAATGCTAAATTTAGATTTTTTTAAGAGCATTGTATAGGTATCCCAACATTTACTATCTCCACTCTTTCTAGCATTCCTGAAAGCTTTATTTTTCTTTTTGATTAGTTTTCTTACACCCGGTGTCAACTACTGTGGCTATGATTTGCCTGTCCCATCATATTTGTGAGCTACTGGGATGTGTGCTTGCATAAGAGAAGTAACTTTGCTTGTTATGAGTTCCCACATGTGTGCTAGCGGATGGTTATCAAATTCCTTTTCCCAGTCCCACATGGCCAGGTCACATCTCATGGCATCAAAATTAGCTTTATTATAATTATATTACCTGTTATGCATCCATGAATTTTGAGCACATTTTGCCAGTTAGTAATTTCTAAAGTATCCACAATAAATTTTAACATGCTAAGCCACATTTATACTGCTTAATTTGATTCAAGGACATATTTACATTGGACATGCATACCAAAGCTTGAGTGTATACCTGCAATAGTAGTGGAGCTGTAAACATCTTTCTATTTTGAAATGTTGCAATGTCACTTATAAAGACATTAGAGGACCGGTCCCAGTACTGAACCCTGTGGTACCCCACTAGTAACCCCCCTTTCTTCAGAGTGGACTCCATTTACTATTACCCTCTGCGACTTGTTGTCCATCCAATTTTTTACTCAGGCTGCCACCTTGGGACTCACACCAAGGCTGGCTAACTTGTATATTAAACTTTTGTGTGGGACTGTGTCAACTGCCTGGCTAAAGTCTTGGTAGGCCATGTCCACAGCCCCTCCCTGGTCTACTACTTTGGTTACCCAGTCAAAAAAATCTATTAGATTCTTCTGACATGACCTTCTCACTGTGAATCCATGCTTCCTGTGTCCCACTGGCCTCTAGGAACTCAACAATTCTTTCCTTCAGAAGTGATTCCATCATTTTCCTTACAGCTGATGTCAAAGTAACAGGTCTGTAGTTTCCTGCCTCTGTCTTGCTCCCACTTTTGTGAAGGGGAATCACATCCACCCTTCTCCAATCCTCAGGTACCACACCATCCTCCCACAATTTGTTAAAAATGTTTGTCAGTGATGTCACTAGTTCTACCCTTAGCACTTTTAGAATTCTTGGGTGAATCCTATCAGGCCCCATTACTTTATCCACCTTCAGTTTTAAGAGTTCTTTCAGAACCCTTTCTCATGTGAATGGACTGGTATTGATCCCCCTATCCAGAGTGCTTCTATTCTTTGGCTTAGGTACCTGCCCCTCCTCTTCTTTTGTGAATACTGAGCAGAAGTATTCATTCAGTATCCCTGCTTTTTCACTGTCTCCCTCTGCCCACCCTCCCTTCCCTTTATTAAGCCTCAGTATCCCTCCCTTGGTATTTATTCACTCCCTTATGTACCTATAGAAGGTTTTATCCCCCTTCTTAACTGAGTTGGCTACCTTTTCCTCAGTTTGGACTTTGCTATTCTGACTGCCTTCCCCACTTTCTTCTGCTTGAACTGGTACAGTTTTCTGTCCTGCTCCTTCTGTGTTTCCTTATACTTCCTGAATGCTATCTTTTTCTCCTTAACCTTCCCCTCTACCTCTTTTGAGAACCATAGTGTTTTTTCCCTTCAATTTGTTTTGTTGATTTGCTACACACGAGGGCATGTTGCCTCTGTGATGGCTGTTCTGATTTTTCCCCATTGTTCCTACACCCCTCCTTCTTGCCCATTTGCTAGTGCTTTTCTGAAACACTCTCCCATTTTCCCAAAGTCAGCACTCCTAAAGTCCAATACTCTTGCTTTTGCATGGCTTGACTCTATGGCTGTGTTTATCGTGAACCACACTGTTTGGTGGTCACTTGTTCCCAGATGGCTACCCACTTCTGAATCCAAGATCCTTTCTTCATCCCCATTTGACAGTACCAGGTCTAAGATTGCTCCCTCCCGAGTGGGTTCCACCACCAGCTGTCTGAGGCATGCCCCCTGTAGGACATCTAGAATAACCCTGCTCTTGGATGTGGCTGCAGCAAAGGTGCTCCAGTTAACATCTGGCATATTCAGGTCCCACATCAACAATATCTGCCCTTTTTCTGCCATTCTAATGATGCCTTCCATCATTTCCTTGTCCATTGCCTCCCCCTGAGATGGGGGTCTGTATACAACCCCAATGCTGATTGTGGTGCCATTTTCTGTCTCCAGGGTGACCCACAGTGCCTCTTCTACTTGCTGTTTACCCTTTAGTTCCACTGCTTTGATCCCTTCCCTTACATAGATAGTTACTCCTCCTTCTCCTCCTCTTTTACCTTCCCTGTCCCTGTTGTAGCTTGTGTACCCTGGTATGTTGATATCCCAGTCATGGTTCTCTGTGTACCATGTTTCTGTGACTGCCATGATATCCAGGTGTCTCTCTTCCATCAAGGCCACTAGTTCAGGGAGCTAGTTACACAGACAGAGGGCATTGGTACTCATCACCCTCCATTTTTTGACAGCCTTTCCCCTTTTAGTCCCATCCCTGTCCTTACTGCCTTTGCCTTTTTCTACATTTACCCCATCCTGCTCCCTATTGACTTCTCTACCTTGGTGTTTACCTAAAACTACCGTGTTTTTGTGGAGGCTGGATTTCCTGCTCATTCAGTTCCTCCCCTTGGCTGGTTTAAATAACGTCACAATGAAGCATTTAAACCTATCTTCTAGGATCCTGGTTCCCCTCTCAGAAAGATGCAGACCATCACACCAGTATAGGCCTGTATCCCTCCAGGTGAACCCCCAGTCCCCAATGAAGCCAAAATCCTGAGCTCCATACCAGTTTTTCAACCATTCATTGAATCCCATTGTGTGGAGTACCCTAGAATCACCCTTGCCATAGACAGACAGCACCTCTGAGAAGGTTACCATATGTGCTACTCGTCTTAGGCCCCTCCCTAACTCTACAAACTCCTCTTGCACTACTCTTATCCCATTCCCAGACAGATCATTTGTCCCTAGGTGGACAATGACATCCAGTTCCCTCTCTTGTGCAGCTGCTCTCATGATCCTGAGGATTTGCTCCCTGTCCTTCCAAGCCATGGCACCAGACAGGCACCTTACCTCCCTCTTCCCTTCCTCCTCCAGTTCTACCCCCCATATGATTGATTCCCCCACCAGGAGTTGCTTCCTTCCCCTGTGGGGTCCTGTGCCACCCTTCTGTGGGTCTCCTTTGTGGAGGTTCCCAGCATCCTCCTTGGTCTCCACTGCAGATGCCTCCATAGAGGAACCATTCTCCACCAGAACAGCGTACAAATTGTGAAGAGGTACAGTGGGAAGGATGCACCTCTGTTCCACCGCTCTCTCCCTCCCTGAGCCCACCTTGGTCCAACCACTCCTCTTTCTTGGCAACCAGTGTACAGTACATTAAGACAATCTTTTTAGCATCTATAGCTTCAGTAGTGGAAAAAATAAATGCCTGCTGCCATAAAATGTCAAAAGCCTTACATTTATTAACGTTAGCTTTGTAACCTCCCCTAAATACTGTGAGGTACTGTTAAAGCCCTGCTTACCTGTGCATCCTACAGTGCCATGTATCAGGACGAAGACTCTTAGAGAGCTGTCATTGTTTACTGCATGACACACTGTAGTAAATGACACTGGCTTACATTGCATTCCTGTTGTATTCAGCAAGATATCACAACAGAAAATGTAATGAGGGCTTCCTTCTGGTGGAATAATGATGATAACAAGACACTTGATAATGCTTATTAGGACTGACAACTTACTCACAGAGACTATACAGTGGTGCCCAACACCAAGTTCACTCATGTCTATCAATTAGTATCTTGAGTGATAAACTGTCAAGACCAGTCAAAACCATCACTTTTGCACTTGCCATTCTTTTTTTAATTTAATAACTGATCACTAGAGTCCAAACTCTAAAAGGTCAGAGGAGGTACACTTATGCAAAGCACTGTTTCTGTACAGTCTCACATCTTGACTCTTTAACAACCCTAAAGTTGATGATGTATAGCTTTACATTATTGATGATGTATAGTTTTACAGCATTTAAAAACAGTACCATCGCGTGACCACCAAGCATTATAACTACAGTATTTGAGACTGATAACATTATAAAAGTATAAAAATATCTTTCATCATGATGCAGCCTGATGGAACCTGATGCTAGGAACCACTGTAGCAAACTACAAAAAATATGTCTAGTTATTTTGGTATGTGTTACTCAGTGCTAGCAAGCTCATGTCTGTGCCAGAAGGTAGGAAGTTCAAGTCTCACACTGACTTGGGGTCATATGAGGTGAAGGCAGTACTGGGTGGTGCTGACCTATTAAATATATTACCCTTTGTTGAGATATTAAACTGGTAGTTGTGTCAGTGACATTTAAGACCCTCTTGCACTTTTCATACGAGCAAGGGATTATCCATATGTTCTGGCATCCATTCACCTATTCATAATAATGGAATGATCAATACCTGTGTTTAAACAGCCAGATTTTAATGGGTGTAAATGACCACATACTGCACAGCCCCTTTAATACCAACATCTAACTCAGCTTTTTAGGTAGCAAAACAAATGCTAATAGTATGAAAACTATTTAAATTTTATGCTGTATTACTGTTTTCCATAGATTTGCATTATATATGACAAAACAGAAATTCACACCAATATAATGAGTTCTTAAGATCATATTTTATTGCAAACAATTATTTGTTTATATTTTGCAGTAAGAACAAAATGCCAGTCTTTGAGTAGGGTGAGAGTCTAACATGATGCACTAGGTATATATATATATATATATATATATATATATATATATATATATACTGCATTTATGTGAAAAATGGCAACTTACTTGCAACCATATATGCAGTTAACGTTTTCCTTCTCATTGAGTTATACGGTCTTACTTTTACATTCTATCATATTGTAATCATAACTAACCAGATCTTCATTGATAAGCTACCACAGTTCAGGGTGCCTTTTCTTATTAAAATTACATAGATAATAATACATAGGCAACTGTGGGTTATGAAGTTGTTTTACACCGAGGTGTGTAAAAAGAATTTCATAAGAATACAGTCACTTATATTTTACTTTATATAATAACTGGTGCAAGGACTTACAGCCTGATGTGTTTCCCACTGTTGTACTGTAAGTAGAAGTGAAGCATGAGTGTTCAAAATGCCATAATAACTGGGTATAACATCACAGCTGGTTATTACAGCATTTAATCACACTGCACGAGATCACCAAGCAGGAGAGAGAGACAGACAGGGAATGATCATATTGGATGACCTTAAGATGGCCAGGCAGTGCGACAAGGCACTTGGAAGGGTAATGGAATGCTGGAGTGCACAGGGAGGGGTACGACCAGCAGAAAAAGGGAGGTGGTGTTGCCTCTGTATAGATCGCTGGTAAGACATCATGCAGAATACTGTGTCCAGTTCTGGAAACCACATCTCCAGAAGGACAGAGACAGAGTGGGGGCGGTCTAGAGGAGGGCAACAAAAATTGTGCAGGGTCTGCATAAAATACACTGAGAGGGGAGACAAAAGAAACTTAGCATATACACTGGAACAACAGAGGGAAAGGAAGGATATGATAGAGACCTTTAAACACCTCATGGGGGTAAATAATGTACAGGAGGATTAATATTTTTCAGAAAAAATATGGTCAACAACAAAGAGGACATGCTATGAAGTTGGAGGGGGGTAGATTCAGGAGAGATGTGAGGAAATATTTCTTCATGGAAAGAGTGGTGGATTTCTGGAACAGCTTACCAGTGGAGGTGGTGGAAGCTAAAATAGTGCTAGTGCTGGTGTTCAAGAATGCATGGGATAGGCATAAGGACATCTTACTGGAAAGGAAAGGGGTGAGAATGAGCAAGAGATCAAGTAGGTCCAGACTGATACTGTAGATAGGGAAAAATGGGCAGACTGGGAGGACCAAGCAGTCCTTAAATGCTGACAAATTCTACGTTTCTATGCATCTATGTTACTGACAATTAATGTGATAAAGGCAGTCATCAGTAATTATAAATTGATACATATGAAATCTTAGCAACAAATACCTTAAAAAGCCACTGATGCCTCAAGAAGAACTTTGAAAAACATAATATTTGGACACAATACAGCTTATATTTCTTATTGATTCTGTAGTTCTTATCCTCATCACCAATTATTGAAGTTATACGCTTGAAAAGATGATAGTTGTTCTTTGAGGGTTCATCAATTCCTATTGCTCCCTAGGGTACCTCCTGTGCTCCATCTGCTCCCAGTCCCCTCCTTGCCAGCATATTCCCCCTTCACAGCCCCTCTAGGCTTGTGGATGGGTGATGGATCCCTCCATCAAACCCCACTTGTGTGCTACATGTTTGGTGTAACCCTCTGGCTGCAGCAATTCTCTGATCTTTGGTGCAGGGACCCCCACCCATTTTTATAAATCTGGGCACCAGGTCCCTGATGCACCCAGAGTTTGCCACAGCTGTAGATCTTCACAGACTGTGGCGATCAAAGAGCCCTCTGAAAACTGACTCCATGTCTTACTTTGGAGCATGGGTACGTTTTTTTCAAGGCAGTGAAAAATAAAGGACATGGGTCTGAGAGAGGAAGGGTGGTCCAGAGTTAGATGGGATTCGGTTCTAGTCAGCAGTGTGTTAAGGTGCAATGGAACTGACCAGCATGCAATGCAAGCTGCAATATCCTGGAGTAGGGCTACTACAGTAAACAAGGCAATTTCAATGGCAGATAATCCCTTTTGTCATGCAGTAACTCAAGATACTGTGTTGCACCCTAGCCAGCTCCACTGTATGACAGTGATGCCAGGGTCTATGATGAGCACTCACAGTGCATTTATGAAAGTGCTTTCACTGACTTCTGCAATTGGAGCCGAGCATGAAGTGGACAACTTGTGCATTCTGAAAATATCTGTTGCTTGTTTATAGTCCCCTCATGCATACTGTGCACAGCCAGACAGCCAAAATGTTCTGTTGAACATTGTCATGGAAAAGACAATCAGCAAATGTAAAAGTACAACACTCAGTTGTATTGTGTAATAAACCAGACACAAAGACCTCCCCATGCATTCCCAAAGGCTAAAGCACATCACCCGGTCCTCCATTTGGTTGCAAGAGGAACATATCACCTCCACTGATCAGCCCTAAAAATGCTGAGGCAGATGTTAAATGGGGGTAAGGACATCTTAGAAAGCAGGAGAAATGGTGCAGTCTATAAAAGAACAAGTACAACATTTACGTATGATAAACTGCTGCATTAGGCAGTATGGCCCAGTGAAGTGGACATTATTATGATGTACTGCCAGGAGTCATGTATCTTTAGCCAAAGGCACTTAACATACTGTACAAATGAGAAACAGTACCATGCTTTATCTTCATGCTTTTTCCTACCATTTCTTTCCTCATGTCTTGTTCTTTAAATCATTTTAGTTTCAGTTGGACATTACCATAGTGCCATGACCTTAACTAGATTAAAACTGTCCGGTTAGGATCAATAGGTTCATAATAGATTTTGTCTCCATTGCATGCTATTGTTAACTTCTGTTGCTGGTGCTAAATGTTTTTATAGGTTTTGATGAATTTTCCTGATTTCCATCTTAAAGACTATAGAAACATTATTCATTTTACCTTTCATTTGAAACAGGATGGCTTGGAAGGCTTATTTATTTAAGCGTGACACCTAATTTCAAAGAGGTTTTCATAGGGAGAACACAGCAGCAGCAAAGGATACATTTCAATTCCATTGTAAACTGCATACAGGAGATAAATAAAAGCTTAAACTCAATAAACAATAACACAGGCAGTTATTCCAAAGTGCAGGTGGTAAGAAATACATCATCAGCAATAATGAGAAATGAATGACAATTAACCTCACAGGGGTTACTTAAACTCCTTCCATTTTATGTGTGTGTAGGAAAAACATAAAATGGTAAGGGGAATGCTGTTTCTTTTATCAAGATTTATTCTCCTTTCTACTGACCTACCCATTCCAACCTGGTCCATTCAGTCCCATTGCCCACCTTCTCTAAGGCTTACCTCTCAATGCCAGTCCCCCACATATTACCACCCCCATGGTGGGGCATTCATGGGTTCCCTAACCTCTGAGGAGCAGAATCCAAATCCTACAGGAGGTACCTAGTCAGTGGTGTGTGACCTGCAGAGGACTGGTCTTCATCCAGCCATGGTCTGGAGTTTTCTTCTCCAGGTTTTCTCCCTGAGGGCCTCCAGTCATGCAATGATGCATGTGTGCACAGAGACATGCATACATATATCAGTCTAAGGACAGACCCTCACTTAAGTGTACATTCTTATTGTGCTGCCACCTGGCTTCTGCTGGGTGGAAGCCAAGTAGTGGGATGCAATTCAATTCAATTCAATGTTATTTGTATAGCACCTTTCAAAACCAAGGCACTGTACAGAAACATTAAAATTAATAAAATCCAGCAGTCCATGCAGTGTTCCTCCCTCACCAAGGGAGGAGAGTTGTTCTTGGAATGCTCACTCATCACTTCCCCGGCCAACCCTTGAGCAACCTGAGTCCATTCCTTAACCTGTGTCATCAATACTGTGAGGGGTTGAGTTCACATAGCTAGATGGATTACTGTTTTCTATCTACTATGTACTAGGTTGATACCTCTCAACCATCCTACATTATAAGGAGCAAGATTTCTGTCCCACATGGAAAGGGGGCTGCCCACACAGAGAAAAGGCTGGCAACTCAAGATTTTAAGGCAGAAATTCATATTACTTTCCAATGCCAAAGTGAATTACATTTTGCTCAAGTTAAAACATTAATTCCCACAGTGCTGTAAAATATATCTCATTGTTTTATACTGTGCCCAAAAGTGTCCTGTCAAGATATCAAGGTCAAAATGGTGCGGCAAAAACAGCAATGGCAAAACAGCATGAGCACATATGGTAACCAAAGGCTCTCCACTCCCTGAGGTGTGTTCCCCCAGAGTTGGTATCTATAGTAAGGGTGGCTGTGGGGGTAAAGCCCCCCACAAGGAGGGCACATGGGTCAATGCCCCCCGCGCAAAAAGAGCCCTCACCTTATGTGCTTGCGCTGTTTTGCATCTCTGTTTGTGGTGGTCGCAGTTTAGCCCTCTTTATTTTGTCCTGGAACCATGCCCAACATTATGAGAAGCAGTGTTGCACATTTTCCCACATTTTGATTGTCAGTGTCCAACATCAAAATGTTTAGTGATATAATTAGGTATTTAATGTGTGATCAACACAATCCTACAGAAGTATTTATCACTTACTGTGCTGTCCAGATTTATCTGCAGTTGTACTCTATGATCATTGTTAAATTGCTCTTAGTATACCTATGTATTAACTAAACCCTGTTTAGTATGATATGACTTTGTGTTTTAAAATCCTACAGTACGTGCACTAATAATGTTGCTCTATGCTATTCAATGCTATATACTGTATACTGTTTCTAAGCCTTGTTGTACACAACGTCTACCCCATGTATTGCTGCACAAGCATTGCGTCATGCCTGAAAAAGGTCCAGTGGACCAGCATGCCCATCAGGTTAACAAATAATTTTAAAAACATCAATACACTTGAGAGGCAAAAGCCTGTGGTTCAGTGGGTAAGCCCAAGATGTTTAATTGCATACTAAATGTTGCAACATGATGACACCCTGATAACAATTATGCATTTTTGTAGATTCTGCTTTGATAAAATGTAGTAAACCTTTTTATCAGTGTGGTCTGTGATGAATCAGTTTGGCACTGAGCCAGCACCTGAGAAGACAAAAGTCAAACTTGTTTAAAAAAATATTGATTCAAACAATGAAATTATTCCAACCAATTCTCAGGCTGAGTTCAAAATTTAAAATCATCCCAAAGCAAAATGTAGTAAGTCTCTTGAAGACTGTATCATGTACAGTACCCACTGTTGCCTCAGCAAGAAAACATAGAGGGCCGGATATTCAGACTGCAGCAAGCTGTGGCTCAAGCCTGGGCACAGCACAGCTTGGCTGTGCAGGGGCGTTGACAGGGTGATATTCAACGGAGCTAGGCCATGGCACAACATCACGCAAGTGGCCAGAGTGGAGCAGGGGGATGCACTAGTGCAAGTTCCATTGCGCTAGGTGCAACAACCGCGATATTCAAAAGTAAACATGCAAATGGGGCCATAATGTATGCAAGGCACAAATGGGGCCATTTGCATGTCATTATGGCCTCATTTGCATGCAGGTGCGCCGATCCCTGGTGACTTGTGCCTGGCACCCTGCCAGGCTGCAGCCGTCAGGGACCGATGTCCCCTGCACATCGCGGCAAAGAGTCCCAATGCCCGATCGCGGGCATGTGTACATGTTAAAATACATCCAATATCCCTGGTGGTCCAGTGGACCGCTCACAGCCCGATCATGGGCATATGTTGTATTAATATTAGTCCTATATCCCTGGTGGTCCAGTGGAAGGCTCGCAGCCCGATCATGGGCATATGTTGTATTAACATTAGTCCTATATCCCTGGTGGTCCAGTGGACCGCTCGAAGCCCGATTGCAGGCATATGTTATATTAACATTAGTCCTATATCCCTGGTGGTCAAGTGGACTGCTCGCAGTCCGATTGCGGGCATTTGTCACAAAAATGACACTCCAATCCAACCCTGGTGGTCCAGCGGTACCCCCCTCCCCACCTGCCCACTGAGCCCCACTGCCACGCTCCCCACCCCGGTCAGTGGCGGGCAGCAGCTCCCCACCTGCTTGCCGCCCCGCCGCCCGACACTGTACAGTAGGGCTGTACTCCCATTGGTCCATAGCGTGAGCCAAGAGCATGCAGCCCGTGCCATACTACGCAGTCCAGATATGTAAATGGATCCATTCACATGTCTGGACTGTGTAATATGGTACAAACTGCGCCAGTGGCTCAGGCTGGCAGACCATCTTCTTCCCTATACGGTCATCAATCAGTGGGGTGGGGAAAGCAAAGGATAGGAGCGCCGCCTGCCGCTGACTGGAGGGAAGCGGCAGTGTGGCTCAGTGGGTGGCGGGGGGATCGCTGTACCACCGGGGTTGGATTGGGGTGTAATTTTTATGACAAATTCCCAGGATCGGGCTGCAAGTGGTCCACTGGACCACCAGGGACATAGGACTAATGTTAATACAACATATGCCCGCGATCGGACTGCGAGCGGTCCACTGGACCACCAGGGAGAGTGTTAACATTTGTAAACATACTTATGCCCATGATCGGGTTGCGAGCGGTCCACTGGACCACCCAGGAGATTATTAACATTTATAAACATACTTATGCCCATGATCGGGCTGCAAGCGGTCCACTGGACCACCAGGGATATAGGACTTTTATTATTCTATGTATGCCAGCAATAGGGCATGGGGGAGTGCCATCAGGAAGTTTCAGCTGGAGCTCGGGTGGCCACCCACAGGTGGCGGCTGCTGTGTTGCTCCCTGCAATATGGCAGCTCACCTGTGGGTGGCCACCTGTTGCTCCTTTTTTTAGTGGGGGGCTCACCTGTGTGCAGCACAGGTAGGGGTTGTGCATGCATGGGCTTAGCACATCCCAGGCTGAATATCAGGATGTGCGGAGTATGCATGGGCACCCCTCCTCACACCTGTGCCGCATACATTACTGATGCGCTCCGGCAGATCAGGATTTTTGCAAGGCTCAATCCCCTTTGAATATCACACCGTGGCACATCAGTGGGTTTCGCATGGTGCAACTGTGTTACACCATGCGCAACCCTTCTGACTATCTGGCCCTGAGACTACAGTACAAAATAACAGGTATTTTAATATTGGTTAATGGAGTGCTAACAAGGGACAAATATTTGTCAGGATGAAGGTAATATTAGGAAACACAGAAACATAGAAATCTGCCAACAGACGAAGGCCTTGTGGTCTATTAAGTCTACTTAAAGTAGAAGTACAGTACATGCCCCTGAAGGATTCATGTCTATCCACCACCTCCCTTGTCCTCTCTCCAGCCCCCTATGCCTATCCACTCCTCTTAAATCTCTCCACAGTTTTGTGTTGACCAGTGCTTTGGGAACCTATTACACCTCAAACCACCCTTTCTGTGAAATAGTACTGCCCGATATCTCTCCTGAATGTACCCCTCACTAGGTTCCTGCTGTTTCCTTGATGGTTTTATCCCCACTGGTCTTGAATAGACCATTTGAGTCCACCTTATTTATGCCTTCATGTATCTGAATGTCTCGTTCATGTTCCTAGTCTCTTTCCCTGTCTCCAGGGAGTAGACTTTGCACATAAATCTTAGTCTTATGCTTTCAAACATATTTGGAACAAAACAGTGTTGGTATCAGATAAATTCAGAGTTTATGCACATGTTAAAAAGAGTACGACTCCCTAACATGGTTTGTGACTCTTAGCTGTGCAGAGTGCAGCTCCGATAAGTCAGCAGATCTATTAAACTAGGCACAAGAAGATGTCACTGGGATAATTTCTATGATACTGAGAGAAATGTGTTTGCTGGATCCTATGACTGCATTTAGACATTTCAACCACCAGTTCAATTGATCTCCTACAGTTTATTCTTTCAAAAGAGAATCATTCTTTGGGTCATGTGACTGTTTCAAAACTTTACAATTCCTCCAAAAGTGTGTCACCTGTCAGCTTCCTGATGAGTACAGCATTGAAACACTCAGGAAGCCAGTTAAGAAATTTCAATTACACAAATGCAACAACTGCTGTAGAAGGAAGTGCAGGTTACAGGAAAATGTTTTATTACTATAGGTGCTGATTTGGGTTTCCTACATACTGTGTTTCTGAAACTGCAAAGATAACTTATCCTCAGCAATACAGTGTTGACTTGAAGCAAAGTAGTGTCTATGAACTAACTAGAACAAAAAAGTACACATAAATGATCACATCCATGTGTCAAATGTGTTAGGCGAACATAGATGTCCAATACATCACTGACAATTCAATGGTGCTTGCATAGTATGTCATGTCATACATACTGTAACAAATCATGAACAGACTGCACTACAGGAGATGTGGAATGGGATGTCTTCCTACAGATCACTCAATTCATATTTGCAGTTGATAAGCAAGCAATAATACCCTCCAGGATGGGCGGTACTGGGCAATACTGGACCGCCCAGGGACGTAATGAGGCCCGACGACACAGGTGGAGGGCCTTAGAGCCCATGGAAGGTCTGCTATTGCCCATACCGCCCACCCTGGAGGGTATTATTGCACTTAAAAAATGAGCACTGCAGAATAAAATTAATTTAGTTAAAACATGATTGTAGAATATTAGTTTAAGATACTTTTTTTAATAAAATAGTTCCTCCACTAACACTATCCTTGTCCTGGTTACTCCTCCGTGTGTGTGTGTGTGTGTGTGTGTGTGTGTGTGTGTGTGTGTGTGTGTGTTAAGCGATGAAGTGTATACATTTTTAGCTGAAAGTCAAAGTGTGTTCTGTTGCCTGTGGTTTCTTTATGTGTTTTTTTTTATTTTTATTTTGCCTGCTGTGCTAGGGTTGTAGTAGCGAGAAGACCGCGAGTGCCCTGAGGACGATGAGGAAGCGGAACTTCAGGAGCTCTCCTTTCATCATTAGGTGTGAAATTCTGTTTGAAAATAGAGAGACTGTTGGGAAAAACCTTTGGAGAATGCTGAGAGTGCAGTCGGTCATAGGATTTTCTCAAGTCTCGCCGTAGTGGGAAGATCACGGGTTCACTGAGAGGGACAACGTATTAGAAACCACAGCTCGTGGGGCATCATGTACTGAGGTGCAAGTTTCTATTTATTGATTTTATTTTGCCCCAAACAAAGTTATCTTAGTAGTGGCAGTGGGTCATGTAGCGGGGCCAGACTGCAAGCGGGATAAGAAGCAGTGGTGCTCACAAAAAAAAAGATCCATTTTGCCGATCACCTTTTTTAAAAACAAAGACAGCCATGAACTATGGGACTGCTGACTGTATGTGTGAGCAAGAGCGGGCAGCAAGCAGTCGAGCCGAGAAGCTCTGTACTGTCTGGATGGAGCGGGACATTAGGACCAAAGCCATTAATGGAAAGTCAATGGTACTGTACAAAACATTTACAATTTTTTTTGTAACTCACTAAACTGAGTGATTATAATAGATATATGTTGAAGGGGAAGAGGAGGCACTCAATCTGTCGCTAGCGGAAAAAAAACAAACATGGTGGCGCTAGTCATCTGAACATTCTACTAGCACAATAATACTTTAATGGTATAAGGCAACAGAGACTGGGACTAATTTTTTACCAGTCTCAATCACCTCATACTGAACCAGCACATTGCATCTATCAGCCAATCAGAAACCAGCATAGGCTGGACCCATTTTCTAAGCATAAATATATAGTGTATGGTGAAATGTACTTGCCAAAAGAAATCCATGCCTAGAATTTCCTTGTAGCACTGTAGTAGCAACATCCTGATGTTGTTGTGCCACACTGAGGACGTCACTACTGCAGCACAACATAATACGTCTTAGTGTGGCCACCTTGTTCAAACCACAGCTCTGATTACGGATGTTCATATAAACAAAACAGTCCTAGTGATCATGAAACATAGAAACATAGATGGCAGATAAGGACCACTTGGCCCACTTAGTCTGCCCGTTTCCCTACCTAGTGGATAAGCTGCAGATCCTAGTTAGACAACAGCCTAATTCTTCCTACCCCTCATCAGAATTGCCTTATGTCGGTCCCATGCATTCTTGAATTTCCCCACTGTTTTTGACTCCACTATCTCCTCAGGAAGGCCGTTCCATGCGTCTACCACCCTCTCTGTGAAAAAAATACTTCCTCGCAATGCCCCTGAGCCATTCCCCCTCTATCTTCAAATTGTGTCCCCTTGTTCTTGCACATCTCTTTTTTTGAACTATGCTACCCTCTTGGACTTTGTTGATTCCATTGAGGCACTTGAAAATTTGTATCATGCCCCCTCTCTTTCCTCAAGTGTATACATATTAAGCTCCTTTACTCTCTCCACGTATGGCTTCTCTTGCAGACCCTGCACCATTTTAGTTGCCCTCCTCCGGACTGCCTACATCCTGTCTATGTCCTTGCGGAGATGGGGTCTCCAGAACTGCATGCAGTACTCCAGATGGGGTCTCACCAACTGTCTGTACAGAGGGATAACAACTTCTTGTTTTCTACTGGTGATGCCTCTCCCTATACAGCCCAGTATTCCGACAGCCATACTTATTGCCTTCTCATATTGCTTGCTTACCTTTAGGTCATCTGATATGACTACCCCCAGGTCCCTTTCCATTTTTGTTGTTGTTAATGAAAGTCTTGTTTTTTTGGCAGTCTTGGGTGAACAGTTGGGCAGTGGTGGTGAGAGTAATAATGAACAGCAACTTACAGGAATAGCACCTGATGAAGCAGCCACTGCAGTGAGAGACAGCGGGCCCTGAAAGTGAGTGGTGCCTGAAAGAATTGCTACAGTAAGGGAATTAATGGAGCAGGGGGGACCTTTTTTATATGTGCTGGACATAGGCTTGTATTAATGGTTGCCCATGCACTAAAAAAGATTGTGTATGAGCAATCATATGCATACAAGGCTGAGTTTGAATCTCAGGATTCGCATGGTAACAAGGGATCTCTCAAGCAGCACTCTCGAGGTCTCTTGTTACCATGAAAACCTCTCAGCTGAAGCATAGTCTTGCTGTGTATAACTACTCATACACACTCCTCTTTGTAATTTATGGAGATGCCAATTAATACTATCAAAATCCATTTTAAAAAATCCCTGTAATACCACGCTTCCACTCCAGTAATACTATCACTGAAATCTCATAATAGTATCACTCAGAGCTCACAATACTACCCTTCTGAGCTCTCAGTGATAGTATTACAAAACTAGAAGGACTATGTGCTGATTAATTCCTTGTGCTCAGCATGAGCTAGCATTGACTTTAACAGTTTTGTACAGTAACATCCAACTTGCTACTGACCACAGATGACAAAAAACGATCAAACTGACAATGTGGAAGAGCAGAGGAATAATATTCCTTCCATGTGGAGCCCCTCTTAGCCTTTCACTATCGGTGGTACTGGTAGTGAACGAAGTAGAACAGCTCATGCAAACAGGAAGACACTGGCATTTTTACCTTTCTATCTGCTTTTCAGCTCACTTTCTGGAACAATACAGATGCCTGTTATGTGGATCTGTGGCACAGGATTTGGGCCTTCGGTCACACTGCCACGTAGTTGAAGGATGCTTCTAGCACGGCAAAGCGGCAAACCGGGCTGTAACTGACCCCAACTGAAGGTGCTCTCCTTATCCGATAGTGCTGTGCAGCTCCAGGGGAAGGACATTCCTCCTCTGTGCAGCCCCTCTCGACCTTCAGCAGCAGCACTGCTAGTGATGAAACAGCAGCTCACAGAGCCAGGGTGAAACCAACTTCCTTAACTCTCTCTCTATCTTTCATGTAGTAGTTCAGTACCCTCAATGGTGCTGTGTACTCGAAAGACCTTGAGTCCATATATTACAGAAAGTAAAAAATAGGAGAATGTGATTACTCAGCTATAATACCATCTTGATGTTCTGGGGATATGTTAGAATCCCTTGAGCTTCGCTCTTAAGGCTCGCATATCCCCAGAATCTCTTTATCGTATTCTAGCCTCATAATATCCTGTCCTTATCCATTATTCTGTTTATTGTCTGATCAAGCATGTGAGCCATATGAAGTTAGCTATCTGCTAATAGAGACATGCCTGTATGGTACATCTACAGGCAAAATCTACATAAATGTAAATTTGTACGATACTAAGCAATGTGTTGAAACATATGACCAGATAGAAGACCTAACTGAAAACAAACCTGGATCAATATATAGCCTATGGAACAATCTGACTGATGTGTATTATCTTAAAAGGCATACGCTGTTGAAGGATTCATAATTAACTGAAACTGCACAGTGGTCTGATTTTGAAAAAAAAATGATGAAGAAAGAGCACATGAAAGGAACATTTTCTGTATGAGGTTGGCAAGGGTTCTTAGTAAAGCAAAGAAAGCCATAGCTTCTGGGTAATTTTGGCTTTCTATGAAAATACCTGAAAAAAGAGCAATATTATTTACATATTGTGTTTCTTTTTAAAACCTGGACCAACAAAAGTGAATTAGAAAGCTAGTTTAAGACTTTGGAGGAAGCTTTTCAGTCTTCTCCAGACAATATTAAATGTGTTAAATGTCACCAATCAGTGTTGTACAGAGTGTGGAAATTCTGCTGATGGAATTTGAATGGGATGACTATTCTGCCAGCAGAATTTCCTTTGGAATTTCACTAGTCATTCTACCTGCTTTCATCCTCGGAGTTAAATTCAGTGGAACAACTTTTTTTTTCGTAGAAAATTATTCTACTACTATTTCCACAGAATATATTGTGTGGTAATGGAATGAAAATACAATTCTACATAATTACATTATATTATCTACTATATACAATGGCTGGGATATTCAGAGTGTGCCAGGCAGGGGCACAAGCCTGGGCACAGCGCAACTGGGATGCGCCAGGGAGTGTGCTGGGCAATATTCAATGGTGCTGCGCCATGGCTCAGCACCGTTGAATATGGCATTGTGGCCTCCCGCACTGAGCATGGCACAGTGGAACTGCAACAGTGCAAGTGGCAGGAGAGGAGCAGGGGGATGCACCAGCGCAAGTGCGGATGCGCTAGGTGCAGGAACTGTGATATTCAGAAGTGGATATGCAAATAGGAACATAAGGCATGCAAGGTGCAACTGGGGCCATTAGCATGTTGTTATGGCCCCATTTGCATGCAGGTGCACCGATCCCCAGCGACTTGCACCTGGTGCCCTGCCAGGCTGCAGCCGTCAGGAACCGACGCCCCCTGAAGATCGCGGCAAAGAGCCCCAATGCCCGATCGCGGGCTTAAGTATAAAGAATAACACATTCAATATCCCTGGTGGTCCAGTGGACCGCTTCCAGCCTGATTGTGGGCATAAGCATAAAGAATAACATGTCCAATATCCCTGGTGGTCCAGTGGACTGCTTCCAGCCCGATCATGGGCATAAATATAATAGAAAACATCCTTAATTATCCCTGGTGGTCCAGCAGTACCCCCCCTCCCCATCCGCCCACTGAGCCCCGCCACTCCGCTCCCACCTGGTCAGCAGCAGGCTGCAGCTCCCCACCCTCAAGCTGCCCTGCCACCCACCGACTGACTGTGTGCAGTACGGCAGTATGCCCATTGGTCCCCAGTGTGTGCCAATGGGCATGCAGCCAGTACCGTACTACACAGTCCAGATATGTGTATGATCCATTTTCATATCTGGACTGTGTAGTATGGTATGGTCTGCACGCCCATTGGCCCACGTTGTGGACCAATGAGCATACAACTATACTGTATGCAGTCGGTCAGTGGGCACCAGGTAACGCGGGTGAGGAGCTACCCGCCACTGACCGTGGGGGTGGGGTGGCAGGGCTCAGATGGGCGAGGTGGGGAGGGGGCACCGCTGACCACCAGGGATAATAAGGATGTTTTCTAATACTTATGCCCGCGATCGGGTTGAAGTGGCTCACCGGACCACCAGGGATGTTGGACATGTTAATATTTATACCTATGCCCATGATCGGGCTGGAAGTGGTCCACTGGACCACCAGGGATATTTGCCATGGTTCTGTTATACTTACGCCCGTGATCGGGCATGGGGGGGCGCGATGCTGACAGATCCTGACTCCGGAGCTCGAGTGGCCACCCACAGCTGGCGGCTGCCATGTTGTGCCCTGCAATACGGCTGCTCACTTGTGGGTGGCCAGCCCTTCTCCTATTTCTTCTTGGCTTAACGTTGAGTACCAGTGTGCAGTGCAAGTAGGGGTTGCACCAGCATATGTGCCGGATATCCCAGGCTGAATATTGAGATGTGCATAATATGCAAGGGCATGCCCCCTGCACTTGCACCGCACACATTACTGGTGTGCCCCGGTGCATCGGGATCTGCGTGGTGCAACATCCCCTTTTGAATATTACACCGGGACGCTTCAGTGGATTGCGCATGGCGCAACACTGTTGCACCATGCGTAACTCCTTTGAATATCCAGGCCATTATCTATTACGTTATCTACATCTTAGCGGTGCATGAATCCTACCGTGGTGTGATAGTCTAAGGAGGAATGCTATGGTTCAGAGGCTAGGCTATAAAGGTGGTTCACCTCCCACCCTCAGCTACTCACCATGATATTTGTTTTGAGGGGGCACCAAAATTTGCCCTCAGTGAGGGTGCTGAAAATCGAGCAGACCTGAGAGACCGTTAGGCCTATTTGACTGGCAATTTAGTATGCTAGCAGTATTATTCCACTGCTGTATTCTGCCATTCCACTTCTGATATTCAGAGGGATTCTGTTAGAATTTTACAAAATTCTGTAAACTTCTCTTCTGCCAGAATGTCAAAATTCCACACACCACTATCACCAATACGTTGCAATTTTAAAGCAAAAACAAAACAAAACAAAAAACAGGGTCCTGATAGATGCAGATATACCCACTAACTCACAGGAAAACTATGATGATGAAAATTATGGTGCTCTTGGAGAGCCTCTTTCTGAGAATTATGTCACTGTTATGATGGCAAGAGTTGAGGCTGCTGTGGAGGAAGGAGGGATATGATTCAGAAATAAACTTGATAAACACTGAGAGCAAACTGAACAATGGGCAAAGAAAAGTTTATTGACACTGTAACACAGACACTGTATGATATCTATTCTTGAGCTTACTGATTATAAACCACTATGCTTATATGTTAGTGGTGCAGTTGTAATGAGTGAGAGCTACCTTATCCTTGCCACTTGTGCCACTATTAAGAAATACACAGAGACAGCTATGTCTTGTGCTGTGACTGCACCAGCAGGGTTGGCAGCATTTAGTTTTAGTCATCCATATTCATAGTGACTGTACATCATTGTGTTTACTACCACAATACTGATAGTGGAGGCTATGACTAGCAAAGCATTAAGATACATTGCAGTGTCAGTGACCATCATCAGATCACAATGCACTATAGTGACCACTATCATTACTTATTCTGATAGAAACATTAAAATTGACAGCAGATAAGGACCGCTAGGCCCATCTAGTCTACCCATTTTCCCTGCCTACTGTAAAAGCTGCAGACCTTACTTGATCTCCAGCTTTATCTCCTCATTGCTATTGCTAGGGTTCCCGTATTCCTGTCCCATGCATGCTTGAATCCCCACTGCATTTGCCCCCACCACCTCTGCTAGGAGTCTATTCTATGCATGCACCACCCAGGCCAGATGTGTTTTGTCTCCATCCCCAGGGATCCCACCAGACCGAGTGGGCAGGTAGCCAAGGGGCCGGTAGCACACACAAACCCCCTTTGGGCAGTGCTATGCAATGCCAGGGCGACAAGGAATAAGGCTGCAGTTATAGTGGACTTGATTTCTTCTATTGACCTGGCTTGCATCATAGAGACCTGGCTGGGTGATGCTGCCGGGCCAGACCTGGAGGCAGTCATCCCCGCTGGGTACTCCATAGTGCACTGTCTGAGGGAGGGATGCAGGGGTGGGGGTGTGGCCATCTTTCTTAGATCTAGCTCAGTTATTTTGAACTGTAGACCGGCTGCTTCATCTATCTGTCGGCAGCCCAAAAAAGCTTTTTCACCCATTTTTTGTGATGAGTTTGCTCTGTTCTTCTTTGACAGGGTGGCCTCTATCCATCAGTGAGGCAAGTCTTGCCTCACAGTGGCAAAGCTGGGAGGAGTAGAGGCAATCTATCAGTCTGGGAGGAGTTTAAACCTGTGGAGGTGGCCGAGGTCATTAGGGTGATCTCAGAGCTAAAGCACACATATTGTGAACTGGACCCAGCAATGAGCCATTTCTGAATGAGATGCATCGAGGCTGTCAGCCCGGTGTTCACTGGGACTGTCCAGTGCTCGATGTCAGAGGGTGTTTTTCCAATGGCCTTGATAGAAGCCTTGGTGAGTCCCCTCTTGAAGAACCCATCTCTCGACCTGGCTGTCCTGGCAAATTAACGTCCTATCTCCAACCTGACATTTTTGAACAAGGTTGTCAAGAAACTTGTGGTGCAACAGCTAGAGGATCACGTTGTGTCCTTTGACATCTATGAGCCATTCTAGCCATTCCAGTCAGGATTCAGGCCAGACACAGCATGGAAACAGCATTAGTAACAGTCCATAATGACCTCCTCAGAGCTAGAGATAGAGGGGAATGGGCAGTTTAATGTTTTGGTGAATAGAGTATGGGGTTAGTAGTGCTTATGCAACTGTAGTTTACTTTTTGGCTTTTCTCTATTCCCACCCTTGGTAGGGAAGCAGGGTAGTGAGTAGGGAATAGAAAGCCCAGCACCAAGGGTGAGCAGAGTGCAAGAGAAGGAGGAGGCAGGGGTGGATGGTGGTAGTTTCACAATGTGCTAAGCAAGGAACTGCCATGGGAGGCTGGCCTTTACTGGGAATGTGGGAGTAGCTATTCACCCACATTGAACCTTGGGCTTTAGCCCTCCCATTCAATGTTTTGGTGAATAGAATAGGGGATTAGTAGTGCTTATGTAACTAGTTTACTTTTTGGCTTTTCTCTATTCCTGCCCTTGGTAGGGAAGATGGCTAGTGAGTAGGGAATAGAAAGCCCAAAACGATTACTTGCTCCAACTCATGGAAAGTATGACCAGTAGCATGCATCCTGCACCATTTTAGTTGCTCTCCCCTGGACCTCATCTACTCTGTCTATGTCTTTCCAGAGATGTGGCCTCCAGAACTGGACACAGTACTCTAGATGAGATCTCACTAATAATTTGTACAGCGATATAACCACCTCCTTCTTTCTTCTGGTGATATCCATTCCTATGCACCCAACATCCCACTGGCACTCCCCACTGTCTTGTCACACTGCTTGGTTACTTTTAGATCATCATATATGATTACCCCAAGTCCCTATCCTCTTTGGTGGCAGTCCGTACCTGCCCCCCATCATGAACTCCGCCCCTGGGTTTCTGTGCTCACGTGCATGATTTTGCACTTCTTCACACTGAATCTTTGCCAAACTCTTGACCACTCCACAAGCTTACTTATATCCCTCCTCATTTTCTCCACACACACACACACACACACACACACACACACACACACACAGAATGTCAACCCTGTTGCAGAGCTTAGTGTCATCTAAAACAAGCATTTGTCAATGCCGAATGTTTGCTTGCTGGCATTGGCATTGGTAGTGTAGGAGTTACAGAGCTACATAATAGGAAAGGCAGCGAAGTATTGAACTGAAGCCAACCCCATCACCACCCTGCAGACAGTGACAGGCATTGGGATGTGCCTTTGGGTCATCAGGCATAACAGCCACACCATTTCACCATACCCTACCTTGCAGACACCGACAAGTGTCACGGTGCGCCTTGGGGTCTTTGGCCCTTATGCGCACCCCATTCCATCAGGAAATATGATGAGATGGGTGCAGTATAAGAGAATGGGGTGAACTTTGGGGCTGAAGAGTCCAAGGCACACCTTGATGCCTGTGACTGGCTGCAGGGTGTGGGTGGGGGTGGAATGGAATGAGCATTGCAGTTGACAATCCCAAGTCACAGCCCTGATGCCTGTCATTCTCAACAGGGTGGGGCGTTATGGTCAGAAACCCTAACGCCTCAGGCATTTGTTGGTATTTTCACTCCAAATTTTCAACATGGTTTTTTTGTGACCCCCACCTCATGACCAGTGGCAATATCAGTTTGTTAGCCGAAAGCTGCTTTTGCACACCGACTACGGCATTTGGCACCACAGGTGCAAAAGCACATTCCGAATAGGATGTGAAAAATGACAGCTGTACTGTTCATGGGGAGGTGTAAAAAAATGGCAATGTTGAAAACCTGCAGTGAAAATATTTTAAAAAAATGGAGAAGTCATGAGCGTGCGTAGAAACTGTACAACTCACACCCATAATGTAATTAGTTTGGGGATTATTTTACAGCAGATTGTCAACACAGGCATTTTGGAACCTCCGATCATGAACAGTGTCAGTGTGATTTTCTTTATCTGTTCCAAACAATGATTTCCCACAGCGAGCATGCATTTTTGCGCTGAAAGTGTGAAAACATATTTCGGCCATGTTGTGAAAAATGACAGCTGTACTGTTCATAAGGAAGTGTGTAAAAATGCCACTGGGGAAAATCTGGGCTGAAAATATTACAAATTCTTGAATTTACGAGGAAACTGCGAAATGCTCACTGGTAACACAGTCATTTTATGGACTTTTGTCACCAAATTTTCAACATAGCCATTTTAAGATCTCTGCTCATGAACAATGTCACTGTGATTTTCTTAATCTGTCCCAAACATTGCTTTAGCACACCGACTGCACCCTTGTGCGCTACATGTGCGGAAACACATTTTGATCGAGATGTGAAAAATGGCAGTTTACTGCTCATAAGGAAGTGTGGTAAAATGGCAATGTTGAAAATCTGATATGCAAATATTAAAAATTCGCAAACTTGCGAACGTGTGTAGGAACTGCGCAATGTGTGCTCCTAAAACAGTCATTTTTGGGGATTTTTTCACCAGATTTTCAACATAGTCATTTTAAGAGCTCTGCCCATGAACAGTGTCACTGTGATTTTCTTAATCTGTCCTAAAGATTGCTTACACACACCGACTGCGCCATTGTGCGCTACATGCACGGAAACACATTTTGGGTGACATATGAAAAATGACAGCTGCTCATAAGGAGGTGTGGTAAAATGGCAATGTTGAAAATATGGAGTTCAAATATTAAAAACTGCAAACTTATGAGCGTGTGTAGGAACTGCGCATCGCATGCTCGTAAAAAGTAATTTTTAGAAATTTTTTCACCAGATTTTAAACATAGCCATTTTAAGACCTCTGCTCATGAACAGTGTCACTGTGATTTTCTTAATGTGTCCCATACATTGATTTTGCACACCGACTGCGCCATTGTGCGCTACATGCGCAGAAACACATTTTGGGTGAAATGTAAAAAATGACAACTGTACTGCTCATAAGGAGGTATGGTAAAATGGCAGTGTTGAAAATCCAAGAGTGAAAGTATTAAAAATTTGCAAACTTACTGGTGCGTAGGAACTGCGCAATGCACACTCGTAAAACGGTCATTGTTAGGAATTTTTTCACCAAATTTGCAGCATAGGCTTTTTGAGAGCCCACCTTATGAACACTGGCACTTTCATTTCATTAATTGGTCCCAAAAGGTGATTATGCGCAGTGACTGTGAAATCACCCTTTGGGCCCGATTAACGCCATGACAGTTCAGAATTCATGAGGATGGGTCCCAAAAACCCCACGTTGAAAATGTGGTGCCAAAATTCCAAAAAATGCCTGAGATATGCATCAAAGTTGAAAAAACCCTATTTATGGCATTATACAGCTTACCGGCATTTCTTCAGTTCACGGTCAGCTTTGAAGAATGCAGACTTGTTCCCGGTTCCCTGAAGATCGTTGCGCCAGACTCCGGAGGTAAGTATGGGGTGAGGTGGGGGTGTGGGGAGGCAGAGTGTGCAGAGGATGGGTGCGGGTGGGCAGGGAGACTGTCGAAGGAAAGGTTTTTTGTTTAGAGGTTTTTCTTTTAGGAAGACAATGTGGGATGTTTGCCGTGCTGGGGTGGTCTCTCAGCATGGCAGCTGGAAGGCAGTTTGGGGGGGCCCTGGAGCCGACGGGGATTGGGAATCCCAGTCAGCCATAATAATTTTTGGCACGCTGGGGTGGGCTCCCAGCGTGGCACCAGAAAAGCTTTTGGGGGAGCGCAGCAGAGCCAATGAGGGATTGGGCATCCCCATTGGCCATACAGTGTGTGCGTGGGGGGGGCGCATGAGCATGCAATATGCGTGCATGTGTGCAAGTGTGGGGAGGAGCGCTGCTCACTGAAATGGAGCTATCCCTTACAACTGTATGGCACTGCATTTTCAACTGCTGTCATAGACAGCAGGAGCATTCATTGGAGAATTGCGGCCATGCCTGCAAACACACTGACTGAATTGGAAGACGAGTGCCACACCTCTGAAAACTCAGATGATGTCACTATGTTTCTTGCACATGAGTGCAAGCAAACATAAAAAGTGGTGGTATGTGAAGTAAGCGAAAACAAAAATGGTGAGACCAAAGTCGGTGAGGGTATTAAGGAGAAACTAAAATGGCAACAAATGTTTTACCCCTTCCACAAGGTGCTATGACCTCGGAGTTCGTTATCTAAAAAAGGGGTGTGTGGGGAGCAAAGCCCTCCTCACATAAAAAGTTGCTATTTGTGTCCTCGCCATAATTCACTTGCTATTCTGGGCTTGCTTCTAACCCTTCCGCAGTATCATTTATAAAGACATTAAAGAGGATGAGCCCCAGTATGATCCCTGTGGCACTCCACTGGTCACCCTTCCCTCCTTGGAGTGAACTCCAGGTATCACCACCCTCTGTTGCCTACCACTCAACCAGTTTCTTATCTATTTTACCACCTTAGGACCCACTCCCAGACTACCTTACTTGTGTACGAGTCTCCTATGTGGCATGGTGTCAAAGGTCTTACTGAAATCTAGGTAGGCCAAATCCACTGCTCCACCATGATCTAATTCCCTGGTCAACCAGCCAAAAAAAATCTATCAAGTTTTGTTTGACATGACCTCCCTCCAGCGAATCCATGCTGCCTTGGTTCCTGTTTAAGCTGCCAAATTCAAGATATTCCATAGTCCTTTCCTTTAGCAATGATTCCATTAATTTCCTCACCACCTAAGTCAGGCCCAGCTCCTATATTGCTGAAGTGGGACTACATCTGCCCTCCTCCAGTTCTCCAGAACCATTCCTGTCTCCAGCAAGTGGTTGAACAGGACTGTCAGTGGTGCTACCAGCACCTCTCTAAGCTCTTCAATATCCTTGGATGTATCTCATCTGGCCCCACTGCCTTATCCACTATCAGTTTTGTGAGTTTCTTCAGGACTCTCTCCTTTGTAAATGGACTGGTGTCCACCTCCCTTCCATTGATGCTCCTGTCACTTATGTGTGATCCCTCTCCTTCCCTCTTGTTCTGCGAATACTGAGCAAACTATTTGTTTAGGATGTCTACTTTGTCCTAGTCTCCCTCCACATACTCCCCTCTTTCCCTCCTTGGTCTGACAATCCCTCCCTCGATCTTTCTCCTTTCACTTACATTCCTGAAAAATGCCTTGTCCCCCCTTTTTTTACTGCCTGGGCTATTTTCCCTTCTGTTTGGGTCTTTGTGCACCTGACTGCTTTCTTTACCTCCCTGTTTGCTTCACCTGATACACTTCCCTCTCTTCCTCCCTCTGAGTCTCCTTATTCCTCCTGACTGTTAACTTTTTTGCCCTTGCCATCATCACCATCTCCTTTTAAAACCATAGCAGTCTTTTTTTCTTCTTGCTTTTGTTTAGTTGTCTAATGCAGAGGTTTGTTGCTTTCAATAAAGCTCCTTTTAGTTTCACTCATGGTTTCTCTACTCCACCCAAGTCCCCATTCCCTGCCAGGGCATCCCTGAGGCATTCCCCCATCTTTGTAAAGTCAGCCCTCCTGAAGTCAAGGATCCTCACCTTCGTGTGGTTTGACTCAGCCACTGTTCTTATACTGAACTACGCCATTCAGTGATCACTGGTCTCCAGGTGGTCACCCACTGTGATGTCTGCAACACTGTTCCTGTTGGTGAGTACTAGATCCAATATTGCTCCCTCATGAGTGGGCTCTCTTACTAATTGCTTGAGGAATGCCCCCTGCAAGGAGTCCAGAATATCCCTTCTCCTAGCTGAAGCTGCAGCCAGGAGACTCCAGTCCACATCTGGCAGATTGATGTTTCCCACGGGCATCACCATCCCCTTAGTTGCTTTCTTAAAAATGACTTCCACTAGAACCCTATCCATCTCCTCTCCCTATTCTGGAAGTCTATAGATCACCCCAGTGCAAATAGCAGCTTCATTTCCTGGTTCCTTGGTGAACCACAGTGCCTCTGCCCCTCCCTGTATTCCCTGTATTTCAACTGCTTTTATGCCATCCTTCAAGTAAAGAGCCACACCTATCCCCTTCTTACGCACCCTGTCCTTCTTAAACAGATTATAGCCTGGTATGGCTATATACCAGTCATGGTTCCCATTGCACCATGACTCAGTAATAGCGACAATGTCCAGGTCAGCCTCTGCCATTATGGCCACTAGGTCTGGGATATTATTTCCAAGACTATGAGCATTTGCTCATTATTCCTTCCAAATTCTGCTGCCACCTCACCTATCAGCACCTCTTTTCCCTCTTGCCTACTCTCCTTACCCACTCTGCATTCATTCCTATCCTTCTTTTTTTCTACCATTCTGCTTTTCCCAATTTCTGGTACTTCCAGGTTTTAAATCCCTTAGGGTTCTGCCTGCTCACCACTTCCATTTGGGGAGCACTTTGATTCTTACTGCTTCCTTCCACTGCTACCCTTGGCTAGTTTAAATGCTTACCAATGAAGCATTTAAACTGTTCACTGAGGACCTTGGTCCCTCACCTGGATGTATGCAGGCCTTCTCCCCCATATAGGCCTACATCCCTCCAGGTGGGACTCCAGTTCCAAATGAAGCTGAACCCCTCCTCTCTGTACCACTTGTTCAACCATGCCTTGAAGGTCCTGGTGCAGAGAACCCTGTTCGCTCCTATCAAAGACTGTCAACACCTCAGAAAAGGCCACTGAGTATGCTACCTGCCTATGACCCATGTCCAACTCCCTGAACTGCTCTTGCACTACCCAAACCTAATCCCTAATGAGGTCATTTGTCCCAAGGTGGACAATGACATCTAGCTCTCCCTCCCTCCCCTCCTGTTGCTCCAACGATCCCCAGGATTTGCTTCTATCCCTCTGAGCCATGATGCAGGGTAGGCACCTAACCTCCCTCTCTCCCTCCCTCCCTTCCTGCCCAAATCTACCCCTCTAATGATAGAGTCTCGCACTAGGAATTGCTTCCTCTTCCTCTGGGGTCCTCTGCCCCCCACTTTGGGGTCTCCACCACAGAGGACCCAGACATCCTCCTTGGTCACTACTGTGGGTGCCTCCATGGGACAGTCCCATCCTGCCAGAGCTGTGTAGAAGGCCTTACCCTCTAGTCCATCTGCAAGGTCACTAATGAAGATGTTGAAGAGGACTGGCCCCAGGACTGATCCCTGAGGTACCCCACTTGTGACTTGCATCTCTTCTGACTGTATACCATTTACCACCACTCTCTGTTTTCTGCCCGTCTACCAGTTTGCCACCCAGTTGACCAACTTCTGACCCACCCCGAGCCTACCCAGCTTATTTGTCAATCTTCTATGTGGAACAGTGTCAGAAGCTTTGCTGAAGTCAAGGTAGGCGACATCAACTGCTCCCCCTTGGTCCACCACTCTGGTTACCCAGTCAAAGAAATCTATGAGATTAGTTTGACAGGACCTTCCTTTTGTAAACCCATGCTGTCTTGGATCCTGTGCCCCTATGGATTCCAGGTGTTGCACTATCCTTTCCTTAAGTGCCTCCATAATCTGCCCACTACTGAGGGTAAGACTGACCGGTCTGTAGTTCCCGCCTCCTCCCTGCTACCACTCTTGTGGACCGGGATCACATGAGCCCTTCTCCAGTCTTCTGGGACCTCTCCTGTGCTCAGAGACTCACTAAACAATTCTGCTAATGGCTCTGCTAGTTCCTCCTTTAGCTCCTTAAGTACCCTGGGATGTATGCCATCAGGTCCCATTGCCTTATCCACCCAGAGCTTAGCAAGCTCTTGTAGGACCCTTTCTTTTGTGAAGGGAGAAGTGCTCACTTCCCTCCCCCCTGTGTCCATGATGCTGAGCTGTGGGCCCTGCCCTACCTTCTCTTCAGTAAATACTGAGCAAAAGTATCCACTTAGGATAGATGCCTTTACAGGGTCCTCCTCCTCCTCACATGCTCCCTTTTCTCCATTAAGCTTAGCAATACCCCTCTGGACTTTCTCCTTTCACTAATATATCTATAGAAAGTCTTGTCACCTTCTTTTACTGTTATTGCTGAGTGTTTCCTCAGTTTGGGACTTTGCCTGCCTTACTGCCTTACCTGCTTCCCTTAGGGCAGTTTGGTATACCTCCTATCTTCATCCGCTGTGTTCCTTATATTTCCTGAAGGCCAGCCTTTTGGCTCTGACCTTTTCTGCTACTGTATTTGAGAACCAAAGTGGTTTCCTTCTTCTTTTGCACTTCCTTTTCTGTCTAACACAATGGGATGTTGCTTCAAGTATTGCATCCTTAATGCTTGCCCACTTTGCCTGTACCCCTCACCTGTGTTTCTTTTTGCCAGGGCTAGCTTAACTCTGTTGGCCATCTTATCAAAGTCAGCTCCTCTGAAGTCCCATATTTTTGCCTTGGAATGGGATGATTTGGATGTAGTAGCCAAATTGAACCATACCATGTGATGGTCACTGGCCCCCAGGTGACCTTCTACCTGGAGCTCGGTGATCCCTTCTTTGTTAGTCAGTACTAGATCTAGGATAGCCCTGTCTCTTGTGGGTTGCTGTACCAGTTGTTTGAGGCCCTCCCCCTGCAGGGAATCCACTATGAGTCTGGTTCTGGCAGATGTTCCTGCTGGTATTGACCAATCTGTATCCGGCATGTTGAAGTCTCCCATTATCAGAACCTCCCCTTTAGCTGTCATGTTTTGTATATCTTCTAACAGTAATGTGTCTATGTCCTCCTCTGGTCTGGGGCCTGTAGACAACCCCAGTTCTTATGGCTGTCCCATTTCCTGTTTCCAGGGTGACCCACAGTTCTTCTGGCTCCTTATGTGTATTCTGAATTTTTGTAGCTTTGATATTTTCATTAACATACAGGGCCACTCCTCCCCCTTTTTGCACCTCGGTCTCTTCTGAACAATACATAGCCAGGTACTGAAGTCTCCCAAGTGTGGTTACTGGTAAACCACATCTCACTAATTGCTACTATGTCCAGTTTAGCCTCTGACATTATTGCCTGCAGGTCTGGGATCTTATTTCCCAAGCTGTGAGCATTTGTGTACATGATTTTCCATTGGCCAGATTTTGGTGTGTTAGTTGTTGGGTGAAGTTTGGCATTACCCCTGTGCGTCGTATGGGGAGACAAACCTTTTTTCTTACCTGGTGATGCAAATGAACGGCAAACATGCTGAATTCCTGTTTGAGGGGGGAAGGGTGTTCTTCCCATTCGACGTATGGGGTGCTGCACCCCTCTCCCCATTTGCTAGTTTAAATATTCTGCAAAGACGTCAAACTTCTGCCCTAATGCACTGACTCCCTCTTTAGTCAGATGCAGTCCATCAAATTTCAAGAACTTTCGCTCCCAGAACTGTTGCCAGTTCCCTACAAATCTGTGTCCTTTTTCCTGGCACCAGCCCTTGAGCCATGTGTTTAGCTCCCCTATCTCCCCTTCTCTGACCTTCCGTCCATCTGCTCCCCTCTCCCAGACTTGCAGAATCTCAGAGAAGGAGATGCCGGACGAAATAGATGATAGTTTGTCACCCAGCCTAGTCAGGTGTTCCTTGGTCTCCACAACTGACCGGCTGGCGAGATCAGTGGTCCCTATGTGTACTAGGACATCAATGTTTTCTCCTGCTTTGTGAACAATTTTAGCAATGCGATCAGTGTCTCTCCATGCTGATGTACCTGGGAGACAACTGACCATCACCCTGGCTGGAGATGGGTATCAACTCCCGAATCATGGAGTCTCCTATGATCGAAGTTTTTGGATTTCCTTTGTGCTTGTTTTGTTTTGGTTCCTGATTTGGGTGAGTTTTGTTGTGCTAGCTCCTGTGCGCAGTGTCCTGCTCTGCAGTGTCTTCTGCCTCTTTATTTGATTTCAGAGATGAGAGGCAGATACCTGTTTGTAGTGTTTATATGGTTTTGGAGGTAATGTGTTGGACAGCAGAGAGTGATGGGGCACCTGATTTGCTCCTCCTAACCACCTGCCAACCTCCTGGACCACTACCCTCTGCGGTCGAGGTTTTTCTGTTGGATGCTGGGAAATGGCGGGTGGTTCTTATAATGTGTTTCCTCTTCAATATGAAATTTGAGGCGTGCAATCTCTGCTCATGCTGCCCGGAGCTGGAGCCCTAAGATCTCCAAAGGCCCAGCATGTAGGACAGTGTCCAAATCCTGTAAGACTGTCCTTCTGAAAATTGTTCCACAGTACCTGCAGTTAATGAAATCCATTCCAAATAAGTTGCTGGGTTTGTAACCTAGTCAGAGTAATTAGAAGGAAAAAAAAAGGAAAAAAATGCAAGTAATGGTTTAATTGTGCTTTGTTTAACTTGTTATAACAAGTTAAATTACTAGTACCCTGTAAATGAGATCACCTTGTGAGGCCCACTGATCCGCCCCTTCCTGCTCTGCCACAGGAAATGTCACAACTGTAGTACCCTATAAAGGAGTGTGGCGTGGGGTGGTTGGGGATGGGGGTGGGTGGCTGGCCCTTCCCTGCCTAAAAGAAGAACCACGGACGAAAGAACAAGGAGGTAAGAGCAGAAACAATCAGTCAACAACAAATGCAGTAACCCTGAAAGCTTATCCTAATGTTAGATAAAACTGTAAAACCTGTAAAGCACCACCTGTAATAATTTCAGAGAAGATATAGCTGTAAGAACACTTTGCTCCAGAGAAAAATAAAGCAGTAACAGAAGATATACCTTGCAAAAGACAATTTGAATCAGAAGATTGCAGCAGTAATCTGTTAGCACACACCTGTAGGGCACACCTTGTAATAATGCAGAAGAAGGTATACCAGCAACAACAATTTGAATCAGAGAAAAAATAAAGCAATGAAATGTTAGCAACAAACAATAGCAATCCCTGTGAGTAAAAAATAAAAACACCACCACACAGTAAATCTGCTTAGCCAAACTAAGTCTTAATCCTTTTCCCTTACTCTGGTAAGTTTCTCTACTCTGCCTTTCAAGCAGTCTTAGAAGGAAAGAGCTCAGGTGAAGCTAGGCGCCTTGGCCAGCAAACCAAGTCTTGTTTGCAGATGACACCAAGATCTGCAACAGAGTAGATGATCCAGATGGGGTGGGCAGAATGAGAAGAGATCTGGATAAACTAGCAGAATGGTCAGAAGAGTGGCAACTGGGATTTAATGCAAAGAAGTGCAAAATCATGCACATAGGGAAGAGAAACCCTGAAGCCACCTATAGGCTGGGAGGGTACTAGCAGTCACAAAGGAAGAAAGAGACTTGGGCATCATCATCACTGATAACCTAAAATCATCCAAGCAGACCTCTAAAGCAGTAGGTAAGGCTAGGGGGTGTTAGGGTGTATTAGTAGAGGTATCACAAGTCGTAAGAGAGTAATAATCCTCTGTACAAGACACTAGTTGAGCCCCATCTGGAGTACTGAGTGCAGTATTGGAGGCCACACCTTCACAAGGACATTAACCAAATTGGAGGCAGTCCAGAGAAGGCAATCAAAATGGTGCAGGGACTGCATCAGAAGACATATGAGGACAGATTAACGGACTCAATATGTATACCCTTGAGCAAAGGAGGAGAGAGGTGATATGATCGAGGCATTCAAACACCTTAAGGGCATAAACAAGGTGAAAGAGTCTAACATGTTTAAATATAAGAAAAATAGCAGGACAAGAGGACACAGCATGAGATTAGGAGGCCGATTAAGGGAATATGAAATTCTTTTCACAGAAAGGGTGGTGGATGCATGGAATGGCTTACCACAAGAAGTGGTGGCTATGAATACAGTGCAGGGCTTCAAACAGGCATGGGATAGGCATAAGGGAGCAATACAAATGACTATGAATAGAAAGGCCACTGACAGAGCAAAGGCCGATGGCATATTTATAAGGTAGAAAAAGAAATGGGCAGACTGGATGGGCCTTGCGGTCCTTATCTGCCGTCAACTTCTATGTTTCTATGTTTCTATGTAGGCATTCTGTAGTGATACCATCTGGGGGAAGTGCCTCTAACCCACCACCATCAACCTCCATGAGCCAACATGGTCCAACTACCCCTCTTACTGGCAGCCTCTGAGGCAGTGGTGGCAGACCAGATGGTCCCTGGGTAGGGAGCAGGCCCACCAAATCCTAGCCAACTCGGCTTTGCCTCAAGCAAACTCCACCTTCACCTGTGAGAGGTGCATGCAGAAGGGACAGCACCGCAGTCTCCATAAATTCTCCCAGAAAACTGCCACATCACAGCCACTGCACTGCACCACTCACAGCATATCTAATTTTTACCCTGCTTGTTTTTGTTTACCTACTATTAAGCCCTTTCTTACCCTGCCTTAGATAGGGCATTTCACCTACAGTATTCCCAGAACTCTGCTTACTTTGATTCCTTCAGGTACCCCTACCCTAGATTGCATGCTTGGCCTAATCCCAACTTTTTGTCTACTGTTAAACCTTTTTTCCCCATAACCCTGGTAGGGCAATTGGCCCAGTCCAACTTTTTGCTTACTTCTAAATTCCCTTTTTACTCCTACTCTACATAGGGCATTTGGCCTAATCCAAAGCCCTATATTTAACCCTCTTTTACCTCTTACCCTTGATAGGGTGTTAACATCAAGTCCCAGACTTTATTAGTGAACTTTACACTCCTCCCGCCTTGTGATTTGTAAACTACAACAGTAGGTTAGCAAGAATCTTACCTCAGTTCTTAGGTATGACTTCCTGGTTCCTTGCTTCTAACCTCTGCTTACCTCAGTCCCTTATTGTTCCCCAGCCTCCTTTCTGGGATGCAGAGTTTCTGGCTGCTTGCTGTCTCTTTGGGCTGACTCCGGTGGACAGACTCCGATGCCCTAAGCATATTGATCGCTCATGTGGAGGGGCTGCAAGGTGGACCTGCTGCTAATTTGGTCCCTACCTGTTTCCTGCTTGCCTCCAATTTGCAAGAGTGCCCTAAGGAGGTACAGCTTCTGTGCTGCTCCCACGCTGATTGGCTCTTCTTCTTGAGCCAATTTGGAGCTTGTAACTCTGCTAGTTACTGTTCCTCCTGGTGTCCTCAGGTCAGTGAATGGTGTTCTGGGGGGGCAGAGGGCACAGAAGCCCATTTCCAACATAATCGCTGCTCTTTTATGTCTGGTGCTATCATTTACAGTACTACTCTGGCCCTTAGGCTGCAGCTGTGAAAGGCCTGCTCCAGCAAGACTTGCACAATGTACTATACTGATTCCATGCTAGCCAACTCTGGGTCAACACTAAGAAAACAGCGCCCTTGACCTTTGTCACCTGCCACAAACAGGCCAGGCTCTCATCTTTACCCATCTTCTCCATGCTGGATGGCACTCCTTTTGAAGTAAACCCTGCCTTCAAGTACCTTGGTGTTTGGCTAGATAGCAGACTGGACTTCTCTGCCCACATTGATGCCATCCACTCAGTGCCCTGTACCACAAAAAGGACTGCCTTTCTCCCCAAGTCTGCTGGGAACTGGTCACCAAGATGGTTCTCCCAGTTTTTGACTATGCAGATGTGGTCTATGGCACTGCCCCCTCTTATTCCCTCACCAGATTGAATACCCTCTGAAATGCTTTCTGCTCATTTGCTACCAAGTAACCCTCCCATACTCATCACTGCTTCCTCAACGCCTCCCTTTCCATTCTCCCTCTCCCCTCATGCAGCCAGTCCCACCTTGCTTTTATCTATAAATACTGTTTTGGGCCCCCCCCCCATACCTGTCCTCATTCCTCTTTCCCATCCCCTCTTCCTCCTACTCCCTCTGCTCCAGGGATCATTTATGGTCCATTTGCTGTAGTATAGTTCACCTCCTTGTTCTGTAGTCCATTACCAAACTGTAATTTAGCACTGCAACTGTATTTTTATGGCTTGAAATAATTTTGTTTTCTGTAATCTCCTTTCCCTCTCCACTGGGTCACACCTGGAAACAAGCTTCATCTCAGTGGGCCCTTCCCATTTACCAATTTTTAAATATGTAACTCCTTCTTGATTTCCCCTGCCTGCTGTTTTCTTATTGTCCCTCACTGTCATTAAATTTTGCATCTTCATTACCGACTGTAGGCCTTCATACTATAACTGAAAACCATCTCAAATTTCACCTTTAGAAACCCGAAATGCCCTTTTATCTGCATGCCCTTCTAGTAAGTTGATCACTTGCCCAAGTCTGATCAGTGTCCTTGCCAATCTGAACTGCCCCCTTCACCACCATTGTTCTCCCACTCAACACCCACCAGTAACTCGAACAACAAACACCTTCCACATCCTCCCTCTCAAAACCCCTCATGGCCCTCCAGCTCCCCCTAGAAAGGGCTGCACCAACCCATGCCTGCATCTGGCTACTGAGTGCTGTCTCCCACATTTTGAGCAAGCATGCCTGAAGTGGCAGATTGTCCACATATATTGCACTCCATTATACCCATGGCAAAATTTGACTTGACCCTCTACTACTCCTCCAATAGCCTCCCCAGCCTAAAAAGGCTTTACAGTCATTGTTTCAAGCCATTTGTCTAAGAGTCTGGTGTACCATTGCATATCCCCATATGATGCCATCCTCTGTCGGAATGTTTCAGCATATTGCAGCCACCCATACTCCCCCTACTGCAGCTTATAGGTACTCCACATTATCAGGGAACATGCTAACTGAGGTATTGCCTTTTCCAGTTGCCTTTGTAACAGTATCACGCTAAAGTATATGTACCCAATGAGTCAGGCATCCATAGGTTTCCCCTTGTACCCATTTTCTTTCGGCTGTTTCCCCAGCATGACCAATGCCGCTGTCATCTCAGTCTTCCCTATCCTCTCATTCTGTTTTGCTTTCCTTATGACTTCCTTGTCCACCAATGCAAACAAGTCTACATTCTCCCCTTTCCATATCTTATTTTAATGCCATTTGTGTATGATCCCCCAATATGACCCCAGGCTGTCCAATGTCAACAATCTGGTCCCCCCCATTATCTCTCCATCCTTCCGTCACTGCCCTCTCTGCCCTAGGCCTTTTTTCTCTTTTTTTTTTTGCAATTAACTTTATTTTAATGCAAGTTTTATCCATATAAACAAAGCAAGTGGAGAAGCATCAATGTTAAAATCAAAACAGACAAGTAACTAGAAACAAATAACAAGAAACAAGAATAACATTCATAACTACCCATCCCCCTCCATGCCCAGTAGCTCACACAGACTCCTTTTATCCCATAGCTGCAGAGAATAGATAACACCTGGATAAATTAACATCTCTTTGAGCTCCAATGAAACAATCAGAAAAGGAAAAAAAAAGAGAGGAGAGGAAAGGAAAGGATGGGGACTGAAATGAGGAAGCTGTGGGGGCGGAGTGGAAGGGTAGAGAGATGGGGAAAATATTATAGAAGGATGAAAGAAAAGAAAATGGGGAGCTGGTTTAATAGCCAAATTTACCTTCATGAATTGAAAAAAAACAACCCCAACATTTCTGGAATTTTCACCAGGAGTGGGAGAATCTAGCCACACATCTTTCCGCATTTAGAGCAGTAAGAAATCCAGCCCACCATTCTCCAAAGGACGGTTCCCACTTCTCTTTCCAATGTCTTAGAATTAGAATTTTTGTAACCATGGAAACCATGGCAAGTTGGACTCTTTGAGGGAATGTGGGAATAGAAGAATACATTCCTAAGAGGCAGGTATCCTCCTCAAAGTAAGAGGTAATTTTTAGGTAGGGCGCAATATGCTTTATGACTGTCTCCCAAAATTTAGAGATCTTAGGGTATGACCAAAGCTTATGGTGTAGTGTAGCATAGTCAGCTCCACAGTCCTTACAGGCCACAGAGGATAGCCTGCCTAATCAATACAGTTTGGTAGGTGTGTAATAGATGTTATGGAGAATATTAAATTGGATACTCCTCAAGTGGTCTTGTTTAATTAGGACAAAAATGTCATTCCAGATTGCTTTCCACATATTATCAGGAAACTGCTTAGAAAAATTGTTCTTCCAGTAATAAGCCACAGGAGATGGATTCGTCTAAGTGTACTGAATAATTTCTTGGTATAATTTGGAGATCGATTTGCAACCTTAGGCTGATTCCGAAACAGTAACTGAAAAACTCCCCACTACATCTGACCATGGCGGTTTGCCCAGGAAGGCTTTACTACAATGGTATATTTGAGTTAGATGAAAAGAAATATTTTTGAGAAATACTAAACTTGGTTTGCAAAGCAAGGATAGAAATGAGTGAGTGCCCCAAAGTGAGTTCTTTTAAGCATGGATCAAGGGGAGAACCCCAGAACTGGGTCATGGGAAATGGTATTCTTAGCTATTTTCAAGTTTGGGTTGTTTAACAGAGGTTGCCTCAAATCTTTTTTGGGATGAATCTGGATCAGGGCACCTTTTTTCCTCTTCTTAAAATTCTACTAGCAGCTCTTTTAACTCTCCCTCAACCTCTCTTCCCATTCATCTCTTATTATTTCCTCCACATATGCCTTCAGGCAACCCTGTAGAGTGAGGTCAATGGTGTCATTCTTTCTCACTTCGATGGTTACAGTTGTGGTTTTTGATGCCTCTGTTTTCTTTTTAGATGTTTCCTTTTTTGCCTGCCTTTTTCTTCAGAGTTTCATTTGCTTTTGTGCTGTCCAACAAGGACTGGGCCTCAACCATCTTTGCCATCTCCTTCTGCATGATGAACACTATTCTGCCATTATCAGACTTCACTACAGTAGCTCCCGTATTCTCTGACCTTTTATCCAGTGCCATGACTACCATCTTGAACAGGGAAAAAAGCAACACATGAGTAATAATCTCAAAACTCCCTGATACCTCTTGTTCCCATTCTTCAGCCCTGCCTATCAGCTCTTGATATGCAGACTGTCCCCTACTGCCTCCATAGGAACACTACTTGGCTTCTTTTTGGCTACCTCTTCATTCTTCTCCAACTTGCCAGCCACGAGGTGCCCCTATCATCCTGTTTTTAGTCCTTTGCTGCCTTAGCCCCCTTTATACAGTCCAGTTCTGCTCCTTGGCTTTCTTTTACAGCTGCCTAGCCTTCTCTCAAAATTGGGCACCTGGACCTGTCTTCTGTTGCATATGGCAGCTTTGGATGGTTGCCCACTTTTAGTCTTTATGCCCCCATTAATGGCACTCCAACCTGATGGACTCCCCTACCTGTCCCCCAAATTGCTGGCCTCCCTTCCTCAGTCTGATGCTATTGCATCATCCTGCAACACATGTTAGCACTATTTTGTGCACTTACATTACTTGTGTAATACCGTCTCTTTGACACACTTGCATCATCCCTCCATAAACTTTGACTAACTTGCATCACACATCTATTTTGATGAACTTGCATCAACCATCTTACATAATGCCATCACCCTCATGACACACCTGAGTCATGCCACCACTTAGTGCCTGGATCCCTCAACCCAGTCGATGTTCTGCACAAATCGGTCTTCTTCTAGGTGCTTCAGGCACATCACTATTTGAACCCCACCCTTTGCCACTGCACTAGTAGCACTGGCTCCATCCTCAACATCTCCTCTGCTGTCCATTACATTTCATTCTTTTGGCTGCTCAATTTTGGCTCAGGCTATGTCATTCTCATTTTGGCTCAGGTCATGTCAAAGTCAGCTGCATGCTGATAGACTGAGGTGAACTGCATTAGTCCACTTTTTGGCTAATACTGCGTCAAAGTTGAATGTATGTTCATGCTAATTTGTCATCCATGCACTATTCCTGTGCTGCCTGTATAAAACAAAAGGCACCATTATGATATCTTGCCTGCCACTCCTGCCTGCTACCCCCATTGACTTTTGCTTCTCCCTCCCTTTGGAGCTGCCAGTGATGACTGCTGCCCATCTACACTATCTATCCAGAGGAGCAGGTGAACAACACACACACTTCTCTTCCATGTTGGGGCTGGGCACACTGAAGTGCCCCATTTAGGAGGTACTCATAACAGAACTGGAGTATGTCCTGCAGACTGAACCATGCTCCCCATACAGAGCCACAACCAACCACTCAGTAGGGATGTTCCCAGCATTCTATCAGGGAATCCTCCCTACTCTGCTCTGCTGCCTAATGGATTGCCAAAATATAAATCTTTTATTTATAACAGAGTGAACTGGTCATAAACCACATCCTGTACATACTGCCCATACTATGTACAGTATGTCAGTAAGATTCAAATCCTGGCCTACTAGTTATCAAGATATTAGCTCCATGCCATGACCCTCTGAGCTATACTGTCTGCTTAAACCTACTTAGCACTGAAAAGTACTGCCAATGAACACACTCCAGCATCTCCTAAAAGTACTATCAAAGAACACAATCTAGTATCTTCTAAAGTCCCTACCATGCTATCATTAGAGTTGTTTGTTCTACACACATTTGTTCCTACTGTCACTTGCAAGCATGTCAAGACTTATCCACTGCTGACTGACATGCTACTCTGTCAAAAACATTAATAGCAAAAAAGAAGTAATAGCAAATAAGGACTCTTAACATTTCACACACCTGTTACATCTTTCAAGGTGTTCTTTTAACCCTTTAATCCTTGTTCACTTGCCCAAACCCCTCACCCATCTGTACCAACCTGCCTCCAATCGCCCCCAGCTCACCCTCTCCTCCCTGCCCCCCATCTTACTGGCACCCATAAGTAACTGTCAGTCTGATGACAATCCTGCCCACCAGATACAGCTAATGATCGGCTTTTTCAGTTGCTTCCATTTAATGTTGCCTGCCCAACCAATTTTCACCATATTTGCAATGTTTGCAGTTACAAGCCTTTCATATATATATATAAGTGGAGAGTTTCAGATGTCTAACTTCAAAAGGAGCAGAGCTACAGAATAAGCAGCCAAACATTTGGAAATTGTTATATTACATTTTACAAGTATGTAAACTGAAAAAAATGTAAGCCCCTGTAACTGTAAAACTAGCGATCACAGTGTCACCAAATATCATAGACCCTAAAATGGAGGCTGTGTAAGCCAACTTGTTAATCTCTTGCTTAAAGGATGCTCATTTCATAAGTAGTCAAAAATTACAAAATAACACCAGCAGGTAAATTCAAACTTTCATGAGTCTTTGTGAAAATTGGAGAATTTTGTGATACTGTTAAGTAAGCCATACCTACTGTATGAATATGCCGTACACCTAAACTACCATGGAGGAGAAAGGAAAAGGCTGGATAGAGTGGCAATAGGGTATGATTAATAGGGGACTCCATTGTAAAAATGGCAGGTGACTTGGAGGGGCATTGCAGGACCATGATGCAAGTGCAGGTAATGTAATTTGCTTGCCTGCCATATAGGTTACATTAGTGTGATCCATAGTCAAGTACTATAGCTAGAGGGAGGGACTGACTGTTGTCCACATTGTGATAGGAAGTACAAGTTTTTAGCACATGAAGAGAACATTTATTTAATTCGAGAAAGTTTCTTAAGGGGAAATATATCAGCAAGATCTTCACTAAGGTCCATACAGTTCTGAGGTCTATGAGGAATGATAGTGACAGCAACTAGACAAATTACCTTTTGATAATATTCTATGAAAGTGTGAGGATCTTCTTTTTCCAGCCACATAGAGGGTGTTCTGGGGCACAGAATGGCTGCATGCTAAGAACAGGCTGCAGATATCTTTTTGGCATCTTCTTCTCTGATATTAGTGACCATTGCTTCATCACGTGTGTAAGATCCACTCTTAAATCCACAACTGTACCAAAATTCTTCTTTAAAAGGTGCATATACAACTTTAATCTCCATGGGTATATATCAGACCTAAGAGACTCCATGCAATGGCAGGACTTCTATCTAGCCAAGTCCCTGACTACGGCTTATGATATTTTCTCAGAAATTGTCCTAGGGGCTCTCAACAAGTATGCTCCCATAGTAAAAGTTTGTGCCAGAAAAAAATCCTGTTTGTGGTTTACCAAAGACCTGAAAAATGCTTTGCGGAGTAGGGAGGTACTCTGGAGAACTGTTAGGAAAACTAATTTAATAAATGACTGGAATTCATTCCGGAGGGTGAGGAACCTCTGCACCAAAATGGTCAGAGAAGCCAAAGCTAATTTCTACCCCTCTCAGCTGGAGAGCTCCTCAAGAAATGCCTCCAAATTCTGGAAGACTATCAAAGACATTGAAGGTCACACCACTGTAAATTCCCTACCTACTAAATTATTGATTGACAATACTGTCATCTCCGACAGACCATCTATTCTCGATGCTCTCAATAATCATTTTTCCACTGCAGGGCTAGCCTTTGACTCCTCTCCCGCGAATATCCTCCACCAACAACTTAGATTGGATACACAAAAAAAACCCGTTCCCAGTCCATCCTTTTCTCTGTAGCCTACCTCCCTGAAAGAAGTCGAAGATCTTCTTCTTCAGCTGGACACTAGAAAAAGTGCTGGGACCGACCTCAATGACCTGTACTTAAAGCTCGGCTACCATGTCCTCGCAGTCCCAATTACCCATCTCTTCAACTTATCCATATCCCAGGGTGACCTACCACCCTTTTGGAAAAATGCACTTGTGGTCCCTTTGTTTAAGTCAGGAGATAATAGTGACCTCAATAACTACAGGCCAATGTCCTTACTTCCAATCCTGTCAAAGATGCTGGAGAAAATAGTGAAATCTCAGCTTCGGAAGTACCTGGAATCAGAAAAATTGCTTAAACTGTTACAATCCAGTTTTAGAGCACAGCACAGTACAACCTCTGCTCTAGCCAAGGTGACAAACGACTGGCAGCTTGAATTAGACAAAAAAACTTTGCCTGCGCAGCTTTCTTGGACCTAAGCAAGATGTTCGATACCGTTGATCACAGAATGCTTCTGTTGTCCCTCCGGAACATTGGTTTGGATTCTCTGTCCCTTAAATGGTTCTCCAACTACATCTCAGGATGACTTCAACAAGTAAAGGTAGAAGGGGAAGTTTCTGCACCAAAACCTCTATTGAGGGGTGTACTGCAACATTTCATTCTCGGTCCCTTGCTCTTTACCATTTATATTAACAACATAGATGCCCCCATCCAAGAAGCACAAATACAGCTATTCGCGGATGATACGGTACTCTGTGCTAGTAGCCACACACCTGAAGTGGCCTGTAAAGTCCTTCAAAATGAATTTAATCTGCTGCAACATCAGCTTATAAACCAGAAACTGCTCTTAAATGCCAAAAAAACAAAACGATGTTCCTCTCGTCCTTTCAAAATGCAATAAATCCTACAATTGCTGGGACACTCCCGCAGATCACTACCATTCTAGGTAAGCAGTTGGACTACGTACCAACGTTCAAGTACCTGGGGGTCTGGTTAGACCATAGACTTACTTTCACAGATCACTTAGAAGAACTGGCAAAGAAACTTAGACAAAGACTTGGTCTGTTCTTTAGGATTAATAATTTCCTCACAAGAGACGCTAAACTGAAACTGGTTCAAACTACCCTTCTTTCCCTATTGGATTACGCAGACTTTCTATATAGTCAGGGACCTGCAGGTACGTTAGCCAAACTTGATATGCTTTATCACAGAGCCATAAGATTTATCACGGGTCTTCCATACTCAACCCACCACTGCATTTTACACGGCAGTGGGATGGTCATCCCTTGCTTACAGATGGTAAAAAAAATGCTGTGGTTTGGACATACAATGCTATCTCAAATAAACTGCCCCAGTATATCTTTTTTTACCTTTGTGCACTCTGGGGAATTATGCTCTGAGAAGCACCTCATATATCTACCTTTATGTTTACAAAGCAAAATCTCGCATTGGCAGAGCAGCATTCAGCTTTGTTCTCCCTCAACTGTGGAACAAGCTGCAAAAAACTTTGAAATTAACTCACCCCATCAACCTAGCAGCTTTTAAATCTCTATATCTACATCATAATAATGAGTCCTGTGCCTGTCTACCCTAAATAGTGACTCCTATAAGTCCAAGCACACTCTAATTATGACTGTTAAAAGACTGATCACATCTATAATCGACTCTTCCCTCTCCCCTTTTTCTACCCCCATATCTGTCCCTTCCACATTCCTTTGACCCTGGTTCCAGCTCTAAATTCTCCATACCGTATCACTATATATCTTTTTATATTAGGTTTTATTTGTGTTTGGTGCACCTGATATGTATATTTCTTTACTTTTATGAAAAATTGTGTCCTAACCAAAACTAGCTGTATCTTCTGTTCCAAACATATACTACTGTCAGTGCTACCTGCTGATACTTTGTATATACTGTATTATTGTATTTCACTTTATTTGTATTATTACTATTTTTTTGTGTGTTGCATCCCATGTATATTGTCCCTTGTTCCTTGTTAACAAACCCAGGTCCACCTCAAAAATGAGCTTGCTCAACGGTGATCGCCTGGTTAAATAAAGACTTTGATTGATTGATTGAGTTGTGCCAAGACAGAAGGGGTGGTGGTCATGTCAAGAAACAGTGTACACAGTCCTGATGCTAGGCAATAATACCATGCCCTTCTTCTCCCCATGCAAGTAAAAAATACCCCTTCCCCCTGCCCACCTAGAACTCATACCCACTATCTCCCCCCGGCACTTCTATTTTACTAACATACAGAAGTGCATTACAGGCATAAGCATAACCATCCCTCCTCCTCAACTGGTTGCTGTTGACTAAAGAAGAAAAACCCTGGAAAAAGAATAAGTCCTGAAATTCACTTATTACAACTGCATCAGGACTAAGAAGTTTTTTTTTGTTTTTTTTTGCTTATAATGTAGCTACATTGGGCCCAAGTTTTAAAGATGCCCAACTCCCCCTTCCCCTGAAGCACATACAGTGAAGTTAGGATACAATGCTATTATCACAGGTTTTGCCAGTAACATGCTGCATGATACTGTAGAAACACAATGTAATTCAATTGCCATTGCTCCAGTTTGTTATACAGGAAAGTGTAACATGCTTATCACAGAGTGTTCATCCTGGCCGATTCTGCTGTAAGTGGTGCCTTGTAAATCCAACCTAAAATGTCTTTTGTTGGTTGATTCCCAAAGCACATTTCAGGTCAGATTTACAAGTTTACAAGGGGTCATTTACTTGATCATAGGAGAGGCAATTGGATATTGAGAACATTTTAGCCATCAAATGGCCAAGTTATGCATGAAAAAAAAAAGAAAAGAAATGTAAAACTGAAAGATCTCTGTGATTTTTAGTACTTAGAGTATTCTCAAGGGCTTTTTTCTTTACTAGAAGGTTGCCAGCCAGGGTAAAGGGAGTGTTTTGCTGGTAAACCAGAGTTGGATTTTGATTAAAAGATGGGTGCCAAGGGGAGGAGGGTGGGTATGGGTGCTGTGTGGGCTGGGGTGATGAGGTATTTTTGTCTTGTCTTGCATGGAGGGTGGCATGGGTGCTTGTGGGTGCAGGGTTTATTGTGTAGCTATTTATTGCCTAACACCAGGATTGGGCACATGATGTCAGGAAACCAAAGGGGTTATGTGGCGAGCTACATGGGTTAGGCACTTGGTGGACACAGTTGGTGTGGCAAAAGGCAAAGTTTTGTTGCAAGCTGCATGAAGACCTTTGTCTTTCATTCAACAAATGTGAAACGTGTGTCTAAGTATCATAATAACAGATTCTAGAGCAAAGAAAGATGAACCTGTTTTGGTGACTTGCACCAGCCTAATTTCATTAATAATTTAAAAGCTATTGATCTTCTTCGTGGTTCTCTCCCACCTTTGAGCTACACCATGGAACTGTAAGCCATTAGCATCAGGAACACCCAGAAACTTTTGAAGGCTAGGGTTGCACACGTTGATGGGCCTTATCAGTGCCTATATAACATGCATGCCTCAGTTCTTTTTCCTGCCATCAACTACTCACTGGTCCACTGCTGCTGAAGAATGCCATTGAACTTTTGCAAGTATTCGCTGATGCTTCCACTTCTCTAAGTTTGGTTAATCTAAACTTAAAATTTTATCCTGCCAGTGAAAGACAAGGCACTGCTGTTATGCTATTTCAACAATGTAAAGATTTACAAAGATGACCACTTCATTTGTATTCCTTGCTTTGGTACAAACCATAACATTAAAGCTTGCACAATTTGCTGAAGCTTTAGCCAGGCAATCAGGAGAAGTCATAGAAAAGCATTAGAAAATGTTCTACTACAACAAGAAATGGAGAAATAGGTTGTGGGGAAGGAGGCTTCATCTTTATCAATCACTTCAGTTTCCAGTTCACCATCGGCCCATCGATCTCTATTGTCAATGGCAGCCATCAGTGAATCATCAAAGAAAATGGATATGTCTTCAAACATGACAGAAGACCACTGCCATTCTGAAAAGGATAAGCACAGAAAGGAAAAAGATGTTTCTCTAGACCATTCCTATTCATCTATTAGACGGGGTAAGTCTATAGATAGAGACAGGTTTCAGGCTTTGACCTCAGGACCTACTGCCCCTCTGGCTGTCTCTCAGACACCAAGGCTGTGGTCTGGCATTGTCTTTGTCTTCTCTATCTGAGGTCTTCCAGCCTATTCCTTGGTCAGCAACCCTTCAAGGTCCATCAATGTGCAGGTATTGTATCAAACAATGTCACAGCTGTTTCAGCACCTACTGCCACTGCCACCGTTGATGCCTGCTCCTTTGACACCTCCAGCTGCTCCATTATTGGCATCACTGTCAATATTTCAATTTTCTGTCCCAGCCACTGTGCCAGGTCTAGAAAGGCCACCGGTGATGGGATTCCCACCATTGGCAGTTCCTCAGTTGTCTCCCCATCCTGTTAAGCCAATAACTGTCAATGTCAGTGACAAATGAGTATAAACCAGAATACATGGATAAAGCAATGGATGAGGAGGAAGAGGTTGTAGATGTGGCTAGCTCAAGCATCCCCCTTTCCCTCTTGTCTGGAGGAGAGTATGAAATCTCCCCTTAAAGATGTCTCTTTTCAAGCCTTCCTCAACTGAAGAGGAGGATTCTTCCAAGAAAAATATTTAGGAGTTCTTGGATGTTTCAGCTCTCCTATTGTGAGTATTCTTCCTGTGCATTCTACACTTGAGGATGCTATTTTGACAGACTGGCATGGCCTTGCTTGCCTGCCTACAGTTCCAGGGAAGGTGGACAAACAGTATCCATCCCCTACGACTAAACCATATTATTCTTCACAGCCTGAAACAGACTAAGTGGCAATTCTGGCTACAGATAACAGATCCTAGACTCCCAAGCACATGAGCTCTCTTCCTCCAGAGAAGGAGACAATGAAGCTTGATATGATGGGGAAGAGGACTTTTGCTTCTGCTTCCCTGGGCTTACTATTGCTAACTATCAGGCATACAGTATATGATCAAATATCAGGATTATCTTTAGAAAATAATGGCTACCATGGCAGAATATTGTCAGAGAGCCAGAATAAAATACTGGCTCAGCAAACTATAGCTAATGGCCCAGGAATCTGGTAAGCACATGCTCAGATTGGCCTGTGATGCCTCTGACGCTTCTACCAGGGTTTCTATCTCTGGGATTTGCCTCTGTCACCATTCTTGGGTAAAGATGCCTGTTGTTTCCTCTGATGTGCAACAATTTGTAATAAATGTTCCTTTAATAGGAAAACAATTGTTTGGCAATGATGTTGAGAATACTCTAAGTGAATGACAGATTTCTCAAATGACTCTCAGATCCCTTCATACTTTGAACTCTAAACCCTGGGGAAGGGGTCATAGTCCTTTTTGCAGGACCTATGCCCATCTGGGCTGAGATTATTCCAGAGGCCCCAGTCCTGGTGGATTTACTATGAAAGACAGAAACGCACAATACCAAGTGTCAGGATCCCGAGACTGATATCCTGTCACTCGTATCCTGACACTCAGTACTTGCCAGTGGCAGAGGTTTTTGGGAGGCTTTGCCCCCCCCCACCCTCCTTAATGAATATAACAAACTCCGCAGCAGGCAAATACTGAGTGTTGGGATTTCAAGTTTTGTGATATCAGTCTTGAGATCCTTACACTTGCTATTGTGCATTTCAGTCTTTAATATTGATACCGTTGGGGTGCCAGAGACTTCAGCCTTCCACTTCTTGGGGTAATAACTTTCCCCCAGGTGCCCATACAGACTTACAAAAAGGTCAGATCATTACTGGCACCCCCGCTGCTCCTGGAACCTTCTGACTCCTATCCCCTTCCTTTGTCCTCACTGCCTAAGTAAGTTCTGGTGGGAGGTGCATCCCCCTCCTTCTACCAAAGTGGAGGGGTACAACTACAGATGTTTGGGTACTGGAGGTGTTTCAGCATGGGTATGCCCAAGAGCTCCTCACCATTCCTCTAGTTACCCTCCCCCTTGCCAAACCAATATCCTAGAGGACATCTTGCCCATCTGCTGGCGGAGGTTCAAACTCTCCTCCACGAGAGGACTGTGGATGTAGTCCAGGTTTCAGAAATAAATCAAGGCTATTACTCCTGGTACTTTCTGGTTCCAAAATGGACCAGGGATTTAAAGCCTGTACTAGACCTTCAAGGTTTGAACATTTTCATAGAATACGAGAAGCTCAGAATGGTCACTCTTAAATCCCTTCTTCCCCTGCTACTACCAGGGGAGTGGATGGTTGCCATTGACATGTAGGATGTATCACTTTATGCCAAAATCCACAAGTCACACAGGAAATATCTGTGTTTCATGCTTCAGGGCTATCATTACCAACTTCATGCTTTGCATTTTGGTTTGTGCTCCACACTGTGTGTCTTTACCAAAGTATTTGTTGCTGTAGCAGTGACCCTCCACAGGGAGTGTCTGTATGTCTTCCCTGATGTAGACAATTGACTGTTTAATGCCCCATCTAGGGGAACCCCTATATATACGCTGCTTCAGACCCAGCAACTGTTTTACCAACCGGGCATACTGATCAACTCAGCAAGCCTATGTTGGTCCTTATCCCCTGCCAGAGGCTCCCCTACATAGGGCCATTCTGGACATGTGTCTCAGTCACGTGTATCTGCCATTGCACCATGCCACAGCACAGGTGACTCAGGCACAATTGGTTACCTTACCTCCAGCAATTATGTGTTTGTCCGCTACCTTCTAAGACAAAGCACTGTCACAAGGCCACTGGTTTACAGTGATTAAAGTAATGAAATTTCATTAACAAGACTTGAAATTCTGGGAATTGCACCAATAGATGTTTGCCTAATGTCTGGATTTTACCAGAATTCTACTATCATTCTTTTAGTATGTGTAGAAATAATCAGAATGAAAGATGGCTTAATATACAAAGCATTAAATGAAGTAAAATGAAAATAGTACAGGCAGCAATTAAAAGAAAAAACACAAGTTGTGTAGATTTACTGATCTGGTAAAATCTACCAAATTCTGTGAAATTCTTTGTTTTTACCAGTGTGTAGGCAGTACAAATTTCAGAATTTTACCAGATTTTGAGGCATAAACTGAAAACCAATGGCCTTGCTAAAAGGACTGATGGCAGTTGTACTCCTGACTGTCCTAAAAGCCCATACACTGTGTTAATTTTTGGAAGACCCTGGTTGATGCCATTCTAAATCCCCCCTCCATATAACTGGGGGTAGAAGAGTGGAGGTTGGTTTGGGGGGCCAAGTACAACATGGAGGCAGTGCAGTTTGCATCTAGGGTAGTAAATACAAGCAGCCCAGTGCTTAATCAATATTTACCAGCCGACAATACAGTAGCGTTTGTGTGATCTGTAAAGGGAAGGGCAGGTGCTCTCCTAGCATCCCATTTAGGGGTGAACATGCAGTCCTGGTGGCCCTAGCTTTAAAACAGGAATTGCAAACAAGATGCTAATGCATTTTTATATTAACTCCTATTCATGTTTTCTTTTTTATATATAGTACATGCCCATGGATGTTTTTTTTTCTGTTATGTGGTATATCTGTGTTTTTTTTTGTTTTCTTTTTTGTATTTAGAATTTCATATTTATCTTAATGCAACTGTATTACTGTGGCAGGATGATTTTGAAAATAGGATTAATCCCCAGTAGTCAAAATCCTATGAAAGTTAAGTTTTTACTACTAGTACTAATAAACAGAACAAGGGCACCTTATTAAAAAAGTTTTATTATAGTTATAGTTCTGCACTACTGTTCAGAATAAAATCATCAGAAAAGACAGAATCCTTTACTAACATAAGCATAGACCTTAAAGGGTGTACAGTAAATTGTTTTCTTTTTATTACTAACTAAAATGACAGATAATGAAAGTTTATAGAGCACAATTAGAGAACAGTAAACTGAAAAAGCAACATAAATTCCACAAGAAGTACATGCAAAATTGTCAGAAAAGAACTAGTATAGTTTTTATGACTCTAATAGCTTAACTCATTCAGCCCCAGGTGGCCATTTTGAATAAGGTTAAGCATAGAACATTTCGACTCACATGTAAGTTCTGGGGCTGAGTGGGTTAATAGAATCTGTTGATCAAGTGGAAAGTGGATGTAACAAAACTAGGCAAAATTAATATCATATTCACTATATGGATAAATAGCTCTTTATTATATATTTCAACATTTTTGAGTCTTCTATTATCACTTTTTGTAAAAAAAAGTATATTGAGCAGGTTATAGGAAAGGTAATCTAAAAAAGGCTTAACCTAGCATTTACAGTTTCTGATTCCTAGACTTCACCCATAGGGGGATCCTGTCCTCCACCATTGTAGATATGCATCACTAAACTAGATCTGAAAGAAATACAAAGACTGTACTTGCTGAGGTATGACAACTTGAACCTTGTGGGTGACTTCAAAACATTTTCATAAGGCCCTCGTGAAATTATTTACTCAACCACAAACTGAGTTTCAAACTTTAGAAATATTCATCTTCTTTTCAACAAGTAATGAATTCTTTAATGCATAACTCTTTCCCAATGTTTGCTGTGTTGATACAGCATAACTATAATGCATTGCTAGCCTATAACATCTAAATAAATTTTGCCCCCGTAGCTAATTATTTACAACGTAGCTCAGCCTGCATAATTTCAGCCTTTCATTTTTTTTTCTGGTAAATGTTGAGTCCCACAGTATAAGACTACAGTGGATTTCAACTTTATCTATCATTTTTCTTTACATGGGGGGAGGTACTGCACACTTGTTGGCACTGCTTCTGACTATCTAGCCCAGACACTGCTCTGCAGGTCCTGTTTGCTCAGCAACATCATCACCCAGCTTGACACCTCTGCAGATTCCACTCCTACAGCGGGGCTACTTTCCAACTCTAACACCAGGCTCCAGCAGGTGAAGACAGGGGCTTTTACTGTAAGACTGCCAGTGGCTCACAGAATAAAGAGAGTTGTGTGGGCATCATCCTATGTTGCATCTGAACATTTTTCTCTCTTCTCCATTCCTGTCTTATCCCTACTTTATAATGCTTCTTGCCATATCTGTATGAATTTGGAAACATGAAACATTGTGTGGTCACTCACAATGTCTGCAGCTCCTGCTCCAGCTTGTGCAGTGGGACAGTCACTGCCAACTCCCATGAGTTTATTATGCAGTATCCACAGAACTCTCTAGACTCCTCTGGTCTGTGAAAGAGAGTTGGATTTACACTGTAAAAGCAGGCTTTTGCATGGTTGCAGCATGAGCCCCCCACCGAATGCGTGGGCTAGGCCAGTAACTGTAAACTTCGATTTTAAATGTTCTTTGATGGATAATTATTCTGATACAATGTGTGTGTGTGTGTCTGTGTGTATATATATATATATATATATATATATATATATATATATATATATATGTATGTATACAGTACATATATCTTCATTGCATAAAAGTTTGCTAATGCACTAGATTGAGGTTAAAAGTGACAAAGTAGAAAATGTGGCATTAGGGTTTCCAACCCTAACACCCCACCCCCAATTCTGAAGGCAGGAACAGGTGAGGTGTGCCTTGCAGTTGTCAATGAACTCTAACACTCGCCCCATTTTCATATACTGTGCTGTACCCATTTCAGCTTACTTACTCATGGAATGGGGTGAGCATTAGGGTTGACAACCACAAGGCACACCCCATGCCTGTTGCTACCTGTAGGGTAGGGATGGGGTGTTAGGGTTAGAAACCCTAATGCCACATTTCCCTACTTTTGTCACTTTAACCCTAACTAGTGCATTAATGACATTTTTTTGCAATGAATTTCCTTACTTTCCAAGATAGTATAATAGCATCCTCATTTGACTTTGGGAGCACAATGCCCTCCGGGCCCTGTGCTTCCATCCATTGATACTTTCTGAGATAGTGTAATCGTATCCTTATTTGCTTGAGGGAGCTCAGGGCCCCTCTGGACCCTGTGCTCACATTCCTCCATAGATGCGTATATGTATGTTGTTGTAGAGAGCCCTGTGCTTCCAGTTTTAGCAAAACCACAACCAGATTGTCACCATAGACTTCATATTACCCCACTTCATGATTCTGGTACTGAAAATTTCCAGATCCTCATGAACATGTGATTGTGCGCCACTGCAACCTCATTCCATGCCATAGGTGTGAAAAGACAGTTTTGCTAGGATTTGAAAAATTACAGCTGTCATATTCATGAAGTGGTTTAAAAATATGCGTATGCTGAAAATCTGGTGTAAAAATATTGAAAATTACCAGAGTTACAGGACCTGAGTCAGGAGAAACCATTGCTACACTGGGTCACAAACTTCAGATCATTATATCATCTATGTCCACTTTAAACCACAAGGTGGATGACTTTAATGGCCGGGTTATAATCTTGGAATCGGCAGTAGAAGACATTAAGGGAGACCTCCACGAGATACACAAGCAGGCCAATGCTTCTACTGGTGCAACCACGATCCTGTTCAAGGAAAACCAACATCTTAAAGCAAGGATGGAGGCCATCAAAAATCAAGCACGAGTGGCAAATGTCCATATTGTGGGACTACCAGAGGGTGTTGAAGGTGACCACCCAATTCTTAATATTCAGGACTGGCTAACTGCGAAATTAGCACTAGAAAGATCAGAAGAAGCTTGGGAAGTGAAAAAAGCTTATCGAGTGAATCTGCTGGGCCGTTCACAGAATATGGAGGAACCACACACCCTAATGCTGGTGACCTCAGGGGTAGCAGCCCAAGATAAAATTCTTAAATGTGCCCGCAGAGCAACTCCTTCACTGCAAGATGACCACCGGGTACATATCTTCCCAGATATCAGTTATGCCACCAGGCAGTGTCGGAAAACATTTGAGGGACTCAGATGCATTTTGAGAGGGCTGGGAGTGCCACATACCATTATTTTCCCCGCCAGGATCTGGGTGGTACATAACAGCAAAATATACCTGTTTACAGATCCAGCACAGGCTGTTATTGGGAGGATCGAAGGGCAGCTGAATCCTGTAGAAGAACCGACGATACAGATGATGAGGACAACGAGGTGAATTCCTGATGGCCAACCAAAGGACACTGTTTACTACTTCTTGGTAACTTTTGCATTGCCCTGCACTGCTTTGACTTTCCTTTAACAGACTTTTAGCCAAATCATTTGGATTAATAGATTGGACTCCCTTGTAGACCTCTACTTATGACATTTTAGTAATTAATGGGGGATGCAAGTTCTGTTTTATTACTAAATCTAATTTTGGGCCTGGAATAAGAAAGGTAATGTTTGTTCTACTCCCTTTTCTAAGTTTATGTGGGGCATTATCTGGCTGCAAACAGTAACATGTTATAGAGATGTTTCTCTCTTGCATTTAGGTAGATACATGGCACCATTAGCCCCTTTTTGAAGGGGCATATCTAATTTCTGGACTAGAATTGTTGGACAATTTACTTACATTGATAAAAGCCATGTAGCTCATGGGTTCTTTAATCAGCACAAATTGAGTACTTTATCATATTGACTTAAACTTTATATAGGTATCTCCCTAATGTTGTATCAAGATATAGTAGATGCAAAGAGCTCCTTTGATTAAGGGAAATGTTATTCTTCCCAATGGTAATATTGTGATATGATGGACTGTCTACTATATGAGAAGTGTTTACTATGAACATGACAAAATGAAAAAATAAACTATAAAAAAAAAATTACCAGAGTTATGAGCAAGCATAGCAAAATTTCATCACATGCTCATAACTTTGCCATTTTTACATAATGTGATCCCAAACATTCAACATAACTTTCTTATGACCCCACCTCATTAACAAGGGCAGAAAAATTTTTCGAATCCTGCCGAAAGATGATTTCACCAAGCAACCGCAAAATCACCATTTGGGCCAGATTTACATAATTCTATTGACATTGTTCATGAGGTGGGGTCTCAAAAAGGCCATGTTGAAAATCTGGTGTCAATATATGCAAAAATGCCAAAGTTATGAGTCAAAGTTGAAGCCCCATTGAAATACATGGAACTGCATTTACCATAGTTTCTCATATTGCATTCGACGGTTCGAGCAGCAAGATATGTCTTCACTTGGAGAGTGGATCTTCAGCCAGTGAGCTATTCGGGTGACTGAGGGTGTGCGGGGTGTGTGGGAGGGGTGCAGGGTGGTGGTCGCTTAGTGGGAGGTTGCGGTTGACAGGGGGTCTGATCACAGAGGGACTTTTTTAATTTTTATAGGTTCAAAGAAAAAAACATTGAAGGACTGTTTTATTTATTACAGGTCTAACAAGAGAGGGGATAAGAGGGTGGGGTACCACTTGACACCAATGAGAATTGCAAATATTATGGGGATGGTGATCAAGCATGGGGGTGCCGCTGGACACCAGGGACCATAAACAAACCTATCATGGAGGTGAGGATGGCAGGGTGGGGTGGCACCAGTAGAAACCTTGGAAATAAATAATTATGGGGGTGGTGATCGGAGGGTGGGGGATGCTACTAGACACCAGGGAAATAAGCAATAACTACATGGGCTGTGATCTGATGGTGGAGGAGCTACTAGACACATGGAATAATAAAGAAATAAAGTACAGGGAAGACAATCGGAGGGTGGGGAGTGCCATTAGACACCAGAGAAATACAGTGGTGTTATGGGGATGCTGATTGGAGGGAGGGTGGGTGCCACTAGACATCACGGAACAGATGTCAGCAAAAATAAAACAATGTTTCCCTCATGAAAAAGGATCTTTTTTCGCAACTAAAGATACAAAAAATAATCCTTTTTTATATCACAAGTCATGAATAAAGATTCATAATTTTAAAGAACACCATGTCATGGGCATTTCTCTCACTGTTAATTGCAAAGTCCAGTTTAGAGGCTCCAGATATGTAAGCTATATGAGTTGGTCGCTCTGCATAATGCAATTTTTGTGGTTTTCCAAATTAGAATATTTAGGGAAAAACAGAAAACAAGATGGCGACCATACAAAAAACAAACAAAAACCATGCTGAAAAGGGTTTCCATACGAAAACTTCATACAGCTATTTTGAAGTGTTAACTAAGCATGCTCAGAACTGAACTTTTTTAAATTTAATAACTTTAGAAAGGATTGAATATTTGTTCACTAAACCAGTAAAACACATATCTGTGGCCTAGCATTTCCTACCCTAACATGTCAGACCAAAATTGCAAACCATCATGGCACAAGGAGATGACAAAAAAAACCCCCACAAAAAACAGTGATGTTTTACCTTTTTTTGCTACCCACATCTCGGAAGCCGCACATCCAACTTAAACTAAACTTAGCACCTCAATAGATATATCCCATAAGACTGTGCTTGCAAAATTATGTGCAAATTCATCTAACGGCTGCAAACATATTAAAGTGCAAAATCTGAGGTTTAACAACTACCGCACCACTATAATTAATAGCCTCACCCCTGTTCAAGAGAATTGCACTAAAGTTTGCATCTATGGGGGGCAAGGCTTCTTGATCTGCCAAGCTTCATTCCAGTCAGATATGGGGATTCCAAGATTCGTATAGTGCGTTTTTAGGAAAAATTTAGTTTTTTTGGTTTTTTTGTCATCACTTACTGCCCAAATGGTTTGGAACTTTAGTCTGAAATTTTCAGGGTAGAAAAGGTATGCCACAGAATAGTGCCTTCAATCGGTTTGGTAAAAAAATATGAACCCATTCCCAAGTTATCAGCATTTTAAATTTTGATTCTGAGCTTGCTCAGTAGGGTATCAAACGTCTAGCCATAAGACCCTACTGAGCATGCTCAGAATGGAAATTTCAAATCATTATAACTTGACAATGGATTAATGTTTCTTTACCAAACCAGCAAAAGGCACATCTGTGGGCCAAGCCCTTTCTTCCCTGAACATATCAGACCAAATTCCAAACTGTCTGGGCACTAGATAGTGACAAAAAAAACAGCAAAGAAATGGCCATTTTTTTAAACTTATTTTGCTATCCAGATATCAGAATCTGCAAATGCAGCCAGAAGAAATATTGGCAAGTCAAGAGACCTACCCTCTGAGACCTTGCATGCAACATTTTACGAACATCCATTGAACAATTGCAAAGATATTAAAGTGCAAAGATGGCATTGCATGAAAAATATTTTTTTTTCTCACAAAAAATTATTGGCCCCTTACAACAAAGAATACTTTTTCATGAGACTAAATTATTTTGCCATTCCAGGAAGCTATACAAAATAAAAAACTGAGCATGCTCAGAACTCAAAACTTTACAATTAAATAACTTTGGAACTTTTCAACAAATCAATGAAAGGCACTTCTGTGAGGTAAGCCATTTCTACCCTGAAAATATCAGACCACAATTCCAAACCATCTGGGCATAGAAAGATGCCAAAAAAAGTGCACAAAATTGCAATTTGTTATGTCTTAGCACTGTGCTCAGCTTGAAATCTGCAAATCCAACTGAAACAAAACTTGGCGCATTAAGAGATCTACGACACAAGACTGAGCATGCAAAGGTTTGTGCAAATTCATTGAACAGTTGCAAAGTTATTAAAGTGCAAAGTTTTGAGCTTTAACATTGAAACCCCAGCTCAACCCTCACTATAGTGGTGCTACCACCCCACTATAATATACCAGCACATACAGTATACAGGCATGAGTGTGCCTGCATATTAGGGTTGAGCAACTTCAATTTTTGCACCATAATAACTTTTCCCCTGTTTAACCGATTTACTTAAAATTTGGAATGCACAGAGATTGTTCCAGGATTCCTGGATCCCAAAAATGTTATGGCTATTGATGCATAGAGGACAAAGTTACAGAGGGGCAAACAAACCCCAAATTACATCAATTAAGACTTTTTTCTTCCCTTTAACTAAAAATCTAGGGCAATCTGAAACCTGAAACCTGCAAGTTTGATCGAATTTGGCCCAGAGTGTCCTTTTGTATCTTTTTGTTTCACAAAACTAAATAGGTTTTAAAATATTTGGCAAAAATATCCTGTTAGTGAGCATGCGTAATTTAAAAATCAGTATTCCAAAGATAGTTGAATTTTTATGATCACATGAAGTCATGTGGTTGTATTACAGAAACATGCTTGTTTATCAGCTGGCAGGGCCAACTCCCTGTCTGCGTATGTTATTCTACTGTTTTCAATCAGCAGGGATGGTGCTATGTGTCTATGCCTTGCTCCTGCTGAGTATGCTGTGCATATGTGTGTTTCTTAAAGAGCTCCTGATGCCATTGTAACAACTTTGAAAAAATGTAATATTTAGATGCAATTTAGTTTTTATGTAATATTTTTTCTGTAATTCTGACCCTTACCTCTTTATCACTGTGGACATTTACACATAAACAGGATCACTGCCCTATCTTTTCTGGCTACTTTCCTACACCTGCCATCACAGTTCTGTTTAGGACACCACAATCTGTTGCTGCAGAGACAACTGTGATGCTATAAGCAGGGGATTATGATGCCAGGAGTAGGGAAGCAGAAAAAGCAGAGAAAGTCTAAGGGACAGCAATCCATCTTTCATTCAAAAAGGGGAAAGAATTATAGAAAATATATGAAATATAAACTGAATTGAACATAAATCTCACATTTTTTCAAGTTTTTCTAATGGTGTCATGGGCTCGTTAAGCAGAGTGTCCACCATTAGCCACCCGAGTAGCTTTATTTATTTGAAGTGGACACTGGGGTGCCTAACCACCTGTCCTAGTTTAATGATTAATCATGGAGTCTGACACTGAGGTTCCAACCCCCAGTGCCAGTTTGTTCCACTTACCCTCCATAATGTTCCCCAACCAAGGCAATTAAAGGACATCACAGAAGTAACCAAGACAGCCATCATTGGGAAAGACTTTTATTTGTATGAGAATATTTTACTAGATTTTAACAGTAACAACCAAAGACAAAACCAGACAAACACTACAAAGGAGCAAAAGATTAAAACATCATAAAAAGAGGCATGAAAATACAGTAATTAACATATAACATATAACAGCCAAAAGGCACTGGAAAAATAGCAATGAAGCAACAAGGCTACCCCATCTGAATCAAACCTTTAACAAACATCATTAGGTAAGGCAAAAAACATACAACTGTTTCCAGATGGCACAAATGCAATATCACTAATGTGCTACCTTCATGCCTTTAAATCTGTGACATGCTCACTGCAATACACACACACACACACACACACACTCTCATGGTTTTCTCTAGATAGAAATCCACAATACTTAAATCACAGCAATGCTTCTGTGTGCAAAAGCACAGGCCCCTGCAGTCACAGATACAAATCCACAATACCCAAATTACAGGTGTTCTTTTGTCTGTAGAAGCACAAGGCCCTAAGGTGCCAGCACTTCTGTAGCCTCAGGTACTCATGCACACAGTAAAACATGCAAACACTTCTGCAGTCACAGGTGTAAGATATACACACTGACATCTGGCTGCAGAAGCACAGGCACCACAAAATCCATGAAACTAAAATTGCAACAGGACTTCTGTTCACAGAAGGGCAGGCTTCTGAGGGCTATGCACCTTTTCAGCCACAGTCGTAAGACATACACAGCAGTTTCTGGCTACAGAAGGGCAGGTCTCTGAGTGGCCAGCAGTTACACAGCCTGAAGTAGTGCTGCAATGTGGGTATCATGGTTTCAGCAGCAGATCTACAGTAGAAATTGTTCAAGGGTATAACATTTTTTCAGTTACACAGCTGCATATAGAAAATTATGTACTAGCAGATTATGCTATCTTACAAGGTGCCTCATACAGCATTCATGAGTACATGTGGCTGTAGAGCTACAGGCCCCAAGGGGCCTTCTCTCTGCAGAACTGCTAGCCCCCATGGGACCTGTGCTTCTACAGCCACATATACTCATGAACACTGCATGACATATACACTCAAGAGTGGCTGTATAAGCACAGGCTCCTGTGTAGTCTGCACTTATACAGCAACATATACAAATCCACAAAGGTAGTACATCAGTGCTATTGCCTTTGTGTCATCAGGAAACAGTTTAAAGTTGCTTGTCTTATCTGATGATGGCCATCTGTGGTTGCTTTGCTTTAGTGGCCTTTATCTTTTGCTACTGGTGTGGGAGCTGGAGAGTTAGGGTTGGAAATCCTAATGTCACATTTCCTTACTTTTGTGGCATTCAGTTGAAACCTAACTGGTGCATTAACACAGTTTTTGCAAAGAATTTTATTTCTTTTAGAGATAGTGGAATCATATTCTCATTCATGTGGGACCCTTTGGGACCTGTGTGAACAGATACAGACACACATGTCCTATGCACCCTGTACCAATGGAAGACTACAGCCACCTACAGAACTCCAGGACATAGCTGTCTCTGCACTTCCATGCAGCAATGGATGTCAAGAATTCATGGGACTATCTGGTGGGCTGCAGAAGTGCCTGTGGTCACATTTACAGATGCACAGGAAAAAAGAGTCAAGCTCTCATCCTAAGTTCAGGGACCTCTGGCACCTATAGGTGCAAAGATGGAGGGCCCTATGCCAAGATGAGAGTTCTTTTTACTATACTGTACTTGTGCCTATACAGGCACCCCTGCTCTTTCCCTTCCCTGTCTAGTGGGGATAGTGTCACATGACTTCTGTCTTTTGGATGAGATGTTAAACTGAGGTCCCATCTACCTGTTCTGGTGGTAGCTCAGGTGGATGCTAAAGATCCCATGGCACTTCTCGAAAAGAGTGGGGGAATTTTATTACAAAAAAAAATGAACATTACAAATCAAATATTACTGTATTTGTACAGAACACATAAATCAAATATAGTCCACATACATTATTCATTTCATCCTCCCTCCCCAAATCATATTTCAATGTAAATCAGATATAATTCGTATCTCCATGGAACCCTTAATAACCTTTCTTTTTTCCTTTTTCATTTTCAAAAAATCTTCCCCATATTCTTCCATAACCCATCATACTTTTCTTTGAAAATGTTTTATTTTCATCTTGTTGTATCTGTCCTGGAACTATTTCTATCTGGGTAACTACTATCTTAGGTGGTGTATAAACTTGTTGCAAAACAAATTGACATCTACCTTGCTATAGATAAAACTTAATCAGTGAAAAAACTATCTGCAAAGTACTTTTGTAAATCTTTTCCACCATCCTGAAAAATCCCCTAAAATCAGTGTCTGATAAGTGATATGCAGCAGGGACGGCCATTGCCATTTTAGTCCTAAATAATTCAAGAAATTCCTTGTTTCATAGCATTTAAAGAAAGAAGCATTTGTCAATGCCGAATGTTTGCTTGCTGGCATTGGCATTGGTAGCATAGGAGTTACAGTGCTGCATAATAGGAATGGCAGTGAAGTATTGAACTGAAGCCAACTCCACCACCACCCTGCAGAGAGTGACAGGCATTGGGGTGTGCCTTTGGATCATCAGGCATAATGACCACACCCTACCCTACAGACACTGACAAGTGTCACGGTGTGCCTTGGGGTCTTTGGCCCTTATGTGCTCCCCATTCCATCAGGAAATAAGGTGAGATGGGTGTAGTATAGGAGAATGGGGTGAAGTTTGGGGCCAAAGAGTCCGAGGCACACCTTAATGCCTCTCACTGGCTGCAGGGTATGGGTGGGGGTGGAATGGTATGAGCATTACAGACAAGAATCCCAAGTCACACCACTGATGCCTGTCATTCTTTACAGGGCTGGGTGTTATGGTCGGAAACCCTAATGCCTTAGGCATTCGTTGTTATTTTCACTCCAAATTTTCAACATGTTTTTTTTGTGACCCCCACCTCATGAACAGTGGCAATATCAGTTTGTTAGCTGAAAACTGCTTTTGCACAGCGACTATGGCATTTGGCACCACAGGTGCAAAAACACATTCTGAACAGGATGTGAAAAATGACATCGGTACCGTTCATGGGGAGATGTAAAAAATGGCAATGTTGAAAATCTGCTGTGAAAATATAAAAAAAAAACTGGTGAAGTCACGAGCATGCATAGAAACTGTGCAATGCACACCTGTAATGTAACTAGTTTGGGGATTTTTTTTATAGCAGATTGTTAACACAGGCATTTTGGGACCTCCGATCATGAACAGTGTCAGTGTGATTTTCTTTATCTGTCCCAAAAAATGATTTCCCACAGAGACCACGCATTTCTGCACTGAAAGTGTGAAAACACATTTCGGCCATGTTGTGGAAAATGACAGCTGTACTGTTCATAAGGAGGTGTGAAAAATGCCACTGGTGAAAATCTGGACTGAAAATATTACAAATTCATGAACTTACGAGGGTGCATGGAAACTGTGCAATGCTCACTCATAACACAGTCATTTTATGGAGTTTTGTCACCAAATTTTCAACATAGCCATTTTAAGACCTCTGCTCATGACCAGTGCCACTGTGGTTTATTTAATCTGTCCCAAACATTGTTTTCGCACACCGATTGTACCATTGTGTGCTACATGTGCAGAAACACATTTTGGGAGAGATGTGAAAAATGGTAGCTGTACTGCTCATAAGAAAGTGTGGTAAAATGGCACTGTTGAAAATCTGGTGTGCAAATATTACAAATTCGCAAACTTGCCAGTGTGCGTAGGAACAGCGCAACGTGCACTCCTAAAACAGTTATTTTTAGGAATTTTTTCACCAAATTTTCAGCATAGCCATTTTAAGACCTCTGCTCATGACCAGTGTCACTGTGATTTTCTTAATGTGTCCCATATATTGATTTCGCACACCGACTGCGCCATTGTGCGCTACATGGGCAGAAACACGTTGTGGGTGAGATGTGAAAAATGACAGCTGTACTGCTCATAAGGAGGTGTGATAAAATGGCAATGTTGAAAATCTGGAGTGAAAATATTGAAAATTCGCAAACTTACGGCGTGCGTAGGAACTCTACAACGCATGTATAAAACAGTCATTTTTAGATTTTCCTACAATTTTTCAAAATAGGCTTTTGAGAGCCCATTATGAACTCTGGCAGTGTCATTTTGTTAATTGGTCCTGAAAAGCGATTTCGCGCAGTGACTGCGAAATCACCCTCCGGGCCTGATTAATGCCATGACAGTGAAAGCATTCATGAGAAGGTGTCCCAAAAACCCCATGTTGAAAATTTGGTGCAAAAATTCCAAAAAATGCCCTAGATATGCAGCAAAGTTGAAAAAAACCCTATCTATTACATTATACAGCTTACCGACTGTGAGCGTGTGGGTATAAATAACTCAAGAAGCAGAGACTGGAGACAGTACTTCAGGTTAAACACACATTTACTTCATGTGTGTTGCTTATTGAAGAATCAAAACAAAATAAGTAAAAGAAAAAATAACACTGTTTTGGATGAAAAAATTACAAATCAAAGCCTGGCTCACCAACAGCATTTCAGCTACATCACAATAAAACTTACACCATAGAGTAGAAGTTGCTGAAAGGTCCCACTACATCTATGGTATTTCCCTGGAAGAGAAGATATGTGCTCTCTCCCACCAATCTGTTCCAACTGTATACTAGAGCTCCTTATATACCTCTATGGAGCAGAGAACAAGAGGTCACATGATTGTGTAGATCCTCCCCTATTTTTATTATTAACAATTCCTTCCTTTATACAAATTATAGGACTATCAAATCCTAAGAATACTTTGCATAAAGATATGATTGCATCATAAAGTATTCCAATTTCCATAATATGTTAATAGAAAAGACAAAAAATAAGGTTGCATATCTAATGGCTCATTAGAACAAAAGGTTATGCCTACAAGGAGGAGTTAGTTTAGTATTTTGTCCTATAAATAAGCCTCATGTTGGGACATTGTTCCCCTAGTAGGAACCTATCCCTTTAAGGCACAGGACCAAGCTTTAGGTAAGCAGCAAAATGATTTTGTTACATACATCACTTATTCTTACTTCTTAAAATACCTAATAGTTTGCTTTAACTACCCTGATTAATGTGGCACAAATAAATGTAAATATAAAACATGTTTTCCCCAGAGAAATTGTGAAATGCAGAGTTTTCCTTGCTCTACAGCTGACTCCCCATTTAAACCTAGAGAGAAGATGCAGGGAGAATGACTGAAACTGTACAGCAGACTGGCTAGCTGACTGCTGCCACTGCCATTACCAAAGTGTGTTTGACTTCATTTAACAATTAAACAACAATGAAGGGGCAAGAGAAGAAGCGGGTCCTCTTGTTTTATGTATCAGGGAAAAGGCAGTTTCACTGTAAAGTGCAGGATTAGCGCTTTCATTTTTCCCTTTACAGCGTGACCTGGCACTTTCATCTGCAAAAGCTATATTTAACCTACTAATATTACATATTTCAGCATAAGACTGCTTATTTGCTAAAGGGGAGTTTTGAAAGGAACTTATTAGTTTCTTTTAAAGGGGCATTTTCAGATGAAGCTAAATGCAACCCCCCTCCCCATTTCTGAGGAAACTATATCCCGAGGCAGGAAAAGAAAAACAGCGGGGAGAGAACAGTAAGGAGCTGTAATAGGAGACCACCCTATTATAGTGAGAAAAGGGGAAGTATAATAGAAAAGGAAGACTGCTGCAGCAGATTTAATAAAGAGTATAGGGCATAGAAAAGGGGGAATGCCTCAAGATACTGGGACAAAAAAAACAAAGACAAACCCATAATTTATAGAGGCAGAACTGCCACATACCCCCATGGTTAAGTAGAAACCTCTACAGGTTTCTAAGACAACCTACCTCATATCCTCGGGGTAGGTTGGAGCTCCGGCCGTCCCTCACCATGGAGCTCCACCCCAGGATCCCTATACAAATTAAACAATAAGAATAACTACATAAGTATTCTATTTTGCTAGACTTATTACCCTGGGGTGTCTAAATCAATGTCACACCTGGAATCTAGACAAATAGTCTGTGTTGGCATGAGACTACCTGCTCTGTGACGTACAGAAAAATTGAATGGCTGTATTGCAAGGTACCAACGCATAATCCTATTATTTTTGTCTTTCATCTGAGACAAAAAACAAAGAGGATTCTTATCTGTAACTAGTGTAAAGGGAGATCCCCACAAGTAAAATCTTAAAGACTCAATTGCCCATTTGGCAGCTAAACACTCCAGCTCTACAGTACTGTATTTACGCTATCATGTAATTTTCTGGATATGTATAATATTGGATGTTCTTCCCCATTAATGATCTAACTGAGTACCGCCCCCAGACCTGTGCCTGAGGCGTCTGTATGTACTTCGAAGGGGTATTCAAAGTTAAGACTTCTTAGGACAGGGGAGGAACACAGGGCCACTTTGATGGACAAAAAGGCTTGTTCACATTCCTCAGACTGGGTTACTGTATTGCCACATTTCTTTTTGGTCAGATCTGTGAGGGGAGTAGCAATAGTTGATAAATTAGGGATAAAATGTCAGTAATATCCCCGCTAATCCTAGGAAAGATCTAACTTGTTTCTTTGTGTGGGGCCTTGGACTATTAGCTGCAGCTTCAGGTTGGCTGTCTGTGGTCTTATAAGTCCATTGCCCAATAGAAAACCTAAATATTTGGTTTTCTTCATTGCTAGGGCACACTTTGTGGAGTTTATTGTCATCCCAGCTGTTTTGATGGCATTTATGACAGCGCATAGATGTGATAGATGTGATTTCCAATCTTGACTAAAGACCACCACATCATGTAGATAAGCAGCACAAAATGCTGTTTAAGGATTTAATATTTTATCCATGTACCTCTGAAATGTGGCTGGGGCCCCATGGAGTCCAAAGGGCATAGTGCAAAATTGGTACAGCCCTTTTGGAGTGCTAAAAGCAGTTTTTTCTTTGTCAGATTCTGCCAAAGGGATTTGCCAATATCCCTTTGTCAAATCCAAAGTTGAAATGTATTTAGCATTCCCTATTTTATCCAGAATGTCATCCACATGGGGCATTGGGTAGGCATCAAACTGTGCAACTTGATTTAGCCCTCTAAAATCTAGACATAAGCGGATTCCCCCTTCCTTCTTTGGTACTACTACCACCAGGGATACCCTTGCACTGCTGGAAGGCTCAATTATGTGGAGATCAAGTAACTTATCCACTTCTTTCTGTACTTCTTCCCTAACTCTCTCAGGAAGTCTGTACAGCCTCTTTCTAATGGGACCTTCGTGTGTTCGAATATAGTGTTCTATGTTTTTGGATTTACCCGGGGTACTAGTAAATGTAGTAGAAAATGATTGTAGAAGGTGTTGTAGTTCTGTGTGTTGTTTCTGATCCAGAGAGGGGTTACAGAAGACATCCTGAGGACCCTTTGAACCTTCAAGTCATCCATATGCGACTTCTAGGTCTGTTTCCTCAGTATCAGGAATCATCATTAGACTAGTCTCCTGGGGTACTCTCTCATACCACTTCTTTAATAAATTAACATGATAAATCTTTTTGACAGGGCAGATGTTAGGGGTGGCAATCTCATAATTTACCGGGCCGGTCTGTCTGAGTACACGGTATGGACCCTGCCATTTCATTAGTAGTTTGTTATGGGAAGAAGGTAATAACAACAACACTTGTTCCACACTTTGGAAATGTTTATCCCCTCTTATCTGCTGGTCGTATGCCTGTTTCTGTATATGTTGTGCATATTCCTTATTCTCATGAACCTTTTTAACATAGGAAACCAGCCTCTGTCGTAAAGAATTCATGTACTCTGCAATGCTGGTGGTTCTCATCTCCTTCCCTCCTTCCCATAACTCTTTCATGACATCTAACGGTCCCCTTGGGTTCCTACCATAAAGTAAGGCAAATACAGAATACCCTGTTGATGCTTGAGGTAGCTCTCTGTAGGCAAATAACAGAAATGGTAACAGTTTATCCCAGTTATTCCCTTCCTCCTGCACAAATTTCCTTAACATATGCTTTAGGGCCTGGTTGAAGCGTTCAACAAGGCCATCCGTTTGTGGGTGGTAGGGAGAGGTTCGTACTGCTGCAATACCCAATAGCCGATACAACTCTTTTAACAATGCTGAGTTAAAATTATTCCTTCTATCAGAGAGTATTTCTTTGGGGATCCATACTCTACTAAACAACTTTATCAATTCTTCTGCCACCTTCTTAGTGGTTACTGTGAGTAGGGGAATTGCTTCTGGGTATCTGGTTCCATAATCGCATACGACCAGGATGAATCGGTTTCCACTAGTACTCTTAAGCAAGGGGCCTACAATATCTATCCCATTCCTTTCAAAGGGTGTGTCTATCAAGGGGAAGGGTACCATGGGTACTATTTCTTTACGTTCTACTGGACTAACTTGTTAACATTCTTTACAGCTTTGACAGTATTTGGCTATAACATCATGAATGCCTGGCCAATAGAATCTTTGTAATAATCTCCCCAAGGTTCGATCCCGCCCTGCATGTCCTGCTAGGTGTATATAATGTCCCAGATGTATTAAATTATTTCTATAAGAAGTGGGTACCACCAGTTGTTCCACCTGTTCCCCTGTGTCTCCCTTGGTACAAACCCGATATAAAATGTTATTGTGGATTACAAATCCAGGGGTACCTGGATCTGGTTCCTTTCCCACCTGTTGAAATAGAGGTAGCAATGATGTATCTTTCCTTTGTTCATTGGAAATGTCACAATCTATAAAAATAGAGCTTACAGATTTAGCTATTCTATCTTTGTCCTTTCCCCATTCCCTTTGCATTTTCTTCTTGGCACTACGTGTTTGTTTGGTTTTACCAGGGGGATCATATAACTCTTCTTGAAAGGAACACTTCTCCAAGTTGTGGTGACTGTCTACTTTGTGCTCTTGTGGTGACCGCAATTATAGACTCTCTATTGTTTAACAATTGAGTAAATTCTGGATAGTCATGTCCAATTAATATGGGTACTGGTAGTTTAGGTACTATACCGGCAGTCACCTCTGCACTTTTTCCTTCAACAGTTACCCCTATCTTGACAGTAGGATAGTGATGAGTATCACCATGGACACATACTACATGCACATCAGACCCTGTTCGTACTTTTGTTCTGGTAGCTAACACATCTGGTCTTATCAAGGTATGTTTGCTTCCAGAATCAATTAGACCCACGATCTTTTGATTTTCTAACTCCACTGTGGTCATAAAATACCCAACATTTAACAAGGCTACATGTGTACTGTCTGACCATTTGTTAGGGCAATATCTAGCTATATGACCCATTTTCTGACAGCTGCGACAGATTATATCTGCTGGAAAAGTTTGTTTTGTAGAGTCATTTCTATTGTCCTTTTTAAAGTCAATAGTACTGGTCGCACCAGGCCTTACCCCAGATATCATTCACCCCATATTCCCATCTTGAGGAGGAGGATTCATTCTTCGATAAGGCTGGTGGGCAGTTAGAAAATCTTCTGCCAATGATATGGCCTTGTCTGCAGTTTCTGGTTTGTGTTCCTTTACCCAGATCTATATGTCATGGGGAAGGATTTGTAAGAATTGTTCTACAATAAAGATTTCCATAATAAGTGTAGTGGTCTTTCCCTCTGGTTGGATCCATTTCCAGCATAGTTCCTTTAAACAAGTAAAAGTTTCTCGTGGGTTGTCTTGGGGGTGATATTTCAGAGCATGAAACCTTTGTCTATAGGTCTCTGAATTTATATCATATCGTTTCAAAATTTCAGTTTTACTGCATCATAATTCTCTGCATTTCATGTGTCCATATGGCTCTATGCTAATTGCGCTCTCCCTGTCAGATAAGGGGCTAATCGGACCACCCATTGACTCTGAGGCCAATTACATTCTCAGGCTACTTTTTCAAAAGTTGTTAAGTAAGCCTCTATGTCATCAGAATTGGTCATTTTAGTTAGTTTGATGTCTCTAGGGTTGGAGGTAGTAGCATCTCCACTAGCCCCTGCATTAGTCCCCATTTGCTGTAAAAGTTTAACAGTTTCAGCCCATCTTATCTCTTGTTGCCTCATCTCCCTCCATCTTTCCTGGGTTTCTTGGTCACGTTGTTTTTCCATTTCCATCTGGCGGATGGCCAGCCAATGTACGAGACTCATTAAGTCCTCTGGTGGTTCTTTTCTGGGCAGTTTCTGTTGCTTCTCCTCCTCCATCTCATCCTCACTTGCTGCATCTTCCTTAACTTTGGCCTCCTTCCTCTGAACAGCTGGGTCCAGTCCTGGATACAGAGGTTCCCCATTGATGGCTGTCTGGGTCCTGGTTACCATACCAGCCTTCTTCTCATCCACATCGGATGCCATCTCTGCATAGAGTTGTTGGGTACCTGGTCAGGTCCCCCACTGGTTTCTCCCTTTTTTGCCACAGACAACCAGTAAACACCCCACTTCTGGTACCCCTTTGTGAGCGTATGGGCATAAACAACTCAAGAAGCAGAGACTGGAGACAGTACTTCAGGTTAAACACACATTTACTTCATGTGTGTTGTTTATTGAAGAATCAAAACAAAATAAGTAAAAGAAAAAATAACACTGTTTTGGATGAACAGATTACAAATCAAAGCCTGGCTCACCAACAGCATTTTAGCTACATCACAATAAAACTTACACCATAGAGTAGAAGTTGCTAAAAGGTCCCACTACATCTATGGTATTTCCCTGGAAGAGATGATATGTGCTGTCTCCCACCAATCTGCTCCAACTGTATACTAAAGCTCCTTATATACCTCTATGGAGCAGAGAACAAGAGGTCACATGATTGTGTAGATCCTCCCCTATTTTTATTAACAATTCCTTCCTTTATACAAATTATAGGAATATCAAATCCTAAGTATACTTTGCATAAAGATATGATTGCATCATAAAGTATTCCAATTTCCGGAATATGTTAATAGAAAAGACAAAAAACAAGGCTGCATATCTAATGGTTCATTAGAACAAAAGGTTATGCCTACAAAGAGGAGTTAGTTTAGTATTCTGTCCTATAAATAAGCCTCATGTTGGGCCATTGTTCCCCTAGTAGGAACCTATCCCTTTAAGGCACAGGACCAAGCTTTAGGTAAGCAGCAAAATGAATTTGTTACATACATCACTTATTCTTACTTCTTAAAATACCTAATAGTTTGCTTTAACTACCCTGATTAATGTGGTACAAATAAATGTAAATACAAAACATGTTTTCTCCAGAGAAATTGTGCAAAGCAGAGTTTTGCTTGCTCTACAGCCGACTCCTCATTTAAACCTAGAGAGAAGATGCAGGGAGAATGGCTGAAACTGTACAGCAGACTGGCTAGCTGACTGCTGCCACTGCCATTATCAAAGTGTGTTTGACTTCATTTAACAATTAAACAACAAAGAAGGAGCAAGAGAAGAAGCGGGTCCTCTTGTTTTATGTATCAGGGAAAAGGCAGTTTCACTGTAAAGTGCAGGATTAGCGCTTTCATTTTTTTCTTTACAGCGTGACCTAGCACTTTCATCTGCAAAAGCTATATTTAGCCTACTAATACTACATATTTCAGCATAAGACTGCTTATTTGCTAAAGGGGAGTTTTGAAAGGAACTTGTTACTTTCTTTTAAAGGGGCTTTTTCAGATGAAGCTAAACGACCCCGTTTCTGAGGAAACTATATCCCAAGGCAGGAAAAGAAAAACAGAGAGGAAAGAACAGTAAGGAGCTATAATAGAGGCCACCCTATTATAGTGGGAAAAGGGGAACTATAATAGAAAAGGAAGACTGCTGCAGCAGATTTAATAAAGTGTATAGGGCATAGAAAAGGGGGAATGCCTCAAGATACTGGGACAAAAAAAAAAACAAAGACAAACCCATAATTTATAGAGGCAGAACTGCCACACCGGCATTTCCTCAGTTCATGGTTGGCTTTGAAGAGCGCAGACGTGTTCCTGGTCCACCTAAGATCATCGCGCCGGACTCCAGAGGTAAGTATGGGGGGAGGGGGGTATGGGGAGGCAGGGTGCACAGTGGGTGGGCACAGGTGGGCTGGGAGAATGCCGAGGGAACATTTTCTTTTTTACTTTTTATTTTTTTTAAGGAAGATGACAGGCGACATTTGCCACACTGGGGTGGGCTCCCAGCGTGGCAGCTAGAAGACTGTTTGGGGTGAGCTGGAGCCGACAGGAGTTGGGCACCCCATCAGCCATACAGACTTGTGCCATGCTGGGGTGGGCTCCAGCATACAAGGTAAGGCTGTTTAGCTGGACACGGGGATTGAGCACCCTCACGCCATACGGATGTGTGCCACGCTGATGTGGGCTCCCAGCGTGACACCTGGAAAGCTTTTTTGGGGGGGCGGTGTGGAGCTGATGGGATATTGGGCACCCCCGTCGGCTATACAGTATGTGTGTGGAGGGGCAGCGCATGAGCACGCAATATGCGTGCGTGCGTGTTGGGGGGGGAGCTCTGCTCACTGAAGCGGAGCTCTCCCTTTCAACTGTATGCCACTGCATTTTCAACTGCTGTCATAGACAGCTGGAGCAGTGATTGGAGCACTGCGACCGTGCCTGCAAACACACTGACTGAATTGGAAGAGGCTGACACACCTCTGGAAAACTCGGATGATGGCACTATGTTTCTTGCACACGCGTGCAAGCAAACATAAAAATGGATCATTGTTTCTTCTATAGGCATCAATAGTAGAAAACAGGAAGTTGTTATCCCTCTGTACAGACAGTTGGTGAGACCCCATCTGGAGTACTGTGTGCAGTTCTGGAGACCCCATCTCCGCAAAGACATAGACAGAGTGGAGGCTGTCCAGAGGAGGGCAACCAAAATGGTGCAGGGTCTGCACCAGAAGACATACGGAGAAAGACTAAAGGAGCTTAATATGTATACCCTTGAGGAAAGGAGGGAGAAAGGGGACATGATAGAAAATTTCAAGTACCTCAAGGGAATCAACAAAGTCCAAGAGGGTGGCATCTTTCAGAAAAAGAGATGTGCAAGAACAAGGGGGCACAATTTGAAGATAGAGGGAGGACGGTTCAGAGGTAATGTGAGGAAGTATTTTTTCACAGAGAGGGTTGTGGATGCATCGAACAGCCTCCCTTGAGGAGGTCGTGGAGTCAGGAACAGTGGGGAATTCAAGAATGCATGGGACAGACATAAGGCAGTCCTAGTGGGGGGGTAGGAGGAAGTAAGCTGTTGGTTAATTAGAATCTGCAGCTTATCTGTTAGGTAGGAAAATGGGCAGACTAGGTGGGCCAAACATTCCTTATTTGCCGTCACATTCTATGTTTCTATGTTTCTATATGTATGTCTGCTTGCCTTGGGCAAGATCTGTCTTGTATTGTTTTATGTTTTAGATTCCCTCTTACCCCTAATCTTCCATGACAACACAGCCAGTTAATATCCCATGTATTTCCAGGTACATGTTTGTCTGTTAATACTGCCGATGCATAGGTCATTCTTGATAGTACACATTCCGGGAATAGAAGAGGCTCTTGCTGTAAACTTAAAATTAACTGTTAGAGCTCTTTCCGATGAGATGTACAAACTGTTCGTTTATCTAATTTCCATTGTCTGGTCTTTTTTAAGGAATCTTTAACATATTCAGGGAGCTGGAGATGTGTTAACAGTTTTGGGGGTAATGTATCCCATTTATCCAGATATGGTTGTAAAGCCTTTCTCGTCCATACAGTATCTGCCAGGGAGCTGCTGACAAGATTGTATTGCACTTAAACAAACAGTGTAAAAACACAGTATGAAAATAAATGATAGGATTCACCATACTTAAACCTCCTTTTGTTACTGGGTAATATGTTGTATCTCTCTTGATAGGATTGAGCCTACTACCCCATATCATTTGGAAGAATACACACTGAAAAGTCTAGTCTCCAAATGCATAGGCAGGGCATACACATGACAAATATATGTGAAAATAGGGAGCAGAAATTTCTTAATAATCAACCTTTTTAATTTCCCCAATTTCCATGATTTCCATATCCTAACTTCACTATCAGCTATTTCTAGTCTTTTTTCCCCAATTATACTGGGCTACATTCTGCACATTAAACCATACCCCTAACAATTTATGAGGGTTGTTATCTATCTTAATACCTACTAATTCTGGTTCTACATCTAGAGTATTTGATAAAGGGATTACCACACTTTATTTAGATTCAAGTGAGCCCCAGATACTGCTGAAAACTTCTGAAAAATACAAATTGCTTTTTTTCCTGCTTCCTTGTCTCCCATCAAAAAATATATATCTTCTGCATATTCCGTAAGTTTTTCTGGCCTAATTCCCAGACCTGGTGAGAGTCCGATTACTTGACTATCCCATTTAATCTGCCTAATAATTGGATCTAAAGCAAAAGCATACATAGAAACATAGACTCTGATGGCAGATAAGTACTGCTTGGCCCACCTAGTCTGCCCATTTCCCTACCTAGAGGATAAGCTGCAGATCCTATTTAACCAACAGTCTATTTCTTCCTACCCCCCACAAAAATTGCCTTATGTCTGTCCCATGCATTCATGAATTCCCCCACAGTTTTAGACCCCACAACCTCCTCAGGAAGGCTGTTCCATGCATCCACCACCCTCTCTGTGAAAAAATACTTCCTCACATTGCCCCTGAGCCATCCCATCTCTATTTTCAAATTGTGACCCCTTGTTCTTACACATCTTTTTCTGAAAGATGCTACCCTCTTGGACTTTGTTGATTCCACTGAGGTACTTAAAAGTTTCTATCATGTCCTCCCTCTCTCTCCTTTCCTCAAGGGTATATATATATATATATATATATATTAAACTCCTTTAGTCTCTCCTCATATGGTTTCTCTTGCAGACCCTACACCATTTAAGTTGCCCTCCTCTGAACTGCATCCATCCTGTCTATGTCCTTGTGGAAATGGGGGTCTCCATACAATAGAGGACTTAACGGGCATCCCTGTCTAACCCCCTTCTTTAACTGAATTACTTCCCCTAAATAACTGTTCAGGAAAGGACGAGACCATGCTCCTTTATATAGAAATTTCACCTAGTTTATTAGGTTCTGAAGTATCCCATAGTTTTGTAGGATTTGTATTAAATATGGATGTTCTACTTCATTAAATGCTTTGGCCCGATCTAAGGATATTACCTACCCATCTATATTTCCCTTATTCTTTCTTTCAAATATTTCCCACAGAAGATATAAATCACCCTGTATAGTCCTGTCAGGGACAGCACAGTTTGTGCAATATCAATTAACTGCGATGCTCCTTTTTGTAATCTTTTGCAAATAAAATCTTGTGATCGCTATTTAAAAGGCTTATTGGCCTCCAATTCCCTAATAAAAATCTATCCACTTTTTTGAAAATATAACTAATAATGACAATACCAAAATCCTTACATTTATCCTCTGTGTTTAAAATGGAATTATAAACTGTCTCCAAAATTTCACTAAGCTCTGGTGCAAATTCCTTATAAAAATCTTTGGATAAACCATCTAACCCAGGAGCTGTACCTTTTTGTAATGTTTTAATGATGTCAAATATTTCTGTCTTAGTAACTGGACCTTCTAAAATGTCTTGCTCCTGCTTAGTAAGAGATGGAGTAGGGGCAGTCAAATAATCCTCTAGACAAAAGTGTTCCTGAGTAGTAGCACCAAAACTCTGTTGTAAATGATCCTGCAATATTGACAACATTCCTAAATCTGTTTTTTCAACTAGGCCATTAGATGTATATAAACCTGTCATGAGAGTTGCTTCTAACCTCTGTTTATAAACTAAGAAAGGATCAATGGTAGGAGATTTGACAGTCCCATATTTCATTTCTGCTTCCAATATTTTAACCCTATTATATTGATGTGCAAACATAAGCTTTTTATTTCTGTTATTTCTTCGAAATATTTATTTTTTTTCTATCCCTGGAATGACCTAAATTTATTTAATGGATTCCTGTACCCCAAATATTTGAGATATTCTTCATTAGATTTTTTCCTACCATAAGAGATAAAATATTGTTTTAAATCAGTCTTAGTATCTGACCATTCCAAAATATTATCACACAAACATTGGACAATAGTACAAGCCCAAAGTAATTTTTTAATTTCTACTTTTATTTCTTCTGTATCTAGTACTGAATAATTCAACCTCCATCTGTGTGGTTGAGTTAAAAATTTTGGGGGAGCCGTGGCCATGCTAAAGGTTTCTAACAATAAATGGTGGTCAGAGAATTCTGTTGGCTGAAGCCCTATCTTGCAAGGAGAACAGTGTTTGGAGACAAAAAAATAATCTATTTTGGTTGCATAATGACGTCTATAATAAGTTGCACTAATATCTGTTTTTAACCTTATGTAAGCATCTGTTAAAACTGTGTCACACATTATATTTTTCAGGGTCTGTGAATCACAGTAAATTTTTTTGTTAATCTCCCCCACCATTTTGGAATCTACACTACAGTTGAACCCCCCTGCCCAATCAAGTGCCGTTTAGTACACAAAAAAGGTTTTATTAAATTAAATAATTCTGTCCTGGCCATTTTTGTTTGAGGGGCATAAATATTAACTAACCTAAAATGATATATAAATAAGGTCACAGGTGCTACTCAGGTGTGTTCTTGCCCCACATTTATAACAGGCAGGAGGCTGACCTCCATAAAAACACACACCTCTATCCTTCCCAAGGAAAAATACTATTTAGCAAGTGCATTATTTCCGAATTGACCTGAAATAGCTTAACTTTAAATTGCCACCCTCCTCTCCAGAGCACTTCTGTATCAACTATTGCTTTAGGTGGGGATAGAATATCACATATGTTCTGGAGCCAGTGTTAGATATCACTAACATTGACTCCCTCATTTCAAAACATTATCGTAATTATCCTAACAGCTGACTTTGTTAAAGGTATTGCATGAAAGGGTGACCATAAAGGAGTTTGTTTCACAGTGTTATATTTAAACCAAAACTTCTCAAGTCTAGCATTAGTCTTAAAACTAATATCAAATGTGTCTTCACCCGGCACATGTATCAAGGCATAAATATCTGCTGGTTTAAAATTCACAGAACCCTTTAGCAGTTGTCTTGCAACATAATACCTATCAGGGTGCTCTGTTAATCCTCCTTTATATCTAAGCCTGACTGCATTTCATCTAGGGGCCTGTTCTATCTTATTTTTAAAAAGGTCTGACAAAGTAGGGCCTTTAGGAGTATCACTAGCCATATTGTCTTGCTCCTGCCCTGAAGTACCTTCTCCCACACCATCTCTATCAAAAGTATGTTGCCTCTTTGTGTGTTACCCCCAGGGTTTGATTCCCCCCTCATTGTTTGTGTAACAGGCTTATTGTTTTTTTTTTTTCTTTATCCTGCCCTGTCTTATCAGTTTCCACAAAAACATTACCCTGAGGAACAAAACCCTTGTTTAGAAATCCAGTATACACAGTTCCTGTTTGTACATTCTCAGAAATATTTTTTGTCATTTGAGGAACATTATCAGATTGTACAGTTAAGTTATCAGATTGTTTAACTAAGTCTCTGTTCATTTTTTCCTGAGGATCCATAATTTGTTCAGCAGTTACCTTTTTGTATTTTAGAGCTCTGTAAAAGTGTTGCAGGCTTGTTTGTGTTTTTTCAAGAACTCCTTCTGCCTCTTCATTCCAGTCCATGTCCAGGATCCAGTTCCCTTCTGCCGTTTGTTTCCAACCCAACCGCTGTAAACAACTTTCGACCTACCAGTCTTTCCCATGTGTGGTTGCTAGTCCAAACTGCTGCTGAATCATTTGTGAGGCTGTAGCAGACTATATTCGCTGCTTCTTTTCCCATTTCTCCTTACCAATAGACTGACTTGCACCAAACTGCTTAGATGATGATCAATTTTATAATGCCCCTGACATGGATTTTGAGGGCCTTGAGCCCCAGGAGTCTCCAGACCCTCACCTTGGGGATTCCCCAGGTAACCATGAGGATTCTTCCTATGTATTCTATGTATTCAAAATATGCTGGATACCCTGGACTTCCCTAAGCAGAAACCCAACCAGGATGTCGATAAAGACAAAGATTATAGGGATGTGAAGGGTCTTTCATCCTCAAAGACCCTGGTCATCCCTATCTATAATGCATTTAGAAAAAATACCATGAAGGTGCTTCAACACCCAACTTCAGTATCAGGGGTTGATAAGCGGCTTGAGAGAAAATATAAATTGTCTACAAATGGTACCAAGTTCCAGTCTGCACACCCTAGCCACAAAAGTATAGTGCAGCAGGCAGCTTGTAAGAAAGCTGGAATCTCCTTGTCGCCCTCTCCCCCAACAAGGATTCCAAGAAAACTGATTTTATAGCAAAGAAAAGGTATGCCACAGCATTCCTGCTTCTCAGGCTTTCTTCTTACATGGCATTCACAGCCAGATATCAGAAAGACCTTTGGAAGTCTGTCCAGGCTATCGCCCGCAACGGATCAGATTCTATGCTGCAGGAGCTGGTGGATACATCAAAAACTGCCCTGGAAGCTACTATGTACCAGTTCCACATGGCAGATGACAAAAATGACGCAGCCTCTAGGGCAGTGGCACATGCCATCTCTCTGAGATGCTTCGCCTGGCTTAGAACAACCAGTCTGACCAGAGACACTCAGAACAAGGCCATGGATTTTCCCTTTGATCAAAATATGTTATTTGATTACAGAACCACTGACTACATGAAAAAAGTCAATGAGTACAAGGCCTCCTGACAGAGCCACTCATCCAAGCCTAAACCTGCCACCCCTCAGAGATCCCATCCCAGGAGTGGTAGGGACAGAAGTTTTGTTCCCAGGCCTTACAATCCCTAACTCAGCCATCTGCCTCTCAGTCTAAGTCCTGGAGAAGTGGGTGCTGCCTGGGTATAGGCTGACCCTGCACACAATGTTTCGCCATATTTTTTTTAAAACTGTGACCCCAAATTTTCAAGATAGTTCTTTTATGACTCCCCCTGATAAACATGACATGTGGAAATTCTGGCCAAAATGTCATTTCACACCACAAGTGTGAAAATACAACTCATCCAGAATTTGAAAAATGACACCTGTCACATTTATGATTAGGTGTGAAAAATTGGCTCAGATGAATGTTTTGAGTCAAAATATTGAAAATGAGTGAAGTTATGAATAAATGTTGAAATACTTCAATGTTCACTAATAACTTTGTCATTTTACCGTATTTTTATACCCATCTTTCAACATAGTCTTCTAATGACCCCACTTCATGAACCCGGTAGGGGAAAATGTTAAAATCCCACCTGAAATGTGATTTCATTCAGCTACTGCAAAATCACCTTTTGACATGTATTTGAAAAAATTCAGTTGCCTTGCTCATGAGGTGAGATCCCAAAAAGGCCATGTTGAAATTGTGGAAATGGTGGAAAAATATTGAAAATTAGTGAAGTTAAGAGTGAATGTTGAAATACAAACACCTGGTTGTTAGAAAAAAAAATCCTTGCTGTCCAGTAGGGGAAGGGAGTTTTCTGACACTAGTATTGGATACCCATTGTTGGATTACACATCAAGGGAGTAATGTTTTGTCTACTGGCTAAGAAATAAAACAACTTTTTTGTTTTCATTCATGATAGAATTCCTGCTTAGCCAATCATGAATAAAAAAAATTTATTTTTTATACATGTTTTCCATTATGTTATTTCATTTGTACATATGCACACTCCACATTAAAAAAATGAACATATAATGAACAGATAACTTTTTAATTTGTCCTTCTTTTGTACCAGAAAAAAAATGAAAGGCCCTATTCTGGACTAATATCTAATAAACCTGAAAGCTTCATGTTTTCATTTGGTGTATTATTTTGTTATTCATATGCAAAAGATCTTAAAACAGGAGTATTTTGAGTATTTTTTCCACCCAGCTGTTTTGTACATGTTGGGGTGTTGGTTTGCTCTTCAGCTCCTACTCTGTCACTCAACCAGCCACCATCTTCCCCCAGGACTTGCCTGCCTTATTCTATCATGAGAAGCAAATTTTACAGTGATACACTCAGGCTGGAGTCAAAAGTATAAATTAAAGTGCTTTATTTCTAGAAATATGGAACTATCCCCAGTGCTTCAAAGGTACAGTTCCTCTTCATCGGGGGGGGGGTGTTCTACCATGACTTACCCCACATAGTGGTGCTGGGAGAGGGCTGTCCTTCCCAACTCCCAGAGTCCAGATCTGGTTGGCAGGGCCTGACATGCTGATGCAGAACGAGGCAGGTGAGTGGTGTTTCTTCTGTGCATAGACCCCAGCTTTTTCCTATTTTTAGTCCCTGCTCCAAGGTCTCTTGATTTTGCAAGTTTTATGATGGTCAGATATCTGGATTCTGAGATATAGAGAGTGAAAAAAGTGGAAAAATAATGTTTTTTGGCTTTTGTTTATTCTCACCTGCAGCCCAAATGGTTTAGGATTTTATTCTGAAATTTTCATCATAGAAGGGGCTTACCCTAGAAATGTCTCTATTGTGGTTTGCTGAAAAAATACTAATCCATTCCTGAGTTTTATCAGTTCTGAGCATGCTCAAGTAGGATAAGTATGATATGAAAGAATTTAGACTTAGTTTTTTTCTCATAAAAAAGTATTCCTCTTTCATGAGCCAAAATTCTTTAATGAGAAAAAAAAAACTTTTGTATTGCAGCTATCTTGTTTTTTGTTTTTATCAAAAAGCAAAATTGAAAACAATCAAAAATTATGCTCTGGAGAAATACAGACACATGAATCTAGCCAGATGGGCCGTTCAGCTAGATTCCAGTTTTTTTGGTTTTAAACACCCTGAAATATGGTTTTGGGACAGACCTAGAGTCCTAGGTGGAAAGCTTAGTGAGGGGGCCTGATTCTTCTTTCATGAGTCGAATGTCTTAGAAACATAGAAACATAGACTTTGACGGCAGATAAGGACCACTTGGCCCACCCAGTCTGCCCATTTCCCTACCTACTGGATAAGCTGCAGATTCTAGTTAACCAACAGCCTATTTCCTGCAACTCCCCACTATAATTGCCTTATGTCTGTTCCATGCATGTTTGAATTCCTCCACTGTTTTAGACCCCACAACCTCTCCAGGAAGGCAGTTCCATGCATCCACCACTCTCTCCGTGAAAAAGAATTTCCTCACGTTACCCCTGAGCCGTCCCCCCTCTAACTTTAAATTGTGCCCCCTTGTTCTTACACATCTCTTTTCTGAAAGATGCTACCCTCCTGGACTTTGTTGATTCCTTGAGGTACTTAAAAGTTTCTATCATGTCCCCTGTGCCTCCTTTCATCAAGGGTATACATATTAAGCTCTCTCAGTCTCTCTTCATATGGTTTCTGATGTAGACCTTGCACCATTTAGTTGCCCTCCTCTGGACTGCTTCCATCCTGTCTATGTCCTTGCGTAGATGAGGTCTCAAAACCACGCAGTACTCCAGATGGGGTCTCACCAACTGTCTGTATAGAGGATAACCACTTCCTTTTTCTACTTGTGATGCCCCTCCTATGCATCCCAGTATCCCCTGACTTTCCTTACTGACTTCTCACATTGCATACCAACCTTTAGGTCATCTGATATGACTACACCCAGATCCCTTTCCATTATTGTTGTTGTTAGCACCTCCCCTGCTATTGTGTACTCTTCTCCTGGATTTATATTTCCCAGGTGCATTACTTTGCACTTCTTTGCATTGAATCTAAGTTGCCATATGTCTGACCATTCCTCCAATCTTGCCAAGTCCATTCTCATCCTTTCTACCCCCCCTTGTGTATCTACTCTGTTACAGATCTTTGTGTCATCCGAAAAGAGGCATACCTTTCCTTCCAGACCCTCTGCAATGTCACCTATAATGATGTTAAAGAGGACTGGACCCAGTACTGAGCCCTGAGGTACTCCACTAGTAACCCCCTTTCTTCAGAATGTGTTCCATTCACTCATTACCTTCTGTGTCCTGTTGTGCAGCCAGTTTTCTACCCAGGCTACCACCCTGGGACCCACTCCCAGGCTGGCTAACTTGATTATTAATCTTTTGTGGGACTGTGTCAAATGCCTTGCTAAAGTCTAGGTAGACCATATCCACAGCCCCTCCCTGGTCTATTACTTTGGTCACCCAGTCAAAGAAATCTATTAGATTTGTCTGACATGACCTTCCTGCTGTGAATCCATGCTGCTTTGGGTCCAGTGCCCCGCTGGCCTCTAGGTACTCAACAATTCTTTCTTTCAGAAGTGATTCCATCATTTTCCCCACCACTGAGGTCAAACTTACAGGTCTGTAGTTTCCTGCTTCTGCCTTGCTCCCACTTTTGTGAAGGGGACTCGCATCTGCCCTTCTCCAGTCCTCAGGTACCACCCCATCTTCCCATGATTTGTTAAAAAGTGTGGTTAGTGGTGTCACTAGGTCCTCCCTTAGATCTTTTAGGATTCTAGGGTGAATCCGTCAGGCCCCATTGCTTTGTCCACCTTGAGTTTTAGAAGTTCTTTCAGTACTCTTTCTTCTTAAATGGACTGGTATCAACCCCACTATCCAGAGTGCTTCTACTGTTTGGTTTAGGTAACTCCTCCTCTTCTTCTTTTGTGAATACTGAGCAAAGTATTCATTCATTATCTCTGCCTTTTCACTGTCTCCCTCTGCCCCCCCTCTCCTTTATTAATCTTCCCTATCCCTCCCTTAACCTTTCTATGTTCCCTAATGTACCTATAAAAGGTTTTATCCCCCTTCTTAACCGAGTTGGCTATTCTTTCCTCGGTTTGGGCCTTTGCTTTTCTGACTGTCTTCCCCACTTCTTCTGCTTTAATTGATACAGTTCCCTGTCATGTTCCGTCTGTGATTCCTTATACTTTTTGAATGCAGCCTTTTTCTCCTTAACCTTCCCTGACACTTCTTTTGAGAGCCATAGTGGTTTTTTATTCCACTTTGTTTTCTTTATTTGTTTCACACAAAGGCTTGTTGCCTCCATGATGGCAGTTTTGATTTTTCTTCATTGTTCTTCCACCCCTCCTTTCTGGCCAATTGCTAATGCATTCCTCAGGTATTCACCCATTATGCCAAGTCATCCCTTCTAAAGTCCAGTATCCTTGTATTTGTATGGCTTGTCTCCATGGTTGTGTTTATTGTGAAGCACACTGTGCAGTGGTCGCTTGTTCCCAGGTGTCTACTGACTTCTAAGTTTGTGATCTCTCTCCATTTGAGAGTACCAGGTCTAATATTGCTCCCTCCCGGTGGGCTCCACCACTAGCTGTCTAAGGCATGCTCCTGTAGGGCATCAAGAATGACCCTGCTCTTGGATGTGGCTGCAGTCCATGTTGCCCAGTTAACATCTGGCATATTCAGGTCCCCATCAATAGTATCTCCCCTTTTCAGCTATTTTGAGAATGTCCTCTATCATTTTCTTGTCCATTTCCTCCCTTGAGATGGGGGTCTGTTTACAACCCCTGTGCAGATTGTGATGCCATTCCCTGTCTCCAATGTGACCCAGAGTTCCTCTTGTCCTCCCCCTTTACTTTTTAGTTCTGTTACTTTGATCCCTTCCCTTGTGTAGAGAGCTACTCCACCTCCTCTTTTACCCTCCCTGTCCCTTCTGTAGATTGTGTACCCTGGTATGTTGACATCCCAGTCATGGTTCTTGGTCTTCTTTCATGAACCTCATAAAAAAAGTCTGTTGGCTTACGAAAGGGGAATCTCAGCTCATAAAAGGAGAGGGTGAACCAGCAACTGCAATATAAGAAAATATGGCAAGTCTGGTTTAAGGTATTTCAATGGGGTTTGAACTTTTATTCATAATTTTATCATCTGTTGATATTTTTACACCAAATTTTCAACATGGCCTTTTTGGGACAAATCTATCCCAAAAGGTGGTTTTGCATTCACTGTGCAAAATCACCTTTTGGGCAGGATTTGAACATTTTCTCCACCATTGTTCATGAGTTGAGGTCATAAGAAGGATATGTTGAAAATTTGGTGTAAAACTATTGAAAAAACAACAAAGTTATTGGTGTACTTTAACATTTTTCAATGCACTCTCATAACTTTGATCATTTTCAGAATTTTGAGGGCACGTTGACAATTGTCTATGCACGTTCATAATTTTGGTAATTTTTGACATCTGTTGCTGCCTGGATTTGCAGGACCAGCAGAGCCCTTCACTTTTGTAGGTGATGGATTATTCCCTTGGCACAGGACCCAGAGGGCCCCACATGTCTGCATCTGTTTACACAGGTCCAAAATGGACCTGCATATATAGTTACATATACATATTGTAGTTACATGGTAGATGTTGGCAGACAAAGACCCCATGGTCCATCTAGTCTGACCTATTAAGCTTGGTTCCTACTTCCTTTCTGCAGACTTTGCCAGACCTGGAAAGTTAGTTCCCCACATTCCCAGTTCCACAAGTCCCCTGTGGCTATCCCATGCATGTCTGAATGCCTCTATGATGCTTGCACACATCACTTTCCATGGTAGCTTGTTCCAGGGTTCAACCGCTCTTTCAATGAAGAAGTACCTTCTAACATTACTCCTGAGTCTTCCCCCCTCCAGCCTCATATTGTGTCCTCTCATCCTTGTGCATTTCCTTTTTTATAGAAAGCCTTCACTTTAATTATCTCTTTTACATATTTAAATGCCTCTATCATGTCTTCCCTTTCCCTTCTAACCTCCAGTGAGTATATATTTAATTCTCTTAGCCTTGCCTCAGAGCTTCTCTGGTGCTTGCCCTGGACTATCTTGGTGGCCATTCTCTTCACTGCCTCCACCTTTTCAGTGTCACAGAAACTTGACCTGAGGCAGCATGGCTTCACTGCAGGATATCATGCCAAATGAATATGACAGAATTCTTCAACTGTGTTATGAGGGTGGTGGACCAAGGTGCAGATGTGGACATAGTGTATCTGGACTTCAGCAAAGCCTTTGACACAGTTCCACACAGAAGACTAGCAAATAAGCTGGAGCAAACAGGCATGGGTCAGAAAGTGGTCAACTTGGTTAAAAGCTGGCTTCGGGATAGGACACAGACAGTTATGGTAAATGGAGCCTTGTCAAAGGAGGGAAGAGTGACCAGTGGTGTTCCACAGGGTTCAGTGCTTAGTCCAATCCTTTTCAACATTCAGTATTCATCAGTGACATCACTGATGGACTGAATGGAAATGTATGCCTGTTCACAGACAATGCAAAGCTCTGCAATAGGGTGGACACTCAAGAAGGTGTCTTGGGAATGGAGGAAGATCTCAGAAAGCTAGAGGTATGGTCCAGGAATTGGCAGCTAAGATTTAGTGCCAAAAAGTACAAGGTAATGCACTTGGATGAGAGGAATCCAGGAAATAAACATGTCCTGAAAAGGCAGCAACTGCAAGAGACAAAGTTGGAGCAGGATCTAGGAGTTCTCATATCTGAATATTTAAAGGAAGGAAATCAATGTGAAAAAGCAGTGCTGAAGGCAAGCAGCATCCTTGGATGCATAGGTAGGGGTATAACCAGCAGAAAGCACAACATAACCATCCCACAGTATAGATCCTTGGTGAGCCACACTTGGAGTACTGTGTGCAGTTCTGGTGGCCTCACCTAAAAAAGGACATAGATCATCTGGAATCTGTGCAGAGGAGAGCCACCAAGATGGTGCAGGGTCTTACCAAAAAAAATGGGCTCAGCCAGTTGAATCTATTTTCTCTTGAGCACAGAAGAAATAGAGGGGACATGATAGAAACTTTTAAGTATGTGAAAGAGATAACTGCAGTACAAACCAGAAACCTCTTTCAAGAAAATAGGACTGCGCACACAAGGGGGCACAACTTACACCTAGTAGGTGGAAAGTTCAGAACCAATGTTAGAAAGCACTTTTTTACAGAGAGGGTCATGGACCCATGGAACAGCCTGCCATTGGAGGTGGTGGCAACTAAGTCAGTCAGTGAATTCAAATGGGCATGGGACGGTTACTGTAGTCATCTCTGCAAAGCAGTAGATGGGGGGTAGACATCTTGGGCAGACTAGATGGACTGCACAGTCTCCATTTTCTGATACATTTTTACGTTCTTATGTTCTTAATGTCCTTTCTTAGATGTGGCCTCCAGAACTGGACACAGTACTCAAGGTGAGGTCTCACCAGTGACTAAATAGGGGCAGTATTGCCTCTATCTTTTTACTTGTTATACCCCTTCCAATGCAACCCAGCCTCCTCTTTGCCTTTCCTGCTGCCCTTGCACACTGAGTTGCCACCTTGAGGTCATCAGTTATGATGACACCCTGATCTCTTTCCTGATTAGTTGTTGCCACCTCCTCTCCTCCAAGTTGGTAACATGCCCTTGGGTTCTTCTGTCCCATATGCATAATTTTATACTTTTTTGCATTAAATCCTAGCTGCCATACTCTTGACCATTCCTTTAGTCTTTTTAAGTCCCTTCTCATTTTCTTTAACCCCATCTGGTGTATCAACCCTGTTGCAGATCTTTGTATCATCTGCGAACAGGCACACCTTCCCTTCCAGAGCCTCTGCAGTGTCATTAATGAATACATTGAACAGTAATGGCCCCAGTACTGATCCTTGTCACACCACTACTTGTTACCTCCCCCTCCTCTGATCTTACGTCATTTACTATTACCATCCTGCTCCTGCCACTCAGCCATTATCGTACCCACTTCACCACTTTTGCCCTTTTGCTCAACTTGTTTACTACTGTCCTGTGTGGGACGGTGTGAAAGCCCTTCCTGAAGTCCAGGAAGGCCACATCTATGACTCCCCCTGATCCAGTACTCTTGTCACCCAGTTGAAGAATTCAAGCAGGCTTGTTTGGCATGATCTCCCTCCTGTGAAACCATACTGCCTTGGATCCTGCAACCCATTTCCAGACAGGTATTGAACCATCCATTCTTTAATCATTGCCTCCAAGATCTTCCCCACCACCGATGTCAGGCTTACTGGTCTCTAGTTCCCTGCCTCTTCCCTACTCCCACTCTTGAGAATCGGTACCACATCTGCCCTCCTCTAGTTCCTTGGTACCACCCCTGTTTCCACTGATTGATTGAACAGGGCTGCTAGGGGAGCAGCTAGTTCCCCCCCTCAGCTCCTCAGGTGTACCCCATTTGGCCCCATTGCCGTATCCACCTTTAAGTTCTCCAGTTCCCTGAATATCTTCCCTTCTGTAAAGAGGCTCATGTCTACCCCCACCTCCATTTTTTTCTTTTTCATTTACCAGTGGGCCGTCTCTCTATGCTTTATCTGTGATCACTGAACAAAAGTTTAGTATGTCTGTCTTCCCCGGTCTTCCTCCACACTTTCACCTCCTTCACTCTTAATTCTAACTGTCCCTGCTTTATTTCCTCCTTTAGCTGATGTATCTGTGGAATGTCTAATCTCCCAGCTTCACTGTCTTAGCTATGTGCTCCTCTGTATGTGCTTTTGCATGAATGAGGATACAATTCCACTGTCTCAAAAAGAAAGGAAATTCTTTGCAAAAAAAAACTGCATTAATACACCAGTTAGGGTTCAACTGAATGCAACAAAAGTAGAGAAATATAAGCTTAGGGCTACCAATGTTAGTTACCCCACAAGCAACAAAAGGAAAATACATTAGGGTTTTGGGTCTCCTAAATCTTGATGAATCAGTGGTGGGATCTTCCATAGAGTTGTCAACCTAATGCTCTCCATCTCTTCTAAGTAAACAAGGTCAGATGTGATCTCTTTTCTTGGGCCCTGGGTGAAAAAAGCTACAGCAGATGTTGTCGGCAACGTGTGGTGAGGCATGCTCTACACTGAAGAGTGTATCACTGTGAGGCAGTGGCTTGGAGCTTTATCTTGTTCTTCAGACAGGAGGGTAGGGGCACATGGATTTGTCCACCTTACATGCATTCAGTCCCTTGAACACCCTTTCCTCTGAGACAGAAACCTAACTGTAACTACCTCTGCTTCCCAGCTTGTCATAACCACACTAGTAATGGCTCCTTATCCTCCACAGTAAATACCAACCCCCCAAAAATTATTCAGTATATCCACCTTCCCTATATATTGCTCTGTCATCCTGAACCCTTCTTCAGTCTTTCCTTTCCCTCTTTTGTTTCTCATTTACTGAATTTGAAGTAAATGGATATTTTATCCCTGTCTTCATTCCCTCTGGTATTCTCAGCTATCTGTCAAACTTTGCCCTCCTCACAGCCTTGTGGGCTCAGTTCATCTCAATTAGATGCTCCATCATCTCTCCTTTACAATAGGTTGTTCTGTGATCCTTACTCTTGAGGTTTATAAAAGCATGGAAGAGGATTAGCAGAAGCAATAGGTACAGTCCATGGATATAAGAGGGACAAGAGATAATTTGAAGCTTTCTCATGAGCACAGTTTTATAGCATGGATAAGCAAGCAATAAGATGCAACAGGATGGGCATTTTTCTGAGATAGCTGCCTATCCATTGGGTGTAGTGAGGCCTGATGCTGCAGGAGAAGGATCTTACTGCTCCTGGAAGAGTGGTTATCTGAGCATAATGCCCACCATGAACTGTCTTATTGAATTTATAAAATGATAGATAAGTACTTAAATTTAAAAAAAAAGAAAATTAAAAAGAGCTATTTTGTTTTGTTACAGTGCTGTTTCCTGATCCTTGCTCTCTGCTCTGGGAATTGGGAATGAGTGATAGATTTTGACAGACTTTGTCTGTTTATTTTGATTTATTTTCTGTCCATTATTGCTGCTTTCAGCTGTTTTGGATTCTTCACTTCCAGTCCTCATTGCCTGCTCTGAGGACCGGAAGTGACTGTACATGTGTCTCTCATTGCAGCTTCTGGCTGTTTTGTACTGTTTTGCACTATTGAGTCCCAGTTCTTATTGCTGTCTCTGAGTGACAGAACTTTTCTGTTTTTTTTTCATCCCTCATTGCAGCATCTGGACATTTTGGGGTCTTGATTCCCAGTCCTCACTGTCTGCTCTGAGGACCTGGAGTGACTGTGTATGCATATGTCATTGTGACTTCTGGCCATTTTGTTCTGCTCATTCTCAGACCTCACTGCCTGTTCTGAGGATTGAGAGTTACTGTGCACCCATTTGTTGTTTTTTTTTCAAATAGTGTCTCTTGTTGTAGCTTCTTGCCATTCTGCTTTGTTGTTTTCCCATTCCTAGTTTCTGACTCTGATGATCGAGTAGCATGCCTTTAATCAGGGAGGTGGTCAATGCCATACAGTGAAGAGGGGGAGAGGTTAATTTATTGCAGGTCTTGGACACTGGACAGCACTCTGGAGTTGGAGACAAACAGAAATGAATAATTCATGCAGAAAAAGGTAAGTGACTGGGGGCTGCTAAGCAGGGAGAGAAAAACATGGCTAAGGCTAACTTTGAAAAAAATGAAGACTCTAAAATGCTGCCCATTGACATCTTTGGGATATTGGCAGGCTAGCAGGTGGTTGATACACCATGAGGAGTGGAAAGGATGAGAAGGGACTTGGCAAGGTTGGAGGAATTGTCAGAAGTACGGCAACTTGGATTTAATGCAAAGAAATGCAAAATAATGCACCTGGGAAACAAAAACCCAGGGGATGAATACACAATAGGGGAGAGGTAGTAACAACAACAAAAATGGAAAGAGAAGTAGGGGTAGTCATTTCAGATGGCCTAAAGGTAAGCATGCAATGTGAGAAGGCAGTAAGGATGGCTGGGGGGATATTGGGATGTATAGGGAGAGGCATCACCAGTAGAAAACAGGAAGTTGTTATCCCTCTGTACAGACAGTTGGTGAGACCCCATCTGGAGTGCTGAATCCAGTTCTGGAGACCCCATCTCTGCAAGGAGATAGACAGGATGTAGGCAGTCCGGAGGAGGGCAACTAAAATGGTGCAGGGTCTGCAAGAGAAGCCATACGTGGAGAGACTAAAGGAGCTTAATATGTATACCCTTGAGGAAAGGAGGGAGGGGGGGGACATGATATAAACTTTTAAGTACCTCAGTGGACTCAACAAAGTCCAAGAGGGTAGCATCTTTCAGAAAAAGAGATGTGCAAGAACAAGGGGACACAATTTGAAGATGGGGGGGCGGTTCAGGGGCAATGTGAGGAAGTATTTTTTCACAAAGGGGGTGGTGGATACATGGAACAGCCTTCCTGAGGAGGTTGTGGGGTCTAAAACTGTGGGAGAATTCAAGAATGCGTGGGACAGATATAAGGCAAGTTTTGTGGGAGTAGGAAGAAATAGGCTGTTGGTTAACCAGGATCTGCAGCTTATCCTGTAGGTAGGGAAATGGGCAGATTGGGTGGGCCAAGCGGTCCTTATCTGCCATCAAAGTCTATGTTTCTATGTTTCTAGCAGCATTACATTCTGTACCTGGGCATATGCTGTGGTAAATGTATGGCTGCCCCCTGCCCTGCCCTGTCAGAATAGTTCAACCTGAACAGCACATGTAAGAAGTGCACTGTTACAAGAGCGTGCCATGGACAGCGACAGGGATATAACAGCAAACTGCAGTAACTGCTACCCCTGTAGCTGTCTGTGATATGGGGAGTGACTAAAGGGTATTATGAAAAGCAAGAAACATTTGTTGGGTAGCTGAGCTGCTCCCATGGTGGAGAGGGCTAAGGCAGACATCAGCTCGGCCTGCATAGTGCTGGAAACTAGGGTTCTAGTCACGGTCTCCAATCTTTTTTCTGTGAGATGGGTTCACAAATGTTACAAGTCCCATCTCACAGAACACCCCCCCTTCCCCAAGTTTCACTTTTCCCTGCAATCCAACTCTGACTCAGAGTTGGTTATTTTAGTTCTGGGGATGCAGGCGACACAGCCCCCTAAAAACAGAAGTTTATTGTTTTGTGTTGAGTGCTTGTTTTAGTTAGGTGCTGTTTTTGCAGGCCCCATTTTTGCTGCACTGTTTCAGGCAGCACTATTCTTGGATTTGCATTTCGGACTTAGTGCCCCAGCCTTCCTCAGCCAATTAGAGGCCAGGATTGCCCCAATCCATTTATAACCAGAAATAGTTTCCATTGTTAGTTGGCGCAACTACCTGAGCTGTACAGTATGTGACTTTGACAATGGTGTGTGTAGAAGTCACACGATAGCCCAACTCTGCAAAAGTTATTGTAGAGGCAATTTAAGACTACAGAATGGGTTTTACATGCTCTTCAGTAGATTACATTACCATAGTCAATAGCTGGTAGTGAGTACTGGGAGGCAATAAGCTTTAAAACTAAGATGAAAGAAAACAATGCAGACAAATAAAACATAGATGTTGCTGGCAGATAAAGACAAGGTGTCCAGCCAGTCTGCCAATCAACAGTTTCTACTTATCCCCCTTACTTAATGTCACAAAGGAGGTTTCTACCCCATGTCCACCCTCTTTACTACTAACCTCCCTAACTCCTACTCCCAAAATTAGTTCCAAGGGGGACATTACTGCAGTATTCCTGATGCTGGACTGGTGCTTGAAATAGGAGACAGTTATCCCCTGCAGAACAAGAGCAGGTCCAATGGAGTCAAGCACTCAAGAAGAGGAAAACCATGTTGGCGTACCAGATGCTGTTCCAGGTTGACTTGTTTAACAAGCAGACACTCACTGCATTCAAATTGCAGATGAAACAATATAGAACGTACTGAAAGTATAAACTCCATGCTATTGAATGTAAAAAACTTAAACCCAGCAGTGACAAAGAATTAAGACAACTGGCTGTGGCCAAAAAGCCAGAGCCCTTCAATTCTAAACAAGTCTTCCTCAGGGGCCTGGATCATAGCAAGTAACCGTCTCTTTAGATACTCAGCTTGGATGATGTGACCAAGTAGCAGCTGACAAAATTAAATAGACAGTGCTCCAATATTTGTGTAATGAAAACGACAGTTCTCAGTATTATAAAAGTGCAAAACTACAAAAGTACAAAAATATTTCATTTACATGCTGAACAAGCAAGCTACTTAGTCAGTGTGGAAAAGTGCTTCTAAATTACCTCTAAATAATACTGTTTTATGTGTAATATTTAAAGGGTTAGCAGCTATCAAAGAACAAATGGGGGTGGGGCTCAATCTCTAGTGGGAGTACACTTACATAAAGACTTGTGAGCAACTGAGTTACAAAATACACTGAATTCATGTGTATAGGTCAGCACTTATATAGTTAATGTACTGAAATGACAGAGTCAACATTCAGGTGTGTTTTGTTTTTGTTGTAAATAAAAGGGTTTCATTCCCACTGAAAGTTGACTCTGTTGTTTCAGTACATTAACCATTAAGCGCTGACCTATACACATGGATTCATGGATTCCTTGTATTTTGTAACTCAGTTTACAGTTATCCTCACAAAAAACATCAACTTGATAAAATACATAAGGAAAACAGAATCAGGTTGTTGAAATCCATATGATCACCCCATATGGTTCCAGTTCACATCCTGTTGGATTTATTTTAAGGGGATCCACATGGAAAAGCAAATCATGCTTGACAGAGGTTGCAGAACTGATAGAACCTATAAACAGGGGAGACAAAAGAAAGTCCTTGCCCTAACCACCTGTCAGTAATCTGTTCTGTGGCACCACCACCCTCTCAGTGAAGTAGAACTTCCTCATGTCCTTCTGGAAGCTTCTACTGATGAGCCTCCACTCATGTCCTCTGAAGACTGTACTAGTATTCCTGTTGAATACTATAAGTCTTCACAGTTCACCCTATTAATACCATTCAGGAACTTGTATGTCTCTGTCATGTACTGTACATATACTGCATATATCTTTTTGGTTCTCAAATCAGAAGAGAGGGAGGTCACCAGTGGGTGCCACAAGGATCGTTCCTGAGTCCAGTCTTTTTCAACATGTTCATCAGTGACATGGGAGAAGGAATCCAGGACAAAGTGTATCTCTTCACAGATGACACTAAGCTCTGTGGCAGGCTAGACAGGGAGATGGGGGTAAGGGAGATGAGACTTACAAGGACTAGAGAGGTGGTCAAAAGTTTGTCCATTGCAATTCAATGCCAAAATATGCAAGGTGATGTACATAGGAAACAAGAACCCCAGGACAGAGTACTGTATGGCCGGAGGGGAGGTAAAGCTGGGCATGACATCTGAGAAAAGAGACCTATAGATCATCATCAGTGACTCCCTAAAACAATCAAGCCAGTCTAATAAGGATAGAAAAGCAAGCATAATGCTGGGGTGTGTACAAGATCCAGACACCACTTTTAAGGAGTCTCTGCCATGCTTTAGCACACAGCTATGTACATAAAACATAATAGCTTGCACCAGGCAACCATAGCAGACACTTTTAATGTTGCCAGAAAACTCTTTTTTTACCTTAGTACAATCTTTAATTAAAGTGCAAAACTCACGATATAAAAAATGTTGATAAGCCAGCAGCAGCCACTGCATGGTCACCTGAAGTGTTTGGCACTAAACAAATGACACTTTGTCAAAGGTGCACCTCCACATATGCAAACATCTGATATAGCCAATCACTTAGTCATATAGCTATACTGTATATAATGCACAAGAGCACTGTGTGATCCACCACAAAAGTGCAACATGCAAATACAGTGACAAAATAAAAATATACAATACCGAAGGGAAATTCCCAAGCTGCCTGCTGCAGTCAGACAGTCTGGAGTTAGAGTTTGAAAAGTAAACAGCTCGAGTGATTCAAGAAGCAGCTCCTGCATAGTTTGCACGGGAGATTGGTGGAAAGGCTGAGTTTAGCCTGTCTGCCTGCAGTCCCTTGAGAAGGAATCCCTTGAAAGGCTTAGCAATTGGACTGTATCCAAATTGGAGTGTGACAAAGCCACTGCAGAGTGACCAGATTTAAACCTGAAGAAGATCGAAGATTTGCTATATGCAATCGGCCTGTCAAGACCTCCATTTACCACAGAATTCCCGGTTTTCCTCAGAGACACTGATATTGCGGCCGGACTGCCTTTCGCATTGTGGTAAGGTGATTGCTTTACTATAGATGTCTTGTATGCTGTTAGTGGGTCGCGATTTGGTTCCCCACTGTGTTAATGTGCCACACTTGCTGGAAGCTGCATCCAGCACTACCGGACTCAAAATCCGTACTGTTCCACTTGGCCTGGGCCTTGCCACCTGGCCCAGCCAGCTAGTTCAGGCACAGAAACCATCATTGATGAGAGACTTGCCCTAGCATCAGCCCCCTGCTCAACCATCTCAAACAGGAACGACACCTCGGTGATTTGTGTGGGCCCTGCTTCTCCTGGCAAACCAGTCATCAACCTGCAGTCTTCATTTTATCTAGTCTGTGTCTCATATTGGGTAGCGTGAGTAACAATCAGGGTAGCTCCCTGCTACAACAGCTAAATCTCAAGTGTTGTCATCTGATTGTATTGTTGTTTTTCTTTTCACTAACTTAGCCTTCAGGCTCTGGATTACAAATTGTGTGTGGTTTGCATGCCTTTTCTTTTCATCACAGGGCCCCAACCAGCTGTGATGATGACCTACCCCAGACAATGTTCCAGGCTAGCCCATCTTACTTCTAACTGGGTACCCAGAGCATGTGACTGTGCAGGGACTAAAAGTACATGCATAATTGCCTGACAAGATCAGTTTTAGAATCAATTAACCTGATTACGCCCATCCCTTGTTCAATTACCCTAAATAAATCAGATCTAATTCGTTTTGCATTTAATCTGACTATGGTTCCAATTTGTACCCAAAGTACTGTACTGTTGTTATTTACCGTGCCTAACCTTGTTATACAGGGGGTCTCCAGGGTCAAACCGGTGGAACCAGCCCTGGTGGTAAGTGCAAACAGTGTGGGAAATTGTATGCTGAATAGGGGCTACTGTGAAAGTGTTTATTGCATATTGTCTAGGTCACTAGATGGGAAAGAGGGGATTACAGTGTCCCAGAGGGCTGTACTCAGAATAGCCTTGTTACTAACCACCATGTCCTCTCGGTGGAAGCACCTGTTTCAGTACCCAGGGCCCTTAACCTGCAAGTAGCCACACAGGAAGGGGTAGTAGCCCTTGGGATAGAGTCACCTAGGGGTTACATCTTGGAGGCACCACTGGGATTAGTGCCCCCTAGTGGCTGAGAGGACCAATGTCTAACTTTGCTGAAAAATGTGGTGCCAACTGGGTTTCCCACCATTGCCATTGATCATAGGGATGGGCCCCTACTTATATTTAGAATATAGGAAGCAATAAGGTAAATAAGTATAGTAATATTTTTGTGTGGATCATAGTAAGGTTAGCAAGTGTATGGAAAATACATAATTGTTGTTACTGCAGACTATATATACCTAGAGTATCTTGAATAAGTATAGTAATTTGATAAGGTTACATTTTCTGCTATTATCCTTGTGTAGTGTAGTGGTGTCACATATATCTTGTATAGCATAACGTTGTTCTGCAAATATATTGTGAGCATAGACTTGACACAGATGCCATTTTTTTCCCAGGCAGAGAAGGGTCTAACCCCCCAACAAATGGAGGCTCCCGAAAGTGTTCCTTGGGCTTGCCTAAATGCCCACTGCTAGGCTGGTATCCTGTGTCTTAGCATTTTAAAAGTGTTTTCTTGTGAGTGCCCTGTTAGCCTCCATACCTGTCTCTTTAAGAGCTGCCTATGACGTGGTGCTTATTTAATCTGGGAGGGGGGCAGAATGTTCCTATGCTTGAGTCCTTCCGGGACTGCCAGATAATCACTCCATTCTGTCATCGCTATTTGTGCAGAGGCAGCTCTGTTTGAAGCTGTACTTATTTGCTGATTATTTATTAGAATAGTAATGATATTGTAGGTTGTCTAACCTGCCTTCTTTGTAGCATGGACAGTTCTGTTTATCACCACCATCTTGGTATTGGACTGCAAGAATGGGCCAATCAGTACCTTTGGGGACCCTAAAATGGAGTCTGTCCCCAGGGGTCTTGTGGGAGTGAATTTCTGTAGGAACTGTAGTTTTCAGACTTTGCACCTAAACGCACCTGGAGGGGGAGCCCTTGCTTTGACAATCTGATGGATCAACCAAGCAGAACCTTTTGGACCAAAGGAAAATTCCCCATGCTGCCTGCTGCAGTCAGTCAGTCCGGAGTTAGAGTTTGAAGAGTAAACAGCTTGAGTTATTAGAGCAGCAGCTCCTGCGTAGTTCGCATGGGAAAGTGGTGGAAAGGTTGAGTTTGGTCTGTCTTCCTGCAGTCCCTCGAGAGGGAATCCCTTGAAAGGCTTAGCAATCAGACTGTATCTGAAATGGAGTGTGACAAAGTCACTGAAGAGTGACCAGATCTGAGCCTGAAGAAGACTGAAGATTTGCTGTACACGATCGGCCTGTCAGGACCTCTGTTTACCACAGAATTCCCGGTTTTGCTCAGAGACACTGATATTGCGGACAGACTGCCTTCTGTATTGTGGTATGGTGACTGCTTAACTATAAATGTGCTATGTACAAGAATTGATTTACTGTTAATTCAATGTTGTTTCCTTGTTGTATGTTTATCCCTGATGTGGAACCATTGTAAAAGAGCCTTGGCTCAAAGGTACTTGTAATCCTAGACTTAATAAATAAAATAAATAAATATGTGTTGATAGTGGGTTGTGATTTGGTTCCCCACTGTGTAAATGTGCCACACTTGCTGGAAGCTGTATCCAGCACTACTGGACTCAAAATCCAAACAGTTCCATCCAGCCTGGGCCTTGCCACCTGGCCCAGCCGGCTACCCCAGGTACAGAAACCATCATCAACGAGAGACTTGCCCGGGGATCAACCCCCTGCTTGACCATCTCGAACAGGGACAACACCTTGGTGATTTGTGAGGGCCTTGCTTCTCCTGGCAAACCAGTCATCAACCTGCAGTCTCCATTTTGTCTTGCCTATGTCTCGTATTGGGTAGCATGAGTAACAATCAGGGTAACTCCCTGTAACAACAGCTAAATCTCAAGTGTTGTCATCTGATTGCATTTTTATTTTTCCTTTCACAAACTGAGCCTTCAGGCTCTGGATTACAAACCGTGTGTGGCTGTGCATGCCTTTTCTTTTCATCACAGGGCCCCAACCAGCTGCGATGATGGCCTACCCTGGGCACCATTCCAGGCTAGCCCACCTTACTTCCAACTGGGTACCCAGAGCGTGTGACTATGCAGGGACTAAAAGTGCATGCATAATTGCCTGACAGGATCAGTTTTAGAATCAATCAACCTTATTACGCCCCTCCCTTGTTCAGTTCCCATAAATAAATCAGAGCTAACTCTTTTTGCATTTAATCTGATTATGGTTCCAGTTTGTGCCCAAAGCACTGTACTGTTGTTACTTACTGTGCCTAACCTTGTTTTACAGGGGGTCTCCAGGATCGAACTGGTGGAACCAGCCCTGGTGGTAAGTGCAAACTGTGTGGGGAATTGTATGCTGAATAGGGACTACAGTGAAAGTGTTTGTTGCATATTGTCTAGGCCACTGGAGGGGACAGAGGGGGTTACAATGTCCTGGAGGGCTGTACCTCTGGGTGGAGGCACCCGTTTCAGTACCCAGGCCCCTTAACCTGCAACTAGCCATGCAGGCAGGGGTAGTAGCCCTTGGGTTAGCACAATCTAGGGATTGCATATGCAGTGTGAAATTAATTAGAATATCTTTTATTACCAATTTTTTTTTTAATCAAATGTAAAAAAATAAATAAATAACACCCCACTTAGTACCTTACCCACTTCAGTTCAGGACCTGAACAAGGTTAAGGGGAAACATAAATGTTTTGGTAGCTATAGAACTACATAATAATGCATACTATTTTTTTTCTTTTCAATACTGCAACCACAGGAGCACCAGCAAAGTAGGATATGCTGGCTCAAACCATTGCCAACTTTAAATATTTGGTCAATTCCAATTTGTAATTAAGACAAAGCCATTTTGTGTCCCCTCGGCAAAAATCAATAATGTTCCCACCTATGATAAATAGCATTGACTCTGCACCCCTTTTAGGCTTCTGTGACATCTCTATGCTCACAGATCTAACCATATGAATTATCATCCCTTCTGAGTGATTTACATGCTGGGCAATTGCCTTTTCAGGGTCATTGTGCTGAATAGCCAGCACCTGTTCACCTATTATGACTTTCATCTGTTTAAAGATCAAATACAATGCTTGAAAAATTTACTTTTGCCCACCCTGAGGACAGCTAGGCCTAATTTGTTACAAATAAAGTTCAAAAATTGCAATTAGAGATGCATAAATGCTGTTTTGTTTGCCTCTCTTATTTAATGGTTTTACAAACAATCCCTCAGACTTTTTCACACTAGCCATCAGAATCCTGGATGAGTGTGAATGTCATTCAAGCAACAATTACACCATTTTCCTCCAGGTCCTGTCATCTTAGTACACACCATGTATCAAATTGCAAAAAAACAGGAATCAGTATTGAATACCAATTTTCTGGTGTGGGATTTTAATAATGGACATATATCAGCAGAACACAGTGGTAAATATCTTGCAAGTTCCCTAAGCTGATCACCAACTTTTTTGAGCTCTGTATTGAGCCCCCACAAAAAACAAAAAAACTCGCAGTCTTAAAATGTAAAATTTGGTTCCCTGTATTCGTTTTACAGCCCTGAATGCAGGCAACACAACTCTCTACTTATTTATTCATATCAGATTCACTCCTTTTGCTGAGGCTCCACAGCACTTACAAAAAGTGTACTACTACCCCAGTAGTAGTACCTAGCCCCCAAATGAATAATCCCACAAAAATGTACCCTGCCCCTTTCTTGAAGTTATTCCAAAACATGTCCACACACCTGTCCCAAGTTTTTAACTCTATATTGCACTACTTTTATAACCTACAACCCTTTTCCCACACACCTCCTGAAATATATGCATTCCACCACACCCCTCTTGAACTGTGTACCTCATCACCTTTCAAAAAATTCTATGTGCCTCCCTAAATCTATTTCCTCACTCTTGATATTTATACTCCTATCCTGCACTCATCTCAATCTTTGAACACTCACCCCTCCCAGAATGTGTACTCCACTTCCAACTTCAACAACATAGATACCCCATCAACATTCACCCAGGATATGTGCCCATCTCTGCATGTCCCACATTTATTTCATACATACCTCTCTAACCATCTGTGCCCCTACCACATGACTCCTGAAACTTGTACCTCACCTGAACAGCTCCCTCAAACATGCAACCTTCCACCAGTTTGCCTCCCAACCCACACAAAATCTGAACCTCTCACCCTGCTCCCTTCCTAAACATTTTGTTCCTGCCCCTGGGACCATCTAATGTTTTAACACTGCCTCACACTCTGCTTACTACAGTATTTACCCCCACCTTGACTCTCCCCAAGATTTCTACCCATCTCTAATACCCCTCCCAAAATTTATTCCACAGTCCACACATTTTCCAAAACATTTTACCCAGTTCCATTTACACATAGCAAAATTTGCAACATTGTCAAAAATCTGCATGCTTTCTCTTGTAACCGCATACGATTTACACCCCTACCACTACACCCTAACATAAATTAGTATCCTTTGCCCCACATTACTCCAAAAATACATGCTGTACCTTTCACACAGTACTCCCCAAGTCTGCACACCAGCTTTTTGTACAGATTAAGAGATCTGAATTGAAGGGGGAAAAGTGTTTGGGAGGGATACCTATTTCAGAATGGGTGAAATACTAATTTTAGGTGGGGTGCAAGTACAAATTTTGTGAGGTGTGTAAGTAAAAATTTCATAGAGGGATACAGAGGTACAAATGCAAATTTTAGGATGAGTGCTACAAATTTTGGGAGGGGTGTAGGAAGACAAGCGCAAATTTTGGGATGAGTGCAAAGTACAACTACAAATTGTTGGAGGGGTACAGGGGTACAATTACAAATTGTGGGAGGGGCTCAGGGTACATGTACAAATTGTGGGAGGGGCACTTGGGTACAAGTACAAATTGTGGGAGGGGTACAGGGACCCATGCAAATTTTAGGAGGGTGCAAGTGTACAAGTGCAAATTTTGGGGGGGTGCAGGGGTACAAGTACAAATTTTGGAAGTGGTATAGGAGTACAAGTACAAATTGTAGGAGCAGCACAGGAGTGCAAGTACAAATTTGGGGAGGGGTATAAGAGTACAAGTACATATTTTGGGACGGGTATAGGGATGCGAGTGCAAATTTTGGGAGAAGTGCTGGGTACAAGTACAAATTGTGAGGGGCACAGGGATGCATGTGCAAATTCTAGGAGGGGTGCAAGAGTACAAGTGCAAACTTTGGGGGGTGCAGGGGTACAAGTACAAATTGTGGGAGTGGTACAGCAGTACAAGTACTAATTTTGGGAGGGGTATAAGCGTACAAGTACAAATTTTGGGAGGTATTCAGGGGTACAAGTACAAGTATTAGGTGGTATGCAGGGTTACAAGTACAAATTTGGGAGAGGGGTGCAGAGTACAAGTACAGATTTTGGGAGGGGTGTAGGGGTATAAATACAAATTTTGGGAGGATTGTACAGTATAAGTATATATTTTTGGAGGGTGTATGGGTACAACTACAAATTTTAGGAGGGATATGGGGTGCTAGTGCAAATTTAGGGAGTGGTACATTTTAGGAGGTATGCTGGGGCAAGTACAATTTTGGGGAGGTTTGCAGTGGTATACTGTAAGTACAAATTTCAGGATTGGTGCAGGGGTAAAAGTGTAACTTTTTGAAGTGCAAGTTCAGATTTCAGTAGTGCTGCAGGGGTGGAAGTCAAGTTTTAGGAGGGGTTTAAGTACAAATTTGGAGAGGGGTGCAAGAGGGGTACATTTGAGAGGCGTGCAGAGGTAAATGCACACATATATGACAGTGTTGGCAAAAGTACATATTTTGAGAGAGGGGTGCATAAGATGGGGTTCATGTCTGAATGGGTGCTGGAGTAGAGGTGCAATCATATAGACAGGAGGGGTAAAGGAAAAATATTGTGAGGGTGTAGTAAAAGAGACAGAATCAATTCAGTTTAGACTAAACTATGGCCCTAGAATCAGTGGCCAGAAAATAGAGCAGATGCGTTTAAAAACCCAGATGTTAAGCAAAAAGCTGACAAACCACTTGAAGGGGTATCACAGCTAGTAACAATATAGAGGACAAAGTATGGGCATTGATGAATAACCATGCTATGCTAGCATCGAGTGGTTCCCTTGACAAGTCAGGTAAACCTCTAAAGCGCAGCTCGAGAGGTTTACAAAAGGTGCCAAGGCTACCATGAGATGCTAGCTTAGTGTGGTTATTCATTGATGCCCATACTTAGTCTCTTACAGTGCATGGGCATCGATGTCATAGGATCGGGGCAAAAGAAATGCCTTCTGTGAAATAAAACATCTTTGGTTGCCATTCTCTCTGCCACCTCCACAACCGCACCATGCATCATACCCCTTACCTTGCTTTCATAAATGAGAGGAGAAGGTTGGTGAAGCGTTAACTGTTTTATTGCAGTGCTTAAAATAAAAATGTGGAACACAACGATTTTTAACTTTCACTGAGTAATACTTAATTATAACATGGGCAAAGGATTTCAAGCAATCTGATTGGTTGTTAGCCATGCATTAGATGTGTCTAATGCACAGCTAAAACTAGAACCTCCGTTTAGAATACACAGTCCAATTTTATAAGCGCAATAAGCCACTCTGGAATTGTGCATTAGACAGTTCTAATGCACGGCTTGGGGACTGGAATGACTCGGCCTGTGGCCTCATGCCTCACTACGTCCCCCTAGCCGTCCATTAGAACTGTCTAATGCACACCCCATCGTGTCTTATTGTTTACATATTATGGGCACAGATATCTAACAAAACAACAAAGTAAAGTCCAACATCCATGATCGAAAAGTGGGACACTACTGCAGGTGGGTCATCTGACACAGGTCATATACAAGGCCACTGATTTACGGTGATTAAAACAATTAAATTCCATTTTCAAGACTTAAGATTCCGGAATTTCACCGGTGATTGTTACTCTAATTTCCGGATTTTACAGGGATTCTGTTATCATTCTTTTAGTATGTGCATAAATAATCAGAATTAGAGATGGCTTAATATACAGAGCATTAAATAATGCAAACTGAAAATAGTACAGGAAGGAATTAAAAGAAAAACAGACTTTTTTATAGATTTACTGATCTGATAGAAAATGCCAGATTCCATGAAATCTTCGTTTTTACCGGTTTTCAGGCAGCCCTAATTCCGGAATTTTACCGGATTTTCCGGTAAAAACCGAAAAACAGTGGCAGGGTCAAACTGTTGTGGTTATACTGATTTCCAATGAGTGAGAGGAAGAAGGCAGAGCTGATTATTGCAATCCTGCAGGTACCTGACAGGAGGGAAACAAAAGGAAAAAAAATCACTATACTTTGAAAGCAAACCCAACATTGAGATCTCTCATAGCAGCTCACAGACACTGCAGGCTTCAAACTACATTCTGAGCATTCGATTGGCCTGTGATGCCTAGGAAATGGCAGCATGTGTTAATTCCATTTTGTTATACAATTGACGTGATGTACCATTGATTGTATAACAACATCATGATGACACATCAATGGTACAACAACTCTAGTAAAAGATGGAACATGACTAATAACAATGTTCTACCATACATTATTAGGTTTTTGAGCAGGATGATTTTTATAGAGAACAAAGGCCAATCATATACTATAGCAGGGTTTTAGGTGATAAGCCACAGACAAGAGGTCTCCCTGGTGTTGAACAAAAACAGGATGTACTGGTTAGAGAGGCAACTGAAATTAGACAGAGGTTTTAAAGTTAAGCAATAAGGCATGACAGGGTGTGTGTTATTGTGTAATAACGTCACTCCGGGGTGGGTCGAAGCATGAGGTGAAGCCAAGTGCTTCCACCACCCCAGGAGTGCCATTACACACAACACATCCCTGGAGTGCCTTATTGCTATTATACACTGGCTTATTTTTTTATGATACAGGAAAAAAGAAAAATATATATTTTTGGAGCTTTTTTGATGAATTTTTGTGTGTGGAAGTACATGTTTTAAAAAAAAATCCACAATTTCTCTTTTGCCCACTAGATGGTGCTGTGAGCATATGCTGCCTTCTGTTTCCCTGCCTACAGGTTTCTTTCTGTCATCACACACATACCTCTGTGTTGTAACAGTGGCAAATCGTGGCTCCAGCTTGTTACCTTGCCACTTTTACTTTTTTCAAAAGCCTTTTAAAGTGGGGTCATTTATTTTGTTGACTATGAAGCCTGGACGCTGAGCCGACTGGCGAATGCAGCGGACCTCTGGCACATTTGGGAATGCAGCTACTTGGGGCTCTGCTGTGTGTGTGAGAAAAGCCGATTGCAGGTATAGCTTTGTATTTCATTTATTTATTTATTTTATTTCTCATGTTGTGTAAAACATGGATGTGTGCCCTCAGAGTCAAGGAATGAGCATGGGCTGTAATGTACTTGTGCTACAACAGCCTCAATTATGAATGAACTGTGATGCTTCAGGGCACTGTTACTTTCCTGGTGGCTTGTGTGGGGAGGGAGGGGGGATTTCTGTCACTTTTCTGTAGTCACTTGTGTGCCTAGACTTCATACAGTGATGTTATTGTTCAATAACAGCACTGTCCAAGGCACACACTGACCAATCAGGGAACTAGAAATGTTCTTGCCATTGTATAATGCCAGTTATACAATGGGAAAAGTAAGACATACTAAATACTGCTCTCTGGTTGGCTGGCTGGCACCTTTCCAGTGTTGTAAATCCTCCAATATACTGTACCAACTGGAAAAGGTGCTAGCCAACCTCATCTTGTGTGAACTATACACATGTCAAAACAACCCCCCACATCAAAGCAAACTGTCGCCATCTTTGTTGCCACTTCAAAACCAGTGCCGCAGTAAATTTAAAAAAATGTGACTTCCTCCTTCGATTTAAACCCCAACCCGACTGCAACCCTGCAGTCTCCTAAAATGTATTCTTTCTGTCTATCAGTTTTGAAAATCCTCATCTGGATTTGCGATCCACGTTGTGCAATTCCTGAAGGTTACAATACCTAACAGTTGAAGTTCCCCAATGGTTGCTCCTTTCCTGTCTCCATAGAATGCAGGCTCCAATAACCACTTGTTCCCTCTGGCCCTTCCATTCCACTAATGGCTCGCACACTCCCTCCTGCCTTCCTTAAGATGAGCGTTGTCTCTCCAGTCAATCAATGGTTTAGTGAGTCTTTCCTGACCAAGAATTAGAAAAAAAGATCTTTTTGTCCAGCATTGTTAAAGAGCAAGGCCTGATGATCTATCAATGGCTTTATACAGTAAATAACTCATAAATTATCTGGGATTGCAGCAGCTCTTTTCAGGGTTATAATACATAACTTGTGTTAACCTTTCCAATGAGTTCTTGGATAAGATTTGAGCAGCATAATTTCAAATTGATCTTAACCCCTTAAAATGTTATACTGTGTCTTCTTCAAACAAAATATTTGCCCCCTTTCACTATGGCTTTGTCCCTTCCATAACTCTTTACCAACCTTTTAAATAGATAATAAGAATGCACCCAGAAGCTGCGAGAATTCATAATTTGCTTTTGACTCCTGTGAGGAAATCTTTCATACGGTACATGCTAGCTATTCTCTCATTATACTATTAACTAACTCAAAGACAGAGGTTGGCACTCCCTCATAGAAACATAGAATTTGATGGTAGATAAGGACCGCTTGGCCCACCCAGTCTGTCCATTTCCCTATCTGATGGATAAGCTGCAGATTCTAGTTAACACACAGCTTACTTCCTCCTGCCCCCCCACTAGAATTGCCTTATGACTGTCCCATGCATTCTTGAATTCTCCCACTGTTCCTGACTCCACAACTTCCTTGGAAGGCTGTTCCATGCATCCACAACTCTCTGTGAAAAATACTTTCTAACATTACCTCTGAGCCGTCCCCTCTATCTTCAAATTGTGCCCTTGTTCTTGCACATCTCTTCTTCTGAAAGATACTACCCTCTAGTACCTTGTTAATTCCCTTGAGATACTTGAAAGTTTCTATTATGTCCCCTCATTCCTCCTTTCCTCAAGGGTATACATATTAAGCTGCTTTAGTCTCTCCTCGTATGTCTTCTGGTGCAGACCTTGCACCATTTTGGTTGCCCTCCTCTGAACAGCCTCCACTCTGTTTACGTCTTTGCACAGATGAGTTCTCCAGAATTGCACGCAGTACCCTCATCCATAAAATATTTCAGAAGTTCAACTTCATTGTTCTGATTACTCATACCTGTTTTAATTTGCTAATTCCAAACTCCTTGAGTCACTTGCTCATGAACCTTCTATCTTATTGTGCCTGTACCTTGCCCTTAACATTCATGATTCCTTATTCACTTTAGTTCTATAATATTTTATTTACCTTTGTTTTATCTCCAGTCTATGCCCTTTTCTACATGATACCAAAGATCATCAGTACCCCCCAGTTTATCTGTTAGACATTTAACTGCAGTTTATCTGGTACAAAGAAAGTTAACTTATTGTATATTACCTTACTTTAAAAATTCCAAATCTCAGAATATTTACCACTCATACTATATTTTATATCTCATTCTATTAGTAGAAATTAAACAAATTTTTCTATATTTAGTAATTTTCTACACATTAATTCATGTTGTTCTACTTTAAGATAAACCCCAAAAGGTGCTGGCTCCAGTGTAGAGATGTTGTGAAATAAAATTTCGCCAGCAAAATTGCAGCAGAATCGACAATTTCACTGCATGAAATATTTCACAAAATTCTGCTGTTCCACAAAATATTTCAGGGGGTGCAAACTTGCAAAATGTCACCTGAAAATAGTGAAATTTCACTGTCGAGTAGCGATTTTTGCCATTCCGCGTGTGAAATTTTGTTATTCTCAGGTGAAATGTTGCCATTTTTGGGTGATATTTTGCATTTCGCACCATGAAGTATTTCTTGAAATGTGTGAATTTCACGAAATATTTTGCATAATGAATTTTCGCAATTTTGCACAACACTACTCCAGTGTAACCACTTTGTGATTTGATTTCCCCATGGAATTATACTAGGTAAAGAGCATCACTGGTATATGTTAATTAAAGGAACATCAAACTTCTCTCCTGGTCAGCCCTACTACAGAATGCTTCAAATTAAAATCCCTTTCTAACTGTCCAGTAGCAGACCTATTCAGATTATTAACCCACATCCAGGGTGTTCAAACAATATTTTTTCAAGGCAACCTGCAAGTTTTTTCTCAATTTCTTTTTTATCATTTGAAGGGGTGCTACTTGTGCAATCAGGGGACTAATCACCATAGATTATTGCTGCATTACTAATTTTACCAATACTATTCCTATATCTAGAATGTCAGTCCAAACTAACCCTTGAACTTATATTATCAGACTTTATATAACATGCATCTCCTCAGTTTTTCCACTCTACCTCTTTTCTCAATGCTACACCAATCAATATTAATTATAGCATTGGCAGGGAAAATCTGCACCCTTATTGTCCAGTTCCTGTTTCTAGTTATGGCTTTGGGAGACTATGAAACAAGTTTCTGCCAACAAGGGTGCATAAAACTATCAATAATTCTTGTACCTATTTTTATATTTTTTTAACTGAAAACTAACAGTATTGTTTTCACTGCTTAAGCAACAACTATTCAAACAGCAATGCCTACAAACACAAATAGACACCCAGGAATACAATTTTACTGCAAAATCTCTTTCTTTTTCAGTTTCACAAAGCATTTCTGCTGACTTCTGTTTGGTTGGCCTGTAGATTCTCTCTTGTAACCCCACTTCACCAACAATAAAACAACAAAGCAAGTTTGCAGGAGCAGCTCAGTAGTGACAACAATACATTAGCACTCTCTGGTGATAGTCCTCCGCAAAGGGATTATGTTGTCAAAAAGTGTTATTTGTTCATATTTTTTTTCAGTAGTTTTGCATATATCTATTGAATCATTTCCACAAAAAACATTTTGTATGTACAATAAGACACTTTAAGGTGCTGGTATAGTAGAATTCCTGCACTTCCAGGAGTAAAAAGGCACACAGCCTTCAGCATCATGTCTAATTATGCCTAGAGACAAGCAATAAATGAAGTACAGCCAGCATTCTGTTGTGTCTTATTGCTTAATTACTTTATTGGGTGCATTACTACTATACTATATCTTATTTAGTATAGAAAACTACATTTCTTCATTATTAAACAGCACCCTAACTCATCTGTAGTATTTTAGTCACCAGGGATAGTGTATTTGTATTTAGAAATGTAAATGAGGTACACTTTCTACTCATATCAAGTAATGAAGGTGATCCATTATAATGGTTTTTCCCACATTTTACTCTTCTCTCTAGCTTTACAAATGATGTAGGTCAATTTCTTCCTTTCAGAATTCTTTTTTTCAGCAAGTTTATTTCTCATTGTAGTCTCTAGCTGGGGTATTTTTTACATCCCTTAGTTTTTATATATATTTAGGGTGTCCAATACTTCCCCACATTTTTAGAACAGACTGCGTATCACAAAAAAAAATGCTAAATACATGGTCAATAAGTTTATAATTCACATATTTTTTTTTTACAACTTCTTCTGCAAGCCCACTGATCATAACACATTATGGGTCAGATATTCAAAACTTTGCACTGGACAAAAACTGTTTGCGCAGGTTTTGCATGGGATTAGTGTGGATCTGCTATATTCAAAAGGCCAAACAGTGCAGGCAAACTGCATTAGCGCAAGGCAAAATCAGAATGTATGCAAGGGGCAAACTGACATAAATACAGGCGCAATGCTATATTTAGCAACTAATGCCATGCTAAGTGGTTTTGCACGACTTAGAGCGACACTTAGTGCAGTGCACATTACCGCCCAGGAAAAGCTTGTCTTAACCCTGGGCAATCAGCTTTGTGCGGTGTTTGCGTGGCTTTTGCATGGCTTTGCATGACCCTAACAAATAAATATGACACATAGACAAAGCCAAACATAGAGGAAATATGCTGCTAACTGATGGCGTCACAATGATGCCATTATGTGCCACTAGTCCCAGCCATGCTAGGCAGTAAGTGGTGACCCTGCCACCAGTGGACAGCATGGCAGAGTGGCCATACAGCACATACCTGTTCATCACTCTTCTGTGGACACCAACAGATGCCAGCACACATATGCAGCACTGTGGGCATGGAGGATGTTGAGAGGAGAGTGTATGGGTGGCCAGGCTGTGCCACAGATCAGGTGTGGCCACAAGGCTGGGACACATCATGCAGTGCACATGGGCCAGTACTGGGAATACCCCAACACCAGTGTGCCTTTCTGATAATATATACCCCCTTGGCCACATGCTGCACAGCTGTACAACTGCCACAGCACACAAAGCCGGACATGTATATATCACTGTGAGCATCCCATGCCAGAGGTGCAGCATCTGAGGGTCACACAACAACGTAACAGTAATGTCCACTGTCAGTAGACACCTGCAGGTTGGGTCTCTCACTGTGTATAGTGCAGTCATCTTCATTGCCCTATACACCATAGGCATTGCAGTGTCCACACACTGCTGGTCCCCTTGCTACTGTAGTGTCTGTTGTGCACTGTAGCATGACATACAGTGTGACAGTTGCATGCAGCACCACCACCATCTGTGCCTATGCCATGTTGTCCCAGTGCAGCTGCAGGCAGCAGTGCATGTGAAAGTACAGAGTTCAAAACTATGTAATGTTCTCCAAACTGTTAGCGCAGCGCTAACACGTTTTGCGCGGGTTTAGCGCAGGGCTAAACCTTTAGCCTGGTGCAAACTACATGCAAATAAGGGCATAATGAGATGCTAATTTGGATGTTTGCCCAGAGATTGCCTAAGTAGGCTCATTTGCATGTCACTTTTGAATATGGCAAAGTTTAGCACCGGGCAAATGTGTTTGCACCGGGCTAATGGTTTAACCCTGTGCTAAACCCACACAAACGTGTTAGTGCTGCGCAAACTGTTCAGGGAATATTTTACAGTTTTGCACACTGTACTTTCACATACACTGCTGCCTGCAGCTGTATTGGATCCATGCATTTGCTGGCACACACATTGGCCACATAGTTCACCCTACCTACCTTTACATCACTATGCACTGTGTTGCTGTTGTGGTTTGCACTTCCTGGTTACCATATTCAGAGCTGTCTAATTCCAGAGTGAAGTTTGCCCTACACTCCCAGCCCAGTTTGCCCGGCCTCATTTCCATGCTACATTCAGAAACTTTTTGCCCTGGGCTATTCCTTTTAAATATGGCTTGCTTTATGCTCTGGGCTAAGTTTGCCTGCTGGACAGTGCTAATTTAGCCCTTGGGTAAACTTTTGAATATCTGGCCCTATTTTTGGTAAGTAGCTGCCATTCCCAACACTTTATCAGGATAATTTATAAAAGTCAATGTCTGAGACTCAGACACAAGTGTAGACTGTGAAGAGTCCTATAGTGGGAGGGCAGATGAGTTGCTGGTTAGACTCAGGAATAGGGACTAAAGCAATTAAAGCATAATCAGGCTAGAATTCAGAAAGCAGAGACAGAATCATCTTCTATTTTGCACTGGTAATCATGAGGCTGGCCTGGCACAATTCAATTTTGTGACAGCTTAAATGCCACCTACCATGTTCTTTAGAGTAGCTATACCAGCTACCAAGTTATTTTGACGGGAGAGTACTCTTAATGAAAATGGGCCCATTAAAAGAAGTGATTCAGCACTTAGGGTACTATCCCACTTCCCCCTAGGATGGCTTATAAAAGAGGGAAGAATATTTGGGACAGTGTGGTGCATTTGGTGACCCCCAGCCAGTGCTTAGCTTCTGACATTATCCAAAGGTTGCCATATTTGTGATGATTGTAAATTTTGTAAGGTTATATGCAGCACAAAATCTTTGGTGAACATCAGGTCAGACAATGCATTTTTATTTATTTTATTTTTTTAATTTCTTATGTATTTCAAAAGTTTTACCAGGAAATACATATTGAGCTGATAATGTCCTGGAGGATGGTGGTGCAGGAGAGTAGACAATAAAAAGATGTGATGAGTACAATAAATTAACAGGTGCACAAACAAGCAAATATTCAGTACAGACTAAAACAGTACAACAAGGTGCCTATGGTAAAGTAAATTTACAAATGATCTAAAGCAGTGAACAATGCCATAAATTCGCATTGGACAGCAAGGGGTGGGAATCACAGTGCAAAAGCAGGCTCGAGAATCTATGGAAAGAGGGTGGTGGAAAATCAGCTAAGAGTTGCATCATGAACAGTTACAGGAGTGGGTTGTAATGTCATGAAGGGGAGATTTAAGGGTGTAGGAGAGAGAGAACTGACATACAGGAGAAGATTGGACCAATGCTTAGAGAAGTGATAGGAGATAGCAACTCAACCAGCAGTAGATTTCCTAGGGTTGTGTGGAAGGGAATGATAGTTACTGTTGCAGAGTGATTATTTAGGATATACAGTAGATGGGAGTAAGAGGAGAGAGGTAAGGTAGAGTGAAAGGAAACTAAGCCAGAATCTGGATAAGATGGAGGCACAGAGGGTGAGGTACCTGGAATCAAGGGAGGGAAGGGAGAGGGGGAGGAGTATATGGAGTAGTGGTGGGTCCAAGGGAGACAGTCCAGGGCAAAATAACCGAAGGAAAGAAGGGGTCCAGTCAGTCAATGGTGTGGGCAGTTGCCTTTTCAAAGTCATTCTGCTGGATAACCTAGCAAGTCTGGCAAGGGTGGATTTGGGAGCCACACTGTAAACTATGTTGTCATAGTCGATGAGGGGTAGGATAATCTTTGAGATGATTTTTTGGCAAGCAGGAAGTGGGATTCCTGTAGAGCATACCAAGTTTGAGGAGGAACTTCAGCTGGATGGCATCCAGATGCATATCAAGGAATTCATTAACAGTGCAACACAGGGTTTGGTGTATCTGGCCACTTGTTCTTTTGGGTATTTCTGCTTGGCAAGACAGTTAGACAGATGAAAGTATGAATGGAGAATACATGCAGATTATTCAATGCATTGACTTTGTCCCATATGTAAATCACTCAGATGGCATGATGGTTCACTTGGTTTGATTCGTGATCGTAGAAAGACCACAGGAGCCACCAAGGAGTGGGAATTTTGATTACAGTTTTCATCAATGGGAAAATCATTGGGGTTTTTGTATGAGTTGCACATAAGATTAGTAACAGAAATACCATGTGGTTGAGAATCGTGCACAGAAAACAGCGGACTAGAAAATCGTGGCATGTTACTGTGCTGCAAGGCACAGATAGTGCAAATCCCACCCCAGTGCAAACCACTCTCTACCACAGTAATAAAACTGAAATTCATGAAAAAGAAAACCACACACCAGCAATGCAGCCTGACCTAATGACCATGCATATGGTGGCAGTGACTTACTGTTGGGGGCGAACTGGGATTTATTATTCTAACTCGGGGGTACAACTCTGGGAGGAGAAAGTCAGGAGGATTATTTACTATTCTAACTCTGAGGGATGCAACTCATGGGAGGTGAGTAAATTGGTGAGGGGGAAGATTTATTATTCTTACTCCAGGGGGGATGCAACTCAGGGGGTGGTACGACTGCAGGCACAACAGCCATAAAAAAGAAGATCACAGAATCAAACCAGATCTGCTGGATGAAGCAAGCCCATTCACAGTTTGTGACTCCAACCTCTAGGCTATGCTGCCAGCACAGGTAGGCAGCACACACCCATGAACATAAATTACTCAGCACGAGTGAAACAGGGCGACATGTACAGTGCTCTAATATCCACATTGTTATGTCCCTGTAGCTGTTTTCACTCATGCTGTTTTCTCAGCTCACATTTAACTGCACTGCTGTTTCAAAGCAATCTTGACAGTATACCTTTTTATACTAGAGGCCATGAAATGGCTAAGTCTTAATGACAAATTAGAAGGGATCACATTTTTATAGTTGACAATGGTTTCAGCCTGTACTTTGTATTGTAGTTTGGTGGGGCTGATCTTCCTTGGTTGTAGTGTTAAAAAGAAAAAGACAACATGCATTTTTTTGCAACCAGTCATTTTCTCCCTTTGGTAATTTTGAGGTCCTTAAAATAAGTGGGCAAGGTATCTAGTGGATTATTATTTACTATAACATTTGATTCAAAGAAATATGCAGGCCTACATGGTGTTAATTAATTTAACACTTCACGAATGTGTGCTTTAATACCATGTCCAGAGTGTTATCCGTTTGTAACTGTTTTGTACATATGTATCTGGTCACTATATTTGCACATTGCACTTTTGTGGTAGGTCAGGCTGCATTCCTGTGTATATTATGCACTACATGCCTATGTGATTTTAAGTGATTGTCTTTTTAAGGTATTTCTGCATTTGTGGGAGAACCTTTGACAGTGCACCATTTGTTTTGCAAGAAGCACGTCAGGTAAGTGGCGAGGACTGCTATTGGTTTATTGAGATATTTTCACTGTGAGTTGTGCATTTCAATAAAAAATTGTACTTAGGTAAGATTACTTTTCTGGTGACTCTGTAAATGTATTTGCTACAGTTGTCGAGTGCCAGCTATTTCATTTTTTTTCCGCAAATAGACAACAAGCATTTTAGTGTAGATGCTTGAATAGCTCTTGGAACTATTAGAGTACATGAAGCTTCAGACTCTAGGCAAGAACTGACTCTATGAATTTGTTAAAGCAAGTGGGAATGGGGTCTAGACAAACATTTAGGAATCCAAATAGGTGGACCTTCTTGAGAGACAACCTCCAGAATGTTGTGGAGTGTAGATAAGGCAGAGATAGAGATTCAGTTATTGGCATCCTGTACATCTGCCTTTACACAGGTTGTGATCTTAGCACTCTTCCAGACTTCTGGTAGGCAGCCTGTGCAGAGGAAAAGGTTAAAGTGGGTAGAGATGGGTATGGGAATAACAAGGGTGATATGCCTAAGAAGCTTCAATTCCAGGTTATTGGCTATGCACTGTTTTGTTGATAAAATCTGAGAAAGGCTTCACACACTTCTAGTAGGCTTAACAATTAGGGGTGCATGCTAAAGAAATTAGTGGTTGAGGTCTAAATGAAGAAGCCAGAGAATAAGTCTGAACTCTGTAAGGAAAAATCACATTTTGAGAGAGGAGTTTTAGTTGTAGTTTTCATTTTTTATTTGTGTTGAATAGCTGTATGAATATTAATGTGTGGTATAACTACAGAATGTTTGCCTACCTTCTCTGTTGACTGACATTGTGATTCTCCTTGGAGTTTGATTCCTGTTTCAGTTTCCTACTAGTGACGAGCACTTCTGTCAAGCTCAGAAGTCTCCAACAACCAAAGTGGGTCTTTCTATGCAAAACTTGTATGAAAAGCCAGAGACATGATTTATATATACTGGAACAATATTCTGGGTGGCCTGGGTTCATGTCCCAGCTGAGTCATTTACTTCTTCATGGAGGCACTGCTTAAAGAAAAATAGTAGCACACTTGGAATCCAATGGGGCCCAGAATCTGAGGCAACATGGTTTCACAGCAGGAAGGTCATGTCACATGAAGCTGATAGATTTTTTGACTGGATTATGAAGGAAATCATTCAGGAGGGGGTGGACATTGCCTATCTCGATTTCAGCAAGGCCTTCAACACCGTCCCACATAGAAGACTGGTTAACAAGATGGGTAATATGGGCATGGGGCACAAGCTGGTTAACTGGGTTAGGAACTGGTTAACAAACAGGAAGCAGAGGTTGTAGTAAATAGGACACAATCTAGGGAGAGGGGGGTGACCAGTGGGGTGCCACAGGGATCAGTCCTTGGGCCAGTCCAGTTTAATGTCTTCATTAGTAACATTGCAGGAGGGCTGGAAGGAAAGGTCTGTCTGTTTGTGAATGATACCAAGATCTGTAACAGGGTGGATACTCCAGACAAGGGTAGAAAGAATGAGGAAGGTCCTGAGGAAACTTGAAAAATGGTTGGAGGAGTGGCAGCTGAGAGTTAATTCAAAGAAGTGCAAAATAATTCACCTGACATAAGGGAACCCTGGGGAAAGCTATGGGGGTGCTGACAATCACTAGGGAAGAAAGGGACCTGGGAGTAATTATTTCAGATGACCTAAAGATGTCTAAGCTGAATACAAAGACTGCAGGAAGGGCCAGTGGCATGCTGGGGTGCATAGGCAGAGGTATCACTAGCAGAAGGTGGGAGGTGGTGATGCCATTGTATAAACCACTGGTGAGGCCTCTCCTAGAGTACTGTGTGCAGTTCTGTAGGTCGTACCTTCATAAGGACATTGACAGGGTAGAGACAGTCCAGAGAAAGGTGACTAAGATGGTACAGGGCTTGCACCAGAAAACATATGAGGAAAGATTAAAGGACCTCAACATGTACTCACTGGAGGAGAGGAGGGAGCAGGGGGACATGATAGAAACATTCAAGTACCTTAAGGGCATAAACAAGGTGCAGGGGGGAGACATCTTCCAATAAAGGAGGAGTACTAGAACGAGGGGGCATGATATGAAATTGGAAGAAGGCAGGTTAAGGGGAAATGCAAAGAAGTTTTTCTTCATAGAGAGGGTGGTGGACACATGAAATAGTCTGCCACAGGAGGTGGTGGGAACAAGTACAGTGGAGGGATTTAATTGTCCATGGGACAGACATAAGGGAACCTTAGAGGTGGGAAGGAGGGGTGAACATCCATTGCTCAAGTAGGGTCAGAGGCTACAAATTAGGTAGGGCTCATGGGCAGACTGGATGGCCTAGTGGTTCTTATCTGCCGACAGTGTTCTATGTTTCTATATGCTTGTGCATTTGCCAGTTCAGATGTTAAAATACTGAGCAATATAATATTTATGTGAATATGCAGCTCAAAATTATGTTAATTTGTTATACTGTATATGACTAGTACTTCCTGTACCCTTGATGCTACAGCTCTGTTTTTGGAACTGTACCCCAAGATCTTCATGAAAAATAGGTTTCTAATCTAAATTAGACAAAAAAAGAATTAATAAATAGTAAATAAATTGCTACTTTTAATCAAATTCCACTATACCACATTGTGAACATTTACAAATGTGTGAATTTTATTGACAACACAAAGTCCAACTATGTGAATTTGTATTTATACCAGGATTTTAATAAGGCTACATGGAGATATCGGAGAAAGACCTTTGAAATCTATTTAAAACTTAAGGTCATGGTGATCAAACAGCATGCATCACAGGCTGCATCTCTGTCTTCTCCTGCTCTTTCCAATTTAAGCTCACAGTCTACACATCCCTCTCCTGGAGAAATACCACCGCACTGACAAGCACTGTCATTGGGAAAAGGATGCTTCTCCAACCAGGTCATAATCTCCTCTAAAAGATAGAGATAAGTCTGCTAAAAATGTCAAGACCCAGGGTAAGTCATTGTGTTCTGCCACTCCCCCCTTCCCGACTGTCTCACAGAGTCCAAGGTTGGGGTCCACCACTGGCTCTATTCCGCTTACAGAGGATTCATAGCTGAGTTCACCATCAGGCTCTGTCTTATCAACAAATCCATTGTCAACAACACTGTTGCAGCCCTTCAATGAGTAGCTGATGTTCCAGAGTATGTCTGCACTATTTTCCCAGCTTCTGCTCCACGCTCTACTGTCAGCACTAATCCCATCGATGCTGCCTGGCCCATCGTTGTCAACTTGTTGATGTCTCTGGTAGTTCCAATTCAGGTACCACAACTGGGTCGTGGGATTCCTCTGTCACCGCCTGTGCCATCAGCATTGCCTCCTCCAAGGCATCCTCCTGCTGCTATTCACCTGCTGCTTTTTCCTGCATACAAGGAGAACGAAGTGGAGTACAATGCAGACATGATGGAGGAGGAATATGAGGAGAAAGAAGAAGATCTGACCCCCCCAATGTGGTGAGCTCCAGTTACACTTTGGCCTCCTGTGGTGAGGGTAGAAGACATTATACACCTAGACCTCCTCCTGAAGATACCTAGTGCTGTGCCAGCTGTGCCTCTTAAGGAGAATGAACAATATTGCGCCCCTTCTGGCAAGCCTTATTCTGCATCTTAACTGGAGATGGATTCTGTGATAAGTATGATTGCCCACGACCATTCTAAGACTTAAAAATACATGAGGTCTCTTCCTTCAGAGAAGGAATCTAAAAAGCTGGATGTTATGGGCAAGAGGACACATGCTTCTGTGTCCTTTGGCTTCAGGGATGCCAACTATCAGTCTTGCATCATAAAATATAAGAATATCCTGTGGAAGACTTTGGCTACCATGGCTGACAAGCTGCCTGATGGACCAGCTAAAGCTGAAGTTCAGCAGACTGTTGCCCATGGTTTGGAGGCTGGTATGCACATACTATGTTCTGCTTACAAGGTCTCTGATGCTGCAGCCTGTGTTGCTGCTTCTGGCATTTGCCTTCACTGACATTCATAGCTAAGGGTTGCTGGCTTTGCTACTGATGTCCAGCAGTTGGTCTTTGATGCTCCCCTTAGAGATAAGCAGCTTTTTGGCACCATTGTGGAATTGCTTTTTATTTATTATTTATTCATTTATTTAAAAGTTTTACCAGGAAAGCATACTGAGCAGACAAATACTTGTTTCCAAATGCATCTTGTGGGGAAGGAAACAGAAGAAATTACATAGGTGTACACAATTGTGCAAGCAAAACGTGGGCAGGAAGTAATACAGCAATGTGTTACCATACAATACAATTCAGTGGAATTCAAATACAGTACAGTACAATACAATACAATACAATACAATACAATACAGTGTGGTGCGGTTCAGCGAGGACATGCTCCAGAACTTCTCTCTATCCCTCTGGCACACCCTCCCTTGCCCAACTGTTATCATCCAAGACATATTACCTTCTCATTGTAGGAGGATCAATCCCTCCTCTACAAGAGGCCCATAAAACCAGTCCTGGTTTTGGAACTGAATCAGTGATAGTGTTCCTGGTACTTTCTTGTGCCATAGTGGACAGGAGATTTAAGACCAGTCCAGGACCTTCTGGGTCTGAACCCATTTATCCAGTACAAATGGTTCTGCATAGTCTTTCTGCAGTCCCTGCTTCCCTTGCTGCTAAAGGGGGGTTGACTGTGTGCCCTGGATGTGAAGGTTGCTTACTCTTGTATTAAGATCTGCAAGTACCACAGACATTACCTGTCATTTATGCTCCAGGATTCTCACTATCAGTTCCATGTATTGCCATTTGGCATATCTTCTGCACCATGTGTCTTTATCAAATGCTTTACAGTGGTTGCAGCCACCCTCCAAGAGGAAGGCCTTTATATTTTCCTGTACATCAAAAATTGCCATCTGAAAGTCCATCACAGGAGGTGATAATTTACACACTGTTCCATACCTGACTGCTGTTTGTGCAGTTGGGCATTCTTGTGAATGTGCCAAAATCAGTGCTCACCCCATGCCAGTGGCATAAGAGTAATTCTGGTCATAGAGATGGGCCAGGTGATCCGTCCTTCAGATTGAGCTGCAGCATTTGTTGCCCAGGCTCAGATGGTTTTCTCCAGCAATTATGTTTTGGCCAAATGTCTGCTGTGACTGATGGGCATTCTGGCTGTGGCAAAGCTTACTGTCCAACTGGCATGCCTGTATATGAGGATTCCTCAAAGGTTTCTCTGTGTCCAGTAGGCCCAGCATTGGGATGAGCTGGAGTGTCTCATACTGGTGATTCCTCCACTTCACTGCTCCCTTCTGTGTTGGTTGTACTGCTCCAACCTAGAGACAGGGTCTACCATTCTCTATCTATCACCTCTTTTATTGATGACAATGGAGGCCACAGGTTCCATTTGGGGCACCCATCAGGGCACTTTCCAGACTCAGAGACAATGATCCCCCTTACACACTGTTCTGCACAACAACACTCTGGAGATGAGGGCTGTTCTGCTTGGTCTACAGTCCTTCACTGCCTTCCTTCAGGGCCCCAGCAGTTGATCTGCATAGACAACATTTCATTGATGTCCTATATCAACCACCAAGTTGGGACACACTTGCACCCTCTCCCTTTAGAGAAGCAATGAAAATCTGGCACTGGCCTGTGGAACATGAGGGGCTCAATTTTCAAAACAGCATGATTGTTGCAAGCCCTGGGTGCACCAAAAATATGGTGCACCGGGTTTGCAGCAAACTCTCATCCAGCAATCAAGATTTTTAATCCCATGAGGCATATGCATTGTCACAAATTAGAGTACCTTTTTCTGGCCTAGCTTGTGACAGTCCTTGGGATCTGTTTTATGGTGCTTGTGCCAAAGAGTTGGCATAGGTTGCCATAAATTGAGTAAACTGTTTCAGCTGCATCTGACCTACTAAAAATGGGTGCAGCTGCAGCACAGAGAAATGGCACAGCTGCATCAATACAAGGTTTTTACACAGGCCTTGATGCAAGCCCTGCACCACATGTTGAAAATTGAGCCCCTAGATTTTCCTGTCAGTACCCTCAGTGTCCTCACAGATTGTCTCAGCAGGTCCCAGGGGCTCTATCATAAACAAGAGCACCTGGTCTCTGTTGTGGCTGATCTTTTCAAAAAATGGGGTCAAAGGATATAAATCTTTTGTCATCTTCATACAGTGCAAAACTACTACGTTTCTGCTTACTCGCTCCAGGCCCTGGAACTGTTTAGCAAGACGCATTATCCCTCTCTTGGAACGAGAGGTTCATGTATGCATTTCCTTTATTCCCTCTGATTCAGAGGGTTCTGCTCAAGTTATAGGCAGAACTGGCCACTCTGATTCAAGTGGCTTCATTCTGGCTCAAACAAATATGATTACCTCTGCTCAGCAATTGGCAGTGGAGCTCCCTGACCTGCTCCCTCTATGAGCAGGGCATCTGTCACAGGAGCAGGGAACTCTGGTGCATCTGGATCCTTGATCCCTGCACTTATACAATAGGCTTCTGGGGACATAGAACTCTTCCACTTTGGAGTGTCCCTAGTGGTTTCAGTTGTTCTACTGGCAGGTCATAAGCCATCTATTCGCTACATCTGCTTCCAAAATGGAAACGTTTTACAGTATAGTGTACCACCCATCTAATGGGCCCTTTTACTTTCCAGTCAGTCATGTTTTGGATTACCTCCTGTCTGTTACAGATGCTGGCTTCCCTTATTATTCAATAAAGATGCATCTGACTGTGTTGTCAGCTTTTCACACACTCACCGATGGCAAGGCAGTTGTCCAGCTTGAGGTTTCCTACAGGTTTCTTAGGGAAATTCTGTTTCTACATCCTCCAGTCTATGATCCAGTTCCCATGTGGGATCTTAACATGATTCTGGACTCCTTTACTGTGACTTTTTTTAAGCCTGCAGGCACTTGTGAACTCTGCTTCCTCTCTTGGAAGATACAATTCCTTGTGGCTATTGCATCTGCAAGATGGATGTTAGAGTTGCAAACTCTGGTTGTGGAGCCTCCTTAACATTTTTTCCCTAAGGAATGGGTTACCTTACAGTACATACCAATCCTCATTTTCTGCTGAAGGTGTTTTTTAATTGCACACTAAATCAGACTATAGGCCTTTCAGTTTACTTCTCGCCTCCCACGGATTGTGCAGAATATCGTCTGTGCCCACTAGACATCCACTAGACATCGGGTTGGTACTTTGATCATACTAAGGATTGCAAGAAATCCTCTTAGCTGTTTGTGGCTTTTGCCCCCTGGATGGTGAGCTCCCCCATTTCTAAGCAGGTCCTTTTCAAGTGGTTGTCCTGCTGCATTACTTTATGCTGCCAAAAGCATATTAAGCAGCTTCGTGGCCCTGCTCGTGTACAATCCACTCTTGGCATGGCTACTTCCATGGTTTGCTTCCACAATGTATGTGCTGCTGCCACTTGGAGTACTATTTACACAGTCACAAAACATTACAGTCTGGACATCATTTCTCCTAGGTGTGCCAGATTTGGTCATGCTGTACTGCAAGACCTCCTGTCTTAGAGTCATTAGATCTTTCCTAACTCCCGTGGTGCTCTGGTACTGCTTGGGAGTTGTTTTATGATGTGGATCAGTAGAGGTGACATCCTTGAAAAAAGATAGAGTAGTTACTTACCATAACAGTAGATCATACAGAGAATCTCCTCCATCGAGCCACAGCTCACCCTCTCACCTTCCCCTTTGTTCTATCAGGTGGTATTCGGTTGTCCTACCTGCTAGTGTATGCTGGTTCTCCTTTCATGCCTGATTGGGGCATGCTAATACTGAAGTCTCTTGTGTTTTTTGTTTGGTCCTGGTTGCTTTGGTCCCTGCTATTCTGATGATATTCTGAATCTGTCTTCGGTGGGGAACAGGCATGTTGGGGCCACCTACATTGTATATATTTCTTTTTTATTTTATATGGTGATGACACACACTCTACTCTAGCTGGCAAAAGTTTCTGGGTGGTCCTGCTGACTCTAATGGCTTACAGTTCCATGATGTGGCTCAGAGGAGGAGGTTCTCTAGGAGATCTACTATTAATAAGTAACTGCTCTTTCGCTATAGCTAATTGAGTATTCCTGCACTTTGTCGAGTCCATAAAGGGTGTGTCTGTTGTTTTAAATATAAACAACTTTGTGAGAAGGAGTTTGAAAAAGAAATATAGCTATTAAGGTGTGCATATCATATAAAATTCAACTTCTGGGTTTTGGTCTCAAAAAGCATCTTTAAGCCTAAAGAGAGCCATAATATTCCTGTAAAGGAAAATCTGATAAAACCAACATTTACACTGTGCAAAAGTCATCAAGGTAGAAAATAGCCATACAGTGCAACAATTTTGTATCTAAAAGAGGAAAAGAGCCAAGTTGTATTAATGGGAAGTCATCTAAATGTGTAATATTGTGGCATGAACATCAAAAGCATGTATAATGGAAGATGCTTGGGCAGCTCATTAAGGCATGCCCTTTCATGTAATCTAAAGCCAGAGCTGATTTTTTTCTGCATGGGTGTGTGAAATAGTTAATGACAGCACCATCCAGTTCTAGGAAATATTCAAGATACAAACATAAAAATGCAATTGGCCATGTTAAACAAGACACAATGGGTTATTACTTGACCCACAAAATGTAGCTTTAAGAATGGTTAGGGAATAAAGTGATTACCAGTTATGTCTTGTTTATCACAGTCAATTTCATTTTTCATTCATTCTGTGCCTTGAGTGATATCTTTTGAGTCTTCAGTTTCCATAGTCATGAGTGGTTCAGGCTTGTATTTATACCTTCTTGCTCCTACTGCTGCTCTTGATCCTGGACTATGGCCCACCACCCTCCAGCCCCTGCTCTCCCTACACTCAGCTTAGCACTCCACTAGTGCAGTCCCCCCTCCCCAAATCCAGGTTGTTCCCCAAACAGGGAGGAGCATGGGAAATGTCTTCAGTCCACTTTACTGCTACCAGCCAGGATGGTGTCTAGCAAGCAAATGTCTTATCGTAAGGGGTTGCAAATAATTTCATTCAATATCCTTTAGGTTTCTTATGTTAATACTTCATTTCAAATGTGTTCAAGTAGGCATACGAATCTTTCTCTGTTTCGCCCAAAATGTGTGGGCTTCCTCAGGAGGATGCCTAAAAATCTAATACAAACAATACAATATTTAGAAAACATTTCTGAGTGCACATTTATTTTATATTTGCTATATTTGCAAAAATCTGTTTCTCTTATAAAACCTACTCACAGTACATGTTTTCTAAATAGCCAAGATTTCTTTCTTAGTTAGATTATAACATCAAACTTTCTACAGCATAAGTAATCTTAATATAAACTTTTAATTTTAAAAATGTGGACAAAAAACATCTCCCCTCCACCACAGGCAAAACCACTACACCGTGCTCAATATAAAAATGTTACAGATTTAAATACCTGACTTCCTCGCCTTTGGGATTCACATGCATATTTATCTGTGTGGGTCCTACAAGAGAACCAAAGTAACTGGTGTTAAATATGTCTTTTGATAAAATTATTCCCAAACATTAGCAGTAGTTTCAAAGGTAATGAAGTCATGTATCCTCTCCAAATTCTGAACGAAGAGTGACTCTGCTAAGAGCAGAGCAACAACACGGCCATCATGCTGCTCCAAATAGAAAATAAATGTGCACTCAGGAAAGTTTTCGAAGTACTGTATTATTTGTATTAGATTTTAGGCATCCTCCTGAGGAAGCCCACAAATTCTGGATGAAAGGTAGAGGAAGATGTGTATGCCAACTTGAAAACATTTGAAAATAAAGTATTAACAGCAGAAACCTAATGGGTATTGAATTAAATTATTTGTGCCTCTCTTATGATGACATTTGCCCCTCTCCAAATCACAGCCATTGATTCTACCTTGCACTTACTATTTTGTCTTCTGAACAACTGCACATTTTATATCCTTCAGCACCTTATTGGACTGTTTCACTGCACCTAATCATTGCTTGTTGCACAGTTGTTCATTTATATACCTACTGTATCAATTAATTGCATTATTGTACTTATTTCACCTAGTTTTTTTTTTTTTTAACCAGGAGAGATGCACTAAGCTGAAGCTTGTTTACAGGTGCAACCTGGGAGCACAAGGAAGTTAAGCAACTTGCTCAGGGTCAAACAGTATGCAAGTGGGGGCTCTGGGATTTGACTATTCTGTTCTGTTTCTCCCCCTGCACTCCTTCCAGGACCCAGGACATAGTAAATAAGCTTTTGCCAGTTCAGCATGTCTTTCCTGGTAAAATGTTTGAAAGAAAGAAAAGAAAGAAAGAAAGAAAGAAAGAAAGAAAGAAAGAAAGAAAGAAAGAAAGAAAGAAAGAAAGAAAGAAAGACTGACTGACCTCCTGGGCAATGGCAGAGGAGGACTTTAATTTTATGGTGTGTCAAAACATGACCCTAGATTTGGGTGAGATCATACATTTGCTTTACATATCCAAACCCATACAGTAATTTCAAAATGCAAGTCAACCCCTTAAAATCAGAATTATCTCAAATAATAAAAAAACTAACAGCTGTCAATTATGTGCTACTGGAATATGCAGATTATTGTTTTCAGCTGACATCAGTTTACAGTATGCACACTATCTGTAGCTCCAGAGAGATGTGATCCACAGTACCTGCTCTTAGATCAGTTTCCAAGAGTGACCAGCTATTCCTACTGCACTTAACTTCATTTAGTGTTGCTTTACAATTCTAACACCATTCTGCCATGACTTACCATGCAAGTAAACTCTAAACATAACATTTAGAAAGAAATGTTAAAGTTACATAGAAACATAGAAACATTGAAGTTGTTGGCAGATAAGGACTGCAAGGCCCATCCAGTCTGCTCATTGTTTCTACCTTATGAATGTGCCATAGGCCTTTACTCTGTCAATGACCTATTTATTCATACTCATTGGTATTGTTCCCTTATGCCTATCCCATGCCTGTTTGAAGAACTGCACTGTATTCATATCCACCACATCCTGAGGTATGCCATTCCATGCATCCACCATCCTTTCTGTGAAAAAGAACTTTTATTTTTTTAGTCTTTGGTAGCCGGGTGAGGCTCACTAGGCACAAGTGCCTGTTTTCAGGGGTGACCTGGGAGTACTGGGCGGTTAAGTGACTTGTTCAGAGTCACACAGTATGCAAGTGGAGATTGTGAGAATCAAACTCAGGTCTGGTCTACTGGATGTATCAAGCTCGTTCACACCTCGTTCCTCTAACCTCAAGGCTATACTGCCAGTCCCTTAACCAGCCTCCCTCTAATCTCATGCTGTGTCCTCTTATCCTGCAATTTTTCTTACATTGAAACATGTTAGACTCCTTCACCTTATTAATACCCTTAAGATATTTGAATGTTTCAATCATATCACCTCTCTCCCTCCTTTGCTCTTGGGTATACATATTGAGCTCCGTTAATCTGTCCTCGTGTGTTTTCTGATGCAGTCCCTACACCATTTTGGTTGCCCTTCTCTGGACTGCTTCCATTTTGTTAATGTCCCTCGCGGAGTCGTCCTCCAGTACTGCATGCAGTACTCAGATGAGGCCTAACCAGTGTCTTGTAAAGAGGGATTATTACCTCCCTCTTATGACTTGTGAGACCCCTACTAATACACCCCAACATCCCTCTAGCCTTACCTACTGCTTTAGTGGTCTGCTTGGATGATTTCAGGTCATCTGTGATGATGATGATGCCCAAGTCTCTTTCTTCCCTTGTGATTGCCAGTAACTCCCCTCCCAACCTATAGGTAACTTCAGTGTTTCTCTTTCCTATGTGCATGATCTTGCACTTCTTTGCATTAACCTCAGTTGCCACTCTTCAGACCATTTTGCTAGTTACATTTAAGAGTCAAACCCTTGTCTCCTACTTAAAATGCAAAATTATTTGGTGCTGTTAAATTGCAGCCACAGGCCTTCTGATTTATAAGTAACTAATAGAGCCATTGCACCACATACTGCACTTGAGTTAATGGCAGTAGTATGGGATAAAGGTTAAGTGTCACTCTGTAAAGTAGACGACTGGGGTTCTTCAATTTTTATTTATTTATTTTTTCTTAAAAGTATTGACTGGGTAAACCCCATACATTCCCTGTTTGAACCAAGAATTAGTATAAGTGATTTATTGCAAAACGTTTCATTACAAACTGTTCTGCAGAGAGCCTTACCATCCTTTCAATAATTTAACAATGTAAAAATGTTTTAAAGAAAACTACGACATCTTTCTAGCAAGGATAAATTGCTGATACTAATTCTTCGTTCAAACAGGGAATCCTCCTCTGAAAAACAAGTTGAGCATGGCACTGCTGAAATTCAGAAACATAATAAAAGCAAGTATACACATAGGCTTTGTTTCAACATTAATACCCACTAATTTAAATTGAAGTGATTGGTAAAAGTTTCTCTTTTAAAATGTACAATGCTGGAATGTGTGCTTAAAAATATACTTAAAAATATGTTGTTTATAAAAAGATGATTCTTCACAACACATACTTAACCCTGGATTCTCTCTAAACAGACCGAGCCTAAGAAAATCCCCCCCCCCCAACTTCCCTGGCTCCACTCCTTTGGGCTCTCATGCTGGACCTTCCCCACATCCACCCAGTAGGCATCAGCTTTCACTGCTAATCGCCCATCAGACACATAGGTCTGACCCATCAGGCATGCCTGTTGATGATGACGATCGATCCTCAGTGGGGGGCTTAACTGGGGATGTCAGCTAAAGGGGCAGGAACGGTCCATGCTGCGTGATCTGGGGTGGCATGGGGAGCCAACCTGAGGCCGTTATCCAGGGCCATGGAAGACATTTTACTGTTTTCCCTGGTCCTGCCCACCTCCTCCTCTTTTGGCTGCACATGCACATGCTCATGGCTGGTCTGGGGGGGGTGTCTGATGGTGCATAGTTGCCCATATCATCATCAGCACCATCATTAGCCACCACCAGGTGCCGTGAAAGAGCAATGCAACAGCCTCCCTCAGTTCTACGTGATAACAGCGAATCAGTTTTGGGCAAAATCATTTGGGCGATGGCAAAACAGTGAGGATATAAACAGTGACTGACAATGAACAGTGATCACCTAAACGGTGACAACACTGTTGCCCCCTACACCCCCCCTTCTATAAATAATCAACTTCAAGGGGCACAAAACTTGGCAAGGGGGTGAATGTTGAAGGTTGACATTTTGGCCATTGCTATTGTTCTTGGTCACCATTTCTGCCATTACCGTTCTTATCATTGCCCAAATGTTTTCACCCCAAATCACATGATACCCCTCCCACCCTCCTGGTAGAAGAGCATCCATGAGAGCCTCTTGAGTTGTCCCTGCCTGCCTCCACTCCTGATGTCCCTAGCTTGGGGCATGAACCCAGGTCACCAGCATATCAGAACGATCCCTGTAGCTCAGCACTATAGAACTGGTGCCTAAGAAAATTTAAAGAAACATAAACTCAAAAAGGAAAACTTGCAACCTCAGGTATATTTCTTTAGAATTTACATATTACAGAATTACCATTAGTTAAAAGAAGTGTTGCCTATAAAAAATGCATTTTATCAAGGATATTAGACAGCCAATTGGAGAGAAGTTATGCATAATTTGTATGGATGGTCTCCTCATGGTAATGTAGCTATATTTTTACTAGCTTAATGTGAGACTTGCTAGAGAAATCACATCCTGTTCTTGTTCACAAATTACCTATAGAAATTGGAAATATGCAGTATACTATCATATGCCGAACTATTTAGCCATTGATAGTACTAAATAGTTTAAATTATAAAATGGCAAGAAAAAATCTAGAGATTTCATTGACTGAGAGATGTCACCTGACCATGCATTAAATCTCTATAAATGCACAGTCAAGTGCCTGATCTCATTACCATGGCCAAAAAACCCTAATCACCTAGCACCTTCAATTTTATCAGTACCCAATCACAAAAACTGCATTGACATCATGTTCAAAATCCTAACCTTTACTATCCTCAAATTAAAAAAAAGTCACTTGTTGTTCACTCATATACTTTTGTAAACAAATATATTATTCCAAGTCTCCCTCAACTTTTCTGATAAGTTTTTAAAATTATATATACACTTAAACTTAATTTTAATAGGTTTTTAAAATATGAGGCCTCCCCGACCATGACGCAGACCTACCATGCCTATGAGCGGGACACAAACTGTGGTAGTGAAGTGTGCCCATGTGGCTCACCACTGCCCCCCTCACCCCACCTCACTGGCTATGTTGCTCCACCCAACTATATACCGCACACTTTCACTTGCTGGCAAACAGTTATGGCAAGTATGAACCTCACTGAAGGGCCATTTCTATAAGGAGGCAAAAGCAGTTGTACTAGTGGGAGGCAGGTCTACACAATTAAGTAAGTATCTCTCTGGTTTGGTCTTGTTGTTGAGAGTATGTGGCATCAGCAGCTCTTCATGTGGCTCCAGCCACAATCAAAATGACTGCTTTTACACATTGTTCTGCCAGTGGATCTTGGCGGTCCATTCCTGCCGGGGGGACGGAGTGGCACAGCAACTCTTTCCCAAGGGCTCTGAACATAAATTGAGAAATGGCTGTTTTTAACTTCTTGATCCAGTCCTGCTGTTGGGGGGTAGGGGTGCTGTGTGGTAGAGCAAGTTGTCCAGAAAGGCTTCTGATGCAACATTACTCCCCAGTAAGAAACTTAACTTTATGCTGCCCCATTCTAAAACAAAACAAAGAAAAATCAGTCTTTCTGTATCACCATACCTTTGTCATAGTGCAGCACCACCTGCTGCATTACAACATAACAGCACCACCTACTTCATTAGAAAAGGCACTCCCAACTGCTAGACCCCCCCATCTTTATTCATTGTAACTTTCTTACATTTTGTACCTAAGTGAGCCATTTTATAAGTGCAATAAGCCACTTCAGGGTGTGCATTAAAAGATTTTAATGCACTTCACAGTGGCGTAGGGACACTTGTCCTTCGGCCTTGTGCCTGAATATTCCCATGCATTAAGATCCTTTAGTGCACACCCTGTCATGGCATATTACTTATTTACACTAAACTATACACTATGGTGAGCAATTATTATGTTTAATTTTATTTTTACTTTATTCTTAATATATTTTTCCAGTGACAATGGCATATATCTGCATATAAAATACCTAGAGCCAATTGTATATACAGGGGAAAACTGGACTGTTAAATTGAAACTGAAGAGTGTTGAGATAGCAGTTTACACAAAATTGACTGTACCTATATAATAAATAAGTTATTTATGATTTAAATGCAGATCCTCTTCCATGATGAAGCTCACGTGTGGGAAAACATTGGGTTAGGCATTGGGGAATATTGCTTGATGAAAATAAAGCGTCAAGAAAAGCTGGATAAAGCACAATTTTGTTATGTGGCTGGTATTCTTCTCTGGCCTCTCCCACTGTGCCTCCTTTACCTCCAGATCCTGGTTTGTCTCTTTCCCTCCCTACCTTTCCCTCCTCCTCTCTTCCCCCTTTCCTCTTACCCTCTGCAGAACATTACATCCCATTCCCTCTCCCTCTATTCCAGGAAAAGTACTGCAGATCAAGCTGCTTTCTTGTATCATTTCCCCATGCTGTGGTCCTTCTTCTCCGGTCTGTTCATTCTGCCTGTTCCTACTCCTCTCTCAAGTCCCTTCTTAGTGACATTATGGCTTCTTTCTGCAGCTGCACCTGACCCCTGTCATAGCATCACCCTTCCATACCCTTAGTTTGATAAGTGTGCCCCCCCCCCGGCTCAGCTTGAAGTAATATCTCTTTGAATACCTTAAGCCCCAGTGTGTGTGGTATTAATCTGCTCCTGAGTTCACATCTTTATTTGTTGGTTACTATTTGCACTTGATTTTTGTACTGACCTTGAACCTTTTATTTTTATTATGTTGGTTTATCTGTAATTCATGACTGCCCAGCTGAATTGCATATTTATTTTTCTTGCACCCTAATGTACTGTATATTCTGCATATTGTGATATGTTGTGACTGCCCAACTGTACCATATTTTTATTTTTTTTGCACCTTACTGTACTATGTATTTTGTATTTTATTTATTCTGCATCTTTGTTATTGTCTACTCCCTCACCCTGTCACCAGCAAGGTGCATCTGGAAATTAGCTTTTACGAGCTCAGTAGATCTTTCCTGGTAAAACTTTTGAAATAAAATATAAAATATAAATGCATTTGTTCTGGGACCTGTCCTGTTTAGTATAAACAATAATAATATTAATAATAATAATAATAATTAATAATAGTATAAGACATATATGGAATGGTATCTAGGGAAAGTTGGGTCTCTTTGCTTATGACACAATTCTATTTGGAAGGGCAGATCACAGGAAAGAGTTTTTGTAGCACCAGAAGAACCTAGAGAAACTAGAGAGACAGTCTAAGGTCAGGCAGTTAAGATTTAGTACCAAGAAGGGAAAATAAAGCCTTGGATCATGAACACATCATGAGCCACTACTGAGCCATGAGTTGGTTTCAACAGGGCAGGAGGCCACTCACCCCTTCCATTGCCTGGGATTTATTTTGAACTCTGTGGAGTAAGCTGGAGCAGACAGGCTAGGGCCAGATACTCTGTTACTCATTCTATTGCTGCTAAAACCTGTTATTACTAAACTGCATTGTTTTATACCCTCCACTAATTGGTATTTACTAAATGGTAGAACTTTACTGGGATCCTGACTGTAATTGTGACTGTGGCATCACATCGGAAGTTCTCCCTATTCTGAGAGTAACTGTATCTGCTGGACTATCTAACTGGTACAATGGGGGTGGGAGGATCATACATATGTTTCCCTCTGGGAAGTCTTTAAGCCAAGCTTGAATTATATTTACCTCAAGGTTAGGTGCAAAAGGTTCTGACACCATAAGTCAGTTTGCAATTTAATAAACCATATTGAAACACTGCACAGTTTATGTTCTTGTTCTATTGAGTACTATCCAGTAAACCATGGCCCCTCTCATAAATGTCCCTAGATCACAGAGTACTACAAATGGCATCATTAACTGCATACACATTAATGAAGGGGCTAACTTCCCAGGTTTGATGAATTGGCTGCCCTTGTGTCAATTAGAAATCCTTTTGTTGTGGTCATCATGGAGTCCTGGTTAACTAACAATATGACCATAAACTCCCCCATCTTATTTTTTGAAACTCTTTTCCTCTCGATACTCAGATGCAGCCTGTTCTTGGTGAACAGCTCCTTATTGTCCCATGTATCTCCCCAGCCACCCACCAACCCAAACCCCATATCCAGACACCATTTTCCCAACCACTCACTCAAGTCCCTAATCCTCAACGTTCTGTCCATGCTTGCTCTTGGCAATGATGCTGAAATATTACTCCCCCTCCTATAATCTGTTTTGCAAGGACAGTGAGGAAAAAAGGGATGGGACTTCTTTTACAGTATATGTAAAATAACATTTAATGTCTATGCTCCATCCAAATAAAAGCCATGCATGTGAATTACTGCCTGTTAAAATTAAATTGCGTGGGGATGTAAAAACCTAGTTATGGCCGCGGTCTATATTCCCCCTAACCTGGTGGTTGCTGGCTTTCACAATGTTTTGGATAATGTTGACCAATTAAATCAGAATCACAATAAAATTATTCTCAGTGACCTTCATATAAATTGCCTCTACTGTAAAGAATTCCACCTTTAAAGGTACAGTCAAACCCTAATAATCTGACCCACGTTTATCTGATCCTCCCTGTTTACCAAACTTAGTCTGTGTCCCCCACTGACAGCAGTAGAAGCATCACTAATCACTGCAGTGTATTGTAATTGGCTCACACCTGATGGCAGTTTAGAGTTACTTAGCAACAATTGCTGCTACAGTTACTGTAAATTGCTGCTACAGAACCTGCTTAATTAAATTCAGGTACTAGCCTTTGTCCTTTAAATACCTGTTGATCACTGTGCTCTCGTATTCTTACTGTATTCTCTTGTTGAAAGAACAATAGGCACACCAACTAGAAAGTGGAAACATACAACACTTTCCATCGCTCAGAAGATCAGAATTGTCGAAAGACTTGAAAATGGTGAGCGTGCAGTTGTCTTGGCCGAGGAATTCGGTTTTGGGTAGTCGACTATTAGCGTCATCAAAGCCACTAAGGATAAGCTCAGGGACTTTGCTGGATGCATGGAGACAGCAGCTGGTATGGAGGAAAGAAAGAACATGTGCTCCTGCAAAGAGGAGCTGAGGAATGCTGCAATTTATTTGTGGTTTCGCCAGAAGCACAAAAAAGGCACCACCATTTCTGGCCCACTACTGAAGGAGAAGGCGCTTCCATTTCATCAATGCCTTGGCATTAATGGTCCTTTCTGTGCAAGCGAGGAGTGGTTGAATCACTTAAAACACCATCATAATATCCGCCAGCTGTGGCTGTGTGGAGAACGCCTGAGTGCAACTGATGATGAAATTGAGCTGTTCGTTAAATAGTTGCTAGACACTATAGAGGCAGAGGTGCTGTCCCAGAGCAGCTGTTTAACATGGACAGAACTCGGCTATATTGGTGTGGACTGCCAGAAGGTACGGTAGCCCATGGGGCCAAAAAATATGTCCCAGGATTTAAGAAACAAAAGGACTGTGTGACAGTCCTTGCCTCTGTTAATGCCGCAGGTTCCAAACTCAAGCTTGTTATCACTGACAAATCTCAGATGCCAAGATGTTTCAAGTACCTTAACATGGCCTCTCTGCCAGTGCATTACAAGGCACAGAGCAGTGCTTTGATGAATGCAAGTATTTTTAGCAGGTGGTTTGGGGATAGCTTTCTCCCGTGAGTCAAACAGTACCTGCATTCCAAGGGACTGCCACTCAAAGCTATGTTGCTTGTAGACAATGTACCAACTCACCCCGACATCCCTCCTTTGAGGACATGGGATGGGGTAATCCGATATGAGTTTCTGCCAGTGAATATGACCTCAAAGCTGAACCATGTTATCAAGGGCTGCTCGAAATCTTTAAACAGGCATATAGAAAAAAGTTGCTACAAAGAGTTCTTGTAGAGGACAATGCAGCAACAGCATTGTCACAAATCATCAAAAGCATCAATTTGAAGGACGTTGTGTACATGTCAGCAGAGGCATGGGACAACGTATGTCCAGAATCCATTCAAAAGTCCTGGACAAAATCTGGAATTCAGACTTCATGCCAAGAATTGCAACAGTCTCACCTTCCAGATCCCATTGACCTCCCTGAGAGCGTCTCCTCTGCTGAGCTCACACAACCGACTGCTTCACTTACACACCCACCGTCCAAGGAAGAACTGCAGCAATGGTTGCAGTGTGATCAGGATGAACAAGGGCATAAGCTTCTGTCTGATGACAGAACTGTAGAGCTCATTACCAAGCCAGAGTAGCCTGAATGTGAATCTGACACGGAAAGTGAAGTCAAAGATCCGCTGCCAACAATGCCCACACACATTGAAGCAGTCGACTTTTTCGACAAGTGTATTGTCTACACAGAAAGTCAGTCTGACTTTGATCCCATGCACGTAATGCTCCTTCACCAACTATGACAGCATGCAATCAGAAAGAAATTTGATTGTATGAAGCAAGCATCTTCAAAGAACTACTATGGCAAACTGTAGATACAGTACTGTAGACTGTAGAGAATTACAATAGTTGCACCACACTTCTTTTCTGATTGAATTCTTTTTAAAATTTCCTCATGATTTTTTTTTTGAAAGATTAAGTTACATTAAAGTTTGGATTTTAAAGTTAAAACAAATAAAGATTCCATAATTAACTCTATAAAGTGGTGTCTGCGTTTTGTACAGCATTACCTGTGATATGTAGGAGTTACTGTACTAAGTGTCAGTATCGGAAACAGTCACTCCCATTTTATCGACCCCCCATTTATCAAAACTAATCGGATGTCCCCCCAGTGGTTCAGTTAAACAGGGTTTGATTGTAGATTAACTGGACTTCCCCTTAACCAAATCATTAGTAGTCCAACTACTGTAGAATCAGTTACAAAACAACTATTGAATCCATAGTTGACTTGATTCTGGTGACCCATCCTGACTGAATAATGAAAGTCGATGTCTTACACACCAAATTAGTGGCCACTCCCCAGTCTTTTCCACCTGGTCAGCCAGGAGCAGTAGGTCCAAACCAAAGTATATATCTGTTCATGCTTCAAACGGTCACAATTTATTGTATTTGACGTGATAGCTGGATTATGTAAACTAGCAAGTCTTAGACTGCATTCCAGATGTCAGTCTTGCTTTTGACTATTTCTATAACATCTTTCCTGAAACTTACAATCTTTTTGGCCTGCCCAATAAGAAAAAGAATAAAAGGTGACCAGAATAATTGACTGACTCCTGAGCTTCTTGCTGATTTAAGGAAAGGGGTAAGGTTTTTTATAGACTCTTTTTTTTATCTCCTGTATGACTGGTGGGGGATATATCTCCCTGTTCAGTGCCTGGACTCACCCATCCCAGCATCCTCCTCCAGCCTGCCCAGACTGGGTGGCCTGTAGCTTGCCCTCTATTATGGGGCACCACTGGGAGGATGGCAGAGAGACTGAAATCCACCAGAGGCCCCAGCCGAGGCTTATGCCTTGGTCATTATTTGTGAGGTAGTCCAGGGGCTTCACAGTGCTCTGTGAACAGGGCTTTTCCTGCTTGGTTCTCCAGGAGACATGGACATGCAAATGATGTCAGTGCAGGATGGGCACACTCCTGCACCTGTCCCATAGATGTCCGCTGCCAACTCTGCAGTGCCAGGCAGTCCCAGCTGCTGGACAGTGAGTCTCCACTGGGTGTCATTAGCATTTCAGGAAACCACAACCTTCCCCTCCAGAGGTGGAAAGCTGTCATGGGATGCTCATCCAACCTCCCCTTGGCTGACCTTCTGATGCACCATGCTCGCTTTTTAACATGGATCATCAGTGCTGCAGGCAGTAGCACTATCATTGTGTCTGTGGACCAGCTGGAAAGGGTAAGTATTGGAAGCTGTACAGAGGCTCTGGCTTGCCACTCTGTCGCAGAAGGTACAGTACAAGGAGCTGAGAAACTGCTGCAAAAAACTAACCAGAAAGTAAAACATGATTACTGTAAGGCCAGGCAGCAGAATGGCAGTAATGGCTCTTTGAAACTCTGGAACAGTTTAAATTGTATACAAGAAATATGTCATCAGTCCCCTACTATCCTAAAGGTTGAAAACAATAGTTCAACTCTGTAATGCCAACACCACAGCGACAACTTTACAGCGGTCTCATCAACTGTGAAAACATCAATGGATCACTGTAAAATCTAATCCGGACCCCGGCACAGCTTTCTGGGGTCTGGCACCCCCTACCTGAATCAGCTCTGACTTGGAGTTGATTATAATAAAATACATGGAGTGTAGGGGCAGAGTCCCCACATGGGGTCCATAAGCCATAGCCCCCCTTTAAAAACACTTTTTTTTCTGACAGCACAATGCCAACTGTAGTTGTGGTTGACATGCAGCCACTGCTGTAATGTTGGGTCAGCATATTTTTGTCAAACCAGTGTCGTAGAGCCATTTAACTGACCCTATGTCTGTTGCTTACCATTTTAATCCTGTAACATGGCAAAAGATATTTCAGTGTGTGCCGATTCTTCCAACCGTGAGCCCCATCATGAATCTTGTTCTAGTGAATCTAAAGTTTACTTTAGGCATTTATCAATCAACAGTGTTAGAAAATATTTAATGAAATACCAAAACCAAGACAACAGTGGGCTCTGGTCAAATGGACATGAAATTACTCAGCCTGCTATTGATGAATTTATAATCCTGATCCAAAACTGTTAAACTTTTCATTACAGTATGACTTTTTACCTGATATTTGGAAGCAGACCACTGTTGTGCTGGTGCAGATGTTTGGTGACCATGCAACTGTCTTTAACTAAGGCCAATCTCCATATTGTTCCCCCTGTCCAAGACTCTGGAAGAAAAAGTCCATGATCTACTACTTGGCGACATTTCCAGACATGATCCTCTGGCCAGGGAGCAACATGACTTTCTTAAAAATCATCATACAGATATTGCTTTGCTTGATCTGACTGAGGGTCTCCATGTGGCCCTGGACAGAAGGAAGTACATTGGCGCAGCCTTCTGGACCTTTCTAAGGCCTTTGATTTAGTTGACCCATGACATGCTGATAACAAAACTTCTGGAGCTGGGCCTGTTAGATGAGACTACTGCATGATTCTCAGATTATCTGGACAATAGCTCATGAGTAATGTGTGGCGATGCCCTCTCTGAGAAACTATTCTTTAATTCTGGGGTTACCCAGGCCTCATTCTGGGACCCTCTGTTATTTATTTTCTTCATTAACAGCATTTCTAGAGTTTGTGACTGCTCCAGAACTTTAATGTATAGGAATGTTAAGGTTATTTTCTTTAGAAGCCAGGATCGATCTAGCCTTCAACAATGTCTGCATCACCAGTTTAATAATGTCTACAACTGGTTTTCTGCTAATAAACTGATAATCAGTTCAAAGAAAACTAAACCAATGCTGTTCAGAAGTAGGCACATACTAAAGGACAGTTCCAGCCTGTGCATCATGACACCCCATGGGGACCCTACTGAACAGGCAAAGATGTTTAAATATTTGGGGGCTGTTCTTAAATCACTGTTTTCATTTTCTGTGCATATTGCTGCTACGTTTAGGAAAGTTCACCAGTGGTTTTGTTTACTCTATCAGAACAAGAACAGCATCACAAAGGAGGTAAAACTGAAGATGGTCAGGAGTCTAATTGACTGTGGTGACTGGTGAGGCGCTCTGTTCTGCTGCTAACAAAGCTGACCTTGAGAACATTTCCTTGGCTTTTAATCAGACTTAGAAATTTGTGCTTGATATCAAGTGTGATGCTTATAAATGTGATCTGTACATTAATCTAAACTGGTTGCCCTTCTACCACTGAGTGCCCTTTCTAATTGGCACTGTTGTGCAAAAAGGCTGTCCCAGGCTTCATGCCAATTGGTATTTAAAAATCATTTACCATTGTAACCAGTGGCTTTACTATGCATGCAATGAGCAGTGGAAGACTCCAAACACATGAGGAGGACTGTCCTTGGTCAGCAATGTTCCTGTACAGAGCCACCAAAGTATGGAATTCACTATCTACTGACTTTTCTGAAATTCCTTCCCTATTTTCCTTGGAAAAAAAAAATGTGTTGTCTTACTTTTATGACAAAATGTTGTGTGGGTGAAATTAACCTGAGCTTGTCTCACTGTCAAATTACAGAATTTAATAGTCTTGTACACTACCGCTCACTACTTTGTTTAACTTGGACACCATTAAAACAGGGCTCTGAGCTCCAAGGTCTTCTGACTATTAATAAAATAAAAATTGAAAAGTGCTTAGGGAGCTAGAATACATGCACAGAATACTGGATGGCAGGGGTTAGACTGGTCACTTCAACATATGAGAGGGATTTAGGGGTCATATTCAATTGCCTCCTCGAGCAAACAAGTCAATGCAATAAAGCGTACAGTAAAGCAGCAAGGTGCTGGGGTGTATAGGGGATGTGTTTTGATAGTAGGAGAAGCAAGGTGATTTTGTCACTGTACAGATACCTGGTTAGGCCTCATCTGCATGCCTATGCACAGTTCTGGAGTCTTCACCTGAAGAATGGCAGATAAATCCAAAAAGACTGGAACACACACACACATTTTTCAGTTACCACTGAGGTTCTCCAATAATGTTAAAAATATACTTTATTACCAAGGCCACTGTTTTTCGGTTTTTAACGGAAAACCTGGTAAAATTCCGGAATTAGGGCTGCCTGAAAACCAGTTAAAACAAAGATTTCATGGAATCTAGCATTTTATATCAGATCAGTAAATCTACAAAACTTGCATTTTTGTTAAAATTCCTTCCTGTACTAGTTTCAGTTTGCTTTATTTAAGGCGGTGTATATTCAGCCTTCTTTAATTCTGATTATTTATGCACATACTAAAAGAATGATAGCAGAATCCCGGTAAAATCCAGAAATTAGAGCAATAATCACTGGTGCAATTCCGGAATCTGAAGTCTTGAAAATGGAATGTCATTATTTTATTCACCATAAATCAGTGGCCTTGTTTATTACATATAAAATGACATGAACTCCTGATGCGTTTCAGATTATAAAATCCTTTTTCAAAGCCTGAAGAATGGCATTGCCAGACTAGAGTCAGTGCAGCAAAGGGTCATCATGGTTATCCAGGGCCAGCAGGGAAGAGCATATGGGGAATCAACTGAATGCCTTTAATATGCATTGACTAGTGGCCAGGCGGGGGAAGGGGAAAAGGATTAAAACATATAAGTGCCTCAGGAGTATAAACAAAGTGAATAGAATGAATCAATTTGTAAGAAATAGGAATGCAATCACCAGGGGGCATTACTGAATATTGGTGGGGCACGTTCAAGAGAAATATGGGGAGTTCTATTTTGCATGCAGGAGGGTGGAACCTTGGAGCAGACTGCTGGTAGAAGTGGTGTGGACTGCTACCCTCAATGGGCTTGAACACTGTTGTGGCACAGCAAGGGGACTCATAGTCCCCAAGAGAGACAACATGGGTTTTAGGAGTAGGAGAATAAGAGGGAAGGGTAACAACCCACCAGTACAGTAGGTTGGTGGTGTGAGGTAATACAGTAAAGGCAGGCTCACTGGACTTTTGGCCTCCTTCTGCCATCAAATTCTGTTTTTTATGTACTGTACTGTTTTGCAAATGTCTTGAGTACTATGAGCCCAATTTTCATAAGATTTGGGCGACACATCTTGGGATGTGCCATGCAAACCCGGAGATGAGCTGGCTGATAGGGGTGTGACCATATTCAAAGGGTACAGATGCATGGCACACCCCCAACAGCACTAACGTGCACAATATTGTGCTGTGCCTATGCAAATGAGCCCCCCCCCCATGCATATGCTGTGCAGCACAATACTGAAACAGTTTGGAAGCAAAAATCAGCCACCAGCAGTGACGCAGATTTATGCTTCTGAAACCCAGCCCTAAATTGTGTGCAAACCCATCTGTACACTGTTTAAGGCTGGGATCCCTGGTAGTCTAGTGGCCCCCCAGCCCCAATCCATGTAAAATAAACATATTCCCCAATCTCTGTTTCCATATTGTAGTGTTCCCCCAGCCTTGATCCATGTTAAATAAATATATTTCCCAATCCCCATTCCCACAGTGTAGTGCCCCCCAGCCCCATTCACTGTTAAATAAAAAGAATTCCTGGAGACCTATTTCTGTAGTGTAGTGTCCCCCAGCCTCAATCACTGTTACAATAATCAAAACCTTGATCCCCGGTTCCTGGTGGCTAGTAGTCCCCCGACCCTGGTAGACAGTAATGCACACCCCGTACCACCTCTTCCTGACCCGTGCCAGTCACTGGCACAGCCCTTCTCACCCTGCCACAGCCAGCTGCCAACTGAGCTGTACCAGAACATTACAGTATATAGTACGCACTCATTGGTCATGGCACATGGCTACCCCCTTTTGTGCACTGCACAACCAGGGTCCAATATTCAGACAGAATGTGCGGTCTGTTTGGATCATGCATTCTGTTTGTATATTGTGCCAGAGCCAGACGGCCCAAATTATTTGTGCAGTGCACTATTATGCACGCAAATCCAGCTGGCTCTAAATATGTCCCCTTATATCCCATCTCCTCCAACTTGACAAACTCATAAGAGTGGATCCATCTAACTGAGTGGTTAGTTAATCCTGCAACTAATGTTGGTTTAAGTAGGAACTGTCCTGTCCCCCTTCTCATTCCTTAAGGCATCCCACTGGGCTCTATTCTGAGCTCCTGTCTAGTTTCCATCTTCCTTTACAATTGGTTCTCAGTGCATCTCCTCACATATCCAAATGAATGTGGACAGCACAGTACTTTTTGCCTCTGGATTCTCAACTTGTGTGCTAGAATGTACTCTTCAGCATGGTTTTGACACTACAATACACTCTGAGCCTGTTTTTCTGGTGTTTTCGAAATGTTGTTCTTCATGTTTCATAATGTAGAACCTCCTGTTCATAACACTTTGGAACACAGAGAGCAAGGGTGCTCCCTACACCAATTACAGCAGTGATCACCAGTAGTTCTGTAGAAGCATAAGACTAGCTGTCACAGCAGCAGACAGCACTGCATGCCAAATCAGAATCAGCAGTTTGAACCTTTTCAATGCTTTCCTGTCACAGTCTACCATCCCTGTGTAGTTAATTTTTCCAAAACAATTATACCAATGCTGAAAAAGACTCAAATTGTATTATATATAGTATCATAATCCCCTTCATTGAGAACTCACCAGATTCTCAACACCTGTTTAGTTTGGTAACCTCAGGAAGGCACTCGAGCTTCGATCTCATGCCCTTGTCACTGAACTAACTTGGCATTGAGAATCTACTCATTTTCTATGAAGGGGAGTTAATTATTGTATATATTTATTGCTGGTTCCGGTCAAATCAAGTATACATGCTAAAAGACACTGTTTATGATCTTTGGCTGTAAACATTGTTTCACCATATGCCTCTCCCCATTTTTTAGAACTTTGGACTCTCCCCAATTGAAGAAGTCTTCATTTGAGCACTTTGCTATCAGTAAGAAGCTTCTTTCCAAACTGGTACACTATACCACAACAAATACTGTTTTTCATTCCTTGTCTGCCAGGATATGGTCCTTAAGTTGATCCTCCTCGTGTTTGACTATGCAGATGTACATAGTATACAGGGCTTCTGCTAAATGTACTCCAGGCAGTCTGGACTCCTTCTTTCATTCTTTTTGCCATTTCCAATTAGTCTACCCACACTGTACCCACCATTGCTCCCTCTGCTTAGAACTCTCCTTTTCTTTCCTTACCTTACCATACCTTAACGTTACCTTACCTTACCTCATCTCTGGATGTCATCCCTCTGTTCCTCATTCCTCAAAACATTCCAGTTCAGGCTTCCTGTTGCATCTCATAGCTTATCTCTCCTACCCTTCCTCCTTCTATTTTCTATGCTCCTGTGATTCCCTTTCCTTTTCTGTTCCCCAGACCAAACCTTGGCAGAAGAATTGGGTGTCTTCTTCCACCTCTATCTTCTTTGGAACAATCTCCTTCTGCTCTTCATTCTTCTTACTTCTTCCAGTCCTTCAAAATACTCCTTCATATCTTTTTCACCCATAACTACTCCAGCAACCAACTTTCCCTCTGCCCACTTCCTTCTCCCCAATTACCATTCCCACCATATTCCTTCCATCTACTACTATCTTCCCCTATAATCCATAGGGAATTCCTGACTGCTTAGTGTTCTGCCCCCCACATGCTGGAACTTGCCTTGCCCCCTAGAGCTCACCCATGACACCTTGCTTTGTTGCAGAAATTTCTTCCCTGAAGCAAATACTCTAGGATTGAATTGAATAGAATTGAAGCATTCTAGAATGCTGGCAGCAGAGTGGCTGTCTATGTGGAGCTGCTTAGATAAGTGAACATTTTCTATATTTTTTCTAGTTTTTAAACATTTTTTATGTACAGTTTGTGGACTGAGAAGGAGGGTATTGTTGTTGCCTACATGAAGGTGTGGGATGTGTGTATTTCATGTTAGTTGGGAACAGTATAGTCAGCATGTTAGTTCTGTGATGAATCTTATCTTGTGTAGGTTTTATTTTGTACAGTAGATAGGCAGTTTGTTTGAGATGTATGCGGGGTTGTCCTTGTCACCAGAATTAGCTGGCTTGTTGCTGGGTGGTGGCATGTTGTTTAAAGTGGTACTGTGACCTACTTTACCAATATTTCATGGGATTTCTGGGCTGATGATTTAAAAAGGCATTTATTAAAAATTTTGGGCCAGATATTCAAAAGGGTTGCGCCATGCGCAATAGGGTTGCACCTGCACAAGTCCAAACATGCTCCTTTCTGCGATATTCAGCAGGAGGCAGTTGCGCCACAGAAAACATGCTGAGCAACAGCGCAATGCAAATGAATGCATGCTGAACTGGAGGGGGAGAAACCATGCATAAACTGCACAGCCCGATATTCAGCCGGGCTGTGCAGAGTTGTGCAGGCGCAACCCCCAACCTGCGCCTGCAAAACTTTGAGCCAAAAAAAAAGGCTCAAGTTGAGGGCCACCCACAGGTGAGCTGCTGCATTGCAGGGTGCAACACAGCAGCTGCCACCTGTGGCTGGCCCCAACCCACTTCCTGTGCCCCCTGCAGCCCGATCGTGGGCAAAGAGTGAAAATCTCACCACCACCCCATCACCATCACAAAACTGGACTGTCTTGTATGTATGGCTGCACGCCTATTGCTCTGTTTCCGCAATTACCGGTGTAGTCTTACCGGGCAGTCAGTCGGCGGGTGGTGGGGCGGCAGGCGGTGGATGCTGCCGCCACCGCCGCCAGGGGGGAGGGGTGGTGGGGCTTCATGGGTGGGTGGGGTGGGGGACACTAGGCACTAGGGATGTGTTGGGGGTATTTACTGCATACATCCTGCGATCGGGAGTTTCGGTCCACTGGACCACCAGGGCTATGTTCGGGAGGAGGGAGTTGTATTTTACACTGATACAGCCAGCGATCAGGCTTTTCAGTCCACTGGACCACCAGGGATGTATTCGGAAGGTTGTTTAAACTAATGCAGCCCGTGGTCAGCTGGTGGGGTATTTCTGCTGTTGCCCGCGACCGGCCAGTGGGGGTTGGTGGTGGGATTTTCACTTTTGCCCATGATTGGGCTTCAGGGGCGTCGGTCCCTGATGGCTGCTGCCTGGCAAGGCGCCAGGCGCAAGTCCTTGGGGATCAGCGCACCTGCATGCTAATGGCATGCAAATGGGGTCATAATCAGATGCAAATGGCCCCCCCTGCATCTTGCATGAATTATGGCCCCATTTGCATGTCACCTTTTGAATATGGGGATTTTGCGTATGGCGCAATGGTACTTGCGACACCGCAAGTTGTATGCTCCACTCTGACAACTTGCGGTGGTGCAAGTTCCACTGCGCCATGCACAGTGGCTGTGGCTGGGGGGTGATATTCAAAGGAGTTGCTCAATAGTGCAACTCTTTGAATATCACCCCGGCCACACCCCTGCGCAACTATTTTGCGCAGTGCAAGGGCTTGCGCCTAAGAATGGCGCAGTTTGAATATCCAGCCCATTGTTTTTAGCTAGAATCAGGTGGCTGCTAAGAAACAGCATTCTTTGCATAGTGTTCTAGTATTGATAGAACACTGGAAGTAGCAGCCTACTGCATTCTAGATTATTGAGATTGCTGTTACATTTTGAAGGTAAAGTAAGATAGCAATTTATAAGAGAAATAGTAAGGGAGGTTGGAGGAAAACCTAATTTAGTTATACATTTGGAAACCAGCAACTGAACTGGAGAGGAGATTGACGTAGTGCAAAGTAGGTTCAGGGAGTTAGGGAAGACCTGCAGGGAGGAAGGACGTTCGCTGGCCTTATCAGAGGTGATGCCAGTACCAAGGGCCAGCACAGCTAGGAAAAGAAGAATAGAGGATTTTAATGACTGGATGAGGAAATGGTGCAGGGAGGAGAAGTTCATCTATATTGGGGACTGGTAGGAGACCTGGTCAAACAAAGCACTCTTTTCATCAGACAGGCTACACCTTAGCAGGGAGGGATTGAGGGTACTCAGGGACAAACTGGGGGAAGACATAACCACTACACTTAATTTAAACTACTGGGGGGCAGTGGGTATGCAGGCCCCACAGACACCACGAGGATGTGGTCAGTGAATCTCCCCCCACAGTGATAGAAGAGGTCTGGAGGTGGAAGGGGCAAAAACACAGTTAGCAAAGGGTGGAGGGGTGAGAAACACAAAAATTCAATGAAGGGTCCAACAAATCAGCAAGATACTTAAAACTGTTGCACTTGTTCATTGATTACCCCAAACTGGTCATGAACCAGTAAATTCAGACTACTCTTTATCCGAGTATCTGCATCACAGGAGGAGAAGGACCTGGGAGTAATGATCACTAGTGACCTGAAGCACTCCTTGCAGTGCAGTGCAGTGCAAGAAAGCTGCAGCAAAGGCAAACAAGATGCTGGGATGCATATCTAGGGAGATCAGTAGCAGGAGAGAGGAGGTTATACTGCCCTTGTACAGGTCACTGGTAAGGCTGCATCTAGAGTATGGAGTTCAGTACTGGTGAGCACACCTCAAAAAGGTCATTAACCTGCTGGAGAAGGTCCAGCAGAGGGCTACAAAGATGATAGCCGGTCAGCAGAGTAAGGTATATGAGGAGAGGTTGAGGGCACTGAACATGTACTCCCTGGAAGACAGGAGAGAGAGAGAGAGAGAGAGAGGAGACATGAATGGGACCTTCAAGTACTTGAAAGGGATAAATAAGGTTGATAAGGACAATCTCTTTAAACTGAGTGGCAACCATAACACGTGGGGGCACAGTCTTAAGCTGGAGGGTGGGAGGTTTAGGAGGGAGATCAGGCAGCACTTCTTCACAGGGATGGTAGTGGATATTTGGAATGTGCTGCCGGAAGATGTCATCTCATTGAAGACAGTGGGCAGCTTTAAGAGAGGCTCGGATAGGCATAGGGAGAAGGTAAGGATCATGGGTAGGGAGGATGGGAGGAATAGGAAGGGAGGGCAGGGACTTTAGCTCAAGCTGTGGACCCTGCAATACGAGCAGACTTGATAGACCAAATTGCCTTCTTCTACTGGCTTCTTCATATGTTCATATGTAAATATACTCTCTTATTTCACTTCACTGCCACTTTGACAGCATAAATTTATTACTGTATAGCAGTTTGCATCACCTATAATATTGTAACAGTCTCCTTTTGTCCACTCCCAACATTGTATCAGACATGGAATCAAGTAATGGCTCAGTGTATCCTTCCTAGTCACCTTTTGCAAATAAAATATATTTAAAAATACAGAAATTAATTACAACTGCACTGATTGTAATGTTTCGTTCCAAGCCAATGAAATATTTGGTAAATATTATTCTTCATTTTATTGTGCAGAGCAAGCTCCTTACCCAAGGCCAATATCACAGGAGATAGCACGGTGAACTTTCACTGAGGTTAAAAATAGTTTAATTTCAATGACTTGCTGAATTTAGCTTGCTCAATATCTTGAAATGATTGTACACTTTTTAAATAGCTCTGCTTTTATCATGCACAAGTAGCAATAAGAAGGCAAGCAATGCAAGGAAAATCTGTAGGTGGGAATGGAATGAGCTCTGCAGTACAGATATGTGAACACTATCATATTGCTGAATTTGATGTGACAATAACCTTGTGAAATGAAGCAGGTGATAAAAAAATCCATCAGCAGCAAATGCATAGAAACTGTCACACTAAACGCATGTTCGGGTACTAGTTTTTCCCTTCTGGTTGACATGGCACCAGGTTAAGGGCATAATAAGCAAAGGAGCTGAACAATCTACACTCTGACTGAGGTAGAGTGCCAGAATTTTCAATTTATGTATTTGCTGTTAAATGCTTGTAAAATATCAATATTCTATAACAGATCATGGTATCATTTGATGGACTGTTTCTTATAATAGCTTTTATGTCTTTCCCTGAACATATCCTTTCTATCAACCCCAAACCCTAAAATATAGATAAACAACCACTACACAGTTATAAAGCTGACATTTAGTTGAAAGAACGCCTGTTCTGTAGATAACCCAACCTGTCTTCTATTAGTTTTGGTTAAGGACGTAAATATGAGCAGACCATAGTAGAAGAAAGACCAATAAGAACAGAAGCATTTTCTTAATAATCCTGTGACCAAAAGGGAAATAACTATACATTCCTGTCTTAAATGCCAAGGCTACAGGTTCATTAAAACTATGTCAGTGTTAATAAATATCCCGAAATAGTTTGCATTAAATAATGACTTTAATATAACTCCAGAGTTCATGTTCTGTGCTGTAAGCTATTTCCTCTCAGCGACTGGCATATACCTCGCTGTCTAGAGGGCAAAATGAACAAGATCCCATATTTTTCTTAAGCATGATATGAAAGCATTAATTTTCTCCTGCCGCCTTGACAGAACGTGGTGCTGTGGGGCACGTTAATGCAAAATGATCACATTTTCAGTCATAATCAATACTGGTGTGTGACAGTGAGCATATATTTTTCATTTCAGCATTCAGTAGGATAGAATGATGTGTGGATTTTGTTTGAAGGGTTCCTTTCAGAGGGTAAAGATGGAAATAGAATTCTTAGCAAGTGACTGGAAACTATTGATTATTACTGTAATTCTCTGGCAGCAGTGACAGATCTCAGTGTGCTGTTCTCTTATTCTACCTAGTGACCACTGCATAATTTGGAAACTTGTCATTTTTTCAGAGATGTAGGTTGTCTTTCATAAACTGTAGTTTTGAACAGATGGAATATTTAGTTATATTGGTCTTAGACATTCCTGCTGGCAGTATGACTTCTAAAGAAGCAACTTGCAGAAACTAAAATTGATTAAATATGATACTGAATATTCTCCTACTTCTACCATTCCACCAGTGCAGTACAAATGTGTTTTGTGTTTCATTCTATTTCAGACATTCTACCCTAGCAGAGACATATAGCCAGTAATGAAACAGTAGGCATTTTCAAGATGTAAGGTACTTCACAGATATGGTGTATAATAAATGCTAGACTATCAGCATGTTTGAAAATATTTGCATTTTTAGCACTATATGAATTGGATTTGGCTGCTTGAATTTTATCAGTCATACAGTCTCATTATCTCACGATTAAAGGGCAAAGGGAATTTGTGCAAATTTGCAATTGCTTGAAATGTTCCTATTTTCAGAAATGGTATTCATACCATAAAAGGGACTAAAGGTACTGGGCCTGGCAGTATATAGCCCAGAGGATCGAATAACAAGCTGCATATGAGCAGGGACACTGGTTTACCATGATTGGAAAAGGGCAAAACATATTTTGCCAACTGGAAAAAACAGTATTGTCACTAGTGTCTGCTAAGCAAACATTTGCTTTTTAGCGGTGTTTTATTTTGTGAACTTTATTTAACAATTTTTTTCTCAGCACATATTTTAGCAATGTTACTGCCTAGCATTGTGCATCAATCCTTGTGTTATTAAAAATGATAAACTATGATAAGCTAAACCTGTACTTCATTTTGGTTTTGTGTCTTATCTGTATACACAGTCCTCCCATTATTGTCAATGCCTATTCACCCCACTTATCTAAGTGTAAAGATCTTGGAGGCCAGTGTGTGAGTGTATGTCTGTGTGTGTGTGTGCATGTGCGCGTGAGTGCAGCTGACCTCCTGTTTTGCATCTCAAGTCGACTAGCCCTCATTTGTGATAGAAGCAGCACTATGGCCCCCATCACCCATGGGTGACAACAGCAGGAGTAACCAATGGCCCCCATCCCTGAGGGGTGACAGTGACAGCAGCAGGAGCAGCACTATTGCCCCCACCCCTGAGGGGTGATGACTGCATTAGCATTACAGCTCGTAGCCCTCAGGGATAAGAGAAATTGCAGCATAACTTCAGACTCCATCCCTCAAGTGTGATGGCAACATCAGTACTACGGCCTCCAGTCCTCAGATGTGATGTCAACAGCAGCAGCACTACCTTCCCCAACTTTCAGGAGTGGTGGAAGCAGCAGCACTATGGTTTCCTCCCTCAGTGGTGACTGCAGAAGCAGCATTATAGCCCCCAGTCCTGAGATGTGACAGCATCACTATGACCCTTATCCCACAGGGATGATGACAGCACTACACCTCTTATCAGTCACTCATAATGGCAGCAGCACTCTGGACCACATTGCTCAGGTGTGACAGCAGCAGCACTATGACCCCCATCCATCTGGGGTGACATCAACAACAGCAACACCATGGACCCCATCCCTCAAGTGATATTGCAGCAGCAGGTGGTGCTGGACCTATCGGGTTTGCCAGTTGAATGCATGAGTCCAGGTGACCTCGTATTGGCCTATAATAAGGCTGTGGGAGATGCCCTGGACAAGATTGTTCCTGTTTGTTTTTAGCCTCTCACCCTTCACCCAAAGAACCCTTGGTTCAACGGTTCCTTGAAGGAGTTGAAGTGAGTTGGTCAAAGGATGGAGAGAGCCTGGCGAATGTCCAGCCTTGATGCTGACAGGCTTAGGTTGATGGCAGATTATGATGTCTATCAATCAGAAATCACCCATAAGAAGGCAGAATTACTGTGCAGGGAGATTTCTGCTGTGCAGAATCGACCAGCTCAGCTCTTCCAGACTGTTGACAGATTGTGCAATCCAATCAGTCTCCAGCCCAGAGAAGCTTTTTCTCAGCTGAAATGCAAGGAGTTTGCTCAGTTCTTCACAGATAAGGTGGCCGGCATCAGGTCTGGCATCCGCCTGGCCTCTCCTATGAGGGATTGTAGAGATCAGCAGGAAGTGACTGGGTGACTAGGGAGGTGGATCTGGGGAGGGCAGTGGACATGGCATATCTGGACTTCAGCAAGGCCTTTGACACTGTGCCACATAGAAGACTATTGTACAAACTATGGAATATGGGCGTGGACAAGACAGTTGTGTGGTGGATAGGTAACTGGCTGGGTGGCAGGACACAGAAGGTGATGGTAAATGGCTGTCATTCCACAGAGAGAACAGTGACTAGTGGGGTACCACAGGGATCAGTGCTGGGACCGGTCCTTTTCAACATCTTCATCAGTGACATTGCGCAGGACCTAGAAGGCAGAATTTCACTGTTCGCTGATGACACAAAGCTCTGTAACAGAGTAGACACACCAGAGGGTGTGGACAGAATGAGAAGGGACCTGCAGAAACTTGAAGAATGGTCAGGGGTTTAGCAGTTGAAATTCAAAGCAAAGAAGTGCAAGATAATGCATATGGGGCACTAAAAACCCTGGCATAATATATAAGTTGGGGGGGTGAGGATATAGCATACACCAAGCAGGAAAGGGATCTTGGGGTTATCATCTCTGATGACCTCAAGGTAGGAAAACAGTGTGACAAGGCAGCAGGTAAAGGAAATATGATGCTGGGTGCATAGGCAGTGGCATCACCAGCAGGAAAAGGGAGGTCATAATTCCACTATACAAGACATTAGTGAGGCCTCACCTGGAGTACAGTGTACAGTTCTGGAGACCTTACCTATGTAAGGACTTAGACAGGGTAGAGAAGGTTCAGAGGAGGGCAACAAAGATGGCACATAGATTGCATCACAAGTCCTATGAGGACAGGTTGAAGGAATTGAATATGTACTCCCTGGAGGAGAGGAGGGAGTGAGGTGACATGATAGAGACATACAAGTATCTTACAGGGAGGAACAGGGTGCAAGACTACACTATTTTTAAGTGAAAAAGATGTTCCAGGACTTGAGGGCATGGGATGAAGTTGGAGAGAGGACGATTCAGAGGAAATATGAGGAAGAATTTCTTCACAGAACAAGTGGTGGACAAGTGGAACACCCTGCTAGAGAAAGTGGTGGGGGCTGAAACAATCAGAGGATTTAAGAATGCATGGGTTAGACACAAAGGAATTCTGGAAGTCACAGGTAAGGGGCGACAAAGTTTTAAGAAAACATAAACTGAAGTTACAAACTCAAATGGGCAGACTAGGTGGGCCATAGGCCCCTATCTGCTGGCACTCTCTATGTATCTATGTAAGTGGCATGCACTCAGCCTGTCTGGTCAGATTTTCACTGGCTCGAATTCATGGACAGTGTGAAGATCATCCAAACACTGTGCCCAACCAGTTGTAGTCCATATCTGGGCCCTACTCCCCTCTTAGTGGGTTGTGTAGATGTTATCTGCTTGATCCTTGCTGAAATTGTCTGGAAGTCCTTGGGGGGGGGTCTTCCCAGATCCCCTCAAGGAGGCAGTTGTTTGACCACTCCTTAAGAAATCCTCCTTGGATCCAGACTGTCTAGCTAACTACCAGTCTACCTCTAACCTGCCATTTGTTGGTAAGGTTATTGAAAAGGTGGTTGCGCTGTGATTGGATGGTCACCTTATAACTCACAATGTCTATGATAATCTCCAGTCTGGTTTTGGGAAGAGGCATAGCATGGAGATGGCAGTTGTCTGAGTATTGAATTACCTCCTAATGGCAAGAGATCAAAAGGCACATACCATTCTGGTCCTTCTTGATCTCTCTGCTGCATTTGACAATGTAGACCATGGTGTGCTGTTGGAGTGTCTGTGGCTTCTTTGTGGGTTGTCTGGTACAGTCCTCAAATGGTTTTATTTGTTCCTCACAGACAGGTCTCTGAGAGTTGCCACCGGAATTTATTCCTCTGGTACTCAGTCCCTGCCCTGTGGGGTGCCGCAGGGCTCCATTCTGGCCCCCATGTTGTTTGCAGTGTAGATGCTGCCATTGGGAGATATCATCAGGTGATACAGTCTGAGTTTTCACTGCTATGCAGATGATATTCAGCTGTGTATGTCTTTTCTGGCTGGACAGGATGATGCACACTCTGTGCTAAATAATTGCCTCAACCTGGATGAGTACCAGCTGGCTGAGACTGAATCCAGATAAGACTGAAGTGTTGGTAGTGGACCCTGGTCATCCAGGGGTAGGTTTAGGGGGTTGGACAGTCATCACATTTATCTATTGATGGCATACCACTCACTACTTCAGACCAGGTGCATAACTTGGGCATTATTTTTGATGATGGTCTGACACTAAAATCTCAGGTGTCGGCTGTTGTCAAATCCTCTTTTTACATCTGAGGAATATCGACCAGGTGAAACACTTGGTTCCACCGGATGATTTTCCAACCGTGGTCTATGTCTTTGTCACTACCCACCTTGATTACTGCAATTCCCTCTACCTAGGGCTATCAGGGGTTGATATCCAGTGCTTGCAGCTGGTGCAGAATGTGGCGGCTAGGCTTTTGATTGGGGCCTCTAGTTCCAGTCATATAACGCCTGCACTCTGCGAGCTGCACTGGCTGCCTATTCAGTGGTGGATCACCTTTAAGGTTGACTTGCTAACCTTTAAAGCCCTACATGATCAGGGACCCAGTTACCTGCAAGACCTCCTTGTACCCTACTGCCCCCTCCGTCCTCTCTGATCTGCCAGTGAGGGATTGCTAGAGATTCCCAGGGTGCAATTAAAGACATCTGGTGCCCATGCTTTTTCTTTTTCGGCTCCTACCTTGTGGAATACTCTACTTCATTGGTTAAGAGAATGCCTGACCATTGATAAGTTCAAAACTGAGTTAAAAACGTATCCATTTAGCTTAGCCTTCCTTAAATATGGTTAATTTGTTATTTATTGTTCTTGTTTTGATTCATATTTATATTTGCTGTATCTGATTTTATGTGCAGCACCTTGAGTTTGAAAGGTGCTATAAAAATAAAGTCTGATTTGATTTGATTTGACTATGACCCCATCCCTCAGGAGGGAGATCAGCAGTACCAAGGCCTCCCTCTCTTAGGTATGGCATCAGCAGCAGGACTGCAGCCCCATCCTTTGGGGTGATGGCAGAAGCACTATGGCCCCCATTCCTCAGGTGGGATGGCACTAGCAACAATGCAGTCCCCATCCTTCAGGGGTGATGGCAGTACTCAAAGCACTATAATCCCCTTCCTTCAACACCCACAGCCACATGCCCAAGTTAAAAATGTCTTGGTCTCATAGTTTGTCAGAACTCAGATGTTAATTATGCCAAACCACCAGACACCAAGGTGGACTCCCTCAGTTCAGTCCTATCTAACATTTTTTTTTACAATTCTTTTTATCTCCTACCCCCCACCAAACTCTCTCAGGCTGCCCTAACCCACTGATCTGCTCTACCACCCATCGAGTTCCTCTCTTCCTCATCTATTTTACTGCCTCTCAACAGACCCATGCCAGACAAGCCCCCTGACTCTGAGCCCCTTTGGGAAGGACCACCAATCACTCCAGGCACTCTGTCTTCAATCTATATCACCCAGCTGGTCCGACAAAAGGCCAGAGGGGTGGAGAAAGGACACAGTGTTACGTGTGTGGCAGCCAGTCATGTAGGGAGCCATCACCTATCAGAAGAGAAGGGATGTTTTTTCCTCTTTTTTTATGCCCTCCCTTCCCCCTCAGAGCCCGAGCATGCAATGACACCAGGTCATTCGTCGTGGCTCTGCATCCCACTACATAAGTGTTGAGCATTGCAGTGCCTCCAGTCTCCACTGGAGGCCACTGCGATGCTGGACAGACCCTAGATCCACCCCCAAGAGAGTACAGCAGTCCTCCAGATGAGCAATCCTATCTCTCCCCTACCGAACCCCGGTGGCCCAGGCTAGTTTCTGAACCTGGGTTGTCGGCATGGCATGAGGTGCAGCGTCCAGAGCCTTAACCCTCAGCACCACCGGGCCGGCCATCCTATCTAATATTTAATTGCCTGAGTTGATTTCTTTGAAATAAAGTGCTCCCACCTAATAAATCCATAAGTGAATAAAGAAAGATCTTCTAATGAAAAATCATGCATCTCCCAACATGTGGATACTTTTTTTACTTGGCCTCTATGAAAAGGGTGTCTCTCAGTTTTCATGTCTGAGCTCAGATGTGAATTGAGCACCACTCTGCCCACTGGCTTAGTACATACCTAGGTCCTTACCATCAGTGTGCCACTGAGTGTGTTGTGTGGCTTTGGTGCTCTTGTTGCACCTCACCCAACCCTGCTGGCATCATACAGTGGCAACTGGAACAGCAATAACAATTGGGCCATATAGCAAATTCAATGGCACACAGATGCTAAAGCCCCCTCCGACCCAGGGGGAACACAGCAAGCAACAGCAGCAGTTCCATTCTGCACACAGGCACCATTCAATATCTTGTACCTTACCCATTGTGTGCCTCTGAGTGTACAGTTCAGCTTGGGTGCTGCTGATGCACCTCAACCTTGATAGCATCATGCAATGACATGTAGGGTAACAACAGCACCTGCGTCATACAGCAAATTCAGGGGCGCGCACAAAAGCAAAGCACCCCCCAAACTCAGAAACACACAACAATCAACAGAAGCATGGAGACCTGTCAGCGCTTACACCATCAGCAGCCATACTCACCCACAAAATAGTGGCATAGGCTGGTGGTGTACAGCACTGGCAAGAGGGAGATCTGGATTTGTGAGCTGAGCCAGTCCAGACTTTGCCTGGCCTTTGCTGGTGGGGTTTGCAGTGTGATGCAATGGTACTGTGTGCTGACCTGGAGGAACATACCTCAGGGGGAAGCGTGGGGATGCCTTGATGATGAGGATGACCAAACAGTGTTGTAAGACTCTCTCCAGGTTCACTGATCCCATACACAGGCACCTAGAACAGCAAGCATCCCTCAAAACTCATAGCTAAGCAAGACTAACAGTTCAATTACCAGAGTCACACATTTAAATAAATGCAGTTAAGGACACCCACCTGTAACCCCCCTCCTCACCTGATTTTCCAAATGTGCTGATACTAAGCTTTTTGGGGTTTTAATAATGCAGTGCAAAGATAGTTTAGGAACATAATTTTTCTCCACAAAAACTTTACCGTCTGGATGGAGAGCAGTTGTATCAGCTGATCAAAAGGTTAGCTGTAGAGCTGTTAAACTTTAAGCCTGACACCCCCACCCCCAGCCCTTCTACCCAGCCTGGTTCCCTGACTGGGCTGATATTTCGCTTTTTTTGTTGTTGTTGTAAATCAGCTAGTGTGAAAAACATTAAGGCATGTATGTACAGTACACAAGAACTCTACTCTCAGTTTGATGAGCACTCACTTCAGTTGATCGAATGAAGGGTTAGATGCAGGAGCAGCTAAACTTTAATCTTGACTCCTCTACCCATGCTGCCTAATCTGATTCTCAGAGTGTGCCGATACTTAGCCTTTTTTTTTGTTTGTTTATATCATCCAGTGTAATACAAACAATAGCAGACATTTAGGCACATAGTAAATTAAATCTGTGCTTTCTGGAAGAAGAGCAGTCATCAGCTGATTGAAATTTTGGAGGGAAGCATTCGTGACTAAACTGGTTACAATAAAGCAGTGTGAATGGTTTTGTAACTGATTCTATAAGCAGCAGAGCAGAAAAATGTGTAGCAGAGCAGCATCCATATTGAAATGTTGAAATCTTGGGGATTCCACGCAGTGACATGTGATTTCTGTGCTGTACCAGTGGAAGAATTCAAAATCCTCAAACCAATCAGGAGTCTATAATTGTTGCCAGTTTTTCACTAAAAATGAAAAACCAGGGTCCTTACAAACAAACTTGGTTCATTGAGGAGATCTGGGTTTGATTTATACAACCTCCACATGCATACTGCGTAACTCTGAACAACTCACTTAACCTTCTCAGTGCTCCCGGGTCACCCATAGAAACAGACACTTATGTCCAGTGGACTTTACGTGGTTACCAGAGAATTTAAAAAGCCCAGTGGGCTTTACTGGGTTACCAAAGAATGATAAAATAAACAAAGGTCCACGTTTAACTACACCAGAATAACTGCTGATTAAAACAGTTTAATATCTTTTTCATTTCTTGGTCAACATTCTGTACAGTTTGGTTAATGTAACCAAGAATTTGGAGTTGACTATTTTGTTGCATGGATTCAGAACTCTGACCAACGTTCTGATAGTTTAGCAGCTTGTGGCCAGGGCCCCTACTTTTCTGCGGCACAGTGGGACCATGTTCTGCAGCAAGACTACCATTTGCCGCAGAACTTCTGTGGCGATGGTTTGTAATTTCAGCGGAAGTTCTGCGGCACTAACAAGCTACCACATCACAGAGTCAGCATGTCATCCTGACTTCACTTTCATGGCAGTGGCTGTAGCAATCAGGATGATGGAAAGCACAGTAACACTAGTTCAAACAAGCATTTGTCAATGCCGAATGTTGCTTGCTTCTATGTGCTGTTTAGGTATTTGGAAGTCATTGGAGTGCAAATATTGAAAATTTGCGAACTTACGAGCGTGCGTAGGAACTGCACAATGCACGCTCGTAAAACAGTCATTTTTAGGAATTTTTTCACCAAATTTTCAACATAGCCATTTTAAGACCTCTGCTAATGAACAGTGTCATGGTGATTTTCTTAATGTGTCCCATACATTGATTTCGCATACCGACTGCGCCATTGTGTGCTACGTGGGCAGAAACACATTTTGGGCAGGATGTGAAAAATGACAGCTGTACTGCTCATAAGGAGGTGTGGTAAAATGGCAATGTTGAAAATCTGGAGTGAAAATATTGAAAATTTTAGTGAACTTACGAGCTCATGGAACTGCGAATGCACGCCGTAAACAGTCATTTTTAGGAATTTTTCACCAAATTTTCAACATAGCCATTTTAAGACCTCTGCTCATGAACAGTGTCACTGTGATTTTCTTAATTTGTCCCGTACATTGATTTCGCACACCGACTGCGCCATTCTGTGCTACATGGGCGGAAACACATTTTGGGTGAGATGTGAAAAATGACAGCTGTACTACTCATAAGAAGGTGTGGTAAAATGGCAATGTTGAAAATCTGGAGTGAAAATATTGAAATTTCGCGAACTTATGAGCCTGCGTAGGAACTGCGCAACGCATCTAGATAAAACAGTCATTTTGGAATTTTGGCGCAAATTTTAACATAGGTTTTATTCCTTCATGAATGATGTCACTGTCATGGTGGTATTCTGGCCTGAAGGGTGATTTCACAGTCACTGCGCGAAATCACCCTTCGGGCCCAATAACGCCATAACAGTGACATCATTCATGAGAAGGGGTCCCAAAAACCCCATGTTGAAAATTTGGTGCAAAAGTTCCCAAAAATGCCTGAGATATGCACCAAAGTTGAAACCCCTTCTAGCCCATTATACAGCTTACCGGCATTTCTCAGTTCATGGTCGGCTTTGAAGAGTGCAGACTGTTCCTCAGTCCACTCAAGATCATCGGCCGGAGTCCGAGGTAAGTATGGGGGGGGTGGGGGAGGCTGGATGCGCAGTGGGTGGGTGTGGTTGTGGGAGGGGTCGGAGACGCCACGGGACCATTTTGTCTTTACAGGTAAAAAAAAAGACGCTAGGGACGCTTGCCATGCTGGAAAGTGGGCCTCAGCATGGCAGAAGGACGCTAGAGGGGGGGGTGTTCAGCCGATGGGGATTGGGAACCCCATCTGCCATGGGATTTACTGCCATGCTGGGGTGGCCCCAGCATGGCACAAGCGACTGGGGGCGTTCAGCCGATGGGGATTGGGCACCCCGTCGGCAAAAGGACTGCTTGACTGCTTGCCACGCTGGTGGGCTCCCAGCGTGGCACCTACTACTGGGGGATGCAGCCCAGCTGGCGGGGATTGGGCACCCGTCGGCTATACAGTGCAGGGATGCACACGCCGTGTGTGTGTGTGTAGGGGAGCGCACGTGAGCAGTTGATATCTTATCGGTGCTCACTGAAGCGTAGCTCCTTTCAATCGAGTACATTGCATTTTGGAGCGTGTATACACAGCTCCAAAATGCATTGGCTTACAGGCCGCCTCCCAGCACACTGACTGAATTGAGGAGGAGGTGACACACCTCCGAAATCTCCAATGATGGCACTATGTTTCTTGCACATGCATGCAAGCAACATAAAAATAACAGACATAAAAATAATTGTATGCCTAAAAAAGCAAAACGAATGTCTCTCCCTTAAGGTCTTAGCCTGTTGCATAAATGACATATGCAGAGGGGATCTTATGTAATAAATAAGGTATTTCTATATGCATGCTATCTATCCCACTAATGAGGTTTCTACTATCTGTCACTTATATATTTGTATGTGCTTTCTACACCACTCATGAGGTTCCCACTGTGTATCACTTATATATTTATATGCAATCTGTAACATACATACAAATATGTGTGTGTATGTGTGTGGTGAGAATGACAGAGATACTGTGTGTGTGTGTGTGTGTGTATATATATATATATTTTTTTTTTTTTGTATTTCCATGAACTTGCATCCTCATTCATACAGGTCCCATTGGAAATGGAATAGAGGAGTTATTGCAAAACTCATTCTTCATGTCTACCTGCTTTCCCTGACACACTGCGTAACACCATCAAACCATGACATGCATGTGAACCGATTGTGAGATAGAGCTCTCCAGCCCATCACAATGTGTCCACCATGTGACAGAACACTGCACCATACCTTCCCAGGCTCTGAGCAATGATGTGTTCCACCAATCCTTGTGCTGCCCTGCCAGCTCCCAGAGCTAATCTCTGAACCTGAGTTGCTGGCATGGAAACACAGCATGCTACCCTCTGGCCCAATAGCTGTCCCTGCACACAACATTTCTCCATAACTTTTAGGTGATTCTACCAGCCAATGACAATATGTAATCAATAACCCAGGCAAAAATGTGTACAGAGCAATTATTTATTTAACAGGTCTATTCTTTCAGCAGGTCTACACATTATTATATTCCACTTTTCTGGGTATAATTATTTTATTTTTCTTAAAAATGACAGGTTAATTCATTTTACCAGTTATTCATTTCAGATGGCATCTCTATACCTTAAAGGCACAAATAGGTTTGTACAAAGTGAGGTCTGGACTTAACAGGCCTGTGCTATTGACAAGGGTTTGTTTAAGTTGGCCCTAGTGCAATAATGTAAGACTGAAAATTGTATTGGGCTGTAGTGCAGGTTGAGCAAATATCACCATGCCTGACGTGCTTTGCCACCATCTCTGGCAGTGGGAGCTGTGGTAGATAAGTGACTGTTCATTTCTGTTGCAGAATACAGCCATTTCATTAGCTAATGTATGATGTTATAGCAATGATAACATCACATTCTGAGCATATAGGGGGTTTTGGATATAAATAGAGTGGAGGGAACCAGATTCTATGGATAAACAGAAATATTAATAAAAATCACCAAGACAAGTGAATTCTACTGACACACATGAAAGTTCCTGATGAGTTGCAAGTTCTGTGCAAGATTCTGCGGCTGCAGAATTCTAGGGGCCTTGCTTGTGGCAAGACTTATGAATCAATGCAGTGAAATACAGTAGCCAAAACTCCAAACTCCTGGTTCTTACAGAGAACCGTAGAGAATGTTATTGATAAAATGTCAACATTATAAAACTGACTTTCTTATCAACTTTTTTCAGGCGTAATTGAATATGGATTATTTGGGGTTTATGAGTATCATTTTAAAAAACTGGAGCATTACATGCAGTGGCAAATTCAAGCAAGAATCCTGTCCTTTTTAAAACAAAGTATGTATTCCAAATAGCATTGTGGTCAGAGTCTAAGACAAGCATTTGTTTAAAATCCAAAGAATTGCATGTTCTCCAGGATTGCAGATGTTTTTTGATCTCGAAGTTTCCATGGTAATGAGATCTTCAAACTGCACTCTTGAGGTCTGTTGTTCCTACGGAAACCTCTTGATTGAAAAACAGCCTTGCAGTGTTAACCACTAAACCACGCTGCCTTTATATTTTAAAACCTAAGACTTACAAACTCTAGGAAAGTCTTTCTAAATAAGGTAGTTCTGAAGAAAATCACAAGGAAGTTGCCTAAATATTTTATCTTCCGGTAAGCAGGATATAATATTTCTTCACAAAATAACAATAGAATGAGTGAGACAATTTGGAGCCTTGAAAAATGTTTCATAAGCTGCAACACTAATAAGAACAGTTTGCATATTGATGATGTGCTAATATCCAACATACTTATGAGTAAGCTTCACTGCAATCATTTTTAAAATGAAATATCTTTCATTTAGAATATTTACAGAAGAATCATACATGCATAATATATGCACATTAATCTTGCATTTCAAGTATAGTAATAGAAAGTCTGCCAGGCACTTTAACGGATGTAACTTTGTCTGGGTCCCTTCCTCTGTAACTGGGCCTTAGGCAGACAGAATTTCACCCACAGGGTTGGGGAGTAGCCCTGGCACCACCCAAGGTGGAGGAACCACTGGGCCACACACCTGGTGTGGGCATCTGGAGGAGGCAGAGATTGAGGGGTTAAAAAGAGCTGTAGCAAGAAGTTCCCTCTCACTCTCTTCAATCCACTTCAGATTTCAGCAAGAAAGGCAACAGGAAACCAACATTTTACATCCTTGTTCTGAGGAAAAGTTTTCCAGGGGAATCCTATTTTTATCATTTCTCTTTGGCTTCAGGCAGCTGGAGTTGAGGTTTGCTGTTTAGCTGCTCTAAACTGGTAGCAACTATATTGTGGTCTTCCTTGGTGGGCAGGGGTGGCTATTCAGATTTTAAAATACAGTGCTTTTCGGAATTGCAGGAAAAGAACTGTGTTTCTCCAGAACAAATAATACATAGATTTTTGTAAACAAGCTTGAGGAAATGGCCTTCAACTCCCCCACCCCTTTTTGTGTTTGCTTGCACGCACAGTGCACAAGAAACATATTGAGGTAGTAGAGCATTGCAGAGGTGTGGCAGTGTTGTGGCCAATCCAGCAAATGCTTTGATGGCACATCCATCAGTCACCAATTGATGCTGAAGCTGCCGATGATTGCAGTTTCAGTGTGAGTGCCAGATCTGAAAGAAATCTACCACTGCAATCAGGGGCAGTTTCATCATTGAGGCAGTTCCCCCCTTCCTTCCAACCAGTCACACATCAGGACAACAAATTAGTTTCCTCCCACTGCTGCTGCCCACCCCGCATTCTCTGTGAAATTTGCTGCTGCACTCGTGGCAGTTTTGTCATTGCAGTGGTAGTCCCGTCTGCCTCCCAACCAGTCACACAGCAGGATAACAAATTAGCTTCCTTCCTCTGCTGATGCACACTCAGCACCTTCTAGTCTCTGTCCCCTGCCAACATCAGGGTGTTCAATCCCCATGTCAGCATGTATCCCTCCTCCTCTCATTAATGTGGCACACTGGGAACCCACCCCAGTGTGCCATAAAATTCTTCTTTGATGTTTCTGACACCAGAATGCCCACTCCTGGTGTTGGATGCATGCCCCCCCATGCCCCTATGTTCTCAGCCAACCTCGGGGTGCTCAATCCCCTGATCGACATTCATCCCCCCCCCAGTACTCTGGCACACTGGAAGCCAACCCCAGTGTGCCAAAATCTGTTTTGTAATATTTCACCTGTAAAAACCAAACAGTCCCATAACATTTTGTTTTTTATTAAACCTGAAAAAAAGAAAACTGTCCCTTGTCATTCCGGCTGACCCCATCCCCAACCTGCACCCTCGTTCTGCACACTCCACCTCTCCTCACTCCCCTCACCAATACTTACCTCCAGAGGTTGGGAGCAGCGATCCTCTGTGGACCAGGAACACGTCTGCACTCTTCAAAGACCAGCCGGGAACCTGAAGAAATAATGGTATGCCCTGTAATAGCAGTCAATGGGTGGTTTCAATTTAGGTTCATATCTCAGCCAATGTTTGGAGTTTTGGTCCCACATTTTCAACATGGGGTTCTTGGGACCCTCCCTCATGAACACTGTCACTGTCATTTCATTTCTCAGTCCTGAAAGGTGATTGTTTTTTAACAGGAGAGACACACTAAGCTGAAAGCTTGTTTACATGTGCATCAGGTGCAACAGGTGCTGCACAGAATCACCTTTCAGGACTAATTAATGAAATAACAGTGCCACTGTTCATGAGGTGGGTTCCCCAAAAGCCCTTGTTGCAAATGTGGTCAAAAAACTCCAAAAAATGACTGTGTTATGAGCATCTGTTGCAGTTTCTACACACACTTGTAACTTCAACAATTTTTAATATTTTCACTCCAAATTTCCAACATTGCCATTTTTTCACACCCCCTTAAGAACAGTACAGCTGTCAACTTTACATCCTTCCCAAAATGTGTTTTTGCACCTGTGGGACAGAATGGCACAGTCGCCTTGTGAAATCAACTTTTGGGAAAGAGTAACAAAATCCCTGTACCACTGTTCATGATGGGAGGTCCCAAAAAGGCCATGTTGAAAATTTGGTGAAAACATTCAAAAAGATGACTGTGTTAAGAATATGTGTTGCACAGTTTCTACACACATGTGTAATTTCACCACTTTTTCATATTTTCACTCCAGATTTTCAACATTGCCATTTATTCACACCTTCTCATAAAGAGTACATCAGTTTTTTTTTCACATCCTGCCTGAAATGTGTTTTTGCACCTGTGGCAGCAAATGGCACCCTCACTGTGCGAAATCACCTTTTGGGATTGAGTTACAAAATGATACCGCCACTGTTCATGAGGTGGGGTCCTATAAAGGCAATGTTGAAAATTTGGAGAAAAATACCAACAAATGCTTGGGGCATTAGGATTTACAACTGTAATGCCCACCCTGTACAGACTGACAGGCATCGGGGGTGACTTGGGGTCATCGGCAGTAATGCTCACCCCATTCCAACCCCACCCCCACCCCTACCATGCATCAACTGAAAAGCATTGAGGTGTGCCTTGGGGTCTTCTGCCCTAACGTTCAACCTATTCTCCTATACTGCACTCATTTCAGCTTATTTCCTTATGGAATGGTGAGAGTATAAGGGCTGAAGACCTCAAGGCACACTGCAACACCTGTCAGTGTCTGCAGGGTGAGGTGAGGTGAAATGACATGAGTGTTACTGCCGATGACCCAAAGGCACACCACCAATGCCTGTCAGTTTCTGCAGGGTAGGGATGGGGGTTGGTGTTACTTCAATACTTCACTACCATTCCTATTATGCATCTCTTTAACTCCTGCACTACCAAGACCAACACCAGCAAGCAAACATTCGGCATTGACAAATGCTTGTTTTTTGCTTGGAACAGTGTAAGAGAACTGGGAGAACGGAAAATGAAGCATGCCAAAATAACCACGTGCTAACACCAGTGGTAGTGCTGGGCCCACGAAAAACTGGGCAAGCCACTCGGCTTTAGTGTTTCTCCATGGCTGTTATTCCAGTTGGGGCTGGAACACAGTATTACTGAAACCACCGCCCCCACCTTTTTTGGTCACATCCAAAACCACGTCCTGATCAGCAGTGCAACATTACTTACCTCTCTAGGTCTGGAGATGGCTGTTCAGCTGCTCTATGTGTGGCAGATAGTTGCTGTGGCTCCCCCTGCTACTTTCTTCTCCCATATACCTACTTAGATCAGAGGGCTATTGGTCAGGGACCTACCAAGACTGGAGGGCTATGGGACAGAGAATTGTTCCAGTATGTGGTCCTGGCAGAACAAAGGCAGTGGCCAGAGAGAATGCTGACAGTCACATGGTGGCCAAGATGGGTCACCTAACAACAGTGTCCCATGAGGCAGTTCAACATTCAGACTGTTATGGCAAAATCAATAAAGAACCTTTTACAAATCCACTTTCATTTTATTTATTTTTTTATTTCTACAGTACCAATAAAACTGCAAAATGCAGGCAAATGATCAATGCTGAAAACCTCAGTATGCACAGAAGCCACCCATTTCCTTATTGTTGACTCTTGATCTGTGCAATACAGATTGCAGAGGAAAGACTGTGGACATCCTAAATGAAAAATACAACTACAGTCCTTGGTGCTGCAAAGTACAGTGAGGTGGTGCAGTGCGCTCTGTGAGTGACTGACTTCCCCGGATCTCTTATTGCCATATTCTTATTTGCCATTCTTTTCTCTAACATTATTTTCTGAATCTACAATTTAAAGATTCAAACAGAAATCAAGAGTGTACCATGGGCAATGCAGAATATTGTCCAAAAATGAGGGAATTGTAGTTTAAACATTAATTCATTGGGAAGGTGAGTTGGCAATTTCCTGCATGACCAGACATTCATGCTCCCTTTCCCTTGCTTCCTTGCAATGTAAGATTGTCCCTTTCTGGCAGCAGCAATAGATTTGGCAGTTGGGTCTGTCCTTCCTTGGCCAGATGGTTGTGATTTCTATGCCATGCTTCCTCGCATGTGGGTGTGACCCCTGTGTGCATGATCTTGCACTTCTTTGCATTAAATCCCAGTTGCCACTCTTTTCGACCATTTTGCTAGTTTATCCAGCTCTCTTCTCATTCTGCCCACACCATCTGGATCATCTACTCTGTTGCAGATCTTGGTGTCATCTGCAGACAGACAAGCCTTACCCTCTAGTCCATCTGCAATGTCACTGATGAAGATATTGAAGAGGACAGGCCCCAGGACTGATCCCTGAGGTACCCCACTTGTGACTTGCATCTCTTCTGACTGCACACCATTTACCACCACTCTTTGTTTTCTGCCCGACAACCAGTTTGCCACCCAGTTTAACAACTTCTGACCCACCCTGAGGCTACCCAGTTTGTTTATCATTCTCCTATGTGGAACAGTGTCGAAAGCTTTGCTGAAGTCAAGGTAGGCGACATCAAGTGCTCCCCCTTGGTCCACCACTCTGGTTACCCAAAGAAATCAATGAGATTAGTTTGACAGGACCTTCCTTTTGTAAAGCCATGCTGTCTTGGATCCTGTGCCCCTATCGATTCCAGGTGTTGCACTATCCTTTCCTTAAGGAGTGCCTCCATAATCTTGCCCACTACTGAGGTAAGACTGACTGGTCTGTAGTTCCCTGCCTCCTCCCTGCTACCACTCTTGTGGAGTGTGGGATCACATGAGCCCTTCTCCTGTCTTCTGGGACCTTTCCTGTGCTCAGAGACTCACTAAACAGTTCTGCTACTGGCTCTCCTAGTTCCACCCTTTGCTCCTTTAGTACCCTGGGCTGTATGCCATCAGTTCCCATTGCCTTGTCCACCCAGAGCTTAGCGAGCTCTTATAGGACCCTTTCTTTTGTGAAGGGAGTAGTGCTCACCTCCCTCCCTTCTGTGTCCATGATGCTGAGCTGTGGGCCCTGCCCTACCTTCTCTTCAGTAAATACTGAGCAAAAGTATCTATTTAGGATAGTTGCTTTTACAGGGTCATCCTCCTTACATGCCCCCTTTTCTCCTTTGAGCTTAGCAATACCCCCTCTGGACTTTATCATTTCACTAATGTATCTATAGAAAGTCTTGTCACCTTCTTTTACTGTTTGTGCTAGTGTTTCCTCAGTTTGGGGCTTTGCCTACCTTACTGCTTCCCTTAGGGCAGTTTGGTATGCCTCCCCTATCTTCATCCCCCTGTGTTCCCTTATATTTCCTGAAAGCCAGCCTTTTGGCTCTGACCTTTTCTGCTGCTGTATTTGAGAACCAAAGTGATTTACTTCTTCTTTTGTACTTCCTTTTCTGTCTAACATAATGGGATGTTGCTGCAAGTATTGCATCCTTAATGCTTGCCCACTTTGCCTGTACCCCCTCACCTGTGTTTCTTTTTGCCAGGGCTAGCTTAACTCTGTTGGCCATCTTATCAAAGTCAGCTCCTCTGAAGTCCCATATTTTTGCCTTGGAATGGAATGATTTAGTTGTAGTGGCCAAACTGAACCATACCATGTGATGGTCACTGGCCCCCAGCCAGGTGACCTTCTACCTGGAGATCTGTGATCCCTTCCTTGTTAGTCAGTACTAGATCTAGGATATCCCTGTCTCTTGTGGGTTGTTGTACCAGTTGTTTGAGGCCCTCCCACTGCAGGGAATCCACCATGTGTCTAGTTCTGGCAGATATTCCTGCTGATATTGACCAATCTGTATCCAGCTTGTTGAAGTCTCCCATTATCAGAACCTCCCCTTTAGCTGTCATGTTTTGTATATCTTCTAACAGTAATGTGTCTATGTCCTCCCCCTAGTCTGGTAGCCTGTAGACAACCCCAGTTCTTATGGCTGTCCCATTTCCTGTTTCCAGGGTGACCCACAGTTCTTCTGGCTCCTTATGTGTATTCTGAATTTCTGTAGCTCTGATATTTTCATTGACATACAGGGCCACTCCACTCCCCCTTCTGCACCTCAGTCTCTTCTGAACATTACATAGCCAGGTACTGAAGTCTCTCAAGTGTGGTTACTTGTAAACCACATCGCACTAGTTTCTACTATGTCCAGTTTAGCCTCTGACATTATTGCCTGCAGGTCTGGGATCTTATTTTCCAGGCTGTGAGCATTTGTGTACATGATTTTCCATTGGTCAGATTTCGGTGTTAGTTGTTGGGTGAGGTCTGGCATTTTCCCTGTGTGTCGTATGGGGAGACAGACTTTTTTTCTTACCTGGTGATGCAAATGAACTGCAAACATGCTGAATCCTGTTTGACCACTAGCTGAGGGGAGGTGTTCTTCCCATTTGACGTTGGGGTGCAGCACCCTCTCCCCATTTGCTAGTTTAAATATTCTGCAAAGACGTCAAACTTCTGCCCCAGTTCACTGACTCCCTCCTTAGTCAGATGCAGTCCATCAAATTGAAAGAACTTTCGCTCCCAAAACTGTTGCCAGTTCCCTACAAATCTGTGTCCTTTTTACTGGCACCAGCCCTTAAGCCACATGTTTAGCTCCCCGATCTCCCCTTCTTTGACCTTCCGTCCATCTGCCCCCCTCTCCCAGACTGGCAGGATCTCAGAGAAGGAGATGCCGGATGAAATGGATGATAGTTTGTCACCCAGTCTGATCTGGTGTTCCTTGGTCTTCACAACTGACTGGCTGGTGAGATCATTAGTCCCTATGTGTACCATGATGTCACTGTTTTCTCCTACTTCCTGAATAATTTTAGCAATGCGGTCAGTGTCTCTCCACGCTGATGTACCTGGGAGACATCTGACCATTACCTCTGGCTGGAGATAGGTATCAATTCCCCGAATCATGGAGTCTCCTCTGATCAAAAGGTTTTTTTTGATTTTCTTTTTGCTTCTTTTGTTTTGGTTCCTGATTTGGGAGAGTTTTGTTGTGCTAGCTCCTGTGCTGCAGTGTCCTGAACCACAGCGTCCTCTTCCCCTTTGTTTGATTTTGGAGATAGAGGTAGATACCTATCTATCTATCTATCTATCTATCTATCTATCTATCTATCTATCTATCTATCTATCTATCACCACTAGATTGTCAACATAGGGCAAAAGATATGGTGTTGTCCAGAGTTACTTCAAGGTATTTGAAGTTCTCCACCTATTCAAAGTTTTGTCTCTAGCTATTTCAAATGACAAAGGGTGGAACTTTCCTCTTCTGTGAAAGGCTAAAGAAGAGCATGGTGTTTCCTTTTTTGTAATTGAGGACCAGTTTGTTATTAGTGACCTGGGGTTACTTTGGAGAGCAGCAGCGAAGCTGTCAAGTTAAGTTATTTGGAATAGATGACAGCATCATCAGCATGGAGGAGTAGATTGGCTATCTGACAGGCATCAGGCAGTTGATTTATGAAGAGGCCAAACTAGAGTGGACCCAAGATGGAGTCCTGGGGGACACCAATAGATACTCCCCAAATGTCAGGCAAAGATTTATAAATCTTCACACACTGGGAGTGGTTGGTGTGATAGCTGTAAAACCAGCCAGTTGTGTTCTGTGCCAAACCCAGGCCAAGGAGTATTTTTAAGCAAGAGCCTTGATTCTGTTGTTCTGGTCCATATATGACCTAGGTCTTCTCACTTGAGGTCCCCCTGATTTGATGGGGAGCTCAAGGAGATGAAGAGCAAAAGTCAGGAACTGGAGCATCATTGGTCTAAATCATGGTCAGAGGAGGATAAGCTGTCACTGAGAACTCGCTACTGTGAGCATCAGAGGATACTCTCCCACAAGAAGGCAGTTTACCTGTCAGGGAGCTTGCTGCAGGGAAGAACAGACTGGCCCAGCTCTTCCAGACTGTAGACAGCATGCTTCACCCAGCCTGCCTGTAGTCAGTTAAAGAAGTATCGGTGGCGAAATGCGAAGAGTTTGCCCTGTTCTTCTCTGACAGAGTGTCCTCCATCATGGCTGTGATTTCTTCAACCAGGCCTTCTTCGTGTGTCGGGCATCCCTAAGAGCACTTGTCTTGCCTGGAGTGAGTTCAGATTGGTGGGGGTGGAAGAAGTCTGTGAGGTGATTTTCAAGCTGTGGCCCACATTTTGTGAACTGTACCTGGGCCTAACCCATCTCCTAGCGGGATGCGTGTAGTCTGTTGGCCCAGTATTCACCGACATAGTCCAATGTTCACTTTTGGAGGGGCTATTTCCCAACACCTTGAAAGAGGCATTGGTAAAGCCCCTTCTGTAAGAAACTTTACTTGACTCGGATGTCTTGGTGAATTACTGACCAGTCTCTAACCTTTCTTTTCTAGGTAAGGTTATTGAGAAAACTGGCTGTGCAGCTTGAGGCATGCCTCATGGCCTTTAACATCTATGAAACCCTCCAGTTGGGATTTAGGACTGGTCATAGCACTCAAACTGCATAGGTCAAGCTGCAAAATGATCTCCTCAGGGCTAGAGATAGAGGAGAGCAGTCAATACTTGTCCTCCTTGATCTCTCATCAGCATTTAACATTGTGGACCATGTAGTGTTATTGAATCTCCTGAGGGGACTATGTGGACTCGCTGGCACTGTTATCAGCTGGATTGAGTTCTTTCTCACAGGCTGGACTCAGAGGGTGCTGATGGGAAGTTTTTCCTCCAGCCTTAGGTTCTTGTTTTGTGGAGTGCCCCAAGGGTCTATCCTCTCACCCATGCTTTTTACAGTGTACATGCTGCCCCTTGGTGAGATCATTAGACATTACAGTTTGGAGTTTCAATGCTATGAAGAAGACAACCAACTGTATATGTCTTTTGTACCTGGGACACTTGATGCAGTGATGTTGCTAAACAAATGTCTGGCTGCAATCCAGGACTGAATGTCCTCTAACTAGCTAAGGCTCAACCATGGTATGATGGAGATGCTGGTGATTGAGCAGGGCTGCCAGAAGGAGACAGATGCTATGAAGGCTGAAACGGGCTTAATGGTGTCCGTGAAGGTGAAAAATCTAGGTGTGATTCTAGACAGTAGATTGACACATGAGGCTCAGGTGTCATCTATTGTCCAGATAGTTTTTTACCATCTTATTAACAGCCTGGGTTAAAACCTAATCCCTCCTGGCAACCAACCACTACTAGTGTTTGCTTTGTGATGTCTGGTCTCAACTACTGCAACACTCTATATCTCGGCGTTAGTGGAGGGGTCCTAAGTCACCTGCAGCTGTTGCAGAATGTAGTGTCCAGGTTGCTGATGGGCCTTCTGAGGTCCTGTCATGTGGCTCTGGTGCTGCACAACTGCACAGGCTTCCGGAAAGGTGGAGGATCTCCTTCAAGGTGCATTTACTCACCTATAAGGCCCTATATGATTTGGCTCCAAGCTATCTGCGCGACCTCCTAACTCCTGCCTGCCCCTCATTTTCTCTCTGTTCTGCTGAGGATGGTGTCCTAGCAGTTCCTAGGGCACAGCTGAAAACAGCCAGTGATCGTGCATTTCAGCGGGTGACAAAGGTGCTGTGGAACTCGCTTCCCAGATCTTTGAAGGAGGCCCCCTTGGTGTAAGGCTTCCAACGGGGTCTGATGGCACACCTTTTTAGACTAGCCTTCGGGTTTTAGTATACTGTTCTTTTAACTGTTAATTTTATTGCTGATGCCTCTTGTGTTCATGCTATATTTTAGCTTTCTCATCTGCCTGTATTGTGTACAGTGACCTGAGCCTCAGGGATAGGGCACTTAATAAATAATACCTTGCTTGCTTATGGTTGACCAGGTTGAAGGCCCTAGTATGATTAATATACTGTATGTAGCTCCAATGAGGCCACCATTGTCAAGGGCCTTAAGAACATTGTTTGATGTACAGTATTCTATCAGTGTAGTGTTGGTGCTGTGTAGCTTCTGGAAGCCATGTTGCTGTACATTCTGAACACTGTTTTTCAAGGTATGTGACAAGTTGGTCAGAGACTAGCCTCTCGAAGGCATTGGATGGGGGGGTAGAAATTGGTCTGTAATTGGCAAGGCTAGTGTGGTGACTTCTTTTAAAAAGTGGCATAACCTTTGCAGATTTCCACTTCTCAAGGAACTATGAGTAGCATGGGGAAAAGTTATAAATTCTAAAGAGGGGGCGAGAACGCTCCTGTACCTCCAGGGCATGAGGTTTCATATCAACCGAATCACTCCGACACCTATTGTACCTTGTGCCTTGTACCACAATAGAGACTATCTATCTCTGCAGCTATGTCATGAGTTTGTCACAAAAATGTTGCTCCTGGTCATTGATTATGCGGACAGAGTCTATGGCACTGCTCCCTCCACCTGCCTGGCCAGACCAGACATGCTCAGCAATGTCCTCTGTCATTTTGCTACCAACTCTGCCTCTTGTACCTGCCATTACTAACTCTACTCCTCCTTATCCATTCATTCTCAACCTTCACATTGCCAAAATTACTGTGCCTTGTTCGTATCCATATCTGGTTTGGGTCCCTTCCCTCTTACCTCCCCTCACTCTCCTCCTCCACTCCCTGTGCATCCCACTCCCTCTGCTCCAGGGACACACACTTTTGCCATTCATTATCCCCACTCCTCTGCTGGGCAATCAGCTTTCTCCTATCATCAACTTTCACTCTGAAACAACTACCATCCTTTCTCCATTTCACTATCTCCCGTTTCCCCTCAGGTTCCAGTTGAAACTCCCCCCTACCCCCTTCTGTTCTCCCCTATCTGAATGTCCCCTTAGAGTTGCTTACTACCCTGAAGTAGGTGTGGCTAAATCACCTGATTTGTTTGGTGCCTGGTCTAATTTTACTTACTCCTGTTTTAATCATGTACTTTATTTCACTTTACTACAACTATGAACCAGTCAAGGCAATGCACTTCCATTTAACTGTGTACTGTGTCTATGCTATGTATTTTCTCCCCTTTTCCCTTTCCCTGGGTCACACCTGGAGATGAGCCTTGGCTCAGTGTGCTTTACCCGGTCACCAATTTTCAAATAAAAATCAATCAGTCATCAATCAATCAATAACATAATAAAATGGATATTTGCTATCACATTATTTCTGGTGGCTATCTTCTATTAAAATAAAATAATATGTACACTACATGCTATGAGTTTCATACATTCATATTTTCTCTTTAGCAATGTCAAACAATTTAACTCAGCTTAATTTATATATACATGCCTGTGTAACAAGCAGTAATATTTAAGTAATACTTACCTTGGGAATGGGGGAAGTGTTGGTGGGAAAGTGGGCTGCCACAGCAAGGCCCTCTGCCTCAGAGCTTGAATTACAGTGCTACATTATTATGTGTTTTCTTTGATAAAGGAATCAAATTGTTTACTTTTCAGGGGCAGTAGTTCTTGTCATTGCATCTGTTATGGTTTAAGACGCCCAGGCTACAACTGGGAAGGAAGCAGCAACTGCATCCCTCAAAGCCCAGCTAAGTGCGAAATATGCCAAGAAAGGCTATGCATGGCTGGATGCTTGCATGAATGGATCCACTACTCCAAAAGGAGACAAGGTACCAGGGAATCAGAAGCGGCCAGAAAAGGATACAGAAGCCCCTCCAAGCAGGGTAGCAAAAAAACCCAAGGAGGATGTAAGACCAATTCTGTGGTTGCCAAGTTGTCAGATGATGAATTTAAACAGATGGTAATACAGGTCTTCAGTGGAGCACCCCGTGAACAGCCAAAAAATCATCCAGCTATAACAATGGAGAGCCAGATGTTATGGTCTTTGGGGTATCCCAACCACCCCACTGGAACTGGCACGAGTGGACATGGGCCTGCCATCATTCCCCTAGATGCTGCCAGACACCAAAAAGCCTCCAATCTCTGATGAGAAGCTCCATAGGCTCATCAAGGCTCATCACAAGATGGCAGCCATGCTGGGCCAGCCTTCATAATAGCTACTGTATAAGTAGAGTTTTAAATTTGTTTTAAAATTGTTTTGTGTCTTCTTTAAGTAAAATCTTACTTTTATTTTGTGGAGTGTAGCAGGAGATCGTGGCTAGTAGTCATGTGTATTTGCATAGAAAACCGAATATTGGCAGTTCGTTACTATCGTGGTTTGGTCCATGTATAATTTGTGAAAGATGCTGGGAGAGCAGAGCTGCCTTAACTTACTCGGGTATTTTCAACTACCAGTCTGTTTTGAAGGTTCTATCGTTAGTTGCCTGGATTACCCTTTTTATTCTGAAAGGGGTTTCTCAGTTTTGTGTTTGATGCTAATTGCTGAATGTATAGAATGTGTGGAAATGGAGTAATCTATTGGAGGATCTTTTGCAGGACAGCAGTTTGGAAACAAGACCTGTGATTTCCAGTGGGCAGTGTCAGGGTGGGGAAGTTCCCTGCATTTCCACTGTGGGAACTGGTAAGATCTTTGCTCCAGGGAGCCGGATCCATTATCGGTAGTTGCTCCTAAGAGGATGTGAGACTGGTCCTGGCGGCATAGTCTCAGAACTTCTGCAGCTGCTGGTCTTGGGAGTGATCGGGGCCTGTTTGTGGAGATGGGGAGGGGGTCCCCCCCCTTCTTTTGTCCTGGCGCCTGGTTTGGATTACTTTCATTTCTTGATGTGAATTGAATTTTGAACTTGAGCTCGTGGTCTTCTGTTTAAAGAGAGGTTGAAGGGATGTGGCCTAGTGAAGCTGTGAGAAATCTTGTTACCAAGGATCTCGCTTGGATATATTTTCTCTACCCTGGACTGGATCGTGGATTAGCTGCACTTTATGGATACTGAGAATGAACTACATCCTCCGTATGGTTCTATCTATTTTATGGATCCCTGGTGGTGAGAGGACCGGGTGTCCACATTTTTTCGTTGACTTACTTTGATGTGTTTTCTTTTGAATTTTGCATTATGTTCTTTCTCCGGAATTTGACCTCCAAATTTGGGCAGTGACAGTGCCTAAATTCTCACCCTCCTGGTCATGAGAGGACTTTGGGGGGGAAGGGGTGCAGCTACAAGAAGGGACTAGTTATTTTCAATATTTTTGTGGACTTGAATTCTATCGGGCAGTGAGAGTGCCAGATTTTCTTTTTTTTTCTTTTCTTTTCTTTTCTTTTTCTGTTTCTTTTAAAATATTATTTTACTGTTATACATGTCATTCTGTAAGGGAGGATTGTAATGTCCATATAATATTTAGCACAGGAGAGACTGATCCAGTACATGTGGAGTAGGGTAATATATATTTTTTAAGTGGTATCTTATTGTGTTAGGGTAGGTTATTTGAGTTATTTTGGGTTTGTTTAGTGTATTTATTAATTCATTATTGTAGTTTATAGTTAAATTTTGGGATAAATGTTTTAGTTGAGGTGGGATTGGGGGGGAATTTATTAGTCTTATTAGTTTTTTTTTATTTATTTGTGCTGCAGAATGTGTAGGATGCCAGCCCGCACAGTTGTGCGCTATTCAACCTCTGCTTTTCATGCCCTTCACACCTTTTCTACTCCTCCTCTCCAGTTTGTGACCTACCAGCGCTGTAGAGTGCTGGGTATTATGCGTCAGAGGAGGAGGGCAAGGGGGTCACGAACAGTGGAGGATGAATGAGTGGGGTCACTGAGTTGGGGTGGTAGGATCCAGAAGATGCCCTTGGGTGAAATGAAACCCAGATTGTGGTCCGCCATGTCTGGTGCCCATACCCAAGGGCACTTTGGATTGTGTTAGGAAGATGGCCCGGGGAGGACCAGGAGGTTCATCCAACTTGGCTGGTGTTGTGCAATGCCAAGTCCATTAAGAACAAGACTGCAATTATTGCAGATCTTGTTGAAATGGTGGACCTGGCATGCATTACTGAGACCTGGCTGGATGAAAATTCTGGCACCATTTTGGAGACTATGACTCCAGCTGGGTACTGGGTGATACACCGCCACAGAATGGATCGTGGGGGGGGGGGCTGCTGTTTGTTTCAAAACCGAACTGAACCTCATGAGGGTACTAGTTGAGGAGGTTGAGACTTTTGAGTGTACCATTGCAGCAGGTATAGGCTATCGAATCGCTCTCATCTACCATCCACCCGGCGATGAGAAGTGATTCCTTCAGGAAGTGGTGGACTTCATCATCGACATGGCGTTTGAGTCACCCAGATTGATGGTTCTGGGTGACTTCAATACCCAGGTTGACAACAAACTCTCACAATTTGGTCAACACTTCCTCCAGTTAATGATATCTCTGGGCCTTTCACAGATGGTTTCCACTGCTACTCAGAAACACGGACATTCTCTCAACTTAATCTTTCTCCTAGGGATCAAATCATCTGACTTGGGGGTGGAACCAGTTGGATGGTCTGATCATTACCCCATGGGGTTTAGTTTTAGCACCCGCTCCATAGGCCTACCCCTGTGGAGATGGTTGGGTACCACCCTTTACAGGATATAAGTTCCCATGGTCAAGCGGCAGCACTTGAACTCTCGTCCCTCTCATCGGCAAACAATGATCCAGAGACCCTAGTGTCGGCTTGTAATTCAGCTGTCTTGGAGGCTGTGGATTCCATTGCTCCAGTCCATGTTAGCCCTCTGTCTCTTCATCCCAGGTCCCCTTGGTTTGATGGGACTTTGAGGGAGATGCAAAGACTAGGGCGAAGGTTAGAGCTTTGCTGGTGAAAGTCCGCCCTTGATGCCGACCACCTTAGATTGAGGGACCATTATTTAGTCTATCAATCTGCAATCACCTGTAAGAAGGCAGAATTCCTGTCTGGGGAGATTGTGGCTGCTCAGAAATGACCAGCTCAGCTATTTCAAACTGTGGACAAACTGTGCAACCCAGCCTGTCTACAAGTTCAGAAACCTTTTTCGCAATTAGAGTGTGATGAGCTTGCTCAATTCTTTTCAAATAAGGTGGATGACATCAGGGTGGTACTTCAGCCAGCATGTTCTTTGGGGGTAGTTTGTGATCAGTACAGGGTCACAATACCTCAGTTTTCCTGGAGTACCTTCAGTCGACCGGAGTTCATGGATGGCATGAGGATTATCCAGAGTGTGCATCCTACGTGCTGTAGTTTGGACCCTGGACTGACTTCCCTTATTTTGGGTTGTATTGACATCATCATCAGTCTAGCCCTTGTGTGGATAGTCTGGTGCTCCTTGGAATATGGAGAGTTTCCTAGCTCCCAGAAAGACGCGGTGGTGACACCACTCTTGAAGAAAGCTACCTTGGACTCTGACTGCCACGCAAACTACAGACCTATCTCTAACCTTTCCTTTGTAGGAAAGGTGATTGAGAAAGTAGAGGCAGCACAACTGGAAGATCATTTGACCATCCTTGATATCTATGAACCACTCCAGCCTGGTTTTTCATAAGAGACATTGCACTGAGACAGTGCTGGTTTGGGTGCTCAATGATCTCCTGATGCCAAGGGATCACAAGAACCGTACCATCTTGGTTCTTCTGGACCTCTCTTCAGCTTTTGACACTGTGGACCAGATGGTGTTATTAGAATGCCTGAGGCATATCTGTGGAATGTTAGAGACAGTCCTCAGATGGTTTACATCGTTCCTCATGGGTAGAACACAAAGAGTTGTGTCTGGGTTTTTTTCTTCAGGCCCAATTGCTTTGTCTTGTGGGGTGCCTCAGGGTTCAGTGTTGTCACCCAAGTTTTTTGCGGTGTATATGCTACCCTTTGGAGACATTGTACAAAGGTATGGGCTGAGGTTTCACTGTTATGCAGATAACACCCAGCTCTGCCTTTCTTTTGCACCCAACCAGAATGGAGCTCTCTCGGTTTTTAACAACTGTCTGAAAGAAATCCAGGAGTGGATGGATTTCAGTTGGCTGAAGTTGAACTCGGAAAAGACTGAGGTATTGGTTGTGGACCCAGGTCATCAGATAGGGGGATTGGGTGTTGGGGCACCCTCTGGAATTTTTCTTGGTGGCGTCCCACTCCCGACCTCTGAATGGGTGTATAACCTGAGGATAGTTTTTGATGATGGACTGACCCTACATTCTCAGGTGTCGGCTGTCATCAAAACCTCCTTTTATCATTTTAGGAATATCGCCAGGATTAAGCATCTAGTTCTGTCTGACTACCTTCCTACCTTGGTACACGCTTTTGTGTCATCATGCTTGGATTACTGCAACTCCCTTTATCTAGGGCTTTCTGGGGTTGAAATCTGTTGCTTGCAGCTGGTGCAGAGCACGGCAGCCCAGCTTTTGACAGGATCTACTTGATCCTGCCATATTACTCTGGTGCTGTGCAAACTGCACTGGCTGCCAGTTCAGTGGCAGATCACCTTTAAATTCAGTTTACTGACTTTTAAAGCCCTACATGGACTGGGCCTGGACTATCTGAAAGAGCTTCTGGTTCCCTACTGCCCTGGTTGATCACTCCGCTCGGCCGACGAGGAGTTGTTAGAGATTCCATGGGTAAATTTGAAGTCATCTGGTTCAAGAGCTTTTGCTTACGCAGCCCCCACCCTTTGGAATTCTCTACCTCGTCAGTTACTGGAGTATGCAACTGTGGAGGAATTTAAGCAGGGCTTGAAAACATATCTGTGGCAAAAAGCTTTTTCAGTCAACTAAAGTGTGTAACTATTTTAACTGTTGTTTTAATTGTTGAAAATTTTATTGAGTGAAGGATTAAGCACCACACATACATGTAATTACATACAGGATCTAGGACTGTACGGTAGCATTTAGTGTGCCCGATCTCCAGAGAAGAACATTACACACCTGGAACACAGAATTGAAAAGAACAAACCTTGACTGAAACAGCCTACTGACTTACTTATTAAGAAAGTCCCGCATCTAGACTGTGCAAAGGGATGCTAATTAAGTGGTATCTGAAGTACAAGTATGAACTCACATAAAAAGCATAGCATATATTTGACCATACTAAGTGCACAGAAGGGGCCAGAGACCTATAGTTACAAAATAAGGTCCAGTTGGTGCAACTGATACTGTAGCTATATAAATACAATAACAACTATATAGAGAAAAGGCAATCCAAGTTAGGGGAAGAGGAAAACCAGCATATACCTCAGTAGATCACCAAGGGGGGTCAGAGTCAGGCTCCTAGGAAGTTGGGGAACCATTTACCATTCTAGATGGTGGGGAGTCATGACAATATTTCAAGTTAAAAAAGGGTTGCCAGCAATTCTCAAATTGAGAGATTAGGCCCTGGGAAAAGCTAGAGAGCCTCTCCAGCATAGCTCCTTGGGCAACAGCCAAAAGAAATTCCTGAAATGTTGGAATAACAGAGGATCTCCATTGAGTAAGACTAAGCCTCTTGGCTATATCCCCTATACCAATGACCCATTTGGCACCAGGGGAATGTAACAGTGTGGATGGGTTACCACACCCCAGCAGAAGAAGAGAGGGGTCAGGAGGAGCCTCAGAAAAAATTTGTTGACACATATTCTGAACTAAGGACCAAAAGAGACGAAGAGAGGGACATGACCAGAGAATGTGAGATAGGTTGGCCCCTTGATTACCACATCTCCAGCAGTTGTCAGCCTGAGTGAGACCCATATGCTTGAGTTTAACAGGGTCCCTGTACCATCTATGAAGAGTCTTATTCATGATAAGCTGGGAGCACCCGTCTCTGCAGGCTTTATGGATTCTTATCCATCCATGTGTCCATTGGTGATCCGAGAAAGGAATCTGCAGGTCTGACTCCCACTGAACTCTAGCGGACCAAGTAGGATCTGCTGTAACATCCCTGAGGTCCTGATATATCCTACTTGCTCTGTTTTTAAGGAGCTTACTCCATAGACTAATGGGGTGGGAATTCTGGGGGATCTCTTTTATAGCCGAAGCATTGGGCATATAGGAGATGGCATCTCTGATTTGGAGATATCTCCAAAAGTGGGTTGTAGGGAGATGAAAATGGTTTTTCAGGGTTTCAAAAGAAACCACAGCGTATGTTCCTGGGAGTAGCAGATCTTGGAACAAGACAATTCCTTGTGCCTCCCAGAGCCGCCAATACAGCATGTGGTTTCCTACTTGTATAGCAGGATTTTTCCACAAAGGGGTGAATTCCCATGGGGATGAATTTTGACCCATGAGAGCAAGAGTTTTTTCCTCCAGTATTTCACTGAAGTCAGTATAGTGGGAGAAACCCCAGGAGAGGGAGATTTTTTGTCATATAGGGCTACAGCAGGGGAAGGGGCATTCATCAGGGAGGCTTCTAATGGTAACCAGGAAGGCGAAGCCTGATCTAGTTTGGAAAACCATTTAGTAATCTGTGCTGAAACATAGGCCATATAGTACCCTTGAAGTCAGGGGAGACCCCACCCACCTCTACTCCAGTGCTGCCTTAGTTTTTGTTTACTAAATTTGGGATGGGTTCCTTTCTATAAAAAATTGCCCATAAGGGCCTCTAGTTTTGAAAACCATTTCTGGGGGATTGGTACTGGTAAATGAGCCAGAATATATAACATCTTCTAGGCGACCATCATTTTAATAGAGTCAATTTTCCTGGCTAGCGACAATCTCAGGGCTTTCCATTGTTCTACATCGATTCTGAGAGATTGTATGAGGTTAGTGAAGTTACTAGCAATCAGCTTGTCCAGTTTAGGGTGTAGAATGATGCCCAAATATTTAATACCATTAGGGGACCAGTTTAACCCTAAGTTAGTGAAGAATTCCCCTGAGGATTCTAAATTCAGTGGAAGAACCTCAGTCTTAGATTACTTCAGCTTCAGACCGGAAACTTGAGGGAACTCAGCTACAATGTTGAAGATGTCTTTTATCACTTGGGGAGTATATTCAGTAGTTATGAGGAGATCACTAGTGTAAAAAAAGGTTTTGAATAGGGAGTCCCCCCCCCCGTATTCCAGGAATTCAGGGAGATTCATGGAGAGCGATGGCCTCGGGTTCTATAGCCAAAACATATAAAAGTGGTGAAAGGGGGCAACCTTACCTTGTGCCTTTCTGTAGTTGAAAGAGCGTGGACAGGGTACCATTGGTTAAGACAGATGCCATAGGGGAGGTATAGAGAAGTTTAATCTGGGAAATAAAGTTAGGACCCATTTCCATAGTGGAGAGTGTGTGAAATAGAAAAGGCTACTCAAGCAAGTCAAACGCCTTTTCAAAATCAATGGCCAGAGCTACAGATGGATTTTTTGATGACTTAGCGAGATGCATCAGCGATATCAAAGTTCTGTGATGGTCAGACCCTAGGTAGCCCTTAAGAAAGCCAGCTTCTAAGGGATAGATTAATCCTGAGAGAAGGTGTTCAAGCCTGGTTGCTTGAACTTTAGCCAGGATCTTAGCATCGGCATTTATGAGTGAGATAGGGTGATAACTACTCGGGAAAAGTGGATTCTTCCCCTTCTTGGGAAGGACCGTAATGGTGGCTTCTCTCAAGGTAGGAGGGAGTGTACCAACTGAGAGGGAGTGATGAAATGCTCAGACTAGGTATGGGGCCAAGTTGGCTCCCAGGGATCTATAAAAATCAATGGGCAACCCATCCTTACTGGGGGCTTTATGGAGATTTGTGGAGTTAATCACTCCTACCACTTCTTCCTCAGAAATCTGGGATTTCAATGCTTGGGAGTCCCTCTCTGGGATTCGAGGGATGGGTAGTGCAGACAAGAAATTTTGAATTTTAGACAGATCGGGAGGATGGGGAGAGGCATACAACTGTACATAGAATTGAGACATGATCTCACTGATCCCTTTTTGGGAATAACATTTGCCGCCTTGTTTATCTGCCGGAGAGTGGATCATTTGAGAGGCTTGTTGATGTTTCAAATGGTATGCTAAAAGTTTGCTGGCCTTCTCCCCCCTTCCCTGTAAGCATGCTGTATTCCGCGTAGATTTAGTTCAGCTTGCCGAGTGAGGTGGGCATTGAGTGAGATTTTGGTACTTATCAGCTGGGCCAGCAAGGACTGGGGAGGGGCTTGGGAGTTAAGTGCCTTATACTGAGATTCTAATGTATATAGTTCTTTCTCAAAGGTTCGTTGATCAGCCTTTCGGCGATGCCTCCTGGCAGAAGCAAAGGCAATTATTCTGCCTCGAATAGTGGCCTTAAAAGCCTCCCAGAGGATCGAGTCAGAGACCTCCGCATTGTCATTGTGACCCTAATATTCCGCCACTGCCAGACCTAGCCACTTCTGGAATTCTGAGTCCTCCAAGAGGAGGGGATCTAAGTGCCATGTGGAGGATGGAGGGGAGACCTGCCCCTGCCTAATCATAAGTTCTAAGGGAGCATGGTCTGAGATGATGATTGGATGAATGAGTGAATGTACTACTGACTCATAAATCTTAGAGAAAATAAGCCAGAGGTCTATTCTGCTCAAAGACCCATGTGCTGTGGAAAAATAAGTAAAATCATGATCCCCCTGGTGCAATGCCCGCCAGGCATCGAGCAGTACATGTTCTCTCATGAGTCCTTGAACAGCTAACTTAGCTTGTCTGTGGTGCTTGGGTGTCTTATTACTTCTATCTTGTAAGTGATCCAGTGTCAGATTAAAGTCTCCCCCCATTAAAACCGGGGCCTTGCTAGAATTAAATTCAGAAAGTTTTTGAGTGAGGGTATGGAAATAATGGGGGCAATCTTGATTTGGAGCATAAATGTTGACTAAGATCAATGAACATTCTGGAGTGATCATCTCAGCCATATCCCATCTACCTTCTTTATCAAGTGAATGTTTATTCACTTTCCAGACCAATTTTTTATGGAGCAGTATAGAGACACCTCTTTTATGAGAGTCGACCACTCTGTGAATTTCTTCACCTACCTGCCCTTGTTTGAGTTTTTTTGTCTCAACAGAGGAAAGTTTTGTTTCTTGGAGAATCACTATAAGGGGGCCCAATTTTTTAAGATGAAACAGCACTTTCTTCCTTTTAACTGGGGAATTAAGCCCCTTGATGTTCCAAGTAATTAGTTTAAACTCCATCTTTCTTGGGGTATATTATGGCTAAATTATGTATGGAATCAAAAACCCCATAAGTAAGGGCAGTAAATAAAGTCAGCGGTAGCCTAAATCTGTCCCCTTTACCCCAAATTCGATGCATAACTACTTCCCTAGGATTGCCATAAGCAAAAACAACACTAGGTGGCACAAACTGACCAGCTAGTAACAAGAACATTTTAAACAAACTCAATTAAAGTAACTTTATGGAAACAGTAAATAAGGTAAGCCCGTAACCTTCCCCCCCAACCATTTACAAACAACACAATTCAGGACCAGCATCTACTTTGCGTATCAGCTGGAGCACAGCCCAGATACCAGCAGCTGTCACTGGAGGGTAGGAAAAAAAGAAAAAAAAAATCTGAAGTTTGTCAAGGAGTCCTCTTGAGTACCAAAGTCCCCCCGTATACCCACTATAACCCAATTCAGCAAAGCCCTCCAATTTATACAGTGTAGGCAATGCCCATCTGGATATAAAGTCTCAATATGAACAACAAAGAGAGGAGAAGAAAAAAAAAAACACATTAAAATCTTGCGCCCCTTCTTAGCTAAGAGGGTAACTCAGGCCTGGGGGGCATATATCAGCCTGGTCAGGCATATATACTCCAGGGGATCAGCTGGAGGAAGCAGTTGGGCACCAGGGTACAGTGCAATTTGCCAACAAGAGGCAATAGAACTATTGAAGCTAAATACCCAGCCCCAAAGAAAAAGAATAAACAACCCCACTGCTGATATATCATATACTTACTACCCCCAAAATGGGGATATGGGCAGTAGAGTGAATGAGACATAGACCAAACCAGCACAGAAAGGGTCTCGACCTTGCTCAGCCCAAAGGGTTAATGTTGTGATCTTTTTCAGTACTATGACCTCTGTCAGGAGCTTGTTCTGAGCTCACAGTAGTCCCAGGAGATTGAACATTTGTTGGTTAGGCCCATGGAAGGCCTCTTACCAACTGAGGCCTACTGTTCTTTATAGACGGACTCCGAGGAGGCTTGAGTACATCTTGAGGAGGGTCATCTGTCGGTAGATCCATTAGAGCATGGAATTGGTTGTTGGTCACATCCAGCAAACTATGTGAGGCCACCGAATCGGGGCTGTCACTGTGGCTCCTAGATCGGAGACTGGGCATCTTGTCAACATGTGCACCTTCAATCCTTACCTTGACCTGTTCTTCCTTTTGCTGCCTGGGATTGTCTTGGAGGGTGTACGAGTAGATGTATGCAGGTGCAGGGGGGGGTGCTTGGAGTTACTGGATCAGACACTTGGTGCCCAGTTTCCATCTGAGATTGCATGACCTTAGAGCTGGCATTATCTTTAAGCTTGCTCCAGTTTAGTTTAGGAGCTAGAGCTGAGAGGAAGTTTTCAGGGGCTGTGGGATTATCAACCGAGGTCCCATCTGCCTGGATTGGTGGTAGTTCAGGTGGATGTTAAAGATCCCATGACACTTATCAAAAAGAGTAGGGGAAATTTTATTAAGCAATAAACACAACATCACATTAAACAGAAATATTCCAGATTCAAACAACAAAAATTAAAAAAAAGAGTACACAAAAACTGAGAGTTTTAAACAGTTGAAAAATGGTTCCATAAATGATTAACATAAGATTTGGAGTATTTTTTTCCATCTCGTAAACGCAAGACATGTAACTCATAATCAACAGAAGATACAATTGTAAAAAAATCTGTATGAAGTTGCTGTAATACAAAATGACAACGTGCCTGCCATAAAAAATATTGCAAAAGAGCAAAGAAAACATTCAATGTGCTTCTATGATACTGCTCCCAGCTACCCGAATAATCCCCCAGTATCAAAGTATCATAAGTAATAAATCGTAAAGAAGGCATATTCCAGTGTAAAGCTGCAAAGTTCCAAAAACTCTGACTGTCAGGACAGTCAATAAAAAAATGGGATTGGCTTTCTTCCATATCAATACAACCAGGTTTTAAACAATAACGGTCAGTTACTGGTTTATATTTCAAATTGCCTCTCACACCCAATCGGCCATGAGCAGAGATCCAGATAATATCCCAGGTTTTAACAGGAATCCTAATGTCTGATAACTTACTGAGGGCATACTTCATATTTGTTGGAGAACAATAGGAAAAGAGTAAGATTACCTTTTGTAAATCATAGACAATATAATCATAAAAGGTCTTTCTAGTTAGGAAAGCAATTTTGCATAGGAATCTTCCATTGAAATAACTTTTAAAAGTGGAAAGGCCATATTTGAATATCATCCGACAATAAGATCCTAGGCCGAAAAGTGACCATCGAAAAAATATTTATGCCATAAAGCCTTGACCCAAAATGCCATGGCAAAGAAGGTTCCTGCCAAATAAGCGGGAAAGAAGAAAACAAAAATGGAATGGAAAAAATGAGGGGTTAATCATTTTAAGCCCACCGTCCCTTAGTTGAAGATATACGATATTCCCTCTTCACTGGGTTCAGCCTATTTCCCAGAGCATCTGAAAAAAAATACTATAAATCCTAGTTTCCAGAACTAAAGGGGACGGAAAAATATGACTTAAATAGAGAAAAATTGGTAATAAAAATTTTTTAATGATTAATACCCTTTTCGTTTTCCCAAATTTCCAATGTTTCCATTGATTAATCTTAGATTCACCCACTCCTAGCTGCTTTTCCCAGTTATATACTGCCATGTGTTCTACCCCAAACCATATTCCCAAGATTTTTTGAGGCCCATCTACTAAGGAAATACCAAAACAATCGGATAAATCTGGAACAATACTTCCCAACTGTAAAACAAAACTTTTTTGAATGTTGAGAGAAGCCCCAGAATACCGACTAAAGAGGAAAAAAATCTCCAATGCCTTTTGTAATGATAATGTGTCTGCTAAAAGAAGCGTGACATCGTCAGCAAAGGTAGTTACTTTAACTGTCTCTAAATGAGGCAAAGGGGCAATACCCTTTATGGTATCATGATATATAATATGCCTAATAATCGGGTCTAAAGTGAAAGTATATAGTAAAGGACTCAAGGGACATCCTGCCGGACCCTCTAGAAATTCTGATCTTATCACCCAGTAAGCCATTAACTATTGGTACAGTGACTGCATTATCATACAGTTACGAGATCCACTGAACAAAAATAGTAGGAATTCCATAGGAAGACAGGACAAAATACAAATAGGAATGACTGACAGCATCAAAAGCTTTGGACTGGTCCAAAGCAGCAACTAATTCAGATGTACAAAAGCTGGAATGATTATTAAAAAGATCCCTGAGTAAAAAAAGGTTATGTTGAATTTTTCTGTTTTTTATAGCACATGTTTGTGCTGGATGAATTAACACTTCTGCCAGTTTTTCTAACCTATTATGCAGAATTTTGGAGAGAATTGTGTAATCACTGTTCAATAAACAAATCGGCCTCCAATTTGAAAGGACCGCCTTATCTCCTTTTTTATAAATGAAAGTCATTACAGACATAGTAAAATCTGCACAGGAGATCCCAGAGGACAAATAAGAGTTAAACACCAAAGGAAGAAAAAAACCCATATAAACTATACATTTTTCATAAAATTCATTCGGAATTCCATCTATCCCAGGAGAGGACCCAGTCTTCAACTGTTTAATAACTTCAATAACCTCCTGGGATGAAATGGGTCATATTAAGGCCTGTATCGAGTCACCTGAAATGCTAGGAAGAGTAGAGAAAATAGATCCCGGAAAAGAATCAGTGGATAATACTTGTGGGGATGAAAAACGATCCTTAACATAATTCTGAATGATTTGCAACATGCCTAAATCAAAGTAATTGTCTCATTTTCTGAATTCAACAACCCTGTCATTAGAGTATCTCTTAAGTGTGCTTTACAGGCCTGAAAAGGATCAGCCATTGGAGTATTTTAATGTTAAACGAAATTCCAAGTCTAAAGACTTAGCTCTATCATATTGATAGTTCTTCATTAGTTGTTTGATTTCTTTTATTTGAGATAGAAATAACTTATGGTCTTTTGGGGGAAGTGACATTAACCTGTATAATTGATTTCTATGAGTCAAATATTTTCGATAATCCTCATTAACTTTACCCTTACCCCAGGTTTGAAATAAGCGTTTAATTTCCGTTTTCACATGCCTCCACCACTCAAAATATGAAGAAAAAAGTTCCAAAGTGGAAAATTTTGCAGCTAGAAAAATTTCTAAATTTGAAAAATAGGCTGAATCCATCAAAAAGGAAATATTAAGCCTCCATCTCTGTATTAAAGAATGTAATCTTGGTGGGAGGTTACATAATGATAGGGTACAAAGCAAAATGTGATGATCTGAAAATTCTGAGGGAAAAATAGTACAAAATAAAATCTTAAGATAGGACGAAATAAAAAACATATCAATTCTGGTTGCAAAAGTATGCCTATGGTAGGTTTCACCACCCTGTGAATGAAGATGTCTAAAGGCATCCGTGAGCCTAACATCCTTCACGATTTCAAAAAGAGCATTTGAATCACAGTAAACCTTTTTTCCAGATATTCTCCGAAATTGGATATCAAGAGAAACATTAAAATCTCCACCCCATACTAGATGTTTTTTGTAAATAAAAGGGTTTAATTTCCTTAAATAAATCAATGCGCCTGTTTTAATTTGTGGGCCATAGATATTGATAAACGAAAAAATAATCCCCCATAAACAATCTAGAATGAGAGCTCTGCCAGGTAACAAATCAATAACACGTGATATTTTAAAAGAAAGATTCCCAAATAAGATAGCAACCCCATCAGCCACTTCTGAACCAAAAGACCAAAAAGAAGGTCCACATATCCATTTTCTTTTTAACCGATTGATTTCAGAAAGAGAGGACAGCCTTGTTTCCTGCAAAAAAATTACATCCAGCTGTAAAGATTGTAGGTATGAAAAAATGGATATCTGCCTCTGAAATGTTTTCAAACTGCAGACGTTAAAAGAAGCAAGTTTCAAGGAAGCCATAGAAAAGCTTAAACACTATTTTTTTGGCTTACTTTTCTCTTTTTTCCTTTCTTTCCTTTTTTATCTTTTGCAAGCTCTGTAGATTTACTCTCTTCCTCATCAGTCACAATTTCAGAAAGATGAGAAGTTTCAGATTCTAAATCTGAATCCCTAACTTCGTCTTGAAGGGGCGAAAAAAAATTCTCCGTTACCAATGGAATAGCTTGAGATTGTTTTAATGAAGCCCTAGTGAATCTCCTACTTTTAACAATTTCAAAGGGTGGTGGCATAGAAAGAACAGGGGCCTGCTTAACCCCTAAGGGAGTGGAGGCCTGCTCAGCAGGAGTCTGGGAGTCATTAACTACAGGTGGCGCTTCTTTAGGTTTAACTACTACCAAAGGGGTTAAAATAGATTCTTGTCGTGAGGAGTGAGGGGAAACAGATCTATTTAAAGTCTGAATCTTAGACTGAGCTTTACGAAGCAAGCCATCATGATCCAACCCATCAGGACAATTATGCCTAGCCCAGGGACATTGATGAAAGGCATGTCCTTTTTCGTCGCATAAATTACACTGGAAGATGTTACTACACATATCTACTGAATGTCCAAAACCCCCACATAAAGGACATTTCATCATGTCACAAACACTGCTGATATGCGTTCTGTCCCCACACTTATAACAGGCTTTCGTCTGTCCTCCGTAAAAACACACCCCCCTATCCTTGCCCAGGAAAAAACTATTTGGTAGGTGAACAATTTCAGAGTTGACTTGTAATATAGCTTCACTTTAAATTTCCACCCCCCTGTCCAAATGCCTTCCGTATCTAAAAGTGCTTCAGGTGGACCTATACATCACACTTAGACTGTAGCCAATGGTATATATCGCTAACATTTACACCCTCATTTCTAAACATAATGGTAACAAACCTAATCAAGGGTCTGGTTAATGGAATTGCAAAAAAAGGTAACCATAAAGGATGAGTCTTTTGAGTAGCATACTTATCCCAAAATGTATCCATCAGAGCGTTTGTTTGAAAACTAATATCAAATGAGTCTTCTCCAGAGATGTGTATTAAAGCATAAATATCTTTTGCACAAAATCCCATTTTAGTTTTCAACAGCTGCTTGAAAATGTAATATCTATCAGGATGGTCCTTTAAGCCACCTCTGTACTTCAAACGAACAGCATTACGATGAGGGGCTTGTTCAAGTTTAGATTTAAATAGGTCAGACATTGTGGGTTTAAGAGTCTGGGTCAAAGAAGGCTTGTCAGGTACACAGGCAGCTGAAGTACCAGCAACAGGAGTACTGAGAGTCACTGCAGGTAGAACAGGTTCCCCACCTACCCCTGAAACAACAGAGTTCGAATCAGTTTTAAATGTACCTGGAGATGGAGACCACGAAAAATCAGGTACCCAGTCTCCCGATTCAGAGTGCTTCCAGCCAGCTTCAGATAGGGCAACTTCTTCGGACCAGTCCGATAAACTGCTCCCAGTACCTTCACCCTTCAGACCGAATTGTCGTCGCACTAAATGCGACGTGCGCAGTCCCCCGTTGCACACAGTCCTCCCGGAAACGTCCTCCTTCAATATTGGTTCCTGCTGTGGATCCGGAATAGCGCGACACTCCTGGGATACTGAAGTCTGCAAAGACGATGGGGGCTCAACCACGGTGAGTAAATCCTGGTCAGAAAATCATGTAGTTGCTACTGAAACACTTCCAACCTGCCGAAACTCAGGAGCCTGATCTTCCGACGCTGATTCCAAATCGTTAGCGGTTATTGAAGCTTGAGGGCCGCTCTCCAAAACACGACCCTGTTCACCATGGATCTGCACACTCTCTCCAACCTCCTCCTCCATCCCAACTGCAAAATCATCTGCCATGTCGAGACGTGACGTCAGAAAGACTCCCCACCAGCCACTGACCAGCAGCCAGTAGGGGAATTTCCCTGGTGTCCTGACCAAATTTCCCTCATTCACTAAAAATACCACAAACAGCTTAATCTGGTTCAAATTCAGTTGCTTACCATCTGTATTCCCCCCCCCGGCCACCCCTGAAAAAGGGACTTCTAGGCCCAATGGGCTTACCGGGTCAACAAAATTCAACAAAACAAAACAAAACAGATAGCCGAGGGGTACCATTAACAACCACTCTGAGGGAGGCAGGGTATCGGAGAGAGTACTTGAGTCCGCATACTGAAGTGAAGGCCCTGTGTCTCATGGACACCTCTTGTGAATAATCTGCAAAAATCTGAACATGATGCCCTTGCCAGGAGAGCTCCTTTTTCCCCCATGCCAGTTTTATGATGGTTTCTCTATCCTGGAACCTAAGGAATTGGACAAGGATAGTGTGTGGATGATCCCCAGGAGAGGGCCGAGGAGCAAGTGAATGGTGAGCCCTATTGATATCAAGTGAGACCCCATTTTGCCAGTCCAGAATATGCAGTAATTCAGTTTGTAAAAACCAGATAGTGTCTGGCCCCTCGCAGCCCTCAGGAAATCCGACAAATCACAGGTTGCTCCGCCAGCTGCGGTTTTCAAGATCTTCTACTCGGGCCCAAACCTGGTTGATGGTTTTGTCCTGATCTCACAGTCTAGCTCCCATCCTATGGCAATTATCCTCTGATTCAGCCAGTTTATGATCCATAATACAGGCTTTCTGGGATAAGTCCACTATGTCAGACGTATTTTTCTGTGTGGCTAAATCCAAATTGCTCATCCGATGGAGGATTTCGGCAAACATTCGCTGGATTTCTGTGAGGTTCCCTTCGGATCCAAATGGCATAGTTGTAGGCTCCATCCCTAGGCTCGTGAGGGTTAGCTAGGTCTCATGGCAGAAGTGGTGTAGCACAGCCGAAAAAGTTCCGATAATCAGCAGCCCAGGCGTCGGTCAATGGAGCGCTAGACGGGGAAGGAAAACGCAGAGTGTAAAACAGTTTATTTTAGTCATGCCATACACAGGAGGGATCTGGATATTTTAGGAATTAGCGGGGTTCTCTAAGGAGCTCTGAACTCAAGCGGCCATCTCGTTTCATTGCAAGCCACACCCCCAACTGTTGTTTTAATTGTTTGCGTGATTTTAACTGTATTGATTTGTTATTTGATGTTGCATGATCTGTTTTATTGTTAGGTGCCTTGTCAATGGAAAGGCACCATATAAATAAATTTATTATTATTATTATTATCAAGGTGATGGTGAGCCTCATGGCATCAGTCCATGCTCAGCTGTACGGTGGGAAGAGGTCCAGTAACTTCAGGGGCAGGAAGCAGTGGGGCTGCACCGGCAGTAGTACTGCTGGCCCTTGGCCATTATGGCAGCTCAACAAAGCCAGTGGGCTCCCATTTGATGGACAAGTACACCAGCAGATTCATGGGTGGGAATATGTAGATATGTTTTCCTTGCTAAACCACCCAAAAGAGCAGGTAAAAAGCAAGGACAAAAAAGATGATACTGACAAAAAGAAGGTCAGGGTGGAAAACACATTTGACTACTGTCTGGCAGGCTTTATAGTTTTTTGCCAGATCAATATGTCAGACTCCCCCCAAAAATGTGTTGACCTGTTTAAGTGCCTGAACAGGATTATGTTAGCTCACATGCATAAAGGGGGAATGGCTGGCTGGAATATGATGAGGAGTTCAAGTACTGCATGCAATATGACCTGTCTATGGACTGGGGTATCCTGGACATGCCCCTGCTTGTTGAAATTGTGCATAGTGGTAGGGTCTTCCATACAGACAGTGGATTGTCAATAATGGCATCTTAGTCACAAAAGCTGAGCCTACAGGGCCCTGCAACCAGTTCTGCTTCAATTTCAGTATGGGGTGTTGCAACGGGAACTCCTTTAGGTTTTATCATTAGTGATTTGCCTGCAGCCAGTGAAACCCCTTTAAGTAGTACAGACCTAACAGGCCCTACAGGGTGGCAACCAACCCTTTTGGAGGAAGCAAGGAAAGGTTTACTTGGGTTGGGCTGCAAGTTCAGTTCAAGCATAATACTGTACATTAAAAAGGTCAAACACCAGTTGTTCAGTGGGTTGAGAACACCCACAAACTCTTTGTTGTTTTCTGTGAACTTTGGTTCTCTCTCCCCCCCCCACCAAAGCTGGTTTCTGGTAATTAAATTCCCTGGTATCTAGTGGTCCCTCCCCCTCACCATCGATTGCTGGACCAATGTACCATTAAATAATTCCCTGATGTCTTGTGGTACTCCCTACCCTGCAGGTAGTGCACCCCCGGCCCCTCAGGCTGACCCCCAGTGGGTGACCGGCACAGCCCTCTCTCTTGACCACGATGGCCACATGACTGAGCTGTCAATTAATAAGTGCACACTTGTGCAAGTATGTACTCCTTCATTGCCAGCTTGCGCCCATTCATTGAGCTCTTTGAGCTTTATTGGGGGAACAGGCAAGATCGGAGGGTTTTTCGGTTGCTGGGGGGGCAGGATAGGGGAGAGCATTGTGGACTGCAACACATTGGGGTCCATGGTGCCCTTTCCCCCATCCTGTCCCCCCAGCAGTGACCTGAACAACCCTCTGCTCCTGTTTGTACCCCTGACAGAGCTCAAAGATCTCAATGAATGGGCGCAAGCTGGTGACCTGTCAATGAATGAGTACATGCTTGTACAAATACATGCTCATTCATTGATAGCTCAGTCGAGTGGCTGGCATGCTGGAGAGGGTGAAATGTGCTGGTTACCTGCTTTGGGTTGGGGTGGGGGGAGCAGGGTGGGGGGCACTACCTATCAGGGTGAGGGTTAGGGGGACCACTAGACACTAGGGAATATAATTGTACATCAGTTGATGAGTGGTGGGAAGAGGACACCACTAGACCCCAGATAATTTAATTATTCATCAGGCCAGTGATCGGCTATGGGTGGGGGGGACCACTAGACACCAGGGAATTTAATAATTATCCATTGGGACAATGATCATCTAGCTATGGGAGGGGGTCAGTAGACACCAGGGAATTTAACTGTACCTCAGTCGGTGATTGGTTATCAGTGGGGGGGGGGCACTAGAAAAAGGTAGAACCTGGTTCTATCTGATAGAACCAGGTAGAACTTGGTAGAACTTTTTTGGGCTTTGAATCATAAAGTTCACAAGATAGAATTTATAGATGTTCAAATAGCACTATACATAGGTAAGCCTGCCCACTCTGATAAGGGTGGACCACATTATGCCCTAGCTAGAGCATTACCCAATCCATGAGGCCATACTGCTAGAAGAAGGCTTCATGTAGTAGTAGTAGTAGTAATGACTTCATAAATGAACATGGAAATAATCCATTGAGTACAAAAATATGATCATTTACAAGGGTCTCCATATAGAAAGAAAACAAGAAAACTAATTCCAGTTGCTTACAAATATAAATGAATAACACATAATTACATATAACTACATACAGCATAATACAATAATAACATATTGCACATAGGTTCCTGCATCTACTGTTCCAGTTACATACAAATAATAAAGTAGTAACACAGTAAACACACAAATACATATAATCACACACCATCATAATTCAAATGAGCACATATTGCACATAAGATCCTATATAACATACTAAAAAATATTCTGTAAATGCACTTAATTTCAACTAACCAAATTCCTGAAGCATACAACACTCTCTTGCTATGCCAGATTTGTTCCTAAACCATCTATTTATTTGGGCCCATGACACATTAACTACTTGCGATCTAAGATGAGGGGGTAATTTATTCCAATTTTGTGGTCCTGCACAAGCAATTGTGATACTACCATATTTTGTTTTCTTTCTAGGGACTATAAATTGCAAATAGTGAACTGATCTTAATTGTCATACATAAGCTTTCAATTCAAACTTGTCAAGCAGATATCCTGGAACACTTTTGTTTAATATTTTAAACATTAATTTAATTAAGTGTTTTTCTCTTCTATTATCTAAATGTTCCCATTGAAGTTTCCTATAAAGGGTACAATGATGAGTCATTCTTGGTGCCTTCAAAATATGCCTGACCATCTTGTTTAACATAATATCAACCTTTTTTAATTATTTCTTTGAAGCCCCCATATAGATAATAGCTGCATAATCTATGACTGGTATTAACATAGTTTGAACAATATGTAACTTTGATTGTCTAGAGAAATTATATTTAAGTCTATAAAGCATCCCTAACTGTTATCCTAACCTTTTTACCATCTTATTAATATGCACTGTCCATTTATAATGTGTATCAAGCCACAGACTAAGGTACTTACACTTCTCCACCTGTTGTAAAATGGACTCATCTTCTGCTCTAATATCCAAAACACTATTACTGCACATGATTTTATTCTTATGCCCGAATAACATTATTTTGGTTTTCCCACAATTTAATACTAATTTGTTAAGTAAGTAGTAGTGTTGTAGATCATTATAATCTTCATGTAAACTATTTTGCAATTTATTTATATCATCCCGGACAAAATACAAAATTGTATCATTTGCATACTGATGCCACATAACGTTCTGATTTTTAAATTACAAATTATTAGTATACAAACTAAAAAGTAGGGGTCCTAGTATGGACCCCTGAGGTATTCCCTGTGCCACTATCCTACAATCTGAACAATATGTTTTTACATAAACTGTTTGCAACATTCCTTTTAAGTAACTACTAAACCATGATATTACTTTATCAGAAAATCCAAAGTATTTTAATTTGTATAACAAGATATCATGATTTAAAGTATTGAAAGCCTTTGATAAATCTACTAGAACAGCCTCCACCATTACGCCCCCATCCATAGCCTCCTGAATATCGCCAATCACTTTAACCAAGGCAGATTGAGTACTACATTTTTTCTAAAGCCAGATTGAGACATTGTCAACATGTTATTCTCATTTAAGAACTTTTTAACCTGACTGGAAATTATTCTCTCAAAAACTTTGGCTATAACCGGGAGAAGAGAAATCAGTCTATAATTAGAAATTTCACTCCTAGAACCACTTTTAAAAATAGGGACCACTTTTGCAGATTTCTAATCCCCAGGTATTTCCATAGTAGTTGCTGACAAGTTATAAACATATATAAGTGGGTATGCAATTACTGGAGCAGCATAACTTAACATCTTCCCACATAATCCATCAGGCCCAGTAGCTTTTTTTTCATCTATTTTTAATAATTCTGAAAGTACTTCCTTAGTTTTTATACAGAGAAAATAGAATTTTGTTCCTTCTAATTTTTTATTGTCGCTACCTGGAAATGTAATATCTTTTCCATTATATTTTACTAATCCTAAACTCACAAAATAATCATTAAAATCATTAGCCACTAAATGTCCAATTTCTTTATCCCTATCATTTATACAGAACATCTTCGGGCAGTTTATTAATTACGTTCCAAAATTTACCTGGATGGGAATATTGTGTATCCTGCAATATTTGTTTATAGTATTCAGCTATAGCATTTCTGACCTCCTTTAAGTATTTATTTCTTAAGGCTCTATATTGATCCCAGTCTACCTTCCTCACTGCCTTTTTTGCTTTTTTCCACTGTCGATTCCTTTTTTCCTAATATCATGCAGGACCCCCTTATACCATATTGTATTTTTTGGACTACGAAAAACTACTTTTCTTAAAGGTGCATGTCTATCACATACTTTTACAAATTCATCCCTAAAGTACTGCCAAGCCTCTTCAACTGTTGGAATTAACTCTAATCTATGCCACAAAACTACTTCCAAATTTAACTTAACCTTAACATAGTTAAAATGTTTAAATGATCTTTTAAACTCCCAGCTCCTGGTTGTCACCCCAGTTTCTTTAACCCTAACACAAATAATGCCTTGATGGTCACTGAAGGCTTCTGAAAGGACTCCACTCTGGTTATAATTAATTTTTGGGGAAGTAAAAATCAGCTCCAGGGTGGATGAGGCTTCACCATTTCTAGGATTAATTCTTGTGAACCCCTCAATTAATTGGTATAAACCCAAGTTAGTGGACATATCCACCAGTTTGTGTTCAGGTGCAATTTTGCCTCAGTTTTCATTAAAGTCTCCATCAGAATTATTTCATGAGATGATTTATAGTTCATCAAAAATCCTGCATGATGTTAAACTTTGATGAATGGATCGTTGGGGGTTTACAGACTCCCTTTAAAAGTATAGGCTGTACAAAAGGGAGCTTTAATTCAATAGCCAAGGCCTCTATGCCTTGAAAGTCAACATCAATATCAATAGGCTTAACATCCAAGTTAGACTGTACATACATCATGACTCCACCACCCCTCTTATTCTGATCTGTCCTATGTATTTGATGGTTTCAGTCAGTAACATCACGGAACAAAATAAAGTGGACAAAAATAAAGTGGCAAAAACAGTGTCACCATCAATATTGGCAGCACAAAATGTAGCATGCCAGAACAATGCAGGCCACATGACACACAGGCAGCAAACAATGTCCACCGTACGGAGACACTGCACTAGAACCCCAGTGGCCAGGAGCACAAGCCAACATGCAATCTCCCCTGTCCTGTATGTTGTGTGTGTGTGTTGCTGGGGACATACTGGCTTGTGCTTCTGGGCCCTTGAATTATACACGGCCATCCACATGGTGGCCATGGTCCCCCTGTCCTCCAGTGATTACCCCGGTGCACTGTCTCCATCACTCAGCATTCTGGTGGGTGCTTGTGCCATTAGATTACCATGGTAGGTATCCAGTGGCCTGCTTCCCCAGTGGTGATTGCACCCTGCCCTGTTTCATCTCCCTGCACCCCTGTGCTGTTCCTGTGCATGGGTGCCTGCTGCTGTGTGTTCTGGTGCAGTGTCTCCATGCAGTAGATGTTGTTTGCTCCCTGCATGTTGTGTGGCCTGCATTGTTCTGGCATGCTTCATTTTGTGCTGCCAGTATTGATGGTGACACTGTTTTTGCCACTTTATTTTTGTCCACTTTATTTTGTTCCATGATGTTACTGACCGGAACCTATTTGATACCCATCAATGTCTAATAAAGATGAGGACATTTTTTCATTTAACCATGTTTCACTGAGTACAGTAATTTGAGGTTTAAAACCTAAAATCCATTCTCGAAGTGCATCCATCGTTTTACTTATTCTACAAACATTAAAATGCACACTGGAGAAGTCATCATTGTTCAATAAATTGTTCTCAAAAACAGTTGTCTATAGAGGACCTGGATTAACGTGAACATCCCCACACAATAATAATAGAACGATAAACATTCGGTTTAAATTATGCTTTTTCCTGTTACTAGCACACATTTTATTCAATACACATCTCAACAATCTATAACATTTTTTAAAAAATGTTAAAGAAGACTGTTCTCCATAAACAGTCTTCTGATAGAAACTAACTAACCTAATCATCGCCCTACACAAACTGTTTGGCATAAGATGGAAAGATATAACCCAGTTCTCTGTATTATTCTCCACATAATCTACAGTATATTCATAACAACATTTTGCCTGTTTTCAAAAGCAGTAATGTTAAACAGAACTACTAAATTGAAAAGCAATCCCAACATGTGTAAGTTCTTGGTCCCCAGCATTGTTGTAATAAAACTAATCAATAAAGTAATGTAACTCAAAGTAATAAACTATTAACCAAACCCTGAAACTAAGAAGACAATACTACTATGTAACTGGCTGTTTCTTATATTTCACAAATTACTACTTTTACTGCCTGTCCTAATTAATTAATACCACCCTCATTACTACAAAATTATCAAACTTACTCACAGTACTAGGACAGTAAGCTCCCCAACTAGACAGAACTGTTACCGAGTGGCGTTCGCACCGCTCATGCATGTGCACACTGCACTCGCTCAGTGGGACAGTGCAAGCTTTAAGGAGTGCTGCACCCTTCCCCTTCATGCTGATTAACTCACTGACTCACCACCGAGCCCCCCTCCTCAAACAGCACAGGTGTAATTAAGGTGTTAGCATCTTACAATGCTGAAACGGACAAATTACCAGTCAGCAGCTCACTTGTTAGGCACAGCAATAGCTCAGTTCCATTCAACAAAATTACAGGACAGCTCACAGTTTGTTTAGTTCCTGTTGTTGAGGTCTCTCCTACACAGATAGTGGTTTGTAGGACTCTGTATGATGGTCCCTGGCTGTGGTACAAAGCAAAGAATCTCAAATTCTCCAGGGAAAGGCCACAATTGATCCCAGACAAGTTCCAACAAGAGCGGGGCTTGGGGAAGTTGAGCAGCCCTAATCCCTCACACCTTTCCCTAATTTGAGGACTTTTTCCAAAGGTTTAGTTGGCAAGAAGCCCCAGGTGAATTCCATATGATACAATACCTGTTGTACTCTAAGAGTGTCTTGGTAAATAGCCACATTGATCCATGCCAAATGGCAGTTTAGTATGCATCACTTGACAGGGCTGTCAAAGTGGTGCATGCAGTGGGTCCAAAGGACAAATGGCCTAGACAGACAAGTCAGTGCACCTAGCTGCCTGAGATTTGCTAAGGATGAAGTTTGAGAGGCAATATTACATGGATAATTGCACACCAATGGGTTGTTTGGTGGCATGTGCATCATTTGAGTGCTTCAGTACCTTCTTGTACTGGGAAACTGCTCAGGAAGTGGGGAGACAGGGGATCATTTACTATCTGGACAACCTTCTGCTCATTGGCTCAGACCACTCCCTGCTCTGCAGGTGGGCTCTGGACAGATTTTTACATCTGTGCCACAATTTGATGTCCCATTGGCCCAAGGCAAAATGTGGAGCCTTCAAATTCAATCATGACATTCCTGGGCATTGAGATTGTTGCAGGGGCACAGGACTGCTGCTTGCCATATGACAAGATTGAGGTTCTTAGGACCCTTCTAAGCCATGAAGTGGTGGTCAAGAAGGTTATCCTGAAGAAGCATTAACATTTACTGGGTCACCTAAACTTTACCTGCTTGGTCATTTGCATGGGGAGGATAATTTTATTGCAAATGGCTAAGTTGGGGACTGGTGCCTGGAAGCTACACCACCAGATATGGGTGACAGAGGGCTTCAGGGAAGATCTAGAGGCCCGGGGTACCTTAATTTCTCACTTTAATAGTGTCTCAATGTGGTCATTGATAGTTGACAGCCTGTAGCAGGAACTGTTTACTGACACATCAGAGGACTTGGATTCAGGGTATATTTCAAGGGTGAGTGGCATGCAGCCAAGTTACCCTCAAGCTGGGCAATAGTGGGATGAACAAAGCAGATTATTCTGCTGGGTAGGGATCTGTGGATACTCCTTCACTCACTGGGTAGTGGAGAGAGCAGAAAATTTGTCTAGGGAGGCAGAATCTGGTGATTGCAGCACAGAAAGTGCATATTTATTGGTTGGGACTGAGAGGCATACGCTTGGAGGAGCCTCTCCATGGGCTGACACCTGAGGCCCAGTATGGGAGTTCACCAGATACTCTGCTGGGCCATCTGGGCAGGAACAACCAGGGACTCTGGAAGGCTATCATCTTGCTTCTTAGGATGAGGGAGGACATACGATCCATTCGTGAACAGTGGCTGGAGATCAAAATTCTTTGGTCCCACATTACCTATTGGCATCACTGGTGACATGCAGAGAACTTTCAGGCTATGAATAAAGCATGCATATGCATCAACAGGGAGATGTGTCCATTCATGGAGTCCTATGGGGCAGCTGTGATACAGCACAGTAACATTAAGATAACTTGCCAAAAACTTTATGCTAAGGATGGTGTTCATTTACAGGACAATGGTTGGAACTTGTTACATGAGTCATTCCATCAGGTGTTGGAGTAGTTGGATTGACCTGCTTCAGACTGCATCTGTTCTGTGGTGGCTTGGGAGTCTCACAGAGTGATGGTGCAAGGGGAAAGGGGGATGGAGTTGAATTCTTCTGAAGGACCTTTTTCCCTGGTCAGCATGAGGTGTGTGGGACCATAAGATCTGGAGGGCAGATTTAAAAAAAAATGGGCTAGTGCCTCAGGGATGGTGTAATGGGGGGGGGATGATTTGGATAGGGTGAAGGAAAGGTGGGTGAAGCTAAAAAGGTCCATGGGGAAGGCAACAACCCTTTGCATCAAGCAACTGAGCAAAAGCAAGAGAAAAAGAGACTGCAATGGTTCTTGAAAGAGGTGGCGTAAAAGGTAATGGCTAGGTGTCAGTGTGGCTCAGTTGGTAGCACATCCACCTCTGGACCAGAAGGTCGTGGGTTCTCATCCCACACTGGGATTGGACTTGCACCTAAAAATCGCTGGCATCCGAGTGCAGTATTGGGGGGTGCTGTACTGCTAGGGTGTGCCATCCTTCGGATGAGATGTTAAACCGAGGCTCCTTCTGCCCATCCTGGTGTTGTCCTGGTGGGTTTCCAGGTGGAAGTAAAAGAACCCAGGGCACTCTTCACAAAGAGTAGGGAACATTCCCGGTGTCCTGGCCAACATTCCCCTTCCCATAAACTGGTTCATGCAATTATCCAGGCTGTGTGTGGGCGATGATGTGCGATATGGCCGCCACTACACATTCAGTCACTTCACTACCAGTCTAGCATTGCTTGTAAAGCTCTTTGGATGTATGAAAAAGCGCTATATAAATGCTGATTCTTCTTCTTCTTCTTCTAAAAGGGTAGCATTCAGAGGGAGGAAGATAGGGAGGTATATCAGGGAAAACAGATGGAAGCAGGAAGAGCAGAAAGGAGTGCAAAGGCACAAACTGAACAGAGAATAGCCTAGGCAGTGATGAAGGGATACAGGACTTTTTTTAGGTATGTAAGTGAAAGGAGGAAGACCGGGGTAGAATCGTAAGATTGAATGAGAAGGAGAGATTGTGCAAGGGGGCCGGCAGGAAAAGGCAGGCATCCTGAAAAAATGCTTCTGTTCAATGTTCACAGAGGAAAGAGAAGGGAAGTGGCCACATAACAGTAATAGGAGCATGGAAGGGAGGGAGGGAGATAGACACCAGTCCATTTTCAGAGGAGAGTGTCCTGAAGGGATTCACTAATCTGAAAGTGGACAAAACAAATGGGCCAAATTAGGTTCCAAGGTATTGGGGGAGCTCAGGGAGGTACTGGCTGTGCCTCTGATAGTCCTACTTAACAACTTATTAGAAACAGGAGTGCTTCTGGAGGACTAGAGGAGGGCAGATGTAGTCCCCCCACACAAATGTTGTAGCAGGGAAGAGGCTGGCAGTTATAGGCCAGTCAGTCTGACTTCGGTGGTGGGAAAGTTAAAAGAGTCAATGTTGAAAGAAAGGATTATGGAATATCTTGAATCTAATGGGTTACAAGACCTGATGCAGCATGGATTCATGGGGGGAGGTCATGTCAAATGACTCTAATAGAGTTCTTTGATAGGGTGACCACAGAATTAGATCATGGTAGAGCAGTGGACGTGGCCTACCCTGAGTTCAGTAAGGCTTTTGACACTGTTCCACATAGGAGACTAGTAAGCAAACTACATAGTTTAAGAGTGAGTCCAAAGGTAGCAAATTGGGTAAGAATTTGGTTAGGGGATGAACTATAGTAGGTGATGATAAACAGAGTTCACTCAGAGGAAGGGAGAAACAGAGAAAGTGATGGCAGAAGGGGATCCCAAGGTCCATATAGTCTGCCCAAGAACCTACCTTATGCTGTTCTCCCCTCCCCTCCTTTGTCTTTCCGTATGCTACCTTTATGTCTATCCCATGCGTTCTTGAATTCACTAATTGTTTTTGCCCCCATTACCTCCTTGTGTAGGCTATTCATGGGTCCACCACCCTCTCTGTAAAGAAGACTTTCCTTGTATTACTCCTGGACCTGTCTTCCTTCAGCCTCATGTCATACCCTCTGATTCTCCCACTCTCTTTCAATTAGAAACGCTCCTAAACGTTAACCTCTTTAATTCTATTCCAACAGCTATTAGTAATTGCCTTTCACGTATCATTTTTAAATCAAAACTTAAAGTATGGTTGGAAAGTTCCACCACATGTTCCTGTACAATCACTTTTTTCTAGGAACTAGCTTTCTGCCTGTAATGTTTTATTGTGTATTATGCTATGTATAGTATTAATATATCTTGTATTGTACGATCATGTTTTATATACTACTTACCACTTGTGAAAACGGGCAGTGATAATTATCAAGTTACCAAGTATAAAAAATTAAAATGAAATTAAATTAATTTTATTTATACCCCTTATATATTAAAAGTCTCAATCACGTCACCTCTCTCTCTCTCCTCTGTTCCAGGGAGTACTTGTTGAGTTCCCTCAGCCTGTCCTGGTATGCCTTATTGTGCAATCCCTGAATCACTTTCGTGGTCTTCCTCTGCACCATCTCAATTCTGCCTATATCTCTTTTGAGGTGCGGTCCCCAGTACTGTACGCAGTACTCCAAGTGGGAGCACACCAGCGCCCTGTAGAGTGGTAGCACCACCTCCCTCCTGCAATTCGTGATTCCCCTCCTGATGCAGCCCAGCACGTCACTTGCCTTTAGTGCCAACTTTTTGCACTGTTTACCCACTTTCAAGTCTTCTGATATAATGACCCCTAGATCCCTCTCCTGGTTGGTGGAGTTTAGCTCTCCCCTTCCTGGTAATAATCCTCTTTGGGGCTATTTCTGCCTAAGTGCATGACTTTGCACTTTTTGGTGCCACTCCTCACAGAAAACCTACTCAACATTTGAATGTTACTGTTCTAGGTAGAGATATATTAGTTTAGAGTTTGTGTGAGCTTGTGGCTTAAATATTAGTCCTCTAAGTTTAGATATAACAAGGGCTTAGTGCAATATTTCATTGTTTCCAAGTGTTTAGGGAGAGCATGATGTTTTAAGCTGTGCATGGGGTTTGCCTGTGCCTTTTGATTCATTTTAACAATTGAGTTTATTTAAGGTTATTTAGGTTGCTAGTTTTATTCTTTTTTATTTTACTTTTTATAATCTAGGAGCCTTTTTTAATTTTTATTTAAGTATGTTTTGGTTACTTGTTCTGAGCTGTTTGACTGTGTTGAGCAATGGTGGTATTAACACCTTTGTTATGACTGAAGGGGGGCTTTATGCTGAACTAGAGTTTTTTAATCTCAGTTGTCCCCCCAGATTCAAAATGTTTGTGGAAAGTTTTTCCCCAGATAAATCTGAGTATGGAATGAGTTTTCTCTCAATACCTTCCCCTTATTATTACTTAAATGCCTATTTTTCCAAGGCAGTTTTAAATCTGTTAAGCATTGTACCAAAAGGGAGAGATATTTTGAGAATAAAGTCAGGTTATGGAGAATGTTAATTTTACTATGACTAATTTCTGGTTCTGTGCACCCCCACCCTGGTCCAGCCACCATGGGGGTAATGGATATCTTAAAGAATGGTTCATCCTTTTCTGATTCATCATTAAAAATTGTCCATCTCAATGTTCAGAGCCTACAGGCAAAATGGACTTTATTTATAGCCTGGGTTGAACAGCATGATTTCGATATTATTACTCTTTCTGAAACATGGCTTAATGATAATGTCAAAGATGTAGACATCTCCCTGGAGGGCTATGAACATTGTAGAAGAGAGAGGGTGGGCAAACGGGGGGTGGGGGGTCCATGATTTATGTTAAACATGAATTTAAGTTTGCCATTGTTTCTCATTCTTTATGTGTTCTGGCTGTGATTTAATTTGCATTGATCTGCTTTTGGGCCAAAACAAGCATTTTACTATTAGTTCTAACTACGTACCCCCTGGAAAGATTGAGTCTGGATTAAACCTCATTTCAGATGCTAAACATGAACTTCCTGCCCATAGAAAATGGATATTACTAGGTGATTTTAACTGTAATTGGATAACAGAGTCTTCTGTTTCTGTTAAGGATTCCCTGGTGGACATGGGTTTATTTCAGCTCATAGATGAGGTTACCAGACTTAACTCTAAACTGGTTTGGGAACTGTGCTTGACTTAATTGTAGTTACACACCCAAACAGGATTAAGGATTCTGGTGTATTGCCTAATGTAGTGAGTGACCACTGTGCAGTTTTCTGTCAGTGGTTGGTCAAGTTAGCTAAACAGCTCCCTAAGTACATTGAATTTAGAAAAATTAGGTCCCTTACACCTGAGTTGGTAGATACTGCTTGCTCTGAAATTAACTGGACTGGGTTTGAGTGTATTAAGGACATTGATTCCATGTTAAATATTTTTGTTTCTCATTATCTTGGGGTGATAGATAGGATTACACCATTGAAGAGAATGCGAATCAGAGCCACCAAACATAAATGGATTTCACCTGATTTGTAACACCTTAAGAGACTTTGGGATAAAAGTTGGAAATTATATAAACAAAATTTGGATCCCTTTCTTTTGATGAAGTATAAATCATTAAGGAATCATTGCAAATCTGCAATTCGTATAGCCAAAACAGCTTTTTATTGTCCGGAACAAGATAAATGTTTTGGTAATCCAAAGAAAACTTGGGATATATTGAATAGTTTAATTGGGAGGGGTTAAAAGGCATGTGATATTTCTATTCAGACTGGGACAGGTTTAATTAATAATACTTTATTTGTTTCCGAAGCCTTTAATAAGTTCTTCGGTGATCTTGATAGCTATAGAATCCCTTCCCATGGTAAGTTTTTCCGTGGTGCTCCCCCCAAGTGTCCCAAAGTTGGCAAATGAGAAGGTTCCTCCTGAATTTGGTTTTATTCCAGTATCTCCTGATTTAGTCAAAGAATATGTGTTAAAAATTGATTCTCAGCCTTATATTTTTTGTGACGGATTAGATTGTTGAGTAATTAAGTTGGGAATAAATTATTTTTCATGTCCCCTTTCCATTTTTTTTAACTTTTCTATGTCAATTGGGGCTTTTCCTAGTCTCTGGAAGACATATATTGTCACCCCTATTTTGAAATCTGGTGATCCCACCCTATTGTCTAAATACTGTCCAATTTCTTTGTTATCCCCTTTATCTAAAATTTTGGAACGTATTATCTTGGATCAAACTTTTGAGTATCTACAAAAGCAAAATTTGCTTTCTGATTGTCAGCATGACTTTAAGCCATGCCATAACACTGAGATGGCATTGGTGGGATTCATGGGTGCCATCCAGGGTGCCCTTGATAAAGGTAGACTTTTGCAGCGCTTTTCGTGGATCTCACCAAGGCCTTCAATTTGGTTGAACATGGCTTATTAAAAGGTATTCTTCCTGGTTTATATCTTTCTGACAATGTTATTTCTTGGTATTATAACTATCTTACTAACAGATCCCATTGTACTCGTATAGGTGATAATACTTCCTCTCTTAGAATCATTGAATGTAGGGTACCCCAAGGGTCAATTCTTGGCCCCTTGATTTTTTCACTTTTCATGAATTCTGCTCCTTCGGATTGCTCCCATTCATCAATGATACTTTACGCTGCTGATGCAGTAATTTATGGTGTTGGTCCTACTCCTAATGATGCTTAGGATATGTTACAATGACTTTAATTCCTATCAAAAATGGTTATCTATGAACTCTATGGTACTTAATCCAAGCAAAACTAAAGTTATGCTGTTTTCAAAAGGGACCATTGAGCTTAATAGTTTACATCATATTGTTACACTGGAAATAAGTGTTATTGAATTAGTAGATAGTTTTAAATATTTGGGGATAATATTGATTCAAAGCTAACATTTGAACCCCACCTAAACAAACTAAGGAAAACCCTTCATCAGAAATTAGGTTCACTTTATAGAACCAAGCAGTTTCTGACCAAAGAATCAGGGTTTTTGCTTGCCCATAGTTTTTTGTTGAGTGTTTTGGATTATGGTATTATTATTTATTCTTCTTTTTCTGGTAATTTATTCAACAAACTTAAGGTGTCCTATAATTCTAATTTACATTTTATGCTCTATTATCCTTTTCGAACACATCATTGCTCTTTGCTTGTATGTTCGCATAGTCTATCCCTATAAAGCAGGATTTTGCATAAAATGGGCACCTGATGTTTAAGGTAAAGAATGGCCTTATTTCTGCCATAGTTTCTTTATTATTTCCTAGGTTTCTTAATTCTAGTGGTATCAGATCTCAGACTAAAATTACTTATGAAATTCCATTGTTCCAAACTGCTCTTGTTCAGAGATCTATGACATTTAGGGCTCCCTTGTTTTTTAATTCATTACCTGTTGGCATTATGGGGAGTATGACAGTGTGGTCTTTTAAATCTAGACTAAAATACCTGTTGATGGATAATGACATTTGCACATTTTCATATTAAATAACTGATTGTTAATTATTTTTGTCTTTTTTAAACTGTCTTTAAATGTTTGTTTTATAATATATGTAAAGTGTGTTTTGTAGCTTGTCGCTGATGAAAATGAGCATAATTGCTCATCCTGCTTACAAGTATAAAAAATAAAATGAAATGAATTTCAGCTGCCATGTTTCCCACCACTCCTCCAGTTTCTTCACGTCTTACTCCTCACACCCTCAGGGGAGTCTACTCTGTTGAAAATCTTGGTGTTGTCAGCAAATAGACACACTTTACCTTCCAGCCCATTTGCAATGTCTGCTATGAACCCATTGATTAGTAGGGGGCCCAATACCAAACTCTGTGGTACCCCACTGGTCGCCTCCCTCTTAGCTGAAAATGCCCCGTTTACCAGAATCCTCTATGTTCTTCCTCTCAGCCAGATACTCATCCACTCTACCACCTCCCTGCCCACCCCCATGTGGACCAGCTTCCTTACTAGCCTTCTGTGTGGAACAGAGTCGAAGACTTTGCTAAAGTCCAGATAGACGACATCTGTCACTGCTCCCTGACCTACTATCCTTGTAACCCAGTCGATGCAGTCGACCAGGTTAGTTTGGCAAGATCTACCTACAGTGAACCCATACTGTTTTAGGTCTTGCTGCCCACTGGATTCCAGAAACGTTTGGAGTCTCTGTTTGAGTAGTGTCTCCATCAACTTCTCTACCACCGATGTGAGGCTTACTGGATGGTAATTACCAGCCTTCTCCCTTCTCCGTGGAGTGGGACCACTGTTGCCTTTTCCAGTCCTCTGGTACGGTCCCACCCTCTAGTGATTTGGTGACTAGTTCTGCTAGGGGTGCTGCTAGTACATGCCCCAGCTCCCTGAGAACTCTAGGGTGAATCCCATCCAGTTCCATGGCCTTGTCCACCTTTAGTTTATTTAAAGCTTCCAAGACTTGTGCCTCTGTGAAGGGCCTGTGTCAACTCTCAGTCCCTGGTTGTGGCTGCTATGCAGGCTTGGCCCATCCCCTAAATTCTCTTTGGTGAACACAGAACAGAAGTACTGGTTTAAGACTTTTGCTTTCTTGCAGTCTTTTTCTACCAGTTTCCCTCCAGTATCTGCTAGTTTAACTATTTCTCTTTGGTTTTCCTCTTTTCCCTTATGTACCTAAACAGTGCTTTATCTCCCTCCTTTAACCCCTGCACAATCCTCAGTTCAGTCAGGGCTTTAGCCTTCTTTACTCCCTTACCAGCTTACCTCTGTGCTTCCTGATAGGTTTCCTTATCCTCATCATTCATTGATACCCTAAACTTTGTGTATGCCTTCTTTCTCTCCCTTACTATTGCAGTCACCTCCCTGGAGAACCAGAGGGTTTTCCTTTGGATCTACTATGAAAACCTGAAATTTAAAATCCCAGCACCCACCAGCCCAAGACCAACATCCTGACGTGGCACGTAACTGACAGAGTAGCATCCCGATGACGGAAAGCCCAACACTGGGCTTATGCCAGGTTTGTGGTCTGGCAGGGGGGATATGCCCCCGCACCTCCTGTTACAGGGGCATCACCCCCACCCCAACCTGAAATTATTATAACCAACTCCGAGTACTGACAAACTCCACTGTTAGGCTTACCATCATTGGGATGTTATTCTGTTTGGCAAGTGCCATGTTGGGATGCCGGTCTCAGGCTAGTGGATGTCGGGATTTGAAATGTCAGATTTTCATAGTGATACCTTTCTTGTTTTATTTGCCTTGCTCACCCTTCTGATGCACTGTTCAGTGACCTCTGTGATAGCTCCTTTGAGATACTCCCACATTTTGTCTATTCATTTCTTTTCCCTGTATCTAAAACTCTGCCAGGCTATCTCTCATCTTCTGAAAGTCTGCTTTTCTGAAATCTAAGATCCTGAGCTTGGAATAACTAATGTCTTCACTAATGTTTACTTTAAATCCCACCATACAGTGGTGGTTATTTCCTAAGTGGCACCCCACATCTACCTCCTTTACACTGTCACTGTTAGTTAAAACCAAGTCCAGGACAGCTTCACCTCAGGTAGGAGTTTCCACAAGTTGCCTCAGCCCTGCACCCTGCAAGGCCATTACAAAGTCCATTTCTCTTGATGTAGATGCTGTACAAGATTTCCAGTTTATGTCTGGCACGTTAAAATCCCCTACTATTATTGTCTCACCCTCGTCTGTTATTTTGTGAAATGTCTCCATCATTTTCTTGTCCCCAATATCCCCTTGTGACAGGGGCCTATAGATGACTCCTATCCTAATGGCTGCCCCTGATTCTGTCTCAGCTGTTACTCATAGTGCTTCTGTCTCATCCAGCATCCCTTGAATCTCTGTAGCCTTGATTTCCACCCAGACATATAATGGTACCCCACACCCTTTCCTACCCTTCCTGTCCCTTCTGTACAGGTAGTAGCCTGGGATAGCCATGTCCCAACCATGGTTCTCTTTGATCCAGGTTTCCATCACAGTCACTAAGTCAAGTTCGGCTTTTGCCATGATGGCCATGAGACCAGGGATTTTGTTCACTAGGCTTCTGACATTTATTACCATTGTCCTCCATGTTCTACCTCCACCCTTAGCACCAGTGGGTTTCCTTTAGTTTGGCCATGTATTTTTAGTACCCTTAATGGATCTCCTTTGGTCTGCACCTGTGGTTTTGGACAAAAGATTAATGGGGCTCTTTTGTTCAGCTCCTGCGTTTTTTTTTTTTTCAACTTTCTTTCTGCCCCCTGTCTCACTGGCTTCCTGGAATTCTCTCCAGAGTGGTCACTTGGTTTAGCCTTTCTCCCACCTACCTGAAGCTTCCAGTCCTGCCTGGTATGGGTCCAGCCCCACTCCACTGCACCTGACCACCCGATTCCCCAGCACTGAGCCCCCCCCAGAGTGGAACTGCCGACTCCTGCCTGGCACTCTATCTGGAAATCTAGTGGAATGACCAGGGCTGGGAGGAAGTATTGGAGCAAGCTGGAATGTCTGATATTGGGCATGGGGGATGACTACTGGACCCTCCTTCACCCTCCAGGAGCCAGGGCATTTTCATTTTTTTCTGATAACCCCCCAAATGCGGGACGTGCAATGCCGTCCAGTGCCCGATGTAAGCACTTCTGCACACATCTGCAGGATGGCCTTCCGACATTTTCTGACTCATTGTTCCCCAACTGCAGTGCGCCTAGTCTCCACTGGGCATCACTAGTGTCATGGGATGAGAGCCCTCCTCCCTCCAAGGAGATGAGAGCAGTCTATCAGATGTTCAATCCTCTCCTACCCAGCTGACCCCAGCTCCCAGGGCTTGTTCCCAAATCTGGGTCTCCGGCATGGCACGAGGTAAGGCAGATGTCTCAACCCTCAGTGCCACTAGGCTGGCTCTGCACCTGTAGTTTTGGATGGAAAGTTTTGTTGGAAAGGTTTCCACACCTCATTTATACCCCTGCCGGAATTCCTTGGATCTGTACCTGTGGTTTTGGACAAAAATGTTTGTTAAAGAGTTTTTCCACAGATATTGACAAGAGAGTGTTCCCTAATTTGTATGGCATTATCATGCTTTGGAGTAGTTACCCTATCATTTGCTGCTGTGAGGGGGGTAGTGACCTTCTTGCCCTTCACCTTGGTAAGTGTCATCACCATCTCCCCAGCTTTCAGTTTAAATGGACCACGTAAACATCAAATTTTTGACCAAGCATCATCTCTTGTTCCTTTGCCAGGTGGAGGTCATTGTATCAAATGAAGCCCCTTTCGAATCATTTGATGCCTTGCTAGAGAAAGCAGCACTACGGTTCTCTCCTACTCCCCCACTCCTAATTTGGCTTTAATTTAACAGAATTCAACAAGGAAACTTTATCTTCTGACTCTTGGTACATTGGAGAAGTATACCTAGCGACTGATTCTGGGAAGTTGCATTCATCTCGGCTATGGAGGGCCACATGAGGCAAGAACTGCACACCCCTCCGCCTTCGCCTGAGACGTCGTAGAAAAAATCCAGGCAGCAGCCAGCAAAACCCACTTCAGCTCCATCGGGCAGGGCCATGGCAGCACCACTAAAGGAGGAGCACTTCTTACAGGAGATGAAGCTGCTCCAAGAGGCCCTACTACTACTAACAACGTACGTAACAGTTTTGAAAAAAGAGATGAAAGATGTCTCCAGGCAAGCTAGAGACATGGAGGCATGGGCAGTCTTGCTGGAAAAATGGAGGGCGATTACAGACTCAGAGATGGTAGCATAGAGGAAGCAGTTAAAAAGGATGGACTCAAAAATTGAAGATCTCGAGGGCCGTAGTCGCCGCAATAATCTTGTAGTGATCGGTCTCCTGGAAGGAGAGGAAGGATCCTCCCCATCCTCTTTACACAGAAATTGTTGGAGAAATTAGCTGGCCCATTGCCTAATGGACCTTCTTATATAGTGGAATGGGCCCACCGAGTACTGCACCCTAAGCCAGCCCCAGGGTCACCCCCCAGCCATTTCTTCTGAAACTACTTAACTATCTGGATAGACAGCACATCCTGACCAAGTTGTGGGACATTCAGGCAGTGATGTGGGATGGGCATAAAATACGAATATACCAAGACCTACCAGCCTCAGTGAGACAAAAAAGGGGCTCATTTCACTCAACGGTCTCCCGACTCATCCCTGCGGGAATATATTTTTGGATGCTGTATCCAGCCCTGCTGCAAGTCCATGTGTGAGAAAAATGGCATTTGTTTGAATCTAATGAGTAGGCAGTAAGTGAACTACAGGAGCTCCTACCAGAGCTGTTAAAAAAGTGAACTGTACTAATTTGAAATGTGTTTCTGGGGAGCAAGAACCGATTTAATGGTCTGGGTTTTTTCATAATGAGAGGGGTCAGCGACCAGTTGACCTGAAGATGGACCTGTTATATTCATGCCCTTAGAGCAGCCACCTGATTTGTGGATACTGGCAGGCTCAATGTGGACTCTCTGTTCTAGCTGCAACCTACAAGAAGTTAATCCTGGGTCTAGAGTATATGTGCAGCAGGTTGGTTATCGCCGTGGTCTCCTGGTCATTGCTCAACTTATAAGGCAAGAGATTCTCCGCAGAGTCAACCTGCTGCATTTGTTTCTATGCCTGCAATATTCTCTCGCTTTCCTGTGTCTGCCTAATAAAGGAAATTGCAGCAGAGGTTTTGGTCACAGAGGGGCCACCTGATGCAGCAGCTCGAACGTGCACACGGCTGTGGAGTAGCACCAGAGATTGAGTGCAGGATTGCCTGCTTTACGCTGATGCGCACATCCGCGCAGCAACAGTTTAAAACTGTTGGGAGCTTCCATTACCCTACAATAGGCAGCAGTTCCCAGGGCTTCTGGTTTTTACTAGAAAGACGTTTTGTGGATATACAGATTTGTTGGACTCTGGGACTACATTTCCGTTGGGGGGGACTTTTTTCATGATGGATCCTGCCTTATAGAGTACTTAAGGGTCATCTTTATTTTTGTCAAATGCTTGGTCATTAACAATGTTTTGGAGCTGAATTAACGGATTCTACTTCTTTGTTTTAACAAGGATCTTCAGCTTGTTTTTGGTTCTACTGGGCATCACCTTTATTTTACTATTACTCTGCACTTCCCCTGCTATTAAAGAGGTTGGCGGCCAAGCATGGTCTTTAACATGCATGGGATTGAGAGAATAGACTCTCGGTCTTACTCTTAGTTAGGGCATTAGCCCAGAGTGTACCTTAAGGAGCATAGTTCTTTTAATAGTGGTTCTGACGAATTTAAGTTACTACTAATAAGTAAATGTTTTGATGTTTCTACTTAATGTTCAGAGATGGGGTGTGGGGAGTGAGATAGGGACTGTTTTTGCTATATCTGACAGTGTCATGATCAGTATCGAGGGGAAGGGGCCTCTTCATCAAATCCTAGTATATCAGACTTTTAATGACTGGGCAATCATTGATGATTTGGCAGGGGTAATCTTAGGTGACTTATGCATATGTTTTACATTGGGTTGTAGTGTTACACATGGGGGGCTGGATCTATTTTTGTGTATGTGGGCCCTATAATGAAGTTTTGGGGGGAGGGGAGGGAGGGACTCATGGTATCAGTAAAGGGAAAGTTTTTTGTGTCTTTCAAGGCTAGTTTGAGGATAATCATTATATTCATAGTATATAGCTAATTGTATAAGAGTTATTTCATGGAATGTTAAAGGAGTGCGTAACAAGCATAAGCGATATAAGATACTGAAGCACTTGCAGATAGAGAAGGGGCAAATTTCCTTTCTACTGGAGACCCATCTACCTGAAATGGAGGCTAACTTATTAAGGAGGCTAAATATAGGGCAGGTCTATGCAGCTGGAACTGACACACAGAGTAGAGGGGCAGCTATTTTGCTAGATAGAAATTTGACTTTCAAATGTAAACAATGCATCCGGGATCCTTTAGGTAGATTTGTTTTTGTGTTTGATACTTTGGAGAGATCTGACATAGTCTTTGGATCTATTTATGGCCCTAACACAGACACCCCATCCTTTTTCATGGACATCCTCAAGCCTTTGTTGCCTTTCTTATCCATTCCATTTTTATTAGGTGGTGATTGGAACTTTCTCTTTGACCCAGATGCGGACAGGTCAGGCAAACTGAGGGCGTGTTTATCACCAGGTCATAGATCTATTTGAGACATGCTACATAGCCTAGGTCTATGTGACCCCTGGAGGGTGTTATACCTGGACCTCCAGGAATATACATTTTGGTCTTCTGTGCATGGGACCTCATCTCATATAGATTATTTTTTGATGAGCAAACAGTTACTTATCAGCCTCATGGCATGTCAGATCTCTCCCAAAGTCATTTCAGACCATTTCTTAGTAATATGCACCTTATCAATATCCCCCACTCAAAGAATAGAAACAAGTTGGAAAATTAAAAACAGCCTGTTAAGAGATAAATGGGTGGTGGACAGACTGAAGTCCTGTATTGAACAATATACTGAAGATAACCTTCATTCTACTGGTCGGCCACAGATGGGTGGGGTGGCTTAAAGTGTTTTGTATGGGGGGAACTGATATGGATTGCCTCTATGAGGAAGTCCATGAGGGAGCATCAAATCAGGGAATTATTTGACAAAATTAGACAATTGGAAAAAAGGGATCTCTCCTTCTTCCACAGACATACAACGTCAGAAACTCACTCATCTCAGGACGCAGTTCAGTGATTTTCTGGGTGGTAAGGTGGAATACGCCATCCTTAAAAGAAAATCTATGTACATAGACCAGGGAGAGAAGACCGGCCACCTACTGGCTCTGCAGGTCAAGCAACAAGAAGCATCTAGGTTAGTAGACACTATTCTATCGAATGAGGATGGCTCGCTTAAAATGAATTCAACAGAGACTGTAAATAAATTCCAGTCCTTTTATAAGGAACTCTTTGGTGCTAGGTAGAGTCCCCCCTCGACCAAGTGCATAGACGAATATCTGAGGGACCTGCCTCTCCCCAGCCTTTCAATAGACCAAAAAACTTTTTTAACCTCCCCAATCACAAAAAGTGAAATCCAAAACGCTATCAGCAGTTTATCGCTTGATAAAGCTCCTGGACCAGATGGATTTTCCTCCAACTTTTATTAAGTTTTCAAGGAGGAGCTAACTCCATGGCTACGCCATCTGTTCTGATCTGTCATGGCTGGTGAGTGTCAGGATCCTCATCTTTTTGAGGCGACAATCATAGTATTGTGCAAAGAGGGGAGGGATCCGCAACGGGTCTTGAATTATATACCAATATCCCTTCTCAATTGCAATATTAAAATTCTAACTAAACTTCTGGAAAGTAGAATGAATAGGGTTATGCCATTTTTAATTGCTGAGGAACAGGTGGGATTCATGATTGGGCACTCCTCTTCGGACCATGTGAGAAAACTGGATCATATTTTCTCTGCATCCCCGGACAGCTTTTCCACAGCGGTTTTGATGTCTCTAGACACGGAGAAGGCCTTTGACAGAGTGGACTGTTTTTTTCTTCTTCAGAATGCTAATTAGATTTGGTGTCCCTCCCCTCTTTGTGCAATGGATCCAAGTCCTCTATACAAAACCCAATGCCCGTATTTACTGCAACCAATCCTTTTCTCCCTCTTTTTCCCTTCACCCTGGGACCAGACAGGGCTGCCCTTTATCTCCCCTCTTATTCAATCTTTACCTGGAACCACTTCTGGTACAGATTAAGAGAGATCCAGGCATCCAGGGAATCACTGTAGGCTCTCAAGAGTACAAATTATAGGCATATACCGACACCATACCTCTTCACATATCTACTGTAACCCAAGGGCCTCAATAGGTAGAACTTTGCACCTGATACAAGAATATGGATTGTTATCCAACTATAAATTGAATCTCGAGAAAACTACAGTGTTCCCTCTTAATCCGTTCACTCAAAAGGGAGAGGTTGATGGATTAGGGGTACACTGGGAGCACAAAAAATTTAAATATTTGGGGTTACTAGTGGGGTACTGCAGGGTTCAGTATTGGGTCCAGTCCTTTTTAATGTCTTCATCAGTGACATTGCAGATGGACTGGAAGGAAAATTATGCCTTTTTGCAGATGACACAAAGATCTGCAACAGGGTTGATACACAAGGAGGCGTGGAAAGGATGAAAAGGGACTTGGCAAGGTTGGAGAAATGGTCAGAAGTATGGCAGCTAGGATTCAATGCAAAGAAGTGCAAAATAATGCACCTGGGAAACAAGAACCCAGGGGACGAATACACAATGGGTGGGGAGGTAGTAACAACAACAAAAAAGGAAAGGGACCTGGGGGTAATCATATCAGATGACCTTAAGGTTAGCAAGCAATGTGAGAAGGCAGTAGGGAGGGCTGCGGGTATATTGGGATGTATAGGGAGAGGCATCATCAGCAGAAAACAGGAAGTTGTTATCCCTCTGTACAGACAGTTGGTGAGACCCCATCTAGAGTACTGTGTCCAGTTCTGGAGACCACATCTCCGCAAGGACATAGACAGGATAGCGGCAGTCCAGAGGAGGGCAACTAAAATGGTGCAAGGTCTGCAAGAGAAGCCATATGAGGAGAGACTAAAGGAGCTTAATATGTATACCCTTGAGGAAAGAAGGGAGAGGGGGGACATGATAGAAACTTTTAAGTACCTCAGTGGAATCAACAAAGTCCAAGAGGTAGCATCTTTCAGAAAAAGAGACTTGCAAGAACAAGGGACACAATTTAAAGATAGAAGGGGGCTGTTCAGGGCAATGTGAGGAGTATTATTTCACAGAGGTGTAGTGGATGCATGGAACAGCCTTCCCTGAGAGGAGTCGTGGGGTCTAAAACTGTGGGAGAATTCAATAATGCATGGGACAGACATAAGGCAATTCTTGTGGGGGGTAGGAAGAAATAGGCTGTTGGTTAACTAGGATCTGCGGCCTATCCTCTAGGTAGGGAAATGGGCAGACTAGATGGGCCTAGCGGTCCTTATCTGCCGTCAAAGTCTATGTTTCTATGTTTCTATGATTGCTCTGGCATGAGACTCTAAATCTTTAAAGGAAAATAATCTGGATGTCCTGGTGCAGACAATCAAGCAAGACCTGGATAGATGAATGAAGCTCCCATTGTCGATTGTCGCTGTGGGTCAGAATTAGTTTAATCAAAATGAATATACTACCCCGGATTTTCTATCCCCTCAATATATTACATTTATGGTTGCCACAGGCCTGGTTCACTAGACTACTCTCTATGCTAACCAGTTTCATTTTGAAAAGTAAGCAAGCTCGTTGGGCCTATGAGAAGCTTACTGTCCCCAAGACAAAAGGAGGGCTGAGACTTCCCCACTTCAAGCTTTATTACTGGGCCAACCATGCTGCAAAATACCTATGTTGGGTGGATGGTGTCGGTGAGGAGACCCCAAACCAGTATTACCCTTTATGGCTTAGGCTGGATAAAGAACTTATCTCAGTGCAGGATCTCTCCCCCCTTGCCTTCCTGTATATACCTTCTGAGTTGATCCCATCAGCTCATGTTGAGACTCCAATTGGAATCTCTGTAAAGGCACACAATCAGATGTGTTCTTCCATGTCCTACAGACATAGACAGGACCCAACCCAGCCTCTTACTGGTAACCCGAATCTCTTGATAGGTGGGAAGATGGTAAATGGCTCCTGGCTCCCACAACTCACAAAGATCTCTGTTGTGGAGATATGGAGTAATGGACAGGTCCGACCATCCAGGGAGATCGCCCGTATTTATAACTTAAATCCACAGTCAAGCTTTAAAGTGTTTCAACTCAGGCATATGCTAGGGAAGGCCCAGTTACTTCAAATTGCTGAAGAGGAAGGAAGGTTCCTGTATCCATGCAGAGAAGAAGCAACACAACCTCACTCGGTTGCTGGTATCTACTCAATACTCCTAGGAAGAGCGTTCCAACAAGTAGATGGTTCCTCTGGTTATTGGAATGCTCAATTTCCAGAGAAAAGATTTAATTGGGAGAAGATATGGGTGGATACCAATAGGTTTGTTTCTCAAGACAGGTTGAGGCTGATGCAATACCAAATTATCAACAACATGTATTACACTCTGGTCAAGCTGGCCAAAATGAACAGAACCCCCTCGTCAACCTGCAGGCACTGCTTGCAGGCAGAGGGTTCCCTGTTCCACAGTTTTTGGGAATGTTTGAAAGTGGTTCCCTTGTGGAACACTATTAAACAAAAAATGGATCCATTACTGGGTTTAGTGGAATACATAGAACCTGCTGCAAGCCTTTAGGGAGATTTCTCCCAGATACCTATCACCGAGAGAAAATACCACCTAGCCATGATATCTTTATCGGTCAAGAAGCTAATATTGAGACACTGTCTGGATGAGGAGATTATCTCCTATTCGGAGTGGTTGCAGGTACTTTTTAATCTTGCAGTGGAGAAAATGATTGCTAATATAACCAACAAGTCATCTAAGTTTGAGAAATGCTGGGGGCAAGCTGCACACTTTATATACTCTTTAGTGAGAACTTTTATTTTCAGCATACATTTAAATCATAATAGCCCTACTGTTTTCTCTTTTCAGTGCTGCTGATATCATGGGTGGGGATGGTGGGAAGGAAGGTTTTTTGAATGTGTGTATTTTTATGTATTGTTTTGTTATGTATAATGTCTTTTATATTGTGGTATGCAAATGGGCCTTGTAAGGCCAGAAATAAAAAATAAAACATTTTGAGTTTCAAAAAAAATGAAGCCCCTCTCCCAGAAGGACTGCCAGTTGCTGATGAGATGGTAGCCATTTTCCTGGCACCATTCCCTCAGCCATAAGTTAAACTCATGAATGTCCTTCTCTCTGACCCTCTTGGTGCATCCACCCTACCCCGAGACTGGAAGTACCTCAGAGAAAGCCAGTGTGGATGAAAGAGAGGATATTCTGTTAGTAAGTTGTACAATGTGTTCTTTTGTCTCCGCAACTGACTGATTGGAAAAGTCATTTGTCCCTAGGTGAACAACTAAGTGTTTTGTTCCATCCTCCCTTAGCACAATCTGCTCAAGGTGTTTTGTGTCCATTTCTGCAGATGCATCTGGGAGACACTTTACAATGACCCTGGTACCACTGTTTGAATTTATGTAGGATTCCACTCCATGGATCATGAACTCTCCCACTGTGATAAGTTTCCTCTTGTCCATGTTGCCATTGATTTATGTATCCTTTTTGATCATGCTTGGTTCCTTGAGCTGTTCTCTACAAGCACTACAATGCCCAGTAACTGGTTCCATTACCAGTGGTGCATATCTGTTATTTATAAGCATGTTGCTTTTGGATGTTCATGTTTTAGTTCTTGCCACATGGCCTCGCCTCCCCCTCCTGACCACCTGCCAGGCATCTGATTGTGGATCCTGCCTAGTACCAGTGCTGATGTTTGTGTGCTGCTAGGTCAGAGGTGGGATGAGCGGGTGCCTGTAGCTTTGCAATTTAACCTGGAGCTTATGTATTATGGCCATGCTTTCCTCAGCTGAGCCCTAAAGTCGACTACAGCCCAACAAGTTGAACATTTACCCAGGCCATGGAAGAGCACCCTGCTGAATAGGGCCCCACATTGTCCACAAGTGACAATCTCCATGCTGTCCCTGCAGAAAATCAATAGAGGTACCAGTAGAGAAAAACAATCACCCTTTGGCAGTGGCTCCAACAAACACCACCAACAATAGTGCCCTCAGATAAAAGTAAAGGTAACTTGACCTTTTAAATCTTCCTTCTGTTGGAAGGTACTCAGCCTTGTCAGCTCCATCCTCCAGTTACACTCCTAAAACCCTGGGAGATCTGTGTAACAAAAGCAATTAGCTCCTTCAATGTGAGAATGAGACTGCAAAAGCTATAAGCCCAAAATAAAACCTGTAAGCACAACCTGAAAGCACAAAACAAAATAGTAACAAAACAGTAACTCTGCTTAGCCTAAAGAGAGAGATCAAACTGTAAAACCTGTAAGCACAAAACAGTAACAAAACCTGTAAGCACAACCTGTAAGCACAACAAAATAATAAGATAGTGACTCTGCTTAGCCAAAAGAAGCCTTAATATTTCTCCTTGTTCTGTTAATGTTGCTCCTTGCTCTCTCTCTGTCCTTTCAAGCAAACCTAGATGAAAAAAGCTCATGTAAATATAGGTGCTTTTTATCAACAAACCTTAGTCTTCCACCTCAACACACCAACTAACCTGACCTTTTAAATCTTCCTTCTTTTGGAAGGTACTAAGCCTTTGTCAGCTCCACCCCCCCAGTTACACTCCTAATCCCCTGGAGAAATGGTGGAAGAAAATCAATTAACTCCTTCAGTGTGAGAAAGAGACTGTAAAAACCCATAAACCCAAAACAAGACCTGTAAGCACAACCTGTAAGCATAAAACAAAATAGTAACAAAACATTAACTCTGCTTAGCCTAAACAGAGATCAAACTGTAAAACCTGTAAGCACAAAACAGTAACAAAACCTGTAGGCAGAAAAAATAGTAACAAAACAGTAACTCTGCTTAGCCTAAAGAGAGATCAAACTGTAAAACCTGTAAGCACAAAACAGCAACAAAACCTGTAAGCACAAAACAAAATAGTAACAAGACAGTAACTCTGCTTAGCCAAAAGAAGCATTGATGTTTCACCTTGCTCTATTAATGTTGCTCCTTGCTCTGTCCTTTCAAGCAAACCTAGAATAAAAAAGCTTAGGTAAAGCTATAGGTGTTTTTTGTCAGCAAACCTTAGTCTTCCACCTCAACACACCAGTGGCAGGGTGACCAGTGGAGTGCCTCAGGGTTCAGTGTTTAGAACAGTCCTCTTTAATGTCTTTATAAGTGACGTTGCAAATGAGCTGGAAGGGAAGGTCTCTCTTTTTACATATGACACCAAAATCTGCAATAGGGTTGACATGCTGGGGTGGGGGAGGGGTGGAAAGAATGAGCACAGACCTGAGAAAACTTGAGGACTGGTCAAGGATATGGCAGCTGGGTTTTAATGCAAAAAAAAGTGCCAAGTAATGTACTTGGGGCACAGAAATCCAGGGGCAGAGTGAAAAATGGGAAGAGTGGTGCTGATGACCACCAAGCAGGAAAGAGACATGGCATGATCATACTGGTTGACCTACAGGTGGTCAAGCAGTGAGACAAGGCAGTTGGGAGGGCTAGAGGGGTGCTGGAGTGATAGGGAGGGGTATCACCCACAGAAAGAGGGAAGTGGTATCACCTCTGTAAAGACCACTAGTAAGACCCTACCTAGAATACTGTGTCCAGTTCTGGAGACCACATAGACAGAATAGAAGTGGTCCAGAGGAGGGCAGCTAAAATGGCACAGGGTCTGCATCAGAAGTCCTATAAGGAGAGGCTTAAGGACCTAAATATGTACTCCCTGGAAGAGATAAGATAGAGGGAGGATATGATACAGACCTTTAAATGCCTCATGGGGTAAATAAGGTACAGGAGGGAAGCATTTTTTTTAGAAAAAGAGGTGTTCAGGGACAAGGGGCACATAAGAATGTGAATAGATTCACAAGAGATGTAAGAAAGTACTTCTTCATAGAAAGAGAGATGGATTATTGGAACAGTCTTCCAGCAGAGGTGGTGGGTGTAAAAACAATGGAGAAGTTCAAGAATACATAAAATGGGCATAAGGGAATCTTGGAGAAAGGAAAGGGGGGTGGGTGAATGGGCCAGAGATCTAGAAGGATCTGTGGAGATACTACAGGCTGTGAAAAATGGACAGACTAGGTGGGTCAAGCAGTCCTTATCTACCAGCAAATTCTATGTTTCTGTACCCCAGTTGGGCAGTTGCAGTCCAAGTTCAGCAGGTATCCTCTAGAAATGGTGCCACCAGACAGGGGAGGTCACTTGCCACCCGGCTACATGACCTCCCCACTCACTGAGATTGAGCCAACCTGGAGAGGTGCATCATTTCCTCAGTCTGCCCATGGATGATGCCCTTCATGGTAAGAGATGCAGAAACTCTGAATATCTGGCAATATCTCGCAACTGCACACAACACTCCCATTATATTTCAGTTAGTATACATATGGCTGCAGCCATTCCCCCAAGACTTGCATTGCATGTGTTATTCTAGGGAAGAGGTTATGGGGACTAATAAGACAATAGAAAGTCTGCCAAGCATTGCAGCACAAATAACCTTACCTACCTCCCCTCCTCTGTAACCTGGCCTTAGGAAGGCAGGTTGGGTTCCATCCACAGGGTTGGGAAGTAGCCCTGGTACCACCCTAGCAGGAGGGACCACTGGGGCAATCCACAGAGTGGGAGCATCAGGATGGGGCAGAAAGTGAAGGGTTAAAAGGAGCTGCAGCCAGTAGTTCCTCCTCACTTTCTTCAACTTTCTTCAGATTCACCCACTGTTGGCCTTGTTTCCTTTTGGATTACAATTCCAAATGAACAGCGCTATCAATGCAGTGAAAAAGTCTACCAGAAAGCTGGATTGTCTCAGAAGGGAAGATAGCCATAAGCTTGGGCAGTCTGTCAAGTGCTCTGGGAGTTTACTGCTTTTAACTCCCTAAAAGCTCTAGTGGGACTTGGAAAGACCTAATATTTTAGGTTCTGTAGACGTGCCTTTACTGCAGTTTAGACATTAGATTAATTTGTTTTTATTGAAGTAGTAGCTGGGTTGTTATAGAGTATCTAGAGTTTTAGTGAGGTAGACTGAGGAGTGTAGGTTTTATTTTCTCAGCTTTTTAAGTCCATGCAGTGTTTGGTGCTGGTTTTATTTCATTTTGTGACTGTTACTGCTGTTGCAGTTTACCAACAGAAATCTATGGGTCTGCTTGGTGTGGAAACCACCAAGAAGATTCAGCTGTGTTTCCGAAGCATAATCGTTGGAAGGGATGGTGGGTTGGTTCAAAGACTGATGTGCTGAATGGCTGGGACCTGGAAACAATCGCAATTGGACTTTTGTTGGGTTCTCCCCATACAGAGAGTGGAATTACCTATGCAGGAGTGGGGAAGTGAAGAAACTGCCTTCAAGTCAGTGGAGCCAGCTCAGAGCAGTGATCGGGGACAAGAGGGCCTTATCTCAGGGTTGGAGAGTAGCACTGTGTAGCAGTCCAGTGCTCAGCCCAACAGCTGGGCTCAAGGAGAAACTGAAAGTATGCCTGAAGGGGACAAACACCAAACATCGGACCCAGGGGTGGAGAGCTTGCCTCTGGCTCACTCAAACTCTTGCTGGGATCTGTTTCACTAGATTCTGATTGCAATCCTTTTGCACTGGCAGGGCAAAGGTTTGTTATGTACTCCAGGATCATTGAATCTGAGGAGATACTTGCTCCTGTGTGAGAGGAGAGACTGTATTCCCACTTCCCTAAAGAATTCTTGTCTATCTGGGATAGTTGAATTGGACGAGGGAGTAATACTTCCAAACTGTAACTGTTTTTCTCCTGTTTATTCATGGACTCTGGCACCAAAACTGTTTTAAGCACACAATTTGACTTATAATATTTTTGTATTTTTATTTTAAAATTGTTATTGCTGCTTTTGGTGTGTGTAGGAGGGCGTATGTGGAGGTTAGGTGTGCATGTGTTTGAATGGTTGTGTAAATTATTATATATATAAGTGTGGTGGCTGATTGGCTGTGTAGGTATATACTGTATTTAGTAGTGTGCATAAAGTGTGTAAGATGGTGGCTGGACACTGAATGGGTGTGGCTGGTGTTTATTTTAGTTGAGCTGGGATGTGCTGCCTGCAGCAGACCCTGAGACTCAGTTACTCCCTGTCCTTGCTTCGGGACCTACACTCCCTCCATGACCTCCTCTGTAAAGTGCTGCATACCAGTGGAGCAGGGAAGTGGGGATCAGGAGGAGGCATTGGAGAGAGCAGGTGACTTGGAAAGTGCTGATGGGGAGGGTGCTAGCAGGGCTGTGAGGATCAGGAGACACCCTGAGGCCAAATGGGGGTTTAAGAGAGACCAAATGTGTTTAGTCCTCAAACCAGGGATCCCACTTGACCTATTGTTAATGGTTCCTGATCGTGTTCTTTGTTACAAATCATGTTCTTTGTTGATTGTTCACCTATTATTATTACTACTACCATAGTATGCCTTTTGCTCTCCCTGGTCATGCCTGAAAATAGGCATTTCCTATGTCTAGTGCATGACTCCCTCTCACCAGCCCATGTACATCCTAGATCTTCTCACTTGAGATCCCCTTGGTTTGATGGGGAGCTCAAGGTGATGAAAATTGTGGGTCAGAGGCTGGAGCACTGATGGTGGAAGTCTTGCCTGGAGGTGGATAGACTGGCCCTGTGCTCAGACTATTGTGAGTATCAGGGGGCAATCACTCAAAAGAAGCAGAGTTCCTGTCCAGATTGTCGATGGGAAGAATCAACCAACTGTGCTCTTTCAGACTGTGGACAGGCTCTTAAATCCAGCCTGCCTCCAGTCAAGAAAGACTTTTTCTGATGTCTTGTGCGAAGAGTCTGCTCAGTTCTTGGACAGGGTATCCACCATCTGGCAGGGTGTGCCACCAGTGAGCCTTACAGTGGCCTGCAGTGATCATCTGGTTTGTCTGAAGAGCGCTCCACCTAGTTGGGGGTAGTTTAAACCAGTGGAGGTGTCAGAGATTATTGGGGCTGCTTCCTGGTTGAAGAAGACATATTGTGAACTGGACCCTGTGCCAACGCGTTTCTTGATGAGATGTGTCGACACTGTTGGCCTGGTGTTCGCCTTGGTTGTCCAGTGCTCTTTGACAGAAGGGATTTTTCCAGATGCCTTGAAGGAGGTGCTGGTTCATCCACACCTGAAAAAAACATCATTAGACCCTGAAGTCATGGTGAATTTCCATCCAGTCTCCAACCTCCCATTTTTGGGACAAGTTGATGAGAAAGATATGGTGCAACAACTTGAGGAACACCTCATGGCTCTTGATCTCTATGAGCCATTCCAGTCTGGTTTCTGTGCAAGGCATAGTACAGAAACCATATTTCTCTGGGTGCATAATGACCTCCTCAAGGCTAGAGGGGTAGGGGAAAATTCTAATCCTTCTCAATTTCTCTTCAGCTTTTGACACGGTAGACCATTGTGTGTTGCTTGACCTCCCGAGGGAATTTTGTGGGATCACTGGCTGTGTCATCTGCTGGACTGAGTCATACCTCACAAACAGGAGGCAATGAGTTGTGATGGGGAATTTCTCCTCCTCCTCTAGCCTGCTGTAGTGTGGAGTACCTCAGGGTTCAGTCTCATCACCAATGTTGTTTGCCATGTACATGCTGCTCCTGGGAGAGCTCATTAGAAAGTATGGTCTGGGTTTTCATTGCTATGCCGATGATACCCAGCTGTATCTTTCCTTTGCCCTAGGAACTTCTAGTATGGTGAAAGTACTGACAGCTGCCTCGCAGAGTTAAATGACTGGATGTCCTCCAGCTGGTTGCGACTGAACCCCGACAACATGGAGATACTGATGGTGGAGTCGAACAGAAGACAGAACAGGTTGCCCTCTGGTGCTGAAACTGGTTTATTCCTGGGATCTGTGCCACTGAGGATTTCCTCTATGGTGCAAAACCTTGGCATGACCTTTGACAGTGGATTGTCATTTGAGCTTCAGGTGTCATCCATTGTCCGGACAAGCTTTTACCATCTTAGGAATATCACCAGGGTCACACCCCTAGTTCCGTCTATGGACCTCCCCACCTTGGTGCATGCCTTTGTGACATCCAGACTTGATTACTGTAATGTGTGCTACCTCCGGGTCTCTGGTGGGAACCTCCAGTCAGTTGCAGCTAGAGCAGAACGTGGCTGCTAGGCTGCTAACTGGGCAGCTGAAATTTTGTCATATCACCCCTGTTTTGCCGGGCTGCACTGGCTGCCAGTAAGGTGGAGGATTGTCTTCAAGGTGGGCTTGCTCACCTTTAAGGCCCTACGTGGGCAGAGTCCTGGTTACTTGTCAGACCTTCTTACACCTGCCATCCTGGCCCACTCCCTATGGTCCTCCTCTAGGGGCCTCCTGGAGATTCCCAGGACGAGGCGTAAAACTTCTGGTGACAGAGCATTTAGTGTTGCCGGCCCCATCCTGTGAAATTTGCTTCCATCATCAATTCGGGGGGCCCCTTTGGTTGAGGTTTTTAAGGCCCACCTCAGGCCTTCCCAGACCTTAGGCATTAGTCCTCCCTGGGTACCCTGTTTTCTGGTTAAGCTTCAGCTTTTATAGAGATATTTATTAATTATATTTATGTATGCTGATATTTTATTGTTTTTATACTGTTTTGTATTATTGTACTGATAGTATGGTTTTGTTGTTTGACGCCCAAAGCCTCCGGGATTGGGTGCCAGAAAAATAAAATTTGCCTTGCCTTGCCTTACCCGGTATCCATAAATAAATAAATAAAGTGGGAAGTTAGCTGAAGGGCTACCTGCCACCATTCATCCACTTCAGGCAGTGCTGTGAAACACTAGATAAATGAGGAAGAAATCTGCAGTTATAGCAGGTCTTATTTCCTCTGTCAGTCTGGCTTGCATTACAGATACCTGGCTGGGGGATGATTCTGGACTGGTCCTGGAGTTGTCAGTCCTGGCTGAGTTTTCCTTAGTGCACTTCTTGAAGAAGGATCACAGGAGGGGGTGGCCATCTGTTAGATCTGAGTTGAACCTGGTGGTGGACCCAGCTGGTGATACTATGTCATTTAAATTTGTGGCTGTGTGTGGGGTCTGGGTGCTGGTTGCCAAATCCTCCTCGTGTACTGACCTCCAGGGTGCAAGGGGAAATTTCTGCAGGAAATCACAGATTTGTCACTGACAGAGTGTTGGAGTTGTCAAGATGGCTTTTTCTTCTTGACTTCAATGCTTGGATCGACGGAAAATTATCACACTTTGCTCAAGATTTCCTCCAGAGTATGGGATCCTTGAACCTCACACAAATTATTAATTCTGTGACCCACTAACACAGCCACACCTTGGACTTTGTATTAACTCTGGGCTCAAGAGTGATAGTCTCAAGACTGAACCAGTCAGTTGGACTGATCACTGTGCCATCAGGTTCAGTTTCAGGACCCCACCATAGTCCATAGAAACATAGAAGTTGACGGCACTTAAGGACCACAAGGCCCATCCAGTCTGCCCATTTTTTTCTACCTTATGAATGTGCCATAGGCCTTTACTCTGTCAATGGCCTATTCATTCATACTCATCTGCATTGCTCTCTTATGCATATTCCATGCCTGTCTGAAGCCCTGCACTGTATTCATTTGTACCACTTCCTGAGGTAGGCCATTCCATGCATCCACCACCCTTTCTGAGAAAAAGAACTTCTTCACATTACCCCTTAATCATCCTCCTTCTGATCTCATGCTGTGTCCTCTTGTCCTACTATTTTTATGTTGATTGCGTGCATGCACAAGAAACATATTGCGGCAGCTTGCTGCTGAAGCAGGTTGTGGAGGCATGGCACTGTTGTGGCCAATGCCCCCACAGCCTTTGGAGGCTTGGCCCACATTTCCCATGGGTGGCATGCTGCTGCTGACACTAGTTCAGCCAGCATGCCACAACCGTGTAAGGTTTCAGCCGCTGTAATCTGGGTCTGCCTTGTCATTGCAAGGTAAGCCATTCCACTGCAATGAGGGAGTGACCTGTAGGCAGCATGTGTCCCCCCCACCATATTGGGGCCCCAATCACCCTCTGCTTCAGTGCCCTGACATTTGTGTTTTCAATGTGGGAGTCCACTCTCAGTCGGTATTATGTCCCCCCTCACAGTTTTGTTTGGCAACAGGGGAGCCCGCTCCCCATTGGCATAATTCGCGCCCCCAAACACACAGTACAGTTGTGCCGAGAGGGTGCCCAATCCCCCTCGGCTCTTGCAATCCCCTCTTTTGTGCCAACAGGAGTGCTCAATCCCCCATCGGCTAGAGCTGCCACCCCCAAAAAAAACTCTGTTGGCACACTGGGAGCCCACCCCAGCATGCCAAATGGCTCTTAGAAAAAAAATCCTACATTTTTTTTGTTAACCTGTCAAAAAGAAAACGGTCCTTGTAGGGTTTCCCTGCCCCTCCCACAACCCGCACCCACCCTCTGCGCACCCTGTCTCCCCATACCCTTCCTCACCCCATACTTACCTGTGGAGTCCAGCACGATAATCTTTGGTAGACCGAGAACATTTCTGCACTCTTCAAAACCGACTGCCAACTGAAGAAATGCTGGTAAGCTGTATAATGGCATAAATAGAGTTTTTTTCAACTTTGGTTCATATCTCAGGCATTTTTTGAAATTTTGCCACCAAATTTTCAACATGGGGTTTTTGGGACACCTCCTCATGAATTCTTGCACTGTCATAGCATTATTCAGTCCCAAAAGGTGATTTTGTGGTCACTGCATGGAATCACCTTTCGGGACCAATTAACAAAATGACAGTGCCAGTGTTCATGAGGTAGACTCTCAAAAAGCCTGTGTTGCAAATTTGGTGGAAAAAATTAAAAAAATGACTGTTTTACGAGCGTGCATTGCGAAGTTGGTATGCACACTCGTAACTGCATGAATTTGCAATATTTTCATGCCAGATTTTCAACACTGACATTTTTTCACACCTTCTCGTGAACAGTACAGCTGTCATTTTTCACATCCTGACTGAAATGTGTTTTCGCACTTCCGGCGCAGAATAGCGTAGTTGCTGTCGGAAGTCAGCGTTCGCGACAGATTAAGAGAATGACAGTGACACTGTTCATGAGCAGAGGTCCTAGAATGCCTATGTTGAAAATTTGGTGATGATACTCCATAAAATGACTGTTACAAGCATGCGTTGTGCAATTTGCATGCATGCTCGTAACTTCGCGAATTTATTATATTTTCATTCCAGATTTTCAACATTGCCATTTTCCCACACCTGCTTATGAACAGTACAGCTGTCATTTTTCACATCCTGGCCAAAATATGTTTTTACACTCCTGTTGCAGAATAGCTCGGTCGCTGTGGGAAATCAGTGTTTGGGACAGATTAAGATCAAGCGAGTTAGAAGGGGGAGTGACCAAGCTCAAATGAGCTCTTTCAGGACTGCTTCGGATTTCTTTGTGGGCATAAAAAGGCCCCAATGCAGGAGCCAGTACAAAAGGGCAGCCTGCAACACTGGGAGAAACAGAACGGGAGAGCGAGTGAGAGAGGGGGACTGAGTAAGCTCAATGGAGCTCTATCAGGACTGCAGCGGATTTCTTTGTGGGCAGAAAAAGGTGCCAACACAGGCAGGAGCCCAGTACAAAAGGGCAGCCTGTAGCGCGGGGAGAAACAGAATGAGTGACTGAGGGAAGGGGTGAGCGAGCTCAACGGAGCACTGTTGGGACTGCTGCAGAATTCTTTGTGGCAGAAAAAGTACCAGCACTGGCAGGAGCCCAGTACAAAAGGGCAGCCTGTAGCGCGAAAAGACACAGAACGAGTGAGTGAGTGAGAGAGGGGGAGTGAGTGAACTCAATGGAGCTGTGTTGGGACTGCTGCAGATTTCTTTTTGGGCAGAAAAAGGAGCCCACACAAGCAGGAGCCCAGTACAAAAGGGAAGCCTGCAGCTTTGGGAGAAATAGAACGAGCAAGTGAGAAAGGGGGAGTGAGCGAGCTCAATGGAACTGTGCCAGAACTTCAGAGTTGCCCACTCTCCCGACAAGGGTCCTCCGTGGTCCTATATTACAGCAGGGTCTCTGGAGTAGAGACAAAGCAATGACTGGATATGCCCACACCTCCTTATGAACAGTACAACTGTCATTTTTCACATTCTGGCCGAAATGTGTTTTTGCACTTCCAGTGCAGAATAGTGCGGTTTATGTGGGAAATCAGTGTTTGGGACAGATTGAGAAAATGACAGTGACACTGTTCATGACCACAGGTCCTAAAATCCCTATGTTGAAAATTTGGTGACAAAAGTCCATAAAATGACTGTGTTACAAACGTGCGTTGAACTGTTTCCAAGCACCCCTGTAACTTCGCAGATTTGTAATATTTTCACGCCACATTTTCAACACTGCCATTTTTTCACACCTCCTTATGAACAGTACTACTGTCATTTTTCACATCCTAGCCTAAATATGTTTTTGCACTCCTGCTGCAGAATAGCACGATCACTGTGGGAGATCAGTGTTTGGGACAGATTAAGATCGAGTGAGTGAGAGGGGGGAGTAACCGAGCTCAACTGAGCTCTGTCGGGACTGCTATGGATTTCTTTGTGGGCAGAAACAGGCCCCAGCGCAGGAGCCCAGTACAAAAGGGCAGCCTGCAGCACTGGCAGAAACATAATGAACGAGTGAGAGAGGGGGAGTGAACGAGCTCAACGCAGCTCTGTCGGGACTGCTGCAGATTTCTTTGTGGGCAGAAAAAGGTGCCAACAAAGGCAGGAGCCCAGTACAAAAGCACAGCCTGCAGCACCAAGAGAAACAGACTGAGCGAGTGACAGAGGGGGAGTGAGAGAGCTCAACGGAGCAAAGCAATTAACATTCGGCATTGACAAATGCTTGTTCTTATATTGAAACATGTTAGACTCTTTCACCTTGTTAATGCCCTTAAGGTGTTTGAATGTTTCGATCATATCACCTCTTTCCCTCCTTTGCTCTAGGGTATACATATTGAGCTCCATGGATAGGTAGTCCAGTTCTGCCCTTTGAGAGTGCTTTGGTCAGAGGGACTCTTGGCAATTCTGGACACCTTGTATGCATTTGCAGCATGTGCTAGGGGTTCAGAGAAAGCTGTGGCAGCCTATAATAGGGCTGTGATGGTGGCCTTTACTCTTGTGTTGGTGGTTCATGTACGCCCACTGGTTTCTGGCCTCAGTTTGCTATGGTTTGATGGTGAGCTGATGGAACTTAAAACCAAGGGGCGGAAGTTGAAGCATTGTTGGAGGAGATACAGAGCCCAGAAGGACAAACTTACTCTGATTTCTAACTATAGTGAATATCAGAGGGCACTCACTCAGAAAAATGCAAAGTTTTTATCTAGGGAGATTGCTGCTGGGAGGAACTGACCAGCTCAGGTCTTGTGGATTGTGAATAGTCTTCTCCATCCTACCTGTCTGAAGCTTGTGAGAGCATTTTTACTTGTGAAATGTGAGGATTTCACTCAGTTCTTCTCAGACAGGGTGTTCTGTTTTGGGTCTGGGATCACTCCAAATGAGCCACATAGCTCAGCAAGGTCAAACCTATGAGTCTGGAATGCATTCAGTCTTGATCTTGGGGAGAGTTTCAACCAGTGATGAAAGAAGAGGTGAGTGAGATGATTTCTGAGCTGTGGCAAACATTCTGTAATCTGGAGCTAGACACAACATGCCTACTTGTAAGCCGTGTTGGACAACTGGGCTTAGCATTCGCTGAGATTGTCTAGTGCTCCCTGTCAGAGGGGGTGTTCCCAGTGGAGCTGAAAAGCACATTGTTAAAATCTCTCCTGAAAAAGCAATCTTTGGACCCTGACATCCTGACAAATTACCGACCTGTTTGTAACATTCCCTGTTTGGGAAAGGTTATTGAGGAGGCTGTTGCACTTCAGGTTGGATCACACCTTACTGCCTTTGACACCTATGAGACTCTCCAGTCTGGTTTTAGGTCCAAGCATAGCACAGGGACTGCACTAATTATGGTGCACAGTGATCTGCTCAGGGTGAGAGATAGAGGAGAATGGTCAGTTCTCATCCTCCTTGATCTCTCTTCAGTTTTTGACACCGTGGACCATGAGCTGTTATTGGATTGGCTCGGGGAGTATATAGGACTCCCCAAAGTCATCTGCTGGGTTGAGTCCTGTATCAGAAGGGAGGACCCAGAGGGTAGTGTTGGGAAGGTTTTCTTCACTCCCAAAGGTTCTGTTCTGTGGTATACCCCAGGGTTTGATTCTTTTGCCCATGTTTTTTGTGGTATATCAATCAATCAATCAATCAACTCTTTATTTAACCAGGTGAACATCATTGAGCAAGCTCATTTACAAGATGGACCTGGTTAAGCCCAGATTATAGTACAAACAGATATTTACAGTGTGAATAAAACATAATAGAAGTGCAAATCAAAACACAAGGAACATAGATAACAGTTTGTTAGGGATCATCAGCAAGACACAGTGAACTGTATAAAATAGTGGGAACAGACTAGACCACAGAGATTCAGACATGGATATTATCACAGGAATTCCCCTATAAAAACACAAGCAAGACATAGGTATCGCTATCATAACAGTCAGACAAAATAAGTGATAACAGCTTATTTCTTGACACAGTTCACAAAAAGGAGTAAAACAGGTATGGTTAGGTCTGAAAGGGAACATACAGCCTGCCAGGTACCATCAATGCAGCCCCAGGGAGCACTTACATTAGGACTGGGAGATGGCTGTGCCATGACTTGCTAGTAGAAGGTGTGAGCTAGGTACTGAGGCGACAGCTGGGACAGCGCCTACCGCATATACTGTGTTTTCCAATTCTATGGTGCTAGCACTGGCTGTCCGTGTCCAATGAACCATCGGGCCACAGGGAAGGTCGCAAGGAAGGGTAGATCATGAGTATGCTTAGGCTCCTAAGGCCAATCTCGGACAAAGGTTCAAAAAGGAGCATAATCACTCATTCTCCCGATATTTGCACTCTGAGCAGTAAAGACAAAGATCCCATCTGTCAGGGAAATAAGTGATTACAGCTATTTTAGCAAAATACAGGCAGACCATCTGATTTTGCAGGAATTGGAAGGATCACAGAAGTAAACTGCAGAAGCCAATCTGGAGCAAGGGCTGGAAAGCACTCGCAATCTGATTGGTTGGCGGCTTTAGCGGTACTTTGCTAAAGAAGAATCCAGGCAAATGGTTTCAGATGGCGGTTTGTGAAGGTGCCGACTGCCCGAGAGCTAGAGATTTTACACCTTAGGTGCAGATGCCCCCTGTAAGACTTGCCTATGTCTAGGAAGAGGGGTACAGGGACTAGAAAGTAATAAGTACATCAGGGTTAGTAAAACATGCAAGAATTAACCTAGGGTAAAGTCATTCATGGCTATGGCTAGACTTGGAGGAGCAAGCTAACAGCAGTTAGCTTGCTCCCCCGAGTCTAGCCATAGACTTGCAGTAGTCAAGCCTCAAACTCATGAACACACGCACCAGTGTGGTCAGATCACCAGGATGCTACCCCTGGATAAGATCATTAGGCAGTATGAGCTTGGAGTTCACTTCTATGCTGATGATGCCCAGCTCTACATGTCCTTTGCACTGGGGACACTGGGTCCAGTTGGTGTGCTTAATAGGCGACTGGCCGAAATCCAAGACCTGATATCATTGAGCTGGTTGAGAGTTACCCTAGAGAAAACTAAGTACTAGTGGTTGAATTGGGACATGGGGGAAGGGGTAGCTACTGAGAAGAAGACCAGGCTTTGGCTTGGCCCCTTTAGGCTTTTGGTTGCCACTAAGGTGAAAAATCTGGGAGTCATCCTGGATGAGGGGCTTACACTTAAGGCTCAGATGGTGGCAGTAGTCCATAATGGTTCTTACCATCTGCAGAACATCAGCCAGATTAAATCTCCTGGTGATCTGACCACACTGGTGTGTGTGTTCATGAGTTTGAGGCTTGACTACTGCAATGCTCTAGACACCTGTGGTTGGTGCAGAATGCAGTTGCTTGAATGCTGACTGGCCTCTCGAGGTCATGTCATGTCTACCCAGCACTGCGTCATCTGCACAAACTGCCCGTCGATTGACATATCTCCTGTAAAGCTGGACTTTTAACTTATAAGGAGAAAACAAAAAATGCATACTACATAGCAGTGGGTGCAGCTGGTCACAGTTTACAAGGTCAGTATCATCAGAAAAGATCAGCGCACTCCATGAAGTAGGGTACACAATTTAATTACATCAAGTGGCTTGTTTCTTGATGTAATAAAATTTTTACAACATTGCTTTGATGCATACTGATCTTTTTAGATGATTCTAACTTATAAGGCCCTACATGGGCTTGGTGTGGGCTATCTGATTGAGCACTTACATTCTCAAGTACACTTGCACACTCTCTGCTCAGCTGTGAAGGGCCTCCTGGTGGTTTCAAAAGCAAGGTTGAAGACCTCAGGGGACCAGGCATTTGAGGTAGTGGGTCAAATAATCCTCTGGAATTCTTTGCCAAGAACTCTGAGGGAGGCCCCCTAGGTAGAGGCCTTTAACTGGGGTCTGACAACCTTTTTATTTATTCAGGTATTCTGGGCTTAACCTTCCACACAGCTGTGTTATGCCAGTTTTAAGTAGTGAGTAATTTATGAACTTATTTTGTTTTCATTAAATATACTTTATTAATTTTCCATAACAAGCCAACACTAACATAAACAACAAGACTTTAGTTTGTAGCCTCCCCCACTAGGTTTAAGAGTATCGCAGGTGTTGTGGTGAGGGCACAACTGACAGACCAGAAAACTCCAAAATTCATTTCTCAGAAGCACAGAAATGGAAACAAGATGGCCTAACTTTTAATGTCTTCAGGTATTAGAAGTAGCTCACCTTGCCCCCAGACAGCACTGCCTAATAAGCCCAGTGGCAGCGGAAGAATTTCATGAAGATAAGCCACCTATGAACACCTCTGCCGCTGCGACCCCTGGAAAATGGGGGGAGGGTTTGAACCTTGATCACAACACAGAACCCACCACCACAACTGAAGCAGATTAAAACAGAATTCATTAGAGGACATTATTTTATGTTTCCAAGAACAGATACAAAGTCACAAGCACCAACAAGTTCCAAAACCATGAAACTTTATTCTGCGCCCAAGAATGAGTAGGCCCGGAGACATAATAAAGATTTAACTGGAGCAGCTCCATGTGACTGAGAGACAGGCAGTACAACAATCAGCAGGGTCAGGTACAGCATTTCCTTTCCTATTTCATTAGTGACTCTAATATCTTATACAGTGTGAAGCAGCGATAGATTTTTTTTCTAAGACATTTAGACCACATAGCACATTCCAGTTCTGAAAGCTTCTTCCATAGAAACCCTTTCCATACACTTTGTTCACAGCTTTTCTCTCTTTACTCTCTACTTGGGGAGTGATTTACTCCTACCCCTGCCTGCTGAGCCATTTAGGCCTCTGGGCGTTAGCAGCTTAAGCCTCTGTGGCTGCTGTCAAATAAACCCTACCATCCCACATAACCTCTGAGCCACTGAGTAATTTGAAGGGGCACTCTCCCTGCAACCCCCAGCACGAAACTGCAGCAAACAGTGGCACCTTTTCTTATCCCAAATGTTAAACAAAGGCCCTTATTGGGTCTGACAGACCTACCCCAGACACTGGCATGGTAGGTCCCTGGGTCTGCCCCAGACATGGGCATGGCAGGCCCCATAGCTAATCCCAGGCTGGGCCTCCCACCACCAAACTGTTACCCTCAGTTGTGTGCCACACAGGTGAAGCAAGTCAAAGCTGCCAACTCCAGGATGCCCTTCACCCATGTTTTCACCACTGACACAGCCCCACTACCTGAGCACCCCGATCCTTTCAATTTGAGCTCTGGGTGTTCCCCATACTCAGTCCCTGTGGTATCTAATGACCAGGAGAAAACACCCACCTCCACCTCCCTGCAGCCAATGTACAAACCAGAAATAGGGCCATTCCCACTGAAACCCTCATGATCGCTGCTACACTTCCTTGCCCTCTCAGTGGAGTACCACCCTCCTGATGCTCTGACGCTGATGATGGCTGACCTGACTAGGTCGAGGGGGGACCCTCTTCAACACTGTCCCTGCTACTACTGCCAACTCCTACTCTCTCACTTTTCCTGGGTAAAACTAGGGTTTTTATACCTTCTTTGAGGCTGCCCCCTGGAAGCAGCAATATCAGTCAAGTCCGAGGGGCCTCCCTCACTAGTAGAGCTAACCGGAGGGAGGAGAGGCTGAGGAAAACAAAAATGGCTATTAAGCCCACCCCGGGAGGAGGTGATTACATTCTCCCCCCCCCCCAAAACCATTTCCTCCTGGAGGAAACAGGCCACTGACATTACCCTAACAAACAAGCAGGTATGCACACTCTGTTCTCAGCTCCAGAGGACACTGGAAACTGCCCATCCCCATGACCCTCCTAACACCCTGTACTGAAAAGAGAGAAAAGGCATAAAGGCATTGACAATGTTTAAGGAAAAAACATTAGTACTGTACCTTTGAAACTTTTAAAATAGAAGATGGGTCACATAGAAACATAGAAACATAGAAGTTGACGGCAGATAAGGACCGCAAGGTCCATCCAGTCTGCCCATTTCTTTTTCTACCTTATAAATGTGCCATCGGCCTTTGCTCTGTCAGTGACCTATCTATTCATAGTCATTTGTATTGCTCCCTTATGCCTATCCCATGCCTGTTTGAAGCCCTGCACTGTATTCATAGCCACCACTTCTTGTGGTAAGCCATTCCATGCATCTACCACCCTTTCTGTGAAAAAAGAATTTCTCATTCCCCTTAATTCGGCCTCCCTCTAATCTCATGCTGTGTCCTCTTGTCCTGCTATTTTCTTGTATTTAAACATGTTAGACTCTTTCACCTTGTTTATGCCCTTAAGGTGTTTAAATGTCTCGATCATATCACCTCTCTCCTCCTTTGCTCAAGGGTATACATATTGAGCTCTTAATCTGTCCTCATATGTCTTCTGATGCAGTCCCTGCACCATTTTGGTTGCCCTTCTCTGGACTGCCTCAATTTGGTTAATGTCCTTGTGAAGGTGTGGCCTCCAATACTGCATGCAGTACTCCAGATGGGGCTAACCAATGTCTTGTAAAGAGGGATTATTACCTCTCTTACGACTTGTGATACCCCTACTAATACACCCCTAACACCCCTAGCCTTACCTACTGCTTTAGGAGGTCTGCTTGATGATTTTAGGTCATCAGTGATGATGATGCCCAAGTCTCTTTCTTCCTTTGTGACTGCTAGCAACTCCCTCCCAGCCTATAAGTGGTTTCAGGGTTCTCTTCCCTATGTGCATGATTTTGCACTTCTTTGCATTAAATCCCAGTTGCCACTCTTCTGACCATTCTGCTAGTTTATCCAGATCTCTTCTCATTCTGCCCACTCCATCTGGATCATCTACTCTGTTGCAGATCTTGGTGTCATCTGCAAACAGACAAGCCTTACCCTCTAGTCCATCTGCGAGGTCACTAATGAAGATGTTGAATAGGACTGGCCCCAGGACTGATCCTGAGGTACCCACTTGTGACTTGCATCTCTTCTGACTGTATACCATTTACCACCACTCTCTGTTTTCTGTCGTCAACCAGTTTGCCACCCAGTTGACCAACTTCTGACCCACCCTGAGCCTACCTAGCTTATTTATCAATCTTCTATGTGGAACAGTGTCAAAAGCTTTGCTGAAGTCAAGGTAGGCAACATCAACTGCTCCCCTTGGTCCACCACTCTGGTTACCCAGTCAAAGAAATCTATGAGATTAGTTCAGAGACCTTCCTTTGTAAACCCATGCTGTCTTGGATCCTGTGCCCTATGGATTCCAGGTGTTGCACTATCCTTTCCTTAAGGGTGCCTCCATAATCTTGCCCACTACTGAGGGTAAGACTGACCGTCTGTAGTTCCCCGCCTCCTCCCTGCTACACTCTTGTGGGTGGGATCCATAGGCGCCCTTCTCCAGTCTTCTGGGACCTCTCCTGTGCTCAGAGACTCACTAAACAATTCTGCTAATGGCTCTGCTAGTTCCTCCTTTAGCTCCTTAAGTACCCTGGGATGTGTGCCATCAGGTCTCATTGCCTTATCCATCCTGGGCTTAGCAAGCTCTTGTAGGACCCTTTCTTTTGTGAAGGGAGTAGTGCTCACCTCCCTCCCCTGTGTCCATGATGTTGAGCTGTGGGCCTGCCTACCTTCTCTTCAGTAAATACTGAGCAAAGTATCTATTTAGGATAGATGCCTTTACAGGGTCCTCCTCCTCACATGCTCCCTTTCTCCATTAAGCTTAGCAATACCCCTCTGGACTTCTCCTTTCACTAATGTATCTATAGAAAGTCTTGTCACCTTCTTTACTGTTCGTGCTAGTGTTCCTCAGTTTGGGACTTTGCCTGCCTTACTGCCTTACCTGCTTCCCTTAGGGCAGTTTGGTATGCCTCCCATCTTCATCCCGCTGTGTTCCCTTATATTTTCTGAAGGCCAGCCTTTGGCTCTGACCTTTTCTGCTACTGTATTTGAGAACCAAAGTGGTTTCCTTCTTCTTTGCACTTCCTTTTCTGTCTAACACAATGGGATGTTGCTTCAAGTATTGTATCCTTAATGCTTGCCCACTTTGCCTGTGCCTCCTCACCTGTGTTTCTTTTTTGCCAGGGCTAGCTCAACTCTGTTGGCCATCTTATCAAAGTCAGCTCCTCTGAAGTCCCATATTTTTGCCTTGGAATGGGATGATTTAGATGTAGTAGCCAAATTGAGACCATACCATGTGATGGTCACTGGCCCCCAGGTGACCTTCTACCTGGAGATCTGTGATCACTTCTTTGTTAGTCAGTACTAGATCTAGGATAGCCATGTCTCTTGTGGGTTGCTGTACCAGTTGTTTGAGGCCCTCCTCCTGCAGGGAATCCACTATGAGTCTAGTTCTGGCAGATGTTCCTGCTGGTCACCAGGCTGTTTTATTTTAAACTAGCTAACACAAGCATAGAAACATAGAAGTTGTCAGCAGATGGGGACCTTATGATCCATCAAGTCTGCCCTTGTTTTGCTACTCCCCCCACTTATCTGCCTGCTTGAGTATCCTACAATGTTTGTCCCATGTCCACTTGAATTCCTCCACCATCTTAGCCCCCCCACCCACTCTGGCAGGCTATCCCATGGTTCAACAACATACTCCGTGAAGAAGAATTTGCTCATATTGCTCCTGAACCTACCTCCCTTGAGGCGAAAGTCATGCCCTCTTGCCCTGCTATAGTCTTTTACCTGAAAGAGGTTCTGCACCTGTACCTTGTTGTTGCCTTTTAATGTATTTAAATGCCCCCCAACCCGATTCCTGTGCTGCTCTAGCGAGTATAGATTGAGTTCACTGAGTCTTGCTTCGTATGGTTTCTGGTGCAAGCCCTGCACCATCTTTGTTGCTCTTCTCTGCACCGTCTCCTGCCTATCTATGTCCCTCCTGAGGTGTGGCCTCCAGAACTGGATGCAATATTCCAGGTGGGGTCTTACCAAGGATCGATACAGAGGCATGATCACTTCATGCCTCCTGATTGTGATGCCCCTTCCTATGCATCCCAGGATGCCACTAGCTTTTAGTGCTGCCTTCTCGCATTGGTGGCTATTCACAAGTACAGGTGGGGGTACTTGTGAAAGGCGTGTAACCTCCCCATGCAGCTTCACACCCTTGGGAGTTCCGCATGTCAGCCATATTCTCGAACACCAGCCAACGTGTGGCTCCCATCTGCGGTCCCACTCCCCCGGGCATGCAGGTTCATGGGGGGGGTGGTCCAGTATGGAGCTGCAGACCTGGGCATGCAGCCAATCATCTGCCCATCCTTGGTCCCTTGGTGGATCTCCTGCGCCCGTGAGGTACCATGTTGGCAGCAGGTGCAAATGCACTGACAGCACAGGGGAATGTCCCTCAGATAACCTCCCCCTGCCCTCCCAATGTGTTCCAATGGCAGGGGTAGCCTCAGTGGGAGGTCCGTTGACCCCTGCCATCCCCATTGTGACCAATGGCGGCATCACAAGAGTGGCGCTTAAAGTTTACAGCTGCCTGCAGAAGGCACAGCTATTGCCCCCTCTGCAATGCACCTGCACCACATCGTGAATGGCGTGGTGTGCAGACATGCCCCCCACAACAGTCCCTGGCCTGCCCCCATGCAGAGCTGTGTGTTCAGCCAGGGTTTCACCTGCGTAGGGGGTGTAGTGGGTTTGTACATGACGTGCAAGTGGCAGTGTGAATGGCCAGGTTCAGGTGGGCTAATATGCACCACTGTTACGCAGTGCAAAGCCCCTCTGCACCTTTTATGAATAGAGCCCATTGTTTGCTGACCTTGAGGTCATCTGATATGATCACCCCCAAATCTCGCTCTAGCCTTGTATCCACCAGCTGCTCCCCTTCCCTCCTCTCCCATCGAGTACAGTTTCCCTGGGTTATGTTTTCCCAAGTGCAAGACTTTACATTTTTTGGCATTGAATTTCAATTGCCAGATCCTTGGCCGTTCCTCCAGCTTTTGGAGATCAGATTCCATGCTTTGCTGCCTCTCTGGTGTGTCAAACCTATTGCCAATTTTGGTGTCATCAGCAAACAGGCACACCTTTCCCTTCAGTTCATCAGCAATGTTGCGGATGAATATTGAACAGATTTTCATTAATTCCTCTGTTTCTGGTTAAAATAAATATAAATGAAAAATGTTTTCTTTCCTGGAACATCCTCAGGTCACCCACACTCCCAAACACTCTTCCAAGAACCTGCCAATCACACAGAGGTAGAACCATATAGTTTTAATTTAATAAAAAAAAACTAAAGCAAACTCTTTTGTTTTGAAAATGTCCAGCTAAATTTAAAGTCCATACAGTACATAGTCTCAGAGAGAAATTATCAAAAGATTAAGTGCTTGTCCAATAGATAAGGACGACAATCTCCCTGGGCACACACTTTGTATTCTTGCATATTTTAGAAACATATTAAAACAGTCATTTTAACTGTTCTTCTCCTTTTCTGAAGTCTATTATAGAGACAGTGCTGGTTCAATTTAGGGGCTCCAGTGTCCAGTGGGCTCTAAATAGGGGGGCTACCTCTCCGGGTAAAATAGAAGTCCAGGTTAGGCTTAGTTGTGTCCTCTCCAAATGAATCCTTAGAAATGATATAGTATTTGGCCCTGCACCCTACAAGATCCTGCACAAAGGCCAAATGCTTAAACAAAGTGAGGCTATCCCAGGGGCCAGAGAAACACATAGACTGGGCCTTCTGGATAAGCTGTTGTGGGGAGTAAGTGATCTCTTTGGGTCTTGTCTGCAACTTGTTTAAAGATTCACAGAAAGCCCAGTCTGACCTCTTTTCTTTGATCACATCCCAGAGGTGCTCAGATATGTAAGGATACTCAGCAGCAGGGTACTCAACACGCTTCTTCCTCCTGACCCACCTCTCAGCTTGGGACCCCTCAGGCAACTCTCTGACACTGGTTCTTCTAACCCCCCTGGCTCCAGCCATTACAATATACCATGTTAACAGGGTCACTTCACTGCAGGCCATCCTTACGGAGTCTTAAGGCTTTGCTCTGCACCGCCAGGTACGGGGTGTTGTCTTGCAGAGCTATTGTAGGAATGCGATAAGGCTTTGGGATCACCCACTGGATCTCATGGTCAGCAAACTGTTATCTCTTTGGGGGGTTCCTCAGTAGCCATGGGAGAAGGTTCAACCCAAATCTCTTCTTGTACAACCCCCACTTTTGTGAGCCCCACCTTTATCATGGGACAGAATGTAGGAGTAGGTGGGGCCTCACCCACTGCTGCAGATGGGTTGGGTTTGCTGTCACTGGGCCGGGATCCTGCTGGAGATCCCCTGGACTCTGGGGAGGGTCCCCTGATGCCAAATGCAGACTCATGCCCCTCCCTCTGCAACGAGGATTGCCAACAGCCGGCAGGGTGGAGCTGGACAGATGGCTGTGTTCCCCCTTGCTACCCTCAAAAATTTCTTCCACAGCTTCTATCTTCATATCTGCAGACTCCCACTTCACCTCCACCACCAGGTTGCCATCCTCCTGCACCTCCAGCTTGGCCTCCACTCCTAAGTCTAGGCTTCCATGGGACAACAGAGATGCTGAACCTGCTGAAATGCTTGTTGGATAGCACCAGGGGTCTCACATAGGCGGCCCTTCAAAAATTCATGCCGATGCAGCACTAGTGCAGAGCAAGCAAACTGTCAGAGTGATAACTCCCTCACCTCAATAGCCACATCTCACACATCTTCCTTTGGTCTGTTCCCTTCCAGCCAACTTCCATAGCTATGAGAGCAGGGAGGTAGGGACTGTCACTTGGGACACTCCTTGGGTGATCCCCCTTCTGATATAGTCGATGCCACCTAAACCTCCAAACAGGGACTAAAGTCTTGCTCACTGCTGTTGTCTGCAAGATCTCTATCTCATTTTTTCTCTCTTTTTCTCTCTCTTGCTCCTCTCTCTCTCAAAAGCTTATGGCAGAAATGGCACCTCCAGACGAGCTTCTCATCAAGACCTTTACCCAACCACCAATCACGAGTCTCTGTTCTCATCGCATGACCCACTGTGGCCACAGAGGTGCCACCAAGAGAGAGAGAGGGAGACGGGCCATTGAGGAACTCCCAAAACACGCCTTTATCCTGCACTATGATTGTGCCACACAGACACAGGCTCAAGCCAGCTAGGCACCTCCTTGTGCAGCAGCACCACCAGGTGCTGGGGGTGAGCAGAAATAGATCCCTAAAGTACAAATCTTACTGTACTAAGAAAATTATAAACTGCAGTAAAATGGAAGACAGTGATGTAATAGTGAACCTTAGGATATCCCCCTGGATTGTTAAAAATTACAACTCATTTGACTATAGGTATTATTTGGATGTAATTGTTGTTCCTGACCTTAGAAGGCTTTATACTAGATACCATATGGAAAAATTTCAAAATAATGAACTTAAAGTAGACATAATAAATTATCTGACCCAAAGCAATTTTATGTAACTGTACAGTACATGCCAAGAAAAAATGAACATATCACATATTGTCTTTTCATGTCATTAGTTGTCTTTTCATGTCATTGGTATAGAACACCTCAAGCTTTTTGGTTAGCACCAGTATGGTTAGGAACTGGATCCGGGGAGCAAGATGTTCTGCTAAATATCATGCTTACCACAGAGGAAGAATTCATAATAAATAAAGTAGTGGGATACTTTAGGGCCATCTCAACTATTCGCCGGAGGTTTAACTGATGCACTTTCCTGTTAAATGTTAGTTTATTAAAACATAAATTGCTGTGACCATGTAAAGGATATGTCTTTTTGTATGGATTTTGTATTTCTTTTGTAAAGGTCTAAGACTTAACAATAAAAGTTTTATCTATCTATCTATCTATCTATCTATCTATCTATCTATCTATCTATCTATCTCTTTCTATCTATCTATCTATCTATCTTCAGGGACCCTGGTTTTCCATTTTTACCGGTAACACCGGTAACAATCACGGAATCCTGCTTGGTTTGCGGATTTTGAATTCTTGTACCGGTGCATCACGGAAATTGCATGTCACTGCACGGAATCTCTAAGATTTCAGCATCTTTTAAATTTTTTTTTATTTTCTCTTTCAATGTCCCCTTCTCACAGCATCAGTCTTGACTTTTCAGAGATCCCTAGGCTGGGTATCCCCAAGCTTCACCCCAGGTAATGCTCAGGAGCTCCTGTGGGCCTGCCCCTATCCTGCCTGGATTGTACTCCCCAGGTGGGAAGGAAGGGAACCCCAGGTTACCCCTCCACACTCCGTTAGTGTGTGTCGGGCAGCTCAATGGGTCCCTCATGGAGCCTGGTTATGAAGTCTGGGGCACCTGGGTCCTTTCTGCCAGTGACCGATGTGGGGTGATTGTTCCTGGTTTTCTGGTCTCTGTCCCTGAGGGCACCAGCACTAGAGGAGTTCCAAGGAGGTAGGTCACATAGAGACATGCCACTGCTCCAGATCCTGGCTAGCTTCCTCCCCTCCTGATCACTCTGCAGCACCATTGCACCACCATCCATGGTCACACAGGTGGTGGTAAAGCAGCAGGACCTGCAGCCCACTCTTCCCAGAGGAGGAGAGCAGTCCCCCGGGTGCTCGATCCTACTCCCCTGGCCAGACCTCCAGCAACCCGAGTTCACTTCTGACCCTGGGTGGCTGGCATTGCAAGCTAATAGTGCTACTGCAGCGCCAGTGGGCTGACTCAGATTTCAGCATCTTAAAATGAATGCTGATGTGCTTTGCATTCTTTCTGTTTTGCTGCATATAGAGTCAGTAAGGAAATCACCTGCAGTGCTTTGTTGTATTCAGCCATTCAGTTTAATCACCCATGCCTAGTGGTTAGAGTAACAAACAGTGATTGAACTGGGTACATCCAGCAGACTTGGGTTTGATTCTCACAACCTCCACTTGCATACTGTATGACTCCAAGCAAGTCATTTAACCTCCCCAGTGCTTCTAGGTCACTCCTAAAAACAGTTCTGCCTAGTGGGCCTTACCTGCTTTACAAAGAATATAAAAAAATGCCAAAATATGTTTATTACATCATAGAATAGTAATCAGGGTACCATGTAATTTGCCTGCGTTTTACTTGGGCTGCAGTGATTTTGTATAGGTAAAGGTAAATGGTCAGATACATTTTATGTGTTTTATAAGCTTGTTTTAAGATTTTAGTCAGGTTTTCATTGTATTCTTTGCATATAGAAACATAAAAACATAGAATTGAACTGGGTACATGCATATGAGCATCTAAGTTGTAGATTGCTAAACAGAGGATCACTGCTGCCAACTAGCTTATTCAAGTTCATACTGTAATCTGTAGGGCCATCCAAAATCCTCAGTTGTTTGAATGAAAACTAGTCTGAATGAAAGCATGTTCACAAAGAAGAAACTGCCTTATTACTTATGAAAAGACTTCACAGTTAACATCCCATTTAGGTGAATTGGATGATTTGCACCTTTTCTCCCACCTGCTGTTTCAGTCTCTGTGACAACAAAAAGTTTTCTGATGACTGCTTCAACAAAAAGCAAAAGTTAAGTATTTAAGTGTACTTATGTTTGGCCAGTGGATTTTGAAAGCACAGTCAATGACATGCAGAAGGTAGGACCCCAGGGGCTGTATGATGCTGGTGGGCAGAGTGGTGCTCAATTCACATCTGAACAAAGACATGAACAGTGGGAGACACCCTTTTCATGGACACCAAATAAAAAAAAAACATCCACATGTCTGGGAGATGCATGAATCCATTTGAAGGTCCTCCACTAATCACTTGTGGATTTTTTAGGTGAAGACACTTTATTTCAAAGAAGTAAATTCAAGCAGTTTTTTTTCTCCTCCTACCCCCTGGCCATCCACTCCTTCAGGCCTGCCAAGGTACCCCACCACTGCTGCTGAGTCCCGACCACCATTCACTGCCCCTTACTGCTGTGCTACCAGGTAACCCAAAGTAACCCTTCATTGAGTGGGCCCCTACCCCTGTGGGAGGCTATCAGTGGAGGAGAATTGTCCTAAAGAGCTTCCTGTGTATCCTGGGCATGGCAGGGGTCAGAACAGACACATGTCTGGGGCTTCCAGTTTATGGAGGGACCAACAGCTGTCCTTTGGTTGGCCAGCGGGTGTTTTCCCATTTTCTTGACAGGCCACATGATGTCAAGGCACAAGCCGACGTCCGTCTTGTTCCCTCCTGCAGTAAGGGCTGGCATGTTGTTGTGCCTCTGGCCTCCACCAGGGGCAAGCAAATGCTAAGCCGTGAACCCACCCTCCCTCCCAGTAGAAGGTGCGTTGGACAATCAAGCCTTCACCCACCAGCTGGCCCTCCAACACCCAAGTCTGTTCCCTAACCCTGGTCATCGGTGTCACAGGCAGAAATCCAATTCAGGCAGTTAAATTATAGATAGGAAAAAACAAAGGTAGTCCACCTCAGTGGTGATGGTTCAGATTAATTCACATCTGAGTTCTAACAAGCAAAGAGACCAAGTCATCTGTAACTTGTGCATGTGGGGGTGTGGGTGTTGAAGAAAGGGGATCATAGTGCTGTCACTACTGCCATCACCCCTGAGGGATGTGGACTGCATTGTTGCTACTAACATCACACCGAAGGGGTGGGGGCTGTAGTGATTCTGCCATCACCACTGGTGGATGGGGAATGTAGTACTGCTGCCGTCCCACCTGAGGGATGGGAGCCACAGTGCTACTGCTTCTGTCACACCTGAGGAAGGGAGGTCATAGTGCTGTTTCTGCTGCCATCACACCAGAGGGATGGGGGCCATAGTGCTGTTGGTGCTGCCATCGCACCTGAGGGATGGGGCCGTAGTGCTGCTTCCATCACACCTAAGGGATGGGGGCTGTAGTGCTGCTGCTGCTGCTGCCATCACATCTTGTACCTAAAATAACTTTAAATTGGTACAAGGATTGAAGGATGTGCAATAGTGGAGGTCAAAATTGCAAAAATGCATGTTAACAGAGTTAAAAATTGTTAAATAAAGTACAGAGAACCAAATACTGGTAAAACCGGATTTTGGCTTAGCAGACACCGGTGACAATACCGTTTTTTACAATGTGCAAAATGGAATATGCCCTTTCTCAATCCTGGTAAACCAGTGTCCCTGTCTATCTTTCTATCGATCTAGATCCCTGATGAGCCCCCACATCTGTAGACCCTCTCCCGCTTGGTCTAGGGGTATCACAGGTTTTGTGGTGAGGGGTGCAACTGACAGACCAGAAAACTCTTCAAAATTCCTTTCTCAGAAGCAAATTGAATGAGATGAGATGGCCTACCTTTTGATATCTTCAGGTTTTAGAAACAGCTCACCTCGCCCCCCCCCCCCAGACAGCACTGCCTATTAAGCCCAGTGGCAGTGGAAGAATTTCATAAAGATCAGCCACCTATGAACGCCTCTGCTGCTGCTGCCCCTGGAAGATGATGGGGGGGTTCGAACCTCGATCACAACACAGAACCCACCATCACAATTAAAGCAGATTAAAACAACATTTATTAAAGGACATTATTTTATATTTTCAAGAACAAATACAAAGTCACAAGCACTAACAATTTCCCAAACCATGACACTTTATTCTGGGCCCGAGAGTGATTAGACATAGAGACATAATAAAGATTTAATTGGAGCAGCTCCAAGGGGCTTAAAGACAGGCAGTACAACAATCAGCAGGTTCAGGTACAGCATTTCCTTTCTATTTCATGAGTGGCTCTAATATCTTATACAGTATGAAGCAGCAATACATTTTTTTAAGACATTTAGACCGCATAGCTCATTCCAGTTCTGAAAGGTTCTTGCACAGAAACTCTTCCAAATGCTTTGTTCACAGTGTTTCTCTCTTTACTCTCTACTGGGGCAGCAAATTACTCCCACCCTGGGAGGGGGAGCAGACATGCTATACAAGCTTACCAGAAAAAGAAAGCATAATAATACAAACATCTACAAAAAATACAGCAAAAAGAACAAAAGCATAAACCCATATCCACCCCCGTGTAGTCCCCCCTCTCACACGAGCTCAGCAAGCATAGAAATAAACATTAAACAAAAGAACAGGGTTGGACACTTAGGGCAGAATGGTGAGTGGGTAGGGCAACTGCTTAATTCTGTAATTGCTAAGACACTGATTGCATCCCTGGAGGTGGTGAAGACATATACAGTGACTCCCATCTGGTACAAAACTGGTCAGGACACTTTCGCAGGGAGGCAATATACTTCTCCACCATTACAGCTGACAAAACTTCCTGATGCCATTCCCTATACAAAGGGGTAGAAGTGTCCTTCCCGTGCTGTAAAATAATTAACTTAGCCGTCAGTGATATCAATGCCATATGGGCTTTGTGAACATTAGAAAGATCTGATGGATTGAGTCCAACCAAACAAATCTCTGGGGAAAAAAGATCTGCCAGACCTAAAAGGGTGTTGAGGGAGGTTTTTATAGTTTTTGCAAAGGGGAGATACCTTTTCACAGTTCCAGAGCATATGTTTTAATGAACCCTCCACAAGGCCACAATGGGAGCATAGGGAGAAGGTAATTTGTTCATTTTGAATAACTTGGACAGAGTATAATATGGATTGTGAAAGATACAGAATTTAATTAGATGGAACCTAGCTTGTTTAATATACTTGTAAAGAGCCTGCCACACTGAGTGGCATACCCTAAGATCATCCTGGAGGCCTAATGTCTGTTTCCAATAATAACAAATCCCAACAGGGCTAGTAGAATCCAAAGATTGAAAATGTTTGTACAGCTTGGACATGGAATGAGGCTGTGTAGCTGTGGTAGGCAAAGATTCCAGGATAGCTGAGTCCCCGAGGGCCCATGGTCTAGGGCACTAAAAAGTGGATATTGCACATGTTAATGGAATATATTTAAAACTGACAGAATTGGGTAAATGACAATGTTCTGTAATGGAGTCAAATAGGAAGAATCTATCTCCTTCTAGTGTAGATTTAAGAGTTAAATCATTAAATGGAGGGAAAAAAGAAGGTGAGACCAGCTGGCCGGCTATCCAAACGTTCAGGTTACCTAGTAGGGATTGTGCTATGGCTCTGGTCCATGACAGATCTAAATACATACTCATCCGGCAGTGAACTTTTAGAGACCAGTGTAATGGTGTCGAATGGAGAGGGCAAGACAACTGAGCTGGTTTAAGATGAAGTAAGCTATTGAGCCATATACCAACAGATTTACAGAGAGGGCATTCAAGGTTCAGCCATATAGTAACATAAGTATTATTCAGCTGAGCCCCCTTCTATGGACTTCCACAACAATAATTTATATTATGGAGAGCAACATAATACAGAAAAAAATTTGGAAGTTGCAAGCTGCCACATTGTTTAGAGATAATTTAAAACAAGTTTGCCAAATAGCCCCTCCCCACCACAGAAATTAATTGATCAAGGACTTTAACCGGGGAACCACCTTTTCGGTAAATAGGTGTTCAGCATACCCAGTGGGTATAAAATACATGGTAACACATTCATTTTAACTATACAGATACAGCCCCAGATGGATATTGGCAGGGTGGAACATCTCTGCAAATCCTATTGTATTACATGCAAGAAAGAGGACAAATTATCTTTCACCAGGTACGACAGTGAGCAGGAAGGTGCATTTCCAGGTGCAGAAGGGACCTCAGCTTCCAAGACAAGCCTAGATTAGGAATCTCTTGTTTAAGGACTAAGGTATTGAGGGGGCAGGGACTTTGGTTTTACTCAGATTCCCTTTGTAACCTGAGAAAACAGAAAACCATTGTATCTCTCTCAGTGCTGCCTGAATTGAGAGCACAGGGTCTTCAATGTGTAACGAGAGGTCATCTGCATAAGATGACATGGTATACCTACATTCGCCAACCCTAATACCTCTGATATCTCAGCTGTTTTGGAGGTAGTAGATTTGGGGTTCTAAATATAAATTAAAAAGAAATGGAGAAAGGAGATAGCCCTGATGTGTCCCACATTGTAAAAGAAAAGGGGCAGATAAAAATCCATTACAGAGAATGTGAGCCAAAGGATTGCTCTATAAGAGATGAATCCAAGTTAGGAATTCCTGTGGAAAGCCAAACTTTTTTAATACTGCAAAAAGATAAGGCTATACCACTTTACCAAATGCTTTTTCAGCATCCAGGGAAACCAAGAACACAATGGAGGTATGCCTCCCTAACAGCGACATTTCTACAGTGACATGCATCAGTATCGATAACAGTGGCATACTGCCATAGAGGTGCTGCTGGAAGGGGGCAACCACTTCCTTTGACCTGCACCCCCTTCCTGATCTAACTCCAACCTGGAGTTAGAATCCTTTAGTTCAGGGGGTGCGCGGGTGAAGAACCCATGTGGGGGGTTCAGGGGAAAAGCCCCCTGTTGTAAAAAATAGCTCCAAACTGTGCAGCTCCATGTCAGCTGCAACTTGTGGTCAACATGGAACCCATCGCTGTAATGCTGGTCACAATCTTTTTTGTCACACTGGCATGGTAGAGCCCACAGGGGACGAGCTCTCCCTGGATGCTGAAATAAGATAGTGCAATTTCCTTCAATGATCACTGGAGAGGCGGCCCTTCTTGAAACTGACTTTTGAGTGGCAGACTAAGGTGCCCCATACCTGAGCCATTCAGTTAGCTAAGATTTTGGATAGAATTTTAAGATCTGTGTTAAGTAATGAAATCAGATGGTAGCTGTCCAGAGGCGTACCCTCTCTACCCAGATTCTTAATTAGAGTAATCCAGGCCTCTGTAAAAGATATATTAGAATAACCAGAGGAATGCCAATAGTTTTATAGCCAGCCCAAGAGAGGAGCAAGGTCCTCTGAATAGACCGAGTAAAAATTGTTTGTATAGCCATCTGGCCCAGGGGCCTTATCAGGAGCCAATTGTGCAATGGCAGTTAAAACCTCTGAAACTGATAGCGGACTCTTAAAGATCTCTTGCTGTAATGGTGTAAGTATAGGAAGGAGAAGATGATCCAAATAATCAGAAATCTAGGCCCAAATTTGAGGTTAGGGGGATGACTGGCATATAAAGTCGAGTAATATGAAAGAAAAACATCAGCTATCCTCCCAGGATGGGTTAGCAGGTCCACAGTGGGCTCGGTCCGTATTCCAGGGATAAAACTAGCAGACACCATGCAATGAAGCCTCAGAGCTAGCACTTGCCAGCTCTTTCTCTTTACTCGAGGTACCTCACCTTCATCCATAGCAATGACAATTCTGCCTTTTGTGCCATTAAACTGGCATACTGAGCCTGCAATACATTTAATCTGGATCATACATCCGCCAGATCGTGCAAGTGGAAGGTATGCTCAGTCTATCAGATATCTTTAAAAAGCTGATCTTGATGTACCTGTCAAACTTTGAAATGTCTAGAAGCTAGATGTATACATTCCCCCCTTAGTGAACACTTTAATGCTCCACATAAAACATCAACCACAGGGACTGAATCCTCATTCTACTCTAGAATATTCTTTAAATAGTTACTTATCTGCTGAAAAGTATCGGGATATTGGAGCAGCTGAGAGTTGAGGTGCCATGTAGAGTCATGATCCTCCATCCCACTGACAGCATGAATCATCAGACTTACCGGGGCATGATCCGATATAACCATGGAAAGAATTTCCAATGAGATTAAACCTGAAAGACACTATTGGTTAATATAAAAATAATCAAGTCTAGAAAACGATCCATGTGTAAAGGAATAAAATGTATGTTGCCTGTCAGTGGGATTGAGTATTCACCACGGATCCACGAGGTCCAAATTGTCCATAAAGTCTCTAAGTCACCATTGCCCCAGGAGTAGACCTTGCGTATGTGTATCTGATTTATCCACATCCTGTTGATAGACAATATTCCAAGCCCCCCCCACCGATCAATAAAGAAGCATGGGTCCTTATCTGCCATCAAATTCTATGTTTCTATGTTTCTAGATTAGTGAAAAATCTGGGAGAATCTGCATTGGAACTGTATACCGAGCCCAGTATCACTTCGGCTAGTCCACATTTACCATATTAAAAAAGAAAATGTTCCTCTGGATCCCATTATTCCTTTTTCTAGTGAAAAAGGGATACTCTGAGTGATTAATATGGCTACCTCACCCCTTTTAGTACTATACCAAGCTCCATAAGCTTGTCCCACCCATTCTCACCAGAATAAATGTACCTCTTCCCATCTTTGTTTCCTGCAAGTATGCAATCCCAACGTTATGCTTTTTTAAATGGTGGAATGAATTCATTCACATATCTCGACTGCCTTGTACAGTATGGGCTGCACGCCCATTGGCTCTTGCTCTGAACCAATGGGCATGCAGCCCTAATGGTCAGTCAGTCGGCGGGCAATGGGGTGGCAGGCGGGTGGGGTGCTGCCGCCTGCCGGCTGATGGGGGGAGCAGGGTGGTGGAGAGCTTACGTGGGAGGTGGGGTTGGGAGCCACTAGATCACCAGGGTAGGTGGTCATGGGGGGTTTGAACACGTTGCTGCCTACGATCGGGCCGCGGTCCACTGGACCCAGGGTTATGTCCTGGGGGGTTGACTCTTTGCTGACTGATCGGACCAGTTGGGTGGTGGGGGTTAACTAATGCCCTTAATCGGACCAGTCGAGGCTGGGGGTTAGCTTATGCCGCAATGCCGGGCCAGTCGGGGATGGGGGTTAACTAATGCTGTGATCAGACCCAGTGGAGGTGGGGGTAACTTATGCCGCGATCGGGCTGCAGGAGGCATCGGTCCCCAACGGCTGCTGCCTGGCAGAGGCGCCAGGCACAAAGTCCTCGGGGATGGCGCACCTGCATGCTAATAGCATGCAAATGGGGCCATAAATAGATGCCAATGGCCTCCCTGCACCTTGCATGATTGCTTCATTGCATGTCACCTTTTGAATATCAGAAATTTGCACATGGCGCAATGGTACTTGCGCCACCGCATCTTGAATGCTCCACTCTGACCATTTGCGGTGGCACAAGTTCCACTGCGCCATGCACAGTAGCTGTTGCTAGGGGGTGATATTCAAAGGAGTTGTTCAATAGCGCAACTCCATTGAATATCACCCCGGCCACACCCCTGCACAACTATTTTGTGCAGCGCAAGGGCCTGCGCCACAAAATAGCGCAGTTTGAATATCCAGCCTAGAGTATACAAAGTATAGGCATGTACAAGCAGACAGTGGTAAACTTACAGGCCAATTTAGATACAGACCAATATAAGGATACAGTACAGTTTTCAAATAAAATACAGTGGTAACAATAATTAGTTGCACTTAAGGCACAACAAATAGGTTACCTATCCCCCCAGGCACCAATATGCCCTGAACAGGCTATATCATAGCAGGAAAATGAGGAAAAAATTAATATCTGGTCCAAGGGGAATTGAAATGTGGGTGTTACCTGGGGGAATAGGTGCAGTAAATGTATATAAATGTAATACGTGTAATACATGTATAACTACCCATCATGATGTGATATAATAAAAATTAAATGCTGGGGGAACCACCCCACATAACCTAAGTAGCAACAAACCCAGAACAACCTTGCTGAGCTTCATAACCCCACCCCCTTCCTCCCATAACTCCCACAAACATCCAGTATCCTAAACAGATGGAGGAAAGATAAACATATTGTACATGTATAGAAAAAGACAATAATATATTCACAGTTTTGAGAAAAAATTAGAAACCCCTCAATAATCAAAAAAACACCTCCTAATTCCCAGAGAAATTAACCTCTGAATGGTCCCCAGTCCAAATGACCGCAGCTCCCAAACAGACCTTAGGCCCATAATGACGTACTTCCATTCACCATCTACCCCCTACCCACCCATCAATGAACTACTGTGTGTCTGCTGTATGAAATATTAGCAGACTAAAATGGCATTAGGCAAAAACTTAATAAGTTTCAACACATAATTACGTAAAAACAGCTATGCCATTAAGAAAATATGTAGCCCATAAAACCACCGATGATACGTGTCTTTTGATTCAACCGACATACACATGTTGCAGCGCATTGTATAAGTAATATTGTGAAAAGGTAATGATTTTATAGGCAGTACACAGAGAGCTACAGTCTGGGTTTATAGCATAATATAATATAGCAGTTCATTGCCATGATAATTGAGAGACAGGCTCCAAAAGAAAAATGAAAATGAACTGTCTATATAACTCAGTCCAAAAGGTAGCATCAGTCTACTGGTTCCAAAACCAAGGCTGCTTCTAACAAAATTAGCACAAACATGCAATTCAAGTCTTTAAATCTAGAGGACAGCCATGTGGGAACAGCACCAAGGAATCCTTCCAGGCATGCCATACAAGGTTAAATGCCTCCATCAGGTGACAGGTAAGAGGTATACCAAGAGAAAAAAACCTGCAGAAGATTACAGTATCTACGCTAAATCACTAAATCCACTATTCTTCATGGAAGTAGAACAAAACACTAATCCTGTGAATCAAGTACAGTCCAGCTCAACACACAAAAAAAGATACCTCCACATGATGTACAGTATTACCTTCCAAGATTGCTGGCTTGAAGCAGTCATCAGATGAAATGCTTTTACATCACACATCATAGCAGTGCAGCAGGGTAGAAAAAGTTCCAACATCAGGTTCAAGTGGCTGATTTCAAGAGTTTAGGAAACAAAGTTGGGGGATATGGAAATTACGTATCTACCGTAATTCTTGATCTTCTTGGACAAAGTCTCCACCACTTATTCACACTAATGGGAGTACGCCGGAGGCGCTAGGACCCAGCGGGAGCCAAATTTATTCAGAAGGGCCAGTGCCGAGATGGAGCTGCAAGGAAGCGGCACCGCGAGCTAGGCTTGCACGGTATATAATATCTCGGCGTCGAACCTCCAACCGCCTCAGTACTTTTTTTCTTGAGGAGGTGCAGCGTAACTAACCTAGAGAAGGACTAGCCTAACTATTGGACATACTGTAAGATAGTCCAAATGACCCATGTAAGAAGGGTCAAAACACAAAGTCTTCACAGCCTGAATTGGAGGAGTGAAGACCAGAAACAGAAGTGAGCTTGGGGGATGGTGGGTGGGTGTGTGAATGAGCGGTGGAGACTTCATCCAAGAAGACCAAGAATTACGGTAGGTACATAATTTCCATTTCTTCCTGGACATAAAGTCTCCACCACTCATTCACACTAATGGGAGAGTACTGAGATAAATAATCCCCCGAGACAGGAGGCAGGAGAGAGAGGAGTTCACTCTTTAGGACAGAAGTCCATTAAGAATTGTCCTGCCAATGATTGATGTTGTCTGGCATGGACATTCAAGGCATAGTGCTCAACAAAAGTGTGCACGGAGATCCAGGTAGCCACATTTCAATTGTCTGCAATGGGGACATTACGAATTTCTGCCAGAGATGCTGTGACTGCTCTGGTAGAGTGAGCATACTCTCTGCCCTCCAACTTGACCTGTGCCATGGAGTAACAGTGGCGAAGGCATGCTACCAGCTACACTGAAATGTACCTGATAGCAACAAGCTGACCCTGCCAGGTCATGCTGAAGGAGATAAACAGTTGTTGAGCCTTGCAAATTTCTTTTGTTCTGTCCAGATAAAATCACAAAGCTCTTTTTACATCCAGGGAATGAAGGGAATGCTCTCCCTCATTCTGGAAGTTGGCAAAGTAGGTAGGAAGGACTAAAGGTTGATTTAGAAGAAATTCTGAGACAACCCTAGGGAGGAACTTAGGATGTGTTCTAAGAACTACTTTGTCTTTATGAAACACAGTATACAGGGGATCTTTGACCAAGGCATGTATTTCTGATACTCTACAAGCAGAAGTAATGGCCACCAGGAAGGCCGTCTTCCAAGTAAGGAATTTCAACCTGCAAGTGGCTAGAGGCTCAAAAGGTTTATGAGTGAGCATGTCTAGCACAAGGTTAATGTCCCAGGCTGCAACTGGATGTCTAAGAGGTGGTCTGGTATGCAGAATACCCTTAAGAAACCTCTTAACTACAGGTAACTGAGCCAAGAAATGGAATGTACTGGCTCATGATATGTAGAAATTGCGCAAAGAAGAACCTTGATTCTAGAGTATTGCAGACCTGTGTTTGAGAGGTCTATGAGAGATACTCCAGGACTTTATTCAGTGGGCAGGAAAAAGGATTCCAAGAGGATTTTGCGTACCAGATAGAGACATTTTTCCACTTAGCTGTGTAGGTTTTCCTGGTAGCTGGCTTGCATGCAGCTAAAAGAATATTTGAAACTGTATGAGAAACATTAAACCTGTTCACCTCTATCTCCTCAGGTGCCATGCATGGAGGTGAAGAGACCTCAGGTTGGGATGAACTACAGGGCCCTGGGTCAGAAGGTTCATCTGAAGAGGAAGCAGTTTCGGAGGGGTTTCTGATAATCTGTTGATGAGAGGAAACCAGATCTGATGAGGCCAAAATGGGACAGTGAGCAGTACTCTCTGAACTGGGGTGGGGAGGAGGAAATGTGTATATAAAGCATTTTGTCCACTGCAGCCTGAATGCATCCTGACAAGAAACACCAGGTCCTGGATTTCTGGAGCAGAAGAGAGGCAGTTTTGCACTGAATGGGAATGCAAAAAGGTCCAGGTCCAGAGTTCCCCACTCTTTGAACAGTGACTGAACGACAGTTAAGTCGAGAGACCACTCGTGAGGATCTATCCCTGTTCTGCTGAGAGGGTCTGCCAGCTCGTTTTGTACTCCTGAATCAGAGCTTTGTGCTCTAGACACCATTCCCACACTGTCATTGCTTCCCTGCATAATGGGTAAGAGTGTGCACCACCCTGCTTGTTCATGTAATACATCACTGCCTTGTTGTCCGTTTGAAGGAGAATGTTCTTGTGACAGAGTATGTCCTTCAAAGCTCAGACTGCATAGAGGATGGCTCTCATTTCTGGGACATCTATGTGGAGTTGAGACTCATCCTGGGAACATGTGCCCTGGGTGTCGAGATCCTGGAATTGAGCTCCCCAGCCCATCAGGGACACATCCATGGTAATGGAGATATGAAGATCCAGAGGGGCCAAGGGATATACTTCCAGAAAGTTGCCCTCCTGAGACCACCAGGTGAGGGACTGTATCAGAGGTTCTGTCACCTTGATGTGAAAGGACTGAGGATGAGTGGTTGGTGACCACTGAGTACTGAGCATCCACTGATTGGATCTCATGTGGAGACGAGCCAAGGGCACAGTGAAAACCGAGGATGTCATGAGACCCAGCATCTGTTGCATTGAGAGAGCTTGAACTGAGCTGTTATCTTGATGAAGCAGGCCATCTTAAGAATATCGCTCCTTCTGTCCTCTGGAAGGAAGGCTTTCACACAGGAAGTGACGAGGACTCCTATAAATAGAAGCTTCAGGGAGGGCTGCAACTCTGACTTTTTCAGGTTTTACAGGACTTCCATGGATGTGAAGAAATTTGAGGCTACGGCCATGGCCTCCACAGTCTCTTGTCTGGAGGGATTTACAAGAAGCCAGTCATCCAGATATGGGAATACTTGAATTCCAATTTTCATTAAATGTGCCGCAAGAACTGCACAGTATTTTGTAAAACCTCGAGGCGCTGAGTATAGCCCAAAGAGCAGGACTCTGAACTGATAGTGTTGATCCAACACCAGGAACCTTATGTATTTGTGGTGTTTTGGTTGTAAGAGAATGTGTTGGTAGGCGTCCTGTATGTCCAGGGAGGCTAACCAATCATGTTGATGAATCAAAGGTAGCAGGGTACCGAGTGATATCATCTTGAACTTTTCCTTGTAGAGGAATTTGTTTAACTTTCTGAGCTTGAGAATAGGGTGCATGCTACCAGTTTTCTTTGGAACCAGAAAGAAATGGGAGTAGAAACCTGTGTTTCATTAATTCAGCGGAACTATTTCTACTGCCATGTTGTTCATAAGGCCTTGCACCTCAGAAACAAGAAGGTCTCACTGCACAGCAGACAGCCTGAGCTGTTGCTTGGGAAGATTATCCGGGGGTTCCAACAGATTGAGAGAGTACCCCTTATGGATTATCCTGAGGACCCATTTGTCTGATGTTATAGACTTCCATTGGTCATAGAACTGATTCAGATGACCTCCCACTGCCAAGAAAGAGTCCCCTTCAGACAGCTGTGGTGGGACCTGGGCTGGAAACTCAGACAGTGGCATGTGGCGTTTTTGGGGCCTGTGCTTTCTGCTGCATTTTCTTTTGCAGTGAGGAGTTATTGTCTGTAGCAGCTCTGAGGTAACCTCTGACTCAGGCAGAGCTTCTAACCTTACTTTGAGCAATGGCAAAAAACATACTCGTATTGAGAAAAGTAATTTTGGTAGTTAGCGATACACATGCCCAGAGTTGAAGCAGCAAAGATCCGCTTACCCAATGTGTTGATCTTGTGAGATTGTTTGTTTATAGGATGGGCTGTGGATTCCTGAGGAAGGAAAGCCTTATCATTCTCTGCCAGGACCACTAACGGCATCAGCAAAGGCCTGTGAGGCCAAGATGGGGCGATCTTTGGGAGGGGCATATTTCCTATCTATAGACTTGGCTACAGAGGGAATAAGAGCCGGATTCTTCCATACCATCTGAGGAAGACTCTAGAAAGAGGGCTGTACTGGAGGGGTTAAATCCACAGAGATTTCTGGATCATGCAGATACTGGAGGTGCAGAAGCTTCCCAGGATTGATTTCTCTGGTCTGGAGAGAAAGAGTTGAATTTAAGTTCTTGAGCAGAGACTTAAAGGAAAGGTCTTCCACCACAGGCTCTGCAGGAGGATTGATCCCTGCCCCTAGGGCAGAATCGGCATCAACATCATCACCCAGCTGAAGACCAGGTTCAGGCTCAATATCATCTCCTGACAGTCCAGGGAGACTGTATAGACAGAAAAGAAATGAAAACCGTGAAGAGAAGAAGAGGAGTAGACAGAATTGTAGTAGAAAACCTCTGTAAACTGTGCAGCTTCATCAACCCCTTGGGGCCGTCAAAGAGAGCGGTGCCAAGAACAGAGATGACAGCAACACAGAAAATGGCATGGCACCAACCACAGTGCGACCATCATGGTGCCGACCACCACAGCGCTGACCACCATGGTGCTGACTAACATGATGCTGACCACCATGGCACTGACCACCATGGCGCCAACCACCATGACACTGACCACCACCCCCAGCACCGCACATAGCGCTGACACCACCTGGGCACTGAGGACAGTGCCGACAGGGCATGCGGCACTGCAAATGGTGCCAACATCACACATGGCTCCAAAAAAGGACCTCAGCACTAGAGAAGTTGGCATCACAGGCAGGGGCACCATGCAGAAGTCTGAACTGTGATTTGAAGGTCAAAAATGAAAAATGGCAGGAGATAAACTGACTGTCTATGTGCAGACGTACCAGAGGGTGACCTCAAGTGATGCCGTTTCTTCTTCGACCGGTGGGCTGAAGAAGAACTCGATGCCTAACAGTGCTGTGAATGGGTACAGTTGTTTTTATGCTTTTGGGGGGGCCACCCATCCCCCTGAGCACTGGACCATCCATTGTCAGCCTCCCCTCTGGAGAGGGCGGAGGACCAGACCCAGCCCAGCTGACTGAACAGCTTTCATAGGAAGTCTCCTACCATCACCTGCCCCACTCATGGTCATCTGAAAACTTCTTCTTATACAAAAGTAATTTTATTAAATGTAATCAGTACTTTTCATGATAAAATATAAAATAATAAAACTGAAATCTAAGCTGCAAGTTTGAAGCTTGACTCCCGGCAGGTGAGCGACATCATCACTGAAGCCCACTCGACGGCAGGAAAAAAGGAACTGAGACAGTTGGAGGATTGACACCGAGATAGTCTATACTACGCAAGCCTAGCTCCTGGTGCCACTTCCCCGTGGCTCCAACTTGGCACCGTCCCTTCTGAAAAAGTTTGGTTCCCGCTGGGTCCTAGCTCCTCTGGCATACTCCCATTAGTGTGAATGAGTGGTGGAGACTTTATGTTTTGGAAGATCTGTCTTTGCCACTTTGTATTAGTCGAACTTTTTATATGTCCCCTAATAGTTCACTTGGAGCCATGCAGGGTACAACATTCTGAATCCTATATGCACAGCAATGAGTTTGGAAATCAGGGGGCTGTATGCAGCATGTTTCTGTTTGATGGATAAGGGCAAGTCCTGCACAACCCAACGTTTATGTCCCTCCCAGGTAGCCTCTTTCACATCTTTGATCTTCAGCAATAAACACTGTCTATTCAAATAATTAAAAATGTAAATATCGGTGGGTGAGGGGCTGCATCAGCGAAGGGTGTGGATCGGAGGGCTTGGTGGGCTCGCTCTATGATATAGGATGGTCCATTAGGAGACAGGCCTGTCAATTTCTCACAGAGCTTTTGGGTGAACACTAATACGGTGGGGCCCCCAACACCCTCTGGTAACCCCCAAATTACATCATTACACTGGTTGCAAATAGGAATGGGCAAAGTGAGTGAAATTCACTCCGTGGAGTAATCTATGAAATCACGCCAATTTCAAGGAGCAAAATGCAGAATTTTGCCTGGCACAGTAGCGAAATTGCACCTGGCAGATTGGCGAAATTTCACCTTCTGCTGTGAAATTTCACCTTCCATGGCGAAATTCCACCTTCAGTGGTAAAATTTCACCCGTGGGTGGTGTAATTTTGCCCTAAGAAACAAATTTGCTGAAGGCTGAATTTTGCCACAGAAGGTGAAATTTCACCATGAAGGGAAATTTTGCCTAGGTGAAATTCAGCCTTAGGTGGAAAAATTTCACTAATTGCTGTGCCAGGTGAATTTGGCCACTTTGCCGGCCCTCCGCCATCAGAATTTAAATTTGCTGCATCTCTAGTTGTACCCATCGAGAGTTCCAGTTTTTCCTCCAGTCAGGTTCATCTTTCTCCTCAGTGCTACCATCTCTGGTTCCAGCCAAGACCTCCAATTATCAAGTGAGCTGATTCGAGTTTCAGTATCTGTAACTCATTGGACCAAGCTTCATTATCCATATGGATCCATTTCAGCCCCTCCATGATAAAATGTAATGCCTCTTTAAGTGGAGAAAGCTCCTGCCAAGAATTGCTCCTTGGTTAATGTATTGGAAGTCACAGCCGTGTGTTCAGCCGGTGTAGGTTGGGCCTTGGATCTCTTTGAGCTCTTGTCAGGCATAGAAGGAAGAGTGTGGTGAATGGGTACAGCCTTCATCTTGGAGTCCAACTTCAATGAAAAGAAAACAGGTAACCAGTACACCAGGAGTGTTAGTGAGCCTGCCAAATTCATCTTGGCAGAGTACACCCAAAAATGACTTTTTTTAAAGCAAAATAATGGCTGAGGGAACAAAGCAAGTGGAAGTGAGTGTTTGCCCACAGCGGTGCATCACGTGACTCCCCAAACTTATTTATAAAGAATGCAGTATTGTATTTTAAATAATTTTATTTCTTGGGTATTTGTTTTGTCTTTTGAGATGCTTTATTTAATTTGATGCTACTTCTTGATATTATAATGATGTTCTGAGCCTCAGAGAAAGAGTGCCACATAAACTGAAGACAACTACTACTACTACCCATCCTCATGAAAGCAGGTCTCCTGGTCTGCCAGGCCAGACAAGGGAAGCATTTGCCCCTTATGAGTGGCTGCACAAGGGGTTGAGAAGGTGTTTTCCCAGTTTTTCCTCAGAGTGTTTTTCCCATGTTTTTGCCTCCTCCTCTAAAGGGATTTAACTGAGATTAGGTTTAGCATTCAACTGTTAGAGTTATTGTAGTGTGGCAGATTGAGAGTCTCTCAGATCCATGGTACAAGAGGAAAAGGGGAAGGAGTAAAATTTTTCCAAAGGACTCGTCTTCGTTTTTGGGCATGAGGTGTGTGGGGCCAAAAGATCTGGACTCCATCTGGAAGGGGGGCCTGGTCCAACCTCACCATGCTTGCCTGCAGGAGCAGTGACACCAGACAAAGAAGGTCACTTGCCAGTTGCCACCAAGCCACATGAACTCCCCACTCACTGAGGTTGCACCAATCCAGACAGGTAGATAATTCCTTCATCTGCATGTAGGTATTGCCCTTCAAGGTAAGGGATGTGGAAGCTCCAAGGTGACCAGAGTGGCCTCCAGTGTTGTGTATATTTCAGTTAATAAATATGCTTGGCCATTTCTCTAAGATCTGTGCTGTGTGTGTTTCTCCAGAGATTATGTTATGAGGAGTAATGAGACAATGCCATTCTAGAGCCTACTAAAGCTGGGATGCAATATAGTATATGTTTATGATGTGACACTGAAGCATTCGCCTTGCTTTGCTAATATAGAGTCATTGGTACGTGACTATTGTAGTATCTAGGATTAGGATATTCTTAGCTTGCAGTATACTTTTTAAGAGGTTGTTAAGCATTGTTCCAAATTTTTTTTGACATTTCAGTTGCATATGGGTTATATAATGTGCTGATTTGGTTCCCTCATACAGAAATGTTAACCTCTCAGCATTTGTGTCTCTCTGTTTATAGCCACTTATGATTACACTAAGATCTAATGAAGCTGTTTCAGTGCTGAACTCAGCTTCTGAATGAAAACAACCCAGTGGCAATGAAAGCAAACACAGCCTTTCACTTGGCATGCTCATTTGCCTGGAAATGCATTTAATTTAAACTCCTTTTAGACTGCAGTGCAAATTTTTGCTTCCCAATGGTAGCAGCTTTAAAGAGCTAGTGAATTGAATTGCTTTTTCAGTATGTTTAGCACTAGAGCACGCTTTAATCATCAGTTTTTGACAGTAATAAAAACAAATGGCTCAAGTAAGTAGATGTAATAGCAAAATTCCTTCTGAGGCTATACCTGATTAATTCAGCTTCACCAGTGGGCCACAGCTGGATGACCTCATGCCAACTGGAAGTGTCATTATGGGACAAAAGCGTGGCCATTCAGAAGTGCAATCAGATAATACTCTTCACATACAGCTAGTGGCATGGGTCTGCTTGTTTCCTTCTGTAAGTGTGTTACTTATTAGTTATCATAGTAGTGTGCTCGTTTTTCACAGGGATAAAAAAAATAAAAGGTTTTGTTGCAAACTTACTAGGTGTCTGATTCTTTTATTAAATTCTCTAATTGATGATCTGCTTCATATTACTTTGCACAGCCTTTTGTGTAAATTCAGCCAGTCTGGTCAAAGAAAATGAACCTGGTGCATTGATCTACTTGTAATTCAGTACTGCATTTACTTTTGACATTCCATTTAAAATGCAACATGTGGATACTAGTGATAAACTGACTGTCATTTTTAGGGCTGCAGTGGGTGTAGCCCTACAGATCTCTTGCTACGAGAAAAGGACTCAGCGCATTCCTTCCGAATGAGAAACATGCTGGAGTTGCACCACGGTCACCTCAGCATTTGTGAAACACTCTGCTTGTTGTCTCGACTGGAAGTATCACTGCACTATTTTCACTGTCTCTGCGGTCATGGCAGGACATGGCACACTCCATCATGTCCAAGATGGCCACCAAACTGTATTGCACATGCACAACCTCTAGTGCATGCACAGTACAATGCAGTGGCCAACTTGGTCACAGTGGACTGTGCTGTGTTCTGCCTTGACCGCTGATTAAAAGAAAAAATTATACATATCCCCCCATGAGACCCTCCCTCTCAGCACCCACCACTCCACCCACTCCAGAAATATAACAGCGACACTGGGGGTGCCCAATCCCCCAGTGTTGTTATAAGGATTTTTCTCCCCTCACCTGACCCTCCCTCTCAGCACCCACCACCCCATTCTCCCCTAAGAAACATAATAGTGACATTGGGGGTACCCAATACCCAGTGCAAGAATCCTTGGTCTTTTTTTGTTATACCTGTAAAATGAAAACCATTCATTGATGTCTTTTGCAGCTGTTAACCCCCCCCCGATCCTCCCACTCAGCACCCACCACCCCACACACCCCAAGCCCCTACTTATTGATCAGAGGTCCAATGCTGTAATCCTTTCTGGACAGCAGACATGTCTTCACTCTTCAAAGCCAGGTCACGAACTGAAGAAACAGTTACGCTGTTCAATGTATTTCAATTGTGTTTTGAACTTGGGCACTTTTACATATTTTTGGCCCAAATTTTCAACATGCCCTTTTTGGGACCCCACCTCATCAACAATTGCGCTTGCATTAGGCAAATCTGTCCTGAAACATGATTTTGCAGTCCCTGTGTGAAATCACCTTTCAGGCAAGAGCTGCAAAATTTCTCTGCTCTTGTTCATGATGTGGGGTTGTAAAAAGGCTATGTTGAAAATTTGGTGTAAAAATATTACAAAACATCAAAGTTACGAGCTTACGGTGAATTTTGTGAACGCAGGCCCAACTTTGGTAATTTTCAACATTTTTACCCCAAATTTACAACACAACCATATCTTTACAGCAGCTCATGAGTGTGAAGAAGAGCAAAGAACAGCACCACAGATTAAGTGTTAAGTCTTTATTTTGCATGAATACAGTCCACCATGCAGCTCAGGTCAGTGTCCTCAACCAGTTTTGCATGGTTAGTTCATCATCAGGAGGCTGCCATCCCTTGTTGCCACTGCATTATCAGGCTACAATTTAAAGTGACAAACCGGCCTGCTGGCACAGTGCTTGGATTTCCGCTTGCGATGCCAGCAATCCGGGTTCGGGAATGATCCCGGGAACTGGAGGGCTGGCCGGGGAGGGGAGGACTTAAGCGTCCCAAGGACTGCTCATTCTCTCCGGGGGGAGGGGGGATCCAGAGTTTGGCTCTTGTCTGGTCCCGAGTGGAGACCCGAGGTACAGCAAGCCCGACGCTCAATAGAGGGGCGATGTGCCAGACGTCGGCACTTCAGTGCCTTGACGTCCGGGGACTTGGCATGCTGAGAGAACATCAGGATGATAACCTTGCAGCCTCCCAGTAGATGGAGTACCAGGCCCTGACCTTCAATGCCCCAACCTGCCCGGAGACAGCGTTACAACTAAATACAAGAGATGCATCGGGGAGTAAGGGCTCCCACCCTGTACCCGCCTTTGGGGTATGACCACAGCTCCATGGGGGATGGACTGCGTCGGTCACCAGGTAGGTGAGTGAGGGCTGATAAGGCCATAGGTGTCTCCCGAAGAGGGGAGAGCTGTGAGGAGGGGGAGAATAAAGAAAAAGTAAAAAAAATAAATAAAGTGACAGTAAAATTTAAAAGGCATATACATATAATCATATTCTATACAGCAACACTTTTATACAATTCTATTAAATGAGGGCCATTAGTCACATATAATCATGTATATAATAACTGGTGCTCCTTTTTTCTCATAGGGAAACTGGGTTGTAATTCTGATATAATATCTGGCCAGCAATTTTTTTAATGGGCTGAGCCAGTTATAATTTGCAAACATGCGCCACATCAGTAAATGAAGAGCCGCATTCCGATTGGCTCCATGCTTGTAATCGGTGGGCTAAATACCCTCACAAACATGGCGACACCTTTCTCCCGCTTAGCAAGGAGCTGCCACACCATGCATGTGAATACTGTTTTTTTTCGCTTGTAAACAATTTGTATCTGGCTGATCCTGCCATTCACAACTTACATGGGCATTTCAGAGCCCCACTAGAGAAAAGCTGCCGGTAATGCCTCGTACGCGCTCTGCCAAGAACAGCTCTGACTGTGCTTCTTCAGGTAAGAAGCTCGCAATCACGATGTCAGTACACAAATCTGCCAAAATAAAACAAACCTCAAAAAAAAAAAACTGTAACAATAATTAAATTAATTTAAAAAAAAAGATGAATGGGGAGACAGAGTGTGTGTGTGTGTGTGTGTTTGTGAGAGAGAGTCAGTGTGTGTGTGTGTGTGTGTGTGTGTGTGTGTGTGTGTGTGTGTGTCTCAGACTCAGGGCTGGAAAAAATTGCTGCCCAGCAATTATAAATAATAAAAGATTTGGAAGTGTGCTTAAATTAGAAATTAATGGTTGCCCTCGGTGTGGGATGCTTTAATAAACCCCTCGGGCTTCATCCTCAGGGTTTATGTAGCATCTCACACCTTGGGCAACCATTAATTTCTCATTAAGCACACTTCCCCATCCATTATTGTATATGTTATCACCAGCTGGTTATAATGATGAACATGCATCCGGTTTCCCTAGCTTGGTGCATGCGCCTGCCACAATCTTGTCCTGCGTGCCATTAACCTTTCTCCATGGCTCCACAGTTCACCGCACTTCAACTCAGCGGCAGTAAGTAAATAAAACAAATGAGCAGGATCTGATTTAACTAAAAAGGCATCTGACTTCAAAAAAAAAAACCCTTTGTCACAAGCCGCGGACCGCACTGAAACTGGAAAGGTCCATGGCTATCTTTATTTTATATAATCACTGTGGTGAAAAAATGAGCACCAGTAATTATATAAAATAAAGGATGAGTAGGTGGTCAAAACTCAGATTTTACAGCCACCCCGGGGTGGGATGCCTTAATAAACCCCTCAAGCTTTGCTCTCGGGATTATGTGGCATCCCACCCTCAGGGGTATGCAAAATCCTCATTATAACCACCTACCCATCCATTATTCTCTATATCATTGATGAACAGCAATAAATATGACTACGATAACTATGACTATATAAATATGACTATAAATATGGAAATAGTGCACTGCTAAAAAGCCCTAAAGTACAGTAAAAAGAAACTGAACTTTTAAATGACAATTAAATCTATTTGTCATTTGTTATTAGCACTTAATTAAAATTATGGACTCACTTTAAGTGGCTCAGACAAGATATATATATATATATATATATATATATATATATAGTGTTGGAGATTTCCAATAGTCTGAAGAAAGTCCATGTCTCATTCAGTTCCTTCAGATCATAAAAGGGAATAAGAGGATAGGGAGTGACCAGAAAAACATGCATTGCTTACTAAAGTAATCCTTTGTATAAAACTCAATTCCATTTCAATTTACAGGTCCAAGGTGGTGTACTCCACTACCCCTTGTAATACCTAGTGTTTCACCTGTATCTCTCTCATTTCCACTTTTCAGTTTTTCCTCCTCTTAATGAGGGGCATGAGATCTATTCTGTCATTCTGTCCTGGGGGTTTAAGACCACCCAGAATGTAAATCCAATGGGCCCCTCTGTCTAGGGGTTTCTCATCAATGTCACCCCCATGTGGGTCTATTCTTACCAGTTCTATTCCACAGAACTTTAAAGTATGTTTACTATTGTCTCCTCTGCATCTTATACAATGTGACGTAAGTGCATTGGTCATGTCTCCTGCTTACACACTCCTCAAGTGTTCTCCTATCCACTGTTTAGAGAGGCGTTTGGTTTTTCTTATATAAAAGGCGCCACATCCACATATGACTAAATAGAGCAGATGATCAGTGGCACAGCTGAAAAATGAGTGTGTGTCATAATTTCTAGAGGCACTGACCATTGTAAACATAGTGCTTTTAAGAATACTGCTACAGAGTTTACAATTTCCACAGGGACAAGTACCCTTAGGACACACTGGTATCCATAAGTCAGTTGTGGCCTTTTCTTGCGGTTTCTGGAAACTGTATACTATTCTGTTGTGTATGTTTAACCCTTTCATGTATCTAATATGTTGTGGTAGACTGGTGGCCTCTGTAAGTGTGGGATCAGTTTGTAAGATATCCCAAGGTTTCCTCAGTATCTCACTGATTTCATTTGATTGTCTGTTATATGTAGTGATAAAATTCATTCCAGTCTCATATTCTTGTCTTGGTGCTGGGGTCAGAACTTCTGTCCTAGTCTTACCAGCCACATATGTCAATGACTCAGTAACTTTTTGTTTTGGATAGCCTCTCTCATTAAATCTTGCACACATATTCTCACTGTGTTGCTTGAACTGTTTCTCAATACTGCAGTTCCTCCTGACCCTCAGGAGTTGGGCTTTGGGTATGTTATTGGTCAGGTGTTTAGGATGGCAACTCGAGGTGTACAACAGGGAGTTTTTGTTAGTCTCCTTTCTGTACAATGAGGTCTAAAGACAATTAGTATCATCCCTTGTGATCTCCAAATCTAAAAATGTGACACAGTTTCGATCACATCATCACATTGTATACCACCTTAGAACCATAAATTGAAATGGAATTGTGTTTTATACAAAGGATTAACTTAGCAAGCAATGCATGTTTTTCTGGTCACTCACTATCCTCTTATTTGCATTTAGGAGCTGAAGGAATTGTGTGAGATATGGACCTTCCTTGGATTATTGGAAGTCTCCAGCACTATACTGCATATATTTAGCCTTGTTTGAGCCACAGAAACTGATTCCATAATTTTGGTTAAGTGTTAATAACAAATGATAAATAAATTTAATTGTAATTTAAAAGTTCAGCTTCTTTTTACTGTACTTTAGGGCTTTTTAGGGGTGCAATATTTTCAATTTATATTTGCATTTATATATTCATAGTTATCATGTCATCATAGTTGTCATATTTATTACTATTCATCATCATTAATATACATAATTATATGTGACTAATGACCCTGATTTAATAGAATTGCACAACATTATTGTTGTATATAATATGACAATATATTTATTTTATTTATTTATTTAATTTTTGTTGACTGGGAAGGAGGACTAGATAATGTTTTGCCTATTTTCAGCCTCATCCTGGGAGAGGGGGATACAGATGGGTGCCATCTAAAATTGAACCAGATTATAAGCTGTTGGTGATATTTTTGGTGAATGGGGAAAATTTGGCCAGGGTACCAGGGAAAACACCTGTGAATCAAGGTGGAGGTGGATGTGAGATGGCTACAGGAGCAGAGGAACATGCCTTCTCCTCTGTTCCAGTTTTGTTAAAGGCGTTTTATGAGCATAAAAAGGTGGCTTTGGAAGTTGCAAACCAGGACCCTGTCTTTGAGCACCAAAGAAAAATTTTTCAGGCTGATACGGAAAAATGAGTCTTCTCTGAGTGAAGAGCTTTTGATGGTTTAAATGTGTTACCTACGATATCAGTGCAAGCTGTGCTGAGCGAGGACTTACTAGGAAATCACCAGTTTCAATCTCAGAGTGATTATTTGCGGACAATATTAGCTGAGGAGGAGCCCCGCAATTGCAGAGAAAGAGCTCAAGGCTTCACGGACGACTTGCCTAATATGGAGTTCGAGCTGAATGGAGACAAGTCCTATGCACTTCTGAGTCTTCATGTTGGTGCTCTAAGCGATAGCATTTCTGGCTGCAGAGGAGTTTCTGTTGAATCAAGTTTTCCTGCTGGCGATGCACTGATGGAGCCCCTGATACTACAAAAGGGAAGTAAACTTATTTTATCTGATGTTGGTGATACAGATGTGATATACTGTGGCATATCTTTGGTAGAGGTGGAAAGGGGCATTATTACAGATTTGGCTTCTGGGGGTTCAGGCTCTCAGATCATGCCCGATGAGGAACCATGCACTGTGAGTCTTGTTGATGATGGAAAGCACCTTGACACTGTGTCAGGTAGAGATGGGCTAAGTGACCCCAATTTGCTCCATGAAGTGATTCGCGGAGTGAAGGTGAATTTGTGGAGTGCCTAGCAACGCGAATCAGAGTACTTCGCGTTATGATGGGTAACGCGAAGTCCATTGAAAACAATGACATCGCACTACTCCGCCTTCCCAAACCACTACTCCACCAATTCTTAAGGTGAAGTACATTAAAAACAATGCACTTTGCCTCACTTTGCCTTGTTTTAAGCTCCAAAGGTGAAGTTTGCAGTGATTCATGGGATTTCAGGTCACATGGGCTCTAGATTGTTCTGCACAGCCTCAGTTCGGGGTAGAGTGTGTAAGAAGCTGTAGAAGAAGGTCTGCTCTGAGAGCTCTCTGCAATTCAAACCTTCTAAAAGCTGTTAAAAAGCCATTTTGAGTCTATTTTTGCTGAAACTTTAGTTCATCGATTGTAGGAAACCCTCCTATGCTCATATCATCGAACGTTTATTGTTTGTGTGTGGATTTTGAATGTTATGTACAACATTCAGTCTGTGTACTGAGAGACAGTGGAAGTGTGCTTTGGGGGAAGGGCGTATCTGTGGTGTAGGTAGATTAAGTTGGAGAAAAAGACAGTTATTTCTGTTTTGGTGATATTTTTCTTATAACTGTGTTAATGTACACACAGTAATATTTTCAATAATTCTTGCCATCTTTTTGCTGATTGTTGTGGGGCATCAGTGCATAATTTTAATTTATTTAAAATATGTGGTTATATTATTGAAGTTTTCAATTTGCTATGCATTACTTAGTGTGTGTGTGAGTATGTGTGTGACGCATGTCATCAAATCAGACTCCTTTTATTGTGCCACATAGTAATTTCAGCAATGTGAACCTGCTATCCACTGCAGCTGTGTGATTTTTGTACTTCTTTGTGGTATCTTTACTGGTACTAGTAATAGTGACTGTTACTGCAGCAGTGCATATACTGCTCCCTCCCCCCTGCACCCTCCCAACCAGCAAAGGTATTCTTTTCCAGATTTTAATTTCTGATGGTGAGCACTGGTTAGGTGTTGTGCCTTTGTATTGTAAGCCTGTTAGCCTGTTTTGTAGTATCTCTCCAGGCTTCACCACCCCACCATTGTACTCATTGATATGTGTTTTTAAGTCAGGAAGTTTGAAGATACAGCTCTTCAGGGAAGTACAGCCATAGGCAGTCACCTTCCCAATACAGTTTCATATTGGTTAACTCACACCATCAACACCGAATAACGTTCTTCATTATCACGGTCACAAATGCAGTCACAAATCACGATTCATGATCACATCACGATCACAACATTAATTTTTTTTCTAGTTACTTGGACGTATTGTAAGTTTGTTTTGTAGTATCTCTCCAGGCTTTACCACCCCACCATTGTACTCATTAATTCGTGTTTTTAAGTTGGGGAGTTTTGTGCTGCAGCTCATTAGGGAAGTACAGCCATAGGCATTCGCGTTCCTTCCTGTATACCATGTGAGTTACAGTACTATAAATAGTGGTGGGTGAAGTGGCCCCAATTCACTCCACGAAGTGATTCACGGAGTAATGCCAAACCCGCAGAGTACTCCACAATGTGAAGCGGAGTACTTCGCTTCATAATGAGGAACGCGAAGTCCATTGAAACCAATGACTTTGCATTATTCCGCCTTCCCCAACCCACTTCTCCACCAATTTTAAGGTGAAGTATATTTGAAATCAATGTAATTTGCCTCACTTCACCTTGTAATTGAGCTCCAAATGAAATTCTGTAGTGATTCATGGGATTGCAGGTCACATGGGCTCTAGATTGTTCTGTACAGCCTCAGTTCTAGCCTGCGTAGTGTGTGTGTGTGTAGTGGTAGCTGGAGACAGTTTGCTCTCAGAGCAATGCAATTCAAAACCTTTAAAAGCTGTTTACAATGCCTTTTTGGGTCATTTATTTTGCTCAAAATTTACTAGGAAACCCTTCTGTGCTCATATCATTGAGTGATTATTGTTGTGTGTGAATTTTGAATGTTAATTTAGAACAGTCAGTCTGTGTACTGTGAAGTGTGCTTTAGGGGAGGGCCGTATTTGTGGTGTAGGTACATTAACTGGGAGAAAAAGGCAGTCTTTCTGTTTTGGTTATATTTTTCTTGTATAACTGTGTTAATGTGCACACAGTAATAATTTCAGTAATTTTTGAAATTTTTTTGCTGATTGTTGTGGTGCATCAGTGTATAATTTGTCTGTTTAAAACATTTGGTTATATTACTAAAGGTTTCCAATTTGCTATGCATTACCTGTAGTGTGAGTGTGTGTGCGATGCATGCCATTAAATCAGACACCTTTTCTTGTACCACAGAGTAATTGCAGCAGTGTGAACCTGCTATCCACTGTACCTGCATGAATTTTTTATACTGCTTTGTGGTATCTTTACTGGTAGTGGATTGTTACTGCCGTACACTGATCCACCAACTGCCAAAATGTATTCCTTTCCAGATTTGGATTTGTGACTTGTGTGCACTAGTTAGATATTGTTGTGCCTTTTCGTATGCATCCCTTGAGTGTGCAGAGCAATCTGAATCTGTCTGTACATTTGCAGTGCATCATTAATTCTGGGAGACTGCATTTCCTGTTGTGCTTTCATTTCACTTCGTCAGCACTGGGGAATTTTCTGGACACAAGACAGTAGCATTTCATCAGCACTGGGGAATTTTCAGGAGTCTGGACAGAAGACAGTAGCATGTTGGGGATGCACATTAATTCTGGTGACTCTGTGACCACTGCAGACATGACTGAATGCGCCATTAATTCTGGGAGACATTGCATTTCTTGTTATGCTCTCATTTCACTTCGTCAGCACTGGGGAGTTTTCTGAACACAAGACAGTAGCACTTTGGGGATGCACATTAATTCTCGTGACTGTGTGGGTGGGGTGCTGCCAGTATTGTTGTCACTCCGCCTTACTTCACGTTTAAAGCGGAATGACAATGCGAAGTAATAATAATAAGGTGAAGTGAGCATTTCCCATGGGGCACTCTGCATAGCGAAGCACCAACGAGAAGTGTTCACTTCACGTTCACTTCTCAGGCGGATTTTAAATTTGCTGCATCTCTAGTGTCAGGGCATCCAAATTATGATGACAGCATTCTAGTTTCTGGGAGAACTATGGCTGAGGCTTTACAGGCCACAGGGTGGGTGAAGCAAGCCCTGAATCAACAGTGGGTGTTTCTGGCTCGCCCGGTGAACGAACAGATGGACCCGTTAGACCTTCCCTCCTCCCTAGAAATGTTGAATTCTCCAGTTTTATTCCCTGTGCCACATGATAGCTTGATTTCCCCACATACTGAAGTTACTGTTGGACATGGAACCCCCCTAGCTGCCAGACCACTGGTTCCTGAACCTATAATCTCTGAGCCTGAGTTGAATCATTCTGCTCCCCCCGAGCCATGACATTTGGGCAATGACAGCACTGGGGCTTCTGACAAGGGTCAGGCCTCTTCTAACAAAACATACTGTATGCTGGTCTTTTCCATGCACCCCCAGAACCCGCAAAGAGATGAAATGCAGTTCACATTAAATATAAGGGTGGCCTAGAGACTTTTCCAGATCGTTTATATATGGGTCACACTATTCTAAAGGAAAGTTTAGGATTTTCTGTGCGAGAGATCTATGCCTTGATCCATATGTCCAGGGACCCAAATTTTGACACCATTTTCAAGATGGCGGCTGGATTAGAGCTTTTCTGGGTAAAGGTATCAAGCAGTTAGAAGAACACCAGAGTGGAAAGCATTTATTGTGATCCCACTAACAAAACCTGCTTACCAGATGATAACAGTGTTATTTAAAAATGAAGGAGTGGCAGTTTCTGACATTCTGTTTTGGTTACGTGCAAAATGTTCTGTGTTTCGACTTCCAGAGCCCATCATTGATTTTGAGAACATTTGGATGGGGGGTTGGCAGATTCGGGTGCGACTACCTCAGGAGAATATTTATATAGCTGCTTCTATCTTGGGAGGGACCGAGGCTTCATTTTTGATGCAGATCAGCTGAGGTCTTGCTTTCAGTGTGGGGCTCACACACATTTAAGCAGTGCTTGTGATAAAATGAAGTGTTCTCTGTGTGGAGGGATTGGTCACATGGCTTTTACATGACAGACCCCTGTGGTCTGTAATATTTGTGATGATACCAGTCATACTTTCAAAAATTGCCCTTGAGCATCATGTAATGCCGGAGACAAAGGATCCGATGACGAAGAGGTGACTATTCCACAGAAGCCTGAGGTTATGGCAAGTATGGATTATTCACAACAGCCTTCCACCCGATACTCCCCATCATCAGTTTATGCTGCATCTTCTTTAGTTTCCCCTAGGGGACAGGAGAAGTCTCTTTCCTTTGCCACTGAGAGGTACCCTTCGGCAGGGGTAGCTGCCTTGGAAGGGGACACCTTAGTTGAAATGGAAGGACTGTATTTGTCACGGGATTCCATGGGTGACAGTGAAGATGTTGGACAAGTTGTACACCGGGACCTTCCACACTGCAGGTACCCACTATGCCTCCACCACAGATGGATGAGTAGGAGCATCAGAAATCTAGATGGATAATGCGTAGTGCTTCACAGAAATTGGGAAAGGGTACTAGTGAATTACCTGACACAGGAATTAGCATGAAGAATAGATTTCTTCCACTTGCAAAGAGGAAACAATGGGAGGAGGGGGATGATTCGTATCCTTCTTCCATGATTTCTTCCCAACCAGAGACTGTGACTGATTCTGAAATTTCTATTCAAGAAATGGGGGGGGGGGGATAAAAGGAAAAATAAATCTGAAAGAACTGCTACAAAAGCCCCAAGAGTAGTGGTACACGAAATTGATTGACATCGTTTCTAACATCTGACCATGGAGTTACACCTCACTTTGGGCTCTCTTAATGTTAATAGTATCAAGAACCAATAATGAAGGCAAACTACCTATTCTATTAGTGCAGGTCATCAGATGGACATTTGCCCAGTGCAGGACACTTGGTTACATACCATCTGGGAAGCCCAACGGGTATCAAAAGACTGGTTTTGGGGTTCTTCTTTTTGGTCTCCGGGGGAGGAGATGTGCTCAGGGGTCGGATTTTTAATTTTAAATCCTGACCTCAGAGTATCCTGCCTTATTGATTTGGTACCTGGGAGGGTGTGTATTTTGGATGCAAGACTTGGGGCCCCAGGATGTGAGGATAATTAATGTGCATAATTATCAAACTAAATATCAAAGGATAGATTTAATGAAACAAGTGCAACCATACCTTTATACAACCAGATCTGTGTTTTTTTGGGGGGGATTTTAATTATATTTTATCGTTGTCTGATAAAACAGGTAGAACACAGAAATTGTATACTGATTCCAATTTTTTAAATAGAATGTATAAGCAAGCATGGCTTAAGGACTGTGTGGCTGAATTTGACCAGGTTCCAGATTATACCTTTTTTAAAGGGCATTTGTTAACTCAGATTGACTTCTTGTTTGCCTCCCATTGGGTCCCAGCGCTAACTTTTTCAGCTTCTCCTGTGGAAAACTCTGACCATAGATTCATTAAAACTTTGGTGGGGAGACCATTAAATAAACCAGGCTCCAATCCAGTTTGGAGAATGAATACAGCTAACTTGGAGGACGTAGAGGCATGGTCAGTAATTCAGGGGGAGTTGGAGGCCAGGTTTTCAGTTCTTGAGTTATATGACAACTCACTCTTTTGGTGGGAAGACACCAAATGGGACATTAAGACATTATATAGTTCCTTGGCAAAAAAGGTTGCAAATAATAAATATCTTACCTTTTCGCGCTTACGAGATAGACTTCAGCTGTTGTTGCCCTGGTCAGTAGAAACTGGAGAAGTTCTCACTGAAGACATTCAGGCTGTTAAGGCAGAAATGTATAAATATCACTATGACAGAGCCCAATCATTATTAGTGGAACAAAAATTTGGTACACAAGAGAAAGCTGAAAATGTCAATCCATATAATTGTTGTACAAGACAGGTTGAATCTAAATATATGGCTGCTCTTAGAACTGATTCTGGGATAGTGGTGGATACTGGGGATGCCATAGGGGATACAGTCCAGGATTTTGTGGTTGCTTCATTTAGTGATAAAACTCCACATTTTGATGGGATCGCTGATTTTCTCCCTCAGTTGGAGATACCGGAGTTGCCGATAAAGCACTGCTAACATCTCTGATATCTAAAAAGGAGGTGGAGGATGTGATTGGAAGTTTACAGAATGGGTCTTCTCCTGGTCCAGATGGCATACCAGGGGAGTTCTATAAAAAAACTATGGGGATGTTAAGTACTTTCATGGTGGAAATTTATAATGATGTATTAACAAGTTTAGTCCCTTTTCCTGCAGCTTTGGAGGACAGCCTATTAATTTTTCTATATAAAAAGGGTGATAGAGTGGATCCCCAGAACTGGAGACCTATCAGTCTCATTAATGTTGACTGGAAGATTTTGTGCAAACGTTTATGCAACTGACTTTCAAGGGTGGCACAGGAGGTGATTTCTTCTAGTCAAACTTGTGCCATTCCCCAACATAGTATGGGAGACATGGTAAAAATAATAAGAGAGGCTTTTGAAGGCTCATGGGTTTCTGGGTATTTGATTTCACTGGACCAGGCCAAGGCTTTTGATGAGGTTTCCCATGCTTTTTTGTTCCAAATATTAGAACATTATGGAATTCCTGAATTTTCATTAATTGGCTTTTAATCATTTATAAAGCAGCTTTTTCTCGACCCCTAGTAAATGGCAGACTAGGGAAATTTGTGAAGATTCGGTGGGGTGTTAGGCAGGGGTGCCCTTTGAGCCCTCTTTTATATGTTTTTTCCTTGGACCCTGTATTGAGGACATTGAATGGGGGAAACAGGATTTCACCCATTCAGGGAATGGGGGGAGTATCTTTTCCAGTGGCTTTGGCCTATGCTGATGATAATATCTTGGTAGCAGATTGGGTATCTGGGGAACAGGCCATGGCAGTTGTGGACTCCTTTTCAGTTATATCAGGCTCTGACATAAATAAACAAAAGAGTAAAGCTGTGGGTATACATATTCTAGGTGGAGCCCAGCAGGTGATTGGGGGCATACCCATAACTGAGCCACCAATTAAGATTTTGGGACTTTGGTTTGGAGCTCAGGATTCAGCAAATATGAACTGGGAATTGGCCTTATCCCAAGCTGATGAGAAAGTAGGTAGGTGGAATGGCTACCCCATGACGAAAAAAAAAAAAACTGGTCTACATATATAAGACTTTTATTGTACCTCTTTTTTTAAATGTTAGCCAACTTTACCCTTTGGCAGTTAAATTAGAGGTTAAGATGTATAGCGTGACTTTCCAGTTACTTTGGGGGAGTCAGCTGAACCCTATAAAAAGGAATAGTACTTATTGGCCAGTCGGTAACGGTGGCCTTAATATGATGAATCCAATAATATTCTTTTTTTCCATGTTTATTTATGCTAATTTTGTACCCATTTTGGTGAGAAAACAACTAGATTGGGTCTCTCTGTTAAAGGAAAAATGCATCTGGCATATTACCACTTTGGAGCTTTTACACAACACTAGGAAAGTGGAATACCAAAAAATCCAGCATTCTGTGTGCTTTATAGAACCTTGTATTGTTACACCACAGTTGGTAGAGATTTCTGAGGTTATTGGACAATTGACAGAGCCAAGAGTCCCACCTAAGATGTAGGACTCTTTGTGGCTCTGTTTCCATTCTAGATTAAACGTTCGGGGGAATCATTTTCATAAGAGTATTCTAGAGAGAACATGTTTACGGGAGGGTTGTGGGGCAGAAACAGAAACAATGATAGACCTATTTTCTTCAAGTTCAAGTTCAAGTTTATTGCAGGAAAGACTCCATTGAGCAAGCTCATTCACAAGGAGGTCCTGAGGCACATACACATACAGTTCGTAATTACATAGATAGGAGATATAAAATGTAGAACAACAAAGAAAAAATATATCATACAAGAGGTATACACAATAGAAGTCCTTATGCTATATATGCAGTACATTCCAGCTTTAACCTTGCCCTAAATTATGCAACACATTTCAGCTTAATAAGTAGAGGGCCAGTTGGTACCTAGGAAGATGACTTGGCATTGGGGGCCTAGTAGCACCTACATATGTCTTTTAATTTAGAGATAGGTAGTGTTTTGTACGAGTTAATTGATACGATGCTGGTTAGCTTCAGCGTGGCTTGTAGTTGGTTCCAAATGTTTGGGAAGGCATATGAGACAGCTCTTTGACTAGCTGTGGTACGTGTCCTGGGAACATCTAGTAGGATAAGGTTGGATTTTCTTAGGGAGTAGGCATTATGCAAGATGTATATGAGAGACGTTAAATAGACAGGCAGTTTGTGGAGTAGTAATTTGAGGGTCCAAATGCCAGCATGCAGGAGGCGTCTGGTGGCAAGAGAGGTCCACCGAACTGCTGCATAAAGATCACAGTGGTGGGTCCTGTACGCAGAGTTAGTAATGAAGTGAAGAGCACAGTGCTAGAGTACATCCAGTTTAGATAGGCTCAAGGTTGGGGAGGAGATAAAGATAATGTCTCTGTACTCAAGCAAGGGAAGGAATGTTGCTTGGACAAGTCTTTTGCGGGTTGCGAGAGAAAAGAGGGTTCTATTTCTAAAGAAGAAACTCAGGCATGCTTTAAGCCTCTTTGATAGATCCTCGATGTGGTCATTGAAGGAAAGCTTGTTGTCTACCCACATACCTAGATATTTTAATTTAGGTACGACTTCCAAGGGTTCACCTAGGGCGGTAACTATGAAGTTTTTAGGTGGGGTAGGTAGGGCACCAGACAAGGAAAGTCTCGAGAAAATCATTGTCTTGGTTTTTTTGGCATTTAAGAGAAGCTTGGCATTGATAAGGTTGCTTTCTAACTGGATAAAGTCAGCTTGGATTGCTTCCCTGACTTCAGTTAAGTACGAGCCTGATGTGTACAAAACCGTATCATCCGCAAAGAAATGTATGCTAGAGTTCTTTATGTGGGAGTCAAGGTTGTTAGTGTACAGGGAAAAAAGGGTTAGTCCTAGGATGGAGTCTTGAGGGACTCCTCTGGCAATTGGAAGGGGGGCAGATAGTAGACCATCAGCTATGACTTTTTGTATCCTTCCCATGAGATAACTGTTAAACCACTGTAAGGTAAGTGGAGTGGCACATATGTAGGCAAGACAGGTGATTAGGAGGTGATGGTCTACAGTGTCGAAGGCCTTACCGAGGTCTAGAAAGACTGCACCAGTAACCTTCTTGATGTCCCCAGCATGGATCCAGTCATTAGAGACTTTAGCCAAGGCTGAGATGGTACTGTGCTTTGACCTGAAGCCAGATTGAGCTGGGTTTAGGAGTGAATGCACTTCAAGGTGATTTTTTAGTTGGTTGTATATAAGTTTTTCCAGCACTTTGGAGAGAATGGGCAAGATAGAGATAGGACGGTAGTTGTTTAAGTCACAAGGATCTCCTGATTTGAAGAGATGAAGAACATGGGCAGATTTCCAGCAGGATGGAACAGTGGCTGTGGTAATAGAGAGTTTGAAGATGTGAAGGATTGGGGCTGTGAGCTTGGCATAGTCTAACCGCAAGAAAAATGATTCAAGGCCATCGTCCCCTGCACTTTTCTTGGTGTCAAGGCTAAGAATTATGTCTTCGACTTCTTTGTAGCTAAACAGGCACAACTGGAAGGGAAGATGTGGAGTAGCATGTGTAGAATCTGGGCTAGTGTTGCTATTCACTCGGCTAGCGTATGGGGAGGAGTCGAATGCCAACCCGGCAGTGGCAAAGTGAAGGTTAAGTTCTTCGAGGATTCACAGTTTATTTTCAACCATTCCGTCCTTGGCCAAATCTTTTTTGAGTGTGGGTATATAAGGGATTTGTGGAAGTTATTGGCAAATTCTTGTGGTATCGCACAATTACAGGACATGAACAATGAGACTTTAATATATGGACAATATGGGCAGGGTGAATGGAGGAGATATCATAAAGGGATGACTAGAGTGGTGATAGCCATAATAAAATGGGTAATATGGCAGACAAGATGTCAATTTGTGTTGCTAGAAACAATTACCTTTAGTAGGAATGAAGCTTAAATTTGAGCATGAAATTCTTATGGTGTATAATACATTATCAAAATTATCAAGACCAAAGATGTAAACCTGGTGGAGGGGCTGGGGTTAAGTTCCTTTTCTACAGGTTACTGACTGATAGTTATGAGGATGCTGGGAATTGTTGATATGATGAAGGGTGGGAATTTCATTTGGAATAAGAATATCAGGAGGGTGTATGTTCTGAGGTGAAGTATATTCCTTGACTTAAGCTGTATGTATAGACAGTAACTGCATAAGGGTATTGAGTGGGTTGTAGTAGTTTGGATTGGGTAGGATCTTAGAATATTTAGTATACAGATCTGTATTGAACATAAACGTTGGTGGTGGGTGTATGAGGGTGTTTTAGTGAGAATTTGTCATATTTGGGTGGCTGGGGTATGATTTAGAGGTACAGAATATTTCACATGGTGTTTTGTATGTACTTTTGAAAGGTTTGTATTTCATTTTGTGTTGCACTTTTTGTGAATTATCTTGTAGTTTTGTCCAATAAAAAATTTCCCCTACTCTTTGCTGCAGAGGGCACTGTAGTGCTGCAGGAGGAGGACCTCAGTTGAGTTCAGATCATGGAGGGGGAAAGTGCTGTTGGTGGAGCTCCAGTATTACAGACGAGCGTTTCGGTGGTTTTGGGCTCTGAGGATGTTCACCTTATTCTGAGAATCGATGATGGTTTACTCAAAAGTCACCCCCAGATATCCATGGAAGTTGAGGATTTACAAGAAGAATATCAGTTGCAAATGGAATTAGATAGGAAATAACAACAACTTGTTGAGATGATCTCAGAAGCTGAGAAGGAACTTCAGTCCCAGAAATCCAAATTGGAGGAGGAGAAAAAGAAGAGAAAACACTCGATTGCAAGCCCGATGTTGGATACCAGTAAAAGACTGCCGGTAAGACTCAGTCCTGAACCTCTGCAAGAACTGATTGATGCAGCTCTCATGACAGAGGGTTCTGTGCTTTCTTCTGATGCTAGTTTTTCATTTGAAGGTTCCTTGCCCAGACTGGATGCCCGGGAATGCTTTTCAACAAGCGGGCTGGTTATATTTAAAGAATCGATGGGTTCCAGACCCCTCTATCCCCTTACCTGGCTCTCCAAAATCTGTTCTGGCTGACCACATAGGACAGAGAATTGAGAGAGACATTGTTGCCCAAATGATTCTTCCTGTAGATACCGAGTCCCTAGCTGATGGCTCTGCAGCTGCACAAGTTAAACTGGAGGCACCAACAATAGCAGCTACACCAGAAGCAACAGCAGGAGATGAGCTGTTGCCTGGCTCAATTCAGTCTGGAACCCTTTTTTTTGGAATATCACCAGTGGAGCCTGCTGAGGTACCTGAGGGAAAGGGTTTGAGAAGCAGACTACCTCTTTCAGGTACTATGACTGGGGAACACAGTGAAGGAAATTCCGACAGGGAAGGGAAGGGAAGGCTCCATTTGTGGAAAAACAGCAACCCAAATCTTATGCAGGTTTATTTCATAAACCTGCTGAAGTTGCTAAATGGCGATTTGTGATATGCCTTAGATATAAAGGGCAGGTGCCTATATCGCTGGATAGACTTTGGGTGATCAAGCATCTAATTAAAGACTTCCTGGGGTTTACTCCAGCGGAGGTCTATGCATTTATCCACGTTCCGGGAGATCACTGTTATGATGTGAATTTTTGTATGGTGACCCTTTTGGATTTTGGCACTTATACTACAAGGTGAAAGATGCAGAAGAATGGCATGAATTCATAGCCATTCCAATTACTAAACACACAGTTAAGACTGTGACCCTATTATTCTGGAATGAAGGAGTAGACATTAATGATATAATTTTCTGGATGGAGAACAGATGTACTTTATTTGGACACCCTAAACCTATTATGGACACCAATGGGTTCCGGAATGGGGGATGGACCTTTAGAGTCCAGCTGAAGTAAGATGAACAGCGTATTTGGCATCTTCCTAGTTCTTTTTTTCTGGGCCGAGACAGAGGCATCCTGTTCTATGTGGGGCAGCCGAAAAGCTGTTGCCATTGTGGTTCCCTGTCCCATTTGGATACTGACTGTGATTGGGTTAAATGTCTTCACTGTGGGGTCCTCGGGCATATGGCAGCTCAATGCTCAGTTCCTCCACTCTGCAATTTGTGTGGGGATGATGAACATGGCTTCTCAGATTGTCCATGGGCTGCGCATAATTCAGAGGAAGCCTCAGACCAGGATTACCTCTTATCCCAGGCAAGACGCCCTTATAGGCAATCAGCTGGTATAGAAGATGATTTTGAGCCCCAATATCATCAAAAGGGGAGAGGCAGAGGCAGAGGTCAGGGTATGGGGGACAGGGGTGTTTCATGATGATCCAGGCCTAAATCCTCTATAGGTATTGTACCTTCAGATGCACATATCTCTGATTTGGTTATTCCCTCTCCATCAGTGGTTCTGACAGAACCAGCAGTAGACAGAACAGATTCTGTTTCCTTCCAGGGTCCCACCCTAGTTCTACCTAAGGTATCCCCCCCTGTTCAACTCCCAGAACCTCCATTTGCAAACCAGAAGGATTCTGGTGGCCTTGGCCCACCGAGTAGCATGGAAGTATTGGATGGTTTTGATGCAAGCTCTCTGGGAGGTGGTGCTCCAGACTCTGGGGGCATCGGGACAGAATCCATATTGTTAGGAACACATATGGTTGGACCTCCTCTGTCACCATTGCCTCTCTCTAATCGCTTTTCATCTTTTTCATCTTGGGGGGACAGAGTAAAATTTGATCAACCCATGAGTACTGAAGAGGTTCCTTCTTTACCCTCTCCAGGATTACAGGAGGCTGGTATTTTGGAACTGCAGTTGTCCAGACCCCATTCAAAAAGGGTGATGAGATCAAGTACTAAGCTCATAAAACACCCTCCCTGAGCCTACACATGTGAGGCTAGTGAGCCTCAACATTAATAGTATAACGTCAATAGCCAGGGGTGTATTACTTTCACACTTAAACTACAATTCATTTCTTTTCTCAAATTTGTCTAACAGAGAGTTATCCCTTCTTACTAATGTGTTTCATTGCATTTGTAGATTTACTCTTAAATTGCCTTATTCTACACATCACTGTGAACTATATAGACTATCTGCCTGGCTTCCACCTAGGCTTAATTGTCTATATAGTCTATGTTCCCTAACTGATAAAATTTTCAGTCAGGGTACAAATTCTTCATTATATTCATTATTATTAATTAAAAGGAATTCAAGGGAACTTTGTTCAAATTATCAGATTAAATTAAATGTTCTCAAAACCAAGACCAAAATGGGGGATGGCTCCTTTTCTTATTCTGCTGCTAAAAATTGGAATCAGCTTCCTCTTGCTTTATATGGGAATGTTACCCACCAAACTTTTTAAATTAAGCTAAGAAATTATTTTCTTGGCAAATTGCATTGTCATTGTTTTTGAGTGAGTGTTTACATCTGTATATTATTTTAATGATTGTTGTATTGTAATATTGTGATGTATGTTTAATACTTGTTAGTAATGTATTGTATTGTAAGTTTGTTAATTTTATTTGTAACATCTTGACTGTATATTTATGGTCCCGGATCGTACATGAAAATGGGCCTTGGCTCATTGTACTTACCTGGTAAACAAAGGTTTAAATAAAAATAAAATAAAATAAATAAATAAAAGTCTACATTCAAACGTACAACTACTTTTTCTGTTTTGCAACATTTGGGGTTTGATGTATTTTTTTTTTTTACAGGATACCAGATTGCACTCAGAAAGTGATGTACAACAAGCTACCAAAGAGTGGCACTGGGGGTCTTCATATTGATTGATTGGGCCTGATTTATGTTGTGGGGTGGGGATATGTTTCTCTACTCCGCATGTTAGTGTTTTACATATGGTGGATATTGAACCAGGACAGGCAGTATTATTTGATGTAGTTGTCAATTCGACTCCGTGTTGGTTGCTCAATACTTATGGCCACCAAACAAAGCCCTATGTATAGAGTTATTGACAAAGGTTTAACCGTATTTTCACACTAGCAGGCAGATTTTTTGGGGAGGGGATTTCAACATTAATTTCCAAGTACTACATATGGATGGTAAGCAGTACTGTGACAAAACTTTCCTTAAGAAAGTTATGACCCAGGCAGGATTAAAGGATGCTCATATTGATGGACCCCATAAGCCCCTACCAACCTTTTGTAAAGGAATCATTTCCTCATGCATTGATTTTATTTTTTTTTTAAATACATTACCAGTATTTAAGGTTTTGCATATCCCAGTGGAAACTTCAGACCACACTTTAGTGGGAGTACAAATTGCATGGCCACCACCCTGAGAGGCAGGTCCTAGTTTTTGGAGGTTGAACACTACCTTATTGGTTGATCCAGTTATTAGAGAGGAGTTGATTTCAGTTATTTGAGATAAATGTACTACAGTATTTCTATATGAGGGAGAACTGAGTTACTGGTGGGAGGACTTGAAATTATGTCTGACAAGTTTTTTCCAAGTCCGGGCACAAGACAGGGCCTCTACCTCTTACGGTGTTTATTTGAAACACAGAAAACAGCTTCAGTTTCTTCTTTCCAAGCAGCATATGGAGGAGATAGATTATGGTGATGAAATTAAACTAGTGAAAGCAGAAATGTCCTTTTATCAATATGATAGACAGTCTTTTGGAATGCAGGGAAGGGCTGAATGTACCAACCCCTTTTTCGATAGTCAGAACCATAGGGAAAAGAAAGGAATAGTGACTCTAGTTTCCCCCTAAGGGACAGTAGTCACAGACAATGAGGGTATTATGAGATTATTGGAGACACATGTTGATAAAGCACTTGGTTACCCTGTTTTGGATTCAGAATTCATACCTCAGTTATTACGGGCTGCCCATCTCCCTACTATTAGTTTGGCTCGAGCGGCTGCCATGGTAGCTCCATTTTCAAATTTGGAGGTACATAAGGTCATTCAATACCTTCATAATGAAGTATCTCTGGGATTGGATGGACTCCCAGGAGAGTTATATAAAGTCCTGTGGGGATTTATGCCATCAGAGCTGGTAGCAGTTTTTAACTCCTTCCTTTTAGAACATTATTTACCAACAAATATGTATGAAGGATTGTTATTTTTTTATTTAAATCAGGCCTCCAATCCGATATCTAGAATTGGAGGCCCATTACGTTGTTAAATATGGACTTTAAAATACTGGCTAAACTATTGGGGAACAGACTCGCTTCTGTTATGCATGAGATATTAAGTCTAGCTCAATTTTGCTCCATTCCTGGAAGAAGGATCACTGAGGCTCTTCTTTTGTTGAGAGAACTAATGGCATGGGAGGGAGAGGGGAATACGGGACAGCAAGAAGAAGGCTTCATGGTGAACCTTGATCAGGCAAAGGCTTTTGATGGTGTGTCCCATTCTTTTCTCTGGCAGTGCTTGGGTGCTTATGGGATACCAGATTTGTTTATTGATTGTTTGCAACTTTGTTATGGTTTGGCATTTGTACGGCCTTTTGAGAATGGTAGGATGGGCTTGAAGTGTTGGATTCATAGGGAAGTTTGGCGGGGCTATCCCTTAAGCCCTTTGTTATATGTTTTCACAATAGATCCTGTGTTACGGATCCTCTAGGCATCCCCTCGGCTACAGGGCCTGGGGGTGAGGGTGGCACAGGATCTTAAAATTCTGGCTTATGCTGACAATTTGTGTTTATTCGAGAAAGATGAAAGGTCTGTTTTTGTGGCATGTAATCTTATAGAAGTACTGGGTACGATTACAAGTGCACGTCTTAATACTGGTAAAATCCAGTGTTTACAGTTACAGGGCTTCCCTTTGTCATCGACACTGGTGGCAGATATATCGGTGGCACTTTGATGGTAGGATTGGAAAAGGTGAAAAGGTGGAATGTCTGGAAGACTTCCAAAAAAAAAAGGATTTATTTGATTAAATCCTTTTTAATACCAGTTTTTCTATTTCTTAGAGCTGTTTATCCAGTCCCAAAATGGTTAGAAATGAAACTTATGGGATTTTTTTTCCTGTTTTGGGGGGAGTAGGCTGAACCCCATCAAAAGAAACATATTGTATAAAGAAGTAAAGGAAGGGGGAGTGGGGATGGTGAACCCGATTTTTTTTTACAGTTTTTTTATATAATAACTTGGTTCTACTGTTAAAGGGAAGTGCCCATTTTTTTTTTGGGGGGGGGGATATGGGGTTGTCAGACCCTAAATGGGGTATTAACTGAGTGGAAAGGGGGCTGTTTTGTTCACAAAAATAATCGGAACCTTCATTTACCGATTACATGGGTTGGGGGTTTTGATATTATAAAAAGGAATAGTGGTTACCAAACTGTGTTACAGTTCTCCTGGAAATTGTTGTAATTGGATGTTATAACAGAGCGCTTTATGGAGTATCCGTTTTCAGGGTTTTCGAAAGCTCATCAGGACTGCATATTTTCTTATATTACGGATTCTAGGATTCTGGAGAAAATGTGGGATACTGCATGGTTGGGTATTCATGGAAAGATAAATGTGAAAGGTAACCAAAAACATAAGCCTTTGGAGGAGGGATACTGCCCAAGAGACCACTGTTCCATGAAAATTGAAATAATGGACCATTTATATTTTCATGCCCATTTATTATACAATTTTGAGACATTGTTAAGTCTAGATGGACCTGAAGCCATCCAGTCCCTCCAGACCCAGATCTATTGTTTTATGGGATTGTATCTCAGTTATCGGTACACTTTAATCATAGTACCCTCCGTATGGTACTAGTCCATTTTTTATATTGGATATGGATTTGTCATTGCAGTTTAGTATTACAACAACAATTGTTATCAGGCTTAGAATTATTTCACATTATTTGTACTGATTTAAGTCTCTTCAAGGTATCTGAATCCAAGGTCCATGATAAGAGGATTTGGGGGCAGCACTGGAGGTATTTAATGGATAAGCCACTTGTAGTAGCACCTTGAATATAGTAAGATGGGTTTATGTATTTGCATAAATCTGTTATTCCTTTTGTCTTGTTTTAGGATTTGTGAATTATTATTCCTTTTACAGATTTATAAGGGGGGGGGTGCTTTTTGACAGGACATGTAATTTCAGTATTAAGAGTTCCAGTATACTGGACTGTTCCTTTTCAAGGTATGTCTAATTTCTATGCTACATTTTGTATGGAATATCTTTATCTCTGTTCTCTATTCCTTCCTTTCAGGATTTTGGTAGGAAATGTTTTGGCCAGTACAATTTGTCCTTGGTGTTTATCTGACTATTCCCCTACTTCCGTTAGGGTGGGGGTTGTTAATTTAAAGGTATATACTAAATCCAATTTGGTTTTATTTAAAGATAGGCTTCTGTTCGGTATTTAAGGAAATTTCCAGGAGACATGTATATGTGAATATTTATTTCTTTTGCCTTTAACTTTATTTTCCATAGATTGTTGGGGTTTCTTTTTGTGTTTGGTGGTGGGGGGGGGGGGATGCTTTGAATATACGAGAGTAACTTCATTATCTGATTTTTCATTTATGTCTAGGGTAGCATGTATGATGTAATATTGCCTCGTTTTCACCTTTTTTATATATCCTTTCTTATGATTTTATATGATGGAAATACTGTTTTTTTATGTGGTTTTTCAGTTATGGAACAATTCCCCTACTCTTTTGGTAGAGGTTGGGGGGGGTGGATTATTTCAGTTTAGGATTTAATTCTTGGGGGTTCATGAACTAGTTCAAAGCAACCTGGACATTGTATAAATGTCATACTTATTTGATTTCTATTATTTTATGTTTTATGGATTTATTTGTGTGAAGTTAACACAGTTTCTTTTTTTCATTTGTTGTTGAAGATTAAATAAAAATTCCCCATCTCTTTTTGAGAAGTGCCATGAGATCTTTAACATCCACCTTAACTACCACCAGAACAGGCAGATGGGACCTGCTTTAACATCTAATCTGAAAGACGGCACCTCAGGAGTGCAGCACCCCCCTCGTGCTGCACTACAATGTCAGTACTGGGATTTAACCCACGTGTCTGGTGTGGGGATAGAACCCACAGCCTTCTGATTTTCCAGCCTCAGAGGCGAGTGTGCAACCTGCTAATCATATATATATATATATATATATATGCCTTTTAACTTATTAAGCACTGTCACTTTAAATTGTAGCCTGATAATGCAGTGGCAAAAAGGGGTGGCAGCCTCCCGATGATGCACTAACCATGCAAAACCAGTTGAGGACCCTGACCTGAGCTGCATGAGCAAAATAAAGACTTAGCCCTTGATCTCTGGTGCTGTTCTTTGCTCTTCTTCACATTTGGATTATTATGAGCACACAGAGTGGTTGAGCTGGTATTGCTTTTTTTGGACCTCATGAATATGACAGCTGTCATTTTTCAAATCCTGCCCAAATTGTTTTTATTTACATCCTGAAAGTTGATTTCTGGGTCCCTGCATGAAATCACCTTTTGGACAGGAGTTGGAAATTTGCTCTGCCCATGTTGATGAGGTGAGGGCTAAAGAAGGCCATTTTTTTACATTTGGTGTAAAAATATTAAAAATAAAACAAAGTTATGAGGCTATGCTGAATTTTGCAAATGTAGGCTCGTAAATTATGTAATATTCAATATTTTTACACTGAATTTTCAACGTAGCCATTTCTTTATTGCACCTCATGAATGCGACAGTTCTCATTTTTAAACTCCTGCCCAAACTGTGTTTTTGAGTCTTGAAAGCTCACTTTGCAGTCCCTGCACAAAATACCTGTAGGGCAGGAGCTGAACATTTTCTTTGCCCTTTTTCATGAGGCAGTGTCATAACAAGGCTATGTTGAAAATTAGGGGGGATATATTACCAAACAACAAATTTACGAGCCTATGTTAGATTTTGCAAACACAGGCTAATAACTTTTGTAATTTTCAATATATTCACCCTGAATTCCTCACCTGCAGCACTTTTTTGCTCTGGCCAGTATTAAGTGTCTGCCCCCATCACCAACTCCACAAAATACTCAATGTTATGCAATAACTTAGCAAATTTTAATTGCTATTAATTATGGTAATGAAGACAATTTTGTTGCACATGCAGGAAGTTAAAGTGCTCATCAATATAACAGTGTAGTGGGGATTTACAGGTTGTGTTGTCACCACACAAAAAAGGAAAAAAATCTCAAGTAAATGTCAGTTGCAGCGGATGATCCTGCTACTCACAGCCACTCACTAACACATCACAAGTGACTATCACTCAAAGCGAACTGACAGAGGCAGAAAATTACATGCAAACTAATGCAAACACCTCAGGATTTAAATATACACGCTTTAACACCACATTTATTAAGACCCAAATATCAGTAGAATAACAGGCTTCAGAATGATTTGCTCACTGGTTTGCTCTTCGTACTGATTCTTGTCAGTGCCACCACGACTACTACTGCCTGCTTCACCACCCACTTCCCTGACAGCTTGCAGCTCTACAACAAACTGAGCTGACACTTTTGGGGAAGTGAACTGATATGTAGAGAGCTGGTGCTGACCCACTTTTACCAATTTAATCACTCATTTTACCTTTGTGTGAGCTATTGATGTGAGCGGGTGACTGCTAAGAGAGGGATCGGTATCAGAAGTACACTCGCAGGTCTCTTAAGATCATGTGGCTACTTCTGCCTGCTTCTCAACTTGCTTCGCTGGCAGTTTTCTCTCTACCATAAACAATAGGAGCTAACAGTAGTTTGGCTACTTTTTTATTTTTTTTTTCCCATAGAGGTGTTTATGCTCCCTTGGCAGGCTGCTGCTACCGTCCATCACCCTACCAGTCTCCATGGGCCATTCGGGGTCTTGTAACACTGTACATGCCCCAGCAGACCCCTAGGAGCTGGCCTGGAGGCATCAACCTGTGGCAGCCCCTGACATTTTCCTGCCCCCCCCGATTAGCCCGGGGTCCCAGACAGAGAGGCACATGCAAGTGGAGGCCCGCATGTCCCCTCTTGCTCTGATAATGGCCCCATTCTCCAACACCATTGTCCTAGTGCCCCTGGTTTCCCTCTGCTGCATTGCCCCGTGGCCTCCATCATAAGGCAGTCAAGTGCCAAGGAAGCTCAGGCTTCCTTCCCGGAGAGATCTGTCCGATGGCAGCTCATCCTGCTCTGCACCCTCCCCCCCCATGCTGACCTCCGATGGCCCACGCTCACTCCCGAACATGGGTCATCGGCATGACGAGAGATAAGGCATCCAGCACCTCAGCCCTCTATGCCACCAGGCTGGCTCTATTTTATTGTTTTATTTGTTATCATCTATTTATCTTGTGAGTGGGAGGAATCACAGTGGTCTGACTGCTGCTGGAGAGAAAGAAAGAGAGAGATCTCCCCTCAGGACCGCTTCCAACAGTCTGCTTCTGATCAGCTGATTAGACCCCTATACTACTTCTGCCATCCCTCTGTGTCTGTCTGCTATATACAGGACATGTTTCTACCATTTACTGTATTGTGGTGTTATGCTAAAAAGTGAATGATGATGGTGCCAATATCATCGAGAACCACTGAGGAGTAATAGCGTGATATGTGTGTGTGTGTGTGTGTGTGTGTGTGTGTGGGGGGTGTTCATATCAATGGTGTTTTCATTATTATTAAAACCTGAACACCAGTCAAATAACAGATTTCAGAAAGAGTAGCTCACTTCTGCATTACAACAGAAATCCTGTGAGATTTTACACTGACAGCTACCACATTGAGCGAGTTTGAATCAGGCTGACTTCTCCCATACAGTGTCACGTCTGGTCTAGATGGCAAGGGATGCCACCTGCATTTCTTGAAACAGCCTGATTTTTAACAAAAAAAAAAATTAGAAATCAAATCCACATGAACTGAAATGCATTACAGGAGTGAACATTTTATTCTTTCGGTAACTGGATAAGGCCCACTAGGCACGAGTGCCTGTTTTCAGGGGTGACCTGGGAGCACTGGTGCAGTTAAATGACTAGCTCAGTCACACAGTATGCAACTGGATGATGTGGTAATCAAACCCAGGCCTGTTGGATGTACCAAAGCTCATTCACAGCTCATTACTCTAACCTCTAGGCTATACTGCCAGCCCAAATAATGCTATAATTGAATGATTATACATCCCAGGCAGAAAAAAATCCACAATTTTCAATCCACTAGTTCTTTATTAGTAGCATGTTGTACTGTTTATCACAAAGGCTGCTGTATCACTTACTGCTTTCAATTATTAGTGTTATAATTGAGTGTTAGGGAAAAATTCACTGACTGTCTCAGAGTAATCATGTATTATACAACTGATATATTTTAGGGATGCAGTAGCACCCCTATATTACTGCTGAGTGGGCAGTTTAATGTTAAATCCCTGATTACTAAACCCATGCAATGTGGTCATTTCTGGAGAGAATAGTATAAAATTTGGCATGCACTGAGTCAGTGCCAGGATCATGTGATGTTTTGTTTGGTAACTGTCAGATGAGATGTTTAAAACTTTTAAAGGTAGAAACCCCCTTAAAATATGAAAATTAAGACATTTTTGTTGCTTAGTATGGGCCCTATTCACAAATAAGCCCAGTAGGGACACGTACTGGGTTGCACAGTTGTGCACCACATAGGCAGGCCCAGTGGGATGCACAGGGCCAGTACACGCATCTCCATAGGAAGGCCCTGGGTTTTCTGAGCATGGCCACATTAATCCATGCAGGACCAGGGGCTGATGGGCAGGGGGCAGATATGGTTCAGACTGGAGATTCAACTGGACCCCATAGTGGATCCCTTTTTGGTGTAAGCAAGGGATCATGGGGAATTTGACATGGTGGCCCATGTACTGTACGGGCTTCCATGTCCCCAACAGCTGGTATAGAAAGTAAGCATATTTAAAAGCAATGCACCACAGCCTGCCACCACCCCATAGCCCTCCATGGCAAAGTTATGTGCAGCCATTGAAATTCACCTACACTGCTTTGTAACTTTCATAATTTTCTATATTTTCACCCCAAATTTTCAACACATCCATTTCTTTACACCACCTCATGGACGTGAAACCTGTCATTTTTAAAATGTGGCCCAAACTGTCTTTTCATGGCTCTGTCATGGAATTATATTGCAGTGGCACAAAATTACTTTTTGGCACAGATTTAAAAATGTTTAGCACCCTGTTCATGAGGTGGGGGTAATAACAAGGATATGCTGACAGTTTGGTTGCTGTTCTTCTAGAAATGGAAGTGCAGGGTCCAGAGGGCCCTGGTCCACTAACATCCATATTTGTATCTGTGGAGGTATGCCAGCACAGGGACATCTGGGCCCTGTGCTCCCAAATGCAAATGAGGGTATGGCAGCACTATCCCAAAAAGTATGGATAGATGGAAGTGCAGAGCCCTCTGGGCCCTGATCCCCAACAGGCAAATAAGGATACCATTATAATATCACAAAAGGTTAATCAAATTATTTGCAAACAAACTGTATTAATGCAACAGTTAGTGTTCAGGCTAAAGCAACAGAAGTAGGGAAATGTAGTTTTAGGGTTTCCAACCCTAACAACACATCCCCCCAAAAACAAGTTGGGGTGGAGTCTTCCTTGGTGTTGTCAATCCTAATGGTCACCCCATTCTACACATGGCACAAGCATACACACCTAATGGGGTGAGCTATAGGGTTAACAACACCAAGAAAGACTCCACTCCTGATTTGTTTTATTGGTGGGCATGTGGTTTTTGGGTTGGGAATCCTAAAGCCACATTTCCCTACTTTTGTTGCTTTAGCCTGAACCCCAAATGTTGTTTAATTTATATATCTATATATGTATATGTAACAGATAATCCACTACAGGGTATGTGGTCATGCTTTGCTATACACATGTCTTGATGTTCATTGTGATGCATGAGACGTCAAGCTAAGTGTGTTCAACCACCCAAGGCATGTATATAAGGGAGCATGACCACACACCCTGTAGTGAATTACCTGTCTTTAAAAATGACAACATGTTTTTTGGGGGGAAGCAGTACCTGTCCTCCAAAGATATTGTTTGTGTTGATTTTGGTACTTGATTTCTTATATTTGGTTGATCCTTCTAGTGGAGAAAGACTTACTGTATCTGGTTGAGCCTGTCATTTTCCTTTTTCCTCACACTTCTGCACTTTCATTTTCCTTTTATTTTGAGAACCGTGACCAAGTGGGTGTGTTGCCTTTAAAAGCATAACTGAAAAATGTCAGCATGTGTTCATTTTTTTAAGTTACAAGAAATATAATTCTAATCTCCTACCTTTGAAAGTGCTGCCACTGACTCACTATATGCAAGCAAGTCGGCAGCTATTGTAGCACAAAAACAGTGAAGTAGGACCATTGCTATAGCAATCTTCATGATTGCTTCACTGTGTCTGCAGTACCAGAGCCACTGGCTTGCTTACATTTACATTTACTGTGTTGGCCGCAGCACATTACAATGCAGGAAGTAAGTTTTATTTCTTCTAGTTTTAAAAATGAAGATATATTCACATTTTTCAATAATGCTTTTAAAGGAAAACACTGGTAATGCAAAAAGGGCAGACCCTGCTGCAGAAACACCTGACAAGAGCTTTTAGCACTAAAAGAAATTTATTAATTACCTTTCACATATTTTATTTTTGTTTGAAAGACCCACGCTGACTGTCACGTGAACCGAGTCGGCCATGGCCATCTTGTGTACACCAGGTGGCTTCTGGTGTGTGGAGTATTCTAATGAGGGCTACCAACTAATAACAGAGTTGGCAGACATCATTCCTAGCATATCCCGTGGGCTGGGATCCACTGGGTGTGTTCAAAATGGCCATGTGAAACTTGGTTGAAGTGAAAGTCAGTGCAGGTCTTTTGTACTGAAGCAAAATATGTGAAAGGAAATTACAAAGATTCTCTTACTGATAGAAACACAAATTGTGTGTTTCTGCTGCAGTTGCTGCAATTTTTTCATTATCCACTGATTCCCTTTAAAAGCATTATTGAAAAATGGCAGTGTGTGTTCTTTTTTTAAAACTAAAAGATAGATTACTCTTACTTCCTGCATTTGAATGTGTTGCTGTGGACTCAGTAAATACAAGCAAGCTGGTGGCTCTGATAGTGCAGACACAGAAAGCAAGTGCGAGTGTTAATTGAGTTTATTTTGGTATTGGTATAAAATATGTAAATGGTAATAAAAAACTTCTTTTAATAATAAAAGCCATAATTTTAATCCTCAGCCACAGCCCCAGTGTATTAAACCACCCATGGCATGCATATTTTGGAGCATGACTGAATGCCCTGTAGTCGATCATCTGTCTTATAAAATGGCCAAAATTGTTTTGGTGTGAAAAAAAGAAGTGCAGGTTTGTGGTCGTTCTGCATAATGTACTGTCATGTGGCATGTTTCATCCAATCAGGAGACATTCTTTTTATTGAGTTTTCATATATATATATATATATATACATATATATATATATACACACACACACAGTAGCTATTACATGGTTGGGCCCTTATTCCTATTGAAAAAGCCATCATTTGTTTCTCCATATATGACAGTTGCAAATTGTCCAATTGGCATATATGACCCCAAAACCCAATTAGTCAATTAACATATATAACACCAACACCATCAATAACTGATGGTAATTAACTAACACTAAGTAATTACAACATGCTATAACATTGTAGTTAACACTCTGTTACAAGTGTGGACAAAATATATACATGTTAAGTAATTACAACATTGCATAACATTGTAATTAACACTCTATTACAAGTGTGGACAAAATATGTACATGTTATTATAGAACTACTAAAATGTGTAACAACCACCTGAATAACACATGTAACAACAAACTACTAACCACCCACATTGCAGCCTTAACAGCCTCTCCAACTACAGCCCCTGCAAAAAACAGCCCCCCAAATCAAGACAAACCACTTTTACTGCTCTGTCCATATCACTTGCTAAACTAACAACTACAAAAAGAAATCAAAGTTAAACTGTATAAAACAAAAGCCTTCTAAAACACTTTCCACACATTTCACTTGTTGTGCTCTATTTTCCTAACTGTATAAAACAGGCCTCCTGAAACAATAACCAAGCATTTCACTCACTGTGCTTCATTTTCCTAACTGTATAAAACAAGCCTTCTGAAACACTGACCAAACATTCCATCTGCTTCCTTCCATGATGCAGACTTCAAACACACTAAACGAAAAAATGGTTGAACCAGATGTCCTTATATACAAAGCCACTGCACTACAGAAACCACAAAGGGACAAAACTATGCAGCACTTCAAATGCCTTACAATATGGAACAATACTATGAGCAAACACCAGCAGGAACACTAAAAAACTATGAAATCACTCTAACTAAAACAAATACACTAAACAAGCTACACAAAAAAGCACACTTTCTCTTAAAACAAAACATACCAACCTAATGTAATATACAAAATAAAAGATAGCAAAGTCCTATATGAGGAAATAATGTCCTCTTAGGGTAGAACAAGCTCATAAAGGCCACCCACCCTTTGGGTTTGTGGATTTATGGCTTGTTCAGCCCAGCAATTGTATTATTTCCTCATGTAAAACACTTTGCCGTCATTTATTTTGTCTATCTATCTATCTATTTATAGGATATGACATGGCCTGACTGCTGACTGAAGTTAATATATATATGTTCATGAGTGGTTGAAGGGACATTCCAAGATGGTGATGGGATACATGCCATGCTAAGGATCAAACAGATGAATAACCAGCACAAAGCAAAACAGCAAAAAATAAAGAAGCAGTCTTCATCTTCTGAGCAAGAAATGCAGATAAGGAAAGGTCCAATTGGCCACTTTGTAACTGAATCCCCTGGTCTCAGGGAAGCACCTGCCAGAGAACTGATGCCGACAGAGGAGTGGAACTCAGCAACAGCCCTTGGGAGTTCTCAGAGCACTGACTGGAAGAGAAGAGAAAGCTTACTATCACTACAGCAGGATTCTGGAGACCTATGAGTATTCATGGACCCTTTTGAGCCAACATGTTTATCAAATAGAATAACAGCAAATTTAAAACTGCATTAATTACCTGACATCGATTCCTCTTCACTAACATTAAGTAAGAAGTCAGATTCAATCTGTTTCTCATCAGAAAATATAGCTGTCAGTGCAGTGTTAGCTTCAGAGTGATTTAATTAAACTATCTGCCATACTATGTCTCTACCAAAAGACTCATCTAAAATGTCGGTGATTTAAAAATCAGGTGTGACCTTTGTTCCTCTGGAGAAAAAATCAGTACCGTGATTCTGCAAGTGTGAGTCATACTTCTTTTTCTCCTCCAAAGGGGACAGCACCACTGACCACACTGACATTGTCAACTGAAATAGAGTTTGAGAGCTTGAAGACGGTATCAACTTCTTTTTCTGAATTCTACACGTTTCTTCATGTTTTAGACAAGAAACTGAATCTAATAATTGAAAAAATGGATCACATCGACACTGAACTCAAGTCTATAAAAACTAAACTGAAAGCTTTCCAGGAGACACAGAATAATACTCAAAAAGAAATAGTAGCTATTAAACAAAAGTCACTGACAAATGAAGCCCTTTCCACCATAAATCTGAAGGCAATAGTTGCAGTCTAAAGGAAAATGGAGACAATGGAAACACTATCAGATTTAAAAACTTAAGGTTAGTGGGAGTCTCAAATTCATATAATAAGGCTTTCCCTTCTCTCAAATAACTTTTGAGGGATACATTTGTCTCCATTTTAAAACTCCCAGAAAACAATTTACATTGTGTTATTAATGTCTTTCCAGTACCCTTTAGAAAAATACCCTCAAATTTACGACAACGAAAAAAATACTAAACAAATCCAAACACCAACGCACAATGTTAGTTTTCAATTGCTCTCTCCTGATTCAGCAGCTGTTTTAATCAACCTAAAAATACAATTAAGATGTTCAAGTACTCACCTGGTCCAAGAAACACTATAGTATTTTTCCTTACTTTCAACACAGATCGAGACCTTATACTTTCAGCTGCTAGGAAAATCTGGTCTGTAAAGTGTAAAGAAATTACTTGCAATATTTATCCCAATATAGCCCTTGCAATGTTACAATGTAGTAAATAATTTTTACTATACAATGATGACTTGAAGGAAATTGGAGCAATAATTAAAGTTCTGTTTCCCGCTAAATGTTGGATTATCTGTGGGGAGGAAAAGTACTTTTTTTTTATCCTAAACAACTCAAAACATATATTTTGGAAAACAAATATCAGAGAGAAGACACAAAACAAAGAACTGAACTGGAAACTGAGGTGAAAATGCCTCTGTTAGAGGAAGAAAAGGAAGATTTATCTATTCAGAAACTGAACTATAAATCAAATTAAAAAGGGCAGTTGGTAAATTGAAAAACAACTTGATGTTGATGGGCTTAGGATAAGGAGTGGAGATATAATTTCTTTTATCAGTTTGTCATCTGTAAACTAGTGGCAACGTATACCCGCTTTATGAAAAATAAATTGATAATGTATAGAAATGATTAATTTTTTTCTTTTTCTTTCAGATAGTTAAACTATACTTGTCAAGTCCAGTATTACCATTACTTGATTCCCCCACAAATTGTGGACTTTATCTTTTTTGTTACAAATTTTGTGAATAACTGAAATTAAAAAAATATATATGTTCATGAGCGGCTAATCATATTACAATATCTCATAAGTGGTGAAGCCACGAGTGAGATATTGTAATATTATTGGCCTTGAATGTACATAAATATGATATCCTCAGTCAGGCTATGTCATGTTCTGTTTATACAACATATGTTTTAAGCAAATGTAGGTACCTGCAAGGCAAGGAAAGGCAACATTTATTTAAAAACACCCAATCCCAGAGGCTCTGGGCACTGTACTAACAAATAAACACATCTTCAATGTAACACAGGAGGCAGTATGGTGCAGTGGTTTAAGGCTCTGAGCTGCAAATCTGGAGACCTGGGTTTGAATCCCACAGCCCCCACTTGCATACTGTGTGACCCTGAGCAAGTCACTTAACTTCCTCATGCTCCCAGGTTGCACCTGCAAACAAGCTTTCAGCTTAGTGTGTCTCAATTGGTAAAAAACAAACAAAAAAAAACGCACAAATACATAACACATTTTAAAATACAAAAAAAAATGCAGAATAATAGCACATCATATAAGCATTATACACAATCAATCAGAAATTAATAATTCAGTCCTGAAATGAGTGGGAAACAAGGTGGGCCTTGGATACCTCCAAGGTAGGTGCCCCCTTAACCCCAGGGGGCAGTGAATTACAAAGGGCGGGGGCGGCAACACTAAAAGCTCTGTCACCAGCCGATCTCAGCCTCATCCTAGGAATTGCCAGGGGGCCCCTACATTAGGAATGGAGGGGGTGGACAGAGAGGGCAGGTACAAGAAGGTCTGACAGATAACCAGGGCCCTGCCCATGTAGGGCCTTATAGGTGAGAAGACCCACCTTAAAAAGGATCCTCCACCTAACCGGCAGCCAGTGCAGCTCACGCAACACTGGTGTAATATGGGAAAATATTTGCTGCCCAGTAAGTAACCTGGCAGCAGCTGAATTCTGCACTAGCTGCAGTCTGCGGAGAGATCCTCCTGTGACCCTGAGGTACAGCGCATTACAGTAGTCAAGCCTTGATGTAACTAAGGCATGTATCAGAGTGAGAAAGTCCAGAGGCAGAACAAGGGACTTTATCCTGGTGATGTTTCTGAGATGGAAAAAGCAGGAGTGGACCGTAGAAGATATTTGCAACTCCATAGTCAAATTCCTATCCAGAATGATGCCAAGATTATGCATCCAAGAGGAGGTCTTCAATGAAAAAGATCCCAGAACAAGTCCAGTAACTGATTCAGAGGCCATCCTATCATGCACTCTGTTCAACTCCACCACCCATACCTCCATCTTATCGAGGTTGTGTCGTAACCAGCTGGAGGTCATCCAGTCGTTAATCTCAGTAAGGCAGCTGTTAAGCATGTCCACCGTGTTGGATGTTTCTGGGGCAAAGGAAAGATATTGCTGGGTATCATCAGCATAGCAATGAAAACCCAAGCCATACTTCCTAATGAGCCCTCCCAGAGGTAGCATGTACACTGCGAACAACATTGGGGCTAATACTGATCCCTGAGGAACTCCACAAGATAGGAGGCTGGGGTAGAGGAGGAATTCCCTATCATAATTCCCGATACCCAATTCCCGATCATGTCAAACCAATCTTGTGGAGTTCTACGAATAGGTAACATCAGAACTGGAAAGGGGAAAGCCTGTGGATGTATTATTCTTGGACTTCAGCAAGGCGTTTGACTCTGTCCCCCACAATGGTCTGGTGGAGAAACTGATGGGGTTAGAAGTAGCCCCTTTGATGGTCAGATGGATTGAAAACTGGCTAGCTGGATGCACCAAGAGAGTAGTGGTCTGTGGGGAGCTCTCAACCCTAGAGAGGTTGTGTGGAGTACCGCGAGAGCCTGTCCTGTGTCCGATCCTGTTTAATGCATAAATATCGGACATAAGGGAGGGTATAGGGTGTGAAATGAGTCTCTACGCTGATGACTCCAAGATGGGAGCAGTAGTTGAGGAAGAAGAGGGGAGGTTGGCCCTGCAAGAGGACCTGGACACCCTGGAAAGCTGGGCTCACACATGGAAATTAAACTTCAATATCACCAAGTGCAAGGTGTTACATCTTGGGCGGGGAAACCCTAAACACAGGTACACCCTGGGAGGGGAGGCACTGGAGGCCTTAACAGGGGAGAAAGACCTAGGGGTCATGGTGGATGCATGTATGAATAACTCTGATCAGTGCAGGAGAGTGGCTAGCAAGGCAAACAGGATGTTGGGATGCATCGTAAGGGGATCGCCTCTAGGAGCAAGGAAGTGATTCTGCCATTGTACTGGACTGGTTAGACCACACCTTGAGTAATGTGTACAGTACTGGAGACCACACTTGAAGAGGGACATACCGCTCCTGGAGAGGGTACAGAGGAGGGCAACTAAGATGATACGAGGGCTAGGGGATTTGATGTATGAGGACAGACTTGAGGAGCTCTGCCTGTTTTCATTGGAGGAGAGGAGAGACAGGGGGGACATGATTGAGGTCTTCAAGTACCTCAAGGGAATAAATAGGGTAAACATGGAGGGGGAGCTTTAGACTAAAGCAGGGGGTTATCACCAGAGGGCATGGTTTGAAGTTGGAAGGTCGGAGGGTGAGGGGGGGAAGAGGAGAAGGTTTTTCACTGAGAGGGTGGTGGACCCTTGGAATGCACTGCCTGGCGAGCTGGTTCAGAGATCCACAGTGGAGGGCTTCAAGAGAGGGTGGGACAGACACAGAAAGTGGATGTATCAGATGATGGTCTGTCCCAGGGGGGTGGGGATGGATGATAGGGGTTTCTGGAACACAAGGGGGGGGTGGAGGGCCTCGGCACCCAACTAGGGATCTGAGGTTCAAGCAGACTCGATAGACCATGAGGCCTAATCTGCTGGCAAATAGTATGTTAGTATAACCCATTGCCTTCTGTTAGTAAGAAAGAACTCAAACCAGTTGATGGCAGTACCAGTGAGTCTGTAGAGCTCCCTAAGGTGGTCAAGCAACACACAATGGTCCACAGTGTCCAATGCTGAAGAGGGATCTAGGAGAACAAGAATTGTCTCATCCCCTCGATCTCTTGCACTGAGGACATCATTCAACACCCGAACAAGCGTGGTTTCTGTGCTATGCCTAGCCCAAAACCCCGACTTGAAAGGTTCATGCAACTCATGAGTCACGAGGTGCTCTTCCAACTGAAGTGCCACTACCTTCTCTACTACCTTTGCCAAAAAAGGAACGTTAGAGATAGGTCGGTAATTTGCCCTGACCTCTGGGTCCAATGATGGTTTCTTTATGAGGGGTCTCACCAATGCCTCCTGCAAGGCATCAGGGAAGACCCCCTAGGATAAGGAACACCGGACAATCAGAGCAAACACCGGGCCAACTGTGTCTATGCATCTCATCAAGAAATGCGTTGGCACCAGGACCAGTTCACAAAAAGTGTGCTTCAGATTGGTTGCCACCCCAATGACTTCACTTACCTCCATTGGTCTAAACTCCCCCCAACCAGGCAGAGTGCACTCAGAACACTTCAGGTGACCACTGCCAGCTATGACATCGCTGACTGAAGAAACCATCTGCTGGATACTGGACACTCTGTCTGAGAAAGAAAGAGCAAACTCTTCACATTCAGCATTAGTAAATACCTTCTTTGGCTGTAGACAAGCAGGATGAAGTAGCCTATCCACAGTCCAAAAAAGTATAGCTGGTCGGTTCTTCCCGGCAGCAATCTCCCTGGACAGGAACACTGCCTTCTTATGGCTGATTGCCCCCTGGTATGCATTATAATGTACATGCAGGGTGAGTTTGTCCCCCTCCAGGCCAGACCTGCTCCAGCAGTGCTCTAACATCCGACCCTTTCTCGTCATCTCCCTGAGGGCCCCATCATACTATGGGAACCTCAGTTAGGAAGATTTGGGTCATACACGGACAGGTGCAAGGGAGTCAGTGGTGTCGGATAGCACCTTATTATAGGTGTCAACTCCCTCACCAACACCTCTGATGCATGCATCACACACACTAGATAGATGGGCTGCCACCAGAAAACCCTTGGGGTCAATCCCCATAAAGGGAGGCAGCTTATCATCTCAATAGGGAGAGGGCATCTGGTGGGAGCCCTTAACATGAACTGCACCTTGCAGTGATCGGACCAAACCACCCAATCAATCTTGAGATGTTCTATTTCAAGCCCCAGTGAGAACACCAGGTCTAACATGTGGCTGTCCTGATGTGTTGCGGCAGAAACAACTTGTGTTAGGCCCAGAGATGACATGATCTGGAGGAGGTTACGATGAAGCCAAGAAGATTTGTCATCAGCCCAAACATTGAAATCACCCAGAACAATACATCTGGGGGCTTCCAATGTTTTGCTGACAAAGAATTCAGCAACCTCCTGTAGGATACTCCCCATCATCCCTGGAGGGTAGTAAATAAGGAGAATCCTGCAGCCTGCACCAGAACCCCCACGAACAGCCACACATTCAAAAGAAATTGGAGTTTCCCACTGGGTGCATGGTGAAGGACAGGTCGGATCTAAAGCAGATGGTTACGCCACCACCCCATGTTCCTCTCTGGGGCAGTGCACCACGGTGTACCCAGGTGAAATGGCAGCCTAAAAAATTAGGCCCGCATCATTCCCAGCCCAAGTCTCCATAATGCAAGCCAGATTGACTGAGGAAGTCAAGTCTGCAATAATTGCAGTTTTGTTCCTGATCAATCTGGCATTGCATAGCACTGCCCTCAGGGGATTGGTGGGTGATGCAGCCCCTTGGGTTACCTGGCCACTTGGTCTAGCGGATTCCCTGGGGACAGGCATCAAACACGTCTGGCCTCTCCCATGTGCCCGATGTAACCCAGGGCACCTTCTAGATCTGACAACCCCTATCCTACCATCCTCCACTATGCATGGGGCTCCCCACTGCCCATAATCACCCTGGCCCTTCCAAATACCCACCTACAGGCAACATCTAACTGTAGTATCAGAAACTGTGAGGAAGGTGAAGGACCGTAAACCACGCAGAAGGGATGCCCCATACACTATCCTGGCCCTCCCAGGCACCCCCAAAAAAACCTGGCACATCACTAAATGTAAAACCTTAAATTATTAAACAGTTAGTAAACAGTCCAGGATAATTAACCAATCTAAACAATTCAACCTTAGCACAAAATATAAAACAAATTCAAGCAGTTTACATTATTAAACAAAATAAAACAGATTAAATAAATGTAAAAACATACCTATCCTAATTTCATTAAAAATAAAATAATTAACTATATCCAACTAATACTATAACTCTCTGCAAATGGATATAGAAATTGACAAAACAGACAATTCCCACTTAAGCTGCTGATTACACACAATGAACTGATATATTGGAGCTAAATCATATCATAATTTAATGCTCAGAAAGCCCAGTCCTCCCCCCCCAAAGGGAGTACAGACTCTGACAATAAGCCTGAAACAAATATGACTCCCTGGAGCCTCTTTATTATTTAACCTGTTGTTAGAGACAACTACACATCAAATATTTTTCCTATACGGAGTGGCACTTGTGCCACTCACAATGCTCGCACTTGCTAGCAGCGCTGAGATTTAAAGCCCCTCAGTCCCTGCCTCTTCAAGCTGTATTCAATCAGCTCCCCTGAGCCCCCTACACACTGATGGTACAATAAAGATAGTTAAAAGCACAGTCTCTCACACTGGCAAAGTCCTTACTGGTGGCATGTAGGGGAATCTTCTCAGTGCAGGAATGTCAGATACCAGGCAGCAATGAACATGAATAAATGAACATCTAGCCGCTTGTGAGTGGTGCTGAGATTTATAGCCCATCAGTCCCCGCCTCTTCAAGCCGTATTCAATCAGCTCTCCCAAGCCCCCTACACACTGATGGTACAATAAAGGCAGTTAAAAGCATAGTCTCTCACACAGGCAAAGTCCTTACTGGTGGCATGCAGGGGAATCCTGTCAGTGCAGAAACATCAGATCAAGGTGCTTAATGTAGCTGTAATATGGACTTCATTAATAAAATAGGCTGTATGTGTAAAGTGGATGCGCTCCACTAGATGACACAGTGTGCACTAAGTAGCCAAGTGCCAGGGCTTGCTTGTTTCTTCAGGAAGTTGTTTTAAGATTCATACAAGCACCTATTGTTGTGGATGAGTGGCTTCCTACTGAATTTTTGTTTTGTTTTGGCTGTGTAGGGGTCGATGGGTGGAAGTGTATAGGATAGGATATGTGTGGTGTGCTGCATGTTGGATTAGGAGGAAAGTGTTGATTTTTAGAATACAGTATAGCCCAAACTGCATCTCTGTTCCTGATTGCATGAGTAAGTGTGCTTCACTGTTACTTGCTGGGCTGCTTGGCAAGTCAGAAGTTTCTTTTTTATGTTGGCTTGCACATGCGTAAGCAACATCTTGTGGTAGTAGCACTTTCAGAGGTGTGTCAGTGTTGTGGCCAATGCAGGTGATGCTTTAGCGGGTGTGTCCCTCAGCCACCAATCAGTGAGCATGCTGGCGATGATAGCATTTTCAAAGAGAGCCACAGAGTTGAAAGAAATCTGCCAATTCAGTAAGGTGCAGTTTCCTCAGTGGAGCGTCAGATGATAAGGCTCCATTACGTGCCTTTCTTGGTGAAACATTCCAATAAATATGGCGTTCCCTGCTGCCTGCCACAAAATCCCCACAAAGCCAACATCAGGGATGCCCAATCCCCATGTTGGCATGTCCCCCTACTTCAGTTTGTTTGCCAACAGGGGTACCCAATCTCCGTCGGCATTATGTTTCCCCCACACACACTTTCTTTGCTGATGGGGGTACCCAATCCTCAACAACATCATGTGCCCCCCGAACTCATGGCACACTGGAAGCCCACTCCAGTGTGCCCCAAATCATTTTTTTACCTGTAAATGAAGAAAACCTTCCCCCAAAGTCTGAGTTTTTTTTACTTGTAAAAAAAACCCGGTCCCTCGTTGTCCTACCATGCCCCCTTCCCCAACCAGCACCCACCCTCTGCACACTCCACCTCCCTGCAGCCCTCTCACCCCATACTTACCTCTGGAGGGCCAGTGCTGTGATCTTCTATGGAGCGGGAACATATCTAAACTCTTCAAAAGCCAACCTGGAACTGAACAAAATGCGGTAAGCTTTATAATGGCAGGAAATCGGGGGTTTCAACTTAGGTGGATATCTCAGCCATTTTTGGGAATGTTGGTACCAGATATTTAACATGGGATTCTTGGGAACCCACGTCATAAACACATGCACTGCCATCTTGTTACTCAGCCCCGAAAGGTGATTTCACGGTCACTGCATGGAATCACCTTTCAGGACTGATTAACAAAATGACAGTGCCACTGTTCATGAGGTGGGTCCCAAAAAGTCCATTTTGCAAATCTGGTGAAAAAAATTCCCAAAATGTATTTTTTTTTTATTTAGTTTTTGCTGACCAGGTAAGTGCACTAGACAAATTCTGCCTATTTTCAGGCACGACCCGGGGGAAGGGATACAGATGAATGACAACTGACCTTGAACCAGATTAAGCTGTTGGTAGTATTTTTAGTGAATGAGGTAAATTTGGCCAGGACACTGGAGAAATTCCCCTACTCTTTTCGATAAGTGCTATGGGATCTTTAACATCCACCTGAACTACCACCAATCCAAGCAGATGACTGCGTTATGAGTGTGCATTGTCCAGTTTCCAAGCATGCTTGTAACTTTGACAATTTTTTATATTTTCACTCCAGATTTTCAACATTGCCATTTTTTCACACCTCCTTATGAACAGTACAGCTGTCATTTTTCACATCCTGCCTGAAATGTGTTTTTGAACCTGTGGCACACAATGGCGCTTTCGCTATGGGAAATCAACTTTTGGGACAGATTTAGAAAATCACAGTGCCACTGTTCATGAGGGGAGGTCCCAAAATGCCTATGTTGAAAATGTGGTTAAACAAATCCCCAAAATAATTACGTTACAGGCGTGCGTTGCGCAGCTTCTATGCACGCTTATGAGTTTACCAATTTTTCATATTTTCACTCCAGATTTTCAACATTGCCATTTTTTATACCTCCTCATGAACAGTATAGTTGTCATTTTTCACATCCTGCGCAAAATGTGTTTTTGCACCTGTGACGCAAAATGGCGCAGTCGCTGTGCACCTTTCAACTAACGTACTGATAGTGACATTCTTCATGAGGTGGGGTCACAAAAAGCCGATGTTGAAAATGTGGAGTAAAAAAATCAAGGGATTCCAACCATAACACCCCAACCTGTAGAGACAGACTGGTGTCAGGGGTGTGACTTGGGATCGTCAGCTATAAAGCTCACACCATTCCACCCCCACCCTGCAGCCAGTGACAGACATCGAGGTGTGCCTTGGAGTCTTAGGTCCCATGGTTCACTTCATTCTCCTTTACTGCACCCATCTCAGCATATTTCCTTATGGAAAGGGGTGAGCGTAAGACCTGAAGACCCCAAGGCACACCGTGACACTTGTCAGTGTCTGCAGGGTAGGGTGAGGAAAAATGGCATGAGTTTTATGGCCAATGACCCAAAGGCACACCCCAAGGCCTGTCAGTCTCTGCAGGGTTGGGGTGGGGTTGACTTCAGTTCAATATTTCACTGCCATTCCTATTATGAATCTCTCTAACTCCTGCACTTCCAATGCCAATACCAGCAAGACAACATACAGCATTGACAAATGCTTGATTTTAATTTCAGTTTGATAGTGAGATGCAGATCTTGTGTCTCTGCTGAAGGTTTAAGGGTTGTGAGTGTTAGAAATGTTTAAGCACCACGCTCTAAGTTTAATGTGGGATGGATTTTCGAGCAGGAGAGTGTGTGGTGCATGATGCAAAAAAGTAGTAATTAAAAAAAAACAAAAGGCCTGTAGATGTGCGGAAAGTGAAAGTGTACATGAAGGAGTTTATGTGGAGGTCTCAGAGACTCACGGTTGGTCAGAATGCTACCGTTCTGATTAACATTTTTAGTTTTCTGTTGCAAGCCATCATTGTTGTATGTATAACTTTGAGGTGGACATGGAATTGTTGTAACCATGTCATACTGTAGGCAACAATAAAATATAACAGGATGACAAATGGAACTGTGCAAGATAATATGATCTTCCACAGTAGCCCACGATATCACATTTTATCTGGGCATTTTTTGTAGTTAACATGCATATTGAATTTTTCAGAAAACAACAAAAATGCATACAAACCATTCAACAATAAGCCAAACCAATACAATACCAGAAACAAACACCGAAGCAACAAAAAAGGGTCCAAACAAAAAAGCAAAGAACAACTCCTCCAAAAGCAGAATAACTCCCCCATTCCCCCTGAGTCCTGTTCCCCCCTGAAGCACAGCAGAAAGGGCATCTAAGTGTCAGGCAAAAGAGAGTCACAAGATATCAGACCATCCACTGGTACTCAGCTCAATAGAAGGTCCTCAAGGGGTTCCCAGTGATCCCTGTAGCATTCAGGTCTGTCCTGTTGGTGAGCTACAGTATATGTTTTTCAGTTGCCAAGGCCTGGAAGATCTCTTGTTGCCATTCACGATATGATGGTACAATATCATCCATCCAATGTCAAAAAATAACAAGTTTGGCAGCAATAGAAAATAAGGCCATATACACCTTATGAGGGCCAAAAACAGTCTGTGGACAAAGATGTACAAGAGACAGACCCGTGGGGTAAAAAAGGATCCTAAATCCAACCAGAGGTTGAGAGAGTCATGAATGGTGGTCCAAAAAGAAGTACCCTTTGGGCAATCCCACAGAATGTGCATCAGGGAGCCTTCTCCAGATCCACACTGTGAACACTCTGCAGATGGAATACAACCCATCCTAACTAATGGATTGAGGGGTGTAATAGAGATTATGTAAAATATGAAATTGTAAGAACCAGTACTTACCCTGGTTAATATATTTATAGAGCCACATCCATAGGCATTGCCATTCCTGAGGGTCCAATTGTAAATTCAGTGCCTGTTGCCAGAAGAAGCAAACCCCTTGTAAACTAACCTGATCTTTATATTGAAAACACATGTACAATTTTGAGATAGAATGAGGTTGAGCAACAAGTGATAGAAATTCTGATAAGAGAGTGTTAGAGTGGCTGTCGAGATCTGTGGGCCCAAGAAACTAGTGATTGCTCTGACAATTTAAGGTGATTAAAGGGGTGATAAACTGGAATAGAAAATCTGTGTTGTATTGTGGCAGTTGAAGCCATTTTGCCATTGTCTAAAAATGACTCCAAGGTGGCGTGGCAAAGCAGAGGACAGAAGCTAAAAGGGATGGGTCTGTTAGCTATTCAAATATTGGATTTACCAACAGCAGGTTGTGACAAGTCTCTAGCCCAACCCACCCTAAGATATGTTGATAATTGTTTAAGGGCTTTGACTGACCACATTAGTGGAGTATTATGAAGGCAGGAAGGGAGAGAAGATGGTGATGCATGCAGCAAACTAGAAAGTTGGATACCATGTTTGAGACATAGTTGAGATTCCAAAGACAGCCAAAGGGGGAGTAAGCCTGATCCACAGGAGTGTCTGGAGACTGACTCCATTTAAAGAGTTTACTGCTATGAAGGGCACAATAATATAAGAAAAAATTAGGAAGATGGAGCCTCCCTCTCTCCTTAGGAAGAGTCAATTTGAAGTACACTCGGCTTACAGCCCCTTCTTCCACAGGAATTTTGAGATAAAACTATGCAGTTGTGTAAACCAAACCTTAGGAAAATAAAGGCCGAGCATGTTCAGTGGATATAGAATCCTAGTTAAGATGTTCATTTTAATAATATTAACCCTCCACTAGAGAGACACGGGAAGGGACACCCATCTCTTCAAATCATCTTTTATTGTTGATATTAGAGGGGAGAATTTCCCCCTTGCCAGCCCAGAGATGAACCGGGAGAGAAGGATTCCCAGATATGTAATCACGGTGGGTTCCCAACAGAGCCCCAAGTCCAGAATCTGTTTAGGAACGTGAACATTTAGAGGAAGGACCTGATTTTTGTCAAGATCAAGTTTCTACCCAGCAATGGTGGAAAACTGCTGGATCTCCTCTAGGGCAGCAGGAATTGAGGATGAAGGAGATTTAAGATGAAGAAGGCCATCAGCATTTGCCAACAGTTTAAACCTGGAGCCACATACCAAGATTACTCAAATTGCTGGATTTTGTTGAATTTTAAAAAGAACAGCATCCAGGTACAAATTAAATAAAAAGGGGGAAGGGGACAACCCTGTCTGATTCCTTGATGAAAAGACATTGAGGCAGACAAAACCCCATTACACATGATTCTCGCTGTTGGACTATGATACAATATTCTAACCCAGGCACAGAAACAGTCTAGGAATCCAAACTTCTGAAGAGTGGCAAAGAGGAATGTTCAGAAAACGCTGTCAAAAGCCTTTTCAGCATCTAGGACAGCAGGGGTTTTGCTCTTCTCAGATGTGGAAACTAGGTAAAGAAGTTTACATAGGTGATCACATGAGTGACACCCCACAAGAAAGCCAATCTACTCTGGGTAAATCAAGCCCTCCTAGACTAGAAGCAGCCGGTTGGATAAAATCTTAGACAATATCTTAAAATCTATATTAAGGAGGGATATGGGATGGTAACTACCTGGGAGAAGTGAATCCTTTCCTAGCTTAAGTATCAGAGATATCTCGGCCTGTGTAAGGGAAGATTCTGTCAGGCCAAAGGATAAAAGAAAATTAAAGAGACGAGTTAAGAATGGGGCTAAAATGTTGACAAAAGAGGTATAAAAGATATTAAGGAAGTCATCTGGGCCGGGAATTATCAGGGCATTTATCCTAAAATGGTAGTACACCACCACAATGACAATCTTACAGCGAACACTGCTGCAGAAACAAAATCTCGTCAGGTCACTGTGGTGGTCTGCTGTACAGCATCGCTATGATTTCTGGTGTTTCACCCCCACCCTGAACCAACTCTTACCTGGAGTTGGTTATTTAGAGATGAGGGGGTGTAGGGGGCACAGCTCTGCCATATAGGGGTGTGGGGTGGCAAAGCACCCCCTGCAAAAAACACTTTGTCTAGATGGGAACAATGCTGATGATCGTCATTGCTCCCATCATTGTCGGGGATGTCAATGACATTGTTGTTGATATCTTGACGTAGAACCTCCTAAAACATATGTTGTATAAATATAAATATATCCATACATACAGTACCTATAGTCATTGCAAAAAACTGCACTAATGTACCAGTTATGGTTCAACTAAATACCACAAATTTGGGAAATGTGGTGTTATGGTTTCTAACCCTAACTCCGCACACCCTCAAGCAGCAAAAGGAGAAGAACAGTAACCACAGATAGTCATTAGGTAAGACAAACACCATACAAGGTACAGATAAAAATCCACAATTCTCAAATCAAAACACTACTTCTGTCTGCAGAAGCACAGGTTTCTGCAGCCACAGATACAAATCTAAGTGTTCTTTTGTCAGCAGAAGTGTAGGCCCCTGTATGGCCAGCTGTTCAGTAGCCCCAGGTTCTCATGCATGCTGTAAAGATATACATACATACACCTCTGGCTGCAGAAGCACAGTCCTCTGAGGGGTCTGTGCTTCTGCAACCACAGGTGTGAGACAGAAACACTGGGCTCTGGCTGCAGAAAAGGCAGGCCCAACAAAATCCATGATACCCACATAGTAACATTACTTCTGTGTGCAGAAGTGCAGATGACTCAGGGACCTGCGTCTATACAGCTGCAAGTGTAAGACATTCCCACTGACTTCTGTGTGTGGAAACACAGGCCCTGTGGGTCCTGCACTTGTGGTACTACACATAGAGATCCATGATATACAAATTGCAACACTAATTTTGTCTGCAGAAGCACAGGACCCTGTGAAGTCAGCACTTTGGCAACTGCAGGTGTAAGACATATACATTGACTTCTGTTTACAGAAGCTCAGGCTTTTGGTGGTCCTACAGTTCAGCTGCTCCATATAAAAATTCACGATACCCAAATTACAATACTTCTGTTTGTAGAAGCACTGGCCCCTTTAGGGCCAACGCTTCTACAGCCACAGATACTCATGCATGCCGTAAGACATGCACACACATGTCTGACTGTAGAAGCACAGGTCCCTGTGGAGCCTGTGCTTTTGCAGCTGCAGACATAAATCCAAGAATTTAGCAGCTGCAGATGTAAGACATACACACTGAGCTCTGGATGCAGAAGAGTATGCCCCTGTGGAGCCTGCACTTCCACAGCTGCATATCCCTGCTCTTCCAGAGCTGCATATAAAAATCCATGCTACCCAAATTGCAGCAGTACTTCTGTCTGCAGAAGTGCAGGCCCCTGTGCTGCCAGTGCTTCTGCACCCATATGTACTCATGCATGCTATAAGATATACACACACTGTTGTGGCTGCAGAAGCACAGACTCCTGTACAGCCACAGATACAAATCAGCAAAGTAGCACATCAGTGAAACTGCATTTGTGTTATCTGAAAACAGTTGTATGTTGTTTGTCTTATCTGATGATGCCTGTCTGTGATTGCTTACATGGTCTTGCCCCTTTGCAGCTTGGGGGACTGGGGGGTCAGGGTTGGAAACCCCAGTGTCACATTTCCATAATTTTGTAGTGGTAAGCTGAACCCTAACTGGTACATTGATGCAGTTTTTTTGCAATAAATTTCATTTCTTTTTGAGATAGTAGAATTGTATCTTCATTCATGCTGGTCCATTTTTGACCTGCAGGAACAGATGCAGACACACAGGGCTCTCTGGACTCTGTGCTAAGGGAAGAGTCTGTCTGCCTGCAGAAGTGCGGGACTATCCATGTCCTACACTTCTGAGTGGAAGTGCATGTTAAGAATTTCTGGGGCTGTATGGTGGGCTGAAAAAGCACAAGGCCTTCTGAGCCCTGCCCTTCCATTTGGATACAGATGGTTCTATGTCACAACAGTGATTTCAAAACAGTGATCATTGTTACAGCGAGTGTACATTGCAGAAAAGCAGATCAGTGATGTACACTTGTTGGCAACAAGACATCAGGTAACTGAAAATAGTATTTAAGTGGGGGGCTATGCCCCTTCACCCCCCCTCACAGGGAGCTTAGCACTAAGAACCCCACAGACCAAATATAACCCACTCCAGGGGGTGCTTGTTGAGGAGGGGTGACAGTCTGCCAAAAAAAACAACAGCAACAGTAAAAGTTGCCCTAGTCTCCAGCCCCAAACCCAATACCTCCTGCACCAAAGCTTGCCACCCTCGCCACCACACCACATGGCTAGCGCAGTGGCAGCATGGCACACTACTCCACATAAACCTTCTTCCCTATCCCTTCTCTTCCCTATCCCTCCACTTCTGGTCATCCTCCCTTGCTCATCCCTACTGTCACTTTCGCATTCCATCAGTGCCTTTACAGGGTAGCCCAAAAGGGTACCTCTGTAAATGAGTCGCTGTTTTGACAGTCACTCTTTTACAGTTGCTATCATCACTGGATACCACAACAGATACAGATACACAGGGCAAAGAGTCCATCTGTCAGCTAAACTGCAGGTTCTCTGCCAGCCATGGGTACAAAGGTGCAGGGCAATATGCCAAGGTAAGAGTTATCTTTGCTATATGGTACTTGAGCCTATGTAGATAACTGTGCACCCTTCCTTTCCAGACAGGCTTGGTGATAGTGCTGCATGGCAACACCATCCCCTAAGTCTCAACCCATTCAGCTGACTTACTGAGCTAATCCCCAATCTCAGCTCACTGTCACAAGATCACAAAGCACTACCCGCTGGGCCAAACACTGGCACTGCACATTACATTTATTTATTTATTTTTATTTTGTTCCCAAATTTTCAACATAGTCAATTTGTGACTGCCCTTATAAACATGACAATTGGCATTTATAGACTACTGGCCAAAATGTCATTTCACACCACAAGTGCAAAAACATGTATTGATCAGGATTTGAAAAATGACATCTGTCATGTTCATTAGGTGGTGTGAAAAAAAATGGCTATATTGAAAGTTTGGAGGCAAAATATTGAAAATGACTGACGGTATGAGTGAACATGGAAAAATTTCAATATACATTCATAACTTTGTTGTTCATAATATTGTGACCCCAGATTTTGAACCTAGTCTTCTTATGACCCTATATTAAGAATCAGGTTGGTGGAACTTTTCAAATCCTGTGTGAAGGGGGATTTCCAGAGTTACTAGAAAATCACCTTTGAACCCCAATTTGAAAATGTCACCTGTCTTTCTCATGAGGTGGGGTTCCACAAAGCCATGTTGAACATTTGGTGGAAAAACATAAAAAAAAATGATTGATGTTATGTGTGAACATTGAAATATTTCAATGTTCACTCATAATGTGGTCGTTTTACCATATTTTATCACCAAATTTTCAACATAGTCTTCTTATGATCCCACCCCAAGGAAACCAGTAGATGAAAGTGTTCAAATCCTGAAAGGTGATTTCACAGAGCAACTGAGAAATCACCTTTCAGGCCAGATATGAAAACTTTCACCTACCTTGTGAGACCCTCTTTAGTTGAGTGTGGGTGGGTGTGGTGGTGGGTGCTGAATTGCAGTTGGGGTGTAGTTGGTAGGGTGTGTGTGGAGGGAACAAAGATTGAAAAGGGTCTGTTTTCTTCTTTTTAGGTGTAAAATAACATTTTAAAAAATGAGGGATAGTTTTCTTTTTTTGTTAGGGGGACTGGACTGATGCTGGGAAATGTGCACCCCAGTATCGGGATAGTTTTCACTAGCACTGATGGTGGACACCCTGGTGTTACCATCTACAGTATGTAGTTGGGAGGAGCAGGCAATGTTACAGGGAGGGGGTCGTGAGTGGTACTGCGGGTGAGCATAGCACTTCACTTTGAACAGTAAATCTTCAAATTAAAGCAGCATTGGGAGGGATGAAGGTGGGCTGGCTGAATGGAGGGGTTAAAGTATGGGAAAGAGCATTGGCATGGATGAGGGAGGGCTTACTGAGCTGTGAGAGGGAAGGAGCATGCAACAATATTTTTGGTGTGACCCAAAAAATCTACTCTCACAGTACTTTGTGTGAGACAGGGGAATACCCAGCTGACTACCTGCAAATGGTTTCTCTGGCTAAGTTGAGAATCCAGATTTTGGAGTGTGCAGAAAAAGGTATTTGTATGCCAAATAAAAACAAGCATTTGTCAATGCCGAATGTTGTCGCACTGGCATTGGCATTGGCAGAGGTACAGGTGCATAATAGGAATGGCAGTGAAGTACTGGAGTGACGCCAACCCCACCCCCACCCTGTAGAGAGCGACAGGCGTTGGGGTGTGCCTTTAGGTCATCAGCTATAATGCTCATGCCATTGCACCTCACCCTACCCTGTAGACACCAAGGTGCGAAATTGCCCGACTGTCCTAAGTTTTAAAGGAGCTTTGAAGACTCACCTTTTTAATATAGCTTTTAATGATTTATAATAATTTTAAATCTCGTTTATTTATTGTTTTATGAAATTGTACGGCGCTTTGGTTGAAGAAAAGCACCTTTTAAAAATAAAGTTTTGAATGATTGATTGATTGACAAGTATCATGGTGTGCTATGGGGTCTTTGGGCATTATACTTACCCCATTCCATAAGGGAATATGCTGACGTGGGTGCAGTATAGGAGCATGGGATGAAGTTTGTGGCCGAACAGTGCAAGACACACCACGATGCCTGTCAGTGGCTGCAGGGTGGGTGTGGGGGTGGAATGGCATGAGCATTACATCCGATGATCCCAAGTCACAGCCCTGACACCTGTCAGTCCGTACCAGGTGGGGTGCTACAGTTGGAAACCCTAACACTGTAGGCGTGTAGTGGTAGTTTCACTCTACATATTCAACATGAGCTGCTTGCCAGGTCACCTCATGAAAAATGGCACAATCACTTTGTTAGCTGAAAGGTAGTTTTGCACAGAGGCTGTAGCATTTGGTGAGAGAGGAATGAAAACACAGTTTTGGGCAGGATGTGGAGAATGACAACTGTATTGTTCATGAGGAGGGGTTAAAAATGGCAACACTGAAAATCTGGAATGGCAATATGAAATATTGGTGAAGCAACGAACATGCATACAAACTGCGCAGCAGATGTCCGCAACCCAATTATCTGTGACAGTTTTTTAGGCACATTTTCAACATAGGTATTTTGGGACATCCTCTCATGAACAGTGGCACTATGATTTTGTTAATGTGTCCCAAAAAGTGATTTCCCACAGCAAGCATGCCATTGTGCACCACAGTTGCAGGAATGCATTTTGGGCAGGCTGTGAAAAATGGCAGCTGTACTGTTGATAAGGAGGTGTGCACAAATGCCAGTGGTGAAAATCTGGCATGAAAATATTGTAAATGTACAAAGTTACAAGGCTGCGTGGAAACTGCATAACGCACGCTTGCAGCACAGTCATTTTATGGACTTTCGGTACCAGATTTTCAACATAGGCATTTTAGGACCTCTGCTAATGAACAGTGTCATCATCATTTCCTCAAACTGCCCCGAAAACTGATTTCTCACAGCGACCATGTGATTCTGCGCTGGACGCGTGAAAACACATTTCAGGCAGGATATGTAAAATGACAGCTGTACTGTTCATAAGGAGGTGTGGAAACATGCCAATTTTGAACATGTGGAGTGAAAATATTACAAAAGCTCGAAGTCACGAGCGTGCGGGCAAACTGCGCAACGCACACTCATAAAACACTCATTTTATGGACTTTAGGACCCAAATTTTCAACATATGCATTTTAGGACCTCTGTTAATGAACAGTGTTACTGTCATTTTCATAATGTGTCTTCAACATGGACTTTCCACAGCAACCACGCTATTCTGCCTGGAACTACGAAAACACATTTTGGTCAGGATGTGAAAAATGACAGCTGTACTGTTCATAAGGAGGTGAAGAACAAAGGCAATGTTGAAAATCTGGGGTGAAAATATTATAAATTCGGAAACTTACGGCGTGCAGCACAAACTACTGCATACGCTCCATACACACAGTCATGTTAGGAGTATCATCACCAAATTTTCAGCATAGGCATTTTAGGACCTCTGCTCATGAACAGTGTAACTGTCATTTTCGTAATTTGTCCCGAACACTGATTTCCCCTATTGACCGCACTATTCTGGGAGGCAGTATAGCACAGTGGTTTAAGGCTCTGAGCTGCAAATCTGGTGATATCCAGCAGACCGGACCTGGGTTTGAATCCCACAGCTTCCACTTACATACTGTGTGACCCTGAGCAAGTCACTTAACTTCCCTGTGCTCCCAGGTCGCACCTGTAAAAAATCTTTAAGCTTAGTGTGCTACTCCTGATTAAACAACTAAAATAAAAAAAATAAATAATTCTGCACCAGAAGTGTGAAAACACATTTCGGGCAGGATGTGAAAAATGTTAGCTGTACTGTTCACAAGAAGGTGTGGAAAAATGCCAGTGCTGAACATGTGGCATGAAAATATTGCAAATTCGCTAAGTTATGAGTGTGTGTAGTAACTATGCAACGCATGCTTGTAAAATAGTAATTTTTTGGATTTTCCCACCAAATTTGCAACATAGGCTTTCTGAGGAGACCCCCTCATGAACACTGGCACTGTCATTTTGTTCCTCACTCCTGAAAGGTGATTCTACCCAGCGACTGCGAAATCACCTTTTGGGACTGAATAACGCCATGACAGTGCAAGAATTCATGAGGAGGGTCCCAAAAACCCCATGTTGAAAATTTGGTGCCAAAATTCCAAACAATGCCTGACATATGCATCAAAGTTGAAAAAACCCTATTTATTCCATTATACAGCTTACCGGCATTTCCTCAGTTCGCAGTCGGCTTTGAAGAGTGCAGATGTGTTCCCGGTTCACCGAAGATCATCGTGCCTGACTCCAGAGGTAAGTATGGAGTGAGGGAGTGTGGGGAGGCAGGGTGCGCAGTGGGTGGGTGCAGTTGGTGGGTAGGGAGACTACGATGGACAGTTTTTGTGTTACAGGGTGAAAAATAAACATCACGGGACAGTTTTTTTTTCTCAGGGGATTTGGCATGCTGGGGTGGGCTCCCAGCATGCCACTTAACTGTTTGGGGAGGGTTGCTTCAGCCAACTGGGGATTGGACACCCCCATCAGCACACAAGGAAAGTGGGGGGGGACAAGAGCTGAGGGGGATTGGGCACCCCCCTCGGCATACAAGAAATGGAGAGGACTACTTTATGCCGATGGGGAGTGGGCTTCCCCATTGGCACATACTTTGCGGCCACAGTAAGCCGGCAGGGGGATTGGGCACCCTCGAAGTCAGCAGTTAGGCGGCCGCCCGCCATGAATGCAATGTGGCCGAGCACGTAGAAAGGGTCTGCTGCATCTGATGAGCTTTGCTCGGATTGCAGCAGACCTTTCCTCAGATGTGCTCGCCACATTAGTATGCATGGTGTGGCACCGGCATACAGGCTGATTGGGGAATGAGGGACGCACCTACTGATGCATGCCCTGCATTCGCCCAACAGCGACCGAGCCTCCAAATCTTCACTGCCGCAAGATGTTGGCTGCGCAAGCACGCCAACATAAAAATAACACCTGAATCTTGATAATTGGGCCCATTTACCTCAGTTCAGGTATTTGCAGGATGAATTTGAAAAAACAAAAACAAAACAAATACCAGAATTTAGCAAAACAGGTCCCATTTACCTGAGGCGGGTGTCTGTTATTTTCGGACACAATAATTTCTAGGTACCTTACTTGTTTTTTGTTTTAAAAATAATATGGCAGCTGTCACAACCTGAAAATATGTCATACAACTCAAAAAATACTAATTGTGTGAAATAAAAATGTTAGCAGAAACAAAAATGTTGTTGTGTCAGTGTTGCCATCAAACCCTATTGAGCATGCTCAGAAGAAAAACTTTAAATCTTTATAACATGGAACTGATTAATATTTTTCATGAAACCTTCAAAAGGCACTAACTTGTCACAGGCCCCTTTAACCCTGAAAGTTTCAGAACAAAATTCCATATCATCTAGGCTCTAGGTGAGAGCACAAAACAGCTTCATGAAGCAGAAAAAGTAGGATTTTTCATTTTTTGACACACATGATCTCGGAGTCAGGTTAACTGAACATCACAAAACTTCCCACATCTTGAGAACCTGCCACTCGGACTTTGCCTGCCAAATTCTGCATTATTTTATCAAATTCAGTCAAGGTAATTAAGGTGTAAAGTTGAGGTTTAAAATTAAACACCTTACTCAACCCTAACTACATTGGCACCACCACACCAGAATAACATATACTGAATATTAATAATAATAATAATAATAATAATGCTTTATTTACTAGGTGCCTTTCTAAAAATCAAGGTTCCTTACAGTAAAATAAAATGAAATAAAACAAGATTCAATAAAACAGTTAAATACAGGATTCTATAAAGTACAAAATATAAATAATGTCATACAAAGTAGGCTCGGTGCCACAAGTGGGTTTTTACGGCCTGTTTAAATCCCTCGATGGTCATGCACTCCCTAAGCTGACAGGGTGGAGAATTCCAAAGGGCTGGGGCTGTGTACATAAATGCATGGGCCCCTGAAGATTTTAAAGAAACCCTTGGAATATCTATCAACCCCTCATCAGCTGAGCAGAGCGATCGCTTGGGGCAGTATGGAACCAGAAGCTCTTTCAGGTAGTCCGGGCCCAGTCCATGTAGGGCTTTGTAAGTCAGAAGTCTAACTTTAAAGGTGATATATTACATATATAGTCACTGCAAAAAAAAAAACTTTTTAGGTACTGTAGCAGAAATGCAATGTTAGAGTTAAGAAGTACCCCTAGTCATGGTAAAGGTAAAGTGAGGTGTTCCTTGGGGTTTCAAAGTTTCAACATGGCAGTTAATCACACCTCTGCCTCTGGACCAGAAGGGTGCAGATTCATGTACCACACCAGAATTGGGCTAATATCAGAAACAGCAACACCCAAGTGAAGTTCCAGGGGATGCTGTACTGTTGGGGTGTGTCATCTTTTGGATGTTTCTTTAAACCATGGTCCCTTCTGCCCATCTCTGGTGCTGTCATGGTGGGTGTCCAGATGGAAGTAAAAGAACCCATGGCATTTTTCACAAGAGTAGAGGATTATCCCCAGTATACTAGCCAACATTCACCTTCGCATAAAACCAGTTCATGCAATTATCCAAGACGGTATGTGGAAGTTGATGTGCAAAATGGCAGCTACTACACCATTTAGAGACACTTCACTACTAATCTCTTACTTGCATGTAAAGTGCTTTGGGATACAATGTGTATGTAGAGCACTATATATTTATTTATTTAAATGTTTCACCAGGAAAAGCATACTGAGCAGGACTGCTCATTTCTAGATGTGTCCTGGGGGCAGGAGAAGTGGACTATGACAAGAGTACATGAAATAGTATACACAGTGTACAGAGTCAAACAAGTAAAGTCACAAGAATAAAAAATACAATACAGTAACATTATAAAATGCAATATAAGCAATATACTTAAGCACAATATAACAACTGTAGGACTGAGCAAGTAAGAAGTTACTATATAAATTTTTCTTCTACTTCTCTTCCTCCTCCTTCTTCTTCTTCATTGCTCAATGAAGTATTTTTTTAACTAACCGAAGTGCATTCTTTCAAGGCATATATTACACATTATGGGTTTGATAGAGGGGTGCCAAAGTTAAGGCAAAGCTAATACGCCATCAGGCAATTGTTTAAACCCCATGAAACACCATACCATTCCACACAGTTGAGAAGACCACAGTGGAAAAGACGAATGACTTGCAGAGATCAATGGCAGAAGGAAAAGTGGATATAGTTGTGGTCATCAAGATTTTGGCTAGTCTGAACCATGACTGGGATCTCTCTGTTCCAGGGTATAAGTTATACCTAGAGGCAGAAGTTAAGCTAACTAGTTGAGTGGCAAATTGGTTATGTGGAAGGACCCAGAGGGTGCAAATGGGGGGGGCTCTCCGGTTTGCGAGTAGTCACCAGTGAGGTACCACAGGGCTCGGTAATCACCCAGCATTGTTTAATGGGTTTATAAGTGACATTGGAGACAGCATAAAGGGAAAGATATTCATCTTTAAGGATGAAACCAAGCTCTTTGAGAGGGTAGACACTGATGGGGAGATACAGGACCTTAAAGAAGATCTATCCAGACTAGAAAGATGATCTGGAATATGGCAACTCAGGTTCAACGCAAAGAAGTGAAAAGTCACGCACATACAGTAGGAAGTAAAATCCCAAGGGCTGACTGCTGCATGGGGGCAGTCCAGGTAACCAAATTACGAGAGGAGAAAGGCTTGGGGGGAGCCATTATCAGTGACCTGAAACAATTGGCACAATGCAGGAAGGCAGCAGCCAAAGCAAACAAAATACTTGACTGTATTTCAGGAGGGATAACAAAAAGCTGTGAAGAGGTTATATTGCTGCTGTGCAGATCCTTGTTTAGGCCACAGTGAGAGTATGATGTGCATTACTGGAAGCCCTACCTGAGAAAGGATACAAACTTTCTTGAGTCAGTTCGGAGGAGGGCAATGAAAATGGCCCAGGAACAGAAGGACAATGCATATGAGGGCAGCCTAAATGACCTCAGGCATGGCTGAAAACAGATCATGTTTGATCCAGTCCACCATCCTGGTTAAATAGAAATAAAAAATGAATGAAGGAACATATGGATGAATACATAAATAACAAATAAATTAATGTACTCACTCGAGGAGAGGAGAAAAGAGGGGACATGACTGAAACCTTCAAGTACCTAAAATATAAAAACAACTTAGATACCGGGGACCTTGTCTATCTTAGTGGGGACAAGACCACAAGGGAAAACTGCTATAACCTGGCATGGGAAAGGTTCAAGAAGGATGTTAGGAGACACTTCTTCACAGAACAAGTGGTGATGGGGTGGAACAAACTCCTGGAGGAGGTTGTCTCTCTGGAGACAGTGGACAGATTCAAAAGGAGGTGGGACAGGGTGAAAGGGAGGGTCAATGTCACTGGGGGAGGGTCAAGCAAAATGCAAGGTGGTCAGAGCTGAAGGGGAGGGTGTGGTGCCCAAACAAATAGTTTTAAAGGGGATCTGCAATAACAGCAGACTAGATAGACAAATATGCCTTCTCTTCTGTTGGCTACTTTTGTATGCTCATGAGATTAATGGTAGTTAATATTTCATTACTTTTTAGGCTTTTTGTTTTTAACCTAACTAATGTCGAACTATAGTTTTTGTAGTTAATTTCCTCACAGTTTAGAAAAGATATTTTACAACACACACACAGAACTTTGTGTAGATGCCAAGCAGTCTCTGCTGCATAGTTGTACTCCTGCAACTCCCTGCCTCTGTGCCAAGCAGTCCAAGGTGTCTGGTGGCTATACCCTCTCTAACCCAGCCACACCTCACTCATGCCCTGGCATCCAATGGCACCCTTCCCTCAGCCTTTCCCTGTGGAAACAGCCACTGGTATCCAGTGTCACCACCCTGCCTCAGCCTATGCCATAATTTGCAGTCCCTGACAGTGCAGTAGAACCAAACTCCCATTCCCTGCCCTATTTCATGCATCTGTGGCATTCAGTGACCCCCTACAGAGCCATGCCCCTTTCCAAGCACCCCTAACACCCAGTGACCCACCTTCAAAAGCCTACCCATCTCAAGCATCCTTGGAATATACTGGCAACCCTTCCCCACACCCTGCCCCATTCCAAGCATCCTTTACATATAGTGCAGCCCCTCAAACCCTCCCATATATTCCAGTAATCCAGTGTTACCCTCTCCCAATCTCTGCCTCATTTGAAGCAACCCTGGTGACCAATGGCACCTCCTTTAACATCCTACTCCAATCCACCCCCCCCCAGATTCTAAGAGTTGGAGCCCACCCCATTGTCAATAGTGAAACCTAACCAAATATATTTATGTCAACAGCTCCACTCCATGCCCCTCCCTACCCTGCATCACTGTTGAGGTTGGCACTGGTAGCTCATCCCTGGTGCTGGTGAACTCATTGAAAGTCACTCACAGATGATGGCCAGTAAACCCTCTGCGGTCAGCCATCATCTGAGATTAGGATTCCATACATGCAGTTTATTAAATATGCATGTAATACACACATTTTAGTGTGTTTATTAAATTGAAAGAGTGTGATCACATTCTCCAGATGGTTGGTATTTGTAGAGGTGAGCAGAAGGTTTAAAGGACATCATCTGGGAAGGGAGAGGTGTTTCCTGGGGTTTTCTGGCGTGAGAGGTATGCTTTCAGCACCAGTCTCAGCTGAGAGAATAGAGTGAGGCACTGGTCTGTTTTTTATTCAGATTTTGTTGTTTTACTACCCACACAGGAATGGGCTCCCATTGTTGGAATTAGAGTTCTGGAGGGGAGTACCAGCCGCTGAGGATGGGCTCCAGATAGTCACATATCTGTAATGTTTTTCAGCATTAGGGTGGGCTCCCTGTGACTGAATCAGAGTTAGAGGTGGCCCCAGCCCTTAGGGATGGGCTCCCAATGGCTGCACCTATATTTTTTTCCTGACACTGAGGCGGACTTCTGGTGTCTGAATCAAGGTTGGACGTGGTACAACGATTGCAACAAGTTATAGACTTTCAGTGGTCAGACACATTTTCAATGGTAAAAAAAACAGGAAGTGAAAATGGAATCCCAAGTGTGGAATCACATTTTCATATCCTGATTTTGACACTAGACACAGTATCAGCTGTACTGAGAGGAATGTGACCATAGTTTGTGTTGTGGTGCATGAAAACAGCTTATGGAAAAGATGTTTTTTTATCCCTATATGCACAGTCATCTGCTTTTTATTTTGCCTATAACTGATTTATTTTAAATGTTGTTGCTCTTAGTCTATGACAGCATCTGCCTTTGGAGTCAAGGGAAGATTGGAAAGCTAGAAGTAGGGACATCCTACACTCCCTGCAGGGGGAGTTCTTCAAACAACTAGTAAAGGAGATCATTTGTAACGGGTAATACTGGTTCTGGTGCTCACAAACAGGGACAGTGTTTCAGGCGTCAAGGTAGGGGAGGCCACCTGGGGACCAGTGATCACTGCAAAAGTGTGGTACAACATAACAATGGTAGTGGAAGAAAACCATAGAAGGACGGGGGTCCTGGACTTCAGGAGGGCAGATTTTAAGAAAATGGGTCAATGCTTCAAAGCCTGTGTAGAGGAGAGGATGGCCTGGGTGGGGTGGAGGAACAGTGAGCTAAGTGAAGGGATAGCGTAGTGAAGGCAACAAACCTCTGCACAAAGAAGTGAGCAAAAACAGCACTAAAACAAGAACACTATAGTTCTCAAGGAAGTGGCTGAAAGAGTTAAGGTTAAAAGCGTAGCATTCAGGGGGTACAAAATAGACATAGAGGGGAGAGGATAGGGAGGTATAGCAGGAGAAGCAGAGGGAAGAAGGGAAATCAGGGAGGCTCACAAAGGCATAAATCAGAAAGGTCAGTCCAATGGATAACCAAATGGGACAAGATATTTTCTAGGCACTCAAGTGAAAAGACGAAAACTAGGGGTGGGCTTGTGAGATTCATTGGGCAGGAAGGACTGTGCAGAGAAGGATCAGGAGAAAGCAGATAGCCTGAACAGATACTTTTGTTCTGTCTTCTCAAAGGAAGAGGGGAAGGGGGTGGACCACATAAAAGCAGCAAGAACACTGAGGGGAAGGAGGGATGTCAAGTAGACACAAGTCCATTTACCAAGGAAAGAGTCCTGAAAGGTCCTGCAAATCTGAATGTGGACAAAGCTATGGGGCCAGACAGGGTACACCCAAGAGTATTGCGGGAGCTCAGGGAGGTTCTGGCTGCACATATGACAGCCCTAATCAACAACTCACTGGAAACAGGAGTGTTTTCAGAGGGCTGGAGGAGGGCAGATGTAGTCCCACTTCATAAAAACAGCAGGAGAAGGATAGCAACTATAGGCTGGACAGTCTGACATCAATGGTGGGGAAGTTAATGGAATCACTGGTAATGGAAAAGATAGTGCAGTATTTTAAATACAGTAGGTTACAAGACCCTGGGTTGCGCAGAGTCATGGGGATGAGGTAATGTCTGGGAAACATGATTGATTTCTTTGACTTTGTAACCAGGGAAATAGATTGAGGTGGGGTGGTGGATGTAGCCTACTTAGATTTTAACAAGACCTTTGACACTGTACTACATAGGAGGCTCATAAGGAAACTGGGCAGCTTCATGGTGGGTCCTAAGGTGGTAAACTTGGTAAAAAATTGGTTAATGGATAGGTGTCAGAGCATCGTGGTAAAGGGAACTCACTTGGGCAAAGGGAGAGTGACCAACTGGGTGCCTCAGGGCTCAGTACTGGGACCAACCCTCCTTAATGTCTTTATAAGTGACATTGCAGATCAGGTGGGTGGGAATCTATGCCTCTTTGCATCAGAAATAGGGTGCACAATACAAAAGGGATAGAGAGAATGTGTAGAGACCTGAGAAAAATCAATGAGTGGTCAAGGGTATGGCGGCTGGGTTTAAGATGAAAAAGTACAAAATCATGCACCTAGAGCACAGAACCCCAGAAGCAGAGTATAAAATGGGGAAAGATGGTCACAAAACAGGAAATGGACTTGGAAATGATCATATCTGTTGATCACAATGTAGTGCGGTAGTGCAAGAGGGCAGTTGGCAGGGCCAGTGGGATAACTGTGTGCGTAGGGAGGGTATTGCCAGCTGAAGGAGGCAAGTGGTTATGCCACTGTGTAGCTCACTGGTGAGATCCCACCTGGAGTACTGTGTCCAGTTCTGGAGACCACATTTCAGGAAGGACATGGACAGAGTGGAGGCTTTCACAGGAGGGCAACTAAAATGGCACAGGGGCTGGATCAGAAGCCATATGAGGAGAACCTGAGGGACCTCAGTATATACACCCTGGAAGAGAAGAGGGACAGAGGAGACATGATAGAGATCTTTAAATACCTTACAGGTTTGAACAATGTACAGGAGGAGAGTAATTTTCTGAGGAAAAGATGCACAAGAACAAAGGGACATGTAATGAAGCTGGAAGGGGGAAATTTAGGAGAAATGTGAGGAAGTACTTCTTCACTGAAGGAGTAGTGGATGCCTGGAACAGTCTTCCATCAGAGGTAGTGGGGGCAAAAACAGTGGTGGGCTTCATGCAAGCATGGGACAGGTACAAGGGAATCTGACTTGAGAAGTTGGGGTGGGAGGCAGCCGGAGATCAAGTAGGATCTGTGGTGACAGTACGGCAGGAACAATGAGCAGACTAGATGGGCCAAGCAGTCCGTATCTGCTGTCAGATTCTATGTTTATATGCTGGGACAAAATCAAATGGACCTGAAAGTTTAAGGTTTCAAATCAAAGCCAAGTTTCAGGTATCAGTGTGCAAAAAAAAAATCTTAAAATCCATAATTTTGATGTTTTACGCTCCTTATAACTGTAATATTACTGAAGCAAAAATAAATACATTTTCAGGACTTGAAGATCCTGCCACAAAGTGTATGCAGGTCATTTTTTAAGTTTCTTTGTCAAAAGACAGCGCAACTAAGAGCAGACAAATACAGTGGTTTTGCATTAACTCTGAGTGCTGAGTATGTCTGAATGTATACAGATTATGGATATATATATACACACCCACAGTTTCCTAAGCGTTAAAGTGCCTACTCAACCCTAACTGTAGAGGTGATAGCAGGCCACAAGAATATATAATATATGCTTCCATGGGTGTACACAACCAAAGTGTGGATAACTGTTTGTACAACATTGTTGCTAGTCAGGAGGCTAGTTTTATGATTGATTTGTTTGATTGTTATATATAGTACACTGATGCATTGGCCAGTCACACTATGTTCCCTGTGAAACTACCACATTGATGGTGTACTGTGAAAGCAAAGGAACACTCTTTAGGAGGGGTACACCTCCAGAGGTACTGTGGAACATAACTTCTTTTGGCTGAAGATACCTGAGAAAAGATCCCAAAAGAACTGCAAAGCATGATCTGCAGACACAGACTGAGTTAAATAAAGACAGAGACAACTGACAGCTAGTGACAATGGATAGCACACAGAAATGACTTCCAGAAGGAGAGCAGGAATAGCAGGACTATAGGATGATGTAAGTGAGCCGCCATCTAACCCCACCTCACAGCAGAATTCCTACTAAAGGAAATACTGTAATTAAGTATATGAACTACATTATGGCCTTTGTCAACCAAGAGAGAAAAACACCTTGTGGAGGAAATCTCTGGTTATTCATGGACTCAGCTGCAATCCCTCCAGGCATGGGTAATTATTATTATTATGACAGCTTAGCTTGCTAAGTTGGAATTCAATTCAGCTGAAGTTTTAGAGGGATAAATGTCACTCTATCCCTTTAAAGGGATAACATTGTGGAAGTGCCATGAGTTGATCTCTGCAGCTAAATAAAGTTCCCTCATGAGGGTGACCCACCCCCAAAGCATGGAATGAGGAGAGTGGCAACTGCTGAAGGCTTACACTTAGCTTCAAGACCATGAGAAGCCTAACCTTAACTGGAAACTAAAGGATGAGGGATAAAAAATAAAACTAGCTGGACCTTTGGTAGCTACAGAGTGAATAGCATTCCGTGGTGCTGCCAACATGGCCTGCACAGCTAAAGAAACTCATATGGGTTTAGAACTCCACCATCTGAGAACTAAAGTGTTAAATACAATATCTTAAGGTGCTATCAGCTGTGGGTCTGCATAACTAAAGCTTTCCCCAGAGCACTGAACCTTACCACCTGGTGGGATTGCCAGGATGCACTGCAGGAGATGTGACAAACAGAGAAGGACCCCCACACATGATAAGAGATTCATCATTATGACACAGACTTCAAGAGGAGCAAGTGAGTATGTCTACCCACAGGACAATAGGGCAATCCCTGTTGACAAGATTATTGCACTGTGATCATGGCCAGTATTAATACATTCACACAGGCTAATGGCATTGAGGCAGAAATGGATGGACTAAATGATGACTGCTGAATGAACAACTAGATTGACTGAATAATGAATACTCAAAGAAATGACTGATATAACTAAGAATGAACTGAATGATAAGGCACTGAAAATATGAACCCATATAACTGTTAGGTCATTTGTAATTCACATCCCTGTGAAAATTTATGCAGTTTTTCATGCAGATGTTATTGATTGTGCAGTTTTTTGTTAATATATGGTTTGTACAGTGCTGACAAATGCCTGTTTTTTTCAACTTGACTCTTGTGCAACTTTGATCTAATTTATGATTGTGAATGTATAGGCATTTTGCAAATCATTTATAGATAAGTTGAGTTTCTAAAATGCCTCTAAACAGACCTCTGTTTTAGTGTACATACCTGGTTAACAAATAAAATTGTTTGATTGATATAAAAGGCCAGAAATATAGGTAAAACTCCGCCATGGCAGGAATAAATGGAAGCTGTATTAAAACTAAGACTGTGGTATTGATGATTGAACAGACTTACTGGTTAAGGCTGATTAAAATGACAAATGTCATAACTCTGGACTGGTACCTCCAGTCAAAGTATTTTCCTTTCATTGGCAGTACATTATTTATATTTTTGTGTCTTTTGTTTAGATATGTTCACAGTCGATGTTTAAAAAGTTTCTTTGATATATGTGGTATCATGCATTTATCACCCAGAAGGGATTAACAAAAGTTTTTGTTTTAAATACAATATATTTATTAACTAAGATACACACTGCATAAGATCTAAGAATTCACTAGGTTCACACAAACATACATTGAACTCCAGTTACTAGACCACCTGATGCTGCAGCAGGAGTCATTAGATTCAGTCTGCAAATAAAATATTTCTTCCAACGCAGTACCATGGTTTATTTCTTGGCAGACATTATTAGACATGTTAAGCTACTGTGTGTTACCATTAGAGTGCACTGAAAATCAGACTTGGCTCCTACTCCCCGTGTTAATCACAGAGCATGCATTTGAGCAAAAAACATTAAGTAAATACTTAACTTGGTCAACTGGCATGAAACATCATCATCTGTAGTTTTGGATGGGAGGCAGGAGGTCTTTTGTTGGTAAAGTTCTGGTTCACAAGTTGAACTGTACTTTGGTCTTCCATAAAGTATTGTCTGTTAGCTGGCATCAGTCCAAATTATTTCAGGCTTTTAGCAAAGTTCAAAATTCTAGGCCTGTAGGCTTCTGCTGGTACATTGTTACAAAGCTGTGTCCAAAAGTTCCTCCTTTTCTTTTCTTTTCTTTTCTTTTCTTTTCTTTTGTGTAGGACCATCCTGCATGTAGTCAACAAGAGAGATATTTGAACTCTGTGTGAAGGAAGTGCTTCCAATCTCCTGGTCTGTCTAACTCCCCAGCAAAAGGAGTGAAGAGACTTTTCTTAGTCTCAGCCTAGGGCAGGAACCTGAGAATTTTTTTTTCAGGGATCTGTGTCTTGTCTATCTCTCCAGCCAAAAAGAAACACAGAAAGCATGTGAGTTCAGCTTTTCAAGAGCAGAGCCAAGACCACTTTATGAATTATTCATGGAGTGATCTTATGCTTCCCATGTTATTTTATTAAACTTTCAAACGACTTCTAAGTATATTTTGATAGCAGTCTTATTGACCTTTTTTGTAGTGACTTATCTGTTTTCAGTTAGAAAACCATGCCAGCATCAATGGGTCTGGGAAAACACAGGTGAAATGTCATGAGGTTGCTTAATACAACATATACTGTAGGGCCTCCTTAACTTATGGTTGGTATAGTGTTGGGCAAGAGAAATCTGGTCCAGAAACATCTCTAAGTAGTGCAAAAACACAAGAAAAATAAAGTTCCACAGATAGAGAACTTATTTGTGATAATGTTTTGGTATTAACTGTTTCATTCCTCACACTGGCACACTTGTGCATATCTTAAACTGCTTTATTTCCCTAATCCTCAATCCACAATAGCCACCCTGAGGAAAATACTAGTCCATGTCTTTTAACATGCTTGTACAGGATTTCCTTAATCAGAATACTTTTGATAAGGCATGACAGATAATAGTAAAACAAAATAATAAGCTCATAGTGTTAGCTCTAAATAACTAATAATATATGACAGCATACATTGCACACATGTGCTTGTTGCAGGTTGACTATCTTGTTTCAGTATACATTTCAGTCCTCATACTCAAACATGTCACAGGCACAAGTTCATAAAAGTCTTATAAAACATTAGTCTGTCAATCTTCAGATTCCTGCAGTGTCCTTGCAGTAGATGTCTCATGAGCTTCCTCTGCATCTTCATCTGTGTTTCTGTGTATGCATGATACAGATTTAGGTGATTAATATGTACCCACGTAAGTACAATTTAACCAACACCTTTCTTTTTAATCTAAATTTGGTAGGCTATAGGGGACACTTTGTCTTAAATAATATAAGGTCCACTCTAAGTCTTTATACATTTCTTATACTTGGCCTTAATTCTGTTGTAGTTAATATAGAATACTTCATCTCCAGTCTGGTATTCCTTGAGAGTTGTTTTTCCAGTCACAGTTGACTTTAGAACCTCGAATGCCGGGTCGCACCTGAAAACAGGCACTTGTTGTCTAGTGCGCTTACCTGGTTAACAAAAACAAATAAATAAATGCGTCTATGTTTGCCAAAATGCAAAGACTTCTTGGAAGTGCTGCCTTAGATGGGTTATATATTCATGTGCTATAGTAGCACCAACTAATGCTTCATCCCATGTTGTGTACAAGAGCTAAAAAGTCTCTACTACTATGATGATAGGCAGGGTATGGAGATCAACGGGGGATAAAATAATTGAAAAAACGACCTTGTCATATTGGGAAAACATAAAATAACTTACAGTGCTAACTATTACCATTCACTGAGACAGTTCACCATGGCATTTGTTACCACAATACTGTCAGTGGCACAACTGCTCTCAAAGCATTAAGTTACATTGCAGGCATAGTGATTGCTGTCACACCATGACACACTGTAGTAAACTCCATTGTCATTGATGGTAATGGCTACCACTGTAGACTTTTATTTGATAACACTGCTGTTGATTCCCACTGATAAATACTGTAACAGAATCAATCTCCCAGAGATGGGAATTCATGTTGGCTTCTTTAACATTGCTACCACGTGCAGTCAAATCTGTATTTTCCACACATTCAAAATTGTACTGTTCTTGACATTGAGTGACAGTGTAATCATATTTTACATTCAGGTAGGTTTTAATACAAGTGTCTAACTGTCAAGTCCTAGTCACCTTGTCCCTTACTTCCTTGGCTTATTTTGGAACAAAATGATGCTTTTCTACAAGGTCGGTCATTTTGAAACTTGAGTTTGCTTTATGTAGGCTATGAGATAGCCTAATATTTTCAAATGTTGTATGCATGCACTCTGTTTGTTCTTAAGAAACACTGAATGTGTTGTTTTTCAACCTTTCTTCTGATCCCATCAGAGTTCTGTAATTACCCCTCAGTCCCTCCACAAAAAAAATCTCTAAGTACAAAACTACTTACGGTGTATTTGTGTGTCTTTTTAAATAGCCACCCTTTACAGAGCAAACACTGGTCTCAGAAAAAAGTTGAAAAAGGAAGTATTTTTCTTTTTCTGGAAAGCCACTAGTATCTTGTGAAACTGTAGGCTTCCACAATTTATGAAAACTCTTTATACCCCCCACACTAGTCATCATCCACCCTCAAATTCCCTCCATAATCATACTTTCATACATTTATTCTGTAACAAAAAAAGTTTCCATTCTCTTGTTTATGTATTTATTTGTTTGAAAATCGGTAGCTGGGAAAGGTGCACTGCACCAGCTTGTTTTCATGTGTCACCTGGGGGAAGGGAAACAGGAAATACATATTATGAGTAGTTCAGATAACAAATCTGTAAGTGGTATATACAATCAAACATGGAAAACAGTGAGCTGCTAATGACAACGGTATAGAGCAACAATTCAGCAAAACCAGCAATATCAATAGTTTCAATAATGGCTGTCCTTGGCATGGAAGTAGCCAGGAGCCAACATTCTTTTTTCACTGAGCCTTCCTCCCCATTGTCTGCCTAGGCAGCCATTTGTCTGAAATAGGCCCCACTAATTTTGGAAGGTGGTCCAATAATAGCCCAGTTTCCATGTAACTCAATGGGATCCTCCTCCCTAACCTGTAGTGCTCTGTTCAGACACCACATTGTTATGTAACAGCAGCAGGGTAGGCCACGGGTGAGAAATGGTCTTGTGGCTGATCATGGGTCTGGCATTTACAATGATGTGAGATTGCCCCTCAGCCTTCCCTCCTGGGCATGTCTGCTGATGCTGTCACATTGACAGTATCACCAATATAACTTAGAAACAACATGCAACAATTTGGAAAATGGACTCACTGGTGTAACAACTTTGGGAAGGGAGCTTACTAATGTAATAAACCTCTCCTGCCACTAGCGGGTGAGGGTTGGTTACTTGAATGCCAGACCCAAAAGATTACCAATTGGTAATGACTTTAATTTAGATATACCAGTAGGCAGAGCTGAGTAACACAGAGAAGGATGCCAGGGTGCCCTTGAGGTAATTCTTGCCAAAGATATGGGTAACTCCATGAAAAGGGGTTACCAATGGTGTCCCAAAATGCACATGCCATCTATAAACTATGTAAAACCTGTGCCCCGTGAATGACTATGATGTTGGAAAATATCTGATGAGGAGAGATAAATTACATAATATGAATGCTGCCCGTTGCTAATTTCCTCAAGAAAGAAACATGACTTGTGACAAAAGCTGTAATTTTTTGTGCCTAATTTGTGACAATGTGGCACACACTGTAAACAGTATTCATTATCTTAATAAAAAAATGCTCTTTACCACAATAAACTGATTGACTTATTGTCCTGTGTCCAGACTTTGTTTTCAGACCATTTAGTTAATGTTAAATGTGCCTGAATAGCGCTTACACAGCAGAGTAAATGCAGTAACTAAAGTAACCACTCATGTCTCCAGTGGTTACGTTCATCCTTTGCCCCAAAATGTACTCATATTAATAAATCATCCAGAAATTGCATTGTGTTTTGATCAGGGAACTTCTGCAAAAGAGACAGCACTAAGTTTCACTGGAGAATACTGTACTGCAGGAGTGTTGTGTTTGACCTTTGTCCCCATTGTCTCCTGGTGCCCAGAAGTCTTGTATGTTTGTTCACTCCTACTCCGGTGCCCCTTCCCACCTCCAATAATCATGTTAGTGCATTTACATGCACCAAGAGTGGGGAAGGCTCTCAGAGTGCTTAAAAGAACAAGAATTTGCATCGGAGTCCCAGTCCTTCTCTTGCCAGCTCCCAGAACAATACCGGTGTCCAGCCAGCAGCATGTCAGCTACGTGATCAGCCACCTGGAGCCCAGGTAGGCCATTGTTACATTCAGGTCTAAGAACACAGCTGCAGAACAGCTTGTACAAATGGGATGTTGCTTAGATTCCAGTGTACATCTCTACATATTTTGGGGGGCTTATTCTAGCAAATAGTATAGTGATTTGATGATTTTAATGAGCATTAGAGCCCCAAATGCAGTGTTTGGGGACTGCAAATGAATTGTAGTCTCTGTGTGTTCACTGCCAAATGGGGCTGATTCTCACTATTGCTGTGTGTATCAGGCTGTAAGGTTGGTGGAACAAAATGTTTCTGTGCACTTACTGTGCAGTACAAATGTGAACATTTTAATATATATATATTTTTTCTTGTGAAAGGAGGCTTGGCGGTATTGTGTTATTTGAGAGTGGCACAGTTTAAATAATGGAGACCTCCAACATTACGTGACTCTGGCTCTTTTCTTTTTTATAAACTTCCAATGGGTAGTTATATTGCACAAATGCAGTCTAGCATTATACAGCAGTTTTAATCAGTGGCACATTTCTTTTGGGCAAGTTAAGTTGTTTTTTGAGGGGGATTTGGTGGTATAGTTTTAATGGGCCCCAAAAGCCAATCACCTGTGTGTGTGTGTGTGTGTGTGTGTGTGTTTGTGTGTGTATATGTTTGTCTGTTTTCCAAATGCAGCCTTAACAAAAAATTATTGTGTTCACAGAAGTGATTTTATTCTTGGTAAACTATTTTTTGTCACATTATTTCTAAGGCTGTGTGATTTGGCTGAAGTTTGGGCCTCCTTATTCTTATACCAATCATGCAGTTGTAGTCCCTATTTTAAGTGGGTTTCTAACAAAAATGATACAGTAACTGTATTGCATGAGAAATGTAACCTACAGATGCTTTCTGTGTTATTACTGAATGTGTTTTAGGCAAATCTGTAGCTTTTTGTCAGTATTTTTGGTCTTTGTTACTATAGCACCATATGCTCAGGGTCCCCATTATGTTAGCCACCTTTAAAGCAGTAGTACTACCAAATCAGGAAGTGATCTATCAAAATTCTGCTTTTTGGCTGTAAGCATGTGGCCAAAGTTCCAGTTTCCATACCTGTAAATATTTTTTTTCAGACATCTTTAGTTTTTTAGATATTTGTAATTTATTTGAATTGTTGTGGCACTACAATAAATATGGCAGCTGACTAATTTTCAGCTGCACTTTTCCTTCAGGTCACATCATGTCTTTTGACTACAGCAGTGGGACCCTCTGCTGACCATTCCCGACGTCCCTGCAAGCCATACATATGTGCAGTTGGCAGTAGAGGGGGTACCAATACAACACGCTTGGTGGCAGAAGTGTAAAAAAAAAGCAGAAGATAACTGAGCAAATTACTCTATGATAGTACAATGCCAGCGGGAGGGAGTACCAGGTATATGATCAGCAGAGCACAGGGAATAAACTGTCAAAAAAGCACAATTTTTTTTTCATAGTACTGCTGCTTTAAACTGTATTTTATTAACTTAAAGAACCCTTCATGTAAACTGTGCTGGTGGGATGGTATATTTCAGCTTTCTGTTTATTTGGGGCTTGATTCAGCAATTATATGCATTTTATTTTATTTAGAGTTTGCATTTTTGCCTGCTTTTGTGGTCTTGGTTACTTTAGGCACATGTGCTGGCAGCAGGCCAAGAATTCCCAGCACACCCCTACCTCATGCAATATTTTGCTAATGTGTTGATTGCTGTGGTATTTTGCAATCTTTCTGCTCACAGCGAGTGTTGTTTAATGCTGTTTCACACCACCACCCTTCTGTGACCCATAATGATTTTCCTATGGTATTCATGCCAAGACTTGCACACAAACAAGGTGGGGCTATTGCCTGAGCGGGGGGGGGCATGGGTTAACTATTAATGATTTATGCTTTATGTGTGAAATAGCATGAAATCCCTTCTTCTGGTGTGACAAGATGCTGAAATGTGCATGTAACTACACACATTTGCCCCACGTTGCCCTAGGTGTGGGGATGGGGGAGTACTTGAGCTGTAAAATGTGTGGAATAGTGGTTAGCATGGTAACTGATGATCTACTGCCTCACAGCACATCAGCAATATGACCTCGCTGACTGTGACATCAGTGCTACTTAGGAACAGCAAGTAAATGCCTGCCAGGGCAATCGCCTGTGAAGTCACTGAGATCCTAATGCTGATGATGTATTGTGGGGCAGTAGGGTTGTCAACTACCAGGCTAACAGCTGTTAAACACATCCAGCACAGTATTAACACCTCGCGACTTTCTGATGAGAAAAGAAATATACTTCAGAGAATAGAAAGTTACTGTGGACTACTAGTTCAAATTTGTGTTTTCCTGCCTGCCTGTTTTGGCTCCAATAGCTCTTTACCTTTGTGTCTTCAAGTGGAAAACCCTTACCACGTTCTCACATGCACGTCTTGTAATGGTTTTAAGAAACATGCAGTCTCCTCCTTATCTGTGTGTTCGCCAAGTAGGAATCCATTGCCACTTCCTTGCATGCGTGTCTTGTAGCAGTTCTTAACAAAATGTTGTGTTCTCTCCTCCTTAGCTGTGTGTTGTTCAAGTAAGAAAGCATTTCCACTTTCCTGCATGTGCATCTTGTAACAGTTCTTAACAAAATGTAGTGTAGTCTCCTCCTTAACTGTGTGCTGCCATTGCTAATGCAGAAGTGCTGTATACATACTACAAGAACTATCTAACCAAAGAGCCAGCCAGTGATGGGTGTAGCCATTCCATTTGCACTTTCTTCTTTTCTGGCAGCAATGACATTAAACAAAACATGCTTGGTAATATCAAAACCATACCAGAGATTCACCAGATACAAAATGTAAAGTCAATGAAGTGGGAGTGGTTGCAGTCAGAGACGTAACATGCTTCTGTAGACAATGTCAATGAGAGCTACCATGTGACAACAGAAGATATGTAGGACAGTGGGTAGTAAAGCATTTAACAATGCCTCCTGTGCCCACTTCACAAAAGACCCCTGTTTGCCTGCTGCACACTGAACAATCACGAGCCAACACCAGAATATTCTGAAACCAGTGGTCACTCAGCTGAAACTACTTTCAGCATCCCTATATCAGTGGCCACGTACTAATTAGAATGACATTGCCTCAGATGATGTAGCCCCCACAACAAGCACCCTAACTTGATCTTCCTGAGGACCCATGTGTTCTTCTACCTGACACCACCACACAGAGTGTGCAGCCAGCAAAATCAAGAATCGTGCCCCTCAGGCCCAATTGAAATCAACAAACTGTATGCTGTTTATTAATCAAATGCATTCTACATTGGTGAGGTCACAGTAATACATAAGCACCTGTGGACCTTCAAATTCCTGTACCAGTGTGAGGATTCAACATTTACATGACAATGGCTTTATGACTATGACAATGTAAAATGTACCTGAATATTTTATGGGCTACTACAGCTTCAGAGAGATAGAAACTTTAAAATTAGCGCTGAAGTATGGAATAAATATGTGGAAAGTATTCCAGACTGAGGCAGAAATGGGACTAGGAGTATACTGGAGCTTGTCACAAGAGTTGAAAGACATGTCTGCTGACCAGAACAATTAACAATATTTACAAATTAAATGAAATGCACTTAACTAAAATGTTCTGAAATAATTTTAATTTGCTTGCAGGACAAGAATAGTTTGTTTTCTAACCATACACAATTTACTTAAATGCACTGCAGGGCAGGGAAGGATGATTTGAAACAGATCTTGTAAATATTTCACATTTCTATTGCTTGATGTTTGATGGTTTGTATTGTGTAATGGATAGTGTTAGTATTATGTACTGAATGGTAGCTTTAATAAAATATTTTCCCCTCAAAAAGGTCTTTGGTGTCCATGTTACGTGTGCAACCTTAAAGATGCATTGACTTCATGCCCATATAAGGGAGTTACCAACTACCACACCCCATATTCACTGGTAGAGTACACAAGTTAAACCTAATAACAAATGTTTCCTAATATTAGATACAGAAACACACATGCACATCACAGTACTTTGGTGCCCCTTGTTACGTGTGCAACTTTCACAACCCATTTTCTCATGTACCAATCAGGAAGTTATCTCCCAATATATTCACTTAATAAGTGATGGAGAGCAGCATCATAAAACACATAAAATTAATCTACTTTGGGTTTTAAAAATTGACACTCCTGTCACAATTTGGTACCCTTCTGAGTAGCCAGAAATGCCTGCACCGAGCTGGTAAGGCTGGAAAAACAATGGTTCTCCTAGTTAGCATTGGAGGCATACAAAAACTGTTCAACCAATTTTTGTCAGATACTGAGATAGGTTGAGGGACATTCCCCTACCACCCCGCTATCAGCTAAAATTGTGGCAAATAACACCTCCTACACAGATAGGTCTGAGATTCTCGATCAGCTCAATAACCACGTCACCACTGCAGGCCTCACATTCGACATGTCACCTGTTAGTAAACTGAGCACCACAAGCACCACCAGCATTGCTAGTAGACCAATCATAGCCCCCCCCCCACCGACCACCCCCTCTTCAAGTTCCAGCCAGTCTCCTACAAACAGCTGGAGGACCGGCTCCTCTCGCTGGACACCAAAAAGAGCGTTGGTGCTAATTCGCTTGAACCCTTCTTCTTAAAAGCAGGTTCTTATTATCTGGCAACTCCATTTGCCCATCTCTTTAACAGCTTATTATCCCAAGGGGAACTGCCGCCTAGTTGGAAAACCACACACATTATCCCCCTGTTTAAGAAAGGAGATCCCACTGTCTTGAAAAACTATAGGCATATTTCATTGCTTCCTGTTTTATCCAAGCAACTTGAAACAATTGTAAACTCTCAATTAAGGGAGTATTTGGGTCATGAGAAAATCCTCAATCCAGTCCAATCAGGTTTCAGACCCAATGACAGTACCGTGTCTGCTCTTGCCAAAGTGTCAAATGACTAGCTAAAAGCCCTGGACAGTAAACAGCACATCTATACACTCTTCCTTGACCTCAGCAAGGCATTTGATATAGTTTATCATTCCATACTTCTTGATTTCCTGAGTAGCATCGGTCTAACCTCTGCTGCAGTACAGTGGTTCCGCTGCTACCTTACAAATCGTAAACAGCAAATTAAAGCCCAAGGGGAATTCTCCCCACTAAAAATACTGCCCTGGGGCATTCCACAAGGTTCCATTTTGGGACCTATCCTCTTTGCTCTTTACACCAACCACATCGACTTTGGCCTGGTTGCTGGAAACGTTCACCTCTTCGCAGATGAGACAGTCCTCTACACGTTCAACCCCTCCTTGGACATTGCGTACATGGAGCTATAACAGGATTTTATCATCCTCCTGCACAACCTGCTGAATCTAAAGCTCTTGTTAAAAGCAAAAAAAAAAAAAAGCTATGATTATTTCTCCATCCCACAATACGGGGATGCCTGGGACTCCACAGATTATTATCCTCCTTAATGAACCACTTGAGCTAATGGATAAAAGTAAGTATCTGGGAGTCTGGTTGGATAGCAAACTCACCTTTGATGTCCATCTAAGCAAGTTAACAAAAAAGCTAAAGCAGGCCTCTGTATTTTCTACGGCATAAGACACCTACTAACCCTGGAATCAAGAAAGTGGCTGGTTTAAACAACCTTTCTTCCCCGATTGACTACACTGACTTCCTATACAGCCATTGCCCCCAGTATGCGCTCCAAAAGCTGGATACACTCTATCATCACGCATTAAGATTTGTTCTTGACTTGCCCTTCCAGACTCATCACTGCTCATTGTACCAAGCATTAGATTGGCCATCCCTCTCCATGAGGAGGCAAATAAATGCCCTCATGTGGCTATTCCGGGCTTTGTCCAACAAATTATCACCCTATATCTGTGACCTGTTTGAACGTTCAAAGGGTGCCTATGGACTAAGGAACTCCTCCTTTGTCCTCCTTAAGCTACACAAACAAGGACATGTCTTGACTCAACTGCCATTAACTCCTTTTTACCAGCACTTTGGAATAACATGCAAACATTACTTAAAATCTCCCTGCTGCCCAGTCATTCTATATTTAGGGGGCTGCTCCATAGAGGCCTGAAAATGGCATGTGATTGTTTCAGGTAAAACCTTACCCCACTCAACTGAGTCCCTTGACCTCTGTAATCCAGGGCCGCCTATTTCCCTTGTTGGCCAGCATCCCTTTAGGGCAACCATCTCCCCCCTCCTACCTCCCCCCTCTCATCAATTAGCTTTGCAGGGGGCGTCATTCTATTAGGCTGCCCTATTTTCCCTCTCTACTATGTGTCTGATACCCTTTCTTCCCACTATCCTTCTCTATGTCCCTCCTCCCTCTCCTCAGTTGTACTCTATTAACTACAACCTATATATGCTGCACTTTAAATGCTTATATTTGCACTTGCTTTACATGTCTGATTTGTCCAAATATTGAGTTTGTATATTGTAACTGCCTGTACCGTTGTCTACTTTTGTAAGAAGTGTTGTCTACTGAAAACAAAAGTGTCCTCTGTGTCCAGGACCATCTTGAAAATGAGCTTACTCAATGTTGTAACTGCCTTATTAAATAATGTTTGATTGATTGATTGGTAACCCCTTTTCATGGAGTTGCTCATATGTCAGCACTGTCCTGAGGTTGCAAAGACCTTACGCCTCATGACTGGCAAAGGAAATAACCTTTGAGATCAAGTTATCTCGATGCCCAGTCACCTGATACCTTGCAGGAACAGGCCCATGAATGAAGTGGAGATCCCAGGGAAGGGATCTGGGGGCATGTAGTGCAGATCACTGTTAAAGCCTTACAATATGTAGATAACACACCGGGAGGGTGCAGGAATTGTGAGGGGCTTCACCCCAAGGGAAGTCCCTGGCAGTTTTGCTGCACAGGGAGAGTGTCACTAAACAGGGTTTGTCACCTTTGGGGCCTGTTTTTGGTCCTGTACCCACTGCAATGAGGCAAGCTAAACAGCTGCAAGAGTAAGACCCATTACAGAGACAATGCAATGGATTATGATAGGAGACATGCTTACAGTGAATACAGGACATCCCGAGCCTGGATGGGTACTGGTGCTAGTGCGTCTGGCAGAGGGGCTGAGGCAATTGCTAACCACTGCCAGTAGGCAGGCTAAAATATAAATTGGGCAAGGAAATCCCTGTGTCCTGATTGGCTGAGACTGGGTTCTAGCCACAATGGTTAAAAACAACTTCCTGCCAACCAGGGCAACTCACAGAAGCCACTTACTTCCTAATTTCCATCACAAACATGGCTGCAACCTTTTCTCATATATAAAAAAGCATCAACTAGGCCCTACAAATTAAAAGTCCATTAAATTAAATAATGTAATTAAATAATTTAATGTGATCTTCACTCAAGAGTCCCTCCTTACAAACATTCACACATTTTAAAAATCAAGTACTATTCAGAGTTTCCATTGCTGGTGATTATTTGATGACAATAAAAAGTTCACCTCCTATCCCTAGCAGTTTGTCAGAGAACTCCTTGCACCTTACCTATCAATAGATTAAACTGAGGCTCTGGCTCCACTTGCAATCTATGTATGTGTCTGTGTGTGTATGCCAGTGGAACTCTGAAGAATTTTGAATTCATGTATTCCATGTTACCATTCCATGTGTGTTTGTGTGTGTGTGTGTTGGGGGGGGATGCATTCCACTACTGGAATAATGCAGAGCTTTGAATTCTTTTATTCTGCAGTAAACAATCACACAATGTATAGAGGACTGACATATGAAAAACATCTATGGAGGGACTATCTTACTTTGTTTAACAACATTTTACTATATTGTTTGTGGCTTTGAAAACTTTTAGGGTATTTGTTTTTTTAAAAGTTGCCTATGGGCCCATTTTATATTAGTAAGAAGGCACTCTGTTGACGTTGGTGATACTAGGTTTACCCCACGGTTAGGAGACTGAAGACACTTGGCTTTGCCTTGTGCCTCACTACTCCCCCCACCATGGGGTAGACCTGGTACCACCAATCCCCCGTCATGCCTTATTGCTTAAGTATATGCTGTTGTGCTGTGCCTAGCACACCTGCTGTAAGAAAATGCTGATATGAGGTGCCAACATAGGGTTGAGCACATAGGAGTGGCCTCTGAGCACCACTGAGGAGACAGGCCTGGTATGGAGCAGCTCCCCTCAGGATCAGGGAACCCCTGGATGTCTACCAGTGAACAAAAGTCCAAGAGTGATGTCTCTACAGCTCTGATGCCTCCTGCATCATTAGCTGACCAGGCACTATGGTGTCACAAATGTGTATAAATGTGTAAAACCCAAAGCTGCTGCAACAGTCTAGTGGGAGAAACTGGTTAAGTTATAAGAGTACAATAGACTCTGACCCAAGATATAGCCTCACCCAGTGGTATGTTAAGAGAGGACTAGGAAGTGTCATGTTGCTGCTGTTGTGAGAGGAGGGTACACACTTTAGGTAGGTACCCTGAGGTCTTGATTCATGTGCAGGGTCAGGATTCAGGATTAAACCTGTCTGTAAAATGCTAACCAGAAGAACCTTCAAGGAATGGGTTCTTGCGTGTATAACTGAATATACTGTATGTCAGTAAAATGTAAGTCATCTTGCAGTGTGACAGTTCTGTTAGAACAGCGAGCAAAGCCCACCCCACGGCTGGGTAAAATATGCGGTTCGTATTTAAAGCAGGCAAGTAGTTTATCATACCCATAGACACAGAGGGTCTCCCCAGGCCATGTCTGCCACCATTGACACCAAAAGAAGGTTAACATATGGTGCCAGCATCAGCTGAGAAATACAGGAAAGCAGCAGTTGTGCAAACCAAATAACTAGAGGCTGGGGCTGGAGGAGTGTAAAGTAAACAGTGGTTGCACTGAGTAATTCTGGAACTGGACAACTGGCCCTGCCCCAAATCATAGTTCAGGGGTCAAGAAGGGGATGAATGGCTCTTTGCAGCCAGCAGTGAGGGCAGGCTACAGAGAGATGCTTATTGAAATGATAGTGTTGTCTCTATGTTTCATGCTTACAGTGGACGGTGACACAAAAAACGTGTTCCTTTATCATTCTAAAGCCCATAACACTTTAAACATATTTTATTAAGTGCTTCTGAACTTATTTTGAATATTGGTTCTGTTTCAGAAACTTTAAGAAATATCTAGCACTGTTTCATCCACATAAACTTACATTTACATTTTATGTGTTTAATCATATGTTAAGAACATTTTATTTATTGTCTCTCCTTCTACCAACTCCTAATTTTCCTTGTTTTTGAAGGATCTGTCTGTAAAAGCTTTGAGGGATAATACTTTTTGAGCCGTGATGTATTTCCACAATGAATATAGAGCTCTACTATATTTCTATAATCAAATATCACCTTCTCCCCTCCCCCCACGCTTTGGCCTGCTACATCGTAGGAGGCCAATGGGGCCAGTTTAATTAATGGGGCACAAGCCACTTGGAGGACACACTGGGGGAGGCAACAGTACAAGGGCAGTAGCAACTCTCCTCCAACCAGCTGGGGACTTTAATAAAGAGTTTAAATTGTGGCTATCGAGTAGCAACAATTGGTCTACAGGAGAACACCAGTACCACGTGCCCTACCCTATTTGACCCTGATGTTTCTGGCAGTCCTTAGTACTCCAAAATCTTCAGTGTAAGCTCCTCAGCATAAGGATGTTGCCTGACTGTCAGCTTGTGGTGGGTGCACATTATGCTGTCCAATGGAACCCTGCTACCCCCCCCCATCTTGATCCCACCTTCCTGTGTTATGACACCTACAGTATAGCAGCTGTGTTTATACTGTATTGCATCCAACAGGTCTGTTACCTTTCCTACTGCTCCAGTAAACATATACACTGTCATAATCTAGTATTATTGACTACCTATTGTTTTGTTACTGTCACATATATAAAGAAGGTCAGGGACAGGCTGGAGACAGTGCAATGTAGGATGACCAAGATAATTTAGGCTCAGCACAGCAGATTTTATGATGATCATCGCAAGGCACTGAATATGTACTCACTGGAGACGAGGCAAGCACAGGGGATATGGTAAAGACCTTAATGTTCCTCAAGGGACTAAACAAGGTGAACTGCAAATTATTTATCAGATGTATAGAGTCATGTCCCTGAGGGTCATGAGGGGCAAACTGGCGGGGGGGGGGGTAAGAGGGAAGTAAGGAAGTTCTATTTTACAGAAAGGGTTGTGGAACCATTGACCTATCTGCCGGAGGAGATGGTGGGCACCAGGACCATTAATGGTTTCAAGTATAGCTGGGGATAGAGGGAAGGGTTTGATGGGGATGGTTGCTCAGGTTGGAAGCAGTAGGGAATGGAGTAAAGGGGTGAACCAGGAGGTATTAAACCCTAAATGGACTATAGGCCCTACAGCAGACAGGGATTTCTAGGCAGACTAGATGGACCTGTGGTTTTTTCCTACCATCATTGTCAATGTCTCTGTGTTTATGTACTGTGCTACTCCTACTCTGCTACCAAATTGTCATACTGTTCTGCAAAACTTTAACTAAATCAGTAAGTTTAGCCTGTTACAAACATTAAGTGTTACTATACAATATATAGCAGCACTGTATCCATTCATTATACAGCTCTACTAAATGCCGGTGCTTCTTTATTCATCTCCAACTAATCATGGTTTTTCTAATACTCATCCTCCTCTGCATCCTTACTCCACTCTCCCATCTTCCCTCATCTTATGCCCCTATCTCATTTATTACTCATTATCCATTACCCTTCACTCCTTCTCTTACCCATCTCTCCTTCTCTATCTCCTCACTCCAATAGTCCCTGGCAACCTGACTGCAGCCTTCCCCAGTCTCCCTGGCTGTCTGACTGTACCTGGACATCATCTAGAATCTTCTTACTCCTACTTACCTCTTCCCAAACACTGTTCCACCTACTCTGAAACTGCCAGTTCAGTGATTCCCTCATGCGCATTATCTCATTGCTTCTTCTAGTGGCAGGTGATATTTAACTTAATCCCAGACCCTCTCCCCACTTTTCCTCCACTCTTCCCAATGTGCTGAAGTGTACCTACCTGAACCTCCTCAGCGTCCTCCCTCATTCTGCTACTGCTGGACCCCCAGCCAGATGTTCTGGCAATCTTGAGTAATGGATCTCTTCCAAGATTAGTGACTCAACCATAACCCTCCCTGGCTGTTGTATGACCAAATAAGATCAAGGCAAGAGGGGTGGGAGTAATTTATTGTACATCTATTCCCACCTCAGGTTCTAGGTAGTACTCTGCTCCTCTGCCCCTTGCTCACATGAGGTTCAATTTGTCAAGTTCACACTCTCTTTCTCTATTCCTGTCTTCATTGTAGGTATCTATTGTTGTCCCAACTCCAGTCCTGACTCTGTTAAAAACCTTATGGCCTCCATGTCCTCATTTGCTTCAACAGTGGAACTTCTTTTGAAGGACCAACTTTAATTTCCAGTTTGCTGTCTCCATCTTCCAACAAACTAAAGCAAAATTTTAAATCATCACAGAGCACTCAATTAATCTCTGAGCCCACATGGCGCAACCTCTATCCACTCCCTCACTGACCGGGTCCTCTCCTTCCTGTCCCACCATTTTCATGGATGTCAGAACACTACCTGATGCACTTAGCAATCATCAGAAGGTCTACTGTGGAAAGAAGATTCACTGTTCAAAATCCCACCATGTTCTGATCTTTCAGATCCCTTGACCTACATACTTTACAAACTGATCTGGCAAATCCCCATAAGCCTTCCATCTAATGGTCTCTGACACAAATGTTGCCTACAAAAATTCTAAAATAATTGTATGGCTCTCTGGGAATCCCACACTGTTCTAATAAAGAGCAGGGTCAAAGACTCCCACCTTCCCTGAATCACATTTCAGGTATTAGCCTATCTCAAACCAAGGGACTCAGCCTGGTGTACTGTATCTGCAAGGCCTCCAGATCACCAGTTGACCTTGCAAAATATCAGGCCTCACACAATTCCTGCATCTAAACAACAAGCCTTGCTAAATCAGAAACATGAAAATATAGAAACATACAACCCCCACAGTAGCATCAGAATACTCTTCTTCCACTTTCCAGTGCAATATTAACCACCCCTCTAAGTCCTGTAAAGTAATCCATTCACATTTAACTCATCTGGCCAGTCTTCAGCACCAGCCCTCAAACTAGGGAGTTTGACCATCACTAACTCGATCAATGCTTCTTCTTCTTTTAAGAACATTTCACCAGTAGTGCTTAGTCACTGCTCTTTGCATCTTCACTCCTCCACCTCCTGCACTAGCTCTCCTCCTGCTTCTCTTTCACCATCACTTCCTCAGCAGCCTCCTTGAAGGTGGTTCCACTGTAGCTGTTAATCCTCACAAAGGGTGCAGTCCTGATAGGATTGACTCTGAGATTCTGTATCTGTCTGCCCCAGCTATCATATCCCATATCTCTGACCTTCTCAATCTGTCCTTCCTCTTACATGCTGTCCCTGATTTTTGGAAGAGGACCACTGTTATCTCCATCCCTGTCTAAAGGGGTGACCCATCCTGCCATGGAACTATCATGCTGTACTGTCTCCTGTGAATCTTAGCCAACTAGAAGAACACCTGGTACTATTCCAACATTCCCCCTTTCTGGATTCTTCGTCCTTCCTTACCCTGTTTTAGTCTAGGTTCAGAAAATCTCACTTCATTGTCTCCCTCCTCCTTCTCTGTCTCACTAATTCCATCATACAGGAAATTGACTGGGGCCTGATCATCCCTGCCATCTTTTTTGTCTCAGCCAAAGCCTTTATAATTGTCATCCATCACACTCTCCTGGACTAGCATAAGTGTGCTGCATTCTCTGATCATTTGTTTAATTGATTAAGCTCCTTTCTTGCTGACAAGTCACATGCTGTAGGCATTAGTGATGCCCTGTTCTCCTCGCTTCTGAGCAGTTCAGGTGTACCCCGATGCTCTGTCCTTGATCCTATTCTGTTCTCAGTCTTCCTCAGTGATCTTCCCAAAGCATGTGTCTCCTCAAGCATACATATATATGCTGATTACAATGTGCTTGTCACTTCAGGCCACTCTATTTCTGATCTGTTGCTTCAAAAGTATTTTAATAAATATCCTACTTTGGTTATGCTTTAATCAGCTCACACTTAATTCCAACAAACATGCTGTCTGATATTTGTCAGAAGGAAACCGCTGGCCAGTGTCCAATCTCCTACAGTTTTCAAGACCCTGGATAGGGCTGTACTTAATGAGATTACTTTTTTCAAGTACCCTTGGGTCTGGCTCTGCTATCACCTAGGATTCTGTCATAATGATGCCATTCATCCAAACCTTCACTTTAATCTTGGTGCACTCTACAGCAAAGTGTATATCTCTCTTTCCACCTGTAGAGATTGGTATGAATGGGATGCTAGTGGTTTTTGATTATGGGAATGCTGTGTATAGTGTGGCACCCAAATTCATCCTTGCCAGGCAGGACTCCCTCTTTCACTCCTTTTGTCACTTTGCCCTAGACTGTCCCCCATGCATTCATCACTGCTTTTGCTAGTATACACCATCTTCTCTACCTTTCTTGAAGGTATGCACCTCACCCACTGAGCTACATTTATTTAGAAATTCTGGTATATACATTTCCCCTCTCTTAGCTGCCTATTCACCTGCCCATCTACCCCCCATTTTACTCCCTCTGTAACTCTGACATCTGTTCTTTCTCCCTGCCCTGCACAAAAACATCTTCAGATCAATCTGCTTTCACCTTCAGATTCCCCCATCTCTAGTCCAGCCTTCCCACTATTATTCACTCTGCTTCATCTCCTGCAGCTTTTAAGCACTCCTACCTGACTTCCCAACCCATGCCTGCAACTGCACTGGACACCTCTGAGTATCTTATGCCTTCATTAGTGTCCTAAGTCAGCTCAACTCTTTCTATCCTGAATCATGCATAGGATAGCCCAACTAACTAGTTGCTCACAACTAGCATTTCATCCCTGGGCTACCTTGCTTAGTCAATTAATGATGTGCACTGTTGATCCAGCCATGTTTTTGCTTATGTGCTGTATTTCATATATTCATATAGTGATATGGGCTTAAGAGGAAAAATGCCCTTAGAGAGCTCGCCATCAGTTTGGTGGGAAAATTACTAATGGAGGTAAAAAAAAATTTTCACGTCCCATGTAATTATCTAGTTGTTTTTTTTTAGAAGATTCCATATTATCACTGTCTACTATTTCCCTAGGCAAAGTATTCCATTGGGTAACAACCCTTTGCATGATCCATTTACTTATTTTACGGGTTATACAATTTACTGTTCTGAGTTTAAAACTATGTGTACAGGTAATGGTTTGTGAATTATTCTTTAACAGACCTAGATTTTCAAAAAGAAGTTGATTACTGGTGGCTTTGTATATCAAATATAGATCTCCCCGCAGTTGCCTATAATCCAAGGAAAAGAGACCCAAGGTTTGTACTCTTGCCCCATAGTCCAGGGCTTTCATGTCAGTAATTAGTTTAGTTACTTTTCTTTGGACCCCCTTTACTAATTTTCTACCCTCTTTGTTTTAGGTACTTCTTCATTTCCTCTTATGTGCAATATGCCTATCATGTTTTTGTATGCTACTGCACATTGTTGTCAGTAATTGCTGTAATTCACCTCCCTCCTGCTGTTTAAGTGTGGTAATCCATTTCTTGTTGTATTAATGTGCTTATTACACTGTACTGTTTTCCATTCCACTTCCCCCAGGGTACATCCTGAAATGAGCGGTTATCAGCTCAGTATGCTTTTCCTGGTAAAATGTTTGAAATAAATAAATTAATTGCACAGAATTATACCTAGGGAGAGGCAAGGCAATAGTGATCCAGTCATGCTTTGCCTTGGGTTTTACCTTTAACTGGTTGGATGAAGTAGGATTAATTTTTGATAAGTAGTATTAGGGCACCAAGCTAGGTACCTTGAGTCCTACCAGACATAGGTTTGACTCCCACAACCACCACTTGCATACTGTATGATCCTGGGCATGTCACTTAATGTTCCAATGCTCCTGGGTTACACCTGGAAACAAGTGTTGGCCCAGTTTGCCTTTCCAAGCCAAAAATATTTACAAGCACAAACAGCTGATTTTGTCTATGTGACTATTGAAAGAGCATCTGAAGTGTTGTTTTGGCTCATATTTATATGCTGCTGTGGTACACATTTGAGGGGTGTTCCTATTATATGTTACCTGACCTCATGCATGTCTATGGAAGAGATGCAAACACATATTGTATTCATTTTGCTGAATGCTTAATAAAATGTTTAATTCTGAAATATTTTAAAAGAAAAAGACAAAAGAAAATAATGCTACTTGAAGATAATGAGAACAAATCATGAGTCATGAAGAAGACACAAAATCAAAGAGATATATATATATATATTCATGGCAAAAAACTCCATTTAATGCATCAGTTAGGGTTGTTCCACGACAACAAAAGTGAGGAAATTCAGTGCTACGGTTGAAAGCCTGCCTTGCACCCCCAGCCACCCCAACCAGCAAATCATAACACGCACAGGCACAGGAATGCAATTGGAATGCAAGTGGTAATGGTAACAACAACGATGATGCAAAACGAAAGACAAATGCAAACAGAAGGGTGGCTTCAATCACAAATAGTGACGCAAAGTGAAACACAAACAGAAACAGTACTGTAGACACAAGTGGTAAGAGTAGTGCAAACATAAGCGCAAACAGAAATGCTAAGGATAACGCACACTGTGGTGTACACGGGAACGCTAACGCAAACGGGTATGGAAACGCAAGTGGATATGCTACATGTAACAGTAACTGGAGTGCACACCCTGATTTTCCCCAACAGCTGCACAGAGAAACACAGATCAGAAAATGAGGAGTTGGAATACTAAATTGTTTATATCTCAGGAACCTTACGACGTAAAAAAAGTTTTTTAATTTCGTATGAATTATGACTGTCCTGGCTAGTTTTGTACTTAGCCCCTGTTTGGTGGGGGGCTAAGCATTTTTCCTACTAAAAGTCTGTATCTCACACCATTTCCAAGATACGGACCCCCGAAAGGCGAGGTTAGTCTATGGGAAAAAGTGTCAACTTCAGAGTACTGTAACTTTGCATCTAAACCGGCAAAAGGCACATCTGTGAGATGTAGGCTTTCTTCCCTTCAAATTTCAGCCCAAAAGACCAAACCATTCTTTTGCAGCAGGGTGGCAAACAATTCCTGTTATTTAGCCCATGGTGTTGCAAAGTAGTGTCATGATTTACAACACTTTCATAAAATAAATCACGAAAGTGTCGCAGGTGCGACACTACTTTTCCCAAAATTTCAAAAACATATTTCTGGGGTGTTTAACCCCAAATTAAAGACATGCCTAGCATCCTCAAGGCTCATCTTGATAAACAAAAAAAGAATTGTGTCCTAGATGGTCCCAGTTTTAAACGGCAAGCATTTCTGTGATCAGTAACTGAAAAAAAATGGCTGACTCATGACACTACAGGGGTCATTTACGACACTAAAAACTGCATTTGTGACACTGTCAAACTTTTTGTTAACTTTTCCCATTGACTATAATGGGAAACTTGTTTTTTGAATAACTTTTGAACCGTTCAATATTTTTTCATTACATCTTCAAAAGGCACATCGGGGACCATGGCAACATGTTCCCTGAAGTTTTCAGATTGGTCTCACAAACTGTGTGACCCGTAGGTGCGAGCAAAGAATGCACAAAAAAATGTAAATGCGCATTAGAATGTTGCTTAATAACTCCACATCTGTATATCCGACTGGTACAAAAGTTGGCAGGTCCCAAGATCTATGGCGATTCTCTAAGTCTACGAAATTTCAGGCAAATCCATTGAATGGTGGCAAAGTTATTAAGGTGCAAAGTTTCACCATTTAACCTTAAATGGGGTATTCTATCATAATATAATATATGTATATGTGTGTGTGTGTGTGTATATATATATATATATATATAAATATATATATATACTGTGTGTATATATATATATATATATATATATATATATGAGACTACATGAAGAATACCAAAAATAATAATACAAGTAATTAGTGCTGTGACAATTCTGTTGATTCCACTTTAAGTATAAAAACTGGAAAGGAACTGTAACAGGTAGCATGCATCTATGTGGCATAGCCTATTTGGGAACATTCAAAATTATAGATCAGACAGGTTTCAAAGTTCCAGCACCTAAACTCTTCATTTTACATTTGTTTAAACAGTACAGATTTGAATGATTTATTTTTCATATCTAAAAATAATCTCATCAGCAATTTTCCATTTTTATATTGCAGGAATAAACTGTTTCTCCCCGATCATCTCTAGTCACTAACTGTATGGCCCCAGTTCAGCCTATAGTGAATCCTCAGAGCTTTCCTTTTGTTTTCTGGCCACTAACTCTAGGGCCCCAGTTCAACCTACAATGAACTGTTCCTCTCAAAAAGACTTTCATCAGCTCTTCCTGCTTTCAAGCAGGCCTCCAGGCAGACTTCCCCAGCTCTACCTGTCTCTGGCTTGTAGAGATAATCTCCCCCTTTATACTGAGCCACAGGTTCTTCAGAACTCCCATTCAGCTCTGTACTCTACAGTGTTACCTCTTACCTCCATTCAGATTCCAGCCCCAAATAAAAAAATAACTCTTTCACATTGAGGTATGTTCATTTTATTTAGCCTCTTAGCCTGCAGGTGTTTACAGTTATTAACTGTTGAGCATTATCCAACTAATGGATAACTGCAAGTTTGCAGGGCTTCCTGCAAATTCTTCTTATAGGCCAACTCCAAAAGGCATCCCTGGCCTAATCCTGGTTTGGCTTCTGCCACAGCTACTGGTCCTGAAAGTGACTGGGAAGGGCAAAGGGCAGACCTACCCTGTAACATACCCGCCCCCTCAGAGCCATGCCTGAGGAGGCCTGTGGAATGACCACCAGCACCATCCTGTTCAGGGAAGAAAAAGGGGCATTGCTCTGTACTCTGCTGACACCAAGGCTACTGCACTACATTCCCCTTGCTGAAGCTTCTGATCCCTAACACAACCTATACAGAGCCACCTGAGTGTGCTGTGCATTTGTGCAATTTATTTTGGTAACTCTGACAACTGTGTCCAGTCCATCTCTTCTCCCTAAAGTGGACTGCAGCATCTTATGTGACATATGTGCAAGTACTGTCTCCATAATGAGGTTTACCATCCTAAAGGACAGTTGACTATACAATATCAGATGTGGTGAGAATCCTCGAGATGTAGAAGTCACCTCCCGCATTATCCCCATCTAGTACAGCATTATGTTGTCCCAAATATTTATATTAACATACTATTTGCCAGCAGATTAGGCCTTACGGTCTATCGAGTCTGCTCGAACCTCAGATCCCTAGTTGGGTGCCGAGGCCCTCCCCCGCCTTGTGTTCCAGAAACCCCTATCATCCATTCCCGCCACCGAGGACAGGCCATCATCTGATACATCCACTTTCTGTGTCTGTCCCACCCTCTCTTGAAGCCCTCCACTGTGGATCTCTGAACCAGCTCACCAGGCAGTGCATTCCAAGGGTCCACACCGTCTCAGTGAAAAACCTCCTCCTCCTCTTCTCCCCCTCACCCTTCCACCTTCCAACTTCAAACCATGCCCTCTGGTGATACCTCGCTGCTTTAGTCTAAAGATCCCCTCCGTGTTTACCCTATTTATTCCCTTGAGGTACTTGAAGACCTCAATCAAATCCCCCCTGTCTCTCCTCTCCTCCAATGAAAACAGGCAGAGCTCCTCAAGTTAGTCCTCATACGTCAAATCCCCTAGCCCTCATATCATCTTAGTTGCATTCCTCTATACCTTCTCCAGGAGCTGTATGTCTCTCTTCATGTGTGGTCTCCAGTACCGTACACAGTACTCAAGGTGTGGTCTAACCAGTCCATTGTACAGCCGCAGAATCACTTCCTTGCTCCTAGAGGTGATCCTCCTTACAATGCATCCCAACATCCTGTTTGCTTTGCTAACTGCTCTCCTGCACTGCTCAGAGTTATTCATACATGCATCCACCATCAGCCCTAGGTCTTTTTCCCCTATTGAGGCCTCCAGTGCCTCCCCTCCCAGGGTGTACCTGTGTTTAGGGTTTCCCCACCCAAGATGCAACACCTTGCACTTGGTGATATTGAAATTTAATTTCCATGTGTGAGCCCAGCTTTCCAGGGTGTCCAGGTCCCCTTGCAGGGCCAACCTCCCCTCTTCTCCCTCAACTACTGCTCCCATCTTGGAGTCATCAGTGAAGAGACTCATATCACACCCTATACCCTCCCTGATGTCTGATATGTATGCATTAAACAGGATCAGACCCAAGACTGAGCCCTGCGGAACCCCACTACCAACCTCTCCAGGGTTCGAGAACTCCCCACAGACCACTACTCTCTGGGTGCATCCAGCTAGCCAATTTTCAATCCATCTGACCATCAAAGGGCCTACTCCTAACCCCATCAGTTTCTCCACCAGACCATTGTTTGGGACAGAGTTAAACGCCTTGCTGAAGTCCAAGAATAATACATCCACAGGCTTTCCCCTGTCCAGTTCTGATGTTACCCATTTGTAGAACTCCACAAGATTGGTTTGACATGATCTACCTGGCACAAACCCATGTTGCTGACTATCCAGACCTCCCACCTCCTCCAAGTACACCCCCAATCATTCCTTTAGTATACTCTCCATTAATTTTCCCAATACCGAGGTCAAACTGATGGGTCTATAGTTACTTGGTACTTCCCCCGACCCCCCTTTATGGATTGGCACCACATATGCCTCTCGCCAATCCCTAGGTACCCTCCCTGTCTCAAGTGACCTGTTGAAGAGCTCTGCCAGGGGTGCAGCCAGTATGTCCGCCAATTCCCATAGTACTCTCGGATGAATGCCATGGGCCTTGAGGGCTAACCACACCCTTTTGGCGGAGATAGCATCATCTGTCCCCTCCACCTTACTGGCCTTTTAATCCTTATCCAGATGTGACACCCCTTGGGTACCTCTCCCTCCCTTTTACTCCATTTCTGTTGCTCCCCTGATCCCACTCACTGACGCTTCTATCCCCATTGTGCCTTGCTTTGTAGATATCCCATCCCCTTCCCTAGTGAACACAGAGACAAAGTACTCGTTAAATACCTCTGCCTGGTCCCTCGCCTCTTCCACCCACCCCCCTTCTGATCTCAATCGGCTGAGATGGCCCTTAGTTTTTCTCCACTCCCCAATGTACCGGAAGAACCCCTTTTCCCTTCCATGTAACCCCTGTGCCAGCCACTGCTCTTTACTGGACTTTGTCCCCTCACCATCCGGGTGACTTTTCTAGATGCAAGATGGTACATTTCCTTATCCCTATCCCCTCTTGTTGTTTTATATTTTTTGTAGGCCGCCTTCTTTTCTCTGATGTTGTCCAGCAAACCATCCTCTAGAACATCACTCATCTCAGGGGCCTATATACTACACCCGGCTTGACCTTATCTCCTGCTGGGGATCGTAGGGTGACCCATAAGGCCTCCACGTTTCCCTCTGCCTCTTCCTCCCTAGCAATTTCTATGCCATCTCTAATGAACATAGCCACTTCACCCCCTCTGCCCTCCTTTCTATCCTTCCTAAGCATAGTGTACCCCCAAACGTTTAGGTCCCAGTCATGTTTTTTGTTGGGCCACATCTCCGTGATCGCTGCCACATCCACCCCCCCTTGAACAGCATGGCCTGGAACTCTGGCAACTTGTTTCCCAAGCTCCTGGCATTTATTAACACCAACCCCAACCCCTTATCCCTGATCTCCTTTGTCGAATGCCACCCAGGTTCCTTTTATTTCCATCCTCCCTCTGCTTCTCCTGAAACCTCCACCCCCAGTCTGTTCCCCCCCACCCTTGGGTTTGAAGGCTACTCCCCTCATCTGGAGGAGAGGGCTTCTGGTCAGCCCCTTCCTTATCCCTTCCCCCCCTCACAAGTTTGTTATAACTTTTCACAGCTTGCTCTTTAAATAATTTGGACCTTGTTTCACTGGGTCATCATTCTTACAATTTATCAAAACACACATTTCCTACATAACATCCATGTCCCTATCAATCACAGTTGCTTTGGGCATCCCTACCATACTCAGTTATATTCTTTGCAAGGGAGATTGTGTTTCAGCATATCTTTTCAATTGGGTCCATCTTATACTGTTTGGAGCAACCATTTAGTCCTCCACATACAAGGGACACCCTTTTCCAATCTTTAGGCTACCCACATAGTTTTCAGAACAAGGGGCACAAAAGTCTGCTACCTCATTAACTAGTCCTGGTCCATAACCTTGAGTGGGTATTTCCTTCCTTTCTAAAGACTCTGCACTAGGAAGTACAGAAGCCAACCTCAGCACAACAGCTTGCACTAACTCAGGGACCATTGTTTAGCATTGCAAAACCTCTGTCTGGTTTTCAGATATGATTCTAAACGTTATATCCACTTTCCACTGAATTCTGGGGACACCTCTCATCTGTGACTGGTTCATTACCTGAATTCCTGCTAGTAATACTTGCTGTGATGTCCCTCCTAGTAGTTTGTCAGCTTTTTGCAAATCTTCAGCTGGGTATCTAAGCTTACCTGCTTTGACCTTCAGGAAGGTTGGTTGACCTTCTGGAGAGGTGAACTCATTTTCAGCATTTGTGGCAAGGCCTTCTGTAGAGGTGAACTCTGGCTTCTCTTTTGTGGCACTGTTCTGAGCATGGTTTCTAACAAGTTCTGGTTTTATCTCTCCCCAGTCCCATGACCTCCAAGCTTTCCAGAATCCATCTGCTCAGTGTTTTGTCTTTCTACCTACACTTTGGTACTCTGCACTGACTGTATTACCTCTGCTAGGCATTGTAACCTTTTACCTGGGGCCTGTTGAGACTACACTTTTCTTTCAACCACATTTACTTCTGACAGAAAAAGTTTCCAAGTAAACAGTATGTTTTCTTGAATTTTTTGGAATATTCATTTTTTAATTCAGCTGCCTCTTCTCATTTTCACTGTACTTCCTCACATGCAGCAACTCACCTAAGGCAACCCTGAACATTTTAATTTCTACTTGCAGGGTATCCTGTTTGGGGACTACTTTTTAAGCCTCCTACTTTTTGGTTTGTTCCAGTACCCTGAAAGATGACATCTGAAAGTTTCTTAACTCTTGTTTTTGCAGTAGTTCCTCACTCAGTTCATCTTCGATTAATCTAAGTATTTCAATTTCTGCTGCTAACCTGACCATATAGACTTTTATCTGCTTGGGCGTCCATATAGGAACTGTACGGCTGGTACCTGAACCTGGATCCTTAAACTCCTCAATTTTTATTATCTCAGAGAGTGGGGCTTCCACCTTATTTTCTTGTCTTTTCTGCCCACAAGACATCTGTGGCATACCCGCAGTACCAAACTGTTCAGGGTCAAACTTTGGGGACATTTATTCTGGTCCCTCATCTTCAGAATAAACCTCCTGAAAGGTTTTCTCAAGCATTTCAAGGTGACTTCCTCTCTTGCTAGGTGTACTTTAGTTTCTGGAAATATATTTAACTTGGGGAAACCCTTTATTCTCTGATTGACTTCTACTGGGATGTGGTTCCCACTTGACATCTCGGTCACTCCTTGAATGTCTGAGGACACCCTCACTAGTACTTTTTAGATTTTTAAATCCATACCCATCAAAAGGCACTTCCCACAATGGTGCTTCTACCCAAATACAGTACCTGAATGCCAGCACCAACCACAGGCCTGGAGTTCCAAACTTCCAGTTACACTTCCTCAGCTCCTTGGCTCTTTTGTAACCAACATAAGACCATGGATGTCCTTAATGGTGCAAAAAAAGCTTAACTGATTAGCTTCCTGGATAGAGGAACCATCTGTTTGTGAGAACGTTTGTGCTTTGTTCCTGTTTTAACTTTTGATAACTGAATTTTGCACCAGTATGGATTAGTAAAGATCCTATTTTGCACCATTAAGAACACCCATGGTCTTATGTCGGCTACAAAGGAGCCAAAGAGCTAAGGAACTGCAACTGGAAGTTTGGAACTCCAGGCCTGTGGTGGTAGCCGGTGTTCAGGTACTATGTTTGCTTAATTTCTGTTTTTGCCAGGCACCACCTGCTTCCTAGGTGCAGTCACACTGCACTGTCTTTGCTACTCTTCTACTGAATTAACAATTATCACTTGATTTAGACCCATCTGCCTGCAAGTCTATCACTTAACAACTCTCATGGCAAACACCCTGCATAACATTTCTTATCACTTTTACACATTACTCATTATACATTTTCACTGTATGTGCAGTAAGGTGTTCTTTAGTGTTCCCCTGAGTACAGGAATCCCTGGTTTTACTTTCCATTTAAGAAATGTGTGAGCCCATAAGTGATTCTTTCACCAAAATCTGCCCACCCCCATATCTAACCAGGTATCAACTGTTTGGGCATCAACCTGCCTTTGAATATTATTACAGTAGTCCACATTAGTGACTATGTTTCTATTTTGGGTATACCCTTTGGTATCTGCTTTCTTTGCATAACCTTTTTCTGTGTAATCATGTTCATCAATGCAGCTTTTATCACAAATATAACAAAGTATATCCCTCAAGTTTCTGTTCTCACTTCCATACCTGGGAGTACCAGGAAAAATATTTTCATTTGCCCCCCCTTACATACATTAACTTCACTTTTGATACCCTTTTCCAACTTAAGGAGGCAGTATAGTGCAGTGGTTTAAGGCTCTGAGCTGCAAATCTGGAGACCTGGGTTTGAATCCCACAGCCCCCACTTGTATACCGTGTGACCCTGAGCAAGTCACTTTACTTCTGTGTGCTCCCAGATCACACCTGTAAACAAGCGTTCAGCTTAGTGTGCCACTCCTGGTGAAACAATTGAAAAAAAAAAAATAGAGGAGCATTGCGGACAACGTTTTGTTTAATAAACTGGGCTCCAGTTTTGTAGTGACAATGTTACATTCTGGATAGCCAACATCCTGAATGGGACAAGAACTGTGGATTCACTCTTATTCCTTACACTAGAAACAGTTTTAGAAGTTTCCCCACATGAAGACAACATACACACAACCATTTGGTTAACCTCCCAAGAGTCCCTTCACCACTTCCTTTAGTGGTTTCTCAGCTTGGACTGACCTCTGTAAAAGTCCTTGGATTACAGTTAATGCTTCCACTGCAGCTTGTAGCACTGTTGGTTGGTTCAGTTCTTTCTGGGGTGCAAACCCAAACCATCTGAGCCATTCTTCTTTTTCTGTTCTGGACTTCAATAGTTGCTCCCTTTTCATGTCCTCCAAAAGGGCTACCAGCCAGGTTTATCATCTTCTGGGTATGGCTGTACCCCCTCAAGTCAGGAGAGCAACTCTAAAAAGAAAACAAAGCACACCATATAGTACCGACTGTTTTTCACTACCACAAGGGAAATTTCTCCTGCCCAGGTACTCTTAACAAATGCAGGGAGACACCATGCATAAGAATAAAAAATGTCATTAGGTTTCAATCCCTTATACATATCTTTACCAGCACCAGAATGTTTTGTGGCAAACAAAAGTCCTTGTCGTACACTTGAACCCATATCCTGCTGCTCAAATGGTCTTCTCTGGCTGCCGCTGTGCCTTAATGTTGAACATCTTCCCATTGAGTACTTGCTGGCTAGAACCTACACTCCCTAATCTAAGGGAAAATCCCAAAAATGCTCCTTAACTATTTACTCCAAACTGCTAGAGTTGTCCAAATCCCATCAAGTGAGCCAGCCATGTGTGACAGGTAACGTGTACCCACGTGAGCTATGTTATGCAGGAACATTCAAAATTATAGATCAGACAGGTTTCCAAGTTCAAACACCTAAATCTTTTTTTTTTGAGAATTAGTGTGGTTTTGTTGCTTCAATAGCCAACTGTCCCCCATGACCATGGATGCCTTGGGTTTGGGCTGGGGTGCCAATATGGGCCCCTTCAGAACTCAGGGCCAATGGACCCCTCTGGATATGGTTCTGCATAGCAACACTCTGAAGATGAAGGCTGTTCTGCATGGCCTGCAGCTCTTCACCATCATCCTGCTGGGGCATCAGCTGCTGATCCCTGCAGACAATAGTTCAGTGATGTACTACATCAACTGACGAGGCAGATTCCACTCATATCTTCTCTGCAGAGTGGCAATGAGAGTTTGACACTAGGGAATAGGATGTGACATATTTCTATCAGAAGTGTTTCTGTCCAGTACCCTAAATGCCCTATAAGATTGCTCGAGTTGGAGTCGGCCCTGGGCACTTTACCACAAGTGGGAGTGCATAGACTCCATCATGGATCATGGATGACCTCTCACCATGACATAGAACTGTCTGCATTTCCATACATTGCAAAACTGCTGCATTTCTGCTCGCTTGTTCCAGGGCTTGAATTTTTCTGGTAAGTCTCATTGTCCCTCTACTGGAAAGGGAAATTCCTGTATACTTTTCCCCATTTTGTCTGATACAGAGTGTATTGGCCAAGTTGGGGGCCAAATTGGCACCCTGATTCTTGTAGCTTCTTACTGACCCAGGCAAATTTGGTTCCCTCTGGTACAGCAATTGGCAGTGGAGCCCCCCGTCCTGCTTCCACTGAGTGCGGGACCTCTGACACAGGAGCAGGGTGCCCTGGTGTACCCTGCTCTGCAGTCCCTGCACCTCCACGCCTGGCTCCTGAGGATGTAGATATCTTTCAATTTGGGGATTTCCAAGCAGTTCCTGCTGTTGTACTAATGGCAAAAAATTAATCGACATGGTACATTTGGTCACAAAAGTGGAAATGTTTTACAGTTTGGCATATTGCATATGCCCTGGATCCTTTTATGCATCCAGTTAATCAAATGCTGGACTACCTCTTGTCTCTTAAAGACTCAGGCCTGGGGTATTCCTCTGTTATGATTCACTTGGCTGTGGTATTGGGTTTATATGCACTCACCGATAGCAAGATGGTATCTCAGCTTAAGGTTTCCTGCAGGTTCCTCAAAGGTTTTCTACTTTTACACTCCCTGCTCTATGATCTGGTTCCAGTGTGGGAATTTAAGTTGTCTTAGAGACCTTTACTATGCCTCCTTTTGAGCCTGCTGCTATTTCTGAGCTGCACTTCCTCTTTTGGAAGACACTGTTCCTAGCGCTAAGATATCTGCTAGACATATCTCTGAGCTGAGAGCTCTGGTTGCAGACTATGCATGTTTTATTTTTCACTGGGATTGGGTAACACTAAGTACAAATCCTCATTTTCTGGCAAATGTCATGTCTGAGAGAACACTAAATTAAAGTATTGACCTTCCTGTTTATTATTTCACTCCCAAGGGTAGTAGAGATCATTGCTTGCATATGCAAGACATCTGTCCGAAGCTGTATTGGTACTTCGATCATACTATTGATTGGATTGTAGAACATCCTTTCAACTATTTGTGGCTAAGCAGCCTCCTGGTTCTGTCCTTGCTCACTCTAATTGTGGGGTAGCTACTTCAGTGGCTTGTGTTCACAATGTGTCTGCTGCTGACATATGTGCTGCTGCCACTTGGAGTACTGTACATACATTTACTAAATATTACAGTCTGGACATCATCTCATACATTCCAGCTTTGACCTTACTGTCTTGCAATTCCTCCTTATTCAGGGTCCTTAAACCATGCCTTCCTCCCTCACTGCTTTGGTACTGCTTGGGAATCATTTCATGATGTGGCTGTATGGAGGGAGATATCCTCAAAGAACATAGAATATTTACTTACTATAACAGAGACTGTCCTTCATTGAGCCATGACTCTCACTGCCTCCTTCTCCTATTGCTGTGTCACAGTGATTATCCTGCCAGCTTTCACATGCTGGTTCTCCTATTATGCCTAATTCAGCATGTTTACTCAGGTTTCCATATTTTTTTCTGTGTGCCTGGTTTGGTCTTGGTTGTTTTGGTTCTTACCAGTTCAATGATCCTCAGAACTTATCTCTGGTGGGGAACTGAGACATGCTGGGGATGTCCACATTATATAGAAGATGATGAGTCATGACAACATGGGTGGCGCAAGCCAGAAAGAAAATTCCATGTGGTCTTGATGCTGATGGCTTACAGTTCCATGATGTGCCTCAATGGACAGGATTCTCTCGAAGATCTACTTTTATGGTAAGTATTCTTTCTTCCTTTACTTTTTACAACTGAAGTGTCAGACTCATGCTACTGTCTCCTGAGTCTAATCTCTTCCACCCTCCTACTCCTTTCTCAGCCTGGCACCCAGCTGCACCATGCTATACCCCCAACAGACTCCAACCTTACTCTCTACAGTGGGGCCACCTATTTGCTACAGAATGGAGTTCAGTGTGGAGTTCCCAAGCAAATCTGATCTATTTTGACTGCCTACTTTGCTCTTTTATTTATGCTATTTTATTTACTTTCCATCAGTTCTGCTCTAATACCAATTCTAAACAAGCATCTGTCAATGCCAAACTTTTGATGCTTGGTAAACAATTTGAATGCCTCTCTGATTGGAGTGGCTTCAGTCATTTGAAGTACAAGAAGTTTCTGCCCACAAAACTAAGAGTTGCATCAGACCACAATGCATGGTCATTGGTGTAGACTGCCAAGCCCTTGGTACTGTGAACTGCAATGGGCTCAGCAGCAACATATCTCCCAAATCCCCTTGTACTCATCGAAAAATGTTTTTTCGCTTGTGCATCAAACACGAAAAAGGCTGGACAAATGGTTAACTAAGAGTCTAACCCCATGATCTTTAGTAGCTTTATTTTCAGTTGGTGTGCAATTGACATATACCACCCAACCCCACAGGAAGGGAAAGACCATGTAGCCCAAACAAACCTTTGCAGGTCAAAAAAAGGAAAACAAATAGGAGGTGTTTCAGACACAGTGTAGCAGAGGGGGCAAGGTGAGAATGTAAGAGAATACAAGAAGTCTACAGAGGTCCGAGTGAAATGAAGCAACATAAAAATATGAACATTAAGGTAGGATAGATATATAAACATGGTAGTACTGGTATTGATGCCCCCATTGAAATGTGTATATTGTGAAATCCTGCAGAATTTTTGTTGCAAAAGGAAAGCTAGATTTAGTATTTGCCGTATTGGTCCTTGCAAGAACAGATCCAGAAGCAAATAATTTGATACCTTTTAATGGACCAACATAGATGTAACAACAAGAACAAAGCACTCTAGCTTTTGGACCAACCAGTCCTTCTTCAGAAGCCTAATGGCTGTTGTTTAGAAAAAACAATACTTTTAACAGCTAGATCATGCAGAAAAAAACAGAAAAAATCCCCAATGGTTTAAACTACTCATTTAAAAAATACAGATGATGATGTCAGAGAAGTTTAACAGTACCATATTACCTTCAGTCAGGAGGGTCTCATGGTCAAAGGTGCTTGGTGCAAAACACATACAAAGAATCCTACTGGATATAAGGTCAACTGACATAAGATAACACTGCTGAAGCAGATGACTCTTAAATCAAGCTATAAGTGTCACAGTGTGTATAAGGATGTGATTACTGAAAAGCAACCCACATCCAGATAAAAGACATACTAAGATTGTCTTAGGATGCCAAGAAGTTTAAATGCATGCATTATAGACAAGAAATTACCAGTGAAGTTGTCTTAAAAACATCTGTGTACACTGTATGATGTGTAAAACTTAGCTGGACCTATCACCCAGCTGTACTCTCCAGCTAGATATCATGCCCCATAACTTTAAAAATCTCTAGTATAGTGACAGGACTTTATAAATGATAATTTAAATATAAATTGACAGTATTAGTGTCAAACAAAAAACTCTAGTCGAGGACCACCAAGGAATTAAGACCATGTAGCCTGATACGTACTGATGTCAATATACACTGAGAATTTAACAACTTGATGTACCAGAAGCATCTAAGGAATCTGAAAAAGTTATAACAATTTTAATTTCTCTCCTTCTCTTCACACAAACAATACACCCTACCCCACCCCACATCTCCATAATGTGGAGGGTTGGGAGGATTCTTCTGGATCTGTTGCAAAATGAGTAGCATCAGTTTTGAAAGTGGCAGTAATTATTAAATATCTGGACTAGTGTCCTAATATTTTGAATGACTGAATAAAGTTGCATTTTCACTAAATACAGTAGATGAGTGTGAATCCTGTTTTCATTTTACAAATCCTCAAAAAAAAAAAAACTGTTTCAATTAGTGAATGGCAGCAGTTTGGGATTTTCATCATTATACTTCCAATACTTTTGATGCCAGATGACCAAGACTTACTGTAGAATTGGTTAATTTCACTGCAATAGTATTTTTGCTATGTTCACGGAAAGAGTGAGTTTTACTGCAACAAAACTAAGTTGTAGCTGGTAGGAATCCATGAGGTCTAGGAACCGCTCGCTTGCCTTATACATGCTTAGTGCTGCTTTACGATACTGACACAGGTACTGTACTTGAATATCCTCACTATTCAAAACTTTAAATACAGCAGCACACATATTATATCTCACCACTTCCCTCAAATACAAGCCGCAGGTCATAAAGAATACCTTTAATAAAAGCTGCCCTCAAATAGAAGCCATAGCTTCTAATCATAGTTGAAGTCATGTCAGATAAAGCACTGTAGGTGAGGCTCCTTATGGCTTTTACCTCTGTAAATATGATTGTTATGATTTTTTACTTTTACAATTTTTGATCTTAGTTTGTTTGTTGTGTTTATTTTGCTGTGAAGTAGACCAGTAACAATATATTTGATCATATTCAGGTTGTGTAATATTTTCTTTCTCACATTTAAAATAGGATTTTGCAATACAAGCTGCCTTCAAATACAACCCACAGGTAAAATTAAAAAAAAATATTCTAACAGAAGCTACAATTCCAATTCGATGAAATGCAGTAGTTAAAAAAAAGAGAAAAACCCAAACCACATTTTACAGTGAACACTGAGCACTAACATTAGCAGACAACAACAACACAAAACACTCTGTATTTTGAATCAACAGTTCATAAAGTAGCTCAGTTTATTTAATTATTTAGGGAGTTTGTGCGAGCATCCAGTATTCCACCTAGTCTAAATCCAGCAATACAATCCTTCCTTCTCCGGGTTAACTGGTTAAAGGAGGTGTCCAACCAAAATGCATGTTTTGTTTTTATGCTCATCATTCTGAGGTCCACAGTGGCATTCCCTCACTGATCTGCTTTTGAATTTGGTTGATGCATCACTGAGTGAATTGAGTTTTCATATAATCTTTCAAGATTTTGTTCACTGTAAGGTTCAGTGGTTGCAAGAGATGGGTGCACACAGCAAGGACAAAATTAGGGATACTGTGCACCTCCTCAAGTTTTTCAAGTGCTCGCTGGGTTGTATGGGCTCAAAAAAGGTCCATTACTAGTACAGAGCACTGCTCACTGGGGTGAACATATTAACTTTCACTGACTCAATGTAAGGTATCAGAATTGTATCAATAAATTGTAACATTGTGTTACTGATTGCCAATGGTTTTCTCTGTGTGTTATGGGCCACTCAGGAGGGATGTTATAAGCAGGGTGGCATCCAGGGTTTTTTCCAGTGTAAATGACTTGTGGTGATTAGAACTGTCCTGCTAGTGTGCACTGCCCCAATACCAGAGAAACCTGATGCTTGTCACATAGCCCAGTGAATTCTACTTGACTTCTGATTGTTTTGCCACCCTCTCACTATGAGCATGGAACTAGTTATAGTCCAGTCTCATCAATGTTTTTTTTTTCTTTATTTACACTTTATACTTCTCTGTCCCCAGCTTCCCCTTCTGACCAACATCCCCAGCCCCATCACCCCAGTATCATAGGGACTTAGCCCTGCCCGGTCACTGGGTGCGGAGCCTGCCAGAGGTTGGTCATCATCCACAGCTGGAGGAGCTTTCCTCTGTTTTTCTCCCTTCACATTGCTGGGCACACTCACAGGACATACACACATAAAGGCATGCATGCATCTACAGAAGTCCCACAGCACTCTCCCTTCTTCTGGCCCCTCTGACCCGCACTACCCTCCAGCCTCCACCTAGGGGTAGTCATTTGGTGGGAGTGCCAGTCCTCCCCTCCTGGGAAAGGAGAGCTGTCCTCCAGATGCTCAATCCTCTCCATCCTCTGCTGACCCCTGGCAGCCCATGCTCATTCCCAAACATGGGTCACTGGTGTGGTGTCCAGTGCCTCAAACCTCAGTGCCACTGGGCCGGCTATTCTTATCAATGTTTTTTACAGGCTCTGTTGGTATAAGCTGCTAGCTCGCAGCTTTAATGATAAGGGACAGAAAGTTTTATTTGATAGTGGGGAAATCGTTGGGCATTTTCCTGCCAGCCTTAGTACCCTTTTTCTTGCAATATCCCATCCTGTTTAGGAACAACCAGGCCCACTGCCTAGTGAAATTTATGCTGCCATGGTTCTGTACTAAAAGCTGAGGGTTACTGGATTTCACAACACCAGTCACTGCCAGTAGCACGACCTGAGCATTGATGACTGTTCCTTCACCATGGATGGTTTTTATAATCTATTTGAGCTCCTACCCAATATTATCCACACATAAAGTGGGCCATCCATGTGGCTTGGTGGGAAGTGAGGGCACCAGTTTGCTGGGTCTGGTGTGGTATGAAGCTGTTACTGGTAGGCAGGGCCCCATGCTCACTGCAGCAAAGTGGACCTACATTCTGTGGCAAGATGTCATATTTCAGCGGCAGAACAACTACTGATTCTGCAGCCATTCTGTAGCAGTGGGACATGGCACCAGAAGCAGGACCATCACCACCACTTTCAGAACAAACACTTGGTGAAACTGGCATGATAGAACCTTTATTTGCTTCCTTGCTCGCCTGCATCACTTTCCTCCCCTTTTCCCTTCCTCATGTATTCTACATGTGTCAACCACACATGCACAACTGATTATGACATGATGTAGCCACCACTGGAGGCTAACTCCGATAAGTCATAATAGTCATGGATAATTCTGAGACGCCCACTTGACATGCATGGTGCACCACATGTCACAGTACCACATGACTCACAAAGTAACGAGGAAGAGCAAAACCACCAGGCCACACTCTGATCCAACTGACAGGCTATCACACCACCCCACTGAGAGGGACACTTGCAGACCTAATATCTCACACCACAGCCTGCTTTACTTTTTACTGGCTGACAGACTTGCAAACACATGCAAAAATAAAAAGGTGTATTTTAATGCCTTCTATCAACAGCAGAAAAAAAAAATTGTGAAATAAATTATTCAAAATTGTCCCCCTGTACATTTCCCAGTCTGCTAAATTCACTCTTTCTTGCTGCAGGGGCTGTTGCTGCAGCCTCATCCTGCACTCTTCTCTCATCTGCATCAGCTTTTTCTGATCACACACCACTCTTTTTTTTTTTTTTTTTTTACAAGGAATTAACTTATTTTAGAAGTCAGTCCTTTCCCTGTAACAGAGAGAGCTGAAAATGACACATAGAAACACAAAATTTGATGGCAGATAAGGACTGCTTGGCCCACCTAGTCTGCTCATTTTCCCTGCCTGTTTCATATGCAGCAGTTCCTAAATGATCTGTGGCTTACCCTCTGTTTCCTATCGCTAGAGTTCCGTTACATCTGTCTCATGCGTTTTTTAATTCCCCTACCGTTTTTGGCCCTACAGCCTCTGCCAGGAGGCTGTTCCATGGATCCACCACTAGTGGTGGGCAAAGTGAGTGAAATTCACTTTGTGGAGTAATCTGTGAAATTTCTCCCATTCCGAAGAGTGAAATGCAAAGTTTGCCTGGCAGGGGTAAAATTTTTATGGCCAGGAGCAGGCAGAAATTTCACCTTCCAGTGAAATTTCGCCTTCCACATCGAAATTGCGCCTGTGGAAGGTGAAATTTCATCTTATGCAGGACAGTTTCACAAATTACTCCACCAGGTGAATTTTGCCTCTTTGTTGGCACTTTGCTGGCAAAATTTAAATTCGCTGCATCCCTATCAAACACCATTTCCATGAAAAAACACTTTCTCAAGTTACTCATAAGTCTGCCCCCCTCTATCTTCATATTGTTGTTATTGAACATCTCTTTGTTTGAAAGATACTACTCTCTTGTACCTGATTTATACCCTTAAGGTATTTGAAAGTCTCTATTATATCCTCCTTTTCTCTCTTCTCCTCCAGGGAATACATATTGAGATCCTCCAGTCTCCCCTCAAATGAACTTTGATGCAGCCCCTGGCCCATTTTTGTTGCCCTTCTCTGAACCGCTTATACTCTGTCTATGTCCTTCCAGAGATGCAGCCTCCAGAACTGGACACAGTACTCCAGATGAGGTCTCACCAATGTTCTATACAGTGTTATCACCACCTCCTTCCTTCTACTGGAGATACCTCTCCCTATGCACACCAACATTCCAATGGCTCTTCTCACAGCCTTCTCACATTGTTTGGTAATCTTTAGATCATTAGAAATGATTACTCCCAGGTACGTTACTGTTTGGTGGCCATCAGTACCTCTCTCCCCCATCATGTACTCCTCTCTTGCATTTCTGTGCCCCAAGTGCATGATCTTGCACTTCTTTGTATTGAATCTTAGCTGGCACATACCTGACCACTCCTCATGCTTGCTTAAGTCCCTTCCCATTTTCCTACCCCTCCTGGAGTGTCAACCCTGTTGCAGATCTTCATGTCATCTGTAAAGAGACACACTTTCTCTTCCAGCCCCTCTGAAATGTCGCTCATGAAGTCATTAAAGACGACTGATCCAAGCACTGATCCCTGCAGGACACCACTGGTCACCCCCCTCTTTTTGGATTGAACTCCATTCATCACTACCCTCTGTGTTCTATTGCTTAACCAATTTGTAAACCAGTTTATCACCCTGGGATCCACTCCCAGGCTGTCCAGCTTGTTTCTTAACCTCCTATGTGGGACGGTGTCGAAGGCCTTGCTGAAATCCAGGTAGGCCCACATCCACTACCCCTCCTTGATCCACCTCCCTAGTCACTCAGTCAAAGAAATCTATCAGATTTGTTTGACAAGATCTTCCAACTGTGAATCCATGCTGTCTTGGATCCTGTGCTCTGCTGGATTTGAGATATCACAAACCTTTCTTTTAGTAGTGATTCCTTTAATTTCCCCACCAATGAGATCAGGCTGACTGGCCTGTAATTGCCAGCCTCTTCCCTGCTCCCACTTTTGTGGAGAGGGACCACATTTGCTCTTCTTCATTCTTTTAGTGTCACACCTGTTTCCAGTGAACTGTTGAATAGGGCTATCAGTGAGGCTGCTAGCACCTTTCTGAGTTCTCTTAATACTCTTGGATGTATTCTGTCTTGCCCCATTGTCTTGTCCACTTTCAGATTAGTGAGTTCCTTTAAGACTCTCTCCTTCTTAAATGGAATGGTGTCCACCTCTCTCCCAGTGGTGATTCTATCACCTTACTTTGGTCCCTCTCTTCCCCTTCTTCTGTGAATACGGAACAAAAATACTTTATCAGGATTTCTGCTTTTTCTTGGTCCCCCTCTGCACACATCTCTCCTTCCTTTTTTAGTCTCACAGTCCCACTCTTAGTCTTTTTTCTTTCACTAATGTACCTGAAAAAGTTCTTGACCCCTTTTGTTATTGCTGGGGCTATTTTTTCTTTTGTTTGCACCTTTGCACTCCTGACTGCTTTCCCCACCTCCCTCTGCTTTTCCAGATACAGTTCCCTGTCTTCTCTCTCAGTTTCTTTATATGTCTTGAATGCCACCCTTTCCACCCTTACCTTCTTGGCCACTTCCTCTAAGAACCATAGTGTTTTTTTCTTTCTCTTTGGTTTGCTTACTTGCCTAATGCAATGGCTTGTTGCCTCTGCTATGGCTCCTTTAAGATTCTGCCATTGTTCCTCCACACCCCTCTTTTCTTTTTCTCTGCCAGTGATTTCCTAAGACATTCCCCCATCTTTTCAAAGTCAGCCTGACTGCAATCTAGGCCCCTTGCTTTCATGTGATTTGACTCTTCTGCTTGTTCTCACGTTGAACCACACCATACTGTGATCGCTTGATCCCAAATGGCTCCCCACTTTAACATCTGTAATTCTGTCCCCATTGGTGACTACCAGGTCTAAAGTCACTCCCTTTTGGGTTGGCTCTGTCACTAGCTGTCTCAGGCATGCCCCCTGCAGGGCTTCCAGGATATCTCTTTTCCTGGCTGAGGCTTCAGCCTGGTTGCTGCAATCCACATCTGGCAGAATGAAGTCTTCTACCAGCAGCACCTCCCCTTTAGCTGTCATTCTGTGAATGACTTCTTCAAGTACCCTGTCTGGCTCTTCCACTTTTGTGGGAGGTCTGTAGATCACACCAGTGTGAATGGCAGGCAGTTCCATTTCTTGTCTCCAGGGTGATCCACAGTATCTCTGCCTCTCCCTGCATTTCCTGTACCTCAGTTGCCATAATTCCTTCCCTGACATAGATAGCCACTCTTCCTCCCTTTTTACCCACCCTGTCCCTCCTGAGGTATGTGCAACATAAGATGTTCTTGCTCTTCAGGGCCACTGATTGGCTGCTGCAGGTCATGTGTACTTCCTGTAAAAAATGATTAATCATGTCACTGAAGTGCTGAAGTGCCAAAGGAATGTCAATTCCTTTCAGATCCGCTTCACCGCTGTCAAAGATGCTACATTTTGTTGCCACTGTGGCATTCACTCACCCTTATTTATCATGTGTTTATTTATTAAATTAGATGAAGCAGCCAGGAGGAGGTGTATATAGGGAAGCATTAGGCCACTGGTTCAATAAACATAGATAATAGAATTTGCCGGCAGATAAGGACCACTTGTCCCACCCAGTCTTCCAGATTTTTCCCTGCTCATACTGTCATCACGGACCCCCCCAACCCCAATTTCTGGCTACTACCACCCCCTGTTTTCCTATCAAGATTTCTTTGTGCCTATCCCATGCATGCTTAAAGCCCACTGCTGTTTTATCCCCAATCACCTCCGCTGGAAGACTGTTCCAGGCACCCACCACTCTTTCAGTGACAAACTACTTTCTCACATCCCTTCTAAATTTCCCCCGTTGTACAGAGTGAACACATTCTGGTATGAGATTAAAACATGCTTGCACATCATGGCTAGTAAGTGTGCTCATTCACTTGTTAAAAAGTTGTGGTGCAGACCCCATTTACCTGTAACTATGGTTTCTAACCTGTTGCAGTTTCAGTTTAATTTCCATCAGGGGTTATGTGCACAGCCTGTGGAGCCACTTTGCTGTTTGGGATGGAAGAAACTGGAGTATCATAACAGTGTCATGAGTAGCAGAGGTATTATAATACTGTTTCAAGGGAACAGTCCAAACAGCACATCAAATACTAGTAGTAAATGAGTTGATTATTACAATATTATTGTTACTAGCCTTAAAGCAGCCTAATGACTTGTTCCTTTAGCTTCATTATGATCTAGGGATGCATCCCATCCACCTCTTGAGACTTGTAGCTGGCTTGATCCTCACTAGGTAGTCAGCTACCAGGGTTGATCTCATGTTCACAGTCTGCATCCTGTATTATCCTGCTGTGTAAAATGCAAATTTTGTCAGTGGAGGTTCCACAAATGTTAACATTTGACATCAGCGAAATTTCAGAATGAACTTCAGAAACTTTCATGAAAATCTACCTTAAACTGTTGAATTATATCATGCATTGCATATCTATTAATTAAGCAGTGAATTCTAATTCTGCAGCAGTGATTGTTCTTTTATCTATCAGAACACAAGTTTAAGAAATGGGGACTTGACTTTGACTGGAAGGAGACACGGATGTACCTGGGAGGAGGCACTGCTGAACTGAGACACGGACACAACTGGGAGGATGAGACAGCTGGTTGAACTGAGCAGACACTTTCACCTGTAACCTGGAGGAGACACTGGCAGAATGTGGAGTAGACATTGATATAACTGAAACACTGACTGGTGTAACTGAGAGGAGACACTGGTATAATTGAAAGTCAGTACTGGCAGAACTGGGATGGAAGGAGACACTGCTATAACTGAGACATTGTTATAACTGGCAGAGGATACTGGAGTGACTGGAATACATTGTTGTAAATGGCTTAATATAGCGGAGACACTAGCATAACTGAGCAGGCACTGCTGCAACTGTTATATTGTCTTATCTGGAGGGGACTGGTATAAAGGGAGGATACACTGGTATAAATGGTAGATGTCACTGTGGTAAACAGGGGATACTGTTGTAACTGGGAAGCGATAGTGTGGCATAACTTTCAGGTTTCTGTATGGTAACTGAGAGATATTGCCACAACTGGGAGGAGAACCTGGCATAACTGTTAGGTGCCACTGAAATGTTTACCTCTCAGGATTCAGGGTGACCATGATGGTATTTGGTAAACTTGTTCAATGTCTCTTTAATGTTTGTGGTAACTTTGGATCAAACATAGTGTTGTTGGTGGTGGTGGGAGTGGCTTTCAAGTTTGTGATGCTGCTGGTGCCCTTGGCCTACTGGAACACTGAAATAACACACCAAAAGGTGAAGATGATGCAGCAGAGGAACTTGCACTAGTACTGGTTTGCTTAGGAGCTGCAATAAGCACAGGATTTAAAGCCCCTTCCCTTTATTCTCAGTTATGTCACCTCCTGGAACTAAACCATAAGTAACCAGCATTGTCTGCCACTTACAATATGCTGTATCCAACAAATGGTATATTTCATTTGGAGATGATTGCACATGCCTATTCTCCTGATGCGTGTTCTTGCTTTACCCCTTCTAGCCTTCTCCTTGCATATCTGGAAAATGGAGCTATTCTGATCTGCCTAATCAATTGTGACAAAAAAATAATAATCCCACACTAGTGACTTGTCCATTCAGTAGATTTTCATGGAGTGTAGGGCTGGGCCAAGCTGATTCCTCATGCTGTTGTTGTTGTTGTTGTTGCTGATGGTCATCATCATCAGCATCAACCTTTTCTGTTCTACAAGTGTGTCCCCTTTCACCTTTAGATCTTCTTCACATGTCCTTCCATACAGTGTGGCACCTATAGGAGCTCCCAGATACTGAGGGGTACACTTTTTAAGGGACCCTGCGAAGCTGCCAAATAGAATCAATTACTAAATCATAATGAGCTCTTTTCTTTCTCTTGCAGTCAGTTAAGCTGGTTCCATGTCATAATAGTGATCGCAAAACAGTGATCACTATTATGGTGAGTGTATATCGCCGATTTGCTTTTCAGCTATATACACTTCAAGGTGACCCAACATCTGAAGTTTAAAAAAGTGGTTTTGCAGGGGGCTTTGCACCTGGCACCACCCCTGAATTAAGATTCAGATTCTCAACTCCAGGGGGGGTGTATGTCAAAGAGGTGGCAAAATCTGGATTTCAGCAAAATGTTAAGTCCCACAGCTTGCAGCTCTGGCAAAATGTACTTGCTCCCGGTCATGAACTGAGTATATGATGTGCCAGAGCTAGCCACCCACACCATCATGCCACATGGTTAGCTCAGCAGCAGCAGGTATTCCAGTCCCCTAACACCCTTTCCCTGTCCCTCTCCTTCCCCTCGCTATTCCCCCCTCCTGTTTGCCCTTCCCCATGGTCACTTTCCTATACTCTTGCTATTGTGCAGGGTACCCCAGAATGATAACACCCAAAATGGGTTGCTATTTTTGTAGTCGCTCATTTTGGGTCTCTGTTATCACTGGATATCATAATGTCAGACTCTGTCTTATCTGACAGTACAGACTTAGTGTGCCTCTATTTCTGCCCTCTCCCTGCTCACCCTCCATAGTAACAGAGTGTACATGTTGCTCTTCCTTCTCAGACTAAAATGCCTTGTGCTTCTCTTCCTCTTCCACCAGGGCTGCTGCTACACCCACCTCAGGCACAGTCTAACCCTCAAATCCCTAAACTGAAGTAGACTATAACCCATACCAATCCCCAGAAGCTCCTGAGAATCCTGTGACTCAAACATTTGTGTGGCAAAATAAATGGCATATTTACATGCTCCACATCTATGTTTGGCCATAGTTCTTTGTTTGGGATTAGGATCCATGACTGGTTGTTGACAAACATTTTGTCAAATGACCAGACAGCAAAACTAGCAGGTTGACCGCATTTTGCAGTCGGCTGCCGGTTTTGGACAGAAAAGAGTTTGTTCTTTGGTAGACATCACCCTCAAACCCCCCATGTGGGGGGCTGTGCCCCCCTCACCACCACCCCTTTAGGATTCTCAACTCTGAGTCAGAGTTGATATGGGGGGAGGTGCAGGACCCCTGACAGACAGTGCCAGGTTCCAGCGTGGTGCTGTAATCGCTGTAGGGGACCTCACAGTTGAAAAGTCACTGAAAGTGCGGCATACCTGGGAGGAGACCACACTTCCAAAAAACTTGCAGTTCTTAGGCCAACAAAAAAAAAAGGTGTGCACTCCAGTAAGCCAGATCAAGCTACTTTATAGTATATTTATTAAGGAGTCAAACAGTGAGAAGATCAACTAACAACCCCAGTACTTCAGCCACTAGCTCTTCCTCAGGGAAGGTGGCAGAATAGTGTAAAAGATCATCTTTTAACTCGCAGTCTTAAAGTGCACAATGTAAATTTTATAAAAACAATTCAAAAAGGTCTATGGGAAAAAGGCATTAACAATTCTGAACATGTATCTTAAGGAACCACTCTATATTTATTATGTATAATACACTTTGTCCCTTAGGCAAGAAACATGCCAGAAAAGTAGATGCTACATCGGCAGTAACAGCAAGTGGCCACAAACTACAGACTCCTAGACAAGTGACCATTGCTCATTCAGGTCTTGTAAAATGAAACTATTAAATAGATAATGTTAATTTAATGAACAGTTTCAAATTGAGTACCTGAATATGGATAAAATATGGGAGGTGGGGGTTTGGGAAGCAAACGGAAGGGGGGGGAGGAAAGGGAGAGGAAGGGGGAGATTAGAGTGTGACTAGCCTGAGCTAGTGGAACAGCTGGCATTGAAATGTCAGCGCCACTCCCACCCCCATTGTTAGTGTCAGCATCACCTTCATAACCATGTCCTAATGGTCCATGGCCCAAAATCATCTTTCATGACCACAACCATTTCTTCTCCCTACAGTTTTTCTGCATTCTCTGTTATCACTACCAACAATGGAGAAAATAAATTTCCACACTGCTAAAATTAGACACACTGAAGAGTGTATCTCAATAGGGAAAACAGACAGAAACAAGTGCTGAACAAAATGCACACATTTACAAAAGCCTTAACATACTACTCAAGAAAATTGATATGCTCTACTAAACGTGTATTAAAGTACAGCAAGCTATTTCATTTTAACTCTTGAAAAAATGTCTCCTTCTGGTCACAAACATGAAGCAGACAGAGCAGCAGGTCGGTCTTATTCAGTCATTGCTGTAGAGGTATGCAGAGCAGGAAGGTTCAGTCACACGTGAAAGAGCTAGTTGCAATAGTGATAGAACCATTTAACATTACATTCTTGCTCCAGTAAGTCTACCCATGTGTAGCACAGCTTACAGAATCATTTTGGATGGTTTCCACAGAATTCAACACAAAGCTGAAGAATTTTGACTCCAACAGTGGAATTTTTAGACTACCACAAAACCGCATTGCTTAATGCCATGAGGGATGAGGAGCAGTGTCATTTGAAAGGCAGAGAACTTCTTTCGCAAATATAACTTTAACCCTTCCAGCATCACCTAGACAAAGACACTCACATGACTGTATTGTTTGTGGAATAATTTTCAGCAGAATTTGGTTGTGACTGGCAGAATGAATCAACCGAACAATGAAATGAAAACAATTTTAACTTATGGTCAATTTAATTTCTTTGTTTATTGTATTCATTTCACAATTCAATTGGAAATTTCATAGAACAAGGCAAAAATCTATAGGCAAATTTGGATTCAAATGGGATTTTTTCATGGGCAGAGTTTCATGAAATATGCATATTTATTTGGAAAAAGTTTCATGAAAGCAAAATCTGTCATTTTTTGTCCAGCAGTACTCCTGATGCCATAGGCACTTTTAATGAGCATTCACCCTCCCCTCTTTATCCTTAAATGCAGAAGGAAAATATCATTACAGCATCTCATCTATCCCCCTTCCCTGCTTTCCCTAATGTCTGGGGGGAGGTCAAACCCATCTCAACCTCCATATTTTAATTTATTTACTAGAATATGACTGTGGTGTTGTCTTCAGCTCCCACCCCATACTTCATTCCAGACCCACACTGGTTTTCTTAATTCTAATATTTTAGTCTGTCACCATAGCTCTGTACTCTTCTCTAACATGTAATCCTGGAACTTAATGTATTTTATATTGTTATTGCATTGTATTGCATTGGTGCTGACTACAAAGTTGTTTAATGTTTATTTGTACTTGGACACAATTGTAAAGGAGAGTTTTCCTCTCAACTTGCCTTCCAATAGAATGAAATGAAATGAAATGAAATGAAACCTGGAGGTTGCACATCCCTTTCAGGTGGTCATACTGTGGACATTCCTTTTTTTCAACTTGATTTGCTTTCAGTCCTTGTCAAGTGGGGAGAAGGAGTACTTCCCAGCCTCACAGAGCTGCCCCAGACTGTGGATCACCAGGTCTTTTGTCATGGCAAAGCCTGTCTATCTAAAATTCATGGTCTTGGTGCCTGAGGCACAGGTTGTCTTCCCTGTCACCAGACATAAGGTTACCCAAATATATTACCACTGCCTCCCACTGGTTCCCTTAAATGCACACTGGAAATGGCCCCATACCCTTTGCTGACAACAAGGTCAAGGGTGCTTCCAACCTAGTCCACTGTGTGATGTATTATTTTAGGATACAGTCTATGAAGATGACGCAGTGTCAGTACTGTCATTAACCTTCTCACGCTGCCAGTCTACAACTGGATTGAAGTCTGCCAGAATCACCTTTACATCTGATTTGGCTGCTTTGGTAATTCCTCTGACTGACTGGGCATCATGCTGTACTGAGCTACTTGGTGGTCCATGGCGCACACTCAGGATTACCATTGTGTCCCACTTTTCCCCATCTCAAAGCATATTAACTCTTTGACAATGTTTGTGGAAGCATAGAAAGATACAGGAGAAAAAGAACTGAGGTCCAGCCAGTCTGCACATTTTACCCTACCTAGTATTTCCCTGATTTCCTCCTTGTCTTTCTCAGTGTATCCCTACCTTATAAGGACTGCCATCCAACCCCTCTACTGTCAGGCCTATACCTACCTATTCTGGTGTTCTACTCATTTTCTTTCTACCACTAGATCTTTGTCCATGCCCTTAGGTCCTGAGCTTCAAAGTGCATCTGGCCCATGAGCACACCCTCAGTTTCTCCTCTACCCGTGCTCACTACTCTATTGCCATTCTCTTTGGATTCCCTGAATGTGCTCCCTCCCCTTGCTGATCAGCTGAACCTACCCCATCTCCCAATTTCTAGTTTAAATTCCCTTGACTGCCCTGTCCATTGTTCTTGCCTGTATATACTTTACCTCCACTCTGTCATGCTACGTGTAAAGTATACTTTGCATACATTTGTATCTTGCTCCAAAAGACCCTCCAGTTGACCATAAAAATAAATCTCTCTCTCTCTCTCTCTCTTGCACCAAACCCATTGCCCAGTGTTAGCCTGCCTAATGGCTTGCTGATGCTCCTTACTAGCCCACGGGACTGGAATGATCTTGGAAAAGATAAACCTGGATATCTGTCCCTCAAGGTACATCACTAGTTCCATGAATAACCCTCTTATGTTCTTGAGACATGTGGTCCCTTTCTCATTTTTACCAACATGGATGCCAGTGGTGTGACTCTCCCTCAAAATACATATCTTTGCTCTGTTAACACTTACTGGTTCACATCCTACCAGGCCAACCACCTCTTGTGTGCTACTGTCCATGGCTTAGTATTATCACCAGTAATTACTACCAACCTATCTCTCTGCCCCGCCTTTCCTTCCTTCTCCATGGCAGGCACAGTCTGTGTCTGGGTGCTTGAACTACCTTATCAGCTCCAGTCATGTGTGGCTTCCTTCAGCCTAGCAAACTGATACATGTTGCAAATGTCCACTGGTGATAGTGCTCACTTATAACTATACCTGCTACCTCCATTTGGAGCTCTCCCATGGGTGTGTGTATATGTGTGTGTGTGTGTGGGGGGTTGTAACGATGTGTTCTATCTGGAAGCTTGGCAGAAATGGAAAACAAAACCCAATATTATAACTCTACAATGGGAATTAATTAGAAATTAGTTTTGATTCAGCATTTAGAAGCATAGTATGTGTTGTTTGTCTTGATGTTACGGATATTTGTATGCTGCTTCAATCTAAAAATATTCTCCTCCCATGCTACTTGAAAGAATGCACTACAATGTCATAGTTAACAGAATTCCAGTTCATAGTATGAGTACTTCTGTGGGGCTGTATCTAGCTGGCAAGTGAGGCTTCACAAGAGCCTCAGCAATGATTGTCCGTAAATGGCAAAGAGTTAAGTTATCCTTTGAAATAGCTGCAAGGTATATAAAACTTCCAAAGGAAATCAGGCTTAGCAAGAGGTTCATTGAGCTCCTCTTTATAATATATCTTTGCAACATAAAAGCCTGCAATTTATGGAACTTGAAATAGAAAGCCAGAGATAATGGATACAGGTCAGACATATAATCACAGAGCTGGAGCACATGTTTTCACTCACATAGAAGCAATAGCCACTTTGTAAGTAGTAGGTTCATAAAACACTGATGTTTTCTAAGCATTCTATAGAGTTAACCTGCTGCACAATATGTTATTTTATTGTGCATTCATTTCATGTAAACAATTTTTAGCAAGCAGTGATTCATTCCTTCTAAATATGTTCAGTTCCATTGCCATAAAATATCATATATGTAGATAAATAGGTGAAAGACAATCTAAAATAAAGTAAATCATTTATTGCAATATTGAATGCATCATCATTAGCATTTATGTGTGCTTTCGATAGGTCACAAAATAACCCTGGCCCAATATAATATACAATGCCTAATGACATAGCAATGGTTTCTGCTGGACTGAAGACTGAGCACCGAAATAAAACAGGGACAATCAAATCTTCAAATAAAGAACTAGTTTAAAATCTTCACAATTTAAAATACATAGTGACAATTGGACACACAATGTTGTGATTTAAAATATCGACTTTATTATCACTTATGAGGGAAAGGAATTTCATGACTCACTCATGGCACCACCACTCAAGAGTTGAGGTCCTGCTCTCTCCAACATGAAGGTAAATGCCGTATACAGGGTCAGGCCATTGCACTTTCGGTACCATATTAATGGATCACCTTGTTTAATTTGTACTGCAACTAAAACTTGAAAAACCAGTATAAGAAGAAGAATTGTAAGAAATTAAAAACTTTACAGCTAATTTCTCAGCTTTGTTTACTGCCTCAGTTATCATTTTTGCACTTGCCTAGCAACGTTGAAATCATGGAGAATTACAAGAGTTCTTGAGTTTTTGTAGTCATCAGTTTAAAGAATTTCATTACCAATGAACTCTGAGCTATATTTTTAGTCTTTTGAGTGGTTTGAACTTTTCTACCTGGGACTAAGAACAATAGGCACTTCTCAACAGTCTTCTCAGTTTTCTTAATTTTCTTGTCCATCCTTAAGTAACTTGCATGTTAGATAAAATGGTTACTATATAGAATATACATACGATAGGATGTGTAATACCTTTTTAGCCAAGGCATTTTTATGTGGCAACCTATCCATAAGGCTCAGGCACTTCACAAAGGAACAAATTAACATTACAAAATAAGAGCAATGCATAAATGAATACCATTTAAACAGAATAAATAAGTAAAACAAGAAGGTGCAGAGATAATAAAAGTCAGGTAGTACCAAATGCAGATGCGAACATATGAACATATGAAATTTGCCAGCAGATAAAGGCCTAGAGGTCTATCAAGTCTGCTTGAATGTGCAGCTAGCATCCCTTATACTGCAGCTGCCCCTCCCTTCCACCCTTCCCCTTCATTAACCCTTCCCCTTGTCCTGTCCCATCCTTGTTTGAAGCAGTCCACTATTCTACTGCATACCACTTCAGGAGGTAACGCATTCCACCCAGCCACCACCCTCTCTGTAAAAAAGTGTCTCCTCATCTCCCTCCTGAACCTTCCTCGCTCCAGTCTCATATCATGGCCCCTGGTGTCCCTCCCCTCCCTTACTTTGAACAGCCCCTCTGTACTTGTCTTGTTTATTCCTTTCATGTATTTAAAGGTTTCAATCATGTCACCCTGTCTCTCCTCTCCTCCAGTGAGTACCTGTTCAACTCCTTCAAACTCCTCTCGTATGATAAGTCCCCCAGCCCCTTGATCATCTTTGTCACTCTGCGCTGCACCCCCTCCAGTAACTTAATGTCCCTCTTCAGATACGGACGCCAGTACTGCATGCAGTACTCCAGGTGTGGTCTAACTAATGACCTATACAGTGGCAGAATCACCTCCTCCCTCCTCGAAGATATACCCCTTGCAATACAACCCAGCATTTTGTTGGCCTTTGCAGCTGCCTTCCTACATTGTGCCGAGTTGTTTATTGACCCTGTAATGAGCACAGCCAGATCCTTCTCCTCCTCTGTCTGGGCTAGCTGCACTCCCCCTAGCTGGTAACTTCTCCTTGGGTTCTTCATCCCAAAATGCAGCACCTTGCACTTTTTGGCATTAAAGCCGAGTTGCCAGGTGTTTGACCAGGTTTCAAGCTTTGCCAGATCATCCTGCAACCCCTGCCATCCCCCTAGGTCATCCACCACTGCGCCTACCTTGGTATCATTAGCAAACAGACTGATCTTGCTCTTGATGTCCCATGACATGTCTGCAATGAATATCCCAAACAACACTGGTCCCAACACAGAGCCCTGTGGAACACCACTCATCACTGCCCTTGGGTGTGAGAGCTCTCCACCCACCACCACCCTCTGTTGCCTTCCCTGCAGCCAGTTTCCTACCCATCTCACCAGCTTTGCACCTGCCCCTGTGCCTACTAACTTCCTTCCCAGCCTTCCATGTGGCACTGAGTCGAATGCCTTACTGAAGTCCAGATACAGGACATCCACTGCATGGCCCCTGTCCAGTTGCCTAGTTACCCAGTCATAGAACTCGACCAGGTTGGTTTGGCAGGATCTGCCACGTATGAAGCCATGCAGTCTGCTGTCCTGTAGTCCTTTGACCTCTAGGAGGGCCACCAGCCTGTCCTTCAGGATAGTCTCCATTAGCTTACCCACGATGGATGTGAGGCTCACTGATTTGTAGTTTCCTGGTTCATCCTTGGGGCCACTCTTGTGGAGGGGCACCACATGAGCCATCCTCCAGTCCTGAGGTACACACCCTGAATGTAGTGAGGCACTAAATTGGTCTGCCAAAGGTCCTGCAAGGACCTCTGCCAGCTCCTTCAGTACCCTGGGGTGGATGCCATCTGGGCCTGGCGCCTTGTCCACCCTCAGTGCCTTCAAACCCTCTCTAACTCTGATATCCATGATTTCCCCATCTGTCACCACTTCCCACCCTGGGTGTCACCCCCCTCTTCTCTTTAGTAAATACTGAGCAGAAGTACTCGTTTAGTGCTTCCGCCTTATCGCACCCTGCTTCCACCCAACCCCCTCCTTCCTAATCCTTACTATGTAGTCCTTACAGCTCCTTTTCTCCTGATGCACTTAAAGAGTCCTTCTCCCCTTCTTAATGCCTTGTGCCAGCCTGAGTTCCATAGATGCTTTGGCTCCCTTACCTTGTTGTCACCTCCTTCGATTCTGTCAAGTACTCCTCCCTGTCCTCCCCCTCCCTGTTTCTTGTACTTCCTAAAGGCAGCTCTTTTCCTCCTTACCTTTCCATGACCTCCTTGCTCAACCAGATCAGTTTCTTAGCCCTAGTCTTCTTGCTCTGGGCTTTGCAGCAGTTTTGGTTGCCTCCACTATCCCAGCTTTATGAGCTCCCACCTCTGGTTAGTGTCCATACTAGATTGAATTCTGGCCAGGTACCCTTTTACCACTTCCCCATCCTCCCAAAGTTGGCCCTCCTGAAGTCCAGTACTATTGTGCCAGATTTCTCCTTCCTTGCCCATATCCAATGGAGCATACTGAGTGGTGGTCACTCCTGACAGCGGTTCCTCCACTACAAGTTCTCTCCACAAAGTCCCCATTTGCCAGCACAAGGTCAAGGGTATTCCCTAACCTGGTTAGTTCACTGACCATTTGCAGCAGGAAGCTGTCCTGGAAGGCATCCAGCAGTACCTGCTCCCTTCTGTTCCTGGTTGTTGGGGTGCTCCAGTCCACTCCTGGCATGTTGAAGTCCCCCACAATCACCACACTACCCTTTTCGCAGGTTCTCCTGATCTGTCCCGCTAGTTCCCCGTCTAACTCCTCCATTTGAGATGGTGGCCTGTATACCACTCCCATTCTAAGAATCCTATTCTTGGAATCCTGGATTTGCACCCAAAGTGACTCCGTACTACCCTCCTCCCCTTCCTCCCTTACACACTTCAGTCCTTCCTTCACATATAGTGCCACCCACCCCTCCTTTCCCAATCACCCTGTCCCTACGAAATAACCTGTACCCTGGTACAGACAGGTCCCAGTCATTGTATTGGGTGGCCCATGTTTCCATGATGGCTGCAATGTCCACCTCTCCCTCTGCCATGAGAACCTGTAATTCTGCAGTTTTCCTCCCAAGGCTCCTAGCATTAAGGGTAACCACCTTCCACCCTTCCCCCATCCTGCCCTCCTTTCCTAGCATCACCAACAGTACTTGCCATTTGTCCTTTGTCACTGTTATGGGGGGTAAGCTCATATGATTTCCCAACCTGTGGTCTCTGCATATCTTTTCCCCAACTGCCACCCCTCACTCCTAGTTTAAATTCCCAACTTCCTCTATGTACTCCTCCATCCTCTGTTTCAACACTTTCTTTCCCTCCTCACTCAAGTGTAGTCTGTCCTTGGCATTGAGACTACTGTCCTTCTAGGTCCCTCCCCACCACCCCAACAGCCCATACCCTTTAGCACTAAACTAGGTTCTTAGCCTTCCATTAAATTCCTCTATTCTCAGCTTCCTTGTTGTGCTTGCCTTTGGCACCGGAAGTATCTCTGAAAAAGTTACTGATCTTCCTGCTCTCTCATATAATTGTGCTAGTTCCTCAAACCTTCTCTGTAACCTAATGTAACCTAACAGCATTTAAGCCTCCTTTTAAATGCCTCCACTGAGAAAGAACTCTGTTTGCAGAAAGTCAAATACTTCCAAATAACAATGGCCACCACCAAGAATGCCCTGTCTCCTAACAGCTTCATGCATGGCCTCACAAGTTCCCCCAGTGTAGGGGCACAAACAACTTGGACTATACCAAACTAAGTGATCTTTAAGGTAGTCAGGACTTGACCTATTGTATGCAGGTTTCAGTACGCTAGCAAATCAGTCTTGAAAGTTGTGTACCACCTGACAGGTAGCCAGTGCAGATGCTGCAGCACTGGGGTAATATGATTAACAGAAGATGACCCAATGACTAACCTGGCAGCAACATTCTGCACTAGCTGCAGGCAGTGCACCTACCTCCCTTATACCTCCAGGTAAAGAACAATACAGTAGTCAAGCCTCAAGGTCATGAATGTATGAGCCAGGGTCACCAGATCCTCTTGAATCGGATAGGACTTAATTCAGGGGTCATTCTGGAATTGGAAAAAAATCCACTGCAGATCACTACTGACACATGGGGCTTGATTTTCAAAAATTGATGCAGGGCTTGTATCAAGCCCTGTATCAGCCCCGATGTTTGATGCAACTGCCCCAAACTCATTTGATGTAACTGCACCCAATTGTAGTATATTTGGTGCTGTTGTGACATTTTCCATAATTTACGACAACTTGCACCAGAGCTTTCGGCACAAGCCCTGTAAAAAGGATCCCCCAAATGGCACAAGTTAGATTGGGGGGAGCTGGTCTAACTTGAGGCATTTGGTGCACTGAAGGAAAATCACAATCGGCACCAAAAGAATGTTGCAAGTCTCCTGCGTTGTATGTTTGGTACACCAGGGGCTTATGGCATCTGCAAGACATTTGCAAACTGGGCCCATGATGTTCAAGTGTCAGCCTGGGGCACACAGTGACTCCCACATTTTGTTTCCCTAGCCACAGCTCTCAAGATGTGCCATTTAATGATGGAAACACGGTGGGATTATGTCTAGCAGCTGACTTGCAAGTGCCTGGTTCCACTAGTAGCAACTCTGTCTTTGTCATGTTGAGACTCAGCCAGCTCAAGGCCATCCAGTCTGTGATTTCTTACAGGCGTTGTTCCAGTAAAGAGATTGCATCCTGCCCATCAGGTGAAAAGGACAATTACAACTAAGTATCATCTGCATAGCAGTGAACTCTCAAGCTGTACCACCTAATAACCTATTCTAGCAGCAGTATATATAACTCAAATTACAAAGGCACAGAACTGACCACTGAGGAACTCCACAGCTGACCGAAGCTGGCTGAGACATGAAGGAACCATCATAACCATCTGAGACCTAGCTGATAAAAAAATCTCAAACAATTTCAAGGTTGTCCTAGTGATTTGCATATACTGTATTCTTCAAGGCATTCTTTCAAAATCCCATGAGCGATGGTGTCAAATGCTGCAGACATCAAGGTGAATGGCAATAGATCACCCCCCCATCCCTTGCCAGTAGCAGTTGAACACCATGATGTGCTGTGATGAGGCCAGAAATCCAACTGAAAGGGTTCACAGACATTGTATTTCTCAAGGTTAACCTTTAGCTGCTTTGCCACTACCTTCTCGATTGCCTTCCCTTAAAAGGGAAGGTTCAAGACAGGTCTGCAGTTCATCAACACATCTGGGTCCATCGATGGTTTCTTTAGGAGTGGTCTCACCAAGCCTTTTGTAAAAGCCTCAGGGAAATAACCCTATGAAAGAAAACCCTGGACTATACCAGTCAACCCCAGGCTGAGGGCATTGTGGCAGCCTACAAAGACTGTGTATGCCCTGTGTCTAAGTCAAAGCAGGTGGGATGCAAACCTGAAATCACTTCAAGCAACTCCTTAAAGACGACAATATGACCCTAAAGTTCACCTATATCTTTCTGCCTGGCCACTGCTGGCCCTTGATGGGGCACCTGTATAGATCCTGGTCCTGATAGAATATGCTCTATCCACAAAAAACTGACCAACCTCATCACAACACTCTTGTGACAAGACTCCACCAGACTGTAGACTGGATGGATATGTTAACTTGTCCACAGTGCATAAGAGTTGCGATGGCCTGCTCTTACCTGAAGCAGTAACCCATGACAGGAATTTCACATTTCTCAGAGTTATTGTCCCCTGATTGTCTTTAAAATGTGACAGCCATCCTGGCAGTCATAGAGTCAGACCTCTTGAACAAATGCACCAACCTCTGCCCTGTTGCCTTCAACAGCCTCAGATCAGCAGTAAACCATGGCAAGCTGTGGTGAGAGGTCATTGGGTGGATGTGGGTTGGTGCGATGGAGACCAGCAGCATCAATGCTATCAAGATGGCAAGACTGTAGCCCTCAACAGCTGCAACTGCACCTCCGATGCAAGCTATGTCCATACTCGAGATGTCCAATATGCTCAGGAGCTTCTCAGGCTCCAAATTACGTAACATGTAATACTGGACCATCTTCATGGGGGGGGGGCACTTTTGAGGGACCACTATGAGAAACTAAGCATTATGATTATCTGACCACTTTACAGGATCCACCCTGGTAAACCAAATGTCCTAAATCAAAGAGAAAATAAGGTACACGGTGTGGCTGAGTTTATGAATAGCAGTGGAAACTACCTGAGTGAGGCCCAGTAAATCCATCAACTGGAACAGTGCCACTGTGGCTGTGAAGAATTCATTGTTTGTGTTTTTTTTTTTCCTCAGGTGAGGTGTTTGAAAACAGGGCTCATACTGAAAAATGATTGACAGTCATTTGCTGCCTCATGAGTGCCATTACAACCAGCCATGTGTAATGCCAGATCATAGCATGGCTTTTAAGGCATAATCATCCTACAGTATGTCAGTAGGAATAAATCGCCTATCATAGTGACTCCTTTTTTGGTATTCCCCTCCCTGAACAGGAGGGTTAGACATCTAGTTTGCTGTTTTACCTAAGTTTGCTCTTTAACTGCTAAATTAAAGCCACAAAATAAGAAATACAATTTTTGTTTAAATGTATGTTTTTCTCTTAATGCATTCTTATATCTCATAGTTACTATGTTGAAATTCTCTTTGTTCTTCAGTGAGCTATTAGATATTATATACTAGATTACTGCATTATATCTTTACTTTTTATTAATCATTGTTTGAATAAGGTGGCCCTCTGTAGCGCGACACCCTGACAGTGAAACCCGAAAACAGGCCATTACAGCTACAGTCGTTGTAATGGTCTGTTTTCACTGATGCAGTGTGCTGATCCCTCCCTGGAACAACTCTGACCTGGAGTTGATTATAATTAAAAGCGGGGGGTGCAGGGGTGAAGCCCCCCCACAAAAAACACTATCTTTTGTGACAGCACAAAACTGGTATTGGTACTGTGCAGGATGTCAGGGAATTATAATGAAGCAAAATATCATTTATTGTTTCTCTTTTGTTCAAACACTGAGAAAATCCAGAAATTATATTTTATAATTTATTTATTTTACCAGGTGAGACACACTAAGCTGAAAGCTTGTTTGCAGGTGCAAACTGGGAGTACGAGGAAGTTAAATGACTTGCTCAGGGTCACATAGTATGCAAGTGGGGGCTGTGGGATTCAAACCCAGATCTCCAGATTTGCAGCTCACAGCCTTAAACCACTGCACCATACTGCCTCCACAATATCTAGATAGAGAGACAAATAGACATACAGATAGATAGCTAGATAGATAGATAGAGATATATTTATAAAACAAGTGTGGAAATCCCATCAATCTGATTGGCTGAGACCATCAACTTACTGTCCGCTTATCAGATGATGCTTGAAAATGCAGAATTTTTTTTTTTATTATTTATCTATTTATTTGAAATTACTCCAGTGAGGATAACACCATGGCATGCAGCATCTTGTGTCACAGAAAGGATAGCAACAGACTACAGGTTAACATAGTCCAGCAGGAACAGTTACATACAGGCAAAAAAACACAAGGCAAAAGAACAAACTGTACAGGTATAGTAAGTTGCTATTGAAGTAAATGACTGTTTACACTTCACAGATCAATTACTCAGCATATGCCTCATGCTACAAGAAGCACCTGAGGTATCAGTATATCAGGGCATGCCCAAACTCCTTACCTGGCATTATTCCATACAACACCTACACATCCTTAGCTACTGCCTCACACTCCAGGGATTTACCTTATTCCCAGGTCCCTGATACCCCATGGATTGTCCCCCAGGGCAGAGGCACCACACCAGCAGCACTTCTGCAGTGACAGGACAAGGGTGCCGGCAGGAGAGCCCTCTGACATTGCCTACTTAGCTTGTCCCCCAAGGCAGGGCATGGAGCGCTTACATGCCATAGCAGATGACAGGATAGGCTGGATCCTGGAAGTGCCACAGAGTGCGAGAGGAGCTGAGGAAAGCAGGTTTCATGAGTGGTGGCCACTTTTTTTATGGTTTTACCCCTGGGGGTGGGGATATGCAATGACATCCCACATCCACCCCGCCACCACAAGTATTGGCGCTGACATAGGGGTACCCCCAGCCTCCGCTAGGGGTCCACATCAAGCCAGACACTCTACCCTCTCCTTCCTGGAGAAGGAGAGCAGTCCCTAGGATGCTCTATCCTTCTCCCCCCGGTCGGCTCTCCAATATTCCCCGGTCCATTCCCTAACCTGGGTTATCAGTGTTTCAGCCAGGGATCCTGCCCCTGTGCCAGTGGGCGGGCTTAAAACACAGCTTTCTTAAGGTCACTTGCTGAAAGTCAAATCAAAAACATTTAAAAAAAAGACTTTCATGGTAGATTTCATCTTCACCCCAGTGAAGATGATTCATTCTAAAACAGAGCATGGAGGTCAGCTCCCTCTCTTTCCTACCACACCCCAATAAATAAATAAAAGGATGTACTGTTCCTGCATCTGGCAGGTTCCTTAGACACTGACCCTTGCCTTGTAGATCTTCAGTCGTGTGGGCACCTTGTTAGAGTGGATAGTGCTTAATGGCTCTAGTTAAGTTGTCTTGACCTAGTGGTGCTCCTCTGCAGTCCAGAGCCTAAAGTCCAGAGCAGAGAGGATGTCAAGCTGTACAGCCAGCTGTTGGCTAGCCACTCTGTCAGTCAGAGTACACTTGCAGCTGCCCTCATTAAGTGAGTACAGGGTCAATTCTCCATCTCACTACTGTGTTTCAAAGACTTTTTACTGTTGTTGCTGTACTGCTATTGTAATAGGCTGTAATTATTTTAGCTGATTTATCCTATGATTGTATTTAAACAACTGCATTTTTATTTGTTGATATGTTCCTTGTATTAGAGTTTAAATAGAGTTTTCATACTTGCTGCCTACAGTTATTTATTAGTGTTGCCTTTTTTATTGATATCGTTGCTGTGATTTTCCTCATTTAATTTCCTGTTAGGGGTTGTTTTTGTAGCCTTCTAGCTGTGTTCATTCATATAGAAACATAGAAACAAAGACTTTGACTGCAGATAAGGACGCTTGGCCCACCTAGTCTGCCCATTTCCCTACCTAGAGGATAAGCTGCAGATCCTATTTAACCAACAGCCTATATCTTCCTGCCCCCAATAAAAATTGCCTTATGTCTGTCCATGCATTCTTGAATTCTCCCACAGTTCAGGAAGGCTGTTCCATGTGTCCACTACCCTCTCTGTGAAAAAATACTTCCTCATGTTGCCCCTGAGCCGTCCCCCATCTATTTTCAAATTGTATTCCCTTGTTCTTGCGCATCTCTTTTTCTGAAAGATGCTACCCTCTAGGACTTTGTTGATTCCACTGAGGTACTGAAATGTTTCTATCATGTCCTCCCATCCCTCCTTTCCTGAAGGGTATACATATTAAGCTCCTTTAGTCTCTCCTCATATGACTTCTCTTGTAGACCCTGCACCCTTTTAGTTGCCCTCCTCTGAACTGCCACCATTCTGTTATGTCCTTGCGGAGGTGGGGTCTCCAGAACTGGACACAGTGCCCCAGATGGGGTCTCACCAACTGTCTGTACAGGGGGATAACTTCCTGTTTTCTGCTGGTGATGCCTCTCCCTATCCATCCCAGTATCCCCCAGCCCCCCCTACTGCCTTCTCACATTACTTGCCAACCTCAAGGTCATCTGATATGATTAACCCCAGGTCCCTTTCAATTTTTGTTGTTGTTACTACCTCCCCCCCCATTGTGTAATCTTCCCCTGGGTTTCTATTTCCCAGGTGCATTATTTTGCACTTCTTTGCATTGAATCCAAGCGGCCATACTTCTGACCATTCCTCCAGCTTTGACAAGCACCTTCTTATCCTTTCCACGCCTCCTTGTGTATCAACCCTGTTGCAGATCTTTGTGTCATCTGCAAAGAGGCATACTTTTCCTTCCAGTCCCTCTGCAATGTCTCTTATAAAGACATTAAAAAGGACCGGACCCAGTACTGAACCCTATGGTACCCCACTAGTAACCCCTCTTTCTTCAGAGTGGACTCCATTTACAATTACCTTCTGTGTCCAGTTGTCCAGGCAATGTTTTACCCAGGCTACCACCCTGGGACCCACTCCCAGGCTGGTTAATTTGACTATTAATCTTTTGTGTTGGACAGTGTCAACTGCCTTGCTAATGTCTAGGTAGGCCATGTCCACAGCCCCTCCCTGGTCTACTACTTTGGTCACCCAGTCAAAGAAATCAATTAGATTCATCTGACGTGGCCTTCCCATTGTGAACCCATGCTACTTTGGGTCCTGTGCCCCACTGGCCTCTAGGTACTCAACAATTCTGTCCATCAGAAGTGATTCCATTACTTTCCCTACCACAGAGGTCAAACTGACAGGTCTGTAGTTTTCTGCCTCTGTCTTGGTCCCACTTTTGTGAAGAGGAATCACATCAACCTTCTTCCAGTCCTCAAGTACCACACCATCCTCCCATTATTTGTTAAAAAGGGTAGTCAGTGGTGTCACTAGTTCTCTGCTTAATTCTTTTAGAATTCTGGGGTGAGTTCCATCTGGCTCCATTGCTTTGTCCACCTTCAGTTTTAGGAGTTCTTTCAGAACCCATTCTTCTGTGAAAGGACTGGGATCGACCCCCCTCTCCAGAGTGCTTCTGTTAATTGGATTAGGCACCTCCCCCACTTCCTCTTTTGTGAATACTGAACAGAAGTATTCATTTAGTATCCCTGCTTTTTCACTGGCACTCTCTGCCCACCCACTGTCCATTCTATTCAGCCTTACTGTCCCTTCCTTTGTCTTTCTACACTCCCTGATATACATATAAAATGTTTTATCCCCCTTTCTTAACCGAGTTTGCTGTCTTTTCCTCAGTTTGGGCCTTTGCTATTCTGACTACCCTCCCTGCTTTCTTCTGCCTTAACTTGTACAGTTCTCTGTCCTGCTTCTTCTGTGTTTCCTTATACTTCCTAAATGCTATCTTTTTCTCCCTAACCTTTACCGCCACCTCTTTTGAGAACCATGGTGGCTTTTTCTTTCTTTTTGATTTGTTTATTTGCTTCACACAAATGTTTGTTGCCTTTGTGATGGCTGTTTTGATATTTCCCCATTGTTGCTCCACCCCCTTCTTCTAGCCTGTTTGCTAGTGCTTTTCTAAGGCACTCCCCCATCTTGCCAAAGTCAGCCCTCCTGAAGTCCAGAACCCTCACTTTTGTATGGCTTGACTCTGTAGCTGAGTTTACCATGAACCACACTGTTTGGTGATCACTTGTTCCCAAATGGCTACCCACTTCTAGATCTGAGATCCTCTCATTGTCCCCATTTGAGAGAATGAGGTTTAAGATTGCTCCCTCATGAGTAGGTTCCAGAACTAGCTGACTGAGGCATGCCACCCGAAGGGCATCAAGAATGGCCCTGCTTTTGGATGTGGTTGCCACAAAGGTGCTCCAGTTAACATCTGGCATGTTAAGGTCCCCCATCAACAGCATCTCCCCTTTCTCTGCCATCCTAAGTATGCCTTCTATCATATTGTTGTCCATTCCCTCCCCCTGACATGGGGGTCTGTATACAACCCCTGTGCAGATTGTGGTGCCATTTCCAGTCTCTAAGGTGACCCACAATGTCTCCTCTCCTCCGTTTACTCTTTTGTTCAGTTGCTTTTATCCCTTCCCTTACATAGAGAGAGCTACTCCCCCCCCCCCGTCTCTCCTGCAGGTTGCGTACCCTGGTATGTTAACATCCCAGTATTTGGTTCTTTGTGTACCATGTTTCTGTGACTGCTACAATATCCAGGCATCCCTCTTCCATCAAGGCCACCAATTTTTTGTTTAATTGTAGCCCTTTCCCTATCAGGTGAGGCTTTTATTCCCTTACCCTCAAAATGTTACATTTCTGGCATTTTCTGTCTCTGGGCATGTCTTAATTTACTTTTTGATTTCATTGTATTTTCCATAATACCATTGCAAGAAAGGTTAGTTTCTTCTAAATTCTAATTAATTTATTTTTCAAGGTGTTTCCTTATTTATCCTTTAGTTTTATACTAGCTTCCCCTATCAAGATTTAGCTTATATATTCTGTCTTCTAATTGTTATATTCTAGCCTCTTCCAAATCCGTATGAAGTCTAAATTTCCCTTTTTGTTTTACCAGTTCCCTCCACAACAGAGTTAGGCTAATTAATTTCCCCTGTAGTTTTAATTTTATTTCCAGCCTCCTAGCAAATAATTTTAATTGTGGTCTCCTGCATCTGGTTAAGACCGCATTTCACCTTACTCAGCTTTTGCTCCTTTAGAAAGTAATCCCCCCCAACCAACTGTGTTACACTGCAGGGTGTTCTTTGCTCTGTTACTCTTCCACTGTGATGATCCTAATATTTTTTCTCTTTCCCTTCTTGTATTCCCTCACCTCTCTCCCTATTCCATCTATACTTCCCTCCCCTTGTCCACCATCCTCCCTTCTTCACTCTCTCCTACCATACCCTCTTCTTGTCTATCTGCTTTACCTCACTCTCCCTGGCATCCTGGTTGTAGCTTCTTCTCATCTAGTTGCCTTCATTTCAAAATCTTCAGGTACTTCCTACCTTTCTAACTATTATCCATCCTACTCTTACCTCCTTCCTCTTCCCATAAGCATCTCATAGGTTCTCTAAAGCTCCTCATCTCCTTGCTGTTTTTAGATGCTGGAGACATTGAGCTTAACCCTGGCCCTCCCTTTCATCCCTTCTCCCAAAAGGTTTGAGAGTGGCCCATGTCAACAGCCGCAGCCTTCTCCTTGATATCAACCTGTTGCAACCACTCATGGTTAACCTCAAATCTGATGTGCTGTGATCTCAGAATCTCTCCCCCAGGATCCCTAATTTCTCTGTTGCAATCCACATTTTCACCACCGTTTGACAGGATTGAGCTAAGAGGGGTAGTGGAATAGCCATATATCTGTCTTCATACATCCAGTTTGAGCTTGTGCTCTCCACCTCTACTCACTCTACCTATCAGATGCTCCTTCTCAAACTCACCCTCCTCTTCTCTACCCCCATATTTATTGCCCGTGTCTACTGCTAACCTGACATGTCCACACCTTCAGTTACTGAGTTACTCACCACCAACTCCTCCAAGACCTCTTCTGGAGAGTTACTCATACTAGGTTATTTTGACTTTTTTTTTTAATCAGATTTTCTACCCCAGGGCTCCGGTCAGCTGGGATATCCCAACCGACCCCTCTGCCCCTGACACCCAATATCAGGCCACCTCCTTGATTCCCCCATAGATTACCATCTCTGGCAGGGTGGTGAGGAGCTCCCTTCTCCAGCTTGACTGACTGAGACATGATCCAGACGAGGAGGCACCATTCAGGTCAGGCCACAGGGGTTAGAAGCTCATGCTGCCTGACCGGAGCAACTTTTTCCATTTTTGGTCCCCCCCAGAGCGAGGCATGTACTGACGCCATGGAGGGAGAGTACATGCATCCACACGCTCTCCCTCCAGGCATCCACCCCAACTCCACCCCTTTCCTTCAGCATTGGTGTGCTGTCCCCCAGCCACCACGAGGGGCCAGACAAAAACTGACCACTGTCTTCCCCCCTTCCCGGAGAAGGAGAGCAGTCCCTTGGATGCTCAATCCTTCTCCTTCTCTTTCTCCTTCTCTGCCAACCCCTGGCAACCCGTGCTCATTCCCAAAAATGGGTCACCAGCATGGCGCGAGGTGGGGTGTCCAGAACCTCAACCCTCAGTGCCACCAGGCTGCTCAGAGGTGATTTAACTTTAAACTGGCTCTCCCCCTCTATTCATACATTTTATCTTAATGTCAAGTACCTCCTTTTAACCCATCTCATCTTTGTTCCCACTCACTATAATTTTAAAATCTCTAAATCAGTCCCTCTTAGACTGGGTCCTTTCCTCCCATCCCATCATATTTTGGATACCCTCCCAGATGCCCCTAGTGATTATCATATGGTCAACTGTGTGCAGAAGATTACAGTGCATCATAGTATGTATATTATTTTTTTTATTCCTGTATTCAATGGACTTGGGACGTTCTGTAAATGAGACTTGATCTCATTGAACTCACCCTGTCATTTCAAAACTATTATATAAAAAAAAAACTGTCCCAAAGCTCCCTCTGAATTCTTCCACATCCAGTCTTTTTGATCACTGGACTTTACCTGCTTTCATTCTGACCTGATAGCCACTGACTGGTCCCCTTTTTCCACAGCTGGCAACATTGACAATGCCTTTATATTCTTCACCTCTAAATTCGTGTTTGAATGAGATCATCATGCCCCCCCTTACAAGAACATGGTTCTGAGGCTCTCATCGTCCATGGATCTCCACTGAATTGCTGGCTTGTTACCATGCATGTGACCTTGTCTGGAGGACCTCAAGTCCTCTGGCTCCACATCTGACTATTCAAATTACTGGACCTTTCATAATGCCAATACTAAAGCTACTAGGCTTGCAAAGTCTGAACATCTCACATCCTCACTTCACAACAACCATAATCATCCCTCTAAGTTCAGAAAGGTAATTCATGCCTGTTTCTCCCCTCTGACCGGGTCTCCTCTCCCTGTTCTCAAGACAGGTGATCCAGCTATCTCTAACCCCACTGTAGTTGGCTCATCTTTCAATTCCATTTTTTTTAACATCCTGTGCCTGATCCCTTCTGACTCTTCCTCCTCTTCTCTCTCCCTCTCTTCTTCTCTTCCCTCAGACGCTCTTTATCTACTCATCCTACTGCTCCCCTTCTCTCTTTTTTCATTTATACCCACAATCCCTGCTGCTCTTAAGACCATCTTGGCTCCAAACCCATTCAATGGTGCGAGCCTTAATGGTCTTGACCCCAGACTCCTATATCTCTCACCTTATGCCATGGCACTCCCTCCTCAACCTCTCTTTCTGCTTGTCTTGTGTCCATAACTTAGAAGTTGGCTACTGTCACCCCCCTTCCAAAAGGGTGATGGCCTCTTTTCCACTGGTAACCTCCATCCTCTCTCCTCCTCACACTGGCTAAATTCCAGGAACACCTTGTTCTCTCTCAACTCTCCCCTTCTCTGGACTCAACCTCCTCTTCACTCCTTTCCATTCTGGCTTTAGGAAGTCCGACCCCCCCCCCCCTTTTTCTCTCCTCTGGCTCACTGATAATACCCTCTCTGACATGGATCATGGGCTTGTCACCTTCTCCATCTTCAGCACTATTGCCCATCCCATTCTCCTGGATAAGGTTAAGGTAGTTGACATCTCTATCTCCTCTGTTGAGTGATTCAGTTCCTACCTTGTGGGCAGGTCATAACCTGACTGTATTAAAGACTCCCCCCCACTCCAAATCAGCTTAGGTGTCCCCAAGGATCTGTCCTTGGTCTATTTCTATTCTCCACCCCCCCACTAAAAGCCATCACCTGAACTTAGTATAAAAACAGCCCTAGACCAAAGACAATTAGCCTCCTCGAACTTAAATTGGTTCCCTATTCTCTTGCAAATTATTCTCACCTATTCCCCACACCCACTGTTCCTCACTTAATCCACTGCATATTAAGGCACGTCTCTCTCACTCGTTGTCTCCCTTAGGCAAGTGGGAGCACCTTGCTCCTGAGAGGGCAAAGAAGCACCCTGCAGCCACGGTGGCCATCCCCCCCGCCTCATGGAGTCAGCAGCTCAGGACTCCAAAGGAAAAGTACGGCTTCACAGAGCGGAACCCCCCCCCCAAAAAGCACCTAACTCGAATCAGCTGCCAGCATGGCTGATTGGCTGCAGTCTGGAGAAGAGGAAAGCTGACTGGTGCGGTGCCAGACAGGGAAATAACTGCAAGCTCTTCTCCTCGCTAGCAGACTGAAACTCTGCAGTCTGTATTTTCGTCCCACTGTGCCGGCCCCAACTCCGGCCCCAGCCTCTATTAAATAGGCAATAGCCACGCCCAGGTTTGGTTACCACTCCCACCTCACAAACCATTCTTTAGGGCCTGCCTCAAAGCCACAAGGCAACTCAGTAATCCAGCAGCACTTAAAGCCAGACAGCAACTCCCAGACAAACAAAAAATGAGGTGCAACTACATATTACTAATCCTCCTCACTACCTCTGGCCTTGCTGGTACATTTTTGTACTTTGGACCTCTACCTCCCCACCCTGGTTACCAAATGGATGCCTGCTGGAAGGACAGGATTCACATGGCCATTACCACACCCAGTGGTGATAAGTTCCTCACCCCCGTCCCTCCCACTTACAGTCATTGCCATGCCAACCTCCCACACCATAACCCTAACAGCTAACCCTCCCCGGAAGTTAACACTGGTGTCTGGAAACCTCCATCACATGAAGTGCAGGAAACTGAAGAAGCGGGGGGATGATAGATATCAGCCTATCAACCAGAAAGGTTATCCATATGCTGCTGCTGTTATCTGGAAATGTTCACCTTAACCCTGGGCCAACAACCCAGAGGACTAGGGGGACCCACACTATGGGGGGCCTTAAGATAGCATCACTTAACATATGCAGCCTGACTGCCAAATTGGATCAGCTCCAGGCCTGGATGACCATACATACCCCTGACATTATCTGCCTTACCAAAACTTGCCTGTCAGGTAAGGTCAAGGATGATGAGGTCTCTATTGAAGGATTCCAAATGCTTTGGCTAGATGGAATAAGCAAGAAAGGTGGCAGATGCCTCCTACTGTATATGCCAGAAACTCACTTAACTGCTCCATCCTCCCTATCTCCAAAGTCACAGAGTACTATGAGTTACTCACAGCAAAAATATAATAGGACAAAAAAGGCAAGACCATCACTATCGCCACAACCTACCTCCCTCCCCCCAAAAAAGCCAAGGAAGGGCTTCCCCTTGTCATAGAAGAAATCATCACTCTCTAGAAGGGCCCTGAACTCATCTTAACCAGTGAATTTAACATTAACTGGTTATGTAAGGAGGCTGCACCCTCCAGAGACATAGTCTCCTCACACAACTTGTAACACACCCCACCAGGCAGAACTACAAAGCTGGCACCAGCACCCTCATTGACTGGGTTCTGGCTAGCTCACCCACATGTTTCTCTGAAATTAGGGTTCTCCCAGACGTGCTTAGTGACCACTCCCTGATCTCCTTTGTTTGGACTGCTAAACTTGCCAAATGCCCACCCCACCTGACAGAGAGCAGAGTTCTGTGGAAAGGCAAACTTGGACCCCTCAAATCGATCCTATCTGCCTACAAATGGTCTCTTATAAGAAAGGCACTTATGTTGGACCAAGCCCTTAGCTTTCTCGCTGAGGGTTTCAGTTCCATCTGTGACATCTATGCACCACACACAAAACGGAAAATTTGGGAGGAGGTCAGTGGCTGGATCAATGGCAAACTCCTCTCCCTCCTAAAGGAGAGGGATAGCCTCTGGGAAAGAGCCTTAAATTCAGGTAGCAAGCATGACCTACAGTGCTACAAAACTGCCAGAAACCACTGCACCAAGCTTGTCAGGCTCGCAAAGGCTAACTTCCATAAGACACAACTTAACAACGCATGGGATGATGGAAAGCGGTTCTGGGACAACATTAAATACTTCCTTGGAAAAGATCAGAAGCAACACCCAAAGATGAGCAATATAAATAACACACCCTCCTCAGATACGCAAGCCATAGCTGATGTCTTTAACCAAGCCTTTACTGACCTGTCCCCAGTGCTGCCTCCAGACTACCTCCAGGCTGGGGAGGACTTAGGCAGCACCAGCCTGCCCGCAACAAACCACCCTGCCTTCTACTTTAGGAAGGTAACAGTGCTGGAGGTCCTAACGGTAGTCAGGGGAGTCCTAGGCAAAACCAGACTAGGGAGTGACGGACTAGACATGAATATACTACCCCTCACTCTCGATGTTATGATCACTCCCATGACAATGCTATTCAATAAATCCCTAGCTCTAGCTGAATTTTCTGAGGTACGGAAACAAGTTCTGGTGATGCCAGTGTACAAGAATGGTGATAAGGCACTGGTGGCCAATTACAGGCCAATATCTATCCTCTCCCCTCTATCCTAAGCACTGGAAAAAATCATGGCAAATCAACTCACAGAATACCTAAACAAGTACAATCTGCTCTGCTCAAAGCAACGTGGTTTCAGGCAAAAACACAGCACCACCACAGCATGGTTGGAATACTCTGACTTTGCACACAAGGCGCTGGATGAAGGAAAATTGGTGGGGTCCATCTTCATTGACCTCACCAAAGCATTTGACACCGTAAACCACCCACGTAGCACCAAACGCTCTAAATTGGTTTAATAACTACCTGACGCAAAGGAGTCAGCGAGTCAAAATCGGGCAGACACTATCCTGCTCCAAAGATGTACTCCTAGGAGTCCCTCAAGGATCAATCCAAGGGCCCCTACTTTTCAGCCTATTTGTAAATGAGCTACCCTTGACCTGTGACTCTAAATTTGTATTATATGCGGATGATGCCGTGTTGCTAAGCAGCAGTACCTCCCCTGCAATCATCCAATCTGATCTAGCGGACTCCTTCAATAAACTCAAGGACTGATTCAGTAGACAAAAGCTGCTGCTGAATTACAAGAAAACAAAGGCCATGCTTCATTCTAGCCCTAACCACAAGCATAGACACACTTCGCTCAAAATCACTAATACAACTGGTGAGCAGATAGAGCAGGTACACGTGTTCAAATACCTAGGGGTCTCCATTGATGACTCATTCACTTATACACACCACATAAACTCCCTTGCGGAGTGGTTAACACAATAATCAGAGTCCTCTATAGACACAAGAAATCCCTCACCCCAGAAGCAATCAGAACCTCTGTCTCCAGCTCCATTCTCTCTACGATTGACTACGGGCTTGTGGTTTATGGTGCAGCCTCTGATACTGCACTCAAAGGGGTCCAAATGGCACTGAATAAGGGATGTCACCTCACCCTGTCCGCGGATAAATACACTCACACTTGTGCCTTGTATGAGCGCACAGACTGGCTCAACCTAAAAGACAGGATCAAATATCAAACCTGTCTCTTGGCAAAAAGGCATTCCTTGGTAAAACCCCACCCTGCATAGGTAATCTGCTTAAGGATTCTCTTATACCTCACCTCACCAGAGGAAAGAAGAATGGAGCACTGACTGTCCCATTCCGCTGCACCTCACTTGGACAGTGCACCTTCGCCTACTGGGCTCCCTACTGGCTAAATGAACTCCCTAAGACTTTAGAAACAGACAGAGTATGTCAATTCAAGGCGGGCCTCAAGCAGCATCTCATGTCATGTGCAAAGTGTACCTGCAGCTCAGGTGTCACCTGATAATCTAGGCTTCCAACCTAGGTCCCACCCAAGTGGGGCTACCTAAAGAACCCGCCCCTTCCCAGCCCAGCCAAGTGTGTAAGTAAGCTACTCAATTCAGCTCTTATCTGTATGCAGTTAGGCCTCTCTACATTCTCCCCTCCCCACCCCCAAATAGACAAGGCATTTTGTGCTACTACCACCACCTCCACCCCATTGCACCCCATCCCACTGACCTCCTCCCACCCTTTGGGAGTTCTTTCAAACCCACCCTCTGGTTTATTTACAACTAGCCTGCTACCTTTGGAATAATCTCGTACCACTTCTCAGTAGAATCAACTTTAACATAACAGCTCATCCTGGAGGTCACTGCGGGTAGGGGCAGAGGGGTTTAAAACTGGTTTAAAATTGGTGCATTTAATCCTGTTACAAAAACCCTTCAAGTTCTGTTATAATTCTTGTACATAATTTGTCCAACTATGATGTAATTGCTCCTGTTTGCCAACTGAGCAGGCTTTCTGTAAAAACTGTATATGTGTATTGTACTATTTGTCCACCATGATGTGGGACCTTTGTAAAAGAGCTCATGCTCAGAGGTTTCTCAGAAAGTATAAATAAATAAATAAATAAAAATAAATAAATGCCCCCCTACTGCCTACAGCCGGTCTGTGTCCATTCATATGTAGACTGATGATACAGTTCTCTTTTTATCTATCTACTCTGCCTCTGACCTCACCAACCTGCTCCTGGTGGACTTTAACAACATGCACCACTGGTTCTGAGAATATATGTTATTGCAAATTTTAAGAAAATTGTCTAAATTACTTTTGACACCAGGTAGAGGCTTATTAGAGTTCCCCTTTCTTCCTTTCAAACCCCTGATGGTGCATCTTTTAAAGGTGTTTCCTCCTTCATGTACTTTGGGATCAGGCTGAATTCTGTCTTGATTTTTCTGTTCAACTGGATGCAATCCACAAGAAGCTCCACCCCAAAACTGGAGTACTTTGCATAAAGAAGAGAAGCATCCCACGTCCTGTTAACAGAAAAATGCTCACTAAGATGAGTCTCCCCATTTTTGACTATGGAGATATTGTTTACAGTGCTGCCCCAAAGTCCAGTTTAGTTAGGCTGGACCTCCTCTCTCATTCCTTCTGTTGATTTGACCTTGAAAACCCCCTGTATATGCAACACTGTTCAACGTATACCTCCATCTCCCTCCCCTCTCTTGATTCTAGGTGCCTTCACCCTCTGCCTTCTTTCTGTCCAAATTTTGGTTTGGTTCCCTTCCCTCAAATCTTGCTTCTCTCCTGTCTATCCCCCATATACCTCTTATTCCCTTTCCAATACTTGCTTGTGCTTTCTTTCTGTCCCAGAAATGAATCTACTGCTTGCCAAGCTGCCTTCTCATTCTGCTTCCCTAAAATATGGGTAGTCTCTCCCCTTTCCATTTGCTCTGCTCCTTCCCATGCCACTCTGAGATGTCGTCTCCATGGCTTCTTTTTTCACTTCTGCATCTGTTACTGATATTGGTGAGGATTCTGTCACCTGCCTTTCACACAACTGTGACACTAGCTTATTGTTCTCCCCAAGTTCACCAATCACTAATCCATGCGCATCATATTATGGCTTTGTTGCACACTGTATGGAAATTAACTTAAATCTTTTGAATAAATTAATAAATAAGCTGTGACTTTATTCTCACATATTTCTAATGTGTTACTAACAGAGTAAAATTGTATCAGTGATGTATTTGTTTATGTTTATTACGATTTTATTGAAACACAATAAAAACATAGAGTAAAAAAAGAAACAATGAAAAATAATGTGCCATCATAGACAATTAACAATTCACAGTACATCAAAACATGTGCAAGTGGTTGCTGTTTCATAAGTATGGCACAGGGTGTGATGAAAGAATTCTGGTGAGCTACTAAGATCAATAACTGAAAAAAGGCTATTCAGCAACAATGAACCAGCACAAGACAGTGGTCTGTTTATAACTCAACAGATTTGGGGATTTTAATTTGAAAACAGATGACATTGAACTCCCAGTAGCATATAGAGCTAAGTTATTTTTGAATTTTCAAAATACACTTACCTGGGTAGCCAATTTAAAGGGATACTGTCAACCCCCTTTGGCCTCAAAGTGTCCCTAGTTTAAAAAACACATTTTATGATTGTTCTTATTCTATAAAGACTGCTGATATAGCTGGTTGTTTGATTCAGACTCCTTTTCCTTTTAAAAAGTAAAAGACGGAGTGTCAACCATACTGGTGTTACCATACCAAAACATGTTTACATTTCTTGACCAACTAAAACTGCATTTTTCCTGTACTCGGGAACACCCCCTACACTATCTAGCTACTCATTATGCAGTGGAAGTAGATGAGACTATTGTATCATGAGTGGCTGCACTGTTTGAGAGTGTTTCTAATGTTCAGGAAGTATGCAGCAAGCTTAGGTAAACAATTCGGAGCCAAACAAGGTTGCGTATAGCTATACATTTCCATGTATGTCAGTTTTAATAAACAAGGAGGCAGATTAAACAATCAGCAACATCAATGAATTTTAGAGAAGGTAAACAATCATAAAATGTGGGGTTTCACCTTGAAATAATATGATGCAAAAAAGGTTGACAGTGTCACTTTAAACATTTTGTCCTAATATAGCCATATTCAAATTGATAAAAAAAAATGTAGGAACAAATTGCCTCTAATTATATAATACATAGTGATGGGTTTGATACAGGACCTGAAGAGCAAAACCTCAAATATTTTTGAATACGGTTGATTTACAAAGGGCATCCCTCCATAGTCCGGCATAATTAGTAATATTTGTTTGGCTACACAAAATGTGGCCTCTGTAGCAAGAGATCTGTCATTTCTGTAGAGATATCTCAGTTTTTGATTGATTCTCTTGGAAACATTGTCCAAATGAGAGGCAAAATTAAGGTTCAAATCAAGGAAAACACCCAAATATTTAAACTCACTAACATTTATCAAATTCTGGCCAGTTCAACAAGGATGGCCAAGTGACTGTCAGTTTGTGCTAAACTGTGCTCATCTTTGGCTTGTGCCAAACAGCACAAACCTAGTCTGAGACTCATTCAGAATTAGTTTATTTTCTTCTAACCACTCAGTCAATTGGTCAATCCCAAATTGCTAATCAGATTGAATTGATGCCACAGAGGACCCCTGAACCAAGAATAACTGTCATCATTGTAAAAAAGGGCATGAGGAGAATGTATATGGTAAATCATTAACAAAAACTGAGAATAACAGTGGATTTTATACAGTTGCCTGTGGGACTCCTGATTTACCACATGGCTCAGAAAGAACCAACAGTTCTTTGAATTCTGTTAGATGGATACTGTGACTTGTAAACCAGTCTAGGACTACAGTCCAAATGACAAAAAACCTCCCATTTTATTTCAGAAGTAGCCCATGGTTGACCAAACTGAAGGGCTTGCTGAAGAGACTGAACATTGCCCTCACATTCCTTCCCTAGTGAGAGGCATCCTGAATAATGCTGGTCAGCTCAGCCAAGGCTGATGCAGTACTGAGGTTTTTCCTGAAACCATGTTGACACTGTGACAATAGGTCATATATGGCTTTGTATGTATGTTATTAACTTATCATACATAAACTTGTCTGTTATTTTAGCTATAACTGACAGTAAAGATACAGGTCTATAAATTATGACACTCTTATCACCACCTTTGAAGGATGGTGTAACAAATGATTGCTTCCAGACTCCTGGAACTATTCCTTGTGTCAGAAAAAAAAAATAAAACAAATGAGCCAGCATGATTAGCAATTAGTGTAGCCGAAACTTTCAATAAATGTGTATTAATAAAATTTAGGACCATTACCCTTGGTAATATCCAGATTTACTAGATGCTATAATATCTCCCGTTTTGTGACTTCACAAAATATGAAAGCAGGGTGTGTTAAATCATTACAAATACTTCCACCTGTAACAGAAGGGCTTTAGCTCTTATCCACATTTGTTATTGTTGGGGGGGGGGGGGACCCTCTGAAATAGCTATTAAAATAATTTGCAATCTCTAACTCAGTGTACAGAGTGGTCCCTCCCACACTTAATATTGTAATACCTGATCTGTCCTCAAAATTGTATAGGGAATTAAAAGAAAACCAAAATAATCTGTGGTTACGTAGATACATTAATTGTTGTGATTTGAAGTATTCAGACTTTGATATTTTAAATCACTTTTAACCAGATTCCTCAAGTTCCTGCAATTATTTAGGAGATGAGGGTCACCATATTTCTTTTTTTTTTAATTCAATATACTTTATTGCATATTTTAAACAAGGTTACAGTAAGGTACATGCGGCGATACAGCAGGGACACCATATGTGTTATGAAGCATCCATGATTAGTTTCTTTCTATCATTTAAAGGGGAACAGTTAGCACAAAGGGCCTCCACACTCAAACCCCCACACTGATGTGTGGGGCTGGTCCCAGTGTCAACTCTGAATGCAAAAAAAACATTCTGGTTTACTCACAGGGCTCGATTTTCAAATCATGATTCCAGGCTTGCTTCAAGCCTTGCATCACACCTGTTTTTTGGCGCAGCTATGCCAAACTCCTTTAATGCAACTGCACCCAATTTTAGTACATCAGATGCAGTGCAATAGTTTCCTCAGTTTACGGCAGCCTGTACCACAGATTTGGCTCAAGCCCTGTAAAAGGGGTCCCACAAATGGCACAAGTTAGACCAGGGAAAAGCTGATCTGTCTTGTGGTATTTGGTGCTCGGTATTGAAAATCCTTATTGCCAGCAGGGAGAATGCCACAAGCCCCATGCGCAAGATGATTGGGGCACCATTGCCTGGGACATCCTCTGGGCTTTGAAAATCAAGACTACTGTTTACAGTAGTACAGTAGATTGCATCAGAATAATTTTGATCAGTTCTAGGGTGACAAGTAAGCAATAAGACATGACAGGGCATGCATAGAACAGATTTTACTGCATGTCCAGGGGCAAAGTGGCTCAGTAGGTAGCACACTCGCCTCTGAGGCTGGGAGATCAGAGGGCAGAGGGCTCAGTTCCCACATCTGGCACTTGGGTTAATATCCCCATACTGACACTGTAGTGCAGCATGAGAGGGGTGCTGCACTTCTGAGGTGCCGTCTTTCGGATGAGATGTTAAACCGAGGTCCCATCTGCCTGGATTGATGGTAGTTCAGGTGGATGTTAAAGATCCCATGACACTTATCGAAAAGAGTAGGGGAATTTCCCCAGTGTCCCAGCCTAATTTCTCTCATTTCACTAAAAATACCACCAACAGCTTAATCTGGTTCAAGGTCAGTTGGCATTCATCTGTATTCCCCTTCCCTGGGTCGTGCCTGAAAATTGACAGGATTTGTCTAGTACACTTACCCAGTCAACAAAAACTAAATAAAAATAAAAAAAAGTGAGTCATGAGGCTGTAGGCTGAGTGCCTTCAGCCCCCAGGAAGTGTGGTAAAATCTGTTCCATGCACATCCCTGGAGTGTCTTATTACACCCATTAAATAGAATACATTTTTTAGAAGGATTTCAAAAATTAGATAAATAGGTTTATCTATGAAAAAAATGCTGTCATTTTATGATTTTATGATAAAACCATCCTTTGGCCTGCTTTGCTATTGGGCTTCTGTCCTTTGTCAGTATTTATAGTTGTATTTTTTCTTTATTGTAAGCATGACTGATGATAACTGCCCCCCCAACAGAGATATGTCCATATAGTGCCATGGTAGAATTTAATGTGAGTCTCATTTCAATATATATATATATATATATATTATAGGGGTGAGGTCGCGAACCTATAGTTAGGGTTGAGTAAGCAGTTTAATGTTAACCCCCAAATTTTGCACTTCAATAACTTTGCAACTCTTCAACAGATTTGCATGAAATGTGGTATGCACTGTCCCACTGGGTGGATCTCTGGATATGCTAAGTAGTGTTTTGATTGAATGTGCAGTTTTTGCACAGCACATAGTGAAAAAAAGTCTGTTTTTCACCTTTTTTTGGCCCATTTTTGCTGATTTTTGCCCATCACACTGCAGCCACACAGTTTGGAATTTTGGTCTGATATTTTCAGGGTAGAAAGGGGTTTCCTCAAAGACCAATTCAGTGTTGGTTTGGTGGAAAAATATTAATCCATTCCAAAGTTATTTAATTTTGAATATTTGGGTTCTGAGCTTGGCATGCTCAGGTCAGTCTTTGGAATAGGTGAATGTTTTGCAAAAGAGGATTTGCCTCACAGTCAAGGATTTTGTCACCTCATGAACAGGAATTTATAAAATCCCTATTCATGAGAAAAAAAAACCTTTTCGCATGCCTCCATCTTATTTTCATTTTTTGCTACAAATAAAACATTGTAACTTGAGCCACGGATGTGTTCTGTCCATCTGCCAGAGGCTTGGACTCCTCTACTGACTGGGCAACTGTCTTACTAGTGAGGTGCGGTGAGCCGTGGCCAATTGCACCCTTCTCCCTTCCACCCTATATGGGGTCCCCCTGCTTCAGTTCCTCTGGGAGAAGGAACTTAGCAAACTTACCGTCCTCTACCACAGGGTGGCACACTTTGCTACTAACTCCTCCCCCAGGAGGCACCACTGTGAGGTCCTCGTGGACCTCCACTGGCCTTCCATATGACACAAGTTGGTCCATCCCTCTGTTTGTTTGGCCTATAAATTCACCACCCTCGGCCCTCCTCCCCCACCTGAAGGGCTGCTTGCTTCTAAAGTGCAGTGCCGTGCCTTACGATCCTCGGCAGGCTGTCCCCTTGACAATCCTCGGATTTGCACTAACCATGGTAAGCGATCTTTTCAGTATGCTTCTCCACACTTATGGAACGCCCTCCCAGAACATCTGGTTGACAAGCCTACTCTTCAAGGGTTTAAGTCAGGCCTCCAAGTATACCTTCTGGAACTTAGTCTCTGTGGCTATAATCGCTAGCCCCCTGACATGGCTTACTGACATGCTTGTCTTGCCTCACTACTTCTGCCATTTCTTTTCTCCCAAGTAACTCTTATGCAAAATTTTTCAAATGTACTGTGCACCTGTCTAATACCTTGTGAGCCTGCTGTTCCCCTGTTAAGTGCTTAATAACTGTTCCACTATATGTATCAACTGTAACTATTGTATATTATTTCCAATGTACGTAATTGCTGTAACTAATTCCAGGTCGCCCTTGAAAAAGGGACTACTGGTCTCAGTGGGCTTATCCGGTCACCAAAATCTAAATAAATAATAAATATATTGAAGTACGGATTTTGTTCTGGGTGACACCCTGTACAAACCCATGGCTTTGGTTCTGTTCGGTTTTATAAAACAATGGCCAATTTATTTTAAAAATCCTTATTCATCACTTGCTTCTGATCCTTGTTCACGAGGTAACAAAATCCTTGCTCAAGAGCTGTCAAAATCCTTTTTAGTGATTTCCAGACCAGATGGCCCCATCTTGCGAACAAGGATTGGCTTGCAAACATGGATTTTGTCAGCTCACAAAAAGGAATCAGTTCACAAAAGGGGATTTTGATAGCTTGTGAAAAGGGATTTTTTTTTAAATCCCTTTTTGTGAGCTGTTAAAATATCTTTTTGGGAGATGCCAAAATTTCTTTTCGCAATCCAATCCTTTTTCATGAGCTGTCGAAATCCTTGTTCGTGAGATCAGGACCGGATGGCCAAAATCTTATGAACAAGGAATTCTCATGAACGGGCATTTTGACAGCTCATGAACAAGGAATTTAAAGATTTTTCCAGTGTACAGCTAAGAAACCATTTGTTCTTTTGGCTTGAAATTTGCAGAGTACAAAGGGGGTATCCCACAGATGTGAATTATGCTATTTAGGTGCTACAGTTTGCATTGGTTCCATAATTATGCCATTACGAAGTTGAGAAATGTCCCATAGGTTAACATTGTGGTGAATATGGCACCGTTCGGTGCCTATATCTAGAACAAGCACCGAGATACAGATTTTTTTGCTAAATGCAGCTTCGTACACCTTTAGGTGTGCTAAACATGTGTGCAGTTTACCAGTCGGTGATTGCAACTGCAGTAAAATTTTTTCAATGGTTGCTATGGTTACTGGTATATTGCACTATTTGCAGCACAGGGATTATTTGGAATGTGTCTAGGCCTGTGCTATGTCTCTATAATTATAGGTAGGTGGTAGTGCAGGGCCATATGGTTAATGTTATGCAGTAATGGGACTGCTTGGCCATCTGTTATTCAATAATGGAAGCGCAGGGCCCACATGGAGATGACAGCTCATTATAATATCTGTGCACTCCAGGCCCCATCCTCCCAACACTGTATAAGGGTAAGATCACACTTTCTCAAAAAATAAGGAAATTCATTGCAAAAAACTTCATTAATACATTAGTTAGGGTTGAAGTGACAAAAGTAGGGAAATGAGGCATTATACTAACATACTAACATGCCAGCAGAATAGGCCTAACGGTCTTTTGTGTCTGCTCGTTTGGTCAGTCCCCAACCTGGGTGCTGACCTTGCTGTCCCCCTCGCCTTCTCTGGCTTCTCCCTTCCCAGTTCCGGATATTCTTGCTGCATTGGATTTTGCTTCCAGAACTCTTCCCCTATACCTGTCCCACCCCCTCTTGAACCCCTCCACTGTCTCTGCCTCCACCAGCCCCCTAGGCAGTGCATTCCATGGCTCCACCACCCTCTCAGTGAAGTAGCACCTCCTCCTTTCTCCCCTGAATCTTCCCCCCTCCAGCTTCTACCCATGCCCTCTAGTGGCCCCTTCCTCCTTCCTTCAACACCCTAACATCGTCTCATTACTTCACTATTCACTCACTACCACAGACCAACAGGCAGTGGGTGTGCCTTGGGGTCATTGAGCCTGACTCTCACCCCATTCTCCTATACTGTTTCATGTAAGCTTTGTTACACATGGAATGAGGTAAGAGATAGGGCCAATGATCTAAAGCACACCCCATCACCTGTTGGTCTAGGGTGGTGGGGATGGTAGGGTGGGGGGTGTTAGTGTGTCAACCCTAATGCTTCATTTCCCTACTTTTGTCACTTCAACCCTAACTGAAGCATTAACAAAGTTTTTTGCAATGAAAATATATATATGCGAGTTCTTTTGAGTGATCCTCCTTTGCTTTGCTGTTTAAGTTTTAACGTCTCAGGAGAGCTGTCTAACCTGCTCCTCTGTGTTGACATATTGCAGATTAGAAAATAAAAAACATTGCTTCTGATTTTTTTAAGCAATAAGGTATGACCATGGGTTATGTTAATGTTTTAGTCAATCATCCCCTGGGGACGTAATGTGGCATCAGGTGCAGCAATGAAACAGTTGTAGTGAAAACTATAAACAATTCTTAATGTTTCTAATTTGTTTATGTGTATAAGGAGAGTGTGTTGATCAGGGAAACAACATTTAATTAATTAGTTTTATTTTTCATTTAAGGTAGTTTTATTTTTAGGGCCCAGTTGAAGGTTTTACTGTGTAATGGCGGCATTTCAAACCTGTGTATTCTAATGGCACAGTGATTATGTTTGAGTAATGCTGTCCTGCTTTAAGGAACTTGTTATTACCTGTGCATGAAACAGATTTCATGCACAGGTAATAACCAATCAGAAAGCAGGATTGTCTATTCCCATTTTTTAACTCCTATTATAACAAATCCCAGGATCCCCTGCTGCTGACATTACAGCAGTATGCAACAGTGGGAGATTCAATAGCCTGTAGTGCATGTTAGTGCTTTAATAGTCTCTGATCATATGTTTTCCAGGTCTGCCTTTCCTAATGGACAAAGTACAGTCCTCTGTGACTGTACTTGGCCCAAGGAGGACAGCTGGACCACGAAACAAAAGATCATCTAAACTCTAATATGCACTGCAGGTGATTGGATCTTCTCACTGCTGCCTACTGCAGGAATGTCAGCTGCAAGGGATTCTGGGATTTAACAGAAGATTTATTTATTTATTTTATTTATTTATGTCTTTGGTAATTGGGTAAGTGAGCTTATCCGAAGGACTGTTTTTAGTCATGACCTGGGCCACAAAGTGGCATAACATGAGTCAAAAGCAGGACATACAGGAACACAGGGTAAACATGCCTCAACATGAAGTGATGAAACAAAATGTAAAATAAAAATTGGTTTTACAAACAACACAACAATAGTACAAGTAAATGACAAAGACTGGAGCTACATGAGATCACATCAGGCCTTTTCAGGTTAACATGAGGTCCCCAACAAAAAAGACTGTGCAGACTCAAACTATCAAGCTTAATGGACTACCCAGAGATCAAGGCAGGACTGGAGAGTGTTGTACACAATGTGCAAAAGTGCATTAAAATACTAGAGAGCTTAGGACATAAGAAACAGAGGTGAGAAGGCAGGGGTATGCAGGTAAGGACAAGCAGCAAACAGGCACATCAGGGAGCAGAAGAAGTGAGAAAGCCCTTGTGTTATTGTGGAGAGCAGTGACAAGTGGCTACAGTCAGGAGCCAGTCTTTTAGGTTTTTCTTATAGGACTGGTGGGAGGGGGACAACCTGTTGGACAAAGGGAGTCTGTTCCACAGGGAGGGGTCAGAGACGGAGAATGCTTAGCAGTGGAGATGCATGGGACATCCAGTGGAGGGGCAGAGGATACTCTAAAGTTCCTTAAAGCCACCCAGCCTGTTAATAGGGATGAGTAAGGAGACAGGTGGTTGCTCCTAAGTGAATTGTCCACTAAGCAGCCCAGGGTATTGTCAAAATGATCTTGTAGTGGAAGCCACACTAGGGACTGATAGAGTGTGAAGTAATCAGTGGAGTAGGGAGCTTGAAGGACAAAGCAACAGATGGTATTGTATGTTATGTTTAGACATGAGCACAGCGTACAGGACATGAGGCAATAGACAGGGAAGCAGTAATCAAGGAGAGGCAGTAGGTTACCTTACACGATAGCAAGGCGCGAGTCAGCAGACAGACATTGTTTGAGTCCATAGGCAGTGCCTAACTTCTGGTTGACTCTCCACACAGTGTTGTTAATATACTCAGAGAAAGTAAGGGAGGGATTGAAGGTAACAGCTAGGTATTTGAAAAAGAGACATTTTCAAGGGGGGGGTGCTGCTGGGGTGAGTACAAGGAGGGAGGAGTATGTTTTGGTGTCCTTGGCAAGGAATGGTTTGGAGCCAAAAAGCATGGACTTTGTCTTCTTTTAATTTACCAGGAGTTTACTGGAGAGGAATCATTGATGGGCAGTGTCATAGTTTCATGTGGTGGTGAAGGAGATGGATTCAAGCCATTTATCACTATGGTAGAGGTCTAGGTCATCCAAACAGAGGAGTGCCTCCATGGGAAGTGAATTAATAAACATGGAAAAAAATAGGGGGCCAAGTATGGAACCCTGAGGGACTCCAGTGAGTACTGGTAGGGCAGTAGGGGAATCTTTACCTATTATGACAAAGTGAGACCTGTCAGAAAGATAGCTACGGAACCTGGCAGCAGTTCCTGGGTAGCAGCCAAAATGATGTAGGGTGGAGTGGAGAAGCGGGTGGTCCACAAGGTCAGAAGCCTTTGATAAATCCACAAGTACAGCATCTGCGGCCTTGCCACGTACATGTGTCTTAGAATGTGATTTGAGAAAAGGGCCAAGCAGAGGCATCATTACCCCCAAAAATGGGGCCTGGTTCTCCCAGTTAACGCCAGTGCCCCCTAATCTGTTTACCCTGCAATAGTCATAACTTTTAAAATATAGGGCTGAACAGCCCATCTAATCTGTTTACCCTGCAATAGTCATAACTTTTAAAATATAGGGCTGAACAGCCCATCATCAGCAGCGCCAGCCGCCAGCTTAATGAGCCAGCTCAGTCACCTCCTCCACTCCGCCTTCCGGCCCGCCCCCACACCCCACTTCCTCCTCCCTCGGCAGATGGCAGAGATTTATTTTATCTCCATTGGTCCAGTCTGTGATATGTTGTCTTTGTGCCATCAGCGTTGAGCTGAGACAGTCAGGATGGAGACAGGAAACCCAGATCCCCAAGTCTCTCTGATTGCTCTGCCGAGTGCTGCCGACCAACCTCGATGATTGTACACTTGCTCTCAGGTGCCATCAGATCACATGGAACAATACTGTTTGTCTGCAGCATCACGTGGGATGGTGGGGGCCTGGGGGTTGGGTGCTGTGGTGGAGTGACTGGCATACAGTTAATCCTGACCCGCTCCAATCATATGCAGCCATATGGGTGGGCAATGGCTTCTGAGCAGGTGTGAGGATGGAGGGGAAGCTGCACAGTTTGTTTGCAAGTTTGTGTGGTCATCATTGGACATCGTCACCATTTTGGTTTTGTCTTTTTGGCAAGCAACAACAGCAAGTGAAATTGTTTCTCCTCTGAGCTGATCTCCATCGATCTCATCATGGAAAAAAATAAGTTATGAAAAAAAATCTGAGACTGGCAGCTGTCTCAGACTGATAACTGTACGAACAAATGAAGTTCATGGTATACTAAGTATACAACATTCAAAATAAGAAATAAGGACAAATAAGGGTGAAAAAAGAGAGAGCAAGAAAGAGACTCTGACTAGTAGGTCATCAGGGTCCTCCTAGGAGACCCTGTGGATTAGTTAGGAGTCAGATGAGATTTGGGAGCTGATGAGGACTGGAGGTGGAATTGTATTAGGAGGGGAGGGAGATTCAGATTCTTCTCCTGATTCTGTGATCAGAAGAGCAGCCAGGAGCCCAGCTCCTTAGGATCCTGCACTGCAGTAAAACAATATAAGCACAGACAGCCTGGTGAATCAATCAGCTTGATAAAGCAAGTGGAGAAGGAGCTAGCTGCTGTAGCAGTGGCTGGAGAGAGTGGGTGCTGGTGCAGCAAGTGAGCAACAGAAGCTGACTCTTATCTGAGTAGTCTGCTGCAATACCTGGCAGATAATAGTTTAGATCACCCCCCCCTCAAAAAAAGAAAGAATTTAAATTAACTAAGAGGGAGGGAGCTCAGGGGGAAAAGGAGACAGACTGGTAGCTCTGCTCTAGCTGCGAAGCCTGTGTGTCAGTAAAAGAACTGAAGAGTGAGTGAGGTGATGAGATCCTCAGGACCCCAAAAATATAAATAAATAAAAATATTTGAATAACAGAGGAGGAGCTTGGGGGGAAGAGGTGATAAAGAGATCGTGACAGACTCAGGAACTGAGTAAAAGCAGCAGCAAGTCTGAGCTGAAGAACTGCAGTGTATTTTGTTTCATTTTACTGTAATTCCTCGCTGCAGCCTACCATCACATGGAATATAATCCCAGAAAGAAAGGTAAACAGGCAGGGTTTGTTGTTTGCCCACCACTGTCAGTAATTACCTGATTACCCATGGTCTTGGGGTATATAGTCCCAGAAAAGAAGGCAGCGTATTTGTTTGCCTATTAGTACTGTCACAAATTAGTCAATTGCTTACAGACTTGGGATATAACCCCCAGGAAAAAAATGAACAGGCAGGATTTGTTGTTTGCCCACCACTGTCAGTAATTACCCAATTGCCCATGGTCTTGGGGTATATAGCCCCAGAAAAAAGGCAGGGTATGTGTTTGCCTACTAGTACTGTCACAGATTACTTAGTTGCTTACAGACTTGGGATATAACCACAGGGAAAAAAGTAAAAACCCCAGGGAAAAAAGTAAACAGGCAGGGTTTATGACTCCAGTATAGAATCCTGTTTAATGCATACATATCGGACGTCAGGGAGGGTATTGGGTGTGAAATGAGTCTCTTCGCTGATGACTTCAAGATGGGAGCAGTAGTTGAGGGGGAAGAGGGGAGGTTACCCCTGCAAGGGACCTGGACACCCTGGAAAGCTGGGCTCACACATGGAAATTAAATTTCAATATCACCAAGTGCAAGGTGTTACATCTTGGGTGGGGAAACCCTAAACACAGTTACACCCTGGGAGGGGAAGGGAGGTGCTGGAGGCCTCAACAGGGGAAAAAGACCTAGGGGTCATGGCAGATGCATGTATGAATAACTCTGAGCAGTGCAGGAGAGTGGCTAGCAAGACAAACAGGATGTTGGAATGCATTGTAAGGGGGATCACCTCTAGGAGCAGGGAAGTGATTCTGCCGCTGTACAATGGACTGGTTAGACCACACCTTGAGTACTGTGTACAGCACTGGAGACCACACTTGAAGAGGGACATACAGCTTCTGGAGAGGATACAGAGGAGGGCAACTAAGATGATATGAGGACTGTAGGATTTGACGTATGAGAACAGACTTGAGCTCTGCCTGTTTTCATTGGAGGAGAGGAGAGGAGAGGAGAGACAGGGGGGACATGATTGAGGTCTTCAAGTACCTCAAGGGAATAAATAGGGTAAACATGGAGGGGATCTTTAGACTAAAGCAGGGAGGTATCACCACAGGGCATGGTCTGAAGTTGGAAGTGTGAGGGGGAAAAAAGGAGGAGGTTTTTCATTGAGAGGGTGGTGGACCCTTGGAATGTACTGCCTGACGAGCTGGTTCAGAGATCCACAGTGGAGGGCTTCATAAGAGGGTGGGACAGACACAGAATGTGGATGTATCAGATGATGGTCTGTCCCAGGGAGGTGGGGATGGATGATAGGGGTTCCTGGAACACAAAGGTAGGGATGGCCTTGGCACTCAACTAGGGATCTGAGGTTTGAGCAGACTCGATAGACTGTGAGGCATAATCTGCTAACAATTAGTATGTTAGTATGTTAGAATAATAAATCATCATTTATATTATTTTGGCCTCCAACTAAATTAAAGTAGAACAACATCCAAAACAAAATGAGTCATGACATAAGGTCTTTCTTTAATATGGGAACCTCCGGCAAAAGGCCAAGAATAAGTTCTTTATCAGCATCTTCTTCATCTTTGAATGAGACCATGTGCACAGACATAATAACTGATAACAATGTATCTTGTAATGAGCAGACATTAACAATCGAGACAGTAAGTCATCGAGTTGACAGTATTAGTAATACTTACAGCACTACTACTAGTGCATTCATTGAACAGTCTTGTAGAAGTACTAACTCCTCTATTGAGTTAGACTTGACCCAGGCCCTTCAAATACCTCACATTGATAATAACCCCCCTACTGATCTTGGCAATAAAGAGAAAGGCCCCACTCAGTCTATGACCAATTTCAGTACCATAATTTATGAAGGTAAAAAGCGGGGCTTTAGCCATCACTGGTACAAAGATTTCTGTTGGTTGGAGTACAGTTGCAAAAAACAGAGTGCATTCTGCTTTGCATGTAGATGCTTCATGCATGGGCAGGGATGTGCTGATGAAGCCTTTACTACTTGAGGATTTCAGAACAGGAAAAAGGCATTAGAGAAATTCAAGGCACATGCATCAAGTCACTCTCATATAAGTGCAATGGCTGCTTGATCTGCATATATGTGCACACAGGAAATGGGTAACATCATGGTACAGGAAGACAAGGGCAAGATTAAGGAAATTCAGCAAAGAAGGGATTACATGAAAAGACTAGTAGAAGTAACTCTACATTTGGGTCGGCTAGGGTTACCTTTCTGTGGCAACAATGAGGATGAAACAAGTGTTAATAAAGGAAACTTCAGGGAGACTTTAGACTTGATTAAAAAGTTTGATAGAGTTCTTCAAGTTAATGAGTCCATCTCATCAAATGCAATATACATATCAGTCGAATTACAGAATGGTCTGATTCAGTCTGCTGCATCCTGTATTACAGATGCAATTGTGCAAGAAGCCAAAAATGCTTAATTTGTATCAGTTTTATGTGATGACTCTTGAGACATACCATGTCAGGAGCAAATGAGCATATCAATCAATCAATCAATCAATCAATCAAACTTTATTTAACCAGGCATAACACCACTGAGCAAGCTCATTTTCAAAATGGTCCTGGACATAATAAAACAAATCACAGGCAGGTATAGGGCAGTCAAAACAAAACATTGTACATATGAAGAGCTAAGTCAGGCCTATACGGTCAAGGATAACACAATTAAATGCTAATTGTAGCACACTAAAGAAACAAGTAAAATAAGTCAAAAACTTGGAATGGTTCGACCCCTGGCACTCACTAGCATATGTAGACCAGTAGGTATTCTAATATAGGACTTGGGAGGAGTAGGGTGGGGGAGGGTATAGGAGACAGGGTGGAGGTAGGATGGTGTGGGCCAGAGGGTTTGAGAAAAGTGGTTGCAAAGTGCTGGGGCCCCACTACTAGGGAAGGTGGGAGCTGAGCATTACTTAAGTGTCAGAAGATTTTTGTGGGACACCAGAGACTAAGGGTGCGTTGGTAACTTATAACAGTTGCAGGTTTCCTTCAGGTACTCTGCTATTAGTGCTATGAAGGTGAAAGGACCTCATATGTGTCAGATATGATCATAACCATAAACCTGTTGAATGTTTTCTATTTTTCGTTAAAGTCTCAGAACTGGATGCAAGGGGATTGTGTAGTAACATTAATGACACCTTGAAAAAATTTGATATCTTTCAGCCAGATGTTACTTTTGTTGCCCAAGCTTATGACAGTGCAAGTGTCATGAGGGGTCATCTCAGTGGTATTCAGGAACTCTTCAAAAAAGACCACCCTCATGCTGTGTATGTTCACTGTTATGCACAAAAGTTAAATCTAACTCTTGTAGATTCATGTCAGTGCATTCCTGAAGTAAAAGATGTCTTTGAATTTGTGCAATGCTTGCATACATTTGTTTCAACATCTGTAGTGCACAGTGGCAAACTGAAACAGATACAAGAAGAAATGGGGCTTGACAGAACATACAAGGTCACAACTTTGAGCAGCACCAGGTGGTGATGTCAGAAAAGAGCTATGAGAGCACTGAGGTGTATATATGAATTCTTAATCTCTTATCTCTCACAATGTGACCATGGAAATACACCCAAAGCACTGGGACTTTACAATTTCTTGATATCATTCAACACTGTCTTTTGTCTTTTCCTGTTTGATCACATTCTCAGATTTGCAGAAGGACTCCACAACCTACTGAAGATCTGGATCTAGCCAGTGCTGGCATTGCAGTAGAAGCATTTATTGATACTCTGGTTTCAATATGAAATGAAGACAAATGTAAATAATTACTCTGTGAAGCAATAGCATTTGCTGTGCCACTTAACATAGCTCCCAATGCTGCAACAGTACAAAGGACCCATCCATGATGTACCCATCACTTAGTTGCTCATTTTAATACATACATCATTGACAGAATAGTTAGAGAACAGCAGCCAGTTATGTCAGAAACAGATTACCAAACTAAAATTTACTATCCAGTGTTAGATAACATGATTTCGGAACTGAGATGGTGATTCTCAAAGAGGGGATAGACCTACTGAAAGCAGTTCAGGCTTTGAAACCAACAAGTCCTTTATTTTTAGATAAGACAACACTAAATGTAATGTGCAATCATTATAGAGTACAACTTCCTGAAGAAGAATAGTTTGTAGAACAAAGGTTTATTGAAAGGTTGCCTGCTGAAAACTCCTCATGGAGCATTTCTTCGTTGTTTGACTCACTGCCTCTGGTTATGTTTCCTGGTATCCACCAGTTGGGTACTATTGTACTACCCTACCAGTCACTACATGTTCATGTGAACGATCCTTCAGTGCTCTAAAACGAATAAAGACATACCTGAGAAACACAATATGTCAGGGCAGACTAACTGGTCTTGCTACATTAGCAATTGAGAGTGAAGCCACAAAACTAATAAATGTAGATGAAGTAACTGACAGACTTTCCAAATTGTCAAACAGACATGTTGATCTTTTGCTTCCTGCTACAGCCAGTGCTGCAGAAAATCCCTAAATTATATTACAGGATCTAACAGTTCATGAAGACTGAGATGAACAACTATTTCAGTGGTTCAAGTCATGTTCTGTATTGCAGGGTGTTCATTTACTAATTCCCTGTGTTTGGCTTGATGCACATTATGTACTGTAGCTTGCTTCTAAAGTTCACCCTTTGCCAGATATTCTTCTTTGTTTTGACTTCTTCCAATGGTCAAATCCCCCCATACCCACCCAGCACCATGCCATATTTTTTTTTTTTTAAGAAATGTTAATCATTACTTAAGACTGTTTTCCTTCTGTCTTTGTGTGTAGATAGTTCTGAGACTAATGCAATAAGTATATTCCCTGGTTCTTCCACTTAATCATCTGCTGTGTATTTATATCTGGGTTTCAGCTACGAAATCCCTGGTTCAACTTCAGCTTACACCTGCTGAGTATGTCACGTCACCATTTCAGCTATGAAATCCCTGTTTTTGTCTTGTTGCAATTTTCCTAGCAAATGGTTCTAAAATGCACAATTTGCCACCTAATTCTTCATAATTTCTTGCAGGAGTAAATACCATAGTTACCACCCCATGTCCAGCCCCATGTACCATTTGGCTTGGGAAAACATTGTTAATCTGTTTCTGTCTGTGTTTGTGAGCACTTTGTTCTCAGACAAAGTCATTAAATCAAATATGTTCTGGTTCTCTACTTCAGGTGACCTGACTGCTGTGTATTTCAGGGTTTCATCTACACAAAATCACTATGCTTGTCTTGCTGCAGATTTCATAGAACAAGCTTCCAAATTACATTGCACCATTGGTCTTTGGCACCAAATTCTTCAAACTGTCTTCAAGGGGTAACTAAATCCAGCCCTCCAACCCATTCCCAGGCAACATTTGGTTTGTGGGGGGCAAGAAAACTTGCTAATCATTTTTACGTTTGTGAGTACTTGGTTCTAAGACTAAGGCAGTACACCAGGCAAGTTCCACTTCACTGGTTCAAGTCACCTGCTTTGTTTCTCAGGATTTCAGCTACAAAATCTCTATGCTTATCTTGCTTCAGATTTTGCAGAAAATGTTTCTAAAATGCACCATTTTGCACCACATTCTTCAAAAATTTCTTATGGAGGCATTCCTCCCCGGAACCCCTTTTTGGTTGGAGTCACTGATGGGGCATGTGCCCAAAACCACTTCTTGAATCCTGCTGATGCCACTGATGCCAAGGCAGAGGTGGTACTTTGCTGTGTATGGAAACCATGCTGGAGGGGAAATGGGAGATTATACTTTTCTAGGTGTTCAGAGATCTGGAAATGTACATTTTTTCCAGCAGCTCACTTAGGTGAGGGAGGAGGGAGATGGGTCTGTAGTTTTCAGAGGAGAGGGGATCACCAGCTTTGAAAATTGGTACAACATGTGCATGTTTCCAGGAGTCAGGCAGTAGTGGATGTAGAGAGGGCAAGGTTGAATATGAAAGTGAGGGGTTTAACAATGGCTGGGGAGATGAGTTTTAGAAATGTGAGGTAGAATCCATCACTGCCAGGGCTACCTTTAGCAGGGAGAGACTTCAGGAGTTTAGTGGTCATAGCCTGACACTCTGACCAATAGCTCTGAAGTGGAAAGGGGGGAAGGGCGGTGTTACAGGAGGAGGGGGAATTATTTGGTTGATTGTCCAGGCCTGGGGGAGGCTTGGGGGGGTGGAGTTTGCTGAGACAGGAGGATAGGTCAGTGAATTTTGTTTTAAAAAATGTGCACAGTCTCAGCAGGATCAGAGAGGGGGTCAGAGGGAAATGTGAGTTGAGTTATTTGTCTGTTAGTCTTGGGGTTTAGAAGTGACAAAATGGAGGCCCAGAAGCTACGAGGATTGCCAAGGCTGTGACTTTGTTGGTTAAGGTAATATTTATGCTTGAGAGATTTGGCAGTCTGCTTACAGGTATTGCACAGTCATCTATAAGCGTTCCAGAGTTGGTGGGTGGGTGACGCCTTGTATGCTTTAGATTTGCTATCCATGTCCTTCATTAGGGCCAGTAGTTGCCTGGATATCCAGTGGGTACAGCCCCTTCTTACCCTTCTGGTTGTGAGAGGGAAGTGTATGTCCTGTATTTGTTGGAGGGCTGCAGTAAAAAAACCTAACCGCAGATGTTATATTGTTGTGGAGGTATAGGGCAGACCAATTTATTACATCTTTGAGGACAATTTCAACAGGGAAATTGATGCAACATCTGGGACAGGTGCTCGATGGGCAGAAGGTACCACTAGACACCAGATAAATTGATGCAACCTCAGGGATGGTTGCTCGGCTGGAGGGGGGTTACCACTAGACACCAGGAACATCAATGCAGCTTCTGGAATAGATGCTTGGCAGGATGGGTTTGCCACTAGATGCCAGGGATAACACATATGGAGCTAGGTGATTGGGGGGAGGTTGCCACTGAACATCAGAGAACTCACAACCATGATGGTAATGGGCGAATGTTGTGTGGGGGTGCCAGTGGACACCAGGGACATCCACACTAATATGACAGCAGGTGATCGGAAGGTGGGGAGTACCACTGGACACAAGGGATATCAGTACTATGAAAGGACTGGTAGATCAGGAGTGAGAGGTGCCACTGGACAGTGGGGATTCCATTGCTTCTGCTGGCCTGGGTTTGGTGGGGGGGCAGGCAACTGCAGTACCACTGCCCATCACTAGGGCCTTGTGCCCATTAAGTCAGGGTTTGCAAAGGTAGTAACTTGCTCCCATTCAGATGTAATTTACTATCTGTGCAAACCTCTGAATTTGCGGCTGTGCCCACATACAGGGGAAAACCTCCTCATTTGCATGAGCGCAGTGGTAAATTAACATAGAAACACAGAAATTGATGGCAGAAGGGGACCACAAGATCTATCTAGTCTGTTCGATTAGCTTGGGTATGAAGGGGTTTTGCTCCTGCTGTGGGAGTATCTGAATGTTGACCCCTTCCATGAATTGGGTGCAAAACCTGATTAGCATGGGCAAATAACCGTCAGTGCCAGGGCCAAGGATACGGAAATAAAATTTTTACTGTAAAATTCTGTAAAATTCCAGAATTCAGTCTTTCTCTACACCGGTAAAAACAAAGCACTTTTCAGAATTTGCCATTTTTTTACCATCACTGATTCTTCAGAAATTTTATTTTCTTTAAATTCTTTCCTGTACTATTTTCATTTTACTTTGTTTAATTTGATGTACACTTAGCCTTTTTTTAATTCTGAATATTTTTACACATACCAAAAGGGAATGAGGATAGAACACCAGTAGAAGCTGATTTTGGTGTTGCAGACCCCGTAACAGTACCATTTTCTTCCCTCTGCAAAAACAAATTTGCCCTTCATCAATCACTGTAATTGAATGACCCTCGCCAGGACTAACTTTTGAATATCTAGCCCTAGGGCTCATATCTCTTCTTCATTAGCCCCCAACATACCAAACTCTCACTCAGTACTTGGCAACTTCATTCTCTCCTCTCCTCCTGATGCTGATATTATACAGGAATTGGCACTATAAATGTCTCCTGCATTGGAGTTTCAAATAGCTTATCCCCCAAATTCCTAGCTGTAGGGATCTAGTCTGGTCATACCCATCACCCCATTTTAATCAATTCCTGACTACTGGTTCCTTTTCCTCTAGTTGGTAACATGTCTTGGTAGTTCCACTACAAAAGGTAGGCCATACTTACATTCTATTACCCACCTTAACAAAAATATTTGATATATTAATCAATAGGCAACAGTTTCCTCAAAAGCTTTGGCTTTCTTACAAGCCCCTCCTCCCACACTTTACCACCATCTCCCTTCTTGAAATGAATGACCATATACACTCTCATATGGATGCTGGACAGAGCACTAAGGCTATTTTCAAAGATCTAGACAAGACATTCAACACAGCAGGTCACACCCTGCTCTTGTGTAAGCTAGCATCCTTGGCTGTCTTTGTCCCTAACCTTCATTGGCTGAAATTTTACCAGTCTGCCAGATCACATCAGTTAAGCTGGGATCCTCGATCTCTTCTACACTCCCTTTCAATCTAGGGGTCCCCAAAGGTTTGGTCCTAGGCCCCCCTCCTATTATCTGTCTTTGTAAGAGACCACCCCAGCTCCTCAACCTCCTGTAAAACTCACTTGTGTATAGATGAGGTCATCATCTTCTCCTTAGTATCTTTGCCATCCTCTACTAAACGGGACCACATGCTCGACTTCTAATTGTATTAAATGAGTTCCTCACCAGTAAACTCTCTGTAAAGCACAAGGAAACCATTTCTATGATTTTTGGCTTCAGGAATTAGCTGAGCAATTCCTCACCTTCTATGAAGATACTCTTACAATAATGAGACCACCTTTATTCTGTAACTTCCTAGAAATATGTCAGCCTGCTTCTAGATCAACCCCTAGATTACTCTGAACATATAAACTGTGCTTTGGCCAAGTGTTTTGACAAATGTGGGTCTCATTATAGGGTGCAAACCTGCCTCACACTCAGCACCCTCAGCATCAGAAACTACACAGTGGCATGTAGTATCTTCCCTTTGCTAGACTATGATTATGTGGTATTCTCTGGTGCCTCCTCCACAGTCTGATCTGAACTTTTTTCCCTTTTTGACATCCTTTGCAAATTAGGTTAGGTTTGGCCACCCTGTACTCACCACAACATTAGGTATAAGGAGCTATGCTCATGGGTACATGCAGGGGGGAAGGCTTGGGGTGCTCATGGCCAGTAAATTTTGCAGACTTAAAAAAATGTATTCAGGAAATTTGTTCCCGGGAAGGTGGCAAGAAAAGGGTCTTTTTTCATTTTGCCCCCTTCCCCTTAGTTTTGTCCTATATGTGCCACAGCTAAGCTAGGTTGGGACCTTCCCCTAGAGAGGCACTTTCTCCACATTGTCCTATTCAGTGTCAAAAAATAGTTGGGTAAATTACTGGGCAGCCCCAATTACCCTTTTGTCCCCTCCTCCAGTCCCCCCATTCACCATGGTCAGAGAAAGTCAAACTTCAATCAGGTACAGACTTAAACATCTAGAATAGCACCCCTCCACACTAACTACCTTATCCAGTTTCCAGTTTGCAAGAAGTACATTAAGGATCCCCTGACTTGCCTCAGCTGCCCTTAAGGTAGCCATTTGTCATATTTTCACGGGTCTCTTCTGTTTTGTAGTTTGGTTCAGGTCAATGACTCTAACTCTGGGACCATATAAATAGAGGTATTGTCCACAACCAACACAGCTCCACTGCCAGGAGGGTGCATGCAATGAAGCAAAGTCAATTTGTTTCTTTAAAATAGAGATATTGTGAAGTTTTAATATGTTGATGTAGTTAAGGTGATTCTCCAAATTCACCTTTGCAAATACATTTGTGGATTTTTTCTATTTAATAAGAGATTTACCTTTGGCAACTTCACCTGCTAGTTTCATCTGTAACTTCATCCATAGGGTATACCAAGGTGAAGCTGGGTCAAAATGAGGCTATTGATATACAAATGTTTCAAGGTCAGCAGACCCCTGTCCCCCCACTTTACAGCAGTCTGAAGACCCTGTGCATTATCCCCATGGTACCACCACCACATGCTACATCTGCTCATCAATCTCAGTCAGAAGTAATTCTAACATTTTCTGACCAGTGTGTGATCCAGTTACATACTTCATTGCTAGTGTGGCATGCTGGTAGATACCAAGAGTGTTGCTACCACTGCAGTTGGGCTTATTACAATCCCCCCCGCCAGCATCAAATACTACCCCAGGTAACTGTTACTAATGTGCTGTAATGCACAGATATGAGATACCAGCTGTTTGGCCACTGGTCCAAATATGCATACTGAGATGTATGAATGGGGATGCTGAATGCAGCAGGGCATGGATTTCTGTGCGTGATATAGTCCCATAAAGTTCAGGAATGGCACAGGTGAAGAAGTACATTTGTGAGAGAATCTGCCATTTGGCACAAGCATGCACTGTCAACCTGATAAATCCCATTCTCCACAAAAAAAGCATGGCAATAGATCAATTGCTAGCATTTCAGTGGTTGCTGCATTCACTTCCCATGCAAAGCATGACTGGGTGGGCATTTGGCATGATGCTCAAATAATATACTGTGCAGTGCAGGCTGGATCATTCTGGGTGTTGGGTTGCCCAACAGCTGGACTTGGCATGACAGCATAGCTGGTCAGGTAGCATTTGACTCAGGGGGACTCATGGATGCTGCTAAAAAGAAAGTAGTGATTGGGGGTGTTTGTATATCACTTTTTTTATTTACTGTACTTTTTTCCACTAACAATGACTGGCCCCCTTCAGCCCCTCTACCCTGCCCAGTAGAGATGTGATGAAGTTCTAATTTGCTGGTAAAGTTGCCACGAAGTGGCTAAAATTCACATTCATGGAGCTTCGCAGAGTTTTCTCAGACCTCAGCAACTTCAACTTTGCATGAATCATGAAATTTTCACCGCAAAGTGCATAATTTCACAGTGAAGTGCAGAATTTCACCCATGAAATTCCGCACTTCATGAGTTGATCCTCACTATAATGAATTTTTGCAAAATTAGTGGATTAATTCGCAGAGCAAATTTTGCTGACTTTGCTCATCTCTACTGCCCAGTCCCATCACCCACCTTCTCTGGGACTTACCTCTCTATCTCTCTCCTGTGTTCCCCTGTGGATGTTCCTCCCCATGTGAAGGGCTCCCAGTGGCCACCTCATACCTTTGAGTGGAGTTGAAGTGTTGGCTGAGAAGAGAGAGCCACAGTTGGGGGTACTGTATGGGACCTGTGGCAGAGAAATGGGTGGCATCCTGCATGGTTGGGGATTTTATGTTTTTCTTTCTCTTCCCATGAGCATTGTGAGGATGTTGTGTCTGATGCTAAGCCATCAGAATGCTGATGCTCCCTTCCCTGCACACCATCTCCATTGCACTACCACCTGTGATCACCCTGGTGACAGTGCTGTGGCAGAGACCAGCATCTTGCCCACCTCTGAGGTGGCGAGCATCCATGGGATGCTCAACCACCCTCCCCAGGCTGGCATGGCAACAACCCAGGCTTGATCCCACACCCAGGTGGCTTGTGTCACAGGTGGTAGCCCTATTGTTGCACAGGTGGGTCAACTTTTTTTCCATCACTTAAAGTTTATCAATTTTTGTGCAAAACATACATTAGTGTAAAGTAGTCATCTGCCAACTTTACAGCCCTTTCAGTAGGCAAAATCATTCAATTGGTACAAGAGACCTGCTATAATTTTCTGTCAAGGTCGGCACTCTTGTTTGGGAATGGGAACCGCTCATCAAGATCAGGCTCAGTGCAACAACCGATACAGACAAGACAGCATCACTTCATCAAGCCTCAGTAATAGCAGAAAAATAAGTCAAAATCAGAAGCGATTTCAAGGCAAATGCAATTTTGTTATTGTCAAAAATACCTGGTAATAAGTGATCAACCCCTTACATAGGTATTGATAGACAGACACTAGAGATGCAGTGAATTTAAATTCCGCTGATGAAATGAACATGAAGCGGCACTTTGCATTGCCAATCCGCTATGCGGAGTGGACAATGCAAAGTGCTCACTCCGTCTTGTCATTACCACTTCGCATTAAAGTGAATGGCAATGCGGGCAAGACGAAGTCATTGTTTTTAATGGACTTCGTGCTCCTCATTATGATTCTAAGTGATCCACTTGGTGTTTCAGATTTGGCAGCCCCCCCCACACATCACATGGCTTGTAGTACTGTAAGTCATATGCTCTTTAACTAGACAGGAAGAAAGTGAGTCATACAAGCAGATACTTTTACTTTCTCCTGTGCAGATGGAGAGAGAGTATTGTGTTTTGTGACTGCTGATACTTTGAGATCGGAGTGAGGAGGAGATTTAAAGTTTGATTTAGACTCAACAGCTTTTTTAAAAGCTACATTTTTTTGTCATTTCTCTACTCTTTTTTACTTAATCTGTTCTTTCTGTAAATTTTATTTTTATTACCTTTATAAGTAGTTAGTTGTTTGTCTGTGTGACTGTGTGTGTGTGTGTTGTGTAACAGCGTGAGTAGTAATTGCTCGGACTAAGGGAACTCAGTAGGAGAGATGGACCAGGTTGAGGGAATGTCTGGGGCGGAAGCAGCTCTGGGAGAGCACGGTAGTGGTAAGCATCGTACCATGTGCACGTGTGGAGGGCATGGGCACCCAATCCTGTTGGACCACTCGATACTTGTGAGTGCCCCCCCCCGGAAGCAGGACTAGAACCGCCTCCTGTCCTGACTCTGAGGCAGTGGAACCACCACCACCACCAAATCCTGGTTCTCTGAAGCAGGATGTGCCTATTCCCCTGGGCACAGGTGTGGATCCCATCCCTGTTCAGCACTTGGACCAGCCAGCTACCAGTTTATCTGGCCATCCCCTGCCTGTGCCTGGTCCTCCCCACACCTCTATTGTTTGGCAGTTTTTTTACTGTGTGGGGGGACAGCAGTGTGGTCAAGTGCCGCCTATGTGAAGTGGAGGTGCGCTGTGGCCCCCAGGGGACTCACCTGGGGACTGAGGGCCACTGCACCCATATGCTCAATCACCAGCAGTTGGAGTGGCAGGCTGCCACAGAACGGACACTGCCTGCACCTGCTGGCCATTCTGTGGCAGAGGGTGCAGCTGTGCATTGCGGCATCCCTAAGAAGAGGAGGGCCAAAGCAGCACCTGCTGCTCCACCAGCACCCCCACCACCACAACCAGCAGATCAGCCTGTAGAACGTGTGGACCCCAGAGAACTGCGTGTAACACAGGCTGACTTGGCAGTTCTCTGGAGTGCTGTCGAGGAGAACAATGAGAGGGTGAGTGCTGTGGAGCAGTGGCTGGATCACATAGAGGGACATCAGTTGCAAATTATGTCCATGCTGGAACTGCTGCTGGATCACCATGGGATCCCACATTATTTTTTTTCCTCACACCATGTGCCCCCCCACACCTTCCTTGCTGTGTAATAAAATGTATTCCTCCACCATCCCCGACCCTTGTATGTAATTATGCCCTTTTTTTGTTGTCTTCCATATGTGTGACACTTTGTATTCTGAGCAGTGCAAGTATACTGTGCTAAACTGCATGTGTGCAGACAGTCTTCTTTACAGCCTGTGTATGTACTGCAGACACTGTCCAACTCCCTGACTTAAAAACATGTATTAATGAGTACAGTGGTGGGATGGTGAAGCCTGGAGAGATACTACAAAATAGGCTTTTAATACATCCAAGTAACTAGTAAAAAAATTAATGTTGTGATCATAAATCATGATTTGTGACTGCATATGGTACCGTGATGATGAAGAAACCTGAATGTCTATGGCTGTATTTCCCCAGACCCCGATGAGGTGTGGCACAAAACTCCTCGACTTGAAAACAAACATTAATAAGTACAATGGTGGGACGGTGAAGCATGGAGAGATACTAAAAAACAGGCTTACAATACATCCAAGTAACTATTAAAAAAATTAATGTGATTCGTGACGTGAACGTAAATCGTGATTTGTGACTACATTTGTGACCGTGATGATGAAGAACGTGATTTGTATCATGAGTGACTCATGATGATGCTCCTGACTTAAAAACACATATTAATGAGCACAATGTTCATGCAGAATTATGCATCACACCTGTCCAGTACTCTGAAGGGAAGCCAAAGAAACAACTGTGACTTAAGTTACAGATGGAGATTGGGCCCTAAAGAGATACAAATGCACAGACAGATTAAGACTGCACTGTGCACTGAAGAGATGCAGATGCAAGGGCACCATACCTAACCAGTGCTCACCATCATAAATTAAAATCTGGAAAAGAATACCTTTGCCAGTTGGGGCGGGCCGCGGGGAGGGAGCAGTGTACTGCACTGCTGCAGTAACAGTCACTAGTACTAGTACCAGTAAAGATATCACAAAGAAGTATGAAAAGTATACAGCTGCAGTTGATAGCAGGTTCACATTGCTGAAATTATGTGGCACAATAAAAGATGTCTCATTTGATGACAAGCATCACACACGTACTCACACACACACTAAGTAATGTGTAGCAAATTGAAACTTCAGTAATACAACCACATATTTTAAGCAAACTAAAATTATACGCTGCTGCACCACACCAATCAGCAAAAATATGGCAAGAATTATTGAAAATATTACTGTGTACATTAACACAGTTATACAAGAAAAATATCACCAAAACAGAAAGCACTGTCTTTTTTTCCAAGTTAATCTATCTACACCACAGATACACTTCTCCCCCAAAGCACACTTCCACTGTCTCTCAGTACACAGACTGAATGTTGTACATTAACATTCAAAATCCACACACAAACAATAAACGCTCGTTGATATGAGCGAAAGAGGGTTTCCTATAATTGATGAACTAAAGTTCCAGCAAAAAAAATGACTCAAAAAGGTTTTTTTTAACAGCTTTTAAAAGGTTTGAATCGCAGAAAGCTCTCAGAGCAGATTGTCTCCTACAGTTTCATACACACACTACCCCAAACTGAGGCTGTGCAGAACAATCTAGAGCCCATGTGACCTGAAATCCCATGAATCACAGCAAAATTCACCTTTGCAGCTTAAAAACAAGGCAAAGTGAGGTGAAGTATATAGTTTTTAATGTACTTCACCTTAAGAATTGGTTGAAGTAGAGGTTTGGGAAGGCGGAGTAACGCAAAGTCATTGTTTTCAATAAACTTCGCGTTACCCATTTGCAACACGAATTACTCCACTTCATGTTGCAGAGCACTCCGAGAATTCACCTTCACTCTGCGGAGCGAATTGGGGCCTCTTCGACCATCACTAACAGACACACACTAACTCTGAATGGTTTATCTAAGGCATCATCTGAGAGTCTAATAAACAACACTACTCCACATGAATGTAAACTCACACATTTAAAGTGTGCAATAAAACACACTTGATAATTAATTGAAAACACGAAATACATCATTTTGTCCAAAAAGTGAATCCAAACTTCATGTGAAACATATGTAGTACAATGATAAACATGCATAAAAAAGTGCATATAAAAGTAAAATTAGTAGCTTATGGCTAGACTAATCTGTATGATTCTGGTGCTAATAATCCTCTATATATTTTCTCTCTGCATTTCTGTAAGTCATATGACATAGTGCAAATATACATTTAAAGAATAAATTGTTCATCCACAATATTGCACTTATGTCCAGACATTAATATGTAGATTCCCTTTTCCTGCATCGCACTGCTTCACTAGACAAACCAAAATCACTACTTTTAAGAAAATAAATCTGCAAAAGTACAAGCAAACAACAGTAATCTAGCTGCACAAGGCACTCTAGATATTTTCTATGAATGATTGGTTCCCAATACTCAACTTTCGTAGTAGTTTTAAAGTTTTGTTTCTTAGACAAGCAGGGACAGACTTCTCTCCAACTGTTTCTTCATAAGACTTCATTGAGTGCATGGCATACAGCTCATATCAGTACCATGTGACCTCCTATCCCATAGTACATTGTAAACTTTGCCTGAGGCCCCAACTTCACCCAACTTGCTTGGCGAAGTTACCAAATTCTCCTTTTGTGCAGTTAGCCCTATACTGTGAATTAAAACTTTGCAGGGTGGATTAACTTTGTGAATGGCTGTGAATTTGCAAAAGTATCCATGAAATTAGGTTAGCCAACTTCCCCCACCTCTGCCTGTAAATAGTCTGCAGTGTAATACCTAAGTTTGTTTATTACTTATTTATTGCTGTTTATATTTATCTCCGTTTATATTTTTCTCTGTACATATGGCACATCTTGCAGTATTTTTGATTTACTATCCCATTCCCTTCTACCGCCTCACCTGTTGTTGCAGAAGGTAACAGCCCATCTGGACTCTGCTTGCTTATCTGGTGAAGTATGTTTCAAAAAAGTAAAACTCTGTCTGTCTATCTATCTATCTATCTATCTATCTATCTATCTATCTATCTACCTATTTACCTTTGTACAGGAGTTAGCCATAGGGAGTGCAGGAAAATATATTTATTCTCTCATTAATTTTGTTATCACTGCTACCAGGCAACAAGTTTTGATGTGGATTGGAGCTAAGTCAGGAGTGTCTAGCAGCAATGATAATTATTTATTTATAACATTGTTTACCAGGTAAGCAAACAGAGTCCAAGATTAGCTTATTCTCAGCTGTGACCTGGGGGAAGGGGGATAGGAGAAAGAAGGAAAGTACAAAAATGCAGGCATTTGCATTATTCCTAATAGGATAACATGTCATTCACCTTGCAACTGTCACCCATGCTGGTTTCCTGCTCGCTACATGGCAATGGCATAAATACAGTAGGGCAATCCATAGGGAGTGCTGGAATATGCTATTCACTGTAGAGATGAATAACAGTGCAGGGTAACATGTTTTGTACAGCACTGTTATTCATTCCCCCCATTTTCTAGGTAAATTTATTTATTATAAAATGTTCAAACAAATCCAGTGATCTGATTGGTCAATAGCTATACAGACCTGTGCTGTAACTGACCAGTAACAGCATGGGTTTGGAAAGTGCCTTGCAAGTCTTTGAACTATACTACTTTGGCATTATCAGTAACTGTGACAATTAAAAAAAAAAAAAAAGGTTCGACTAACAACGAGTGACTTATGTGCCAGCCAAGCTGACCTCTTTAATGAGGCAGACTGAGCTGTTTGATGTGAGAACTGATTTACCAATGATGATTTATTTATTTTTAATTTAAAGATTAGTGTAATCTTGTATTTTTTTTTTATTTTGGTGCCATTTTATAAACTCAATAACACACTTCAGAGTTTACGGTTATTTTGTAATTACTGCACCCTCCCCCACCCTGTGGTTGACAGGCACTCAGCTAATGCCTTGTGCCTCCAACTCACATAGTGGGGAGGGTTCTAGTTATCACCCAAAAAGCACACACCCTGATGTGTGTTATTACTTACTTTATTTATTCATTGGATTTTAGGAACTCAGTAGGCTCACTGAGACAAGCTGCCCCTTTTTCAGGTGCAACCAGGAATTCATTACATGGAACAGAAAGAATACATACAGATAATGATAACATACAGTGCATAAGTAAATAAAAAATACAGTGCAGACAATGGACATACATTCCAAAAGAATGAGCAACAGAATGGTAGTTAGATATAGGACACAGATGGGTACTCAGAGGCGCTTGGTCCTATAGAACATGAACACTATTCATAGATTAATACAGCAAGTCTGGTTAACAGTTAAGCATGCTAAAGTAGGAATAGGGTCTGTTAATGAATATATACTCCTTCACTGTGAACTCAAAGGATGCAAAGGTCAGGCATTTCATGACCTTAAGGGGGGAGATTGTTCAATAGCCTTGGTGCAGTAGTCACAAGGGATCGCTGACCAGCAGCAGACAGTACCCTTGGTATGGTAACAAGTTTCTGTCCAGCAGATCGGAGGGACCTTCTAAGTGGTTTGAAGTCCATGATCTCAGCCAGATTTTTTTTGCCAGTTTAGTGCAAAGGGTGCCCGGAAGTGATTTTCTAGCTGCAGACTCTGGCAGAAAAATGTACTATTTGACAGTAGGCAAACATCAGTTTGGAAAGTACAGTTTCCATGTGAGATGATAGAAGTGGTGCCTCATAGGTGATAGCAGGAAGAAGAAGAATCAGCATTTATATAGCGCTTTTCATACACAGTATCCCAAAGCGCTTTACAAGCAATGCTAGACTGGTAGTGAAGTGACTGAATGTGTGGGGGCGGCCATATCGCACATCATCACCCACACACAGCCTGGATAATTGCATGAACCAGTTTATGGGAAGGGGAATGTTGGCCAGGACACCGGGAATGTTCCCTACTCTTTGCGAAGAGTGCCCTGGGTTCTTTTACTTCCACCTGGACAACACCAGGATGGGCAGAAGGGAACTCGGTTTAACGTCTCATCTGAAGGACGGCACACCCCAGCAGTACAGCACCCCCCAATACTGCACTCGGATGCCAGCAATTTTTAGGTGCAAGTCCAATCCCGGTGTGGGACGAGAACCCACGACCTTCTGGTCCAGAGGCGGATGTGCTACCAACTGAGCCACGCTGACACCTGAAGAAGGACATTGTTGGCCATCTAGTGCCTGGTCTCTTTAGTAAAGTAGGGGTACAGTCTTTACAGCAGGCCCAGTTTTTGGTTCAGAGTTTTAACCACTAGTTTGACAGCAGGCCTGAGGAAAAGTTCTTGGTCCAACTGGATTCCCAGATACTTTACCAAAGCCATTGCGTCTAAGTGTGACCCCAATAGAGTAGTAATGTTGAGTAGATTTTGTCTATAATGACCCAGCCTATGGGTACCAAATAGCATGACCTTCATTTTTTGGTATTCAAAACAAGCAAGTTTGATTGAAACCAGGACTCAAGTGAAACAAAGTCTGCCTGTAGGCCAGATTGAATTTGAGACAGGTTGGTGTGAGATCTGTACAGAACTATATCATCAGCATATAACAGAAGTTTTGCATTACCACAGTTACTAGGCAAATCATTTATAAACAATGATAATAAAAAAGGGCCCAGAATTGAGCCCTGGGGTCACCATCAGTGATTGTCTGCAGGGAGGACCAGCTGCCCCCATTCAACAATTTGCATGCACCCTGAAAGTTAACTGCGAAATCAACTACACAAGCGATCAAAGCCCAGGCCACTTAATTTGTGCATCAAAAGTCATGATAAACAAGTTCAAACACCTTGGTTAGGTCCATGAAGACTGCTCCTCTGGTCTGCTCAGTATCTACAGCACTGAACAGTTCAGCCATGTGGCATACAAGGGCAGTATCAGTGATATGCTGGTTTCTGAAGCTGTGTTGGACTTCAGTTAAAATGGAATGTAACTATAGATAGGACTGTATCTAATTATAGTTCAGCCTTTCTTGTAATTTTGCAATGGTGCACACTAGTAATACAGGACAATAGTGTTCAGTCGGCTTTTTGGTCCCTCCTTTATGCACCAGAAAAACATGTGCAGTTTTCCACATACTACATATTTCAGCCTGGATGGACACATATTGAAAAAAGCTACAATAGGCTTGATGAAGACTGGGGCACTAAGTCTAAGGGGCCTGGGTTCTAGGTTATCATGTTCAACAGAACTATCAACTTTTGCACCTTGTAAAAGAGCAAATACCTCCTTCATGACCAATTTTAAGTGAAACTCAGGGCAGCTGAGTGGGGAAGGGGCAGAGAAACTGGGGGGGGGGGATACACTGGGAGGGGATGATCAATTAGGATGGACTTGAAATTATCTAAGTCCGTGACGAACTTGTTGAAGGCTTGAGCTGCCAGTGTAGGGCCACTAAGAGTTTCACCAGTGGCAAGGATGTCCCCTGAGGGGGCCTTGTTCTCCCCTTGAGGAGGAAGCTGACTTGTGACCAGAACTTCTTGGGGTCATGTAGGCTGTCAGACTGCAGGCTTCTGATGTATTTCACCTTGGTACTTTTGAGGCTGCCTTTGTAGGTGTTTCTCAGAGTACGATATTGCTGCCAGTCCTGCAACTGACCAGAGGCTTTATACCTGCCTCAATCTTGGTCCCTTTGTTTCAACAACTGAAGCATGGCAGGAGTTAGTTAGAGCAAAGCCTCTTGATATGCCTCTGAACCGGGGTACATGGTAATTAACCATACTCGAGAAGTTATTGCAGAGAAATTCTAATGCCACATTTACATTACTGCACTAATTCAGATTGTCCCATTGCAGTGAGGCTGGGTCATTAAGGAAGGCATCACAGTTAAACCTGGAATAATCTCTTGTTATGATAAACTGTTGGGGGGGTGGTCTCACAAAACCATTTCTCCAAACACAGAACGTAGGTGAATGGTCTTTGAGTGCATTGGCCAGAGTGCTAGCTCCCTTGACCCTATCACTCCTACTGACTAGTATCTATTCTAGCACAGAGTGATTACCTGATTTTACATTGAGGCGAGTAAGCTCAGTGATAATCTGAGTAAAATGAGCCTTCCCCATAGCTGACTTAAGTCTACCTGTTTTATCATCTAAGCAGTTTCAATTAAAATCCCCTAGCATGATCACGTCTCCTTTTTGAATCTGAGCAAGACAGGCAAGAAATTCTTGAAGTGCAACCATGCCAGAGGGGATGGATTGTAGACACAACCAATTATAAGGAGCTTGCTGTCTCCCAGAAGCATTTTATGAATAAGCTCTCACAAAAAGAGTGGTTTTGAGGAGCACACAGAGATTTCATTTACACTTTATGAGGCCTTTGCATATACAAGAATGCCCCCTGCTCTTTTTAATTTTTAATTTATTTTAATTTAGTTTTTTGTTGACCGGGTAAGTGCACTAGGCAAATCCTGCCTATTTTCAGGCACGACCCGGGGGAGGGGGATACAGATGAATGCCAACTGACCTTGAACCAGATGAAACTGTTAGTGGTATTTTTAGTGAATGAGGGAAATTTGGCCAGGACACAGGGGAAATTCCCCTACTCTTTTCGATAAGTGCCATGGGATCTTTTAACATCCACCTGAACTACCACCAATCCAGGCAGATGGGACCTCGGTTTAACGTCTCATCCGAAAGACTCAGTCCTTTCTACTCGGCTGGAGGGGTGGGGGGTCCAGACCTGGCGGGAGGGTGGAGCAGAGTGAACGGATCGGGGTTGTGGGGTCAAGGAGACCCCTGGGGTGAAATGGATCCAGGAGAGGGGTCCACCCGGCTTGGTTCCCATACTCAAGGGCTCCACCTTTTGTGGGCAAATAGCACAGCCGACCTCAACTGCCCATCCTACTCAAGCGCTGTTATGCAATGCCAAATCGATTAAAAATAAGACAGAAGTAATTGCTGATCTTGTTGGAACATCAGACCTGGTGTGCATTGCCTAGTCCTGGCTGGACGAGAATGCTGGTCCCACACTGTAGTCAGTGGTTCCAGCTGGGTACTTGGTGATACACAGCCCGAGGCTGGATCATAGGGGTGGGGGTGTAGCCATTTGTTTTAAGATGGAATTGGGCCTTATAGTTGTGCCAGTTGGGATCACTAGATCCTTCGAGTGTATCATGAGTGCAGGTGTGGGCTGCAGGATACTTCTCACCTACCATCCACCCAGGGGTGAGAAGGATTTCCTGCAGGATGTCACGGACTTCACTGTTGACATGGTGTTGGAGTCCCCCAGATAGTTGGCGCGTGGGGACTTCAATGCCTGGATTGACATTGAACTCTCACATTTTGGTCAAGATGTTCTCCAACTGATGATTTCATTGGGCTTTACACAGGTGGTTACCTCTGCTACCCACAGGCAAGGTCACTCATTGGATCTAGTGTTCCTACTGGGGATAGAGATCTCCGATGTGGTGATGGAACCTGTCAGGTGGTCTGATCTCCACCTACAGAGATGGTCCAGTACTGCCCTTTATGGGGTTTGGCCTCTGATGGTCTTATGGTGGTACTGGACCTATCAGGTACACTGAGTATAAGGTCAGGTCCAGGGAGCTGCTACTAGCCTATAATAAGGTGGTGCTGGCTGCCCTGGATTCCATAGCTTCTGTCTGTGTTCACCCCTCATCCTTCACCCTTGGTTTGATGGGACTTTGAGGGAGTTGAGGAGAGTGGGGAGAAGGCTGGAGCGATCCTGGCAGAAATCAGGCCTGCTTGATGACAAGCTTAGATTGATGTCTCATTACAAGGACTATCAATTGGACATCTTCTTTAAGAAGGCAGAGTTCCTATCCAGGGAGATTGCCACTGCACAAAATCGACCTGCTCAGCTCTTCCATACTGTGGACAGGCTGTGCAATCCAGCCTGTCTTCAGAATCAGGGAGCCTTTTCACAGAATAAGTGTGAGAAATTTGCTCAATTTTTCACAGATGAGGTTGGCACCATCAGATCAGAGATCTGTGCAGCTCACCCACATGGGAACTGTGGTGATCAGTGGGAGATTACAGGTGCCCAGTTGCCTGGTCCGACTTTGAGCGGCTGGCAAGCACAGAAGTCGTGAAGATTTTCCAGGGTCTGTGACTGACTTACTATAGTTTGGACCCAGGTCCAACGTGCCTTCTGGTGGGGTGCATGGAGGTTATAGGACTGGTCCTGGCTGAAATAGTTAGGTGTTCGTTGGAGATGGGGGTGTTCCCGGATACCCTGAAGGAGGCGGTGGTATGTCCCCTTCTGAAAAAATCTTCTCTCAACCCTGACTGTCTTGTTAACTGCAGGCCTGTCTGTAATCTGCCTTTTGTGGGCAAGGTTATTGAGAAGGCAGTCGATTGTAACTGGAGGATTATCTTACCACCCACGATGTCTATGATCCTCTCCAGTCCAGTTTCAGGAAGAGGCATAGTACTAAGACAGCGCTGGTTTGGGTACTTAATGACCTCCTAATAGCAAGAGATTGGAGGAGCCATTTATCTTGGCACTGCTTGATCTCTCAGCAGCCTTGACACCGTGGACCATGGTGTCTTATTGGAGTACCTGCGGCTGGTCTGTGGTCTGTCTGGAACAGTCGTAAGATGGTTTCATTCTTTCCTCACAGACAGGTCTCAGAGAGTGGAGTTGGGAATTTTTTTCTCAACCCCTCTCCCCCTGTCCTGTGGGGTGCTGCAGGGCTCTGTGCTTTCACCCATGTTGTTCACGGTGTACTTGCTGCCATTGGGAGACATTATAAGGTGGTACGGGCTGAGTTTTCACAGCTAAGCAGATGATACTCAGCTGTACCTGTCCTTTGTAGCCAAGCAGGATGACGCTGTCTTGATCTTTAACAACTGCTTCTCTCAGATTCAGGTTTGGATGAGTGACAACTGGTTAAGGCTGAATCAGGATAAGACTGAGGTGCTGGTTGTGCACCCAGGTCATCGGGTAGGGGGTTGTCTGCTGGTCAGTTATCCAGGTTATGGTTGGGGGGCAGCCAGCTAATGGCATCTGATCAGGTATGAAATCTGGGCATTATGCCTGATGCTGGGCTGACACTTAAGTCCCAGGTGTCGGCTGTCATTAAGACCTCTTTTTACCATCCCAGGAATATCGCCAGGCTAAAACACCTGGTTCTGCCTGACGATCTTCCAACGTTGATCCACACCTTTGTGACCTTCCACCTAGATTATTGCAATGCCCTACACCTATGACTGCCAGAGGTGGACCTTTGCTGCCTGTAGCTGGTGCAGAATGCTGCTGCCAGGTTGTTGACTGGCTTACTCGGATCTTGCCATGTTACACCTGGCTGGATTGGTTTTGAAATCTCCTGCAATGAGAAGTACAGATTACACACAGCTCTGTATAACCAATAACTAACTAGTGGGTATTTACTCCCAAAAGGTCATAGTAAGTGGTGTGAAACTGTATAGAATTAACCTCTGTGAAATAGGCCATAAAGAGCCATTAATTGTGAGGAATAGGAGATGGGGGCCCAATATAAATTGGAGGGCAGGAGAGGGCAGACTGAGGCCACTCTGAGGGGTAATGTATAGTGTTCACCCAACATAAAAGGCATAAGCACAGTAGCACCTCAGAAATTCGTATAGACCCCATTCAGCCTCTGTAAGAACCAAGTTTCAGGGAAGATGACCAATACTGGATGATTAAGAAGGGTGTAGTCACTTATGATAAGGACTACTTAGTTTTCTAAGTCAGTATACAGTAGGGCAAACTGTGAGATGAAGAACAGAAGGCTAGAACCACCAAGCAGAGGGACGTGACAGCAGCAATATCAAGATCAGCCTGACAGGGTGTGTCCAGAGTACATTGATTTACTTAGGATTAACCTTTAAATAATGTAGCACCAGCAGTGCAATTAGCAACGCATGCAGCATCAGTGACAAAAAGTACCAGGAGAAGACTTCTGGTAACTCTGGTAGTACCTTTTGCCACCTCACTGGAGATGGGGGAAGTTCCAGAGGACTGGAGGAGGACCAATGTGGTCCCTATGCACATAAGAGGCAGTATGGAGGATGCTAGCAACTACAGGCCAGTCCGTCTCATATCAGTAGTGGAGAAGTTAATGGAGACACTACTGAAGAAGAGGCTCATGGAGCATCTGGAGACAAAAGGCCTGCAGGACGACCGGTGCCATTGTTTACAGGAGGGAGGTCATGTCAAACTAATCTCATAAATGTCTTTGACTGGGTTACCAAGGAGGTGGATCAAAGGAGAGCAGTGAATGTGGCCTGTCTGGCAGTTCAGTAAGGCTTTCGACACTGTGCCACGCAGGAGGTTAGTTAAGAATCTAAGCAGCCTGGGGGGTGGTGGAGAAAGTGACAAGCTAGATATCAAACTGGTTATGGGATAGGAGTCAAAGGGTGGTAGTAAACAGTAATCATTCAAGTGACAGGAGAGTGACCAGTGGGGGTGTCACAGGGTTTGGTGCTGGAATCGATCTTCTTCAGTGTCTTCATTAGTGACATTGTGGAGGAGCTTGAGGGTTAGGTGTGTCTCTGGGCAGAGTATAAAAGCAGTGGGAAAGGCTAGCAGGATGCTGGAAGTAGGAGGAAGGAGGTGGTGCTGCCGCTGTATCGCTTACTGATGAGGCCCCACCTGGAGCACTGTGTCCAGTTCTGGAGCCTGCAACTCTGCAAGGACATTGAAAGAGTGGAAGTGGTACAGAGGAGGGAAACCAAAATGTTGATGGGATTCCATGAGAAGCCTTGATAGGATTCCATGAGAAGCCATACAAGGAAAGGCTGCAGGACCTCAACTTGTATTCTATGGAAGAGAGGAGCAAGAGAGGGGACTTGATTGCAACATACAAGTACCTGACAGGAGTGAACAAGGAGCAAGTAGAGGGTCTATTTAAGAGAAAGAAAGGCACTAGAACAAAGAGGCATGCAATGCAGCTAAGCGGAGGAAGTTTAAGAGAGATGTGTAGAAATAATTCTTCATTGAAAGAGTGGTGGATGACTAAAACAGCCTTCCAGAGGAAGTAGTGGGACAAACACAATGGGAGCTTCAAGCATGCATGGGACAGGCACACGGGAACATTAGATAGACGAATAGGGTGGGAGTGACACCTATGACCAACTAGGGTAAGTGCTGACAGAATAGACAGGGATAAGGGGAAGACTGGATGGGTCAAAAGGTCCATATCTGCTGACAAAGTTGATGTTTCTATGTTTCGAACACCCAGCAAGTAACAAAAAAATCACAAAAACAGGGTACCCAGACAAGTGTTTCCAAGGTATACAAGAATAAGCTAGGGCCACCCAAATAGGATGTTCCCTGGGGACATAGATTTTCCTTGGGTAAGCTTTTAAATGAAGTAACTCCAGCAGTGTTATTTGCACTTGTATTTCTAGTCACTTAAAATAACACAATTAAAGCACTTTTGATACATACATCATCAGCAACACAGAGCAGGGGAATGAACTCCTGTTAAGTCTAGCAAGCCACAAGACAAACTGCAATAAGAGGGCTACCTAGGTAGACTGTTTCAAGGGGACACACAGGTATGTTAGGGTGAGGCCACAGTGCAAAAGCAGCACATATACAGTTAGCATTATGACAGACCAGTCAGCCTGTGCCTGGAGAACACTGCTGAGGCTACAGAGCTTTGGGAGTAACAGTTCAGTAAAGTATCAGGTACATGGCAAGGCAGGGCATAACAGTACTTACAGTTTCAAGAGTTTATGATTAAGGTTTAGCAACATGTTCTCATGCATCCCAACCATTTTTAAACATTTTAGAGTGCAACACTGCAATAAACTATAAAATGTTCTAAGTGTACAATTTTTTTTAAATAGTGAAATTAAAGAGATTATCCTGTTTGTGCCTAACCAAACATAGTGTACCTGTAAGTTTCTGTTTAAAACAAGGTTGCAAAAATGAATTGGTAAAATGCAAGAAATATTTCCAGCAGTTAGCTGAATATTGATTTTATAGGAAATGTCCTCAAAGCCACTTTTTCCACTGCATGGGAATGTGAATTGCAGGTTTAAACAAATGCTGACTATCCAATCAACCAAAGCATCAATTTAGATGGTGGTAGATAGTGTCAAACCATGCCTTACTGGTTTAAACAAAGTAATTAAAGGCATTCCACCTTTTCAAAGAATGTTTGTACTCAGGACAGTGTTATGGGGTGCATTGAAATGCTGCAATGGTTTGATACCCCTTATCATAAATTGTAAAGCATGAAGCAGAATGAGAGGTCAATTAATTGGGGGCAATGTGTCAGTGGCTATGTCAGGATAATTTGTAGCTCATGAATGTAGCCATTACCATAGACCAGTCTAAAACTAAATCTTCCATCCTCTTGCTGAAAAGGGAGTTTACACTTACAGCACACCCACTTGAATATAAAAATAAATATATTTTATTTAAAAAGGAGACTGTTAGTATTTTGTCATGCTCTGGGCCTTTTCTAAACTGTCCACCATTGAATACTATGTAACTGAATGCATACCACATGTGGAAGCTCTGAACTGAGAATGTTATTATAAGGAACTGTTTTTATTATAAAGAGAGAGTCACATACTTGTCTTGGATCCCATCCCACCCCATAGGCACAGCAGCTGGAGTTATGTGAGGGGCTGCCACTTTTCAAGACATTTTCCTTGAGGACTATCAGTTTCATGCTAGGATGGTTGGGAATGCGATTACTTAGTCAACATGACTAAATGTGGTCAGTCTGCTTGTAACCAATGTATGCATTTTCACATATGGCACTGCAGAGTTCACAGACTAACTTACTCATGAATAAATATGATGTGCTTACATGGAATTTCCACATGGTATGCAGATTGTTAAAATAAAGCCCATAGTCTTTGAAGGTTTAAGAGAAGACAACTAAAATAGGTAATATAACATCAGTGTGTCTTAAACACTTACTTGAAGGGTCCCGCTGTAAAAGAATGTACCTAAAGTATATTTTATACAAACTTCCCTACAAGCATACCCTATATGCAGTGTATAGGGAGGCTTCTAATGCTTAGAGCACCAAACTGTGAGCCACGAGATCATGTTTCAAATTTGGGCATAATCTGTGATTTATTGTGTGATTTGGGGCAAGACACCTGATATCCCCATGTTTCAACTGTGTCTGGTTATGTATGTGATTTAGTGTTGTGAAAAATGTATGAATTTCTGTTGCAAGTTATACTGTTGCACTCCCGACATTCTTTATAACTAGGTGATTCACATAACTGAGGCTATCCATGTGCAAAAATATTAAATAGAAAAAATAGTTTCCCAGTTGTCAAAAGTGGGTAGAAGCAAGAAATGGCTATAAATGAGATACTACATCTTAGTTCGGTTGGGCAGCCTGTGTAACTAAAGTCTGAGAAAAAAGACAGGAAAAAGAAAAATATTTCTTCAGGCTAATTTGCCTACCATTTTCAAAAGCATGGACCCTACAAATGATGGATTGCCTGTATTAACCTCATCTGGACGAGTGATCTAACTGCTTTGGGCACAGGGCTGTTCAAAGTTGAATCATAAGAAATTCTTCGCAGATCACGCTGCTGAAGGTCTCCAGTATAAGACTTTTTCCATATAAACTGAGCAATGTTGTACCCCAGATAAATGAGGATTGCTTTATTTTTTCATGATGTATTTATGTTTCTTCTAATGCCAGGACATCCCTGTTCAGGCCACCAGTGAGCCCCATTACTGTCCAACTCTGCTCCAAAGTTCTCTCATGGATTTCTGTCTCATGACAGGGCCAGAGGAGAGGCAGGCATCCCCCACTCCCACAGGAGAACAATCAAGGCATGGGAATGGACTGGAGCCAGTGACTCAGGGCCCAACTGTGCCACCATCATCCAGATAGTTGGCATGTTTCTTCTCCATGATTTTCTCCCCAAACCTGTGCACGGTGCCAAGTAGCATCCTGAAAGGCCATGTATGCTCATAGTAATGTCCTGCAGAGGCCACGCCCCTGGCTCACAGGAGGGGTTAGTATAACAGCAGAATTCAGCACTAGTTCCTCCCTGGTTGAAAGTGCTGCCTCACTGCAGCACTACCCAAGTCCCCTTGGCTACCCTAATGAGCTTCTGAATTCATTCCCAAACTAGGGTCACTAGCACAGTCACTGAATGGCATTAGAAATGCAGTTTTAGAAATGTAATGAATATATGAAAAATGTTCAGTGAGTCCAATTGTTAAATTGGAATCTGGTATGGAATTTAACAATTGCAAACCTTAAACTTTCATTTCAGAAGAGCAATGGGAGCAGTAATCGAGGCTGACAGTATAGCCTAGAGGTTAGAGTAATGAGCTATGAATGAGCTTGGTACATCCTGCAGACCTGGGTTTGATTCCCATAACCTCCACTTGCATACTGTGTGACTGTCAGCAAGTCACTTAAGCACCCCAGTGTTCCCAGGTCGCTCCTGAAAACAGGCTCGTGGGCCTTACCTGGTTACAAAAGACTAAAATAAAATAAATAAAATGTTTTGCTTAGGGAGAAAGGATGAAGTTAAGTTTTGCATGTGAGTATTTATTGTTAGTAATCTTGGGCATTGGAAGTATGATACAGCATGGTAGAATGTACTCTAGGTAGGTGAATTTATGGAATGAAATCCATATGTAGTGGCAAGAAAGAGCAGGTGAAAATAAATGCCATCTCTATGTAGAGGCCTAATATGTATGAGTAACAGAACTTCAAGGGGTCACCATCGAATATGCACTGAGCCGAGGTGTTAATGTTAAAGCTGGAATCGGAATGAAGCCCAGAATACTTAAACAATAATACATGACAGGGTGTGGTATATCATGGGATATTGCCCTGCCTCAGGTGCATTGTGATGCATGAAGCCATAGGCTGAGTGTCTCATGCACCTGAAAAGTGACGATATCCCATGATATACCACACCGGGGAATGTATTGCTGTTATGAACTGAAATCCTTTTGGAATGAATTTACAAAAAACAATTTTTAAGCAATTTGTTTAATTGCTTTGTAATATAAACTGGTACATGCAAAATGTGTGTGGAGGTGTATGTATAAAAAAAAAGTCTGCAGTTTGTATTGTGCCCAGTAGGTGCTGCTGCTGCAACATGTTGCCCCCCTTCCCACCCTGTGCCTGTATTTTTTGGTTTCTGATGCAGCTGTGTCCCACCCTCTCGACATCACTATCTTGGTGATTAGCACCCCCCCCCCTTCATTCCCTACTGGTGCTGGGTTTTTCCTGGTATTTGGTAGTATTTTTTTTTTTACTTTGAAAGAATGAAAGCAGCAGGACTGAAAGGAGGATTTCAGTAAGTGGAGCAAGCACCATTGTTTTGAAATTTGCAGGTGATTACCTCTGAAATAATGGAATGCTTGTAGAGGATGATTCTGCAATGTGACAATTCTAGTGATTTTTTTTCAGTTAGGAGAGTGTTGGATAATTATAAGATGTGTCTGGTTTTTGATTTAATTAGGTGGGGACAGGATCCATGGTGAGGAGTGAGGTAGACATGTTGCTGAGTCAGGGGATTGGGCCATGAAATCATTTATGCTGTCGACTTCAGTTTCAGTTTTCTACTTGGTGCTGCCACTGACCGCTGCTTCATACCTGGTGTCTGGATGCTGAAATATATGGGCGGATGGATCGGGAACATGTTAAATGACCCATTGGCTGGCACCTTTTCTTACCCATGAATATGTTGTGGATTTCAATCATGGGTAAGGAGAAGGCTCAGTCAATTAGGTTATTAGATTTTCACAATCCAGTTCATAATTAATATTTTAATTGTCCCCACACATTTGTTAAGTACCATTATATTTCACACCCTTTATAGTACTCTGCAGTCAGAAACCATTGTTATTCTCCATACATCGTATAGGTTGATGCACAATCCAATCAAAAACAAACTGGCTGAGAACAGCCCCCTTGTCCCAACTGAGAATCTCCAGTTTTACTTCGAGCATCAAGAGAGTTGTTTAAATAGTATTACATCTAATAGATAACAGGCAAACCAAATTAATAAATTGTTGTTTTTTTTTTTTTTTTAGTTTTTGTTGACCGGGTAAGTGCACTAGACAAATCCTGCCTATTTTCAGGCACGACCCGGGGGAGGGGGATACAGATGAATGCCAACTGACCTTGAACCAGATTAAGCTGTTGGTGGTATTTTTAGTGAATGAGGGAAATTTGGCCAGGACACCGGGGAAATTCCCTTACTCTTTTCGATAAGTGCCATGGGATCTTTAACATCCACCTGAACTACCACCAATCCAGGCAGATGGAACCTCGGTTTAACGTCTCATCCGAAAGACGACACCTCAGAAGTGCAGCACCCCTCTCATGCTGCACTGCAGTGTCAGTACTGGGATATTAACCCAAGTGCCAGATGTGGGAACTGAACCCACAGCCCTCTGATCTCCCGGCCTCAGAGGCGAGTGTGCTACCTACTGAGCCACTGACACTGACACATTTTACGTTCGTGACACATTCTGACACGTTTTAACCATCATTTTAATTTAATATCTAATTATCAATAAATATTCAAAACAACACTTCAACGGACCAATATAAAAATTATAATTATCTAATGAAGACCACATGCTAAACCATCTAACAGTCATTAATCTAATTAAATATTTAATCATTTAGGATGCACAATTATTTGTAAAAGAAAACAACTAAATGAGTTCATATCAAAGTCTAATTTATTTAATTTCTTATACTTTCTTTACTTCAAATCTTTTTCTTTTTGCTTCCAATAGGTCTTCTGAAACCTTTTTTAGCATCATTTGTCTTTCATTATTTTGGCCTTAGGATTTGATGAAACAAAACAGGCGAAACACTATAAAATAAAAAAAATACAAAGTTAAAATTTTTAAATGACATCAAACACCATAATATTATAGAATCTCTTCAGTGACAGTATGATCACTGAAGTACAACCTTCACAGGAAAAGTCGGAGCACAACAGTACAACTACATTAAAGCCCAAAACTGATTTTGTTTTTTTATCTTTTATATTTTTTTATACTATGAGTCAGCTTGATAGAATATTCCTAAACATATGATTTCATAACATCAAAACACAATTCCATAACTTTAAGCAGATTTATATAAACCAGAACACCTAATTTCTAAAGTTTATAAATAGGGGGCAATTAGATTAATGATTGTTAGATGGTTTAGCATGTGGTCTTCATTAGATAATTATATTTTTTATATTGGTCCTTTGAAGTGTTGTTTTGATTATTTATTGATAATTAGATATTGAATTAAAATGATGGTTAAAACCAACAATTTATTTATTTGGTTTGCCTGTTATCTAGTAGATGCAATACTATTTAAACAACACTGTTTGTCTGAGATGTTATCCTTGAAAAAGTACCAGTTTGGGTACGAAACACCATCGGGTATTTCTTCCAGGCTGTGGGAGTGTGTTTCATATTTTCCATTCCACTTGGTAAGAATAAAAATATTTATACCTTCATCTTTTGGTTTCTGACTCTATATTTGAGTGTGAGCCTCTGGTTTGATATTTGATTTTGTAATTTTTGGTTTACGCACCAGTATCACAGGTGAGCCTCATTTTGTTTTCTGTCCCAAATCTCACCTGCTCTCACGAGACTCACTGCAGTCATCTTACCTGGGACTGTGTTATGTCCTAACAAAGGCAATTAAATGGGCTACACATTTAAAGTGGCAACACATGTTAAACATTAGAGGCTCATTTCTTTATCTACTGGAGGGGGACAGAATCCAAATAATGCTACTGTATACCTGGGCACACAGTATTTAAACCATGGAGCAGTCCAAAACACAAAGTTTGTTTCTGTTTCAATTCTTTTTATCTCTATCCAAACGGCTGAGGAATAAAACCAGCATTGATGAGGAACTGCAGGGAATGCAGGATCCTTTTCCCAGAAGAGGATGAGATTGACACTGCATGCACAATATGTGTGCTAACTGCCAACAGGGCTCCAGAGAGATGGATGAAGGGAAATCGGACTCTGATACCCCCCCAACAGCTCTAATAGTGCTAGATACTAGCCAAGTGCAACTATTTTTCCAACTTCTGGAATCTTTCAAGGCCTGTAACCCCATACCAGCATCAAACAGACCAAACTGCCAGGAGGAAGACACCACACAGAAATGGCCCAGACTGGAAACAGACAGCACCACAAATGAGACCTTGGGGGATCCAGATGAGGGAGCAATAGATAAGTCTAACGGGATGTGCCATGGCAAAAATATTGACAAACTCATCAAAATGTTAAGGGCGGCTCTCAGAATAGCACAGCAGCTTAAACAGCCATCTACATCCGAAGACCCACTACTATCAATGGGGGAACCAGAAGACAAAATCCATTTCCCAACTTGAAAGACTACTGAAACTATTCTCACTAAAGAATATAATGCTCCTGAACCCTCCAGACTGCTAGAGAAGCGTGGTGAGTAACTGGTAGCCTTTATCATAGATGAGTAATGAACACAGGGCAAGGTGCCAAAGGTTGACCAACCAGTCTCCGAACTCTCTAAGCACACCAGTATCCCTACTGAGAGCACAGTGGCACTCAAGGAACCCATGGATAAGAAGATTGAAGAGCATCTCAGGAAGATACATGAGACATTGGGCATGCTACTCATGACCAATATGGCAGTGTGGTTTATGAATAGAGCCCTCCATAGACTGGTTGACATTCTGACTGAAAATGTACCAGAGGACTCCTCACAGGTGGACACAGACAAATGTACAATACAAGCCATAAAGTACATAATGGATACATCCTTAGACATCCTGAGATTCGGATCCAGAATGGCAGTCCTTGTGAACAGAGCAAGGAGGGTATTGTGGCTCAAGCAGTAGCAGGTGGACAATGAATCCAAGAGTGCTCTAATGAAACTGCCATTCAAGGAAGGTACCTTATTTGGCAAGGGATTAACACCCTACCTAAAGAACAGAGGGGGTAAGCAAACACAAGGAGACAAGGATGTCTATTTACCCTCAGACAGGTATTTTCATCCCAAAGGAAAGCCATTTAAACCCAGAATCCAAAACTACAACTCCCAAGGATCCAGACAATGGAGCCAGAGACCCAGATTCCAACATAAATCACATGGCAACAAAACAGAGAATGACACTGGCAGACAATATGGCAACAGTGGACATAAGCTGAATTTCAAAAATCAAGGAAAGAAACGATGAAGGCACCCGGGCCTAAGCAAACCCACTAATAGTAGGGACACTGCAAAAGTTTGCAACACAATGGGCCCAAACATCATCAGACAAGTGGGTGAGGGAAGTTGTAAAGCTGGGTTATGCAACTGAATTCAACAACAAGCTGATATAACACAGACCATTTGTTTCTCCAATACCAAAGTGCCCAGAGAAGGCACAAGCAATAAACCATGTGATACAGGGTTTACTACAAAATGGGGCCAGTTCGCCAGTCCCTACAGAGGAGAGAGACACAGGAGTTTACTCCTTGTTCTTTGTAGTCCCGAAGAAAATAGGGGGAATGTGTCCGGTACTGGATCTGAAGTACCTAAACAAATTTGTAGCATACAAAAAGTTCAAGCTGGAGACACTACAGTCAACATTACTAGCCATTCAGCCAAGGGACTATCTGACATCAATAGATCTGAAAGACGCCTACCTTCATATACCAACATGGAAGTCACACTACTAGTATCTTCGGTTTAACATAAAGGGGGAACACTGTCAGTATACCCACCTGCCATTCGGACTGACCTCAGCCCCCCTGGGTATTCACCAAGACACTAGTCGTACTGGCAGCACACCTAAGAAAGGAAGGGGTCCTTGTCATCCCCTATCTGGATGGCTGGTTGCTACAAGCAAGAACAGTGGAAAGGCACAATACAACACAAACCTTGCAGTGCAATGCCTTCAGGAACATGGATGGGTAATCAACAAAGCAAAGAGCCAAATAATGCCCTCACAGTCTCTTTCCCACATAGGCACCATAATAAACACTCAATTCAACAGGGTGACCCCAATGGAGGAAAAAGTGCACAATATTCGCACACTAGTCAACAGGATCATTCACAGAGCAGAATGGGACTGCCTCCAGATACTATGAATCATGGTAACCTTGATAAAAATGGTACCATGGGCTAGACTGCACATGAGAGTCCTACAGAGATACCTGATCGACACATGGGATCAGATCACTCAAAACTTCAGATTCCGAATAACACCACCAGCAAAGATACTCATAAGCATATGGTGGTGGACTCTAAAAAAGAACATACAGTACTACACAGCTGCCCACTAGCACAGCCCCCCCTCCACTGCAGTCATTATCATGGATGCGAGCCTGAAAGGCTGGGGAGTAACTTACCGGTATCAAGTCACTCAGGGACTGTGGTCACAGAAAGAATCAACACTTCCAATAAATATTCTGGAAATGAGAGCAGTATGACTGGCTCTGAAATTCTTCAAACCTCTGACGCGAAATAAACAGGGAACATGCGCAACAAGTCCTTGATAGCAGAATCACTCAAACTATTACACTGGGCAGAGCAGAGTCTACAATCAATCGTGGCAATTTACCTGGCAGACTCATCCAACTTGGAGATGGATTGGCTAAGCAGAGTAACCATAAACCAGTCAGAATAGATGCTTAGCGAAAGAATTTTTAGAAGATTTTTTTAAAAAAAGGAGACCACTGCAAGTGGATATCATGGCCTCCCAGCAGAACACTCAATTACCGAGTTATCACTCCAGATTCTCATACCACAAGGCACAGGAAGTGGACACACTTTCTGCACCATGGAAGTTCAAATGAGCATACTGTATATGTTCCCACCAATCACCATGATCAAAAAAATACCACACAAAGCATGAGCCACAGGGGCAACAGTAGTATTGGTAGAACCCAACTGGCCCAGGAGACCATGGTACTCACTAATACAAGCAATGTCAGTGGATCCTCCCATGCCACCACCCAGCTGGCTGGACCTACTGAGCCAAGGGCCAATTTTGCACCCAAACCATCGACATTGAAACTGACTGCTTGGTTGCTGAAAGGAACAGGCTGTTAACCCTGGGTTATCAAACTTGGGTGGTTGATTGTTTACTACAGTCCAGGAAACAATCCACCAATACAACATATCAAAGACAATACAAAAATCACACATGACCCCACAATGCAAAGCATCATGGGCTGCATATGCAAATCACCACAGAATGTTATGCTGGTCCAACTTTAAGCAGAATTGCATGGTGCCAAAAGGCCTCTCACACAGTTTGCAAAGGGTGCTAACAGAAGACATAGACATGTGTTTCGTCCTACCAGGACTCCTCAGTATGCCTCATCTGTTTGATACCCCAGTGGAATGGACCAGCTACCCTTAAGGCAGTGTGCCTTGGATATATTGTGGTGAACCCATTAAAATAAAAAAAACTATTTAAAAGACAAAGAACCACTGTGCGCAAACACTGAGGCAAGGGTTACCCCAAAGGGCATTTGGCTGGGAAGCCAAGTTTCAAGAAAATACAAAAATCACACATGCCAATATCAAAGACAATGGCACATTTTTCATAAATGGTGCATGGAAAAGGGAACATCTCCATCAGTCGCTGATCTACCACAGATTCTAGACTTTCTCAATGATGGGGAAAATAAGGGCCTGAGCCCATCCTCACTTAGGGTACAGACTTCTGCAATTTCCTCTATAAGGGGTCCACTACCAGGGGTAGGACCCTTCAGGTCACACCCCGACGTAGTCAGACTACTTAAAGCAAGCACATTCGCATCCCAAAGGGTTAGACCAATATGTGCCCCTTGGCAACTGAATATTGTGCTAGACGCACTCCAAGACCCCACTTTACAACAGCATACATTACACTGGTATACTCTGAAAACAGTGTTTCTTGTGGCAATTTGGTCAGCTAGAAGGATAGGAGAGTTACAAGCCCTGTCATGTAGGAACCCTTCCTAACATTTCACAACAACAGAGTCGCACTTAGAACAGTCCCGTTGGTTCTCCCTAAAGTCACTACTCCATATCATATGGCCCAGGAGATACAGTTACCATTATTGTGAATGGATCAGGAACACAACACAAGGACACCACATCCTTTAGATACCAGTCAACAATCGAGAAAGTACCTCAATAACACTGATGGCACAACTAAGACAGATAGACTGTTCATCCTTACCATGGGAAAGAGGGTGGGGCATGCAGCCTCCAAAGACATCCTGGGTAGAGAGGGGGCAAGTCTCTGTGATAGACATTTGCTCAGCAGCAACATGGTCATCCATTCACATTTTTACCAGGCGTTATTGGCTGGACATGGCATCTGCCGAGAGGGCCACTTTTGCTAGAGCGGTAATAAGGGCGAGTACTCAGACTACATGATAGCAGAAACATTATCTACCTTATCTCCCACCCAATGATTAAAGACTAAACACACACTGCTGCTAAGGTCCCAATGGTTTCTGAATGCGGAGTACTATAAAGGGTATTAAATATAATGGTATTTACTAACCTGGTAAAGGTGATTATTTGAATACCCTTTATAGTACTCCGCAGCCCCACTCATGGGTGGCAGATGTAATTTTGCTATGCTAAAGGACACTCATCATATCTGTTATGACACAAGATAATGTAATACTATATCTGAATAACTTGCATTATCAAGTACTGTGAAACTTGGAATAATTGATATGCCTTATGTTTGTTAATGAATGAAGAGGAAAATGATTTCCAGCACTGTCTCTAGAGGTACTCTCCTTATAGGCTGCGACATAGTCAGGGCTACCAGGCATTAGCCAGAGAGGGCAGCATACAAGGTGGGATACTATTGTTCTCTCTATATTTTGTCTTGCTGTTTTTTGTTATTTATCTCTAATTGCTAAGGAAGATTCACACTGGAGATTCTCAGTTGGGACAAGGATTGTCCTCAGCCAGCTTGTTTTTGATTGGATCATGCATCAACCTATAGAATGGATGGAGAATACCAATGGTTTCTGATTGCGAAGTACCATAAAGGGTACTCAAATAATCACCTTTACCAGGTGAGTAAATACCATTGTGTGACTGATTCTGAGAAGCTCACACAGCACACTGGTATACAGTAGATTAAAATCCTTTTTACACTGCAAAGCAGAGTTATGCTGGCATAGTGTGAATATGTCAGTAGAGAAAGGGGGATCTGGAATGTCTGGAACGTTTCCTAATGCAGCGCAGCCTGTCGGCTTCCATGGACTGCTGTTGAATAACATATCACCACTATCCAGTCCATTCAGTACAATGCAGTCCCTCCTCCACCTCACTATTCTGTTCATGAGGAAAGGAAAGTTTAACCCTTAGGCTGCCATCGCCGACAGAATTTGAAGGTATAGGAATTCTGGACTGTTATATCAGTCTATGACACAGAAAGGGTTAATACAGCTTCAAGTTTCATAATGGAGAAGGAATGTGAAGGGACATCAGATAAAAGTTTCAGTTTCAGCTCCTTGAGACATGTGAGGAATGTGGTTAGTGATCGGATAAAGGGTTCAGCATGAACTCCTTAAGACATTTAACATTTCAAAACCCTTTATGTCTTGCAACTTTTTCTTCTTGAGGCGGGTGCCCAGTTTCTCTGTTGTTTTTTTTTTTTAGAGGGGGGAAAGGTTGGGGAGCAACACGGTACCCCCTCCCCCACACACACACACTTCTGTCTATTTTTGTATGTAGGGCAAGTTTTCAATGCCAACACTGACAGCCTATTCCAAGTGTGGACTTTCTCTTTTTGTTTTTTTAAATGGCCAGCTGACCAAACAGACTGCTAAAGTGCTGCATTAATATAACCAAAATCATGAACAGAAGTTAGACTTTTGCAATAATTGATTTTTTTCTGCATTGTGATTGTACAGTATTTGTGGTCAATGTGTCGGTACTAGACCAACACTGTTGCTGACTGTGCTCCAGAGTTCTGAATCAATGGATACTGTACTTCTCTCTTCAGGTAGATTCAGGATTCCACTGAAAATGAGATGTTGCAACTTATCTCAGCTGTCATGTGTAAATAAACTGTAAACAAGATTTATTTATTTATTAATTAATGTATGTACTATGTGTGTGTGTGTATATATATATATATACTTATATATATATATATATATATGTATGTATGTATTTATTAATTCATTTGGACATTACACTTTTGAGCTTAGGAACCCATTTACAAAGGGTCCACATCAGTATTGATTGTGCATAATGATCAATGCAAGCAATTAAAAATCTAAGGTTAGAGTACAGTAGGCAGCTCCAGGGGGGCATTGTCACGGAGATACAAGGTTCAATAATGTGAAATGCACACAGTAGGATATCTGTGGGTGGTGTACAGAATGCAGCTCCAGTGGAGTATTGTCTTGGAGTTAATCGGTTTCAGCAGTTGGAGGGATTATATTTAGGCAAGCACATTGTCATTTAAGGTAATACATTGACAACAGAATACATTTTAGATTTTAAATACAGAGATGTAGGGCAAAAGAGTCAAAGTAATCAGAGGTGACAGTCACAATGGGTCCTGAGTGCTAGTGCTTTCTTTAATTCCCCTTTTGAGCTGACCCAATTTGGAAAGGTTCAGCAGTGTTTCATGGAACTCATTCAGCCAGCAGGGAACTCTGAAGACAAAGGAGCATTGGGCCTGGCAACTTCTGCAGAAAGGTATGCTGAGTGCATTTCTTTCCCTGCTCCTGGTTGTGTAATGGTTGTCCATTGGGAGCAGCAAATTTTGTAAGGCTGGGGGGGAGGGCCATCAGTGTCTTCCTCCCTCTTAGGCAGATCTGGAACTTGATTCTGTCTTTCAGAGAGAGCCAGTTAGTGTGTACATATAGTTTACAAGTATGGGCTTGAGTGAATCAGCAGGCCTTATTTAGTGCTAGTCTAACCCTGTTGAGGACTGTGACAGTGGCTGTGCTGTATACTGGTAGGCTACAGTCAATTACTGGGAGAATAGAGCTACTTACTACCATTCGTTTAGCTGCAGGGGTGAGGTAGTGTATGTGCCTAAATAGTACTCCTAATCTTATGTTGATAATTTAAACTACATTATCCACATGAGGGGCAAATGATAATGAGTCAAGTGTGACTCCTAGGTACTTAAAGATGGTGACTTATTCTTGGGGTTCTCCTTTGATGACGAGTGCTAAGACCTTTTTTCTTGCTATCAGACCAGCAAACAGCACGGCCTTTGTCATTTTACAGTTCATCAGCAGTTTATTTTGACTGAACTATTTCTTTAGAGCCTCAAAGCTACTTTGAAGTTATTCAGAGAGGGACCCCTGCTGATGGCTGCTGGTGAAGATGACTACATCATCTGCATACAGAAGCACTTTTGAGGGGAAAGCTGAGGGGAGGGTGTTTACGAAAAGCCCGAATAGCAGGGGCCCAAAGAGTGATCCCTGAGGCACCCCTATTGTGACATTTCTGGCCTCTGATAGTGTCCCATTGATCTTTACTCATTGGGACCTTTTTGAGAGAGAGCTGCTGAACCAGGAGATTGTGTCCAGGGAGAGACCCGGTGTGAAGTTTGGAGAGAAGAATGAAGTGGTTGACCAGGGCAAATACCTTTGTTAGGTCAATATAGGTGGCTCCCACCAGTTTTCCATTGTCCAATGTTTCATGGATAAAACTGGTGTACTCAATCAGGGCAGTGTTCATGCTGTTTAATTCCTCAAGCTGTGTTGTTGTGGGCATTGGATATTGTATTTGCATAGATGTTCAACCAGTTGGTCAGAAACTATCCTCTCCAGAGCCATATAGGTCTATAGTTGGATACTAGGTTACAGTCTCTGCTTTTGTGGACAGGGGTGACCAGTGAAGTTTTCCAGATTTCCCAGAATTGGGAGTAATGGATGAAGAAGTTTAAAATGTTGGTTAGTGGCAGTTCAAGTTCGTCTAGGGTCAGGGCTACTATTTTAATGTCTACTGCACCACTGCCCAGCCTTGTTTTCCCCAGTTCCCATTTTATATATTTTATTGTGTCAGCTTTGGTAATGGGCCTAAAGTAGAACAGCGGGATGTGGGGGTTATGAGGGAAGGCTGAGTTTAAAGGATCACTTTGATTGTGGGAGTCAACTGCCATGGAGGAAGCATTTAGAGGTAGTATAGAACTGAGATCTGTAAAAGCATTGTTAAAGGTGTTAGGAATCTCAACTGTGTTTATTATGATGCTCTCTATGTTGTCAGCACCTCACCAGCTGGCATCATAAATCCCCTTCTTTTACTGAAATGACAAATTGTGCAAATAACTACCTGGATTTGCCATACGCAAGGTTCCTCTGAAAACAAGATATTGCATGTGAACTGATCACTGTTAGGAAAATATATGTGCATTTGCCATAAGCAAGGTCCCTCTGAAAACAAAATATTGCATTTGAGCTGATCACTATTGGGAAAATACATTATAACAATAAGTAAGATCAGGACCTCACTGAAAATGAGATTGTGCATGTTAACTGACCTATTCTGGGTAAATACATTGTAAAAATGTACAAAAGCAGGACCTCAGTAAAATGACATGTTGCATTTTAGCTGTGCTAATGCTACTAAATACACTGTAAAAATATGTAAAAGCAGGACCCCACTGAAAATGAAATATTGCAGCTCAGCTGCCCAGTCCGACTAATCGCACTTACACTCTCATGTGTGAACAGCTGTTGTAAGTGTGTGTGCGTTGTGTGTATTTTCAAGGAGTTGTGTACAGTATGTCCAGAACCCAGAACACTGTTCACTGCATTACCTCGATGTTTATGGTTTTGTTTTTTTTACTGTTGTGGTGTAAATGTGGGATTATTGCATCACAATAATACAAGCACAACTAAGTCACACATTAATTCTATATCTCCTACCCAGTATCATTCATTCCCCTACTTATTATTGTTAAGTTGATAACTATTAAATTGTCCACTGGTCACTTCCACAACTTATTGTTTGTTAGCTTATTTTTGTCAATTTATTCTTAGGCATAATTGTGTTGTTTAGTTTTGATATACTTATTCCACTTCTGTGTATTTTATATTCCATATTTTTGTATCTGTTACCTTTTCCCCTTCTCCCTTCTGCCCAGAATGCATCTGAAAAAGAGCTGTTACCAACTCAGTGTGTGTTTCCTGGAGAAAGAAAGAAAAAGAAAGAAAGAAAGAAAGAAAAGCAAAGCAAGCAAAGCAAATCTTTATTTATATAGCGTCTTTCAATATCAAGGTGCTGTACAGAGTATAAACCATAAATATGCAAGTAACAGCAGTATAAATTTTAAAATCAGTCTGGGAAAGCCAATGAAAATAAATATGTTTTTAACAAGGATTTAAAACTACTGAGGTCAGGCATTCTCTTAACCGATGAGGTAGAGAATTCCACAGGGTTGGTGCTGCAAATGAAAAAGCACAAGCTCCAGATGTTTTTAGATGAACCCTGGGAATCTCTAGCAATCCCTTGTCGGCAGGTCGGAGGGGGCAATTGGGGGAGTAGGGAGTCAGGAGATCTTTCAGGTAGTCGGGTCCCTGATTGTGTAGGGCTTTGAAGGTAAGCAGGCCTACCTTTTAGGTGATCTGCCACCGAACCGGAAACCAGTACAGTCCGCACAGTACAGGCGTAATGTGATTGGATCTAGAGGTACCGGTCAACAGCCTGGCTGCAGCATTCTGCACCAGCTGCAAGTGGTGGATATCAACCCCAGACAGTCAAAGGTAGAGGGCATTGCATTGCAGTAGTCAAAATGAGCAGTGATGAAGGCATGGACCAATCTTGGAAAGTCGCCAGGTGGAACCAAGTGTTTCACCCAGGTGATATTCCTCAGATGGTAAAATGAGGATTTAACTACAGCTGACACCTGAGATTTCATGGTCAAGCTGTCATCAAAAATAATGCCCAGATTCCGCACCCGATCTGAGGTAGTGAGCTTGACACCATCAAGCCACAGGCTCGACATGTGCCCAGCCCCCAAACCCGCCCCTGGGCAACCCGGGTCCACAACCAACACCTCAGTCTTATCCGGATTCAGTCTCAGCCAACTGGAGCTCATCCAGTCTTTCATCAGGGAGAGGCAATTATTTAGCACAGAGACCACATCAACCTGTCCGGGCACAAAGGACATATACAGCTGAGTGTCAACTGCATAGCAGTGAAAACTCAAGCCATATCACCTGATGGTATCTCCCAATGGCAGCATATACACTGTGAACAATATGGGCGCCAATATGAAGCCCTGCAGCACCCCGCAGGATGGGGAGGGCATCAGAGGAATAAATTACAGTGACCATCCTCTGAACCCTGCCTATGCAGAACGATCAAATCATTCGAGGGCTGTACCTGACAGTCCACAGAGAAACTGTAGGGTCTCCAAAAGCACCCCATGGTCCACAGTGTCAAAGGCTGCTGAGAGATCAAGAAAGACCAACATGGTAAGAGCCTTTTGATCTCTCACCATAAGGAGATCATTTAGTACCAGAACAAGGGCAATCTCTGTGCTATGCCTGTTCCTGAAAGAAAAGAAAAGAAAGAAAGAAAGAAAGAAAGAAAGAAAGAAAGAAAGAAAGAAAGAAATTCTCATCATAATAATGTATTAGCAGCCATTTGGCTCTGACCAGATCTGTTTATTATGGTGTCAGGTTTTACATTTCTACTGGCTTCTTCAACCTTTCACAGCAGAACCACTTCATCATATGTATCTATGTATCAAGGTAAGTGGATCTATGCAAATATTTTTTTAGAAACACACTGACATATCTTCTCTTAAATAAACCACCAAGCTACTGGGGTGTTTTGAAAAAAAAAAGTTTGCAAAGATCCTATCACCTTGATAAAGCAGGCCTGCTTTGAAACTTTTCTGGGTCCAGAGGAAATGTTAAAAAGGACATCTACAGTAACAAATGTGCTGAGTAAACTGCTACAGTAATTGCAATGCTTAAACTATAGTGGTTCTATAGAAGCAAACTATGGGCTTGATTTTCAAAATGCCCTTAGATCATCAAAATTTGCAGCAATCTAGGGCTGCAGTGAACTTCGGATGAATCAGGAATTCTGTGCCCAATTCTGTAAAATCAGAGGCCCCTGCACCAAAAACCCAGAAGTTGCTGCATCCGCAGGCTAGCACCAAACATTTGGCACACCTGTAGGAACTGCTGCAGAGATCTGCTCTCATTGCCCGACACAATAATAGAGGGTCTGGGATGGTTGTGGGGGTGAGGCATGCCTGAAAGGAGGGGTCCGGATCAGAAAGGACATAATGGGGTGCCATGGGGGAGATACTGGGCATGTGAAGGAGTGATGTGGTACCCAGGAGGGGTGCCCTTTATATATCTATAATGCCAATGAGATGATACTGCTGGGGGGGTTCAAAGGACAAACAGTGCCCCAGGTAGGCACAGCCATGGTAGCAGACCCATCTTTTACAGCCCCCTCAGTTTTCCACATTGTGCAGCACTGGTGCAAGGTGCTTAGACCACCTCATGGCTGGTCTATGTTGAGACTCTTGCTGTGCCCACAGTGGGGCTTCCAAAATATGAAAAAAGGGAATAGCACAGCCCCACTGTGGTGCAAGCCCCCTAGCAACCTGATGCACCCTGCTCTATGTCATAAGGTTGGTGCAGTTGGCACAGAGGCTCCCCTTTTTGATGCAGACCATGTTCAAAAATTGGGGCTGCTGCATCTCTTGGTGCAAGGTGCAACTTGAGTCATTTATGTTTGATGCAAGCACCTTGCATCATTCCTCAGGCTTTGAAAATTGAGCCCTATGTATAGATAAACAACTTTTTTATTTATTTATTTAGTTCTAGGATTACAAATACCTTTGAGCCAGAGGCTCTTTTACAAAGGTTCCACGTCAGTTTGAAAACAGTACAACAAATTGAGGCAGTACAAGATAATACAGAGATACAGCAATCTGAAGTTGGAATACACAGGATAATGTTGGTACATCAACGTATGGGGAAGAGGCAAACAGTATTGGTATACATTGGTCAAGGGAGAAAAGTGGATGGGATTGCTACATCATACATGATTATGCAAGTAAAAACAGCAGATACAAAAGTAGAGGGAGGTGAACACAGGATAGAGTCATCGGTAAACACAGGTCTAGGGCAAAAAAAAAGAAGAGAAAAAAGGGGGGATGCTATAACATTACAAGGCAAGGGTAGGACATGGGGGGAATATGAGCTGCCAGGGGCATTGTTGAGGAAACATGGAGAAGTGAAGAGGGGGTGGTAAGGGGAGGGAGGGTGGGGGGAACAAGGGGAGGAGGAAGTCAGGGACAGGAGAGGTAAATTGCTAGGTTGGGCGGTTAGGCAGTATTGAGAGAGTAACATGGGTTGCTGGTTAGGTGTGGCAGTCACAGGTACTGGATGCAGACAGTGACCAGCGGAGTTTAGAATTCAGATACACACCATAATGAACACTGCACTGGTATGTTGTTAGACATAAGGCTGTAGGATACCATGCAGGGTCTAGATGTGTGTGTGTGCATATATGTCTATGTGTATGTATGTGTGCCGGTCATAAAGCATCTACATCATCATACACACTACACCAGAGCTGTAGCAGATGTTGCAGGTTGCCCTATAGGCTACTCATTAGGCAGCTAGCTGCATGGTCATACAAACTGCACACCTGAAGGTCACGTGATGCAGGGCACCTAGAAGCAGCAATGATCTGAAGCTCCCGCCTATTGACCTCTTTCAAAAGCTTATTTTGCCCTATTAAAAATACAGAGTGAACTCCAGACCTTGATTCTACATTGTATTGGTACTCAGGGCAATAGCGACTGCTACTGTGTCCTTTTTCTGCGATATACTCTGTCTTAAAATCGAGATGGAGGCCGAGATGAAACAGGTCAGAATTAAACACACTCCACCGGCTACCACGGAGAAAACAGCTAAAAAATCCAAACACCAAAGCTCTGGGGGTACCTCTAAATCAAGCTCTTCCAGCTCCTTGGCAATTCCCCTAACCAAGGATCGTTTCCTTCAAGAATTGATGCCTTTTAAAGAAACACTCGAAGACATCTCGGTGAAATTGAAATCACTTCGAGGAGACCTAAGCTCCCTGTCACTAAGAATGGGAGACTCTGAAGCGAGAACCACCTCTCTGGAGGGGTGGAAGGAGAGAGTGGATCCTGAAATGGTTCGGCTCCAGCTACAGCTTAATAAGTTGCAACTGAAAACCGAAGATTTGGAGGGGAGAAGTAGAAGGAATAATGTCCTGATACTAGGCCTACCTGAAACAGAAGAAGGTTCTGATATCGGTTTCCTCCAGAAATTTCTCGCTAAGACTGTGGGCCATCCCCATTAAACCCACAATACCTCATAGACTGGGCCCATCGCTCTCTCAGGCCGAAATCTCCACCTGGATCACCACCACGGCCAATAATAGTGAGATTTCTAAGTTACCTTGAGAAGCAGCATGTCATTTCTAAATTGAAGGAGCTCCAAGCCATCCTATGGGGCAACGCTAAATTGAGGATAACTCAGTATCTCCCCATTGAAACTCATCAAAAGAGATCAGCATTCCACCCCACGGTCAGCAAGTTAATAGCTGCAGGAATTCGCTTCAAGATGGTCTACCCAGCTAAATTGCAGGTGGCAATTGAGGGAGCATGGCATTTCTACGAATCCCCGGAGCAGGCAACCACGGATCTCACAATCAAGCTACCTAATTTATTTAAGACTGGCTGAACTGTTACTTCAATTACTAAAGGCTATCAGTCCTTAATCTTGTGGGAGTAAATTGTGTACCTATTGTTGGATCCCTTCTCTCTTGCCCCTTTTCTCTCTCTTCCCATTCTCGTTTGCCTCTCTCAGGCTGGTTGCAGAGGGCCAGGGGGATGTCTCGAGGCCTAGTAGGCCTAATTCAGTGGTGGGAACGCCGGTGTGTTTCTGAGGGGAGGGGTAGGTACCTTTGTTTAGCATGCATTTCCCTGCTCCGCTAATGGGGATGGTTGTTTTTGTCCCATCAATTTTCAGGTCCCCTGATCACTTCCCCACCCTTCGAGGGGAGAGCATTCCCACAGAATCTAACAAGCTATGAGACAAAGGGATTTTTGAGACCTCTATTCCCCTAAGGTCTGTTTCATTAAGTTGCGTGGGGCTCATTTGGTCTCATCTGGAGCAGCACTCTTGATCTTAAGTAGGTTGGACGAACTACATACAGATGGATTTATTCTCACTTACCTTGGATCTGGATTTATGCTCTTTATAATAATTCTCCTGAGTCTGACTAACCTATTTAGGGTGCACATTTGTGGTCTCTCCTAAGGGGTTGGTGGGTGGGGGGCTTTGGGATGGAGCAAGCTTAGGGAGAACTGCATACCGCGCCAGAGAAGGGGAGGGAGGGTGTTCTCCCGGGGAAGCTTAGAGAGTATGGCAAATTTTGATTACTTCTGGTATACCTCTTCGAGGTAGTTTCTGGCACCAACGATCAAACCTGGTATTTATATGGAGCTTTAGCTTCTCAGGGGAAGGTCACCTACTGGGTTGGGTCCTCTATACTGGATATTAACGTATCCAAAACTACCTTCAAATGGGGACCTCTTGTATATAGTTTGAGAGGGTTTTGGGGGGAGGGGGGTTTTACGAATCAGACGCCTTTCCCGATGACTGCAACGACGGAGATCAAAAGGAAGCAGTTATACCTCCACATATTCTTCATTTTACAGGCATATAAGGGAAACTACCGGGAAGGGTTTTCTTGCTTTAATATTACTTCTGCTCAGATGGGGATGAGGGGAGGGGAAGGGACTGGAGTGTGCCTTTTGGGGTTCTCTTTCCAACTACAGACACATGATTACTGTTTCTTTCACGAAGATGGTGATGACTTCAGTACCAATTAAAATTGCTACATGGAATGTTAGAGGAGTCAGAGACGTGACTAAAAGATATCAGGTTCTCAAAAATTGTGCTCTTTTAAATATAGACATTCTTTTGATGCAGGAAACCCACATTCTAGCTACTGAAACAAATGGGTTATGCAGACAGGGATTCTCCCAAATTTTTACTGCCTGTGGATCATCGGCGAGTAGGGGGGTTGCAATTCTGGTCAAGAGGCATGTTTCGTTCGTAGCAGAAGAAAGTCTATCAGACCTGGAAGGCAGATTTATCATAGTTAAGGGCACGCTTAACAATACCATGGTTGTATTGGGTGCAGTTTATGGCCCAATTGGTGGCAACGCGGAGTTCCTTATGTGCTTAGCTGTCAAGCTGAGCAGATTTCTGCCCTCTAGGCTAATTATTGGGGGGGATTAGAATATCCCCCCAACACAAGATATGGATAGAACCTATAGGCCGCTAAAGCCCCTATCCCTCCAGCAGCAAGCCCTAAGGGACTTTATGGGGTTATTAGGTCCTTGTGATCCATGGTGCCTATTTAACCCCTCTGGTCAACTTTTCTCGTTCTTTTCCCAGGTTCACCAGTCGTGGTCTAGGTTGGACTACATTCTAACCAGTACCTCGCTCCTAGCTGGCCTTCACCAGACAGGAATTACACCAATTGTCATATCAGACCACTCGATGGCATGGCTAGTGATTTCTCCTGACCCGAGTATCCAGAGGGACACTACCTGGAAATTAAACACATAACTCCTAAAAGAGGAGCGTATAATCTCTAACATTAGGGATTCAATATCTTCTTTTATGGACATTAATAAGGGCTCCATTAAAAGGGAGGATCAAATATGGTGTTCCCTTAAATGCTACATTAGGGGGGAATTTATTAAGTTAGCTTCCAAACGGAAAAAACAAAGGGAGGCCAGAATTATTTCTCTGTCAAATCAAATCAAGGTGGCCGAAAATACCGTATCCACATCCTCCCCTTCAGGTCTTTTGGAAACCCTACTGAAGCTCAGAAATGAATATGCAGATTTATTAAAAGAAAAGGCGGAATACGCCATCCTAAAAACCAAAGCCCGCTATTTTGACTAAGGCGAGAAGCCAGGCAGAATGCTAGCCCTTCGTCTACGGGAACTAGAGCGCTCGAGGCTAGTCCCCTCTATATTAGCTTCTGATGGCTCTATTAGGACTTCCCCACATGATATCTCTCAAGTTTTTGAGAACTTCTATAAAGACTTATACAGTAAAAATCCGTCACAGGTTACATCCTCATGTGTTGAACAATATCTGGATAGCCTTCACCTCCCGTATCTCCAGGCACATCACTGTCTGATTCTGTCTTCCCCAATCACCTTAGGGGAGATAGAGGAGGCAATCAAAGGGCTCGCATTAGATAAATTGCTAGGACCTGACGGCTTTCCCTCCAACTTCTACAAAACTTTTAGTAAAGAATTAGCCCCCCTTTTCTTAAATTTATTTGAATACATGTTCACTTCAGACACTCTAGATCCCACCTTGTTGGAAGCTATGATAGTTCTCATCCCGAAGCCCGACAAACCACATAATGAACCAGCCAGCTATCGCCCAATCTCGCTTTTAAACTATGATATCAAAATCCTAACAAAAATCTTATCTCTTAGAATTAAAAGGGTTTGGTCTCATTTGTTGAGCCCTGAGCAGGTGGGATTTGTGCAGGGCTGATCCTCAGCTGATCATCTGCGAACCCTTTCACATATTTTTCAGGTTGCCCAGAGCTCCCAGATTCCCATGGCTTTAATCTCATTAGATGCAGAAAAAGCCTTTGACAGAGTAAACTGGGAGTTTCTCTGGGCAACTCTTAAGAAAATGGGCTTCCCAACAGTTTTCATTAGTTGGATACAGACCTTTTATCGAGCCCGCACCACCAAAACTTACTGTAATGGCGTGTTCTCTTCCCAGTTCTCTTTATTTACTGGCACCAGGCAAGGTTGTCCCTTATCTCCTTTTCTATTTAATTTATATCTGAAACCCCTTTTACTTAGTATTAAGTGCTCCCCTCGGTCATGGGCTGTTCAGTTTATCAACTGTCTTTAACCCTTTCAGTGTATGCTGATGATATTCTTCTTCATTTGGCCTACCCTGATGTATCGTTATCGCATTCTTTACAAATCATCAGACAGTTCGGACTCGTAGCCAATTATAAATTAAACTTATCTAAAACTGTGATTTTTCATTTAAATTCCCTTACCCACCTGGCTAGCTTCGCTCATCTAGGCATGAAATGGTCCCCTCACTCTATTAAATATTTGGGTATACACCTCATTAATGACCCAGAGATCTTCAGGAAACTTAATCTAGATGACTTAATAATGAACATCCAGCAAGATTTTCAAAGATGGGTAAACCTTCCCTTTCGATATGGGGTCGTATCAGCATTGTTAAAATGAATGTGCCCCCCCCCCCGTCTTTTTTATCCCCTGAATTTAATGAATCTCTGGCTCCCACTGTCCTATTTCTGTCATTTTCACTCTGTTCTCTCCAAATTTATTTGGCAGGTAAACATCCCAGATGCTCCTTCATAAAACTCAGCCTTCCTAAAGAACTAGGTGTACTCTGTCTCTCCAATTTCATTTTCTACTACTGGGCGAGCCACCTGTCAAAAATGGGGAGATGGTTCTCAGGTACAGCTGATGGGTACCTCCCAATCTGGTTACAATTAGAGAGGAAGCTTCTTGGTTTACATGGTCTCAATTCCTCCAGAATATTCTTCTCCACTAGTTCTGCATTGCCAAATTCCATACAAAACTCGGTGGTGGGAGTCTCCATTAAAGTTTTAGTCCAATGTTGGAATTTTTTTAACTTTTCATATAAAAAGGACATGGCTCAACCCCTTATTCGGAATCCAAATATTAAAATAGGGGGATCACTGCTTTCCCCTGATTGGCTTCCTCAGCTACAGGACGTTTTAGTGGAGGACCTGTTCTGTCAGACTGCTCTCCTATCCTCCCCTGATATAATGGCTAAGTTTAATATTCCTCAGAAATATATTTTCAAAGTGTTTCACCTGAGACACCTTATGGTGTCCAACTTTGGAATTACATTTTCACAATCTCAGGTTAGGCCCTTTTTGGAACAGGTACAGGCATATGCCAGTAAGCCCCTTGAAATATCGGCAATTTACTTTTTCCTTTTGGGAATTAAATTCTCTAGTGCCCTCCTGGGTTCTAAAGTTTGGACTTCCCTCCTGACTGATGTTATTCCTATGTAGAGTCAGGTCTGGAAGGACTTGCATAGATACCTTACCCAAGACAGGCATAGACTTATTCAGTATCATATTTTAAATAATATGTATTATACACCTGTAAAGCTAGCCAAACTGGGTAGGCTCCCTGTGGCAATCTGTACCAGATGTGGTGCATCTGAAGGGAATCTGACTCATATTTTTTGGCATTGTAACAAGGTGGCACCACTTTGGAATACAATTCAATCCAACCTAGACTCCCTACTGGGATTAGGGGACATGTTTACCATAGAGATATGCATCCTTGGGATGTTTTCGACCATTAAGATTAAGGAACGTAGATTTCACATGGCCTTAATTTCCATTGTGGTCAAAAGATTGGTTCTTAAGCATCGGGTGGACCAATTGGTCATAACATATGAGGAATGGTTGAAAGAAATGTCACTTTGTTTCAATACCGAGAGGTTGATAGCCAGTTCCTGGAATTGTATGGATGCATTTAATCGCAAATGGGGTAAATTATATGCCTTATATCAAAAATCAAAATCAAAAAATCTTTATTTATTCAGGCGAACATCATTGAGCATAGCTCATTTACAAGATGGACCTGATTGGTCAGAAACAACATAAAGGTATAATTTCACATATATACAAATACAAATTGAGTAAAGAACAGAGACTTTATAAATGAACAGGTACAATAATATACACATATATACAAGACGGTTAACCAATGATTTTGGGCACCAAAGCAAAAAGAAAAAAAAAGACAGATTTGACTAGCTAAAGGTAGGGTATTGGGATTTTGGAGATAGTCTGGTAAGATGTAAGTGGATGAATGCTTAAACAAGTAAAGGTGGGGGAATATAAAAGGGGCCGGGGTAAGGGGTATGAAGGGACTAGGCCTTGTGGAAGCAATTGCATATCTCTGGGAAGAGAGTTATATACAGCTTTTTAAAGGATGCTATAGGAATGAAGGTGTTCAACTTCAGGGTCTTCTGCAGAGAATTCCAGATAAGTGCTAGAAAGTAGTTGATTGCAGCCCTCCCATGCCGGATACTGGCATTTGGTACCTTCAAAGTGATGAGGCTATTGCTTCTTAGGGCATATGGCCTGGGTGTAACCAGAGTAAAGATCTGAGATGTAGGATGGTAGTTTGTTTGTTAGAGCTTTGTAGATCAATAAAGCAGCATTTTTGTTCCTTCTGTGATGTAGGGATGTCCAGCCAACTGCAGTATAGAGAGAACAGTGGTGGGTGCTGAAAGGAAGGTCTGTGATGAATCTTAGAGCTCTATGGTACAAGGTATCCAGTTTATTTAAGTAGGACAGAGAGCAGTGGCCATATAGGAAGTCTGCATAGTCGATGAGGGATAGAAATGAGGCCTGGATTAGTCTCTGTTTAGACTCTCTGGTTAGATAATGTTTGATACTGAAGAATAGGCCGAGTCTCTGTCTGAGTTTTTCAGAGCACGTCAATGTGCTGAGTGTAATCAAGCCTGTTATCAATCCAAACCCCAGATATTTGAATTTATCAACATATTCAAGGCTTTCTCCAAGGATGGTAGATAGTTGGGGAAGATATTGTGAGAAGTGGTAGAATATATATTGGTGGAGAAGAACATAGCTTTAGTCTTTTGGAATTTAATAGGAGTTTCTTTTCAAGTAATTTGTGTTGCAGCAGGGAGAACTCAGATTGTAATAGTTCACAGGCCTTTGTTGGTGATGGATTGCTGACATATAGGACAGTATCATCTGCAAAAAGGTGAACATTGGCTTTAGTGAGGCTGGAATCAATGTTGTGGATGTAGATGGCAAAGAGGATAGGGCCCAGGATGGAACCTTGAGGTAATCCTCTTAGGTCTGTGATGAATCTTAGAGCTCTATGGTACAAGGTATCCAGTTTATTTAAGTAGGACAGAGAGCAGTGGCCATATAGGAAGTCTGCATAGTCGATGAGGGATAGAAATGAGGCCTGGATTAGTCTCTGTTTAGACTCTCTGGTTAGATAATGTTTGATCCTGAAGAATAGGCCGAGTCTCTGTCTGAGTTTTTTCAGGAGCTCGTCAATGTGCTTAGTGTAATCAAGCCTGTTATCAATCCAAACCCCCAGATATTTGAATTTATCAACATATTCAAGGCTTTCTCCAAGGATGGTAGATAGTTGGGGAAGAATGTTCGGTGAGAGAGTGGTAGAATATATATTGGTGGAGAAGAACATAGCTTTAGTCTTTTTGGCATTTAATAGGAGTTTCTTTTCATGTAATTTGTGTTGCAGCAGGGAGAACTCAGATTGTAATAGTTCACAGGCCTTTGTTGGTGATGGATTGCTGACATATAGGACAGTATCATCTGCAAAAAGGTGAACATTGGCTTTAGTGAGGCTGGAATCAATGTTGCTGATGCAGATGGCAAAGAGGATAGGGCCCAGGATGAAACCTTGAGGTAATCCTCTTAGGAGTGGTTTTGAGGAAGATAGGTCGCCTTCACTTTTTACCTGCTGTATTCTACCAGTGAGGTAACATCTGAACCACTTAAGAGAGGTTGGGTCAAGGCCTAAGGAATGCAGTGAGGAGATTAGTAGATCATGATCCACAGTATCGAAGGCTTTACTTAAGTCCAGAAATACAGCACAGATATTATTTTTTTTGTCTAATTCAGTCTGCCAGTCATTTGTAACTTTTGCTAAGGCAGAAATGGTGCTATGCATGGTTCTAAACCCAGATTGAGCAGGATTAAGGAGGTTATTAGCATCGAGGTAGTCACTTAGTTGGATGCTCACCAGTTTTCTAGCATTTTGGACAGCACTGGTAAGATGGATATAGGCCTATAATTGTTGAGATCCATAGGGGTCCCCTGCTTTGTGAGGGAAACACTTGTGCTGTTTTCCACAATGAAGGAATAGAACCAGTGGATAAGGACAAGTTGAAAAGGTGAGTTAGGGGGCTGCAATGGCAAGCAGTGCATTTTTAAGTAGGGTCCAGAGAGTCTGCTCCTGCGCTTTTAGTGGTATTCAGATGGAGCAATAGGTCTTCTACTTGTTTTAATAATATTGGCTTGAAAGAGAATGTAGAAGCAGCCTTCTGTCCCTCAGTAGACCGGAAATTAAGTTGTGAATGCATTAGATTTGCTGGAGTGGAGTTGAAAGCTAGGCCGGCTGTAGTGAAGTGATTATTGAAAGCATCTAAAATCTCATGCTTGTCAGTGATAACCACATTATTGAGGTGCACTTGGGATGGTAAAGAAGTGCTAGAATCTTGCCCTAGGATCCCCTTGATAGTGCCCCAGAATCTGGCTGGGTTAAGGTAGGAGGCATCCAGCTCTGCTGTATAGAAGGCAGCCTTGGCATCTCTCACTTTTTTTGTGCAGCTATTTCTGGCTTTTCTGAATTGTAACCAGTCGTTTGGATCCTTGGTCTTTCTTGCCCTTTTCCAGAGCTTATCTCTAGCAAGCAATGCAGATTTAAGGTCAGCGGAAAACCAGTGACAAGATTTGCATTTTGTTCTGACACTGGTAACTGGTGCATGTGTATTGAGGGCACCTATGATTATATCATTTAAAACCTGCAGCACTGTTTCCACAGAAGCTGTAAGGTAGAATTCTTGCCAGCATATAGAGTGACACAGATCTTGGAGATATTCTACGATATATGATATATTTGAATTGAGATATTGAAAATGCATGTCTCTGCTTATTTCAATCGGTCTATTTTATTTACTTTTGGCAATTGTTAACTGCTGGTTTCTAATCTCGATTCTCTTTGTTTTGTTAGTTATGTAAGGCACACTCAGGAGAGGGGTGGGTGGGGAATGAGATAAGGGGGAGACGAGGGAGGGGGGTTTTGTAGGAGATTTGGTATTGCTATTTTGGTTTCATTTGATCCAGAGACAGGCTGGTGTTTGTTATCCCTTGTCTATTTTGGCTAGTATTCCTGTATGATTAGTCTTGAAGTCTTTTTACTAGTCATGTGTTATGATGAAAACAATAAAGATGTTGAATTTCAAAAAAAAAAAACTGCACCACACCTGTAGCATGGACTCGGAGAGTGACCCTGCAGGCCATTTATGATCAGCTGCATCACCACACACATTGCACCAGACCTGCAGCAGACTACATGAGTAGCTAGAAGCTGCATCAGCACACAGACTGTGCCAGACCTGTAGTTTTCTTTGTGAGTGACCAGCAGCTGCATCTTCACCACACAGATTGCTTCTGCTCTGTAGCAGATTGCATAAGTGGTCAAATCAGCTGCATGGTCACATAAACTGTACCAGATCTGTAGGGTACTTCATGAGCAGCCTTGCAAGCCACTCACAAAGCAGCTGAATATTACACACATTTCACCAGACCTGTAATGAAATTCACAAGTCCCTCACAAAGTAGCTGCATCACCTCACACATTCACAAGTCCTGTAGCACACTTTCTGAGCATGTGCACTCATAAAGCAGCTGAATGTTCACAGATATGGCCATACAAAGCTATCTACAGTTATGTTCCCCCTTGTACTTGCGAAAAGTGAACATATTTGCATGGTAGTGGGTGTTGAGAAGTGTATCACTGTCAGCCCAATGCAGGCCACTCCATAAGGGTCTCTACAGTGTCAAACTAATCTTCAGCTAGGCCATGACACTCTTCTGGTCTTGCTGAGTAGAAATGTCATGTAGTTCAAAGAAAAGAGCCACCTAAATCATTGGGCAGATTTTTCCTGTGATATACATAAGCCACCCAGTCAGCGTCATGATCAGCCTGCTGTGGTCCTCCCCCCGAATTAAAAAGGATCTCTGCCATCCTCTGCAAAGGATCCCTCCCACCCATCATTGCTTCCCCTTTCTTAAATTTTCATACACCAGGGTGCCTAATTCCTGGTGCAGACTAGTACCCCCAGCCTCCACTTGTTTTTACTATGTGACACCAGGGAGGCCAAACATAACAACAGCACTAGGGTGCCCAATCCCCAGTGTCAGTACCTAAAATAAAGAAAACCATGCCATGTAGTCTTTTTTATTTTTATACACACTGTAAAAAAAAAAAAACGTCTATCAAAGTCTGTTCCTGCTGCTGGCACACTGCTGCTGTTACCCTTCCACTCAGTATCCACCCCCCACACCCCCTCACCCCCTACTCCTACTTACCTATGGGGGTCCAATGACGTAATCCTTTCTGAACCAGAGACACGTCTTCACTCACTCCAGACCAGAAAATGAGGAAATCCAGCATGCAGTTCAATGTATTTCAATGGAGTTTAAACTTGTCTTCATAAGCTGGTCATTTTTGAATATTTATTTCCTAAAATATTCAACATGGTCTTTTTCTGACCCCACCTTATGAATAAAGGTAGTGAAAATCACCTTACAGGCAGGATCTGAATATTTTCTACACATTTGTTCTTGATGGTCAGTCATAAATAGTTTATGTTGAAAATCTGGGGTAAAAACATTTAAAAAAACAAAGTTATGGGTATACATTGACATTTTTCAATGCACACTCCTAACTTTGGTAATTTTCAATATTTTGACCACACATTTCAACATAGCCATTTTTTTCACACCACCTCAAGAATGTGACAGTGGTCATTCTTTAAATCCAGGATAAAATGTATTTTCACACATATGGTGCGAAATGGCACTTCAGCCATTATTTTATAAATGACACCTGTCATGTTCAGAAGGAGTGGTTATAAAAAGACTATGGTTAGATTAGTAGCTGTGATTGTTTTTGTCACAGTCTGTATATGTCTTATACTCTGTGTGATAAACCCTCCAATAAAATTTACTATATCAAAAAAACACATAAAATAAAAGACTGTGGTGAAAATTTGGGGGTCAACATTTGAAAAAAAAAAAGAACTAAAAAAAACTCCTAAGTTATGAAGAAACGTTGATTGCTCAACCTTTATTCATAACTTTATTTTTGAAGATTTTGTCCCCAATCCTCAATATCTCTTGTGTTACCCCACCTCCAAAACTTGTTTTCACAGTTGCACTGCAAAATCACCTTTCAGAATGGATTTAAAAAATTCCACCTGTCTTCATCACAATGTCAGGTCATAAAAACACTGGAGGAACAGAGTTAGAATTTACAGAAATCTAAGCAAGATCTGGACACTATATTAAAATAGAAGAATACGTTGGCTAGAATTTATGTATTTATTTAACACACACACACACACAGAAAAAGAAAAAAAATATGTCTATGGCCAGTTCCCCCCCCCATCTTCTCCATGCTGGATGGCACATCGTTTGAAGTAGTCCCAGTTTTTAAGTACCTCAGTGTGTGGCTAGATAGCAGACTTGACTTTTCTGTCACATTGATGCCATCCATGCCAAACTCTACCCCTAACTCTGCCATGAACCACAATAAGGATGGCATTTCTCCCCAGGTCTGCTGGGAACTGGTCACCAAAATGGTTCTGGGTGGTCAGGGCCCTGTCATTTTGCATAACATAACAGCACCGGTGAACTGGTGAAACCAGAAAGGGCTAACCTGCAGTCATGGCGCCAAGCATACAGGGCACCCTGCGGGATGCAGACAAGGGCGATGCTTATCACATGAGCACAAGCCCTGTGTACCTCGGGGCATGTACACCCGGTGGAGGGTGCACTGCACACAAGTCTGCTCGTGGTCGGAGGTGATACCCCTCTGTGTCATCCACCACCACTGCCCAGTCCCCCTGGAACACACATGTGCAGCCCACTGTGCAGCCCACCTCAACCCCTCCGCATATGGCAGCCCACCATGGTGTTGCTGGGCGTGCTCCTCTATATGTACTGTGCATGGAGAAGGGGTGCAACTGCCACTGTGTCTGCCAGGGTGTTCCTCCCTATGTTACCTGCCATGCTGCCCCTAGCATGCTCCTTATGGCTCACTCTGTCACTGCACTCCCACTGATGCTGGCTGTGGAGTTGTCTATGGTGCACCTGCCTTCCCACCCAGTGGCTCCCGTGCAGTCCCTACACAGGGGTGGGTGTCATGGCCGCCTTACCTATGCGCCCTCTTTCCAATCCCATTGTGTCCACCGGGGTGCAATGGTGGGTGCTGTCCTGCCTAAGGTGCTTTCCGTTGTTGCCACCCCTGCAGTAGTCCTGCTGGTGTTTGGCGGGGGGGCTCTGCAGTGGTTGGTGGCGTGCTCCTCTCTCCAGCACTACCATTGGTGGGAGCCCTCACTCCTCCGTGCACCATTGTTGCAGTGTTTGGCTTGCTGCTGCCCTTCCGCTGGCAATCAGATTGATGGCAGCACATTGTCGGTGCCCTGACCACCCAGAACCCACCAAAATGGTTCACCCAGTTTTTGACTTTGCAGATGTGGCTCCCCCCTCCACTACTCTTGCCAGACTGGACACCCTCTGAAATGCCTTCTGTCACTTTGCTACCAACTCACACTTTTGTATGCAGCACTGCTCCATTTACTCTTTGCTATCCATCCTCCCTCTCCTCTCACGTCAACAGTTCCACTGCATTTCCCTCATCTCTAAATATTGGTTTGGGTATCTCTTCTCATACCTATCATTTCACTTCTCCCCCATCCCCTACTCCTACTCCCTGTGATCATAGACTCACACATTCTCCCTTCCCACCCACCTCCTCAGCCATGAAATGTGCTTTATCATACTGCCTCCCCTTCCTCTGGAACCAGCTACCCTCCTCCATCCATCCCTCCCCTCCCTTCCCTCCATTAGATGCCAGATAAAGCTCCTCCTCCTTCCCGTGCTCCTTTTAACCCTCTTCCTAAACCCTTCCTTACCTTTGCCTGGCTTTTGACCATCCTTTACGTCCTCCTCCTCCCCCTTAATCTCATAGTTCTGGCAACTTCATTGAAGTTTATCAGCCTGTTTTGACTCCTACTTTCAGTACCAGCTCAGTCTCCCTTCACTCTGACACTATATGGTGATGAGCTGTGACATCAATATCATGCTTCAATAGTTTTGAACCATCTCTAGTAGGATACTAGATGTTAACTGCACTGTTTTTCTAATAAATGGTAAGCTGTAGTTGAACCATTTGTGTGTGGTTTGCTGCTGTGGGTGCTGTGAACTTTTCTTCTATGTGCCTGTCTTTTCACGAAGCACCATAGCAATTTTTTCCTGGAACTGGTGTTCTTTGCCGTTTCTGTTGACTCTGGAACTATGCGCTTTGAGTTTGTCCCATCTGCATAGATGATTTGTATTCTAATTCATTTGTCCTTCATATGCAGTGGTTTGACATTTTGTCTGTACTGCACTCAACTTATGCGCTTTATGTCATCCTTATTGTAACCACATCACCTGACTGCCTGTATTTCATTTGTAATTGTGCTTTTCCCCTATCCCTTCCCCGGTTCACACCTGGAAATGAGCCTTGGCTCAGTGTGCTTCTCTTGGTTACCAGTTTTCAAATAAATAAAGAATTTATTTGTGAGCATGTAATTACTGAACTTGTTTTATGGGAAAAATGGTTGCATCAATTTAAAAGCACACTTATGTTTCAGACAGTCCCTTGTTTATTGCAGTTTTGCTAGCACCCAGTTTGGGGATTTTTCCAATGTCTGGAGTGAGTTCCACAGCTTAGTAAGACAATATTTTGAGATCATCTTTCCATAGGTGTTCTGAATTTTTGAGACATTGAGACCTCAGGATTTGATTTCTCTCAAGCTGTATCTGTGGTTCACTGTTTTCTGGCCCTTGTCCATTGGGCATTGAGTTTTCTCTTTGAAATATTTCACTGATTGTTTTTGTCTATGTAGATTTAATGAATCGTGTGCTTGAGTGGGTTGTGACCCCATCCAGAGAATAGTTGTGCCTGGTTTGAGAAAAAATATCAGTAAGAAGGCTTGAAACCTGGCACCTACTTAAGGGACACAGTATGTTGCTCCACAAGGTTCACGGACTAGGAAACTTTTCCAAAAAGTGCTTAACTATATTCAAAGTACATCAAACTTGTGTAATGCCCCAAAGTATGGGGGCACTACAGAAGTGGGGTGCTTGTTGTCAGGCATGGTGCCCTGGGGCTCCTTATTGTGTTGTGGGGCTAGCAGAGTGCAGAAAAGGGGCCCTTGTGAGTGATTCCCCCCTCACTATAGTCAGGCAGGGCACAACAAAAGAGAAAAATAAATGAAAAAGTTTTTCTCTGTGCTGCCTGCTCTGGTCCATTCCCAACCCCCCCGCCATCAGGCAGCATGAAGGTGGGCCCCCACATTTTGGGACTGCTGCCCTTGTCCAATGCAAGGTGCCCATTTCAAAATGTTTGCCTTTGGCAGGGGCACTGACTTGAGGTTCAAGAATTAGAACCCAAGCGCTTTTTGAGAGGGGAAACAGACATTTTTCAGTTAGTTCAGGCTGGCTGTGGAGAGGTGTGGGCCAAGAGAGTGCGATGGGGATCTGGGGCTTACCTGGTCAGTGTGAAGATGGTCCATTGAACTCTGCCTGGTGCCATACTCTGGTCAGTGAAGATTGCAGCTCCCATTTGGTGTCCTCTGTGGTACAGCCAAGTCCGGCATTTGGGAGGCAAAGAAAAGAAAAGGGAGATGATCCCCTGCAGTGGTGTGGGCTCTGTTTGCCCTTTTGTTTTAAAAAAATAAAAGAGGTGTTTGGTCCCACATCGGTAGCGAGAAGAGAGCCACATCACATCTCCTGGAAAGCTGTCGGCCATCCTTAGGCCCCCTGTTGCCTGCTGCATTGCCTATGCTGTCCCTCCATTTGCCAACAAGAACCTCCCTTCACCCTGCATCTACTTCACCCAGGCCCCAGAGTGGCGAGTCCATGGCAGCACATCAGAAGAGTGCTGACTGCCTAATTCTTTTAAAGAAAAAATGTATTTTAATTAGCGCTGTTGCGCTACTGGGGATCTGGGAGGAACTCCAGCCTGTAAAATTTGAATACTCTGGGCAGTGACACACATGGGGAAGGGCTAGCCATAGAAGTCCTGAAGGGAATTAATTTAAATACTTATGAGGGGGTGGAATAAAGGTGGGACAAGCTCGGAGTGACTGGTGATAAGTCCTTGGCTAGGCCAAAGGTTTTAGAGGGGTACCACAGGCCCTAGCAGTTAAAGGACCCAGCAGTAAAAAGGGGCAAGGGAGGCCCAGGTGGGAGAAGGGCATATCTAGGCCCACAGTTAAAGGGGCCAGAAAAAAAGCCTGCTGTTAAAGGGGCGCAGCAGAAAGTTTTCCCAGTTAAGAGGGCCCAACCGAAAAGGCCATAAAAGATAGAGGGGTCCAGTGATAACTAACACGAGGAAGGCCAGGTGAAAAGAGGTAGTTACATTGAGAATTGCCAGAGGTAGCCAGATCCTAGTGGAGGAAGACCCAGAAGTGGGAGGGGTCCAACCTACAGGTGCTTAGCACACAATCTGCAATTGATTGACCATCAGCTGATGTACTGTCTATAAAAACTGTTTATTATTTAAGCATTTGAAATGTTGTCTTAATTGCAAAAGCACCAAGACTGTATGGTACTGGGATTGTGGTCATTTGCCCCTGTTGCAAACAATTGCCCTGGATTTCTGCAATTTGCCTCTGCTCCAGGCAAATTGCTCCTGCAATGAACAATTGTCCCAGATTTGTGCAATTTGTCCCTGCTCCAGGAAAACTGCCCCTGCAATGAACAGTTGGTTCAGATTTCTGCAATTTGCCCCTGGTCCAGGCAAATTGCCCCTGCAATGAAAAATTGCCCCAGATCTCTGCAATTTGCCCCTACTCCAGGCAAATTGCCCCTGTGATGAATAATTGCTCCTGCAACTATGGAATTTCAGTTTTAGTGCAAAGTTGAAGTACCAGTGTTCAGTGCAAAATGTGTGGACTCAGTCTTCTGCTGCAGTTGATTCTTCACCGAAGCAGTCTTCAACCAGTGAAGAACTTCTCAGCATCTTCCTTCCCTGTCATCTGCCGTAAGTTGAAATCGACATTCCCTGGTGTCAGTTGTGGCCGCTGGTTCCTGGTTCACCTTGTGGTTCAGTCAGCTTGGAAGTCGACCGCCTTGGAAGAAGCCTCGACTGTCACTCCCTGTTGTTCGCCAAAAGTCGAGTCCATCTTGGTCAAGGTATGTTCGCGTACACCGGTTTATTGTTTTCTGGTATTGAACTTGTGAAATCCAGATCTTCACCCCACAGCCTATTCTTCTTGCTTGTTCCATCCTGCATGCACGTTGTGGTCTTCTGGGATCCTGCTCAATTTTGGTGGTCCTTCAGATGGATCTTTCACCAAAGAAGCTTCAGTGCATCTTCATCCTTGGCAATCCTTGCAAGTGGATTCTCTGCCAAGTCTTGTGTTCTTCGCCTTTGGTAGCCCTGGTCAAGGGTTGGTGGCAGGAATCTTCAGCAGTTTGTGTTCTTTATCCTTGGCAGCCCTGGTGAAGGGTTTTTGCCAGGGAAATGGCAGCAGAATCTTCACTCTTGGTAATCCTTTCAGGTGGATTCTTCACCAAGTCTTGTGTTCTTCATCCTTAGCAGCCCTGGCTGTGGGTTTGTACCAGGGAAGAGCTCAGTAAAGTCTGGTCCTTTTGCATCACTAGTATTCTGACAACCCTGGAGAGTGTGTTGGCTGAAGAACTAGGGTCTGTTTAAAAATCTCACCACTTCCCATTCCAACCTCTCCAAGGTATCCACTGGTGTAGCTTGGTGCCAAGCAAGAGTCCCGCTTTTCTCATTGTACCACCATCCTTCAGCTGTAAGAGCAAAGACAACAAGAAAATTGAACTTCCTTTGATCCTATAGACTATTGAGAGGGTTATGCCACATAATCTTCCAGGATAATTTCTGGTATTCATTGTGCACTGTGAAATTGTCTCATAACTTGATGAAGTTGTAGATGCTTGCATTTGTTCTTAGGCCTTTTAGAGAAGCATATCATAGCATATTATGAGTAGTGGCCTTAAGACAAGGTGCACCTTTTAGAGTTAGTAAAGAGTAGCACTTACTGTTCTTCTGAGGTTTGGTTCCCCTTTGGGAGAGATACTGACAACAGTAAAAATGGAAAGGGACCTGGGGTAATTATATCAGATGACCTAAAGGTGGGCAAGCAATGTGAGAAGGCAGTAAGGAAGGCTGGGGGGATACTGGGATGCATAGGGAGAGGCATCAATAGTAGAAAACAAGAAGTTGTTATCCCTCTGCACAGACAGTTGTTGAGACCCCATCTGGATTACTGTGTGCAGTTCTGGAGACTCCATCTCTGCAAAGACATAGACAGAGTGGAGGCTGTCCAGAGCAAGGCAACCAAAATAGTGCAGGATCTGCACCAGAAGATATATGAAGAAAGACTAAAGGAGCTTAATATGTATACCCTTGAGGAAAGAAGGGAGAGAGGGGACATGATAGAAACTTTCAAGTACCTCAAGGGAATCAACAAAGTCCAAGAGGGTAGTATCTTTCAGAAAAAGAGATGTGCATTAGTGCTTTGACAAAGGTTGACGTGTATTGTCTTTGTGTTACTTAAAAAGGGATTCCTTAAAGTGACTGCGTTGTTAGGTGCAATGAGTGCAAACACCCTCAGATGGCAAAAATTGATAAAGAGCACCATAAAATCATCTCACTTGTATTTTAAATGCCCACGCAATATACAAATACTGTATACCAAAATAAACAACAACTGTTTTAAAATTCAAGTTCTATAGCCCCATATAAAAATAGAAAGACATGCCAACTAGTAAGCACCAGGGCACCGTACTATTGCACACAGTCCCAGAAGATTTCTCAGGGCAAGTGTTCTTCTGAATAAAAACTGTTAATGACTCAGGCATGTCAGTGGCAGTCACATGTGCAAGGCTGAACAATAGAGACAAAAAAGATCAGACAGAAGCAACCACCAAGAAACAAAATGACTATAATTCAATATATACAGCAATTAAAAAACCTACATACATCAATTTCAAAGTGCTGAATGCATTCACTTTCTCATTTAATCCTGGATTATACATGGCTTGCATAGAGAAAATCCCATCTGAAAGGTGAAAATTGTGAAGAAAAATGAAAATTCAGGTAATCAGATGGCCATAGTTTAAAAAATATAATTAGTGTAGCTTAATGAATAGGGTTAATTGGGAAGGTATTTTTCTCCTGAACAACTTTCACACCGATGCTTTATGTGTAACGCATATACTGTTAGAGATATTTATATTTGCTTGGCATAACTCCTATGAAAAATGAAAATTAAGGAAATCAGATGGCCATAGCTTAAAACATATAATTAGTACAGCTTAATGAATATGCTCATTTGAAAGGCCTTTTTGTCCTTAACAATTTTCATATTTTTTTAACTGTAACTTGTAAACGTTTAGAGCTATTTACATTTGTTTAGCATAAATCCTCTTGTACTTATAAACAGCCTAAGTTTTGCAAATAACTATGCCACTCAAGTGAAATTCTAAACCAGATCACCTCGTTCATCTCTTGTCATGCCTAATTTAAAGTGGACAGGAATGGATTACTTATGTGCAGCTGTTTGAAATATCTCTATTTTCATAAATTACATTTATACCTCTAAAGGATCCCTATTTAACTGTGCCTGAATACAAGCAGAAACTGTCAGTTGTGTTTTGTATTGTCTTTTTTGTATGGACAATATTCTGTGCAGTTCCTTTCATGGAACCAAGAATTTGGAGTTGTGACTATGTCTCTTCATGGTTTCAGAACTATAGGCACTGTACTGATAAGTTCTTGCTAACATTTCTGAAACCATGAAGCCACAGCAAAACTTGTTGCCGTATTAGTCCTTGTAACAGAAGATCCACAGAAACAGATGAGTTGATACCTTTTATTGGACCAACAGAGTTGTTACAAAAGAACATAGGTGCTTTTATCTTTTGGATTACACAGAATCCTTTGGCAGAAAACACTGGCAGTTGTTTTAGAAGAACATACTTTCTCAAAACATAGACATTCAAAAAAAAAAAACAGATGAAAAGTTGTTAAGGACTCCTTTGGTTAAAACTGCATTCGCAAACACAACATACCCATATAAAGACAGCAAAAGTTCCATCAAAAGAAAGTTATCCCAAGGTCAAATGACACTGACTTGAAAGTTCACTCTCTGAGAAAAGCTATAAACCAAATGAAGCTTCATTTTAAAATCGTTTGTGTATGTCTGTGCTAGCATTAGTAAATGACAATGATTAAAAACCACAAGGAAAAATAAGCTTGAAGAGTAGCTGATAACTTCTGGAGAATTTTAACAAAACATAGAGAAAAGTGCATGGGCAACCATGTGCAACCAGCCTATTGTACCACCGAGGAGTTTTGATTACCTCAGACCTCAAGAGTGAAACTTGAGAGGTCCGTGGTAATCAGAACCCCGAGGTGGCACAATAGGCTGGTTGTGCACAAGGGTGCCCATGCACTATTTTTTATAGTGTATGGTCCCCCATTGACAAAGTTTTTTGTTTTAAATTTTTGAAATGAAGAAAAAAATGTATTCGTTGCTCCGTCATGTTCTGGAATTTGGAATTTGGGGCTGGTTGCTATGACATCCCTATGTTTATTGTGTAGCCTTCTATTGGCTGTCAATGGGATGTGGGAGGGATTTTCAAGGAAAAAAACATGGCGGTGTATGTCTCGATTAGCGAGCGGATGTGGGCTCAGAGGAAACGATTACTTGTAAGTTATTTAAATATCTGGTTCTAATTTTGATGAATCTGAGGTTATCTGGTTGATCCTGCATTTGTTTTTCATTTATGTGCCTGTTCATGTTTGCGTCACTGGTTAGGGTGATCTTGCCACCAATGCTGCTGTTGCTGCTGCCAGGAGGGCTCATAGCCAGTTTACGGTTCTGATAGAACCTCTAGAGCTTTTCCAGATGTTGTTGTACCACAGTGTACTACAATCACATTCCATGACCTTTTGAACTGTGGTTCAACAACATTTGGAAAGGCTCTGATTTCTATACAGAACAACAACTGTCTATACACTATATAATATTTATATAAAGTTCAGCTTGTATTTCACATTAGTTCTTTATTCCTCCTCCTCATTATTTACTGCTGAGGTCAACTGCATTAAAACAGAATTTTTGCTCCTGAAGAGTTCATCGATTTCTGTTGCTGTCTCCCTACCTGAGGTCATAATGCACTGCTTGCAACATCACAGTTAATCTCATGGCAACAGATTGTGATGCCATAACAGAGCATTATGACTTGAAGTAGGAAGTAAGCTGTAGAGGCAGATTAACTTTGAAGTAACTGTAAGGGATAAAAATTATGTATCCATGCACATTTCCTCAGTAATAAATAATGGGGAGGAAAAATCTAGACTATATATGGAATACAAGCAGAATTTTACCTGGGCCAGGCAGCAAGATGGTGGCCACGCTAGGTCAGCCTTCATTTTAGCTCCAGTACGAGTCATTTTTTTTAGCAGTTTTTAGTTATTTTATTTTTATTTTTGTTATAGCAGCAGTGTTAGTAAGTGCTATTACGTGTCAGCAAGCACTGTGAAACGTTAACGTCGAAGCATTAACTGGAATGTGGATGCTGACTATGTGGTGTGTGCGCTAACTCTGTTTGGATTAAGAGCTATGTTTTTCACTGCGTTCCTTATAGCAGTCTGCCAGGGGATGTTTCAGAGTTCCAATACTGAGACTGTGATTATCCAGCTTCTTTCTCTGTGTCAGCTGTAGGAACTGTGGCCTGGATTTTATTTTTTATCTGTGGAGCTACAACCGTTCATGTGGTATGTACTGTGCTGCTTTAAGGTGCTTGTAATGAAAGGGAGTTTCTTATTAGATGCAGTGAAGCACTGAGCGCCAAGTCTTGGAAAAATTGCTTGTTTGGCACTTTTGGGTGATTGTCTGCTTGGTGAGTGATGCTTACAGTCAGCTGGAGTTTCTGAAGATGTCCTTGGGTGGAAACCTGCTTTATAAGCTGCCACTGTTAATGTGGATTTAATGATTTTGACTACTGCTGCAGACTGAGATTGGGAGGTTATTACACCTGTATGGTGAGACTGTTCTGGTGGGGACAGAAGGCTGTGAGCTGTTTTTTCTTGAAGCCTATCTGAAGTCTCACATTTTTCCAGATAAAAATTCAATGCTTCCAACCCATCCATATGGGGGATGTTTGAGTGTAAGGAAGCCGCATCTAACGTAACTAATAGGCCTTCCTCCTCAATAGCCAGATCATCAAGGGTTCTTAATATGTCTCCTGTATCTTTTATAAAAGATGGAACATGCTTCATCATATCTAAAATAAGAAAAATCAACATATTTTGCTAATGGTTCAGTGAGGTTGTCGTTTCCGGAAACTATGGGTCTTCCTAAGGGGTTTATAATATCTTTATGAATCTTAGGCAGGCAATAGAAAGTGGCCCTGGTGGGATGCGGTACTATGAGAAATTAAACAACCTGACTGGGCAACTGGTTCTTCATTTTGGTATGTGACAAATATTCATCAATTATTTGTATGGTCAAAGCAAAGTTTTTCGTAATATCTTTTATCAGAAAGTTGTCTAAATACATCTGATTCATATTTGTCACTGTCCATTAAAATTATCACTCCTCCCTTGTTAGCAGTTTTAATAGTTAAATCCTTATTGTCCAAATTATTCAAAGCCTCCTGATCTTTATTACTTAGGTTGTGATATAAATAATTGTTTGTATCCCTATTTAATGAAGCAATATATTCCTCACAACACTTCACAAACAATTGTAATGCTGGAGACATAGGGGGCAGAATTCAGATGTAGGTCTAAAAATGTCAGGTTTAAAGACACAATGATCCATTTTCCCTGTCTGTTCCTCACCATTTGCATACTTAAGTGCTTCAGTTCCACTATCATTATAAAAGAATGCTTTAAACTGAGGTTTCTAGCTACTCTGGTAACATCTAGAATAATCTCAAAATGATTAAATCTCTAAATGGGAGTAAAAGAGAGTCCCTTATTTAAAATACCAATTTCAGTTTCATTCAATACACACTAGGAAATGTAAATAACATTTACTGGTTGTATCTTCCTCTCATTTATCTTCCCCTCCAGCCTCTGTTGTAACTTCCTCTTTTTATTCCTTGTTCTCCCACCCGTCGTTGTCCATTTTGTCTGCTTGGACTTTGCTTTCTCAGTCTCTGGTCCTCCATGGAACAAACTGTGCTGGACTGGGTATGCTGACACATTGTTCCTTCTTACCTAAAAAATGTTCCTGATCACTGTCAGTTTCCTGTCCTGTAGCTGACAACCCAGTAACTGTTCTGCTTTTCAAAATTGGCTGCTGGAAAACCTCAGTGGGTGCAGAAATAAATGGAGCAGTCCAGTTAAAAATCTTGTTTTTGAAGTCATTCTCACCTCTTTCAAACTTTGTCTTCTTAAATGACTTCACTTTCTCCTCATATTTATGTAGGGTTTCTGTAAAATTTTTGAGTTGCTGATCACATTGTGGTGTGCCTGCAAAAGTCTTCCAAGTCTTCTTCCCATTGCACTAACTCCATGTCAGCCTCTTTTTGAATTAAAGCATTCTCTTCTAGAATCAGCTCCATGTATTCTTTGCTGGATTTATGACTAATTTTCCTCCATTTGTTAATAAACCCATTGCGGTTCTGACCACAAGTTGGACCTTTAACCACTCTGAATCCTCTAGATGCAGTCCACATCTAGATGAGCTTTCAGGGAGATTTCCTCCCACTGTAGATGTTTTAACCTCTAGGCTGTTTTTTTTTTCAAATGAAGTTAAAGCCTGTCTACTGTTGAAAGGTCCAGCTGTGGTGGCTGTATTATCATATAGTAGATTTGAGTAGCTGGTATTGCCATTGGTGGTTCTTAAAATGAAGTCCTTAAGTAAGCAGGACCCCTCTACATGCTGTACCTGCCATGTCACAGCCATTCAGTGCAATTATTTAATTAGAGAGATGTTAAGCAGGAGCACTATACTTTGCTGCTAAACAAAAACAAGACTGGAGCTCCATTTTCTCCAATACAACCCATGTAGGTCACAAAATGATAAGTAATGTACTTGGGTGGGTCATGACCATAGCCAAGGAACAGTAGTGCCTGATCTGAGAAACTATATCATTAAGAAGGCTTGAAAACTGGCACCTACTTAAGGGACACAGTGTGTTACTCCATTGAATCTCATCTTAGATTTCTGAAAATTGTGTAATGATGGGTGCCATAGGAACACAGCAAGATAAAGCAGACAGACTTATTGTTGGCCACATCTAGCTTGTCTAGCAACAGGTTGCATCCATGTCAGTAGATTAAGCTCCCCTATTACAATACCAGGAGAATCAACTGCTGTGTGATTTTTGCCCTGGCACCCTTTGTGATGAAAAAGGCTCTGCATCTCAACACTCCTATTCTTGAGTTCACTTTTTAACTACTTTATGTATGTGGAGATTAAATTGAAAAGAATTACAAATCATCACCCCTAGGTATTTGTATTCATTCATCTTGGGATGCTTGATCCTTCCTCCCTGTGGTTGGCTCCCAATGACCCAAGCTCATTCCTGAACTTGGATCACCAGTGTCGTGAGTGGTAGTGCTACCACTGCATTGATAGGCCAGCTCCATGTTGAGCTGTTTAAAGCATCTCTGCAGTGAACTGAAGTCCTATTGGAGTTTGATTCCATTTCTGTATAGTTTTTTGCACTGCAGCTTAGTATAGTGTTGCCTGTATAAAGTGTTATGTCTGAGAAAGCTATATGATTGGGAAGGTTGGGTCTCTGTGTTAGAGGAGGTTGTATCACCTACATGGCGCTTTGTTTTTATCGCATTGGAATGACTGTGATTCAGCATTACACCTTTTGAATTGCTTAATGGTGGATGGTGCTGTGGTTTTTCTCATCTGGTATATGCTGCAACACTGGAAACTCAGTATTGGAGCTGGTCTGCCTGCTTTGACTCAAAATGACTTCCACTAACTACTGCGTTTGGGTTTTTTAGGCATAGCTCAGTCATGTTTTGCAGATTTTGTCTGAAACTTGGTGTAGTTGTAGTCCAAGAGGAGGTGCCTATTTGATGCCTTTTCATTATTATGATACTTAAACTGTGGATTTGGCATGATGGTTGTGAGGGAATTTTTTATATATGCTTCTTTGAATTATATCCTAAAGCTATATTTGCTATAATATGCCTTAAAGTTATGCTTGCTTTAAAAGCCATGCTGTAACAAAGTAATAATGAATGTAGTAGAAATTTCTGAGTTCATGTTTTTTTTTTCTTAAGGGTTATAGAATTTGTACTGAGGTTACTTGAGGTACATTTGGGAAAACAGAAAACTAGATAAAACTGAGCAGAACTGGTTGTACCAGCCTGGATAGCAGGCTTGGACAAATATAGAGATAAGAACATGCCTGGGCAAAATATAATAATAACAGCACGTAGTGGCATTGAAGATAAGCTGTACGTTGCTATGGTGTGAGTGAAACTCATTGTCTCTCTCAGGTCAGCTTGACCCAGGCATATGTATCCAGCAGTAATGGGAGAGAAATGACTTGCAGTGGAGAAGTACCTCATACAAATTGACATGTTTTTTCTTTTTCTGTTACATTGCTGAAAACTTGTTATGCTGTTTGATGATTGGCTCATACTGAAATGTTAGTATTTTTCATGATAAGACGTGCAAAATCTAGCTTATAAAAGCTGCTGTAAACTTTAATCAATGACTATTCTCCTTAGTAGAAGTCCCACATGCATGTGTGAGATATTTGATCAAATAAAGCGACGTTAAGACAAAACCCAGTGTTGTGGTTTTTGCCCCGTGACGACGGGAGTGGTTGCTCAGGTAATACTTACAGTGAGAGAATTTGCGATCACAGTTTTGGCGCAGCGAGCAGGGTGAGTTCTTCGGTCCGTGTCACCTCGTGATCGGGTTGTTTCCCTTGGACAAAAAGAAGGACATTTTTGTGGAACCCCATCAGGACGTGACGCCTAGGGGCAGCGACATCATCATCACTGTAAGTATATAGTATACCTTGGAGCGAGTGTGTACTATAAAGAACAGGCCTAGATAAAATGGGAAACAAGGGAACAAAAAATAATCTAGGTCCAGAGTTAGTATTATCTGGACCAGCAAAATGTACGGTTGATAAGTTTGGCCAGGATTCGGTCTCTGAGATAGGACAATGGCATAAGTTGACCAGGGGAATATTTCCCCTTATAGGTACTTTTAGTATAGATGTACTAAAGGAAGCAAGGATAGCATTGGCAGAAAAAGAAAAGAGCAAACAAAAAGGGTGCAAGGTAGACTGGTCAAGGTTTAGAATATGGGAAAGAGAGGCAGAAAGGCGACATGAAAATCAAGTAAAGGGATTAATGGTAAAGCAAGAGGAGGAAGAAACTGAACGCTGTAGGAGGGTGTTTCACCATCACGATACCCCCCCACCATATCGGCCCCTTCCACCAACTGTTCCGCCGGAACCACAGGCAGGGATGGTGCCAGAAGGGCCACCAATACAGGGAGTAGTGCAGCCTGGACAACAAGCTGCCCCAGCTGTACAGGCTGCCCTTCCTGCTCAGCAAATACAGGTGGCCCAACCAGCCCAAGCAGTACAACCAGCGCAGGTCGTACAACAGGCTGCCCAACCAACTCAGGTCCCACCAATTCAAAAACAGCCTGTTCAACCTCCTGTGACTCCGATGCGGGAGGTTGCGGTTAAAACCTCAATGGTCCCCCACCCTGTTCAGTTGGACACTGACTCAGATGAGGAGATAGAAATAGAGGGGACAGAAGAGGACTCTGAGAAGCAGTGGAATCTATGTCACTGGTGGAAAGGTACAGGGCAAGGGAGATGGGAAGGCTTGGGTGTTTAGGCAACTAATGCAAGGGCTAAGGGCCCAAAACAGGCAGGGGGAAGACAGAAACTAAAACAGCAGTTGCCTTTGATACGTTATCCCAACCCACACCCCGAGGCAGGGAGACTGGCTATTGCAGGCCAGCCTGCAGTTCCTAAATACATTGAAGTGGACCGCCCATGGAACCCTGAGGAGTTGAGAGAGGCCCTGAAAGATATACCAAAACCTCAGAATAACATAGAAGAATATATCAAGGAGTTAACAAACTTAATCAAAATGTATGAACTATCTACGACTGAGGTTGGAGAATGTTTTAGACGAACATTAAAGGGTATGTGGGAGGAAGTAAAGGAAGCCTGGGACCCAGAGAAGCCAAGGGCTGACATTATGCCACAATTTAATGCTGTGTGCATAAAACTATGGGAAAAATACAAGGATGTGACAGACTGGCCTCGCATCCGGGATACGAGACAGAAAGATGAGGAATCAGTACGCGATTACAAGGAAAGATTGCAGGGGGTCTTTAGGCAATTTTCCGGTATTGAACCGGATAATCCCGCATATCAGCATCAGTTGGGTATGGCTTTTTGAGCTGGACTGAGTGAGCCAATTAGATTGGGAGTTACCACAGTGTGCATTGGATGGGAGACAAAGAAAATGGTTGACCTAGTGCCGTTTGCTGAACATGCTGAGAGACAGAAGGAGATACAAAAGGAAAAGAAAGAAAAGCTAGAAAGGCTCAGCTAATGTATTTTGAAAGAGACAATAAGCAGCCCCAACAGGAGGTGGAAATGGCAACAGAAGAAGACAGAGAGGACGAAATAATGGAGGTTATCCACAGGGAGGAGGGGGAAAAGGGCAAGAAGGAATGGCAGGACAAAGACCCGGACAGGGAGGGGGTATCATCTGCTTTGCTTGTGGAGAACAGGGACACATAGCAAGAAATTGTGTAAAGGCAAACCAGTGGCAGCGTAATCAAGATTCCAATGCCCTCTTGCCTCCGCCACCACCCCCTCCTGCTCCACAACAGTGGCAGCCAAATCAGCAGCAAGAATGGAGTGGAAATCCTCGGGATCCTCAATTCTGGACTAATAATGTTGGCTTTGCCAATGACAGCTGAAGGTTAGAGGAACACCCCCCCTTCCCCTTTTCACAAATGCTATGTGCTTCAACAACGCCAGACGGTAGTCCAGTAATAGACTTAATAATCATGAACACCAAGTTGACCTTCTTAATAGACACAGGTGCCTCAATGTCAGTGATTCAAAGAAGCAAGTTAAATGCACCCTTATCCAGTCGAATGGTGACAACAATAGGGGCATCAGGAGTACCACAAAGAGAGCAATTAACAATCTCATTACCAGTTCGGTGTGGAAAATGGAATTACAACATATTTTCCTCAGTAGTACGACCTGTCCTGTGAATTTATTGGGAAGGGATCTCCTGTCAAAGGTAAATGCACAAATTACATGTACCTCAGAGGGGGTCAATATAGAAGCACCAGGAATAGGCTTGTACCCATGTATAGCTGAAAGAACAGGGGATTGGCTGTATAGCTGGGAACTGACAGAACCAAAGGGAAATGTGTTGTTGGTTACAAGGGTGGGCAGAAGAAATAACATCGTAGGTTGCAGTTACAAACAGATTTGCATTGCACTACACACTATGCAGTAGGGGCCGGGACATGGATTATGAGTGCAAAGAGTGGGGAAACAGCCGTAGAGCAGACCATCTGGGTGTCAGAGATATATGTGGCAAAGAATTGTTGTGCAGCCTCAGTCAGACTAAATGCAGAGCAACTGAAAGTATTCCAAGTGCCAGGGTCATATCCACACATTTCTTTGGCCAGAGAGCCCCTTGAGTGGAAAGACTTGGGGTCATGGGTAGCAGAAATGGTACAGTTGCATGATTGGGAACGTGTAGGAAGCAAGCTAATATCAAAGGCTGAAATTGTGAAAATACATAATCAACAGAAAAGTTCAGATGCAGTGGATGAAGAAAGTGAATGTGCGAAGGTTTGTGAAGAAATAGGCATGCAGGAGAGTGTAGTTGGATAAATGAGTTACCAGCAAAGCTATGGGCAGAATCAAAGTATGATGTGGGATTACTGAAGAATGCACAACCCCTTATGGTCAAGCCAAAGTCCTCTTACAGACCGAATAGGCATCAATATCCGCTGGGTAAAGAGGCGGAGGAGGGAATAGCCCCAGTGCATGCAGCATTAGTGGAGAGGGGAGTAATCGTCCCCTGCCCATATGCAACGGTAAATACACCAATTTTACCAGTGAGAAAGCCAAATGGAAGTTACCGCTTTGTGCAGGACCTGAGAGCGGTAAATGAAGCAGTACATGTACGTACCCCGGTAGTGCCAAACCCAATTACAGTATTGTCATCCATTCCACATAACAGCTGTTATTTCACAGTCATCGATTTAGCAAATGCATTTTATAGTATCCCCGTAGAACCCAGTAGCCAGGAATGGTTTGCATTCACTTACAAAAGGGAAAAGTGGACCTGGACTCGCATGCCCCAAGGCTATGCTGAGTCTCCAGCAGTATTCTCAGCTCAAATGAGAGAGAACCTATCCGCTTTTGTGCCCCCATTGGGCAGTACCCTAATACAGTATGTGGATGATTTATTGCTTGCTAGCCCCAGTAAGGAAGCAAATGAACAGGATACAAAAGCTTTATTACTTTTCTTGGCTGAGAATGGGCATAAAGTGTCTCGAGAAAAATTGCAATTGTGTAAAGAGCAAGTGAAATATTTGGGTCATGTGTTGTCTGGCAGTGGTAGAAAGTTAGACCCTGAGAGAATTAAAAACATAGCAGCATGGCACGCCCAGTTACAAAGCAGCAAATGATGTCTTTTGTATGGTGGGCTATTGCAGAGCTTGGATCGTGGATTATGCTATGTTGGCACAACCCTCCATGAAGCCATATATGGCACAAAATGCAGATGAATGAGGAGATCAGGTGGACACCTGGTCTAGAGACCAGTTTTGCAAAACTTAAAATGTATTGATCACAAGTCCCTGTTTGGGACTACCAAATTATGAGAAGGGTTTCAATTTGTTCGTAAATGGTAAGGGAGGTTACATGTCAGCTGTATTGACACAGGAGCATGGGGGGGGGCAGAGGCCCATAGCATATTACTCAAGCGTTTGGACTCAGTGGTATGTGGGATGGTGTCTTGCTTGCAGTCAGTGGCAGCGCTACTGAAGCAGTGTTGGCATGCGTGGATTGGTAGGATTCTGTGCTTTGACAGTGCATGTGCCTCATTCTGTACATTCTATTCTGCTACAAGCTCGCACAGCTCATTTAACGCCTGCACGATTGCTTCAGTATCAAAATGTGTTACTAACCATGTCTAACATAACTTTGAAAAGGTGCACCATTTTAAACCCAGCGACGTTGCTCCCCACCCGGAGGAGGGGGAGCATGACTGTGGGCAAGTAATTGACTTAGACTGTAAGCCCTCACCGGATATTACTGACGTACTCCATACAAACGCAGACTTAGAATTATTTGTTGACGGCTCAGCACAAAGAGATGAAAAGGATCCCCTTGGTAGGTTATGCAGTGTGTACTCCAAACTATGTCATGGAAGGAGCAAAGTTACCCCACGAACGCCAGCCCAAGCTGCTGAACTCCATAGATTTGACGAGCTTGTATAATAGCCGAGGGTAAAACAGTTAACATATACACAGATAGTCGATATGCATTTGGGGTAGCTCATGATTTTGGCACCTTATGGAAACATAGAGGGTTTTTAACAGCAGCTGGAAAACCTACTTCGCATGCAAATTTGGTAAAAAATCTTTTGTTAGCAATCCAGAAGCCAGAAAAGTTAGCAATTGTAAAATGTCAAGCACATACTTCTAACCAAGATTTTGTCTCTGCAGGAAATGCGAGGGCTGATGCAGCTGCAAAGGAAGCAGCTCTTTCTGGGAGTGTTCCGGAATTTCTAATGTCTTTGACTATAACTAACCAACTTGATTTATTCTCAGTAAAGGATGTTGCAACTTTACAACAGTCGGCCAGTGTAAAAGAGAAACGTAACTGGCAAACAAACTGTAAATTTGATGCTAGCACTAAGGTGTGGACAAACCCCGATGGCAGGCTCTGCCTGCCTTCGGCAGTATTTCCCTTTTTGGCAAAATTGGCCCATGGGGCCGATCATGTTTCAAAAAGTGGAGTGGTCGACCTTGTAAATAAACATTGGTATGTTGTTGGCTTTACCGTATATGCTGAAGATTTTTGTAAAAAGTGTGTAATATGTATGCAAAATAATGTTGGCAGAGGACTCCAAGTAACCCCCTCTGCCCATCCTTTTCCTACAGGACCTTTTGAACATTTAATGATGGATTTTATTGAGCTAAACCCATGTGAAGGGTATAAATATTGCTTAGTGATTATAGACATGTTTTCAAAGTGGGTAGAAGCATTCCCAGTACGGAAAACCACGGCTTGTACAGTAGCAAAGGCCCTGATTAGAGAAATCATACCAAGGTGGGGGATTCCCACCCGGCTCTCCAGCGATAATGGCTCGCAGTTTGCGAATGAAGTCATTAGAACCTTGTGTGAGGCACTGCAAGTGGATTCTGAATGCACTGTGCCTACCACCCACAATCCGGAGGGCAGTAGAAAGGGCAAATCAGACATTAAAGCTAAAGTTGACCAAAATTATCGCAGATACTGGCCTTAGTTGGGTAAAAGCACTACCAATAGCCCTAATGAGTATGAGGGGAGAGCTGGCCCTGGGTTTATCACCTCATGAAATTTTGATGGAAGGCCTCTCAGAATGACAAATGTCCCCTTCCCACAAAACCGAATAACATTGCACGGTTTAGATAATGAAATGATTGCCTATTGTTTATCTCTTAATACTGTTTTAAGATCTCTCTATCCTAGGGTAAAAGCTGTACTTCCAGTTCCCTTGGAGGGACCTTTGCATAGGATAGAGCCAGGAGACTTCGTGGTTATCAAGGACTTCCGAAGAAAAAAGTGGTGCGCCCCGAGGTGGCGAGGACCGTTCAAGTGCTCCTGACTACCGCCACTGCCTAAAGATCGCGGAGAGAAAGCGTGGATTCACGCATCTCATTGTCGTTTGGTGACAGCATCTACAGTCGATACCATTGCACAGTGAACTGAGCAACCATGAAAATTATTATCGTTCTGTTTTTCGTTCGGACTATCGCTGCTATTTTTGCTATGGGGCTCTGGATACGGGAGGCATGCTCCCACGCAGCACAGAGCCATTGCACATTACCAACACTTGGTGGACTTTAATGAACTTACATGCTAATAATGCTAATGTCTCTGATTGCTATGTATGCACTAGCTCTCCTTTCTCTGCAGCCGTAGGGCTCCACCTAAAACCCAAGCCTGTAAATAGCACTGAGGCCAGCGAGATTCTCGTTCCATCAAGGAAGAAACATCACTAATGCCCCAGATTATGCTACAAGTAAAATAAAGAACCTAACTGTGTTTGGGGCATGATTTTACTGCATGGTACAGCCCACCGAATGATACAAATGTGTCAACCCGCTGTATCTAGATGTTAGACAACAGAGAATATCAGCCAGGCTTTGCCTGTGTAATAAACAATTAACCATGAGTTTAGCGCCACTGGGATGGTCCACGTCCAATATTGTAGGCACTACAAACAGCACCACCAAGTCCGAATCCACCATAACCAACTGCTCAAGCAGATGCCCACACAGTACATCCTGATTTCACTGCCGTGGGCAGTCTGTCAGGTCTATACTGGGTATGTGGGGATAGGGCTTATTTTTCCTACCTATAGGGTGGACGGATGCTGCTATCTAGCCACACTCCACCCTGCGCCCATGTATATAAGTATAATGCATCTGCTATACATCAGCATGTAAGCTATATAAATCAAATTCAAAAAGGGAGGTGCGGACGTGAATAAACGTGTCCCAGTGGGGGAAAAATTTGGGGCAGGAATCTTCCCATGGTGGGTGTTGTTCAAAACATGCATTACATTGACCAGTTAAGCTATGAGTTAGAAATGTTAATTAATGATACCTTGAAATCAACTGACTTGCTGACAGCTGAAATTAAAGCACTTAGAATCGTAGCTTTGCAGAATAGAGCCGCACTTGATTATGTATTAGCTTCGCAAGGAGGGGTGTGCGCCATTGTAGGGGAAGAATGCTGCACCTATATACCAGATAATTCCCAAGAACTTGAGCAAGTAATTGAAGGAATACGAACGCTACAGCAACGTGTTCTAAGTGAGCATGCACCTGTATCGCAGGGCTGGGACCCCTGGTCATGGTTCTCAAGCATATTTGGTGACTGGGGCACTACCCTCCTTCACTGGGTGGCAGTAATCGTGGTGGTGATACTGGCATTATGGCTCCTAATTATGTTGATCAAATTTCTCTTGCGACAATTGTGTAGCACCTTGTCGCCACATGCAATCACCCAGCTGCACCCTTACTACACCCGAGGACCAAGACCCGGTAGCTAGGGTGTTCCCGTTCTGTGATATACCAGATGTGACTAAAGTATAATAGTTAACAAGTTGATACAAAGTATCAAAAGGGGGGAGAGTGTGAGGGAATTTTTATATATGCTTCTTTGAATTATATCCTAAAGCTATATTTGCTATAATATGCCTTAAAGTTATGCTTGCTTTAAAAGCCATGCTGTAACAAAGTAATAATGAATGTAGTAGAAATTTCTGAGTTCATGTTTTTTTTCTTAAGGGTTATAGAATTTGTACTGAGGTTACTTGAGGTACATTTGGGAAAACAGAAAACTAGATAAAACTGAGCAGAACTGGTTGTACCAGCCTGGATAGCAGGCTTGGACAAATATAGAGATAAGAACATGCCTGGGCAAAATATAATAATAACAGCACGTAGTGGCATTGAAGATAAGCTGTACGTTGCTATGGTGTGAGTGAAACTCATTGTCTCTCTCAGGTCAGCTTGACCCAGGCATATGTATCCAGCAGTAATGGGAGAGAAATGACTTGCAGTGGAGAAGTACCTCATACAAATTGACATGTTTTTTCTTTTCTGTTACATTGCTGAAAACTTGTTATGCTGTTTGATGATTGGCTCATACTGAAATGTTAGTATTTTTCATGATAAGACGTGCAAAATCTAGCTTATAAAAGCTGCTGTAAACTTTAATCAATGACTATTCTCTTAGTAGAAGTCCCACATGCATGTGTGAGATATTTGATCAAATAAGACGTTAAGACAAAACCCAGTGTTGTGGTTTTTGCCCCGTGACGACGGGAGTGGTTGCTCAGGTAATACTTACAGTGAGAGAATTTGCGATCACATGGTCAAGTTGGGAGGAGATTTTGGGGTGTTGTGTACACCCCATTAATTTTTCCCAGGGTGTTATGTATTACTATTGTAGTACATATTCCCACTCAAACATATTCCCACTCGAACATGTTAAGAAGTTCAAGTACCTTGGTATTACCCTGGATAGTACGGCATATTGACACTGTTGCCAAGACCGCCAATATACAGATTGGACTGCTACACAAACACAAGCACTGTATGCCTGTGGATGCCCTTAAACTAGTCATCTACAGCTCAGTCACATCTATCATTGACTACGGCCTTGCCATCTATGGCTGTGCCTCAACAAGTGCCCTCTTCAGGATCTCAGTTTTTCTCAACAAAGCCTGTAGACTACTAACGGGTGTGGCCCAACAAACTCACACCTGTGACCTCTATGCACAGGCCAGCTGGCTACCCCTACTCAGCAGAATACAATACCAGACCTGCTTACTACCAAAAAGATTCTCATCGGTCTCATGCCACCTGGTGTTAGCTCACTCCTTACTACTTACAGTGGCACTCAACAAACACATGGTGTCCAATCTCTAACCTTTCAGGTTCCCAGATGTCGTACCTCCATGGGTCAGCGGTTCTTTATCTATAGAGCCGCTCAATGGTTCAATTCCCTCAATAAAGAAGCACTTTCCTCTACTACACTTGCACCCTTCAAAAGGAATCTCAAACTTTACCTCACCTCTACCACTCAATGTGAGTGCTTCTCTGAATAGAGATTTCTCTAAACACCTCCCAGCTCACTATTGTCTCACAGCCCGCCCTTTCCCAGTCTCATTCCCTCTGGCACCAGGCCTACCTTGTGAATCCTTTCCTGCTTCACATCTCCACTGGTACAAGACATTTTCCACCACCTTCTGACAGTGGCCCATTAGCCTGCCTACTTCCTCTCCTGGCTGCACACCTACAATACTAACTGCCTATTGTGCCCCCTCTCTCTTATTGTTACCGCAGCCAGCTACCTACTCAAGCTGCTCGTTGTATGAATATTATCTCAAAGTATGTTATAACTGAATATCTTTATTTTTTTTCTTTTAGTTGTTTTGATTGTTTATTGTGCATTCTTTTACTACCTCTGTATGTATGTTGACCCTCATCCTTTGACGTGGAACCTTTGTAAACAAGCAGTTTCTGCTCAAATGTATTTGTAATCTGAGAATTTAATAAATAAATAAATAAAATATTCATACCCTTGTTTGGATATATAGCGTGTCCCTTAACTCTAAAGACTGGTGGAGTTATTGCTTATTACTGTAGAACTTAAAATTTTCACTGTCAAATAATTTTCACTACTTTCGCTGAAGCACCAATTTAAGTGAAAAAAAATTTGTGTTAATGAGCACTTTTAGTACTTTTTCCATTATAATGAATGTGGTGATTGTGACATAGCACTAAAATAAATGTACACAATTATGGTTGCATTTGTGTTTGTGCCAAATTTACTTTGTGTGAAAATGACTAGTTCTACAGTAAGTGTGCAGTGTTATCCAATAGGACTTTAGGGTTTGGGTTAGGGTTTCATTTCATTTTATTTTATACTAAAAGGCTTGTGACCAAAAATTCCCATTTTCGCAAACATCCAGTTTCAAAAACACAATGACAAAATATTACAAAACATTAACAAAAATATAACAGCAATAGAATCAGTTAAAATACTTGCAGTTTCAGCTATCCACTAAGAAACCTTTAAGAGACGATTTAAAGGCCCAAATTTTAGTACAATTTACTATAGAGCTGAGCAATTTATTGTACAGTTTTGTAGCCATTAAAGTGAGAGAGTTTTGACCAAAAACAGTATGGATAAAAGGGACTTGAAAGGAAACTCTACTGTGAAGCCTGGTCAGGAAAGCATTAGACAATTTAGGAAATAACTTAATTATACAAACAGGCAGTAGATCCATATATATTTTTTGCATAAATAACAGGATCTGAAATTTAATCCATCAGCCAAAGAAGGCCAGCCAAAGGACCTATAGTGGTCACAATGATGTGTCCTTCTTGGGAGTCTAGAGGCAAAGCAAACAATATTATGATAAATAGATCTAAGTTTTGAAAACATCCTATCCATAGTATATAAGTAGATTATAGAACCATAATCAATAAGAGAAAAAAGGAAACTATGAGTCAATAAATGCATAGTCTCTAATGTTAGAAACTGATTCAAGCGATATAACATGCCCAACCTCTGGGGAAGTTTAGCAATCAAACTGGAAATATACTGCTCAAAGGACAGATGACAATCAAGGATTACGCTAAAGTATTTAAAATTAGACATATTTTCAATCAAATTGCCATCATTATCAACAAGATTAAAATTTGTGGCAGTGGCTTTCCTGGGACTTGAGAAAATCATAGCTTTTGTTTTTGAAGAATTAAGTACTATGTTATGGAGATTAAACCAGATGTGGAGTTTACCAAACACTTTCTGCAGATCTGTTTCCAGAGTTGGGATGCCCTTACCAGAACAGAACAGGACAGCATCATCAGCATATAAAATTAATTCTGTACTATGACAGATATCAGAAAGAGAAATAATAAAATGCAAAAATAAAAGAGGAGCAAGAACTGAGGCTTGAGGGACTCCACAACTCATTGGATACTTCTGTGAAAAGAAACTGTTAATACTAGTTTTTTGTATCTTTTTCTCTAAGTAAGTATCTAATGACATCAGCACAGAAGTTGACTTTTGACAGCATTTTAAGCAAAATCTTATGGTCTATAAAATCAAAAGCCTTGGTGAGGTCCATGAAGGCTGAGGCAACATATTTTCATTCACCTATAGTTTTATAAATTTGGCTTGTGAACCTCAGCAGTACAGTATTAGCGTGATGATTAGATCTTAAATCATGTTGAGATGGAGACCAGAGATTATTATTCTCAAGGTTAGTGTGGTCACATGCAACCTATGCAATAGACATGTCCCTGGGTCAAGCAGAGGACCCACATGGGTACTGGGGGCCAGAGGACCCATTTCATGGCAAATCACAAGGTTAAGTAGGAGGAAAAGCAGAGGGTAGTTGGGAATGGGGGTGGTGGAGGTGGTAGTCCATCCATGCCAGCAGCAGTTCATGGAGGGCATAAGGGAAGTGTCACAGTAGGGCGGTGAACACACCCTGTGGAAGCAGCAGAACTCTCTGTTGCAATTCAAGCTTCTCATGAACTAGCATCACTGGGCACTCTCACCTGCTACAGAAATGTTCCTGTACTTGCTTTGGTTTATTGGCTGTATTTTCACCCCTACTGCTGCTCCTTGTACACCCATTTCCACCACAGCTTAATATGTCACTGCTACTTCCTTTTTGATTACATACCTCACCCATGGCTGCTACAATGCTTTAACCTGATTGTCTATGACTTTTGCCATTTCCTTAGAGTGTACCTCCCTTGTATTTAATTTGTTGACTTTTGACTTGTGTTTCTTTATATTGTATTGTACTTGTAACATGTTTCCCCCTTTATCCCTTCCCCGGGTCACACCTGGAAACAAGCCCTGGCTCAGTGCGCCTTTCACGATTACCAACTTTTTAAATAAATAAATCACCAGCAGCACCCACACTGCCACTAGATTTTTTTTTCACAAACAATACACAACAGGGATTTCAGGGACTAAAGAGAACATGCAACAACTCAGGTAACTATAATAACGTTACTCTGTACATGAAAAACCACTAACTTCACTGGATAAACAAAAATGGAATCAATATAGTCAAATTACAGTGACAAAAATAATTCAGTAAAACACTCCTAACTGTTCTACAGAACTAAAATTACAAACCAAAGAAAACAGGAAAAGAAAATTTACATGAAACACTGACTAGAACAGCACTAGTACTGCTAAGACAGAAAAGGCTATATAACCTGTCTTTTTCTTTTTGGAAGTTGCTGCAGCTAAGCCCTCCTTCCCCCAACAATACTTTTTCACTACACAATACAGAAAACTAAATTTCTACTTTAAACTAACTAAATCACAAAAAAATACCAAAAATAATTGGTGATCTAGAGGCATGATGCATAGTAGACACTAATGGAGTGATTTTCTGGAAACAATTGCCTGTTTTAAATGCTTTCCAAAGGTTTTAGGCACAAAGATACAGAGCACACTTAACACCAACTGTCTCTTCCTCACACTGCACTGAATTCAGCCTACACAAGGCAATACAGCTCATTGTAGCACCATGTGACTTTCAGTCCCATGGCTCCTTGCAAACTTTGCCTTAGTGCCAAAATTCACAGGTGAAGTTCACAGTTTCCCCATTCACGAAGTTCTTCTTTAAGATGAAGTAGAACTTTGCCTTAAAGGAAAATTTAGCAAATGGGGTAAAATTCACAAATTTCTCTGCAAAGTGAAGTTTTCAAACTTTGCACAATTCTAAGTGCGATGCATTGTTTTCTAACAGTGCGTAGACTGCCCCTACATATATATATCTTGTAGTCACAGAAAAACAGTGACAAGTGAGGTTGCATCTCATGAAAGGGAGTTTGTGAGCCATGAAAGGAGGTTCATGAATACCAAAAGCAGGATCCATTTTTGTGACATGATTCAACCTAACATCATCAGTAATGTTAAAAGTATTATTTTTTTTAGCAGGAAACACTTAAGAACCAAACATAATCCTAATGCTGTTGGTTACACAAGTTTCAGACTTAAATTCCAGCAGATTTGTTTGTTTTTATGTATAATGTTTTTACCCACTTTTTTTTTTTACTTGAAAAGCAATGTATCATTCCTCATTTTGAGACTGTGTCACACAACTGGCAGTAGTATTTCATAAAAGTGAGTTTGTGAGTCACAAAATCCAGGCTTCTTTTCATGATACACAACAATGTAATTTCATTATCAAAACTATTGTATTTATTACACACTTGAAGAATTAACCTTACACCGTTCATTATTGACCACACAAGTTTTAAACTTAACTTCCAACAGTTTTTTTTTTGTTTTTGGTATGTTAGTTTTTTTGTTCTATGCACTTTTGTAGCCTACAAAGTAATTTACATTTTTCTTATCCTGAACTAAATACTTGGAATCTACACCAACAGGGGCAGATGGAACCCATTTCAACTCTCTGTAGTTGCTCATAATGCTGAGTGCAGGTAATCCACTCTTTGATCGGGCTCTGTATGTGGTCTACTGGCCAAGTAGAGCGGGATGTGTAAGTGTTACTATAGCCCTGGGGGTTGTGTAGCATACAAGCCCCTCTGGTGAACAGCCACATTATGGAAATAACTTTGTAGATGGGATGCATGCCTTCCCCACACCTGCCCCATCCCAGCTGAGCCATAGGCCAGAGCACTACACAGGTTCAGAAGCTGAAGTGGCACTCAAACAGCTACATGGATGCCATGGAGTGCTCTGCAGGTGTGCATCATGCATAATGGGGGTACTCTGTGGCTTTTACTGGCCCTCTGCATGTGCAGAAGAGACTGGAGACTTTTTGGGATCAGGCTCTTAACTTCCTACACATTTTCTTGTTTGTGATATATAAAGTTTTCCTGTTTCTACACTATCATAAATGCTGAGACTCACAAAAAATGTGTCTTAACTTATAAAAGGGGATTCCAACTCATGAAAGTGACATAGGCCAGTTTTGCAAAGATCTAGTTATGAGAAACTCATGACAAACTTAACAAAATCCAGTTATGATAAAATTATGATGAAAAGAACTACACATACACAGAAATTGCACTTTTTTAATAATTTAAAATAACGTTCTTTTTTAGGAAAGCCACCTATTAAAGGGTTAAACTATAACAAGCCTGAACATATAATTTTTCATCTCACAGTCACTTTTGTGCTATCAGTGATGAAAAAAACAAATTCTTAAAAAACTATTTGTAAGTATTTTACCTTCTAAAACATTCAAACCATCCACCTGACTGATCACTTTTACAGGATTAAAAAATCATGGCACCAACTATGTATATGCCAAATGGCAGGCTATTCCATCAAGGGAGGGCCACATTATTAAAGCAGCAGTGCAATAAAAATGTTTTCCCAATGAAGCTAGTTTTAGCTACAGCTAAGAAAATGATTAGCATACTTGTCAAATATACCTATCTAGGTACCTCCTTTGCTGTGCACCATGAGTCATGTTTTATTTTTTTTTATCCTAACCTTGCCAGGTCTATAATGCTATGTCTGTGCAAAATGCTGCAGTGGTCTTTTTTTCTTGAGAAAAAATTCATGTAAAACATTTATAAAATATTCAAATGTTGATGGAATTTGAAAACTGTATGGCCAAAAAAAAAAAAAATGGAAGATGCACAGAATCTTTTATAGTGAAAAAAGGTAGGGTCAAATATTTTGCACAGTTTCATTGTACTGCTGCTTTATGGTGCAAAAATCAAGGTTTAACATATAAATCCCTACTCAGTCCTATCTATGGTGGTACTACCACATCACAATAGTGTATTTGTTGCAAAAAAATATAGTATAGCATCAGTTAGGGCTGAAGATAAAAACTACAAATGTAAGGATTTGTGAAATTAGGGTTAAAAAGCCCCTAAGCTGTGGTGAATGCATGTCCTGGCATTCCTCAGGCTTTGAATGATCATGCAATACAGCTTTGCCCTAACTTGGGCACTATCTTTCAAGGCCCACAAAAAATGGTAACACAGCAATGCTTTGTGGCTCAGTGCTGATGTAAAGGCTACACCAATGCTGCATGATCCATCACATGATCTTTCAAACCCTGAGGAATAGGCCACAGATTCATCACTGCTTAGGGGACTTTTAGCCCTAATGTTGCATTTTTTTAGGAAAGAAACAGGAAAAAGCACTCACCTCACCTCACCCCTTTCAGGCCCGGTGCTGTTCAAGATATTTATGGATACTATGGGGAAGGACTCATTAAACTGGATTAGTAAATATGCAGGTGATACAAAACTAGCCAGTGTAGCCACAACTATAGAAAATGTAAACTCTATCCAAAGAGATCTGGATAGCATTCAAGATTGGGTAAATAAAAGGGGCATGAGCCTTAACCAAGAGAAATGTTGTGTCATACACCTTGGTAAAAAGAATAATAAACATGGTTACATTCTAAATGGTCAAAACCTAAGAAAATTCGAAGAGGAAAAGGATCTTGGAATTATTATTAAAATGAAATTACACTTCGAGGCACACTATAATAATCAAATTACAAAAGCTAATGAAGTGCTGTGGGCAATAAAAAGAAATTTCGTGAGTAGAAGTGAGGGAGTGGTGATGCCTCTGTACAGAGCATATGTTAGACCGATATTGGACTATAGTAGTCAGGTATGGGGACCCATATCAAACGGTGGGGTGTATGCACTCGAGAAGGTGCAGAAGCAGGCCACAAAATGGTGTTTAATATAAGAAAGACTCCATATGAACAGAGATTAGAGAATGTGGGGTTAATGTCATTGGAGACTAGGAGAGTGAGAGGGGATCTATTAATGTGTTATGATAAAATATACAATGAGGATATGTTACGGGAACTAAACTTAACATTAAAAAAACCAGAAATCCACATCAGAGGTTACCCCTTACAGCTCAGAGGTACAAAAGTTTATACAAATAGAGAGAAGGCTTTTTTTATGCAGAGGGTGGTGGGACCATGGAATGGACTGCCCAGAGAGATGGTGACCAGTGATATAAAGGTACAGTTTAAAGGAAGGTTGGATAAGTACATATTAGAAGGAAATAGAATAGTATATTATGGGGAAATAGAAAGGAGCAAATAATGGGCTTAATAGGCTTTCTAAGATCCTCAAACCTTAGTATGACTATAAATGCTGAAGACAATAGGAAACATTTGTAGTCATACAAAACATCCTTTATTAGGTCCTCACAGGTGAAACAAACTCTGGTCAGAGCCACAACGGCTGGTCATGCATTAATGTGATAAGAGATTAAGAAGTAATGTGTGATTTAGTTCTACATGTATTATTGTGATGTAAAAGTCCCACATTTATACCGCAATAGTAAAAAAAAATAAAAAGAGAAGTATAAACATCAAGGTAATGCTGTAAAAGGTGCTGTTGATTCTGGACATACAGACCCCCTTGAAAACACACACACACACACACACACACCTTACTGCACCAAACTAATCAGTGATGCAAATGTTACATGAATAAATAGACATAAGCAATTTCAATTATTCTTGCTTTTGGAACTTAAATAAGCAACCTGAAGTCAGATCAACTTACAATTTACAGTGTGATCCTAAGGGCATTTTATATGCCACTTCCCAGCTGTGCCTTACAACCCACCTGGGGTGTGCAGCAATTTAGCATTGCCACACACCCTGCTGTGTGTTATTGCTTATTTACAATGTGATCCTATGGGAGTCATATACTGTGCTTCCCGGGGTTAATTGAAGGCACTCAGCTGTACCATAAGCCTCACAATCCACCAGGGGCGTGTGGTAATTTAGCATTGCCGCACACCCTGTCAGATGTTATTTCTTACTTATAATTTACAATGTGATCCTATGGAAATTTTTTACTGCACTTCCCGGGTGGTGTGCAAGTCTGCATGTCTATCCATGGCTACAGAAACACCTGACTATGATGATGGGGTGTATGTGTCATGTGGAAAGAGTTGCATGTTGTTTGTCTTACCTGATGATGGATGTCTCTTGTTGCTTGTGTTGTCTTGCCCCCTTTGCCTGCTTGGGTGGGGGAGGGGCGATGCAGAGTTAGTGTTGAAAACCATAACCTAGAATTTCCATGCTTTTGTTGCTTTAATAGCAACCCAAACTGATGCATTAACAGATTTTTTTGCAAAGAATATATAAGTGATATGCTACCCCCTACTGGAAATATTTTTTATATTTTTTGTTTGAGTTCTGATTCACCCGATGACGTCATGAATGGTGAAGCCACAAGTGATGACATCAGGTCAATTGGCAAGAGAACAAAAAATATCAACAATATTTTGTGTGTGGGGGGGTAACATACTTCATTTGTGCCATACCTCCAAAAAAGTAAAAAAAAAATAATTTCCTGCCATTTTTTTTCTGATTACAAACAAATCTAAAAGGTATCAATAAATGAAACACCACTTGTTTTGTAGATATTTTTGTGCTGAACAAATTTAATGCCAACAGTACCTTGCTATCATTTTTCGTTTTAATGTTATTCACTCGTTTGTTGAAAAAGTGAAGAAAATTTTAATTTTCTGCTTTGTTTTGCTAATTCTAAAAAAAATAAAAGGTAGCTATAAATGAAACATCAATCATTTTGTAGATATGTATTTTTTTTATATTTACTACTTTTTGGTGCCTCCCACTGCCAGCACCATCTGCTCGGTCATGGACCCCTCAGCTGTGGCTTCCTATATTAGCCACTGTCCTGGTACCCCCTGAATCACCCCCCCAGGCTGGGGTCATGTCACCTAGCCTCTCTGAAAGGTGTCGCAATCTACAAAACAGGGCAGGAGTTGGCCTGGGAGCTGATTGCAGCCAGGGGATGGGTGTCATCAAGGTGGTGGGTGGCAGGCCTTTTTCTCCACTGTAAGTGAGGGTGGGAACATGCAATGATGCCAGCATCCATCCATCCCCTAAGTACCTTGTTGGTGCTGGTTGCTGTGGTGCCCCTGGCCTCCACCAGGGGTCTCTCGAGCACCGGTCACACACGCACTCTCCCCCCAGAGAAGGAGAACAATCCGTGGGATGCTCAATCCTTCTCCCCCAGCTGTCCCTCCAATGACCCAGGTCTGTTCCCAAACCTGGGTCACCAGCATCACAAGCAGAAATCCAACTGCTGCACCAATGGGCAGGCTATTTTGTAGATATTTTTGTGCCCGAACAACTTTTGCAGTCACAGTACCATGCTATCATTTTTCATTTTGTGTGTGTGTGTGGTAAGTAATAAGACAGGACAGGATGTGCATGGAACAGATTTTACCACATGCCCAGGGGCATAGTGAAGCACGAGGCCACAGGCTGAGTTCCTTCAGCCACCGGAAGTGTGGTAAAATCTGTTCCATGCACACCCTCAGAGTGTCTTACTGTGCTTATAAAATGGGCTCCTTTTTTTTTTACTTTTTAAAGTTGAGAAAAGCATGTTTACATGTAAAACAAATAGATTTAAATGTGTGCATTTATGATAAAATAGTCCTTCTGCCCACTACAAATGATGTCATTGATGATGTCATTGTATTTCTGCTGGGCAAAGTTTGCCCTTTGCTGGCATCATGTTTCAAGATATGGAATGTTTAGCACAGAAAATGAACATATAATGTTTACCATGGAACACATGGTTTCAAGAAATTCTGCTCACTTCCACTGGCAGAATGTTCCTGTCCTAACATCCTGTACACACAAACAGCAAAGGCCTCTTCTACAGCCAGAGATTCAATTATCTCTGTCTCAGGGCATGCAAAAGAGATTTTCCTAATGAGCAGGTAAAGATAGAATGGGGATTTTACATCATTGGCAAAAAACTGTTGTAATGAAAATTATAAACAATAATTAACATTCCTAATTTGTTTATGTGTGTGTGTGTAAGAAAAGTGTGATGATCAGGGAAACAGTATCTAATTCTCCTTGGACTCATGCTCCCTGGTGTCTGTAAGCTCCTCTCTGCCTTCAGTGGTACTCAGCAAATGCGTAGCACCCAATCCCAAACCTTTCAGGTTCCTAGATGTCGTACCTTATTGGGTCAGCAGTCCTTCTACTATAGGGCTCCTCATTGGTTTAATACCCTCAACAAAGAAGCACTTTCCTTCCCAACACTTGGACCCTTTAAAAAGAATCTCCGACTTTACCTCACCTCTACCTCCAAATGTGACTGCTTCTCCTAAAGGACTGGTCCATTCACTGACTAGTCGATCTTGACCTGTGCCCTGAGGCCTTCCTGACACTACTCTCACTGGCATCTGTCTTCCTTGTGCCCCTTTTCCTTCCCCTCTCTCAACCCTCCTTCCCCTCCCCCCTACACTCATCCTCCACTCTTCAAACCTCACCTTTTCCCCTGTTCCTGATCCCCTCCCACAATCCCTCTCCCACCTCACAACAAAGGCCCCTCAGCCTGCCTACTTCTCTATGGCAATCTCCTATACAATATCAGGCTGATAGCCCCCTTACTTCTTAATTCTCTTACTCTGCTGCATCATCTATCTGCCTTATTTACATTGCTCCCTACTAATAACCATTATCTCTAAAGTGATCTACAGCTGCAAAGATATGTCAACCTTGTCTATACTGTTCCTGTTTACCATTAACAACCTTTGCATGTATGTTTCCCCATTCCTTTGACATGGAACTTTTGTAAATGAGCAGCTCCTGCTCAAAGATACTTGTAGTCCGAGACTTTAATAAAATAAAAAAAAAATAAAAATTAATTTGTTTTATTTTTTATTAATGGTAGTTTTATTTGTAGGTCCCAGTTGAAAGTTTTTTACAGTGTAAAGGTAGCAGCTATGTTTGTGATGGAAGATCAATTCTGGTTGTAGGGGGACTGATGGAAGATAGTTCTGATTGTAGGAGGACTGATTTGCTCATTGTGTGATGTGGTTTAGGATGACTGTGCATGAAACAGATTTCATGCACGGGATATATTTTGACCAATGAGACTTCTTTATTTTGGATGCCCATTTTATAAAGAGAGAGAAGGAGGGAGGGAGAGAGGGAAAGATATATGTGTGTGTGTGTGTGTGTGTGTATGTGTGTTGTTTCTTAACTTATCAGATAACTGCACTATTAAGGGGTTGTAATCATCTTGTAGACTTTAAAATGTTGAACTTTTTTGAAAATGGAAGCCAATAAACAAAGACATCTGTGACTGAATTACCATGCCAGAGAGAGCTGCCAATGGACTGTGAAACCTGAGCTAATAGACAGCAAATTCCACATTGCAGTGAATGGAAGGATGTGGAAGGATTCCACTCTCCCCTTAACAACACAGCTGGGGGAAGAGAATAGTTTAGTGAATGCAGCTTTGATTACATGCCACTCCTTCATAACAACAAAAGCTGTGCTGCATTAGGAATTCAGACCCCTTTTTCTGATGATAGCAATACATCTGCATGGTTCTGTCCATGCAGCCCTAAAACCATGCAAAAATGGAGTAAAGGTAACAAGAGCAGTTCAAGGTAATTTATAGCAGTCCCTGCAAATGCCAGTTAGTATTTTTCCAGAGCTTGTGTTTCATGCCATGCACATTGTCAGAGCTATGCGACCGGTGCTCTCATAATCACTTTTATTGTCTATCCGTGGTTGTTAACGTAAAATTGTCATGGAAACTTCTGTCCTTCAAATTTTATGAACTGTCATACGGTGTTGTGTTGTGGGTTAAAATTCAAGACTAAACATACATAAATATATTAAAATGCATCTTTTACTACTGGAGAGGCAATTCTAGCATATTCCTATTCATTTAATATTTTGGGTTCTGATCATGCTCATACTCTCATCTGTAAACAATATAAAAAGAAGAACCATTAGGACTATAAAACCATACTGTACATACATATATAAAATACTGTCCTCATAGAATCAGAGTTATGAGGGCACTAAATGAGCATGTGTTGAAAAAATAGTAAGGTAAGGATGGATGAGGGGAAAGAAAAATTAAAGCAGGGGAAGTGTTGAATGTGGAAGAAAATAAATAGAAAGTATGATAATTAAAAAGTGAACAGGGAAGTCTGACAAAAATCTGTTATTTAGTGTGGGTACTAACAACCGAATATTACACTCATCACATTATTGTAAAAAGGAATTAATTTTAAACTTGTTATGCAACTCCAGAAACTGCAATGCAGTCCAACTTGTAAATCCCAGACAGTTCCCTATGATTCAGTTTATTTTCAAAGTCCCCACATCTGTTCTCTTTTGACTCGTTCCAAGCCTACTGCTCAAACCTCATATTGTGTTCTGTCCCTTGCCTCCTTTAAATGAAGTTCCATTGCACAAGGGATTTTTTTTTCTCTTTCAATAACCCATACATATTCCACTAATCTTTTCTTCCAGTCGCAGCCACCCGACCACAGCTCCAGTCCTTGGCCACCGCCACGGTCCCAAAAACCAAATCCTTAACCCAGGTACTGCCACCAAAAGAAATTTTGGAGCCAAGGCCTCTGATTGGTGTGGCAGCTTGCAGGCAGCTTCTCATTGGTCTGCACACCACCTAAGCCTTTCCTGATTGGAGCGCCTTTCCGTATTGAGTTTGCATGGATTTTTAGACAGCTACCCAGTCTACTCTTGAGCTCTGAAGTACGCTGAACCCTTCATGTATGTTTCTCCCTCCCTCCCACCCAGGCCTCCTATTTAATACACTATCAGCCCCGCCTACTCTGGCCTTCATGTATTTTATTGTGTATTTTTGTTTTGTTTTTCTATTATTTCTGCCCTAGATTGTGCACTTGCTCCTGTACCTAACCCTACTGTTAATAAGTATGTACTGTGTAATGTACTGATGGTGGAATCTGCCAGCTGCTGCATGTGCTAGAGCTCGTACTTTTAAGAACTTATGATGATAGTGTAACCTGCCAGCTGCTGTTGTTTTCCATAGTCTGCATTGTCCCATGGTATCTGCTTTCACTCCCTTCCTGTTACCCTTCTAATTTTCTATCCACTGTTCATATCTTTGACTACTCCCATAACCCCTGTGCATTTCTCCTGCCCTCCCCCAGGCTTATTCCTGTACTAAATTACATTCTGTTCTTGAGATTGAAAACCCCACCCCCCCATCTTTGCTAACCCAACTCCTTGTGACCTTCACTCTATCTCTGCCATTATTTCTCTTTTCCTACTAGCTCCACCCCTACTTTAGCTAAATTGCCATCCTTTGTTAAGTCACCTTCCTGCCACCCCGACTGACGGTCTGCTGCCAGCCGCCCGCCCCCTCATTTTACAAGCTTATATTAACTTGTTTTTTCTTCCTCCTCCCCAGGGACCCTGCGCCTGAAGCGGCACCTCCGTTAATGTGCGGCCTCTCTCTTGGCCGCCTCCGGCTACCACCGCCTGACCACAGCTCCAGTCCTTGGCCACCGCCACGGTTCCGGAAACTGGATCCTTAACCCAGGTACTGCCGCTAACAGAAATTTTGGAGCCAAGGCCTCTGATTGGTGCGGTGACTTGCAGGCAGCTTCTCATTGGTCTGCACACCCACTTAAGCCTTTCCTGATTGGAGAGCCTTTCCATATTGAGTTTGCATGGATTTTTAGACAGCTACCCAGTCTACTCTTGCGCTTTGAAGTATGCTGAATCCTTTGTGTATGTTTCTCCCTCCCCCCACCCAGGCTTCCAATTAAATACACTATCAGCCCTGCCTACTCCGGCCTGCTTGTAGCATATTAGTACTCCCTGACCAGTCTACTGTTTTCCTGAGCGTATCCTGGGAGACCTCTGCTATCCATCGAATTCCGTCTTGCTCTAGCACTGACTATCTGTAATAGCTCCATATTGTAGTTCTCCTCCACTGCTCTCAGTACTTTCCTTCTCCTTAATAACCCCCATCCCCAGAAAGACATTGTTGCAGCTTCACCTATTTATTCTCCCTGAAACGTCACTATAGCTATCTGCACCTGCCTGCACTTCCCCTCTCCATACCTAAAACATCTTGCTCCCTAAGTTTTACCCACCCCAATCAACTGACCTAGCAGCCCTGAAGGATCCTATCCCAGATAACTGGCACTATGCTCATCGTTAGCCAACAGAGGATCAAGGAATCTCAGTATTTGCTCTAATACACTGTCAGTCTTATAGGGGAAAAGAATTGGCTCTAGCTTGCCATGCAGCAGCCGTTACCATTTGGAATTATGGCCTGCTTCTTCTTTAAAATTTTGATCTTAATAAGCAACATATCCTTTGTATCTATCCTGAATAAAAAGCTTATCCCTAGATCAACCCTGGAATTTACTATCCTAGCCCATGCAACCCCTTGCCACTGCACCTCCACCCATTTAGTTCACCTCCTCTCCTCATCCACTCTCATCACATCTCCCCCCCTCCACTTCCTACTCCCCTCACCTATATCAATTAGAGTGCTGTCCCTTATTACAGTCAAATGGCATTTCAACATATCCCTCCTTAATACTAAACTGATATCTTTACCTATGAACAGTGGGCATTCCCAAAGGAAATAAACACTAGTATCCCTCATGAGTTTCTTAAAGAAACTGCTACTCCTGCTACTTCTCTGCTCAGGTAATGTGGAGCTATATCCTGGCCCACCACCAACACTTACCTCACCCACAGAAATTGCAGCTGTACCCGGACTTAAAATGATGCTAATCAATATATTAAGTCTGGCCAAGAAATTTGACCAGCTACAAGCATGGGCAGCACATACAATATCCGGATTTGATCATTATTACTGAGACATGGCTCAGGAAGAACAATACTGACCAGCAAGTCTCCCTCCTGGGTTACAATCTATATAGGGCAGATAGAGGGTCTAGGGGGATGGAGTGGCTGTCTACACTAAATCTAAGTTTTCAGTCAGCAATATTCTCTGTAATTCAAAACCAAAGGAATATGAAATTGTATCTCTGAGACTCCACCTTCCTTCCATGGATTGTATTATGGTCCTTGGTGGTTATAGGCCCCCAACTGGTAGCACTGATATCCTTAATATCCTTAAATCTCTCACTACCTCAGCCAATACTGAAACAATAATTCTTGGGGAATTCAATATGGACTGGCTTACCTCCAAATTGCTTAGCCTGAAATCATTCTGTGATGAACTCAGCCTTGGCCAGCTAGTTAGTTAACTGACTAGAATCAACACTTTAAATACTGCCAGTAGTTCTCTACTTAATGTTATACTAACCACGCATCCCCACAAAATTTCATACTCTGTAGTCTTCCATAATGACATGAGTGACCATGGGGTCATTGTTTGCATAAGATCACAAGCAAAAGCTTGTCTTCAGCCTAAGCTTATATCTATACAGTCCTATCAGAAGTTCAGTGCATCACATTTTTTGGCTGACTTAGGCATGATTCGTTGGCAAGATCTCTATCTTGCTAAAACCACTGATGAGGCTGTTACTGTCCTTAACGCCAACCTCAGTGCCCTTGCTAACAAGCATGCCCCCTTTGTTAAGATTAGGATGCGAAACACCTCAAACCCCTGGTTTACTTCTGACCTTAAGTCTGCACTCACTAACTGTGACAGAATTTGGGCTCAGGCTAGGAGAACTAAGAGTCCAGTAGACTGGCAAGCCTTTGAAACAGTTAGGAACGCCTGCATCAGAAGCATCCGCGCTGCCAAAGCAGGCTACTATGTTTTCACCTTGGAACAAGCAAATAGGAATCCCCATAAAATCTGAAGGACAATTAAGTCCATCGAAGGACGACCTGTTGCTCCCTCCATTCCAACCAAGATCCACAGTATTGGTAGTGTTATAGAAAGCAATCACCAAATCCTTGAAGAACTTAACTCCCATTTTGTCACTGCGGGACTAGCCTTTGACTCATCACCGTATGCAAGCAGTGCCACCTATCAAACTAGACCACTTCCCACCCAACAAATCACGACTTGTCCCTTTCAGCTCCTCCCATTCAACTATAAAGAAGTTGAAGACTCGCTCATCAACCTTGACACCAAGAAAAGTGTCGGAGATGATGGTCTCAAACCTTTTTTCTTAAAATTAGGCTACTCACATCTCACTGCCCCTATTCTGCATATATTCAATCTCTCTATCAACACTGCCACAGTTCCTTCTAGCTGGAAATCTGCTCATATCCTTCCTTTATTTAAATCAGGGGACCCATGCGACCTAAACAATTATAGGCCCATCTCAATCCTGCCCATTCTCTCTAAAGTCTTTGAGAAACTGATTCATGTTCAATTAAAACACCATATTGAAACTTATTCACTTCTTAAACCTGGCTTTTGCACCAATCATAGCACTATCTCTGCATTGGCAAAAGTCACCAACGACTGGGTATCTGCTATGGACTCCAAGAAGATCATGGGGTGCAGTCTTCCTTGACCTCAGTAAAGCGTTTGATACTGTTGATCATAAACTACTAGTTACTAACCTCATTAAATTAGGTGCCACTCCCTCCACTGCCCAGTGGTTCACCAGGTATCTAACAGGAAGGACACATAAAATTAAAGCAGATGGCCTATTCTCAACCTCCCTGATGATTGCCAGGGGTGTCCCACAAGGCTGCATCCTTGGCCGTATCCTTTTCTCCCTGTATATAAATGATCTGGACTCACATATAAACAATTCCAAACTGCACTTCTTTGCAGATGACACAGTACTGTATGCCTCAGGCAGGTCAGTGTGGGAGTTAAGGGGCGTGATTCAAGCTGACTTTGATCAACTTGAACGTAATCTTATTAATGCTAAACTCCTTCTCAATGCCAAGAAAACCAAAGCAATGCTTTTCACTCTTTATACCACCCCTTCTGCCTTCCTTGACATACCTAAAGACTTTATCGACACATCCCTAGGTGAACCATTGGAAGTCACCTCTAAATTCAAGTATCTTGGCCTTTGGGTAGATAATAAGCTCTCCTTTAATGACCATATTTACGACCTTTCCAGAAGACTAAAAATCAGGTTAGGCTTTTTCTTCTGAAACAGTGCCCTTTTTGCGATAGAGATTAGAACTAGGCTGGTTCAAGCCACATTCCTTCCTCTACTTGATTATGGGGACCTAATTTACACATCAGCTGCAACCTCAAGCCTAAATAAATTGGATGTCCTTTACCACCATGCTCTGCAGTTCATTACAAATTCTCCATACCGAACCCGCCATTGTGACCTGTATGCTGCCATTGGTTGGATGTCACTTACCTCTCGACGGCTGCTTCATGCTGGTGCTTGGACTTTGAAAATACTTTTGAATAAGCTCCCATGCCATATTACATCTCTTATTCACATCTCCCGCAGTGTATACTCACTTAGGAAATCTGATTTTATTGCCCTTGATGTGTCTAGGACTCGCACTACCTTTGGCAAATGGGCCATATCATATGTTCTCCCAACCATTTGGAATCAGCTTCAAGCAACTCTGAAACTATCTAGTACTGTCTCCATTAACTTTTATAAAAAGCTAACTACATCTAAATTCAAAAACAGTTGTAACTGTTATTAAGACTCTTCCTTATCTATATGTTTCTCTATGCCCTCTCTCTGTACTGGTATCTGTCATAGTCCTGTTGGTATCCTACTAGATCTCACAATTCATAATGATCTCTTCAGCTGACTGATGACTCTCCTCTACCCTTACCCTTATCACATATCTCACCTGCCCTCCCTTCTCTATTCTCCTAAAAAACACCGCTTTACCCTTCTGTTCTCCACCTATATCTTACCTCCTCACTCCCTTTTATGCCTTTTCTATTCCTCTGGCTGCTTTTCCTCAGATTCTTGCTCCTATGCAATTACCCTCTCCCCTTGAATTTAACCCTCGACTACTAATGTTGTACAAAATAAATGGAGTTTACATCTATTGTGTTATGCCCTAAGTCGAGCATGATGTACCATATGAACCTAAACTGTAGTTTATTTTATCTACTGTGATGCTCTTTTTCTATCCTATGTATTGCTTTCCTTGTCTGTATACATGTTCCAGGATCTCCTTGTGAATGAGCTTGCTCAATGGCATTTTCCTACAATAAACTTGAACTTGAATTTGAATGTTCTCTTACAGCGGCCAACATAATACACTCCACACTTACACCCCAGGAGGAAAATTACACTCTTTATATTATGAGTAATGAAATCATGAATGGGAATGGGCTGTCCATCTTTGGGATTAGTTATGCAATATGTTTTATGTACCCTGAGGCATATTCTACACTTACCACAATTGAAACAGCCATGTGGTGAGTTAGGTAGCCAGGTTTGTCTCTTGACTGGCTGGTAGCTCTGGATCAATCAGTCCCCCCAAGCTGATTGCCCTTCTGCATGCTGTTCTTTAAGGTCATTTACACAAGTCTGCTAGTGAAGGAATGATCCTCAACACTTGTAAGTTTTTCCTGACTATATCTGTAACTTCTCTGGCCCATGTGGCTAAAGTGGTGAAAAAAATATGTTGAGGGTCCATCTGGCCTTTATTTCTAATAGCACTTCCTCTGATAGAGTTTTTCATGACATGTTTTCCACCTCTTCTCAAGCCATGGTGATGACTGTATTAGAGTATAAGAGTATTTGCACTCAGTGGGTAATAAAGCAATAGGACAACTCAGTCTGCTTAAGCTTCAAATTTATTATCACTCTCCATGCTTCTCTTTCAGTGTACCAGTAAACAGATCAATCTTCAAAGTGTTGAAAATTAACACATTCAAATGTTCTGCTGCCAGTGTGCTCCGATTTGAACATGTATCCCTTAATGAACAGTGATACATTTGATGCAACTGCTAGAAACATACAAACAGAACAACACGTGTAGCTTGTAGCAATGGATGTTGACTCACTTTATATGAATGGGCCACATATGGGAGCACTGGAAGCCATAGAACATTTTCCGAACAATAGGGATGATATAGATGATAGACAAAGAATGTGACTGGGCACAATGATTGAAATGATCTTAAAGAAATAATGCATTTTGCTTCCAAGGTAAAACTATATACATAAAAGGGGGCCGCCATGGGGGCTACATTTGCCCTCAGTTTGGTCAATTTATTTGATAGGAAATGGGAAAAGGAGTTTGTATTTGACTAAAAACAAAATCCTTGTTATGACAAGGATGACATGTGGAAGCATTTAATTGATGGCATGTTGATGGTGTGGCAGGGTCCTTAACTGACCTTTGAGAAGTTACATTTTTTGGGGGGGGAAGAGAGTAATCAGCACTTACAGTTTAAACTGAAGTACAGTTTGGAAGAAATTTATTTTCTGGATGTTTTGATTATAATGTATAGATTACAAAAAGAATTGCAATTTGAAACCAAATTTATTTCATAAACAATCCCACCACACTATCATAGATACCCCCAAGGGACAATTCATCAGAATAATAAAGAATTTTACCCTGGAATGAGATTATCAGGAACAGGTAGAGATTCAAACTGTCAGATTTCAAAAGAGGGGATACTCTGACACAGTCATCACTAAGGCCAAAGATGAGGTGGAAAAATGTCATGACAAAATTCGATCAGAAAGAAAAGCTAATAGAAACAGAGGCCACATGGAGCCCCAAGCTTATGTTTATCACCTCTTTGGGCACATTGGCTATGGATGTTACAGATATGGTCAGAAAAAAATTACCAGTAGTGAGGAGCATTCTTTTACTAGCAGGCTTGTGTAATAAAACTTTAAGAACATCATACAGAAGGGCAAGCAGCCTGGGGGACTGATTGGTCCAGGGTTGCCAGCCAGCCAGTCAGGAGACAGACATGGTTACCTGACCCACCACATGGCTGTTTCAGTTGTGGTAAGTGTAAACTATGCCCCAGGGTACATAGAAAGAGCTGCATAAATAACCCCAAGGATGACAGCCCATTCCCATCCATGATTTCATTACTTCTGATATGGAGGGTGTTATTTATTTCCTGAAGTGTAAGTGTGGAGCATGTAACGTTGGCAATAGTAAGAGAAAATGGAAAGAAAGATTAGGGGAACATATATGAACTACTGAAAGAGAAGACATCACTTGTGCAATGGCATTTCATTTTAAGGAGGTAAGGGACAAAACACAGCATGAGGCTAGAGCAGTAGATTCGGAAAGAGTCAAAAAAGGCCAGAGATGCAGGGACTTTGAAAACAAACTGAATCATAGGGAACTGTTTGGGATTTACAAGTTGGGAGCATTGCAGTTTCCAGGGCTAGATGACACGTTTAAAATTAAACCCTTTTTACAATAAAGTGATGAATGTAATATTTGGTTGCTAGCATACATATTAACAAATTTTCAATTTTGGGGTCAGACTTCTCTGTTCACTTTTCAATTATCTTATTTCCTGTTTTCTTCCACATATAATACTTCTGTGCCATGATCCCCCCTCCCCCTCACTACCTTATTATTTATTTCAAGACTTGCTCATTCAGTGCCCTCATAACTGTTTATATAATAAAGATAGCATTTATGCCTGTACTTTATGTATGTTAGTATAGTCCTACTGGTTCTTCTTTTTTACGTTGTTTGCAGATGGAAGTATGAGAGTGATTAAAACTAAGCATATTAAATGAATAGGAATATGATATAATTACCTGCCCAGTACTAGGAGACGTGTTTTAATATATTCACGTGTGTTTTGTCTTGGATTTAAACATGCATCACATCACTACATGGCACTTTGTGAAATCTGAAGGACAGAGTTTTTAATGAGAATCTTATATAACAACCACAAACAGAGAATAAAAGTGACTATGAGAGAACCAGTTGCATAGCTCTGATGATGCACAAGGCACACAACATAAGCTTTTGAAAAATGGCAGTTGGCATTTGCATGGATGGCTATGGACTACCTTGAACTGGTATTGTTGCCTTTACTGCATTTGTTTGCGTGCTTTCTTTCACTTCTGAGCACCTAATAAGGGAAGTTTTGTACCACTACAAATATTTCCCAGCATTTTCAGCATTTGTGCATGAGTTGTCTGAAAGAGGGGAGGGGAGTGCCTTTCCCTGTTTCTTCATGTATTTATTATTTGAAGGTGAGTACCACCAAGCCAGAGGCACAGCCACCATTTCTTGTTATTGCATTTCTTTACTTTTGTGGCATTCATCTCTAACCCTAACTGATGCTTTAATGTTGTCTTTTGCAATGAATTTCTTAATTTTCTTAAAAAGATATATATATATTTTTTTATTTATTTAGTTGTTTAACCAGGATTAGCACACTAAGCCGAAAGCTTTTTTACAGGAGTGACCTGGGAGCACAGGGAAGTTAAGTGACTTGCTCAGAGTCACACAGTATGCAAGTGGAAGCTGTGGGATTCAAACCCAGGTCTGGTCTGCCGGATGTCACCAGATTTGCAGCTCAGAGCCTTAAATCTCTGCGCTGTACTGCCTCCCTATGTAAAGCACCAGGCCAGTAGCATGCTTTTCCAATAGACTGCTTTGTGAATAGCACTGTGCGGGCTCTACACAAAGCAAAAGATCCATTGGGCATGGGTCTGAACTGTAGATTGTTTCACGCATGGCCCTGCAGGCCCTACACAAAGCAGTAGACCCATAAGGCATAGTGTAGCACCTGTAGCATGCTTCATGCAGGGCTCTGTGGGCCTTACAAAAAGCAGCAGATCCATCAGGTATGGTGTAGGACCTGTAGTTTGCTTTGTGCATGGCCCTACACAAAGCAACAGACCCATCAGGCAGGTCTGAAAGTTGCCATGTGGGTGATTGTGAGGGGGGTGGTAACCATCCTGCCCCTCAAATATGATTAAAATGGTTAAAATGGTCAAAATGTAAAAGTTATGGGTGATAGTAAAAAACAGCACACAAAAAATATGAATTCCCGCCCCAAAAATCATACTGCACATGTTCATGTTCTCTTTTCGTACCCAAAGACCTCTTTATCTAGGATCACATACTACAAAGTAACTTTAGGCAAATTGCAAAGGCATTTAAGTGACTGGAATGGAGCAGTGGGTGAGTGGAGAGGTACAGTAGTTTGTTGTAGGAATTGTGAGGTACTTGTCTCCAAGACTATACTTTGGAGAAAAGGACACTGCCCTACAGTATTTGTAGGACCTTCAGGGAGCTTCATGGTCAGTTGACAGCGGCTAAGGAGGAACTATTCTGTTACTCCAGCTAAGCTTGTGCGTACCCCTCACACCTCCACTTCCTCAGAGTTCCATAGATCCTGGCAGGGGATGGGGATGAGGTGGAGATTGGGTGGCAGGGAATAAGCTGTTCCCATGAAGTACCAATGACAAACCTCTCTATGTACCTGAAAGAGGCACTGGTGCCTGACCCAGGCAGGGGTGACCATCAGACAGCTGGTTCTGATTAGAAGGGAGACATGGTGACACATTGGGGCCATGAGTGGCAGAAGATAGCAAGGAGGATTCTCATGCTAGACCACAGTTAGGGGATGGAGAAGGTAGGAGGTAAGGGGGAGTGGTCAGATGCCTACCTGGAGTATCAAACATCCAACACTGGGATATCATAGGGAGGACAGCAGAGGAGAGGGAAGCAGTGAGCTCTGATACACCTTGTACCAATGAGCTGGCTAATCAGCCTGTGGAGACATTGTGGAGGGACTTCCAGAGGCTGGGGACAGACTGAAGAACACACAGCTTCCTTCGCCTTTTCTGAGGAAATTCCTCTCTAGGGTGGGTAGAGAGTCCCTCTCTATTAAAACTAGAAGCTATTTGTCATTTATTGTTTCTTGTTCCCCTACCATCTTCCTTCACATGGTACATGCCATGCAAAACATAAATGGGACCCCTCCACCACCCCCTTCTCTTTCTGCTCCTGTTTCTGGCAGGTGATAGTGAACTAAACCTGGGCCCTTCTCCCTCCTTCACTCCCCTGACTCTACCTAAAGGTTTGAGGTTTTTCCACATGAATACTAGGAACCTCTTACCAAAACTGGATGACCTAAAAGTTTGGGTCACCCAGCACTTCCTGGATGTCTTATGCATCTCTGAAATGTGGCTGTCCTTGCAGATCCCTTAACAGCTTTCACTTCCTGGCTTTAATCTATTCCGTCAGGACCACAGCAAGCGCGGAAGTGGAGTCGCCATTTATTCTCACAAATCCTTCTATTGCAATGTTACCCTACATGAAGCTGTCTCCTCATTTCATGAACTCCTCATGGCCAAAATTTCCCACCGTTCCTCTACTCCAATATTCATAGCGGTTCTTTATGCCTCTCCTAAGCTCCCTCCCTCATCTCTTGTCTCCTGCATAACCTCCATTGCTACCCATACTTCCGCAGGTTAGCTTATTCTTCTTGGAGACTTCAACCATGATTGGCCCTCCCCTCATCACACAGCTCCCTTCAAATCATTGAAGCCCTGAATTTGTCTCAAATGACCACTGAGCCTACCCATCTCAATCCATGCTCCCAAACCCATGAACTGCTAGACTGGGTGTTTTCATCCCACCCTCACCGAAAAAATGCTGCAGGTGCTCTTCCTTTTGTGCTCATTGATCATTGTCCCACTTACTGCATCAGGAAGGTTCACCCTCCACTTATACCCCCTAAATATATCTGGTACCACCCCTTTAGAATGCTCAATATTAGCATACTACTTTACAACCTTGACACTGTAAACTGGTTGCCAGTTTTCTCCACTCCCAGTATTAATGCAGAACTTGTCCATTTCAACACCATCTTTCTTAAAATATGGAATACCCATGCCCCCTTAAAAAAAGTTAGGGTCAAACTTCTCCACCATCTGTGGATTGCCCCTGAACTCCTATATCTGTGTAAATCCTGCGACCATGCCTGGTCACATTTTAAAGCATCCCAGCCCTACCGGACCTGCAGCACTACAGGTCTCTTCCACATAGCTGCAGTAAGACCGACTGCCAGGCCAAAGCAAATTACATCAAGGCCCACCTGAAGTTCTCAGATCACTCCACCCTCTCTTTCTGGAAAGATCTCTGTTCGCTCCTACACACCTCCTCCAAACCTACCTCACCTACCCTAGTTGAGGCTGGAGTTCAGATCTCCAATCCATCCTTAGTAGCGGCTATCCTAAATACATTTTTCAGTACTTATGCACTCCCAGATGACCACCCTGCTACCCAACCTGACACTCCCCCATGCCTGATGGTTTCCACTTCTTTCCCATCTTCCCCCAAGAAGTTCTTCGGTCAATCATGTCCCTAAACCAGCTAAATCCAGCCCTGATGGCCTTGACCCAAGACTCCTCTAGATCTCTGCTTCCTCCATAGTACTCCCCCCAATGCACCTTCCTAATATTTCTTTCTCTTCCTGTACTGTCCCTTTGGCCTGGAAACTGGCCAAAGTCCTACCCCTCCATAAAGTTGGAGACCTCCCCTGGGACCTACTGGCCCTTCTTCCTCCTCCTCCCTTCACTAGCTATGATCCAAGAATCCATTGTCCTCACAAGGCTCAATGACTTCCTCACTTCCTCAAATATTCTCTCCTCTGTCCAATCAGGGTTCAGAAAATCTTATTCTACAACTTCCTCACTCCTCTGCTTCACTGATGATGCTATACTCTCAGCCATGGACCATGGTTATATTACTTTGCCAATTTTCATCAACCTCACGAAAGCCTTTGATTCTGTCTCTCACCATCTCCTCTTAAATAAGCTCTATGCTGTGGGACTTTCTGCCTCGGTGGTTAAATGTTTTAATTCTTATCTCACCAGTAGGCACCAGGCTGTGCAGGTTAGTAATGTCCTTTCAACCCCCCTTCCTATCCTCTCTGGCATCCCCCAGGGTTCCATACTTGGTCCAATCCTCTTTTCTCATTTTATCAATGATCCCCCCTCTGTCTGCTCCACCACCTACATATACATGTACGTGGGTGACACCATCATCTACCTATCTGACCTCTCTATCTCAGATGTCCAGATCCCCCTCCAACGTGACTTTCATGCAGTGATAAACCAGTTCCAAGATCATTGCCTCAAAATAATCACTAAAAAAACCTGTTGCTATGACATTTGGCTCAAAGAAAAAACTAGCTAGGTTATCATCCCCTCCAGCTATCTCCACTCCATCTGGCACCCCCCTTGATGTAGTCCTTACCTACAAATACCTTGGGGTTTGGCTTGATCTGTCCCTTGACTACTCATCCCACCTTGATACCTTGCACTCAGAACTTCACCCCAAACTGGGAATGCTCTACAGGCATATGGATTGTCTATCCCTCCCAGTCCACCATGACTTAATAACTAAATGGATCCTCCCAGTGATTGACTGTGCTGACATCGTCTACACTTCAGTGCCCAGTTCCTCCGTCACCAGACTAGATGTACTTTTTAACACTTTCTGTCGCTTTGCCTCCAACTCCCATCTCCTGACTCACCACTGTGTCCTCTACTCCTCCCTCTCTTCCCCTTGCTTCATCAGAGACACTTGGCTCTCTACTTTACTTTCATCTCTAAGTACTGCTTTGGATCCCTCCTATCTTATCTCTCCTGTCTTCCTTCTCTGACTACCACCTCCCCCTGCCGTATGTACTCTAATCTCTCTAGCACTTTCACCCTCCCTTTAGCCCACACTTCAGCTGATCAACACCCTTTCTTCTCCCTACCCTTTGGAACCCCCCCTTCATCTTACTCCATCATTTCCAGCATTAAAGTGACTGCTCAGACCTTGTCCAGTAACCTCCTGCAGTTGGCCCTAAGACGCATATCGTCTATGTGTAGTCCTCTGACCCATCCCTTCTTACCAGCTCACCTTAGATCTTCTAAGCTTATTAGTTTTATGTGGTTGTCATCTACTTAAATAATTGCATCCTGCACCTATGCCATGTAATGTTGTGTTTATTTGTCAATGCACCTTAGTGCTCATTTTATTTTAGTGATCTACATTTTGTGGTTTATGTATACGTGTAATCCTTTGTTATTATTTGCTCTCCTGTTTCTCTGGATCACATCTGGACATGAACCTCATCTCAGTGTGCCTTTCCCAGTTACCTATCTTTAAATAAATAAATAAATAGATGGATAAATAATAAATAAATAAAATAGGAAGGATAAAGTAAGGGAGATAGAAATCAAGGAAATCAATGGGTGGTTGAAGGGGTGGGGTCTGGAACAGGGGCACCACTTTATAGGGGATTGAGGGGCTCCTGGGATAGAATGTTCAAAGGTGATAGACTTCACCTGACAAGAGAGGGGACTAGTGCATTAAAGCAGTAGTTTGACATCTACATTAACAGACAGTTAAACAAGCTGCAGAGGAGGCTTGGGCTGGGTATTCCACTGTGGAGGGAGGAACAGTGGGGTACCTAGATTGGGAATCTCACAGGGATGGGGGAAGGTGTTCAGTGAATGGCAGATGGAAGGAACAAGTTCATGAAACAGGGCAGGGTAGATATAGTAGACATGAAAGGAAGGGGAAACACAAAACACCAAGGTTATTAGAGGACGGTGATGGGGAGGGTGAGTGGGAACCAATATAGGTTCGGGCACATGTTGGTGGGTGATATACCTCAAAGTCAGGAGTCTGGGCAATATGATTAGTAAGTTCCAGGCTTTTGTGGTAGACTCTGGACTGGATATAGTGACCATTACATAAACTTGGACCAGTGTGACTACTGACTGGGACATAGTGATCTCAGGCTACATCTTACATAGTTGTGTTGGAGGGACAGGTAGAGGTGGAGATGGAGGCTTGGCCATCTACTTCAGAGAAAGGATCAAGGCAGTAGAGTATTCTACTACAGTATTGTGGGGAAAAGAGAGGTAGAATCATTGTGTGTTAATCTCACCCCATCATCAGGCTGGAAGACTAACACAGTGGTGGTTTACAGGCCAACAGAGCAGGTAGAAAAGAGATATAATGAACTGGGTGCTGTAGTAGAGAAAGTGTGACAAAGAGAAAGGGGGAGTTTTGATTCTGGGAGATCTCAACCTGCCAGATATCAACTGGGACATCCCAGTGGCCAGGAGTGCCTGATGCAAGTCCCTGTTTGATGTCTTGTCTTGCAGGACTGAATATTGGTACAACAGGTCAGGGATCCAACTAGATAAGTAAGCATTCAAGATGTGGTACTCACCAACTCATAAAGAGTAGGCAGGTTATATGTCAGGGAACCACTAGAGTCCAGTGACCATAGTACTATATAATTAGAGGTGGCCCTGGGCACCTGCAAACTGTCATCTAAGGCTGACATGCAATGCTTCAGGAGGGATGATTTCAACCATGTGAGAGAAATTGTGCTTGACAGGTTAACTGGAGAAGATGACATAAGGGGAGTGGAGGAAAGATGGGTGGATTATACAAGGGGATATTCTAGAAGCAACAAAAACATGCATGAGAACAGTTATCAAGAGAAACAAGAATACTGGATCAATTTGGTTCTCTGAAAGGGCAGGGAGGCAGTGAAGGTTAAACATGGGGCCTTTATTAGGTAGAAAGAAAAACAGGAGGATGGGTGAGTACCAGTAGAAAACTAGAGAGGCAAAGAAAGCATTTAGAATTGCAAAAGCAGACAAAGAACTGCATATTGCAAGGGAGGTCAAGGGAAGGGAAAAAGAATTCTTTAGATACGTAAGAGAAAAAGGAAGGGTGGGAGGGGGAATATTTAGGTTAATGGAAAAGGCAGGGTAAATAGAGTAGGACAGGCAGAAAGCAACTGTGCTAAGCAATTACTTCTGCTTAGTAATCGCTAGGGAGAGTAGTGGGCCCTTGCCAGAGAGAAGCATTAAGGCAGCTGATGAAGGGGTTCCAAAAATGAAACTGCTGAAATTTACCAGCAAAGAAGTAAAAAAGAAGCTAGCAGACCTGAAGGTAAACAAGACCCCTGGGGCTGGACGGGATGTATCCAAGGGTGCTAGGGTGCTACTCAATAACTGTGTAGCAAGGGGTGGTTTCCAGGGACTGGAGGATGACAGACAATGTTCCAGTGCAGGAGGTGACATGGAACAGCTGGAAAGCTATAAACCTGTCAGCCTTATCTTAGTGGTAGAGACCCTGTCTCTGATGAAGACACTAGTCTAAGAAGAGCTATTGGAATATCTGAAGAAAAACAGACTTCAGTCTAGTAAGCAGCATGAATTCATGACAGGGAGGTCTTGTCAGACCAACTTGATAGTATTCTTTGGCTGGGTAACCAAGGAAATAGAGTTACTGTATTTAATGATAGCAAGGCATTTGACTCAGTGCCACATTGAAGGATGCTGAAGAAGAAGGGGATCTAGGAAGAAATAAGGAAATAGTAATTTGAGTAGTGAGGTGGTCAGAGGGGAGGCAGCAGAAAGTTTTGATGAATGGGGTCAGATCAGAGGAAAGAGTGGCCACTAGTGGAGTTCCCCAGGGATCTATTCTGGGCCCAGTCCTCTTCAATATGTTCTCAGCAACATGGGATAGGAAATCAAGGGCAGGGTGTGTCTTGCTGCAGATGACACTAAACTCTGTGGTAGGATTGACAATGTGTAGGGGATAAGGGGGTTGCAGATAGATGTGCAAAGGCTGGAAAATTGGTTCATAGTTGGACAGCTAAAATTCATTGCCAAAAGTGCAAAGTTATGCACTTAGGGAACAAAAACCTCAGAAAAGAGTTATAAAGGCCTTCAGCAAGGCTAACAGGATGTTAGGTGTGGTGCATCGGGAGAGGGTTCGACAGTAGAAGACAGGAGACACTGTTAGCACTATATAGGTCACTAGTGAGGCCACGCCTGTAATACTATACTCAATTCCAGAGTACCCACCTAAAAAAGGACAGGGACAGGTTAGAGAAAGTACAACACAGGATGCCCAAGATGAGTCAAGGCCAGGAGGATAGTCCCATGCGGATTGACTAAAGGCACTGAGCATGTATTCACTCAACACCAGAAGAGAAAAGGGGTTATAATAGAACTGCATCCCTGAGCTCTTTTTTTGTTGAAATTTAAACTTTATTAAAATTCCCAAAAGATAATATAACAGGACAAAACAGAAGGAAACAGAGAATCAGAAAGTGAATCCCTTCAATCCCCCCCTTCCCCCCACCCTCACCCCGGCAGAGTGGCTCATACATGACTCATGAACATACGAACATACAAAATTTGCCAGCAGATAAAGGCCTAGAGGTCTATCAAGTCCGCTCGAATGTGCAGCTAGCACCCCTTATTTTGCAGCTGCCCCTTCCTCCCACCCTTCCCCTTTATTGATCCTCCTCTTTGCCCTGTCCCAGCCCTTTTTGAAGCAGTCCACTGTTCTACTGGATACCATTTCTTTCAGTAATGCATTCCACCCAGATACCACCCTGTCTGTAAAAAAGTGTCTCCTCATCTCCCTCCTGAAACTGCCTGCCTCCAGTCTCGTATCATGGCCCTGGGTGCCCCTCTCCTCCCTTACTTTGAACAGCCCCTCTGTACCTGTCTTGTTTATTCCTTTCATGTACTTAAAGGTTTCAGTCATGTCCCCCCTGTTTCTCCTCTCCTCTAGCGAGTACATGTTCAGCTCCCTGAGCTTCCTCTCATATGGCAAATCCCCCAGCCCCTTGATCATCTTTGTCACCCTGCGCTGCACCCCCTCCAGTAACTTAATGTCCCTCTTCAGATATGGGCACCAGTACTGCACGCAGTACTCCAGATGCGGTCTAACTAATGACCTATACAGTGGCAGAATCACCTCTCCCCTCCTCGAGGAGATACCCGTTGCAATGCAACCCAGCATTTTGTTGGCCTTTGCAGCTGCCTTCCTACATTGTGCAGAGTTGTTCATTGACCTTGTAATGAGCAACCCCAGATCCTTCTCCTCCTCCTCCTCTGTCTTGGCTAGCTGCACTCCCCCCAGCTGGTAACTCCTCCTTGGGTTCTTCACCCCAAAATATAGCACCTTAAACCTTTTGGAATTAAACCCCAGTTGCCAGGTGTCTGTTAGGTTTCCAGCTTTTCCAGATCATCCTGCAACCCCTGCCATTCCCCTAGGTCATCCACCACCGCTCCCATCTTGGTATCGTCAGCAAACAGACTGATGTTGCTCTTGATGTCCAATGATATGTCTGCAATGAATATCCCAAACAACACTGGTCTCAACACTGAGCCCTGTGGAATACTGCTTATCACTATCCATGGGAATGAGAGAGCCCTGCCTACCACCATGCTCTGTTGCCTTCCCTGAAGCCAGTTCCCTAGCCATCTCACCAGCTTTGCACCTGCCTCTGTGCCTTCTAACTTAATTCCCAGCCTCTCATGTGGCACTAAGTCGAATGCCTTACTGAAATCCAGATACAGGACATTCACTGCATGGCCCCTGTCTAATTGCCAAGTTGCCCAGTCATAGAACTCCACCAGGTTGGTTTGGCAGGATTTGCTACATATGAAGCCATGCTGTTTGCTGTCCTGTAGTCCTTTGGCCTACAGGAGGGCCACCAGCCTCTCCTTCAGGATAGTCTCCATCAGCTTACCCACGATGGATGTGAGGCTCTCTAGTCAGTAGTTACCTGGTTCATCCTTGGGGTCACTCTTGTGGAGGGGCACCACATGAGCCATCCTCCAATCCTGAGCCCACCCTGAGTGTAGTGAGGCATTAAATAGATCTGCCAAAGGTCCCACAAGGACCTCTGCCAGCTCCTTCAGTACCCTGGGGTGGATGCCATCTGGGCCTGGCGCCTTGTCCACCTTCAGTGTCCTCAAACCCTCCAGATCTCTGCCCTCCATGATTTCCCCATCTGTCACCCACTCCCAACCTGTTTCTGCCATTCCTCCCCCTTGGGTATCACCCCACTCTTCTCCTTAGTAAATACCGAGCGGAAGTAATCATTTAGTGCTTCCGACTTATCGCCCCCTTCTTCCACCCAGCCCCACTCCTTCCTAATTCTTACTGTGTGGTCCTTACAGTTCCTTTTCTACCTGATGTACCTAAGGAAGTCCTTCTCACCCTTCTTAAAGCCTTGTGCGAGCCTGAGCTCGGTAGATGCCTTGGCTCCCCTTACTGCCCGTGTCATCTCCTTAGATTCCTTCAGGTACTCCTCCCTGTCCTCCCCACTCCCTGTTTTCTTGTACCTCCTAAAGGCAGCTCTTTTCCTCCTTACCTTTTCTATGACCTCCTTGCTCACTCAGCTCGGTTTCTTAGCCCTAGCCTTCTTGCTCTGGGCCTTGCTGCAGGTTCTGGTTGCCTCCGCTATCTCCAGCTTTATGCACTCCCACCTCTGGTTAGTGTCCATGTTCCATTGAATTCTGGCCAGGTACCCTTTTACCACTTTCCCCATCCTCCCAAAGTTCGCCCTTCTGAAGTCCAGCACCCTTGTGCAAGATTCCACTCCTTCCTTGCCCATATCCAATGTGAGCCATACTGAGTGGTGGTCACTCCCTCACAGTGGTTCTTCTACCCCAAATTCCCTCACAAAGTTCCCATTTGCCAGCACAAGGTCAAGGGTATTCTCTAACCTAGTTGCTTCACTGACCATTTGCATTAGGAAGCTGTCCTGGAAGGCATCCAGCAGTACCTACTCCCTACTATTGCTGGTTGTTGGGGTACTCCAGTCCACTCCTGGCATGTTGAAGTCCCCACAATCACCACACTACCCCTCATGCAGATCCTTCTGATCTGTACTGCTAGTTCCCTGTCTAACTCCTTTGTCTGAGAGGGTGGCCTGTACACCACTCCCATTCTAAGAGTCCTGTTTTTGGAATCCTGGAATTGCATCCAAAGTGACTCTGTGCTGTCCTCCTCCCCTTCCTCCCTTACACACTTCAGTCTTTCCCTCACATATAGTGCCACCCCCCCTTCCCAATCACCCTATCCCTATGAAATAACCTGTACCCTGGTACATACAGGTCCCAGTCATTGTATTGGGTGGCCATGTTTCTGTGATGGCTGCAATGTCCACCTCTCCCTCTGCCACGAGCGCCTGTAGGTCTGCAGTTTTTCTTCCAAGGCTCCTAGCATTAAGGGTGACCACCTTCCACCACCCCCATACTGCCCTCCTTTACTGGCATCACCAATAGTACTTGAACTTTGTCTTTTGTCACTGTTATAGGGGGTAAGCTCACATGGCTTCCCAACCTGTGGTCTCTGCATGTCTCTTGTCCACTTGCCATCCACCACTCCTAGTTTAAATTCCCAACTTCCTCTATGTACTCTGCTATCCTCTGTTTCAACACTTTCTTTCCCTCCTCGCTCAAGTGTAATCTGTCTTTGGCATAGAGACTACTGTCCTCCCAGGTCCCTCCTCACCCCCCCACCAGCCCATACCCTTTAGCATGACACCAGGTTCTTAACCATCCATTAAATTCCTCTATTCTCAGCTTTCTTGCTGTGCTTGCCTTGGGCACTGGTAGTATATCTGAAAATGCTACTGATCTTCCTGCCCCCTCACATAATTGTCAAAGTTCCTCAAACCTCCTCTGGACTATATCGACCATCTTGTCAGCCAGGTTGTTTGTCCCCAGATGTATAATCAAATGGGGCTTGTCCCTACCCCTTCTAGCATATTTAGAACAAATTGTCCCACCCTTTCTGCTGTCATTCCTGCCATGGCCTCCACCCAAATGTGACTATGCCTCTTCCCTTTGCTACCCCCATCTGACTCCTCTTAGTATTGTGTCCCAAGCACTAAGGTTCCACCTATCTTACTTCCTGTTTGCTTCCATTCCTTTCCGTCGATCAGTCCTGGCTCCTCTTTTTCCTCCTGCAGAGTATTTCCCCCTTCTGCCCCTATTGTAATTCCCCCATCAGAACTTCCCCCCATTCCAGTTTGATCCAGGCATTTCCTAGTTACTCCTCCAATGTCATCACCTCCCTCCTCCTCTCTCCCCTCAAGTACTGCAGAACAATTTTCTGAAGACACTTCACCACTGACCACTTTCTCTCTCCTCATAGTAACCTGTACCCTCCTTTCCGCTCCATGACTGTTGCCACTTCTCCTTCCCTCATATGTCCCTATCTCCTCCTTCAGTTTGTCTTTTGTCCCCTGACCTGGTTTCCCTGGACCCTGTTCTTCTTGGCCTGGGCCCCTCTGTCTCTGCTTCCCTTCTTCTGACTCTCTCCTCACCACTGTTGGCTCAAATTGCCCTTCCTCATCTCCCATCCTCCCTCCCTCCAGTATTGGGCTACAACCTCCTCCAGTCTGCCTTGCCTGTCTTAGTTCCTTCTGTAGACCCTCAATCTCCTTTCTAAGTTTCCCTATGTGGTTGCACACTAAACATCCTCCCACACTCCAGGCAATTTTTAGAATGATTGGTGCACCACAGTTGTTGCAGCCAACCACCCTACCCATTGCTCTTGTTGCCCACCAGCACCCCCCACCCTTCCAGATGAAGGATACCAAACACCCCCAAGTCTCCCTCTCCCTCTATCAGTGAAAACATTCTTCTCCTTTCTGAATTTCCTTACCCCTTTGTCATACATTTCTAGATTGATTGAGCAACTGTTTTTACATTCCTATCCCTCCTGTCCACACCCAAAAAGAGACTTTAAGCAACTATTGCACAGTCTTTTTCAAACTCCTACCCCTCCTTTCCACAATGCAAATACCAGTGCAAACAGGTAAGAATGAAAGCTCCTTGTTTTGTAGTTACTTCCCTTCCACTGAAATAGCATTCATCTCTTCACTCTCTGCTGTTCTTTTTCTGGATGTCTGCTTCTGCTATGACAGGTGCATGTCCTTTGCCCTTCTGGGGAAGTGATGTCATTACCCCTAGTATAAAGGAAATCATGGACCTGGGGGGGTGAGGGGAAGGGGGGTGAGACTAGCCCGTGCCTTCCAGAAACAATCAGGTAGCCAAGGCCCCTATCGGACCATAAGCACCCTTCCCCCACAATGCACTAAACTTTGCAGCTAGTGAAGCCCTACTGCTCTAAAGGCAACAGATTCAAAAGGAGTTTAAAGGTTTACCAGCAACTAAATCCTTGCCTCCTGCCCCTAGAAACTTCTCAGCAACAGAAGTTCAAACTACCTCTGCCAGACCAAGTCTGCTTCTGCACTACTGCTGTGTGGGAGCAGCCCTGGTACTTAAGCCACAGTGAGCTGTAAATTGATCCTAGCTGAGGCTAGAAGGAAGAACTTTCCAGAAAGCTACAATGCCTGTTGAAAAAATAAATGAATCTCCAGCTCCCACTATAGATCTCACATACAAAAAACACACTGTATCAAACAGGTCAGCACTACTGCCCTAAAGGCAACAGACTTAAAAGGAGTTTAAAGGTTTACCAGCAACTAAATCCTTACCTCCCGTCACTAGAAACTTCTCAGCAACAGAAGTTCAAACTACCTCTGAAGAGGTATATAAAATACAGAGCTAGACTGACCTGACAACAGACAACATTCTGGCTAAATATCTAGTCCCAGGCCAATACTTCAATAATTTAGACTGTATACAGGGTGTGCAAGCTACCCCATTTATTTTCAAAAGCAGAGAGATTGCAGCGAAGGCTGGCAATCATGCATTCTAAACAGAGGCTAAACAGAAGCTCCTGCAGCCATTCCCAGTATGAAGCAGGAGACTGATCAAGCCAGTGCCTTAATACAACTTTTTTCACAGATAGGGAAATGAGAGTCATATAATGCCTTCTTTCCTGCACTGGGATTAAGCTGTAATCACCAAGTATACAAACATCTGGTATGAACAGGCCAGTTAACCCCAGCAGATGTGACCTATGCTCGTTTGGTGTAAAAAATTGTCATCGGTTCCATAGTTACGCCATTCCAAAGTTGAAACATTTCCCATAAGATAACACTGTGTCGAATGCGATGCCTTTCAGTGCCTATATCTCAAAAACAGTTCAAGATACAGATTTTTTGCTAAGTGCAGCTTAGTACACCTTTAGGTGTACTAAGCACATGCAGAGGTTTCTTGTCCATGATTACAACTGCAGTGGAATTTTTTCCAAGGTTGCTACAGTTACTGTGATATTGTGCCATTTGCAGCACAAGGGTTACTTGGAATGTGTCTAGGCCTGACCTGCATCTCTGCAATTATGGGCAGGGCCCTTTATGGATAGGTGGGATGCACTTCCAAAAACTGGTACCATGGGCCCTGCACTCCCCAAACCACATAAGGGTAAGATTATACTTTCTCAAAAAGTAAGGAAATTCATTGCAATAAAACTTTGTTAATGCATCAGTTAGGGTTGAAGTGACAAAAGCAGGAAAATGAGATGTTACGGTTGAGACCCTAACATCCCCCACCCTACCACCCCACCCACCCTACCCCCACCCTCCACAGACCAAACAGGTGGGGTCTGCGCTCCCAAAACCATATAAGGGTAAGATTACACTTTCTCAAAAGTAAGGAAATTCTTTGCAAAAACTTTGTTAATGCATCAGTTAGGGTTAAGCGACAAAGCAGGAAAATGAGATGTTACGGTTGAGACCCTAACACCCCCACCCTACCACCCCACCCCACCCTACCCCCACCCTCCACAGACCAAACAGGTGGGGTCTGCGCTCCAAAACCATATAAGGGTAAGATTACACTTTCCAAAAAGTAAGGAAATTCTTTGCAAAAACTTTGTTAATGCATCAGTTAGGGTTGAAGCGACAAAGTAGGGAAATGAGGCATTAGGGTTGAGACCTTAACACCCCACCTCGGCCCTCAATGGCAATCATGCATTCTAAACAGAGGCTAAACAGAATCTTCTGCAGCCATTCCCAATATGAAATAGGAGACTGATCAAGCCAGTACCTTAATATAACTTTTGTCACAGATAGGGAAATGAAAGCCATATAATGCCTTCTTTTCTGCATCGGGATTGAGCTGTAATCACTAAATATACAAACTTCTGGTGTGAACAGGCCAGTTAACCCCAGCAGATGTGACCTATGCTCATTTGGTGTAAAAAGTGTCATCAGTTCCATAGTTATGCCATTCCGAATTTGAGAGATTTCCCAAATGATATCTATCTATCTATCTATCTGTCTATCTATCTATCTATCTATCTATCTATCTATCTATCTATCTGTCTGTCTATCTTTATTATAGGGGTGTGGTAGCATTTCTTTAGTTAGGGTTATAAATGCTGTCTTATGATAAACCCAGCAAACAAATCAGTGCACAAGTAGGCCTATATTTGTACATTTGTGTGGATGAACTTTGGTCATTTAAAAATTAATGAATTGAACTGTCATAGTTAGGACACTAAAACATAATGCAATACTGTGGGCACAATACTATATGGAATAAGAAGGCAGCTGTTAAGGGGATTAAGTATAGTTGGTACAGTACATTAAAGCTGAGACAAAAGCACTTCAAATAAGATTAAGGCAATATAATCTAAAGTGAATGTGTAACCAGACTAGAACGTTTCCATCAAGTCACTTCAACAACTTGGTTGTTAAAATCCCCGACATTGACTGTCAAAGTTTCACCCATCATAAAATCACTGTTTTTTTATATATATTCATTGCAAAAAACTATGTTAATACAGATATTAGGGTTAAAGCATGCAAACTGCACAAAAGAGTAACTGATCATTATAAATGAATTAATATATAGTATATTCATTACAAAAAAAATATATTTTAATACAGATATTAGGGTTAAAGAATGCAATGCACACAAAGTAAGGACATTTAAAAAAATAGCATTTGAAGTCTCAGAAGTCTTGGCAAATTTGTGGTTTAGTGCTCCTTTTTCTCAGTAAGTATCATGTGACTGAATGAATGGATTAATTAAATACACATATTCCTATAGCAAAACCTGATTGGCTAAGGCAATATTAATGCATGCATTAGGGTTTCCAAGGATGGAAATGTGGAATGAGGATGTTCATCCCTAATACCTAACCACTGCACATCCCTTGCTCTTGTGACCCATGGCCGTTCTCCTGGTCCTGGGCCATGCACCATGGGTCTTATGCTTCAAGCTACAGGTCCAGTGCTATGCCCCATACATCTGCTGTTTCACATAGGTCCCACAGAATCAGTCAAACTTTCATCATGCACAACCCCAGAACTATTGCTTGAAGCAGAAGACCCATGGGAGATAGCGCTGGACCTGCAGCTTGGCCTTGGGTCATGAGGGTGGGAGAGGGCAATCAAGTGATAAACTCTAATGCCACATTTCCCTCCTTTAGTAGCTTTGTAACCCTAACTTATGCATTAACAGCTTTCTGCAAAGAATTTCTTTACTTTTTGAGAAAGTATAGTGCCAGACATAAAACTTGCATTGTGCAGATCAGTCATAACTTTCTTCATGCAGGGTTCTGTGGCCCTGCTCACAGCAAGAGATTCATCATAATTTTCTTCATCCTGGGCCCTGTAGGCCCTGTGTGAAGCAGGACAGGAGACAATGGACTTTAAATGTTTTGCTTATTTATGGCTTTAATTGCAGTACAAAATGCATGGATTGCTTTTTTTGTCATGTTCTTGACTGTCTTTCATGTTTGGGGGCTTTAAACATCTTGTTCATGTTGGACTTAGCACATTTTTCATGATAGTTTTCATATATTCTCAACTGCTTTTTGACTGTGTTTTGAGGGTTTATTTATTTATTTTTTGTTTACCGGGTAAGTGCAACTAGACAAGGAGTTACCTATTTTCAGGCACGACCCAGGAGAGTTACAAACAATGGAACAATGTACATACAGGAATACATTGAGTAGGACACTATAGGATATAAGTGACATTGAACTATAATGCAGTGTAAACAATGGTTCAAAAGACAGAGAGGCAAAAGCAGATTAATACAATATACAACAGTTTGATACAATAAAGAGGAAGCAGCACTCAGTCAAGTGAAGTGTAGATATGAAAGTAAGTCCCATTTATAAGAGCAGGAGAAGCAACTAACAAGGAAGGTCAGGGGAGACAGAGTTGGAGCAGATGTCCATATCCATGAGGAAGGAGAGAAGGCCCTTTTTAAAGCAAGGTGAGAGTCAAAGAGTTTGGTGGGAGGGAGTTCCAAATTTTTGGAGCAGATATCGCAAAGGCAAGCTCCCCCTTTTTGGAGTAACATTTTGAAATGTCCAGCAGAGATTGATCAGAGGATCTCGGAGGGTAAGCAAGTGTTGTATGGTTTAACAATGAAGCAAGGGACTGAGGAGCTCCAATTCTAACTATGCTATCAATCAGACAGCCAGCAGTATATAGCCAATGAGAGGATGCAGAGAGCCAGCCTAATGGAATGTAGAGTTGGCAGTGATAAGTTAGTCTGGGGGTAGAGAGTGCAAATCTACAAATACTGTTGCAGCAGGTGCTCCATTTTAGTAAAGCTCCTTTGCTCACATCAAGAAATGCCATAAAGCCATATGTAAGACAGTGGCAGAGGATTCCTTGAGCAATAGCAAGCCTGTCAGCAGAATTTAGGGAGGACATGATTTTATAGGCAAGTCCCAGTTTTTCGTTAACTGCCTTACAGGTGGCTGCTATGTGTAGGTTGAAATCAAGAGACAGGTCAAGTGTAAACCCAAGATACTTGAATGAGTTGACCATCTGCAGGGGAGAGCCATCAGGGCTGAGGATGGAAAGGGAAGAGGAGCAGGTTTTGATTCCTGGGGAGGAGCCGAACAACATTACCACAGTTTTCTTAGGGTTAAGTAGAAGCTTGTTAAGTTGTAGCCATGGATGTAGATAGTCAAAATCTGCTAGAAGGTTTTTATTTATGAAGGGTAGGTCTTTTGCACTGGTGTAATGTACCATGTCATCTGCATAAAGGATCCTAGTGGAGGAACATGGCAATGTGGGAAGATTGTTTACAAAGAGAGTGAGGAGGAGGGACCAAGGATTGATCCCTGTGGGACTCCAACATGAGTTGGGGCAAGATCAGAGATTGTGGTTTCTACTTGAATAATTGCTTTCTACCTGTTATTGGACCAACAGAGATGTTACAACAAAATAACAAAGTGCTCTAGCTTTTGGACCAATCAAGTCCTTCTTCAGAAGCTTTATGACAGTTATTCAGAAAATCCCATACTATTAACACCCAGATAATGCATAAAAAACAGAAATAATTCTCATTGGTTTACCATACTTATTCAAAACATAACAGAAGATTACATCAGAGAAGCTAGTTAGCATCAGTATGTTTTTAGCTGAAAAGTCATTCAACATCAATGGTTATCAGAAGATAGCATTAAGCAGAGAGTTCTCCTCATGTAAATTTTAAAATATCTCAGTATGTTTCAAGAAAACAGTCTAATGAAAACGAAACCATAGGATACTATTCTCACTAATTACATGTAAGATGAGGAGCTTACAACTTTAATTGCAAGTGTCCTTGTGTGTTGAAGAACACAGTCAATGAAAGGCAAACCTGTGGATAATAATACATGCTAAAATGAAACATAATTGCAAGTTAAGAAAAGCCCCAAAAATAAAATAAACAGAAATTAGATTTATATGGCATACAGAAGATTTAAAGCAAAGTTTACTCAAAGTGAGCAAATGTTTCACACATAGTGTAAGGTAGAACATAGCTTGAGACATTTTCCCAACTATACTCTCAAGCAGTTAATATATTCCATAAACTTTAAGGCATTCATTGTTGTAAGAGGATTTTATACATGATAATATCAATTGTAAGTATAAGTGCCAAATTAAAAAAAACTACTTGTCAAGGACCACCATGTAATTGAGACCATGAGCCTGATATGTACAGATTTCAATACAGTGTCAGTGTATAACAAAACGTGTACCAAAACAGTCTAAGAAATCTGAATAAAAACTCATAGGAATTAAATGCCCCCACCCCCCTTCCCATGGAAAGATAACTAGTTAGAAGGAGATATACGTACAAGAGTCCTAATACACCATCATTCACACCAATCATTGCAATATTTACCCAAAGGAATTAAACTTTTCATGAACCCCCAAGTAACTGAGATATGCATCTTAATATGTACAGAATTTAAAAATGTGACAGTATATAATCCAACCACAGACAACTAGTAGAAGGAAGTAAATATTCACTATATATGTGAACTAAGAGTCCTAGCCACTGTTAACACCATTATGTCATGTGCTGGAATAAAAGCCTACCTCAATATCACCACAATAACTACGCCCACTATACACACAACCCCCCCAACACCCACATAAAAATTATCCAATGCCACCCCTACACACACACACACACACACACACTCACACAGTGCTAAGGTGAGAAGTCAACATATAGATAACCAGATAAAAGAGATTCTATAAGTATAAAAAAAAACAAAGGCTCGCTGCAGAACTAAAGGACCAATACGGCAACTACATTGTTTGTTTGCTTTCTACCTGAGAGGTAGCTCTCAAACCAGGAGGTAGCATCTTGGGAGAAACCAAGTGAGGGCAACTTGGATAGCTGTAATGGGTGATCAATAATGGATGATAGGGGTTTCTGGAGCACAAGGGATGGGAGGGTCTCGGCACCCAACTAAGGATCTAGGTTCGAGCAGACTTGATAGACCATAAGGCCTAATCTGCTGGCAAATAGTATGTTAGTATGTTAATAAGGTTGAATGCCTTTGTGAGGTCTATGAAGGCAACCCTTGCAAACATGACCATATCCATACCCATTAAAACTTCATTAGTGAATTGGATTAGTGCAGTCGTAGTACTATGGCCAGCACGGAAACCATGCTGAGCAAGGGATAGGAGTAATAGATTGTTTAGATGTAGGTATTCTGTGACCTGGGTGGCCACAACCTTTTTCAGCAGTTTGTCAAATATAGAAAGAATGGCTATAGGTCGGTAATTGTTCATGTTTTTAGTGTCCCCTTTCTTGTGTACTGGAACCACCCAGGCAGTTTTACATAGAGTAGGCACCTTCTGGGTTATAATTGATACATTAGAAATTCTTGCAATTGGGGCAACAAGGGCTGGGGCAACAGATTTGATAAACTTAGGTAATAACCCATCAGGTCTTGACGATTCATTGGCAGGCACGGCTTAAAGAAGTTGCAGCACCTCCTCAGAAGTGATCATCTTTAGGTTGAAGGGGGTATGGGAAGGGACATCATTGCATTCAGTGGGAACTGGGGACTGACCAGTGTTCTCCAAGTAAGCAGATATGTCAGAGAAATGGGCAGTAAAAGTATTTGCAGTTGTAGTTAACGTGTTGCAGCTGGCATCATTTAAAGTCATTTCAGTTATAGATGGCTTGGGCCATTGTCCCATTAAATTTTTAATGTGGTTCCAGAAACCGAGGGCATCCTGATCAGAGAATTGGAGAAGTTTGTTGCAATAAGCCCTTTTGGCCTCTTGGATGGCTTTTTTGCAAGCATCTCTGTGCACTGTACCTATCCCAATCGACCAGCATTTTAGACTTCTTAATAGAAACCCAGGCCTTGTCTCTTTTTCTCAAAGAAGCAGAGAGGTTACTATGCAGCCATTTTGTTGCAGAACCCCATATTCTCCTCTTCTTTAGTGGAACATGTATGTCCTGGAGAGCAAGTAGCTTAGATATTAGGTAGTCGAGGGCCTTCTCAACATCATCTGTCAGATAAATTGAAGACCAAACAATGCTTCTCACTTCTGATAGGAGTGCTGCTAAGTTTAGTTTCAAGAAATCATGAAACTTAAGGAGCTAAGGGTGGAACTAGCAGAGCCATTAGCAGAACTGTTTAGTGAGTCTCTGAGCACAGGAGAGGTCCCAGAAGACTGGAGAAGGGCTCATGTGATCCCGCTGCACAACAGTGGTAGCAGGGAGGAGGCAGGGAACTACAGACCAGTCAGTCTTACCTCAGTAGTGGGCAAGATTATGAAGGCAATCCTTAAGGAAAGAATAGTGCAACACCTGGAATCCATAGGGGCACAGGATCCAAGACAGCATGGGTTTACAAAAGGAAGGTCCTGTCAAACTAATCTCATAGATTTCTTTGACTGGGTAACCAGAGTGGTGGACCAAGGGGGAGCAGTTGATGTCGCCTACCTTGACTTCAGCAAAGCTTTTCGACACTGTTCCATGTAGAAGATTGATAATAAGCTGGCAGGCTCTCGGGTGCGGGTCAGAAGTTGACAACTGGGTGGCAAAACTGTTGACAGGCAGAAAACAGAGAGTGGTGGTAAATGTATACAGTCAAAAGAGATGCAAGTCACAAGTGGGGTACCTCAGGGATCAGTCCTGGGGCCAGTTCTCTTCAATATCTTCATTAGTGACATTGCAGATGGACTAGAGGGTAAAGCTTGTCTGTTTGCAGATGACACCAAGATCTGCAACAGAGTGGATGATCCAGATGGGGTGGGCAGAATGAGAAGAGATCTGGATAAACTAGCAAAATGGTCAGAAGAGTGGCAACTGGGATTTAATGCAAAGAAGTGCAAGATCATGCACTTAGGGAAGAGAAACCATGAAGCCACCTATAGGCTGGAAGGGGAGTTACTGACAGTCACAAAGGAAGAAAGAAACTTGGGCATCATCATCACCGATGACCTGAAATCATCCAAGCAGACCTCTAAAGCAGTAGGTAAGGCTAGGGGGATGTTAGGGTGTATTAGTAAGGGTATCACAAGTTGTAAGTGGGAGGTAATAATCCCTCTTTACAAGACACTGGTTAGGCCCCATCTGGAGTACTGCATGCAGTAGTGGAGGCCACACCTTCACAAGGACATTAACCAAATTGAGGCAGTCCAGAGAAGGGCAACCAAAATGGTGCAGGGACTGCATCAGAAGACATATGAGGACAGATTAACAGAGCTCAATATGTATATCTTTTAGCAAAGGAGGGAGAGAGAGAGAGGTGATATGATCGAGACATTCAAACACCTTAAGGGCATTAACAAGGTGAAAGAATCTAACATGTTTAAATATAAGAAAAATAGTAGGACAAGAGGACACAGCATGAGATTAGAGGGAGGCCGATTAAGGGGGAATGTGAAGAAATTCTTTTTCACAGAAAGGGTCGTGGATGCATGGAACGGCGTACCTCAGGAAGTGGTGGCTATGAATACAGTGCAGGGCTTCAAACAGGCATGGGATAGGCATAAGGGAGCAATACAGATGAGTATGAATAGATAGGCCACTGACAGAGCAAAAGCCAATGGCACATTTATAAGGTAGAAAAAGAAATGGGCAGACTGGATGAGCCTTGCAGTCCTTATCTGCTGTCAACTTCTGTTTCTATGTAACTGTATTTCTTTAGGGGGGGCCTGGGACAGTGCCCATTCCAGATGCAGAAAGTTGGCAAGTGATCATTAATAGAATCAGGAAATGTGCCTGCATCAAGGATCCTATCTGATCTATTAGTAATGATCTGATCCAACAGAGATTGATGGTTGCTGGTGGCAGAGATTCCAGTTGGTCCTGTTAGCAATTGTGAGAGGTGAAGTTTATCGAGGGCTATTGTGTATGTGCAAGTGTTTCTCCCAGACCAATCTAGGTTGAAGTCACCTAGTAGAATAACTTCAAACTGATCATTTAGAGTAGAAAGATAATGATACCATTGAGATCAGATAGGGCACCCTTTGGGGGTTATAGGCACATACCAGGTTGAGTCTTTTGGTGCCACCTAGTAACAGTACCACGTGCAAGGTTTCACAGGGGCCTGTCATCCCATAGTGCTGGACAGTGATGTTGAGATGCTCTTTTTAATAGAAGATGACCCCACCACCCCTCCGAGTTGAGGGTCGATCAAATCTTATAAGGTTATAGCCATTTAGGTTACACATTGTGTCAGGAATGTCAGGCTTAAGCCAAGTTTCAGTTAGCCCCAGTACATCAGGGGAGTATAGGGCAACCAGGCTTCCAGTTCAGGGAAGCTGGCTGGCAAACTTCTTATGTTCATATGGGCAATTTTAATGCTCTTTGTAGTGAACCATTGAGGGAAGTAGTCCTGACTTGCTCCAGAGAAAGGGCCAGTGTTGAGCTCAATTTTCCCAGATAGGGATATGCGCAGGAAGGGGACCCAGGGCTCTCCAAAGAACTGGAAAAGGTACCTAAAATATTTAGTTACAAGGAGAGGGTGAGTGTTGAGGTAGTGCCCTATATGGGTGTGGTGGATAGTGTTAAGGGACCAGTTGCAGATCGAGGTTCTGTTTCCACTACACAGGATATTTGAGTAGACAAAAGAGGATTCATCATGGAAGTCAGACTCATGGTCACTCGTAGGAATCATATGAGTGAGGGCTGATAGGGTTACAAGAACATGGAACACTCCAGTTGTCACTAGTTTTATTCCTGGCCAGGTAGCCAAAACAAACATGATTGATAATGACTAATTGGATTGTTCAGTCGGTGTATAAGATTTTCATGGAACAGGGGCAACTGATAGGCAGAAACAGACCAGCTAAAGTAGAGAGGCTTTTTAGATTCTGTAGGACTAGAGGCTAAGCAGCTAAGTTATAGATTAAATTGTTGAGAGTCCTGTTTATTTAATTGGATGTAAGGGGAGATGATTTTTGCCAAGTTATGCCCAGGATAGGGTATTGACTTTTTCACTGTCAGAACAACCAAAATAGGAGCAAGCAAAGGAGAGACTGAGAGGCAGTTGAGAATGAAGTATGAACTGCTGAGAATGACCCCACAGGTAGTAGAGCTTGAGAATGGCAGGAATGACACACCTCCTAGCATGTAGTTACCCAATCAGTAGGAAGAGGGGGTGGAGCAAAAGTGCATTTATTAGAGAAAAGGGGCGGGGGGGTTCAGCAAAGCACAGCTTTCACAGCTCCTAAGGAGCTTAGTATACTAAAAGAAATACAGTCATGCTGCCTAAGGAAGAAAGTGTCAGAAAAGGCACCATATTCAAAATGGAGCTCGTCCTGTACCTTCAATGGCAGGCAGGCTGACTCCCTGGGAGTTATCGGCAGCAGCAACAGCGAGGGGGCTGTGGAGTGCTGCTGATTCAGAGTAGCCCTCAGTCCCTTCAACTGCAGGCAGGCTGGCTTCCCAGGGGGTTATTGGCAGTGGCAAGAATGATGGGGCTGGAAATGGCTGCTGATTTAAAGTAATCCTCAGACCCTTCCTGAGTTTATTAATGTCTGCCATGGCAATTTTTTAAGATTATCACAATTTTTTTGTTAATTAAAATACAAACTTTAAACTATTATTATTTGGCTGTCACCTCAGACAGCCTGTTTTTTATAATTATACTTTATTGATTTTTCATTAATGTACATTTATACTGTAGCATATTGCTTTAAAAATCACTTGTTTTTCATGTCATTCCATTTTTTATGTTTACTGGGTAGTTGCACATACCAAAAACACACCTTTTTCAGCCACAGTTGAGGTAGCAGTATGGCACATACAGTTGAATTACGTTAAATTTGCCTACATAGAATGAAAGACAACCAGTTAAAATATTAATATATAATAACAATAGCAAGTAAACATACAAGATGCCCAGAAACAAATTAAGAAAATCATGTACAGGTTTTAGAATTAAGCAAATGATCTTTGAAACTGGTAGAAAAAGCACTGAGAGTTGATAATGATCTGATTAAATAAGGAAGCTGCTCAATAAAATAGAAACAGAGAAACACAGAATTTTTGGCAGAAAAGGACTGCTTGGCCCACCCAGTCTGCCCACATGGTCCTTGCCTAGTCTCTGTCTGCAGACCCTAACTGGTTTCTGGGTGACACTCCTTCATGCTCCCTATTTATTAATATTTCCCTATGTATATCCCACTTATGTTTGAAGCCCCTACTGTTTTCTCCTCCACCACTTCTGCTGGGAGCCTGTTCCAGGGGTCTACAACTCTTTCAGTGAAATTATGCTTTATCACATCCCTCTTAAACATCCCCCTCCAGATTCATTGAATGCATTTTGGTCCTGGTGCTCTTTCTCATTTGAAAGAAACTCCCATCCTGCACTGTTTACCCTTGTGAAATACTTGTATGTCTCTATCGTGCACCCTCTTGCAGTCCTCTTTTCCAGGGTATACATGTTGAGATACCTCAGTCTCTCTTTTAGTACAACCATTGTGCCATTTTACTTGCACTCCACTGGACTGCTTCCACCCTATGTCCTTTCTGAGATGCAGCCTCAAGAAATGCACATAATGCTCCTGGTTTGATTTCACCAGTGAGCAATACAGTGGCAACACCACCTCCCTCCTCCTGATGCCACTTTGAGATCATGAGATAAAATAACCACAAGGTCCTTTTCCTGCTTAATGACTGTCTGTACCTTCTCCATTCTATACTCAGTTTCTGGGCTTCTATGACCTAGGTGCATGATTTTGCACTTTTTGGCATTGAACCCCAATTGCCATGCCCATGACCATGCTTTGAGGTTCCCAAGATCCCTATGCATTTTCTCCACCTGCTCTAGGCATACAACTTTTACAAACTTTGGTGTCATCTTCACAAGTTATACCTTCCCTTGCAGTTCTTCTGCAAAGTCACTTATGAAAGCATTCAAGAGGACTGGTCCCAGTACTGAGCCCTGCTGCACCCTACAAGTCACTCTCCCATCATTAAAGTGAGTGCCATTAACCACTACCCTCTGTCTCATGTCCATAAACCAGTTTATAAACCCAGTTAACCTATTTGGATCCCAATCCTAGACTGCTCAATTTCTTTACCAGTCTGCAGTGCAGTACCGTGCCGCAGGCCTTGCTAAAATCCAGATAGGCCATCTCTATTGCCCTTCCCTAATCTATTTGCCTGGTTACCCAGTTTAAGAAATCAAACAGGTTTTTCTGGCATGATCTGCATTGTGAATCTATGCTGGCTGTGGTCTTGCAGCCCACTGGATTCAAGATACTCTTCCAAACTTTCCTTTAACAGTTAATAGGTATAATAGTTTTATTTTTTCTTAATGCAGCTGAACTCTCAGTTCCTTCAACTGAGTGGTTCTGCTTCTACCATGAAGGCAGGTTGTTACCTCTCCATTCCTTATCAGCTCAGGTGTCCCTCAAGGGTCTGCCTTGCGCCCAATTCTTTTCTCTGTTTTTCTAAATGACCTTGCCAAGGCCTGCTCTTCAGTGTCAGTACATATGTATGCAGATGATACAGTTCTTTTTTCCTCTGGCTTCTCTAACCCTGATCTCACAAACCAATTCCAGCTGGGCTTTAACAACATCCAGCATTGGTTTCGAGTTAATCAGTTATCCCTCAGTGCCAAGGAAACAGTCTCCATGACTTTTGGCACCAGGCATAGACTTGCTAGAGTCCTTCTACTTCCTTTCTTTCATATTCTTGATGGTGCTATTATTGAAAATGTATTCTCCTTCAAGTACCTCAGGGTATGGTTATATCAGCATCTAGAATTCTCTGTTCATGTGAATGCTATTCACAAAAAGCTTCACCCCAAGCTTGGGCACTTTACAGAAATAAGAGAAGCATTCTTCTTCCAGCTTGCTGAGAAATTCTCACCAAGATGATTTTGCCCATTTTTGACTATGCAGTCATTGCTTATAGTGCTGCTCTAAAGCCTACTTTAGCTAGACTGGATCCTCTTTTTCACTCATTCTGTTGCTTTTCCCTTGATAACTCATTGTGTACTCATCACTGTACCCTGTATTCTTCCCTCTCTCTCCAATCTCTTGATGCCAGGTGCTACACCCACCGTGTCTCCTTTATCTCCAAATTTTGGTTTGGCTGTCTCTCCTTGTATCTAACCTCTCTTCTCTCCCTCCCCCCTTCTTCCTCCTACTCTCTTCATAATGCTTGATCTCATTCTTTTGCTCTCCCTGAAGTGAAATCTACTGCTGGCCAGGCTGCCTTCTCATTTCATTTTCCTAAACTTTGGGGTTCTATTCCCCCTTCTATTCAATCTGTTCCTTCCTTTCCTGATCTTAAAGCTCTCCTATGTGACTTCTTTACTCACGCCTGCAGTTGCTTCTGATTTGGATTTACCTGTTAACTGCAATTTACCTAATTCTAATTCTCTGTCCCTCAGCACTTCCCCACTTCCCGTGTATCAGTCATTCCACCAGTTTTTATCTTGTTAAATTGATAACTATTTAACTGTTCTTTTGCTCCGTTCCAATTTGTTGCTTATTAACTTATTTTTGTCCATTTATTTTTAGGTATAATTGTCTGTTTATTTTTATTATACTTTTTTCTATGTATTTTATATTAAGTATTTTTGTGTCCATTACTTTTTCCCTCTTCCCCTTCCCCATGATATATCTGAAAATGAGCTGTTACCAGCTCAGTATGTCTTTCCTGGTAAAACCTTGGAAATAGATAGATAGATAGATAGATAGATAGATAGATAGATAGATAGATAGACAGACAGACAGACAGACAGACAGACAGACTGATCAATAAATGGCAGGGTTCCATTAATTTCCCCACCACTAAGGTGAGACTGATCAGCCAATAGTTGCTAGTCTTCTCTCTTCTGCAGCTCTTATGTAGAGGGACCACATCTGCTTCTCCCAGTCTTCAAAAACCATGCTTGTTTGAAGAGAGTTTTTGAATAAGGTTGTCAGTGGGGCGGCTAGCCCTCCCTGAGTTCCTTTAGTAACCTTGGTTGTATTCTGTCTAGTCCCATAACTTTTCCCACTTTCAGAGCTGCAAATCCCTTCAGGACTCTCTTCTGAAAATGGACTTGTGTCCACCTCCCTTCCCACTTTGTTCCTGCTGCTCCCTTGAGGTCTGTACCCCCTTTTTCCACTGTGATGACTGCCCAAAAGTAACTGTTCAAGATGCCCACGTTTTCTTGGTCCTCTTTTGTACAGTCACCCCATTGCCCTCCTAGTCCTCACTATCCTTCACCTTGACTTCCTCTTCTTACTTATGTGCCAAAGAATTTTTGTCCCATTTTGTATGATTAGAGGTGGGTGAAGTGGCCAAAATCTGATACACAAAGCAAGTATGTGTGGTGCATAGCTCAGTGCTTATGTAACATACAGTGGAATGATGTAGATGGTTGTTGGATACATAGGCCAGCATAGAATGATTTGTGCTTAGGTACTTGGATGCTTGAATTGAGTCGTTTGATAATATTTGATGGTTTTGGCCTTCCTCTGTATCCCACCTGTAGGAAGGAGGCTTGGATTAGAATTATGAAGCCCCAAAAAGAATAAATATCAATGATTGTTCAGTAACTGAATGCTGAAGAAGTTGTGCATAACACCTTAATGATAAGAATAGACGATCACCTCCTCCAACTCCGGAGAGTGTGACCAGTAGCATTCAGGAGAGGAAAACCCCCCTTGAGGGGAAACCTCTGAGAACCCATGGCTACTGACCTGCCTGTCCTTCTGGGCATACTATTGGAGAGAGATCCTAATTATACTAAATTAATCAGCTAAATCTGAATTCAAATTAGTTGAATTCAATCCAAATGAATGGAGCTTAAGAAAGCTGAACTGTAGATGTCCAGTGAATAATTTCCTTCCAATAAAGTCCAAGTCCGAGAATCCATGTATAATTCTGAATGGTGGAGAGTAGATATATTGAAGAACCGTCTTCCGTACTTCAATTGATAGAGGGCATAATCCAAGGATTTGAATGATGTTTTGAGATGAAGTTGATGACTGACGAAATCAATACAGGAGACTAGAAGATAATTGCATCCAAGCTTGATATCTATGAGGCAGAAAGAATTAGAAGTAGTACGACTTCCAGGTTTCTAATAGGGCTTATATAGTACGAAGAATGAGAGAAGGCTTGAGTCCAGGCTATCGAGTGATGAATTCAGTTCTGATAAGAAATATAATCTTGTAGGAATTGATATGAAGCAACGGCTGTAGAGTTGAGCTGGAATAATGTCATGCTGTATATGATAATCAGAGACCCTGGTGTGATTTATGAAGCATCCAAGTAGTAGAATGAGGTAAGCCCAAAGGAATGAAGGCAGTCAAACTGAATCCAAAAAGAGGTAGTAGGAGCAGGATGGCATCAACGTAGGCAAAGGAGAAGGAACAGGACGTGGCAACCAGCCCCTGAAGAAAATGTAGCCAAGACAGCTGACAGGATAGGAGACAGGTGGCTGATTCCAGTATGGGAAACCCAGCTAGACCCAGAAATAACCCCTGGCAGAAATCAAGCAATGTAGTCCCTTGACGAGGCACAGGAATCCATCAGCTGGATAGGTACATAATCACCTAGAAGAGACTGAGATTGAGATATGGCTACTGCACAAGAGGAGTAACATGGAGAACTGAAGGCATGCACATTCAAGGCATGAAGCAGATGAGACCTGAAGAGTCTGAGATGGAGATAACTGAAGAAGCAGAGTCCAATGAAGTAGCAGCGTCACAGGTCTGAAGTTGGTAGAGCACAAGCAGGAGAATTAAAGTCCACAGAAGACACCAATCAAGTCCTGGAAAGAAGCAGCTGGAATTCCATGGCTGAGGTGACAGGAAAAAACATCCAAGACAGCAACCCCAGAAGCCACTGAATGAGTACTGAGGCAATCTGAAGGCGGTTGAGAATGAAGACCATCCAATGAGTCGGAGAAGTAGGAGTCACCAGGCATGTAAGGGGAGTAAAGGTGAGATGGTAACTAATGTCCTGAAAGGTGAAGCATCAGGGAGTTCAGTGCTGAGGCAGCAGAAGCAGGTATGCATAAGTAGAATGGAATCACCATGTCCCAAGCTGGGAGAGGCCAAAGGAGAACAGAAGTAGGTGAACCTCCCAGCTTGAAGGGTGAAGGCAGGTCAGAGAAGCAAGCGAGTAGGTAGGTAGACCTCCCAGCCCGATGGGCGAAGGCAGGTCGTAGAAGCAGGAATTAGTAGGTAACCTCCTAGCCCAATGGGTGAAGGCAGGTCAGAGAAGCAAGCGGTAGTAGGAAAACCTCCCAGCCTGATGGGCGAAGGCAGCCATAAAGCTGAGAATCTCCACGCTGGAGCTGAGTGAGCAGGCAAGTGTAGAAGTAGGTAAACCTCCCAGCCCGATGGGCGAAGGCAGGTCGGAGAAGCAGGTGAGTACAGTGTAGTAGGATATAGAAACAAAGGACCTCCGATGCTCATGGGGGCACAGGTCTGATAGAGGCAGCAAGTATCCTGGAACTGAAGTTATGCAACATAGGAGGAAGTGATTCAATCAGTACAGCAGGGAATACTGGCCGAGGCAGCAGTAGTAACTCCGGGAAGTTTGAATTAACAGGAAGGAGCATCCAGTGCAGCAAAGGTAGGCCATAATCAATGAGAAACTTGATAAGAAGCATCCAGGGATATGGAGGAGAGTCCAAGGAGTTGAGGGTGCCAGGTCCAGGTTCTCAGGAGGACGACTGAAGAGGAGGAATAGCTGGCAATGCATCCAATGTTGAGAAAAAAGTGAACAGAGAGTAGCAGCTAAGCCCCACGAAGGCCAGTAGGTGCAGCAGGACCCCTTGTAGGTCAGATGGAAAAGCAAGTAGAGAGTGGCAGATAGCTCCACATAAGCAAGCATAAGTAGCTGAACTCCATGTAGGTTAGCCGGTTATGTAAGGAGAGCAATGAGGAGGTGCCGCCTGAGCAACAGGGAATAGTAATGCACTGAATACAAGTGGCTGGCAATGGTAGCGCACTAAACAGTACTCAGAAATAAATGCAAAAACCAGGTAGTGGCAGTTCAAGACTTCACAATGTGCTAAGGAAACAAACATCAAGCCTAGTAGCAAGTAAAAGAGCTGTGCACGAAATGCGAGTAATGTCAAAGGTGCTAGGTCTGCTGCATGCTAGTAGTGCAACAAGACGCTACGGGAAAATGAGCTCCGATATGCCGAGTGTTGTATCGGAACAAGCTGTGATGCGGAGTAAGCTGAGTGACCAAGGCTGGCCAGTATTTTGAAATCCACAAGCCTCCAAAGAAGGCAGAGTGAGGAAGTTTCGAACCTGAGGGCGTAATGCACGGAAGCACTGCAGAAGCCGGCACAGTTATAAACCGGAGCAATGCTGGGACAAGCAAGGCAGTCATAGCCATGATCTAGGTAGGACATTACATCGGTCGTAAAGCTGTTGATTATTCCCCAGGGACTGCAGAATGGCATGTAGTTCGAGCGAGTGAGAGGTGAACAAGTAGTTAGGCAGCTGACTGGGCTGAGAGGTACAAAAGCGGTGGCAACGGTACAGGTAACTCGGGATCCTCAATCAAATGCGAACCAAGCCCAGGTCAGGTAAACTGTGTTGAACGCTGAAAAGAAACTCAGCAGTGCCAGTGGAGGAGGCGGGGATCCCGATACAGTCAGAATGCAGGACTAGGTGGCAGCTTGATGGCAGCTACTCGAAAGAAACGGAGCAGGGAGAGCATGAAGAAACAGTGCAGCAAAGGAAATAGAAAGTAGGAACAGGCAAAGCAACAGCAGGGAATAAGGGAGGAGACGAATGAGAAGAAAAACAACGGACAAGGAAGGAGTTGGGGGGGGGACAAACGGCAACACACAAAGGCAGGGAAGGCACGGGGGGTGAGGCAGAGAAGGAGAAAGGAGTAGCCGAACACCAGAGGCGCCACTAAAGAGTGCGACTCGCTCTAAGCAGAGTGGATGTCAGTTGATCTATTTAAATAGGCTGTGGGAGAGGCGCTCTTCCCCCACATAATTACAGGCAAGCCTTTTAATTTTCGTATCAAGGTGGAATCTGCAAAGTAATCCACAACGCAAAGTAGTGTACTCCGCCTTGTAATTAGGATCGCAAAGTCTATTGGAAACAATGGCATTGCATTATTTTGCCTTTCCCCAACTACCTCTACATCAGTTTTAATGCTAAATACATTGAAATCAATGTACTTCGCATCACTTAGCCTTATTGGTGAGCTCCAAGGCGAAGTTTGCAGTGATTCATGGGATTGCAGGTCACATAGGCTCTAGATTGTTCTGCACAGCCTTAGTTCTGTGTAGTGTGTGTGTGTAGTGGTAGCTGATAGTTTGCTGTCAGAGCTCTGTGATTCAGACCCTCTAAAAAACATTCAAAAAGCCTTTCTGAGCCATTTTCTTGGCTCAAAATTTAGCACATCAATTGTAAGAAACCCTCTTGTGCTCATATCGACTGTTTCTTGTTTGTGTGTGGATTTTGAATGTTAATTTAGAACATTCAGTCTATGTACCGACAGACACTTGAAGTGTGCATGGGGGAGGGGCGTATCTGTGGTGGAGGTAGATTAACTGGGAGAAAGGCAGTCTTTCTGTTTTGGTTATATTTTTCTTGTATAACTGTGTTCATGTATACAATAATATTTTCAGTAATTTTTGACATTTGTTTGTTGATTGTCGTGGTGCAGTGCAGAATTTCAGTTTGTTTAAAAGATTTGGTTATATTACTTAAGTTTTCAATTTGCTGCGCATGACCTGTAGTGTGTGTGTTTGAGTGTGTGTGTGACAAGTGCCCTTACATCAGAAACATTTTATTGTGCCACACAGTAATTGCAGCACTGTGAACCTGCTATCCATCTGTGTTATTTTGTGCTGCTTTGTGGTGGTATCTTGGTAGTGGACTGTTACTGCAGTGTACTCCCTCCCCCCCAACCAGCAAATGGTATTCTTTCCCAGATTTGGATTTGTGACTTGTGAGCACTGGTTAAGGTGTTGTTGTGCCTTTCCATCTATATCTCTTGAGTACACAGTGTAATCTTAATCTGTCTGTGTGTTTCCATCTCTTTAGGGCCCAATCTCCAACTGTAACTTAAGTCACAGTTTTTTGTTTGGCTTGCCTTCAGAGTACTGGTATGGTGGATATCTTGGCGTGAACATTGTACTCATTAATGTGCATTTTTAAGTCAGGGTGATCATCATGAGTCACTCACGATACAAATCGCGTTCTTCATTTTCAGTCACACAATTCACAAATTACAAAACTTTAAGTTTTTGGGTTGTAAGTTGCATGTAACCCTGTTCTGTTGTATCTCGGCTTGATCATTGAACTCATTAATATGTGTTTCCATGTTAGGGTGTTTGGGGTGGTACAAGTCAGGGAAGTACAGCCGTAGGTATTTGCATACAGTTCATTAGTCACGTCACACCAGTCACTCATCACGAGACAAATCACATTCTTCATAAATCACAGCAGTTACATCTTTTTTCAGTTTTGATGATACGCTGAAGACCTGTAAAGATGATCAAAACATAAATTAATCTTTTTTTTTCACTTTTTTTAAATTATTGCCTCCCCCAAAAAATAACATTTGAATTCGACAATATCACATTACTGCTACCTCCTGCCACTTTGCTTTCCACTGGGCACGGTGGTGAACAGGTAGATGAGTGTGCTGACCACAGTTGCCTAGGTGGCTGCCCTTGAGCCCCCAGCGGACCGCCATGTTACAAAGATTGCAACACACCATGCTGGAGTCAACAGGGAAGGAAGAAAAAAAGGCCCACACAGGGGAGCCACTGGCAGGGCCTGGTACAGGTGGTGGGGGGCATCAGGACACACCTGCAGCTGTGCTGCCAGTGGTTGAGGGCCAACAAACTGCTGCAATTCCTGCTGCTTTTGCTGCAGCTCCTCCTGCTGATCCTACAGTGGCCGCTGCTCCACCTGCTGTTGCTACTGCTCCAGGATGACAACCACAGCTGCTGGGCTCACTGTGGCTGCCGGTGGGGTCCCCAAAGCCTGCCAATTTAATCTAACTGGGTAGCCGTCCCGCATTCGTGGCCCATGATGGCCACCAATTGGCCCACCACATCCAAGCTCCATCAAGAAAGTAAATAAACAAACAAAAAAAAAACACTATTACAAGTACTAGTAAAATAAAGTACAGTGGGTGGGATATACAAAAGGGTTGCGCAATGTGCAATAGGGTTGTGCCAGCGCAAGTCCGAAAATGCGCCATTCTGCGATATTCAGCAGGAGGCAGTTGCACCACTGAAAACATGCTGAGTAACAGCGCAATGCTAATTAAGGCATGCGCAACTGAAGGGTGGAACCATGTATAAAGTGCAATGCGACATTCAAAGGTTTGCGTAATGCGCAACAGTGGATCAGGTGGAAGTTGCGCCATAGAGGAAATGAGCCAAAATTAAAAGGCTCAAGGAAGAGGTGCAAGAACGCTACAGGGAAGCCACATGAGGAAGGGAGACAGACAAGGCCAGAGGGAGAAAGAGTGCAGGCCAGGGAAAGCAGAGGATAGAACAGGGGCAAGGGAAGGTGTGTGGGGCCACAGAGTGCAGAGGCCAGTATGTGTACCTGGTGCAGTGGAAGTAGCAGTCAGGACAGCGGGGAACAGAGCAACAACAGCTGGGGGGACAAGCCAGGGACATGGACAGTGCCAGCTCTACATGGAAGCTGTAATGAGGGGGGTGAGAAGGCATGCTGCAGGGGGACGTGGCCGTGGAAGGGCCCGTTGGTGGTACGCCCCCAACAGGCAGTACCGGGCCCGCACCAGCTTTGAGCTCTACTCAGATGTCGAGATTGTGGGCCAGTACCACCTGAACAGGGCAATACTGAGGTGGCTCTGTGAGCTATGCAGTGATGTGATGCAGGCACCCTCACGACGGAGTCACGCTCTGTCAGTGGAGACAAAGGTAACAGCCTGCATGCGCTTGCTCGCCATGGGTACCTTACAGAGACCAACAGGGGACACCACAGGCATAACACAGTTGGCCACGTCATGCATCCTCACCCAATTCCTCAGCGCACTGCTGCCACATGCTGCGGAGTGCATCCATTTCCCCAACACCGCGGCAGAGCACACAGCAAACATACAGGAGTTCCGCAGGGTAGCACATATGCCTGGCATGCTAGGGGCAATAGACTGCACCCATGTGGCCATTCACATGCCACCTGGCCCTGATGGGGCTACCAATATGAAATGGAAGGGTTATGCCAGTGTCAACTGCCAGGTGGTGTGTGATGCCAGTGGGCGCATCATTAATGTCTGTGCCACGCACCCTGGGGGAGCACATGATTCATTTATATGGTACCAGTCAGCACTGTGCCATCGATTTGAGAGTGGGAACATCCCCACAGGACATCTAGTGGGTGAGTATGCATGTAGGACTGACAGATCGGTGCCAAGGGTGGGTAAGCCACAGGTGCCATGGGTGTGGCACACAGGGTTAGGGGCAATATGAGCCTGAACAAGATACTAACCTCCACTATCTCCACACAGGTGACAGTGGATACCTACTCTGTCCCTGGCTGCTCACATTCTACCGGGCGGCCATGACCCCATCGCAGCATGCTTCAATGAGGCACACGCGCCACACGCAACATCATTGAGTGGGTGTTTGGGATGCTGGAAGGCGCGCTTCCATTGCCTAGACACCTCCGGCGGTGCCCTACAGTATAGCTCCTCAAAGGCCTGTGGGATATTCTTGGCCTGTTGTATCCTGCACAACATGGCCAAAGACTGTGGGATAGCCATACAGGTCGAAGAGAGGGACAGCGATGGGAACGACAGTGACGCCGGTGATGATGGGGATGGGCAGCCCCTCCTTGGATGACGTGACCCCTGACTGATCCAGCTGGCCCAGCTGCACCTGGACACCATCACAGAGGAGCACTTCACCCAACACAGGTAAGTCATGGGGCCATGTGCAACCAACAGTGGCTAGGGCACAACCCACATACACACAGGGAAACACACCAGGGGTGCATGACAGCAAGGGAAGTGCAAGGGCACAGAAGCACACACATACAACCAGGGAAGGGTGAACAGTAACACGCCACATGGACGGACACACACACACACACACACACATAGGCACAAAGTGCACAGGGGTCAGCTGCACAACAGAGCCGGAACACAGACACTAAAAACACACATGTCCACAGGCCACCACGTCCACTGACTGTCCATGTACGTGTGTCAGATGCTGGGCACCTTCGCACTTTGGTGTAAAGCGCAATGCAGGCATCATCATGCACACGCACCTGTGGACGGCAGTCGGGAGGGTGTGCAGGTGGTGCGTGTGTCTGCATGTAGGGCTGGGCACCCACCGGTGCACTGCCCACCGAAACACACATTGCACACAGGGCAGCAGCAGACAGGGCCCGCACTGGGAGACAGCTCAGTCTTACAGCACAGTGCCATGGCCGCCTCGGATGCATGGGCGGCCCCGCCGAGACCCAGCAGCACTGGCAGGCTGAGCACGGGCCTTTTGGGGTGGCACCGAGGGACCACCAGGGGTTCCACTGCGTGAACGTGACCTTGCCCACACAGGGGTCCGCAGCACACCGAACATACCTGCACCAGGGGTGCTTGGGATGCCCACAGCTGAACCCGGCGTTGACAGGGTGGGTGTCACACGATGCTGGGAACAGGGAGTGGATAGCGTACTGCGCAGTGTGAGTGGCACAGGGGCACCTGACTGTGTGCCCGATGTGGCCACGACAGCGACCAATGCCTGTGTCTGCCTGTCAATGGCGGCGGTCACATCCATCCACAAATGGTCAGTCTGTGACAGGATCCTCTTGTTGTCCTTGCTGTGCCACTCCAGAGCCACACACAGTGCCTCCACGGACGTTGCAACCCGCATCTGCTGCTGTACTGATGCCTGCAGCAGGCGGGTGTGCTCGTCAAAGGGGTCGTCTGCCACATCGGCAACCTGTCCCTCAGGGTATGGAAGGGCCTGATGTTCAGCACCCCTCAAGGGTGGGCACTACTCACCAGGACCAGGTATGGGCAAGTCCACAGGCGGTGCACATATGCCACCGATGAACCCTGTAACCGCAGTCCCGGTGGGTGACTGCTGCTGCTGCCCCTCCGCCTGCTGTGCCCAAGGGCTCAGTTGTTCCGCTGCTGTGGCTGCAACAGTGCCAGTGACCTGAACAGCCACCGGTGCTGCCCCACCGGTGCTGACAGGCACAGTCTGGGACTATGCTGACATTCTGGCACACACGTCGGAACCAGCTAGGTCCATGGGCGTGAGCTATCCTGCTGTGTGTCCATTCTGTGACACACACATGTCAATGCCCATAGTGGTCATTGCATCAGCAATGGTGTGGGTCTGTGCCACAGCCACAGACACAGTGTGCTGGCATGCCTGCATGCCAGACCGCTGGGACACAGGAAGGGCACCCCCCACACCTGTCTCACCGACATCAGAGATGGCAGCCAGGCATGCACACTGGTGCAATGCACGCCGGCTACCTGCGGAGGTGAATGGTCCCTCCTCTGACTCCAGATGGCTGTCTGCAGTGGACAGACCCTCCACCACTGACCCCTGCAGATGCACAGGATCTGTAACAGAAAGTGAGAACACGTTATTGCATGTGATCTACCTTCCCCCCCGACCATGACATACCATGCAGTGATGGGCTACCACCTGTCTGGAAGCCACCTCCAGGAACGCCCTCAATGGCACTGCACTGCATGCTTGCAGTGAGCCGGTCCTCTGCCGGAGTCAGCTGCACCACCTCCGGCTGGCCCCTGCCTGTTGCAGCACGTGCCGCCCTGATGGCTGCCACCTTCTCCTTCACCCTCCTCCTGTCGGTCCCCATCTTCTTTTTACATTCCTGCACAGAGCGCTGGTGGCTGCCGTGCAGGTTGATGTCATGTGCCACCCCCTCCCATGCAGCAGCACGGGCCTGAGGGGTGCCCCGCCGTCCACTGAAAAGTGGCTTTTCATCCAGGTAGTCCTAAGAGTGCCTCTGTCTCAGCTTTTGTAAAATTGGGCCTCCTCTTCCGCCCACCATCATCCTCCTCACCTATTCCTCACTCGGTCATATCACAGCCTGTATGGGTGAGAGTGGTCACCTGTGACTGTGCAGTACACAGCAATTCCCTAAGACCATAGTCCAGAACATCACACAGCATGCAACTCACCTATCCACTGCAGTAACCGAATATGGCCACTTCAGAACAGTGTTGCATTTTTATATCGCAATCCATGCAAATTAGGTGTGGAGCAACTTTAATGAGATGCAAATCGCTCTGCTGCACCTTTGAATGGCTGATCGGATGATTTGCATATGACGGTTGAATATCGCGCTTTTACGCTTTGCGCAATACGGTTGAATGGGCTGAGCCAATGGCGCAGTTCTGTGACTCCGTAGTACACTGCACTGCACATGCCCAGGTAGCTTACGCAGGTGTCTGCCACGCTGATGACGTGCTGTGCGCGGTAGGCAATTTAGGGCATGGCCACCATTGTGCCAGTGGTGCTACAGCGACGGTCACTACATGGTGCTGTGGCACAACTGCGCAATAGTCCGCTGTGGCAATGGCACACAGGTGACCAATTGTGCTGGATGCATAGACATCCGATGGCGCTGTGTGTGGCCATGCGCCAGAGACCCATGACCCTGTGCCCGATCTTTGCCTCCTTGGCACTGTACGTGTGGCATGTCTGCAGCTCTATCGCGCTGTTCGGTGACAGCGAGCGATGATTAATGCCGACAGCACGATAGGAATAGCGGTGTTGTATTGCGCAACAATTCCATGTGGGGTTGCTGCGCTGTGGAGTGCCATATTGCCTACTATACATCCAGGGATGGCAAGCAGAAGAGCCCTCCAGTGGAGTGCCCCTCGAGCTTGCGAACTTGGTGGCCGTAGTGGAGCCTCACTATGGCCAACTATTTGGGGAGGATCCCCTAGACAGGGCCAGGACACAAGTGTGGCAACAGGTGGCCACTGAGCTGGAGGAGGCCACTGGCCAACGGAGGTCCGCTGAACAGTGCAGGCACCGGTATGGGGACCTGCGGAGGAGGGAGATGGTGCTACTGGCACGTCTGCGGTCGTGTGCCAGGAGGGGCATGGTGCCTCGGCCAGGTGGGTGATCCGTCTATGCACCTGTATGGTCCATATGGGTAACACTGTCTATTGTGTCCAGCACATGGGGGAGGGTTGGTCTAGGGTTGGATGGCGGTGTTAACAGGATATGTGATGTATGGGTCTGGCTGGGTGGGCAGGCACACTCATTGGGGCAGGGGGAATATGCTTTGGGATTGCACTGATGTGTTTCTCACCTTTTGTTTCCCACAGGCGTGGCAGAGCAGAGGAGGGCCAGGGCTGAAGTGCAGGGAGTGGTGCCAGCGGTGGCTGAGCGTGGTAGTGGTGGTGGTGAACCACGACAGCAGCAGCAGCAGCAGCAGCCCGATGAGGGTGAGTGCCATGACATCATGATTGCTATAGCATGCTGTGTGACAGGGTGGGGGCAGAGCATGGCCACCATCCATGAACACCACTGCCATGCACGCGACATGTGACAGTCAGCACTGTCCAGTGGCACTGCATGTCTGGGAGTGTGTCAATGGTAGTCCATGCGTGTACTGGGCACATGGCTGTGGCACTGCCTGCCCACCGCATAGCCATGTTACTGTATGGCCTTGGTTGTGCTGTGCTGGACATGGGCGGTGTGTGTGTGCAGTGGTACACATGGCTGTTGCTGCCTGGTTGGGCATGTCTTGTGTACACGGTCACTGTGGGTGGGTGCAGTCCATCACAGGAGCAGTGTACTTGGCTGTATGCCATGCATGATGGGTGGGCTTCAGGGATATGGGCAGTCACACCCATTGACTCTGATCCCTTTTCCTAGGTGTCCGGATCCTGCACCAGATAGAGAGGTCAATGCAGCAGCTTCTATAGGTGGCAATGGACTCGCTCGCCATCCTGCTGGACCTACACCAGCATGGTTTGCGACGGAGAAGGAGGCCCCGGGACCAGCACCAGGCAGCAGGGGAGCAGGCTGGCAGACAGTAGCTGCCCATCACCTCCCCGCTTTACCTATCCCTCACACCCTGCCTTCCCTCTCCCAGTTGTTCACCCCTGCCTCTTAACCACCCCTACCTTGTACCCGTACCCCCAACCCTGTTTTGTAAATTTGTAAATAGTTCTTGTTGTTGTTCTTCTTCTTATTGTTGTTATTTTTGTAATACAGATATTTTTATAAGAATACTGTGGTGGTCTCTGATTTGCAGCTGGCTATAGGTGCTCAGTTGCAGTGTTGTGCATGGCATCTGGGGTGGTATAGTCATGGGTATATGTGTGTGTGCGTGGGGAGGTGTCTCTGGTGTGGGAGTGGCTTTCAGTTGGTATCTGTGGTGTGTGTTGTTCCCTGTGCATTGCATTGCTGTGTGCAGTGTTCCATGGTGCCTGCTCTGTGTCCATTGTGCCCCTGTCAAGCTGCCCTTGGCCTGTGCAGCTGACACCCTTGCATGTCTGTGGCCTGCCTGGTCTGCTGCCTTGTCAGTGGGTGCTGCCCCTGCAGGTCATCCACTGTGACCGTTACGATGCTGGGTTGCCACCTGTCACCGGTTGGGTGCATGTTTGCCTTGGGTGACACTGTGGCCTCCACAGTTGCTGTCCCACCTCCATGCTGTGTCTTGTGTGTGTTGCAGGGGCAGTGAAGCACTGTCTGTGACTTATGCTCCAGGCGTATGCTGGTGGCATACAGGGCCACAGTACATGCACAGGGTGGGTGTCACCCCTGTGACATGATGGACTGCAGGCTGTGTGTGCACAGTTTTCATGTGCCCACACTGGTGGCTGGGTTGCCACACTACTTCGTCCCTGTGTTGGTGTCCCCGAGGGTATGGGTGCGTGTTTGCCCCTGCACTGTGTTGCATCCGGTGCGATGCATGCTTCCATGCACCACTGTGGGTGTCTGTGCTGGCTGCTGTGGCTTGTGGTGAGTCGCGCTGTGACACCTGTCTACTGTGCAGGGTGCTGTGTCAATGGCAGGTGTCAGGGCACGCCCTTCCGCAGGGGTACCACTTGTGGCGTACACGCTCAGTGTCCCAGCTGTGCCTCAGGGGGTTGTGCGGTTGGCACTGTGTCTGCCGTTGTTGCATTGCCATGTGCTGCCACCACCGCTGGGTGCTCATGGTGGGTCTGGCTTGTGGGCGGCTCTGTGGTACACGGGGTTGCAGGTGATGGGGCGGGTTGTATGGGGATTCCTGCAGTGATGGTCACTGCTCATGGGGGGTGTCTTGGGGTCACAGTGCAGGGTGTGCTGTGCACGGGGGGGGCTGATGTACACTGGGGTGGTCCTCCCTCCTTGTGTGGCAGTCTCAGCTTGCCGGTGGGTGTGCTGGGGCAACATGGCCCGGCTGTGCTTTGTTTGCTTGTCCCCATGAGCCGGTGGATATTCCAGCCCTCCCCCAGTTGTGCTGTGCTTGGGGTGTGGGGGCACATTGTCAGTTCTGCTGTGTGTTCCTGTGCCCATCTGTGGTATGGGTGGTGGGCCCCTGCCTACCTCCCTGGTTGTGCAGTTCCATTGCTCTGCTGCTGGGGGGCTCCCTGCTTGCGCTATGGCACCTCTGGATTGCTCATCTGGGCTGCCCTTGCTGCGCTATAGTGCATCATATCTGCTCAGCTTCCCCTTCCTGGTTGCACTATGGCACAGGTTGTGCGATATTCAGATGTTGGCTGGTTGCGCAATTTGGCTTGCTCCATGTTTGAATATTGCGTCTATTGCGCATGTGCGCAATGGACTTGTGCTTGCTCCTGCTATTGCACACATTTTGGGTGCAGTTTGAATATCCAGCCCAGTGCCTAAAAATAAGTGCACAAAAAATAATTTGTTAACAAACAAAAAAAAAGCATTTCTAATTAAATAAAACTTTCCCGAAGGACTACAACAACTAAATGGACAAAGATTTAACACACAAAGAAGAACTATAGCTGTTCTGTGAGCTCCGAAACACACTAAACAGTCTGACTGCACACTGCAGAACTGCCTGGACTGCAAACTCTTTCCACTAGAGAAAGTGAAATTATAACATACTAACATACTAAAATGCCAGCAGAATAGGCCTAATGGTCTATCGAGTCTGCTCGATTTTCAACACACGCACTAAGGGCCAATTTTGGTGTCCCTCCTCCCCCTTGGGTTATATTGTCCCCGGTCCCAGATGTTCCACCTGTATTGGGCCTGGTCAGATTTACCCTCCCCCTGTACCTGTCCCATCCCCTCTTAAACCCATCCACAGTCTCCACCTCTATCAGCTCCATGGGCAATGCATTCCATGGCTCCACCACCCTTTCAGTGAAATAACATCTCCTCCTCTCCCCTCTGAGCCTGCCCCTTTCCAGCTTACACCCATGATCTCTTGCTGCCCCACCCTCCTTCCTTAGGAGCACCCTGACTGGGCCTTCCTTACTGATCTCTTTCATGTACTTAAAGACCTCTACATGTCCCCCCTGTCCCTCCTCTCCTCCAGGGTGTACATGTCATGCTCTTTGAGCCTCTTCTCATAGGTCCTCTCCCCCAGGCCCCAGATCATTTTGGTTGCCCTCCTTTGGATGCTCTCTAGGAGTGTGATGTGCCTCTATAAATGTGGTCTCCAAAACTGCACACAATACTCGAGGTGTGGCCTAACCAAGCAGCTGTAAATTGTAAGGATCACTTCTGCCTTTCTGGAGGTAATCCCCCTGGCGATGCATCCCAGCATCCTATTTGCCCTTGCTGCTACCCTCCTACAGGTCTCTGAGTTGTTCATTTTGAGATCTACCACTACCTCCAGGTTCCTCTCACCCTCTGTGACTTGAATCGTGTCTCCTCCCATGGTATACCCCTGGCCTGAATTTCTGACTCCCAGATGCAGAACCTTGCACTTCCCCACATTGAATTTTAGTTTCCATTTTCCTGATCACCTTTCCAGAGCCTCTGGGTCCTCCTGCAAGGCCACCATCCCTTCCTCCTCATCCACCAGTGCATCCAGCTTTGAGTCATCTGCAAAAAACCTCTTTTCACTCCTGATCCCTTTCCTGATGTCTGAGACATAGGCGTTGAACAGGAGTGGCCCCAATACTGACCCCTGGGGAACCCCACTAGTAACCCACCTTGAGGATGAGGCTAACCTTCCAACCACTACCTTCTGAGTATGCTCCGATATCCAATTTCCTATCCATCTTAACAACTGTCTCCCTATCCCTATTTCCTTCAGCTTAGAAAGCAGGCCACTGTGGGGTACCAAATCAAATGCCTTGCTGAAGTCCAGAAAGAGGATGTCTACTGGCCTACCCTGGTCCAGGGCCCTTGTCACCAAGTCATAGAACTCAACAAGATTTGTCTGGCACAATCTTCCCCAGCAAAGCCATGCTGCCTATTGTCCAGGTACCCAGTGTGCTCCAGTAACCCCCTAGCCTTTCCTTGACAATACCCTCCATCACCTTGCTGACCACTGATGTCATGCTAACGGGCCTGTAATTTCCCGCCTCCTCTCTTGATCCCCCCTTGTGGATTGGCATGACATGGGCCACCCTCCAGTCTTGGGGCACCCATCCAGTCCTCAGAAAGATGTTGAAAAGGTCCATTAGAATGACTGCAGGACATCCGTCAGTTCCCTTAGCACCCTGGGATATATCTCATCTGGCCCAGGTGCTTCCTCTGTCCGAAGGGACCTGAGGGCTTCCCTTACTCTCTCTACCAGGATTTCAGCCTCCACGTCCTCCCTCTTTTCATCCTATACTGCTAGCCCCCAACTGTCTGTGGTGACCACTCCCTTTTCCCCGACCCGTCAGGGCCCCAGGTCTCTACTGGTCTCACCCCTTCCTCCAGTTTGCCCCCACTCCCCTTGCAAGACATAGCCTCTCCATCCCCCTGGTCAAAACTGAGGCAAAGTACTCATTTAGGACTTCTGCCTATTCCCCCACCTCCTGTGCCCAACCATCCCCTATCCTTATCTTGCTGATCTGCCCCCTTACTTTCCTTTTTCCCTCATGTATCTAAAGAACCCCTTGCCTCCCCTCCAGAACCCACTGGCCAAGGACTACTCCTATTTTACCTTAGCTGCTCTCACCACCCTGGTGACTCTTGGCTGTCAGCTCATATTCCTCCTGATCCCTTTCACTTCTTGAGCACTTGAAGCGTCTATGGGCTGCCTTCTTTTCCCTCACCACCTCCTGTACCTCCCAGGTCCACCAGCAGGGTTTTCTGGCCTTACTGAATGTATGCCTTTCCCTTGTGCAGGATCTGGTAACCTCCTGTATTCTCCTCCTAATGATCCCACACCTTCTGTCAGCATCCATATCCAGCCTTATTCTGTCCAAACGATCTTTAAGGATCCTTCCCATCTCCCTGAAGTCTGCACCCCTAAAGTCGGTTACTACCGTCCTTGTTCTGCTTTTGCCTCCCCAGGTCCAGGAAGAACCAGACTCTGGCGTGATCACTCCCCACCGTTGGGTTCCTCACCTTTAGGCCCCTAATCTGATCACTGTCCACCAGGACCACGTCCAGTTTCCAGGCCTCCCTAGTTTGCTTATCCATCTGTTGTGTCAGAAACGCATCCTGGAAGACATCCAGCAGCCTCTGCTCTCTGGCCACTGGTGACATCATAGTCCCCCAGTCTGTTCCTGGCATGCTGAGGTCCCCCATTACCACTACCCTTCCCTTCCCTTTCACAATCTACAGTGTCCCTCGAGATTTACCATCAAACTTTCTTCCAGAACCTCCGCCAGTGCTGGTGTTCTGTATACCACTCCAGCCTTTACCTTCTTACCCACCGTGCATCAGCAAGGTGACCTAAATAGCCTCCACATTCCCCTCTTCCTCCTCAACCCCTCCAATACCGATGCCAGTTCTGACTAACAGTGCTACACCACCACTCCTTCCCTCCGCCCTATCTTTCTGAACATAGTATAGCCTCCAGATTTAGGTCCCACTTGTGCCTGTGAGTGGCCCAGGTCTCAGTGACTGCTGCCACATCTTCCACCCCCTCAACTAGCATCCCCTGGAGCTCAGGCATTTTATTTCCTAAGCTCCTGGCATTTATCAGGACCACTCTCCACCCCTTTTCCCTCCTCTCCTTTCACCCCCTTGAGCTCCCATTTCTCAGCTCCTGCACCCTACCTGGTGACCCATTTCCATATCTCCCTAGCCCCCTAGAGGAGTGGAGACCATGTGCCTCATTTATCGAACCTGCTGGCACTGCTCCTTTTTTGATCCCTCCCCTTTTCACAAGTTTAAACCCCACCTTTCGCTGATGAACTCAATCAATCAATCAAAATCTTTATTTAATCAGGCGAACATCATTGAGAATAGCTCATTTACAAGATGGACCTGAGTGGTCAAGAAGTGCAAGTGTTATTACATTGACAAGGGTATCATAAACAGTAATACAATGACAGGGGTAACAAAAAACAGTAATACAATGACATAAGTGCTAGTATATAACAATATACATATGTACAAGGCATTAACACTTTTAATCTGGGAGACAGTAGGCAGTTGGCACATCAGAGTTAATATGTAGATTATAGGACCTAGCAGGCATTTTGAGGTGACTTTGGGACTGGGAACTGGGGTTTTCAGCATATAGAAACACGAGCAGAAAAGGGGGGTGGGTCGTGAATTAGGCCTTGTGGAAGCAGTTGCAGAGTTCTGGGAATAGGGTGGTGAATAATCTTTTGAAGGATATTAAGGGTGGGAGGTTATTTAGCTTCATGGTTTTTTGGAGTGAGTTCCAAACAATTGCTAGTGAGTAGCTGATAGCAGCCCTCCCAAGCTGGGTGCAGGCATTGGGGACCTTAAGAATGATAATTTTGCTGATCCTTAGGTTGTATGGCCTAGAAGTGATTTGAGTAAAACAGTCCGAGATGTAGGTAGGTAGCTTGCCTGATAAGGCTTTGAATATCCAAATTGCAGCATTCCTGTTTCTTCTGTGTTGTAATGATGACCAGTTAACTGCCTTATAAAGGAACAATGGTGGGTGCTGAAGGAATGTCAGTAATGAATCTGATGGACCTGTGGTATAGGGTGTCCAGTTTATTCAAGAGGGGAGTGAAACAGTGTCCATACAGAAAGTCAGTATAGTCAATGAGGGATAGGAATGAAGCCTGGATTAATCTTTTTTGGAGTCTCTGTTGAGGTAGTGTTTATTCTAAAAATAAACCAAGCCTTTGTCTCAGTTTCTTTAGTAGCTCCTCAATATGTACAGAAAAGTCAAGTTTGTTATCAATCCAGACACCAAGATATTTGAAGTTATCAACGTATTCCAGCTTCTCTCCAAGTAAGGTGGTTAGTTGTAGGTGGTAGATGATGGGGTAGTGGCAGAGCAACTTTGTGAGGAAAAGAGCATAGCTTTGTTTTTGGCATTTAGAAGTAGTTTTTATCCAGTAAGTTGTGTTGTAGGATGGAGAATTCAGATTGTAGCAGTTCACAGGCTTTAGACAATGAAGGATTGCTAACATATAGCACAGTATCATCAGCAAACAGATGGATGTTTGATTGAGTGAGTTAGCATCAATATTATTAATATAGATGGCAAAGAGGATGGGGCCAAGAATAGAGCTCTCTGTACACCTCTTAGCAGTGGTTTTAAAGTGGATAGGTAGTTTCCATTTTTTACCAGTTGTGATCTGTCTGATAGATAGCACTTGAACCAATTGAGTGAAGGAATCCAACCCTATTGAACCAAGGGAGGTGATCAGTGATTCATGATCCACTGTGTCAAATGCTTTGCTCAAATCCTGGAACACAGCACAGGTACTATTCTTCTTATCCATAGCAGTCTGCCAGTCGTTGGTTACTTTGGCTAGGGCTGAAATGGTGCTGTGCCTTGATCTAAATCCTGATTGTGCTGTGTTTAGGAGGTTATTGTTATCCAGGTAAACCCTTAATTGTGAGTTTACTAACTTTTCGAGCATCTTGGACAGAACTGATAGGATGGAAATGGGCCTGTAATTATTGAGATCCATGGGATCACCAGATTTGAGTAAAGGAACTACTTGAGCTGTTTTCCAAATGGAGGAATGGATCCAGTGGTGAGGAAAGATTGAAGATGAGTGAGGGGGGCAGATAAGACTTGAGATGCAATCTTGAGGAAGTAGGGGTCCAGGAGTCTGTACCTGCACTTTTGAAGTATCCAAATTGGAGAGAGATCTTCCACTTCTTTCAATGATATTGGGTTGAAGGAGAAGGTTGATGTAGCCTTTGGCCCACGGTGGATTGAAGATTCAAGGAAGATCTCAGGAGATTTGGAGGTGAAGAGTCAAATGCTAGTCCAGCTGTGGTGAAGTGGTCATTGAAGGTATTTAGAATTTCTTGTTTATCCGTAATTTCTGTGTTATTTAGTAGCAGTTTGCAGGTTAAGGCAGGAGTAGAGTTTTGCCCAAGATACCCTTTATAGTTCCCCAGAGCCTGGTTGGGTTATTATAGGAGGCATCCAATTCGGCTCTATAATAGGCCACTTTGGCAGATCTTATTTGTGTTGTACATGAATTTCTTGCTTTTCTGAAATTTAGCCAATCTATGGAGTCCTTAGTTTTTTCTGCCTTTTTCCACAGTTTGTCTCTGGCTAGCAAGGTTGTTTAAGATCAGTGGTGAACCAGGCAGGACCTTGCTTTAGTTCTGATATTGGTGAATGGTGCTATGAATATTTAGAGCATTAGTGATAATGTCCTTTAAGATCTGGAGAGCTATTTCCACTGAGGTTGTAAGGTAGAAATTCGCAATATATTGTGTTACTCAGGTCATGGAGGTAACCTGGTATGTTGAACTTCTTTTTGACCTTTTGGGGACAAATTCAGCAGGTTGGATGGTTTGGTGAAGATCTTATGCCAGCTATGGGACAATGGTCACTTACATCATTCGTAGTACTCCTGCATGAGTATATAAGTGAGGCTTATTTACCAACATAATATCCAGGAGTGAGCTGTTGCTAGAATTTTTTAGGTTAACCCTGGTTGGGTCTTTTATTATGTGTAAAGCCATAGGTGTCACAGAAGGTTACCAATGGAGCAGATGCATTAGATAGCCAGTTTAAATTCAAATCACCAAGGATGATGGTATCTTCAGGGCCTAGACTGGTTATTGACCCCAGGTGAGATAGTAATTTGAGGCCTGCTGAGGGGGTCCTATAGCAGCCAATCAATTTAAATGGAGACAAGTTTGGAAGGATATTTTGATTGATAAACACTCAAATTCCTTTGGTTCGGATGTGATGATGAGGCAGGTAGCAGAGATGGTGTCCTTATGTATATGGCCACCCCACCACCCCTGGAAGGGCGATCTGCTCTGAAGAGCTGATAGTTGGTAAGGTTTACAACACTGTCTTTGGTCGATGGTCTGAGCCAAGATTCAGAGATGACCAGAAAGTCAGGCAGGGTATGTGCCACCCAGGCCTGTATTACGGAGAATTTTTTTAAAAGGCTGCAGGCATTGATATGTAGGAAGCTTAGGCCATTTATAGAGGATAGATCAGCAGGGGAAAAAATACTTTCAATGGGGCCAGGATTTATTTCAATGGTACCAAAACAGATCAGAAGGTAGAAGATTAATTTGAGGAGGGCACCAAGGGACAAGGATAGTGAGTGGTCAGAGCGTTTCCTCTAATCCTGGGTGCCTGCTGTGAGCTGAGTGATGGTCCTGATATATGGATGCAAAATTTTTCATAGCATAATATTTTAATGGACAGGCATAGTGGGTTAATAAAAGCCATGATACAAGTAGGGTGCCAGGGCTGTGCTGAATTGATAGGGTGGCCTTATGTGGGATATCCAGAGGTTGCATTGCAAACGTGGTTCAGGATGAATAAGGAATCGTGGTTGGCCTTGTGGATGGTAGAGATGGGCAGGTCGTATTAACTGAGTTATTTATCTTGACACTGGGTATAGCATTGATATCATAAGGGATTGGGTCAGATATAAGGCTCAGGAGCAAAAGGGAGCAAAGTAGCATTGTGGAGGTTAGGTATGGGTTAAGGGAGGAAGGGAAGGGATGTGGGTGTGGATTAAGAAATGGTGGGAGAAAGTGTATAAAAGGAATCAACCAAGAGGGGGGGGCGGGCAAAAATTTTGCGGCTTTGCCCGTACCTTCTGCCTGCTTCTCCCGGCCTCCTGGAACCCTTGGTCGGTTGCACAGGTGCCGCCGACCCGCTGGCGTCTCGGAGCCCCTCCGCTCTTTGGATCTCGAGGGCTGCGCCTTCTACAAGGTGGGGGACAGAGGAGAAGGCAGTCAGTAAACTACCTTTATTGCAGTAATCTGCAACAAGGTGCTAAAACTTGAGATCTGCACAACAATAGACTGGGAGGGTATGGGGGGTTAGGCGCCTAAGCGTCTAGCCCACACAACAATTCAAAAGACTGTAACACTTAATTTTAACATAGGGAAAAACAGCCCATAAACCAGGCACAAAGTAAGAGAAAACAGCACTTTTTATGAGAAATTCAAAATAAATTACAGAAAAGCAGAAATCCCAGCCAGAATAGTGCAGCAAACCCCAGTTTAAGTCTATGGGGAAGGCGCAGCAATCGGAAGCAAGGCACAGTCTGCGGTCGCTTTCCGATTGGTTTGCGGCTTTGCCCGTCCCTTCTGCCTGCTTCTCCCGGCCTCCTGGAACCCTTGGTCGGTTGCACAGGTGCCGCCGACCCGCCGGCGTCTCGGAGCCCCTCCGCTCTTTGGATCTCGAGGGCTGCGCCTTCTTCTGCCTGCTTCTCCCGGCCTCCTGGAACCCTTGGTCGGTTGCACAGGTGCCGCCGACCCGCCGGCGTCTCGGAGCCCCTCCGCTCTTTGGATCTCGAGGGCTGCGCCTTCTTCTACCTGCTTCTCCTGGCCTCCTGGAACCCTTGGTCGGTTGCACAGGTGCCGCCGACCCGCCGGTGTCTCGGAGCCCCTCCGCTCTTTGGATCTCGAGGGCTGCGCCCTCAGAAAATTTGAGCTTAAGGATTTCCTTCCCTGCAAATTAAGGTGGAGCCTGTCCCTAGCATACAGCCACTTTTACTCCTAGGTCTCCCCCCAGTCACCCACCAGGCCACACCCCAATTCCCCACACCACTCCCTAAGCCACTGATTTATCTCCCTAATCTTCTTCTTGCTTTCCCCATTAGCCCTTGGCACCAGCAGGATTTCTGAAAAGGAGATCTTACAGCCTATGGAAAGGCATACCCAGGCCAACTCCCGGAACCTTGCCTGAATTTCTGATTGACTATTACCATTTATGTTGTTTATCCCCAAGTGCACTATAATGTCCGGGGTCCCTTCACAGTCCCTTGCCAGTGAATACAACTCATGCTTGGCCTTGTGCACCATCAGACCTGGGTGGCACTTGGTTCTGATCAGACAGGTTTTACCCTCCCACTACCCCTCCCACTGGATGCCTCTGATCACAGAGTCCCCCAGTAGCAGTAATCTAGCCTCCCCCTTGCCTCCCTGTTCACCCCTTGGGTTTCCCCTCCTTCCATATCCCTCCTCATCCCTTCATCTGGATTGTTCCCCCAACCGGCTCCTCGCACCTCCCACAATCTGAGTGTCGAAGGTAGCTCCAACACTATTTTCCCTGGTCACCTTCTCTACCCATGTCCTGGCCTTCTTTATCCCCCCCATCCACCCAAGTATCTTTCTCTGTATCTCTTTCCCCACTCCTTGCTAATCCATCCGCCCTATCCATTTGCCTACTTGGCTTTCTGCTCATGATCATCCCATTTACATCCTTTGCCTTTCTGCCTGTTGTGTTTCCCTGTTCCATACCATCATCCTCCTCCTTGGTCCCCTGATCCTCCTTTTTCTCCCCCACCCCTCTTCCCCCATCCTGTCCAGGTCCCCCTCTATTGTTCCCTTGCCTTTTGCCCCCTTCACCCTTTCTATCTGTCCCTCCCCAGCTTCACCAGCAGCATACATCATCCTCCTCCCCCACACCTCCTTCTACCAATGGGTGTAGAGGGTTAAAACAATTGTGAGCTTTAGCCCATCCCCTAGTGCCCCCATCCCTACCACCCCTCTCAGTTTCCTTTGGATACCCCCAGTCTCTTGCCTACTGCTGTGGAAATTTCCACCTTTTTGCCCCACCTGCCAGGGTCCACTTGAGCCCCCTGTATACCCCCTTCCCTTCTCCCCTTGTGTGAGCACCTCTCTTCACTGTTCCCCCAGCTAGGGAGGCTCCAGCACCTAGTGCTTCCATGTAGGTGACTGTTTGCCTCCTACCTCTCCAATCCTCCCCCCAGCATCCCCAGTTGCCTTTGGATCCCCTCTACCTCCTCCTTAAGCTGTGCCAGCTGGTAGCACACTGGGCATCCCCCATACTTCCAAGCCCAGTCCAGTACCATGTCTGCACTACAACCTGTGCACCCAATCACCTGCCCAAAGATACCTGCTCTAGTGACATGCAGCCCCTTCCCCATCATCATAGCAGTCTTTTCTAGGCCAAATTACCAACTCAGTGGCTCAACAGTTTCTCAAGCTACCAGTACCTATACCTAGATGACCCCCCCATACAGCATGCAGACTTTCAAACTTGCAATGCTTGAGTGGCATAACATTGCCCCACCTGACTATTAGCCTTAAGAGTTAGCTCATAGGGGAAGTTTGCAACTTTCTAAGCTCCTCCCTCCCAGCTTTTAAACCCAACCCCCGGTGGCTCATCCATATTTAAGAATTTTAAGTAGTTAGGCAAAATTAAAACACAACAGCAAAAAGGCATACCTTCACTTCCAGTTGTTCTGCAATGTCACTTATGAAGACATTGAAGAGGGATGGTTCAGTACTGAGCCCTGTGGCTTCCCACTTGTCACTTTCCTATTATTAGAGTGAGTGCCATTTAACACCACCCTCTGCCTCACATCCAGTAACCATTTCTAACCCAATTCACCACTTTGGATCCCACACCTAGGCTGCTCAATTTATTTATCAGTCTTTAGTGTGGTACAATGTCAAAGGCCTTGCTAAAGTCCAGAAAGGCCATGTTTTCTGCCTTCCCCTGATCTGTTTCCCTGATCACCCAGTTGAAGCAATCTATCAGATTCATCTGGTATGACCTCCCCTCATAAATCCATGCAACACACTAGATTCAAGTATTCTGCCAGCCTTTTCTTTAACAGGGTTTCCATTAATTTCCCCACCACTGAGGTGAGACTTACCAGCCTATAGTTGCTGTCCTCCTGCTTTCTGCCCTGCTTATGTAGAGGGACCCAATCTGCTTCCTCCAGTCCTGCAGAACCATGCCTGTTTCCAGAGAGCTGTTGAATAAGGCCATCAGTGGGGCAGCTAGCCCTTCCTGAGTTTCTTCAGTACATTTGTGTGTATCTTGTCCAGTCCTGTAGCCTTATCCACTTTCATAGCTGCAAGTACCTTTAAGGACACTTTCCTAAAATGGACTTGTGCCACCTCCTCCTCCTCCTTGGTTCATGAGGCTCCCTGGTGCTCCCTTCCTCCACTGTGAAGACTTAGCAGAAGTAACTGCTTAGGTTGTCTGCTTTTTCTTGGTCCTAGTCTGTGCAGTCCCCCACTGTGACCCTCTCATCCTTCTGCAGTGTCACTTATGAAGACTTTGAAGAGGTCTAGACCCAGTACTGAGCCCTATGGCACCCCCACATGTCACTGTCTCATCATTAGAGTGACTGTCATTAGCCATTGCCCTCTGTCTCATATCAATTAACCAGTTTCTATCCAATTAACCACTGGTGTGTATCCTGTGTGGTCTCAGAGCCTTGTCCACTTTCTGAGCTGTAAGTCCCTTCAGGACTTTTTCTTCTGAAAATTGACTTGTTTCCACCTCCTCTCCCTTAATTCCTGCTGCTCCTTGGTGATCCATCCACTCTCCTTCTACTGTGAAGACTGAGTAGAAGTACCTATTCAGGATGTCTGCTTTTCCTTGGTCATCTTCAGCACAGACCCCTGTCACCCTCGTAATCATCATTCTCTCTCCCCTTGCCTTCCTCTTCTTACTTATGTACCAAAGGATTTTTGTCCTATATTAATACGATGCATGGGATTAGTCAATAAATTATTTGGTGATGCATGAGATCATGACCAAGTAACTAAAACTAATTGCTCAGACAAATAAAATGGCATCTTTTTTGTAAGATTTTAACAATGAATTTTTCAAGGATCCACTGGGCTCAGTTTTTTTACCAAAGCCAGATTAATGTAGTTAGAATATGACAAGTGTGGGATCTTGTCCCCAAAGATGTCCTAAATCTATCCATTTTCATATTTATTTTTATGTTTCATGCACACTTGTGTGTGCAGCAAATATTTTATTATGATGAACCACATTTCAGAGGTATGTCATTGTCATGTCCAATGCAGCTGAAGCTGCACTGGGCTTGGCAGTGACAAACCAATGACCAGACAAGCTGATCATGATATTGATCACTTTTTGCTAGGTGAAAACATTGTGTAGTTCAAAGGACTGAAGTGCTCCTATGAGAGAGAGAGTGCTTCAGTTCTTTCTTTTCCATGCAGCTGGCCAGCAAGCAGCTGACATTCTGTTGTCATGTTTTGGGTATTTCTGTCATTCTCAGTGGAAGTAGACTGCTGCATACTGTATACACCCCTCCCACCAGTTAGATCATCTACCTTTCTTTTAATCCTTTAAAAAAAATGATCTTGTTGCAAAGTCCCCCCCCCCATTGCCCTATCTTCTCCAAGGTATCCTAGCCCCGGTCTCCAAAATGAGATATTCACTTAAAATGTGTGATTTATATAAGTAATGTCTGATGCTTGTTTAATAATGGGATGTCCTTAAAATTAATGGTGCTGCCTCAGTTATTTCTTTCTAAGTAGTCTCTGTCCCATAGCTGTTAGTTACCCTAGAGCTAAGCACAGTGCCTAACTGGATGGAAAGAAAAGTCGCTTCTCTCAAGATGCACTGCAGGCTCAAATCTGTGTGATGTCAGATCCAGAAAACAGACTCAGGCTGCACATGAATGCTCACTGTACAGATGTGCTATCTTCAGATCACAGGTACAATGTGCTCTTTCACATGTGAGGCATTCTATCAGCTGGTCTCATATATATCCACAGCTCGTTTCGATGAGTGGCACTTTCACTGAAGTGTAAGTCAGCTTAATCAGTAGAATAGCTGATCGCTGACGGGGACCAGTCTGGTAATAAACTTTCTACTGAACACTGCACTGATCAATGACAGGCACTTTTTTCAATTCAATTAAAGCAAAATGTCAGTTCAGCTGATGAGAGTCATGGACAGCTACTGAAGTCTGAGACTGAAGAGAGCAGTACATGACTAGCTTGCTTTATGCATGTATGTATGTTATTTATTTTGTTTTTGTTGACCAGGAAAGCAGGACTAGAAAAATCTGCTTATTTTCAGCCTTGTCCCGGGGTAGGGGGGATTCAGATGGATGCCAACTGGCATTGAACCAAATTAAGCTGTTGTGGTATTTTTAGTGAATTGGGGAAATGTGGCCAGGACACTAGGGAAATTCTCCTACTCTGCCTATATGGGGACTCTGTGATGGTCTACTCAGGTAGTCAGTTGATTTGTGTTTCCGCATGAGTGAGGATGTGCATGAAGCTGGGGAGCAGGTCTCTGCCCCTGCCCTATTCCTAAAGGAGACAAGTGCAGAAGAAGAGGACATGATGGAAAGAAAAACAGAACTTTTGGAAGAAGAAACGAGAGTTGCAGTACATGAGGAGGTTGAATGTGAAGTTCCCTTGGATGATGTGATCTCAGAGCAGAACAACAGTAAGTCGAATACCGTGGGTTTTAAAGCTGCAAAAAAGAGATTGGCTGGGATAGCTGGCAAGAAAATGCATACCGCAGGCAAAGGGAAGGGAGTGAGAGAAGAGAAAAAAGGCTGTCAAAATCAGCTGTTTAGCTATGACGTAACAGAGGCTGCACACTCAGAACCAGGCCCTTCTAAGATGCAGTCTGCTAGTAGAAGAGATGTTTACCTTGATAGTTCCCTGAAAGGAATGGTGAGAGAAAGTCAAGAAAGTCAAAAAATACTAGGCCTAAGACGGGCAGGGGTGCAAGGAAAATTTCAAAATGAAAAGGAAGATATATGTAAAAATAAAAAAGAAGAAGATATTGCAACAAATGACTCACAGGCAGAAGAAGTAGTGAATATGAACCCTCATGAGTATAAAGATACACCTGAATGGGTGGCTGATGCTCTGATCAAAGCAGGATGGAGAAGACCAGCAGATGGGGAAGGGTTGGGACCCAAACAGGCCTGGTTCTCCTGAAAAGCATGTACAGCCTTCAGGAGAAAATACTAAGGATGAAATGGAAAAAAAGGGTGTAGAGGATAAAGAAACCCTGAGTCAGGACAAATAAATGAAGACATAGTGGTGGGGAATCCTCTATGGAATTAGAACAAAATACAGTTCAAAATGAAATTAAAGTGGTAAAGAGAAAAACCAGAAAGAGAACGCCTGGGATAGAAATACCAGAGAGAGGGTATTTCCAGGAAATCAAGGCCCACAGCAAGCAAAAAGAAGAAACACAGTCAGGTTAAGATATAGAGGTTCCCCTTCAGAGGCCCCAGACCGATTATACATTGGCAGAGAACTTTTGAAAAATTATATCATTTTACCCATATGAAATATATGCATTAATTCACATTCCAGGAAACCTTCAGTATGATATTAGCTTCAAACATCCTGGAGGCCTAGACAGGTTTTGGAAACCGTTTCACCAGATTAAAAGAACAACACAATGGTCTAATTTCTATGCAATTCCCCTGATGAAACCTGCATTCCGGATTGTAACAATATTATTCAGAAACGAAGAGGTGAATGCATCTGATATTTATTTCTGGCTACAATGGGGATGTGTGGTTCATGGCCCCAGAACTGATTTTGGATGATGAGTGTTTATGGACGGGGGGATGGAAGTATAAAGTAACATTAAAACAAACTGAAGGTGAAGTTCAGCATTTGACCAACTGTTTTTTCTTGGGGAGAGATTGTGGTGTTGTTTTCTATGCAGGCCAACCTAAGGCCTGTTATAAGTGTGGGGACAAGAGCCATATAAGTAATGCCTGTGATCAATTAAAATGTGGATTCTGTGGGTCTCTGGGACATCAAGGCTCTGAATGTAAAAATAAACTCAGATGCAACCTATGTGAAGAAGAGGGTCAATTTTATTTAAATTGTCCATGGGCAGCACATAATAGTTCAGATCAAAATGAGATGGCCGAGCAGGATGTGGTACTAGCAAAAGTTCAAAAGGAAAAAGGGAAGGAGGACAAAATAATTTATCAAGCAAGAAATGTAGAACCTTTAGAAACCAATAGGGGTGGTGTTAATGAAGAACTCAACATAAGTGTCCCCTCTCCTCCCCTTCCTCCTGCACTCTTGAAAGAAAATCAAAAAGAGCAGGTTTCAGGGAGAGCAGCCACAAGCAAAGAAAGCAGTAGCTCAAAAAAAAACAAAAAAAAAAAAAACAAAGGCTGGAAACAGAAGAGGAAGAAATAGAGAAAAAAGGGGGGAAAAACAGAAACATACTTTACTAATATAACAAGATCCAGAAGGGGGAGACAGTGTGCACAAAGAGGGGCAAAACCAGTGGAAAAAGACAGAGAAGGGATCATTTTATCTAATAGATTTGCTGCAATACAAGATAAAGACTGGGCAACTGTTGAAGAAGAATCTTTAACTTCAGACTTTGAGGTCTCAGACAGAGAATCTGAAAGTGGACTACTACAGACACACAAGTGTCAAAGAAAAGGAAGAAATCCAAGGACATAGGATAATAATATGTTGTTTTTTTGTTTTTCCTTTTTTCTGCCATTTAGGTATCATGCATCAGTTAACATGCCTGTCTGTCAATGTTAATAGTATTAAGCATTTAAAAAAAGGCAGTTAATGTTTGAAATCTTGAATGGTTTAAGAGCAGAGGTTGTTATTATGCAGGATACCAGATTACATACCTTGGATGAGGAAAACTGAGCAGCAAAGGATTGGAGATGGGGTGCATCGATATGGTCTATAGGGGAAGAAAGATGTTCAGGGGTGGGGATTGGGTTTTCAACTCAAGAAATTAAAGTTAGGAAGATTACAGATTTAGTTCCAGGTAGGATATTTATTTTGGATGTCAAGATAAAACAAACAGAAATTAGGATAATAATTATATTATAATTCTCAAACTAAGGCAGATAGAAGTAGGTTAATGAAACCAGCAGAACCTTACATTCATACCTCACAAATTGTATTATGGAGGAGGGGATTTTGATTGTGGGTTGGGTAAGGAAGATTGGGGGACAAAAAAAGGGGAAAATCTTTTCAGACACCATTTATCTTAGAGAAATCATGAAAGGGAAGGGGTTGGAAGATGCATATGTGCTGAAAGAGAAGAGAGTGGAACATACATATTTTACATGAGGTATATCTACAAGGATAGACCTCTGGTTAGTTTCTAAATCTATTAAAATTGATGAGATAAAAGTTGTCCCTATAGAAACCTCAGACCATCTGGGGGTAAAAATGGTCATTAATTTAGGAGGACAGCCTAATTTTGGGAAAGGGTTCTGGAGATTGAATTTAGAAAAGTTAGAGAATGAGGAATGCAACATGACAATTTTAGATTTATTTGAGGCTAGGAATTCAGTTAAAGAATTATATGATTCATATAATGAGTGGTGGGAGGACACTAAATATAATATAAAGCAGCATTTAATAGAGGAATCACAGAAAAAGGAAAGATCAAATTATATGGAATATTTAGGTTTAAGGATGAAATTATATAAATTAATTACTTATCAAGTCTTATACAAAACCAATGAGAATGAATGTATTGAGCAGATCAAAAAGAAAATTAAGGAGTTTCAATATAATAGATTAAAAACATTATATATGGAACAGAAGCATGGGATGCAAGGGACAAATATCATACTAACCCTTTTGATAGTAATAAAGATAGAGTGGAGAACAGAGTTAGGAATGAACTAACGGATAAGGAAGGGCATAGACAGTCCAATATAAATACGATTAAATACATAGTTCAAGAACATATGAGAAGAAAATATCAGAAACTGGAAGGGAAGGAAAAGAAGGGTTTAATAAGAAAAGCAAAACTACCATATTTAGACAAAGTGGAAACTAACATTTTAAAAGAGAAAATTACAGAAGCAGAAGTTAGAGGCAATTCATTCCTTAACTCTGAATACAGCTCCTGGAATTGATGGGATATCAAATGCCTTTTATAGGAAATATATAGATAAAATGATAACTTTACTGTTTAATGAGATATTTGAAGTGGGTAAGTTAACAAAAAGTATGAGACAAGGAGTAACTTTTTTTTTTTGCATAAAAAAGGGGATAAGTCAAATAGTAATAATTGGAGACCAATCATTTTATTGACATCAGACTAAAAAGTTTAGGCAAAAATTATAAATAAAAGACTGTTGAATTTTGTTGAGAAATTAATCATACAGACACAGCCATGTTCGATTCCCAGAAGGAATGTAAGACAAAATTTGATATACATCAGGGATATTTTGAATGACAGACAAAGAAAAGAATTACAGTGCTTAATAGATTAGGAGACAGCCTTTGATTCTGTTAATCATAAATATATATGGGATGTTCTAAAAGGATATGGAATTCCAGATAAGTTGGTTGAATTAATACAAGCATTGTATACTGAAGCTCAAGTGTGCCCTATGGTGAATGGGCATTTGGGAATCCTGATGTACATTAAAAATGGGATGAGGCTGTCCGCTGAGTCCACTGCTACATGTATTACGTGTTGATCCTATATTACGGTGTATAGAAAATAAGGAAATTAAGAGCATATCATAGGAGGGAAATCAATTATGTAAAACTTGTGCATATGCAGATGATAGCGTTATTCTAGTACAAAATCAAGAATCGGGGAGAAACTGTTGGGTTTCTTGGCAGGATATTATGACTATACTGGGATTAAAATACATTTGGAGAAAAGTAAGATCTATCCTATAGGAGAAGTGAGTTGTGAGCAAAAAGGTAGTCTGAGAATATGTCAAGAACAAATAGAAATTCTTGGGATTAGTTTTGGGGGCGAAGAGGCAGCCGAAAGAAATTGGGAAGCAAAATTTCAAATAGCAAAAGGGAAATTAGAGAAGTGGAAATACTGGTCTATGACTAAAGAAAAAAGAATATATTTATTAAAAACATTTATCATTCCTATATTTTTTTATATTTCATATATTTTTCCAGTACCTTTAAAAATGCAGTCTAAAATCTTGGGTGTGTTCTTTCAGCTATTATGGGGTTCTAGGTTGACTCCGGTAAAAAAGGGGACATATGTACAGACCAATTAAGGAGGGAGGTTTAAATTTGGTACAACCAGTAGTCTTTTTCATAAATAATTTTATTTATGCTAATTTGGTTTTGTTTATGAAAGGGGAAGGGGGTATATGGGGGCTATTTGCTCAAAAATGGATGGACACTGTAGTGAGGAATATAGGAATTAAAGGTAATACAAAAATACAAAATACATGTAAAAAATACATGATGGTGTGGGGTATAACAACAGATTTAGTTCTTAGGAAAAATAGAAAGCAGGTGTATAAAGAAGTAGTGGTAACAATTTTTTATGAAGAACCAGTTTTTAAGGTGAATAAAGGTATTGATATAAGCACAATTTTAGAAATTACTTTAGAAAAAAGAATTCCAAAGAAGATGAGAGAGACGGTATGGCTATGTAGTCATGGCAAGCTTCATGTAAGAGGAAATCACACACATAAAAGTAAAGAGGAGAGATTGTGTTTAGAAACTATGGGCTAGATATTCAAAACTTTGTGCTGGGCAAAAACTGTTTGCGCAGGTTTAGCACGGGATTAGCGCTGGTTTGCTATATTCAAAAGGCCAAATAGCACACGCAAACTGCAGGGCAAAATCATAATATATCCAAGGAGCAAACTGAGTGGGTGTGTACATGAATACAGGCGCAATGCTATATTCAGTGACTAGCACCAAACAAAGAGGTTTTGCGTGACTTAGAGCGACACTTAGCACAGTATACATTACCGCCCAGGAAAAGGTAGTCTTAACCCTGGGTAAGCAGTTTTGCATGACATTATGGCTTTGAGTGGTGTTTGCATGACTTTTGCACAGCTTTGCGCAACCCTAACAAATAAATATGATGCATAGACAAAGCCAGACATAGAGGAAACATGCTGCTCACTGATGGCACCACAATGATGCCATCATCTGCCACCAGTCCCAGCCATTCCAGGCAGTAAGTGGTGACCCTGCCATCAGTGGACAGCATGGCAGTGTGGCCATACAGCACACACCTGCAGACTACTCTTCTGTGGACATCAACAGATGCCAGCATACACATGCAGCACTGTGGGCATGGAGGATGTTGAGGGGAGAGTGTACGGGTGGCCAGGCTGTGCCACACACCAGGTGTGGCCACAAGGCTGGGACACATCACGCAGTGCACATGGGCCAGTATTGGGAATACCCCAACACCAGTGTGCCTTTCTGATAATTTATGCTCCCCCAGCCACATACTGCACAGCTGTACAACTGCCAAAGCACACAAAGCCGTCATGTATATGTCACTGTGTGCATCCCATGCCAGAGGTGCAGCATCTGTGGGTCACACAACAGCATAACAGTAATGTCCACTGTCAGTAAATGCCTGTATGTTGGGCCTGTTACTGTGTATAGTGCAGTCATCAGCACTGCCCTACACACCATAGGTAGTGCTGTGTCCACACACTACTGGCTCCCTTGCTACTGTCGTGTCTGCTGTGTACTGTAGCATGACCTACAGTGTGACAGTTGCATGCAGCACCACCACCATCTGTTCCTATGCTGTGTTATCCTAGTACAGCTGCAGGCAGCAGCACATGTGAAAGTACAGTGTTCAAAACTGTATAATATTCCCTAAACTGTTTGCGCAGTGCTAACACGTTTGCGTGGGTTTAGCGCAGGGCTAAACCGTTAGCCCAGTGCAAACTGCATGCAAATCAGGGCATAATGAGATGCTAATCTGGATGTTTGCCCAGAGACTACCTAAGTAGGCTCATTTGCATGTCACGTTTGAATATAGCAAAGTTTGGCGCCGGGCAAACGTGTTTGCACTGGGCTAACAGTTTAGCCCTGCACTAAACCTGTGCAAGCATGTTAGCACTGTGCAAACAGTTCTGGGAATATTATACAGTTCTGAACACTGTACTTTCACATGCACTGCTGCCTGCAGCTGTACTGGGTCTGCACATTTGCTGGCACACACATTGGCCACACAGTTCGCCTCTACCTACCTTCACGTCACTGTGCACTGTGTTGCTATTGTGGTTTGCACTTTCTGGTTGCTATATTCAGAGCTGTCTTATTCTAGGGCTAAGTTTGCCCTGCACTCCCAGCCCAGTTTGCCCAGCCTCATTTCAATGCTATATTCAGAAGCTGTTTGCCCCAGACTATTCCTTTTGAATATAGCTTGCTTTGTGCTCCGGGCTAAGTTTGCCCACCAGGCAGTGTTAATTTAGCCCCGAGGCAAAGTTTTGAATATCTGGCCCTGTGTGTGGTCTACAGGAAGAAAGCATGGAACATCTTTTTTTTTTTTAATGTACATTTTTTATTCAAAGTTTTTGGGATAATTTGGCTTCTTTTTTGAGGATGAGGATGTTTAGGAATATGCATTACAATATTCTAGTATATGGGCAGCTAACAGAAGAGTGGGCAAATATTAATAAACCCACAGCTTATGTGATTTTGTCCATTGTTAAATGATGTATCTGGCATGTTAGGCATCAGAAAGTTTTGCAAAACAAAGTAGGTCCTTTGCAGGATTTACTATTTAAAATTCAGGATGAAATTGACATAATATATCAAAATTAATGTGTTATATGTGAAGGTTATGTGGAAAAGTTATGGGAAAATACAATGGTCAGATATGGATGTAATTAAGATGACTTTGGAAATATTTTTGTATGTGTTAATGGATGAAGATTAAGGTATATGTTCTTGTAATGATTTGTTTTTGGCTTCTTGAATAAAAAATGTACCTACTCTTCCTGTAGGAGAAATCTTTGTCAGCGTTGCCCGGTCTGGATGGAGAGAGGATGGACATTCTGGAGGTAGGGGAGTAGGTCTACTCCCCTGCCTCACCACAACAAGAGGCCTCTGTTATAGTCCATGGTACGGAGGTGGAATTGGCATCAGACAGTGATGAGAATCATTTTGAAAATGAGGCCCAATGGTCCAATTCAATTTACTATGGAAACAGAGGAACTCTCCAGTACCGGAGAACAGACAGAGCAACACAAATACTGTGAGCTTCAAATGGATACTAGTGCTATGGCAACTGAAATAAGGGACTTACTGTTGGAAGAAGAACAGCTTTATTTACAGAGCAAAAAATAACTCATGGCATGGATAGTTCAGCTGCAAATGACAAGCCCACTGGTTCCTGTCAAAACGGCCCAGCTGATTGTCACTAAATAGGCCACATCAAAGGTACTGCTCCAGAGTAGAGTGAAGGACACTCCAAGTTCTGCTGAGGTTCTTAATTTGACAAATAGAAACATAGACTTTGATGGCAGATAAGGACCGCTTGGCCCATCTAGTCTGCCCATTTCCCTACCTACAGGATAGGCCGCAGATCCTAGTTAACCAACAGCCTATTTCTTCCTACCCCCCCCACAAGAATTGCCTTATGTCTGTCCCATACATTCTTGAATTCTCCCCCGGTTTTAGACCCCACAACCTCCTAAGGAAGGCCGTTCCATGCATCCACTACCCTCTCTGTGAAATAATACTCTTATATTGCCAGTGAACTGCCCGCCCTCTATCTTTAAATTGTGTCCCTTGTTCTGCAATCGCTTTTTCTGAAAGATGCTACCCTCTTGACTTTGTTGATTCCACTGAGGTACTTAAAAGTTTCTATCGTGTCCCCCCTCTCCCTTCTTCCCTCAAGGGTACACATATTAAGCTCCTTTAGTCTCTCCTCATACGGCTTCTCTTGCAGACCCTGCACCATTTTAGTTGCCCTCCTCTGGATTGCCTCTATCCTGTCTATGTCCTTGCGGAGATGGGGTCTCCAGAACTGGACACAGTACTCCAGATGGGGTCTCACCAACTGTCGGTACAGAGGGATAACAACTTCCTGTTTTCTGCTGCTGATGCCTCTCCCTATACATTCCAGTATACCCCCAGCCCTCCCTACTACCTTCTCACATTGCTTGCTAACCTTAAGGTCATCTGATATGATTACCCCCAGGTCCCTTTCCTTTTTTGTTGTTGTTACTGCCTCTCCCCCCATTGTGTATTCTTCTCCTGGGTTCTTGTTTCCCAGGTACATTATTTTGCACTTCTTCGCTTTGAATCCTAGCTGCCATACTTCTGACCATTCCTCCAACCTTGCCAAGTCCCTTCTCATCCTTTCCACTCCTCCTTGTGTATCAATCCTTTTGCAGATCTTTGTGTCATCTGCAAAGAGGCATACTTTTCCCTCCAGTCCCTCTGCAATGTCAATTATGAAGACATTAAAAAGGACTGGACCCAATACTGAACCCTGCGGTACCCCACTAGTAACCCCTCTTTCTTCATAGTGGACTCCATTTACAATTACCTTCTGTGTCCTGTTGTCCAGCCAATGTTTTACCCAGGCTACCACCCTGGGACCCACTCCCAGGCTGGTTAATTTGACTATTAATCTTTTGTGTGGGACTGTGTCAAATGCCTTGCTAAAGTCTAGGTAGGCCATGTCCACAGCCCCTCCCTGGTCTACTACTTTGGTCACCCAGTCAAAGAAATCTATTAGATTCATCTGACATGACCTTCCCGCTGTGAATCCATGCTGCCTTGGGTCCTGTGCCCCACTGGCCTCTAGGTACTCAACTATTCTTTCCTTCAGAAGTGACTCCATCACTTTCCCTACCACAGAGGTCATACTGACAGGTCTGTAGTTTCCTGCCTCTGCCTCTGTCTTGGTCCCACTTTTGTGAAGGGGGAATCACATCCGCCTTCCTCCAGTCCTCAGGTACCACACCATCCTCCCATGATTTATTAAAAAGAGTAGCCAGTGGTTTCACTAGTTCCCCCCTTAATTCTTTTAGAATTCTGGGGTGAATTCCATCAGGCCCCATTGCTTTGTCCACCTTCAGTGTTAGGAGTTCTTGCAGAACCCTTTCTTCTGTGAAAGGACTGGGATCGACCCCCCTATCAAGAGTGCTTCTGTTAATTGGATTAGGCACTTCCCCCTCCTCTTTTGTGAATACTGAGCAGAAATATTCATTCAGTATCCCTGCTTTTTCACTGTCCCCCTCTGCCCACCCTCCGTTCATTCTATTCAGCCTCACTATCCCTCCCTTTGTCTTTCTAACGCTCGCTGATGTACCTATAAAAGGTTTTATCCCCCTTCTTAACTGAGTTGGCTATCTTTTCCTCAGTTTGGGCCTTTGCTATTCTGACTTCTCTCCCTGCTTCCTTCTGCCTTAACTGGTACAGCTTTCTGTCCTGCTCCTTCTGTGTTTCCTTTTACTTCTGGAATGCTATCTTTTTCTTCCTGACTTTCACAGCCACCTCATTTGAGAACCATAGTGGCTTTTTCTTTCATTCTGATTTGTTTATTTGCTTCACACAAAGGCTTGTTGCCTCTGTGATGGCAGTTTTAATGATTCCCCATTGTTGCTTCACACCTCCTTCTAGACTGTTTGCTAGTGCTTTTCTGAGTCACTCTCCCATCTTGACAAAGTCAGCCCTCCTGAAGTCCAGTACCCTCACTCTTGTATGGCTTGACCCTGTAGCTGAGTTTAACGTGAACCACACTGTTTGATGGTCACTTGTTCCCAGATGGAAACCCACTTCTAGATCTGAGATCCTCTTACTGCCCCCGTTTGAGAGTACGAGGTCTAAGATTGCTTCATCACCAGTGGGTTCTGAAACTAGCTGTCTGAGGCCTGCCACCTGTAGGGCATCAAGAATGGCCCTGCTCTTGGATGTGGCTGCAGCAAATGTGCTCCAGTTAACATCTGGCATATTCAGGTCTCCCATCAACAGTATCTCCCCTTTCTCTGCCATTCTAAGAATGCCTTCTATCATATCCTTGTCCATTCCCTCCCCCTGATGTGGGGATCTGTACACAACCCCTGTGCGGATTGTGGTGCTCGTTCCAGTCTCCAAGGTGACCCACAGTGCCTTCTTTCCTACCTGTTTACTCTTTTGTTCAGTTGCTTTTATCCCTTCCTTTACATAGAGAGCTACTCCTCCCCCCCTCTTCTCCCCTGCCTGTCTCTCCTGTAGGTTATGTTCCCTGGTATGTTAACATCCCAGTCATGGTTCTCTGTGTACCATGTTTCTGTGATTGCTACGATATCCAGGCATCCCTCTTCCATCAAGGCCACCAGCTCAGGGAGCTTGTTGCCCAGACTACGGCATTGGTGCCTATGCCTCCATTTCCTGATGGCTGTACTCCTTTTGCCCCATCCCTGTCCTTCTTGCCTTTGTCACTTTCTCCATTTACCCCTGCCCTTCTCCTAAGCGACACCTCTATGTTGGTGTTTACACATACTACCGTGATTTTTGGGGGCTAGGATTTCCCTGCACCTTTCCAGTGCTTCCCTCCTTGGCTAGTTTAAATGCTTGCCAGTGAAGCATTTAAACCTATCACCTAGGATCCTGGTTCCCCTCCTGGACAGATGCAGCCCATCATGCCAGTATAGGCTTGCTTCACTCCTTGTGGACCCCCAGTCCCCAATGAATCCAAATCCCTGAGCTTCACACCAGTTTTTTAACCACTGATTGAATCCCATGGTGCGGAACACCCTAGCCTCTCCTACGCCATAGATGGGCAGCACCTCCGAGAAGGTTACTGTACGAGCTACTTGTCTAAGGCCCCTCCCCAATTCCACAAACTCTTCCTGCACTTCTCTAATCCCTTTCTTAGCCAGGTCATTTGTCCTTAGGTGGACAATGACATCCAGCTCCCTCCTCTGTGCAGCTGCTCTGGCAATCCTGAGGATTCGCTTCCTGTTTCTCCAAGCCATGGCGCCAGGCAGGCAACTTACCTCCCTCTCCCCTTCCTCCCCCAGTTCTACCTTCCTAACAATGGAGTCCCCCACCAGGAGTTGTTTCCTTCCCCTGTGGGGTCCCCTGCCACCCTCCTGTGGGTCTCCTTTGTGGAGGATCCCAGCATCCTCCTTGGTCTCCACTGTGGGTGCCTCCATAGAGGAACCATACTTTGCAAGAATGGCATAGGAATTGTGGAGAGGTACAACTGGAGGGATGCACCTCTGTTCCACCACCCTCACCCTCCCTGAGCCCACTGTGGTCCAACCACTCCTCTTTCTTGGCAACCTCTGAGGCAACAGCAGTGGCACTGGTGGTCCCTGGATGGAAGAGGAGGTCCCACAAATCCTGGCCAACTGAGCCTGGAGATGAGCAACCTGCTCCCTCAGCCCAGAGAGGTGCCTACAGATGGGACAATACCGCATCCTCCAGAATGTCTCCCGGAAGACTGCTGCTCCACAGCCACTGCACTGCACCACTCCCATCATGTCTTATTTCTGGCCCCTTAACTGTTTGCAATCCTTACTCTTTCCTCTGTTTTTTTTCTCTCTCTCCTTACTTTCTGCCTGTGTGCCCTTTAAGCTCCTGATTGTCCTGTTCTGAGACAAGAATATCCTATATTTATCAGTAGACCCCTTACTTGCTCAGAGGCAGACCTCCAGCAGCTATAGGGGCTGGAGAGCTACTCTTGCCCTTCTAGGATGGTGGGTCTTTGGTGGCTCTGTGATCATTCACTTCCTGCTCCCAAACAGGAAGTTCCTGTTGTCAGTCAAATTATGTGCCTATTAAAGTAGAACTAGCTTTGGGTGGGAGGGTGGAGGGGAAGGAAGGAGGGCAATATAGTCCCAGCAGAGAAGTCCAGTGACACAGCAGTCCTTTCTCCTGGTGTCTTCTGCCAAGCTACTAGCAAAATCTTTCTAAGGCAGTCTTTAAATGTAGCTTCCTTCTAGCTAAGTCACTCCCCCTACTTACCAGATCTTTCTACAAGTAATTTAAACCTCACAGATATCAAGTCCTTTCAATCACCTGAGATTTACACCTAGATAACTGTTCAGATAACCATTCAGTTCAGTTAACTCAGACAAACACACTTTTTGTTTCGTTTGTTAGTTTTTTTCCCTAAATTAAAGTTCCTAGTACAAGAGTTCTACTTCTTTAGTCCCAGCAGAGAAGTCCAGTCACACAGCAGTCCTTTCTCCTAGTGTCTTCTGCCAAGCTACTAGCAAAATCTTTCTAAGGCAGTCTTTAAATGTAGCTTCCTTCTAGCTAAACCACTCCCTACTTACTAGATCTTTCTACAAGTAATTTAAACCTCACGGCTATCAAGTCCTTTCAATCACCTGAGATTTACACCTAGATAACTGTTCAGATAACCATTCAGTTCAGTTAACTCAGACAAACACACACTTTTTTTTTGTTTTGTTTGTTAGTTTTTTTACCCTAAATTAAAGTTCCAAGTACAAGAGTTCTACTTCTTTAGTCCCAGCAGAGAAGTCCAGTCACACAGCAGTCTTTTCTCCTGGTGTCTTCTGCCAAGCTACTAATGCCAACTGGATGCAGTTTCTATACTGCCAGCAACAGTATTTTCTGATGTTGTGGAAATTGTGGGGAAATTATTGGGAATGGCAGAAATGGACAGCACTCAGTCTGACCCAAGATGCCCCACAGTCATTTAAAACTCAAATACAGGTGGCAAAACCTGGTCAGGGGATTAGGTCTTTCAAGTGGCAGGATGGGAAAAAGAAACACACACTTGAAACTGGGTTTCAGGCACCTCTCCGATTCAGATGCCTGGAGCTATAACTATCTCCCTTCCTGGCAGGGAAAATCTTACATCTTGAAACTCAATGCATTCTGAACTTAAAATTCCTCCTGAACTTACTTTAACACAGAACCCTCAACTCTAGTTTAATGTTTACAACTTAGGTGCTACATCTATAAACAACACTGAAACAATGCAAAATATGCAAACTCCAGAAACAGAACAGTAAAGACAGTTCTTGCAGCAAGTGCCTCGCAAACCTTTTGCCAGAACTACTGATAGACCTTATGTCTTTTTATTTAGAACTCTTATACAACCGGCCAAGAGACATAATGCAGTCAGAATAAAATATATAGGAGGCATAGAGGAAGCACCTGATCATCTTTTTGTTGTAAGAATACTTTTGAAAGATTCTTTAAAGTTCTTCGCAAACAAAATGTATGATTTAATTCATGTATCAGGTGAAATTACATTTATTAGCTTTAAACTTTAAATGGTCTTGAAAGCTTCTGGATAAAGTACAATAAACTCAAAATAACACCTTTATGAACACCATTCATAGTACTACTCTTAACTAAACCAGCTCAAAAAATAATTACGGTCCTTTTCAGAAATGAAGGGATCTGTAGAATGATTTGGTTCACTGGTTAAAACAAAGATGCACTGTATTGAATGACCCTGAGGCAATTTTTGACTCTGAACACATTTGGACTTGATGATGGAGGATTAGAGTAATGCTTAAAACTAATGCTACTGGTGTAATGCATCTACCTAACAGCTTTTTTTGGGTAGGGACAGGGGGATACTGTTTTATCCAGGCCAACCAAAGGCCTGCTATAAATGTGGTTCTGTGGCTTATTTGAGCAGCATATGTGGTAGGATCAAATACACAGCATGTGGAGAACTGGGGCACTCTGGGATTCAATGTGCTAATATGAAAAAATGTAACCTTTGTGAATATAGGGGTCATACCTTTCAAAGCTGACCATGGGCAGTGCATAACAAACCTGATTTAGTGGATTGGGTTGAACAAAGGTTATACGTTACTTTGGCACAAAGACAAAAAATAATCACATGGGCTCTGACAGTGACTGAGGAGGCTACTCCTGGACAATCTACTGACATGCCCAGACCAGATCAGATCAGCCTATTCCTGATGACACACTCCCCAAGCAGGCCGCAACCCCCTCCATGCTGCCCCAGACCTTGGAACCCACCTCGATTCCCCCACATTACCCATTTCTCCTCCTGTGGCCCAGGATACTACTGTGAGAGAAGAAGCATCCACCCCACATACAGAATCTGTAGCCACCCATTCTGTTTCTCACCCACCTCAAGACATGAGACCTCCCCCTTCCCCCAAAGCTGAGGTAATAACATCCACAAGGGCTATCAAACATAGGAATGCCACTGGCTTGCCAAACCCAAAGGTGTCAAAGACTGAGTCTATTCCTGTCAAAAATAAATATGAATTACTTCAAGTTAATTCTGAAGACAGCCAGCCCAGTGGCACTGAGGGCTGAGGAACTGGATGCCTTACCTCATGCTACGCTGGCGACCCATGTTCGGGAATGAGCATGGGCCACTGGGGGTTGGCGGGATGGAGAAGGATCGAGTGTCTTTTGGACTGCTCTCCTTCTCTAGGGAGGGGGGACACCAGCACTCGGTGCACTACTGGCTCCTAGTGGAGGCTGGGGGCTGGTCCGCTGAGGCTACAGCAAGGGGAAGGCAAGGCAGACACTCAGAGGAATGCGTACAGGAGCATATGCATTCACTCCTTGTGGCATCATTGCACATCCTCAGCTTAGGTGGAAAAACACAACTGGAGGAAAAAGGGTCCTGACATGCTCAATGGTGGCTGATCCCCACAGGCGCCACCCCCATGACAGGCAGCAACACCCCTCCAGCACTGAATCTGTGAGAGAGGTGGGTTGAGGGATCCCTGCCACCCCACCATGGGAGGCAAGCAGTTGGGGCAGCTGGAGGAAGAGCTACAAGCAGGTAACGAGGCTAGGGGATCTGGCAGGAAGTACTGCCATCAGGGACAGGGAGGATAAACAAATCAACTAAAAAAAAGTTAATTCTGAAGACGCTGACAATGATTCAGATACCTTTTCCACTGTGTTCTCACTTCCTGAACAAACCACTGACATGGAGGTACCAGTGGAGTCATCTGGCCCTCAAAAACGAAAGGCTACATCAAAACTAAAACACAAAGAGCATACGCCTAGACAAGGTAGACCTAGGTGAAAGTGTTGATATTGCTCCATTATTCATGTACAGTAATGATTACTAATTTCACTTGCTATACTGTGAATGTTAACAGTATAATATGACAGGAAAATAGAAATTTTTTTTTCACTATTTATCATTTTTTACCTTAGGATTTATTTTTTGCAGGATGTGAGATTTCACACCTTACATGAAACTTCACAAACAAAACAAGCTTGGTACCTTGGTCCCTCATTCTGGTCATTCAGACAAAGAAGCATGTTCAGGTGTAGGAAGTAAATAATAATACCTGACAGGGTGGGGATTATTGGGATATAACAGACCACCCAGGGGCGTAATGAGGCCCGATGCCACAGGCAGAAGGCCTTATAGCCCCTGGAAGGTCCGTTATATCCCATAACGCCCACACCGGAGGGTACTATTACACTTAGAAAATGGGCTACAGGTGTACTTTTTTGAAGAAAAAAAATATTTATGTATAGGAAATAAATAGAAAATATAAAAAGGTAAATTTTGTAGTAAAACATTCCCGGTGTTGCTGGAATCTACTTGCTTTGTTTTTTCACGTAGTGTCTCAGAGATACGAGAGCTGCTTCTTGAGCTTGTAGTTTCGGTTTGTATTTTGTTGATCACTCAGTGACTCACAAAAAGAGACCAAATTAAAGAGGAGAGCCATTTAGTTTACTTGCTTGGATTGTTCATTAGGAACAGGGAATGTTGCCTGATTATATTTTAAGACAGGTATGTTTTTTGGCACTGTGGAATGTGGAGTCGCGGGAGTGTGCAGGTTAATGCCAGAGTCAGGACTGTGGTGATACGGGCCTTGTCCCAGCGCTCAATGGAAAATAAATGAGTGAAAATAATGCTGTAGGCATTTTTTTACTGTTCTGTGGCCATGTACTGTTCACGGAAGTGAGTGTCATATGTAAGTGGGAGAAACATGGCAGCTGACTGGTTTTAAATTCGGGTGTCAAGGATAGTCTTAGTAATAGGGCACCCTGAATTGAACTCGTTTTAGACCGAGCTGTCAAGAAATAACAACCCCGGTGTCAGGCTGTTTCAGCCAATGAGGAAGAGAGTTTTACTTTAGCCATTTTCTAATACTTTTTAACACACCTGGTATTGAAATTTTGAAATTACTTGGCTTGATACCAGGATGTGTATTGATTCTGGACATTAGATTCCAGAATATTAATTATAGGTTGATAAACATGTAAACACAGCAAACTAAAGCACTTAGGATAGATATGTTGAAATTAATTCCACCCTATCTATACACTTCACAGTATATTATATTTGGTGGGGACTTCAATTGTGGTGTCTCCACCAAAGATAGGACCAAAAGAACAAAAATGTCCAAACGTTTCTGTGATTCAAATTTTCTATCTACAGGTTTCAGACTGCTAGACTACAAGATGCATACCTAAAGATTATTAAGTCACATGCACCTACTTTTCATAAGGGAACTTAGCAACCAGAATATATTTCTTTTTCACATCTAGACACTTACCATTACTATCAGCTCAGGTAACTACTACAGAATTATCAGATCATAATGTACTTTCCATTCAAACTGAGCAATACAACCCTTTAGTTAAAGGTCCTTGCACCTGGAAATTTAATACCTCTCTTTTAATAAATGATCTAATTCTATCTGAATAAAACAAGTTATTGTTGCTAGGAAATCAGTCTGCATTTTATTTGATAATCCTCAAGTTTGGACAGATGACCCTAAACATGAACTGCACACCTTATTAAAACAAATAAATAGATTGAATAGTGTTAATCATTATAAACAATACCTGCAGAAAAGAAGGCATTTACAAAACCTGATAACACTATCCTTTACTACTACGCATGATTACACAAAGAAAATAAGTGCCATTAAAAAAGATCTTATGTCCTTCCACATGAAAAAGCCAAAACCCTATATCGACAACAAAAATGTGGGACATCTGGAATGTCAGATATAGTGTGTCCATTCGAACACTGCCAAAATAGAATAAAAAAAAAAGGAATGGATGCATTATATGATGCACAAAATGAATTACAAAACACAAACTCAGGAATCTTAAAAGTTGTTCCACATTTTTCACAAAATATGCATGGTCCTTTATCAACAAATATAGAACATGCCACCCAGTACTGAGCTAACCTTCATTTACCACAGCTTCCTCTGGATGCTAACATGGCTACTCAGGACATTCAATGTCAAGAAGTATTGGACACTATTTCCTCTTTAAATAATGGGACTGCACCTGATCTGCATGGGTTACCCAATTAAATATTTAAAATAAATGGTCCCGAATTCACCACAAAATTAACCCAAGTTTATAATTATATTTTGAAAAATCATTCTATTCCACTGGTTATGAATATGGGTGCTTTAATTTATGTTCGCAAGAAGGCAGATAAAAAAAAAAACAAATGAAAAATTGGAGACCAATTAGTCTTCTGAATATGGATTTTTAAATTTTAACAAAACTCTTAGCAAAAAGACTCATTAAGATTGCCCAGATTATGATTTCTGAAGCAGAGTCCTGCTCAGTTCCAGTCAGAAGCATTTTTGATCACTTAATTCTTTTAAGAGCAGTCATAGCAAGGGGGAATAATGAACAATTGTCTAGCTTTTTGATCTCTCTTTCTTGGCCAGAGATAGGTCTTCAACTCAGTCAGCCACGACTCTCAGTGGATGGCTCTAGCAGCATATCAGGTACCCAGTAACAAGATTAATTGGATTGAGAGCTTATATAACACAGCTATAGTACAGTGATCCCCTTAATTACTGGATGGAGGGGGTCTTTAACTAGCATTAAAAGGGTGTTAGGGCTATCCTTTAAGTCCCATTCTCTATATTTTTTCCTAGACCCTTTATTTAGATGTATTAATGCTTCACTTATAATAAAACCACTGGACAATGAGGTAGGCACTGTCACTTATAATGTGTTGGCATACACAGATGACATGAGCCTTTTGGTATCAGATGAAGGTTCTATCATAGAATCAATACGGTTGTGTGTCTATTATGAAACAATGTCAGGGGCGTCACTGAATCTGGGGAAATGCATTGGAAGACAATTAGGATATAGCACACATACTCCCAACAATAGTGGTAGGATCACCATCACAGCAGAAACAACACAAGTATTAGGAATTTAATTGGGCACAGGACAGCGGGACATACTGAACTAGGAGCCAGAATCTGAGCAAGGAAAATGCAAGCTGGCACTTTGGAATAAGTGGAAACTAGGAAAAAAGAAAAGTATTTACTTAATCAAAATATATCATCTCCCATTATTTTTATATATTAGTTATGCCCCCTCCCCCCCAAAAAAAGTTTAGTAACTAGTAGCCTTATTATTTTTTTCCAGGCTCTGTGGGGTAGTCACCTCAATCCAAACAAGAAAAAAACATTACTTACATTCCCATAAAACCGGGTGGCTTAAATATGATCCACCTTCTGCTTTTTTTTATAACAGGTTTTTTTTTTATAGCAAATTTAAGGCCCTTACTTATTCATACAGACAAAGGATGAGAAGAGTGGATGTTTACAGAGCTGCTGAAGCCTCAGAGAAAACTTTGAAAAACAGAATATTTAGGCACAATTCAGCTTGCACTCCATGTGTATTCAACAGACTTCTCCTCTCCATTACTTATTGCTGAGAAATTTGCACGGAAACATGCTCTATATCCCTTAGAGTTCATCTGCCTCTTTTGCTTACTCCCTACTTCTTGTCATAGCCCTATGTTGTGACATCACAATCTGTTGCTATGGAAGTGATTGTTATGTCACAAGTAGAGCATTATGACCTCAGACAGGGAGAAAGCAAAAGAAATGGATGAACTGTTCAGCAACAAAGATCCCATTTTCACGTAACTGGCCTCAGTAATAATTAATGGGGATGTGAAATACAGAACTAATGTGAAATACAAGCTGAACTGTGTCTAAATTGTATGTTTTGTTAAAGTTGTCATTTAATTAAAGCTGCTCTTTAATAATGGTAAACTCTGGCTCCAGCAATGGGAAAGTAATAGTCTGAGAATTATGAAAAATATCTCCTCTGCACTGAGATACTTGAGATACACTTTCATTGGACTTAAACAATGGCAGATCACTAGTCAAATGATTATCACCTTACATTGGAAAGCACTACATGCTTTTTTATAAGATCAGATTTGTAAAGTCCCAATAGTTTTTGAAAATTGCCTGGTTATTCATAGACCTGCCCTTTTCAGATTTTTGCAAACCCCCAGGATACCCCCACATATGAGGGATATTCACTGGCTTAGTTGCCATGAGAAATTAATGTAAAAGTTACAGTAACCATAAACACAAACAAGTGTCAGAAAGTTTATGCAGTAGACCTCAATGTATGCAACAGACAGAGACAATAGAACATTTATTTTTATATTGTCTTGCTCATGCGTAAGCAACATCTTGTAGTAGTAGCACATTCAGAAGTGTGTCAGTGTTGGTGAATGCAGGGAAAACTTTAGTGGGTGCATCCCTCAGCCACCAGTTAGTGAGCATGCTAGTGATGACAGAAGTTTCAAAGAGAGCCACGGAGTTGAAAGAAATCTGCTGCTCCAATGAGGTGCAGTTTCCTCATTGGAGTGTCAGATGACAAGGCTCCATTGCATGCCTTTCCTGGTGAAACAGTCCCAAAAATATGGTGGCTCCTGCCACCCACCACACAATCCCCACAAAGCTGACATCAGGGATGCCCAATCCCTGTGTCGGCATGTCCCCCCCCCCAAGTTCAATTCGTTTGTCGACAGGGGTGCCCAATCCCCATCGGCATCATGTCCCCCCCAAACTCATGGCATACTGGGAGCCCACCCCAGTGTGCCCCAAATCATTTTTTTTACCTGTAAATAAAGAAAATCATCCACCAAGTCTGGTTTCTTTTTTTTTACCTGTAAAATAAAAAACGGTCCCTTGTCGTCACACCGCCTCTCCCCCAACCCGCACTCCACCTCTGCACACCCCACCTCCCACACACCCCTCCCCTCACCCCCATACTTACCTCAGGAGGGCCATTGCTGCAATTTTATGTGGAGCTTGAACACGTTTGAACTCTTCAAGAGCTGTCCGGGAACTGAACAAAATGCGGTAAGCTTTATAATGACAATCAATGGGGGGTTTCAACTTAGGTGGATATCTCAGGCATTTTTGGGAATTTTGGTACCAGATTTTCAACATGGGGTTCTTGGGACCCCACCTCATGAACACATGCACTGTCATCTTGTTACTTGGTCCCAAAAGGTGATTTCACCATCACTGCATGAAAAATCACCTTTTGGGACCGATTAACAAAATGACAGTGCTATTGTTCATGAGGTGGGTCCCAAAGTCCATGTTGCAAATCTAGTGAAAAATTCCCAAAATGACTATGTTACAAGCATACATTGTGCAGTTTTCATGCACGCACGTAACTTTGACAATTTTTATTATTTTCACTCCAGATTTTCAACATTGTCATTTTTTTCACACCTCCTTATGAACAGTACAGATGTCACTTTTCACATCCTGGCCGAAATCTGTTTTCGTACAGTAGTAGCCACAGACACTGCAAGCTATTTCCCGAAATTTATGTGATATTTCCAGAAATATCTGAAGCTTTTTGCATTTAAACAGTAGGGGCAGTAGGGAGAAATTCTTCAGAAATTTCATGAAATATCTGGAAATAGCTTGCAATGTCTGAGGCTCTCACTGTATCTGTGGCACACAATTGTGTGGTCACTGTGGGAACTCAACTTTCGGGACAGATTAACAAAATCACAGTGCCACTGTTCATGAGGGGAGGTCCCAAAATGCTTGTGTTGGAAACGTGGTTAAAAAAATCCCCAAAATAATTGCATTACTGGCGTGCATTGCAGTTTCTATGCACAATCCTGACTTCACCAATTTTTCATATTTTCACTCTAGATTTTCAACATTGCCAATTTTTTAAACCTCCTCATGAACAGCACAGCTGTTATTTTTCACATCCTGCATGAAATGTGTTTTTGCACCTGTGGCACCATATGGCGCAGTTGCTGTTCAAAATCATCTTTTGGCTATTGAACTGATAGTGCCACTGTTCATGAAGTTGGCTACAAAAAGCCCATGTTGAACATTTGGAGTGAAAATACCAACAAATGCCTGGGGCATTAGGGTTTCCAGCTGTAATGCCCCACCCTGTAGAGACTGACAGGCGTCAGAGGTGGTTCACCCCATTCTCCTATACTGCACCTATCTCAGTATATTCCCTTATGGAATGGGGTGAACATAAGGCCCAAAGACCCCAAGGCACACCATGACACTTATCAGTGTCTGCAGGGTAGGGTGAGGTGAAATGGCGTGAGTGTTATGGCTGACAGCCCAAAGGCACAGCCCAAAGGCACACCCCAATGCCTGTCAGTCGCTGCAGGGTGGGGGTGGGGGTGGGGCTGGCGTCAGTTCAATACTTCACTGCCATTCCTATTATGCATCACTCTTACTCCTGCACTACCAATGCCAGTGCCAGCAAGACAACATTCAGCATTGACAAATGCATGTTTCCATTGTTCTTTTATAAAAAAACTTCTGGAATTTTGTTGCACATATCTGGTCCACACCAGTTTTTCCACAGTTCATATACTAATATAATGTATGGAGATTTCTCTGTCCCTTGGAAATATTGGCATAAAGATACAGTATGTGTAATATTTACAGTTATCAAGTAGCTTCCAGGGGCTATAAGACCCTCCGCCTGCGGCGTCAGGCCTCATTGCACCCCTGGGCATCTGGTATTGCCCAATACCGCCCACCCTGTCGGCTATTAATGCTTACACTGGCTCTAGGCACACTCCCGGCACTGATTTTTTGAGCACATGACAAATGTGGTAAGCTGTCACTGGAGAGCCATCAGCATGATGTAAGAAAGCATGCCCTTAGTGGGGCCTGAGCTATGTACTCGGACACCAGCCTAGCCATGTCCCACTTGCTCCATGGAGTAGCCCTCACGGTGTACCACTGCCCCACTCCTCTCTGATCTATTTTACTCTTATGAAGCTTTACCCATACATTACCAGCTGTGATTGCCACATCCTGATCGCTAAGGGAGGCATGCTCACTGTTCCAGTTTGGCTTAACCAATTCTGAAACCTAAAAGGCCAGCAAAAAGGCAATCCTGAAGACCTATGCCTCAAAAGGAGAATGGCAGACTTTTTTCAATGCCTCCCAAACCTTCTCAAGTGTGGTGGAGCTGAGTAGCTTCCTGCAATCAACTGGTCTGGGAGTTCCCCAACTCCAGCATTCCAGCAGTTTGTACACCTTAAAGGCTCTGGTAAAATCGTCAAAATCCAAGACCCTGGAGAACCAGGACAACCCGGCAAGATGTTATCACATCGACCCCCGGGTGCAACCCCCTCCTGATGGTCTCCACACTGTAACTACACAGGTAGTCAGCTGAAATTGGCCAACAATTTGGCAAATGTAATTCACACCTGACACCGTGAAAATGTTCCACTCATGGCTGATAGGCTGTTCGTGTCCGGGGTGCGATGACTTTGCTGATCCATTTGCAGGCTTCAACATCACAACCTCCTATATGAAGGCTATCACCAGCTGTGTCTCCATGTCCACTGCAGGAGCCAATATTCTGAACTGCTGCCACTGCAAATGAGACAATGCAGCAGCAAGACCATTCTCTACCCCAGGAATATGTATGGCCTTGAACTAGATGTTCAACAACAAACACCTGAGTACAAATATGTCCATCAAATCCCCTAGTGGCCCTTTGGTGCTGAGCTGTCTATTACTGGTGTGAACCACATGTGTTATCAGACTGAAAAAGCTCCCTCTGATTCTGCAGCCTGTGGCCCCATACTATCAATGCCACCACTATGGGAAAAAATTCAAATAAAGTGATCTGCCTGGTGAGACCCACGGCAGCCCATGCAGGGAACATTTCTCTGCAAACCATGCCCCCTGGAAATATGTCTCAAACCCCAGGCCACCTGATGCATCCATAAATGGCTCATGTTCATTGTTCAGAGCTGATTGTGGCCACATGGCCATACCATAAAAATGGGTCAGGAAGCAAAACCAAATCATCAAATCCTCCCTAAAGCCTTGAGTCCCCCATATTCTGAGATGAGGCTTATGGGCCCCTTCTAATTTTGCCATCCACCTTAAAAAGGTGGAGCAGATTGGGATTATTCTATATGAGAAATTAAGATGACCTACCAGCTGTTGTAGTTCTTTTAAGGTAGCTTTCTTGGCTACTTTGAACTTACCCAAAAGGACCCTCAAAGCTTCCACTTTGTCCCGTTGCAACCAGCATTCCTGAGCTACTGTGTCCAGTTCAATGCCTATGAAGGACATCACTGTGCCCAGTGGCTCTACTTTACCCAGGCCAATAGGATACCCGGTACCTGACACAATCTGAGAAATGTGTTCAGGTGGTCCCTGCACAGTGTAGAATCTGCCAGCCCTATCAACAGAAAGTCATCTAAGTAATGCACCAAACCTGCACCTCCATGCCCCCTCCCTGCTGCACAACGCAATAATGTGCTAAATGTTTTGAAGACAACACAGATCTCTGCACACCCCATAGGCATGCGGTTGTCCATATAGTACTGTCCCACAGATTTCATCCCCAGGAGCTATTGATCCCTAGTGCACTGGCAATAGGTGAAAGATCAATTGGATATCTGCTTTTGCCATGTGTGACCCAATTCCAGCTTGCCATACCACACCCACCGCCCTGTCAAAGGATGCATACTGTACTGTGGTGAAGCATGGGTCAATGTAATTATTTACTGAGTCACCATCTGGATTAGATAAATAGTTAATCATGTGCTATTGTCCTGGGGCTTTCTTGGGTACCAAGCCAACGTTGAAATGCATAACCCTGGCAGTGGGGGAGACAGGAAGGGACCTCTAATTCTACTTAGTGCTATCTTTTTCAGAAGTTTTTGCCATATAATGTCAGGGTGATCCCTGGTTGACTGGAGGTTCTAGGCTTCATATCCCCTATGTGGTTCATCATAGGTATCCTAAAGCTGACTGAGAACTCCTCCTTGAGCAGTGATGCTGCATGCTGATCAGGGTACTGGGAGAGCCATGGCCTAAGTTGCTCCACCTTAATCAGCATGAGAAGTCTGCCCTCTGCCTGGGTAGCTCTGCCTGCCCCAAAAGGGATGCTGTCCATTATGACCCCCTGGTTTACCTGACTTTTGCATTACTGAAAGGGATGCCTCTGCCCACAGGCAAAATAGTCATGCTTGCAACGACATGAAGTCTGTGAACAAGTTCCTTGATTGAACCCAAAACAAACTTGTCCGGTGAACACTCCTGATGCCCCATGAACAATCTTTGTTGACGTGCCACTGGATGTCCTCATAGGCACACCACTAGTGGTATAAATTACCCCTCCCCCCCCGCATGACCTTGACCATTAGGGGCATATCTAAGTGTAGTAGTAGTAAAAGATTTTTATTTATACAGGCTAGATCAAGCAACACATACACCATTAGGGCTATAAATACCCTGTTTCAAGGTGTTTCTGTAGACATTTCAAAGATTTGCAAGTTCACAATTGACAATTACGTCACACAATGCTTGTCAAAGGTCCAGGAGTATAAAATAAAATAGACCCAGACAGACATGAAGATAACAGCATACAATTAATATACAAGTCAAGGAGGAATAGCCCCACTCTTTTCCTGGGTTCTGCTGCATGCTTCAGAAAAACTTCTCAACATACTCCAAACATCCTAGGTCACCCTTTTGCCTGTATGTACACATGAGTCCGTGGAAATAATTAAAGAGGCTGACACTTTTTTCCAGGGTTGCTTGACAGGTGGTACTGGCCATTACCATAGCCCGCTAACCATCTCTCGAAGGAACAGTTGGCCTTGACTTTTTTTATCACCCTTCTTCTCCTTTGACTTATCAGGTTCACTGGGATAACTGAATAAGGGGAAATATCTATGTACTCCCCAGCAAAGATCTGCTGACAGACTTTGTTAGTCAGATGAGAACCCACTGGTTCAGACAAGCTAACATAGGTATTCGGGTTTTGGTGATGTGACCCCCTCCTTGGCTGTGTGCAACCCATCCCCTGTCGGCCCCACTGCCCCCTTCTGAGGCTGCCCCTGCATGACAGCTGTAAGGCCTGTTATAGCCTCTAACAGCTTATCCAGCTTCTGTTCAGCAGATGTCCTGCCTTGTGTCCCCAGATCAGCTCTACTTGACCCTGCCAGTTGAGGCTGTTGGTTGTCTATGACTACTGTTTCAAGTTCCATCAGGATTGGTTCAGCCCATGGCTCTGGGCTGGGACTGGGGATGGGGACTGGATCCATGGGGAGCTGTGGGAATTTGTTCCTACAAACTTGCAACACCATTTCTTGAAATGCATTCTATGAGACCACATTCACCTTAACCTGGCTCCCTTTACCTGGCTTATTTTGGTTGGTATGGTCTTGGCTGGAGTCTCCGCCTTGTCCGCTATACGTTTCCACTTTCCTGTGGGCCATGCTGGTCCAGGGCTAGGTGTCCCCTGTAAACAAGCATTTAACCATCCTTCCCCTTTCTTTGCATACTTTGCCCACAACTGCTCCTTGAGGGCCCTGGTCACCTGTGTCTGGGAGCTGGGAGACTTTTTGCTCAGCACTGTAGATGAGGCAGGAGCTGAACAACAAACTGCTTCTGAAAAGGAAACAACTACTTAGTTATGCTATACTGTTTTTAATGGACTACTGCTTACTCATTCCTGTCCCTTTTTTTTTTGTAAACAAGAACCCAGGCCAATACGGCAGGGTGACCAGTCCCTGCCAGGATTTGAACCATCATCATTTGCCTGCTAAGTAAATGTGCTTGGTCTCCCCGAGTCTCCTAAGCAAGAAAGGCTGCATTGACAGCATTCCCATTCCCACTTTTTGCCACCAGGTGGCACCAGTGCTCACACAACTATACCAATTTTACCATTTCTCTTTGAATGTTTAAGTTTTCTTTCTTTTTTTTTTTGTTTATACAAATACCCGGTGACACAAAGCCACCATTTCCTTTTTTACTGATGTGTCTCCAGTCTTCTCTCCTTTTCTGCTAACTAAACAAGTTTTTTTTTTTACTAATCAGAGTTGCATTAATATCTTTGCATGTTTCAGTAGGTCTCCCACCATTGTACCAACCTTGAAAATGTGGTGCTGAAATATTCAGTCATTTTGGAGAAATCTCTGTTTTTGTGTGCTTTATTTTTTTATTTCTGTATGCATATTGCAGAGCGTATCTCAGAAGCATGCATCCATGTGTCCAACTGCCTAATGCTGTGACGTCACTGGAGCCACTTAGTGACGTGCTATTGCAGCACTGCCATTCTTAGTGCATGAACTGCAGTTCAGTCGTGCATGAACTCGTGGGCACAGGCAGTACACAATACTTGCAGTTGACAGGTTTTTGTCTGCTAAACTATAGTAGTGAGATTAAAAAAAAAATACTGTATACAGTTGTGCTTGTGCCCTCGCTACTGTGCATGAACTGTACAGCAAACACAGTGCAAAAACAATGTAAATTCTTGAGGTGCATGCAGGTAGACTGCCACAGTACTGAAAGCATCATTGCCTTTTTGCCACTTAGGGGTACCTGTTCTGTCTGCCCTCCCTCAAAAGCCAATTGGACTACTATTTACTTTGCCAGTTGAGGGCACATAGTCTGTCTGTCACCCCTTCCCCAAAAACATCATCAGCACCAGTTATGTAATCTTGTCACATGAGGATACATCTGCATTTGTGTGCCCCTCAGCTAGAATGATGGTATTACTGATCCATTTCATTTATTGGTCAGTGGCACGTCTCTCACTCTGTCCCCAAATATTGGCTTTTTACAGTTTGTTTTTCCATTCATAACCCCAACCCCCACCAAAGCAGTGTTTCTTCTTTGGGTCTATTTCTTGTTTGCTGCCACTTCTATCTTACTGTGCTCTCTTGCTGCCACTTCAGTAGGAACCAGAACTCAACAGAAGCCGGATATTCAAGTAACAGGTTTAAGGATTGTTATCAGAGCAGTGTTTTGAAAAGAACTAAGCAAATGTTAAACAGCAAATAACTGTGTACAATATTTTAAAGTGAATGTCTTTCTCTAACAGATGCCATTACATAATGAATACCAACAGAGTGTAACAGGAATGGCGGTGAATCACTTTGAACAATACAGAAATGTAAAAATACAATTTAATCAAGAAAACACCTGATGACCATCTTTTTTATGTGTTTATGTCACTAGACTAAAGAAAATAAACCAAAAGGTATAGGATATCAGTTTCTGAAAAGCACAAACAAACAAGAGCGCAATTAGTTTTTTCCGTAAAGGGACAGTGTCTATATTGTAATAACAGAAGAAATGGTATTCTAAAAGGCAGAAGAAAGAGAGCCCTTAGAAATACAGGATGCAATCTTGATGCATCGACAGGGTTAACAATAAAAATGAAGCTTAAAGTGTACATGTGAAAAGAGGTGGTGGATCAGAAAATCATGCAATAGAGATAAGTAAAGAGCAAAAATGTATGACATGCAAGGAGACTGCTGCATAAATAGTGAACTAGAGTATTTTGGTAGAACATGTCAGAGAAGAGATTATGATACATATTTCAGTAAGAAATGTGTTAATATACGGAGTTATAGTACTTGAAGAAAAAGGAAACACGTTGCAGGGAATGACTTTACTTTTGTAATATGTTTCAACACAAGACGATACAAGAAAGAAAACTAGGCATGTGGCAGCCATACAGGCAGAAGTCCAGATAAAAAAGTAGGTAGCCTTTTGGGCACACTTGAATACTGTGAGCTAGTGGAACTAGACAGCAAATCTGAATGTTAATATAACGTGAACCTAAATACAAAAATATAATTTAATTGCATGGGATGTTATAGGAAGCTCACAGAAGCCAGGAGCAATAACAGATATAATTTTTTATATGAGAAATGATTGATAAAAAGTGATTAAAATGTATATTAAAAATATGATTTATCAATTGATTACAGTTCCCCAGAAGAAGCCAAATATGGCAAAATGTTGGGGTCATGTTATCTGAATAAAAGAGAAAAAAAGAACCTGCAAGAATAACTTTTGTGTTGGGCTATTTTTAGCCAGAGTGGTCATACAAACATTTTCTCTGGAACATCTGTCTCACACCCCTCCTCTAAATACCACCAGTGCTGCTTCTTTCAGTGGGAGCACTTCACCTCTCCCCAATCCACAGTCATCACCACTGCCCAGGAGCAGAAATAATTAACTATCCTCTGCCCTCCCTCCTGCCCTTCCGTCCTGACATTTTTGCAAGATGTGGAGCCGAGATCCAAACCATGGCTTGATCACTGTGCCCTTTTTTGTTTGTAACTGCATTCTGTGTGGCCTCTTGAGTGATAGCTGAACAGATGGCAATGAAGTTTTCATTCTGGACAGTGCAGTAGTAGCAATAAGCCAACCATGTACTGTACTCTGCCAAGGAAGCAGAGCAGTCATGCATTCACTATAAAGAGGAGCAGAGCAAGCCTGGGATCATGACTGGAGTGGGTTCAGGTGTGAATGGTGTCCAGTAATCATCCCAGTTGGGAAGGGTGAGTGCATTTAGCTGTAATGTGTAGAAACTGTATGCCTTGTCACCCCCCACCCATCCACCAGCTGCTGTTTTTACAGTTAGGTGTTACAGTACTTGGCACCCAGTCACTACCACAGCATGCTACCAACCATCTATTTCTGGTGCAGCTATCATCCTGTCAAGAGAGGTTTATGCACCACCCCGCAGATTGCATATGTCAGAATGCTGCAACCAGGAGTCCACTGTACACCTGGCAACATACACTGATGGTGTGATCACCCTGTTGTGCAATGCAGCCCAAGAGATGATGGTGCAGGTATGCATGTGGCCAGTCCAGAGCATGTCTGATGGCATGAGTGTACTCTATGACATTAAGATAGGCTCAGACTGCTGAGCAAGGAGAGGGGCCATCGGATACGTCACTGGTGACCCGCTGTATATTTTGCTTGTGCCCCAAACTGCACCCGTTGGATGCATGAGACAGGGAATCCCCACACTGTGCTAACTGAATGCACTGGGCTGAATGGGATATTCGGGGCATTCAGGCCAGCCTTTGTGCATACATGTAAGATAAAGAAGCCATATCTTCCCTGAATCACCTTCTTGTGTGTTGCAGTGGATCCACTATGGCACCCAGTATAGGGAACATGATTGTATGCCAGCCTCAGTCCCTTGATCAACCACATGAATGCAAGTGCACGCCAGGAGGGTGGGGCCACAGACAGGTGCCTGGCACTGATGCATGGTTGTGCATATCATGTACATTGAGCCTGTGCAGATGTGCACAGCTACATAAGCCATGAATGTGTAAATCGTATGTACCTTGCCCCATAATACCCAGTAAATGCACAAACTGCACACTTCAAGGAGAAGGTGATTCCAAAAAAAGTGTACCTCCTTTAAAAATATTTTTTACAATTCATACCCATGACCATACGACACAAGTCCTCATCACAGTGCAACTCAGTCAACCTTATGCGCTGGATGCACACACTGATGACAGTTGAATCGAATTAGCCTTATTCCATGCCTGTAGCCAAGCTTCTCCTGTTGTTGTCATGCACCTTGACTGGCTGGTACCTCAAAATTGTTTACCTGATCATAATCATAAGGCAACTTTGTACAAAATCTGCTTTCCTTTTACTTGTTTTATAGTGTCTTAGTACTCTGCCTGCCTTGTAGGTCATTAGTAAGACCACTGTTTTTCAGTGCTGTTTTCAAGGATTATGTAAAGGAATCTCTGCTACACATTGATCTTTTCTATCACATCTTGTATTACTTCACTACTGACCACACAGTGGCTGGGTAACACCCCCCCTTCCCAAGCAAGCAAACGGGTTTACAGGGGACTAACCTTTCATGGGACTTCTTGTTTGTAAAGCTATAGCATACAGGGTACTCTCCCCTCCTGGACTGGTCATCGCACACCTCCCCTGACCTCAGCCTACCCTGTAACCACTATGAGCAGCCAAGGAGAGGCACAGTAAAGCACAAGAACAAAATATATGTGCTACAAACACTACATGAAATCCCGTGTCACACAACTGCTATGGTGACCCACATCCCCTGCTCCCCACCAAGCCAATAGGCAATCATGTCTGAAGACAAGTAAGGTGGGCTCAGCAGTGGCCCAGTGCTCACACACCCCATACAGACAGCTGCACTAAACATAAATTTACAGGTGAGCATCCCATAATTGGAGGGCCAGTTGCAGTTCTTTTCCAACTGCTACTTCCAGAGCCCTGTTTTCAGTAGTCCGTAGATGTTGTGTGCCATATGGGGTGACCAGTGTCACTCTGCGTCAACAGTGACCTCACTGTTTCCAAGAGATTGTGTACCATGTCGCAGTCTGGCACTGATCTGAACATAGCTACATCATAGCTATCAGCTTGGCTGTGGCAGCACACTACACCTCCTGTAACCCCCCTCCACTACCTTCACACAACATGTTGCACCTCTGTACTGTGGAGTAGAAATACTCAAAATGTAGGTAGATGATGGGCACTGGCAAATTTTTAGACAGAGGCACATACAGATAGATGATGTGAATCGGGTCCCTTTTTTTTTGCTTGTATTACAAAACCTGAGTATTTGTCATGGAGATGCACATTGGTGTGCAGAAAATGAACTGCAGCAATGGACGACAAGTTGCTGGTCAGTTGTACTTGTTCTTTATTATGCACATTCTGCTCATGATAGTCTGCATTTTTATTTGAACTCTATTTTGATAGCAGACATACAATCACACAAATATGAAAAACTTATAAACAATTTGTCATGAATTATGGTGGCATAAACATGCCAAGTAAATCACAAACACATGATCATAAGTCCATTGTTTTCTGCAGTACTGTCATACAACACTGGTAACTGAATACACTTGCCACGTGTGAAGTACAGAATCTGCTATGACAATTACAAAAAGCTGCCACTATTGGCATGCAATAGGGAACAGCGACTGATATCTTGCAGTTTTGTAATTTTTTGCCATGTGTACATCTTTGACACTTCTTTGCTTGCCTCTGCACCCAACATACTAGGGTGATGGCTCAGCAAGATGTACTTGTCAGGACTGCAATGTGTGGAAAGTCATGTACCCACCTGCCACACACCAGAAACAGTCACAGGAAAGGGGAGAATTCCAAAGCTGCATCTGGCAACTAAGAACCCGAATGTACACCATGCATTACAAGCAATGGCAGTGATTCACTAAGTTGCAGTACACATGCTGGAGAACTGTGTACAGTGACTGCCCCGCTCTGCAGACATAGACATCTACACACTGGCAGCATTCACTGTCACCAGTCACCTATTTTATTTATTTATTTATTGAAGAGTTTCACCAGAAAAAACACGCTAAGCAACAAGTTACTTGTCTCACGGTGCATCCTGGGGAAAAGGGATGAGGGGAACAAAGGCAATACAGTACAGATAAATCAAATGAACATTTTCAAGAACAGTTTGGTACAGCATATACAGAGCAAAACAGTACAGATAAAGTGAATGCACACATGCAAAATGGTTGGATAACACATAAACATGGGTAGAAATAAAACAAATATGTTTACAAGGTTATACAAATACTACAACAAAGCAAAATATGCTTGAAGTGCAATAAACATTGTGAAATACAGCAGAATCTTAATTGACAAGTGCAGTTTGAGGAGTAAAAGTTGTGTAGGGCTGAGGAGATGGAAGAGGGAGATGAAGAGTGTCAGATGAGCATAGGTAGTGAGTTCCAGAGTGTTGGGAAGCAATAAGAGAAAGAACCTTGGCCGCTTGTAGTATGTCATGGAATAGCCAGAGTGTGAGAATCAGTGGTGTGGGTGAGGGGGAATGGAAAGGGAGGAGGATAGGTAAGAGGAGAGAGAACCAATCCAGAATTTAGAGGTAAATTTCACGCAGTGCAAGAGTCATCTACACTCCAGGGAAGGGAAAGCAAGGGAGTGGTAGAGAGAGCAGTGGTGGGTACAGGGTGTGGGGGTGTGGGGGGGAGTCAAGAGCAAAGCAACAAAAAGCACTGAAAAGAGAATCCAATCTTGATAGGGAAGACTTAGGAGCAGCATGCTAGACTATGTCGCAATAGTCGAAAATATGGAGAATTATTTTCTCAACAATTTCATGCCTAGCCGGCAGAGGTAAGCAGCTGCGGTTCCTATAGAGGGCACTAACCCTGGGGCACAGTCTCTTCAGGGTGGCATCAACATGGTCAGAAAAGTTTAGGTGTCGATAAAGCCAAACAACTAAACATCTGAAAGTGATGATATCCTCAAGTGTGGTCCCATCCAGGGACCCCTGGCATGCAGTTGTATGGAGGGTGGAGGGTGGCAGTGCACTGCACCCAGGTAGGCATCGAATTGGATGATCATATTGGGTCCCCATTATAATACCCTCTGCCATGGCATGGGTCCGGTGTGCTGAATGGCATACATGGGTATATGGCTGCACTTGCCTCAGTTCCATATCAGTGTTCCCATTTACCCCCATCTGTACTTGATTCAAGTACAAATTATGAAATGAAAGTACATTTTTGTGTGATGGGGGTATACTGTACCCCCATAATTCTGTTTCAAGTATATGTACTGCATAAAAATGCTGTACAAATGGTAGAATGAACCCGTATAATTTATGTTGTACCCCTGAAAATGTTTGGAGAGGGTGCAGTGCACCCCCAGATCTGCAGCCTTAATGGGAATACTGTCCCATATGCAGAGTACATCCCCCCATACAGAGCCCCGGCTTGGTGTCTAATGTCAGTGACCCCCCTCCAGCGCAGGCCCATGGCCCCTGTCCCATACTGTGCTTAATCCCATTCACCCCATGCCCACTTATTGGTGGTGTGCGGACCCCCTCCTTCCAACATCATAGAAATCCCACCCCCATCCCCCATACCTGTATGTATGTTGGTGTCCCAGTCACTGGATGGTGAGTCAAACTTCACACCAGTCATTCCATCTTGTCGACCCACTCGCCATATGACTACTGCTGGGTGTGTGCCACCTTATTATATGCTGCACACTACCAGCATCAGTCAGGCAGGGTGCGGCCGAGGTGGAATGTCTGATGGGAAATGTAGGTTGCCATCCGTTGACCATGCAAAGGATATAAAGGTATGAGTAATGGGGGGAGTGACGTGGGATGTCATTACTGTGGGGCCAGTAATGACCTCTGAGTAGCCTGGATGTGTTGGGATTCTGTGCAGTATGGGATAGGGGCCACAGCGCTCCACTGAGGGGGGGGAGGGACTGACATTAGTGATCCTGCCAGGGCTCTAGGGGGATGTACTCTGCATATGGGACTGGACCAGTCCCTGGTTGAGGGGGCATGCAGTCACCAAATTGGACATCCCCAGCACACCCAGGTGGCCAGGTGGATAGAGGCTGCTGTATGGCAGGGGTCCAATGACCATCTGTCCAACTTGGTGTCAGGTCACTTGGTAGCATGGTGTGTGTATCCCAGTTTCATCAGGATGCATTCTGCCTACTCTGTCCAGGCACTGTTCACCACTCTGCACCTTGGTGACTAGCACAGAGTGGGAGTATGCTCCCTGGAGTGCCCCTGGACTGCCCACAGCACGTAGCTGTCGGATTGAGTAGGGTATCATGTGTGCACCTACGATGAATGGCACAAAGTGGTCCACAGGACCCCCTGCACAGCACTGTAACATAGACTGCGATGCATAGGCTCAATACACCTTTCTGAATTGTAGCCAATGTATACTGTAACATGCATGCAGTGAAAATGTGTGTGGAGAGGTGTAGCGAAAATAACTGTGGTACATCGCACCTCCATTTCTGGTGTATGCGACAGGCGTACCATCAGTAAAATGAAAGGGAAATGTCCATCTGAGCATACCCCCTTCCCCAGCATTTCCAGTATTGCGTATGTAGCAATGCATCCCACAGTCTCATGTGGCTACGGTCACAGTGTGAAAGCAGCCATGGTACTGTGCATAGTGTTCCCCTGTGGACCTAACTAAATATCTCTGGTTTGTGAGATGGATCTCTTGGTGCCATGACAATAGCAAGTATGGACTGCAAGTGTCTCACTGAATGTTTGGTCTCAGCAGAGACCTATGACTCTTAAAATGGAGCCATAACTATACCTATCCATCAGCCAACACTATGCTCTGGTGGCCACTCCCTGGCTGTGATGGCAGCTGCAGAACACTGTGGGGGGAGACACTACAGGTGCAACAGTCGAAATACCGGGGGGGGTCAACCAGATCACATGTGTATAAAATAGCAGCCCACTTGGTACAAATTACATGCACTGTGCAAAACTGTTAATGGGGTGGGGTGGGGAGATAGTACAACACGGAGGTGTTTCATGTAACTACATGATCATTTCCCTTTCTAAAATCACCAAATTGACACACACAAAAAACATGAGTGGATTATGAAAACTGCATAAACATACACAAATAGGTTAACAATGTTTGTAACATGACAGCAGTACACACTTTGCTGTACTTCTTAAAGGTACATAGCAATACATATACAACAATAACAGTGATAGTACATAATGTTTCGCAGTACGGTAACGTGTACAAATTGCAAATGCTTATGTGGTCAAATCGTTTGACTGTCAAGAATATAAATTTCTGGAAGCACTCTGTGGAACTGGAAGGTATTGCACCGTGGCCCTGAGCCACTATAAATGTGCCTATATGCCACCGTGATCAGTCACATAACAATGGGCTCCATGCACAAAAAGCAATTGCCCACACATCACTGAGGAACGTTGCCAACCCCCAAGGTGGGAAAACTGTGAAGGGGGAGGGTCCCACACCACATGCCATTCATGTGCCATTCAAGTGCATTGCCAAGTAACATCAGAGCCATGATCCCATAATTCAGGGCCCCCTTACCATGCCAAAGCAGAGTCCTGGCACAGCGGCCCCTATCCAGTAAGTCATACATGTCACCCCTACCATACTACCAGTCCACTCAGTGGCACTCTCACTGCTGGGTCACTCCAATGATGTCATAGGAGGTTGTCCAGGGGAATGTATGCTGGTGACTCATTAGCAAGACTTCTTTTTAGGCGGGGCAACCAAGGGACTGCATAAAACATCCCAAAACAAGTAAAGAACATGTTTTTTCATCTAAAAAAATATTAGGAGTTCTTGTAACGCTGCTATCAACTGCACTAAACATATGAAATGATGAATAGCACTAACTGCAAAAACGGCGGTTTAGTTGTCCATCCATGGCCAGCTTTTGTACATTTTAATTCAACCTCATGCACCATATGGCCAAGTAGTTCAACAAATGCAAGGACATGTTACTTCTAATTCAAAATTGGTAGTTACCATTTCAAAAATTTCCTCTGTCCCTATTTTTCTTTAATACTGTGTCAGATTTAGCATGGGCTCAATTCAAAAGCTAACAATAGTACCGTATCCTCCGCTTTGTGTCATGCAGTAATGTCTAATTAGCATAAGCTACATTCCACATGATACCAATGTAAAATTGACTTGTGTTGGATGGTGCCTGTCTACCCTAATGAAGCTGATAGCTATGGATTCCCAAACTGCTAGTCCTTCGACACCTTCAAATAAAATTTCAAGCACTTACTTTCTCAGTCCCTTGAAATTCTCCATGACACATTATAAAAGGATTATATATTCTTCAATTCTTGAGTTTGTTTTATATTTCAAATGCATAAAATTAGAATAAGGGTGAACATATGTGTTCTCACTGGGACTCAAATCCCTTACCCTGTGCTTCTATGGCCAAAACACATCCACTGTGCCACCTGAGACCATTACCACTAAACAAGGTAAACTTCTTCTCCATATACCAGCTAAAGATTTTTCTTTTTTTACTTATTTCTTTCAATCTCATTCCAAAAAGGCACAAGAATCTGCATTCTGCAAGTAAGAATGACGCATAGTTCTTTTGTCAAAAGGCTTACAGCCACTCCTGCCTGGGGTGGGAAAACCACTCAATTTGAGCATTCTACCCTTTGCTCCCCTAGTAAAGTATTCTACTTGACTTGGTGCTCAGTAGATTAAAGATACAACCAACTTGACCTGTCACTTTAAAGTGGATTGCTGCCATGCATGTGTTGAGGTCAGGCTAGTAGAACATAGCATAATTGATTAAAACTGGGCTTCTTGCATGGTGGTTGACTTGGATATGAGTTAGGGACTGTATCATGTTTGAACTCTGTAGCATTTAAATAGAATTTTAATAAATATTTTTCTTCCTCTTTCAATGTACTTCTGTAATATGCCATTGAATGGGTTTGTACCATGCCTTTTGTAACTTGGCAGTGTTCAAGGCTGCATTAATCACATTTAGTAGCATAATAATTACCAAATTAAGTGCTGGTGTGAGGAACGAGAGTTCAAATCTCATGAGAGCTACCACTTCCATCATTAATGTGATACTGAAAACTGCTCAAAAAGAATCCCTGTATTCACAGCCTCATGGCCATGTTAATCAGTATTGTCATACCTAATTCCCTTTACAATGAAGGAGACTCTTTCCTGACCAAACAAGGGGGGCCGGCACAAGGCATTGGCATTCTTTTGCCATGCTCTCTATGCTCCCTGACTGCGGAGACACTGGCATCTTTCCGACCCAGTTTTGGAAAGTATTTCGTCTTTTCACTTTTTTTCTCTTTGCTTTTTTTCTGACTTGCATCTCCTGACAGATGAGATTTGAACCTGGGCATGGACACCTCCTTGGGTGTGGGGAAAGGGGATGCAAACCGTTGGGTGGCTTTTTCAAACACAATTCCGTTCTCTACCCTGCTGATTCCCTTGGGTATGGTGGCATCCATCGACTAAGGGGCTGGAAATGCTGAAGTTCCTGCTCAGATAATGGAAGTGGCGAGTCACTGTAACTTCTCTGCACAGCAGCAGCCACGCACCATGCAGGTAGTGTGGGAAGGAAGGGGCATTCCCAATCCATTCTTATAGATTCTTCTTTAAAAAAACTGTGCTCCCCATGGCCTCTATCACCACCAGCTGATCAGACCCCCAGCTCCCCAGTGCACAGAAACATTGCATTGCAGCAACTCCCAGCCTAAACAAACTCTGGCCAGAGCCAATAGGTCTGCAGTTAAGGAATTTGGGGGTAAAAATATTGAAAATGTGTTTGTTAATAGTGTTACACCAAATTTTCAACTTAGCCTTATTGAGATCCTGCCTCATCAACAAGGGCAGAGAAGATGTTTAACTCATGGCCTAAAGGTGATTTTGCACAAGGATTGCGAAATCATCTTTCAGGATGCAAAAAGCACATTTTGGGCAGGAGTTGAAAAATGACAGCTGTCACATTCATGAGGGGATGTAAAGAAATGACTATGTTGTAAATTTGGGTAAAAATATTGAAAATTACTAAAGTTACGAGCCTGCGTTCGCAAAATTCAATGTATGCTCATAACTGTACTGTTTTTTAATATTCTTACAAAAATTTTTTAACGTAGCCTTCTTATGAGCCCATCTCATGAATAAGAGCAGAGAAAACGTTCATCTCCTACCCAAAAGGTGATTTCGCACAGGGACTGCAAAATCACCTTTTGGGATGTGAAAAGAACATTTTGACCAGGATCTGAAAAATGACAGGTATCACATTCATGAGGTGCTGTAAAGATATGGCTGTGTTGTAAATCTGGGGTAAAAAATATTGAAAATCACAAAAGTTACAAGCCCGTGTTTACAAAATTCAATATAGGCTCATAACCTTGTTGTTTTAATATTTTTACACCACATTTTCAACATAGCCTTCTTATGACCCACCTCATGAACAAAGGCAGAGATAATTTTCATCTCCTGCCTGAAAGGTGATTTCATGCAGGGACTGCAAAAATCATGTTTTCGGAGAGATTTGCCTAATGACAGTGCTATTGTTCATGAGGCGGGGTCCCAGAAAAGGTATGATGAAAATTTGGGCTAAAAATATGAAAAAATGGCCAAGTTATGCAACTAAGTTCAAAACACCTTTAAAATACATTGAACCACATATCTGCTTCTTCAGTTTGCAGTCTGGCTTTGAAGAGTAAAACATGCCTGCGATCCAGAGAGGATTATGGTGTTGGACCTCTGATGGGTAAGTAAGGGTTTGGGGGTGGGGGTGGGTGCTGAGTTGGAGGGCTGGGTGGGGAGAGTAACAGCTCAAAAGACATTGATGAATTTTTTACAGGTAAAAAATAAAGCAAAAAAAAAGCAAGGATTCGAGCACTAGGGGATTGGGTACCCCCAGTGCCACTGTTACATTTCTGAGTCGGGGATGGTGTGTTGGGTGCTAAGAGGGTGGGTCAGGTCAGGGGAGGAAAATTATATGAAAAAAATGAGGATTTCTGCACTGGGGGACTGGGCACCCTTCAGTGCCTCTGGATTTGTGATCAGGACACTGGGGGATTGGGCAACCCCAGTGTCACTATTTGTTTCTGGGGGGATTGGGGTGGTGGGTGCTGACAGGAGGGTTGGGTGGGGATATATATATATATATTTTTTTTTTAAAGAATTTGGCAGTGACAGCAGAACATAGCCCAGTTCACTGTGACCAACATGGCCACCAGACTGTACTGCACATGCACTAGTGGTTGCACATGCACAATACAGTCTGGTGGCCATCTTGGACATGTCAGAGTGTGCTGTGTTCTGCCATGACCACTGACAGAGCAAAACATAGTGCAGTCTGATTGCCAGTAAAAAGTGAGCGGAGTGTTTCACAGTCACAGAGGGGATTCTGTGGCAACTCCGACATGTTGTTCGGTCAGAAGGAATGCACTACCTGCTTTTTCTGTAGCAAGAGGTCTGCAGGACTATGTCCACTGCAGTCCTAAAAATTTCTATTCATGCCTGCTTACTCTGGGGTTTAAACCATTTTTGGAACCTTTTCTTCTCAACCCTTCCCACTGTGCCATCACCTAAAAACCTGTAGATGAGCCTAGCAACCTGGCGTGCATTACATATTAACAGATACCACCACAAAATTCTCCCTAACATTGAAAAACCCATAGTAACAGTCTTTTTTTATATTAACATCTTTATTAAAATTTTGTAAACACCAAACGAGCTTCATTAGATAATTGTACACATTGAAAGGCAACCCTAGTACCAGAGTACACGAAGCTATAAATGTCAAGTCAGGAACTTAAAAAAAAGAAGAAACAGTATCCACGTTGATAATCCATACATGGGATCATAAACAGTGAAGCATAAGAGTCCAGCATGTGATAATGAAACAGGCTATCGAGAACCAATTAAAATAAATAAATCTGGACAACGGCCTGGTCCTGTGGAGATGATAAAAAAAAATAACTTTTCTCCCTACTACAAAACAATTAAATTGCAAAGGCCTATTAAGCTCACACAAAACAGAACTTATAATTACCATGCAGGAAAAAATAATAACTCTGGCTAATATTAAGGGAGAAATGGTGGATCTATCTGTATCCTATATGTAACCCAGTGCTGCCAAATATTCTGGATAATGTCTTCATAATTAAAATACCGATATGCACATTACTCAGAATGATAAATAAAATCAATCAATTGAATCCAGTGGGGAATTTGGGATAAGCTGGGGGAAAGCCTAAGTTTTGTAAGGAGCTTCTTGGCACAAACTAAATGGATTATCAACAATTGAGCTTGTCTACCTCACATGGGCATGGCCTCCATGAACATATGCAATAATACTAATGAGGAAGGTGGGGTGAGGGTAGGTCAGAAATAAAACAGTAATAGCCTGCATACTCACTTCCCAGTAGGGCCAGAGGAGTGGACAAAGCAAAAATATGTATGAATGGTCAGTCATAGGTTCCCCACAGCCCCTCCAACAAGAACTAGAATAAGTGTTATTAACCTGGACAGAAATACAGGGAGTCCAAAAGAACTGCATACGGCACTGCCACGCAAATTCCTTTAAATACAAAGAGATTATTAATTTACTGTATAGGTCAACAAAGAATACTTTTCCCAGTCTTCAAATGTATATGCCATACAGAGGTCAGCATTTCAATGAGTAAGGACATAAGAACTGGATTTAAAGGAAAGAGAACGGAATATTGAATGAACAGTTCCAATTAAATGCAACTGAAGGTCATCGTTCTGGTGGATTACTGTCAAATTAGTGAGAGGAGAAAAATTACTAGAGAGCTTCCTATATTCTAATGGAAGAGTATGGATATTGTCTCAGAGCTGCAAATAATGATACTAATCTGACTGTGGCAACTTATATGTACTACAGAGAACAGAAAAACAGCTGAACCCCTTTTTCATCTAAAACCTGGTGATAATATAAAATACCTAATTGTGTCCAGTGGTGTAAGAAAATATCAGAGACAGTAAGGGGGTTCCGATGATCCCAAGCTAGTGCACTCAAATTAAATAATTTGACAGGCGGTATATTACAATGTATCATATGCCAGATTTTTACAGTGACCCATGTATACCCATAACATTTAGTAAATGGAATATAGAACGGGGTAAAGAGAAGAGGATATGACCCACTTTGCACAAATCATTTAAAGTGAACTCTATGGCCTTCCAATGGCTATGATAAGCAAAGGAGAGCCAGTAACAAATGACCACCAAATGACATGCTGGGGCATACCAATGGAGGTTGGAAACATTTAGCACCCCCCCCCGAGTAGTCAAAAGTTGTAAAATCAATACTCATATCCAGATGAAGCAGGATAAAAACAGTGCCAGTCCCTAATGTAAAAAGAACTAGGATATAAAGGTAAAGTTTGCAAAAAAAAAGACAATACAAGGCAAAACATTAAGATGAAAAAACCCCAGCCACCGCAAACAAAGAGAACCAGAAGGCTGACCAATGTGTTAAATCATCCATAATAGCCTGTGTCAGGAGCTCCTAATTAAAAAGTTCAAGTTATCTAAATTTTTAGGAAGATAAATACCAAGATATTTTAAAGAGTTTTTATTCAAACGTACAGGCTACAAGGCACAAATGGAGGATGGTGGATCATAGTTAAAAACTAAAAGATCAGTCTTGTGTTTATAAGTTAAAACCCCAACAAAACCACAAACTGCTCAATTGCCTGTAATGTCCCTGGAATAGACTCAGAAGGATCAGTTTAGGTCATTAAATTGTCTTCCATAACAAAGGGCAATTTTATACTCCTGAGCACCCAATGGGATTCCATGTATTGAAGAAGACTTCCTTATAATAGCAGCCAATGGCTCTATACACAAAACAAGTAACCCCGGCGATAGAAGAAAGCCTTGCCGAGTACCTCCACCTAATGAAAAAGAAGAAGAGAAAGCCCATTCACCCTGACCATTGCCAGACCAGCACTATAAAGTTGCTGCATCATTATTATGAATTTCGACTAAAAACCATAAACTTTGAGAACATGTCATAAAAATGACACACGATCGATCAAAGGCCTTCTCTGAATCCAAGCTGGCCAGGACCATAGGAAGAAATCATTGAGTAATATAATTTAATAAAAGCAAAGTACAGTGCACATTGTTGTGGGCTTGATGCACATGAACAAACCCAACTTGGTCCCAGTTCAGCAAGGATGGGAGAAGGCTTTCCAACTGCCTTGCCCAAATGGACATAAATAATTTATAATCTACATGTAAGATTGATATCGGGCAGTAAGATGAAGGCAAGGTAGGATCTTTTCCAAGTTTAGGAATAGGGGAAATAACAGTACAGTATATCACCAAGAAGGAGGGGTAGTGTGACCGTTTCTGAACAGCCCAGAACAGCCAGGATAGTAGAGGTTGAATCAAAGGAGTAAGGGTCGGGGATTTATAAAAGTTGGCTGGATAGCCATCTGTGCCAGGGGATTTGCCAAATTTTGTCAATCAGATGGAGTGGACAATTTCTGATGCCATAATAGGCTGCAATTCAGCATTTTCTTGATCGGAAGAAAGCTGGGGAAGGCCTGCCTGTTTCAAGAAAGTAGGAAAACAGAGTGGGGGAAGGGGAGATGAGTTGGAATTATACAAAGTCGAAAAATAGTCATAAAAACCAGAAAGGATTTCAGAGCCCTTGTATGTTAGGTCACCTGAATGTGTATGTAGATCGAAACTTGGTAATGGGAGCCACAACTCAGGAAACTCAAAGATGCCTAGCTAAGTGACAAGCACCACTAGGACTACCCTCAAAAGAATATTATCGAAGATAAAACAACGCATGTTCAATTTTCTGCTCCATCATTTTCTGTATCTGTGCCTACGTTTCTAAAATAAAAGGGCAGACTGAAGCTTCTCCCTGCATGCAGCATGACTGCAAAGAGCACAGTGAGGAACAAAGGTCTTGTAGTTTTTTCTCCTGTTCATGGAGAAGGACGGAGGAATGTGGTATTATTGTACCCTGAAGGACAGCTTTGAGAGTATCCCATAGAATACCAGAGGAAGTATCACCTGTGTCATTTTCCTGTAGGAACTGGGGTATCTGATCCTTTAACTTATTTAGCAGGGATGTATCCCGAAGGAGGCTGGGGTAGAGCCACCAAAATGGTCTGCGATCTGGGCTACCTAAGGAGAGGGAGATAAACACATGAGAATGATCAGACAGGAATAAAGGACTATGCTCGATAGATTGAATTGTTCTAAATGTTCCACCTGGGTGAAAAACTAGCTTCCATGCCTGAGGGAATAATGGATATATTCTCTTTGTTTGTGGTGGTAATGGTGCCATGTATCGGCTATACTCAAGGACTGCAACTGCTTGTTAAGATACCTGTTAATCACTGAAAATCGGAAAGCCTTGGGCTTAGAAGCATCCCAATCCATGGATAAAGTAAGATTCAAATCACCCCCTCCACACACAAAATAAGAGGCCTTGCAAACCATCCAAAAGATGAGAAAGGAACGTGGGAACTAATTTCTGTCCTGAACATGGAGGGAAGTAAGTATTAACTAAAGTGCAAGTTTGGCCATATAGCTTGCCTGTTACTATAAGATAACCTGCTGGGTCATGAACAACTTGCTGAGGGGCAAAGGCAAAACCATGGTGACACAAAGTCATGATTCCTGTTTGCCGGCCCGGTGGCGCTGAGGGTTGAGGCGCTGGACACCACACCTCACACCATGCCGGCGACCTGGGTTTGGGAATGAGCATGGGTTGGCAGGGGTTGGCAGGGGAGGAGAAGGATTGAGCATCCAGAGGACTACTGTCCTTCTCCGGGGTTGGGGGTTTCGAGTGTGTTGGTGAGGATTGCCCTCTAGCGGAGGCTGGGAGAGAAAGCAACCCATACCGAGACATGGGGTGGAGCTAGGACAGACGCACGCTCCCTTGCATCATTGCATGTCCTAGCTTCAAGGGGAATCTAGCCATAAAAAAATGCCACTGCCCCCGCGTATGAGCCAGGCACAGTGCCCGACCCTTCAGCCTTGATAGTACCACTGCAGTGCCCCCACCCCAGGGTGGCTTCCCAGAATAAGGGGGTCTGGTACTATAGCCAGGGTGAACCTGTTCGTGGGGTTAGGGGGTCGGTGGCAAGGAATAAAGTAAAATAAATTGCAAAAAAAAAAGTAATGATTCCTCTGCTATTGCCAGATTTATGAGCTGAGAAAAAAAAACATGGTCAAAACCCCAGTTTTGAATGTTTTAAATGCTCCTCTGATGAATGGGTTTCTTGTAAAAATATAATGTCCACACGGTTTTGCTTAATGTACTGTAATAAATTAAACCTCTTTATAGGGTTATTCACCCCATTGACATAATAGGAAAGTATTTTAGTCATCAAGGCCATATTCCAGGGGATAAAACAAATACAAAATAAGATTAACATGAATAACAAAAAAAAGTATTAAAAAAGGAAAAGAATAAACTGTGAGAAAAGCTAATCTGAATATCCAGGTGGCTGACCCAGCCCAGAAAGAAGAAGAAGAATCAGCATTTATATAGCACTTTTCCTACACAGTATCCCAAAGCGCTTTACAAGCACTGCTAAACTGGTAGTGAAGTGACTGAATGTGTGGTTGCGGCCATATCGCACATCATCACTCACACACAGCCTGGATAAGTGCATGAACCAGTTTATGGGAAGGGGGATGTTGGCCAGGACACCAGGAATGTTCCCTGAAAGGCACAATAATAGTTGACAAAATATGCTGCTCTAGCAAAAAAAGACAATTAGAAATATATTCCAAAAAAATCATGAAACAATATCAGAACACTAACTTGAAATAACATTTCCAAAAATAATAATACAACAAGCAACTGGGAAAAAAGGAAAAAACTAATAACAAATAATATACTAAACACATAAAGTCTATATATGGGACAAAAAATAATGCAATCTTCATTGTAAAACCTACTAATACCTATATCACTGGATCTATGAATCATACTATATAGTCCCTGGTACACTAATTGTATGCCATAAATAATCTTAGAAACCTGGTGCAGTAAAATATACAGTTATCTCCCAAGAACCAAGATAAAGAGCAATAAACCAAAAAATATATTATTATAGCTTGGAATTTGGTAGCATTTTTACAAACAGAACCAAAGTTTAATAATAAGACCAATCCCATGAGCCATGGTGGAACAACAAGCAAAAAACCCCAACCAGGCCAAAACAATAATAGGCCATATATGTCCCCAGCCCCAAACCCAAAGCCCAAGAAACAAGAAAAATGCAACCATCCAAAACCAGTAATCAAAACTATGTACAAGATAAAAGGATATCCCAGCTTAGCCAGGAAAAGAAGTCTAAAAGAAAAACTAGAGAGAAAAAACAGAAGTAGAACAATTGTCTATGATAATAAGACAGAATGAACCATACCAGCATAGCTAGTAAACAAAAAAATAAGCTGACTTCCAAGGAAGGGAGCAGGTATACCACCTGCGCTCCTGGGCGAAGCAAGGAAACTCCTTGGCTTTGTGGGGGGGGGGGTGTAAAATGGAAACTACCTAGCCCCTGGGTTCTAAAAGAACCCTTAAAAAAGAAAACTAGGGTTAAACCCTATAAGGATACACAGAGAGTGTCCGTCTCTGGACCAGCCCTAGTAAAAACATTTAGAAACAACCCCCCATGGGAGCCCCAAATAAAAGAACAAGGCCTGGGATAAGGAGAACATATGAGCTTTTTGCCAGTATACAGCCATAGTCCCAGAACTCCTCACAGTAACAGTCTTTAGTCAGCCAGTCTCTCTGTTACTTACCTACTGTACCTACCTGGGGCCCGATTCCAAGACAGGCTATGCTGGCATAAGGCGGGATACGCCAATCCCCATGGTGTATCCCATGACTTACGCCATGTAATACACCCATTGCTAATCCAGGAGGGCACCTATGTCATTGCATCTGCGGGCTGTGACAATCACAAGATATGACCACACATACGCTGAAGCCCACAACGCCTGGTGCAACTGCGGGTTGCGACAGCAACTTAGCCCAATTCCAGAAGGCCCACTGTCACAACCCACAATTGCAATTCCAGGACATGCAGTGGCATAGCTGACTTCTCACAGCTCAGAGCTGTCATAACGGCATCTGACATCTGGCACCATCGGATGCAGCCTTACAGCGCCGCAGCAATGGCGCCATGCTGTCCTCCTGGCCCCCACTAGCACACCTTCGCCCCCAAACCCCGATCATGAGGGAACCCTGGGGTTTCCTGTCAGTAGTGCCCCCCCAGATGCCTGTGCCATCTGTCCTTGGCCCCTTCACCCTCTGATGTGTTCTGCAGTGGTCGGGGCAGGGGGGCTCTTGAGGGCCACCTGTCACTTGCTGCGAGATGCGAAGTGTGGCATTGATACGCTATGTGTGGGCTATCGCCACATGCATGGTATATCTCGCAAGTCACAATTGCCGGGACCCTGCCTCTTCTGGAATGCGGGCGAGAGTTCTGGCATAGATTTACTGCATAACCTCAACTGCATGCAAGTTATGCCGGACGCTCTTGAACTGGGCCCAAGTTTCTGGGCTGCTTCTGCTTTTTTTTTAAACTTCTGGCCAGAGGGGAAGAGTGAAGAGGCTCCCAAGGCCAGGCTATTTTAACCTCTCAGTCTCAACCCTCCACTCCAAATTCCCCACCATATGGGCAGCCTTAATGGTCCCACCCCTGGAGATGTGGCTTCACAGCCAGCCTTCTCCTACACATGTGGAGGCTCCCCATACCTGTCTGTCAAGTGGCTGGGGGACGGGCCCCAGACAATGGGTTATCTGCTGCTATTCTGTGGCAGACTTAATTATTGGCTTTTAACAACATACCGCTGTGTTCAACAGTGACTGTTAACTAATTTTTTGTTAAACATTTAGCTAAAAAAAAACATCTTTGGCTCTGACCTGCAATACTGTAATCTCACTTTACTCTTTGTTGCCTGGATGAGGAGAATGACACAGTGATTAGAAAGCAGCTGATAAGTGCTTCCTACTTCAAATGCCCCTGTCTATACACCAGAGGATGCTAGTAGCTTTTTGTGCCACCATTTCACATTGCCTGCCCACTTTTAAGTGATTGGAAGTCAGCACTCCGAGGTCCCATTCCAGTTTTGTTCCTGTCAGTTGCTCTCTATCTAATGTGCATGATTCGTTTGAGTTTCTTTTTCCCATGTGCATGACTTTGCACTTTTTGGCATTTAATTTCAACTGCCAGTTTCTAGACCATGCTTTAAAGCATCTTAAATCTTTTTCCATCGCCACTACACCCTCCATTGTGTCTACCCTGTTGTAGAGCTTTGTGTCATGTGCAAAAAGGCATACATTCCCCTGTAGGCCCTCAGCTATGTTGCTGATGAGCACATTGAAGAGGACTTGTCCCAGGACCGGCTCCTGAGGTACCCCACCGATTACCTTTCCCTCCCTAGATAGAATTCTGTTAACTAAGACTCTTTGGATCCTGTCTCAAAGTCAGTTCTGAATCCACTGGACCATCTTATGCCCTACACATGTATGTTCCAGCTTGTTTGCCAGTCTTCTGTGGGGGACAGAGTCAAAAGCTTTGCTGAAATCCAGATATATTATATCTGCAGCCCCTCCCTGGTCTACTGTTCTGGAGACCCAATCGAAGAAATCGATCATATTCATCTGACATGACTGCCCTTCTGTGAACCCGTGCTGTTTAGTGTCTAGCTGCCCAGTTTCTGTTAAGTATATCAGTACTCTTTATTTAAGTAGAGATTCCAAAAGCTTCACCCCCCCCCCACTGAAGTTAGTCTGACTGGAAAGTAGTTTCCAGCCTTCTTCTTGTTTCCACTCCTGTGCAAAGGTACCACCATGGCCATTCTCCAGTCCTTAGGCACTTGTTCACTCTCAGTCTTTAAGGACTGTGTGAATAGTTCTGCCAGTGGGTCTGCAAATTCCTCTGCAAGTGCTTTCAGAATCTTAGGGTGGATTCCATCTGGTCCATTGCTTTATTTGTATTTAATTTAAGAAGTTCTTTCAGGACACTGCCTCTTGTGAAGGGTCCCATGCCAGTCTCCTCGGTGGGTCTGCCTTTGTTCTGCAACTTGGGGCCATCTCCTTGGTCTTCTTTTGTGAAGACCGAGCAGAAAACATTGTTTAGAATCTGAGGTTTGTCATTGTCCTTTTCTTCATGATGTCCGTCCTTGGTTGCAAGTCTGATGATGCCTCCTTCTGTTTTCCTTTTCTCTCTAATGTATCTATAAAACATTTTGGCTCCCATCTTTACTTCCCTTGCTGTTTTTAATTTTGTTTGGGGTTTGGCCAACTTGACTACCTTACCAGCATCTTTGAGCTTGGCTTTGTAATTTTCCATATCAACATCTGTTTTTGACTCTGAATCTCTTGAAAGCTTTTCTTTTGTCCTTTATTTTTGATGCTGCCTCTTTAGTATACTAGAGAGGCTTTCTTCTTTTTTTTGGACTTTGTAATCTCTTTGGTGTACTGGGCAGTTCCTGTGAGTAAAGCCTCTTTCAGGGCTTTCCACTTATGTTCTACAGTGCCCTCTGCTTTGTTGTTCAGTAATTTATATTTTCCTTCATTTGTGCAAAGTTGCTCTTTCTGAAGTCCATGACTGACAGTTTACTGTGGCTGACTTCCTCTGTTCTGCTGATGATGAACCAGATAGTCTATGGTCACTGAAACTCAGGTTGCTGCCCACTTGTATGTCAAAGATTCTGTCACTATTTGAGAGCACACGGTCCAGGATAGATTATTCTCTGGTTGGTGAAGTCACCCGTTGTACTAGTTCTGCTCCCTTTAGTGCCAGTAGGAATTCTCTGCTCCTTTCTGTAGAAGCTGAGTATGAGAGCCAGTCTATGTCTGGCAGATTGAAATCTCTGACCAGCAGTAGTTCTCCCTTACCTGCCATCTGCAGGATGTTTTCCATGAGTTCCCTGTTCAAGTCCTTATCTTGGGATGGTGGTCTGTATACCACCCCAACATGGATAGGGGTCTTACTCCCTGCTCTGAGGGTGACTCAGAGGACCACTGCATTGTTGCTATGCTTATGGGCTTCTATAATGTTGATGATGTCTTTTACACACATTGATTCCCTCCCCCCCTTCCTTTACAATCTCTTCTGAAGAGTGTGTAACCTGGGATGACTACATCCCAGGTGTGGTTCTCAGTGAATCATGTTTCTGTAACTGCAACCCAGTCTATGTTTGCTTCTGCCATTATGGTGGTAAGATCTGGGATTTTGTTAGCTAGGCTGTGAGCATTGACACACATTGCTTGTCATTACTGCTGTGAGATATTCAAGTTGGAATATTGTTGGGATATCACTTGAGTTAGATACTACACTCTTTTTTCTTACAACTGTATATCTTGTTTTAAATAACTGTGCAGGTTGATCTAACAATGATAGTTGACTGTCATTCATAGCCAGATCTGGATAGTTTGAAATGGTGTTATGTTACAAGTTACTCACATGGGGATTTCCAATTGCCTGGTACCAAAGGACACTACAATATTCATAGGGCCAGAAAGACACAAAGCTGATGGAATAATTTGTTTTTGATTACAACAAGGACAGGTATAATCAGCTGTTGGTAGGGCAGGTACCACAGATCTACTGGTATTTTTTTTTAAATAACCGATCTAAGCTGTTTGGGGGTGCATGAGCTGTAATCAGTTTTTACATTTTCAGTGTAATTTTTCTTTTCCTTTTGTGTTTTTGTTTTGCTGGATGCCCAGACATCGTAAACTTCTTTTAAAAATAGAACTAAATGTTCCATTAATTCATTTGTTTTTAAAAATTATTTACTGATGGTCAAGCTGAGACACAATATTGCTTTAGTGAGGTCCTGCTTTTATTCATTTACAGTATGCAGGAATCTTGAGATTCTAGAGTAGCACATGAAAACTCTTGTTTTTCCCCCACTTGAACAAAATCCAGCCAAGATGCTCAAATTCAGTTCAGTGCTCACTCTGAATGGCTTAGCTTCCAAAGACCCAAGAAAGAGATATGGTTAGGAAGGGATCCTGATGCGGAGAAGCCCTCAAGTATTGCAGCTTGACTTGCTTCTAATTCATAAAGTGGGGCTCCTGGTCATCTGCTGTAGTGCCAGGGAGCCCTACTGTGTAGCTGTTGGCAGATTTGGTGAGAAAACTCATTTGCAACTTGATGTTGGCTGGTAGGCATGTTGGTGATGCTACTACCATTATTGTGACTCCCAGAAAGCCCACCAACCAGACCAGATTTCGATCGGGTCTCCCAGTTGAGCAGCTTGGTTGCAAGAGAGCATAGAAATGTCACAGAATGTTGCAAGCTATGGTGGTCATACTGCCATTCCGGCTACCCTAGTGTAGCCTACAGCAAGTAGTTAATGAACATGGCTTATCTAATCCTGGGTACCACAGGCCATCAGGAGATCCCAGGTTGTTTTTAATGGCATCACAGCTCTGCTATCCAGTGATATTGGCAACTGCAAATGAGTGGCTGTCTTAATAGTGACTCATTTGCACAGTGCCTGACATTTGAGCTATCGTGTAAGGGTAGTGAAGGAAAGGTACAGCAAGGGTAGGGATGAGTGAGGGAGGGTTACCGGTAGTGTAGGATGGTGACCGGATGGGGAGGGATAGGGAAGAGGGCTTGTGTGGGGCAGTGCGACATACTGCTGCTGAGCTAGCCATGTGGTGTGGTGGTGAGGGTGGCTAGCTTAGGTGCAACAGGTACAGATTCGGGGCAGGGAAGGGTATATTTTTTTTAGCTTGCACTTGAATTTTTTTATTCTTTGGGACTGTCTCCCCCTCCCCAACGTGCACCATCCCCTGGAGTTGGTAATCTAAAATCAGTGGAGTGGGGGTGCTGGGGATGCAGCTCCCAGCATAAATGCTTGTTTTGGTTGCTGGATGTGGTGTCGCTGATAAGTGTACATCGCCAATTTTCTTTTCAGCAATGTACACTCACTGTAATGACGGTCACTGTTTTGTGATCACCATTATGACACGGAGCCCACAGCTCTTTGCCCATGAACCCCACCTTGCTTCTCATCCCCCACTCACACCCTCCCATTGACCATTTACAATACAACACTCCTCATAGGGTTGCCTATTACATCAGTTTTGTTTCAACCGTGTCCTTATATGTATTCTTATGCTTTTAAATAGTTTACAATACAAGCAGTAAAGCATAATTCAAAAGAAATATCCAAAATACTAAGAGCAATTAATAAATGCTACTCTAAAAATATCATAATTATTATAAAATATAGTGAGTCCCAAATGTAAGAGAGGACCATGATTGACATAGTATAAAAAAACTAATACATTGTGAACTTTTATACTAAAAATAAGAGAACAATCTATTCTCTGTTCTATAATGCCTGCCATATGGTTCCCCATTCTCAGTACAACTGTGAGGCAACACTACAGAAAGGAGGGGATCTAGGACAAACAGCCCTGTTGAGTGAGTCCTCTCTCTCTCTCACTCTTTCTCTTTCTCCCTCTCCCTCTCCCTCCTCTCTCTCTCTTTCTCCCTCTCCCTCCCTCCCTTCCTTCCTTCCACTCTCTCTTTCTTGCCTAGGGTCTGCACTGCTGTAGGTGCCCTGAACAGAAACAGTGAGTGTGTGTGTATGGGGGAATGGGGGGCAATAGCAACATGAAATAAAGCAAAGTACTGTAAGTATTGTTTTCTTTGAAAAAAATATTATTCAGTAGTACATGACATTACTCCTATGCCTTCTTCATTCTCTACAACACGACCAAAACTTAGCTGACACAACATGCAGATAAACATTCGGCATTGACAAATGCATGCTAAAACCATATTCACAGCAGCAGCCATAATAATGGAGACAATCTATCAAAGGAAGTAGATTAGCCTGAGATAGTTTTGTTTTCTGCTGTTAGGTGCTTGTAAACTGTGCATAAAGAACCTCATTTTTGATGTATTGATGATGGAATGGTCCCTCTTCTAAAGATTTAACAGACTTCCAAAATGTGGATGCATCTCTTTTATTAGCCTCCAAAATCTTTAAATAGTAGTTAGTGTTACACAATTTAATCTATTTGGTACATGGATTTTGTTTTTGTCTGAAGACTAACCTGTCAAGTGGCTATTTAATACATCTGGCTTTGGCCCAATATACATCTCTATCCCTCAAGGATGTTTTTAGCTCTTGATTAAGCCATAAGCAGTGTCTACTCTATGCTTTGTCCAGAGTTTCACAAGTAGTTCATGTATATTTATAACTTTAAGAACTTGCTGGTTAAAAGCTCAGCAGCTGCGTATATTGATAGTACTATATCAAACCTCTGACAGTTAATGGCAGCTATGACACATAGGAAGTCTGATTCACAGAGGCAAATAAGGCGTCATTTAAAATAAATGATAACTATTTGGCTTCTTTGTGCCACTGATGCATCTATCACTTTTTTTATTCTTCTCTTGACTCCACAGATCTGGCAGGGATTTATCCCATATCATCCCCCTGTTCTGTCTATAGCCTACTCCCCAACGCCTCACAGGAAACAGTTTTGACCCCCATGGTGGGCCCCTCCACCAAGGGGGTGAGAGTGGAGGGAGTAGAAATATGCTAATCCAGGAGTACTTGGAGAGAGGGGGACAAGACTGGAGCCATGATTCACTCTGTTCAGCTGTGGGGGGTTTCTTGCTTTGTTACCTGTGGTGATGAGGATGTGCAGTGCTGTCCATCTCACACAGGGCACACTCCCACACACTGAGTGCTGATGTCCATCTCAATCACCAATTGCTGTGCTGCTGTGGCTCACTAGTGCACTGACTGCCAGCCACCACCAGGAATCAGGATATTGTGTAGAATCAGGACTCACCCCATCGGGAGGAGGAGAGCTGTACACCTGATTCTCTACCCTCCCCTCCCTGGCTGAGTATCTGACTCTCCAGGCTTTCACCTGAATGCAGGTCATCTGTGCCAAAAGCGGTAGTGCTAGTACTGCACTGGTGGGCTGGCCAGCCTGCCAAATTATGATCATTGAATTCATTATGAAATATAATGATTATGTTCCTTTTATGAGGTCTGCTGCTGAGGATAGTATCTAATATAGAAGAGTACCAGAGGTTATTTGGATTGGGCTTCATTGGTTTCATGCCAAGCTGAGTAAGTCAGAGTACATCACGCATTAGTTTAGGAGGCTGGAGTTTACCAGCCACAACATGTGCCAGGAGTGAGATGATCCTGGAGGTGTTGTGGAGTTGGTTCCTTACTCAGGGCATCACAGAACTCACCAGGGAAGGGGAAATCCTTGACCTGGTGCTTACAAATGGGGATCACATTCAGGAAATAACAATCAAGGAGCCCCTGGGTGGGAGTGACAATAACACAGTGTGGTTCAGGTTGTATAAGGGCAAGAAAAATATCCACACTAAGACCAATATGCTGGACTTCTGGAGGTTGGACTTCAGGAAGATGGGTGAGATGCTAAGGAGGTAACTGTCAGGCATCAGAACAGATATGGGGGTATACCAAAGGTGGTCCATCATTAAGGAGGGACTGAGGGTCACCACCGAGGAGTGCAGTAGGGTTAGGGGGAAGACCTTAAGGGCCAAATCACCTAGCTGGTTTAGCTCTGGGGTCACCCAGGCTGTAAGAAAAAACAGGCTAGCATTTAGGAAATTCAAAAACACCAAGATAGAGGTGGATAAAGAGAATTACTTATGGTTGGTTAGTGAGCCAACTAGGGCAGTACAAAGGACTTAAGCACAGAAGGAACTGCAGATAGCTGTGGGAATTAAGAAGGGGGTTAGGCCTTTTTTCATTATATGAGTAAGAAAAGAGACAAGAAGGACAGGACTACTAGGCTTCAGAAAGGTAAAAAGTGTGTGCAGGACAATAGGGAAAAGCAGAGATACTGAACGAATACTTTAGTTCCATCTTCACCAAGGAAAAAGATGGACTGCTGCCTACAGGGGGAAAAGAAGAGTGTGGGGAGGAAGCATGGATGTAGTGATAGAAGAGGAGAGAGAGAAGGAGGGACTGCTGGCATTGAAGGTGGACAAATCATTGAAGGTGGACTGGAGAAGGGCAGACATAGTCCCACTTCTCAAAAGAGGTAGCAAGGAGGTGGTGGGAAATTACAGTCCTGTCAGTCTGACATCTGTAGTAGAGAAACTGATGGAAACAGCATACAAAAAAAAGCTTGTCAAGAAAATAAGGTATGTGAGCCAAAATATATCAATGAAAAAGCCAAAAAGTCTCACATACTAAGTGCACAAACACTGTGACCACAAATATCTTTTTTAAAGTGCTTTTATTGCTCACCATTAAAAGTTAAAGTTCACAGAGAAAAGGACACTCCCACAGCCTAGCAAAAAAGACCCAACGGCGTCTCATACCTACATTTGGCACTTTATAATTTGATGGAAACACTATGAAAGGAAAGAATCATGGAACAGCTGGCATCCAATGGACTGCAAGGTCTAAGGTGACATAACTTTATGGAGGAGAGGTCACACCACACAAATCTGATAGATTTCTTTGACTGAGTAACCATGGTGTTGGCTCGGGGCAAGATGGTGGATATGGTCTACTTAGATTTCAGCAAGGCCTTTCACACTGTTCCACATAGGTGGCTGGTAACAAGTTGAGTATCTACTGTATTTATTTAGTTTTTGCTGCATGGGGGTGGGCAATAAGGTGGTAACCTGGAAAAGAAACTGGTTAGGGGATAGGAGGAGGAGGGTGGTGGTAAATGCAATTCACTCTGAGGAGGGGATTGTGACTAGCGGAGTACCGCAGGAGTCAGTACCGGGGCCAGTTCTCTTTAATGTCTTCATTAGTGACATAGCAGAGGAACTGGAAGGGAAGGTGTGCCTCTTTGTAGATGACACAATGGTTTGCAACAGGGTGGACACTCTGAAGGTGGTCCAAAGGATGGAAAGAGACTTGCAAAGACTGGAGGAGTGACCAAAAGTTATGCAGCTAAGGTGTAATGCAAAAAAAGTGCACAATAATGCACTTGGGTCACTGAAACACGGGGGTGCAGTACAAAATGGAGGGAGAGATACTAGCAGTGATCAAGCAGGAAAGAGACCTGGGGTAATCATATCAGATGACCTGAAGGTGGCCATGTATTGGGACAAAGCAAGTGGGAGAGCTAGTGGGATGCTGGGAATTATAGGTAGTAGTATTGCCAGCATGAAGAGGGAAGTGGAGTTGCCACTAGTGTTGCCACTATGTAGGTCTTTAGAAAGACCACAGGGCCTACATCAGATGTTATATGAGGAGAGGCTCATGGAATTAAACATGTGCACCCTGGAGGAGAGGGGGGATATGACTGAGACCTTTAAACACCTAATGGGAGTGGTTAAGGTACAAGTGGAAGGTATTTTTCAGAAGAAAGGGTGCTCCAGAACAAGGGTCCACACTGTGAAGCTGGTGGGGGGTTGTGAGGAAGTACTTCTTCACAGAAAGGGTGGTGGATGTCTGAAACGGTCTTCTAGCAGAAGTTGTGGGGGCAAAAACTGTGGTGGGATTCAAAAAAGCCTGGGATATGCACAAAGGAGTCATAAGAGATAGGTAAGGGGTGGCAGAGAAAGTGCTGTAGACCTGGAGGGGTCTATAGTGTAAGCAATGCAGCAAAAAATGGCAGACTGGATGGGCCATGTGGCCCTTACCTGCCATCAGTTTCTATGTTTTAATGTTTTGAAATCAGCAGGCCTGGATGGTGTACACCCAAGAGTACTGAGGGAGTTGGCAGACAAGCTTGCAGGGCCACTTGCAGGCCAATTTAGTAGTTCTCTGGAGTTGGTCATAGTACCTCAGGACTGGAGAATGGCATAATGTGGTGCACCTCCACAATAGTGGTCCCAAGGATGACCAAGGGAACTACAGACTGGTCAGTCTGACATAAGTAATGGGCAAGCTCATGGAGACCATACTTTAAGAAAGGTTGGTAGAATATTTAGAGGAGTGTGGTCTCCAGGATGCGAGGCAGCATGGGTTTATTAGAGGGAGATCATGTCAAACAAATCTGATAGACCTCTTTGACTGGGTCACTAAGGCTGTAGACATGGGTCAAGTGGTTGACATCCTGTATTTGGATTTCGGCAAAGCCTTTGACTCTGTACCCACAAAAGGTTGATCAGAAAGTTGGCAGATCTTGAGGGTGGGGAGAAGATGACTAGATGGGTAGGAAACTAGCTGAGGGACAGGACCCAGAGAGTAGTGGTGGTGGTGAGTTATCAGGCACCAGGAAGGTCACCAGTGGTGTCCCACAGAGCTCGATGCTGGGACCTGTTTTGTTCAATGTCTTCATCAGTAACATTGGGGATGACATTAAGAGCAAAATGTGTCTCTTTGTGGATGACACCAAGGTCTGTGGGAGGGTGGACACAGCCAAAGGGATACAAGACCTACAAGATGACCTAAAGAAGCTTTATAGGTGGTCTGGGATCTGGCGGCTTGACTTCAATGTGAAGAAATGCAAAGTTATACAAAGTGGGGCCAAGATTCCCAGGACAGAGTACTACCTGGTAGGAGTCCTGGTATCTGCAACAGAAGAGGCGAAAGATTGGGAGGTGATGATCGCTAGCGACCTGAAGTATTCCACACAGTGCAGGATTCTAGCAGCAAGGGCAAATAAGATGTTGAAATGCCTTGCTAGGGGGATCAGCGGTAGACAAAAGGAGGTTAAACTAGCCTTGTGCAGGCCACTGGTGAGATCACATCTAGAGTATTAAGTACAGTACTTTTGCCCTCTTCTCAAGAAAGACATTAGACTGCTGGAAGCAATCCAGAGAAGGGCAACAAAGATGACTGCAGGTCAGCTGGGTAGAGCATACAATGAGAAGTTGAGGGCATTGAACTTATACTCCTTGAAGGAAAGAAGGGAGAGATGGGACATGACTGAGACTTTCCACTACTTGAAAGGGATAAATAATGTGGATAAGGAGGTCTCTTTACGCTAAACAGCAGCTGTAACATGAGAGGAACACAGTCTTAAGCTGGAGGGGTGTTTTAGGAGGGAGATTAGGAGGCACATTTTCAGTGAAAGGGTCGTTACCAGTTGGAACATGCTACTGGAGGAGGTGGTCTCATTGAAGACAGTGGGCAACTTCAAGACAGGCTGGGATAGATATAAGGGAAAGGTTAAGGTCATGGGTGGGGTAGATGGAAAGGATGGGATAATTGTGGGGGGGGGGAGGGCAGAGTCAGTAACTTTAGTCAAGGATCCTGCAATATGAGCAGACTAGATAGACCAAATGGGCTTATTCTGCTGGTTTCTTCATATGTTTGTATGTAAGATCATTTGATTTATGAATGAGCCAGTCAAAGTTTAGATCTCCTAGAATTATAGTTTCATTATCACTAGAACTGATAATTTGGGAGAGATAGTTCTGTTTTTCAAAACTGCCTGCTGGAGGCTGGTAACAGCCTGACACTTTTATTGATTTAGCCTTAGATAACACTATTTCACCTACTATATACTCAAACTATGTGAGGCAATCATAAAGGAGGACAGTTTATCTTTAATATGTAATACCACCACCCCTAGTGGGTAAATTATGTCCATATGGTTCATATCTCAGTAGGGAGAAAACACCATAGCAGGCTGCTTAATTCAAAAATACAGCTTTTCGAACACGACACCAAAATGAATATGACTTACTAAAATTAGTATGATATATGTCACAATGACCTTAACATATTATGATATAACAATGACATCAGCTGAAATGCATATATTGCATGCCAAAAAAAGTAGTAACAAATGAAACAAGACTGAGATATACTGAAATGAGTGAAACACATAAAACAGTGTAACACATGCTGATATAACACATACCGAAATGAGTACAGCATATACCAAAATTGATTCAACACATTTTAAAAGATGTAGAACACATACTAAAATAAATGTACTATTTAGTAAACATTATGAAACACATACTAGAAATACAGCATGTAATAAAATGAGTATAATATGCTGAAATGTATAGTACACATACCAACACTTCAAAAAAGCTAATATGCATACTGAAATGAGAACAGCACATGCTGAAATGTGTGAAAGACACACTGTTGTAACACATACCAGGAAGCACATAATGTCAAGGACCAGTCACAATGCAGTTAGAAAACTGCATGGGAAATAGTCCAAAAGTTCAGTGAACCTTTCTGCTCTGTAGCAGGACACAGGCATTTTAACTGAATTTGTCAACTATAAGTATACAACTATATTTTTTTTGTAATAAAAAAAAATTAGATTGAACAGGTTCATTATTTGTTCAGCTTTTATAGAATAGCATTGATAAATAACGCACACTCTGTATGTAAGGTAAAGTGCTATATTGATTAATGGACATCAAAAACAACCACCTTTTTGGTGGAATGCTATAACTGCAGCAGCTGCATAAGTATTTCATGCAGATTAGTTAGTTTTCAATTTTTTTTACAGATTAAAAAAACCTTAGTGTTATAATCAAAATTCTGCTTTTATGTTTAAGTTAGCCTTTTTTCTTACAGCCAACCATCTGTCAGAGTCATTTTTACAGGTATCAGAAAAACTAACTAGCACCCATAACTAAAGTCGTATGGTCTGCTGTGGGGACCAAGCTCAATTTTAAAAATTAAACTGAAAAGCTAATGTGTAGTAAACAATGTTGCAGCACGATGCAAGATATGGTTGAGTCCACCTTGTATTCCTTCTCCTGTAGCACTGTTGAGGCATAAGAAAGTTATTTATTTCTAGGTTGATTGCCTATTCCAGCACATGCCTTCTCTCCCACTCTATCCTGCAGAAAGGAAACAGGTAACTTTTGAAATTGGAGAGCCACAACTGTATTTGATTATTGGATTACTCTCGTTTCCCCTCTTTGTTCCTCTCCCCCAAGTCCCCCACTACAATGATCAGGGTCTCCACAACTGAACAATTCCTCCATCTGAGAAGGTGACTGGTGAGCCGCTGTCTTCACAGTCAGTGGCAGTGCTGCTTGAGGTCACAAGCTGAGGCTGTATAAATTCCAGATAGCCTGTATACACCCTCAAGTGGATAAACATATTTTGAAACAATTTTCCCACATCATTTCCATTTCACAAGATTTGATTTGCACAGCTGGAAGTCTCCCAATTAGAATGGGAACATCGTCCCTTTTTGCTGGACTTTGGTTGCAGATATTTTTGACACTGGCACTTATTTATGTAAGCAATATAACAATATATTGTGTACACTGAACAGATCTAACCACATCTCTTATTGTTCAGTAAGTGCCAGTGTCTAAAATGTTTCCAACAATGTGTGAAACATCATAATTGGTGGAACCTGCTTGGCCCAGCCAGAGGGGATGCTGCAGCTGCAAAAATGCAGTGCTTATCTTCCTGATCATGGATGCACAGTCTCTGACAGCACTCCAGGACCACAGCCACCCCAGATGCAAATGAACCAAGCTCACACCTGAAGCCAATGTGCCCATGTAGTACTACACTGCACTACTGTTGGGACATCTGAAAGTCCCAAACAGTTTATATTTCAACGGAAATTACCATGGTGACATAATTCATAGATTCATAGAAGCTGACAGAAGAAAAGGACTGTTTGGTCCATCCAGTCTGCCCATTTTTTCTCTGCCTAATTTAAAACTGCAGACCATACGTGATCACCAGCCTCTGCCCTCCTGCCCCCTGCCTCTACCAATGGCGCCTGCAGCCCCCATTCGGACTCTGGGTTTTCTTCCCTACCAGTTTTTGCAATACCCATGTATCTATTGCATGCTTTCTTAAATCCAGTAACCATTTTAGCCCCCATCACTTCCACTGTGAGGCTGTTCCAGGGGTCTACTACCCTTTCTGTGAAGAAGTATTTTCTCCTGTTCCCTCTGATCTTTTCCTCCTCCAGCTCCATATTGTGACCCCTAGTCTTTGGTCATCTTTTGCTTTGAAAGATGCTCTCTTACTGTACCTTGTTTATTATTTTAGGCATTTGAACACCTGAATCATGTCTCCCCTCTCTCTCCTAATTTCCAGGGAGTACAGATCAAGGTAATCTATCCTTTCCTTTCCTTTCCTCATAGGACTTACGATGCAGGCCCTGCACCATTTTGGTCACCCTCCTTTTTTTGTACCCATTCCATCCTGTCTATATCCTTATGGAGATAAGGCTTCCAGAACTGTACCCCATACTTGATGTGGGGTTTGACCAGTGATTTATGCAGGGGCAGTGTCATCTCCCTTGACCTACTGGTTATACCCTTTCATATACAGCCCAGCATACGATTTGCCTTTCCCACTGCCTTATCACATTATTTCCCCACCTTTAGGTCATCCGATAGTATAATCCCCAGGTCCCTCTCCTGCCCTGCTACTGTGATTACTTCTCCCCCCAGTTCAAACTTGGTCCGTGTAATAACCTATTAATATTTAAGACATGTTTTCATTCAGCCATAGTCACCTTTTTTACAGTACTTTAAATTACCACTTCAATGGCTTTATTCAGATATTTCTGAATATACAGGCTAATGTATAGGCAGTCATACACAACAAGACTGTGTCTGCATCAATAGGTTTCTATGGCAACCAAGAATCTCAAGAGTGAAGCTCAAGAGGTTCCTTGGTTGCCATAGTAAACAAGATAAAGACACAGGATGGTCTGTGTATGGATGACCACACATTATCTTTTATAGTGTAATGGGCATCCAAGTCCATTTCAGATACTCCACTTCCTTTCAGTAAGCTGGCAGCTGGGGGGAAGGCACTTGAGGGTTGGTGGGCTCAAATTATCGATTCTACATGTGGCTAGTGTCTGCAACTGCAGCGGTTTCTGTAATTTCAAGTTTAAAAAAATGGTTGCCAGTTTGTTTGCCTAGAGGGATGCAGCTATCAAGTGGCATTCTATGTTGTTCTGCAGTAGTGACATCACTACTGCAGCATAACATATTGATGTCACCACCACAGCACTACAACCCTATTCAAGACATGGATTGCCATGCAGAACAACATTCCACTACACACTATGGGTCAGATTCTCAAAACAATTTGGGACTAAATCCCACACCACAACTCCAGTTGCAGCTGAACTCTTGCAGCTTGGTTCACTGCAGCTGCAAGAGATGTTATGCCTGGTCCCACCAGCCATAACATTTCTTCCACTGCTGTAGGGAAAAGCCACCCACAAACTGTCATCAATTGTGGAGCCGGCTGTAAACTGGCTCCACTTTAAAAAATACTGTAGCAGTAGTAGAAACTGCATTTCCACAAGTGGCAACCCACTTGCGCTATGTTTTTCATGCAGCTGTGGGATTTTCATGGGGTTTGAGAATTCGGACCTGTATCTCTATTCTTCATTCTAATATTAGACTCACAGATGTGAGCAGTAGCCATGGCTTCTCCTCCAACATGTCGCAAATAAAAAAAAAGTCATATTTTGTGTTAAATGGCCATGTTTAATGACAGTTGTTGTATGCCTTCTCTTGTCTTTCATGCCTTATCCTGACTAGAACTGGAAAGGGCAACCCTTTTTCTCCCAGTTTTGTGTCTTGACCCCCAGGAACTAAAGCTATACATTTTTTCCCACCTTTACGAAGGGCCTGAGACCAATGCAGGTCAGTAATCAATAGTGGTGCTGCTCCATTTTTGCTGGGTTTGTGGTTGCATCCACCCTCCTTACTGGAGTCAGTCTTTACTAGGCAAAGGTACCCCATCTATAGGTTTCTGTAGTCCTGCCTACTGCATAACTATCCATTCTTTAAGACACTCATGAGACTGTATGGAAAGAAAGAAAGAAAGAAAGAAAGAAAGAAAGAAAGAAAGAAAGAAAGAAAGAAAAGTTGCTTACAAGGTTGTAATGCTTTGTAGCAGCACCACTGCAACGAATGACCCACATGGGCCTCAGTGCCTACCAATTGGCATATACCCTGTCGGTGTCGAACATAATATTGTGGAAGCCACAGCTGCTCAACCATACTCCAGCGGAGTGCACCAGCAGTGGCTTCCTTACATGATGTTCAGCATTGACAGGGTATACACTTAAGATTGCAGTAAGGTTTTGAGGGATGTGGGGCCATGACTGGTTAACCTGATTACAAAATGAGGAGTTGTGCTTCTTGAAGTGAGCCTGGAAATGATACTTTAAATAGTGACCGCCATACCTTGATAAACAGGGGAATTCACTGATGTTATTTAACAGTGGCTCATAAGTAATAAAAAATACAACTGGTTATCAAATCAGAAAGATAGTCTGTACTGTATATTTTTCTTGCCATTTGGAGACTGACCATATTATGTTGTCACACAAAGGGGAAATATCATTAAAAAATAATTACAGACAAAAGCTTAATGGATTTCCAAATCGAATATCTTGTAGCAAAATGGAACATATGAGTAACTGTATTTTGTCCTTTTTTATTAGGGATATGCAGAATATATTTATTTTTACAGATTCCTTTTAATTTCTGGACCAGAAAATTCCATCTGTGCCTGCCTTCCTTTTTACAATCCTCTTCCAACAATTGCCTCCCCACCCTTATGTTCCTTTCTTACCATATCCCTCTTTTATTTTTATTTTGTCTACACCATCCGTCATGAGGTAATAATGAAATTATATAAAATGTGATTTTTTTCAGTCTTTTTAATGTGGTTGTTTCGGTATTCTTTCTATACTTTGGTGTTGACATCACTCATGTAATTTCCTCTATTCTTAGTTTTTTCTTTATTTCTGATTGCCTTATCTTACGTGTAATGTAATATCTATTAATTTTCTATAGTATGTAGTACAGCATTGCTGTATATGGCTTTCTATCCCTTTCAGAATGCTGTTGTACCACATTTCTAAGGTCATGGGACGTAATTTTACCCTTCTGAGATACAACAGCACTCTGAAACCTCCTAAAGATTGCACAAGTTTTGTTTATAAGTGGAAAGACCTTCTGTGTGCACACCAATCAGTAGAAAATGAAAGTTACTGCTTTTATGGCAGTAGTGGTATTTTCACATTCCAGATGACCATCCAGAGCTTATTAAACTCCAAGAACAGCCCAATCACTCAACTATAAACTATAAAAATGCTAGATGAACAACCACATGTCCAACCAGCCTGAGCTGCCACTTCGGGGACCTCATCACCTCAGCCTTCTGAGCTTTGTTCTCATGATCAGAAGTAATCAGGATCCCTCTGTGGCAGCACAGGCTGCTTGTACATGGCTGCCCATCCAGAATTCTCTATGTAATGATCACTTAGTCTTTTGTATACAGTGGTGCTCAGTATCAGGTTTATTCATGTCTAATCATGTTATGGAACTATTGTCACAATGCCCTGATGGATGACTAGACATAATGATAGGAAACACATCCTGTAGCAATCAAGCAACTAGAACACATGGCTCTGTTCTTTCTTGCCAGTTCATGTATGAAGTTGCAGACTGTCATGATTAAACAAGAAAGAACCTGATACACAGGGTACCCCTGAATATTTCAGGTATACGTCTCATGCAATAGTAGGTTAGCACAGCATTACTTCCAAAAATTGTCATTTAAAACAGATACTGTATATATGTGTTGGTGTGCTTTAAGATGTGCACATACTGATAGCTAAGCTGGCACTATTAAATGTGTGATTAAGAAGACACATTCATGTTGCAACAACGTGGTGACAGTTGGGTAGCTGGCAGCTGCTGGCCTGGGAAAGCATTTATAAAAGTTTTACCAATGGGTCAGGTTTTGCAAGCATCCTCATGGAATATAAGCATGTAGTTTATAATGCACACTGACTGTTAGGGTGTATTTAAAATCCTTTTTTACAGCATGAAGACTACTTTGGCTGCCTGGTATTGGGAGGTGTAGTGTAGCTCAACACAGGGGTTCAGTGAGTTCCTTTTTCATGTGAATCACCCATGTATTAAGCACTCTACTTCCCAGCCAAGACCTATGTGAACTCTGCCTTTTTTTGCATAATATTTTTCCCCTCTTCCTTGCCCACAAGCACCCCTACTCCATAAGGTCTCCATCACCTCCTGCTGCCCACTAGACTCGCCCCTCACTGACATGAGGAACCCTTCCAGACCTCCAGCCTCAGCATTCTGTGACTGGCTTTTCCCTGCCGAGGTCCCTCTCTGGCCACTGTGGAAGTGCACTTCTTCCTCTTGATATCCTCTTTAGTTGCTGGCTTGTGACTACTGGGAGCATCCCCAGAGTCTGGGGGAGGAACAGTGATGATGTTGACTGGTGGGATCCCTCTGTGGTGTGCTGTTGGGGTTCATTGCCATGGGACAAATCAAAGGCATCTCTACCACACCACCACCACCTGGAGTCCCCATAGAGTGATATGCCAAGCATTCCACCCCACCATCAAAGGGATACTCTGAACCCTCCCTGCTGCTCTGTGCTTTTGGTGTTCCAGACTTGGGGCATAAAACTGGGTTGTTTACATACCAGTGCCATCGCCCCATCACTCAGCATCATGGAACCACCCATTACCATCTGTTTTTAATTTTCTTTGAAGGTTTTGTGAGCAGCTAAGGCAAAATACCTTACAGTTTTTTTTTTATTTATAAACAGCCAAAAAGCTCAACCCAGTACTACCAGTGATGCAGTTTGCCTGAGACACAAGTTCACATTGCAAGCCAAACTGTACACCTTGGGCTGGTGGCATCTATGGCGTTCTTCAGAAGTAGTCCTATAAGATTGGGATTGGAGTTTAGACAGCTTCCTTGCTATGCAAAGTCACCTATGTAGGGCTACAAGTTGCATTGGACATTTAGTGTGACCACACAATGTCCTGTCCCTTCATGTCAGGACAGAGAAAATTTGCTGAAGCAATAGGTGGTGAGATGGACCATAATGTGGAAAAGTGCCTCAGATGGCCCACTTCTCTGCTGGTGGCACAACAGCACTAGCCATCACAAGCCTGACCTGGCTTGTGCTCTGAATTACAATGAACTTTAGTAAGCCCAGAGCAAGAACTGCTAGAGTTCACCCTGCTACAGGCCCTGATGTTCATGGGGAGAGGTTCCCCTCCCAACGCTGAGAGTAGTTTGTCTCTATACAAATGGATAACTTTGAGACTGAAGGGCAAGCCCTAGGATGGCTGAAAGTAAGGAGGAAAGATACTGCAAGACAGCCAATGAAGGGGATGAGATGAGTGAGGGAAAAAAAACACAGATAAAAACAGCCAAAGAAATGCCATTGCCGCAGAGAAGAGAAGAGAAGAGAAGTAAAGACAATGTACAGTATAAGGTGCCTATAAAATAAGAACACCTGCCACGTTTGGGGGTAGTAAGAATCTCCATATGTTGTACTGTACATCATAGCCACCAAAAAGACAAAAAAATTCCCTCTTAGTACAAAAGAAAGCTCACCTTCTTGCATACAGCATGATTTAAAGTCAACACTTGGCATCTCTGTATTCCTTAATCAATTTACATATTTTGTAAGTCCTCACATTCACAATAACATTCTCTGTTCTGAGATGCTCATTTAAAATGAGGTTCATACAGTTGCTAAATGAAACCAGTTAGAGTTGAATCTTTGCATTGCTTAAATTGCTTCATTCTGTAAAACAACATTCACTTAAAGGAAACCCCCAGCAAGAACCAACAATGTTTTTTTTACAGCTCCCTTCTTCTACTGATGCAGATAGACAGTACTTTAGTTTTCACAATGGAAGTATTTATGACTGCAATTTGCAAGGCATACTTTGTTGTATTTTGTAAGAACATTTTGTTGTGTTTGGGAAGCAAGATGGGAAGCAAATTAATACAGAAGCAGGCAAGAAGATTGAGAAAATACATTATTTCACTGTATAAAGAATTTCAGTGATTCAGTGAACTGCACATTTTATAGGATCAGTGTGCATCCTGTCAGCACAATACAATCCTATAAGTTATTTAGCATGTTTAGTTTGACAGTATTTAATTTATTAAATGTAGCATTTTCAGTACTTTGTATAATCACATATGGATATGTATAAAACACACTTGCATAAATGGAAGGAAATGTAATGCTTTTTTCCACATAGGCATACAGTGGGGACACTGCATAGAAAGTAGTGTATTTACATAATGTATGTGTGCATGTATTAATGGTTCTTTTAAAGTAAGGGGCCTACTTATCTCAGATAACAAGTCTCTTGTAGTGCAGTGGAGCAAAGAAGAGAACAAAAAAAAAGCAAGAAAAACTAGCATTTTTAGGCTCTGGAATTCTAAGTGATGAAGCTTTGAATGTCTCCAATACATTATTAAGATAATTTATTTTACTATTTTACACCTTCCTTGCACACACAAAACAACAGCTTGACTTCCGAATTAAAGTAATTAATATTTGGTATACACTAGTAAGAATGGACCGGCAAACTATGACTCCTGGTTCATTGGCATCACATTGATTGAATGCCACCTATTTTTGTTCTTAAAATAAGTCCTGCTGTTTCGTACCTACTGCCTTTTGAGAAAAAAAAAACACACATCATACTCTATGTACTGAGTTTGGTTAAGACCACGGTGGTGCCAGTGGTGGAGCTAAGAGACATTTGTTCTCCATTATATAATTAGTCAAACTCTACTGGTATGGCCATTATGATGACTAGTGTACTTTCTGTTAATGTACAGATGTTGCTTTATTCAATCGTTTGTACAATCTGTTAAGGTCTTCTTTTATGGCCATAATACTATTGCACAGCCTTTATCCACAAGTTTATAGTAACATCTGACCATTCCTGCAGTTCTTTAATGGCTAACCTTTCTTTTCTTGTAATGTTGTTCATGCCATGACATTGGATCTTTTTGACTCTTGATTCACCCGCTTGCTGAACGTTGTTGCAACTGTATTCAGGACATTGCTAGGAACAAAGTTTAATTTCTTCTTAAAGGATATACTCTCTCTTGTTACTGTTCTTTCTGTTTCAGTATGTGCCCTGTATTGACTGAGTTCACTGCATAACTGGTGACTTGTGGAGCAGTATTACTTAATGCTTGAGAAATGTGTGCTTTTAAATGCAGCTGCTGATAAAGTTTGTATACAGTAGATAGATCTTTAGATTAAGTAAGTAATAAGCCATGAGAATGTAAGGCCATGCTTTAATACTGATTCCTGGCTCAGTGTTAATGGACCATACATTAAATTTACCATCTCTATTTTGTCTTATGTGCTAAGTGTCACAGTTTCTGGGGATTCTCTCAGTAATTCTTGCAATTCCCTCTTCCACCTCCTCTGCATCTCCCTCTGGTGCCTCCCCCAACATCCTCTTCCCCTTTTTGTTCCCAGTCCCTCTAAGGTGTCCCTCCTAAAAACACTGCAAGTGTAGAATACTGGGTCTGCTGTTATCATTACTGTCTGATTTACTGTTATCAGTTGTTTCAAAATGTCTACCCTCAATGCTAATCTATCCTTATTATTTCGAAGTTTTTATTTACACCTGTCCCACCAGTTGTATAGTGCCATCCCTGTAATCTCGAGCATCCCTCTCATATTTACTTTTTTTACCTGCTTAGATCTTCTAGAAATTTTTCAGATTTGATTCCAATTTAGCAGTAAGATTGTGTACTTGTGCAGGTTGGATGTCTTTAAATATTTCAGTCTGTAATTTTGTGATTTCCTCAGTCATTTTATTGTGCTCTTTTCTAGTTTTTATGTTTGCCCTTGCACTCACTGAATGACTTTGTGGACGTGGTGTGAGAGAGACCCCCACACACCAAAATCCACCCAGTCTACTGCCTACTATGCAGCTGTGCATGCCTGTCTTCCCAAAAATCTAACTGATGGTTCTGGTGAAAAAACAAAATCAATAACACATTAAAATCATTACAGAGTAAAGTTTTCAGAAACTAAATTGGCAGCAAGTATCTTCTGATGCCAACACTAGGCCAGTTCTAGAGGCAGCTGTCCCTGCTGGGTATTCTGTAGTGCACTGTCAGAGGAGGGATCGCAGGTGTAGGAGAGTGGCCATCTTTTTTAGATCCAGCCTGGGCTTCACTGTGCATCTGGTTGGAACTTCCAGATCCTTTGAGTGTGTGACTGAGTGTGGGGGTCCAGGTGCAGGCTGCAGGATTCTCCTTATTTACCGACCCCATAGGTTGGAAGGGAATTCCTGCAGGAGGTTGCAGACTTCATCATCAGTCAGGTGTTGGAGTTCCCCAAGTGTTTAATCCTGGGGTGACTTCAATGCCTGAGTCGATGTTGAATCCTCACATTTTGGTTATGACCTCCTTCAGTTGATGTCATCACTGGGCCTAGCACAAGTAATTACTTTTGCGATACGCCAACATGGTCACATGCTTGATCTGGTATTCCAGCTGGGTCTTGAAGTGGGCAGCCTCAAGGCTGATCTGGTCTTTTGGTCTGATCACTGAACAGTGAAGTTCATGCTTGGGGGCCACCCCTCAAAAGTCACTCCCTTGTCGAGATGATCAGTTATCACTCTTTAAGGAGTTTGTCCCCAAAGGGACTGCTGGCATTAGGTGATTTATCTAGGGTGGACAATGCATGCGCAGCTGGCATCAGTGAGGTGGTAGCCACTTATAATAAAGTGATATCCAAAGCACTGGATGGCATCACCCCCGTTCATATATGACTCAGATCCTCTCATTTGAGATCCCCCTGGTTTGATGAGGATCTCAAGGCGATGAAGATCAGGGATCAGAAGTTGGAGCATTGCTGGCAGAAGACTCGGTTGGTGGATGACAAACTGGTCCTGCGTGCTCAATACGGTGAGTACCAGGAGACAATTTCCCATAAGAAGGCAGAATTCATGTCCAGGGAAATTGCTGCAGGGAAAAACAGACCTTCTCAGCTTTTTCAGACTGTGACTAGGCTACTTCCTCTAGTCTGCCAAAAAATACTTTTGCAATCACTTTATATGAAGAGTTTGCTCTGACAGAGTGTCCTCTATTCAGTCAGAGATTCCATCAATGAGGCAATTGTTGCCTCACAGTGGTCAGACTGGGAGGAATGGAGTCACTCCATCAGTCTGGGAGGAATTTAAACCAGTGGAGGTGGCAGAGGTCATTGAGGTGATGTTAGAGCTGAGCTGGACCCAGCCCCAACACATTTCTTAATGAGATGTGCTGGGACTGTTGGCCTGGTGTTTGCCAGGATCACCCAGTGCTCGATGGCAGAGAGAGTGTCTTTCCAGCAGTCTTGAAAGAGGCTCTGGTCAGACCTCTCCTGAAGAAACAATCTCTCTACCAGGATGTCTTGGCAAATTACAGTCCTATCTCCAACCTGCCATTTTTGAGCAAGGTTGTTCAGAAACATGTGGCACAACAGCTCGAGTATCACCATGTGTCCTTTGACATCTATGAGCCATTCCAGTCAGGTTTTAGGGCCAGACACAGCAATGAAACAGCATTAGTTAGGGTGCACAATGATCTTCTCAGAGATAGAGATAAAGGAGAGAAGTCAATTCTGGTTCTCCTCAGTCTCTCATCAGCCTTTGACACTGTGGATCACTTCATGCTTCTCAATCGGCTCTGTGAGTACTGTTGACTCACTTGTGTAGTCATCAAATGGTTTGAGTCCTAGCTTTCTGACATGGTGCAATGGGTAGTGATGAGGAATTTCTCCTCCTCTCCAATGCCCCTGTCATGTGGAGTACCACACGGCTCGATCTTTGTGCCAATGTTGTTTGTAGTGTATATGCTGCCCCTGGACAAGATCATTCAGCAATTCAGTGTGGAGTTTCACTGCTATGCAGATGATACCAAGCTGCATTTGTAATTTGCTCCTGAAACATCCAATGCTGTAGATGTGATTAACATCTGTCTGGCAAAAATCAATGACTGGATGTCCTCCAGCTGGTTGTGACTGAATCCAGACAAGACAGAGGTGCTGGTGATTGAGCCGGGTCATGGGCATGATGGGAGGGAACCTGGAGCTGACACAGGACTTTTCTGCATCTGCACCATTGGTGGCCTCCCCAAGGGTGTGCTATCTTGATGTGATCGTGGACAGCAGATTGACATTTGAGGATCAGGTGTCTTCTGTCTTTAAAAGTGTTTTTTACCACTTAAGGAACATCGCCAGAATCAAGTGCAGGTCTTTGTTACCTCTAGGCTTGACTACTGTAACTCTTTATTTTGGGGGTTACAGGAGGGACCCTCTGCAGGTTGCAGCTGGTACAGAACACAATGGCTCAGTTACTGACAGGCCTGTCTAGGTTCAGTCATATGACCCCAGTCCTGCATGCTCCGCACTGGCTGCCTATCAGGTGGAGGGTCCTTTCCAAGGTAGGTTTGCTCACCTTTAAGGCCCTATATGGACTAGGCCTGAGCTACCTGACTGAGCACCTGACACCTGCAACCTCTGTCTGACAACCATGTCTCCAGAGTCTCTGGGCCGACCATATGGAACTCTCTACCACCTGCAATCTGGGAGGCCCCCTCAATTGACATGCTCAAGCAGAGGCTAACAGCCCACCTCTTCTGCCTGGCTTATCTGAAATAAACTTTCTCTACCCAATGTTTGAGTAAACAGAGTAAACATCAGTAACCTATGACCAACTGTGATTCTGAATTGTAGTATTTTATATTTACTTATTAATGCTTTGTGCCTTGTATTACTTATATTGTTTTATTGTTAGGCACACAGAGCCTCCAGGACTGGGCACCATAAATATAAAATGTGCCTTGTCTGCCATGCCTATTTATCTTATTGCAGTGGGCTATACTGTCTACAAGAATGGAAGAGGTCAGAAAACTTTCAGAAATTCATCTCTGAATGTTAGGAGTTCTTCAACCACAGACATCTGTGACCCTGTTGCAGATGCTTTCACAATATTACATTCCCCATAAGTGTAATGTTAAGCATTGACTGCCAATGACTGCTTTATCAAAGAAGACAGAATTTAAACAAGTAGTTACATGTGTTAACAAACGAAAAAGTTATGAACTAAAGAAAAACAAAAACATTTAAATGAATGGGCTCACACTTCCCATTCCTGTCAATGTATTTTTCCTTAGTTGGTAGCTTTTTCTGTTTTTTAATATTTTACCTAGTTTTTTCCTCCCTTTCTTAGCCCATCTCAGAGGAACTCCATATATGTTAATATTCCTATTTTGGATGACGTGACTGAATTTCAGTAAGAGAAGTTATTGATCTCCACAAGGATGCTCTCCCCCCTGTGAATGATGTCTCGGTGGCTACTCCTCCTATATACTTAGAAGTAAATGAACACCTGACAACCCCCACTGAAAAGGAGATGTATCTAAAATTATCTGTCCTATAGAAATACATAATAAAAGAAGGACCACATTAAAAATGAGATACTGCATTTCACCTCTACTATACTGGGTAAATGCAGTATAAAGGCCAATTACCTTCCTCCTATGCTTTCTCAACTGATAGTTATATACCGTATTGTTTGCTCTGTTAAATTAATTGTCATGCACGGTGTTGTTTTCGAAGAATTTCTTGTACTCTAATGCTGAAGCCCTGCACTGCACTGTACTGTTTCAATGGCAGTATTCTCCCAGGTCATGCCTGAAAATGGCAAATGTTCGCTTAGCTCTCCATACCCAGTAAACAAAAACTAAATAAATAAATACAGTAAATAAAAGTGTATAAAATCAGCACCCCACTGCAAATGACATATTACATCTGATCTGGTCTCTCTTGGGTTAATATACAGTAAAACTGAGTACAAGCAGAACCCAGTACAAAACAAATGCAAGCGGCAAACATTCAGCATTGACAAATGCTTGGTCTTTTAGTTTTCTTTCATACATGAACCAAAATACAGGATTTTGAAGTTTTTAAAAGTTCTCACTCTCATGCCATGCTCATTGCCCACCATGCAAAAATTAAATATATTGGTCCACTTTTGTGCGTTTTGCCATCAGAAACACATGGAATCATCATCCAAATACATCTACAGTATGAGTCTAGCGGGTACTGTACTCTCAACAGGTAACATCAGCAGAAGAGATTTGTAAATAAATTGCGAGTGACTGACTCATTAATTACAAAATTAATTGTAAAAGGTATTTTAACAATATCTTCAAAAACTAAAAATACAGTCAGAATGAATCTTACAATGTCAGGAATATATTTTTTCTAAAAAGCTATATGATGAAATTTTTTGCCGACTAAAAAATATTGCTGCTTTAAGTTGTTAGCCTTGTTGTCTAAAGGATTTGCTGGATAATGGCCATGCCTTCCTCTCTATTGCCATTTGTCTGCACTCTTGTATCATGCTGCCTATCTTTCCTTTTTGAACTTAGAACAGCATAAATAAACGAATGAGGGCATGCCCTCCTCCATCAGAGTCACATGCATGTGTTTTCATTTGAATAAATGAACATACAAACGTACAAAAATGCCAGCAGAAACAGGCCAAAACGGTCTATCAAGTCTGCTTGAGTGTGCAGCTCACAGTTTACTTTACTGCAGCTGACTCCCCCCACCCATTTCCAGTCTCCCCAGTTTATCATCCCAGCCTGCCATCACATCCCTCCCCAGTCTCCCTTCAATTTTGATCTTTTCTTTGACCCTGTCCCACCCCTTCTTAAAACTACCAACACTCTTCTGCAAGATCACCTCCTCTGGTAATTCATTACAACTAACTACCACCCTTTCCATGAAATAGTGCCTCCTCATTTCCCTCTTGAATCTTTCCCCTTTCCAGTTTCAGACTGTATCCCCTTTGTTTCTCCACCCCATAAGCGGAACATGCCCTCCATACTAAGCCTATTCATATCTTTTAAGTATTTAAAGGTCTCAGTCCCTTTCCCTTCTACAGTATCTACCAGGGAATACATGTTGAGCTCCCTCAATCTTTCATCATAGGGTTTGTTCCCCAGTCCTAGGATCATCTTTGTTGCCCTTCGCTGCACCCCCTCCAGTAGTTTGTTGTCCTTTATTAAATAGGGTCACCAGAACTGCACATAGTACTCCAAGGATGGTCTCACCAGTGACCTGTACAATGACAGGATGACTTCTTCCTTCCTTGAAGTAAATCCTCTGGCTATGCATTCCAGCATTTTGTTTGCTTTGGTTTCACCCGATAGTACTGAGCAGAATATTTCACATCCCCTGTGACTAGCACCCCTAGATCCTTTTCCTCCTCTGAAATGGATACCTGCACTCCCCCCAAGCCAGTAGCTAGTCCCAGAGTTTCTGGCTTCCAGGTGCATGACCTTGCATTTCCTAGCATTGAATCCCAACTGCCATATGCCTGACCAGCACTCAAGCTGTGCCAGGTCCTCTCTGAGTTCTTGCCTCCCTTCCTCACTGTCGACTCTTCCACAGATTTTTGTATTGTGTGTGAGCAGGCTGACTTTACTCTTGATCCTGTCTGCTGTAACCCTGATAAAGATGTTAAGTAACACTGATCAGAGCACCGAGCCCTGTGGGGCCCCACTGGTTACAAGTCTGGGTTTTGAGAGTTGCCCCACTACAGTTACCCTCTTCTGTCTGTCCTGCAGCCAGCTCCTGACCCACTCCACCAGTTTCTCTCCTGCTACCGGTTCCTCAGTTTACTGATCATCCTTCCATGTGGCACTGAGTCAAAAGCCTGGCTGTAGTCCAGATACAGAACATCCACCTAAAGGGGCCCCTGTCGATTGACCTTGTGAGCCAGTCAGAAAAGTAAACTAGGTTGGTCTGGCAGGATCTCCCCAAGACAAACCCATGTTGCCTTCCATCCTGGAGACCATTCACTTCCAGAAAGATCACTATTCTCTCATTTAGAATGGTCTCCATTAACTTACCTACAACAGAGGTAAGGCTGACTGGTCTGTAGTTACCTGAATCAGCCCTAGGTCCACTCTTGAGGAGAGGTACCACATGTGCCATACTCCAGTCCTGAGGCACACTCCCCATCTCCAGTGAGGTGTTGAACAGGTCCACCAGAGGGCCTTCCAATACCTCTGCCACCTCTCTCAGGACCCTTAGATGCATTCCATCCAGTCCCAGAGCCTTATCCACCCACAGGGCTTTAAGGCCCTCTAAAACCCTTTCTTCAGGGATTTCCCCATCATTTACCCCTGATCTTACTGTTACCACCTCTATTTTCTCTTCTGGCAGAGACACAACCTTTTCCCTGGTGAACACCAAACAGAAGTACTCATTGAGTGCCTCTGCCTGGTCCACCCCTCTTTCTGCCTATTCTGCTTCACTCTTGATCCTGACAATCCCATCTTTACAGCTTCTCTTCTCTCTTATGTACCAAAAGAAATCCTTTTCCCCTTCTCTTATCACCTGTGCCAGCCTTAACTCTATTGAAGCCTTAGCCCCCCTGACTGCTGTACTCACCTCTCTGGATTTCCTCGACTACTCCTCCTCCCTGTAAGCCTCTTGCATGGTTCTCTTATACCTGTTGAAGGCTGTTCTCGTCTCCCTCACTTTCTCTGCTACCCTCTTGCTGAGCCAGCTTGGTCTTTTGGTTTTGGACTTCTTACTCTGGGTCTTTGCACACACGTTAGTGGCCTCCGCCAGACCCAGCTTGATAATGGACCAGTTCTAGTCAGCATCTGTCTCTGGGCAGATTTTGACAAGATGCCCCATTAGGATGTCACCCATCCTATCAAAGCCTGCTTTTCTGTAGTCCACCACTCTTGTCTTGGTCCTGGCTACTTCTTTGCTCAAATTGAGGAAAAAACACACCATGCAGTGATTGTTGCCTGCTAGAGGATCCTCTACCAATATGTCTTGGATATGCTCCCCATCTGACAACACAAGGTACAGTACATTACCCTTCCTGGTTGGCTCAATTACCCCCTGTACCAGGAAATCATCTGGGAAGGCCTCCAAGAGGACCTGTTCCCTGGCACTAGAGTTAGGCAGGGTGCTTCAATCAACCCCAGGCAGATTGAAATCACCTACTATGACAGTGGTTGCCCTTACCACTGAGCCTTCTAATTTGCTCCTCCAACTCCTTGTCAATTTCCTCATTCTATGAGGATGGTCTGTATACCATCCCCAATAAAACCTTCCTCCCTTTAGAGTTTTGCAGCTGTACCCATAAGGTGTCAGGCTTGTCCTCTTCCCCCTCATCCTTGGTGCATAATATCCCATCCCTAACAAAAATAGTCACCTTTTCCCCTTTCCCCTTCACTCTGTGCTTCCAGTACAACCTGTACCCAGGCATCATGAGGTCCTAGTCATGGTATTGGGTGGTCCAAGTCTCCATGATGGCAACTATGTCTACCTCTACCTCTACCTCTCCCTCCACAAACAGTGCCTGAAGCTCTACTGCCTTGTTTTCCAGACTCCTTGTATTCAAGGATACCACTTTCCTCCCCTTCCCCCTCCCAATCCTTTGCTTCCTCCCTTTTTTTGAATTCCTCTTCCTCTCCTCCTGATTTGCTGGGGGGCTGCTGCCAAACTCCCTTACCTGGTGGCTCTGATTGGCACACTCCTTATTGCTCCCCACTTCCTTAGTTTAAAGTAATTTTAGTCAATATATATTCCTCCAGTTTCTGTTTCAGGACTCCTTATTTAACGCAGTCATTTCTAAAAATATGCACATGGGCCCTGCTGAATAGTGAAAATATGTCTGCATCCTGTTTTTTTTCCTTGCCCGAATGTCCTTATGGTCCACAAAACCTGTGGACACTGTGTCTATAGACATGAAGAGGAAACACCACACAACAGGCAAAGCCACCCATTTTAATGAAGTGGGCAAAAGTGATCTGCACAAGAACCATACTGAAACTTTAGATATGTAGGGGTCCCATATTCAAAGGGGATATGCAGGGGCATACCTGGAAATGCACCAGTTGTCAGGGGCATGCCCATATTCAAAGTGCACAGATGCACGGTGCACCCCCGACAGCACCAACGTGCACAATATTGTGTTGCACTTATGCAAATGAGGGGTCCCCCATGCATATGTGGTGCAGCATAACATTGAAGCATTTCAGAAGTGCAAAATGGCTGCCAGCAGTGGCACAGAATTACATTTTTGAAATCCTGCCCTAACTAGTGCGCATACCCAGCTGCCTACTGTTAAGGACAGGGAACCCTGGCAGTACAGCAACCCCTCCCTAGCCCCAATCACTGTGATAATATTAAAAAGCCTTCCTGATCCCCATATTCTTGGTAGTCTAGTGGGTCACTGCTCCCCAGCCCCAATCTGTATAAAAAACCAAAAGTCCCCTGTCCATGGTAGTCGAGTGGCCCCCACTCCATTAGGCAGTGACCCACCACCCTGTTCCCTCCCAGCCTGACTGGAGCCAGCTACTGGCACAGCCCACCTCACACTACATTTGCCAGCCACTGACTGAACTGTGTAGATGCGTACTGTATGCTGTATGTGCTTCTGTATACCAGTTCAGTCAACAACTAACCAGTGCAATAATGAAGATGGCTGTGCTAAAGTGCCAGCTCTGGTCAGGTTGGAGGGGGGAGAAGCAGGGTCACTGCCTAAACAGTGTGGGGGGCATCTGACTACCAGGGACTGGGAATTTTTATTCTTATACTGATAGGGGCTGTTTGGGACCCACAAGACTACCAGAGACCGGGGACTTTTTTCTTATACAGATCGGGGCTGGGGGGACCCACAAGACTACCAGGGACTGGGGACATTTTTATTCTTATATGGATCAGGACTGGGGAGTGGGACCCAATAGACTACCAGGGACCAGGGGCTTTTTTATTATTATACAGATCAGGACAGGGGGCCCACTAGACTACCAGGGATTGGAGACATTTTTATTCTTATACGGATCAGAACTGGGGAGGAGGACCCACTAGACTACCAGGGACCAGGGGCTCTTTTATTATTATACATATCGGGGCTGGGGAGGGGGGACTCTCTAGACTACCAGAGATACAGGGACTGTTTTATTATTATACAATTCATGGCTGGGTAGGGGACTGCTAAACTACCAGGGATATGGATATTGGGAGGATTATTTTATTATACTGATAGTGATTGGGGCTGGGGGGACTGGCCTGGAACACTCCACAGCAGCGCAAACATGCAGATGAGCCCATAATGGGAATGCAAATGGCCCCATTGTGCCATGCATGCCCAGTAAGCTCATCTGCATATCTAGGCTGAATATCACCCTTGGGTGTCATGGGTTACAACAGTGTGCACCGTGCCATACCCCTATGGGTGGTTGTCAGCTTCATACCCTGGTTGTGCTGCATGGAACATGGTGACCCCCTGCAGTGTGCCACAAAGCCAGGGTCTGATATTCAAAACAACTTGTGTGGTCTGTTCAGATCACACAATCAGTATGAACATGGCTCCAGAGCCAGCCAGCTCAAGTTTTATGCATGGCGCACCGTTTTGTGTGCACATCCAGCTGGCTCTGAATATGGGGCCCGTAGCCTGTATTAATATGCTGGATGTACTATTTGCCAACTGGAAGACATGCCATTTTTGGTGACATTTCTAGAATGTACTTCAAATATTTTTAATTCAGTCCCAGAGAAATAATCCCAAATGAAACAAAATCACAAATCATACATTTGCTTGAAATATACCACTTATGCATTGTATTGTAGCTTGCATGAACCAATTTTCTTTTTGTAAAACCCTCATTGTCACAAACTCATTAGAATCACTCTCACTACAAAAATTTAACCGCTCATTTTACCTGACCTGTATAAGTAAATTACTGTATTTATAAATGAACTATTAATTACAGCAGTGTTTAACTGATATGAAAAAGAATATTTTACATGACATCAAAGATTATTTATATTATACCAAAATGACTTGCCTTATAAAAATGTCATGCACAGGTTTTATGAATTTCAGCTGAGAAAGGCTGCTAGAATAATTACCAGTCTGTGACATAGTTAATTACATATTGGAACACGAGTAATGCATTCATGTCATCATAAAGATTAAGAGAAAACTTGCCATGTGCAAAATCACTCCACAGATATCATGCCAACTCCTGCCTTGTGTAAAAGATACCGCTTATATTGTATAGCACTCAGTGTACAATACAGCACTTTTGTATTTTTAGACAAATTATGAGGTATTTTTTTTCTAGTCTCCATTCCTAAATCTCTTCACACGTGTTAGAGCAAGTCAGTAAGGAAATGAACAGAGACGATTTCTTCAACTATTATGTTTTTTTTTCAATCAAGTAAAGGCACATACTGTAGAAAAAAATGCAGAACTAAGAATATCATGTTCCAGCAATTTTACTGTATGCAGCCATATAAGATACCTGTGAGTATTATGCTTTCAAGAAGGCATGACATTGGGAAAGCAGGAATTTTGGACCATTTCTAACCTTTTCTCCTGGAAACTCAAAAGCAAACCTATGTGGGTCTATGAACCAAAAAATTATAGTCTACTCAACATCGTTAACTTTGCTTCCCAAGCACCAAATCTAATTTATTTTTTTTAAATCACATTGCTATGGTAGGTGATGAGAGCTTTGCTGGCAGTCAAGGCTCAAATGCTAGGACAGTCTGCTGAAATGTTTGCTTGAGCTGTGTTAGAAATGTATTCATGAAGTCTGCAAAGAAAAAAAGCCACAAATAGGAATCTTGATAGGCATAAAATAGAACATACAGTTTTCTGAGCAAACTATTTGTGTGCTAATGATGCTTGCTATAAAAAATACCTTCAGGGTGAGGCTGTTCCTAGCCAACCCTTTAAATGAATGGTACTATTAGGAACAAGTATAGCACGCAACATGAGAAAAATGACTACTCTAATTGATAATGTATCTGTATCCCTAGTCCCACTGCTTCAGGTCATCTTTTTTTGTATAGTAATAGTTATTTTACTAGTACTTAGGAAAAAAAGCACATTTTTATTCAGTGGGCATTTCAGATGCAAGAGCCAGTTACATGGCAATGGCAGACATCATTAAAATGTTGCACATTAGACTTTTAAATAATATAATGTTGTTGTGTCCCTATTTAATTGCTGCTTAAAATGCTAAGATTTGATTTAATATGTTGCAAGTCTCTCGCCCTTTATCCCTTGGGTCCCCATCATCTTGGCTGTCATTTAAATGGCAATGTTGCTCGGGCCCAAAAAAGTGAGCTAAGCAGTTGTTTCTGCCTGGTGCCAGTGTTGAAAAGCAATTGGGAAGATTTCATATGTTGGGTAGCTAGCTCTTTAAACATTCACAGTTTAAGCACTAGGAATGTGAATATTGCCCAGCAAATGTTCACAAACTATTCATGTTTGGGATCCCAGTTATTCATCATTTAGCCAAATAAGAGTAAAAAAAAAAAATTCTATAATGAGTCTTTTCCCATCCCTAGGTGGTCATGCCTAGTTCTATAGCCACAACTTACCTTCCCCTCTCAAGTTTTTGACTCCCCTCAACCAACACCACTCCAATGTTCTGAGTGTTCAAAAATTATTTTTGGCATCATGACTCTTCCTCTACCCAACATTGTCTTTTCTATGCCCCAACTTCTAAATCCACCCCATCCCCCAAGGACTTTCAGAATAAAGTCTTGCCTCTCCAACCCTTCCTCCCTCCCTTCTCCTTCTCACCATCTTTCTTTCTTTCCCTCCCAGTTCCCAGTACAGTGTCACTCACACCAGTCAACAACTTATTTCTCACCCACCTCAGTAACCTGACTTTTTCACAGACCAAGCTACTATTAGAATAAAGTTCTACCCTGATCGCTGATTTTATCATAGAGGTAGCTATTGACTAAATGTCTCCAGGCTACTCAGCTGTTTCCCCTGTCATATTCACAGAGTGCACAGACAGAGTCACTTACAATCCAAGCTGTCAGATCACAGGGGCCAGATATTCAAGTACATGCAAAGCAGAGCACAAAAATCTGCAGTGCACCTTGCACTTGCTGCGGCTGCCCAAAGAAGCTATATTCACTCAAATAACACACTGGCACTATTTTACTGAATACAGGGCCATGTCAGCCCAGTACTAAGCCACCTAGCACTTCCCTGACAGGGCTCCTGATGTATGCCACCAGAACAGATAGTGCCAGAGCATTATTGGCAGTATTCAAAGAGACCTGTGCAAATGAACCCAGTGGGCATGCAAGGTGCTAAATGGTCATTTGCATGCCATTATGGGTTTATTTACATGGGTAGCAAGGCAGGTTAGTGCAGCGCTGCCTCTGATTTGCCCAGTCCCGGAGGTGTAGCTATCCCTGGTGCTAGTGGTCTCCCCTGCTGATTGCTGGCCCATTCTGTAAATAAATGTTATCCCTGGTGCTAGTGGCCCCACCCGCCGATCACCTGCCAATTCTGTAAATAAATATTAACCATGGTGCTAGTGGTTCCTCCTGCCAATTGTTTGCCCATACTGTAAATAAATATTATCCCTGGTGCTAGTGCCCCCCCACCAATGCTTATCACCAGCCCATTCTGTAAATAAATATTATCCATGGTGCTAGAGGTCTCTCTATCAATTGCCGGCCTGTTCTGTAAATAAATATTACCTACGGTATTAGTGGTACCCCCTGCCCCAATTGCCAGTCTTGACTTAAAAAATAATATCCCTGGTGCTAGTGGCACCTCCTCTCCCTCTGATCACCAGCCCTGGCTTAATTAATACTATCCCTGGTGCTGGTGATAACTCCCCTTCCTCCCTCCGATTGCCAGCCCCAGCTTAAATAATACTATCCCTGGTGCTAGTAGTAATTCCCTCCTCCTCCCTCCAACTGCCAGCCCCGGCTTAAAAAATAATATCCCTGGTGCTAGTGGCACCTCAGCTCCCTCTGATTGCCAGCCCTGGCTTAAAAAATACTATCCCTGGTGCTAGTGGTAACTCCCCTTCCTCCAATTGCCAGCCCCGGCTTAAAAAATAATATACCTGGTGCTAGTGGTAAGTGGGGCTCCAATTGCCAGCCCTGAAGTAAAAACAAACTCCCTAGTGTCCAGTGTTCTGCACCCCTGCATCAGACCTCCACCCTCCCACACTCACATTAGCATTATTTGCAGTGCTGAGGGAGCACACGGTGACTGGCAGAGCCCTTCTCACGCCTACTTGGCTGGCCACCATATGTACAGGCAGGGAGCATGCCTCTTATTTATAGGACAGGGTGCATCACCTTGTCCTATAAACCAGAGGTATGATCTCTGCCTGTACATATGGCAGTCAGCCATGGAGGTGTGAGGAAGGCTATGCCAGTCACTGTATGCTCCCACAGCACCATGAATAATCCTAAGGTGAGTGGAGGGGTGTGCTCCATGGCACAAGGGGAACCACTGGATGCCAGGGAGTTTTTTTTCTTTTTTACTTCCAGGCCAGCAATTGGAGGGAGGGGGTTACCATGAGCACCAGGGATATTATTTTTTAAGGCAGGGCTGGTGATTGGAGGGAGTACCACTAGCACTAGGGATAATATTTATTTACAGAATAGGCTGGCAATTGGCCGGGATGCTAGGAACCACAGGGGTGGTTGTGCTCTCCCAGTGGGTTGAATTGACTTGGTGGCTGCATTTGCTAGGGCAGCCACTAGGGTTGCCCAGAGTTAAGTTGGAGTTTTGTTCAGTTGTATTTGTGCTGTGTAAAAGAACTGTGGTAAACTCTTTACTGCAGTGCAATGCCACTGAATATAGCATGCATATTCATGGCCATGCCCCTCCATTTTACCAGTATGGATACATTATATTTTGTGCAGGTGCTAACCCTCTTTGCCCACGCAACAACCCTTTTGAATATGAGGCTCCAGTGCAAACCCCAGTTTACATAGGCAAAGACGCATTAGCGCCTGCACAAACTTTTGAATATAAGGCCCCGAATGTCTTGTAGCATGGGTGGGGTACCCCATTTGTTCAGGGTCTCTGAGTAATTTTAGACAAACTGTAACAGAAGACTGAACTGGAACTCATCAATGTACTTATTTCATACTAAAGTGTAATTAAGCATACAAGAAGGGTGATGCTTGTATAATCACTGCCACTGCCAGTCTCAACAGTCACAGAAGGATGGTGTAGATTGCCTTTGTATTTATTTATTTTTACCAGGAAAAAAACTCCATTGAGCAATGCTTATTTACAATGAGGTCCTGATTGGGACAGCAGACAGAATCAATTCATAATGAACACTTGAGGTACTAAAGGATACATTGTAGTACAATAGTAATAAGGATACAATATTACAGCCTGAGCATATGTAATAGAAACTTTACATAAAATGCACATGGAATAATGCACATATATACAGGGAGTAGACATAATATAGTAACATATATATGGTATGAAGTGCAAAACATACAGTAGCATGGCAGTGAAGAGTAGTAACGTAAGATGCAGAAGATCAGGGTTTAACCACAAGTATAAACATCAATGCAATGGGCATTGAGTAAGTAAGTAAAACGTATTTCTTTCAAGTGCCCTTCCCAAGCTCAGGGTGCTTTTACAATAATTCAAAAACACTTTAAAACACACTACACAAGACAATAAATACAGTAGTCATAGATAACACCCACTTATTAAGTCCCAGCAAATGCTTGGGTAAAAAGGAAAGTCTTTAGCTGTTTTTTAAAACTTTCCACAGTCAAGCAATCTCATATCTGATGAGGTAGAGAATTCCACAGGGTCAGTGCCATAAAGGCAAAAGATCTACCTCCAAACATCTTTAAACGTACCCTGGGTATCTCTAGCAATCCCCCGTCAGAGGAGCGAAGAGAGCAGGTAGGACAGTAAGGCACCAAGAGCTCTTTCAGGTAGTGAGGTCCCAAATCATGTAGGGCCTTAAAGGTCAGCAATGCAGCCTTGAAGGTGATCCACCACTGTATTGGCAGCCAGTGCAGATCAAGCAGCACAGGTATCATATGGTTAGATCTTGAAATTCCCATCAACAACCTGGTCGTCACGTTCTGCACAAGCTGCAAGCGGCAGATATCCACCCCAGGCAGCCCTAGATAGAGGGCATTGCAGTAATCAAAATGGCTGGTGATGAAGGCGTGGACCAGGGTGGGAAGATCTTCGGGTGGGACCGAGTGTTTCACCTGGGCAATGTTCCTCAGATGGAAAAAGGCAGATTTGACTATGGCCAACATCTGCGCCTTCATAGTCAGGCCTTCATCAAATATCATGCCTAGGTTATGCACTTGGTCAGAGGCCAGAAGCGGGGCTCCCCCAAGATAAAGACCTGAGGGTTTCCCAGTCCAAGCCCCTATTGTCGTCCCTCCAGGGTCCACAACCAATACCTCGGTTTTCTCTAAGTTTAACCTAAGCCAACTAGCACTCATCTAATCTTGAATCTCCAGGAGGCAGTTATTAAACACTGTGATGGAATCAGACTCCCATTCAGGCATAAAAGATAGGTAGAGCTGAGAATCATCAGTATAACATAGCAGTATAGCAGCATAGCAGTGTCAGTGGCTCAATAGGTAGTACTCATCTCTGAGGCAGGGAGATCAGAGGGCTGTAGGGTTCAGTTCCCACATCTGGCACTTGGGTTAATATCCCACTACTGACACTGTACAGCAGCATGAGAGGGGTGCTGCACTTCTGAGGTGCCGTCTTTCCAGATGAGACATTAAACCGAGGTCCCATCTGCCTGTTCTGGTGGTAGATCAGGTGGATGTTAAAGATCCCATGGCTCTTCTCGAAAAGAGAAGGGGAAGATTTTATTAAAGAAATCATACAATGCAAAACTCAAAATCACACAGAGAAAAAAACAAACTTGGTCCCATAATAACAATAATAAACTTATACAAAGAAAATAAAGGAACAAGCCTTATCAAAAGTCCTCAAGTAACTGGAAAATCATTATCAGTAATCCAGGGCAAATTCCGCCAAATAGCCTGCAAACATACCCGGCGGAGACATTTGGAGTCATGAAAATAAACATCCTATAGAGATCTGAAAATATTACCATACAAGTCATAATAGGAAAGTTCATGTTGTTGGAGAGTGAACAAACATCTGGAATGCCAGACAAACCATTTGATAACAGCAAAATTCACAGTCAGTGTACTTGTGTCCCAAATGTCCCAGGTACTAGCATAACTGCCATACATGAGCACAGGATATGTAAGGTGCAAAAAAAAGGAAAGACGAGACTTGTCATAAAGAAATTTCCAGAAATCAACAATACATGAACAAGTAAAATACAAATGCAGAAGGGTTTCCGGTTGATTAATACACCGAGATCTGGAGCAGATTCATTCCTCCACTCGTTTATGCTTTGGATTAGCTTTCACATTCAGTTTTTCATGACAGTTAAGCCAGTGATAATCTTTACATTTTTGTGGACCCTCTTCTCATTCAAAAAAAACTAATAAGGCCATCCTGTAGGCCACTGGACATTTTGGAAAGGGTTCCAACTCATTAAAATGATTCTCCATGACAAATGCATACAATGGTTTTTTAGATTTGGAAATCACTAGTCTACTATTGATCCCCCAGGAACGAAGCTTGGCAAAGACCTTGCGTAAATACAATGAAGAAGTGGCTACCTGCCTAACTTGTTGTAAACATCCCATATCCCACTACAAGCCAAGGCGATATGGTGTGAATAAAAAAAAAAATCACACCAGCATTTATCAGGAGATACAAACAAAGGTTTTAAATAAGCATGCAAAAATTGACAGAAAAAAATAACACAGGGTTAATCATTTGTTGTCTGCCTTGATTGCGGGGCAAATACAAAACATTTCTTTTAATGGGATTAAGATGACTCCCCCAGAAGGACTGAAACAAGAGGCTATAAAATTTAACCTCCCTTGACTTGAGGACAGGAAAAACAGAACTAAGAAACAAAAAAAGAGGCACAAGATAAGTCTTAATCAAATAAACATGTTTACAGTAACTCATTTTAGTTTTATTCCAGCGTTCCAGATGTCAATATCCATTTGAGATGACCCATATTCAATACCCAAAATTTTTAAAGAACCTGATGTGAAAGGAAGACCAGCTATGTGGTCGGTGGGAACAACCTGACCTCTAAGGGGCTACCCAATACTCTTAGACAGGTTCAAATGGGTACCAGAAAACATGCCATAAGTGGTACAGACTGTCAGCACCATGTCAGCAGACTGGGTATTCCCAACCAGGAGAACCACATCATCCACATAGGCCAAGGCAGTATAAGGAACCATAAAATGTGACATCTGAATCAGGGTAATGCTAGGTGTAGAATTGAAAAGTCTTAATAGGGGATCTATACTAAATACATATAAAAGGGGACTGATCGGACACCCTTGTCAAACACCTTTTTGAATATGAACATGAGGGCCTAGAAATCCATTAATACGGGGTGAACAGTGGCAGTACAATAAAGGGCCTTTAACCATTCTATAAAAGTGGCAGGGATACCTTAATGATGTAGCACATGCCGTAAAAAGACATGTGCCACATTATCAAAGGCCTGCCTCTGGTCTAGGGAAAGGACATAAACATACAACGATGAAACAGAATTGTGAAAAGAAAGGTCCCAGAATAAAATCAGTTGATCCATTATAGAGTTCCTAGGCACAGTACGAGATTGTGCCAGGGAAATCAAAAACTTTGCCACTGATAACAACCTAGCATTCAAGAGCTTGGAAAGAATTTTAAAATCATTATTCAATAGGCTAATAGGCCTCCAATTAGAGAGATCCAATTTATCACCTTTATTTTTAAAAATAAAGATGAGGATTCCTGTAGACATGTCAAAGGGTACATTTTGGGTACATAAAATAGCATTATAAACGGAAGTGAGTTCTTCCAAAAGTTCACCATGTAGGATATGGTAAAGTTCAGAAGTAAGGCCATCCAGACCAGGGGCTTTACCTTTAGATAGAGTTTGTATGGCAGTTGCAATTTCCTGAGCCTGAAAAGGAGCCGTCAAGCCTAAGACCTGATCTTGAGGCACCTGGGGAACCTGAATGTTATCAAAAAAAGAAACGAAATCTGGAAGCTCAACAGGTTGGGCAGTAAACAAAGAAGCAGCATAGGCAAAGGCTATGCGCAGAACATTACCCTGGTCAGTTTGAAATGCTCCCTGCTGGTCATAAAAAGCAGAAATCATTTTAGCCTGAACTTTCTCTTGACGGCTGAGTAAGGGTCAAGTGGTAGCAAATGGTCCCTGTGTACCATGTTGCTGTCGTGACTGAAGATCTACTGTCAAGTTCAAATGAAATTTTGCATCATTGTCTTCTGAAAAGAAGCAATCTAAGCCGAGAAATCATGTTGAGTAAGTCGAGAGAGAGAATACAAATGTTGGAGTTGTTTCCTGGCCTGTAAATACAAAAAATACATTCCCTTCCTAAAGTGTCTACTGTGGGAAATAAGTAGTGATCGCAGGTCTGATTTCATTTCCAACCACCAAGCTACTGGATCGTCATATAAAGGAAACAAAGATTTCTGACAGGACAAAAAAGTGGAGATGAGCTGTAAAAAGCCAGCTTGCATCAAAAGGCTGGAATTTAATTTCCAGTATCCCGATCCCATAGGGGCAACAGCTTTACCCAAGGAAACTGTCAGAAGCCTTTGGTCAGAATATGCAGTTGGTTCCATTGAGACAGTCTGGAGTAGCAAAGAAACGGACAGGAAAAGAAAATCAATACGGGTAGATAATGCCCCCTTAAAAAAAGTTTGCTCACGAACACCAGTATGAGAAAAAACAGCATCTTTAAGATGAGCATCACAAACAGCCTTATTCAATGCAGTCATATAACCAAAAATCTTATCCATCGTAGTAGCTGAACCCCTATCCAATTTACTCAATCTGCAATTAAAATCACCTCCCCAAATGACATAATGAGCAGTGTGTAAAAAGGGACTTATTTTCTGGAAAAGAAGTGTATGCTCTGCTTTAGTTTGAGGTGCATAGGTGTTAATGAGTTGAAAAAGGATTTTGTCCAAACGGAAGGCAAGTAACAGTACTCTACCAGGTACAATGTCCAACACCCTGACAATAGTGGGCCGTATATGGTGAAAAAGGATTCCAACCCCCATGCAACGTTCTGGGCCAATTGACCAAAAGGAAATCCCTGAGAGCCATGCTTTAGTGGAAATAGTTAATTCCAGAGTAGTGTGTAGCCTAGTATCTTGTAAAAGAGATGCCAGGAGGGTAAGTTTGTAAACAGTCAAACACCGCACTCCTTTTAAGAGCATTCTTAATTCTATTGACGTTAGACGTCAAAATGAAGAATGGAGGGGGAAAAGGACATCCAAAAAACTCAGGGGAGACCAGTCAATGCTTCTTCTTCCTGGACTTCCCTTTCCGATGTGGGGGCTGAGAAGGGGAGTCACCCCCTTCAGGCACCAACAAGTCAGAAGTGTCTTTGGGTAGGATAGAATCTACAGAACAACACACCAAGTTGGTATCGGAGTGATCAGCATTCAAAAATACAGAAAATCTATTGGAAGAATCATGCATTGTAGTTTTAGGCACCTAGGGGTATGTAGGGCCCTGGTAGACCTTTTCCTAGTCGACATTCTCCATTCAGGAGGACCCTCTACTTCAGGGGGGGCATGAAGCCAGGTTGAACCTTATCTACACTAGTAGGCACAAAACCATCTTGCAAAACAGGGGAATGCTCTGTTGAAACTACAAGTGGAGGAGAAGAAGTCTCCTGCAGAGCTAGAGCAGGACAGGCCTCAGACACATTAGTGGGTGGAGGGTCCAGAACAGCAGAAACGGGCAATTGGGAAGGAGGAACATCCTCTGGTAACTGAGGTGTAGATGCTTTATTAAATTCCCTCTGGGCTAAGGTGACCAGGAGATGTTGCTCCTTCCCATCAGCAGAAGAGGACTTCCTATGAGCAGCCTCAATACAGGCCACATAAACATGTCCTTCTGTCCCACAGAGGTTACAACAAACTGAGTTGCAACATTGACTGCTGAGATGACCTGTCTTGTGACAAAGGGTACATTTAATTTGGTCACAAGCACTGCTAATGTGACCGGGAAGCCCACATTTATAACAGGTCCTGGGCTGGCCAGGCTAAAACAGAACACCTCTATCCCTACCTAAAAAAAAACAATCAGGTAAATGGTGGAAACCCCTTCCTCTGAGTGCAAAATCACCTTAATTCTCCACCCACCTGTCCAGATCCCCTCAGAATCAAAACTGGCCTCTGGATGGCCAGTTACAGTACAGCATTGTTTAAGCCAAAACAGCAAATCAGTAACACTGACCTTCATTTCGGAAAAGAACTGTAATGGTTTTGTGAGCATTCCTGGTAAGAGGAAGGACCTCAAATGGGGCTCAGAAAGGGGTGGCCTTTACCTGATGATAACGTGCCCAGAACTTATCAAGGCCACTCCCTAGCTTAAAGCTTACATCAAACACATTCTCTCCTGAAACATAAATTAGGGCATACAATTCAGAAACATTAAAATGTAAACTGTTTTTTAGTAATGTATGGCCCACATAAACCCTATCAGGAAAGGTATCTAGACCCCCTTTATATATAAGATGGACAGCATTATGGCGTTTAGCCGGAGGAGCAGCATTATGAAAAAGGGAGGCAAAAGGTCCAGGGGCTTTAGGAGCAGCGGGGGGCGGGCTGCTCATCTTCTCCATGGGAGACTTGTGGACAATTCCTCAAAGCAGCAGGAATATTCCTTGGAATGTCAGAAAAGTCAGAAATGTCACTAAGATCAGCCTCCACAACATCATGCAGGGGAGAACTAGCCCTTGGTGTACAAAGCGGCTGTAAAACAGGAGTTTGAGTAAGTTCCAGATCCTAGCTCAAGTGAAGAGGAGAATGCTTCCATAGCTGGAGAAGGTTCCGCCACATGAGTGGACAAGGTAAAGCAGGCAAAGAAACCCCAACAGTCAAAGGAACAGCTACAGTCTCAGGTTTAGTACTTACAGGAAGAGAAGTTGATAGCTGAACTCCCGGTATTTTAATGGGCGTAAAGCCCGAAATCCAAGTCCCAGTGTCAGGGGAGTGCACCCAACCTGTAGCCTTCAAGGAGTCCTCAACAGACCAGGAACCCCCTTCCATAACAGGAACATCAGCCCAGCTGAGTTTGCTGGGGCACCCTTTACGAGTAACACGCTCTGAGCGGGGTTTGTCTGGGGCAGCAGTGAAAGAGAAAACCTTAGCGGCAGCTTGATCTTGCCCCAAGTGGTGAAAGACTACTCCCGGCTCATTCTGAACCTTCTTCTGGTCCGTGACCATAGAAATGGGCTGAGCAGTGTCAACAGAAATCCCTTGAATCTCTGCCGTAGTCTCCATGCATTTAGAGTGAAAGTGCTCCATAAGGTTCCTTTTCTTCTGTAAATAGTGCTGTTCTTCCAGCAGCAACAGCTTCTGCAGCTCGACATCAGCAGGCTCACCATCAGGTAACTTAGGAGACTCAGCAGGGTAATTCATATGAGCCGAAGCACACAAAACTGCCGAACAGGCAGCCTCCTTAACCAGCACAGACTTAGCAGGGTCAGTAAGAACCTTCATCTTAGACATCTCCTGAGCCAAGGAGGAGATGAGCTCCTCGACCTGCTGCACGTCCATCTCCTCAGTCGGCAGCACAGCAACTGACTTGGCCATCCTTCGACGGCCAAAGGATCCCTCTACCATCAAATAGGGGAGTTTCCCTGGTGTCCTGGCCAAATTTTCCTCTTTCAGTAAAAATACCACCAATAGCTTAATCTGGTTCAAGGTTAGTTGGCATTCATCTGTATCCCCCTTCCCCAGGTCGTGCCTGAAAATAGACAGGATTTGTCTAGTGTACTTACCCAGTCAACAAAAACTAAATAAAAATAAAATAAATAAATAAATAAAATAACAATGGAAACTCAGCCCATACTGCCTTATAATGTCCCCCAATCGAAGCATATACACCGCGAATAACATAGGGTACAGCACCGACCCCTTAGGTACTGCACAGGGCAGCCCATGAGGGGCCGAGGTGTAAATTCTGGACACCAATCTCTGAGATCTGACCTCCAGAAAAGATTGAAACCAGCTGTGGACTGTTCCCCTCAGACCACAGAAAAACTGCAGGCGGTCGAGCAGTACTCCGTGATCCATGGTGTCAAATGCTGCTAAGAGATCCAAGAGAACCAAGATGGAACGGGACCTCCAATCTCTTGCCATCAGGAGATCATTCAATACCTGAACAAGAGCCATCTCGTACTATGCCTTTTCCTGAAGCCGGATTGGAAAGGGTCATAGATATTGTGGCTGGACAAATGATCCTCCAGTTGCAGAGTGACCACCTTCTCAATAACCTTCCCTACAAAGGAGAGGTTAGAGACTGGTCTGTAATTTGTTGGGCAGTCGGCGTCAAGAGAGTTTTTTTTCAAAAAGGGGGTGTACTACCGCCTCCTTTAAGGGATCTGGGAAGATCCCTCTCTCTAATGACACCACCACTATCCCAGCCAGGACTGGGCTAATAACATCTACACATCCCACCACCAGGTGAGTAGGGCCTGGATCCAAATTACAGTACTGTAGGTAGGTCGCAGAGTCTGGATGATCCTCACTATATCTATTGCTGATGGTAGGTTAAAGGTGGACCAGGATAGCTGGGCATTAGTACCACCCAACTGACCAGTGCAAGGTCCAATGGAAGGGTGCTGGCGGATCTCATCCCTGATGGTGGATACCTTGTCAGAAAATAATTTTGCAAATTCCTCACACTGTACCTGTGATAACGTTCTGCCAGTCTGAAGACAGACTGGATTGCACAGTCTGTCTACAGTCCGGAAGAGCTGGGATGGTCTGTTCTTTGCTGCAGCAATTTTCCTGGACAGGAACTCTGCCTTCTTATGGGAAATTGCTGATTGGTACAGCTTATAATGTTTTAACAATTCAAGTCTATCCACCTCCAGTTGAGTTTTCTGCCAGCGTCTTTCCAATCTTCATCCCTTCCTCTTCAACTCACGGACCTCTCCATCAAACCAGGGAGCCCCCAAATGAAGAGTACGGGGACGGACATGAATTGGAGAAATGACATCCAGGGCCTCAACTACAGCCCTATTATAAGCTAGGACCAAAGGCCCTGGATCCTTGCTATCCCTTGGAAGACCCAAGAAGTCCAGCTCTGTCATTAGGCCTTCTGAGGTGACCCCTCTTAAAGGATGGAACTGTACTAACTCCCTAGGGGCAGGCCTATTTCAAGGGGCCGCAAATCTAAACCTCAGGGCGTGATTGTCAGACCATCAGACTGGCTCCACCTCCACATCGGATATCTCCATCCCCAGATGGAACACCAAGTCCAGTGTGTGCCCCCCCTCATGGGTTGCAGAGGTAATAACCTATGACAAGCCCAATGAATCATCAATTGTAGGAGGTTTTGATCAAATGGAGAGAGTTCATCGTTAACCCAGGCATTGAAATCTCCCAGAATTATCCATTTAGGAGACTCCAATACCATATCGGTGATGAAGTCCTCAGCCTCCTTCAGGAACTCCCTCCCATCCCCTGGTGGATGATAGATGAGAAGGGTCCTGTAGCCTGCACCTGCACCCACTATGCACTCAAAGGAGTTGGTATCACCAACTGGCACCTCCCTGAGATCCAGATCTTGTCTAAAACAGACTGCAACCCCCCCGCCCCTCAAGTCCACTCTCGGGCGGTGAATCACCAAGAACCCAGCTGGAACAGCAGAGTCCAAAACAGAACCAGCATTTCCATCTAGCCAGGTCTCGGTGATGCAAGCCAAGTTGACAGAGGAAACAAGATCTGCAATTACTGAGGTCTTGTTCCTAATTGACCTGGCATTGCTTAACACCGCCTGAAAGGGATGGTAATCCAAGGGTGATCCCACTTCCTGCTTGACACACTCCAAGTCAGTGCCCTTAGGTATTGGGACTAGGCAAGGAGGACCTCGCTCCAGTACCCATTTCACCCCAGGGCATCCCCTCACCCTCACTGCTCCTATCTATTCACTTTTCTCCCATCCCCCCAAGAGTTCCAGGATCCCTGTCTCTTACTACACTTTGATCTCATAATGCCAAGATTTTGACATCTAGCATAAACCTCCCCCGTAAGTGGAGGTAGTTCAAAGGGACAGAGATCCCTAAGTCTTGAGGGGGAGTACTGCCTGACCATCTCACTTATACCCCAACACATATTTTCAACCCTTTAATAATTCAAGACCATTCACCCCCATACAAACAAATCCCTCCCCTTCCCTAACTTAAACAACCCTTAAAAAGAAAAAGAAAACGCTTAAAATAATACTAAAACAACACAATGCAGCAATAATCAATCAAAGAAAGAGAAAACTCATTCACAAAGTCCAGATTTGCAGTCCAGAATTGCAGTCCAATCGACTATTCCAACCATATATGGAAGTTCATTTGAGCTCTCACCTCTAATGAAGAATCAGTTACATAAATGATTTTAGACTGAGTCATACCATATTTGTAAGTAAGTTCCTTGGAGCTCTCACATCCAATGGAAAATTAAACCCAATAATAGTTTTAGCTGAGCCAATCTCTCACATTGGCTACAGCAATAAACAGCAGAAAAGAAACAAACAATAAATATTCTTACTGCCCAGCAAAAATGATTCAAATTGGAAAGTTCTCACCAATGATTTGGCTAGTTTCAGATCTTTTTCCTCCCAATGGTCTTGACCTGTCCACAGAGTAACTCCAAATATTAAGTTCTTTCAAGGTCTTGGCACATCAACGGATAGGGCTCAATACTGGTCATAAAGGGGATCACCAATGCACAAGCAGGAGACGACCTTCCCCCACCGAGCCCTTGGTTTCAGCTCCTGGCCTAGGATAAACCTTTCAGAAGACCCCCCTGAACACCTAGAGGCACAGAGCAAGTGCCATCCGCCCTCCAACAGGCAGAGCACTGGTATCTCCTACCTGGACCCATCACCCCGATCCACTCACCACCTTCACAGACCACAAAAAGGAAGGGAAACAGACGAAAACACTCCCCTGGTCCGTTTGCCAGGAAGTCCGACAGTTCTCCACACAGTCCAACTGCCAGAGTGAATCAGTCCACTGCAGCGTCCTCGGACCCTCTTCTCACAACTCCATTCTCTCAGGACATCAAAGTCTCAAACAGGCAGTAAGCAGGTGTCTAGCATATACAAATACCACATATGCCCTGTATTGTATCCGTTCTGCTTTAAAGTGATCTAAAATGTATTATGTCTGTTCTGATTTCCGATAATTAACTTTGCCAGGCATTACCAGGACTGCAGACTGGTATCTAATTGCAAATCACTAGTCGCTATTCCCGCACCGCGTTTGTAACTCACTAACTTAACCCTAACTAACTAGCATTACTGCACTACCCCTCACAAGTAGAATAATTAAAACAAATCCACACATAAAATAAAATGAATAATATATAACGCTATATAATGCTATCAGTGACTGCTAACGATTGAGGACCTCTTTGAATGCAGTATAACTGGCAGAGACCCACACTTAAGTATGGACTTCAGTTTGTTTCACAATGTGGGGATAGAGCAGCTGAGTGCAGTTTTACAATCGTGGACTGCAATTTGTTTCAAAATCTGGGGATAGAGCAGCTGATAGTAGTTTTACCAAATTGTGTGAAGTACCTGGGTATTTCAAGGCGAATGGCACTTTTTTCCTCCTCAAGGCATTGGAACTGGTATGTCTGTGGAAGATTACTGCAATATAGGATCGCAGGTCATTTTGTAGTGCCTTAAAAGTCCATATATAAACATTTTTTGTGGCCTTGTTGTCAGGGAGGATAAACCAACTAAGTGTACAGAACTATGGTGGGTCCTGGGGCTAGGTTGGCTATAAATCTGATGTGATAGAGCACGTCCAGTTTGGCTGAGCTTCTGACAGGCCAACGTCCATGGATCAGGTCAGTGTAGTCTATGACAAAGAGGAATGTGGCCTGAACTAATCTTTTCCTTGCATCAGCATTGAAAACAGCATTTGTGTTTGTTGTAGAAACCCAATCTGTCACAAACTTCCTTGCATAAGGTCTCAATGTGAGTGAAGCATAGAAATACAGAATTTGATGGCACATAAGAACCGCTTGGCCCAGTCTGTCCATTTTTCCCTACCTACATTATTACTGTAGACTGTACTTGATCTACAGCACTTTCTCCCTCCCTCCCTCTCTCCCTCACTTCCTTTCTACTATGATTTCCTAGTACCTATCATCCCATGCATTCGTGGACCCTACCACTGTTTTCACCCCTGCCACCTCTGCTGGAAGGCTGATCCAGGAATCCACCACTCTTTCTGTGAAGAAGTACTTCCTCACATCTCTCCTGAATCTACTCACCTCCAGCTTCATAGCATGTACCGTTTTTCTTGAGCAGCTTTTCTTCTGAAAAATACTTCCCTTCTGTGCCTTATTTACCCCCATGAGGCTTTTAAAGGTCTCTATTATATCCTGACTCCCTCCTCTCTTCCAGAGTGTACATATTAGGTCCTTAAGTCTCTTCTCATAGAGTGTTTGATGCAGACCTTGCACCATTTTAGTTGCCCTCCTCTGGACTGTCTCCACTCTGTCTATGTTCTTCTGGAGATGTCGTTTCCAGAACAGGACATAGTACTCTAGGTGGGGTCTTACCAGCGATCTATACAGAGGCAACACTGCCTCCCTTTTTCTGCTGGTGATACTCCTCCATATGTACCATGGCATCCCAATAGCCTTCCTGACTGCCTAGTTGCACTGCCTGGCCACCTTTAGATTATCCAATAGGATTACCACTGGTCTCTTTCCTGCTTAGCAGTCAATACCACTCCACCCATTTTGCACTCTGTCCTTGGGTTTCTGTGCCCAAAATGTATTATTTTGCACTTTTCAGCACTGAAACCTAGCTGCCATACCTATGACTACTCTGCTAATTTTCTCAGGTCTATGCTCACCCCCCCCCCCCCCGGCATGTCCACAAAGAAGCAGACCTTTCCTTCCAGCTCCTCTGCAATATAACTTATAAAGAAATTAAAAAGGACTGATTCCAGCACTGATCCCTGAGATACCTCACTCGTCAGCCTCCCTTCCTTAGAGTGAACTCCTTTTACCACCACCCTCAGTCACCTAGCTCCTAACCAATTTCTTATCCAGTTTATCACCTTTGAACCCACTCCTAAGCTACCTAGCTTGCTTACTAGTAAGGATGGGCTACTTGTTGTGTAGCTGGAATGGGTAGGTCAGGTAACAGTGGATTTTGGTCGGGTAGGGTAGTTCCGGTAAATCACTACCCTAGCTGACCTAAGTGTACTTTGCAGGTTGGGTACTGTGGACACGGGTAATGGTATGAATCACAAGAAATTTTTTTAAAAACAGTCATTAGAGGCAGCCTGTGGAGTCCTGGGACTCATTCGAGGTTGGAAACAGACATGAAAGGGCAGCCTGTGGGGTCCTGACAGTACAAAGGAACACATGACACCAGCCTGACATTCCAATTGGACAGTGCTGGTGTCTGTGCTCTGTATCTGCTGTGTGAATGCCAAGATAGCAGCAGACTTTCTTAGAAGAGGAAGGAATCAGCATTTGCTCTGTAGTTGTTGCAGTGAAAATGAAAAAGTTAAGTTTAAAAAACCAAAACAAACCACAGGTTTACTGCACAAAGGAGCAAGGGTTGGAGACTGAAGGGGGAATAATCGGGGGATCCAGTGTGGTGCTAGGGAGAGAAGCAGACAGTTGGGGGTGTTTGTTGCTGGCCTGGCAGCAGCTGTTACACACTCTTAGGTGTCTGCCCTGTCTGTGACTTAGTAGCTAGCGTGTCTCATCTCTGCAGTATAGAAAATCATTTTTGGGTTGTATTACATCCTGTCTATTATGTGCCCCGAGCCCTGCCTGGGTTTGATCTATAAACCTCCCTCAATATCAGCAGTCAACAACAAAGTGTTGATAAATCAAATAGGCTATTTGAATCCAGCAGATAGGATATTAATACTGGGAGACTGTAATCTACCCAGTATAGACTGGAAGTTATCAAAGGGAGCTAACAAAACAATATGATGTTGCTGGATGTTTTTGATCAAATTGGTTTAGAGCAAAGGTGCTAGACAGCACAAGAGGAGGTAACATCCTCGATATAGTATTAACAAACATGGGAGATACAATTGATGATGTTAGGGTGGATATCCCGCTCAGTAACAGTGACCATTGTTCAGTTCAATTTAGTATCAAGGAGTCCAATGCTCTGATAGAACAAGGGTCAACAACAAAGCTGAACTTCAGCAGGGCAGATTTTGTCCAGTTTAAAAATGAAATTTCCCTTTGGGATTGGGATAAAGACTTCAAAAATTGTTCAGTAAATGAGATGTGGAATTTATTTCTTACAATATTAAGAGATCAGATAAAAAAAACACATACCCATCTTTAGTAAATATAATTCCACAAGGAAAAATAATTCATGTTGGCTTAATTCATCTATTAAAGGAATGATAAATAGAAAGAACAGAATGTTCAAAAAGTACAAAAGAGACAAAACAGATTCTAATTACCAGGTCTTTAGGGATCTTACAAAAACAGTCAAATCTGTAATTAAAAAAATGAAAGCACAGCAAGAGGTCCTTTTAGCATCAAAAGTAAAGGACAATAAAAAATCCTTTTTTAGTTACATCAATAATTTAAAAACGAGTTTGAGTACTATGGGTCCCTTCAAGAATAATAATGGGTTGTCGGCTTCGAATAAGGAAATGGCTGACATTCAAAATAAATATTTCTGTTCAGTCTTTAACAAAAAAGCTTCAACCCCATATGTAAGTAAGGATCATCCATCCCCTGGAAAAATAATAATCGACCCAGATGAGTCTCTGGATAGATTATGTAAATTGGATACCAGCAAATCATCAGGGCCAGGTAATATCCACCCTGGAGTATTTCATGAGTTAGCTGACCTCATAGCACCACCCCTTTCCCATATCTTCCAATCCTGTCTTGACAGTGGCGAGGTCCCACAAGATTAGAAGGTTGCGACCATAGTTCCACTCTTACAAAAAGGACCTAAGACATTTCCTTCAAACTTCAGGCTGGTAAGCTTAACATCAATTATGGGAAAAATCTTGGAAGGCATTTTAAAAGAGAAAATGCATGTTTTTCTTGAAGAGCACAGTCTGACCGATCCCTTACAGCATGGATTTATAAAATCAAGGTCTTGCCAGATCAACCTCCTAATCTTCTATGAGAATGTGAACAATGAACTGGATAATGAGAATTCAGTGGATGTTGCCTTTATGGATTTTGCCAAGGCATTTGATAAACTACCCCACTTAGAATTATTAACCACACTGAGGGAGATTAAGCTGGAGACAAATATAATATATTGGATCTCGGAATGGTTACAGGATAGGAAGCAAAGGGTTATTATAAAAGGGAGCACTATCTGACAGGGCACCAATCACTAGTGTGGTTCCGCAGGGGTCAGTCCTGGGGCCATACCTCTTTAAGATATATATTTCCATCCTAAAATCAAATAACCCAAATATTTGGCTTTCTAAGTTCACAGATGACTGTAGAGTAGAGATGGTTGTCAATAATGCTGCTGATGTGTCATCCTTACAAGAGGCTATAAATGAAATACTAGAGTGGACTGAGTCAAACAATTTAATGTTGAACACAGCTAAATGCAAGATTATGCACTTGGGTAAGCATAATAACAAATTAGCATATAAGCTTGGAAATAATGCACTACCAGTTACTCATGAGGAGAAAGACCTGGGAATTAAGATTACCTCTGGTCTTAAATTTAGCCCACATTGTAATTATCAGATTAAAAAGGCGAATCAAAATCTTAACAGCATCTTAAGACACATATCCAGTAGGGAGGAGAGGGTTCTGATTCCATGGTACAGTGTACTGGTTAGGCCCCATTTGGAGTATTGTGTTCAAGTGTGGTACTCATACAAAAGGGAAGATATTCTCAGAGTGGAGGGGGTACAGAGAAGGGTTACCAAATCTATAATGGGACTTAAAACTACACCATACAAAGAAAGGTTGGAAACACTGAACCTCTATTAACTCTATTATAGGAGGTTTAGAGGAGATATGTGTATGCTGTATAAAGCAATGGGTGATACCAATTTGAGAGACAAATTAGCATTTACACTCAAGACCAGCAAGTGTAGTGTTAGGACACATAATAAACAACTCTTCTTTTCAAAATGGAACTTGATCACAAGTAAAAATTGGTTTAGTCAGAAGGTAATAGCATCATGGAATGAACTTTCATCTATAGTAGTAGATCGTCCCAATATGGATACCTTCAAATCAAGATTGGATCTCTTCAGAAGGGACAGAACTATTGAATTCTAAAAATGAGGGACTGGCAAGCTATAAGGATGGAAGTCACAGAAGGAGCAGGACAGAGAGCTGTACCAGTTAAGGCAGAAGGAAGCAGGGAAGGAAGTCAGAAGAGCAAAGGCCCAAACTGAGGAAAAGATAGCCAACTCAGTTAAGAAGGGGCATAAAACCTTTTATAGGTACATCAGCGAGCGTAGAAAGACAAAGGGAGGGATAGTGAGGCTGAATAGAATGAACAGTGGGTGGGCAGAGGGGGACAGTGAAAAAGCAGGGATACCGAATGAATATTTCTGCTCAGTATTCACAAAAGAGGAGGGGGAAGTGCCTAATCCAATTAACAGAAGCACTCTTGATATGGGGGGGGTCGATCCCATTCCTTTCACAGAAGAAAGGGTTCTGCTAGAACTCCTAAAACTGAAGGTGGACAAAGCAATGGGTCCTGACGGAATTCACCCCAGAATTCTAAAAGAATTAAGGGAGGAACTAGTGAAACCACTGGCTACTCTTTTTAACAAATCATGGGAGGATGTTGTGGTACCAGAGGACTGGAAGAAGGCAGATGTGATTCCCCTTCACAACAGTGGGACCAAGACAGAGGCAGGAAACTACAGACCTGTCAGTCTGACCTATGTGGTAGGGAAAGTGACAGAGTCACTTCTGAAGGAAAGAATAGTTGAGTACCTAGAGGCCAATGGGGCACAGGACCCAAGGCAGCATGGGTTCACAGCGGGAAGGTCATGTCAGACGAATCTAATTGACTTCTTTGAATGGGTGACCAAAGTAGTAGACCAAGGAGGGGCTGTGGACATGGCCTACCTAGACTTTAGCAGGGTGTTTGACACAGTCCCACACAAAAAATTAATAGTCAAATTAACCAGCCTGGGAGTGGGTCCCAAGATGACAGCCTGGGTAAAGAACTGGCTGGAGAATAGGACACAGAGAGTAATAGTAAATGGAGTCCACTCTGAAGAAAGGGGGGTTACTAGTGGGGTACCACAGGGTTCAGTATTAGGACCGGTCCTCTTCAACGTATTTATAAGCGACATTGCAGAGGGACTGGAAGGAAAAGTATGTCTCTTTGCAGATGACACAAAGATCTGCAACAGAGTTGATGCACAAGGTGGGGTGGAAAGGATGAGAAGGGACTTGGCAAGGTTAGAGGAATGGTCAAATGTATAGCAGCTTAGATTCAATGCTAAGAAGTGCAAGGTAATGCACCTGGGAAACAAAAACCCAGGGGAAGAGTACACAATGGGGGGTGAGATGCTAACAACAACAAAACTGGAAAGGGATCTGGGAGTAGTCATATCAGATGACCTAAAGGTGGGCAAGCAATGTGAGAGGGCAGCAAGGAGGACTGGGGGGATACTGGGATGCATAGGGAGAGGCATCACCAGTAGAAAACAGGAAGTTATTATCCCTCTGTACAGACAGCTGGTCAGACCCCATCTGGAGTACTGCGTGCAGTTCTGGAGACCCAATCTCCGCAAAGACGTAGACAAGATGGAAGCTGTCCAGAGGAGGGCAACTAAAATGGTGCAGGCTCTTCACCGGAAGATATATGAAGAGAGGCTAAAGGAGCTTAATATGTATAGCCTCGAAGAACGGAGGGAGAGGGGGGACATGATAGAAACTTTCAAGTACCTCAAGGGAATCAACAAAGTCCAAGAGGGTAGCATCTTTCAAAAAAAGAGGTGTACAAGAACAAGGAGGCACAATTTGAAGATGGGGGGGTGGTTCAGAGGTAATTTAAGGAAGTATTTTTTCACAGAGAGGGTTGTGGATGCATGGAATGGCCTTCCGGAGGAGGTTGTGGAGTCAAAAACAGTGGTGGAATTCAAGCATGCATGGGACAGTCATAAGGCCATTCTAGGGGGTTGGGGTAGGAAGAAGTAGGCTGCTGGTTAACTAGGATCTGCAGCTTATCCAGTAGGTAGGGAAATGGGCAGACTGGGTGGGCCAAGCGGTCCTTATCTGCCATCAAATTCTATGTTTCTATGTTTCTATCTATTAGGTGCCCTGTGCCCTGTTTGTGACATAACTACTCTGTGTGTCTCTACGGTATAGTGAAAGCCATTTAGGCTATACTAAACACTGTCTGTTAGGTGCCCTGAACCCTGTCTGTGACATAATGTAGCTACTCTGAGTGCCACTGCAGTACAGTAATAAACATTTAGGCATTATTTACACACTGCCTGTGAGGTGCCCTGTGCTCTGTCTGTGACATATACAGTGAAGCCCACCAGGATAAAGTGCAGCACTGCAGAATTCTGCGGTAGACTTACTGCAGTAAATAATGCAATTTCAATGGGAGTTACTCTCTTTTGTCATGCCGTAAACCTATGACACTGCACTTTAGCCTGTGGGCTTCACTGTAGCTGCTCCGTGTGTCTCTGCAGTATAGTGAAAGCCATTTAGGCTGTATACACACTATCTGTTTTTAGGTGCCCCAAGCCCTCTCTGTGAAATAGCTACTCTGTGTGTCTCTGCAGTATAGTGAAAGCCATCTGGGCTGTATTATACACTGTCTGTTAGGTGCCCTAAGCCCTGTCTGGGAAATAGCTACTCTGTGTGTCTCTGCAGTATAGCAAAAGCCATTTAAGCTGTATTACACAGTGTCTGTTAGGTGCTCTGAGCCCTGTCTGTAATATAGCTACTCGGTGTCTCTTGCAGTAAAGTGAAAGCCATTTAGGCTATATTACACAGTGTCTGGAAGGTGCCCCAATCCCAGTCTCTGACATAGCTACTCTGTATGTCTTTGCAGTATAATGAAAGCCATTTAGGCTGTACTGCACACTGTTTGTTAGATGCCCTGAGCCCTGTCTGTGACATAGCTTCTCTGTGTATCTCTGCAGTATAGTGAAAGCCATTTAGGCTGTATATTTTACACACTGTCTGTTCAAATCAAATCAAAACTTTATTTATAAAAGGCGCATTTTCAAACCAAGGTACCTGTACAATAATAGCACACACATTTTTATAAATATCCAAACTAAAAATTAAAACTAATAAATACAGTAGCAGCTTTAGTAGTTAAAAAATGCCAGGCAAAAAAGATGCATCTTCAAAGCAACTTTGAAGCTTTGGATGGTCAGGCAATCTCGTACCCGATGAGGTAGAGAATTCCACAGGGTCAGGGCCAGAAAACTAAATGCCCTTGCCCAGATGTTTGTAAATGAACCCTGGGAATCTCTAGCAATCCCTCATCAGTGGATCAGAGAGTGCAGAGGGGACAGAAGGGGTGAAGGAGATCTTTCTAACAGGTAACTGGGTCCCTGATCATGTAGGGCCTTATAGGTTAACAATGCAACCTTGAAGGTGATCCGCCATTGTAACGGCAGCCAGTGCAGTCTGCGGAGCACAGGCATTATTTGATTGGTCCTAGAGGTACCAGTCAAAAGCCTGGCTGCCACATTCTGCACCAGCTGCAAGCAGCAGATATCAACCCCTGGTAGCCTAGGTAAAGGACATTACAGTAGTCAAGGCGGGAGGTAACAAAAGCGTGAACCAACATTGTAAGATCATCAGGAGGAACAAGGTGCTTTATCCGGGCAATATTCCTCAGATGGTAAAAATAGGTTTTGACAACTGCCAACACCTGCAATTTTAGGGTCAGGCAATCATCAAACATAATGCCCAGGTTCCGCACCCAGTCTGAGGTAGTTAGCTGGACACCTCCAAGCCATAGACCCAAAGGAGAACCTGCCAACACATCCAGCTCACGATGACCTGGGTCTACAACCAACACCTCAGTTTGTTTGGGATTCAGCTGCAGCCAGCTCACATTCATCCAGTCCTGGATTTTGGCTAGACAGCTGTTAAATACCAAGACAGCATCATCCTGATCAGGCACAAAAGACATGTACAGCTGAGTATCATCTGCATAGCAGTGAAAACTCAAGCCATACCACCTAATAATCACTCCCAATGGCAGCATATACACCGCAAACAACATGGGCACCAAGATGGATCCCTGTGGTACCCCACAGGATAGGGAGAATGGAGCTGAGGAAAAAAAAAACAGACACCACCTTCTGAGTCCTATCCATGAGGAAAGATTGAAACCATCTGAGGACCAATCCTGAAAGTCCACAGACAAACCGCAGGTGATTCAACAGCACACCATGGTCCACAGTGTCAAATGCCACAGAGAGATCAAGAAGGACCAAGATGGAATGAGTTTTTCGATCTCTCGCTATTAGGAGGTCATTTAGTACCCAAACAAGGGCTGTCTCAGTACTATGTCTCGTCCTAGAACCCGACTGGAGAGAATCATAAATATTGTGACTGGTCAAATGGTCATCCAGCCATAATGACACCACCTTCTCAATAACCTTACCCACAAAAGATAGGTTAGAGACAGGCCTGTAGTTTGCCAGACAGTCCGGAGTCCAGGTCCAAGGAGGACTTCTTAAGAAGGGGCTGAACCACAGCCTCCTTCAGGGGATCTAGAAAGATCCCCCTCTCCAAGGACAAAAAGACAATCTCGGCAAGGACCGGGCCAATGGTATCCACACAAGCAACCAAAAGGTACGTGGGGGCCCCAGGTCCAAACTACAGTTGGTTGGATGTAATGACTGGATAACCATCACAATATCACTGATTGTGGGCCTGCTGAAGTCACACCACACAAACTGGGCGTCCAACATCTGCCAACCATCGCTACTCCCTTGAGAGAGGGTCAAGCAGATATCGGATCTGATCGTGACAATGTTATCCATGTAAAATTGAGCAATCTTCTCACACCACTGTTGTGAAAAAGCATTTCCAGGCTGAAGACAGAGTGGATTGCACTGTCTACAGTCCGGAAAAGCTGAGCTGGTCGATTCTGCGCTGCAGCAATTTCCCTGGACAGGAATTCTGCCTTCTTATGGGTAATTGCTGATTGATAGACTGAACAGTGGTCCATCAAAGCTAAGTCTGTCATATACCAGGCCCCACCTCCACCAGCTCCTCATTAACCTTTGTCTGTGCCCTGTCTATGACATATAACTACTCTGAGTGTCTTTGCAATATAGTGAAAGCCATTTGTCCTGTATCAAACACTGTTTGTTAGGTGCCTTGAGCCCTGTCTGCGACATAGCTACTCTGTGTCACTCTGCAGTATAGTGTAAGCCATTTAGACTGTATTACACTGTCTGTTAGTCTGTTAGGTGCCCTGAGACCATTCATATCTACACTGTGTGTTATGTCTCTGTATGGCATAGTGAAACCGAAAGCCATGGCCATGTCTAGTATGTCTCTTATTTCCCAGACTAAGTCTACTAAATGGAAACACAGTGCTGGTGCATGTATAGCTGAAAATGATGTGGACAAAATGAATCTGAGCACTAATGAAGACCACAATGACAATAACATTAATAACATCACCAGAACTGGCACTAAATGTCCTCCTGAACCAAAAAAGACATGTTACTAATGAAATGATAGTAGAATTTCAGAAATAACTGACTGGAGTTACTCAGAGAGGTACTGAATGTTTTGGCACATGTGTCAGAGACTTCCAGCTATTGAAGCAGCATGCCATGAGGGGGAAGCATCCTCCTCAAATATAACCTCAGATGCTAAGGCAGCGAATGCTGATAAACATGATGATGATAGTGGGGACTGGGAATGAGATAGCCCAGGCCATGTCCCACCTGATGACATTGATGACATCACTTCCAGTTCTTCTGAATCTTGCGGCAATGAGGTTGGTACTAGTTTCTATAAGGGGTCTGGAGAGAATGCCACTGTAGGGCATGAGGGGCAAGTGCAGAAAAAAAAATATGCAAAAAGTAAGAATAAGAAGATGACCATGAATGAGAAAAATTCATGTGAACAAGAAAATGGCAGTACATAGTTTCCTCCAGGTCCCTTGACTGTACAAGACAGTGGTGACAGGCACTGTAGAACAAAACATGAGAGTAAATCTTTAGAGTGGAATTTATTTTATATTTACACTGCCGACAACTCTTGAGCTTAAAGGGACATGGTCAATCTTTTTTGCATCATATTATTGTTTGGTAAAACCCCACTTTTATGATTGCTTACTTACTCTAAAATTCATTGATGTTGCTGGTTGTTTTATCTGCCTCCTCACGTATTAGAACCAAAGTGCATGCTGATGTATAGCTATGCCCAGCTTTGTTTTGCTTCATCTCATTGAATCACTGCTAGTGTACACTTTCTGAACATTCAAAACACCCTCAAACACTGCAGTCACTCATGATACAATAGTCTCCTCTACTCCCACTGCATAATCAGTGTCTAGATTGTGTTGAGGTGTTCCTGAGTCCTGGAAAGATGCAGTGGGAGCTGGTCAAGAAATGTAAACAAACATGTTTGGGTGTGGTATCACCAGTATGGTGGGCGGTCAGTTTTTCACTTTTTAAAAGAAAAAAAGGGACCTGAACCAAACTACAAGTTGCATCAACAGTCGCTAATGAAAGTGAACAATCATGAAATGTGTTTTTTAAACTAGGGACACTTTGAGGACTAAAGGGTTTGACAGTGTCCCTTTAATGCAATCTGTGCAAAAACAGTATTAGTCATAGTGGCAAAGTGGGACATTTTGGAAGATAAATAATGATATGACATGCAAAGGCAAAACACCCAATTGAGTGTGGCAGGGCAAAGGACAGTTTGGTTGGTATGGACAGTACAGGAGATAGTGGTGACGGTGACCATAGTGACAATGAACTGGAATCAGGAACTGACATTAAATCACTTGATTTGTCCTTGCAATCTTCCCAGAAAAACGGATTGTTTTCTTCTGACGCCATCAAGTACTGCAAAATCCCATAGTAGTACTCCACCTGAAAAATGTGTGAAAAGTACAACCCCCAAAAATTAAAACTATCTTATCACTCTCACCAACTAACATTAAAAGAAACTGTTGTGAGGATATCAGAATTTACCCACAAGCATCCAACATGCCAGGAAAAATAGAAAATTAAATGCCAGTAAGTCTGAACTCCCACTGTTGTAAACTCATGGAATGACTCATGACAAACAGACTTGAATTATATCTGGATATTTCTGAAATAAAATATAAAAACCAACACGGATTCAAAAAGGGAAGGTCTTGTACCACTAATCTACAAGTGTTTTACAACAATATTAGTAAAAGTTTGGATAGCGGTCACTCATCTGATGTAATTCTACTCAATTTTTCTAAAGCTTTTGATAAAATACCTCATGGTAAACTAACAGATAAACTAATAGAACTAGAGGTTAATAATGGTATGATTAGAAGGATCCATAATTGGCTGTTAAATAGAATTCAACGAGTACATATTAACAATACAATTTCCAGAGAAGGCTTAGTGGGCAGTCGTGTTCCCCAGGGGTCAGTACTCGGGCCTATACTACTCAATTTATACATCCAGGGTAAGGACAAAAATATAAACAACAAAATTGTCAAGTCTGCAGATGATACAAAACTAGGTGGTGAGGTAAACACCATCAACAAGCACCTATCTCTAGTTGCTGACATAGCCAGCATTGAGTTGTGGGCAGAGCAGAACGATATGATTCTCAACATGATAAATGCATAGTACTCCACCTAGGCAGAAATAATCCAAATTATTCATACATTTTAGGTCAACAATATTTAAAATCAGCACACAAAGTATGGGATTTAGGTACAACTGTAAATAATTCCCTCTCTTCTTCTGATCACTGTATAATAGTTGCTAGAACAGCTCGGTCAATGGTAACTAAAATTAAATGCTCATTTGTGAGCAGGACAGAACAACTGAGTTTATTCATTTACACAACATATGTCTGTCCAGTACTAGACTATGGATCCAAGTTTTGGTCCCCCTATGTGCTTAAAGACATTAAAATAATAGGAGTACAGAGGGCTATAACAGAAAATATACCTAGACTTAAAAGGTTTAATTATCAAACCAGACTACTGAAAACTAATCTACACTCCCTCAAAGGGGAGACTTATTACTATTGTATAAATTAATACAAAATCATGATCTCATGTTGGACTGTGACCTACAATTTAGCAATACGAGAGGTAACCTAAGATCCCATAATAAAAAAAATAACTATAAATTCATCATAAACAGTAAAGAGGAATAATTTATTTACACTTTGAGCTCCAATGGTATGGAATAGATTATCAAAATGGCAGTACATTGTACAAGTTTAAACTCTTTTAAAAATACCCTAGACAGACTTTATTATAATCACCAATTGTTGGTATAATTCACCCATACATGTGGAGGACATTCCCAATGGGCCCTGTGCCCCCCTTAGGTACTTTAGTCCCTTGTAAACCCTAGTAAGCTGTTAAATAACGTCATTGCAGTGCTGTTGGCTGATTGTCAGTTCCTTTTTGCTTTTGTTGCTCAAAAAGGTTTCCTCAAGTTCATGAACTGGATTGAACCATGGCACACTGTTACCTCTCGAACATATTTCTCAAAAAAGGTTGATTCACAGTTGTACGACTTCATGTGTAGTGCAGTCACTAAACAGTTGAAACTCTCTGAGGTGAAGCAGATTCACATAACCATGGATATTTGGGTTAGCAACCAAACAATTGACTACATGACTGTTCCAGCTTATTGGGCAAGTTTTCAGTCAGAAAGTAATAATTCCCGCCCTACTATAAGTAGTAGGAAGCAGGCTGTATTATGTGTCACCACTTTTGAAGAAAACCACACTGCTGTGAATATTTTGTGGGGGCTGCAAAATCAATTCCAGAAATGGCTTACTCTGAACTCCTTATGTCTAGGGTTCATAGTATCAGATAATGGTGCCAACATATTCCAGGCTGTTAGAGTTGGCAACTACCAACACATACCTTGTTTTGCACAGTGTTTATATCTTCTCATCCATGATTTCTTAAATAGAAACAGAAAGGTTGAAAACATGTTAGGTCTTGCTAGGAAAATATGTGGGCATTTCAGCCACTCTGTGGAAGCTCAAAAAATCCTGAAAGGGTTGCAGAGGTCAAGCAACTTACCCTTGCATACATTAAAGTGGGAAGTTCCACCTACTGGAATTCAACATTTCACATGTTTTAAAGGCTTCTTGAATAGAAAAAAAGCTCTACATGACTACACCATGCAAAATCAAATTGGTAAAGTGGACATCATGTTCAGTTCTAGTAGCTGGACTCTGCTGAAATCCACCTTACTGGAGCCATTTGAGGCTGCCACATGTGATGTCAGTGCAAACAATGCAACTCTGACTCAAATTCTTCCTCAAGTTAGAGTTCTTCATATTTTCCTTGACAACATAAAGAAAGGTTTTCATTCAAAAGACAACATTGTTGCTGTTATGCTGGCAGATGACTTGAGTTGAAGACTGTTGACTGATCAGAGAATAAATGCCATGTTTAAGAATGACCCTATGTGTTGGTTCATAGCTAGATCCCTGCTTAAAGTGGAACATTGAAGCCATCATTCCTGCAGGAGAAGACATTGAGTATTGGAGAGATCTTCTGCTAACCCAATGTGACATTGACCTACAAAACCACCATTAACTGATGTACAAACTATTCAAATATTTCAGTTAAAACAGAATATAACTGCAGCCCTCTTTCCTACCATCCTGCTGTTTAAGCTCCCAAGTGAACAAGTGTACAGCAGCCAAACCCTGCAGAACCTTCACAGTGCACCTCTGGCATAGACAATAGCATATTTTTCAATTATTCACAGTAAGCAGTGTCATCAGTGAGGGAAAGGACATGCACAGCTACTTCTCGGGCATCCTATGTTCATGGTCTGAAAGGCAAATCACTTCCGAGTCACCTACAACAACATGGACTGGTATCCTGTAAAGAAAGTGCAGCAGGTTCATCTGCCAGACTGGTAACTACCTCACGCAGCACAATGATCCTGGAGTACTTTGCAGATCATACTGTGATTGGTCTCCAGGAAGACCCATTACTCTATTATAAAGGAATGAGAGCAATATGGCCAGATCTAGCAAATCTTGCAACAATGTACCTCAGTTGTCCTCCTTCAAGGGTATTTTCAGACCACACTGTATTTAGTGCAGCTGGAGGAATAGTCACTGACCACAGACCACTATTAAGTCCTGCAAATGTGGAACAGCTTACATTTCTCAAAGTGAATACTGACAATTTCCCAATTGTCACAAACACTGATTTATGCAAGTCTGACACTGAAAATGAACAACAGCCTGCAAACAGTGATATCGAATATGATGACTAGGTTGTGCACTAAACAGATGGAACCATCACCACTGCCACCATGCCAGCCACATGTGGCACACTAGTACTACTCTTAGTTTTCTTTTGTCAGTCATCAGTTTGTAAGTTTGATTGATGTCCACCATGGGAATAATTTTTTAAAACAGCAAAACTGCAGCAGGCTTGCTCAAAGCAGCTGCACCTCTTGTACCTGCCTCAGCAATGCCTGCTATGGGTATAATTTTTTGAAACAGTAGCAGGCTTGCTAAGAGCAGCTGCATTGCTCATGTCTACCTCAGCTATGCCCGCCATGAGTATCATTTTTGGAAACAGCAGCAGGCTCACTCACAGCAGCTGCACCTCTCATACTTGCTTCAGCAATACCCACCATGGGTATACTTTTTGGAAACAGCAACACTCTCACTGAGACAGGCTCCACCTCTTGTACCTGCCTCAGCAATACCTGGAAACAGCAGCAGGTTCACTAAGACAGCCTGTGCCTCTTATACTTGCCTCAGCAATGCCCACATGGGAATAATGGATCAGGGCACATATCAGACAGTGTAATAGTCCCCAAAAAAGGTCTTTCTATGATTTTTGTTATGGTCAAAGTTGGGTCATCAGCTAGTAGAACAGGTCAGGTAGTGACTACCTGACCTGACTGCTCAGTTTTTATCTGTTTTTTTAAGGAACTTTTGGGGTACCCAGAAGTTGTCTTGGTGGTCTCGTATTTTCTTACCCACCCATCCCTACTTTATAGTCTCCTGTGGGAAACAGTGTACACAACCTTACTGAAATCAAGGTAGGCCACATCCACTGCTCAATCCTAATCAAAATCCTTTGTCACCTAGTCAAAGAAATCTACCAGATTCTCATGACATGACCTCCCTCTGTGATCACATGCTATCTCAGGTCTTATAACCCACTGGATTCAAGATATTCAAGAAATTCCACAGTCCTTTCTTTCAGCAGTGATTCCATTAACTTTCTCACCCACAAAGTCATGTTGACTGACCTACTGTATAATTGCCAGCTTCCTCCCTGGCACCACTTTCGTGTATTGGGACCACATCCACCCTCCTCCAGTACTCCAGAACCGCTCCTGTTACAGTGAGCTGTTAAATAGGACTGTAAGAGGTGCACCAGTATCTCCCTGAGCTCCCTCAGTACCCTTGCATGCACCCCATCTGGCCCCATTGCTCTGTCCACATTCAGATTCGCAAGTCCCTTTGGGACTCTCTCCTCCAAAAAAGGACTAGTGTCTACCTTCCTCCCGCCAAAGTTTCTGTTACTTTCTTTGTGGCTCATACCCTTCTCCTTCCTCTGTGAACACAGAATGAAGATATTTGTTCAGGATGTCTGCCATTTCCTGTCCCCCTCTGCACAGTCCCCCCTTCCAATTTTAACCTTACAATCCCACTCCTGGTTTTCCTCTTTTCTCTTACATACTTAAAAAAATGCCTTGTCCCCTTTCATTATCTTCTTGGCTATTCTTTGTTTTGTTTGCACCTTTGTGCTCCTTACTGTGTTCCATGCTTTCCTATGTTTCCACTGATTCACCGCCCTACCTTCCTCCTGCTGTGTTTCCTTTTACCTTCTGAATGCTAGCCTTTTAGCCATTACCTTTTTAGCTACCTCTTTCGAGAACCATGTTGATCTCTTTTCCCATTTGCTTCTGATCACTTGTTTGATGCAGAGGCTTATTGCCTTTACTATGTTCCCTTTTAGCTTCAGTCATTATTCCTCTACCCCACCCATGTCAGCACCCCTCTGTCAGGTCATCCCTTAGGCATTCACCCATCTTTATAAAATCTGCTCTCCTGAAGTCCAGGAACCTTGCCCTTGTGTGATTCATTTCCACTGCTGTCCTTACATTGAACTACACTATATGATGGTTCACAGGTGGCCTCCCACGTTGACATCCACAGTACTGTCATTGTCAGTGAGTACTGGGACCAGTATTGACCCATCATGAGTGGGTTCACTGACTAGTTGCCTGAGGAAGGCATCCTGCAGAGAGTCCAGGATATCCCTGCTTCTAGCTGAAGCCACTGCAGAAAGGCTCCAATCTACATCCGGCTGGTTGAAGTTCCCCACCAGCAGCACCTTTCCTTTTCTGCCATTTTGCCAATGGTGTCCACCAGTACCCTATCTGATCCCTCCCCCCGTATTCTGGAGTTGGGGATTGTGCCTCAGAACTGGAGAACTGCACATCTGGTGTCTCTCGACAAAAGTGGGCTTAAGAAAGAACCAAGGGAAGACTGGCCCAGTGGTTCTGAGGATTAAGGTGCTGGATGCCACACCTCTTGCCACGCTGGCCACCCAGGGTCAGGAGCAAGACCAGGTCATCGGGGGTTGGTGGGGATGGGGAAAGATCGAGCATCTCATGGACTGCTCTCCTTCCCCAGGGAGGAGGTGTTTCACAAGCCAGTGCACTGGTGACCTCTGGCAGTGGCTGGAGGCACTACAGTGCACGGCCACAAAATGCAGGGGGATAGGAGCTGCAGCAGATGTCCTTCAGGTGTGTGTGTGGGATCATGCACACACCGAGCTGGATGTCATTGCACATCCAAGCTCCAGGGAGAAAACTACAAAAATCCCCCTATCGGCGGGTGAGGTGACGGTGACCAATGGTAGCCCAAGGCCACACGTCCAATGTTGACCATTCTTTCGTACCTCCTTCTGGGGATTCTGGGGCCTCTCCAAGGGGCTTGGAGAGCCCAGAATCCTGAGTCCAATGAAGCTCATGGAGAACAGTTCAGGAGGGTGGTGGAGCCGAGGAGCTGTGAATGGGACCCTGAGAGATTCATCGAAGGTAGGGAGCAAAAATAGAGTCACAAAAAGAAAAAAGAATGAACCAGGGAACTACTAAATGGTCAGCCTGACCTCAAGAGTGTTAAGCTGATGGAGACAGATCATCCTGAAGGAGAGATTGGTGAGCTTTCTGGAGGATAATATGCTCTTGGCTGTGAAGCCACATGAGTTTATGTCAGGGAGATCCTGTCAGACAAACTAAATTGACTTCTTTGACTGGGTCACCAGGACAGTGGACAAGGGCCAAGCAGTTGATATCTTATATCTGGACTTCAGCAGTGCCTTCAGCACTGTACCTCACAGGAGACTGTCAGGAAGTTAGAAGACCTAGGGGTGGGGGAGGGGGCTAAGCTTGTTGTGTGGTTCAGAAGTTGGCTATAGAACAGAAGCCAAAAGATGGTAATTGGGGGCACAATTCTCAGAAACTAGGCCTGTGATCAGGGGGGTCTTCCAGAGCTCTGAGCTTGGGGCAGTGTTGTTTGACATATTCATAACTGATATTGTGGGTGGGATCAGGGGCAAGATTTTATTTTATTTTTATTTATTTTATTGAAATCTATGATTACAAATACCTTTGAGCAGGAACTGCTCATTTACAAAGGTTCCACGTTGAAGGAATGGGGGTATACATACATACAAAGGTCAACATAATAATACATAGTTACACAATAAAAAGAAGTAAGAGACTGAGGCTTAGGAAATTCCAGTAATTCAAAATGTGCCAAATGTTAGGTAGCATGACATACCAGCCAAGGGCAATCTTAGAAATAAGCACTGCAGGTGAGAGGGAAGGGGTATGCAGGCAGGAAGGCCATTGTCGGAGGGTACAGGGTGAGGGTAAAAGCTCTAAAGGGGAGGGAGGGGAGGGATAAAGTCAGGAAATGCCTGGGAGGGAGGAAAGGAGAGGGCAAGGATAGGCAGTTAGGGGGGGCAAGGTGGGGAGAGGTAGCTGTCAAGACTGAAGTGGAGGGCAGTGAGCTGTGGGCCCCTGATTAGGCGAGGCAGTCACAACAACTAGTTGAAATGAGATGAAGTCAGAGTTGTCTCTTAAAAGGGCCAACAGCAGCAGCAATAAGAGTTTCTTTGTTGAGAGTATTGTACCACTGTGGTGCTCTGTGGGCAAAGGCCCTCTGGCCCATGGTAGTCTGGCATCTGGGGACAAGGAAGGTTAGTTGTTGTGAACTTCTAGTTCACTGGGTGCTGTGGTGGTCAATGAGGAGCTTTTCAATGCCAGGGGGCATGACCCCGAGGATGACTTTTTTGGCTAAGAGGCAGGTTTGATACTGTATCCGGCTGATGAGAGGAAGCCATCCTGCCCAAGTGTACAGGTCACAAGTGTGTGTAAGTCGGTCAGCCCCAGTTAGCAGCCTGCATGCTTTGTTGAGTGTAACTGTAATTCTGAGGAGGGGAGAGGCGGAGGCAGAGCCATAAATTGCTAGCCCATAATCAATGATGGAGGTGACAGAGCTGTTGATAGCCAACCAGAGAGTGTCAGGAGTCATGCAGTGTTTGTGCCTGCAGAGCAGGCCTATACGGATGTTGGTGGCTTTGGCGACAGAATCTATGTGTCGATGATATTTATTTTTATGAATGACATAAAGCTCTGTAGGAGGGTGGACATGGAGGAAGGGATACAGGAACTCAGAGAATACATAGCTAGGATAGAGAAGTTGTGTGGCATTTGGCAACTGGGGTTCAACACTAAAAAAGTGTAAAGTTATGCACTTGAGGGTGAAAAACCCAGTCTCAAATAATGTTTGGTGGTATACAGGTAGCCAGGTCAGAAGAAAAAAGGAACTGGGTGCATTGACAGGAGCCAAGCAAGGGGAATAGCAGAGGTTGTGGAGTAGGAGGGGCATAAGGGGGAGGAAGCCCATCCTCGGCACAAGTATTTTGACTCTTTCTTTTTTTTGTTGTTGTTTTTGTTTTGTTTTCCTTCTTTAACAAAAATAGAAGTATCAGGAATGGTGGCAGGATTTTCAGGACAGTAAATTAACAAAGAGGGAACTAAAAGGAGAGCTTCAGTAACAGACAAGTACTGGAATAGCAGTATAAGTGCAGTATAATGTGAGGAGTGGTGCAATGCAGTGGATGTGGAGCAGCCATATTCAGGCAGACCTTCTGGACACTGAGGTCCTGCCCTATCTGCAGGCATCTCTTTGGACTGTGGGAGGAGGTAGCCAGACTCAGAGTGGAAGTAAACTGGGTCAGGAGTACCTTCGCCCCATCCAGAGACCACCCAGTTCAATGCCACTGCCTCAAATGATGCCAAGAACAAGGAGCACTTGGATGAAGGTGGGCTCAGGGAGGGTTAGGGTGGTCAGGCAGAGGCACATCCCAAATTCTATTCCACTCCAGAACTCAATGCTGCACTGGCTAATGGGGACAACCAAACAGAAGTACCGAGAGAAGTGGAAGAGAAGGATGTGGAGGTCAACTTTTTTTTTTTTGTTAGTTACTTAACCAGGACTACCAGGACTAGCACACTAAGCTGAAAGCTTTTTTACAGGTGCGAACTTACCCTCTAGCACTTCTTAACCCTGTCACTGTTCCATTGGGTAGCCCCTACCTTGCACTTCACTGACCCACCATCCTCTCCCATTGCTCTGCCACTTCCTCCATTTCTCTTCCCTACCCCTACCCCTCCACCTCCTACCCCCACCCACTCCTTCCTCTTACCATTACCTCTCTATCTTCTCCCCCCCTTCTCCTCCCTCTGTCTACTCTACTGATTTTTGTCTCTCCTTGACGTGGGCAAACATTATACAATGCCTCAGTATAGTGTAACCATGAACTTTATCTGTATTTTTGTACCGTAACATATGTTTGTATATTTGCCACTGAACCACTCTGTCTTTGAATGTTAATGTATCACTCTGTACTTGTTAACTGACATGGAACCAATTAATGAGCATCCGCTCACTGGCGCTATCCAAGATTTCAAAATAAATGAATAAAAAAACAAGAGGTGACCTCAGTGAGTACAACAGTGGACCTCAGAGGAGGAGGGTGAGCTGGATGTCATTATCCACCTAGGTACTAATGACCTGGAAAACAGGGAGCCTAAGGAAGCTCAGGAAGAGTTTAGAAAATAGGGAAGGGGTCTCAAGCAAGTAACTACTTCTGTCACCTTCGCAGAAGTACTACCTGTGAGAGGCATGGGAGAGCAAAAGGGTGCAGACACCAAGAACTTTAACTCAAGGTTGATGACCTGGGGCTGTGAGGAAGGGTTTAGATTCATTGGTGACTGAAGATCCACCTGGAGGGATGGGGGTTTGTTCAAGCCTGATGGCCTGCATCCATCCTGGAGGGGAATCCAAGCACTCAATAATAAGTTTAAATGCTACATGGACAAGCATTTAAGCTAGCCAAGGGGGGGGGTGACAAGCCAGCAAGAAGGGTACCTAACTGCCTGCCCCCCACAGCTAGCAGTGGAATCAGTGAACAGGAGGAGTGGATATCTCTACAAAGCAGTGTGCAAAAGATGGAGATAAGCACCCAAGGGGTGGAAATTCAACAGAAGGGCAGTCAGCAGGGAGAACCAGGGATAAAGGACAACCAGGGAAGGGGCTGGAGTAGAACAGCTAAACAGCCCAGGGAGCTCACATCATGGAAAGACATGTGTTTCAATGCCAGGAGCCATAGCAACAAGATGGAGGATTTGGAGGCTGCCATGGTGCTGTCGGACCTGGACATTGTGGCCATCACAGAGAACTGGAGTAATGATAACTATGACTGGGACATGGCCATACCTGGCTACAACATATTCAGAAGAGACAGGGCAGGCAGGAAGGGAGGAGTGGCACTTTATGTGAAAGATGGCTTAAAGGCCACAGAGATCCAGGAGGAACAAAATGGGGGAGAGATACTGTGGGTTAAGCTGGAAAGGAAAATGGGGTCAGCCATCCACAAAGGGGTTGTCTACAGACCACCAGCCCAGGAGGAAGAAACAGATAGGGAGCTGATGCTAGCCATCCAAAGGATGGCAGATAAGGGTGAGGTGGTGCTGGTTGGAGACTTCAATATTCCAGACATGAACTGGAGCCTCCCAGCAACAGCATCAACCAGGAACAGATTTATCCTAGACTCCCTACAAGGTGACTTCCTCAAGCAACTGGTCATGGAACCAACTCAGCAGCAGGCAATACTGGACCTTGTGCTCACAAACAGGGACAGTGTGATGGTGGTAACAGTAGGGAAGCACCTGGAGAACAGTGACCACCGCTCACTGTGGTTTGAAATCACAGAAGGAGCAGAACCAAATCGCACAAAAAGCCGTATCCTGGATTTTAAGGGGGCACAATCTGGGAAAATGGGGAGATGCTTGAAAGAGGCATTAATGGGAATGGGGAAGGAATCGGGGTTGAGGAACAGTGGGCAATATTTAAAACAGGGATTACAAGAGCAACAGAATTATGCATTGAGCAGGCTAGCAAGGGGAAAAGGAAGAGGAGGCCATTATGGTTTTCCAAGGAGTTAGCGGAGAAAGTGAAAGCCAAAAAGATCCCATTTAGGCAATACAAAATGATGTAGGCAGAAGGGGATAGGGAGAAGTACCAGGAGAAGCAAAGGGAGGCAGGGAGGTCAGTAAGGGAAGCCAAAGCTCAGACAGAAGAGCTCATCGCAAAATTAGTCGGTAGAGGGGACAAAACCTTTTACAGGTACATAAGTGAAAAAAGAAAGGCAAAGGGAGGGATTGTGAGACTGAAGGGGAAGGATGGGGGGCCACGTGGAGGATGACGACAGTAAATCTGACATACTGAACAGATATTTCTGCTCAGTCTTTACTGAGGAATAGGAGGGTAATGGGCCTGAAGGGAATACAAGGGGTGGGAATAGTGCAGAAATGGACACAAGTCCTTTAGACAGGAAATGGTCCCAAAGGAATTGGAAGAAATAAGAGTGGATAAAACAGTGGGGCCAGATGGGGTGCACCCCAGGGTCCTAAAGAAACTAAGAGAGGTGGTGGTTGAACTGCTGGCAATCCTGTTTAGCCAATCACTGCTAACAGGGGAGGTACCCAAAGACTGGAGAACAGCAGATGTAGTCCCCTTATACAACTGTGGGAACAAAGAGGAAGAGGGAACTTCACACCACTCAGGCTGATCTCGGTAGTGGGGAAGATCATGGAAGCACTACTGAAGGAGAGACTGGTGGATCATCTGGTTGCCAATGGACTACAGGACCAAAGGCAGCATGGTTTCACCTGGGGGGAGGTCTTGCCAGACCAACCTCATTGAATTTTTCAACTGAGTGACAAGGGAGGTGGATCAGGGGAGGGCAGTGGACATTGCCTATCTGGACTTCAGCAAGGCCTTTGACACTGTGCCACATAGAAGACTAATAAACAAACTGGGGAATATGAGAGTGGGCAGGACAGTAGTGAGGTGGGTAGGTAATTGGCTGGGCAGTAGGACACAGAGAGTGGTGGTAAATGGCTGTCACTCCACAGAGGGAAGAACGACCAGTGGGGTACCCCAGGGATCAGTGCAGGGACCGGTCCTATTCAACGTTCTCATCAGTGACATTGCACAGGACTTAGAGGGAGTATCTATGTAATTTTTAAGAGTGACCTGAAACACTGGGCACAGTGCAGGAAGGCTGCAGCCAAAGCAAATCAGATGCCAAGCTGCATAGCCAGGGGAATCACCAGTAGGAAGGCAAAAGTCATTTTATCTCTGTACAAGTCTGTAGTGAGACCCCACCTGGAGTACAGTGTGCAGTATTGATGCACTTATCTCAAGAAGGATATCAACTTGCTGAAAATGAAGACTGCTCAAGGGGCAGTGGTAGGGCAATAAGCACAGTATGTCATAAGGCCAACGGGGAAGATGGAAGAGCATCCCATGGAAAGCTCTCTACCTCTGTGGGGAAGGGATGATGGTGCCCAGCACTTGAGTGACACCCAGTGAAGGCTGGGTGTACACCTTTCCAGGACCGCAAAGTAGTGGCACAGCAGTGGCAGACATCTGTGTGGCATGCATAGGACCATGTATGCTCATGCACTGATGTCATTACACATCCGTACAGCAGGAACACTGACACAAAGTAAAACCCAGTGCACCGGCACTTAGTGATGACCCCTTGACCTCCGCTGAATGACACCAACCAGTGCAAGTCTTGGACAGGCTTCAGCTTGAAAAGTGCTTCTCCCTTGGGAGCCCTGCTGTAGGGGGCAAGCTACGGGACCTCTGACCTGGGTGGCTGAATGGAGGATGCTAGCAAGAGGGACAGAAATGTGGTAAGTGCCCCACCTGCAGCTAGAACATAAATAGATTTCTGGAAAAGAAATGAATAAAATAACTTGCTGAAAATAATGTGGAGAAGGACATCCAAGATGATCCAGGGCCAGCAAGGCAACATCTATGAGAAGAGGATCAGGGGGCTCAACATGTACTCTCTGGAGGAAAGGATGGAGAGTGGTCCTGACTGATATCTTCAAGTACATTAAAGGTATAAACAGGGTGAGCACCTAGGCCACTTCAGCCTTAATGGAAACAAGATCACTGGGGCTAACAACCTAAAGCTTGTGGGGGGAAGGTTCAGAATGGAGATGAGGAGGCACTTTTTAACTGAGAGGGTGGTGGCTAAGTGGAATGAATTGCCGGAGGAGGTTGACAGCTTTCAGAGAAGTTGAGGCACAGTGGGGGGGTTGCAGGTGGGGGGAGAGGGAGTATTTGACAGGAGTCTAGGGGGATATAGGGTATGAGGCAGTTCCCTCTGTAAACAAAGTGCTGGAGGTCTATAGATCACTCCAATATGAATTGTGGCTCCATTCCCATGAGTGGTGAATGACAGTTTCCTGTCAAGCCATAAACCCAAGTACTTATAGCTGTTCCCCTGCCCCAAAGAGTCCCCTAATAATATACAAATGGTAAAAGGGGAAGTACAAGGTGGGAGGGACCCATTTATGGAGAAAATCCTTACCTTAGTTTTAGTGGCACTGAGCAGCAATTTGGAATGGAAGAGGTTTGGATGCAGCCTATCAAATGTGACTTGGAGATCAGTCATTACTGCTTTTTTACGAAACAACACAGATCTTCCCATGAAAACACATGTCTTCTTATACAGTAACATTAAAGAGAACAAATTCCACAACAAATTACATGAAAAAAAAAGTTTATCAAACTCAGCAAAGAGCCGTTGTATTCTTGCAGGCTTTGCCTTGAGATAATGGGATGGATTTTCAAAGGGTGGCAAACGGCTTGCATCAAGCCCCCGAGCCACAACACTTTGTACCTGGAACTATGCGGTTCCCGTATCTTGCAACTGTGGCAGATTTTCAACGCTATGACACACTTGTGACAGTTTTCCCACTTTATGGCTGCTTGCGCCAAATCTTGGGCACAAGCTCCTTAAAAATGGTCCCTGATATTGATGTAAGCTAGACCACAAAAAGATGGCCTAACTTGCACCAGTTGCCGCACAAGACAGAAGATCTCATTAAATTGTTACAAACCCAGTGCACCATATCTTAGGTACACTGGGCTTGTGGCACTCTCGCCTGTCTGAAAATCTGGCCAAATGTCCTCAGTGAAGGAAAAAAATTTAATGGTCTAAGTCACAAGCCAGGGCACTGACAACGTTTTGTGAGTATGATATTAATAAAAGCCCTGCAGAAAGGGGGTTTACTAGTCTTATTAACTGCCTGATTTAAAAAAAACTCTTATTTTTTAATTTTAAATTTATGCTTTATGCCTGTTTCTTTCTGATGCTGCCCTTTTCTGTAAGTCACCAAAGTCCCACCCACCATTTCTGACGCACTACTGGGCACAATTCAGGGTCATAATGATGGAAAAAGGCCTATATCCATTGAGACAGATCATCCTCTCACTATAAAAGTGGTAGTCAATGTAAACACCTTGTTCTATCAGATAAATGGCTAGTTTTAGTCAGAACTAATTTATATTTTCTGCCTCAACTACACGTTCCAGGATTTCACTATCCTTTTTATATAAAGAGCTTTCCTTAAGTCTTATTTAAAAGGTCTTTCTTGTAGTTGATAGTGATAAACCTTGTGTTGTGTGCATGTTGTTGTAAAGTGAAGTTCAGTTCACTGAGAAGTTGCTGATTATTTACAATTTTATACATAAAGAGAAAGTCGCCTTACCCTTTTCATCCAACAGCCCAGTTGTGAGGCCCATCCAGTCTGGGAGACAGAATACTTTTGGGGATATTATTCCTCTGTTTGAGAGACTCCCTAAGAGGAGATCAATTGCTGTGGTGGACTCCAAGATTACCGAGTGTCATCCTGCTAATGCACCCATTTTTTGTTGTGTGTTTTCACCCAAATCATCTCTTCTGAGATGCTAAAATCAGGCACATGCTATGTAATCCTATCACTACACCTGAGCTGCCTGAGTTGGCTTACTGCACTGTGACCTATAGTCTTCAAGGTGGTGGTGTTGGAATGAGTCATGGCACCCTCCTTCTGTGAAGGGGAAGTGTTTTCTCTGGGATGCTCAGTGCTCTTCAACCTGGCCACTTTCAACATCCAAATCTCATTTCCATTCCCGGGTTGCCAGCATTGTGGGTGGCAGTGGTGCCACGGAGCTGAGTAGCTAGATAAATCTTTCTTTTTTGATGACAATTTCATATATTAATTTAAAAATGTTCATGAGGAAAAGCATGCTGAGCTGAGAACCAGCTCATCTCTAGATATGTCCTGGTAAAGAGGATGAATATTAGTAGATATAATAAAAATTGCACAAGTAGCATATTTACAAAAATAGTACAGCACACAATACAATAAAAATAATACAGAGTAACTGGATGAGTGGGACAAGATAAACCAGCAAGAATGATAAAAGTGCAACACAATGCCCAATTTCAAACCTAGTAAGCAAGTGTAAACATGCATACATCTAGGACTAGGGGAAACTCAAGTCAGCAACACATATTAGTATGTAGATTGGAAGTACAGACGTAAACTGATTCAAAGAATCCAGGCAGAGTTGCAGGTTGTGCTGACAAGGTCCCAAAGCAAAGTGTAAACCCCCTTCCTCAGTCTTCGTGATTTTTGAATGATGGCAATTAGATATCAAGAAGGGAAGACACAATACCAGTACTTCATACTGTTTACAGTATTGAAATCAGATAGAATCCTGAGTCTGGGAAATGAGAACTAGTGAGGAACTGGTCTCCACAGTTGCAATAACAATTTACACTCTTAAATGTCCACACCATCTGCAGAGTCTAGATGTTCTTTTATTACCACAGACAGGTATCAGGTAATGGAAATCCTAGTGGACACTTGAATCCAAGCTGTGAGCTTTAGTTGCCAATGTATCACATCATTCCAGTTAAGTCACCACTCTCAGAAGGTTTTAGGTGACAGTTTAGATGGCAGCTGATCATTACCTCTAAAAACATATTATGCGATGATGAGGTTTACATTTTGGAGCCTCATATGAAATCCCTCAGGGCATTGTTGATGTAACATGCACTTTAGGTCTTTGGGCACAGTACAGCTCCAGACTAGAATTTGAAAGTCACAGTTAGTAACTGACACAGCTGTATATATGGTAACAGTCAAATAAGGATAGAGTTGTGTGACATTGCCATGCCTGTAGGTATGAGAAGGAGTGGTTCAGGCTCAAGAGGCACTAACATGTAATACTTATATCCTTTACCTCCGTCACAAGAAAACAGACCCTGTGGCACCACTCCGACCTGAAAGCAAACATTAGGTCCTGTAGGGCAATGAAGCAACCATTCTGACAACATCCATAGCAGTGGCCAAGCATCCCTACAGGGCTGACCCACAGCAATTTACCACAACCTATCAAACACAGTTTAGGCAGGAGGTAAACAGCAAAACATATAGATTACAGTTCTTGGTGTGGATAATACAACTACAGATTCTAGTAGCAGCAAAACCCACTAGTGAATTTGGTTCCCAATTAAGTAGAACACAGCTTCATGGAAATAAAGACAGTTAAGGTTCTGCAGTTTTTAAAGCAGCAAACTAAGGCAAAACGTTAGCATGACATTAGCATCAGTTAAGGCATTGCCCCTGCATCTCTGGTGATGAGTGATGACAGATGTAAATAGCAGAAGAAGGAAAGAAACAGGCTGTAGACTGTGCAGAGAACGGCAACAAAAATGATCCAAAGACTACAGGAGTTCTCCTATGAGGAACATTTGAAGGCTCTAGACATGTACTCATTGGAGATTAGGAGGGAGGGGGGACATGATTGAGATGTTCAAATTCATGAAAGGTATTAACAAGGTGCCCCACTCAGAAATGAGTACCAGACTCAAGCACAAGAGGGCATGACTGGACACTGCTGGGGGGGGGGGTCATTTCAAGATGGAAGTAAGGAAGCATTATTTCACAGAAAGGGTGGGGGAACAGTGGAACATGTTAAGAACAGAGGTGGTGGGGGCTAGGTCAGTAACAGCATTTAAACACCCATGGGACAGAGTGAGGGCAACCTCGGATTCCATGGGAACAGCAGGGGTGAAGAGGCTCTGGGACCAATAGAGGTTTCTGAAATCAGTGGGCAGACTAGATGGACCCCTTCTGCTGACTTTCTCTATGTTTCTATGTTTATTGCAGGCAGTCCATGCTGTCAGTATATTCTCCCAAAAGGTAAAAATCCTAGCTGGTCATGGCTGTAGCATATGCTTTGACCCTGCAGAGCAGACACTCCATCACTGTCCAGTTAAGGGGCTCTGCCACATCACTAAAGTGTGGGATGAATCACAGTTAGTATGAAAATAATCAACACAAGGGGACCACCCTCACAGCTCTGGCACAGGTGGATTTCCTTTTAACTACATCTACAGATTTAACTAGAAACATAGAATTTGTTAGCAAAAAAGGGCTGCTTGACTCACCCAGTCTGCCCAGATGGTCCCTACCTAAACTGTCTCCATGGATCCTGATTGTTCTCCATCGATCCTGCCTCCTCTCGGCCTATTTGCTAATATCCCCCTATGTCACTTTCATGCATACTTGAGCCCCCAACTGTTTTTACCTCCATTTCTTCCTCTTATAGTGTGTTACAGGCATTTATGACCCTTTCAGGGAAGAAGTACTTCCTCACATCACTCTTAAACTTACCTCCACCTGTAGTTTCATTGCATTCCCTCTTGTTCAGGTGCTCTTTCGCATTTGAAGTAGACTCCCTGTCCTGCATCTTGTTCACCAACGTGAAGCACATGTAGGTCTTTATCATGTCACCTCTCACTCTCCTCTCTGCCAGGGTGTGAATGTTGAAATCCCCCAGTCTCTTTCATAGGGCTTCCCGTGCAACTTCTGCACCATTTTAGTTGCCCTCCTCTGCACTGCTTCCACCCTGTCTATGTCTTTCTGAGGTTCAGCCTCCAAAACTGGTTACCGTACTCCAGGTGGGGTCTTACCAGCAAATGTTACAATGACACCACCACCAAGCTCCTCCTGCTGGAGATACCTCTCCCAACATCCCACTAGCCTTACCCACTGCTTTGTTGTACTGCCTTTCCACTTTGAGGTAATCAGTTATGATAACCCCAAGATCTCTTCCCTGTTTAGTGAATGATAATACCTCCTCCAATCTCATACTCTTTCCCTCAGTTCCTATGCACTAGGTGCATGATTTTGCACTTTTTGACATTTACCCCAACTGCCATGACTTGACCACTTCTCGAGTTTCCCCAAGGTCTCTGCATATTCTCTTCATTATCTCCTTTGTGCCCACCCTATTACAGATTTCGGTATTATCTGCAAAAAAGGTATACCTTCCCTTCCAGTTCTTTGATAATGTCATTTTCTATATGAAGACATCGAAAAGTCCAAGTCCTGGTCCAAGTACATAGCCCTGTGGCACCCTGCAGGTCACTCTCCCATCATCCAAGTGAGTGCCATTAACATAGAAACTTAGAAACATAGACTTTGATGGCAGATAAGGACCACTTGGCCCACCTAGTCTGCTTATTTCCCTGCCTAGAGGATAAGCTGCAGATCCTATTTAACCAACAGCCTATTTCTTCCAACCCCCCCACAAAAATTACCTTATGTCTGTCCCATGCATTCTTGAATTCTCCCACAGTTTTAGACTCCACAACCTCCTCAGAAAGGCTGTTCCATGCATCCACCACCCTCTCCCAGAATAAATACTTCCTCACATTGCCCCTGAGCTGTCCCCCTCTATCTTCAAATTGTGTCCCCTTGTTCTTGCACATCTCTTTTTCTGAAAGATACAACCCTCTTGGACTTTGTTGATTCCACTGAGGTTCTTAAACGTTTCTATCATGTCCCCCCTCTCCCTTCATTCCTCAAGGATATACATATTAAGCTCCTTTAGTCTCTTCTTGAATGGCTTCTCTTGCAGACCCTGCACCATTTTAGTTGCCCTCCTCTGAACTGCCTCCATCCTGTCTATGTCCTTGCGGAGATGTGGTCTCCAGAACTGGACACAGTACTCCAGATGGGGTCTCACCAACTGTCTGTACAGGGGGATAACAACTTCCTGTTTTCTGCTGGTGATACCTCTCCCTATACATCCTAGTATCCCCCCAGCCCTCCCTACCGCCTTCTCACATTGTTTAGCCAAACTTAAGGTCATCTGATATGATTACCCCGAGTCCCTTCCATTTTTGTTGTTGTTACTACCTCCCCCAGATTGTGTAATCTTCCCCTGGGTTTTTGTTTCCCAGGTGCATTACTTTGCACTTCTTTGCATTGAATCCAAGCTGCCATACTTCTGACCATTCCTCCAACCTTGCCAAGTCCCTTCTCATCCTTTCCACACCTCCTTGTGTATCAACCCTGTTGCAGGCCTTTGTGTCATCTGCAAAGAGGCATACTTTTCCTTCCAGTCCCTCTGCAATGTCACTTATAAAGACATTAAAAAGGACTGGACCCAGTACTGAACCCTGCGGTACCCCACTAGTAACCCCTCTTTCTTCAGAGTGGACTCCATTTACAATTACCTTCTGTGCCCTGTTGTTCAGCCAATGTTTTACCCAGGCTACCACCCTGGGACCCACTCCAAGGCTGGTTAATTTGACTACTAATCTTTTGTGTGGGACTGTGTCAGATGCCTTGCTAAAGTCTAGGTAGGCCATGTCCACAGCCCCTCCCTGGTCTACTACTTTGGTCACCCAGTCAAAGAAATCAATTAGATTCGTCTGACATGACCTTCTCGTTGTGAACCCATGCTGCCTTGGGTCCTGTGCCCACTGGCCTCTAGGTACTCAACAGTTCTTTCCTTCAGAAGTGATTCCATCACTTTCCCTACCACAGAGGTCAAACTGACAGGTCTGTAGTTTCCTGCCTCTATCTTGGTCCCACTTTTGTGAAGGGGCATCACATCTGCCTTCTTCCAGTCCTCAGGTACCACACCATCCTCCCATGATTTGTTAAAAAGGGTAGTCAGTGGTGTCACTAGTTCTCTGCTTAATTCTTTTAGAATTCTGGGGTGAATTCCATTTGGCCCCATTGCTTTGTCCACCTTCAGTTTTAGGAGTTCTTTCAGAACCCTTTCTTCTGTGAAAGGACTGGGATCGACCCCCCTCTCCAGAGTGCTTCTGTTAATTGGATTAGGCACCTCTTCCACTTCCTCTTTTGTGAATACTGAACAGAAGAATTAATTCAGTATCCCTGCTTTTTTACTGTCACTCTCTGCCCACCCACCATCCATTCTATTCAGCCTCACTATCCCTCCCTTTGTCTTTCTACGCTCCCTGGTATACCTATAAAAGGTTTTATCCCCCTTCTTAACCAAGTTAGCTATCTTCTCCTCAATTTGTGCCTTTGCTATTCTAACTACCCTCCCTGCTTCCTTATGCCTTAACTGGTACAGTTCTCTGTCCTGCTCCTTCTGTGTTTCCTTATACTTCCTAAATGCTATCTTTTTCTCCCTAACCTTCACTGCCACCTCTTTTGAGAACCATAGTGGCTTTTTCTTTGGTTTTGATTTGTTTATTTGCTTCACACAAAGGCTTGTTGCCTCTATGATGGCAGTTTTGATATTTCCCCATTGTTGCTCCACCCCTCCTTCTAGCCTGCTTGCTAGTGCTTTTCTAAGGCACTCTCCCATCTTGCCAAAGTCAGCCCTCCTGAAGTCCAGAACCCTCACTTTTGTATGGCTTGACTCTGTAGCTGAGTTTATCATGAACCACACTGTTTGGTGGTCACTTGTTCCCAAATGGCTACCCACTTTTTGATCTGAGATTCTCTCACTGTCCCCATTTGAGAGTATGAAGTCTAAGATTGCTCCCTCATGAGGAGGTTCCAAAACTAGCTGTTTGAGGCATGCCACCTGAAGGGCATCAAGAATGGCCCTGCTTTTGGATGTGGCTGCTGCAAAGGTGCTCCAGTTAACATCTGGCATGTTAAGGTACCCCATCAACAGTATCTCCCCTTTCTCTGCCACCCTAAGTATGCCTTTCATCATATCCTTGTCCATTCCCTCTTCCTGACATGGGGGTCTATATACAACCCTTGTGCAGATTGTGGTGCCATTTCCAGTCTCTTAGGTGACCAACAGTGCCCCCTCTCCTCCCTGTTTACTCTTTTGTTCAGTTGCTTATATCCCTTCCCTTACATAGAGAGCTACTCCCCCCCTCTTCTGCCCTGTAGGTTGTGTACCCTGGTATGTTAACATCCCAGTCATGGTTCTCTGTGTACCATGTTTCTGTGACTGCTACAATATCCAGGCATCCCTCTTCCATCAATGCCACCAGTTCAGGGAGCTTGTTGCCCAGACTACAGGCATTGGTACTCATTACCCTCCATTTCTTAATGGCCTTACCCCTTTTTGCCCCATCCCTGTCCTTATTGTATTTGTCACTTTCTCCATTTACTCCTGCACTTCTCCCTATTGACATCTCTATGTTGGTGTCTACCTCACTTAGTACCCTGATATTTTGGGGGCTAGGATTTCCCTGCTCCTTTCCAGTGCTTCCCTCCTTGGTTAGTTTAAATGCTTGTCAATGAAGTATTTAAACCTGTCACATAGGATCCTGGTTCCTCTCCTGGACAGATGCAGACCATCATGCCAGTATAGGCCTGCATCCCTCCAGGTGGGCCCCCAGTCCCCAATGAAGCCAAATCCCTGAGCTCTGTACCAGTTTTTCAACCACTGATTGCATCCCATGGTGTGGAGCACCCTAGCCTCACCCGTACCATAGACAGGCAGCACCTCTGAAAAGGTTACCATGTGTGCTGTTTGTCTAAGACCCCTCCCCATCTCCATAAACGCTTCTTGCACTGCTCTAATCTGTTTCTTAGCCAGGTCATTCATCCCTAGGTGGACAATGACATCCAGCTCCCTTCCCTGTGCAGCTGCTCCTGCAATCCTAAGGATTTTCTCCCCGTCCCTCCAAGCCATGGCGTCAGGCAGGCACCTTACCTCCCTCTCCCCTTCCTCCCCCAGTTCTACCTTCCTACCAATGGAGTCTTCCACCAGGAGTTGTTTCCTTCCCCTGTGGGGTCCCATGCCACCCTCCTGTGGGTCTCCTTTGTGGAGGTTCCCAGCATCCTCCTTGGTCTCCACTGTGGGTGCCTCCTTAGAGGAACTACACTTTTCCAGAAAGGCATAGAAATTGTGGAGAGGTACAACTGGAGGGATGCACCTCTGTTCCACCACCCTCACCCTCCCTGAGCCCACTGTGGTCCAACCACTCCTCTTTCTTGGCAACCTCTGAGGCAATGGCAGTGACCCTGGTGGTCTCTGGGTTAACCACCACCCTCTGTCTCCTATCCGTTTAACCCAATTTATCACTTTGGATCTCACCACTAAGTTGCTTAATTTCTTTATCAGTCTCCAGTGTGGCACAGCGTCGAAAGCCTTGCTAAACCTGGATAGACCACATTGACTTTCCTCCATGTATCTATTTCCATGGTCTTCCAGTCAAAGAATTCAGTGAGATTTGTCTGGCATGATCTCCCCCTCCTGAATATATACTGCCTGTGGTCTTGCAGACCCTTACCTTCAAGGTACTCTATCAATATTTCCTTTAGTAGTGTTTCCATTAATTTCCCCACCACAGAAGTAAGGCTGACTGGCCTATAGTTACTAGCTTCTTCCCTGCTGCCACTCTTATATAGAGGGACAACATCGGATCTTCTCCAGTCCTTTGGATCCTTGCCTGTTTCCAGTGAACTGTTGAATAAGATGTCAGAGAGTGGCTAGCACCTCCCTGATTTCCTTTAGTACCCTTGGATGTATCCAATCTGGTCTCGTAGCTTGTCCACCTCAGAGCTTCAAGTCCCCTAAGGACTCTTTCCTCTGAAAATGATCTTGTGCCAAACCCCCCCATCCCTTTTCCTGTTACTGCCTGGTGGTCCATCCCCCTCACTCCACTGCAAAGACTGAGCAGGAGTACTGGTTCATGATGGCAGCTTTTTTGCTTTGCTTCTGCGTAGTCTCCCCATTCCTCACGTCTAATTTATATCCCTCCCCTTGCTTTCCTGTTCCCACTTAAGTATCTGAAGAAAGACTTATCCCCTTTAGCTACCTATGATGTGCTGCATAACTACCACTCAAAGACTATCCCTGTCTGAGTGACAGTTATATGGCACATCATGCCCCTCCACTGCACATCCACCAAGGTGCATGGCAGATGTTTTCAAACCTTAAGCACTGAGGTACCAGTGGGCAACCACAATGACATTAGGAACCCAAGGATTTCCAGTGGTTACATAAACTTTAAATTAAATAAATAAGGTGCTATATATTTACTGGGAGGTTATTCCAGTATTTAGAAAATCTGTATGAGAAACCAGTTTGGTTAATGGTCTTTGTGCATTTAAGGATAAAAATACTGGTGGGGTAGGCTTCTGAAGAACAGATTACATGGCAGTAGCAGTTAAAGGGATTTCAGTAGTCCAGAATTTACAAAGGAAATGTATAACATGGTATAATACGAAGTATTATCTGTGGGTCTCTGTCCTGATCATATTCTCCTCTGTGGGAGCAATCACCTCTGGATTGTTTGGTGAGGGGTTACAATTCTATCAAGAATTCTGTTTTTAATAGAGTGATTAACTGCAAGCATAGTAAAACATAGAAATATAGAAACATAGAAACATATAAAGTAACCACAGAAAGGGATCTCCAGCTCCTTCTTGTCTGCCCATAAGCCTACCCCCTCTCACTGCTTATCAGTGCTATGACTATTTCCTACCTATCAAAAGCCTTTTTGAATGTTCCATCTGTTTTTGCTTCCACCAACTCAGGTGGCAGGCAGTTCCACGCATCCACCACCATCTCTGTAAAGAACAACTTTACTGCGTTGAACTTACATTTGCCCCCTTCTAGCCTCATCCTATGACCTCTGGTTCTTGTGTGACTTTTGAACTGAAAAAGGTCCTGAATCTGGAACTTGTTTATTCCCGTCATATATCTTAATGTTTCTATCATGTCTCCCCTATCTCTCTCTTGTTCAAGGGAATACATGTTGAGTTCTTGCAGCCGCTTCTCATAGTTTATATTGTGGAGTCCCTGTATAATTTTTGTAGCTTTCCTCTGCACTGTCTCGAGTCTGTCAATATCCTTTTTGAGGTGTGGTCTTCAGAACTGTACACTGTACTCCAGATGCGGTCTCACCAAAGATCTGTAAAGTGGCTTGATAACCTCTCTTTTTCTGCTAGGAGTTCCCCTCCCAATGCAGCCCAGCAATCCATTTGCCTTTAATGCTGCTTTCTCGCATTGTCTGGATGCTTTCAAATCATGTGCAGTTACTCAGAATTCTAAAAGAACTAAGGATAGAACTAGTGACACCACTGACTACCCTCTTTAACAAATCATGGGAGGATAGGGTGGTACCAGAGGACTGGAAGAGGGCAGATGTGATTCACCTTCACAAAAGTGGGAGCAAGGCAGAAGCAGGAAACTACAGACCTGTTAGTTTAACCTCAGTGATAGGGAAAATTATGGAATCACTTCTGAAGGAAAAGAATTGTCAGTATCTAGAGGCCAGAGGGCACAGGACCCAAGGCAGCATGGATTCACAGCGGAAGGTCATGCCAGAAGAATCTGATAGATTTCTTTGACTGAGTGACCAAAGTAGTAGATCAGGGAGGCTGTGGACATGGCCTACCTAGACTTTAACAAGGCATTTGACACAGTCCCACACAAAAGATTAATATACAAGTTAACCAGCCTGGGAGTGGGTCCCAAGATGACAGCCTGGTAAAGAATTGGCTGGAGAATAGGACACAGAGAGTAATAGTAAATGGTGTCCACTCTGAAGAAAGGGGTTACTAGTGGGGTACCGCAGGGTTCAGTATTAGACTGGTCCTCTTCAATGTCTTTATAAGCTGACATTGCAGAGGACTGGAAGGAAAGTATGTCTCTTTGCAGATGACACAAAGATCTGCAAACAGAGTTGATGCACAAGGTGGGGTGGAAAGGATGAGAAGGGACTTGGCAAGGTTAGAGGAATTCAAATGTATGGCAGCTTAGATTCAATGCTAAGAAGTGCAAGGTAATGCACCTGGGAAACAAAAACCCAGGGGAAGAGTACACAATGGGGGGTGAGATACTAACAACAACAAAAATGGAAAGGGACCTGGGGGTAGTCATATCAGATGACCTAAAGGTGGGAGAACAATGTGAGAGGGCAGCAAGGAGGGCTGGGGGGATACTGGGATGCATAGGGGGAGGCATCACCAGTAGAAAACAGGAAGTTATTATCCCTCTGTACAGACAGCTGGTCAGACCCCATCTGGAGTACTGCGTGCAGTTCTGGAGACCCAATCTCTGCAAAGACATAGACAGGATGGAAGCTGTCCAGAGGAGGGCAACTAAAATGGTGCAGGGTCTGCACCGGAAGACATATGAAGAGAGACTTAAGGAGCTTAATATGTATAGCCTGGAGGAAAGGAGGGAGAGGGGGGACATGATAGAAACTTTCAAGTACCTCAAGGGAATCAACAAAGTCCAAGAGGTAGCATCTTTCAAAAAGGGTGTGCAAGAACAAGGGGCACAATTTGAAGACAGAGGGGGCAGCTCAGAGGTAATTTAAGGAAGTATTTTTTCAGAGAGAGGGTTGTGGATGCATGGAACGGCCTTCCGGAGGAGGTTGTGGAGTCAAAAACAGTGGTGGAATTCAAGCATGCATGGGACAGTCATAAGGCAATTCTAGGGGGTTGGGGTAGGAAGAAGCAGGCTGCTGGTTAACTAGGATCTGCAGCTTATCCATTAGGTATGGAAATGGGCAGACTGGGTGGGCCAAGCGGTCCTTATCTGCCATCAAATTCTATGTTTCTCTGTTTCCCAGATCTCTTTCCTGCTTTGTTGATTTTAGTTTGACTCCTCTTAGAAGGTATTCTGCATCTGGATTACTCTTCCCTATGTGCATGACTTTTCACTTTTTAGCTTTGAAATTTAGTTGCCATGTGTGTGACCAACTTTCTAGCTTTCTAAGGTCATCCCTCAACCTTTCCACTACACCAGGAGCATCCACCCTATTGCAGTGTTTCTGTCTTCTGCAAAAAGTCTCACTTTACCTTCCAGACCCTCAGATATGTCACTGTTAAAAATATTGAATAGGATGGGCCCAGTACCAATCCCTGTGGTACACTGCTATTCACCGCCTTCTGTTCTGATAGGGAGTCATTTACCACTACCCTCTGTGTCCTTCCTTTTAGCCAACTCCCTATGCAGTCTACAACCTTTTGACTCACCTCCATGTTGCCCAGTTTATTTAATAACCTCATGTGTGGGACTAAATCAAAGACTTTGCTCAAGTCTAAGTAAACCACATACACAGCACCACTCTGGTCCACTACTTGGGTCACCCAATTGAAGGAAATCGATAAGATTTGTCTGGCATGACCTCCCAGTGGTGAACCCATGCTCCTCCTAGAAGGAAGGCCAATACATTACTATTATGAAGTTGTAGGAGTTGCAATATTTTCTGAGAGGTACAGTACATTTAGTAAAATAACAGTGCAACATTGAATTTTAGAAAAAAAATGGGCTAAAACATAAAAAGGCCAAAAATAATGTAAAAAGCACAACACACAGGAAGGTGTAAAAGGTAGACATTCCCAATTTGATGGCTGAGTCTTCCTAAAGACTTAGCCAGTTAAAATCATATTCTGATTTGGGCATGCCTTTCACTGTATAATGTTTAGAATTCCTAGTCAATGTTTTCTTGAAACCAGAGATCAAGTCCCTAAAGCTGCAGCCACTTCTTACTCTATATCCAAATAGCATCTTGCTAGTGACAGCAGCAGTACAGTAGCATGTGGGTCCAACTAATACCTATCCCAGTCAGCTGGACTCTACAGTATATTACTGTTGTTACATTTATTGTATTGTCTTTTTCTATCTTTCCTGTAAACTTCCTGTTTAAATATCTGACATGCTGTACTGCATCCAGAGCTACACGGAATGAATGCCTAACAAATAAGTTTGCCTTGTCATGGCCTCATACTGAGGAGCCAAAACCTGCATGTGAAAACACATACAGTGGTAGGTAAGTAAGTAAGTTTATTTGTTTGGCACCCAATCCCAGAGGCTTTGGGTGCCTTACAGTAAAAATTGACAGGGGGATACAAAACATACAGGATTATATAACCAATAAATAATAAACAGATTTAAAATAAACAACATGTTTTGAAGGTTAAAATACATCAGCAGGAAAGGCTTTATTAAAAAGATAAATATTCAGGCCCCTCTTAAAAGCCTGCACTGAAGGGGCCTCCCTCAAGGATCTTGGCAACAAGTTCCAGAGGACCAGGCAGGCCACATGATGAGTTTTGCATGATTGCCCATATGTTATATATTTTTTTGTATATGTTTAAAAAACATAAAGAACAAGATAGTTATGATTTTAGATGATCTACTGTAAAATACCAGTTCACATATATTTGAATGTCTCAAAGTAAAACAATTTGACTGTCTGAGAGCAAAAAAAGTTCACATCACAAACATTTCATATACTGTAGAACAGCTGAAATTGGTTAATCAATTGTATGCAGTTCTTGAATGTGGAATTTAATCTGTTCTTATTGGTTATAAAATGAAGGATGCAGTCTTAATGTTAAAAAGAAAGTTCCTACTTGTGGAAGTAGAAATGCTTCAGTAAAATACTGTTGCTATGGTAGTAGAGGAAATGCTGAATGCAGAGGAGGTGGTTCAGTGAATGAAAATTATATATATATATATATATATATATATATATATATATATATATATATATATATATATATATATATATATATATATATATATTCATATTCTGTGCTTGCTTTCCTGTTCTATGATGAATTTTTCCTGGCTGGAGACTGTGTTTGAAAACAGTGCAGCTGCCTTTGCTTTGGATTGCAGTCATTTGTGATTGAATCACAATTGTGGCAACAGTGTAGCGTGAGACAGAGATTAATAGTGTGAGCATAGATATGGTCCAAACACAGGTGAAATCAATGTAGAACGTGCACAGCAACTTACAACATGCAGAACAGTATTTTTTCAAGAGGCTATTTTTTATACAGAACAGGGCTTACTTATATACTGTAAGTACAATAATACATAGCAACAGAATGCATACAGTATGCATAATGACACAGCTAAAACCCTAATACATATTACACATTACATAGTGAGTAAGAAGTTTAGAAAACTGAGAAGTGCTAGGAGTGATACAACAAATGTCTTAATTGATATATTTACCTTTAGTTTCATCACAGTGGAGTACTGAACCATTCAAAGTATCTTTCACAATTCTGATGACAGCCATGTTCGGCAGTAAAGCCAGCAGTTGAAACCTAAGAGAAAGAGCTTAGTTTTCAAGCAAACAGGAAGTTTAAATGATGTAATTAATAAACCAATGGTGTATAAATTGAATGCACAATGTCCTGCCTTAAAATATGTTGTTTAGCATCACGTGTGAGGGGGCAGGGCTTTCATAATTCACTCATGACACAGCTACTCTTAAGTTATGGTCCTACCACCTCCCCCCCCCACACTTGATAATAGGGGCCTGAAGCAATAGGTGTGCATGGTAGCTTTTGCCAAGGTGTTACCTGTGTGTGGCCAGGGATGGGAAAAGACACTCCACACAAGGGCATTTAACAACTGATTGAAGGCATGGTGCATGGAGGAGGGCTTCAGCTACATTTGATACTGGGGGCTGACCTGGGTGGATATGGCCTCTATAGGGGAGATGACTTTCAGATTTTCAGAAAGGGACCACAGTCCTTAGTAGGAGATTTAAATGCTACTTGAATGAGCATTTAAACTAGCCAGGGAGAGGCTGTAAAGCCCAAGGGAAGCAACAGTTGACCCCTCGGAAGATGTAGCATTAGATCAGGAGGGACCAAGGGAAGTAAATTTCTTTAGGGCAGGGGCTCAAGAAACCAAGGATTGAGACAAAACAGAAGAAAACAAGGCATAAATCAGATAAGTAAGAATACAGGAGTAAAGGAGACAGGAAACAGACAAGGTAAAAAAGGAAGAGGCAAGTCAGGTGGATCTCCAGAGGACAGAATAGGTAGGAAGGGGGGAGGAAATCAGGGAGGCAGACAGGGAGGGAATAAGATATGGAAAACCATGTGCACCAATGCAGAGAGACTGGGAAATAAATTCTGGACCTGAAGGCCATCATGGTGGAGGCTGGTAAACACAGAATTCAGAAAAAACTGCGAAAATCACAGGCGGGTGGGTGAACTGTAGTGGGGGGGGGTGCATCCCTTGATTGAATACATGTATCCTCAGGAAACAGATCAGTGCTGTGCAGAACATACAAATGTTACAATGTACTGAGTCAAAATAGCCAAGAGCTGATAAAGAGTTCTTTCAGAGTCCTTCAGTATAAGCAAAACAGTTTTTATTGCAGACAGTTCACAAAGATGTAAGCTAGCTAGCAGCATTACTTGCCACATTCGCCCCAGCACTTCAGGTCCAACAACCTCAGGGGTGTGGCCAAAGGAACATGTGAACACCTTAAGTACCAATGCCTGGAAAATTACATAAGCAGAAGTTTTGTTGAAGTTGCCCTGATGAGCTCCAGGGACCACCTATGGTATAAGTACAAAAATACTCTCTCTGACCAGGATATGCGAAACTACAAGGCTACATGGAATAAATTCACCATTGCAATCTATCAGGCTAAAGCTAACTTCCATAGACTAGACTCGAGCTTAACTCCACCTGGGAGGACAGCTGCGGCTTCTGGGATAGCATTAATGCAATTGTTGGGAAACGATATTCCTCAGCACCCACAATGCTGAGCCACAATGGGTCCCTTACACAAGACCCCGGATCCATCACAGACATCTTTAACAAAGCGTTCACTGAACTCAGTAGAGTGCCCCCCCCCAGTTTCCAAGACCAAGCCAGTACAACCACCCCAGCCCCCAAAGTTCCCCCACAATGCTCCAAGCCACCCCGTTCTACCTCAGACTACTATCTAAAGATGAGGTAAAAAAATATCTCTCCAAAGTTCTTGGGAAGTCCAGGCACAGCTCCGAGGTTCTCAACCTAAAATTAATCTCTCTTACCCTTGACGAACTGCTAACCCCACTGACCTGTATCATAAATCTGTCCCTCACCAGAGGTACCTTCCCAAAACTCTGGAAAGCTGCAATAGTAACCCCAGTCCATAAAGCAGGCAGTAAGCCTGACCATGTCAACAACCACCCAATTTCAGTTCTACCACCTATCTCAAAAGCCCTCGAGTGTATAGTCTACAATCAGCTGGTGGAACACCTTGACAAGTACCAGCTACAATGCCAGAAGCAGCATGGCTTCCATCAACATCAAAGCACTACGACAGCACTTCTCGAGTTCACAGGTTACATTCACAGTGCCTTCGACCAGGGGCACTTGGTAGGGGCAACCTGTATCGACCTCACCAAGGCCTTTGATATGGTCAACCATGACCTCCTTCTGGCCCAATTAGTGGTAATTGGGCACTCCTCTGACTCACTGTGCTGGTTCCGGAGCTACCTCTCTGGACATGTTCAGAAGGTAAAAATATGCAATGTACTCTCTGACCCCCTCTAAGTGTCCATTGGAGTCCCCCAAGGATCCATCCTGGGCCCACTCCTCTTTAGCCTCTTTCTAAACAACCTACCACTAGTCTGTCATCAAAAAACCCTTCTCTACGTTGATGATGCCGTGATCTACTAGAGTCATTCTGACCCTATCGCACTGGAGCAGCATCTTCAGCAGGACTTCTACAATGTTGAAGACTGGTTTGACAAAGCTAAACTCCTAGTCAACTACAAAAAGACAAAGACCAAGCTCTTTGCCCCTGCGCATAGCGGCGACAGGGCTGCAATCCTGAACATCTACAATTTACATAAGATCGCCATTGAAATGGTCCCCAAATTCAAATACCTGGGCCTCACCCTTGACAGCTCCCTCTCATACGCCGCACATATCAAACATGTGGCCACTACAGCTAACAGGAAACTCGGCCTGCTATATAAGCACCTAAGCATCCTCTTTGATAAAGCCCTCCAGCTTGCCATAACCAGCTCAGTCTTCTCAACCATTGATTATGGCCTTGCTATCTACAGTGCAGCCTCTGATAACACACTCAGGCGACTCGCCTCCATGCTTAACAAAGCCTGCAGACCTGCACTGGGAGACCCACACCTGACCCAAACCTGCCACCTCTACCAGCAAACCGGTTGGCTAAATCTGTTTGACAGGGCCCGCTATCAAATGTGTCTCCTTGTCCAAAAGGCAACTCTGGGCCTGCTGCCTCCGGGGCCCAGCTCCCTCATACACCAGGTCGCACTAACAAGGACTACAAGGACATCCAATAAGATCTCCATCAGGATCCCCTACCATTGCACCACCCAAGGTCAGTGATCCTTTGAATACTGGGCCCCGCTATGGCTTACCTCACTCCCACCAGAACTAGCCACTATTAGCAAAATTGGCTTGTTCAAATCTGCACTTAGATCCCACCTATCCTACCAAAGGAAATGCACCTGCCCTACCTGACCAACCCACCTGGTTAAAAATTCTGACTACCCCACCAATGTGCACTTAGCAATTACCCAATCTGCTACTTCCCACTCCAACCCTCCTTCACCAACCCCTTCCCCGACCTCAGCCCAGTCCCACCCCTTTCCCCAGGGATCCATGCCCCTACCTATCTCACAACCCCCTGACCTTCCTCTCCTCCACCCTTCCCTGACAAGGTGACCCTTAACCTGTGGTTCCCTCAAGCTGAACACCTCCATTTCCCCCCTCACACTTGAACCTCCTTCCCCTCTCCTCCCCCACTGTCTCGTGTTATTATTGCTGCTGCTCTGACTTTGCCTGTTTGTTAAGGCACTATCCCTGTCCCATGTACTACGTCAGTCATTTTTACCATTGATAATTGTTTAATGTTCATTGTTACCCTGTTTTTACTATTCTACATTTACATTTTCTTCCTGACATGGAACCTTTGTAAATGAGCTTGTAGCTCAAAGGTTGTAATCCAATAAAAATAAAATAAATGCCCCAATCAGTTCAGTATGATAAAGCATGACATCATAGTGCAAAGGTTAACAACAAATAAATAAATAAAACCTTTGTTTAGAAAAAAACAGCTTGGTAAATCTTTAGTTGGCTGGTAATGTAAGCATACATACCTGTATTAAATCCTAACATGAACATAATACTAATGCTATTATTCTTAATTCACAAGCTATAGAATGGCATAATTCTAATGTGTAAAATAACCATAAACAATGAGAATTTACGTCTTTTAAATTATATTTTTAAACAATTATGTTGATCGAGTCAAAGAGAAACTAAGGACATTCAGTCTGGTTGCAAAATACGTCTAAGAAATAAATGTCAAAGCAGATGAGATTGAAGATACGTGAACTGGTATTTTACAGTAGATCATCTAAAATCATAACATCCTCATTCTCTGTATATTTTTAAACATATGCATTATACGGTGAAAGGCATGCCCAAATCAGACTATGACATTAACTGGCTAAGTACTTCAGGAAGACCAAGTCATCAAATTGGGAATGTCCATTTTTTTTATACCTTCCTGTGTGCTGTGCTTATTTTTGGCCTTTTTATATTTTAGCCCATTTTTCCAAAAATTCAATGCTGCACTGTTGTTTTACCAAATGCGCTTCTCAGAAAATGTTGTAACTCCTACAACTTCATAATAGTAATGTATTGGTTTTTACTATGCTTGCATTTAGTCACTTTATTAAAAACAGAATTCTTGATAGAATTGTAACCCCTCACCAAACAATCCAGAGGTGATTGCTCCCAGTGAGGAGAATACGATCAGGACAGAGACCCAGAGATAATACTGCATATTACACCATGTTATACATTTCCTCTGTAAATTCAGGACTACTGAAATCCCTTTAACTGCTACCGGTTTTCTTTAGTCTTCACCCACATAATCTATTCCTCAGAAACCTACCCCATAACTCTTTTTATCCTTACATGCATAAAGACCATTAACCAAACTGGTTTCTCATATTGATTTTTTAAATGCTGGAATAACCTCCTTGTAAATATATACAGTATACCGCCACATTACGTATTTCATTTAAAGTTTATGTAATCACTGGAAATCCCTTGGGTTCCTAATGTCATCATGGTTGTCCACTGGTACTTCAGTGCTTAAGGTTTAAAAACTTCTGCCATGCACCTTGGTGGATGTACAGTGGAGGGGCATAACGTGCTGTATAACTGTCCTCAGGCGAAATATAGTCTCTGAGTGGTAGTTACTCTGTTATATCATGGTAACTATAGTTGTAGCCAAAGACATGGTCAGATATCTTCAGATATTTTGCAAAATTTCTAAAGATATTCTCTATGCTGTCCCTCCTGTTAAACTGCAGAAAGTCGGAGATTTCTCTAGAAATGTCACAGAAATTTCAGGAAATATCTTACCATGTCTTTGGCTGTGACTGTAAAGGGGATAAGTCTTTCTTCAGGTGCTTACATGAGAACAGGAAAGCAAGGGAGGGATATGAATTAGAAGGGAGGAATGGGGTGACTACGTAGAAGAGAAGCAAAAAAAGCTGCCATCATAAACCAGTACTTCTGCTCAGTCTTTGCAGTAGAGGGAAGGGGATGAACCACCAGGAAGTAGCAGGAAAAGGGATGGGGAAATGGGCACAAGCTCATTTTCAGAAGAAAGAGTCCTTAGGGGACTCAAAACTCTGAGGTGTACAAGCTACGAGACCAGAGGGGATACATCCAAGGGTACGAAAGTAAATCTGGGAGGTGTTAGTCACCTCTCTGACATCCATATTCAACAGTTCACTGGAAACAGGCAAGGATCCAAAGGACTGCAAAAGATCTGATATGCAGAAGGTCTGATGTGGTCCCTCTACAGTTAGAGGGGAATGGGGAAGAAGCTTCTAGCTGGATGCTGTGAGAGTAAGTAGACTTGAAAGATTTTCTTAGCTGGTTTTCTTTGTGTTTCCAGCAGACAATGTGGTGTTTGTGTGTGTTTAAAAGCTGGAAGCAGGGAGAGTAAGTAAACATAGAAACATAGAAACATAGACTTTGACGGCAGATAAGGACCGCTAGGCCCATCTAGTCTGCCCATTTCCCTACCTACAGGATAGGCCGCAGATACTAGTTAACCAACAGCCTATTTCTTCCTACCCCCTGCAAGAATTGCCTTATGTCTGTCCCATGCATTCTTGAATTCTCCCACAGTTTTAGACCCCACAACCTCCTCAGGAAGGCTGTTCCATGCATCCACTACCCTCTGTGAAATAATACTTCCTCACATTGCCCCTGAACCACCCTCCTTCTATCTTTAAATTGTGTCCCCTTGTTCTTGCAAGTCTCTTTTTCTGAAAAATGCTACCCTCTTGGACTTTGTTGATTCCACTGAGGTACTTAAAAGTTTCTATCATGTCCCCCCTCTCCCTTCTTTCCTCAAGGGTATACATATTAAGCTCTTTTAGTCTCTCTCATACGGCTTCCTTGCAGACTCTGCACCATTTTAGTTGCCCTCCTCTGGACTGCCTCTATCCTGTCTATGTCCTTGTGGAGATGGGGTCTCTAGAACTGGACACAGTACTCCAGATGGGGTCTCACCAACTGTCTGTACAGAGGATAACAACTTCTGTTTTCTGCTGCTGATGCCTCTCCTATACATCCTAGTATACCCCCAGCCCTCCCTACTGCCTTCTCACATTGCTTGCTAACCTAAGGTCATCTGATATGATTACCCCCAGGTCCCTTTCCTTTTGTTGTTGTTACTACCTCCCCACCGATTGTGTATTCTTCCCTGGGTTCTTGTTTCCCAGGTGCATTATTTTGCACTTTGTACTGAACTTAGCTGCCATACTTCTTGACCATTCCTCCAACCTTGCCAAGTCCCTTTTCATCCTTTCCACGCCTCCTTGTGTATCAACCCTGTTGCAGATTTTTGTGTCATCTGTAAAAGGCATACTTTCCTTCCAGTCCCTCTGCAATGTCACTGATGAAGACATTAAAAGGACTGGACCCAATACTAACCTGCGGTGCCCCACTAGTAACCCCCCTTTCTTCAGAATGGACTCCATTTACAATTACCTTCTGTGTCCTGTTGTCCAGCCAATGTTTTACCCAGGCTACCACCCTGGGTCCCACTCCCAGGCTGGTTAATTTGATTATTAATCTTTTGTGTGGGACTGTGTCAAATGCCTTGCTAAAGTCTAGGTAGGCCATGTCCACAGCCCCTCCCTGGTCTACTACTTTGGTCACCCAGTCAAAGAAATCTATTAGATTCGTCTGGACATGACCTTCCCCTGTGAACCCATGTGCCTTGGGTCCTGTGCTCCACTGGCCTCTAGGTACTCGATTATTCTTTCCTTCACAAGTGACTCCATCACTTTCCCTACCACAGAGGTCAGACTGACAGGTCTGTAGTTTTCTGCCTCTGTCTTGGACCCACTTTTGTGAAGGGGAATCACATCTGCCTTCCTCCAGTCCTCAGGTACCACACCATCCTCCCATGATTTATTAAAAAGAGTAGCCAGTGATTTTACTAGTTCTTCCCTTAATTCTTTTAGAATTCTGGGGTGAATTCCATCAGGACCCATTGCTTTGTCCAGCTTCAGTTTTAGGAGTTCTTGCAGAACCCTTTCTTCTGTGAAAGGACTGGGATCGACCCTCATCAAGAGTGCTTCTGTTAATTGGATTAGGCACTTCCCTCCTCTTTGTGAATACTGAGCAGAAATATTCGATTCAATATTCTCTTTTCACTGTCCCCCTCTGCCCACCACTGTTCATATTCTATTCAGCCTCACTATCCCTCCCTTTTTCTTTTCTACTGCTGATGTACCTATAAAAGGTTTTATCCCCTTCTTAACTGAGTTGGCTATCTTTTCCTCAGTTTGGGCCTTTGCTATTCTGACTTCCTCCTGCTTCCTTCTGCCTTAACTGGTACAGCTCTCTGTCCTGCTCCTTCTGTGTTTCCTTATACTTCCAGAATGCTATCTTTTTCTTCCTGACTTTCACAGCCACCTCTTTGAGAACCATAGTGGCTTTTCTTCGTTTTGATTTGTTCATTTGCTTCACACAAAGGCTTGTTGCCCTGTGATGGCAGTTTTGATAATTCCCATTGTTGCTCCACACCTCCTTCTAGCCTGTTTGCTAGTGCTTTTCTGAGGCACTCTTCATCTTGCCAAAGTCAGCCCTCCAAAGTCCAGTACCCTCACTTTTGTATGGCTTGACTTTGTAGCTGAGTTTAACGTGAATCACACTGTTTGATGGTCACTTGCCCCAGATGGCAACCCACTTCTAGATCTGAGATCCTCTCACTGCCCCCGTTTGAGAGTACGAGGTCTAAGATTGCTCCCTCACGAGTGGGTTCTGAAACTTGCTGTCTAATGCCTGCCACCTGTAGGGCATCAAGAATGGTCCTGCTCTTAGATGTGGCTGCAGCAAATGTGCTCCAGTTAACATTTGGCATATTCAGGTCTCCCATCAACAGTATCTCCACTTTCTCTGTCATTCTAAGAATGCCTTCTATCATATCCTTGTCCATTTCTTCCCCCTGACATGGGGGTCTATACACAACCCCTGTGCGGATTGTGGTGCCCTTTCCAGTCTCCAAGGTGACCCACAGTGCCTCCTCTTCCCTGTTTACTCTTTTGTTCAGTTGCTTTTATCCCTTCCTTACATAGAGAGCTACTCCTCCCCTCTCCCCTGCCTGTCTCTCCTGTAGGTTATGTACCCTGGTATGTTAACATCCCAGTCATGGTTCTCTGTGTACCATGTTTCTGTGACTGCTATGATATCCAGGCATCCCTCTTCCATTAAGGCCATCAGCTCAGGGAGCTTGTTGCCCAGACTACGGGCATTGGTACTCATTACCAAGTACCATTGGTACTCATTGTCAAGTAGACTTGAAAGATTTTCTTAGCTGGTTTTTTGTGCATTTCTAGCAGACTATTTGGTATTTGTGTGTGTTTAAAAGTTGCTATCTGGCCTGTAAGTACAGGCATCATATTACAGGGGATTAGTGCTGTTTGAAAGGAAGGTGGGACTCCCAGCTCAGTCAGTCTATAGTTAGAAGGGAATAGGGAAGAAGCTTCTGGCTGAATGCTGGGAGAGTAAGGAGACTTGAAAGATGTTCTTAGTTGGTAGTGCTTGGAGGTGCTGTGAGGGACAGACACAGGGCTGATACACTCTCTTGAGTGTCAGGTGTAGGCCTGATCCCATCCTCCCCACCCTCCCTCCCTCCCAGAGCTCGCTCTTTTATAGGTGAACACCTGCCCTGCAACTGGAGGAAAAGGCTTCAGGTGCAGCTCATGTAGTTCTAGCCACTGGGGGTTGGGTTTAAGGGCTGGGAGATAGGAGCTTAGGGAGTTATACACTTTCCCTATAAGTTTACTGTGTAGTACTGCACCTAGTAATGGGGGTACCTGCTTGCTGTGGGACTGCATTTAGGATTAGTGGGTGACCTGATTAGTGGGTAGGGGTGTATCTTGGACTAGTGAGGAACCTGGTGGTTCACCCAAGGAATCCTACTTGGAGGGGGGTGGAACCACATGTTATCAGGGCTGACATCTTTGGGAGGGTGGTGGGGTGTACAAGGTGGGGGGCGGCCATGATACTGACCTAGGCTTGGAAGTTCAGTGGTTGCCCAGTGTGCTACCAGCTGGCACAGCTTAGGGTGGAGATTGAGGGGATTAGGAGACTGCTGGAGGGAGGGAGGAGGGAGGTATGCTTTTGGAATAGGGCAGGGGTTCTCCTGCAGGGTTGCACCAAGCACTAGGGGTGGGGGCATAGGGAAAGGAATGCAGAAGAGTACTCTGGGGTCACACAGGGTCCCTGACAGAAGTGGCCCAAAAGGAGGACACTACCAAGGAAGCAGGCAGGTATCTGGGGACCCTCACAGAAAGGGGCCAAAGGGAGGACATTCTCAGGGAAGTAGGCAAATGGCTGGGGCTGGACAGAAGGAAGCAAGGTAGAGAGGTGGATCAGACCTTAAGCTCAGTAACTGCTTCAATTCTCTTCTTCTGCTTGAAGATGAGGGGGGTGATGTAGCCATGAAAGGGGTGGTTAGAGATGGAAAGGGAGTTGAGGGCAGGAGGCAGGGGCCAGATAGCAGGAAAACCAGGGGGAACTTGGAAAGTGGAAAATGGAGGGTGTGGTGGATCAGAGCAGGAATAGGAGGGGGTAGAGGGAGGAAAGTGCAAGAAGAAGGACCAGTTGGGAGGAAAGGTAAAGGAGAGGGACCAGGAGTACAAGGAGGATACAGTAAAGGCAGCTGAGGGTTTATGCCAGGGGAGCATGACAGGCAAGATGGAGCAGAACTGAGACAAGAAGGAAGGGAGGATGAGCCAGGCAAGTTTAGCAGATTGGGGGGGGACTAGTCACGAGCAGTGACTGGGGGGATAGCGGGGTACAAAAGGATACTCAGGAGGAGGAGATGCAAAAAATCGGAGGGGAGGGGTGGCCAGGGTAAATAAGGAGGGGGCAGCAGGGGGCACCCAGATAGGGGAAGGAGCAAGGAGCCGGCTGGGGGAAGGGCCAGTAGAAAGGATGAGGGACATGGAAGGAGGATATGGAGGAAAAAAGGTGGTCAGAGTGCTCCTGTTGGGTGATTCCATGATCAGGGGTATCAAATGGAACAGGGAGGGGGAAGCTTGCCTGGTTAAAACAAAATGCTTCCCTGGACTAATGATGCACAGGGCCAAGCATGAGGTATATCAGCTGGCAAAGGATTGTGGAGGTTATCTGGACATACTGGTCAACCTGGGTACCAATGACATTTAGGGAAATAGTGAGCTAGAGATACAGGCAAGGTTCAGGGAGCTTGCCAGGGTTAGTCATGACATAGGATGCATGATTTCCTTCTCAGAAATCCTGCTGGTGCCAAGGACTAGTGGGGAACACAAGAGGAAGATTAGGGAGATAAATCAGTGGCTCAGGGAGTGGTGTGGGACCAGAGGGTATGGGTTGATGGGGGATTGAGGGAGACCTGGGAGGATAAGGGGTTGTGTGCTATTGGTAGGCTCCATCTTAATTTGGGGGGGATCCTTAAGTTGAAAATAGAGGGGGTTCATTGGTGAAAAGTGTGGTTTAAATTGTGAAGGTAGGAGAGATGGGAGAAAAGGCTATCGGGGGGGGGTGTCCAATAAAGGAGGGACTCTGTCTCTACCCTCCCTAGGGAGCTGGAGGAATGTGGGAAGGAGCAAGGAGCCGGCAATCAAAATGATCTGGGGCTTGGGGGACAGGACCTATGGGGAGAGGCTTGAAAAGCTAAATATGCACACATCTGAAGAGAGAAGGGACCAGGGGGACATGATAGAGGTCTTCAGGTACATGAAGGGGTTAAATAGGGGAGAAGCAGTCAGGGTGCTCTGAAGGAAGGAGGGGAGCAACTAGAGGGCATGGGTGGAAGCTGAAGGGGGGAGATTCAAGAGAGAAAGGAAGAGGTGCTACTTCACTGAGAGGGTGGTGAAGCCATGGAATGTGCTGCCCAGGGGGCTGGTGGAGGCAGAGACAGTGGAGGGGTTCAAGAGGGGGTGGGACAGGTACAGGGGAAATGTTCTGGAAGCAAAGTTCTGTGCAGCTGGAGTATCCGGGACTGGGAAGGGAGAAGCCAGAGAGGGCGAGGGGGGCAGTAAGTTCAGCTCCCAGGGTGGGGGCTGACCAGACAAGCAAACACGAAAGACCGTTAGGCCTATTCAGCTGGCATTTTAGTATGTTAGTACAGTATGTTAGTATAAGCACAGCAGCAAGGAAGAGGCAAGCAAGTATAGGCCAGTCAGTCTTACTTCTGTGCTGGGAAAATGAATGGAAACCCTGCTAAAGGAAGTATTGGTAGAGTACCTTGAAGGTAAGTGACTGCAAGACCACAGGCAGTATATATTCAGGAGTGGAAGATCATGCCAGACAAATCTAACTAAATTGATGTCATGCTTTGTCATTCTGAATTGATTGGGACACTTAAAACTTCTATTTATGTGTAATTTAGCAGGCATTGGTACTGAACGTGTTCACATGTTCCTTTGCCTACACCCCCAGAGGAAGGGTTGTTGGACCCAGAGTGTTGGGGCGAGTGTTGCTAGTAATTCTGCAAGCTAGCTTACATCTGTGTGAAATTTTTTTTAAACTTCTTTTTATAGCATCTTCACCTGGGGAACTCTTTCGGGCATCCACTGGTCCCACAGCTCTACCTCTGAACCTGAAACTCCTCCTCCTCCTCCTTCTGGCACCATCCCAGCTATGCCCCCCAGCGCTCTGAGCCCCCCTAGGTAGGGTCAACCTTTCTGCATAGGGTGCTCTATCTACAATTCAGACTGGGCTAGGCTCAGCCCAGGAGTGGAGAGGATCCGGCTAGTGGAGTGTGGCAGTGGGAGGTGGTGCCATCACCTATCCCCAAGGATGGGGATTTTTTCTTTATTTATGCCCTTTCCTCCTCCCCCAGTGGAGCCCGAGCATGCAATGACCTCAGGCATGTCCGTAGTGGCTCTGCATCCCCCTATACCAGCCCTAAGCATTGCAGTGCCTCCGGTCTCCACCGGGGACTGCTGCAATGATGGGCAGTAGCCTGGATCCTCCTGAGACAGGAGAGCAGTCCTCCAGATGCTCGATCCTCTCTCTTCTGAGCTGATCCCTGGCATCCTGGGCTCCTTCCTGAACCTGGGTCACCAGCGTGGTGTGAGGTGTGGCGTCCAGGGCCTCAACACTCAGTGCCACTGGGCATGCTATATCTGTGTGAATTGTCTGCAATAAAAACCTTGTTGCTTACACTGAAGGACTCTGAAATAACTCTTTATCAGTTCTTGTCTATTTTGGCTCAGTACACATTAACATGTGTAAGTTCTCCACAGGAGTGCTCTGTTTCCTGAGGATACCTGTAGTCAATCATGGGGTGCCCTCCCCCAACTATGGTGCACCCACCCACCCACCTGTGATTTTCTGGATTATTTGCTTACTGGCCTTGTATAAACCACAGAAACAGAGCATTCAAAGGAACAGTTAAGGGTGTGGAGTTACAGGCTAGCAGCATTTCATATGGTTGGGGCACATCGGAAGTCAATTAAATCGTTAAGCTATGCAGAACCATGAAAGAGCAACTGCGACAACACCAGAAAATCTGAAGTGCTCCAATTAGAAAAAACAGAAACTTTCAGTAAACAATGGCAAAAAGTCAAAGAATGGTTGCAAGCTGCAGAGAAGAGTGGTGATGGAACAGAGGACATCAAAGGTACATTCGAAAAAATGGAAAAACTAATTATTCAAGGAAATTGATTTAACCTACAACATTGCCACTTTAGAACAATATCTGTCTAAGCAACAGGTACTGAGGGGTTTATGTGTCACATTTATACCCTCTTTGGGCTTGGAGGAATTTGAATATTGGAGTGAATGGATACAAGCAGCAGAGGAATGCTCAGTATCTTTACTGAACTGATTATTAAGGCAGATATGGCCAAGCCTGATCTGCTGCAAGTTGAATTAAAGGAAGCAAAGCATCAAGTCATTTTGCTAAAAAGAAATAATCAATATAAAGACTTGGATTATTCACTTCAGAAGAAATTAGCTAAATATGAAGCAGAGATTAAAGCCCGAAAGCAGCATGAGCTACAGCGAGATGACGGAGACTATGAAAAAGGCGATCTGTTAGTTTGATGAAAACCCAAATCAACAAGATCAAAGAGTAGAGGGCGATCCCGGGTACCATTTCAAGAAAAAGACCAAAAGAATCGATCTAGAAATAGGTTCACAGCAACAATGAAAAATAAAGGTAATGTCAGCATTGAAAAACAAGCTGAAAGTGAGAAAGATGTTTTTTTTTTTTTACAGAAAACACTGCCACCCAAAACAGGAAAACCAGGAGGGAGAAGAGGTGAAGAAGAAAGCACCAGTGGAAAGAAAACACTAAGGTGCAGCTATAAAAATGGACCACATAAGTAGTTAATCTTTCCAGTCACATACTAATGCAGGCACAACTAAAAGTGTTTGGAAAAAGGTCTTTCATTTATTCCCACCCCACAAATAAATGAATTTTACATTTACATAGACTTGCTCAAACTATTCAGAAAGATCTGTTTTAAGCACTTTTCCTCTGATAAAGGCGCAGTTCAGAACACAACAACCATGGATTTCCAAGAAGATCCAATTACTTTGAATTCTGAAGATTTGGATGTATTATTGTCAGTTATTGACCTGGGCATAGCTTTAGAGATGGAGTGTTCAGAAAAGAACGAACACCAGGAACAAATAGAGATTACCTGATGATATCGAAGTGCTGGAGTTTTTGTTAATGGAGAATGAGGATGCTGATATTAATTCAGGAAGTGGTAATTTGGATTATCCGAGATTATTAAAGGCAATTGAGCCAATTAAGGCACAAGAAAACAACTGTTTAAAGGTAAATCCTTATTTTGTCCCAATAACTATAACACTACGATCTCCATATATGAATACACAGTATTAAAACAGGTAGCTGACATTTTGGAAACATCAGGTGCCCCTAAATGGAGTAATTTAATGAAAGAGGAAGGAGCAGCTTTAACCGAATTTAAGTTATTGAAGAATGCGGTTATTAAACAAGCAGATAAAAGTGGCAACATTGTGTTGCCAGAACTATAAAAGTATAAAGCGATCATAATGATACTGTTGAATGATTGCAATAGCTATACCAGGCTAGCATGTAACCCCATTATGGTTTTCAAGAAAGAGCTCCACAAACTGCTGAAGAATGGGTGTTAAAAGGGGAAATTAGTGAAAATGAATGTAAATTCATTTGGATAGATAATCCTAAAATAGCAGGTTTTTACATACTTCCCAAAATCCATAAAAAATTACAAATTTCTCCAGGGAGACCGATAATCTCTGGAATAGGTGCACTAAGAGAAAAATTGGGACAGTTTGTAGATGTATATACTAACGTACTAAGATTTCAGCAGAGTAGGCCCAAAGGTCTATCTAGTCTGCTCAAAGATCAGCACCTGGTAGATGCATCCTTCACTGCCCTCCACACCCTCACCTCCTCCCCCATTAGGTATACTTCTCCAGGTCTGGCATTACTCAGTTTAATCTTCCCCCTATACCTGTCCCAGCCCCTTTTGAAGCCCACTACCATTTCAATTCCACCAATTCCCCTGGGAATGCATTCCATAGCTCCAACACCCTCTCAGTGAAGTAACATCTCCTAGTCTCAGCCCAGAGCCTCCCTCCTACCAGCCTCAAGTGATGCCCCCTGGTGGCCCCTGTCTTCCACAGCTGGAAAATCCTATTAGGGTGTGCCCTATTTATCCCCTTAAGGTATTTAAAGACCTCAATCATATCCCCTCTGTCCCTCCTCTCCTCTAGGTAGTACAAGTTAAGCTCCCTGAGTCTCTCCTCATAGGTCTTTTCCCCAAGTCCCTGTATCATCCTGGTCACCTTCCTCTGGACCTTTTCAAGGAGTTCAATATCCTTGACCAAGTGCAGTCACCAAAACTGCACACAGTACTCAAGGTATGGTCTAACCAGGCAGTTATACAGAGGGAGAATCAACTCCCACTTCCTGTAAGTAATCCCTCTTACAATGTACCCCAGCATTTTATTTGCTTTGGCCACTGCCCTCCAGCACTTTTCAGAGTTATTCATTTTGGCATCCACCACCTCCTCTGTGTCCTTCTCCCCATCTGTAACCTGCAGTTTCTCCCCTCCCAGAAAGTATTCTTGAGATGAGTTTCTAAGCCCAAAGTGGAGAACCCTATACTTATTAAGAGTTAAACTTCAGTCACCAGTTGTGAGACCACCACTCAAGGACCTCCAGGTCCTCTTGAAGGGCCCTGCTGCCCTCCATACCATCCATCACCACTCCCAGCTTGGAGTCATCAGCAAAGAGGCTCATCACTCTCCTGATACCTCTTCTGATGTCAGAGATTGTTAAACAGGAGTGGGCCAAGTACCAACCCTTGTGGAACCTCACTGATGACTCTTCTAGGAGAGGAGACCATCCCCCAACCATCACTCTCTGCCACCACCCAGTTAGCCAGTTTCCTATCCACCTAACCATCTTCTTCCCCACCCCCATTACCTCCAATGTATCCCTCAGCCCAGGATGTGGCACTAAGTCAAATGTCTTGCTGAAGTCTAGAAAGAGGACATTCACCAGCCTACCTTGGTCAAGTGCCCTTGTCATCCAATGATATACCTCCCCAAGGTTATTCTGACATGATCTGCCATGCACAAAGCCATGCTGGTGACCATCCAAGTGGCCCCCTACCCCCAGGAACTCATTCAGCCTCTCCTTCAACATGGCTTCCATCATTTTTCCCACCATGGACGTCAGGCTGACAGGTCTGTAATTACCTGGCTCCTCCCATAGCCCACCTTTGTGAATGGGCATGATTTGAACCATCCTCCAATCCTGAGGCACACACTCGATCTATAGGGAGGCATTAAAAAGGCCCACCAGGGAAGCAGCCAGTACATCTGCCATTTCCTTCAGCTCCATGGGATGCAGGCCATCTGGACCTGGTGCCTTATCTGTTTTTAGGGACCTGAGGGTATCCCATACCCTGCCTGCTAGAATTTCCCCAACCATTATCTCCTCCCCTTCTTCAAAACTGACCCCCCTCCCCCCATGAGGTGCCCCTCCCTTCCTTGACTCCGACCCCCTTCCCCCATAAGGTGCTGTCCCACCATTGTCTGTAGTGTAGACTGAGGCAAAGTAATTGTTTAGTACCTCAGCCTGCTACCTGTCCTCCTCAGCCCACCCCCTCCCTATCCTCAACCTGCTAATCTGCCCCTTCACTTTCCTCCTTTTCCTGGCTTTCTTTATCCAGAGCCTTGTGCCTGACTGTGAATCATTCATTAAGGACACAATTGATGTCCTTCAGTATTCCAGTGATTTTTATGGCACAAAGATTTCGTCTGGGTCAATGTAGATGTCAACTCCCTATATACCTCTATCAAACATGAAAAAAGAATACAAACATGTCACTATTTCTTACAAAATGGCCAAGATAGTGGGGAAATACCAGTTGACTTCATTCTAAATAGCCTCAAATTTATTCTTATGCATATTTTTTTTTAATTTAATAATGAATACTTTCTGCAGGTCTGTGGTAAAGCCATGGGTGCCTGCATGGCACTCAGTTACGTGAACTCATTTTTAGCTTGGTGGGAATCAGTCCTCATCCTTAATGCACAGAACAACCCATTTTTTGAAAAGATTAATAAATGGTTTCCTTTTGTGGACAACATTATTTGTGTTTGGAATGAGGATGTAAATGAAATAGAAGATTTCATTACATGGTTACATCAAAATGATCTTAATTTAAATTTCTCCCATTATGTGAATGAAAGGGAGACTAACTTCTTGGACTTGACTCTTCATTCTGAAACAGAAAGGAAGGTCCATGTTAAAACTCACATGAAAAATATGGCCAATGTTCACTTTTGCTATTTGATAGTACACATCTTGGAACTTTGAAAAATTCCATACCCTATGGACACTTTTTACAGTTTTACCAGAACTGCAGTACTTCATGTTCTGTATAGATAGTGTGGTCCATGGGTAGGATTGTAGAGTGCAATGGTTGTGGGGCAGCAATGCGGATGAACATACTGTGGAGGCTGGGAGGGTACCCCATATGCAACAGACTAAGGAGGCTCGAGGAAGAGGTTCAGCGACTTGGCAGGGAGCTGGAGAGGTTGAGGGATGAGGGAAGCATTGCATCGATAGGAGGGCTGACATCAGAGAGTATTGTGAGGGCACAACAGAGAAGGAACAGTGGGTCAAGGGAGGGGCTGGGGGAAGGGAAAACTAGACAGGAAGCCAGCAGATGAAGGGTGGACTCAAGTAGGACCTAGAAAAAGAGGAGCAGAAGTAGGCAGGAGGGAAGAGAAAAGACATAGTAAGGCAAAGGGGGTAGGGAACATGTTTGCTGTACTAGCTGCACATGGGAAAGAGGATGCAGGAGGAGGAGACTGCACAAGGGATAGTACTCATGATGAGGAGGGAGTGAGGGGCATTACTAGTGGAGAGATTGAGTACGGTGTGGCAGAGGGAGAGCTAATACTTGGAGAGGTGAGGAGGGAAAGGGAGGTTGGCAGTCGAACCGGAGGAGGGGGAGAGGTCTCAATTGAGAGGGGCAGTGGGGAAGACACTGGGGCAAATGGTAAAAGCACAGTCTTGAGTGGCCCCAGGAATGAGAACCTTGGTGGAGGGGTGGTGACGGGCACAAAGAAAGAGGAGAGGGGTGTACTGGTGTTGGGGACTTCATACTCAAGGGGCTCAGATGGGGCAGCAAGGGGGAGAGGCACAGTCAGATATGGGTAAAGTCCATACCAAGATTAAAGGCAGACAAGGCAGGACAGGTAATCCTAAGGTGCGTAAGGAGGGGTAGGAGGAAACCACACATTGTGGTGCATGTGGGGACAAATGACCTAGCAGGGAATAAGGTAGAGGTAACAAGGAAGAGGACTGAGGAAGTGGGTAGGTTGTGTGAGGAGACAGGGGAGTCTGTGGCCTTCTCTGACGTGCTCCCAGTACCCTGTGCAAGCACAGTGAGAAAGGAGAGGATTAGGAAGTTGAACACATGATTGGTAGAATGGTGTCAAACTAAGGGGTATGGGGTTGTGGGCAGCTGGGGCAGTACCTGGGACAATAACAATTTGTTTGCAAGGGATAGGCTGCACCTGAGTGGAGAGGGGAAGGAAGTATTAAAGCAAAGACTGGCGAGGTATATTGTGACACAGGTGGATTTAAACTAGATGGAGGGGTGGCAAGTGGACAGCAGGTAGGTAGGGATCTGATGGAGTGGAGTCACAGCCTACCCCGCCAGACTAGCAGAGAAGGACTCAGGGCAGGTGAAAAGGGAGGGAGTAGAAGGGAGGAGATGGAGGCAGGTGAAGGGAAGGGGGCAGGATGGAGGGTGGTCTCATTAAATGCAAGAAGCTTAGGCAACAAATCAGCTGAACTACAGGTACTCTTAGCAGTGTGGAGGGTGGATATTGCAGCTGCCACAGAAAACGTGGGCAGCTGAGCACAAAGATTGGGATCTGGCAATCCCAGGATACAAATTATATAGGAAGGACTGTAAGGAGAGGGTGGAGGCGGGGTGGCAGTCTATGTGAGGGACGGGATCAAATGCACAAGGGAAAAGGGGGAAGAAAGGAGAACAGAGGCAATCTGGCTACAGCTCCTAGACTCAAGGGGTAGGAAACTGAGGTTTAGGGTGGTATACAGGCCACTGTCTTAGTCTGAGGATCTTGACAGGGAATTAGTGGGACAAATCAGAAAGACATGTAGAAAAGGGAAGGTGGTCATCATGGGGGATTTCAACTTCCCAGGTGTTGACTAGAGCATTCCAGTCACCTCCAGTGCTAGGGGGGCAAGTGCTCCTGGATGCGATCCAGGAGGGTCTCCTGACAGTTGTTTTGGTGTACCTACTAGGCTAAAGAACACTTTAGATCTGGTATTGTAAAATAGGGAGGCAGTAAGGGAAATAAAGGTGGAGGATCTACTAGCCAACAGCGATCACCAAATGGTGTGGTTTACTATCAAGATGTGTGGGAAGACAGAGAAATCAGTTACTTGGGTGGTAAATTTCAGGGGGGCAGACTTTGGGATGGTGCGGCATGTACAAAAAGGGAAACTAGAGGACATAAGGCAGGAGATGGATGTGGAGCAGAAATGGGATATTATTAAACAGGGGATTACAGAGGCAACAGAAGCCTACACCAAGACACAGAGTAAGAGGAACAGAGCAAGAAAACCATGCTGGTTGAACAGCGAGGTAGTGGAGGTGGTGAGGGCAAAATGAGAGGTGCACCAGAGGTATAGGAGGATGGGGAAGGAAGTGGACAGGGAGGAGTATGCAAGATGGTCCAGGGAGGTGACCAGAAAAGTGAGAGAAGTCAAGGCAGAGATTAGCAAGGGAATTAACTGGGGGGGGGGGAATTTTCAGATACATCAAGGAGAAAAGGAACTGCAAGGAGACAATAGTGAGGATAAAAAGGAGTGGAGAGTGGACAGAAACGAGGGAGGGATAAGCAGAAGCACTGAATGACTATTTTTGCTCAGTGTTCATGGAAGAAAAGGGGGGACTGCTACCACCATGGGCTGGGAAGGCGGGGATGGGGGGAGAGGAGGTGACAGATGGAAGAATTGAGGCAAGCAGAGTCCTAGAGGGACTGAGGGCACTGAAGGTAGGCAAGGCAACAGGGCCAGATGGTATCCACCCCAGGGTGCTGAGGGAGATGGCAGAGGTGTTGGCAGAGCTGCTGGAAGATCTGTATAGCACCTTACTGGAGTCAGGATGTGTGCCACTGGACTGGATGATGGCACATGTAGTACCATTACACAAGGGCAGACCAAGGGATGAACCAGGTAATTGTCGTCCGGTAAGTCTCACCTTCATAGTGTGCAAACTCATGGAAATGATGTTAAAGGAAAGACTGGTATCATACCTGGAGGACAATGGCCTCCAGGATGTGAGGCAACATGGGTTTGTTTCAGGGAAATCTTGTCAAATTAACCTGATACAATATTATGACTGGGTGACAGGTGAGCTAGATAAGGGTCATGTGGTGGATGTTCTTTACTTGGACTTCAGCAAGGCCTTTGATTTGGTGCCTCATGGGTGGCTTGGGGGGAAGCTAACTGGTGTAGGGGAAGGGGCAAAAATAACAAACTGGATTACAAGTTGGCTGAGTGGGAGGCTGCAACAGGTGGTGGTGAAAGGGGAGCTCTCAACTCCAAGCCCAGTGATGAGTGGGGTGCCAAATGGCTCTGTGCTGGGGCCAGTATCCTTTAGGCTCTTCACTTCAGACATTGCACATGGGGTGGTGAGCAAGGTAAGTCTGTTCATTGATGACACCAAAATCAGAGCAGTGGTGGATGGAGGGGAGGGATGGAAGCAGGGGGACCTAAACAAGCTAGAGGAGTGGTCAGAGAGGTGGCAGCGGGGGTTCAATGCAAAGAAGTATAAGCTTATGCACTTCAGGGTGAAGAACCCAAGGAGAGAATACTGGCTGGGGGGGGCTAAGCTGGGGATCACTGAGGAGGAGAAGGACCAAGGGATAATGATAACAGGGACCATGAACAACATTGCCAGTACAGGAGAGCAGCTGCAAAAGCGAACAAAATGTTGGGGTGCATATCAAGGGGTTTTTCATCCAGGCGAAGAGAGGTGATCTTGCCCCTTTACAGGTTGCTGGTAGGGCCGCACTTAGAGTAATGTGTGCAGTTTTGGAGGTGATACCTAAAGTGTGATATCAGGCTACTGGAGGGGGTACAGAGGAGGGCAACACAGATTATATGTGGAATGGATGGGATAGACTATGAGAGCAGGCTGGGAGACATGAATATGTATACCCTGGAGGATAGAAGGAACAGGGGGGACATGATAGAGACATTCAAGTATCTGAGGGGGTGAATAAGGATGGGTCAGATGGGGTCTTTAAGCTAAGAAGGGGGAGGGACACCAGGGGGTGCAGGCTAACCATAGAGGGGGAAGATTTAGGAAGGAAATGAGGAGACACCATTTCACAGAGAGGGCAGTAGCAAAATGGAATGCACTACCAGAAAGGATGGTATCATGTAAATCTCTGAACAGCTTTAAAGGGCAGGAACACGGGATAGTGAGGGTGGGGAGGTGGGAGGTGGGGGGTGGCAGTGGGATGAAAAAGGGAGGGGAGGTGGGGCACCTACAAGCTAGGGGTGCTAGCTGAACACTCGAGCAGACTTTGATAGATTGGGTGGCCTGTTTCTGCTGACGCATTCTTATGTTTGTATGTTCATATTTTGATAATCAGGCTGATGAACTTAAAGGGAGGTTCTTAGAAATGGGTTATACGGAGACTATACTGGATGAAGCAAGGAATAAAGTAAAATTGAAAGATAGGAATACAGTGTTATTTAAACCCAGGTATAATGAGGAAAATGAAACAGAACAAGGATTAGTCACGTTCATCACTGAATTTAATACTTTGGCAGGGAGAGTAGGATCAGTAGTATATAACAAGCATTTGTCAATGCCGAATGTTTGCTTGCTGGCATTGGCATTGGTAGCGTAGGAGTTACAGAGCTGCATAATAGGAATGGCAGTGAAGTATTGAACTGAAGCCAACCTCACCACCACCCTGCAGAGACTGACAGGCATTGGGGTGTGCCTTCAGGTCATCAGGCATAACAGCCATGCCACTTCACCACACCCTACCCTCCAGACACCGACAAGTGTCACGGTGTACCTTGGGGTCTTTGGCCCTTATGCGCACCCTATTCCATCAGGAAATATGGTGAGATGGGTGCAGTATAGGAGAATGGGGTGAACTTTGAGGCCAAAGAGTCCAAGGCACACCTTGATGTCTCTCACTGGCTGCAGGGTGTGGAATGGTATGAGCATTACAGGTGAGACTCCCAAGTCACACCCCTGATGCCTGTCATTTTCTACAGGGCAGGGCGTTATGGTCGGAAACCCTAACACCTCAGGCATTTGTTGGTATTTTCACTCCACATTTTCAACATGGTTTTTTTGTGACCCCCACCTCATGAACAGTGGCAATATCAGTCTGTTAGCCGAAAGCTGCTTTTGCACTGCAACTACGGCATTTAGCACCACAGGTGCAAAAACACATTCTGAATAGAATGTGAAAAATGACAGCTGTACTGTTCATGGGGAGGTGTAAAAAATGGCAATGCTGAAAATCTGCAGTGAAAATATTAAAAAAACTGGTGAAGTCACGAGCGTGCATAGAAACTGTGCAATGCACACCCGTAACGTAATTAATTTGGGGATTTTTCACAGTAGATTGTCAACTCAGGGATTTTGGAACCTCCGATCATGAACAGTGTCACTGTGATTTTCTTTATCTGACCTGAGCAATGATTTCCTACAGTGACCACGCATTTCTGCACTGAAAGTGTGAAAACACATTTCGGCCATGTTGTGAAAAATGACAGCTGTACTGTTGTTAAGGAAGTGTGGAAAAATGCCACTGGTAAAAATCTGGACTGAAAATATTACAAAGTCACGAACTTATGAGGGTGTGTGGAAACTGCGCAATGCTCACTCATGACACAGTGATTTTATGGACTTTTGTCACCAAATTTTCAACATAGCCATTTTAAGACCTCTGCTCATGAACAGTGTAACTGTGATTTTCTTAATCTGCCCCAAACATTGCTTTCACATACCGACTGCAGCATTGTGCACTACACGTGCGGAAACACATTTTGGATGAGATGTGAAAAATGGCAACTGTACTGCTCATAAGAAAGTATAATAAAATGGCAATGTGGAAAATCTGGCGTGCAAATATAAAACATTCGCAAACTTGCGAGTGTGCGTGAAACTGCTAACGGTGCTCCAAACAGCTTATTTCAGGAATTTTTTCAGCAAATTTTCAACATAGCCATTTTAATACCTCTGCTCATGAACAGTGTCACTGGGATTTTCTTAATCTGTCCCAAACATTGATTGCGCTCACCGACTGCGCCATTGTGTGCTACATGCAGGGAAACACATTTTGGGTGACATGTGAAAAATAACAGCTGTACTGCTCATAAGGAGGAATGGTAAAATGGCAATTTTGAAAATCTGGAATGCAAATTTAAAAAATTTGTGAACTTATGAGCGTGCGTAGGAACTACGCAATGCACGCTCGTAAAACAATAATTTGTAGGAATTTTCTCACCAAATTTTCAACATAGCCATTTTAAGACCTCTGCCATATGGACTGGTGTCATGCTGGGGTGGGCTCCCAGCGTGGCAGCTATAAGGCTGTTTGGGGGGGCCTGGAGCCGATGGGGGATTGGGCACCCCAGTCGGCCATATGGATGTGTGCCACGCTGGGGTGGGCTCCCTGCATGGCACCTGGAAAGCTTTTTTTGGGGGGGAGCATGGAGCCGGTGGGAGATTTGGCACCCTCGTCAGCCATACAGTATGTGCATGGGGGAGAAGCGCATGAGCACGCAGTATGCATGCGTGCGTGCGTGTGGGGGGAGCACTGCTCACTAAAGCAGAGCTCTCCCTTTCAACTGTATGGCACTGCAATTTCAACTGCTGTCATAGACAGCTGCAGCATTGATTGGAGAACTGCGACCGTACCTACAAACACACTGACTGAATTGGAAGACGGCTGCTGCACCTCCAAAAACTTGGATGATGGCACTATGTTTCTTGCACATGCATGCAAGCAAAGATAAAAACTGATCATTTTTGCATTCTGATTCCAGTTTAGGGAGAGCAGTCAGACTCAAATGGGAATTCCCTTTAAAAGGGCTAGTAATTTGAGGGATCAGTTTACACATAGCAGATTGAAGGATGAACCTAAAACTGGAAGGGGTTGGTTTTTGGAAAAAAAAAGAAGATTTTTTAAGTGCACTAAGTGCAATATTTGCAGATATACATAACCAGGTAAGAAAATTGAACACCAAAGAAAAAGAGAATTATCCGTGGAAATAAGGGGGTGCATAACATGTGACAGTCCATTTTGTGTTTACTGTCTGTGGTGAATTTGTGGATTAATATATGTGGGCTGTACCATCAGACCTGCGAAACAAAGAATGCAAGAGCATGTTAGATCTATTATTATGAACTGGTGATCACAAATGCAGCAATCTGATTGGCCAACAGCTCTTTAAAGCCGTGATGATATCGGGCTACATCATCACGGCTTTAAAAAGCTCTGGCCACCAGCCTCCTCACTCTCCATGCACTGTTCTCTTCAGCTGTGCCCACAACAGAAGGCAGCAGAATGAAAGCTGCTGACAGAAATAACGAGCAAGCTCATCTTAAAAAAAAATCCACTCTTTTCATTTCCCCGCCAGCATCCATGTAACCTAACTGAAAATCAGTTAGAATCTAAACAAAAATCAGTTAGGATAAGTCCCAAACCATCACGGCTGTCTCGCTTAGCTGCTCGTTTTTTTTTACCTCATTTTTGTCCAAACATTTCCCAGTGCTCAGCCACCCCTGTTTGTCTCTGACAGTGAAATTACTTTTTTTTACTGGCCATAACCCGAACATAAAAATCAGTTTCTATGTTCACGTTGATGTTGAAAATGTAGTTTATTACTTAAAACAAGGCTTATTTTAACCTGGAAACTGCTATTCAAAAACTAAAGCCGCAACGCCAAGCACCCACATCTGTGTCAGACTCTAATGCGCATGCTCACAATCACGGCTGTAGTTTCAAAAGCAGTTTCCAGCTAAAATAAGCCTTGTTTCACACAATAGACTAGTTTTTCCACATCAACGTGAACTTAGAAACAGATTTTTATCCTCGGATAGCAGCCATTAAAATAAGTCATTTTGCAGCATTCACGACTGCACTGGGTTGCCGCTGCCACTTCTTACTCAGAATGCAAAACCTTTTCACTCTCAAAAGAAAGCAACTACAACATTACACAAAACAAATGAAAGAAAAACTCATTTAACTACCAAAGCATTACAAGGAGGACACCTGCTGCCCACAACAAAAATTAAATGAACTATATTTTATCAATGTATCCCTACACCTTAGAAAATGTAATACTAAAACAATTTAAAAATTATTTTATATTTTATTCACATATATGTGGGATCCAGTTGACAATAACAATAAGGCACTCCAGGGTGGAGTATCAGGATACACTTGACGGCACTTGGCCTGCGGGCCTCATGCCCAACCACCCGAGGCGTGAAAATATCCCATGATATACCCCACCCTGTCATGCCTTATTGCTTAATTAACAAACAGTCTGACCCTCCAGTGAAGAAAACATTTTTTGATTATCACAACTCTGACCCTAGTGATTTAAGGTTTATGGCATTAGAACACATTCCAGTGTTAAAAACTGGCAGAGACAGAAAGAATCAACTTTTGAAATGTGAGAGCTATTGGATTTCTACTTTGAAATCAGTAAAACCACTGAGCCTAAATGACTGCTAAGAAATTAAGCCTCACTTGTAAATTCTTCCAAAAAGGCTCAATAACTTGTTCAAAAAAGGAAATGAAAGACTGATTGTTGTATATGAAAATCTTCCACCGCCCCCTCCCAACAAAACCCTTTGATCTTAGGTGGTCATTTGTTTTTATTACTATAATAATTTTTGTCTCTCTTTTCTTAGAATCTTTTCTATCACCGCAGCTGAGAAAACTGCATTGATCCACATAATGAAGCCATGAATTAGGTGTTGATTGACCTTTTACTCACATGTATTGTAAAACTACTGTCTTTGTTCTTATATATGAATTTCAACTAAAGTTAATCTACTACCCCCATGTCAGTCTCCTCTTACACAGTATTGATTTATTTTTTCCTCCCACCCCCAACCCATTTAATATACAGTATATGAATAAACATAACTATGTGTATATAGATAGCATTATAAAAACTGCTTGGTCTCTCCTCTGCTTTGATGTTTATTTCTTAGATGTATTTTTAACCACGCTAAATGTCTTTAGTTTCTATTTGATTTGATCAGCATAATTGTTTAAAAATATAATTTAAAAGACAAATTCCCATTTTTGATGGTTACTTTACACATTAGAATTATGCTATTCTACATCTTGTGAATAAAGAATAATGGCATTAATATTATAATCATGTTAGAATTTATTATGTACGCTTATATTAGCAGCCAATTAAAGATTTGTGAAGCTATTTTTTCTAAACAAAGTTTTTTATTATTTGTTTGAGTTAACCTTTGCACTGAGATGTCATGGTTTGTCATACTGAATTGACGGGCATTTAAAACTTCTACTTATGTATAATTTAGCAGGCATTGGTACTTCAGGTGTTCACATGTTCCTTTGTCCATGCTTCCTGAGGAAGGGCTGTTGGACTCAAAGTGCTGGGGCAAGTGTGGCAAGTAATGCAGCACTGCTAGCTAGCTTACATCTATGTGAATTGTCTGCAATAAAAACCTTTTTGCTTATACTTAAGGACTCTGAATGAACTCTTTGTCAGTTCTTGGCTATTGTGGCTCAGTAAACAGTAACATTTGTAAGTTCTCCACAGGAATGCACTGCTTCCTGAGGATACATGATGGAGGCTAGCCTGGATTTGGTGGCTATAACAGAGTCATGGTGCACTGAGCACAATGACTGGGACGTGGTGATATCTGACTACTTTATGTTCAGTAGAGACAGCGTAGGGAGGAGGGGAGGAAGGTTGCACCATATATGGGGTGGGGGAGAATCAAGGTCAAGAAAGGTATAGAGTCACCCGGAGAAAAGTAAGGTCTGGAGGCACAGCAGGTCATCCTGGAAGCAGACTCTGATGCTGCTATCTATACTGGGTAGTGTACAGACCTCCAGCACAGTGAGGGTTTATTTATTTAGTGTTTGTTGACCGAGAAAGGAGGAATAGACAAATCTGTATATTTTCAGCTTCATCCCGGGGGAGGGGAAGGGGACACAGATGGATGCCAACTGATATTGAACCAGATAAATGGTATGTAGGGTGAGTAGCAAGCTTTTTTATTTTAAGCTAGGGCCATTTTTCTAGTGCTACTCTTTGCTGTGGTGGAGAAATCTTGGAAAACTGTGGAGGAGCAAGACTGAAGGAGTGTTGGTTTTGTCATTGAGGAAGTGAGCATCGAACAGAGGTTCCATACAGGGGTTTGCTTTTGGAAAGACTCCCCCGATGCTTATGGTACCTGCTGTTAGATCTGATGCATGAGGCTGGCCATGGATGGAGGAATTACTTATACCCTGGTCCTGCTTCGTTTTGCATGCTGTCTGCCTGACTGGAGGTCTTGATTCATTTGTGAACTATTTGCATAAGGAACACTTGCATGGAGTGTTCCCCCAGTGGCCATGTGGAGTGGTGACTCGTAGCAGACTGGAACTGCATCTCCCCAGTCTGTCTGTTGGCTGTTCCACCATGGGTCCATTGGGACAGCTGCAGAGGAGGACTGGTCGATGTGGCCCCATTTTTGGGATCTCCTGTATGTTTCTTCCTGCATGGCGGACCTGTCAGTCCTGATGTGAGGAGCACTCTTCTGTGGGAGGTTTGACCTGTTGGATTTTACCAAACACCAGTGAGAGTGGCATGAAGTGGATTACAGCAGAACTTGCCTTGCCCAATTTGATTGACATCCAAGCTATTTCTGTTACTGGGGCAGGTGACAGCAGCCTTGGGGCAGGTTTGTGTTTGGGGTCTGTCATCTCCTTATTTCTCCTCCTACTAAAAATAACTTTTGCAGCAACGCAGTCCATTCTTTAATATCATTCTGTATTGAATCCTATGGTGAGAGCAGAGCTTCTTTATGTGAGTCTTCACAGTCCAGTGAGAGTGTGCTGTGACTCGTCCATCTCAGCAGGGTCTACATCTGAAAACCTATACTGATTTTTCTTTTGACTCCATAAAATGACTTTGGACATTCTCCCTGAAGGATTTTTAATTTTCCTTACTTTGATGTAGCTCTGGACTCTGTCTCTGCTGAGGACTAGATCATTGGCTCTATTATCTATTATTTATTATTTAACATTTAATTTATTATTTGGAGGGTGGGAGGTTTGGTGGAGTGGGAAATTGTGTTTGTTTTAGGTGGGGTTATGTGGTGTGTGTGTAGGGTGTGTGAGTGGATAGTTTTGCGTTGAATTAAGATGGATGTGATGGATGTTTGTTTATAAGTTTAGTAGTGTTAATCTACCCTGCTAGGTCAGGGATAGTTGGGTGTTTTAAATAGTAAGGTATGGTATACTGGTCTTGATGAGATGTATTGGGACTGTTGGCATGGTGTTTTCTGGTACTGGCCAGTGCTTGATGTCAGAGGGAATCTTTCTGAATGCCTTGAAAGAGGTTCTGGTGAGGCCCCTCTTGAAAAAGCTATCTCTCGACACCGAAATCCTGATGAATTACCATCCAATCTCCAACCTGCGTCTGGATGCATTTAGCATATGTTGCTGCCCAGCTGCATGACCTGCATCCCTTTTCTGACCTGTCAGTGTGAGCTGCTGCAGGGATGTCATTATCACAAGGGTACTTACAGACCGGAGCTGGCAGGGTACAGCGGGCGCAGTGGAGGTGAGTGGTATTGAGGTGGTCAGGTGCAGGAGACACTCTGAAATTAGACGGAGCCTAGAGAGAGGCCAGATGTGTTTGGGCTCCATCCCCAGGGTTTCCACCAGACTGAGTGGGCAGGTAGCAGGAGGGCTGGCAGCATCTACCAATCCTCTTCTGACCATGCTGTGCAAAGCCAGGTCAATCAGGAACAAAGCTGCAATTATATTGGACTTGATTTCCTCAGTTGATCTGGCTTTCATTATGGAGACCTGGTTGGGTAACAGCTCTGGGCCAGTATTGAAGGTGGCCGTCCTCTCTGAGTTCTCCATAGAGCACTGCCCAAGGAGGGAACACAGAAGGTGGGGTGTGGCCATTTGTTTTAGATCCAACTTGGGCTTCACTGTGCACCCAGTGGGATTGGCCAGGTCTTTTGAGTGTGTGGCAGTGCATTGGGGTCCAGGTGCAGGTTGCAGGATTCAACTCATTTACCACCCTCCGGGGTCGGGGGGGAATTTCCTGCAGGAGGTCACGGACTTCATCATTGGCAAGGTCTACCAGATGTTTAATCCTGGAGACTTCAATGCTTGGGGTTGACAGTGAATCCTCACAATTTGGTTATGACCTCCTCCAGTTGATGTCATCACTGGACCTGAGACAAGTTGTTACTTCTGTGACCCATCATCACGACCAGATGCTTGATTTGGTGTTCTTGCTGGGGCTTAAGGTAGCTAACCTCAAGACTGATCAGGTCATTTGGTCTGATCATTGCAAGATGAAGTTCTTGTTTGGAGTCACTCCTGAAAGTCCCTCCCCTGTTGAGATGATTAGCTACCACCATTTAAGGGAATTGTCACCAGAGGGACTGCTGGCAGCAGCTGACTTATCAAGTGTAGATGCTGCATGTGCGGCTTGCAGCAGCAAGGCGGGGGCCACCTATAATAGGGTAGTCTCTGAAGTGCTTGACACCATCACACCAGTCTGTATATGCTCCAGATCTTCTCACTTGAGTTCTCCCTGGTTTTATGGGGAGCTCAAGGTGATGAAGATCAGGGACTAGAAGTTGGAGCATTGCTGGTGGAAGACCCAGTTGGAGGGGGACAAACTGGCCTTGCGTGCTCATTACCATGAGTACCAAGGGGCAATCAACCGTAAGAAAGCAGAGTTCCTGTCCAGCGAGATTGCCGCAGGGAAAAACAGAACATCTCAGCTTTTTTGCACTGTGGAAAGATTATTGCATCCTCTGTCTACAGACAAAGAAAGCTTTTTCAGTCACTTTGTGTGAGGAGTTTGCTCTGTTTTTCTCCAACAGGGTGTCCTCCATCCGGGCAATGATTCCATCAGTGCGACAAGTTTTGTTTCGCAGTGATTGGCCCAGAGTGAGCAGAGGCACTCCATCAGTCTGGGATGAGTTTAAACCAATAGAGGTGGCCGAGGTCATTGAGGTGGTCTTGAAGCTAAAGCACACTTACTGTGAACTGGACTCGGCCCTGACTCTTTTCTTGATGAGATGTGTTGGGACCCTTGGCATGGTGTTCACTGGGACTGTCCGGTGCTTGATGTCAGAGGGAATTTTTCTGAATGCCTTGAAAGAGGCTATGGTGAGGCCCCTCTTGAAAAAGCCATCTCTCGACCCTGACATCCTGATGAATTACCATCCAATCTCCAACCTGCCATTTTTCGGTAAGGTTGTCGACAAATTAGTGGCGCAACAGTTTAAGGAACATCTCCTGTCCTTTGATATCTATGATCCATTCCAGTTAGGTTTCAGGGTTAGGCATAGCACTGAAACAGCATTAGTTAGGATGCATAATAACCTCCTCAGGGCTAGAGATAGAGGAGACAGGTCAATTCTTGTTCTCCTCAATCTGTCATCAGCTTTTGATACCATGTATTACATCATGCTTCTTGATCGCCTTAGAGATTATTGTGGACTCGGCGGTATTGTCATCAACTGGTTTGAGTCCTATCTCTGTGGCATTGAGCAGCGGGTGGTGATGGGGAATTTCTTCTCCTCTCTCAGGCCTCTGTCATGTGGAGTACCTCATGGTTCGATCTTACTGCTGATGTTATTCATGATATACATTCTGCCCCTGGGAGAGCTCATTAGACAATATATTTTGGGGTTTCACTGCTATGCAGATGATACCCAAATGTAATTGTCTTTTACCCCTGGAACGCACGATGCCATGGAAGTGATTAACAACTGCCTGTCCAAGATCACTGATTGGATGTCCTCCAGCTGGTTGTGACTGTACCCGGACAAGACGGAGGTACTGTATTGGTGATTGAGCTGGGTCTTGGGAGTGATGGGAGTGCCTCTGGAGTGGGTACAGGATTGCTTCTGGGATCTGCTCCATTGATGGCCTCCCCTAGGGTGTGGGATCTTGGCATTGCTCTTGACAGCTGAGTGACACTTGAAGCTCATGTGTCATCTGTTGTCAACAGTGGTTTTTATCACTTGAGGAATATCACTAGGATTAAGCCCCTAGCTCAGCCCGAGGACTTGCTGTCACTGGTACATGCCTTTGTGACTTCGAGGCTTGACTCCTGTAATGCTCTATACTTCAGCATCACTGGAGGGACCCTCCGCCAACTGCAGCTGGTGCAGAATGCAGCAATATGGTTGCTAATGGTTCTGGAAAGGTCCAGTCATGTGACCCCAGTACTGCAGGCTCTGCACTGGCTGCCTGTCAGGTGGAGGATCCTCTTCAAGCTGGGCTTGCTCAACTACAAGGCCCTCTATGGGCTGGGTCCAGGCTATCTGGCTGATCTCCTCACACCAGCCTCCTTGATCCACTCCCTCCGCTCCTTGATTCGGGGCCTCCTTGATGTTCCCAGGGTCAGGCTGAAAACATCTGGTTACTGTGTTTTTAGTGTCACCAGACTGACCCTGTAGAGCACCTTGCCAGCTGCTATCAGGGAGGCCCCAACAGTCAAGTTGTTTAAAAAGGGGCTAAAGGCCCATTTATTTTGTATGGCCTTCCCTGACAAAGGTGTCTGACTTGCACTAACTTTAAGAAGTGTTTTATTTTTACTAAGATTTATATATTGTTTTATATTTTTATTGTGTGTTGTGTTGTAGTGACCCTATTTTTAATGTAAGACCCTACCTTTTAATGTAAGGCACCCAGAGCCCCAGAGATTTGGCGCTGGATAAATAAAATTTGCCTTGCCTTGCCAGATTAAGCTGTTGGTGGTATTTTTAGGGAATGTGGAAAATTTGGCCAGGACACTGGGAAAATTCCTCTAGTCTTTTCGAAAAGTGCCATGAGATCTTTAACGTCCACCTGAACAACCAGACAAGATCTTGGTTTAAAGTCTCATCTGAAAGATGGCACCTCAGGAGTGAAGCAGCACCTTCATGCTGCACTATAGTATCAGTATTGGGATTTAACCCAAGTGCCTGGTGTGGGGATAGAAGCCACAGCCTTCTTATCTTCCAGCCTCAGAGGTGAGTGCATAACCTTCTGAGCCACTGACACTGTTGAATAAGGAACTTGGGGAAACCATCATCAGAACAGCATGTAAGGGGAAGGTGCTGCTAGTAGGCGTCTACAACTTGCCAGTTGTAGAGTGGAATCTTCCAGTGGCAGATTTGGCAAGGGGCAGGGCCATCCTTGAGTCCCTACAAGGGGCTTTTCTCAGTCACCTAGTCAAACAACCCAGTAGGGATAGTGCAGTGCTGGACCTCATGTTACAAACAGGGACATTATTGCAGACATCACAGTGAGCAGTCCCCTAGGTACCAGTAATCACAGTACAGTGTGGGTTAACACAATGACAGGAGCAGAGGCAAACCTCAAGAAGGTGGGGGTCCTAGACTTTAGGATGGATTTTTAAAGAAATGGGAGATTGTCTCAGAAACTCCCTTATAGTAGGGATTACCAGGGAGGATTAAAAGCACAGTGGGGAGCAATTAAGGAGATAATAACTAAGGCATCCAGTCTCTGCATGAAGAAAGTGAGTAAAAGCAGAAGGAAAAAGAGACTCTTATGGTTCTTCAGGGAAGTGGTAATTTCGCTGAAGGATAAAAGGCAGCATGCAGGAGATACAGTATTTCTCAATTTGGGTGTCTTCAACAACAGAGTGAGAGTTCTGAGGTTGCTCCTGCCTAGTGAAAGCTACAAATCTGGTCCCTATCTAATGTGATGTATTGGCATTTTTAAAGAAAGGTGGTCTTGTTTCTGGTCTTCTGTTTCATTAAAACTCAAGTAAAAATATGTACGATGTCTGTTTCCTGCCACTTGTTCCCACTTTCCCCCTTTTACAGCTGTTTGATGCTTCAAGTGTCTTCAGCAACATGATGAGAATGATTAGGTTTTTTGAGGACATTTAGTCATGCCCCCAATGTTAGTGCTCACACCCATTAACTCTTACCCCCATCTCCCATGCAGGTAGCCCGGAAATTGCAGATTAGGGTCCAGCATGGCTTCAAGGAGTCTGCAAACAAATACGTAGGCTTGAAACTTTTACTTCTGAGAGACACTGACACTTGTGGCTCACTTCTTGTGTTGGGCCTGTGTAGTTTAGCTCATGAAGGGTCCTGCGATTGCAAGACTCATGCGAATATGTTGATGCTGTCCTGAACAAGCTATATGGTACCATGGCAGGTATATGTCTATTTACCTGGCTTACCTTCCACTGTATAATGCAATTCTGTTTGCACAAGCTTGGGCCATCAAACAAAACAAAGGTTAACATTATCATTTTTACTAATCCTATATATCCAATTTTATTTTTAGTTTCCTTTTTTTAGTATTTTTGCACACCAGGATTGTTTTTTTTAGGCACAGTATCTATGCTATAATGAGTTAGGTGGATGTTAAAGCAGAACAGTGATTGCAGTTCAATTACTAATTAAAATAGATTTAGAATTAAATGTAGAAAGGCAAACTATATGCAATTACATACTTTATGGCTAGTGTTGTATAGTAACTGAAACTCGCAGTCAGAAGTAAAAGGAATAGGAAAGATTTAAAGGAGAGAAGATCAAAACTTGTCTCGTTTATGTAGGCTTGGGGGCAACTGCATGGACTGTGGAGATAGTAGGTGAACATGGATCGATTCAAGGTCTGGCTGTGTTTAGACTGTTGTCAGGGAGTGAGTGCCAGCTGAATGTAGCAGCAATGGTGAAGGCTCTGTCACCAGTAGCTTTATACATGATTGACACATGAAGTAGTCATTAGATACAGTATATAGTAAGCCAGATTCTACTCAGTTAGCAGGTTGCCAAGGTATACAGGATACAGACTGTGTATACACTTGAAAAATTATTCAAGTCCATTTAATTTCCTTTGCCTTTTTAACTGAAAAAATAATTTGGCTGTCATATACAGTAGTAAGCAACAATTGGTAACCTATTGCATCATGGTATGACCCTGCATACATTGTTGAATGCTGAGTGATAATGTATACTACTTCCTTGACTTACAAAAGTTACTATTGCCACTAAGAGATTTTATGGTGCACTCTTTTCCAGAATTGATGTAGTATCTATTCTATTGGCCATGTATGATTATTTAAGGCTTAAATATATGTATGTGTATTATTTTGTTATGTATTGTCTGCTCTGTGCATGTTAGAGTCAGGGTAGTGTAAATTTACCAGGAATCCACCATCTGGTTATTGGTCCCATTATTTTTTTTAGCCCTCCAGTCTACCTGACCCTCCCTCTCAGCACCCCCCTCAAAACATAACAGTGACACAGGGGTTGCAGAATCCCCCAGTGTCACAATTAGGAATCCTCTGTCCTTTATTTTTTTTAAAACCCTGTAAAAAGAAAACCATCCATCAATGTCAAACCCTGTAAAAAGAAAACCATTCATCAATGTCTTTGTGGCTGTTGCTGTCCCCCCACCTGATCATCCCACTCAGCACCCACCAACCTGCACCCTCCCACAAGCCTTTACTTACCCATTGGGGGTCCAACGCCATAATCCACTCTGGATCACAGACACGTCTTCACTCTTCAAAGCTGGACCATGAACTGAAGAAGCAGGTATGTGGTTCATTTTTTAACTCAGTGGCCCAAATTTTCAACATGCCTTTTTTGGAACCCTGTCTCATGAACAACTGCACTGACATTAGGCAAATCTGTCTCAAAAGGTGATTTTGTGGTCCCTGCACGAAATCACCTTTGAGCAGGAGTTGAAACTTTTCACACCCTTATTCATGAGGTGGGGTCATAAGAAAGCTATGCTGAAAATCTGGTGTAGAAATATAAAAAAAACAACAAAGTTATGAGCCTATGTTGAATTTTGCAAACACAGGCTCGCAACTTTGGTAATTTTTAATATCTGTACCCCTAATTTTCAACATAGCCAATTCTTTTCAGCACCTCACGAATGTGATACCTGTCATTTTTCAAATCCTGGCTAAAATGTTGTTTTTTTTTTTACATCCTGAAAGGTGATTTTGCAGTCACTGCACTAAATCACCTTTCGGACAGGAGTTGAAAATCTTCTCTGCCCTTGTTCATGAGGTGGAGTCATAACAAAACTATGTTGAAAATTTGGAATAAATTTTTAAAAACAACAAAGTTATGAACCTACATTGAATTTCGCAAATGAAAGCTAGTAACTTTGATAATTTTCAATATGTTTGCCCCATATCTTCAACATAGCCATTTCTTTACAGCACCTCATGAGTGTTATAGCTATCATTTTCCAACGCCTGTCCAAAATGTGTTATTTGCATCCCAAAAGGTGATTTTGCAGTCCCTGTATAAAATCACCTTTAGACCAGGAGTTGAAACTTTTCTCTGCCCTACTTAATGAGGCACAGTCATAAGAAGGCTATGCTGAAAATTTGGTATAAAAATATTGAAAAACCAAAAGTTGTGAGCCTACGTTGATTTTGCGAATGCAGTCTCATTACTTTGGTAATTTTCAATATTTTTACCCCAAATCTTCAACATAGCCATTTCTTTACAGCACCTCAAAAATTTGACAGCTGTCATTTTTCAGATCTTGCCCAAAATGAATTTTTGCATTCCAAAAGGTAGTTTCGCAGTTTCTGCGTGAAATCACCTTTCAGACAGGAGCTGAAAATTTTCTCTGCACTTCTTCATGAAGTGGGATCATAAGAAGACCATGCTGACAATTTCTGGCAAAAAATATTACAACATAACAGAGTTACAAGCCTGCATTCAAATTTACAACACAGGCTCCTAATTTTGGTAAGACCCCGACTTCAGCCCTATTGACTCTAGCCAGAGTTTGTTACTTTTGGAATTGTGTACCTGTTCTGGCTGATTTAGCTTTAGGTGGGCACACAACAATTCAGGGCAGAGATCATGGGGTGACAGAGATGCCCTTATGGACTAAATGCATGGGCAAGTCAGTGGGAGCCCCTAGAGAGTCATAGGTGACCTTTAGTATAGATTTAACAGTACTTTAAGAACATTACAGTGGCTTTGACATGTCTTCTTTGGCATCTGGGTTGTGCAGGCCTGGTTCATCGACCAGCAATGAAGCATCATCGGGCAAAGTGGCCACCACAATGTCCTCCTGAGTTTGAACTATCTCTTCAGGTATGTCTAGTATGACATTGGGCTATGCAGGTTCTCCACTTTCTTGCTCTGTTGCTTTCTGTGGCTTGGGCCCATTATCCATGTTTACCATCTCGCCTGTGGGCTCAGAGTCTACAGTCACTTCAGAGTTTCAAGATTGTATGGAAAACTCCACAGTAGGCATATCTGTCACATTATTTGTAGTTTTATGTATCCCTTGCAGCAGTCTAGCAAGTTCTGGGTGGGATAATAGTAGAATTACTGGTAAACTACTTCTCCCTCTGACTCAGAATCTGAACTTTCTGGTTCTGCTTGCTCACCAAACATTACTGGGACAACCTCAGATTGTCAAACCCTTTGTTTACTCTGTCATCTGTGTGCAGCAGCTCTTGTTTCAGGAGGTTTTGGAGGTGCAATCTCATTCTCTGTGTTCTCAGTAGCCATTTGACCAATAGGCAACAAATGACTTCTGTGAATGGTTTGGTAAACACTGGTATGTCCCTCAGGATGAATCTTGTATACAGTCATTTCACACAGTTTCTCTATTATGACATAGGGGATACTGTCCCATCAGTCAGCAATCTTATGTTTGCCACAAGGTCCTAAGTTGCTCATCTATACTCAGAAACCAGATAATAACTCTTGAGTCTGGACTTTCTTGTCATGTCTCTTTTTGGTTGCACAGTTTCTTTTTGCAGCAGCTTCAGTGGCTAATGTATATATGGAATTTAATTGTTCTTTGAATTGGTTTACATACTACAAGTGGGAATCAGCTCAGGTGCCATCAGCAGATACACCAAAACAGATGTCAACACATAATCTTGCTTCTCTTTCAAACATCAAAGTATATGGTGGAAACCGGTGGTATCATTCTTGGCACAATTGTATGCATTCACTTAAGTGCTTACTTGTTGACTCAATTTATTTTTGTCTTTGGGGTTCAGAGTTCTGTTCCCAATATATCAAGTACAGTTTTGTTAAATCTTTTGGGCTATGGGTCGCCTTGCGGGTGATAAGGGGTAGTTTGTGATTTGCTGATACTTCAAAGAAATAGCAGATCATTGATTAAGTGACTCTCAAAATCCCTCCCTTGGTTGAAGTGAATCTGCTGTAGGGCCCCATAATAAACAAAAAACTTTTCTGCAAGAACTTTAGCAACTGTAGAGGCCTTCTGGTGTTTGGTTGGATAGGCCTGTGTGTACTGTGAGAAACCACCAGTGAGCATGAGTATGTTGTCAATATTCTTGGAGTCAGGCTCCAGGCTGAGGAAATTGATGCACACAAGCTCCATGGGTGCACTGGTTAAAATGCTGACATGGGGGTGGCATTTGTGGCTGAGCTTTCTGATGGACATATCGCCAGCAGCTTCTGCAGTAATTTTCTATGTTGCTGCCCTTTCTAGGCTAGTAGAACTGGGCTTGGGTCATGTCTAGGATACATTCACCTTCCCAAATGTCTCATGTCATCATGTAGAGCATGCAGCACAACCTTCCTGAACTTTGCTGGTAAGACCAGTTGCAGTCTAGAAGATCTAGTCAGGTTTCTGATTTCTCGATACAGCAGATTGTCTTTCAACTTAAAGTTTGTCCATTCTCGCAGAAGTAACTTCACATTAGAGTCGGTTATTTCAATTTGGCTGGCATCCCCCCCTTTTTGCATATTGTGCAGGACATCTTTAATAACTGAATTTGACCTTTGCTCCCTATGCAGATCTTGTGGTGTCAGCTGAGGTAGAGAACTTAAATCCAATGCAGTAAAGTTACAATAAGCAATAGACAGTCACCAAACACACCAAGTGTATTCACTAGGCATTCAGTAGCAGCTATGGGGGCTTTAATACTATGTTAAAGTATGCATATCCATTCTGAATAGGACTTGAAGTGGTTGTGCATAGCGACAAGGCATCTGCATCATTATGGTTTAATCCAGGATAATATTCTACACAATAATCATAGGTGGACAGAGTAGACAACCACCTGTGCCTGACAGCATCAAGTTAAGCAGTGGTTTGAATTGAAGTCAAAGGGTTGTTATTCATCTTCACAGTGATGTGCACCCTTATAAGTACTAATGAAACTGGTCCACAAAGGCCCACTTAAGTGCAAGAAACTCAAGCGTATGTACAGGATAAACTTCTCAGCACCAATCAGACTTTGGCTTGCAAAAGTGACTAAGCACAGCACCTCAGGGTATCTTTAGTAGAGGACTGCCCCAAGTCCACTAAAGCTAGCATCCATATGAAAGACTTAAGGCTTCTTTGGATCAGCATAGGCTAGTGCAGGAGCATGAGTCAGTCTGTGTATTATCTCTTTAAAAGCTCTGCATCAATCAGAGGTCCACTGAGTCCCAAAAGGCTGAGAATGCTGTAGAAATAAGGTGTGGTTTCAGCTGATTTTCTAGACAGTCTCCTTTCCTCTCCTCTTCTTATAAGTTGGAGGATAACCTTGGATTAGATTTAAAAGAGGTTTCACCACTCAGGTGTAGTCTTTGACAAACTGATAATATCCACAAAATCCAAGAAATCATTGTAGTTCTTTGAGGTTAGTTAGCTTTGGCCAAGTGGTAAGGACACCCATGATATTCTGTATTATCTGTATTTTACACTATTTATGATATTTTAAATGTACTTGATTTTAATTGGTTGTTAGGCACCTTGGTTGTTGAAAGGCACCTTATAAATAAATAATTATTATTATCCACTTTGCTGGGGTTAGCCTGTATGCCTTCTGATGACACAGTGTGACCAACCTATTTCACAGAACTTTAGAAAAACTGGCATTTGTCTGTGGAGGGTTAGACCAGCTGGAGGAGTTCGGGCTCAAACACTTTCAGAAGTCTGTACTCATGTTCCTCCAGGGTCTTGCCAAATACTATTATGTCATCCAGGTAGACTAAGCATTCGAACAAGTTCATGTCTCTGACTTCTCCTTCCATAAAGTGTTGAAATGTTGCAGGGGTGCCAAAGATACCTTGAGGCATCTGAAGAAAATTTTAAAAACCTAGATAACGTATGAAAGTGGTCTTTTCTCTATCTTGGGGTGCCATGGGTATCTGATAGTAGCTGCTTCTAAGATCAAGTACAGAGAACCAATTGCTTCCATTAAGGTAGTCAAGGGCATCTTGAATACAGAGCATGGAGTACTGGTCAGGGATAGTTAGTTTGTTAAGGATCCTGCAGTCGACACACATGTGTACAAATCTGTTCTTCTTCATCACCACAACTATAAGCGAGGCATATGGGCTTCAAGATTCTTGTATAATGCCAGCAGTCAACGGTTCCTGTAAGTGTCTTCTCACATCATCAACATCGCAGGTGCCAATCTGAGGGACCTTTCTCTAAAAGGGCATTTATCATTAAGCCAGATGTGATGTTCTTCTCCAACTACCCCCCCACCCATATCCCTTTCTTAAAGGGAAAACACCATTATTCTTTTGGCTAGTCTGTGGCAAATTTGGGTCCTCAAAGCTTCTGGTATTGGAGAGTCACCTAAATCAAACAGTTCTGGGTCAACTCCAGGCTGAGCACCATTGCTGGTTGGAGTAGGTTGCATGACTGTATCCGCACAATAAACTCAAACCAAAGTGCATCCTTTCCTGATGACAGTGTCTCTGTTCATCACATTTTTTACTTGGATTGTAGCTCATTTGATATAGGCATGAGCTCTTACTGACAAGACACTGGGTTTTACTAATAACCCTGCTGGCTGACTGTGCTCTTCAGATGCATCAAGCATTAGAATCTGTATTTTTACATCTTTCTTCAGGTGTACCACACCACTGATACTGCATTCAGCAGCACAAGCTCTTCAGCATCACAATGTCATATTGCACTCACAGGATTATCGTGAACTTCAGCTGTTGTTCAAGTTTGTTGCTGGTAGGCCTTTTGCACCAGGGCATGTACACGCATCACTTTTCTTTTTGTTTGGCTTCTCTTTCTTGGCAAAGCTCAGGTAGGTGACCAAACACACGAGCGTTAGTGCCAATAAGTACAGGTACTCCATCGTACATCCCAGGCTCAGAGCACACTAAAGCTAATGTTTTCACTGGGTCTTCCACGCAGGTCACTTTGGATGGGAGGGAAATCCACACTTATGGAAGCACAGATACTGATAAGATTTATTGCTGAGTTCCCATACATTTAAACCTTCTAGGGGCAGTAGCTTGTGATGAGACAGGTGCTGGCCATACCAGTTCTTAAAAATGATTGTCACTTGGGAACCACTGTCCAACACATCTCAAGCAGGCATCCCTTCAATGGTGACTGTCATTTCAGTAGACATGTTTATAAATGTCAGCTGGAGCAGTTTCAGGTGCTTTAATGGAAGACTTTGCTACAAAAGAGGGTGAGCAGAGCTTAGCCGGGGCCCCAATGTGCTCCTTTACTGGATTGTGCTGAAATTTAGATACCTGGCAGAGTACTGAGCTGATTTCTGTCTGGTTAACCAGTCAGTAACCCTTGGGTAGTTACTCTCAGATTAACACTGGCATTTAACATGTCCATCCTCACCACAGTTATAACAGAAAATGCTCCCTTGGTTCTGCTTGGGTTGGAGTGATACATCTGGGGGGGGGGGGCTCTCCAGCCTCAGACATTTTGTTTTGCAGCATACACATTAGAGATCTGGGCAGGAGCTTTAACAAAGGCTGGTCTTCATTCTGGCTCTCTCGCCCTCTGCCTAGTCTAGGGCTGCATACTGCAGCTTTTCAGTTTGTTTACCACACTGCACAGTTCATTGAACTGAGTTTCAAGGTCTGGAGTTACTGGATACTGGATAAGTCTGGGACAAAAAGGCACTAGGCCCATTGAGATTGTCCTCCACAACAGTAGTGGATCATTTGTAATGACAATATTGAGAATTTAACCATGAATCCAACTGGTATTTGAATGTATTGAAGATAGCAATATTTACCATTTCTTTTGGTAATGAATTCCAAGATTTGGCAGCTCGAATAGAGAAGAAGTTGTCACTTTTTTATATTAGCCCACTCTACATTTAATTGTTTGTTATGACATCTATCCACTGTACGTTTTTCTGCTGAAGTAAGTCCATATTGTTCCCTAAGTGTGGAAGATTTGAATATTTTTACACAAAAAGAATGTCCCCCCTAAGTCTACTTACATCTAAGGGAAAAATACCCGTTTCCCTTAAATGTGATTCATAACTGAAGGAATGTAAACATGGTCTCATTTTGGTGAATCATCTCTGAGTTAGCTCCAAATGGCTAGTGTCTCCTTTAAGATATGGACTCCAAAAAGGCGAACAATAGTCCAGTTTAGGTCTGACATAAGCCCTATAAAGGGTAATAAGTAATACTCTGATTTACTGACTAATGCTCTTTGAATTTGTTTCATTACAACGTTAGCAGATCTAATCACATTGTTGTAATGATAGTTTTGAGATATTTTATGGTAATGTGACCTAAATCTCTTTCACTGGAGGCTGATTTTAACATGATGCTATTTAGGTAGTAATTTACTTTTGGATTTTTAATACCAAAATGAAGGACTGAACATTTTACAGTATTAAAAAACATTGAGTATTTTTGAGCCCAAGATTCGATACAGAGAAGATCATAGTCAAGAGACTTTATAGCAGATATAATATCGACCTACCATCCAATTTAGTATCATCAGCGAATTTAGACAGATGATTATTTGGGGAGACATACATATCACTTATGTAACTATTAAATAATAGTGGACCCAACACTGAACCCTACGGGACCCCACTGGTAACTTGACCCAAATCAGAAAAGGAACCATTAATTTTTATCATTTGAGACCTATTTTTTAACCAACAGGCAGTTCACTTTACTAAATCCGATGAGAAACCAAATTTATGTAATTTATTGATCAGAATGGAATGTGACAGTTTGTCAAAAGCCTTACTAAAGTCAAGTAGTATGACATTAGATGGAATTTTAATGTCCAAATATTTACTTATATGATTATAAAAAGAGATAAGATTTGTGGAACATGAGTGGCCTTTTGTAAAGCCATGCTGCGTTCTGGCATGTATACCTAGATTATCCATTTCCTTTTCAAACTGGGCCTTAATCAAACGCTCCATTGCTTTCCCTGTTATTGATGTGTAGACTAATAGGTCTATAGTTTTATACATTTGATTTGTTACCCTACTTGTATATGGGGACTACAATGACAGAATGCCAATCATCAGGGATGTTTTTCTGTAATAAAGATTTATTAAATAGTAACATTAATGGGAAGGCCAAGGATTTGGCTGGTCCTAATATAAACCTAGGGTTTATATTACCAAGGCCTGAACTAGAGTTTTTTGTTTGTTTGTAATAATACTTATAAGATATCATTATAAGTAAATGATGGAATATTGAACAAATCATTTTCTATTGTAGGGCTCACCTCAGGAGGAGTAAAAACTGAACAAAAATAGGTATTAAAATGATTTGCTATTTCAGCATCTGTTTTAATAAGGCTCCCATTGCTCAGGATGGGGCTTAAGGATTTGTTAGTGCCTTTCTTACTATAAATGTAAGAATAAAGTGATTTATGACTTGTCTTTGAATGGGCTAATTTAAATTCAAATTTTAACTTAGCTTGTTTGATTGATGATTTGAGTAGGGAGACCTCTATTTTATATTGATTTTTAGTATAAGACTTTGTTTTTTTTTAAGTTTTTTAAACAACGTGTCCTTTCTTTTAATGAGTTTCTTGATGGTTTTGTTAAACAAAATGCTAATTAGCCCCATAACTTGTTGCTGCCCCTCTACCCTATCGTTTGGTGGAAGAGTGGGGCTTTGCGGTGACTTCTCCTGCCTGTCACTAGCACCATAGCTCTGATCCCCTACTTGTAAGACAAGGCTTCAGTACATACAGCAGCCTCGGGTGCTCTTAAAGCTGTAATGCACCCTTTACTATAACAGCACTTATGAGTGCTTAGAACAAAGTTTTAATTATTTTGTCCCCCATGTACCGCTGGACTGCCTTATGCTGCTACTAGGGTCCCTGAGGCTGGAGCACACTAAGGGGGCCATTGCCAGAGTCATAGAAGTGGCTTTCACAATGAGCACTGTAGCACTGTTGAAGACAGGCTAGCTGTCAGGCGCAAGTTCATACTTTCTTGCAGGCCTCCTGTGCAAATGCTCATATAAACAGACTGGTGTTTTAAACCACCAAACTGGTGGTTTACTTTTTCTTTTCACTGCTCCTCCAGTCCCTATTTAGGATTTTGACACCGGGGACTGGCAGAGCTACTGGGGGCGGACCAGGACCAGGACTGATGACAGTAAGAGGCCGAGAGGCAAATTAAGGTAAGTCCCTCTAGTGGAGAGGAAGGGAGGGTTTACCCTAATATTGGTGTGGACTCCCTTGTTTTGTGGATTGGAAGAGAGTGATTCTACACACCACACTAGATAGAACTAGTTCTGGTTCCTGGACTGAGCAATGTGTAGCTGCCTGTGTCCACTCCGACCTCCTACTCTGCTGCAGGGCATCATGATGTTTGGGGAAACATTCACCCTTCAGAACAGGACTTCTCTTACTTCTCCCCAGTCCATGACTCATATAGCAGGATAGATGTTATTTTTGTTTGTCAGGACCAGCTTTCCCGTACCTGGAACTAGAATAAGGGGAATATTCTAGAATACAGTCATGCTGTGGTTGTACTTTCTGTGACATGGGAACACAGAACAAGTCCTAGGAACAAATGAGAACTAAGCACTGTTCTACTACAACGGGTTTCCTTCCAATCCTGATTGTACACTGAACTGTTAGATACTTTGCACTGAATGAAACCCCCTGATACCTCCCCAGAAACTCAGTTAGGAAGCTCTGAAAGTTACTATGCCAGGTAAACTCATAGCTTTTGTTTCAGAACTGAGGAAGGAAAGGAATCAAGTAGCCTAGCATCAGAAAGGAACCCCCAAATCTCTGGAGAGAGAAATCCAACTCCACAACAATATACGGGATACTCTAATACCACAGAGGTCAGGGCAGCCATATAATGCCCTCTGCAGCATTAAATGGAATACATACTTTTTAAACTAAATCAGTCATAGTGGGAGGCTGGGAAGCAGCCTGGGAAAATGTTGGTGCACTGTCTTTGCATCAGGGAGGAGGAGAGATACATCCCATTTATCCACAGAGCCAATGGGACAACCGTGTCATCCCTAGCCCAAGAAAACAAGGTTTTCTAATGGTTCTACCAGAATATTTACTCCACAGAGGCCTCTCCCAATCAGGTGTTTTTTGTGCTCTTCTTACACGGATGTCCAGCTGCTCCAGGTTTTAGTAGAGGTAAATCACTTTCTGGATCTCCCCTTTACCTCAACTGAGGTATTTGATATCATTGCCAGCCTAGCCATGGGCAACGCACTTAGGCCTGATGGCTACCCCAGTTACTTTTACAACACATATGCATCTGTCTTAGCACCCTGATTGGCAACCGTATTTAATGACACATGGGCTAAAAGCACATTTCCCTCCTCTTTTATGCAGGTCCTCATCACTTTGCTTCCAGAAAAGGGTAGAGATAGTGTCAACTGTTCACAGTTTCACCCTATCTCACTTATCAATGTGGATGTCACATATTTGCAAAGGTGTTGGCTTGTAGACAAGAAATTCATCAATCTCACAAAAATCCACCCTGATCAAGTGGGATTTGGTGCTGGTAAACTGAGGTCTGACAATACTGGAGACTGTTGAATATTATCTGTTTTTTAACTGGGAAGACTGAGCCCATTGCCACCCAGTCATTAGATACTGAGAAAGCCTTTGACATGGTGGAGTGGGCCTACCTTTTCAATGCTTGCCCCTTTTTGGCATCTCCCACTGGTTTATCTGACTAGTACAGCTGCTTTATACCTAGCAATCTGCCTTTGTATTAACAAATTCAGTTATTTACCCTTCTTTTGAGTTGCACAAGGGGATGAGGTGGGGGTGCTCCCTCTCCTCCTTCCTGTTCTTGCTGGCCATGGAGCTCCTTGCTCAAAGATCTGAGCCTCTCTGTCTTTGCCAGGAATATGACAGGGCAATAGTCTGCAGAAGGTCCTACTTTTCACAAATGATATCACATTATATTTCATGGACACCCCTAACTCAGTGGGTGCCCTGGCAAACAATATTAGCCAAAATGCCACTCTTTCTGGCTAGAAATGGAAAGGGTCCTAATCCCAAATGTTGTTGTTAACTGAGACCAGTCTCCTGCTTCTGACTCAGGGAAGGGATAACTTGTTTGTTGTCTCCAAGTCAGACCCATGATATCCATTGCAGTCCAGGCCAATGTATCCACTATGTTGGAGAAGGTCTTTTCTGATCTGGACGGGTGGAAAAATGACATGCTTTCTACTTGGGGAAGGGTGAACATCTTGAAACTAATCACACTCCCAAAGCTGCTATACTTTTAGTAATTCTCCCGATTCAACAGACTACTTCTTTTTTTTAAGACCCTCTACTCTAAACTGGCTAAATTCATCTGGAACTACAAAGCACCCAATATAACATTCCAAACCCTCCAGGAACACTGTAATGAAAGTGAATTTGGCCTCCTGAATCTCAAAATGCAACATAATTTTGTAGTCCTGTGACATGTAATTGCTTGCCTCAAATCGAACATCTCCCTATACCATCCTAATAGGATGGCACTTGAACTCCTTCAGTGTGACCTTCCCACTGCACTTGCTCTGTTCATGCCTGATTGTGCCCCCCCAATTTACCACCCAGTGTGAGATGCATCAAGAAAGTGTAGCAAAAATACTCTAGCATGTGTGGACGGATATATACAGCCTCACATCTTTGGCCATTATTTAGGAATCTAGCCCTGACCAGAGACAACATACCTCTGTCATGGAGGGATTGGGTGTCCTGAGGTATAAACACAGTGGGTGAGCTCTACCATCTTATGACTAGAGTCGTATACTCCATTCAAGAAATGGTGTCTGTATAAGATACCCAGGTCTCATTTCTGGAAATTCCTCCAAATTAGAGATTTGCTTCCAATTAAGGTAATCCTCAATCACTCTCTCCTCTCTAGAAACCCCTTAGACACCTGGTTGTGCAACCTGATCTCTATTCACAGAGTCACTCCTCACTTTAAATTCTTTCAAACAGGCTTGCAGCAGCATCAGGCTTCAGTAGAACCTAGGGAGGCCAGGGAAAGTGAACTAGATGGTAACATTTCTCAGCTTTAATGGGATGGCATCTGGCCTATAGTATAAAAATCATCCAAAGAAATCCAGGACAAAACCTTTCAGTACAAGGTCCTCCACAGGGCATATCAGACATTGCAATAGCTCCACAGGGCTGGCCTCTTAAACAATAATGATTTCTGGAGATCTGATTCACTACAGGCATCCTTATCTCACATACTGTCACACCCAAGAAATGTACTTGGAGGACATTTGGAGGGCATATTGAGAAGTTATTCCTCTCCGTCAGCACCTGGACCCCCAGTTGGCACTCTTGGGTCTATTCCTCCGAGGCCTCTCCATCTCATGTACATGATCCCTCTAGACAGTGGGAGCTATGGTGGTGGTGAAATTTATGCTACTTCAGCACCGGAGGGACCCTGAGACCCCATAGTCCAGGAATGGCAGGTCCTGCTTGCCCTGATAGCAAGGTACAAAAATGTAGCCCCCCACAGCCACTGGCAAACTACACATATGTGACAACATGTCAGGACCTGACATCTAGAACAGAGCTCACTCATGAGAGAGGTTGGCCAAGGTAATAAGCAACAATGGATAAGAGGCAGGGTACCTACAGTAAAGTAGTAAAAGGAGTTAAAAAGTGACTCCAGTCTGGCTAGGGTAGATTTGGAAGCAACTCTGCAAACCATGTACACATAGTCTGACACTGATAAGATTATCTTCAAATTCCAATTTTTCTTTATTATTGCTACAAATATGAAATATGTTCTACATTGTTGAATTTTGTACAGTAGCACCATCAAAACTGCTTTATACACTTACGTGATTGCATAATCAGTTGTCACAGCATGCCACATTAATACATTTCTACAACCATAGTATTACTTAGTAATAAAAATGCCTATACAGACAGCAGAAAGGTAATAAACATGCATTTAATAAAAAAAAGGTTATTTAAAATCACATTCTATGCCTGCAAGGCAATTTATTTTTTAATATTTTTAATTTCAGTGCCAAACATACCTAATTATACCATTGTGCATATCCAGTAAATCCTAAAGCTAATAAATTATGCTCTAAACTTACATTAAACAGATTAATCTCAGCCAAATTTCCCAAGTGCTCATGGAATAAAACTGTTATCATGCCTCTCAGTTCTACCCTTATTCATTAGATACTTCTCTTTCTTTTGAGTTGGGTTTCTGTCTCAGGTATTTAGCCAAACTAAATCTCCAATATGCTTGCTCCTTCAATTTATTTGTCGAAGAAATAGATAAATATTTCATCTTTCCTTTTATTTATAAAAGTCAGAAGGCTTTGCTGCTCTGGGACACAAACACCACTACACGTGAAATAATTTCCAATAGCTTTATTAATTATTGAACTTTGTTATGACATTTTACCAGACAGAGGCTTTATCAAAGGTCCATTGTAAATAAGAACAAAATATACATAAATACTGCTTTATAGTTTTCTTTTTGTACCCTTTTAATACGTAACACACATAGCAAATTGAATTTGCTTCATAATTTCATACCATTATTTAATCTTTGTTATGACTGATGCCAACAGATTTGAGTACAGTACTTCACTATGAGTGCATTGTAAGTGTGGTGGCAGGTGCACTAGCAAGTGGCAGCTTGTGCATTATCAGATCATAACAAAGAGTAAGTAATTGTATTTTGGGCTATTAGGCATCCAGAGCATTTAAGATGCTAACAAATACAAACAAGGAGGCTTGACTAAAAAATGAAGTCAATTCACCCTGGCATGTGCATCATGTATAAAAAGAGTACAAAAAGAGAACTGTAAAGCAGTACTTATTTATATATTGTTTTCTGGTTACAATGGCTCCTTGAGAAAGCCTCAAAATGTTGAAACTTAGGGACAAAGATGAATAATTAATAAAGAGATTGGGAGGATTATTTCACAGTGTTGTGGCATTTGTGGACAACAGCAGCCAAGCCATCTGATTTTTACAAGTATTTCCATAATGCGAAGCTCAACAGAATAAGACGGACATTATGAGCAATAAGAGTGATTTCCAACTGGCACTTTTTTCCTTTTTTGCTTCTTCTTTTTAGCCAATGATTACAAGTTCCGGTTTTCCAGAATTTGTGTATGTGAATTAATAGATCAACAGTTTGACATGTCCTTTTTTGAATTTGCTCCAGTTGTTGCATAGAAACATAGACATCTTGCAGGCAGAAGAAGATTTGGAGTCCATTGAGTCTGCACTGTATTATTTAAACACATTGTAGCTTATTTCTGAGTTGTTAGCCTAAAAGCCCAGATGTAAACTCTGCTCCTCCTATGTCATTGTCCACCTCATTGTACCCTGAGCCTATAGTCACTAGGCCCCTTTACTTGTCTCAGCATACCTTAAACCCTTGGATAAACTTTGCTCTTACCAGCTCACATGGCAGTACAATATGTTCCACTTGTCTACCACTAGTTCCATGAAGTGCTGTAATACTTCTAAATGTCCCTTTTAAATGTACCCTCTACAATATTATACTCATGTTCCGTGGTTCCAGTCCTCTGACTGCATTTTAGCCGGATTGACCAGTCAGCTCTGTTGATCTGATCAATGTCTTTTATGGTCACAATCATTTCACCACTCTGCTGTCTAATCTTGAGCACGTACATGTTGAAGTTAGATAGTCAGTCCTTGTATGTCTTCCCCTACATATCCTCTATCATTTCAGTGGACCTGCTCTGAAACCTTCCTAAGCAGTTGCAGTCCTTCCTGAGGTGAGAGCTCCAAACATATGTACAGTACACTAGGTGCAGCCTCTTCAGGGACCTGTACTGTAGCAAATTCCCCACCTGCCTCCTCCTCCTGGGAACACCTGTCCCTATGCAGCACAACATGTGGTTGACCTTTGCTTATGACCTGTTGCACTAAGCTGCCTGCCTGAGACAGTAGCTAATAGTGTCAGTAGCTCAGTAGATAGCACATTCACCTCTGGGCCAGAAGATTGGAAGGTTGTGGGTTCTAGTCCCAAACCATGTACTTGGGATAATATCCAAAACAGACACTGTACTGCAGTACAGGGATTACTACACTGTTGTGGGGCAGTTCTTCAGATGAGTCATTAAACTGGAGTTTCTTCTCCCCATCTTTGGTCACATACCAGGAGGAATTTAAACATCCCATGACACTTATCGAAGAAGAGTAAGGGAGTTTTCCAAATGTCATGTCCAACATTCTCCCGGTCAAAAAAATAGTTAAAAAAACAATACCCCCCTGCCCCTGAACACACACAAGAATGCATCTGGAAACAAGATATCATAGTTCATTGTACCTTTCCTGGTCAAAATATACAAACAAATGATGACCCCCAGGTTCCTCTCTTCAACAGCTTGAGTTGCCATGACAACCCCTATCAAATACAATGTTTTGGTGTTCTTATTTTCAGTATTCATCATCTTGCAGTTCTGCACATTGAATTTTTTTATGCTATAGATCCTGGATCACTTCACCAGTTCTGCCAAGTTACTCCTCAGAACTCTGATTTTCTCTTCCATGTTGACTCCACTACATAACATTGAATAATTTGCAAACAGGCTACTTCTGCCCTGAATTCCCACTCCTGTGTTGCACACACATTCTTTGAAGAGCACCAGTCCAAAGACCAACTCCAGCAGCACCCCACTCATCACATTTCTGACCCTCGAGTGACTTTCCTTCATCACCAACAACTGAGTTGTATCTCCCAATCAGTTTCCAGTTCCCTTAACTAATCTATCCCCCACTGCCAGGTTTTTCAGCTTTTACCCCAGTCTCCCATGCAGGAATGAACTGAAGGCCTTGCTGAAGTACAAGCACAGAACATCTGCATATTGGCTTCTATCAGATGTCTTGGATACCATGTTAAAATGTCACTTAAATTTGTTTGGCATACCCTACATGTAGTGAACATAGTTGCCTTGCATTCTGCAGATTCTTACTCTCTAGGAATTTTACTACCATTTCCTATAAGATGATCTCAAGTAGTTTCCCCACTATAGAAGTCCCACTGTCCAGCCTGTAGTTGCCAGGATTTCCCTTATCCCCTTCTTTGTGAAGCAGGATCATATGTGCCTCCATCTAATCCTTCAGAATCTCCCCCGTGATCAGGCAACAACATGTCTAGTGTGTGTAATTACTCTAAAATTATTTAGTATGTGGATGACACTGTAGATTTTACTAGACATCAAGATGTGGCTGTTTTAAAGTAACATCTGCAATCTAATTTAATAAGATTTACAAGTGGTTTAGTGGAAATAACAGTCATTAATTAGCAGAAAAAGTGCTATGTTTTTGGAGTAAGCACCACCTAAAGGATTGTCCTGTTAGACTATCCACTACTACACCTACTGATAATTTAATTGACCTAATTCATGAGTTTAAATATTTAGTAGAAATTCTGGATTCCACATGTTCTTTTTCTTCTCTTTTTTTATAAAAATAATTTATAGACAAACTGAAGGTCAAGCATTAAGAAAAAACAGTCAAGCATAAGCTAAGACCAAGAAAAACAGGATTAGACAAATATGAAATGATACACATAAAAAAAAAAACAACAACAAAAAAAACAACCAAACTAACCAACCTAGGGAAGTGTTAAAGACTAGGGCTGAATGTTTCATTATATGTACAGTAAAAAAAGAAATAAATAATTTGAACAACTATGAGCACAAAACATACAAAAATGTTCTGAAGTTAGGCAGAGTTCATATACACAAGAAAATGCCAATAATATGTGAACATAGAAACTCAAGATGATGGATAGGGTAACTTTAATATGCCTGATCCCTCCCCCCAAAAAAAGCCACTGTAGGAAATCAAGGAACAAAATCAGGATCAGATTGTAGTTAATATAAGACCTACCATTGTCATACATCTTGAAAGTGGATAAATGATTTAAACAGTGGTAACTGCAGTTCTCATAATGATAAATAGAGTCAACCAGCTTTATCCAATTAGAAAACTGAGGAAGTCAGGGGGCCAGCCATAGCTTAGTAATAACTTTCTTGGCACAAACCAAAAGAATCAGCAACAACTTTAACTGTCACCCTCATACAGGTAAATCAACAGAGTGCATGTGCAAGAGGACTAACAGTGGAGATAAGGGGTATGGGATAACAAATCATGAGGTGACCACCAGGGAAACTGCTTCCCAGTAGGGTAGCAAAAGAAGACAAGCTCAAAAAATGTGAACATGATCAAGCATGGCTGCTCCACATTCCCTCCAACAAGCACTGGCCTGAAAACCTCAAAACTAAGCAGACCCACTGAAGTTCTAAAAAAGCACATTTGACATTTCCTGACAAACTTTTTTAGATAAAGAGATAACATCAGCATATAAGTAATCAAAGAATATTTCTCCAATTCATGAAAATTGCATGACACACACAAATAAGATATCCAACTAACAAGAATGGGGAGAGTAGACTCCATCTACAAGAACATAAAATGGAATAGCTAGTACCAGTAAGGTGCATATGAAGTTCACCTCATTGGCGAGCTAGAATTAAAGCCATTAATGCCAACAGAGAATCTGGGAGGCATCTGCTGCCAGAAGGCAAAGTGTGGGGATATGCCCATAGTTGTAAATAGCAATAATGATCCGAATTAGGTATGATATAAGATGCTTGCAGATCTGAAAAGGGCTGGACTCCCCTAGAATCAAAAAGCTGATAATAGTAGATCAAACCAAACCAGCTCAACTATGCAAAAAAGGATCAGAAATATTTAAGGGGTTACTCCAATCTCAGGCCAAAGCAGTCAAGAACATAAGTTCCTTTGAAGGAAATTGCAAGTGTACTTTATGACAGATCTTAAGAGTTACCTATGTATAACAAAACAATTAGAAAAAAGGAAAATAGCCAAGGGGAAAAGAAAAAAGAATACGACTCAAATCTTAAAGATCAGTAAGAGTAAACCCGATGTCTTTCCAGTGAGCATGAAAAGAATTGGAAACCTATAAGCATATGATTTGCAAATGACATGTAGTGGCATACCAGCAAAGGTTAGGTGAATGAACTCCATCTTGAAGCGTAGGAAGGTGCAATAACATCAAGTTAATCCTGGGTTCTTAAACACCCAAAATAAAATGAGAAATCCTTCCATGCCAATCAGAAATATAGTAAGGGTTGGGGTACAGAGGAAATGTTTGAAGAAAAAATAAAATTCTAGGAAAGACATTAAGATGGATGACTTTAACCCATTGCAAAAAAGAGAAATGGTAGGCTGATCAATGATCAAGGTTGTCGGCAATAGCTGTTGTCAAAAATGTGAGATTTAGTAGATCTAGGTGCTCAGTATTCTTAGGAATTCAAACACCTAAGTACTTTAGGGAATTTCTTTTCCAATGCACTGGAAATAAAGTAACAGTATGGGAAGGTGGGGGATAATTAAAAACCAATAAGTTGGTTTTGCTTTTATTTAAACAGAATCCAGCTAAAGATGCAAACAGATCCAAAAGGTTGAAAATGGAAACAAGAGACATGGTAGGTTCAACGAGTGTCAAAAGAATGTCACCGGCAAAGAGGGCTATTTTGTAGTACTGGGCACCATGTAGGATGCCCTGAATAAAAGGGGATAGCCTATTAAGAGCAGCTAGAGGTTTGATATAAAGAACAAACAACACCAGGGAGAGGGGACAACCTTGCCTGGTACCCTTCCCCAAAGACAATGGTGAAGAAAGTAACCCATTAACCTTAACTATAGCAAGAGTATAATGATATTACTGCTGCAACATAATTATAAATTCTAAAGGAAAATCAAATACATGGAATGTAGTCCAGAGGTAGGGCCATGACACCCAATCGAAGCCTTTCTCTGCATTCAAGCTGGACAGGACTATAGGGATCAAGTATTGGCAAGCATAATCCAAAAGGAGCAGGGTGTGATGAACATTATCATGAGCCTACATAGTACACATGAAGCGGGCCTGGTCCCGATCCAGCAGGGTGGGGAGAAGGCCCTCCAAATGGAGTACCCAGATAGACATAAACAATGTTTTTTGTATATAAACATTTTATTAATATCTGCTAAAAAAATTACAAAGTACAATGGTAAATAACCACAATATACAAAAAAGCTACCGCCAATGAGGGCAAATTAGCAAATTATGGTGAAAAAAGAAAGACATAAGCAATTTATAATCAGAAGGTAAAATAGAGATTACTGGGCAATAAGATGCCAGAGAGGATGGATCCTTGCCAGGCTTTGGGAGGGCCATTATAACTATGTAGCACCAGGAAGGTGGGGGGGGGCATTACCAGCCTGAAGAGAATGAAAAAGCAGCAATAAAAGAGAGTTAAGAAAGCCTATTAAGGAGGGAAATTTGTAAAATTCAAATGGAAAACCATCTAAACCCAGCACGTTCCCATTTTAGCCAATTGAATACTGCAGCAAAGTTATGAGATTGAAATGGGCAATGTTAAAAACTGTACTTGATCGGGAGAGATTGTTGGAAGATGAGATGAAGACCAAAATGACTGAATTTGTTGAATGGGGTAGAAAGACATCAGGAATATAAAGGGATGAATAATAAGATTGAAAAATAGATACCATTTCAGTACCCTTAGAGGTAGAATATTTTGTAGATGGGTGACATAATTTAAGAATAGTGAAAGCAACCCTATAAGTTCAGAAACACTGAGCTAAGTGATAAACCCTATGAGGTCCTCCCTCAAATGATAGCTGGCATAGGTAGAACAGAACCTGTTTGACTTTGTGATCCAATAATATTTATAAATGAGCCTGAGTCTCAAGAATATGTGGTTGAACGTTTCTATCCCCATGCATCCAGGCAGTCTGAAGAGAGCAGAGAGTACTATACAACTCATGCATCCATCACTCTTGCTCCCAATGCAAAGCAAAAGCATAGGCAATAATAGTGCCCCTAAGAAGTGACTTAAGGGTATGCCAAAGAATACAGGGGGTGACCTCACCTTCATCATTTTCATGGAGAAACTGGGGGATGTGATGTGTGAATTTATCCAGAAGAGATTGATCCCAAGGGAGACCTGGATGTAGCTGCCAGAGGGGATGGCAAAAAGGTTTCACCAAAGAAAAAAAAGCTTGAACTGGAGAATGGTCTGATAAGTGCAAGGGTCCATGTTCTACATCTTGTACCACGTCAGCATGTTCTAGGGTGGTAAATATATAATCCAACGTAGCAAAGCTCCCACGCCTGGGAGAATAATGAGTATACTCCCTGCACTTAGGGTGAAAAAAAATCACCAGACATCTATAATACCTAGACGCTGAAGAGTTTTTCAAAGGTACTTATTGACTTCAGAAGCAGAAAGTTCTAGGATTCAAAGAGTCCCATTTGGGAAATAAAGTAATATTCAAATCTCCACTCCCCTCCCCAAATAAGCTGACCATGGATATGATCCAGCAATGATGCAAAGAAAGAAGAAAAAGTCCAGTGGTCCCATCAAAGAGGAAATAGGTATTAACCAAAGTAAGAGGGAGACCATACAAATGGCCCATAACAATAACAAAACAACTGGACCTATCATTAACTGAAATTTGAGGAACAAAGGGGAGACCATGGTGGCATAATAACAGAACTCCTCTTCAGCAGACAGATTCATGGGAGGAAAAAAAAAAAACATGTTCAAAGCCAAATTTTGAAAATTTGTTATTCTCATCAGGAGGCAGGTGAGTCTCTTGTAAAAAAATAAAATCGACCCATTGTTGAAAATATTGAAGGAGATAAAATCGTTTAATGGGATTATGAATTCCATTCACATCATAAGACAAAACCTTAGTAAGAGGGGCCACTGTAGGACAGAAAGTGAATAGAAACACTTGAAAAACCAAATAATCCAACAAGCTAGAAGGAAAAAACAGAGACAAAACAAAAAAAAAACTACTTTCAAAAGACAGAAATGTCTGTGCCTCACTCTCAGACCAGTAGAATAAGACCCACACCTCTACAAAATACCAAAAACAAAACCATAACATGTGTCCATTCGAAAAGAATACAGTTACAAAGGGTACTTATAATGTATATAAAAAAGATTTTACCCTTACAGAAATAATTACATGTGGCATGCGTGCAGCAAGCAAGTGTGGAAAGCATGCTTTTTATGTTAAATTGGAACAGACTGCATGCATGTGGCATGCATGCAAAAAGCAAGTGGTCACTGATAACTGCAAACATAAAGTAAGTGATTTACTCAGTATCATTCCATATACAAGTGGGGGTTGATAAGATTCAAATGCAGGTCTTCAGTTTCTCCAAGTCTCCTGGTTTGCAGTTAATTAAGCAGTAATGCACAACAGGGCATGTGTTGTTGTGGTATTTACACTTGCCTTGTATGATGTGTCATGAGGCAGCCGAGTGACTTTAACCACACAAGAAGTGTATACATCCCATTACTACACATGCCCTGAAGTGTATTATTGTGAGTATAAAATGAATCTGTTATTAAAAATTAAAATAAAAATTTATTAGGTTCAAAGAAAGTGAACATTAAATTACTGGAATCTTTACCGGTTGTCTGTTGCAGGATTTACATACGGTCATGGGACATGTTTTGACCAATGAAGTTACAGGATTTTTGAGACCCATCTTATTAGTGCCTTTAACTACTAAGCTATACAGCCTGCACACATATGGCTCACTTGTACTTCAATATAAATCTGCATACAGCTGCATGCATGCAACATGCTTATAGCCACTGTTATATGTTTTAGTTTTCTTGCCCCCCCTCATCTCAGCTGCACAGCTGAACCATAGCACACATACCAATGGAAACACATGTGGTTCTTCCCACCCCCAATACACACACTTACCCACAGAACTACTTAATTACTTCTGTCTGGCCTGTACTCCCTTTATTCTCTCTCCATAATTTTGAATGCTTCCACACAAAACAGACTTTAAGGGGCAAACACAAAAGTAGCAATAACTCAATACCAACCCACATGGCTAGTTCCCCTCATCCCTGTGCACACACTGTAGCAGGTGCGGCTATGCTGCTACAGACAACCCTCCAAGTATAGATATAAGTTGAGAGTCTCTTACCTGAGTACTAGGGAGCCAGAGGTGGGAGTCTTTAAGAGATGATGTCCATGGGTCAGAGTGCTGGGGCATACCCCCTTTAAATGAACAGTTATTTTTTATTACGATTTTATACATTATGATGGTGAGTTATAGAAAAATGAAGGCCACTGCTCTACTAACAAGGCCTTCATTAGTCAAGCAGTGGCCTTCACTAATCTCCAACTCTCCATCAATAATATATAAATTAATAAAAACATACTCTCATTCATTTTAATTGTGCACACCCCTGCAGTCTCACTTGCCCAATGTCATAATGTGCCTGAGTGTGGGGATGTGAAGGTCAGCTTCACTGGGAGGGGGTGTAAGCCTGATTATAGTGGGGCTCCAATAGTCTGTGCATACCATGCCACTCAACTGTCCCTGAATGCAAGGGACAGCCCTCATTTTACCTCTGAAAACTGCTCTGCTCCTCATCCATCCCTCATGGAAAACATATTGCTCACACAGTGGATGTCTTGTAAATTTAGACTTTATGGCAGGGGAGCCATTTCAGATTTCAGCAAGGGGGAGCCAGCAATCAGTGGAGACCAGGTGCTAGTTAGTCCCTAGGTGGCAAGCTCTAAAATGTCTGGAACATCTCTAAAAGGTAAAACGTATTTGTTGTGAGTGAAAAGTGATATGCAAATCTGGAAAATTCAAATGTATAAGATTCATCTGTCTATACCATGGAGCAGTGCATCAGATTTGGGCTTAAACCCACCCAGTTACTAACCAATTTTTTTCCTGACTGAAGTTCTTACCCCCCCCCAAAGAAAATGTCACAATTTCTCTCCCCAACTCCATTCCATTCAATACCCATCCATATGGGTCGTGAAGCTGCCCAAAGGTACAGAAACATGAAAAACACATAAATATTTCAGTCCTTCCTCCTTTCCCAATCCCCTCTAAAAGAAATTATATTTACTTTTACTTACCTGGCCATTTGGCCAGAACTTGTGGCTTGGCCCAGTGTGCCACCAGCAGAGTTTTAAGTCCTCTCCTCCTCCGTCCTTCTGCCAGAAGCTGGATGCTAGAACCCACCATCTCAGGCCCCCCGCATGCTCTACAACCAAGTCACCTCACCACCCAAACCCACCCAACCTGAGTTGCTTGCTTCTTGCTTGGCTGCTGCCTCGCTGCACTGACCAAGGCCTATGAAGTCTGCCCACACCACTGTCACCACTGCTGCTAAGTCTGTCTTGCTGCCTTGGGGGGTCTGTGCTGTTTTTATTGCAAGGTGAGCATAGTAGAGTAAGCAGGTAGCCTAGTCTTTTTTTTAAGGTAGCCTAGTCTTGAGATAGCTTGTAGCTCACCCTCTGCTGCTTCAGCCACCAGGGGAGATGGAGACTCATTAAGAGTTAACCAACAAGAATATGCTGCCACAACACTGCTATTGAGAGTTCAATGCTCACCGACTCCTCCAAGGTGTAGTGTGCAGCCTGTCTACTCTGTGGAGGGAAAGACAGAGTCACACTCGCATGACTCATGTGCTGTTGCTTGGCTTGAGTTCCTCTATAACACATGTGATGGCACCACCACTAATAGGTGCAGAAAGAGACAACACAATGCAGACACAGTTGAGTCAGGAGTGCACCTGCAGCATGAGTGTGCTCAGGACAGGGGGGCACTTATTGTGCAAAAGATTAAATCCAAATTTAAAATCATTATTGCCACACCATAAATACAACCTAAGAACAAATGCGGGGGGGGTGGCAACTACCCCTCTCTGCCTTACCTAAATGGCACCCCTGCTTTATGATGAAAATGAATTCTGAGGTGCTAATATCGGTCCAAGTAAATATGATGGTTTCCACTGTGTTCTGAGGTACTGTATCTCCATGTTTCAGGATATGTCCTGATCATCATGGGGTTAGTGTCCCTCATTGTCCCTCATTTTGAGTGTTGATGTCCCTCATTTCAGTGACAAAATGTGAGGTAAGACACATGCTTCCAAGACCCTACACAGCACGAGTGTTGAGCATGGCCATAGAGTATATGCTTCACACAGAATGACAAAGGCAAAGTAAGTGAGCCGAAACAGTCATGAAGATACACATTTGTAGCACTAAATATGCATAAGGGGATTTGCATGGCCTAAACCAAAAAGGTCAGGCTTCACAAGACAGAGGCCCCTTTTTGCACATCTGGAATAGGGAATGCATTTTGACTATGTATCTTAAGGATTTAATGCAGTAAGCAAACAATACTTTACAAATTAATGGTAATTTAATGACAAAAATCAAAAGCCATTTAACAACCTGCAAAAGGATCAAGAGTTTACCTAATGTTAATGGGAAATCAATGAAAAATGTATTTTAATGGGTCTAATCACTAGCAGTAGTATGAGAAATAGAAACTGTTTTTTTTAGATGAGATTTGCAACAATTTAGTTGCTTCACACATGGCAAGTGTGCAACATGTGAACCTGATGTGATTTTTAGAAGATGTTCACACTAGCTTACCTGCTGAACATATATCAAGCTTGCAGCATGCAAACCTGATTTCCTTTTTACACCTGGCTTGCTTAGGTTCACTTTGTGTATATGAACCGCATACAAACATTGCACAATTAAGCATGCAGCATGTATTCTGTATGTACACAGCACACTTATATTTCTGTAAGGGTATACAACACCAGTAAAGTACCTTTGCTAAGAAATGAGATAGAATCATGTTCATCAAAATAAACAGACCAAATAACTGCAGCATTAAAAAATGAATACAACAAAAACTGAGCAATCACAATTAAATTAAAAACAACAAAAATAAGAAAACTATGCTGCCCTGCAAGTGGGAACTTAGTTAACACCACTGACCACAAAAAAGTGTCAGAAAAAACAATGCCCCAAAAGAAGTCCACAAAGGGGACTTACAAAAACCAGCCTTGAAGAAGATTTCAGCCAAAGGGGTGGGGAAAGAGATAACCAAGGGAAGCAACAAGAACCATAGCATCTGCCTACCAGACAGACATTCACCCAAGCAGCTAGTCAAGCTGAAAACAAACATATGAAACACAAAAGTGAACTTCCAGGGGAGGGAGCCAAACCTAAAATAAGGCCCCTAGGCAATGCTGAGCAAGAAGCCAAATGCTGCATGGGGAAAAGTCTGGCATAGCCAGATGTCCCCAGGTTCACTATGAACCAAAAGCTGTGTTAGCATAGCACCTTCAGCTGATAAGATGTAAAAACAAACCACTGTAGACCCAAAATAATAGAAGGGTGAAAGTAATGAATTAAACAGGGAAGTAACAGGAGCTGCAAATGAGGGAGGAAAATGGGGCAAAGGAAATAAAAAAGTGCCAATGGACATCTAGCTCTGCAGAAACGGGTGCAGAGCTGTAACGTAACCCCTATGTGGCGCTATGCCAAGGGCTACTACCCCTGTCTGCATGGCTAGTTGCAGTTCAAGAGGCCTTGGTACTGAAATGGGTACCTCCACCCAGAGGACAGGGTTGTTAGTAGCAAGGCTAACCTGGGTACAGCCCTCTGGCACACTGTAACCCTCCCCCCTTTCCCTTCTAGTGGCCTAGACAATATGCGACAAACACATTCACAGTAGCCCCTATTACTCTCGGTATTACTGTCGGTTTTTAAAAGTGGAAGCAGGCACTAGGCCCATCAAGATCACTTTCCCCACAATAGTGGGGGATATCAATTTTAACTACCCAGCAACAGCCTGTCTAATTCTAATTTAAACTGGTTACATGATGTTTGCTCAACTATGAACTGTGGCAAAGAGTTCCAAAGTACCACTGCTCTCATGGTAAAATAATATTTCCGCTTGTTGGTAATAGTCTTTGGAATTTTTATTTGCCTACTATTACATTTCAGTCCGTATAATTTATCCTGGTATTTTAATCCACTTAGCTTCATGAGGTATTCGTCATTTAGAATATTAAACAATAACAACAAATCTCTGTCCCGTCTTGTCTGTAAGTCATATAATCCCAATGATTTTACCCTATCTGGATATGATAAATATTTTATTTCCGGTATTAATTTGGTCATTCTTCTCTGAAGACTTTCTCTCATTTTTTTATCTTTTTCCAAGTATGGTGCCCAGAAGGAAACTGCATAATCTGTATGGGGTCTAATATATGACTTGTATAATTTTATAATACATTCTTTATTTCATGTTATAAATGCTTTTTTAATTGCATTAATAATACGATTCCCTGTTTGAATTACTTTATTACATTGGTTACTCCTGTCAAATTTATTATTTACTATTACTCGTAGATCTTGTTCATAACATCCCATCTTAATTTCATTCCCACATAACATATAGTCAACATTGGGGTTCTTTTTCCCTAAATGCATAACCAGACATTTATCAGTATTGAAACACTTGTTATCTTTTGCCCATTTTTCAATAATCAATAAATCTTTTTTTAATAGGTTTATTTTTATTTCAGTATCTACTTCTGCTGAAATTTTAGTGTCATCTGCAAATTTACTTATCTGACAAGAAATTCCCAATTGTAGATCTCCGATCAATAAACCAGAGTAGGACCCAGAACAGAACCCTGGGGCACTCCACTTGTCACTGAAATGCTAGCAGAGATTGTATCACCTATCCTTACACTCTGAAATCTGTCCCTCAACCAGGTGTCGACCCATTTAAAAGTATAAATGTTAATTCCCAACTTAATCAATTTCATAATTAATAAATTATGTGATACTTTGTCGAACGTTTTTTTGAAATCCAGAAATACAACATCCACTGGAATGCCTCTGTCAAGACTAATACTAATGTTCTCATAAAAAGTAACCAGATTTGTTGTGCATGATCTTCCTCTTTGAAATCCATGTTGTGTATTATCCATTATAACCTTTGTTATTAGTTCTTGATCCATCTTTTGGTTTAATATTCTTTCCATGATTTTACACAAAACAGACATCAGACTAATGGGTCTATAATTATTTACTCTATTTTCATTTCCCTTCTTATGTATTGGGATCACAGTTGCCAGTTTCCAGTCCTCTGAGACCTCACCATTCCTATATGAATTATTAAAAATCACATGTAATGGTGACAAAAGTGCATCCAAGATTTGTTATATGAAAAATGTATTTATATTATCTGCAGCATACAAATCCCCATTAAGTTTGCACTTACCACCAGGGCTGGTTCCACCAGTTCAACCCTGGAGACCCCCTGTAAGACAAGCTTTGGCACAGCAAATAACAATAGTACAGTGCCTCTGGTACAAACTGGAATCTCATTCAAATTAGATGCAAAAAGAGTTAAATCTGATTTATTCAGGGGACTCAAACAATGGAGGGGCATAATCAGGTTGATTGATTCTATAACTGATCTAGTCAGGCAATTATGCATGTACTTTGTAGTCCCTCAACACAGTCACACACTCTGGGTACCCAGGTAGGAAAAAGGTGGGCTAGCCAAGAATGTTGTCTGGGGTAGGTCAGTTTCACAGCTGGTTGGGGCCCTATGATGGAAGCAAGCAGCATGCACAACACACACTATTTGTAATCCAGAGCTGGAGGGCTCAGTTCGTGAAGAAAAAGATAACAATGCAATCAGATGACAACACTTTAGATTTAGCTGTTGTTGCAGGGAGCTACCCTGATGTTTACTCATGATACCAAATACAGGACACAGACAGAACAAAATTGAGACTGCAGGTTGATGAGCTGCAGTGCCAGGAGAAGCAGGGCCCACATGAATCACAGAGGCATCATTCAAGGCATTGAGCAGGGGGCTGATCCCTAGGCAGGTCTCTCATTGATGGCTTTCTCTGTGTAGTGGTTAATCTGGCTGGGCCAGTGTGACAAGGCCCAGTCCAAGTGGAGATGAATGCAGATTCAGTCCAGTGGGGCTGGATGCAGCCTCCAGCAAGCAGAACAGTTCAGAACACAGTGGGGAACCAAATCACGACCCACTAACAGCACACAGAACATTTATTTTAAAGAAATCACTACTGTATCAGGTGGATGGCAGTCCGGTCACAATTACAGAGTCTCTGCGCCAGACTGGGACTCCAGCAGCAATTGCAAGTCCTGACAGACCAATCGCATTTAGCAAATCTTCGGTCTTCTTCAGGTAGTGAGCCTGGCCACAATTCAGTGGCTTTATTTCCTCTCCAGTTCAGATTCAGTTCAAAATGTTCACAAATTCCCTCTCAGGGAAAGCAGACAGCAGGCAGGCCAAACTCAATCCTTCCACAGTTCTCCTGCGTGAACTACATGGAAACTGCTGCTCGACTATCTCAAGCTGTTCACCCTTTCTCTTCCCAACTCAGACTGAATGTAGCTGCAAGCAGCCTTGGAGTTTCCCCAGGATCCAAGAGGTTCAGTTGGCTGATCTGTCTGTCAGTCAGTTCAAGGGCTCCCCTTCCAGGTCCATTTGGGTGCCAAAGCCCAGAACTACAATCTCTACAGAGTTTTGTTCCCACAAGACACCTGCGGACAGGCTTCATTTTAGAGTCCCCAAAGGTACTGATTGGCCCATTCTGGCAGTCCAGGACCAAGATCGTGGTGATAAACGGAACTGTCCATGCTGCAAAGAAGGCAGCTTAGTCAAACTACAATATCATTACTACTCTAAAAAGATAATCAGCAAATAAGTACAGCTTCTAACAGAACTCCCTCTGCGAAAATAGCGATGGAAGAACTGAGCGATTATCTGGTAGCCCTGGTGGGACTCGAGCATAGAAACACTCAGCCCCTTCCAGATTAAATAAGCACCACATTATTGACAGCTCTTAAAGAGACAAAGCACAGAGGCAATAAGGCACTCTCACACAAATGCTTTTAAACCACTAAGACACAGGATACCAGCCTGGCAGTGAGCATTTAGGCACACCCAAGGAAGACTTTTTGGGAACCCCCATTTGTATGGGGGTTACACCCTTCCCTGCCTGGAGAAAACTTGGCATCCGTGTCAAGTCTGTACTATCACAATATTGAAAATGCAATATAAACAAGACATATATTACATTAGCATGCTATGCAAACAACATCTGATGCATCAGTTAACATAAACTTATCACATTACTTTACATTTTCACTACACTTCATAATACTATATCTATATTGACAATACGTATTCATGTTTCACACATGTAATACCGATTCCCTTATGATCAACATACCTTGAACATTACAATACTGATTCATGTTATAACTTCTTGTACATTAAACAATGTAGGAGGGGTTCCTTCCCCATCAACTAACACGGGGCTGGATGGGGTAGGGGAGCCATACTGAGACGGAAGAACTAGTAACCTGGAGTTGGCCATCAAGCTCAGTTTGGGCACTGAGCTTTGAGAGACAAACCCTTTTGTGAACCACACTGAGAGGCAAATCCACTGGCCTCCCAGGGGAATCATAACTAAAATGTAGCACTGGCTTAACAGGCTGCCCAGATTTTCTGTGGGGGGACAGACACAGGCTCTGGGCAGTCAACACTGACACCTTCTTTTGTGGTGAGGGATATCTCTACACTGGTTGAAGTGTCCAGATTGGGAACACTATCAGCTCCTGGCTCTGCATACTGTTTCTACAACACTTTGCTCATTATTATCTTCTGACGAGGGCCCGGGTTGCTCATTCTGAGGAGACTCTGGCACAATTAGGCTTTGAGGCACTGAAGAGGTGCTGTCAACACTTTCATATTGTTCTTCAAGTTTTGGTATGTCACCAGGGAGACTCAGACCATCAGCCCCTTCTTCGAGCAAGTCAAACAGTTCTACTAGACACAAAGAGTCGGCCACAAAGTTCACCCCATTCTCCTATACTGCACCCACCTCAGTGTATTTCCTTATAGACTGGGGTAAGTATAATGCCCAAAGACCCCAAAGCACACCACAACACTTGTCAGTGTCTACAGGGTAGGGTGAGGTACAATGGCATGAGTGTTATAGCTGAATACCCAAAGGCACACCCCAATGCCTGTCAGTCTGTACAGGGTGGAGGTGAGGTTGACATCACTTCAATAATTCACTGCCATTCCTATTCTGTGTCTCTAACTCTGGCACTACCAATGCCAATGCCAGCGAGACAATGTTCGGCATTGACAAATGCTTGTTTGTATTTGTGGTTGGTAGAGGGGGTAATCCTGGGTAAGATTCAGGAGCGGTCGAATCACCTTTGAATAGTCTTTGATAAATCTGCAGTAGTAGCTGCAGAACCCCAGAAAACATAGTTCTTTCAAGTTATGGGGCTGGAGCCAAGTAGTCAATGATTCAACCTTGCTGGGCTCTGTCTGTATCCCTTCCAGAGATACTATGTGCCCCACATATTTCACGGATGTTTGAAAAAACTGGCACTTGTCAATGGATAGCTTGAAGCAGAATTCTTCCAATTGATCTTGGACTTTAAACAATCTGGTCTCATGCTCCTCTAATGTGCATCTGAACACAGTGACATCATCTAAGTACACTAGACATTCCAGCAAGTTCATATCTCTCACCACACAGTCCATCAATCTCTGAAAGGTGGCTGGAGCACCCGAAATCCCCTGTGGCATTCTCAGAAATTCATAGAACCCCAAAGGACAGATGAAGGCTATTTTCTCCTGGTCCTCTGGGGCCATAGGAATCTGGTAATATCCGCTACGAAGATCCAATACCGAGAACCATTTGCTCCCATTCAGGCAGTTCAGGGCATCTTGAATACGGGGCATAGTGTATTGATCTGGGACGGTCCACCAGTTCAGGGTTCGATAATCAACACACATCCTCATGGACCCATTCTTTTTACACACAACCACAATGGGAGAGGCATATGGGTATCTTGATTCTTGTATAATGCCAGCAGTGAGCATCTCCTGCAGGTGCCTCCTAACATCATCTATGTCCACTGGGGTGAGGTGTCTGGATCTCTCTTGAAAAGGTTGGTTAATCATGAATCAATCAATCACTTTATTTAACCAGGCATAAACACCATTAAGCAAGCTCATTTTCAAGGTGGTTCTGGTCATGCATGTGTATGTTGTGCTCGTCACCATGGACACATCCTACGTCCCATTCTTTTAACGAAAACACTTGGTCTCTCTTGGCAAGTTTCCTGCTAATTTGGGTCTTCCATTTGGGCGATGGAGGAGAATCACCAAAGTCAGATAGGTCTGGATCACCCTTCCCTTCTTGCCAGAATGTTTGTTGCTAGGTAATACTACCATGTCCACACAGTGTACTGTAGCTAGGGTGTACCCTCTGTTCATTCGGACCTCCCAATCTGACACATTTTGAATACGGATCATTACTCATTGTGCATAGGCATAGGCATGGGCAGATAGGATGCTGGGTTTAACCATTAGTCCTTCTGGCAACTTTCCTTCACCTGGGGCATCTAACAATATTTTGTTCTTCACTTCCTTCTTAAGTCGTACCTCCCCATGAGTAGTACACTGAACATTAGGTGTTAGCACCAGAGATTCAGAATCCTTCTTCCACATAATCTCCATAGGCTCATCTTGGTCCACTTCATCAGGTTTCTGCTGTAAGTCATATGCCCGTTTAATTAAGGCTGGAATTCTTAGGGCTTGCTCAGTCCATTGCACTTGTTTCTTATGGCAAAGTTGTGCCAATCTCCCAAACATAAAGACATTTGTCCCATTTTAACAGGGGAACCCCATCATACAGTCCGGTTGGGGACACACTAAGGCAAGTGTCTTGACTTGTTCATCTACTCCGGCCATGGAGGTAGGGAAAGACAGCCAGATCTGAATATACACTGAGTACGGGTAGGATTTCTCACTCAACCCTCACACATGCAAGCCTTCCAAGGGTTGTAGGGGCACATCAGGCAGATGCTTCGGGTACCAATCTTGGAATATTATAGATACTTGAGATCCACTGTCAAGCCCAGCCTGGGTGGACACACCATTCACCATCACTGTAGTTTCCATTGAAGGGCCCACCACCTCGGCCCACTCAGGTGATGCAGATTTGGATGTCAACTTGGCAGCTGCCTTGGATGAGTAACTTTTCCAGGCAGCCCCAACTTGCGGCCAGGTGTTATTCCATTGAATCAAGGTCAGCAGCCTAATAGTAATTTTTCTCAAATCCTTTGGTGAGTGGCAGGTGAACTGGGTGTGCCCGTCCTCCCTGCAGTGGTAACAAAAGATGGGTTCTCTAAAGTCTCTGAGTAGTAGTGCACTGTCCCCCTGCTTGGGTATGTTAGGGGCACCTCAGGGCCCTTCTTTGACTTGTGACTTGCTTTCTGGCCCTCTGGACTTCCACAGATATTAGTAGTTTGTGTGGCTCATAGTAGGTCCCCCACCAAGGCCCTCAACTCTCGTACTTCTTCCAGTAGGTTACCCTCAGTCCGGGTTTCAGAAGAGATGATGTCCACCCCCACCCCACCAGGTGGGACATCGCTCTTTGACTCAGGAGTTACCTGATAGATGTTAGTATCTCTGGATGCCTCGGTGGCTTGCTGACTGACTCTCAACTCTGTCAGTTCTTTAATCAGTTCTCTCATCTGCTGCACCTCAGTCTCATCACTTCTCTCAGGGGTCTTGCAGGTACGGGCAACCACAGCATAGGGCTCCCATCCCTCTTCATCATTCTCTGCTTCATGAGTCACTTTCATGAGGTGACAATACTCGGGAGGGTTAGTCTTCCTATCTTGCAATTTAAGTTTTAGCATCATCACACTAGAGTACCTGGCTGATATGAGAATATGGTCCAACCTGACCCAATTCAGTTCACTAGTAGGCAGCCCTCCTTTCCTGGGGGCCCTCTGAAGAGCCATTTCGATCCTGGTAACAAACATAGACAACTTCTCATTCTTCCATTGCTTTGCAGAATTACATTTCCACAAGAAATCATCCCCAGACTCGGTGCTACCAAAAAACCCCTACAATGCAGAGAGGTACTCAGCTGCAATGGCCTCTGAGCTGGTCAATCAGAGAAAGTGAATGGCCTCCAGTGCAGGACCTCTCAAACTCTCCACGAGTCTCTTTCTTTTCTCCCCCTCAGAACACTTCCACTCCTGGACCAGGGGTATGGCATAGTCCATCCATGTTTCTGGGTCATCCTCCCCTATGGGCACTGGGACTGTGCCCGAGAAGAGTCTAAGCCTACAGTAAAAGACCAGATGTACGCATGGCATTACTGTGGGAGAGGTGACCTTGGGTGGGCCCATAGGGGAGACAGGGGATGCTATGGGAGACTGTAATGGAATGATATCATCAGAAAGATCTATCTACCATCTATATTGACTCTTGGGCAGATCATCCCTCAAAGGCTAATAACCTAAGCAGCTTATTTCTGAACCCCTCTATACTGGGGGACCTCCCAGGGATAGCCAGATCACTGTGCAAATGAATGACTCTCCACCCATCCTGGGACCCTTCAGGCATAATAACAGGAAGCACCTTCTCTGGATCTATTGGAAAGCTGCAGGAGAGGAGGACCACCTCAAACAGTTTGCTCAAACAGGTCCGAATCTCTCCCCTTCACTTCAACCTTTCCCAAACACTTAACTTGCTCAACAGTCTCTACAATAACAGTATTAGTAGTCCCCAATGGGACATCCATTAACAGGAGGGCCTGTTGGTGATCTAGCCCCCTCAGCCTCACTCCACCCCCATCATATGGTGCACTAACAGCTTAAGGGGGCAATTTTAAGCTTAGGTGTAGCAAGTGCCTCCATTCTGTCGCAATTTTGGAATGTGGGGTTATGGTACCCACTTCTGGCCACTAGAAGGCTCTAATCCCAGTGGTGCCTCCAAGACGTAACCCCTAGGTGATGCTACTACCCCTGCCTGTGTGGCTAGTTGCAGGTTAAGGGTCCTGGGTACTGAAAAAGGGTGCCTCCACCCAGAGGACAGGGTTGTTAGTAGCAAGGCTAACCTGGGTACAGCCCTCCTGGACACTGTAACCCCCCTATTTCCCTTCTAGTGGCCTAGACAATATGCAACAAACATTTTCACAGTAACCTCAGTTCAGCATACAAATCCCCACACTGTTTGTATTTACCACCAGGGCTGGTTCACCAGTTCAACTCTGGAGACCCCCTGTAAGACAAGATTTTGCACAGCAAATAACAATAGTACAGTGCCTCTGGTACAAACTAGAATCTCATTCAAATTAGATGCAAAAAGAGTTAAATCTGATTTATTCAGGGAACTTGAACAATGGAGGGGCATAATCAGGTTGATTGATTCTATAACCGATCTAGTCATGCAATTATGCATGCACTTTGTAGTCTCTCAACACAGTCCCACACTCTGGGTACCCACGTAGGAAAAAGATGGGCTAGCCAGGAACGTTGCCCATGGTAGGCCAGCATCGCAGCTGGTTGGGGCCCTGTGATGGAAGAAAGCAACATGCACAGCACACACTGTTTGTAATACGGAACTTGAGGGCTCAGTTTATGAAGGAAAATACAACAAGTCAATCAGATGACAACACTTTAGATTTAACTGTTGTTGCAGGGTGCTACCCTGATGTTTACTCACGATACCCAATACAGGACACAGGCAGGGCAAAATTGAGACTGCAGGTAGATGAGCTGGAGTGCCAGGAGAATCAGGGCCCACATGAATAACAGAGGCGTAATTCCTGTTCAAAGTGTTGAGCAGGGGGCTGATCCCCAGTCAGGTGTTTTGTTGGTGGCTTTCTCTGTGTAGTGGGTAATCTGGCTGGGCCAGTGTGACAAGGCCCAGGCCAAGTGGAGATGAACGTGGATTCAGTCTGGTGGGGCTGGATGCAGTCTGCAGCAAGCAGAACACAGTTCAGTACACAGTGCAACCCACTAACAGCACACAGCACATTTATTTTAAAGAAATCGCTACTGTATCAGGTGGATGGCAGTCCAGTCGCAATTACAGACTCTCTGCGCCAAACTGGGACTCCGGCAGCAATTGCAAGTCCTGACAGGGCAATCGTGCTCAGCAAATCTTCAGTCTTCTTCAGGTAGTGAGCCTGGTCACAATTCAGTGGCCTTATTTCCTCTCCAGTTCGGATTCAGTCTGAAATGTTCACAAATTCCCTCTCGGGGACAGCAGGAAGGCAGGCAGGCCAAACTCAATCCTTCCACAGTTCTCCCACATGAACTGTTTAGAAACTGCTGCTCAATTATCTCAAGCTGTTCACCCTTTCTCTTTCCAACTCAGACAGAATGTAGCTGCAAGCAGCCTTGGACTTTTCCCAGGATCCAAAAGATTCAGTTGGCTGATCTGTCTGTCAGGCAGTTCAAGGGCTCCCCCTCCAGGTCCATTTGGGCACCAAAGCCCAGAACTACAATTCCTACAGAGTTTTGCTCCCACAAGACCCCATGCAGACAGTCTCCATTTTAGAGTCCCCAAAGGTACTGATTGGCCCATTCTGACAGTCCAGGACCAAGATGGTGCTGATAAACAGAACTGTCCATGCTGCAAACAAGGCAGCTTAGTCAAACTACAATATCATTACTACTCTAAAATGATAATCAGCAAATAAGTACAGCTTCTAACAGAACTCCCTCTGTGAAAATAGTGATCGCTGAACGGAGTAATTATCTGGCAGCCTGGGCGGGACTTGAGCATGGAAATACTCAGCCACCTGCCAGATTAAATAAGTACCATGTTATTGGCAGCTCTTAAAGAGACAAAGCACAGAGGCATTAAGGCACTATCACACAAACTTTTTTAAACCGCTAAGACACAGGATACCTCCTGGCAGTGGGCATTTAGGCACACCCAAGGAAGACTTTTTGGGAACCCCCATTTGTAGGGGGGTTACAGTAAAGAAAAAAAAGTCAGATGGGGGAAGATGGGCTTCAAAAAACAAACAAACCTTCAATACTTGAACATGCACAAAAAAATGGAACACATAAATGCAAATAAAACAATCCCCAAAAACAGTGGGCCCAGGACTGAATAAGCAAGGTATCCAGTTATCATAAACAGGAGGTCTATAAACTGCCAACCCCCATAACCATCGACACTGAGAACGGGTAAACAAAAAGGCATCAGTGTAGAAAAAAAAAAATTAAAATAGCAATCCTGTTCCTATTCTCCAAATGCCATACTCTAGCTGTTGCGCTTTCCTCAAAAAAACTAGGACTGGGCATATTAAGAAGACAGGAAGGGAAGCCATGGCAATAAAATAAGAAGAAAAAAAGCTGAGAAAGAGGAGTAGGTTACTATGTCGTATGGGGCAGTTGAGAAATAAAAAGAATTAAATCAGCTCCCCAAACTTGACATGAGAGAAATAAAAAAGAACAGTCAGGAAGGTGGCAGCCTGTAGACCTTTAGAAAAAGACACAAAAGAGTAACATCCTTTAAGAAAAAATACTGAAGCAATGAAGTAAACCAAATATCACAAATGTGAAATAAACAAGCAAAAAAAGACAAAGATTAGTCTAATCTAAGAGACAATAATAAAAGCCTTCCCCTGAGTACAAAAATAAGGATAGTAAAACATAAAAATGAAATTCAGCTACAGTATATAAAAAATTAAAATAAAAACATAGTTACTGAAAAAAGCAAGATAAAAAAAAAAGAAAAAAAAAACAAGCAACAGAATGGGTGAGAGAAGTAGGGAAAATCATAACAGTGAAGGACAAGTAAATCAAAATGCAAGGGACAAATAACAGAAAAGCATACAAGAGAAAGCAACGCAGTGACTCCAAAACAAAGAGCCAGACAAACGAAACCAAGGCAACAATTATAGGATCAAATAATAAAGGCGATAAAAAAAGGGGTGGCTGGGGAACTGATGTGGTATGCAGCAGATGAATATGATTCTAAACCACATGAGACAGCCCAAAGTAGCATCCCAAAGAACTGGGGGAGATAAAAGGCCGAAAGTGACCCAACCAAGAGTACACTAAAGTGCAACTTATGTCTACCATACTCACCCAATCTGCCACATCTGCAGACATCAAAATCAGGTGTACTCAGATCCCCAGCACCAAAGATAACTTAACACTAGTCCAGAGAAGAAAAGAGAAAAGGGGGAAAAAAGAAAAGAAAGAAAACAAAGAAAAGAAAACCCTCCCACTTACCCATTCCCCGCAATAACCATATAAGGAGTTAACAATTCAAGTGTCCCCTGATAGGTCGAAGCAGCAAGCCAGGTCCCTACAAAAAGTGGTACCAACTAGAAACAAACTCTAGCCAGAGTCGATAGGGCTGTAAAGAGCTACTAAGTGACGAAAGTTACACGTGTGCATAGAAATTATTCAATGCCCAGGTGTAACTTGTCTATTGTTTGGTGGTGTTGCACCAAAGTTTCAAAATGGCCTTTTTTGGACCCCTCCTCATGAACAGAGCCAGTGTCATTGTGTTTAATTGTCCTGAAAGGTGACTGTGCAGAGCAAATGTGCTATTCTGTGCCACAAGTGCGAAAACGCGTTTTGGGCAGGTTGTGGAAAATTACAGCTGTACTGTTTTGAAGGAGGTGTACAAAAATGGCAATGTTAAAATTGTGGAGTGAAAATATAAAAAATTTGTAATGTTAGGAATGTACTTAGAAACTGCACAATGCTCTCTTATAATGCAGTCATTTTCTGGAATTTTTTCACCAGATTTGCAACATGGGCTTTTTGGGACCCCCACCTCAATGAACAGTGGCACTGTCATTTTGTGAATCGGTCCTGAAAGGTGTTTCTGTGCAGTGACTGTGAAATCACCTTTCAAGACTGAGTAACAAAATGGCAGTGACAGTTTACATGAGGTGGGGTCCCAAGAACCCCATGTTGAAAATTTGGGGCAAAAATTAAAAAAAATGGCTGAGGTATCAGCATAAGTTAAAACCCCCACTGAATGACTGTATAGCACGCTTACTTTTAATTCTTCAGTTTGTATTTGGGCTTTGAAGAGTGCATATGTGTTCCGGTCCAGAAAAGATGACAGTGCCAACCTCTGGAGGTAAATATGGGGTAACATAGAAACATAGAATCTGATGGTAGATAAGGACCGCTTGGCCCACCTATTCTGCCCATTTTCCTACCTAACAGATAAGCTGCAGATCCTAGTTAACCAACAGCTTACTTCCTCCTACTCCCCACTAGGACTGCCTTATGTCTGTCCCATGCATTCTTGAATTCCCCCACTGTTCTTGACTCCATGACCTCCTAAGGGAGGCTGTTCCATGCATCCACAACCCTCTCCATGAAAAAATACTTCCTCACATTAGCTCTGAGCCATTCCCCTCTATCTTCAAATTGTGCCCCCTTGTTCTTGCACATCTCTTTTTCTGAAAGATGCTACCCTCTTGGACTTAGTTGATTCCCTTGAGGTACTTGAAAGTTTCTATCATGTCCCCTCTTTCCCTTCTTACCTCAAGAGTATACATGTTAAGCTCCTTTAGTCTTTCTTCTTATGTCTTCTGGTGCAGACCCTGCACCATTTTGGTTGCCCTCATCTGGACAGCCTCCACTCTGTCTATGTCTTTGTGGAGGCAGGGTCTCCAGAACTGCACACAGTACTCCAGATGGGATCTCACCAACTGTCTGTACAGAGGGATAATGACTTCCTGTTTTCTGCTATTGATGCCTCTCCCTATGTATCTCACTATTTCCCCAGCCTTCCTTAATGCCTTCTCACATTGCTTACCCACCTTTTTAGGTCATCTGATATAATTACGCCCAGGTCCCTTTCCATTTTTACTGTTGTCAGTATCTCATCCCCCATTTTGTACTCTTCCGCTGGGTTTTGTTTCCCAGGTGCATTACCTTGCACTTCTTTGCATTGAATCTGAGGTGTCTTACATTTGACCATTCCTCCAACCTTGCCAAGTCCCTTCTCATCCTTTCCACTTCATCTTGTGTATCAACCCTGCTGCAGATCTTTGTGTCATCTGCAAAGAGACATACTTTTCCTTCCAGTTCCTCTGCAATGTCACTTATAAAGACATTAAAAAGGACTGGTCCCAGTACTGAACCCTGTGGTACCTCACTAGTAACCATCCTTTCTTCACTGTGGACTCCATTTACTACTACCCTTTGCATCCTGTTGTCTAGCCAATTTTTTAACCAGGCTACCACCTTGGGACCCACTCCAAGGCTGGCTAACTTGTGTATTAATCTTTTGTGTGGGACTGTATCAAATACCTGGCTAAAATCTAGGTAGGCCATATCCACAGCCCCTCCCTGGTCTACTACTTTGGTCACTGAGTCAAATAAATCTATTAGATTCATCTGACATGACCTTCCCATTGTGATTCCATGCTGCCTTGGGTCCTGTGCCCCACTGACCTCTAGGTACTCAATAATTCTTTTCTTCAGAAGTGATTCTATTATTTTCCCCTACCACTGAGGTCAAACTAACTGATTTGTCATTTCCTGCCTTTGTCCTGCTCCCACTTTTGTGAAGAGGAATCCCATCTGCCCTCCTCCAGTCCTCAGGTACCACCCCATCCTCCCATGATTTGTTAAAGAGAGTTGTCAGTGGTGTCATTAGTTCTACCCTTAGTTCTTTTAGAATTCTTGGGTGAATCCCATCAGGCCCAATTGCTTTGTCCACTTTCAGTTTTATTCTTTCAGAACCCTTTCTTCTGTAAATGGACTGGTATCAACCCCCCTCTTCAAAGTGTTTCTCTTGTTTGGTTTAGGTACCTCCCCCTCCTCTTCCTTTGTGAATACTGAGCAGAAATATTCATTCAGTATCCCTGCTTTTTCACTGTCACCCTCTGCCCACATTCCCTCCACTTTATTAAGCCTCAGTATCCCTCCTTTGGTCTTTCTTCGCTCCCTAACGTATCTATAAAAGGTCTTTTCCCCCTTCTTAACAGGGTTGGCTATCCTTTCCTTGGTTTGGGCCTTTGTTATTCTGATTCCCTCTCTGCCTCTTTCTGCTTTACCTGATAAAGTTCTCTGTCCTGCTCCTTCTGTGTTTCCGTATATTTCCTGAATGCTATCCTTTTCTCCTTAACCTTCCCTGCCACCTCTTTTGAGAACCATAGTGGTTTTTTCCTTCATTGTGTTTTGTTGATTTACTTTACACAAAGGCTATATGCCTCTGTGATGGCTGTTTTGACTACTCCCCATTGTTCCTCCACCCCTCCTTCTTGCCTGTTTGCTAGTGCTTTTCTGAGGCACTCTCTCATTTTCCCAAAGTCAGCCCTCCTAAAGTCCAATACTCTTGCTTTTGTATGGCTTGATTGTATGGCTGTTTATCATGAACCACACTGTTTGGTGGTTGCTTGTTCCCAGATGGCTACCCACTTCTTGATCTGAGATTCTTTCTCCATCCCCATTTGAGAGTACCAGGTCTAAGATTGCTCCCTACTGAGTGGGTTCCAATACTAGCTGTCTGAGGCATGTCCCTTGTAGGGCATCAAGAATGACCCTGCTCTTGGATGTGCCTGCATCAAAGGTGCTCCAGTTAACATCTGGCATATTCAGGCCCCCATCAAAGGTATCTCCCCTTTTTCTGCCATTCTAAGGATGCCTTCTATCATTTCCTTGTCCAATCCTTCCCCCTGAGATGGGGGTCTGTATACAACCCCCATGCAGATTGTGGTGCCATTTCCTGTCTCCAGGGTGGCCCAGAATACCTCATCTTCTCCCTGTTTACTCTTTAGTTCTGTTGCTTTGATCCCATCTTTTACATAGAGAGCTACTCCTCCTCCTCATTTAACCTCCCTGTCCATCCTGTAGATTATTTATCCTGGTATATTGACATCCCAGTCATGGTTCTCTGTGTACCTTGTTTCTGTGACTGCCACAATATCCAGGCAACCCTCTTCCATCAAGGCCACTAGTTCAGGGAGCATGTTACACAGACTATGGGCAATGGTACTCATCACCCTCCACTTTTTGATGGCCTTACCCCTTTTAGCCCCATCCTTTTCCTTACTTCCTTTGCCTTTTTTTACATTTAACTCTGTCCTGCTCCCTAATGACTTCTCTACCTTGGTGTTTACCTCACTAATTACCGTGTTTTGTTGGGGGAGGCTGAGATTTCCCGTCTCCTTTTCAGTGCCTCCCCCTTAGCTAGTTTAAATGCTTGCCAATGAAGTATTTAAACCTCTCACCAAGGATCCTGGTTCCCCCCTGGACAGATGTAGACCATCACACCAGTATAGGTCTGCATCCCTCCAAATGGCTCCCCAGTCCCTAATGAAGCCAAAATCCTGAGCTACACACCAGTTTTTCAACCATTCATTGAATTCCCTGGTGAGAAGTAACCTAGCATCACCCTTGCCATAGACAGGCAGCACCTCTGAGAAGGTTAACATATGCGCTACTTGTCTAAGGCCCCCTCCCCAACTCTACAAACTCCTCTTGCACTGCTCTGATCCCATTCCTAGCCAGGTCATTTGTCCCTAGGTGGACAATGACATCCAGCTCCCTCCCTCATGCAACTGCTCCCATGATCCTGAGGATTTTGTGTCCTGTCCCTCCAAGCCATGGTGCCAGGCAGGCATCTTACCTCCATCTCCCCTTCCTCCTCCACCTCTACCCCCAATGACTGAGTCCCCCACCAGGAGTTGTTTCCTTCCCCTGTGGGGTCCCATGCCACCCTTCTGTGGGTCTCCTTTGTGAAAGTTCTCAGCATCCTCCTTGGTCTCCACTACAGGTGCCTCCATAGAGGAACCACTATCCACCAGAAGAGCGTATGAATTGTGGAGAAGTACAGCTGGAGGGATGCAACTCTGTTCCACCATGCTCTCCCTCCCTGAACTCACCCTGGTCCAGCCTCTCCTCTTTCTTGGCAACCTCTGAGGTAGTGGCATTGGCTCTAGTGGTCCCTCAGTGGGGAAGGAGGTTTCACAAATCCTAGCCAGGTCAGCCTAGAGATGGGCAACCTCCTCCCTCAGACCAGAGAGGTGCCTGCAAATAGGGCAGCATTGCAGCTTCCAGAATATCTCCCAGAACACTGCCACCCCACAGCCACTGCACTGCACCACTCCTATCATGTCTCATTTTGTGTTCCCTCCTCTGTTTCTCTGTATGCTTACTCTCGCCTCTCCTTACAACTCTCACCCTTCCTCTTCTGGGACAGCAACTTCTTATATTCTTCAATAGCCTCCTTCTTCCTTGCTCAGTGTCAGACCACCAGCAGCTGGGGGGGAGAGGGAGCTACTTTTTTCCTTTAGGGTTGACAAAACTAATGTTTCTCTATGATCCTTCCCTTCCTCTTGCCAAACAGGAAGTTCCTGTTGTCATTCAAATCCAGTGGCTATA